>OV702297.1:255387684-260187684 GCA_916181665.1 Avena sativa
CTGAGGAGCGTAAGGTCTCCGATGCCCTTGTTGCTGGGCTTCAAGACGACTACACCTCTCTTCACAGCTTCATCATGGATCTCTCCCGTCCCTTGATTGGTGAGTGTGCCTACCTCTGCCTGTAACATTTGCATTGTGTAATCTTTGATGTATTCACTGTCACTTTTTGTTCCCAGGTCGAATCATTGACAGCGCGGAAGAGGCGAGTTCGTTCGACGGACGGCAATGTGTGGCCACGCTGGTCGACTCGGCCACGTTGTCGGCGACATGCATATGGGCGTATCTTCAGGAAATGTCGCCCACGGAGGTGATTCCCAGCGACCTCGTCGAGGTGTGGCGATACTTGGAGAAGGCACCGTCGGTCGTCGAGTTCATGACGCGATCGGCGTTCCGACGCGGAGCGGCGACGGCGCTTAGCCTTGGGCTCGCTCACTTCCCGGAGGACTTCGACCTGGACGATGTGACGAGTGGCTACCCATCGTCGACTGGCTCGGTGGAGATCTCCGAGGTGCTGAAGTTGATGGACCGCGCCGTGGTATACTCCGAGCGCGTCTTGGCGATGGGCGACCTCCTTCCTTATCAGGGGACGGTCGTCGCACCCAACGACCCCGAGCCGCAGCACCAGGACTTCAAGATCGAGCAACCCTTCCGTGCGGCGATGGCGGGTGAGCTGACGACGTACCCGTCAAACCCGTACACTCCCTTCATTCGCAATCGGAAGGGTGGTGGCGAGTCGTCATCGAAGCCTGCGGAGTGAAATATTGTGCCCTGGGGCGTTAGTAGCAGTTCTGCCGTTGGGCATACTTTGTATTTTGTGATGATTGCGACATGCTATAATGAGATATCGTGTTATTTTTGTGAATTGTTGTGTGTTTCTGATTGAGGGTTGAACGAGTCCCCGAGCGCGTCCGCCCTTTTTTATGGGGTTTACCTCGTTTGTTATGTGTTTGCGGTTTTGAATGTTTTGTTATTGAGGTCGACTCACCCGAACTTGGAAAGCCAGTCGCAAGGCGACTCCCATGAGTGCTCTGTACTTCACCGTTTTCCCTTCCGCGAACGAGGTCGGGTGGCCGAGTCCCCAAGCGTGGTACTTGGTTGTTCTAGGCGCGACTCGAGGGTGGGTGAGGACTTGGCGCGTTAGGGTGAGCGCATCACTCCTTCCTGGCCCGTCGGGTCAGTCGCATGGCGAGTCCTGGGCATGCTCTCATACTTGGCGTTTTCCCTAGCCACCCGTGCTGAACTGGTCGTCAGTCCCCGAGCGTGGTACTTGGCCGTTCGAGTCGCTATGTCAAGGATGCGGAGGATCATGGTCGTTGTGAGAAGCAAAGGCAGTTGTCTTGGCTCGTCGAGCCAGTCGAGCTAGGCGACTCCAATGGGGCTCCGGGTAGGTGTTTTTCGTGGACGTTGCAAGACCTGGGGTGAATCAGTGCTCTTGTAACGCACTACTTGGCCATGCCGATAGCTGTACCAGAGGTTGACTTCTGCAATTAGCTTGATGCTGTTACTACGAGTGCGAGTGGCACAAGACACGGAGAGTAGACGCAATTTGTGGTAACCAATTCTTTTTATTTTATAGCGACTGGAGGATACATATGTAGGGTTCTAGGAGTAGAACTTCCGTAGGAGGTTTACATTCCATGGTCGCTTGATGTCGAGTTTGCCATCCCCGCGGACGTTGATGAGGTCCCTCCCACGGGGGGGAAAACTTGTGCATGGCCTTCTTGTCCTGGATTAGGCGCAGCACCAGGTCGCCTTCTTGGAAGGTGCGAGTTTTCACCCGCCGGCTGTGGTAGCGGCGGAGTCGTTGCTGGTAGATGGCGGTGCGTGAGCGAGCTAGGTCGTGTGCCTCGTCGAGTTGATCGACTCCATCCTGTCGTGCGAGTTCGTTCGCATCCTCCGTGTAGTGGACGACCCTTGGCGAGTCGTGCTCGAGGTCGGTGGGCATGACTGCCTCGGCACCGTACACCATGAAGAAGGGGGTAAACCCTGTCGACCTTTTGACCAAGGTGCGGATGCCCCAGATGACGGAGGGTAGCTCCTCGACCCAGCACCTAGCGGTGCGCTCGAGTGGTACTTGGAGCCGCGGCTTCAGGCCGTGGAGGATGCTCTGGTTGGCCCGTTCCACCTGGCCGTTGGACTCCGGGTGGGCGACTGACGCGAGGTCGAGCCGGATGTGGTGTTCCTCGCAGAACTCGGCCATGGCTCCTTTGGCGAAGTTGGTGTCGTTGTCCGTGATGATGCTGTTTGGGAACCCGTAGCGATATATGAGCTCGCGTAGGAATTTGGTGGCGGTCTTTCCGTCGCATTTTCGGACTGGCTTGGCCTCCACCCACTTTGTGAATTTGTCGACCACGACCAGGAGGTGGGTGAAGCCGGAGGGGGGCTTTTTGAAGGGGCCTACCATGTCCATACCCCACACGGCGAATGGCTAGGTGATGGAAATTGTCTTGAGCGCTGAGCTCGGCACATGTGTCTGGTTGGCGTACTTCTGGCACCCGACGCACCGCTGGGCAATGTCGACGGCATCAGAGTGTGCGGTGGGCCAGTAGAAGCCGTGTCGCATAGCCTTGGCGACCAGAGAGCGGGCGCCGGTGTGGTGGCCGCAGCCACCGGAATGGATGTCGTGGAGGATCTTGCGTCCTTCGGCGGGCTGGACGCAGCGCTGGAACACGCCGGTCACGCTGCGCTTGTGGAGCTCGACGTCGATGATGGTGAAGGATTTGCATCGGCGTGCAATCATCCGGGCGTCTGTCTCGTATGCCGGCAAGGTGCCAGCCTCCAGGTAGGCGATGTACAGCTTGGCCCAGTCATCTGGCTCGGCGATGAGTGCGACCAGGGCTGCCTCTGGTTGCAGCGGGACTCCGATGTCGATCTCCTTTGGGGGAGAGACTGATGGCTTGATGATCGTGTCGAGGAAGACGTCGGCGGGTTGTGCGAGTCGAGCCGACCCAATGCGAGAGAGTGCGTCAGCCTCCTCGTTCTTCCGCCTGTCGATCCACTCGACGGAGTAGCCTGCGAAGTGTCCCCCCAGCTTGTCTACTACTTGTCGGTATGCCGCCATGGTGGGAGAGACGGCGTCGCAAGTGCCAGCGACTTCCCCAACGACGAGGTCGGAGTCTCCGTAGCAGCGTAGGCGGTTAACGTTCATCTCCTTGGCAGCTCGCATGCCGTGGAGTAGTGCCTCGTACTCGGCCATGTTGTTGGTGAAGGGGGTGAAGTCGAGGCAGTGGACGTAGAGGAGCTTGTCGTCCTTCGGTGAAGTCAGCACGATCCCTGCTCCTGCGCCGTCCGCATTCTTGGAGCCGTCGAAGTGCAGGCTCCAGTAGTGGAGGTATGGTAGCTTTTCTGGCTGCTGGGCCTCTTCCCAGTCGGCGATGAAGTCCACTAGAGCCTGCGACTTGATCGCTTTTCGTGGCTCATATTTGATGTTGTGGACGCCGATTTCGACGGCCCACTTGGCGACTCGCCCGGTCGCCTCGCGGTTGCGGATGATGTCCTGCAACGGTGCTGAGGATATGACCATGATCGGGTGCTCCTGGAAGTAGTGCGGTAGGCGCCGCTGTGCTCCGAAGATCGCGTATACCAGTTTCTGGTACTGCGGGTATCGTTGGCGCGACTCGGTGAGGACCTCGCTGATGTAGTACACTGGTCGCTGTACGGGGCGCTCATTTCCTTCCTCCGGCCGCTCGACGACCATGACGGCGCTGACGACGCGCTCAGAATCCGCGACGTAGACCAGCATGGGTTCTTTGTCGACGGGGGCGGCGAGTAGTGGTGCTGCGAGTAGCACCTTCTTGAGGTCGCGGAGCGCGTCGTCCGCCTCCTTGTCCCACTGGAAGGTGGGGTTCTTGCGCATCAGGCGGTATAGGGGCACCGCCTTTTCGCCCAGGCGGGGGATGAAGCGACTGAGAGCCGCTACTCGCCCGGCCAGCTTCTGGACGTCGCGCAGGCACTCGGGTTTGCCGAGTCGAGCGATCGTGTCAATTTTGGTGGGGTTCGCCTCGATCCTGCGCTTGGAGACGACGTACCCCAGTAGTTGCCCTGCTGGTACACCGAAGGTGCATTTGCCTGGGTTGAGCTTTATCTTGTATTTCCGCAGGTTGGCGAATGTTTCCGCCAGGTCGGCGAGTAGATCACCCTGGCGAGCGGACATCACGACCACGTCATCGATGTAGATGTGGATGTTGCGGCCAATTTGGCTCGCGAGGCACTCCTGCATGCACCGCTGGTAGGTCGCCCCGGCGTTCTTGAGGCCGAAGGTCATGGCGGTGTAGCAGAAGGCTCCGAATGGCGTGATGAACGCCGTCTTCTCCTTGTCCTCAATAGCCATTTTGATCTGGTTCTACCCAGAGTAGGCGTCGAGGAAACAAAGCGACTCCGAGCCCGCGGTGGAGTCGATTATTTGGTCGATCCGCGGGAGGACGAACTGCTCCTTTGGGCAGGCGCTGTTTAAGTTTGTGTAGTCGATACACATCCTCCAGGTCCCATTCTTCTTCTCGACCAGGACTGGGTTTGCCAGCCACTTGGAGTATTTGATTGGCCGGATGAAGCCTGCAACGAGTAGATGCTGCACCTCCTCGGAGATAGTTCGGCGGCGTTCTTCATTGAAGGGCCGCAGCGACTGCTTGACAGGTCGCACTTTGGGGTCGGCGTTTAGTTTGTGCTCAGCGAGTTCCCTAGGGACACTAGGCATGTCAGAGGGCTTCCATGCGAAGATGTCCCTGTTCTCATGGAGGAACTCGATGAGCGCGCCTTCCTAGGCTGGGCTCATGCCCGTCCCAATCGTCACCGTCTGGCTGTAGTCGCCTGGGACCAGCTCGACGGTGCGGGTGTGCGTCGTTGCCTCGAAGGCTGAGGTGTTCGCACCCTCCGAATTGGGCTTCTTGAGTATGGTGGGGTCGTCGTTGTTGACCCCTCTCGCGTATTTGGCGAGCTCGTCGGCGTGGTTGGTCTCTGCCGCGATGACGGCATCAGCGAGTTCGGCTCCTTTGGCTTCGCACTCGGCGGCCATGTCGGGGTCGCCGTTGATGGTGATGATGCCGCACGGCCCGGGGAGCTTCATTGCATTGTACGTGTAGTGGGGCGCTGCCATGAACTTAGCAAACGCCTGGCGCCCCAGGACGCAGTGGTAAGGGCTGTCGAAGGGTACCAGCTCGAAGACGATCCGCTCGGTGCGGAAGTTTGCTGGTGTGCCGAAGGTGACGGGCAACGTGACCTTGCCGATCGGGTACGCCTTCCGACCAGGGACGATGCCGTGGAACGTGGTGTAGGTCGTCTCGACCATCGACTGCGGGAGCCGCAGTCGCCTGAAGGTGTCCAGGTACAGGATGTTGATGGAGCTACCGCCGTCCATCAATGTCTTGGGGAGCCAGTAGTCGCCCACCTTGGGCTTGACCACCAGGGCGACTCGGCCTGTGTACTCGATGCGTGGCGAGTGGTCCTGGCGGCTCCAGGTGATGGGCTGCTCCGACCAGTTGAGGAACTGGGGAACGTCCACCTGGGCCACCGCATTGATGGCGACGGCATGGGCGATGACCTTCTTCTCGCGCTTCGTGTTGAAGCCTGTGAAGGTATGGAGCGAGCCGGCCACATTGCCGAATTTTCCGCCATTTGGCGGGTTGTTGTCGGTGTCCTCCCGTGCTCGCCGTGCCTTCTCAATCTTCCTGAGAGTGTGGCAGTCGGCGGTCGTGTGCGTGGCGGGCTTCCCTTCCCTGATGTGAAACGCACAAGGTTGGTTGAGGAGGGCCGCGGGGTCGAACCTTGGTTTCGCCTTGTAGTTGCCGCTGTCACGGCATTGCCCTCCGTCGCGGCGGAAGCTGTTGGGCTCGTGCTACGCGTGCCCGGCGTTGGCGACGAAGTCGTCTCGCCCGTCACTACGTCGCTTGCTAGTGAGGCGAGTGTTGTTGTAGCGTAGGTCGGACCGTCATCCGTTGTCGTTGCCGCTCGTGCGGCGTTGGCCTCCCGACTCGTCGTCAGTTTCCTGGTTTGGATCTTCCTCCGCGTACCGTTTGGCGATCTCGAGGAGGTCCAGTATGTTGTCGAGCGTGCGAGAATGTCGCTTGAGCTTGGCGACCAAGGGCTCGTAGCGGCACGAGGTCTTGAAGCAATGGATCGCGGTGTCCGGGTGGATGCCGACCGCGTTGTACCATAGTTCTTGCCACCGCTGGACCCAGTTGCGGGTCGACTCGCGGGGTCCCTGGACGCACCGTTCCAGGTCCTCGATGGTGGTGGCGTGGGTGTAGGAGCACTCGAAGTGCCTGATGAAGGCGTCGCGCATCTCCTCCCAGGAGTTGATGCTATCCAGGGGGAGGGTGTTAATCCACTGCATGCACGTCCCCTCCATCATCAAGGGGAGGTAACGGGCGGCTAGCAGGTCGGTGTGGCCAGCGATCCCCATCGCCATGAGGTATGTATCCAGCCACACGGAGGGGTCGTACGAAGGGTCGTACTTCTCTATTTCCTTCGGCGCCTTGAAGTTCGCCGGGTATTTTTCGCCTCAGATCATCGGTCCGAAGCACCTGGGCCCGAGTCGACTTAGCGACCCCATCGGCTCGCCGTCGCCGCGATTGGTTAGGGTGTGCCGCAGGTCCTCGGGCTGGCGTGCGCGCTAGCTTTGGTTGTTGATGATGTGGGTGCGGGCGTCGACGGGCTGACCGTTGGCGGCGACGAAGTTGGTCGCTGGGCTGGGGTCGTTGGTGGAGAGTGCCGCGTTCGCGGATCGGTGTTGGAGCTGAAGCGGTTCGGGTGGCGGGCAATTGAGGGTGTTTGCTGCCAATGGGCGGCCGCTTGAGTCCGCTCTGCTGCCCGAAGAACGCGAGTACACCCGACCCTGCGAGTCGGCGCCTGCGTTTTGCTGCTCGACCGCTTTTGCGAGCAGGGCCCTGACGTACTGGATCTGTAGGGCGCCATCGCCGGTGGCCGTGATGTTGTGGGCCGCTGCTCGACCTGCCACGAGGTTGTCCATCGGGGTGGAAAACAGTGGTAGGCCATTCGCGTCTCGCTCCCGTGAGGAGACCACTATCCGCGGTTGATTCCTGGGAGGTGTGCGGTTGGGTGGAGGTGGGGCGTAGTTCGCCGTCGACCCTGGTGGGGGCCGGGCGCTTCCTCCTGGCGGCGCGTTCTTGTAGATCGCGCGCTCAGCCACGTGGGCCGGGTCGTTATCGTCGTCGAAGTTCAGGGCGCGCCCCTGGACGGTGGGGTTCAGGCGTGACCTGATTCACTGCTGGTGGTAGCGCGACAGCTCCTGCGCCGTCACCTGCTCGAGGCGAAATTTTTCACGCTCGGCTTGCTCCTTGCGGACTGCCTCCGCCAGCTTTAGGCAGAGTTCCTCGACCTCCATCGCTGTGGCTTTAGGGGGGATCGGGGTGGAGAAGGGATCCTCCGGCGGATCAGTGCCAGTCGCCATGTAGGTCGCGGCGTGGCGACTGGTCCTGTCGCGGAGATCGGCGGAGTTTTCCGATCCGGAGTCGAAGTCGAAGGTCCCAAGGATGGAGGGATCCTCGAAGTCTCCCATGTTGGATACCTGGGTGATGGAGCAAGCGGGCGAAGCCGCGGTGATGGATCCGGTGACTGCCGGGGTCGCCGAGTCGGCGTCGTCGTTGAGGGCCGCGTCTTTCGCGGCTGCGGAGTTTTCAGACACGTTGCTATGGGCCGAGTTGTACTCGGAGGCGAGGCGATGGATCGTGTGGACCTGGCTCTCGGAGAGCCGGTCGCGTGGTGGCGACTCGCGGATGCGAGCTGAGTCCTCCGAGACGATGACGTTAGTGAGGCCGACGAAGAGGCTGATCGTACCAGCCGGCAAGATCATGCTGTTGGTGAGGATGACGTTGGTGACGGGTCGCGCCGCCGGGAAGTAGCTGCTCGGCAAGATCTGGAGCATCTCGCCGATCGCTATCATGCGGCCGGTGGCGACCGTCTCGTTGATGGGCAGATTGGATCTCGCCGTAGAACACCGGCCAGACCGGCCAGGCCCCACGGTGGGCGCCACTGTCGTGGGAATGGTCATGGCAGATGCTGCAATCGGCAGCGAGTAGTAGAACGAGGGGCAAGGGCGGCCAGCCATCTGTGGTGCGAGATGAGGGCGGAGACACAGGGTTTTACCCAGGTTCGCCCCCCCAGAGGGTAAAGACCTACTCCTGCTAGATTGTATTATGATGGTGGTACAATGGGGCGAGCTCGGCGGCTAGGCGGCGAGTCGCTTGGGTGTATGATGGAACGTATCTCTACACGCCCTATAGGGAGGTTTATATAGACACATCTCCCCCTAGGGTTTACATATCTCAACCGAATCAGTTAACGCTTCGGTACTCGTTTAACCTAATCCGACTGGGCCTATCTACTCGCCTGGGCCTTCAGCTTCCAGTCGCTTGACTCCGCACCAGGCCACGATCCAGTCGCCGTCTTGCAGGCCCACTCGCCAGTTCCTGGGCCAGTCGAAAACGTCCTGCTGGGTATACCCCGGTAGGCATATCCCCATCAGGACTGAAGCGGCAGCGGAGCATGCGCTAAACAACCTATAGAGACTCAATACATTTGTCGGCTATCAGATAAAGATGAGAAAGACCTATTCGGATCCAACCTGATACTACCACCAAACAAACCCATCTTGGTATTTCCACCTCGAGACCAAACGAGGAAGTCAAGCCGAGGAAACTCACACGGTTTTATCCATTTCATTATAGTTGCAGCACGTACTAGTCATATATAGATAGTATGAGGTATCCTGATATAATAAGCAGTGGGCACTTTTAATTAACCATTCTGTTGTAGTTGCGATACTTACTAGTCAGATACATATAACATGAGACATACACGAACCCAATAGTTGTTGGAACTTTTATTTAGCCATTCCGTTGTAGTGAAGTTGATTACTAGTCATTATAAAGTCAAATTTATAGCACTACTTTAGTTATAGTTGTCTATGATCGAGATACTGTGCTCCAAGTCCTCCATAACCGCGGACATGGCTTTTAGAAAGTTTACCCTGCAGGGGGGCACAAATAGCAACACACGCTCGATCAACCTCGGAAAAAAACCAAATGAAAACCCATAAAGGCATCACGACAGAGCAATTACAAGATTCATATAATATTTCAGGGGTCCACCCCACCAAGCTACCCTGCAAGAGGTTACCAAAGACGGCGACGGCGATTCAGGGCGGCATGATGCGGAAAGGTGGGGGAAAGAGAGGGATAAAGGGGTTGGCACTCACCTCGACCAATTCTCGCCAGAATTAGGATCGGGGAAGGAGGAAGATGGACAGGACGGTGGCGACGGGGCGATCCTGCTTGGTCACGACCGAAAAGGAGGCTAGGAGGAAGTCACCGGCAGCTCCGGCTCCTCCTCCTACTGTGATTCCGAAGAGGCGAAAGTGGCCATTGTGTTCCTTGGCTCAACCGCTTCCGCTGGCGGCCATAAGCTCCACCTCTATGCTCCCCTCGCTGAAATTTTCGGCAGGACGGCGGCAGGGTACGGAGGAGAGGAACAGGGGAAATGGCGGCGCGGGGGAGGGAGAAGGCTAGGGTTCGGAGGCTGCTCAAGGGGATAAGAAGGAGGCAGACACGCCTTGCTCGTGGGTGCTGACAAGGAAAACGGCACCGGACGGCACCCTGTTACTTGTAGAGACGAAGAAAGGGGAAGGAGACGGTGAACAAGGACGGCGTCAGAGTGAAGGGGTACTATGCCAAGAAGAGGGAGAGAAGGACGCCGAGTGGGCTTTGCTTCTACTAGATGCCGCCTGGGCTTGGTGGCTGCTGCTGCTCCTCTCTCACTATTTGTTTATGCTCTTAGCATATTCCTTTATTTGTTGTTGTTTGTTTGTTTCAAATCCAAACAAGTTACTAATTCAAAACCTTTTGAACTTTGTAGGAGCATTTGAATAGGGGATTGTGGTATGCAAATAAAAACAGAGAGGGAATAGCACAAAGGGGAGGAGATGCCCACAACAATATTAGTCTTGGGCATTTTACAAGATATGGGATTTAGGGTTTTAACAAATGAATAAAACCATTTGGGAAAAATGGAACCCTAGCAAGTGGGTGCTCTCTTCTAGAAAACAAAATAGAGATATACAAAATAGGTAGAGAGTGATGCGATTGCAAGCATCAACAAACAATACAAAATGCAGGCAAGGTTTAATATGATGCTCAAATGCAATGTGGTATGATGATATGAGCATGGTATCATGATGATGAACAAAACAAAATACCAAGCGATTTAATAGTAGTGGTTTTCTCGGGGTGCTACAAGGTCAATAATGAAGATTAAGACAACTCGAGGTGTGGTAAGAGGCTGGTAACGAACTCTATTTGTTTCATTCTTGTACATATACTCTTCATTGTGAGCATGCTTAGCCTGTTTGTGTAAGGTGTATGTCATTATGGATGCTTAGTAGTTCTTGCTTGTCTATGGTTAGCTCCATCTTGCTAATAGTTTGTAGCATGTCATATGAATGTTTGCTTGCATTGTTTTATTCATACTTTGGTATGATATTGTGGTGTCCTCCTCTGAATGTTCATGTGAATCGACTTGGCACATGCTCACGCATGCATATGACTAATCAATAGTCAGTAAGCCTTGATGATTTATTTTGCCTCAGAGTTCTTGTATCAATTTCATTCCATAGTTAGTCATGTTTTGTTGCAAGCATGACTATGACAGCTATTGCTCTCTCGGTGTCGCTACCTTTCTATTGCTAGCCTTCACTTGCCCTGAGTATGTGCTCTACATGTGCTTCCAACCACCTAACACCAATATTGCCAGATGTGTCCACCATACCTACCTATTAGCATCATTTGCTATTTCAGTGCATATTCCATATGCCGTGTTTTCTTCCAAAATAAAATGCTTGTCTGTTTTGAGAAAGTTAGTTAGTAAAGCTCCCACGAACTTGATGGCAAACTTTATTCCTTGCGCTTAATAATTCTGAACCATTGTGACTAGTCCATGAAAGTTATATGCTTGCTAATTATATACTGGGAGTCAGCAGAACCGTGTTGTCACGGGGAATGCTTTCAACACCTGTTGGATATCTCTTATAGTTGATTCTTTGCTCTTTTATTTACGGATGTCGATGATGTGAAATAAAAGGGTAGGTTGTCAGTTCATGGAGTTTATACATTGTGTTAGAGAAACGCCTGGGCCACTAGCCTAATCCATGCTTAATCATGGTGGAAACTTGTAGCGTCACCGTAATGAGCATCTATGAAGCGTCCTCAAGAAAAAGCTATGCATATGGTAAATAAAAAGATTGCTGAGATGCTCATTATTTGCTTGCCTTGTCATTTTGGTTATGGGAAAGCTCCTGTACCATGTGCAAGGGGTACCCCGTTGGCGGTTCTCAATGATATGCATGTATTTACAATGACAAGAACTTTCAGGTGACCAAAGTTGAGTAGCATGCGGAGCGACCCTCGTACTCAAGGGACTTGGGATTTCCAGTCTATGGTCTGTCAAGCATATAATTTAGAGTGGACCTCACTTTCACCTAAACCACATGAAGATGCCTATGATAGGGGCAATGAGAGCTCAAAGCTAATGAGTACCTTCCTTTCAGCATTGGGAAGCCTTTCAAACCTTCACAAAACCGTTTTCACAACCTTGTTGAGTCACCACTTATTCTATGAGCACCTTCTTGAGAGCATAGTAGTCATTCTTATGTTTGTTCCAAAACTTGGTCAATTATGTCATGACTTTGATGCCTGTATCTCTGATATTTTTATCTCTAGTATTCATGTGAACTTCAGAGGTGTCTTGGCATTTATATTGTTCTCTTCAAATAAAGGCAAGCGAGATACCACTCTATCATACCTTATTATGAGCATTTCAATGTTGCTTATGTTTATGTTTCATGCTACTTATTATGAGCATTTCATAGCTTGCAATGACTATTGAGTAGACTTAGCTGCATACTCATTATTATGAATTATATAAGTATCTACTCCTGTGCTGAGAATATATCCATGATATGAAGCAAAGTGTTTGTGAAAGTTCTTTTATCGCACTCAGTTTTCAACTGAATTGCTTGAGGACAAGCAATAAGCTAAGCTTGGGGGGAGTTGATACGTCGAAAACGTATCTACTTTCTCGAACACTTTGCTACTGTTTCTTCTCTAAACTTGTGTGATTTGGATACAACTAACACGGACTAACGCTGTTTTCAGCAAAATTACCTTGGTGTCTTGTTTTTGTGCAGAAAATGAACTATCAGGAAAAATACCGGAAAATATGCCAAAAATTATATTTCACTAGAAGATCCACGGAGCCAGAAGTAGAGATGGAGAGGAGGCCTGGGGGCCCACACCCACCCCAGGCGCGGGCCCACCATTGGCCGCGCCTGGAGGGGGTGCAGCCACCCCAGGCACCCCATCGGCCTCGCTTGGATTGTTTAGTACTTGGATGCTTGTTATTATTTATTTGCAATGCCCTAGATTTTGAAGGTACATGTTTAGACTCGTCCATGCAACGCCCGTCCATCCATCCCTATGCCTATCGCACTCGAATCCTACTGTTACCGTTACTGTTACTATTGCTCATGTTTCACTGCTGCTGTTGCTTTGCTGTTGTTACTACCAAAATGTTGCTACTGATAAACTTCTGTGAGGAAGAACTATTTCCAGGTGCAACTGAACTGACAACTTAGTTGTTAAGGCTTGCAAGTATTCTTTGGCTCCCCTTGTGTCGAATCAATAAATTGGGTAATACTACCCACAAAGACTGTTGCGATCCCCTATACTTGTGGGTCATCAACATCCAATCCATTCCTAGTACTACTTCCAAACCTTTGGTTCCAAGTACTATTAGATTAGCATAAAAATATATTCCATGGATTCTGATAGGTACGGCCTTGCACAAACAATCTAGCTTTGGTGGTTGAACCAGGTATTGGAACTATCATAACATGCTTCAATTTTGTTGGTTGAATCTTACTAGTGCATGCAAATTCTTCCGTAAAAAACGAGTGTGATGCTCCAGAATCAAAAAACACTCTTGCAAGTACTGAGTTAACAGAAAACATACCCAGCACGACATATGGCGCTTCCAGAGCTTCTTCAGCATTCATGTGAAATAGACGGCCATGGTAGTTGAGTGAGTTCCCTAGGGCAAATCTTCTTCCAGGATAAACACGACGCTGCTGCTGAGCTGGGGCATTCACATTGGTGGCTTCTGCAAGATTCTTGGGGCACTCATTGTATTAGTGACCCTTGGCTCCGCATTCATAACAGGTAACCTGATACTTGTCTCTTCCTACAACAGGCACGACATTGCTTCCAGTCCTTGGGGCAGTATTGGTGTTGTTGAACTTGGGCGGTGCACGGTTGAAATTGTTGGAGTTGCCAGGGTTGTTGTTGTGGTTTCCTCCGGGCCTTGGGTTTCCTCAACCACGGTTGGGATAGTTCGGACAGGTCATCGGGGGTCTATTGTTTCTCGGGGCATATCCTATAGACGGGTTGGGTGATACTTTGGGGTATGGTGGGTTCCTGGTTGATGCATCATTCGACGCTTGCGATTCTCATTGGCTTGGTTGATCTTGCATTCCATCTGGGTTGTAGAATCCACTAAGGCTTCAATGTCAGCGAAAGTAATGTTGACTAATACCATCTGCATCTCATCATGCAGACCATTCAAGAATCTCTCCTTCTTCTTGGCTCCAGTGTCAATCTCATCTGGTGCATACCTAGCTAATGACAGAATTTTGTCATGGTACTCAAGTACTGTCATCCTCCCTTGCTTCAGTTCTCTGAATTCATCTCTCATCCTCTTGATTAAACCCGGTGGCACATGGGTTCTGCTGAACTTGAGTTTGAATTCATCCCAAGTAATCATTTGTCCTCCATTCATGGTGCGAATGCTATTCCACCAAGATCTTGCATCACCTGCTAGATAATGGGTGGCAAACAGTACTTTCTCATTGGCCTCCACTCCTGCGACTTCTAAGTTGTTCTCCATGGTCTGCAGCCAGTCATCGGCATATAATGTCTCTTCAGACTTACTAAAAATGGGTGGATTGGTGTTCTGAAAGTTCTTGAGTTTGGATCCATGGTTGTCCTGGTTTCCATGACCTTG
The DNA here is from genome assembly GCA_916181665.1 of Avena sativa. Taxonomy (NCBI): domain Eukaryota; kingdom Viridiplantae; phylum Streptophyta; class Magnoliopsida; order Poales; family Poaceae; genus Avena; species Avena sativa. The sequence goes on from OV702297.1 coordinate 255,401,749, forward strand.
ATTGTTATTGGCCATATGAGCTATGTTTTGAAGGGTGGCTAAGTTGGATTGACGTTCGTTTCGTTCAGCTTCACAGTCTGAAACCAACATTTGCAGCATTGGGTCCGAGGATGAACTGCTTCCTCCGCGAGGCATTTGAAGATTGAGATAGATAATGAGACAAGAGGGAAGTTTCTAAGGTTTGGGGATTTTTTTTTGAAAAGTTTTTAAATTCTGAGTTTGACTCAGGTTTTGCCAACTAGCAACTTGCTTTTCATTCATTCATTCATAGCACCCAATACAAACACACACCACACTAAGGTAACAAATGGTTTTAAGAACTATTCTGTGAAATTATGATACAATGGGACTGGATACAACTCACACCTACGATAGTGCTCATGGGATACTACTCACCAGAATCGGTGGCTTCATCATCATCATCAATGAAAGCAGAATCATCATCATCAGTGTGGAAGTCCATGCCTTGGTCCTCCCGGTAGTCATCATCATCACTGAGGTAGGAGTAGGGATCTCCATGGATATCTTCCCCTGCATTCTCCCTCTCCTCAAGCTGCATGTCCCGCTCATGGATGGTCTCCTCCAAGTCTGTCACTTTGTGACGAAGGCGAGCAATAAGATCCTTCTTGTCACACAGATGGTGAAAGGTCTTGCACTCCTTAGCAAGGATGGCGAGGGTCTAGTCCTTCTTGAATGCAATGGCATAGTTGTGGTTCGCGTATGCGTGGGTGTTGTCCAAGTCCTTCTGCCTGTCATACATCATGAAGCTGAGATGATCCACGTGATGCTTCAGCTCGGGATGTTGTGGCACCTCCAATGGTTTTCCCATAGCATCACGCCTTGCGTATTACTCAAAGAGAGTACCCTTGATCTAATTGATGATTTGCCCGCACAGACGGACAAGAGCTTCCTACATAGCCCTGGCGAGTCCGTCTAGCCAGTTGTTCTCTCTTAAGGTGAATTGGATTCCCTCTAAGGTGGGTGCCTCCATCTTCCCTCTAAGATTGGCAACAATCAGCCATTGTAATTCTCCTCCTTGATGATCGTTGAGCTGTGCTCCGAAGAACTTGTGGTGCAGGTGCTCAAGAAGTTCTGAAAGTTGGTCCAAATCACGCTCAAAGATGAGCTGCCCCCTCCATTGCCCAACTGGTAGAACTTGCTATACTTCACCTCCATCTATAAGAATATAGGATGAGTAAGTTAGTAGAGTGATCAAGTGTGTCAAATTTTAGGTAAGTTTGCAAGATTTTTTGAAGGACATGAATTTTCATGAAATAATCTAAGTAATAAGAATGAGAATAGGTTTTCATAAATACTCACTTCTTTTGTTTTGAAACTAAGTTTTTGATTCAAGCATCCATTCTAACTAGGGTCTCCTATGGTCAAGATGGCTCTGATACGAACTTGTCAACACCCGGATTTTTAATCCCAGATGCCTGTTATGCCATACATCGCAATCCCAGGATTACCATGTTTGCGAGACAATATAGATTGGTACCACAGTTCATCATCCATTACATACAATAATATCGGTCTTACAAATAAAGGATCTCATGATCTAGTCTTAATACAATCAACGCGATGGAATAATATAATAACGATAGCATGGTCGAAGATTCATCTCCAGGGTCATAGGTAATGATGACAATGGGAGATGATCCTAGTTGTCATATACTTCCTAGTGTCCATCATCCTGGTAGTCCTCCTCATAGTCTGGCCATAGGAATAGTCAGGGACAAAGCCATGAGTACTCTTTAAGTACTCGCAAACTATGACTAATAAGTAAAGTGGTTCAAGTAGGAATCCTAAGATCTAGGTTTATTTGCAAATAGACAGGTTTATCCCTAACTGAGTTTAGAAGTAAAGAAAACTAGTTTATTGTTTTACAACACATAAGTGGGAACTTAGTTTTCATGTTCATAACCCTGTTGTGGTCAAGTCAAGGTCATAGTTCATATCACAAGTCATTTTGAAAACATCGGACGACTGAACAGTATGGCCACTCCACATGTCCATAACCGCGGACGCGGCTATTCGAATAGTTTGACACTCTGCAGAGGTGGTACACTTTCACCACAACATTCGATACATCCGTCAAGAACAATCCTGAATCACCATACTTAGTATGCAGATAATCAATCCTAACCTTTCAATTACACACCCTAGTATAGGCTCCTCCCCTATGAGTTTGGCCTCCCAACCATGACCACCTGTCACCTTGGGAACTGCATAGGTGGACAATTATCACGAGGTAGCCTCAGCTTAAACCTCTTCTGCAAGGGAATCCATACTAAGATATATAAACATCTAGTCAAGCCCTACCCAAATTCGGGTATTGTGGTTGTACGGTAAAATTGGAATGGTATCGCATCCGAACCCAACCATCAGTTTTATAAAGGGGATAAGGCTCATGCCTCAACATTTTCATCATCAAAATCATCTGGTGTTCATAATACATGTCCAAAATATTTCATTAGAATGACTCATCATTCTAAGGTTTTCATAATCATTTTCACCAAGTGTTCCCATCTAAAGTGATCAATTTTTATACTTAGCACTAGCCACTAAAGTTAAGGGTAATCACTAATGAGGGGTGCTAATCAAGTGTGACTATCCAAATCTAGATCTGTTGCCTAAGTATGACATCTAGTTCTAACTAACTTAGGCCAAGTTTTATGCTCTTTATGATACCTATAATCTCTTTCCAAAACTCACTAAATACTAACTAGAAGTAGTAAAGAACTTTGATAAAGAAATAAAAGAATAAAGCTTGCAAGTAAAACTGGGAGTTGGTATAATAAAGTGGTATAACCAAATATGCATACGACATTGCATAGGTTAATTGGTATCGTGGGGCTTGCAAGTATTAGCTTGCATAGTGTAGCTTGCTAGGATGGCTTGCCTTGAGTAGTGTAGTGGTTGAAGTTCTCCTCTCCTTCTTCTTCGTAGTAGTCTCCTTCCTCTTCGTATCCTTGGTCGGTACTAGCGTCTATAAATAAATACGAGGTACACAATCACCAAACAATACTTAACTACTTCTATTAGGCACAAAAGGTACACTAGATGATCTAGCATCATCACAATCATCACAAGGATTAAAGCCTTAGTCTTATTTATTTTATGTTGGAAAAGTAATTTCTATTCAATGAAAAAATACTTAAGATTTAATATTCTCCAATTAAAATATGGGATCATATTGACACATGTCATCACCACATATTTTAATACTTGGGAATGTGATTTAAAGCTGTGTCACAATTTAATAAGGTTTAACATTATTATTTTAAATAATTACAGTGACTAGAAATGCCTATGGGGCATTCTTTTAATACTTGTCCATTATTACTGCAAGTAAACCTAGATCTTTTTACATATTCAGATAGAGCTGGTCAAATGTGATTTTTGATAGTTGGAATCAACTCAAAAGCATTTATGGTTGATTTTTGAAAAAGGTTTGAATGCAGAAAAGACTCTACCTTGTTATTTTTGCTATAGGTGATCTATAATTCCAAATGGTTTGAATCCAACGGGCTTGGATTAATAATTTCAATATGTTTCTAAAAAAAATTGTTTCATGCAATTTGGTTAGTGAATCTCTCTGAATTGATTTTTGAATCCACTAACAGAACTACGGTTGAACTAAATTGGAAAATCTATATTTGAATTAATGGGTTGCGCGGGAGAGATAAATGGGCCGGCCCAGCGGCACAGCATGTGCGCAGTGGGTTGCTACCAGAGCGGTCCCACGTGTCAATGGCTCTAGCTACGCGAAGCGGTAAGTTTCAACCTGGGCCGTGCGATTAGATTAGATCCTACGGCTGGGGTGTGTCGTCTCCGTCGGGCAGCGCCGACGAGACTGAACCCTAACGCGGCGGTGGGGGTTGTGTGAGGCTCACCAGAGCTCCATCTAGGGTAGGCATTGTGGGTGAATGACATTGTGGACGACGACGGTTCAAATGGTGGTCATGGAGGCTCCTGGGGCGGCTCCAATCAATGGCTCCACTCCTCCTCCTCCGCGGCAGACTCCGGTGAAATTCCGGCGATGTGGAGCTCGCTTTGCTCCAGGAAAGGGTGTGGGAGGTTCTGTGAGAGGTGGGGAGTGAGGTGGTGTGGCGAATTGAGGCTGGGGTGGCCTCCTTTTATAGCCGAGCGAGAGAGGCAGTGCGGCATGGGCAGAGCTCGTCGGGGTCGATGGTACAACGAGCTAATGGCATGGCAGAGGGTGTAGGCCGGTGCGCGATCTCCGGGCAATGCTCAAGAACTTCATGGCGCGACAAATGGCGATTGAGAACGGTCGGGAACGATCCGTGCTCTGCACGGAACCGACGGTGGTTTTGACGACGCACATGCGCTATGGGTCGCGCGACGGCGCACATGGATGTATGGGAGCTAGCTGGGGTTAAGGCAAGTGCGTGCGTGTGCAGTGAGGGCGAGGCGCGGTGTACGCGAGCAGGTCCGGTGCAGCGCTCTGGCGCACTCTTGGCACGGCGCAAAGACAGTGGGCACGACGTTTCCTCTATGGTCTAGGGCCTGGCTGTGTGCGAGGGCTAGACAAGGGGTGGCGGTGGACAGTGTTCTGCGTCCTGGACATGGTGGACGGGCGCGACGTTCTCTCCAGCGTGATGTCCACGGTCAGCTGGCATGGGGGGGCTCGGGTGGCACATCATGGTGCAAAGGGGTAGAGGGATAGCTGCTTAATTGCACTGGTAGTCACTGGGGGAGACAAAGGGAATGAGTTTAGGAAGATTGTTTGATCAAACACTGCTCCAAATAGTATAAGTTAGGCAGTTTGACTTGTGTCTGCCAAGTGTTTGACAAAATGGCCGAAAGAAATTTAGTTTTGAATTTTTGGATGAACTTTGGTGAGTGCTCTAGTTACATGCTTGGTAGTATCTGGTTGCTTGGGTTTGGCAAGGTGAACTGGTTTGGTTGGGTTGTGAGAAATGGTGATCTTAGTACCTACACTTGATTCAATTTTGAATTGCCATTTGAATGGATTTGAAATATGTTTCTGTTGGTTTGAAAAGTGGGCTTGGGTTCACTTTTACTTGGTCTAGCAAGGGGTGAAAAGAATTGGATTTTTTTCTGTTAGAAAACTTGTACTAGAAACACTCAAAGTGGTCTAGTGGTTAACTTTGGTCAAAATGACCATTTGCTTATATATATATCTTATTTTTGATTTTCTCTTTATTTGATTCTGCTTGGAAATGATCTAGATGATATTGTTTTCATCTTTCAACCAATCCTTGCCATTCATAGCAATCAATCATGGAAATATAAGCATTCATGCATTCATCACACACACATGCATTCATATTGGTTTTAAATAATAAAAGTTTTTGTTAACCCTAAACATGGGTGATTAAAACTTGATAATCTTGATTAATATTTCTGGGATGTTACAACCTGCCCGCCCACTCTGGCCTTATACTAACTTTGTGGACCCACAGTGCAAGTGACCCGCATGTCAGTGACCCAAAATTACGGGAAGTAGAGATTCCCATCGTTTGCTTTTCAAAATTCAAAAAAAATCGCTAAACCAAGATAAACTTATTAAACTTGGCAAAACTGGCTCAGAAACTTGAAAAATTTACGAAACTTGGGCATTATTCGTCAAATAATTCATACTTTATGATAAAATTGGAGGGGTGAGAATTTGAACCATAAAATTGGTGTGGTGATAAAATTGGTAATGCCATTATATCCACTAATATAACCATAGAGTTTGGACATTATTGAAAATTCCCGAAACACTAAATCCCTAAACCCTAAAACTAAACACTAATAAAACCCTAAACCAGGACCAAGCAATTATCATGCACATGTAGATCAGATTTGAGATACTTGATTTGAATTGGGCAACGCCATTCGATTCAACAAATATATGCATAAAGCTTGAATATTATTGAAAATTCCCTAAACCCTAAACAACCCCTAAAACCTAAACACTTAACGCCTAGATACTAAAACCCTAAACCCCTCAACCCATAATTAAACCCTAAACAAGTAGGTATCATGCACTTATAGATCAATAATTGAGATACTTTCATTAAATTGTGGTAACACCATTCCGTTCCACAAATATAAGCATAAAGCTTGAACATTATTGAAAATTCCCTAAACTCTAAACAACCCCGGCCTAAAACCTAAACCCATAGCCCCTAAAACTAAAACCCTAAACCCTAAAACCCTCAACCCATAATTAAACCATAACCGAGTAGGTATCACATACTTATTGATCAAAAACTTTGAGATTCTTCAATTAAATGGCGGTAATGCCATTCTATTCCACAAATATAAGCAGAAATCTTGAACATTATTGAAACATCCCTAAACACTAAAGCCCTCAATGACCCTGACTAAGAAGGTATATCATCCACTTACAAATCAACAATTGAGATATACTTTCATTAAATTACACTAACGCCATTCCATTCCACGAATCTAAGTTAAGCTTGAACATTATTATTGAAAATGCCAGAAAACTTAAACCTTAAACCGTAAACCATGACCAAGCAGGTATCATGCACTTATAGATCAAAATTTGAGATACTTTCATTAAATTTCACTAACGCCATTCTAATTCATGACAACTCGAACAATATTGAAAATTCCCTAAACCCTAACCCCCTAAAGCCTAAACCCTAAGCCCTATACCCTAAACACCCTTAACCCTAAGCTCGACCATAACCCTAAGCGCTAAACTACCCCTAAAAAACAAAACCCTAAACCCTCAATATTAAAACAACCATGTATCATGCACTTACAGATCAAAATTTGAGATATTTCATTGTTAAATTGTTGCTAAGTCATTATATTCCATGAATATATGCATAAAGCTCAAACTTTATCAAAAATTCCCGAATCCCTAAACCCTAAAACCATATGTGGGACCTTAGATTTGTCCTCTAGAAATCCCTTTTATGCATACAACACGATCCCATGATACGTTTGTCGTGGCACATAACCAACAAGTATCAAATTAAACATCCATTGCTTTAGTGGATATGAGTCATACCTTGGTTGCCCTTAAGACTATTTAAATCAATATAAGTGGAACTTCATCAAGTGTAGTGCCCGAGCAATTACTAAACCTACAAGCATCTGACAACTTCCTAGCTCGCATAGTCGTCACCTTCAACTTCTTATTGATATCTGACCAAGTTAATAGCCAGGGAGAATGTCATTGAGGATTTGGAATGTACTCGCAAACCACCTTAAGAGAACAATAAAGGGCATGAAATATGGATGTGGTAGTAGGAGGGCTCCATGATAGGTTCTTTTATAAAATAGTTTCTCTTGTAGATATAGCATCTGTATATCTTTAATGAGAACTTTTGTAAAACATTTTCAAAATCTTTTTTAAAAGTTTTGGGAAGACACTAGGATTGGGTAACCCATTTTTTTATTTCCTTCCGGTCATCTCATGACCCAATTCCTTTACTTCTTTTTTCTGACCATCGCATGGTCAAAACACTTCCAAAGTCTCTTTGATTTCCAAAATACTTTTTGAAAACAAAACCAGCATCGCTCTATAGCAACCTTCCCAACCGTCCATGACCGAGGACTCGGCTATTCGAATAGATTTAAACTACAGAGATTGTACACTTTAGCCACACCAAACGGGTAACTTGTAACATCCCAAAAATATTAATACAGGTTATCAATTCCAATCACTCAAATTTAGGGTTAACAAAAACTTTTGTCAATTAAAATCCCTATGAATGCATGTGTGTATGTGATGAATGCATGAATGCTTGTAGGTACTTGTTTGATTGTTGTGAATAACAAGGATTGGTTTCAAGATGAAAACAACATCATCTAAATCATTTCCAAGCAGAATCAATTGAAGAGATATTCAAAAAGAAACTATATAAGGAAATGGTCATTTTTACCAATCTTGTTCACTAGACCACTTTAAGTGTTTCTAGTCCAAGATTTCTAACAGAAACAAATCCAATTCTTTTCACCCCTTGCTAGACCAAGTAAAAGTGAACCCAAGCCCACCTTGCAAACCCACAGAAACATTTGGCAACCCTATTCAAAGGACATTTAAAAATTGAATATAGTTCATATGGTAAGATCATCATTTCTCAAAACCCCACCAAACCAGTTCACCTTGACAAACCCAATCAACAAAATACTCCCTAGTATGTGCCCAGTACACCCACCAAAATTCATCCAAAAATTCAAATATGAATTTCTTGCCATTTCATGTAACACCTTGTGAGCACAAATCAAACACAACAACAAACACTATTGTGAGCAGTGTTTGTGCCAAACTTGTTCCCTCTCTAGCTATCACCACACTCCCAGTAGGTCACCAACATCATCTAAGAAGCTCTAGCCCACTGTGTACTCGACCATGCCATCAATGGACACCATGGCCGAGCACACTTGCCACCCCCACCATCGACAGCAAGCTACAAGCGTAGCCAGCCTCACCAACCTTGTCTACCATGCCGCCCATGCCTCACTGCCCCCTCTAGACCAACCCTAGCTCGAAGACAGAGGGAGGAACCGCTGGAAACACCGTGCCCGCGCCACTGTAGACTATGCCGACATGCACCGTAGTGCACGCGCCGTTCCCACTCAACCCGACCACCTCGAGCCTTCGCCGCCCATCTACACAATCACCACCGTCCCAGGATACCACCAGACATGCTCGTTTCATTAACCGTGCCCCGTAGTCACCGCACACTGCGAAGTTCGTCGTCGGTACCGCTCAGAGCATCGCACGTTCCCGACCAAACCGCAACGACCGCCAGGAGACTGCGCATCGTGCCCTAGTCTTAGCCATGCTTTTAGCTCGCTATGGCAACAACTCCAACGAGCACTGCCCATGTCGCTCGGCCTCTCTCGCTCGCCTATAAAAGGAGGCCTCACCCGCTCGTTTTCTTCACACCAGTTCATTCCCCACCTCTCACTGATCCTTCCCACATCTTGCCAGAGCAAGGAGAGCTCTCCCTCGCCGGAATTTCGATGGAGCCTGCTTCTACTGGAGGAGAAGGGCACCGTTGATTGGAGCCACCCCAGGAGCCGCCGCCAGTACTAGGAGAACCGCCGTCGTCGACTTCGTCATTCGCCCCCATCGTCGACCATCACCTGAGACCCGGTGAGCCGCCCAGACCCCCACTGGTTGTGCTAGGGTTAGCCACCGCCGTGTTCTGTTCCGACGAGGACAATGTCCGTGAGCCTTTGATCCTTAGTCTAATCCTACGGTCATAATCATCCCGTACCCCTTTGCACCCCCCGTCTCACTGACGAGTGGGGACACCACTTAACCAGCCCGCGTGCGCTATGCACCGTGGGATGGCCCAGTTAGATTTCCCGTGTGACCCAGTTAGTTCAAATTAGAATTTTTCAATTTAGTTCAAACCCTAGTTCTGTCTGTTGATTCAAAAAACAATTCAGAGAGTTTTACTAAACTAAATTACATGAAACTAATTTTGTTAGAATGATATAGAAATTATTAATCCAAGCCCGTATGATTCAAATCATTTGGATTTATAGATCACCTATAGTAAAAATGACAGGGTCGAGACTTTTCTGCATTCAAACATTTTTCAAAATTCAATCATAAAAGCTTTTGAGTTGATTCCAACTCTGCAAGATCACATTTGAGCAGACCTTTCTGAATATAGAGAAATATCTAGGTTTACTTGTAGTAATACTGGACAAGTAATAAAAGAATGCCCCATAGGCATTTCTAGTCACTTTAATTAATTAAAATAATAAGGTTAAACATTATTAAATTGTGACACCACTTTAAATCACATTCCCAGGTATTAGAATATGTGGTGATGACATGTGCTAACATGATACCATGTTTTAATTCGAGAATATTAAATCTTAAGTACTTTTTCAATGAGTAGAAATTACTTTTCTAAAATAAAATAAATAAAACTATTGCCTTAATTCTTGTGATGATTCTGATGATGCTAGATCATCTAGTGTGAACCTTTGTGTGCTAAATAGAAGTAGTTAAGTGTTATTTGGTGGTTGTGTACTTCGTATTTATATATAGACGCTAGTATCGACCAAGGATACGAAGAGGAAGGAGACTATTACGAAGAGGAAGCCGAGGATAACTTCAACCATTAAACTACACAAGGAAAGCTATCAAATGCAAGCTACTATTTTAGCAAGATAAGCTAAAACCATGCAAGCTAATACTTGCAAGCCCCACAATACCAATGAACCTATGCCATGCATTCGGCATGCTTTTATTAGACAATCTTGATTATCCTAAATCCTAGTTTTACTTGCAAGCCTGATTCTTTTATTTCTTTATCAAAGCTCCTTAGTTATGTTTACTTAGTGACTTGTGAAGTTTTGGAAAGATATTAGATGTAGCATAAAGAGCATAAAACTTGGCCTAAGTTAGGTAGGATTATATGTCATCCTAAGGCATGAGATTATACATAGATAAGTCACACTTGATTATCACCCCTCATTAGTGTTTGCCCCCAACTTTAGTGGCTAGTTCTAAGCATTAAACTTGATCACTTTAGATGGGAATACTTGGTGAAAATGGTTATGAAAACCTTAGAATGATGAGTCATTCTATTGAAATGTTTTGACATGTGTTTTGAACACAAGATGATTTGATGATGAAAATGTTGAGGAATGAGCCTTAGACCTTTATAAAACTAATGGTTGTGTTCGGATGCGATACCATTCGAATTTTACCGTACAACCACAATACCCAAATTTGGGTAGGGCTTGACTGGAAGTTTATATATCTTAGTATGGGTTCCCTTGAGGCTGAGGTTTGAGTTGAGGCTACCTCATGATGATTGACCACCTGTGCAGTTCCCAAGATGACATATGGTCATGGTTGGAGGCCAAACTCATAGGGGAGGTGCCTATACTAGGGTGTGTGATTGAAAGGTTAGGATTGATTGTCCGCATACTGAGTATGGTGAATCAGGATTATTCATGACGGGTGTATCGGATGTTGTGGTGAAAGTGTACCACCTCTAGAGAGTGTCAAACTATGTGAATAGCCGCGTCCGCGGTTATGGACAGTTGAAGTGGCCATACTGTTCCGTCGTCAGATGTTTTGAAAATGACATGTGAAATGAATCATGACTTTGACTTCACCACAACAGGGCTGTGAAGGTGAAACTTAAGTTCCCACTTAGGTGTTATAAAACCTTAGACTAGCTTTCTTTACTTCTGAACTCAGCTATAGATGAACCTGGCTTTTTGCAAAACAACCTAGAACTTAGGATTCCTACTTGAACCACTTTAGTTGTTAGTGATAGTTTGCGAGTACTTAAAGTGTACTCATGGCTTTGTCCCTGGCTATTCCTATGGCAAGACTATGAGGAGGACTACCAGGATGATGGTCAACAGGAAGTCTAAGACAACTAGGATCATCTCCCATCGTCAGCATTGCCTGTGACCATGAAGATGGAGCTTCGCCCATGCTACAGTTATTATATTATTCCGCTGCGTTGATTGTATTAAGACTAGATCATGAGATCCTCTATTTGTAAGACTTGTATTATGGTTTGTAATGGATGATGAACTATGGTACCAATCTATTATGTCTCGCAAAAATGTTAATCCTGGGATTGCGATGTATGGCATAACAGACATCTGGGATTAAAAATCCAGGTGTTGACATAACCTGCCCTGATCCGCACTGATCATGAGTTGACTAACCGATCAAGACTCTCCGGATGCCACTCTAGTATAGGCCTTACCCTATGTGACGAGGTTTAATCTCGTCAATGCTCATTGTTATGAGGTTGGGTTTTGGAGAAGTTGGGGGTGCTGGAGATCGCGGATCGGTTAACAGACAAGCAACCAGGGGACACGATATTTACCTAGGTTCAGGCCCCGAAGGGAAAACCCTACTCCTGCTTGTCTGCTCTTGATTACGGCGGAACCGAAGGTTACAGGGGCGCACAGATGCAATCTGGCGTGGAGGTGTGTTTGGGGTGAGGTGAGAGAGAGCCTCCTCATTGTGCCCTCCTAGCCTTTATATAGAGATAGGCAGGTCCCGAGCATAGATCAAGTCAGTTACAAGTTTAGGGTTTCCCCTTTTGAATATTCTATCTGTTCTAGTCTTGCTCTCCAAGGATCCGAAGACGTCATGAGCTTGGGCCACCCGAAAATCTTCATGGGCCACGAATATTCTCGTGGACCTTCCTTGGGCTGGACCAGATATGCTAATATCGTGTACCCGTAGGGTATAACCATGTCACCATGAGTTGTTCCCCTCAACACCGGGACGTTGGGATACACAGACCAACTGGAGTGCATTACGACTCCTCGAGAGTGGGCACTTTTAATGAGGGGCTCATAGTATCGCCTGGCTTCTCCCGAGGGCAGTTCGCAATTCCTCTAGGTGACTGCCTCACAGTTTACCCTTTCTGTAAAGGAACCACGGAATTAAAGGGAGTTGATCCCTTATATGTAGTCATGAGAATTCCCATACCAGAGTAGCAAACTTAAAATCTAGCCCTGTCCCGTCACAAAGTAATGTGGTTGCACCGGTTAATTGTTCTAGCAAAACTTCAAAGAACTGGATGTGTTTTTGTAAACCTTTATCCTCCACCTTTCGTCCAGCCTTTTTTTAAAACAAAATCTTTTTTAATTATTCAAACTTCTCTTGGTAGGTCCAAACTCACCAAGGTTTTGCCACAAAACATTTTTGTAAAACTTTTCCCGGGTCTTCCCATCCTATATTTTTTCTTCGGCTAAAATGGGGTCTCCAAAGTGGTATGGTATTATACACCATCTACCATACTAGGGACAAGTAGGTGTCACCAAGGGGGTTGTACTTAGTAGTACAAATGTGTAATGTTTTGGGAGGAGCCTAACCACTACCCGATATATGTCATCATATATTAAAACAATGGAGTTTCATAAATAGTAGGTAAAACAAGCATAAGTAAATAGTAGGACAAGGCTTATGAGCAAGAAGGTGGCTTTCCTATGATCGACAATATGGAAATATGTCCTTGGACTTATTCGAAAACCATGACGATAAAATAATCCCATCTTCTCGTTGTCAAAACAATCACAACTATCGTCATCAAAGATCACACATGAAAGCAAACAATTTCCACAATCAACACAAGGAATACAAGCATCAGTACAAAATAACAATCAAGTAATAACCACATTGTAGCGGACCGAACCCGATAAGGTTCGAATCCATGTGTTTATAGTGCTTGTCCCTGGATCGAATATCTAACACCCACAGTTAAGATGTAATATCAAGAAAAAAGGGTCATATTACATCGCATATCTAGGAATAAAAATAGTTCATTAAAACTTGCATAGCTCATATGGCTATCTTATTACAAAGAAGCAGCTATAACTATAAAGCATGGAGTCCTTCATCTTCATGTGCCATAGGCAAACATGTTGGTTGCACATGCGCAATCCCTACTCATCAAACTTCACTATCATCAAGTGATCCTACAACATGATAAGTTACATTCACAAGGGTCAATACATTTGAATTGTATTGGCAAGTGATACCATATTGATGTGGAGAACCTAACGTCTACATGAATATATGGCTAAGTGGAGTTTTGGCTAGCCTTTGCATAAAGTAACTGTCGCACGCGCCCTTGCTACTTAAACCCCCTCTGCCCCTCTCCATTTTCCCCCAAATCCCAAGCACAGAGCGCCCCTAGGCTGCGAGAATTCCTCGCCGCAACCTCGTTGCTCCCACGATTTCGCCGACGAATTCCGGTGAGCACCGCACTCCCCTCTGCGTATGGTTCATGCTGGCTTGTTCTACATCTCCGTGCACACCTACTGATGCTTTCCGTTCGCTCGCGCATGGTCTGTAGCCTCAGCAACGTCAACGACTGAGCTCCGCCACCCTCTGCTCGAACTCCGGCGACCTTTTTCCGTAAGTCCCAGCCTCCCCTCTCCCTCTGTTTGATACGCGTGAGATCCCCAGTGTCATGCGCATCTAATGGCACCTTTCTCTTGTCTTAGCGCGGCCCAGAGCGTCGCCAACATCGACGAACAGAGGCCACCATCGTCAGGGACTACTCCGACGAGCAATCCGCGACAACTCCGAGCACCCCTTCGCCAACCGAGCATACGTCGAGCTTCTCCTCGTCACTGCGATTCTGGTGAGCATCCTCCCACCTCCTAGGGCGACCTAGTTCACCGGCTCCTCCACTGACTGAGCGCGCCGCCGCCTGTCGCCGCTGCTAGCGCCGCCACTTGTTGGTCTTTCGCTAAGGGCCTTTCGATTTAGATCTAGTGAACACGATAGATCATAAGCGAAGCGGTATGTTTTAATCAGAGCCACCCGTTTTAGTTAGATCTAACATCTCGCAGACGCGATGCAGCGTGAAGCGGTACCAGCCAGTTAGAAGGCGCCGCGTGGCACGAGTTTGGTTTTAAAATTTGGAATTAGATGTTTTAGATGTTTGAATTTGTTTAAATCATAACTTTTGATTCCCACGTCCAAATTTGACAAATTTTATATCAATGGAATCAAGAGAGAAAGCCCTTTCCATATATGCAATGCGTTTAATGTTTTGTTTCTGTTAAAATGGTTATTTTTAGAGAAACATGTGTAGGCCTAATTTATGTATAACAAATATTTGGAAAATGTTTTAATGTTCAAATAAAGGTTGTTTGGCAAGTTTTGAACTTGTTTATGAATCACTATTGTGCACTTGTCTTGTTGAGTATAGAAAATCATCACATATCATATTGCATGCATCCATATATTTTTGCTTGTATTTATTTTGTATGTGATTTGGTGCTATCATTTTATGTGTAGATTTTGGTGTAAATAGTGATTGTGATTGTGAGGATTGTAGCTACTCTCCAAACTACCAAGGCAAGTGGTGCTTCATGATTTATTCCTAACCTTTCAACTTTGCATTAGACTATTTTGCTAGTCTTGCATGGATATTTTTGATCTATATGCTATGCTTGGGAAATCCTAGTAGTTGTAGAATTGCTAGAAATATTTCTAAGTCTTATCAATGCCATGCTTAGCCTAGCTAGTAGAAACCAAGGGTGGTTATATTCATGCTATGAATAAATATTTCTAAGTCCTTGGACTATGTTTTTGCTTAATAAAAACAACTAAGTGAATGAAACACCTCGGTGGAATGGAAGGAATGGTTTATGTTGAGTGGTTACACAAGGCCCATTTCTATGGTTTACCTTGTGTATATCACTTGTGGTATGCCACCCAGGAACAAAGGGATTTGAGAGGCCAAATGTTAAGAAGCTTCTAGTGCAGCCACTTGGCAATATGGGCTCTGCCTGGATCATATAGGTTGCAATAACTTAGCCACTTGGACAGTTGGTGGTAGTGGGATGATAGGTTGGAGCGCGTCCATTTGGTCTAAGGGAAGGCTTCTGAAAGGTCCTGTCTTGGTGAAAATCAAGTCTTGTGGGGAAAGTGCACAACCTCTGGAGATGGAAGAGTCTAAGTACTTAGCCATGTCCCTGGTATTGGACAACTTGAGCATCAAGACATGGAAGCTATCAAGAATCTCCTCATCCCAATTTCTAAGTAAAAACTTGTAGTAGAACAATGGTGAAGGACCCCAATGTCTATTGTAGGTTCCTTGGGAAAGATTTTGACAACGAAAAACTTAGTGTTTTCAACTAATAGACAAAACCTATTTTGAGCAAAGCAAGCCTAAGCTACACTTAGCCAAAATGCATATAGTATCTAGTCCACCAATATTCTACTAAGGTATCACTTTCCAATACTATTCCAATGTATTGACCCTTGTGGCTGTAACTTATTATGTTGCAGGTTTGTTGATGTTAGTGAAATTTATTGATTAGGATTACAAGTCTACAACCAACATGACTTCCTGTGGCACTTTGAAGATGAAGGACCCCATGCTATTGTTATATTCTGCTGCATTGTAATGTGATAGCCAAATGAGCTATGTAAGATGTAACAAATTATTTTATTCCTAGTTATAAAGTTGTATTATGACCTTTGTTTCTTGATATTACATCTTAACTATGGATGCTAGATATTGATCTAGGGACTAGCATTGTAAACACAGGGATCTCTACCTTATTAAAGGTTGGGAACCTTACAAATGGTATCAGAGCACTATGTTGCCTGTAGAATTATGACCCTAGGATTGGAAACCACTAAGGAAAAAATTTCAACAAACTTCCACACTTGTCTTATTCTTCTCGTAAACTTTTCTAATCTTCTTTGATAGGAGGTTGCATTGTTAGCCTTTAGATTAGAAAGTGAAAGAAGAATTGAGCCTTATTAGTTGGACCACCACACTCATCATTACATTTCCAAAATTTGACTAAGTTATATTGAAAGTAGGTTGTTTGTGTTATGTATGCCATGACTTGTGTGTTTTGATTTCCAAAGTTATGCATGTGATGCCTTGTCTTGTAAATTGTCTTAAATTGTGTTGATCCTAACTTTTTCTATCTTATAAATAGATGCCTAATGTTACTATCAGCATGGCTGAAGAGTTCAAGGGAACTCGATTTGGCCCTCGTATCATTGAGCTCACTAGTCTGCTCAATCTCCCTCTTCCTACTATCATGATTCTTCCCCTCACCAAGTTTGAGAGGAAAGACCTTTGGGGCTTCAAGGTCAATCAGCCAGGACGCCAGACTGAGCCAGCCACGGAGGCCATCATCTTCAAGCTCATGCATGATGACAAGGAGATAGGCCTAGAGGTAGTCATGCAGGATTTGATTGGACATTTACTAGGGAGACACTCTCGAGAGGTTAGGGGTACTCACTTCCACACCTTTGGTAGACGTGATGATGATGGTGAGGCCATTGACTTTGAGGATACTTCAAGAGAGACGGCTGAGCCGATTCGCCTATACCTCCAGGACTTAGAGGTTCTTCTTAGGCACATAGACACTGATAGGACCAACGTCATGCTCAGCAATGACGAACTCCAGGTGCAACTTCGTGAGAAGGACAAGCTCTTCGCGGAGCAAGATGAGATAGTCAAAGAGATGGAGGCCAAGTTTGAGAGTCAGGACAGAAAGTTCAAGAGTCAAGAGAAGCGAGTCCAAGATAGGAACAAGAGGATTCAAGACATGACTGCAGAACTAGAGTCCAAGGACTTCGAGCTCGAGCATCAGCAGATCGTGATAGAGAGGCTTCGTTCACAGAAGAGGTCTCTCAAAGCCAAAGTAGAGACCTTGACCACCAATGTCGAGGAATACAAGACCGCTATGGAGAATGCAGGTCTTAGATTTGTTGAGGAGGAGGTTGATGCCGAGGAGTAGTGATGACTACTCATTTACCTTTATTTATCATGTTTTTGATTATTGAGTCGCAATGACCATCCAACATGTGGATGGCTTGCTATTGGTGTGTTTACCTTGCAAACTTGTTGTCTATGTTGTTGAACTTTTATTATTGTGATGCATGTTTGGTGATTGTTTATGTGATGTAGTGTGCATGTTAGCATCTATTGGTATCTATCAACACCCGGATTTTTAATCCCAGATGCCTGTTATGCCATACATCGCAATCCCATGATTACCATTTTTGCGAGACATAACAGAATTGGATACCATAGTACATCATCCATTACAAACCGTACATAAGTTCTTACACAAATAGGGATCTCATGATCCAGTTCTTAATACAACATCAAGCAGCGGAATACGTAATAATAACGATAGCATAGGCAAAGCTCCATCTTCGGGGTCACATGCAATGCTGACGATGGGAGATGATCCTAGTTGTCGTAACCTTCCTGGGGTCCATCCTCCAGATACTCCTCTTCATAGTCTGGCCATGGGAATAGCCAGGGACAAAGCCATGAGTACTCTTTAAGTACTCGCAAACTAATACTAACAGTTAAAGGGGTTTTTGTAGTAGGATACTAAGCTCTAGGGTTGTTTTGCAAAAAGCCAGATTTACCTCTACTAAGTTCAGAAGCAAAGAATGCTAGTTGAAGTTTTATAACACCTAAGTGGGAACTTGTATTTCATATCACAACCCTGTTGTGGTCAAGTCAAAGTCTCAATCCATTTCACAAGTCATTTTGAAAAGTCTGACGGGGGAACAGTATGGCCACTCCAACTGTCCATAACCGCGGACGCGGATATTCGAATAGTTTGACACTCTACAGAGATTGTACACTTTCACCACAACATTCGATACATCCGTCAGGAACAAATCCTGAATTCACCATACTCAGTATGCGGATAATCAATCCTAACCTTTCAATTACACGCCCTAGTATAAGCACCTCTCCTATGAGTTTGGCCTCCCAACCATGACCAACTGTCATCTTGGGTACTGCACAGGTGGACAATCTTCACAAGGTAGCCTCAGCTCAGACCTTGGCCGTGAGGGAACTAATACTAAGGTATATAAGTTTCTAGTCAAGCCCTACCCAATCTTCAGGTATTGTGGTTGTACGATAAAATTGGAATGGTATCACATCTAGACAACCATCAGTTTTATAAAGGGCTAAGGCTCATGCCTCAACATTTTCATCACCAAAATCATCAGTTGTTCGGAAACACATGTCCAAAATATTTCAATAGAATGATCCATCATTCCAAGGTTTTCATAACCATTTTCACCAAGTATTCCCATCTAAAGTTGATCAATTTTTATGCTTAGCACTAGCTTCTACAAGTGGGGGTAAGCACTAATGAGGGGTGGTAAACTAGGGGAGTTCTAACTAAGTTCAGTCGCATACCATAGGATGACATCAAGATTATCTAGCTTAGGCCAAATTTTATGCTCTTTATGAAACCTTCACATATCTTTCTAGTATGTACCATTATCTTAAGTAAACTCTAAGTAAGATCTTTGATAAAGAAATAAAGTAAGAAGCTTGTAAGTAAAACTAGGATTGGTTTATCAAGTGGATATGATCACATATGCTTAAGGTATATAGTGGGCATAGTAACAAGTAGTGGTTTGTTGCATCAGTATAGTATCTTGAAAGTGTTAGCTTGCACATTCACTAGTAGTATTAGGCTTGCATCAATGTTAATATAAGCTTGCTAAATTGGAAGTGTTAGCTTGCCTTGTGCAGAGCAGTGGTTGAAGTTCTCCTCGGCTTCTTCTTCGTAGAATCCTCCTTCCTCCTCGTATCCTTGGTCAGTACTAGCGTCTATAAATAAATACGATGTACCCAATCACCAAACAATACTTATCTACTTACAATCATCACACAAAAAGGGTCCTATAGATGATCTAGCATCATCACTAACATTACAAGATTAAAGCTTGGTTTAACTCCTTTTATTTTTAGAAAAGTAATTTCTACTCATTGAAAAACTACTTAAGATTTCATATTATCCAAACAAAACATGGGATCATGTTGACACATGTCATCACCACATATTTTAGTCCATGGGAATGTGATTTAAAGTGGTGTCACAATTAAATAAGGTTTTACCCTTTTATTTTAATTAATTAAAGTGGCTAGAAATGCCTATGGGGCATTCTTTTATTACTTGAAAATTATTTTTGTAAGTAACCCTATATATATTTATATATTCTGAAAGGTATGGTTAAATGTGATTTTTGAGAGTTGGAATCAACTCAAAAGCTATCATGGTTTAAATTTGAAAAATGTTTGAATGCAGAAAAGCTTCTGCCTTGTTATTTTTACCATGGGTGATCTATCTATCCAAATGACTTGAATCCAACGGGCTTGGATTCAGCATTTCCAGACCTTTCCAACAAAATTGGTTTCATTCAATTTGGTGCACTGAATCAACCTGGGTTGATTTTTGAAACTGGGTACAGAAGTGTGTTTGAAATAAAATGGAAAGGTTTAATTCAAATAACTGGGCTGCGCGGGAAAAGTTAACGGTCCGGCATGCTAAGCGTAGCGCTTCCGCGGGCTGTTTAAGTGGCTGTCCCCACTCGTCAGTGAGACAGGGGGCTGCAAAGCGGTACGGGGCAACGTGGGACGTTCGATCTGGTTCTAATCCAACGGTTGGGAGTCATCGTCGACGTTGGGCAACGCCGGCGAGACACAAGCCTAGCGCGGCCAGTGGGGGGTGCTGGGGGCTCACCGGGGTGCAGGCGAGGGTCGGCGAGGCGGGCGAACGACAAAGTCGACAACGACGAATCTCCTGGTACCGGTGGCTCCTCCTGGGGCAGCTCCAATCGCTGGCTCCTTTCTTCTCCAGAGGCGGCGGGGTCCGGTGAAATTCTGGCGAAGTGTTGCGCGCCTTGCTCCGGGAACGGTGTGGCACGATCAGTGATGAGAGGGGAGTAGAATGGTGTGCTCAATTCGGCTGGGGGTGGCCTCTATTTATAGTCGAGCGAGGGGACCGACGGGGTGCAAGGTGAGCTCGTCGGGGGCGATGGTACAGACGGCTATTGGCATGGGCGAAGGTATGGGACGGTGCGGTGTTCCCTGCCGATGCTCAACGGTACGGTGGCGAGACGTGGGGCGGTGCGGTTTGGTCGGAACACGACGGTGCTTTGCGCGTGCCCGACGGAGAATTTAATGGCGCACAACACGTGTGGTCCACGCGGCGGCGAACGATCGTGTCTGCGGGGTTGTTGGGACGGTGGTGATCACGTATGCACGCGGCGAGGGCGGCACGCGGTCTGTGGGCGTTGGTCGAGCATGGCGCACGGGGCGTGCTCTCGGCATGGTTGCTGGCGAGGTTGGCATGGTCCGTGCGCGTGGTCCAGTGGCTAGCAGGGTTCGAGCAGTGTACAGGGAGTGGCGGTGGAGTGTTGGCTTGCTCCCATACATGCTGGCTAGGCTTGTTTCTCCTCCTAGCTTGCTGTCGACATGGGGGTGACAAGGGTGGCTTCGGCTGTTCACCATTGATGACAATGCCAAGCTCACAGTGGTGCTAGTGCTTGTTTAATCTTGCTAGATGATCTACTGAGCTGGTTGTGAGCTAGATAGGGAACCAGTTAGGCAAGAATCACTGCTCACAATAGTGTTTTGATTTTGTTTGATTTGTGTCTACCAAGTGTTTGATGAAATGGCCGCATGAATTCAAGTTTTGAATTTTGAAAAGATTTTTGGTGGGTGTGCTAGATTGGTGCTGGTGAGTCTGCAGATGCTTGGGTTTTGAAAGTTGACCTTGTTTAAGTGGTTTTTGAAAAAGTGGGATCTTCACATATGATAAAGATTCAATTTTGAATTGTCATTTGAACTATGCATTTGAAAGTTTCTGGATGATCACAAAGTGGGCCTTTATACTTTGTTATGAGTACAATCAAGGGGAGCAAAGATCCAGAAAAGTTTCTGTTAGATTCTGAAAGTTTGAGACAGCCAAAGTAGGCTTGGGAGTTAAATTGGTCAAAATGACCGTTCCTTTATTTTATTTGTTTTTCTTTACTGGTCTTTGGGAAAAGTGTGGGAAATGTTTAGATGATGTTTATTTCACCTAAGAAACATTTAAAAAGCAAAGAAACACACAAACAAGGTGGTTTAAAAGAATTCAAAATGAAATGCATACTCATATGCATGCTATCATAATTTTAATTAGAAAAGTTTTTGTTAACCCTAAATTTTGATGATTAGAGTTTGATGATTTAAGTTTAGTATTTTTGGGATGTTACAAACCTTCCCCCCTTAAACAAAATCTCGTCCCGATATTTGAAAAAGGACGAAAAGATTACCTAGGATTTGAACAGATCGGGAAACTCCGTCCTGATGTGATCTTCGCGCTCCCAGGTAGCTTCCTCTTCTGTGTGGTTGCTCCACTGAATCTTGAGAAACTTGATGCTTCAGGTTCAGGTAGTTCGGAAAGCTTCTTCCAAAATACGGATGGGTACTTCGGGTTTGGTTAGGTCATCCTTGATCTCTATGGTCCGGTGATCGATATTTTTGAACACTTCGGTCTTCTCGGGGACTTCGAGACACTTACGAAGTAACGAGATATGGAACACATTGTGCACGGCTGACATCTCTTCGGGTAGTTCCAATTGATACGATACTTCTCCTCGACGGTTCAGAATCTTGAAAGGTCCGATATATCTGGGGGCTAACTTTCGTTTGAGTTGGAAACGCTGCATTCCCTTCAATGGCGACACTTTCAGATAAACAAAGTCTCCAATGTTAAAGGCGAGGTCTCAACGTCTCTTGTCGGCGTAACTCTTTTATCTGGACTGGGCGGTCTTGAGGTGCTCACGAATCTTGTGAACCTTCTCTTATGCTTCTCGTAGGTTGTCGGGTCCGAAAATCTTACTCTCTCCTACTTCCGACCAGTTCAAAGGGGTGTGACACTTCCTTTCGTACATGAATTCAAATGGGGCCATTTGCAAACTAGCTTGATAACTTTTGTTGTATGAAAATTCTGCAAATAGCAGACAATCTTCCCACTTAGATCCATATTCTAACACACATGCTCTCAGCATATCTTCGAGTATTTGATTTACTCGCTCCGTTTGTCCATCAGTCTGAGGGTGGTACGCGGTGCTGAAATCTAGACGGGTTCCTAAACCTTCTTGGACTTTCTTCCAGAATATCAAGGTAAACTGAGTTCCTTGATCCGATACGATGTTCTTGGGGACTCCGTGCAAACTAACTATCCTAGCGATGTACAACTCTGCTAGCTTCGAACTCTGATATGTGGTCTTGACGGGCAAGAAATGGACGACTTTGGACAATCGGTCCACTATGACCCAGATAGAGTCATTTCCCCTACTAGAAGTAGGCAGTCCAGTGATAAAGTCCATTCCAACAGAATCCCATTTCCATTCTGGAATCTGCAAGGGTTGCAACAATCCAGCGGGTCTTTGATGTCCGGCCTTGACTCGCTGACATATATCACACTTGGCGATATAGCTTCTGATTTCTCTCTTCATCTTATGCCACCAAAATTGCTCTTTTAAATCTTGATACATCTTAGTTCCTCCGGGATGGATAGAATAAAGAGTATCATGAGCCTCTTTCAAAATAACTCCTTTTCAACTCAGAATCTGATGGCACACAAAGGCATCCTTTGTACCACAGAACTCCTTCTTCGTCCTCGGTAAATCCGGGTACTTTGCCTGTACCGATACGACGCTTGATTCCGTCGATACTAGCATTTCCTTTCTGCGCCTCTTTAATCTGACTGATCAAAGTGGGCTGAAGTTCTATGCTAGCCAAAAATCCTTCACTTACTAATTCCATTCGAAAATCTTACATCTCTTTGTGCAAACTTGGTTGCTCCTTCAAAATCATGGAGTTCAAGCGGCACGGTAATCTGCTAAGGGCATCTGCTAGCACATTGGCTTTACCAGGGTGATAGTGAATGTCCAGGTCATAATCCTTGATTAGCTCAATCCATCTTCTCTGCCTCATATTCAGCTCCTTCTGAGTGAATATATACTTTAGGCTCTTGTGATCCGAATAAATCTCACAACGGTTTCCCATCAGGTAATGTCTCCATATCTTCAGGGCTAGAACTACGGCTGCGAGTTCGAGGTCATGGGTTGGGTAGTTTTGCTCATGCTATTTCAGCTGTCGAGATAGATAAGATATAACCTTGCCTTCTTGCATTAGCACACATCCGAGAACAATCTTGGATGTGTCACAATACACATCGAAGGGCTTCGTGATATCCGGCATGATCAAGATTGGGGCTGAAATCAATCTTCTCTTGAGTTCTTGAAAACTCGCTTCACATTTGTCTGTCCATTCAAACTTCTTGTCCTTCTTCAGTAATTGGGTCATGGGTCTGGCGATACTAGAGAATCCTTCTACGAATTTCCGGTAATATCCCGCCAATCCGAGAAATGCACGAACTTGGGTTTGAGTGGTTGGGGCTTGCCAATCTTCTACATCTTTCACTTTGGCAGGGTCAACGGCAATTCCTCCGGCTGATACAATGTGGCCGAGGAATCCTACCTCCTGTAACCAGAATTCACATTTGCTAAACTTTGCATATAGCTGATGCTCTCTAAGGGTTCCAAGAATGGTCCTTAGGTGTAGCTCATGTTCTTCTTCTGATTTGGAATAAATCAGAATGTCATCAATAAAAACAACGACAAACTTATCCAGGAATTCCATAAAAATCTTATTCATGAGATTCATGAAATAAGCGGGGGCGTTGGTTAGTCCGAAAGACATGACTGTATACTCATACAATCCATATCTGGTGGTAAAGGCAGTCTTTGGAATATCCCCTGCACGAATCTTGAGTTGATGATAGCCAGTCCTAAGATCAATCTTAGAAAACACTTTGGCACCGGTCAACTGATCAAACAAATCTTCTATCTTGGGCAAGGGGTATTTGTTCTTGATAGTGACATCATTCAATTTCCGATAATCCGTACACAAATGGTTACCTCCATCCTTCTTGTCCACAAACAAGACAGGTGATCTCCATGGTGATGCACTAGGTTGAATCAATCCAATTTCCAGCATGGAATCCAGTTGCTTCTTCAGTTCTGCTAGCTCTGACGGGTTCATACTATAGGGTCTATGGGCTATGGGTCCGGTTCCAGGAATTAGTTCGATGATAAACTCGATATCCCAATCTGGGGGCATACCGGGCAAAACATCTGGAAATACATCGGGGTATTCACAAACTATCCGGACTTGGTCAATGGTAGGTTGGGCTATACTCTTGTTGCACTTGAATTGACGAGGTAGGGTTTCAGATATATGCTCGACTGATATTCCGGCTGTACTGGTCATGGTTATGGCTTTCTTCGCACAGTCAATCAATCCTTTATGTTTGGACATCCAATCCATTCCTAGTACTACTTCCAATCCTTTAGTTCCGAGTACTATCAGATTTGCATAAAAATCTATGCCATGGATTCGGATAGGGACGGCTTTGCAAATTTGCCTAGCCTTGGTGGTTGATCCGGGAATTTGAACAATCATAACATGCTTCAGTTTTGTTGGTTGAATTTTCCTAGTGCATGCAAATTCTTCGGTGACAAATGAGTGCGATGCACCAGAATCAAACAACACTCGTGCAAGTACTGAATTAACAGAAAACATACCCATCACGACGTCTAGCGCTTCCTGAGCTTCTTCAGCATGCATGAGAAAAAGACGGCCATTGCGGTTGAGTGAATTCCCTGGGGCAACTCTTCTCCCTGGCTGAACACGACGTTGTTGCTGAGCTGGGGCATTAGCATTGGGTGCTGCAACATTCTTCTTGTTGGGGCACTCGTTGGAATAATGGCCTTTATTTCCACAGTCATAACAAGTCACTTGCGACTTGTCCTTTGCTGCTACAGGCACAGCATTGCTTCTAGTCCTCGGGACAGTGTTAGTGTTGGCGGTAGCAATGTTGTTGTTGAACTTGGGTGGGGCACGATTGAAATTGCTAGAGTTGCCGGGGTTGTTGTGATTTCCTCCGGGTCTAGGGTTTCCACAGTTGGGATAGGTCGGACGGTTCATCGGGGGTCTGTTGGTTCTTGGGGCAAATCCTGGAGATGGGTTGGGGCGATACTTTGGGGTCTGATGGGTTCCTGGTTGATGCATCATGCGACGCTTGCGGTTCTCATTGGCTTGATTGATCTTTCCTTCCATCTGGATAGCTGAGTCGACAAGGGCTTCAATATCAGCAAAGGGGATATTGACTAATACCGTCTGCATCTCATCATGCAGACCATTCAGGAATCTTTCTTTCTTCTTGGCTTCGGTGTCGATCTCATCCGGGGCATACCTAGCTAATGACAAGAATTTGTCACGGTATTCCACTACAGTCATCCTTCCTTGCTTCAGCTCTCTGAACTCGTCTCTCATTCTCTTGATCAAACCTGGTGGCACATGGATTCTTCTAAACTTGACCTTGAATTCCTCCCAGGTCATCATCTGACCTCCGGTCATTGCACGAACACTGTTCCACCATGCCCTGGCATCTCCGGCTAGATAGTGGGTGGCGAACAACACTTTCTCCTTGGCTTCCACTCCGGCGACTTCTAGGTTATTTTCCATGGTTTGCAGCCAATCATCGGTGTCTAGGGGTTCTTCTGACTTAGTGAAAACAGGTGGGTTGGTATTCTAGAAATTCTTGAGCTTAGATCCATGGTTGTCCTGGTTTCCGTGGCCTTGGTTGTTGTGGGCAAGCTGGGCTATCTGTTGCAGGGTGGCTAGTTTGGCTTGATGTTCCGCTCTTTCAGCTTCGCGGTCAAAAGTCAACATTTGCAGAATCTGCAACATCGGGTATGGGGATGAACCACTTCCTCCACGTGCATCTGAAGATTGAGATAGATCGTGAGAAAAGAGGGAAATTTCTAAGGTCTTGGGTCTTTGAAAAGTTTTTAAAGTTTGACTCGTATTTTTCTAGCAACTTGCCTTTTCATTCATTCATTCATAGCACACAGTACAACACACACCACAACAAAGAAAAACAGATGGTTTTAAGAACCATTCTGGAAACTATGATATAGTGGGACCGAATACTACTCACTACGCTAGTGCTCAAGTGCTACTACTACTTGGAATCTGTGGCTTCATCATCCTCATCATCATCGATGAAGGCGAAATCATCTTCATCGGTGAAGAAGTCCATAGCCTGATCCTCCAGAAAATCATCGTCATCGCTGAGATAGGAGTAGGGGTCTCCACGAAGATCTTCTTCGGCATTCTCCCTTTCTTCCAACTGCATGTCTCTCTCGTGGATGGTCTCCTCCAAAGATGAGATACGGTGGCGAAGACGGGCAATAATGCGCTCCTTCTTGTCGAGCTGACGGCGGCGAGACTTGCGATCCTTTGCTAACATGGCGATGGTCTGATCCTTCGTCTTGATGATGGCAGACTTATGGTTGCAGTAGTCACGACAGTTGTCCAACTCCTGCTGACGATCGTACATCATGAAGCTAAGGTGGTCCAATTGAGTCTTTAGCTCAGGGTAGTATGGTGCTTCCAGTGGTTTTCCATTTGCATCACGCCTTGAGCAAAACTCAAAGCGAGTACCCTTGATCTGATTGATGCTCTGCCCACACAGACGGGACAAAGGTTCCTGCATGGCCCTGGCAAGTCCATCGAGCCAGTTGTTCTCTCTTAAGGTGAACTGAATTCCTTCCGCAGTGGGAGGTCCTCGGAGACTTGCAACAATTAGCCACTGCAGATCTTCTCCTCCTTGATCATTGAGCCGAGCTTCGAAGAACTCGGGGTGCGGACGCTCCAGAAGTTCCGAAAGCTGGTCCAAATCCCTCTCAAAGATAAGGTCTCCTTCATTCCCCAACTGATAAAACTTGCTGTACTTCACGTCCATCTATAAGAATATAGGATGAGTAAGTTAGTAGAGTGATCAAGTGTGTCAAATTTTATGTATGTTGCAAGAGTTTTTGAGGAACCTAAATTTTCATGAAAGAATCAAAGGGATAAGAATGAGAATAAGTTTTTGTAAATATTTGCTTTCTTTGATTTTGGAAACTAAGTTTTTTGATTCAAACGTCCAATCTAACTAGGGTCTCCTATCGTCAGGATGGCTCTGATACCAACTTGTCAACACCCAGATTTTAAATCCCAGATGCCTGTTATGCCATACATCGCAATCCCAGGATTACCATTTTTGCGAGACATAACAGAATTGGATACCATAGTACATCATCCATTACAAACCGTACATAAGTTCTTACACAAATAGGGATCTCATGATCCAGTTCTTAATACAACATCAAGCAGCGGAATACGTAATAATAACGATAGCGTAGGTGCAGCTACATCTTCGGAGTCACAGGCAATGCTGACG
Source organism: Avena sativa (assembly GCA_916181665.1). NCBI lineage: Eukaryota > Viridiplantae > Streptophyta > Magnoliopsida > Poales > Poaceae > Avena > Avena sativa. The sequence continues at coordinate 255,429,361 of OV702297.1, forward strand.
ATGGGAGATGATCCTAGTTGTCGTAACCTTCCTGGGGTCCATCCTCCAGATACTCCTATTCATAGTCTGGCCATGGGAATAGCCAGGGACAAAGCCATGAGTACTCTTTAAGTACTCGCAAACTAATACTAACAGTTAAAGGGGTTTTTGTAGTAGGATACTAAGCTCTAGGGTTGTTTTGCAAAAAGCCAGATTTACCTCTACTAAGTTCAGAAGCAAAGAATGCTAGTTGAAGTTTTATAACACCTAAGTGGGAACTTGTATTTCATATCACAACCCTGTTGTGGTCAAGTCAAAGTCTCAATCCATTTCACAAGTCATTTTGAAAAGTCTGACGGGGGAACAGTATGGCCACTCCAACTGTCCATAACCGCGGACGCGGATATTCGAATAGTTTGACACTCTGCAGAGATTGTACACTTTCACCACAACATTCGATACATCCGTCAGGAACAAATCCTGAATTCACCATCCTCAGTAGGAGGATAATCAATCCTAACCTTTCAATTACACGCCCTAGTATAAGCACCTCTCCTGTGAGTTTGGCCTCCCAACCATGACCAACTGCCATCTTGGGTACTGCATAGGTGGACAATCTTCACAAGGTAGCCTCAACTCAGACCTTGGCCGTGAGGGAACTAATACTAAGGTATATAAGTTTCCAGTCAAGCCCTACCCAATCTTCGGGTATTGTGGTTGTACGATAAAATTGGAATGGTATCGCATCCAGACAACCATCAGTTTTATAAAGGGCTAAGGCTCATTCCTCAACATTTTCATCACCATAATCATCAGTTGTTCGGAAACACATGTCCAAAACATTTCAATAGAATGATCCATCATTCCAAGGTTTTCATAACCATTTTCACCAAGTATTCCCATCTAAAGTTGATCAAGTTTTATGCTTAGCACTAGCATCTACAAGTGGGGGTAAGCACTAATGAGGGGTGGTAAACTAGGGGAGTTCTAACTAAGTTCAATTTCATGCCTTAGGATGACATCAAGATTATCTAGCTTAGTCCAAATTTTATGCTCTTTATGCAACCTTCACATATCTTTCTAGTATCTACCATTATCTTAAGTAAACTCTAAGTAAGAGCTTTGATAAAGAAATAAACTAAGAAGCTTGTAAGTAAAACTAGGATTTGTTTATCAAGTGGATATGATCACATATGCTTAAGGATATAGTGGGCATAGTAACAAGTAGTGGTTTGTTGCATCAGTATAGTATCTTGCAAGTGTTAGCTTGCACATTCACTAGTAGTATTAGGCTTGCATCAGTGTCAATATAATCTTGCTAAATTGCAAGTGTTAGCTTGCCTTGTGGAGAGAAGTGGTTGAAGTTCTCCTCGGCTTCTTCGTAAAATCCTCCTTCCTCCTCGTATCCTTGGTCGGTACTAGCGCCATAAATAAATACGATGTACCCAATCACCAAACAATACTTAACTACTTACAATCATCACACAAAAAGGGTCCTATAGATGATCTAGCATCATCACTAACATTACAAGATTAAAGCTTGGTTTAATTCCTTTTATTTTTAGAAAAGTAATTTCTACTCATTGAAAAACTACTTAAGATTTAATATTCTCCAAACCAAACATGGGATCATGTTGACACATGTCATCACCACATATTTTAGTCCATGGGAATGTGATTTAAAGTGGTGTCACAATTTAATAAGGTTTTACCCTTTTATTTTAATTAATTAAAGTGGCTAGAAATGCCTATGGGGTATTCTTTTATTACTTGAACATTATTTCTGTAAGTAACCCTATATATTTTTATATATTCTGAAAGGTATGGTTAAATGTGATTTTTGAGAGTTGGAATCAACTCAAAAGCTATCAGGGTTTAAATTTGAAAAATGTTTGAATGCAGAAAAGCTTCTGCCTTGTTATTTTTACCATGGGTGATCTATGGATCCAAATGACTTGAATCCAACGGGCTTGGATTCAGCATTTCCAGACCTTTCCAACAAAATTGGTTTCATTCAATTTGGTGCACTAAATCGACCTGGGTTGATTTTTGAAACTGGGTACAGAAGTGTGTTTGAAATAAAATGGAAAAGGTTTAATTCAAATAACTGGGCTGCGCGGGAAAAGTTAACGGGCCGGCATGCTAAGCGTAGCGCTTCCGCGGGGTGTTTAAGTGGCTGTCTCCACTCGTCAGTGAGACAGGGGGTGCGAAGCGGTACGGGGCAACGTGGGACGTTCGATCTGGTTCTAATCCAATGGCTGGGAGTCATCATCGACATTGGGCAACACCGGCGAGACACAAACCTAGCGCGGCCAGTGGGGGGTGCTGGGGCTCACCGGGGTGCAGGCGAGGGTCGGTGAGGCGGGCGAACGACGAAGTCGACGACGGCGAATCTCCTGGTACCGGTGGATCCTCCTGGGGCGGCTCCAATCGCTGGTTCCTTTCTTCTCCAGAGGCGGCGGGCTCCGGTGAAATTCCGGCGAAGTGTTGCTCGCCTTGCTCCGGGAACGATGTGGCACGATCAGTGATGAGAGGGAAGTAGAATGGTGTGCTCAATTCGGCTGGGGGTGGCCTCTATTTATAGTCGAGCGAGGGGACCGACGGGGCGCAAGGTGAGCTCGTCGGGGGAGATGGTACAGACGGCTTTTGGCATGGGCGAATGTAGGGGACGGTGCGGTGTTCCCTGGCGATGCTCAGCGGTACGGTGGTGAGACGTGGGGCGGTGAGGTTTGGTCAGAACACGACGGTGCTCTGCACGTGCCCGACGGAGAATTTAATGGCGCACAGAGCGCGTGGTCCGCACGGCGGCGAACGAGCGTGTCTGCAGGGTTGCTGGGACGATGGTGATCATGTATGCACGCGGCGAGGGCGGCGCGCGGTCTGTGGGCGTTGGTCGAGCATGGCACACGGGGCGTGCTCTCGGCATTGTTGATGGTGAGGTTGGCATGGTCCGTGCGCGTGGTCCAGTGGCTGGCAGGGTTCGAGCGGTGGACAGGGAGTGGCGGTGGAGTGTTGGCTTGCTCCCAGACATGCTGGCTAGGCTTGTTTATCCTCCTAGCTTGCTGTCGACATGGGGTGACAAGGGTGGCTTCGGCTGTTCACCATTGATGACAAGGCCAAGCTCACAGTGGTGCTAGTGCTTGGTTAATCTTGCTAGATGATCTACTGAGCTGGTTGTGAGATAGATAGGGAACCAGTTAGGCAAGAATCACTGCTCACAATAGTGTTTTGATTTTGTTTGATTTGTGTCTGCCAAGTGTTTGATGAAATGGCCGCATGAATTCAAGTTTTGAATTTTGAAAAGATTTTTGGTGGGTATGCTAGATTGGTGCTGGTGAGTCTGCAGATGCTTGGGTTTTGAAAGTTGAGCTTGTTTGAGTGGTTTTTGAAAAAGTGGGATCTTCCCATATGATAAAGATTCAATTTTGAATTGTCATTTAAACTATGCATTTGAAAGTTTCTGGATGATCACAAAGTGGGCCTTGATACTTTGTTATGAGTACAATCAAGGGGTGCAAAGATCCAGAAAAGTTTCTGTTAGGTTCTGAAAGTTTGAGACAGCCAAAGTAGGCTTGGGAGTTAAATTGGTCAAAATGACCCTTCCTTTATTTTATTTGTTTTGCTTTCTTTGTCTTTGGGAAAAGTGTGGGAAATGTTTAGATGATGTTTATTTCACCTAAGAAACATTTTACAAGCAAAGAAACACACAAACAAGGTGGTTTAAAAGAATTCAAAATGAAATGCATACTCATATGCATGCTTTCATAATTTTAATTAGAAAAGTTTTTGTTAACCCTAAATTTTGATGATTAGAGTTTTATGATTTAAGTTTAGTATTTTTGGGATGTTACAGTATCTCATTCTTATCTCTATTGAACAAACCACAGATGCCTCCCCGACGTGCCAATCCCAACCCCAACAACAACAACAACATTACCCCTGAGATGCAGCAAATGATGACAGCTCAGACTCAGCTGATGCAAATGATGACTACGTTCATCCAGAATCAGAACAACAACAACAACAACAACAACAACAACAACAACAACAATAACAACAACAACAACAATCAGAACAACCCACCAGGTTTTGACATGCTTACCAGATTCTTGAGACTGAGGCGAGCAAAGTTCTCAGGAACTACTGATCCTATGGTGGCCAATGATTGGCTACGCTCTGTGAACAAAGACTTGGTAATAGTTGACTGTACTAATGAAGAGAAAGTCAGATTTGCAGCTCACTTATTGGAAGGACCAGCAGCCACTTGGTGGGATAACTTCCAGATCACCACTCCCATTGCGGATGTGACATGGGCTATCTTTGAAGATGGTTTTCGTACTGCTCACATCTCATCCGGAGTGATGAGTTTGAATAAGAAAGAGTTCCATAACCTGAAGCAGCGCCACTGCAGCGTGGCTGAATATATTGAAGAGTTCAACAATCTGGCGCGTTATGCACCGGATGAAGTTGACACTGATGCTAAGAGGAAGGAAAAGTTCCTTGAAGGGTTGAATGATGAACTGAACCTGCAGTTAGTTGTGGCCTATGTTCCCACATACAAGTCTCTTTGTGAGAGAGCAAGATGAAACAAGTTGAAAGCAGGAAGAGAAAGCACTCTGACAAGCACAACTCGGGATTGTCTTACAAGCGTTCCCATTATGATGACAGTGGGAGTTCTGGATCCCACAATCATGGGAAGTTCAACAAGCACCACAACCACAACCGTTATCATGACAACAAGAACCACCGTAGTCATGACAATGATAAGTACAAGAATAACAAGGGTGGATATAAGAGCCACCACAGTGGAAGTGGAAGTGGCAGTGGAAGCCAGCCTATCAAGAAAGATCTTAGTTAGGTTGAGTGTTTCAAGTGCAAGAAGATGGGGCATTATGCAAATGAATGCCCAGAAAAGAAAGTTGAAGGACCCAACAAGCCCAACCCTTTCCAGAAAGGGCAAGTGAACCACATCAATGTGGAGGTAATCTATGAGGAGCCAGATGCTGTCGCTGGTAAGTTCAAACTCAATTCTATTCCAGCACTTGTTCTTTTTGATATTGGAGCATCGCATTCATTCATATCAAAAGCATTTGTTTATAGAAATGGGTTTCCAATTGAAAACATTGGGTGTCCAATAAAAGTAAATTCTCCAGGTGGAGATATGATAGTAAGTCTTGGATGCCGAGATCTAGTGATAGAATTTGGAAAGAATAAGTTTCCAGTGAGTCTGATAATCCTAGATTCCCAAGGACTGCATGTAATTTTGGGAATGGATTGGATGACCAAGTATGAAGGAGTATTAGATTGTGCTAATCGTACTGTTGCACTCACAACCCCAGAAAAGAAGCGGATTAGATTCAAGTCTAACTTTGAATCAAAAGGGAGTAAGCTAAATTTTCTTAAGGGGGTTAGCATAGACAGTGTGCCTATTGTGAGTAAATATCCAGATGTGTTTCCGGAAGAATTACCGGGAATGCCACCAGATAGAGATGTGGAATTTCTTATTGACTTGCTTCCAGGATCTGGCCAATAGCAAAGAGACCGTACAAGATGTCAGTTGATGAGTTGAAAGAACTCAAGAAGCAACTTGGAGAACAGTTGCAGAGAGGTTTTATCCAACCAAGTTCTTCATCTTGGGGAGCACCAATTTTGTTTGTGGAAAAGAAAGATAGAAGTCAAAGGTTATGCATAGATTACCGTTCACTCAATGAGGTGACTATCAAGAACAAATACCCTTTGCCTAGAATCAATGTCTTGTTTAATCAGTTAGAAGGAGCTTGTGTGTTCTCAAAGATTGACCTCCGGTCAGGTTATTTCCAGCTCAAGATAAGGGAACAAGACATACCTAAGACAGCTTTCACCACAAGGTATGGATTGTATGAGTATATCGTGATACCATTTGGTTTGACCAATGCACCAGCATACTTCATGAATATGATGAACAAGGTGTTCATGGAATTTCTTGATAAGTTTGTTGTCGTTTTCAGCGATGACATTCTGATCTACTCCAAGAGCAAAGAAGAGCATGAAGGACATTTGCGTTTGATACTTGAGAAGCTTAGAGAGCATAAGTTGTATGCCAAATTCAACAAGTGTGAGTTTTGGTTGAATGAAGTTGGATTTCTTGGACACGTTGTGTCATGAGATGGTGTAGCAGTTGATCCTGCTAAAGTTTCAGCTGTAACTGAATGGGAATCTCCTAAGTCAGCAAAAGTGGTTCGTAGTTTTCTTGGCTTGGCGGGATACTACCGAAGATTTATTGAGAATTTCTCCAAGGTAGCAAAACCTATGACAGAATTGCTAAATAAAGACAAGAAATTTGCTTGGTCTGAAGGTTGTGAACTCAGTTTCCAAGAATTGAAGAAGAGACTAGTGACAGCACCAGTCTTATGTTTGCCAGTTTTGGAGAAAGATTTCCAAGTATATTGTGATGCATCTCATCATGGATTAGGTGCAGTACTTATGCAAGAAGGGAAAGCTGTGGCTTATGCCTCGAGAAAACTCAAAACTCATGAGGTAAATTACCCTACTCGTGATTTAGAGTTAGCCTCTGTTGTCCATGCACTCAAAACATGGAGACATTATCTTTTGGGAAAGAGATGTGAAGTGTTCACAGATCACAAGAGTTTAAAGTATATATTCACCCAGAAGGAAATTAACATGAGACAGAGGAGATGGCTAGAACTCATCAAGGACTATGACTTGAGTTTGCAATACCACCCCGGTAAATCAAATGTTGTAGCAGATGCTCTAAGCCGTAAGGTTTTTGTGAATGGCCTTGCTAAGGGAGAATTGCCAGATGATTTGTGTGCACAATTTAGAGATCTCAGATTGGAGATTGTGCCTGAGGGACATCTCATGTCTTTGGATGTTCAACCCACTTTGTTGGAAAAGATCAAAGAAGCCCAAAAGGCAGATAAGGAAATTGAAGAGATTAAGGAAAATATTGGCAAGGGAAAAGCCAAAGGATTCCATGAAGACGAACAGGGTACTTTATGGCATGGAAAACGTATTTGTGTTCCACAAGATCCGGAGCTTCGGAAACTGATTTTACAAGAAGCACACAATTCACCGTATTCCATTCATCTGGGTAACACCAAAATGTACATGGATATGAAGGAAATATTTTGGTGGAATAATCTCAAGAAGGACATCGCCGAACATATTGCTTTGTGCAATGTATGTAGTAGAGTGAAAGCGGAACATCAGAAACCAGCAGGATTGCTACAACCACTACCTATTCCTGATTGGAAGTGGGACAAGATTGGCATGGATTTCATCACCGGATTGCCAAGGACCAGGTCAGGATATGATTCTATTTGGGTAGTAGTGGATCGCCTAACTAAAGTGGCTCATTTCATACCCGTGAAGACAACTTATACAAGTGCTAAGTTAGCCAAGATCTATATGAGCAGAATTGTATGTCTACATGGAGTACCCAAGAGTATTGTGTCTGATAGGGGAACTCAGTTCACTTCTCATTTTTGGAGGCAATTACATGAGTCATTGGGAACGAGGTTGGAATTCAGCACTGCTTTTCATCCTCAGACTGATGGACAGACGGAAAGGACTAATCAGATTCTTGAAGATATGTTGAGGGCATGTGCCCTAGACTATGGAGCCAGTTGGGATGAAAGTCTGCCTTACGCAGAATTCTCTTATAATAACAGCTATCAAGCCAGTATTGAGATGGCACCATTTGAGTTTCTCTATGGGACAAAGTGTACCACCCCATTACTATGGAATGGTGTGGGAGAAAGAAGTTTTTTCGGACCAGAACTAATCAAAGAGGCTGAAGAGAAAGTAAAGCTGGTTAAGGTCAAATTGAAGATAGCACAATCCCGACATAAGAGCTACGCAGATCCTAAATGTAGAGAAGTCACCTATGAAGTGGGTGATAGAGCTTATCTTAGAGTGTCACCACTTCGTGGAGTGAATAGGTTTGGTGTCAAAGGTAAATTGGCCCCAAGATATGTTGGACCATTCAAGATTCTGAGTCGTAAAGGAGAAGTAGCTTATTAGATTAAATTCCCAGAGTCTTTGTCAGCTGTTCATAATGTGTTTCATGTAAGTCAGCTTAAGAAATGTCATCTAGAAATGGAAGAAACTCCTTTGAAGGATACTATACCTTTGGAAGAGGTTCAATTGGAGAGTGACCTCACTTATGAGGAGAAACCTATCAAGATTCTTGAGACTGCAGAAAGAGTTACTCGGACTAAGACTATCAAATTCTGCAAAGTTCAGTGGAACCATCATTCCGAAGAAGAAGCAACATGGGAAAGAGAAGATGATCTTCGGAAAGACCACCCTCACCTATTTGCTAGCCAACCCGAATCTCGAGGGCGAGATTCACCTTAAGGGGGTTAGATTTGTAACATCCCTAAAATCATGTTTCAAAACTCATGCATATCATCCTTGCATCCATGATCATTTAGGGTTTCATTTCAAAATCATTTCAAAAATAGGAGCATATATTACTCATTATTATATGTATGAATACTCTAGCCTTTGTGCTACTTGCTAATGAGAAAGGTACTAATATTCATTCAGTAATGTTTTGAGTTCAAACTTAAGTGATTTCAAAATCTTGAACAAAGTTTCAAAACAAAGTATGAAATAAAACCAAGTTTATGCCTATTATTATATCTCATAAAGTCTTGGTTTTATTTTATTTTCCAAATGACCCAAGTATGTTTTTGTAAACAGAAGTGTTTGACACATATTTGAGTGCAAAGTACACTGTACAAAAAGCTAGAGAAGGTTTGAATTCAAATAGAATTGAAATGGAGTTTGAAAACCAATTCTAGAAAACCAAAAAGAAAAAGAAAAGGAATAAATAGGAAAAAAATAAGCAGCAAGCCAATCTGGCCCAACCAAGCCCAACTCGACCCAGCTAGCCCAGCAGCCTCTCCCGCGAATCGTTTTTCTTTACTCGCACCCGCACCCACTGAGTCGCTGACCGCCTGGACCCATCCCCACTCCTTTACTCTTGCTGACAACCACGGCCCAGACAACTGTCGTCGTGTCCACCCGGCGACCAGTTCATCCCCAAATTACGCCGGGCGTTTCCTGTTTAAATTCACGGCGTCAATTCCCGTTCAATGCCTAAGTAAATCTCGCACGCGCCCTTGCTACTTAAACCCCCTCTGCCCCCTCTCTATTTTCCCCAAATCCCAAGCACAGAGCACCCCAGGCTGCGAGAATTCCTCGCCGCAACCTCGCTGCTCCGACGAGTTCGCCGACAAATTCCGGTGAGCACCGCACTCCCCTCTGCCTATGGTTCATGCTGGCTTGTTCTACATCTCCGTGCGCACCTACTGATGCTTTCCGTTTGCTCGCGCATGGTCTCTAGCCTCGGCAACGTCAACGACTGAGCTCCGCCGCCCTCTGCTCGAACTCCGGCGACCTTTTTCCATAAGTCCTAGCCTCCCCTCTCCCTCTGTTTGATACGTGTGATATCCCCAGTGTCCTGCGCATCTAACGGCACCTTTCTCTCGTCTTAGCGCGGCCCAGAGCGTCGCCAACGTCGACGAACAGAGGCCACCGTCGCCAGGGACTATTCCGACGAGCAATCCGCGACAACTTCGAGCGCCCCTTCGCCAACCGAGCATACGTCAAGCTTCTCTTCGTCACGGCGATTCTGGTGAGCATCCTCCCAACTCCCCAGGCGACCTAGTTTGCCGGCTCCGCCACTGACTGAGCGCGACGCCGCCTGTTGCCGCCGCTAGCGCCGCCACTTGTTGGTCTTTTGCTAAGGGTCGTTCGATTTAGATCTAGTGGACACGATAGATCATAAGCGAAGCGGTATGTTTTAATCAGAGCCGCGCGTTTTAGTTAGATCCAACGGCTCGCAGACACGATCCAGCGCGAAGCGGTACCAGCCAGTTAGAAGGCGCCGCGTGGCACGAGTTTGGTTTTAAAATTTGGAATTAGATCTATTAGATGTTTGAATTTGTTTAAATCATAACTTTTGATTCCCACATCCAAATTTGACAAATTTTATATCAATGGAATCAGGAGAGAAATCCCTTTCCATATATGCAATGTGTTTAATGTTTTGTTTCTATTAAAATGGTTATTTTTATAGAAACATGTGTAGGCCTAATTTATGTATAACAAATATTTTGGAAATGTTTTAATGTTCAAATAAAGGTTGTTTGGCAAGTTTTGAACTTGTTTATGAATCATTACTGTGCACTTGTCTTGTTGAGTATAGAAAATCATCACATATCATATTGCATGCATCCATATATTTTTGCTTGTATTTATTTTGTATGTGATTTGGTGCTATCATTTTATGTGTAGATTTTGGTGTAAATAGTGACTGTGATTGTGAGGATTGTAGCTACTCTCCAAACTACCAAGGAAAGTGGTTCTTCATGATTTATTCCTAAGTTTTCAACTTTGCATTAGAATATTTTGCTAGTCTTGCATGGATATTTTTGATCTATATGCTATGCTTGGGAAATCCTAGTAGTTGTAGAATTACTAGAAATATTTCGAAGTCTTATCAATGCCATGCTTATCCTAGCTAGTAGAAACCAAGGGTGGTTATATTCATGCTATGAATAAATATTTCTAAGTTCTTGGACTATGTTTTTGCTTAATAAAAACAACTAAGTGAATGAAACACCTGGGTGGAATGGAAGGAATGGTTTATGTTGAGTGGTTACACAAGGCCCATTTCTGTGGTTTACCTTGTATATCTCACTTGTGGTAAGCGACCCAGGAACAAAGGGATTTGAGAGGCCAAATGTTAAGAAGCTTCTAGTGCAGCCACTTGGCAATATGGGCTCTGCCTGGATCATATAGGTTGCAATAACTTAGCCATTTGGACAGTTGGTGGTAGTGGGATGATAGGTTGGAGTGCGTCCATTTGTTCTAAGGGAAGGCTTCTGAAAGGTCCTGTCTTGGTGAAAATCAAGTCTTGTGGGGAAAGTGCACAACTGCAGATGGAAGAATCTATGTACTTAGCCATGTCCCTGGTATTGGACAACTTGAGCATCAAGACATGGAAGCTATCAAGAATCTCCTCATCCCAATTTCTAAGTAAAAACTTGTGGTTGAACAAGGGTGAAGGACCCCAATGTCTATTAGAGGTTCCTTGGGAAAGATGTTGACAAAGAAAAACTTAGTGTTTTCAACTAATAGGAAAAACCTATTTTGAGCAAAGCAAGCCTAAGCTACACTTAGCCGAAATGCATATAGTATCTAGTCCACCAATATTCTACTAAGGTATCACTTGGCAATACTATTCCAATGTATTGACCCTTGTGGCTGTAACTTATTATGTTGCAGGTTTGTTGATGTTAGTGAAATTTATTGATTAGGATTACTAGTCTACAACCAACATGACTGCCTGTGGCACTTTGAAGATGAAGGACCCCATGCTATTGTTATATTCTGCTGCATTGTAATGTGATAGCCAAATGAGCTATGTAAGATGTAATAAATTATTTTATTCCTGGTTATAAAGTTGTATTATGACGTTTGTTTCTTGATATTACATCTTAACTGTGGATGCTAGCTATTGATCCAGGGACTAGCATTGTAAACACAGGGATCTCTACCTTATTAAAGGTTGGAACCTTACAAGACCGCAATAGTAAAAGGCTAGATAGCTAGCAGAGTGGAACAGTAAATGGCTAGATGCCAGTAGGCCGGAATAGTAAAAGGCTAGAGTCATAGAAGGCTAGAATAGTAAAAGGATAAATTTTTAGCAGGCCAAAATAGTAAATAACCAGATTTACAGGAGGATGGAATAGTAAATGGCCAGATTCATAGCAGGCCAGAACAGTAAAAGGCTAGATTGTCAGAAGATCGGAACAATAAAAGGTTAGATTAATAGCAGGCCGGAACAGTAAACGACCAGATTCATAGTAGGTCCGAACAGTAGATGGCCAGATATACAGCAGGCCAAAACAGTAGAGGCTAGATTCAGAGCAGGCCAGAACAGTGGAAGGATAGAATAAGAGGAGGCCAAAACAATAAAGGGCCAGAATCTCAGCAGGCTGGAATAGTACTGGACCAGAATGGAGCAGGCCGCACAGTGTTTGGTTACCGCCGGTCTTATGTAGGCCGAAACAGTGGTGGGCCTGAATGTATGTGGGCCCAACATATGGGCCTATTTCAAACAGTGCTAGGGGAACAGTAACGGGCCGACTTACTATTGGGCTCCCTTAATGGGTCCACCCACTTAAAAATTATCAGGTCTTGGCTAGGCCTAGGTTTTTACCACGGTTTACATGACTGTTAAAGGCGCTAACTGGCCTTTAACATTGTTTGCCGCATGGCTGTTTGCATGACGTCAGCAGTCAACGCGGATGGCGAACAGTTCTACGACATAACGACTTTTCGTATCTGAAGGGTGCAATCCTCCACGATCGGAAAAAAATCGTGGTAGATTCATTTGTGATAGGGCTTCTACCACGAAAGGCATCCGTCGTAGAATGCTTTTCATCCACGACAAACAGGCATTCAACCAAGAAAATCGTCTGTTGTAAAAGGACAATGTTCTTGTTGTGGTAGTTTCTCTAGGTCCCAGATGTCAGCCTCAAAGTACAAAATGATGATTATAAGAATAACATAAATTGCCTAGGATTCAAACTCGAGACCTCAATAGCGGTCAAATGCTTGCCTAGCCACTGCGAAATAAACAACTAATACAATATAAATGTTAAATATTACTTCTATAACTTAAAAAGACTTTCTTTGACCATGCTTATCTCCCTCCAAATAATAAGGCGGCGCTCCTGGCAGCTAAACTAAAAAAGTCTACATAATGCAGTAGTTTCTACATAAAAACATAGGTAGGCGGTGTTTTGGGGGGGGGGGGGTAATGCCTATAAAGGCCAAATTAAAAAGTTTCTCGGCTAACTAGGGGCAGATGCCCTACTCTTCATGGTCTATATTCCATGGGCTCACTCCTAAACTAAATGGGCTATGATCGGTGGCCACAAGACCACGAAAGTGCCGAATTAGAAGGTTTGGGGCTATGCTTGGGCCTGATAGGCTAATTTCATGGGCTCAGTGATAAAAATTCTGGACCTCAACAAGGAAGAAAAAATAAGGGCGGAAAAATTTGGCAGATATTTCACGTAAAAATTGTTGAAAACCAGAACACATAGCCCGCGCGCGCCAAAATTTCCTACTCACGCCTTCACTCCAGCAGCCAACTACTGTCTCTCTGCACCATTCATCTAGAGATGCAACGGCCGTGAAAACCACAGGCCACACTCCAAAACATTCACACTCCGTCTACCAGCCCGGGCAACTGATACAATTGTTGGCGTCGGCTTTCTTCTCGATACACACAGATGTCGACAGTCATCTGGTTGATTTCCACGGTACACTTATAATTTCCTTAGTTCGCTCGAATCGTTCCCTAGAAGTCATTTTATACTCGATCTGTTCGTTTGACATTGTTCTACACTTGATCAGTTTGTTCGAATTGGTTGTCATTTTATTGCGCTCGGTTAATCTATTCTATCAAATATGTAAAATAATTCGACACTCAATTTCTAAAATAGACTAAAATTATGTGGCATTTATAGTTCTATATTCCATTAGTTTGCTTAAATATCTTTGTTTAATTAGATCTGTAATCTACCTGTTCGCTGAAATATCTTGAAAGATTCTGACCATCTCTATCCTCAACAGATGGACATTGATTGGATATTGAATGGACAAAAAGTAACTCCTTCATATTGGGAAGGTGTTAATGACTTCATTAAGTTTGTTAGGCAGCATAACAACGACTCAAATGTGTCTTGCCCATGCCAAAAATGCCTTAATTATGAAAAGCTGAGTCAGAGCACAGTTGCAGACCATATATTCATTAATGAGATATAATGCACATATATTAGTTGGACAAAACATGGTGAACCATATGATCAGCCTGTTCTTGATCGTCTAGCTGATGTTGATTATCCTAAAGCTCATTAGATCAAGGATGAGGACCTTTCTAGTTTGTTAAGGGACATGTACCCCACTGCAAGCAAAAAGGGAGGTCCTTCTCTTATTAGAATACTTTTCTATGAACTGATACAAGATGCCAAGTATTTAGTGGACCCTGATTCTGGTATCTCAAGATTCGAATAAATAATGAAATTACTAAAGGAAAATTCGTTCAACAAGGTTACCAACAAAGCTTTCGATTTAGTGATTAAGATGTACATCGAGTCAATCCCTAGGGAAGGACTGCCAAAATACTTTTATGAGATGAAATAATATATCAAGGTACTTGGAATATCATATGATAAGATCCACTTTTGTCCAAATAACTGTGTACTATTCTGGGAGGATTATGAAAACCTCGATGAATGCCCAGTATGTAACGAATCAAGATGGAAAATGGTGATAAAAATAAGAAATATCCTTGTAAGGTTCGGAGATATTTTTCAATTATAGATAGATTTCAGAGGATGTTTCAGTTAGAACAAACATTTAAGGAAATAAGATGGCATAAAGAGATTCTCAAGCCAGACAATTACTTACTGAGACATCAAGCTGATGGCGATGAATAGAAGAACATTGACAAGGCTCATCCAGGATTTGCTGCGGATCCAAGGAACCCAAGACTTGGCCTAGCTACAGATGAATTTAACCCAATTTGAAACATGAGTAACTCGTACAACATATGGCCAGTACTTGTTATAATTTACAACATGCCTCCCTGGGCATGCACTGGTCAGTCGAAATTCTTGCTGACTTTAACCATCCCAGGTCATAACTCACCTATGATGGATTTTGATCTATTCATGTATCCTCTTATACGAGACTTGAAGATACTATGGAAGGGTGTCATGACTCTTGATATCCTTGCAAGCAAACCTTAAGATGCCAAGTTCCCTCTGCATGCCGATGTGCTATTATGCACCCATGATTTTCCAGCTCTTGGCACTATGTCAGGCAGAGTGACAGCATGTTACAATGCATGTGTTCGCTATGAGTCAAAATAGGTCAAAGTGAGGCTACAAAATAAGACCAGTTATCTTGGCCACCGGGTTTTTCTTCATGAAGGACACAAATTCCAAAAAATCATAAAACATTTGCAGTTCTATGGAAAGAGGACTGAGTATGACACTACACCACGAAAGTTCACTACAACTGAGTTACAGGCACATCTAGAAAAGGTCAGAAATGTGAATGAGTATGACGAGCCGGTCACCATTTATGTTGCCCACCAAGATGATCCTAGTGTTTGTATGGTAACTGAACTTGCGAAGCCGATGAAAATTTGATTGCCAGAGGTGACTGTACGCATGATGGACAAGTAGATTTAACTATCGAGTTAGTGTAGTGGACAAAGACTTGAATAGGCCGGTTCTACCTAATGAATCTTAGGATATGTATGATGAATGGCATGAGGATGAAGATCCAACCTAGTTGGAATATATGGATCTAGAACACGGAGGTGTGGAAAGCGATAATGGTGACAATGATTAGACTATTGTTTCAAATTATGTAGTGAGAAGATGAACAATGATTAATTTTTGTTTTGTTATTTTAAACTGTATGATACATGATGACATTTTCCTGTTGGATTGTAATCTGACTAATTGGTTTCCCTATCTAAATAGGATTAAACTTAATTAGAAAAGTGCACTACATTAATTAATTAGCAACATGTTCACTACATTAATTAATTAGCAACCACACGACCAGGTTTCATATAGAAGGGGCATATGCACCTCGTGTCATTAAAGATGGGGTACCACATTGTCTCAGTAGATAGGGCAGATGGCGTTGGTCTCAAACTAAGTGAATATGCACTTGCGGTGGTACGGATGGTTGCATCCCCGGAGATGCACCGTTGTGTGCTTCGACAGCGCCTGCATGCATATGTTGTAGTGGCCATCCTCCTGCTCAACCAGGTACCAACTGTCTGAAAGCGCCGATAGGTTGACGATGAGATAAAGGTCCACACTAAGGGTTATGTTGAAGTGGAACCCGTTGACCCACACACATGCCTCCTGCCAGAGCTAGTGTAGAATGTCATAAGGCATGATGATGTCCCACTCCTCCGCCATGAGTTGCAGGTTCTTTAGCATCTATACACGGCCAAGAACCTTCCGCCTAGTTCCCACGGCCTTGATTGCTCTTTCCTGCTTGCTGGGAGGCAGGCTAAGATTCAACACCTCCTCTTCGGAGGGTGTGGTTGTGACACGTCCTCCTCCAGAGGGGCTGGGAGGGAGCCAGGCATCCTCCTGAGCTTGTAAGTCCTCGAGAAAAAGATATTCAGTGTAATTGTGTAAGGCATCACCTTGTCAACTAACTGCATCTCGACGATGGAGAAGCTGGTTGTGGCTGCGGATATGTGGCAGGCACGAAAGACATAGGGGCCAGACTCAATGATGCGCTCCTGTGAGGAGCGCTCCAGTTTTGACGGCGCCACTATTTGGTGATTTTCGGGGTGGGGAAGGGAGGGGATGGGTAAGGTTGGTGGCTAGTCGATGGCAAGGAGTTGTATTGGTGAGAGGGGAGAGCTCGAAGGCGAGGCTGCGCTAGCTCGTCACTCCCCAACGACAACCTTAGCTCGTTCTCTCTCCATTGTTCGATTTAGGGGAAAGTCCAAAATAAACATTGAAATTGTAGGGAAAAGGTGAAATCAAACCCCAACACCAAATCCTTGAAATTGGCACTCCAAACTTATTAATCCTGGTCTATTTTGAACCCTATATTTGTTTGAGATGGGGATTTCGTTCTCATCTTTTATGTAAAAGAGAGGAACTAAATGGGATGTGGTGGTAACACCCAAGTTCTACGAATTTTCAAGATTTATAGCTAATAAAGGAGAGCAACTATTTGGATGCATAGGCTGGTCGTACCTCTCCTTTTTATGGGTAAAAGATAGAAACTATTTGGATGCGATAATGATTCAATTTATTTATAACATAACTAGTACATGTACTCCACAACCACGACACAAACTAAAACCAATACCATAGACGGAATCAGCACAGACATGGTCGGACACCCACATATCATACGGTTGTTTTCTGTCAAGAACCTATGGTACCCTCTACCCCATGTAGGCACGCTGTATCGTGTTCGATTTACTCAAAGAAACTCCCCCTCATGGTGCACCCTTTGTTTCTGCATGTTAACCTCATTACCAAGGACATCGGATACATAAAAGTGGTTGGTTCAAACAAATCTCCGTACTCACATCACGGGCACTTGACATCAAATAATTTTCCAATGCATTCTACACATGCAATGTGCGCATTGCCAGAGCACTACTCATGCAAGAAAAAGAGGTTTAGCCCAAAAACAACAGTTGTATGGAATTAGTGTGACATAAAAGGAAAATATCCTGAAGAAAGAAGTACTTAACCATATCCGTGGGATGACGAAAAATTTGAGAACAAAGCCTATAGCTGAAGACCAGCTTCATTTCACTCAAGTCAATCGTATCTTCAAATCACTTGTCCACCATAGAACCGCCACTCATATCAATCGTAGCTTCAACTATGGATCTAAGAGGGAGTTTTAAGATCGAGCGAGAGAACAGAAAGAGAGAGAAGGTTGATGAGAATGAGCGAGAGAGACTCCTCATCTCACTCTAGGGAAGCAAAAGAAAAAGAGACTAGCGCTGACAAAACTAGGGAAGCATTGTGTTTCCCAAGTAGGAGCAGGTGTGGAGTACTCTAGTTTTTAATTAATCTCTGACCTTGTGTACACGACACTTTGACGACCTAGCTCTACGTGCAAGACTAAATACAGTAGTACTACCAGTAGTAGTAAGAAAAGATTTTCCCTGAATTTTTTAAGAGGGTGTCAAATTTCTTAGAATGTATATTACTAGCAACAAGTTGAATGGGGCCATACTTTGGAGCATGTTTTTTCAAAAACAATGCAAAACTCCTTTGTGGATACTTTTTTATGAAACCGGTACATCTAAGAGAACACTATGTACTAGTTTTTCCCCAAAAAAATGTTTTGTTGAATTACTTTAATTTATGTTTCCATAGAAATGACACATACATGGATCATCATCATATCAACTTCTCCCTTATTTGTTATTTTTTTCCAAAAAGGACCTTAGCATTAAAAGAAACATGGAAAAGTACAAAGCACGTCAACAAAATATATGGAAATCCTTGAGATGCCCTTCATCTTCTACCTCGGTTCCCCACGCCACGAGGAGCAATGGTACCTGCAAGATTGACACGTTTTTTTTTGCAAAGGTGTCGAGGATATCTTTGTGATGGAGGATATCGTCCATGCGGTCGTCGTTCATGCCTGACGTGCACTGGAATACAATCGACCCAACGAGGCTGATGAATTGGTCTATCTCATCGTGCTAGGCAAGATGCTGCGTGAGAACAACGATCTTCATGTAGACGTTCGCCAGCGTGGCGAGCAGAGCCTTGGAAAGCTACAGGGCCATAAGTACGCGGAACAAATTGTCTCTAGAGACACCAGCCAGGGAAGAAATGAGCATGGCAACAGCTTGGGGTAGAGTACCAGGACAAAAAATTGGGGCTAAAAGTCACATATAGGTAGGCTAGATGATGAACTCCATAGAAGAAAACGATATCATGGCCGATTGCATGTATTGTGGAAGACATACCTGTTGGGTATGCGTCCAGGCGCATGGCCTGAAGGCGGGCAGTGAAGTCATTCACCATACCGGTGATGATGCCGACGCTAGTGAGGAAATTATCCAGCGTCCTCTTGATCCAGGCCACGCTCCAGCACGACACGGAGGCGAGCATCGACGTGGGGGTGAGTGTACCTAGATTTCTCGCACAGACAGATGGCGCTCGCCATAACGGCCTCCGTCTTTCATTCTCTCCTTCTCTTTTTCCTTTCACTGGATATCGCTCTATGACAGACTCCACTGATGCTCAAGCTAGGTACAAGGGCCATCTACCCATGTCTGCGTGTGGCCTCTCGCAGGGTAGCTAAATTTACACTTCTACTCGTTGATAGTACTAGTAGTTTGCGGGCATTTTTTTGGTACCATAACCTGGCCTAGAAAATCGGTGAGAAAATCTTGGGAATGTTTGAGCTAGCCTTTTAACTGCACCGTAATTCTCTCTCCTTTTTTTATTTTTTACTACGATTGTTGTAGCGCATGCACATGTCATTTTTATATGGTATGCTTGGTCAAAGAAAGAACATTGAAAACGAGGACCTCTTTTTTTATTACTGGAGTAGTACTTTTCCTTCAAAAAAGCAGTTCAACTTCTCCTTCGTGCTAACTCTTCGGCAAAATTTAATTATTCCTCGAAAGGCATGGTCCCCTCACAAATACTTGAAGGAATCCTAATGGATTGGCTGCGTTGACCTCAGAGGCCAGGCCCTGGAACAGTTCATCTGCCAGGAACATGCCTACATTGGAGCCAGCTCTGTAGGGCGTCTGGACACCTATGGTAAACATGTGTTGGTCGTGTCAGCTGATGACAAAATTTTGGCCCCCTCGAGGCTACCAATCCTGCACTAGCAGCGTCAGGGAGGCGTCAACATGGCAGCCAAATAAAAGTTGACATGTACAAAAAAGCGCCGTTGTGCTTCCACTTCGACTGCTATGGAGATTAGTCCGAGGAGTTCTCTGGATGAGCATCAACCGTGGCCAAGTTAAGCCCGTGCGAGACAGTGGCCAATCCATCCACCGGGAACCAGCGGCTAGCGAGCATGGGACCGGGGTAGATAACTCACATGGGTTCCACTGTGCATGGCAGATGACCCGGTCCTAGGTCCCGTCGAGCCTATCGAATCCTATGCTGGCCCTTGCTTACGAGTAGGACATGCTTGAGTGCGAGAAACCTACGGCCAGTGGAGTAGCGGCTGGGGGAATAAACTCAATAGGGGACAGATCGACCTCTTTGGACCTTCGCCTGACGTTAACCACTCACAACAATGATTCCATTCCTTAGAATTGCTTACCACATCCTTGTGTGCTCCTCTACTCCTTTCGATAAATCTTGTACCTTACACCATGATCAACAGGAATGAGCGTGCCATTTTTTTGTGTGGCAAGCAGTTGTAGGAAGTGTATGGCTCAGCTGCTCGGTTGAAATTGAGACAGACTTGACTACTTTTCAAAGCTAAATTTTAGGACGTTTGTGTCAATTATATGGATTTGGATGTAATTTTCCATTTTTTATGTCCTTCAGGTAACCTTTAATTCCACTAACCATGTTGATTAAAGCATGTTGCTCTTTTGAGACCTACCCTCGTTTAAAAATTAGAAGAATGCCACCACCAAAATTTTCATACCATACCAAGATTTAGGATTTTTCAAGATTCATAGCTGAAACTCCGCACACTTAAATGGCTTTATGTTAATAATACGATATTAGGAAAAAGTTGAATACATGTGATCATAATAGACTATTACTCTTGAAAATTTCCAAAATTCCTCCAAAATTCAACCGCTATTAATAATCATAAACACCCGTTTCAAAAAGGCTTAAAAGTAATAATAATTACATAAAGGTCCTTGGACCACCTTACGGTGACTACAAACCCTAGCGTGATAATTGAAGCATCTCGCTCCTCTACGATCTACGGTGACCCAGTTCAAAAAAATAAAAAATAATGCCACGGCCCAAAATTTTCACACAAAATGTACCATGCTCTCTTACAATTCCCAAGTTTTAGCATTTTTCAAGCGGGCATAGAAAGGTTTTTCATTTGTTCATGAAAAATCTTTTGGGTTTTTGTTGAGGATGGTGCATCGTAATGCTAACTGTTGTATATTTTAATCGCTAGGTATTGTATATTCTATTATAAGGCCGGCAGTAGATGATGTGTCACTTTGTTATACCTAAGACTTGGTTATACTATTGAAATTGCTCTCACGCACTTCTTGTATATTATTAAATTAGACCAAATTCGACATATCGACGTAAATTCCTCTGAGTGGGTGAAATTAGGTAGAAAATTAAACTTGAAAAATATAACATGTAATTTATCTAACCACTTTATGTTCTAGTAAATAAATTCCACATATAAACTCTAATATAGCCATATTAACCATACTTCCTTCTTAAAAAACTTTTACTTCTTCACCATGCTATCATGCACCAACTTATACCAAAATATGGGCACACCATCATTATCTTGATAAAGATATATAGAGTATGTCTATGACCTTGGCCGTTTGGCTTGAAACCCAAGAAAGTTCACACGGAGTACATGGTATAGTAGGCCATGCTGTGAAGTGAGTTTTTCAAGTAATTTTACTGGTAGAATAAATTAAAGAGCAAAGAACGCCCCAACAAATTTCCGTACAAAGTGGACAATTCTTTCTTACAGATTCCAGAGTTTAAGTATTTTTTCAAACTTCCTAGCTAAAGCTCCACACAATTAAATGACTTTATGTCGCAAAAACAAAATCAGTTCAAACTTGAATACATGTGAGCATGACAGACTATTACACTTGAAAATTTTCAAAATTCTTCTGAACATACCCGGGCAGCGAATATATCATGGGCCAACAATAGTTTTGGAAAAATGCTAGTACTGATTAGTATTTGCATAGCGGAAAATTTAATCACGTATGGAAAATATTCAAGCAAAATAAAGCGTCAAACAATAAGGTCACATTACTTGGTGTACTTCATTATGCTTGGCATACTTTTTCAGGTGTAGTATTATATTGCGATGAAAAATAATAGACATGAGTTATTGACAACTTTAGAAAAAACAGATTCACATTACTAGAGCCTACCATGTATATGAAAACTCTTGGGTTTCAGCCCGAATGGCGAATGGCCAATAAGGTCATCGCCATATATATCAATACCCTAGCTACTTTATGATACAGTTCTCACATCGGCCGGATATATGGGCGCGTCTTGACATAGTAAAAAATGTTTCCCATGGGAGTTTCTGAAAATAAGGAAAACATCTTTCACATTTCCAAGTTATTACAGGGATGTTTTGTACTAGTAAATAAAATCAGAAGAATGTCACTCGGAATGCGACAAGCGCGCCTTGTTTCCGGACATAGAGAACCATGCATGTTTTACTTGTGATTCCTAGGTTCTATGAGATTTCAAGGTTCGTAGCTAAATTAACCCACTTAAATTACACTACTCCATCTGATTCAAATTAATTTTTGCCAAATTATCGATAAGGTTAACATTTTTCACAAGGTAGGACCCACATAGCTTGGTCATATTTCTCCATGCAATAGAGAGGAGAGAGGGGAAATAAATTTTCTATTCTCTATGGGTAACCCACAAGCTTGAGGCAACTTTATTTTCTCCACAATGTACTACTATACTGACTTAAAGTGTGCTTATTTTACACACTGCAGATGCCCTAAGAAAAAACAAATAATGGGCCCAGTTGGCACTGTAAAACTCCTATGCAGAAGTTAGAGTCTTCAGTTTAGTGGGTCCCACGAATCATCTCATTTAGACATTGTCTAAATGTTGAAGATTTTACTCATAGTACAATATTTCTTTTGCTTAGACATATGCTCACCTATGTCCACGAGCTTTACATTCAGATAGAATAAAACATAGGCAGGGTAAGACGATAGTAGCAAAGAATGAAGATGAATTGAAGGCGGTTCGATGTCAGAGTAAAGTTTATGATGGGTTCCTGACATGAGGTACTCCTACCGCCTTACAATGTACACTCTACTAGTAGGAAATTTCAGAACATATGGACAAAAAATGTGTGTTTTCTCTCTCCTTCGCTACCTCTCATCTCTCCCCAGCCCTCTCCCCTCGCACATCGGCCCGGTTGATCTCTCCCTCATCCACAGCATGGCGTTGCGCACCTGTGCCTTGGTACGGCGGCTCTATTTCTTTCTTTTTAAGAGGACAGCTCTGTTTCTCTGGCGTGTTCGGCATCCGCGTTTGTGTGGAGTAGGAGGAGTAGTACATAGGAAGGAAACCACTTTGGTCCTTGGAAACAAAAAGATTCAAACTTTTTTGGTTTTGAAATTTGCACTTGCTTCCCAAACATCGGGGGGGGGGGGTGAGAGGTTATTCAAAATACCGGCCATTCCCAGTAGTACTTCTTATCTTATATTTTCCGTCAAAAAAATATATAGTGTACGGATAACTTTAAGCATTGACCGTTGGATCAAGACTTGCAAATCCAAACTTTGATAATCCTTGGATCTTATTTTCCATTCTTAGCACCTAGAACATTCTATTGATAGTCTTTAGCACAATTAACGCAGTATGCGCAAACATCAAAACACACTTCATTGCTTAGTTTCAGGGACCTTGTGCTAAATGCATGTACTTGGATGTAATTTTCATTTTTTACGAGCTCCTTGATGTAACTTGTACTTCCATCGACCGTTTTAACTGAAGCACCTCGCTCCTGTGGGACCTAACATAGTTAGAAGAAAATGTAACCCTCCCAATTATCAGAAAAAGTGGACAACGGTTTCTTATATAATTCCATTTTTCAAGATTCCTAGCCAACTTCGCACAATTCACTGACTTCTTGCTGATTAAACGAAATTAGGTCAAACTTGAGCTTCAAGTAAGCGCGGTAGATTGATATTGAATTAAATGTCTTTTCAGAGGTAGATGGGTGCATCTTCTTTTAGTAAATAATGGCATCGGTGTGAGTTTCCACTTTGGTCCTAAGCGGCAAAAAAATTCAAACTTTTCCGGTTCCAAAATATTCACTTGCTTCCCAAACATCGGGAGAGAATGTTATTCAAAATATCGGCCATTCATAGTAGTACTTATTATCTTATCTTTATCTTGCCTTACAGTAAAATAACACTATATAGTGTACGGATAACTTTGAACATTGATCATTTGATCAAGACTAGCAAATCCAAACATTGCTAACCAATGGATCTTCTTTTCCATTCTTAGCATGTAGAATATTCTATTGATATAATTTAGCACAATGAACGCTAGTATGCATAAACCTCAAAATACAGTTCACATCATAGTTTTAGGGACCCTATTCTAAATGCATGGACTTGGATGTAATTTTCATTTTTATGAGGTCCTTGATGTAACTTGTACTTCCACCGACCGTGTTAACTGGAGAACCTCGCTCCTATTTGACCTACCATAGTTAGAAGAAAATGCAACCACCCCAATTATCACACAAAGTGGACACGGTTTATTATAGTTCCATTTTTCAAGCTTCCTAGATAACTTCGCACACTTCACTGAATTCTTGCCGATTTAACAAAATTAGGTCAAACTTGATCTACAAGTAATCTCGGTACATTACTCTTGAGTTAAATGTCTTTTTAGAGGTAGATGGGTGCATCTTATTTTAGTAAACAATGTTATCGGTGTGAGTTTCCACTTTGGTCCTTTGCGGCAAAAAAATGAAACTTTTCCGGTTCCAAAATATTCACTTGCTTCCCAAACATCAGGAGGTAAGGTTATTCAAAAGATCGGCCATTCATAGTAGTACTTCTTACCTTATATTTATCTTATCTTATCTCTTACAATAAAATAACACTATATAGTGTACAGATAACTTTGAACATTGACCGTTTGATCAAGACTGGCAAATCCAAACATTGCTAACCATTGGATCTTTTTTATATTCTTAGCATGTAGAATATTCTATTGATAGTATTTAGCACAATGAACGCTAGTATGCACAAACCTCAAAACACAGTTCACTAAATAGTTTTAGGGACCTTGTTCTAAATGCATGGACTTGGATGTAATTTTCATTTTTATGAGGTCCTTGATGTAACTTGTACTTCCACTGACTGTGTTAACTGAAGAACCTTGCTCCTATTTGACCTACCACAGTTATAAGAAAATGCAACCGCCCCAATTATCACAAAAAGTGGACACGATTTATTATAGTTCCATTTTCAAGATTCCTGGCTAACTTCGCACACTTTACTGACTTCTTGCTGATTTAACAAAATTAGGTCAAACTTGATCTACAAGTAAGAGCGGTACATTAGTCTTGAATTAAATGTATTTTCTGAGGTAGATGGGTACATCTTATTGTAGTAAACAATATCGTTGATGCGAATTTCCAACTATCTGGAAAGAACATTGTCAATTTCCCGAGTGATGACGAGATTATTCTTTTTCATAAAGTAAGTATAAAGAGTATGGATCTGTCGAAGATTTGTCCCATGAAGGAAAGTAGGTCCCAATGATACCTTGGTTCAAGATGGTGATGAACACGCAGTTCTAATAAGTCATGGCGATGGTGGTGACAGTGGAGCAAGAAGACGACAGAGAGGTCACACGGTATTTTACCCAGGTTTGGGACCCTCGTGAGGATGTAAAGCCCCTACTCCTGCTTTGTTGTATTTCTCGCGTGAATCGCACGGGTACAATGGTGGATGAAAGTCTAGGGTTTGAGATCTCTGGGATCAACATGTTCTAACGTAGGAGAATGGCTCCTTATATAGTGGCGTTTGGCCTCTTCCTCCAATTCTTAGGCGGGAAAGGCTTCCACAATGCCGCTCCTCGAGATCCTGGTCTACGAGGCTGCTTTTGGTAGACTAGGTCAAGGACGTCGGGATTCCCACCATCCTTATGTAAAGTGGCCTTCTTTGGCAACTTTTGTCTTCATCCGACGCTCTCTCCTTTGATCCCTTACACCGGAAAGGCAAGGGGACGAGCCTTCCGCCATGAGGTCGTTTGACCTCTTCCTATAGAAAAGGAGGTGGACTGAGTCTTTCTTTATCAAGGCGGACTGGAGCCGCATGGCTGGTATGCTCCCTATCAGGGCATGACTCACGCCCCATCTGATGAAGTTACCAATCTAACCCTAGCGCTCCCCAAAGCATCTGAGGCTCCGAGACGAGGCGTGGCACAACAACAGAGTCTCTATAAGAGGTATAACCTTTGTAGGTTGTTTCCTCACGATAGTCTCGCGAGGGATCAGGTGGCCAGGCCACCTTTTGAGGTTCTACAGCCTCATGAGGGGGGTGACATCCTTGGTGCTGGATTCTTCAACCACAGGGACGTGGCACCCTGGTTGCTAGGGCCCCAACATTATCCCCCGTGGGCTTGGCTCGCACATGTCCCTTTGTGGACTCGAACAAGCAAGAGCCCATGGACGGTTGACAGGACTGGTCGCCCATTCGGTCAACAAGATCCTTCCACGCTCCTATCCTGGCCGTAAAGCTGAAACGTCCCTGCGCTCTCAACCGCAAATCTTGAGCACAGTGATCCCACCCCAGGAATTGTTCCAATGATGCGATGACGTGTGGGGCCTAGTAGTTAATGCCGCGTTTCTTCCCCTTGCCTTGACAAATTGAGGAGCGGGAATGATGCCTGCTATTTTGATGCTACCTTCCCCACTTATTCACCCTCCCTTCACACCGTCAGGGTCCCATCCTCCTCGATGGATCCCAAGAGCTTCTCTGCCGGGTGAGAAGGGTAAGTCCTCCTTGGTGGAGGCGGAAGTGACCTCGATGGTGAAACGTAGTCGGGGGCGCCCGTGCAGGAGGAGTTGCCGGAGGCATGGAGGACACACGCTGATCTATCACTCCCCTCCTCTAAGGTCATCGTGGCGGGTGACGGAAACACGCCGCTCAAGCGCGGTCCAGGTCACCCTCATGGAAGCGACCGCGAACGTCATAGGGGCGCGGAGGACGGCCGTGCTGTGGATCAGAGCACACTCGACCCCTTCCAGTAGCCATGATCAATATCGAGGATGACCCCGAGCCCGTCAGGGTCATTGACTTCATCGTCGTCCTCAGTGACCTAGAGTAGTTCATGAGGGTGAAGCTCCCTGAGTGTTTCGTTCTCGGGACCGCAGAAGACCTTCTCGAGGAATTGTAGTTGTGCCACTCTAGAGGGCATGAGAGGTGGGAGGTACGCTTCGACACCTTCTCATGGTACACAAGTTTCTCTCTGGAGGTTGGCATCGCTTCCTCGCCGAGCACCACATTCGGCGCGACTTCACGCTGCGATTTCGATACACTAGTGGGGGAGACTTCTCCATCTCGGTGTACAAAACCTAGATGTGCCATGTGGACTACCTCCTCACCTCCGGGCGATCTGAGAGGGGCAACCGCTGTGGCTGCCGTGGCTTCACCGAGGAGGTGTATCCTCTCGCTATCAGAGGTGCAATGTTGTAGTACTTTTCATCCTTCTGTCTTGTAAGCATGACTTATGACTGTTGGAGATATGCCCAAGAGGCAATAATAAAGTGGTTATTATTATATCTTTGTGTTTATGATGAATGTTTGCATAACATGCTATAATTGTATTAACTGGAAACATCAATACTTGTGTGTTTTATAAACATAAAACAGTCCCTAGTAAGCCTCTTGTTAAACTGGCTTGTTGATTAATAGATGATCATGGTTTTCTGATCATGGACATTAGATGTTATTAATAACAAGATCATGTCAATAGTATAATGATGTGATCAACACACTCATATAGATAGAATAGCATAAGATAAAGTCCTTTAGATTTTGTTTGCTACAAGCTTTAAATGCATAGTAACCTAATCCTTCGATAATGATATCATGTTAATCACCATCACCGGATGGATGATTCGATGACATCAAACAACACTTCTGTAACTGGGTGGTCATAAAGGTGGCATTAGGTATTCTAAAAGTATGTGTTGAAGATCATGGATCAAGAGTGGGATTTATCCATCCATTTGACGAATAGTTATACTCTGGGCCCTCTTAGTGGAATGTCATCCAATTGGCTTGCAAGCATCTGACTAGGTAATAAGGGATGTCATATCACAAAACGAGTAAAGAGTACTTATCGGTAACAAGGTTGAACTAGGTATGGAGATACCGATGATCACACCTTGGATAAGTAAAGTATCGTGCGACAAAGGGAATTGGTATCGTATGTAAATTGTTCATTCGATCACGAAGTCATCATAGAAATATGTGTCTGCCATATGGATTTCCAGATCCCTCTATTGGTTATTGATCGGAGAGGTGTCTCGATCATGTCTGCATAATTCACGAACCATAGGGAGACACACTTAAGGATTCGATGTTATTGAGGTAGATATGGAATATGAGTTGGAGACCGAATATGTTCGGAGTCTCAGATTGGATCCAGGACATCATGAGGAGATATGGAATGGTCCGGCGAATAAGATTCATAAGGAAAGTGGTTTTCCGGGGTTGGGAAAAAGTTCCGGTGTTCTGACCGGATACTTCTAGAATGTTCTAGAGGGACCACCAATGGTTCCACCACCCCTGGAGGGGGGTCACTTGGACATTTTCATGCCCTACGGGCCTGATACGTCCATTTTGCATCACTATTTTATATCATAATTTTTCTGTTAATCATTGATATATTTCATATTAAGAGGTGATACTTATGTAATTTCATCTATTTTGCATGTTGGATGACTTTTGGAGGATGAACTTTCAGAGTCAGGATTCTGATGGAAAAAGCAGTGTCTAGATGCAATATTCACGAAGATCAGAAAATTCCAGAAAATATATGGGAATTCCTATTTTTCCAAAAGACAACGGAAGCCAGAAGGGGAAGTGGAGATGGGCCACAGGGGCCCCACACCACCCCTAGGCGTGGGCCCCCTTGGCCGCGCCACCAGGTGGTGTGGCCACCATGTGTAGAGGTCCCAACCTTTAATAAGGTAGAGATCCCTGTGTTTACAATGCTAGTCCCTGGATCAATAGCTAGCATCCACAGTTAAGATGTAATATCAATGAACAAAGGTCATAATACAACTTTATAACCAAGAATAAAATAATTCATTACATCTTACATAGTTCATTTGGCTATCTCATTACAATGCAGCAGAGATAACTATAGCATGGAGTCCTTCATCTTCAAAGTGCCACAGGCAATCATGTTGGTTGTAGACTTGTAATCCTAATCAACAAACTTCACTAACATCAAACAAACCTGCAACATAATAAGTTACAGCCACAAGGGTCAATACATTTGAATTGTATTGCAAGTGATACTATGATAGTATAGTGGGGTCTATCATCTATATGCATTTGGCTAGGTGGAGCTTAGGCTTTCTTTGCTCAAAATAGTTTGTCCTTATCTTTTGAAAACACTAAGCTTTTGCTTGTCAAAATCACCCAAGGAACCACCAATAGAAATTGGTGAACCTTCACCCTTGTTCAACCACAAGTTTTTAACTTAGAAATTGGGATGAGGAGATTCTTGATAGCTTCCATGTCTTGACGCTCAAATTGTCCTTTGCCAGGGATATGGCTAAGTACTTAGATTTTTCACTCTACAGAGGTGGTGCACTTTCCCCACAAGACTTGGTTTCACCAAGACAAGATCTTTCAGAAGCCTTCCCTTAGACCAAAATGGACGCGTTCCAACCTATCATCCCCTACCACCAACTGTGCATTTGGCTAAGTTATTGCAACCTATATGATCCAGGCAGAGCCCATAATGCCATGTGGCTGCACTTGAAGCTTCTCAACATTTGACATCTCAAATCTCGTTGTTCCTGGGTGGCATTCCACAAGTGAGATACCAAGTTTTCCCCAGTATACTAGACTTGGTGATGCCCAAGTTTTCCCCAGCATACTGGACTTGCATAACCACTCAACACAAACCATTCTTTCCATTCCACCCACGTGATTCATTCACTTAGTTATTTTATTAAGAAAAACACAAGTCCTTGACTTAGAAATATTCCATAGCTTGAATATAATCCACCCTTGTTTTCTACTAGCTAAGCTAAGCATGATAGTAGTAGGAATCTTAACATAGGAAAATTCTACTAAGGTTTCATCTACTAGGATTTCACATCACATAGTTTATACTTAGCAAAAGTTCCATGCAAGTCCTACTTAGAAATATCACTAATGCATAGTGAAAATAATGGGACAAAGTATGAAGCATCACTTGCCTTTTTGGTAGAGAATTATAAGTTCACTCCTTGATCTTGCAATATTCACACTCTTCAAATTCCACTACAATTCAACCAAGCAAGCAATATTCAATCCACCATTCAAGCAAACATCACATAAAATAATAGAAACAAAGCAATGCATGCAAGCATGCTAAATATTGTTTTATTTGTAAAAGTGGTTTCTAATAGGTTATAAACATTTGAAAACACCTATTGGTCATTTGCAAAAGTGGTAAAACCATTTGATATTAAGTTAGTGGAAAATGGTCACTTGAAATCATTTTTGTTTTGCTAGAAAGGATTTAAATCCAAAGAGTATTTCTAGTGTTCACCAAATATATTTTTAACACAAATGTTAGTGTTTTAAGGTCAAGTGTTTAGTATTGA
The DNA here is from genome assembly GCA_916181665.1 of Avena sativa. Classification (NCBI taxonomy): domain Eukaryota; kingdom Viridiplantae; phylum Streptophyta; class Magnoliopsida; order Poales; family Poaceae; genus Avena; species Avena sativa. Next base: position 255,459,496 of record OV702297.1, read on the forward strand.
AACCATTGCAAAAGGTTTTATCTATAAACCATTTTTATACCTAATCAATATAATTTTTATAGGGTTCACAAAATAAATTTTTAAATCATAAAACTTTGTGTTTAGGGTCAGAGAGTTTAATACAAATCATTTTCCTAAGATTTTTCTCCAAAAAGTATTTTTTAACATGTAAACAACATTTTTATTTGACTAGAAATGTTCTAAATAGAAGATTTATTCTTTTGCCCCACAAAATATGTTTTTGAATCCACAAGTTTGTTTATATGGTTAGTAGGTTCAAAACAATCCATTTGCCAAAGATTTTATCACAAAAATAATTTTAGAATGAAATTTATATTCAAATTATGCCTACACAAGTTTCTACAAAAACAACCATTTTACTAGAGGCAATTTATTAAACAAAGTGCATGGTTTGATAGGACATGGTCTTGTGATTCCATTGATATAAAATTTGCAAAATTTGGACGTGTGTATCAAAAGTTATGAATTTTACAAAATCATTCATCTAATAGATCAAAATCTGTTTTTAAAACCTATGTCTGGCCACATGGCTGTATCTTATTCGCCAGTACCGTTTCGCGTGGATCGACTAACGTGGGCCGCTGGAGCTAATGAAAATCACATGGCATAGAATTCTTCGTACCTCTTCGATAAGTGATTCTATCCTAGTGCTTGGATTCAAATCCTACGGATCACAGCGCGTGGACCAAAAGTTGGCGGCGCTGGCGGCAGCGAGTGGCAGCGGCGTGGTCAGACTGCGGCGGAGCCGGTGATTTAGGAAGCAAGGGAGATAGAGGAGTGGCTCACCAGAATCGCCATGGCGAGTAGATGCTCGTCACGTCCTTGGTTGGCGAAGGCGTGCTCGAGGATGACGGTGATTGCTCGTCGGAGAAGCTTCTGGCGGCGGTGCTCTCGGGCTATCGTCATTAGCGATGTTTCGGACCATGCTAAGACAAGATAGGGGCTACGTTAGATGTGCACGAGGTCGGCGATCATGCGTGCATCCACGAGAGGAAGAAGGGCGGTCAGTACTCACCAGGCAAGGTCGACGGAGCGGAGACAGACGGTAGCGATGCTCAGACTTGGTTGGCCGAGCATATGGGGCACGCGCGGGCAAACTAAAGATGTTGAGAGGTGCAGGAGGCGATGGGGAACACGCTCGAGAGCTCTGGGGGCAGTGGGGCTGGCGGTGGTGGCCGGAATTTCTTGCGAAGCTCGCCAGAGTCCGCGGCGGTGTGACTTAAAATCGAGGCAGCCGAGGGCTCTCTAGCAGAGAAGCTTGAGGGGAAGAGAGAGGGGGAGGAGGGGATTATGATAGCGTGGTCGGGTGGCGGAATCACTGAGGCATTGATGCGATAAACGCGCAAATCAATCGGCAGAAACGGGAGAGAGAGGGAGGAAGAAGGGGTCTGCGGGGTTGAAGACGGTGACGTGGCTGTGGGGGAGCGTCGTCAGTGAGAGAGAGAGGGGGAAGGTGGGGTCTAGACATCAGGGACTGAGTGGGTTAGTTAGTGAGTGAGAAAAACGGTTCGAGTGTTTGGTTGGGCTAGATGGGCCTGGTGGGCTGGGGTCTGTTTCATTTTTTTTATACAGAATCATTTTCCCTTTTCTATTTCTATTAATCTGTTTTGATTTTTATTTAAATAATTCAAACTCTATTTGAATTCAAACTTTTGCCGAACTTTGTGTATATTCAAATAATGTTTATTAATACATTCTAAAGTCAAATTTAGAACAATAATTTTTATTCTTTTTAGGGTATATTAATTATTAAAAATAGGCCCTTGTATTAATTCAAATAAGATTTATTAATGTTTTCAAACTCCATTTAAAAATTAAAACACTTTGAATTATTGTTTAAAATACTTTATTTTGTTTTTTTATATTCATTTAAAATGGGAAGTGTCTTTATTTAAAAATAATTTGGGTAATAATAAATCCTCAAAATTTTATTTAAATAAACTTTACTCTTTTTATTTGACAAAAATATTTTATTTGCTTGACCAAGATTTAATTTGGCTTTTTAAAATAGACCTTATTTATTATTTCTTTCTTTATCTTATAAAATCCATATCTTTTTATTAAAAGATCCAAACTTGGTGATTCCAATTTGTAAAATCTTATTTGATATTTATTTATCGTTTTAAATCTCTTTAGGATTAATTGCTCACCATTTGGTATGGATTTTAGGTAGGAGATTTATTAGCTTTGGAATTTTAATTTCCTTATCTTATTAAATTCATAAGATTTTATATATGGCTATAAATTAAGTGAAACCAATTTCTATGGTTTTGTAATATTTCAATTTGTAATTCATTATCATTTATAAATGTTTGTTGACAATTTTTTTACATGGATCAAATCTTTAGTCTTTGAGATAACTTGGAAATGTTTTCCTTCCATTAGGTTTTAGAGTTTTGGTTTATTTTCCAAGTGTTTAAATTTCAAGATGCATTTATGAAGAATGCATTTCACTTGATTTGAATTTAGTTGGATTCAAACATTAATCAAAATTTGTTCAAGATGGGATTTTTAAGTTTCCATTTAGAAACAAAAAGTTTCTTTTCACCCTAAATTTCAACAATTATTTATTTTTCACATTTCAAAATTTGGAAATTTTTGGGATGTGACACCATGGCCCACCTCTGGCGTCACCCTTTTGACTATATCATCCCCCCGAAGCTCTAAGACTCGGGGAGCAATCACAGAAATATTTCGTCGCCTCTTCGGTGCGGAAACTATAAAGAGAGAAAGAGTTCTCTGGCAGGCAGAATTCTGCCGGGGAAATTCGTTCCTGAAGAGGGGAGATCGTCGCCATCAACATCGTCATCAAACTAGACTTCATCAGGATCATCATTATCATCTTCACCATCATCTCCACGAGCACCATCACAACCACTCCATCCCTCTGTAACAATTGGGATGAATCTTGCATAGTTCTTAGGGGAAACTTTCCCAGTGTTGATTAGTTTTGTAGTTGATACTTTTGAGTGGAACCATTAAATTATTGTTCATGTTCAGATTGTTACTTATCATTATATCATATTTTATCTTGATCCATATGATGTCTCGTGAGTAGTTCGTTTAGTTCTTGAGGACATGGGAGAAGTCGTGTCGTTAGTAGTGGAATTGTGTTGTAGTAATATTCAATGGTTTGATATTTAAGTTGTGGTGTTATTCTTCTAGTTGTGTCATGCGAACATCGACTACATGGTTCTTCACCATTTATGGGCCTAGGGGAATGCATTGTGTATTTGGCTACTAATTGTCGGGTTGCCAGAGTGATGGAAACCTGAACACCCATTAGGACACCTTTGAACAAGGGAGTGTAGAATCTCAGAGTTTAATGATGTGGTTAGGTTTTTATATTAATTACTTTCTTTTAGTTGTGGATGATTGCAAGGGGTATAATAAAAAGTATGTATTAGTGCAAGTAAGGTCGATACATTAGCATATGTTCACCCACGCAACACTTATCCAACAAAATAAGATTAATCAACTATATGAAACGAAAGCACATGACAATATTCTCATGTGTCCTCGAGAACGTTTGGTCCTCATAAGTAATACAACCGGCTTGTCCTTTGCAGGAGAAAGGATTGGGCCACTTGCTGAAATTATTATGTTGTCTTTTATTTACTTGCACTTTATTTCTTCGCATTATCAAAAAACCCTAAATAACAGTTTGCTAAGTATTTATAGAGAATTCTGGATCCAAACTACTAGTCAACACCTTCTGCTCCGTGTTGGGGTCGACACTCCTATTTATCAAAAGTACTACGATACACCCCCTATACTTGTGGGTCATCAAGACTATTTTCTGGCAACATTGCTAGGGAGTGAAGCGCTATTGAAGAGTGGAACTGGTAAAGGAAAATTTTAGTGTGAGTGTTGCTTTTATTTCTGTTTGCTATTTTGTTTCCAATATGGATAACTCACTTAGTTTCCTATTTGGGAAAACTACTACCAAAGTTGAGGTAGTAGATGAACCACCACCTGATGAGATAGATCCTTTTAAGATACCTACAAATATTGTTGATCGTGTTATGTATAACTACTATTTTGGGGATGGAACTGTCCATCCTGGTGATCATTTGCTTTTTATCCATGAATTATGCGGGTTGTTCAAGTGTGCAAGTATCACAACGGAACAAGTTAATAAAAAGTTACTATCTATATTGTTGAAAGGTAGAGCTGAAGAATGGTATAAGCTGCTGAAGAATGGACAATCTATGGAATGGGACGAAATAGTACCTCTCTTTTATTCTAAATTCTATCCTCCTAGTGAGATTCATAAAGACTGGAATCAAATATATAACTTTTGGCCTCCTGATGGAGAGAGTACAGCCCAAGCTTGGGGGAGATTGAAGTTACTAATGCTCAAATGTCCTATTCATGCGCTCCCTAATAATATTATCATTAATAAGTTTTATGCAAGGCTTTCTCTTCATGATAAGGATTTAGTAACCAAATACTAATAATTCATAATAAGTTTTATGCTTCTTGTGCTGGATCATTTAGACGTATGAAAGAAGAAGCTAAATGGGATCTTCTAGACCGTATTCAAGAAAATACCGAAGCATGGGATAATGAAAAAGGAAGAAAGTCAGGTATAAATTATGATTATGAATGCATAAAATCTTTTACGGGAACTGATGACTTTCATAATATTATTACTGAGTATGGTATTGATTCTCAAGTTATTGCCAATTGTTTTAAGGCCTTTGCCTCTTATATTGAAATTTCCAAAAAGGAGTGGAACAAGTACCATGCACCATATAAAGATATTGTTAATCATGTTCCTGCTAGAAATACTGAAGTTTGTACTGTTGATCGCATTCTGCCTAAACCTTATATTGAGAAAATACCTTTCCTTGCTATGGTAAAGGAACATTCTATTATAGCTATTTTGGTTAGCAAAATTACAAATAAAGCTGTAGAACCTAATGAACAAATAAATATTGAACCTGTAGTATCCATTGTGAAAGACCTTATCATAAAAATGTAGAATATGGGCACATTATCTTTTGTAAAGATGCTTCTAATATCGTCTCACATCCTAGTAGAGCTAGAAAAGCTAGTGTCCATGTGCTTTCCGTTATAATTGGTGATCATTGCTATTATGGTTTATGTGATATTGGTGCAAGTTTTAGTGCTATTCCTTATGAACTTTACAAAGAAATTATGCATGAAATTGGTCCTTGTGAACATGAAGACATTGTTGTAGATGTTCACATTGCTAATATATATACCGTCTATCTAATTGGTATTGTAAGAGATGTGGAAGTTCGTTGTGGTAAGATTAAATATCCTGCTGATTTTCTAGTGCTTGGTAAGGAAGCTAGTAAAACTTTTCCTATCATTTTTGGTAGACCTTTCTTGTACACTTGTGGAGCTATTATAGATTGTAAGAATGTGAAAATTTTAACTAAATTTGATGGAGAACCTTATGAGTTTAATTTTTCCAAATTTGCTAAAACTCCTTATGAAAATGAATTCCTAATGAGGATTTCAGAGTTGAACAACTTTCTTCTTTTTCTCTTGCTCTTAACAATGCTTTGAAGCAATATATGTAAGATCATGAAAGTGAGGTCTTCATGGAATAAAGAAATGAGATTGACGAGATTTTCCTTCGTCAACCTGAGATGCTTAAACATAACCTACATGTGGAAGATTTGGGTACCACACTACCACCTAAAGGGGATCCTGTCTTCGATCTAAAACCTCTACCTAACAATCTTAAATATGCTTATCTAAATGATAAGAAAATATATCCTGTTATTATTAGTTCTAAACTTTCAGGAAAGGAAGAGGAAAGATTATTGGAAGTATTGAAGAAACACCGAGGAGCTATGGGTTATACTCTTGATGATTTAAAACTGATTTCTCGTACCATATGTCAACATGCTATTAATATAGAATCAGATGCAAAGCCAGTTGTTGAACATCATTGTCGTTTAAATCCTAAGATGAAGGAAGTGGTAAGAAATGAGGTATTAAACTTGTTGATGCTGATATTATTTTTCCTATTACCGATAGTAATTAGGTTAGTCATGTTCATTGTGTCCCTAAGAAAGGAGGAATTACAGTTGTGCCAAATGAAAATAATGAGCTTATGCCTCAAAGATTAGTAGTTGGTTATAGGATGTGCATTGACTTTAGAAAGGTGAATTAAGTTACTAAGAAAGATCATTATCCTCTACCTTTTATTGACCAAATGCTTGAAAGGTTGTCTAAGAAGACTCATTTTTGTGTTCTTGATGGTTATTCTAGGTTTTCTTGAAAGGTTTTCTCAAAATAATGAGCTATGGGTTTTCTTGATCATTATCCTCTACATTTTTGTTTTCTATTAAAGATGAACACCAAGAAAAAACAACTTTTACGCGTCCATATGGAACCTATGCGTATAGACGTATGCCTTTTTGTTTGTGTAATGCTCCAGCTAGTTTTCAGAGGTGTATGTCTGCTATCTTTCATGGTTTTTGTGAGGAAATTGTGGAAGTGTTCATGGACGATTTCTCCATCTATGGAACTTCTTTCGATAATTGTTTGCACAATCTTGATAAAGTTTTGCAGAGATATGAAGAAACTAATCTTGTTCTTAATTGGGAGAAATGCCATTTCATGGTTAATGAAGGAATTGTACTTGTACATAAAATTTCTGAAAGAGGTATTGAAGTTGACAGAGCCAAAGTTGAGGCAATTGAGAAAATGCCCTGTCCTAGGGATGTTAAAGGTATTTGTAGTATCCTTGGTCATGCTGGTTTCTATAGAAGGTTTATTAAATATTTCTCCAAAATATCAAAACCCCTTACTAATCTTCTCCAAACAGATGTACCTTTTGTTTTTGATGATGATTGTAAGGAAGCTTTTGGAACTCTAAAGAAGGCTTTAACTACTGCTCTTATTGTCCAACCACCTGATTGGAATTTACCCTTTGAAATTATGTGTGATGCTAGTGATTTTGCTGTAGGTGCTGTTCTTGGGCAACGAATCGATAACAAATTGAATGTTATCCATTATGCTAGTAAGACTCTTGATTCTTCTCAAAAGAATTATGCTACTACTAAAAAGAGTTCTTAGCTGTAATCTTTGCTTGTGATAAGTTTAGACCTTATATTGTTGATTCAAAAGTTACCATTCATACTGATCATGATGCTATTAAGTACCTTATGACAAAGAAAGATGCTAAGCCTAGGCTTATTACATGGGTGTTGCTTTTACAAGAGTTCGATCTACATATTGTATATAGGAAAGGTCCTAAATATCATGTTGCTGATAATTTATCTTGATTGGAAAACATTTCTTTTGATCCTATGCCTGTTAATGATAGTTTTCCAAATGAACAGTTAGCTGCAGTAAAGGTTAGCTCGCGAGAGAGTCCATGGTATGCTGATTATGCTAACTTTATTGTTTCCAAGTATTTGCCTCCAACCTTTACAGCCCAGCAAAGAAGGAAATTCTTTTATGACCTGAGTCATTATTTTTGGGATAACCCACATTTATATAAAGGAGTGTATGGTATTATGCGAAGATGTGTTCTAGAATATGAACAACAAGAGATATTGAGAAAATGTGATGGTAGTGCTTATGGAGGACATCATGCTGGAGATAGAACCGCACGAAAGGTTTTACAATCAGGTTTTTATTGGCCTGCTCTTTTTAAAGATGCAAGAATGTTTATTTTATCATGTTATGAATGTCAAAGAGTTGGCAACATTTCTAGACGCAATGAAATGCCTATGAATTATTCTCTTGTTATTGAACAATTTGATTGTCGGGGATTCGACTTTATGGGTCCTTTCCCTCCTTCAAAAGGGTATACTCATATTCTTGTTGTTGTTGATTATGTGACTAAGTGGGTAGAATACCTACAAAAAGTGTTGATGGTGAGACCTCTCTAAAAATGCTTGAAGATGTTATTTTTCCTAGGTTTGGTGTGCCTAGATATCTTATGACTGATGGAGGTTCTCATTTTATTCATGGTGGTTTTAGGAAGACTCTTGCTAAATATGATGTTAATCATAGAATTTCTTCAGCTTATTATCCTTAAACCAGTGGGCAAGTAGAACTTTTGAATAGATAAATTCAATCTATCTTGCAAAAGACTATTAATAGATCTAGAAAAAATTGGGCTAAAAAGTTGAATGATTCTTTATGGGATTATAGAATTTATAAAAATCCTATGAGAATGTATCCTTACAAAATGGTTTATGGTAAAGCTTGTCACTTGCCTTTAGAATTAGAACACAAAGCTTATTGGGTAGTGAAAGAACTGAATAGATATTTTAAACTTGCTGGTAAGAAAAAATTTCTTGACTTGAGTTCTTTAGATGAGTGGACAAGTGAAGCTTATGAAAATGTTAGACTCTTTAAATAAAAAGGTAAAAATATGGCATGACAGGAGAATTCTTAAAAGAGAGTTCCATGTTGGTCAGAAAATTCTATTGTATAGGTGTCGTCTCAGATTTTTTGCAGGAAAACTACTCTCACAATGGGAAGGGCCCTTCATTATTAAAGAGGTGTATCGTTCAGGTGCAATCAAAATCTCCTCATTGAGAGACAACACTACGCAAGTGGTGAATTGTCAAAGGCTTAAACATTATATTTCTGGAGATTCTTATAATGAAGATGTTGATATTATTAATATCGTGACTCTGGAAGAATTTATTGAAAACCAAATTCAGGAACCTGCAGAGCCCGTTTTCGAATAGGTAACAGTTCTGGTAAGAAAAAGATCACGAAAAACTTTCCAATTTATATTTTTGCAGTTTTTATTCCATATTGAAGATAATGAGTCGAAACAGGGAAGGAAACGGAGCCCCGGTGGCCCATACCACCTTGTGGCAAGCTCCCACCTGGCCACGCCACCAGCGGGTGTGACCACCCCGGAGCCCGTCTCCGTCCCGTTTTCGCCCAGTACCTTCCTTATGTCATAAAACTTCGTAATATATAATCCCCCGGATCCCCGAGGTTCGTATATCTTGTTCTCGTCCTGTTTTTGTTTCGATATGTTTCTGTTAGGAAGATTACCAGTTTTGGAGCCACAATGTATTCCTCTGGATCACCCAAAGAGGATTCCTCCATTGACATCATCAACCCATATATATGTATGAATTGAAGATTCACCACAAGGAGTTGTTACTCGAGGATGGGATGGTATAGATAAAAGAAGTTCAGGGCCCTAAAGGAGAAGGCAGTCTGGAGGATAGGAAGGAAGCATTGGAGCAAGAAGTTTTTAGGTACAAGAAGATGGCGGAACACGAAGTGGACTCCATCCATAAGATAAGTTCATAACTCGTCCCGGAGCACAAAAAGGAGACTGCCAAGCTTTGGGATGAAATCCTCTCGCTCCATCAGACCACCAACCAATTACAAGCACAACTCTATGACATGCAAAATCAAAACTATGAGTATGAGGCTACGTTTAAACGCATAAGTTCTACTACTAGTTTCAGGATATTGCAGACCAAGACATCCTTTGTTGATGGGGAGCCTTTACCTTGGAAGTCTGATGATGACAAGGAAACACCACCACCACCGAAGGAGTAATTTGTCATCAGGTTTTGGCATCCCCTTGGTTTGTTCCAAGCTTGGGGGAGTGTCGCGGTATCACATCATTATATTTCATCTTTTTACCTTTTTAGTTGAGTCATATCATGAATAGAAAAGTTATCATATAGGATGGTTTGCATTGGGAAAGTATCTCTCCTCTAGTTGGTTATCTATGTAACCATTGGTGTGATTGACATTATGGAATATTAATGAGAACTTTCATCATTTAATTATTGCACATCTTATCTTAGTTTGCAATATCTGTTATATGATTGATCTTGTTGATTAGTATTGGTATCACTTGGAGAGCATCAAGTTAATCTAGTTGGTTTTAGCAAACCTAGCTTTGGTCAGTAGCAAAACCTTTTGAGGTTTGAAAGGAAAAGAGAAAAGCACTTACAAGAATTATATTATTTTCTTTCTTTCTTCATTGGATCATAAGCTTTTTATTCTTTAGTTAAGATCTTTTGTGTTTTCAAGGAAGATTGCATGATTGTTTCTATCACTTGTATGTTTGCTTGTTTACTTCAACCCTTATGATTGCTACCTAGCCTTGCTAGTCAAAAACCTGTACTGGGAGGGAATTCTTCTCGTGCATCCAATCCTTGAACATAAACCTATGCCATTTGTTTCCACCATATATACCTACTAGCATTATTGCTATTCCAAGTAAATTCTCGAGTTTCATCTATATTCCAAATTAAAAATTCTTTTGTTATGTGAAAACTAGTTAGTAAAGCTCTCACGAACTTGATGGCACACTTTACTTTCTTGCACCTAATAATCTTGAACCATTGTGTCAGCTATGTTGTATATGATTCCACTTATTAGTTGGGAATTAGCAGAACCATGTTGTCATGGGGAACACTTTCAACACCTGTAAATATCTACCTAGTTGATATCATGGTCTTTTGTTTGCGGATGTCGGCGGTGTGAAATAACAGGGGAGCTTGTAAGTCCATAGAGTTATGTATATGTGTTAGAGAAATGCCTGGGCAGCTAGCCTACGCCATTCCTAATCATGGTGGAAACTTGCAGTATAACCATAGTGAGCAATCTATGAAGCGTCCTCAGAAAAAATATATAAAAAAAGAGAGAGAAGAGAAAAAAATATATGCACCATTCTCATGGTAAATAAAGGATCGCTGAGATGCTCACTGTCTGTTGCCTTGTAATTTTGATATGGGATAGCTCCTGTGTCATGGGGCAAGGTGTACCCCGTTGGCGGTTCTCTATTATACACATATACTTACAATGACAAGAACTTGCTTGTGACTAAAGTTGAGTAGCATGAGGAATGACCCTCGTACTTAAGGGACATGAGATTTCCAACTTATGATTTGTCAAGCATATACTCCATATCTGTTCACTTTAACCTTAATCACCTTAATATGCTTATGATAGGGGAAATGATAGATCAAAGACAGTAAGTACCTTAATCTTTTGGAAGCTCTTTATAAAAATTGAAATCCCTGCTTCCCTCTACGAAGGGTCTATATTTTATTTCTTAGTTGAGTCATTAAACCTATTCCTTTATATCTCCATCAAGCATTTGACTTGTTGTGATTCAATCATTCATATGATGATTTATTCAATCTTGTTTCCTATCTTCCTTGTTTTGCACATTGCTCTTATCTGAATGAATATTACATTGAAAGCTATCGTTGTGAAAAGCCATTTATGTTTGAGAAAAAGGATTCCTGTTATAAACTTCCTTTATAAAAGCTTTGCTTAAAACTAAGCATGATTTGTAAACTGTTTTCTAACCAAGAACAAAGTTTGCCATTACCAATTATGATTGTCTTTGCATCTTTATTGTGACTCCCATACTCGTTGAAAGTTAAGTTATATAATGGGTGTTGTTTTCTATTATGATTTGTTTATTGGTAAATGTGATGCTTCTTGTTCGTATTGTTTTTATCAACACTTCACTCCATAAACCTGTGGACATGTTTACTGAGCTCAGTTTTCTCTTGGGGTCAAGCGAGGACTAATCTTGGAGGGAGTTGATACGTCCATTTTGCATCACTATTTTATATCACAATTTGTTGTTATTCATTGATATATTTCATATTAAGAGGTGATACTTATGTTATTTCATCTATTTTGCATGTTGGATGACTTTTGGAGGATGAACTCCCGGAGTCATGATTCTAATGGAAAAAGCGGTGCCAGATGCAATATTCGTGAACATCAAAAAATTCCAGAAAATATATGAAAATTCCTATTTTTCCAGAAGACGAAGGAAGCCAGAAGGGGAAGTGGAGATGGGCCACAGGGGGGCCACATCACCCCCTTGCGCGGCCCCCTGGGTCGCGCCATCAGGTGGTGTGGCCACCCTGGCCCACCTCTGGCGTCGCCCTTTCGCCTATATCACCCCCACGAAACCCTAAGACTCGGGGAGCGACCACAGAAAGATTCCGCCGCCTTTGTGGTGCGAAAACTACAGAGAGAGAAAGAGCTCTCCGATAGGCACTACCGGGGAAATTCCTTCGCGAAAAGGGGAGATCGTCGCCATCAACACCGTCATCAAGCTAGACTTCATCGGGATCATCATCACCATCATCACCATCATCTCCACCAGCACCATCACCACCACTCCATCCACCTGTAACAATTGGGTTGAATCTTGCATAGTTCTTAGGGGAAACTTTCCTGGTGTTGATTACTTTTGTAGTTGATGCTTGAGTGGAACCATTGAATTACTATTCATGTTCAGATTGTTACTTATCATTATATCATCTCTGATCTTGATCCATATGATGTCTCGTGAGTAGTTCGTTTAGTTCTTGAGGACATGGGAGAAGTCATGTTGTTAGTAGTGGAATTGTGTTGAAGTAATATTCAATGGTTTGATATTTAAGGTGTGGTGTTATTCTTCTAGTGGTGTCATGTGAACATCGATTACATGATACTTCACCATTTATGGGCCTAGGGGAATGCATTGTGTATTTGTCTACTAATTGTGGGGTTGTCGAAGTGACAGAAACCTGAACCCCCATTAGGAAACCTTTGCATAAGGGAGTGTAGGATCTCAGAGTTTAATGATATGGGTAGGTTTTTATCTTAATTACTTTATTGTAGTTGCGGATGCTTGCAAGGGGTATAATTACAAGTATGTATTAGTCCAAGTAAGGTCGGTACATTAGCATAGGTTCACCCACACAACACTTATCCAACCAAAGAAGATTAATCAACTATATGAAACGAAAGGACTTGATAGTATTCCCATGAGTCCTCGAGAACGTTTGGTCCTCATAAGTAATACAACCGGCTTGTCCTTTGCTAAAGAAAGGATTGGGCCACTTGCTGCAATTATTATTGTTGTCTTTTATTTACTTGCACTTTATTTCTTTCATTATCAAGAATCCCTAAGTATTTACAGAGAATTCCTGATCCAAACCACTAGTCAACACCTTCTTCTCCATGTTGGGATCGACACTCATATTTATCGAAAGTATAGATACACCCGCCTATACTTGTGGGTCATCAGGGCCAACCGCACCAAACCCTAATGGGCCAATTCGGCCAAGACTAGTAAAAGGGTCAAAACCTCGTTTGAATAGTCAAATCTTAGTTTGAAAAGTCAAACTCTAGTTTTTGGTAAAAAGGAAGACTTGGTGGAAAAGGTTTCAAGCTCTTCCCTTGGTGGCCGAGTTGGGGGGGACACGGCCTAGGATGGGAACCCTTGGCCGGCCGCCCCCCACCTATATAATGAAGGGTGGGGGCGCACCCCCCACACCCTTGTCTAAGGCACCCAAGTCCCTTGCCCCTCTAAACACTAGGCACCACCTAAAACCTAGGCACCTCCTTCCTCCCTCCTCCATTGCCCTGCTCCGGTTTAGGCGAAGCCCTACATGGATTATCCTCCACCACCACCAGCACGCTGTCGCGCCGCTGGGATTCCGAGGATATCTTAATCGACTACCGTACAGGTGACCGACTACGGAAGCGCTGCCAGAACGGGGTGCCTAAAGGATTGTCTACACCATCTTGTGATCGGCAAGTGATCGACTACATCAACCATGAGAATCCAATATCGTTAAACGCTTTGGATCTACGAGGGCTAGTCCTCTACAATATCATTGCACCGTTCTCGTAGATTAGATCTTGGCTTGTCCATAGATTGGATCTTGGTTTTGTGTGTTCTTGCGATAGATTTTTTTTGTTTTCCATGCAACAAAACCTACAGTGGTATCATAGATGACTCTATCCGTAGATATGTTGCACAAGTAAAACACAATGGTTTTGTGGGCGTTGATGCTCTTGTTGTTGGTTGCTTTTCGTGTTTTTCATCTTGTGGTATGGTCGGATGAAGCGGCCCGGGCTAACCTTACATGTCGTCGTACATGAGACATGATCAACGCTCAACGTGCAACTTTTAATGCACAAGTGGCTTTGCGGGTGTCTGTCTCTCCCACCATAGTTAATATTCAACTTTTAATGCCCCCAAGCCACGTAAAATATGCAAAGAAAATTAGAGATGTCTAACTTATTTTTGCAGGGCATGTGATGTGATGTGATATGGCCATGATGTGATTGTGATTATATTTGATGTATGCAATTATCCTTATTGTAAGTTGGTAACCGGCAGGAGCCTTGTGGTTTCTTTAAATTCATTAAGGCATGAATGTCTATTTATCATGTAATCGCTTTATTCCAAGTAGTTGTAATAGTTGCTGGTGGTGATGGACAACCATGAAGTGGAAGCATTGACCTTGACGCCACGCTGGTGATGATGGAGATCATGTTCGTGCTCTGGAGATGGAGATCAAAGGAACAAGAAGAAAGTCCATATCATATCACATATTATGAATTGCATGTGATGTTAATCCTTAGTAGGCACCATAGCTTATGTTCGTGCTTAGATCGTGACAGTAGCATTATAAGATGATCCCTCTCACTAAATATCAAGTAATAAAGTGTTCGTCCTTAGTAGGCACCATAGCTAAGACTCCTCGTTTCAAAGCATCGCGCGATGATCAGGTGTGATCGATTCTACGTCAGCATACAACAGGTGCAAGCTAGATTTGCAGATGTGGATACTAATGTTAACCTTCACGAGCCTATCATGTACACACATGGTCTCGGAACACGGAATACCGAAAGGTAAAGCATGAGTCATATGGATGATATGATGAACATGTTGATTGTTCTCTTTTGAAGCTACATACTCTCTCGTGATGATCGGACTTGGTGTAGTGCATTTGGTTCGTATAATCAATAAGGCAACCTGAGGGATGTTGTTTTGAGTGGGAGTTCAAAAGTAATGTGATTATAGTTGAACACAATTTATGTAAATAAAAGTGAATTTTCATAATTGTTGTAGTCACTGGTGTCCGTTCACCACCTTACACTTAGTTTTAATTGAGATAATAGAACTATAGAATTCTGGATAGTTACTTTACAAACTGGTATCGTATTGTTTTGAGTGTCAATCTAAAGATTAAAAGTCCTATTGCAAACTTTCAGCAAATTCCTTTTACTCCATGAAGTTTAATAATTAGTATTGAATCAAAAGTAACATTCCAGTGTTAGTATCTAAGTATCATGTTTGCCTCCATGATTCTTGATATTCAAAAGATTGTTTTAATATTAAGGTTATCTAGGAGCTGAAAGAATTGTTTCAGAAACCATCATATGTGGAATATATTTTGATATCTGAAAACAATGTTTTGGTTGCAATATGATAGAGTATTACTTAGCAAAATACATGTTCGCATATTGTATGAGAATTTGCGAAGGTTGGAGATGCTAGACATCCTAATCCTCCAAAAGGTTTTGGAAAGAAACTTTATACTCGCGATTCACCTTGATAAGCTATAGTAGCTAGACCATGAAAGTTGTCATGATAAGGATGAATAGATAATGTTTTCTACACTAAAATATTACTAAAGAATGGATTTTTAATGAACGCCAAACATTTGATGATGGTGATATACTTCAAAGTGCAAGTCCAAAGGTATAAGTATTTGACTATACACACTTTGGACTATGTGTCATGTGTATGACGCCACAATTTATATTGATAGATTATTTTAATAAAGGAAAGGAAAATCTGAAAGAGAATCTCAGAAATATTTGGCACAAAAAATAAAAGATTGGAAATGTCCAGCTTAGGTATATAGATGATATACATGTTATGGATGTATTCTTTGCTTATTACACAATGTGGTTCTTGAGTATTGGATACCGAATTGGTTGGTATGAAATGTCATACATGACAACACAATTCATGGACCGCAATGGCCTATGTAACCAACAAGATAATATGTGATGATGCTCATCGAAATCAAATAAAGAGTTGTGGTGTTTCTCATCCACATCAAAGCTTACCTTCAAGGTTTGTTTTAATAATTGTTATTTTGATCAGGTATTATGAGAGCAAAAGGTTGTTCAAATAATTTCCGCATTCCATAAAAGATGGCTGATTTATAAGTCTGGTTGGAGAAATCATGTCCATAAAACTAATGTTAAAAATGTAGAAAGACAATTGATTGAAAGATCACTTAAGAAGTGACATTGCCATTTCAATTATATTCGAAAGAAAACATGTAGAAACTCCATGTTGATGGAATTTTGGAGTCTTTTGATTTTGATCAAATGACGCTTGTGAGACTTTCCTGGAGATAACTGAAACTTCATTCAAAGGCCATAGAAGAACGAATGACTAACTTATTGGAATTTGTACATATTGATGTATGTATTCCATTATATGTATTCATGAGCGATGGATTTGAACTTCATATGATTTCTCCATAACTTTTGAGTGTATACATGTGTATATTTACTTAATGAGGATGAAGTATGAAATATTTGAAAATGTTCAAAGACTTTCAAGATGAATTGGAAAATCGTTGTAACAAGAGAATAAAGAGTTTAATGATTGTATCATAAAGGAAGATATTTGAGTTACAACTTTAGCATAACACCTAAAGATTTGAGGAATCATTCCAGGGATTTGCATTTCCTGAAACACCATAGGAGTATGGAGTGTTCGAGATATGTAATTAAACCTTGTTTGACATGGTAGGATCAAAGGTGTCATTTATAAAACTGCCATTATATTTTAAAAGATTAAAGCTTTAGATACTACCTCTTTTACACTGAAAAGCGCACCATCGTGATCCGTTGAAATGACACCATATAAGTTATGGTTTGGGATAAAACCCAAGTTGTCCTTTTTAAAATTTTGTTATGCTAGGCATAAGTAAAAAAATTATAATCAAATTCGGATGAGCATGTCTTTGTATGTTATTTCGAATAACCGTTGGGTATTTCTCCATAACATCGAAGACAAAAGTGTTTATAGCTTAGAACGCCAGGTTGCTTTAGAAGGAATGTTTCATGAAAAGTTAAGTGTAACATCCCAAATTTCATCAAATTCAAAACCATCTTATTGCATTCATATCATCATGGCATGTTTATTTTGCACAAAATTTTCAAAGCTAAAACCCTAGAAAAACCATATTTTATACCCCTTTTATACTATATGTATGGGGCATGGTTTTATTTTTATTTTATGACCCCAAAATGTTTTGGAGTGATTTGTTGTGTTTGACACACTTTTAAACACTAGGATCACATCACAAAATTTTGGTGAAGGTTTGAATTGATTTGGATTTGAATTGCTCATTCAAATCTTAATTAGAAATTCAAAACAGAAAAATAAAAGGCAAAGGAGAGAAAAAATAAAAGCTGCCAAGCAATCTGGCCCAGCTCCACTTGCAGCCCACGAGCCAACTCGGGAACCCCCCCTCCCCTCTTATTCTCACCCCGCGTGCGCACCCACTCTCTGACTCGTGGACCCAACCGCCACGCCATCTCATCGTCGTCAATCCTGCGCTAGAGACCCATGCTCGCTGTCGTTTATTCCCCTTTCAAAGCCGAAATGAAATACATTTAATTGATGCTGATGGAGTGTGTAATTACCGTCTCTCGCCCCGGCTACTCATATTCCTCCTCGCACCGCCGCAGTACCGACAAACTCTGGCAACGCATTACGGTGAGTCTAGTGCTCCCCTTTGCCTCTGGTTCACGCGATTGTGTTCGCCATGTACTTGCACACCTGCTAATGCATGCCGTTTGTTCTATTGTGCCCTAGGTCGTCACCTTCGTCTTCAACTGAGAGCACCTGACGACGAGCCAAACTCTGACGAGAAATTATGTCCGTGTCCATGCGCCCCCGCCATGTCCACGACCACGTTGAGTTTCCCCTCGTCCCTGCAACCTCGGTAAGCCCCATTGCCCCATCTCTTTCCCCTGGCCTTGCTGGCGCGTCGCCGTCAATAGCGTCGCCGCCGCAGTAGCCATGCGTGCCACTAGCTTTTGGTCAGAGCAACAAGATCCACTGGATCTAGATCCACTGGCCTAGATTAGATCTAGCAGCGAATAGGTATAGTTAGATCTGGACCAAGGATCACACTTAGATCCAACGACTCGTGTGCGTGATCCGCGTGAACTGGTACGCACCAATCAGAACATGCCGCGTGGCTGTGTTTTAGTTCTAAAATCCAGATTTTTATCTATCAGATGTTTAAACTTGTAAAATTCATAACTTTTGTTCTATAAATCCAAAAATTACAAATTAGGTGTCTATGGATTCAGAATAATGAGATCTTTGCATCTATGTCATTACTTTGGCCATTTGCTTCGTAAAAATTAGGATTTTATGCAGAGACATTTGTAGGCTTATTTTAACTATAAAAATTATTTGGAATATTATTTTAAACTGGTTTTTGTTTCATTTAGACTTTAAATTATATGCTTTGTCTTTAGTACTTTAGAGTTTGATTTAAAAAGTGTGGCACATCATCTCATTGCATTTTTCATGCATTCATATTATTTTTGGTGTGTATATTGACTTGTGATTATTTTGGTTGTATGAAATGTTGTGTAGATTTTGTGGATTGTGAAGAGTGTGATTGTGAGGATTGTACCTATTCCTCTAGCTACAAAGGCAAGTGATATTTCATCTTGTTGTCCTATTATTTTATCTATTGCCCTAGTGATATTTTGAGTAGGAATTGCATGGTAATTTTTCAAAGTATATGCTATGCTATGGTAGATCCTATAGTTGATATATTGGTAGTATTTTCCCTATGTTAAGAGACATGTTATGATAGTATGCTTATCCTAGCTATTAGAATTAAAGGGTGGGAAATTCATGTTATGATATTATGGAAACATTATGTCCATGTGTTTTTTTACTAATAAAACAACTTGTTAATGAAACAACTGGGTGGAATGGGACTTGTATGGTATGTGTTCGCTGGTTACACAGGGCCCATGTCTATGGCTTCCCCTATGTATCACACTTGTGGATGGCCACGCAGGAACAAAGAGACTTGAGATGTTTAGTGTTGAGAAGCTTCCAGTGCAACCACATGGCATATGGGCTCTGCCTTAACCAACTAGGTTGCAAGAACTCGGTCGGATGGACAGATGGTAGTAGAATTGCTAGGATGTAACGCGTCCATGGTGGTCTGAGGGATTTCTTCTGAAAAGTCTCGTTTCGATGCATGTCGAGCCTTGTGGGGAAAGTGCACCACCTCTCGAGAGGGTAAAACCTAAGTACTTAGCCGTGTCCCCGGTAATGGACAACTTTGAGCATCAAAGACATTGAAATGATCAAGAATCTCCTCATCCCAATTTATCTAAGTTAAAAATTGTGGGTGAACAAGGGTAGAGGTTCACCAATGTCTATTGTTGGTACCTTAGTGTTCTTGTAAGGAAAACTTAGTGTTTTAAACTAGTAAGAAAAAACTACTTTGTGCAAAGCCAGCCTCAAACCACACTTAGCCAAATTCATGTAGCTAATAGTCTCTACTATATATCTATGATATCACTTGCCAATACAATTCCAAATGTATTGACCCCTTATGGTTGTAACTTATTATGTTGCAGGTTACTATGATGGTGAGTAGGGTTATGAGTCTACACTCAACATGTTTGCCTGTGGCACATGAAGATGAAGACTTTATTTATTTACTATGTAATGAGAACTCTATGTGTTAGCCTTGTGATAATGAGTTGTAAGAACTATTTTACTCCTAGAATTACAATGTACTAATGACCTTTGTATATGTGTACTTTATCTTGAACTATGGGTGCTAGCAATTTGATCCAGGGACTAGAAATGCAATCATAGGGACCTTTACCTTAAAGGGTGAGGTCTTACATTAAGTGTGAGGACAATAGAACTTTGATAAGGTCAATGAACCTTATCTATATGTGCGGAGTTGCGCAACACCGGAAAGTGTCCTGGAGGCATCAATAATTCTCATGGCTCACGTGCCTCAAAGGTTGTGGTCACGAAGGTATAAGTTTCTATTGAACCAAGTAGGTCGGGTAAAACAATCAAATACTAGGATTTGAGAGTAAATCATTATTGTTTGACAATGATGAACCGACTATATGAAAAGAAGCGATGATGGGCTCTAACTCCGTTAGTTGGCTAGAAGACATGAAATCCGTGATATTTCCATACACAAAAATCAAGTTTTTGAACTTCGAAGACCCTAAAGAAAGGTGTAAGACCTATCAGTCGTATTTGGATCTATAAAGAAATACACATGGATGTTTCACATCTATGAAATAGTCGAAATGTCGGGAAAGAGTTTATGACAATGTTCAAGGAGTTTACTATGACAAGATTTGACCTTTCATAGTGATATTTAGTCTAGACGGATTAATGTAGCAACCATTACATATAATTTGGTATATTGTAATTGAACAAACAAAACAAGTTCTTCTAATAGAATGGTTACCTAGGATATGTACATGAAACGATCCAAATGATTTTGTTAATTCAAAGGATGCTAACAGGGCATGCAAACATCAATGGTTGAAGTAAGCATCGCAGAGTTGGATCCTTCACTGTGATGAAACTGTTAAAAGCATCGCAGAGTTGGATGTGTACATGAAGATGCTTGCATTTGCAAGAAATTAAGTGGGAGCACTAAGACATATTTCTAGTGAATTATGTGAAATACATATTGTTGATTGGAAATGATGTATCTTTTATTGACACAGGTTAATAATTTCATTTCGATGAAAGACTTAGGGAAAACCCGAATATTTGGTTGCAATGTCTATATGCATAGATTGAGACACTAATATGATTGTGCCAAATGTACATATGTGAGATATTGAATAAGTTCAATATGGAAACGACAAGAAAGGTACTTGTCGCACAGGAAGGATTGAATCAAGATTCAAGTGTTTTGACACTTGGTAAGTGAAACGAAATTTAAGTGTTTTGACACTTGGTGTGTGAAATCACAAGAATATTTTGATCAATCATATTGTGATATGTACACATCCAGATATGTCCGATGCTCTAAATGTTATGAGCATATACCAGAATAATTTATAAGATAATTATTGGACGATAGTGAGGAAATTCTTATAATATTTGGAAGAATTAAGAATATATTATTTATGCAGAGGTGAAAAATAGATAGATAGTTCATTGTGAAGTGTTACATTGATACTAGTTCTGTCACAAGATACATATTAAGTTCATATCATTTTAAACTATAGGTGGCACATTGTAATGCAATGGAATTTCCATAATAGATTTGGGTGAGTTCCAAATAATAGACATTGTGACAGATAGTACAACAAAAGGCTAAGTATACGACTACTACTGTAGTAGCAAAAGAGGGATTTTGTGTCAAGTAGTTTGTTATCAAACTAGGTGTGGTTCACCGGGCTAGTACTATGAAGATATATTGTACGACAATTGTATCGACATGATTTAACCCCAAGGAACTAAAGGTCTCACCAAAGGACCAAATTTATATAATGCCATCTCATTGGAGAATGAGTGATGCGTAGAGTCGGAAAGACATGAAAATACAAATAGACCTGGAAGTGTCTGATCCGAAGATCAAGTTTACCACTAGAAATCGTGTATCTACAACACCAGAAAGCCATAGGTGTTAAATGCACAAGTTTTTCCAAACTAGATTATTGACTCTAGTGCAAGTGGGAGACTATTGGAGATATGCCAAAGAGGCAATAATAAAGTGGTTCTTATTATATCTTTGTGTTTATGTTGAAAGTTTTCATACCATGCTATAATTGTATTAACTGGAAACATTAATACTTGTGTGTTTTGTAAACATAGAAGAGTCCCTAGCAAGCCTCCTATTAAACTGTCATGTTGATTAATAGATGATCATGGTTTCCTGATCATGGATATTAGATGTTATTAATAACAAGATCATGTCATTAGGAGAATTATGTGATGGACACACTCCTACAGATAGCATATCATAATATCAAATCATTTAGAGTTTATTTGCTACAAGATTTCAAATACATAGTAACCTAATCCTTTGATGATGAGATCATGTTAATCACCATCAACGGATGGATTCTTTGATGACATCAAACACCACTTCCATAACTAGGTGGTTATAAAGGTGGAATTAAGAGCGGGATTTCACCATACATATGATGGATAGATATACTCTGGGCCCTCTCGGTGCAATTTCATCTAATTGGCTTGCAAGCATGTTACTAGGTCATAAGGGAGGTCATATCAAGAAATGAGTAAAGAGTACTTATCGGTAACAAGGTTGAACTAGGTATGGAGATACCGAGAATCAAACCTCGGATAAGTAAAGTATCGCATGACAAAGGGAATCAGTATCGTATGCAAATGGTTCATTCGATCACAAAGTTATTATAGAAATATGTGGGACCATATGGATTTCCAGCTCCCTCTATTGGTTATTGATCGGAGAGGTGTCTCTATCATGTTTGCATAGTTCACATACCGTAGAGAGACACACTTAAGGGTTCGATGTTGTTTAAGTTATGGAATATGAGTTAGAGATCGAATGTTGTTTGGAGTCTCAGATTGGATCCAGGACATCACAAGGAGATCTGGAGTGGTCTGGAGAATAAGATTAATATAAGTAAAGTAGTTTTCCGGGGTTCGGAAAAAGTTTCGGTGTTTTGATCGGATACTTCTAGAATGTTCTAGAGGGACCACTAGTGGCTCCACCACCCCAGGAGGGGGTCACTTGGATAGTGGCATGCCCTAGGGGCCAGCCGCACCAAACCCTAGAGGGAGAATTCGGCAAAGTCTATTAAAAGGTCAAAACCTAGTTTGAATAGTCAAATCCTAGTTTGAAAAGTCAAACTTTAGTTTTTGGTAAGAAGGAAGACTTGGTGTAAAAGGTTTCAAGCTCACCCCTTGGTGGCCGAGTTGGGGTGGACACGGCCTGGGATGGGCTGGGAACCCTTGGCCGGCCTCCCCCACCTCTATAATGAGGGGTGCGCGCATCCCCGCCCCCCCACACACTTTTCTAAGGCGCACAAGTCCCTTGCCCCTCTAAACCCTAGGAGCCACCTAAACCCTAGGAACCTCCTCCATCGCCCTGCTCCGGCTTAGGCAAAGCCTTGTAGGGATTCCTCTCCACCACCACGCCGTCATGCTGTTGGGATTCCGAGGAGATCTACTACCTCCACTGCCTGCTAGAACAAGGGAGAGGAAGATCTTCATCAACCATCGTACGTGTGACCGGCTGCGGCAGCGCTACCGGAACACGACACCAAAAGTGATCGACTACATCAACCAAGAGAATCAGATCTTGTTAAACTCTTTGGATCTACGAGGGTTAGTCCTCGACAATCTCGTTGGACCGATCTCGTGGATTAGATCTTAGCTTGTCCATAGATTGGATCTTGGTTTGCATGTTCTTGAGATAGAATATTTTTGTTTTCCATGCAATGAACCCTACGATGACGAACTTCTTCGTGTGGACTCATGTGTTGGTTGTCCTCTTTTGCATGTTTGTTGTGATGCCTGGAGTTTTGTCGTGTGTGTCCATGGCATGGCTCCTGCTTAAGAAAGCCGGCGGCGGCTGCCTGTACCTTCTTCTTGGGTAGTAGACCTCACGAACCCTACAAAGCTGGCCACACCCAACGAGGCGAATCCCAAAAACGACGCTCGAGGGGTGTTGCTTGCGCATGGTGCCATGATGTAGCTCGTGCGAGGCTTACACACGATTCTGGGGATGTAGACCCCTGTCCTCGCAAAGGACTTTAGGCCCTCCAGCCATAGGTCGTTATGGGGTATTTTCATGGCTTGCTGACGCGAAGGATTGTCGAGCCCTTGCGAGCCGCGAGGAGCTCCAGTGTGTGTCCATCCTCATGAAGAGGTTTCGACGCTGGCTCCTAGGCTTAGAATTTTGAGTGTCTTTTTAGTCTCGCGAGGACCGTGGGTGTTGTTGTTCCTTGGTTGTGGAGGCTCCTGCGTGAGCCACCTTTCGATGAAAGGGGATCTTGCTCTTATGTTTTTTGGGGTTGTCGATGCTTAGGCTTGCAACTAGGGTCGCCTTTTGAGTTGCTCTATGGACCTCCTGGGGGAGTACTGTTGGGCTAGTGCCTGATTGTGAGTGAGGAGACCTGTTGCTGGCCCTCTCCAAGTTGTAAGTAGTGGCTGTACCATGGGAGGCCTTGCCTTGAGCACTTCTCCTGGGGCCTCTCGAGGAGATGGCTATGGTGAGAGGTCACGTGTCACTGAAGTACAGAAATGCACTTATGGAAGTGTTTTTGAGTGCTAGGAACCTTAGGTGCGGTAACTTACTGCCGAAATTGGCCCATAAGTATAGAGCTCGACACTCTTGGCCATGCAACGTTTTGGCCGCTGGAGAGGGTGTGTCTGCGGGGTCGCCCCATAAGCTTCTCGAGGAGAAAGCTGTAGGACTAATGCTACTCCCGTAAGCCCCCTTGCCGAGGGTTTTGTGGGTTTTGCATGAGGGTTTTTTAAATATCAGGCACAGTGGGTGAGGTGACATGTCGTCGGAACCAGTCTGTGAGTTCAGAGCTCGACACTTTAGGTCCTGAGAGCTTCGGCTGTGGAGGAGAAGAGCCTCATGATCCGTCATGGAGATGTTTTTTCTAAGTTTCAAGAGCATGGGTGAGGTGACTCATCGAATGATCAGGTCCGTAATTTTAGAGCTCTACACTTTATTTCCTATAGTTTTTTTGGCCAGTGGAGGGGGAATGCCCCTCACGAGCCGCCCCGTAGACCTTACGAGGAGAGGGCCATAGGGAAAATGCGCTTACTGCTGGGGCTCGATACATGCACTACGCGAGGGTCTCAAGCACCAGAAACCGTAGGTGAGGTAACTTATGGCCAGAACGAGTCTGTAAGTTCAGAGCTCGACACTTTAGGCTTTGATGATGCCAGGGAGTGACTCGTTGATGGAGACCACGCCTAGCACTTCCGCTTGTGTGGTGTGTGTGAGGGAAGTAAATCGAGTACGGTTTTTTAAAAAATTCTTTCCGAGGGAAAAACAAAATAGCAAAACTTGCGAGGGGCATAAGATCCAAATAACCACTGGGACTTCAAGCTTATTACAAGGACGCCATGAACGACTTAGAGAACGAAGTTGTAAAGGGTTAGAGTTTTTGGAGGTCACCTTCAAAAGGTCAGGGAGTGAAGCTCATCGTACGGAGAGGTTTGTCCAGATTCCAGTAGCTCGATCCCGCTTCTTTGATGGTAGCTTAGACGTCATAGGGGAGGTGGTCGAGATTGTATGCGTGATGGGTGCAGTCCATCGGGAAGTCAGGAGCCCCCGGGTCGGTGCAGTTCTCGGGAGCCTCTTAAGCGCTTGCGAGGATAGGAGGCAGCGGCCTGGAATCCCTCATGAGGGGAAGGGTGTCGAACACGGCCCACTCCACGCGAGGTGGATTCCGCCTCATCGAGCCCCCAATGTAGTTCATTACGTTCACATCTTCTGGGTAGGATATAGCCACTATCTTGTAGGCGTGCTCAAGGGAGTGCAGGGCTTTGACCTTGTCACACCGGACCATGATGATTCCGCCGCTCCCCCCAGGAATCTTGACGATGTTGTAAGCATGGTGACTAGGCACCATGAACTTGGCTAGTGTGGGGTAGCCAAGGATGACGTTATATGTTAGGGCGATGTGTGCCACCTCGAAGTAGATGAGCTTGATGTGATAATTATCGTGTGTTCCGAACTTGATGGAGAGGCGCACCTTCCCAATGGGTATGGTGGTCCCGTTTGTCACTCTAGAGAACGACATTGTTGGCATCAGCCTGTCATACGGCACCCGCACCTTAAGAAACTTCTCGGTAGAAATCATGTTCATACTCGCTCCTTCGTCGATGAGGGTCTTTGCAACAGTTATGTTGTTGATTGTGGGGGTGAAAATCATGGATAGTGCTCCCATGCCCCTGGTTGAAGAGGTGTGGTCGCTAGCATCGACGGTGATAGCACACTGGGAGCACTTGAGCTTTGGGGATGGGACCCCTGGTCTGGCAATAGCGATCTCGCGGGTGAGTAGCTTGAAGTGTCGGTTGGACGCTGGAGCCTGGGAGCCACCGAGGATGCAAGCTATGGTGCGGGGCGGCTCCTAGTATCCCCGTCGCTTGCATTAGCATGGCTCTTCTTCGGCGGGAGCATGTGCTGTTGTACGATGTTGGCCTGGTGGCCCTCCTGTAGAGGGTCACGGCCTCCGGAGTTGTTGTTATAGCGCTCACCCGCCTAGTAACTGCCTCGCGGGATACCTGACCCGTCGCCTTGTCTTTCCGTCATCTGATTTCTCCACATGTCACTGAGCTTCTTGACCTCATAACAGTCATCGGTGGGGTGCCCTTGTGTCTTGTGGAGGAGGCAGTATAGGCGTTCATCCCCTTCACCGTTCCCCTCGCCAGGGCTCTTTCAATCAAGATCCACGTCGAGTACAATGGCGGTTTTGCGCTTGGGGTCCATGTTTTTGCTTTTGGACGAGATAGAGGATTTGGGGGTGGCCTCCACCTTGGCGAGGCCAAACATCTGCCCTGCCTCCTCCCTGGCGCACTTTTCAACCAGGACAAAGAGCGGGACCAACATGGGTTTTCTCCATGGATGCCAATCTTCTCCCTCATATTTTGATGTTTGTGACACCCTCGGAGATGGTTTTGAATCCGAGATCTTTGGGATCTTGTTGTGGATCCAGCTAAACCTATAGAGGAACATCAAGAGGGTCTCTCCAGGTTGACAGCGCACTAGGCGGAGGTCGTAGTAGGCGAGGGGCGCTCGAAGTTCCCTTGAAGTTAGCGATGAAAAGGGAGGAGAGATCCTCCTAGGAGTTGACAGACTCCATGGGGAGGTTCATCAGCCATGTGCTGGAGGCCTCCTTTAGGAAAAGGGGGAACTAGTTCGCCATTATGCGGTAGCTGCCTCCCGTCGCCTCAATGCTCGTGGTGTAGAGCTGTAGGAACTCGCATGGGTTGGTCATCCCGTCATTGAGTTCCGGCACCTCCAGGCGGAACTTGTGTGGCTAGACCACACAGCGGAGCTCCTTGGTGAAAGCGAGGCAGTTGTTGGCCTACACCTCTTTGCCGTCAGCGAGGACCACGTGATTTTGCTGACCTGCGATAGCAATTTCCTTGGTGAGACGGTCTTCGTCCATATGCGGCTGTGGTTCGGCCGCTGGGGGCGAGACAATTTGGCAGCTGTTGGCCGGTGGGTGAGTGATGTTGACGGGATTGCGGGTCTCGTCATGGAGATGATCCTAGTGCGAGCCCCTAGACCCCGGTGCTCTTCCGTCGACCCGTGTCCCCTACCATTCTAGGGAGAGGGTAGCGATATAGGGGAGCTCGGTGAGCCAGTCGCACCAGATTTGTTTGCCTGGTTCGGCCGACAAGTGGTCTAGAGATCGTAGAACATGCGGTTGGCGGCCTCAGGCATGAGACGCTCGGATTGGCCGTGTGAAGACGCTGTGCGGGAGAGAGATGTGGTGCCACATGAGGAGGACATGGGCTCCTGCAATGGGCAATAGGAAGAGCCCCCTTCGTCCTCTGTCCATGGGGTCTGCTCAAAGGAGGCTCGCCGTGGGACAGGCTCCGTCTGAGCCTTGTTCGCCACATGTCACAGGGAGCGCTCGACGTTAGTCTCGTCGGAAGTTGACATAGCATCAAGGTTGAGGAAGTCCTTGAAAGCACGCCTCAGCCCCCTACCTAGCACGCCAAATGTCCGAGATTTGTCCCATAATGGAACCTAGGGCCCAACGATCCCTTGTTTCGAGAGGGGGCTAAACACGTAGTTCCAAGAAGTCACGACGATGGTGGCGACGGCAGAGCAAGTACACGATAGAGAGGTGACATGGTTTTTTTTGCCCAGGTTCGGGACCCTAGTGAGGGTAAAGCCCCTACTCCATCTTTCATGTATTGATCGCATGCCTCGCGAGGGTACAATGGTGGATGAAAATCTAGGATTTGAGATCTATGAGATTGACCTGCGCTAAGTAGGAGAAGGGAACCTTATATAGTGGCGTTGGGCCTCTTCCCCCAATTATTAGGAGGGAACGGCTTCCACAGTGCTGCTCCTCGGGATCATGGTCTACGAGGTTACTTTTGGTGGACTAGGTCTAGGACGCCGGGCTTCCCACCATACTTCTGTAAAGTGGCCTTCTTTGGCACCATTTGTCTTCATTCGGCGCTCTCTACTTTTCCTCCCTACACCGAAATGACAAGGGGAGGAGCCTTCAACCATGAGGTCGTCTATCCTCTTCCTGCAGAAAAGGAGGTGGACCGAGTCTTGCTTTACCAATGCGGACTGGAGCCACAGGGCTGCTGCGCTCCCTGTCGGGGCATGTCTCGTACCCCGTTCGATGAAGTTACCAATATTCCCCTGGCGTGCCCCAAAGGATCCGAGGATCTGAGACAAGGTGTGGCATAGCAGTAGAATCTCTATAAGAGGTATATCCTTCGATCAGGTTGCCAGGCCACCTCTGGAGGTTCTATTGTCTCATTAAAGGTGTCACATCCTTGGTGCTGGACCCTTCAACCGTAGGGACGTGGCAACCTAGTAGCCAGGGCCCCACGGGATCTGAAGGCCACAAGCCAAGCTTCGATACATATTAGGTGGACCAACATATTTTACTTACGATTCCCATGTTTAATGTTATGAGTTTTCAAAATTCGTCCTAGTAAATTCTGCCCACTTGAATCACTTTATACCGATTTATCGAAATTATGTCAAATTTGAACTACAAGTAAATTGTACGTTGCTTTGAAAGTTTTGTGAATTTTTTTGGAGGTAACCATCGAGGGTTCATTTAATATATCACAAACCACCACCGAGAGTTTTGACAACAGGTTCAACTTCTTGCTAAGATTTTGTCTCTTGACAATTTAACAAAATTAGGTCAAACTTGAGCTACAATTAAGCGCAATAGAAGTCTCCCAAATTAAATTTCATTTCATTGGTAGATGAGTGCGTCTTATTGTAGTAAACAACACCGTCGTTGTGATTTTACAACTATCAGGAAATAACATTCTAAATTTTCTGAGTGCTGACGAGATTGTTCCTTCCCAAAAAGAAAGTCTGAAGAATATGGATCTGAATGCCATAAGCCAAGATTTTAGACATATATAGTGGACCGACATGTCGTACTTATGATTCCCATGTTTAATGAGTTTTCAAACTTCTTCCTAGCTAACTTCGTCCACTTGAATGACTATATGTCGATTTATCAAAATTAGGTCAAATTTCAATTACAAGTAAATTGTACATTGTGTTGAAAATTTTGTGAATTTTTTTTGAGGTAACCATCGGAGGGTCATTGAATAAATCACAAACCTCCACCGAGAATTTTGGCAAAGGGTTCAACTTCTTGCTAAGATTTTTCATCTTGACAACTTAACAAAATTTGTTCAAACTTGAGCTACCAGTAAGCACAATAACTTGCTCTTGAATATTTGGAGTTAGATGGGTGAATCTTCTTTTAATAAACAATGCCTTCGGTCTGATTTTCCAACTATTAGTAAAAACATTATCTATTTTCCGAGTGATGACGAGATTGTTCCTTTTCGTAAATAAAGTCTAAAGAATATGGATCTGAATGCCACAACCCAAGCTCTTCAGACATATATAGTGGATCGACATGTTATGTACTACTTATGTGATTCCCATGTTTCATGATTTTTCAAACATCATCCTAGATAACTCTGCCCACTTGAATGGCTTTATGTCGATTTATCAAAATTAGGTCAAATTTTAACTATGACTAAATTTTAGGTTGCATTGAAATTTTTGCGGATTTTCTTGAATGTTACCATTAGGGGGACATTTAATATATCACAAACCACACCATCGAGTGTTTTGACAACAGGTTCAACTTTTTGCTAAGATTATTCATCTTAACAACTTAACGAAATTAGGTCACACTTGCGCAGCAAGTAAGCATGATAGATTGCTCTTGAATTAATTATCTTTTCGAAGGTAGATGGGAGCCTTGTTTACGGATATAGCAGACCATGAATGTTTTACTTGCGATTCTTAGGTTCTATGAGTTTTTAAGGTTTTGTAGCTAAATTAACCCACTTAAATTACACTACTCCCTCCGATTCAAATTAATTTTTGCCAAATTCTGGATAAGGTCAACATTTTCCACAAGGTAGGACCCACATAGCATGGTCATATTGCTCTATGCAATAGAGAGGAGAGAGGGGAAGTCTTTTTTGTATTCTCGATGGGCAACCCACAAGCTTGAGGTAACTTTATTTTCTCCACAATGTACTACTATACTGACTTAAGGTGTGCTTTTTTTACGCATTGTGGATGCCCTAAGGAAAAAGCAAATAATGGGCCCACTTGGCAGTGTAGAACTCCTATGCAGAAGTTAGCGTCTTCAGTTTAGTGGGTTCCGAGGATCATCTCGTTTATACACTGTCAAAAAGGTGGAGCTTTTACTCGTAGTACAATATTTATTTTTCTTAGACATATGATCACCTTTGTCCACGCGCTGTATATGCATAGAGAATAAAATGTAGGCAGGGGAAGAGGACAACATCGAAGAGAGAAGAGGAGTTGAAGGAGGTTTGACGTCAGAGCAAAGTGTATGATGGGTTCTTGACATGAGGTACTCCTGTAGCCTTACAGTGTACACTTTTCTAGCAGAAAATTTCAGGACCTATGCATGCAAAAGAATGTGTTGTTTCTCCCTCCTTCGCTACCTCTCATCTCTCCCCACCCCTCTCCCTTCACGCACCGACATAGCTGATCTCTCCCACGTCCATAGCATGGCAATGCGCACATTTGCCTTGGTACGACGGCTTTGTTTCTTCCTTTTTTGAGAGGGCGGCTCTATTTCTCTGTCGTGTTCGGCAACCGTGTTGGTGTGGTGTAGAAGGAGTAGTACATAGGAAGGAAACCACTTTGGTCCTTGGCGGCAAAAAGATTCAAACTTTTCCGTTTTCAAAATTTTCACTTTCTTCCCAAACATCAGGAGGGAAAGGTTATTCAAAAGACCGGCCATTCGCAGTAGTACTTCTTAGCTTATCTTTTTCATAAAAAAAACTATATAGTGTACTAATAACTTTGAACATTGACCGTTGGATCAAGACTGTCAAATCCAAACATTGCTAACCGTTGGATCTTCTTTTCCATTCTTAGCATCTAAAAGATTATATTGATAGTCTTTAGCACAATGAACGCGGGTATGTGCAAACCTCAAAACACACTTCATTGCTTAGTTTCAGGGACCTTTTGCCAAATGCATGGACTTGGATGTAATTTTCATTTTTTACAAGGTCCTTGATGTAACTTGTACTTCCATTGACTGTTTTAACTGAAGCACCTCGCTCCTACGGGACCTACCACAGTTAGAAGAAAATGCAACCCTCCCAATTATCACACAAAGTGGACCACGGTTTCTTATATAATTCCATTTTTCAAGCTTCCTAAATAACTTCGCACACTTCACTGACTTCTTGCCGATTTAACGAAATAAGGTCAAACTTGAGCTACAAGTAAGCACGGTAGATTGATCTTGAATTAAATGTATTTTCGAAGGTAGATGGGTGATGGGGATATGCCGAATGGGGTATGCCAAGCATGATGTTTCCTACTAGATCAAGCTCCCAGCGAGTGGGCATGTAGGACGGCGACTGGATCGCGACTCAAGAAGGGACCTAGCGACTGGAAGCTGGAGGCCCAGAAGCGTAGCTAAGACCAGTCGGATTAGGTCAAGTCCTCCGAGTCCCTAATTGACTTGGTTGTATATATGTAAACCTTAGCTAGGTACCCATATCTAAGCCTCCCTAGTGTACTCTCTATACTCACGTTCCATCATACACCCCATCGATTCGCTGCCTAGCCACCAAGCTTGCCACCATTGTAACCACTCGATAATACAATCTTTCAGGAGTAGGTCTTTACCCTTCGGGGGGCGAACCTAGGTAAACCCTTGTGTCTTCACCGTCATACCGCACCACAGATGGCTGGCCGCCCTTGCCCTTCATCCTACTACTCGCTGCCCATCATAGCATCTTCCGTGGCCATTCCCATGATAATGTCACGCACCATGGGGCCTGGCCGGTCACCCCTGAGTTCTGCGGCTAGACCCTACTTGACAATCAACCGGTCGATCGCCACCGGCCGCATGATCACATGCGGAGAGATCCTCTAGATCTTGCTCAGCAGCTACGTTCTGGTGTCGCCCGATCATGCACAGCGCCATAATGCTAGTCGGCACCATCAACCTCTTCGTCAGCTTCACGGATGTCGTCATCTCTGAGGATACGGTGATCATCGGCGAGTTGCTTCCACGCGATCGACTCTCGGAGAGCCAGATCCACACCATCCACTGCATCGCCTCCGAGTACGACTTGGCCAACAGCAACGTGGTCGAAACTGACGTGGCCATGGACAACGCGGCCCTCCACAACAACGCCGACTCGGCGACCCCTACCTCGGTAACCAGATCCATCATCATCGCATCACCCGAAGGATCCATCACTCGAGTCTCCAACGCTGCGGATTTCGAGGATTCCTCCATCCTCGAGATCGTCGACTCCGACTCCGGGTCGGAGAACTCTGGCGATCTCCATGCCACATCCAGTGGCTTCATCGCGACCTACATGGCGGGCAGCACGAGCACCCCGCTGGACCCTTTCTCCATGCAAATGTCGCCAACCGCAACGGTGACAGAGGTCAAGGAAGCTTGCCTGGCCTGGAGGAAGCAGCGCGCAAGGAGCATGTAGAGCGCGAAAATTTTTACCTCGAGCAAGAAATGGCGCAGGAGCTATCACTTTACCACCAGCGCCGCATCAGGACGTGCCTGGACCCCACCGTTCAGGGTCATGCCCTAAACTTCGATGAGGAAAACGAACCCACGTGCACGGCCGATCGCGCGATCTGTGAGAACACGCCGCCTGGCGGCAGCAATCGTCCACCACTAGGAGCACCAGCGAGTGGGGCTCGCCCGCCACCACCCGGCCGCACGCCTCCTCCCGACTACCCAAGAGTCCTCATCTGTCCGCAGGAATTCGACACGAATGGCCTCCCGCTGTATTCCACCCCGATGGACAATGTCATCGCGGGGCAGGCCGCGGTCACCAACCTCAACATCACGGGAGAAGGCGCCCTAAAAGTCAAGTACGCCTAGGCCCTACTCGCTAGGGCCGTCCAGCAGCAAGCCGCGGGAGCCGACTCGCGGGGACGGATGTATTCCCATTCATCCGGAAGCAGGGCGACTTCGAGCGGCTGCCCAACGGTCGCCAACACTCTCACTGCATGCCATATGAGCACCTGCAGCCTCAACCACGGGCCGCACATCCAGCTCTCTCCACCAATGACCCGCAACCGGCAAACAACACGGTCGCCGCCAATGGACAACCGATCGACGCGCAGACACACGTCATCAACAACCAAACCTGGCGCGCACGCCATCCCATCGACCTGAGGCACACCCTCACCAACCGCGACGACTATGAGCCAAGGGGCTCCCTCAGTCGAGTCTGCCCCCAGTGCTTCGGTCCCATGATCCGAGGCGAAAAATATCCTGCCAATTTCAATGCGCCAAAGGAGATCGAAAAGTATTACCCCATGTATGACCCAGCTATGTGGCTAGACACATACCTCATGGAGAGGGGAATCTCCATCCACACCGACCTCCTCGCCACTCGTTACCTCCCCTTGATGATGGTGGAGCGACACGGCAGTGGATCAACACTATCCCCCCAAACAGCATCGACTCATTGGAGGACATGCGCGAGGCCTTTGTCAGGCATTTTGAGGGCTCCTACACCCGCCCACCACCATCGAAGACCTGGAGCGATGCATCCAGGGACCGCGCGAGTCAACCTGCCACTGGGTCCAATGATGGCAGGACCTGTGGATCAATGCCTTTGGCATCCACCCAGACACGACGATCCACTGCTTCAATAACTCGTGCCAGTATGAACCCCTAGTCACCAAGATCAAGAGGGTCTACTGAACGCTCGACAACATCCCCGACCTCCTCGAGATCGCCAAGCGCTACCTGGAGGACGACCTGAACCAAGAAACCAATGTAGAGTTGGGCGGAAACCGGCGCATAAGCAACCATGACAACAAAAGACAGCGTGAATTGTGCTACAGCAACACTCGCCTCACCGGCAAGCTCCGCAGTGAAGGGCGAGTTGACTTCATCGCCAACACCGGATACGCGCCACGCGAGCCGAAGAAGTTCCGCCGCGACAGAGGAAACTACCGTGACAGCGGAAACTACCATGCGAGACCAAAATTCGACCCCGCAGCTCTGCTGAACCAGCCATGTGACTATCACAGCAGTTAGGGGAATCCCGCCAATCACACCACCACCGACTTCCACTCTCTAAAGGATGTTGTGGAGCTCGATCGCGTCCACCGACGGCAATAGAAATGACGTCCACCCACGTCGCTGCCCAGCATCTCCATCTACAACCTCAGGCACCCGAGGCGACTGCATCCCTGTCACCACAGCGGAAGCCTTAGCTAAGAAGAGATGGAATGTCGCAGCCACCATTTCCGGGGTGCTAGTCGTAGGCGCCGACACCCCATCCAGCGCGCCTGACTCGCCCAGCTGCGAGCCCGCTACCTCAGGAGCCTCCAAAGGAGTAGAGGCTCCAGTCGGCGCCTCGCCCGACACGTCGACTGGTCCTTCAGCAGCTACAGCGGAGTTGTCCTCCTTCCTCTTCTTCGCAGCTTCGATTGGTGCCTCGATCACATCACCCTTCCTCTTCTTGGAAGGGTCGACCTCCTCTCCGGTGGTGACTAGTGGCACCATGGTCACAGAAGGGTGACCAATATTCTTCATGCTAGTTCTGCAAAACGGTGCGATCAACACTCTGACTAGCGACCCAGAAAACTACCTCGAATGACTCGGTGCAAACTTACTTGGCGACCGGAATGAAGCATAGACCGGTGCGGATGTGCGCAGGCTTCTCCAACTCTGGGCCTAGCTTGCGCAGGCTTCTTTGATGACGCACCCGCGGCGACAGGCACCTCTGGCCCAGGCGACACGGGCGCCCTCTCCGACGGTGATGACCTCAACTCCATGGTCGGGGCAACCCCTGGCCTTGGGATCGCCGAGAATGGTGGTGGGATCACCGCAAGCAGAATATCACCCTCCACCACAACCTCGACTCCCGATCCCTTCGCCCCTAGAATCTTTGTTAAAGCCTCGGCCTCTGCGTCATCAGCCTCATCATCCGACTCAAAATGGCTGCCGACCTGGGCGGCGATGCCGCCTTAGGCACCTTCTTCTTAGTGGGAGACTTCGCCCGCATAGTTTTCCTCGGCATGGCCCGCGCCGTGAGCTATGCTCCTTCACGTCGCCCTCCTCCTCATCGTGCTCCTCCTGGCTTCGACTCGCCTCGAGCTCGCGCTACTTCTGCCTGCGGGTCTTTCAAGCTACAGGTGCGGCGACCTCCACCACATCATCCTTGTCTTCGGAGGACTTGTTTGCATCCTCTTTGAACTCCCCGTAGGATTCTTCATCTACGGGAGGGAGCCAATTCTCCAAGACCTCAAATAATTGACAGACACAAAGGAAACAATAGAAAACCGCGACTGCAACATTGCGACTGCAAAGTCAAGAGAGGAACTTACTATTGGCGAATGGCGCTTCCCCGTGGCAGTATACGGAGCACGCCCGGCCTTCGAGTCAGTGTACTCAGCCTCTATGATCTTCTTCAGCACTGCGATGTAATCGTCGGCATTCCAAGTCACCGAGCATGACCTCATCCCGTCATCCCTGCCAGTGTACTTGTACATCCAGTGGGATCGACTCGCCAATGGCACCAGTCAACGCCCAAGCCAGCAATTGTAAAGGTTAATGGTTTCCAGACCCTCCTTCTTGAGCATCTGGATATACGTCAGCATCTCATCCACGGCCATCCTCTGGTGGTTGGGAATCTTGGTCGTCAGCAGCCGGCGTGACTCACTCCTTTTAGAGGTGTAAGTTGGGAGCGACACCTCGCCCTCCAATGTCGACTCGCTCACATAAAACCAATACTTCTTCCACTCGCTGGCGGATTTCTTCGGGAGCATCAGATCTAGAAAAGGAGGCCTTAGTCTTCTGTTGGAAGGTGAGGCCGCCCGCTGCCAGAATCGGGCCGCCTGACCCTCGCGGCTAACGTGGCCGTGGAACAGGTCCAGCCACAAGGGTAAATAGGGGCGACACCCTAGATAGCACTCGCAGAATGCCACGAAAATTGTGAGCTAATCGATGCTATGCCGCCCCAAATCTGAGGGCTTGATCGCGTAATACATGCAGAATCGCCGGAAGAAGACCAACATGGGGAATCCGACCCCCCTTTCTAGGTGGCTCAAGAAGCAAATAAATTCTCTAGGGCGAGCATCGGGCTCCATCTCCCTAGTCGCAGGGATCCGCCATTTCCCCTTACAAAGGATTCCCGCCTCCTGGAAGGAATTCAGCAAGGCCACAGTGCACTTGGACTTGCCCCATAGGTCGTTTGGAGGTGCCATCGACAAAGATCTAGACTCACTCGCTCTAGAAATTTCGGATCAGAAGGAGGAAGAAGACTGAGAATGCGCGGGGTCAGAGAAATGAAAGGAAGATTCGCTTCTTTCCCTGTCACTCTCCTTATATAGGGGGGCGCTTCCCGCCAATCTCAGAGAAGCCATTACCTCACAGTATTTATGCCATATTACTGTTGGATTATCCAATGGCTAGTTTGACTAGGATGACGGTCCAACTTCGTTCACTCGACCATTACTTGAATTGGGCCCATAAGTTTGGCCATTATATATTCAGGCCATGTACTATTTCAGCCCACTGTTATTCTGGCCTTCTACTGTCCTGGCCTGCTGAGTATCCGTCCTTCTACTATTTCAACCTGCTGCGAATCTGGCTTTTACTGTTTAGGCCTACTACAAATCTGGTATTTCATTGTTCTGGTCTGCTGTCTATCTGTCCATTTATTTTTCGAGCCTGCTGACAATCTAGCCATTTACTATTCTGGCCTGCTGACAATCTAGGCTTTTACTGTTACGGCCTACTGACAATCTAGCCTTTTACTCTTCTGTCCTATGGTGAATCTGCCCTATTACTGCTCTAGCCTGCTATAAATCTGGCCATTTACTGTTCCGGCCTGCTATAAATCTGGTTGTTTATTGTTTCGGCCTGCTAAAAATCAAGCCTTTTACCGTTCTAGCATGTTGTGATTCTGGCCTTTTATTGTTCCGGCATGCTGACTATCTAGCCTTTTACTATTCCAGCCTTCTAACTATCTAGACTTTTACTATTTTGGCATGCTGACTATCTAGCCTTTTAGTGTTTGAGTCTATTAGTATTCATGCATGTTACTGTTCCAGCCCATTAGGGTTTTGGCCCCGTACTAATCAGGTATGTCACTATTCCGGCCTTTAAATATTACGAGCACTACTGTTCATATTTACTTACATGCGTCATTCCATTGATTGTTTTGTTCCAGCCTGTTACTGTTTTGGCCTTTTATGGAACCACCGGGTTATTTTTTAGAACAACACACGAATGCCAAGACGCCAATAAATACACATGCGAAAATATAAACTATTTATTACAATAATAAAAGTTTATTACAACACATCATTAAACAAGATCTGTATTCTAAAAATTACAAAGTGTTGGTATCCTCAATAAGAGATCAGTACATGGAAATTCGCTTCAATATATCATATGTCCTGTTCTTCAACATTTCAGCTACAGATCTAAGAGCAGCTATATCCTTTCTTTCTGCAAGAAACACAGTCTTCATAAATTTATCACCTGCAGGAGATGTTCTAGATGGACTGGTAATTAAGTTGTTTGCTTCAGAAATACAATGGCAGGATGGATGAGAAGAGGGATCACAACTTTGAGTCCTGCATTCTAAGGACTCATGCTTCATTTTAATTCTAGCATGTACAATAAGGCGAAAGGGGTTAAAACAAAGAACAAGGGGGAAAGTAGTATTATATAAATTAGAGATCATTTAAGAGCAAGCATACTAGACGTGGCTAAGAAATTTACTAGGCTTGCATCTAAGAAAATAAAATCTGCTCCACCTTTTACACCAGATAGGGGACCCACTCATCTGAGTAGAAAGAAACAATAAAGGAATCGGTCTTGTACTAGACCTAGGGTCCACAAAGACTTGCTACACTCACCCTCACTAGTGAAAATGACTCTCAAATGCCTCACATGTTGGACATCCACTATGTATGAATAAACCACACCATAAACCAAAAAGTGCAACTTAAGAACTATGATGCATAAGCTTTAAGTAAGTATGAACTTACAGTAGCTCGTCCAGGCTCATAGTTTCTCCTACTCAAGCGGGTGCGACTCTCAGTCAATCTGCCAGTAATATCTGAATCAACAGCTGGAACTCTGGTCCTTGTACTCCATTGTCCTTTCTCTGCATTAAGTCATAACATTTAAAACTGATTTAATTGGTTTGGAAGGATGAAAGCACTTGAAAAACACCAAAAATATAGCATTAAAAATGACTAGATGTATGATTCAAACTATCTAGCTGGTTTGGAAGGATGAAAGCGGTTGAAAAAACCAAAAAGATAGCATTAAAAATGACTAGAAGGACATTTTTTGAATTAAGCATTCGCAGATAGAAACACAACAAAATATGAATGGAAATGTCATGGAAGGTTTTTAGGTAGAATGACTTAATAACATAATATGCATAAATGCAATATAACTTATTAACATGAAAAGAAACTGGCCTAAGTAACACACTGAAACCTCGCACTTTAGCCTTGCTTACCATCAGATTGTTAGTGTTGGATCCTTTATGAGTTTTTCCCATGACCCATTCAAGCACTCGAAAAGAATAGCATCTACGAGTTAATGTTGCAGGAATGCACTGATAGTGTGAGAATGTACGAAAGGAAATAATAGCAACAACTTATGATGTGGACAAGAACTACCATATGTGGCCAGAAAGAAAATGGCCATAACATCCAGGATATTGAACAACATTCTAATGCTTTTGTAGCTGACAAGTACCAAAAAATAGCAACGGTCAAGAGAAACTATCGGTGTTTGGAGAAGGCGGGTGGGACGCACAAGAGGGCGGCGGTGGTGTTGGCTGGGCATTTCAAGGTGGATCCGGTGAGTTGGGCGGTGAAGATGTTCCCAGTGAAAGAGAGCACCGGTGAGTAAAGATATCCGATGTGTAAGAGAGCATCGACAGTGAAGATGCTCTCATGTAGAAGAGAACACCCGCAGTGAAGGAGCTCCAGGATAGAAGAGAGGGATGGCGCTGAAGCGACTAGAGGAAGGTGGAGATCGGGAGGGGGTAGGCGGCGAAGAGGTGATAGGAGGAAATAGGTGGGATGACACAAATTTACCACCTATACCCCTCTATTATTGTAGTACTACTATAGTCCTTGTTTCCAGGACAGGGATAGAGGAGGAATTTTGCATCAAAAATAATGGGGCTGGAATTTTGAGTAGATGTGCGAGATGTTTCGGCGCTGTGTGGAAATTTTTAGGTTGAAACTTCCAACGTACGCTACTCCGACGCAGCCGCTCCTCACATCCTGGCCTTGTTTGGACCGACACAACAGCGACAGCATGCTTACCAGCATCTAAATGAGTTTCCACACATTTGCCGAAATTGATAAGAATTATATTTTGAAAGCTTCCAAACAATATGACCAAGGTCATGGCCATATCTCTACCATAGTTTATGACAACGTGTCTATATTTGGTAGGTTGGTGTATCTTGTCATTTCAAGCAATGTTTACAAAACTAGATTGCTGATTTCATTGATATATAATGCCCTGCTTGGTCAGGGTCATTTAGGTGTTTACACTACAAGAAATCTGGTGACACATGACCCTCCATATTGGTCACTAGAAGGTCACAGTTTTTAATTTGTGACCTTTTTGTGACCAAATACAGAAGGTTAAAAGCTAAGCGTCACTAGTAAAACACCATGACCTTTTCTCTAAATTGGTCATAGATATCTATGAACAATATAGATGGTCACGGATTCTATGACCAACTATATTGGTCATAGACTTCCTGCCCTGTCCACGTAGGATCCTACGTGGCAAATTTGTGACCAATTCGAAAGGTCGTGGATCATATTTAGACCAGTCCAGATAGGTGTTTTAGATGGGCCAAGCCCAACAATTCAGCATATTTTCATGATTATATTTGTCAACTCTGGTCCACTAAATGGGCCAAGTCCAATAGTTTAGCCTTTTAAATTTCTTAGACTTTCCACTTTATTGCTGGCCTTCGGCTTTTAGCAATTCATTTACTTT
Source organism: Avena sativa (assembly GCA_916181665.1). NCBI lineage: Eukaryota > Viridiplantae > Streptophyta > Magnoliopsida > Poales > Poaceae > Avena > Avena sativa. The sequence continues at coordinate 255,499,603 of OV702297.1, forward strand.
TGGACCTTGGACCTTTAGCAATTCATTTTCCTTTTGGCTCTTGGCCTTTTAGAAATTCATTTATTTTTGGGTCATTTGTCCTTTTACAATTCAATTTCATGCCAGTTTCAAATTTTCGTTTCCCAAATATGCCTCATATTTGTTTTGGGTAATGGCCTTTTTGCAGCCCAACTAGTTCCGAATATCAACATAAATTTTAGCCCAGTTTGGAAATGTTCGGCCCAAGGCATCATAGCCAAACTACCAAATATGACCTAGGATAGATAGACAACAAATAAAATAATCAACCAACAATAACAAGGATACATAGAAATACAAAAATATAGCAAATATATTTTCAAGTAACAAACATACTTGATCCATCAAGTTACAAACAGATAGCAAACAGGTTCAGGTTCACAAACAGACTTGCTACATCAATTTGGGTTCACAAGTTCACAGCCATGCATCAATCATAGTTCACAAAGATATAGAAATAATAGTTCCCAGAACTAGTCCAACAACATAGCTAGTTCCTAGAACTACTAGTTCCCAGATTCTTTACCAACATAGCTGTATCAACAGTTCCCAGATCCTTTACCACCAAGTAGTGCCATCAAGTGAGCATACCTCACGTCATTTTATTCTGTCTTTTTGCACAATAGCTCGAACTCTTTGTCGCATGCAACTTGTGCAGCTTCAGAGTCCTCTGACCTCTTCTTGAGCATGGCCACTTCCTCTCGAGATCTATCTAGCTTTTCTTCTAAGTCACATACATGTGCAGCTAAAGTAGCATTGGATTTGCTGGCCTTGTTTGTAGATGACTTGAGCCCAATGGTGGTCAAGAAAGTACTTGTCATGCAATCCGCTGAAGCAAGAACTGCAGCAACAACCTCAACATCATACTTGGGTTGCTCACCGTCTTCTAGAGGTACAGCCTTCATATTTTCCATCTAGACCTGGTATATGGAGAATTGCACATTATTGGCAGAATAGATTTTTAGGACTCCAACAATCATCTAAAGCACAAGTGAACAACTACAGAACCGGCAGTACTATTGAATAACAATCGGAGAAAGAAACAAGTCACATGATCATTCACAGATTTACTTACAATAGCCTCCTTCACTTGCTCTGAAAAGCTGTTTTTCTTGCTGTTGTGTGTGCTTTTAAACAGATCAATGGCAGTCAGCTCTTCACCCTAGCGTTCCTCCCTTTGAAATTTTATTCAGCAAGAATCAGAATCAAAGCAAAAGCTTTCTAGACAATAGTGATGTGGGCGTACATAAAATCAAGTCTTACGGTGGAAAATATAGGCGCGATGTACGACCTTGAACCAGTTTTCTGCTACAACTTGACCTTTTCTTGGTTGGCCTTGTTAGACTCACAAGTTTTCTGCAAAAAAAGACTATAATCACTAGCACAAGAAACAGCACCCAGCCAGCTACCACAATAAACAGCACCCAGCATAGCCAATACATGTAGAAAAAACCATGGGCACAAACACAACAATACCTTGTGTCTTGGGGTAGACCACAAATCAGACCTTGCCATTCATCATCCGACAGGCCTTTAAGCGGAGACTTGATGCAAACTTGATTTGCTGGTACGTCATCAAGGAATAGCTTCTTGATTTTGTGGCGTCTGTTCTTTGATACCTTCTGCAGCATATCAGTGCATGCACTCTTAATGATCTCCGAGTTGGTGTCCATCACAAAGTTCGCCTGCCAAGAGAACAAACAAGGGAAGTACATGGTTAACAGTGAAATGGCAGGTGTTACAGTGAGAAAGAAACGCACCTAGCTATGAGAGAATTAACTTACATCAACTTTCCCAATGAAGTTCTCCACGAGGTTCTCGTCCTTTTTGTAGTTCTTGAAATGTGGCAGCACGGAGTATGGGTTCTTGCGTTAAGTCCATACTCAGAGGCAAGCTTTGCATCCTGCACATGATACTGTAGATGCTTCATCCCTTCGGAAATGTGTATTTTCACCTTGGTACCCAGCGCCTTGGTCATCCTTTCGAGCTATGCACCCTTTCTTTTGTTACACCTGGCCACAGTGATTATCTCTGTAAATGAAATCAACATCATTAATAAGAAGTACAAATGAAATAATGGTTCATAGATGCATTGCTTCCAATTAGGAAATGAACTAGAAAAAATAAAGGTGAGGAGATTGCCTTGATCACACATTGCCTGCTCGGGTTCTTCACGTTCTTTGGGTTCTTCAGAAATGATAGCTGAGCGGAGTCGCTGATCCGTGATGACAGGGGTGAGGTCCATGTAGGCAGATCTTGCTTCATCCATGGAGACAAGCACTATATCCTTTCTTTTGGTACGCTTGGCCATGGTGATTATCTCTGAAAATGAAATTCACCACATTAATAACAGGTACAAATCAAGGGATGGTTCTGGCAAACAGGCGGGCATACGTGCATTGCTTACATTTAGGAAATGAACTAGTAAAAGAGAAGAAGTATATAAACTTGCCTTGGTCATGTTTCTCAAGTTCTTCGGCTTCATTAGAAATGGCAGCAGAGTCAAAATGTTGATTCCTGGCCACAAGGCTGAGGTCCATACAGATAAAACTTCCTTGATCAGTGGACTGAAACCCAGCATCAAGGCGTGGTGAGCTCTACACACGAGTCTCCTTTCCTTTCTGCCTCGTCCCTCTAGCATGAGTAGGTACATCATCTTCCAAAATGCTCTTTGATGCTCCTGGAGCTACCATGAACACCCTACCCGGAGCCATTGCACTTTATGCTTCTAGTCTCTTCCTAGGCTTCTTCACAACACTCTTCTTCCTCCTAGAAAATGTGTGGGCCTTGTATGAACAGCAAATATGTTGGAGATATGCCCAAGAGGCAATAATAAAGTAGGTTATTATCATATCTTCATACTTATGATAAATGTTTACATACCATGCTATAATTGTATTAACCGGAAACATTAATACTTGTGTGATTTGTAAACTAAAATAAGAGTCCCTAGTAAAGCCTCTTGTTAAACTAGCTTGTTGGTTAATATATGGTCATGGTTTCCTGATCATGAACATAGAGATGTTATTAACAACAGGATCATATCATTAGGAGAATGATGTGATGGACATACTCCTATAGATAAGCGTAGCATAAAGATCAAGTCATTTCAATAGTTCAATTGCTATATGCTTTCTGATACATAGTAACCTAATTCCTTCGACCATGAGATCATGCATATCACCTTTGCCGGATGGATGCTTTGATGACATCAAACACCACACCGTAACAGGGTGGCTATAAAAGTGGCATTGAGTGTTCGGAAAGTATTGGTTGAAACACATGGATCAAGAGTGGGATTTGTCCATCCATATGACGGATAGATATACTCTGGGCCCTCTCGGTGGAATGTCATCCAATTAGCTTGCAAGCATGTGACTGGGTCACAAGGGATCACATATCACGGGAACGAGAAAAGAGTACTTATCAGTAACGAGGTTGAACTAGGTATGCAGAGATACCGACGATCATAACCTCGGATAAGTAAACTATCGTGAGACAAAGGGAAATTGGTATCGTATGTAAGTGGTTCATTCGATCGCAAAGTAATCGTAGAAATATGTGGGAGCCATATGAATTTCCAGATTCCTCTATTGGTTATTGTTCGGAGAAGTGTCTCGATCATGTCCGCATAATTCACGAACCGTAGGGAGACACACTTAAGGATTCGATGTTGTTTGAGTAGTTATGGTATTATGAGAAAGAGACCGAATGTTGTTCGGAGTCTTGGATGGGATCCGGGATATCATGAGGTGATCCGGAATGGTCCGGAGAATAAGATTCATATAAGGAAAGTCCCGTTTCGGAGTTGGGGAATGATTCCGGTGTTTTCATCGGGGAATGTTCCGGAATGTCCGGCACTCCGGAGGGGAAGGGGTACATGAATGTGTCATTGCATGTTGGAATGATTGCATCATGTACTAAGTGTATTCGCTGTCCGAAATAAAGGATTTATTCAAATCCTAGTTTGAAAAGTCAAACGGCTAGTTGGAAAGTCAAACGGCAATTTTTGGAAAGAGGAAAAGAGGAGGAGTATGAAACCGAGTTGGGGAGGGAGACCTCCTCCAACCGGTGGCCACCTCCAAGCCGAGTTGGGGAGGGACTCCACTCCCTCCCCATGGCGCGGCCATCCCCTCCACCTATATAAGGAGGGGCAGGGCTCCCTCCTAGCACACACAAGTTCCTATCTTCTACCTCCGGTTTAGAGCCGTTTTGGTTTAGAGCTTCTAATTCCTTTAGCCTGCGGTTTAGAGCCTTCTAATTGGTTTAGAGCCTTCTAATTGGTGTGTCTAATTACTAGACCACTAATAGCCTCTCTCATAAGCTCCACCATACTCGCACCGGCTTAAGGCGAAGCCCTGCGGGATTTCCCCTCTACTTCCGGTACCACGCCGTTGTGCTGCCGGAATTGCGAGGAGAGTACTACAACCTCCGCTGCCTGCTGGAACAAGGGAGAGGAAGGTCTTCGTCGAGTACCGAACGTGTGACCGACTGCGGGAGCGCTGCCGGAACATGGCGCCGGAAGGATCGTCTACGCGATCTTGAGATCGGAAAGAGTACGACTACATCACCCACGAGAATCTGCTCTCGTTAACCGCTTTGGAATCTTCAAGGGTAAGTTATTCCATCGACTCGTTGCTACAATCTAGTAGATAGATCTTGGCTTGTTTGTTTGTATGCGATAGAAAATTTTTGTTTTCCATGCTACGAACCCCTACAGTGGTATCAGAGCCGTGTCTATATGTAGATCTGTTGCACGAGTAGAACACAATGGTCATTGTGGGCGTTGATGCTTTTATTGTTGATTGCTTCTTGTGTACTTTGCATCTTGCAGTATGGTGGGATGAAGCGGCCCGGGCTAACCTTACATGACATCGTTCATGAGACTTGCTCCACGCTTGACATGCAACTTGTATTGCATAAGTGGCTTTGCGGGTGCCTGTTTCTCCTAGCATAGTTAAGATCCAATTTACAACGGGTGATTAACAATACTAGTATCAATGTTGTGGTTCTTGTTCGTAAGTTAGAACGACACTTATTGAAAGCCCCAAACCACGTAAAATATGCAAAGAAAGTAGAGGCGTCTAACTTTGTTTTGCAGGGGTGTGCAGTGATGTGATATGGCCATGATTGTGATTATATATGATGTATGCAATGTTCCTTATTGTAAGTCGGCAACCGGCAGGAGCCATATGGTTGTCTTTAATTTCTGTTAAGACCCGCGTGTCTATTCAAAGTAGTTGTAATAGTTGAAGCCGGTGGATGACAACCATGGAGAAGCATCATTGACCTTGATGCAATGTCGGTGATGATGGAGATCATGTTCGTGCTAGAAGATGGAGATCGGAAGCACAAAGAAGAAAGGCCATATCATATCACATATTATGAATTGCATGTGATGTTAATCCTTTATGCATCTTGTATTGCTTAGTAGACGACGGTAGCATTATAAGATGATCCCTCAAGCACACAATTTCAAGTTCTTAAGTGTTCACCCTTAGTATGCACCGTTGCTAAAGCTTGTTGTTTCGAAGCACCACGTGATGATCGGGTGTGTTAGATTCTACAAGTGTATACAACGTGAGCAAGCCAGATTTGCTCATGCGGAAACTAAGGTTTGATCTTGACGAGCCTAGCATGTACAGACATGGCCTCAGGAACACGGATTACCGAAAGGTAGAGCATGAGTCATATAGTAGATATGATGAACATGTTGATTGTTCGCCATTGAAGCTATATCAACTCTCGTGATGATCGGTTTTGATATGATGGATTTGGTTCGTGTGATCACTAAAACAATGTGAGGGATGTTGTTTTGAGTGGGAGTTCACCTAGATTAATTTAATTATTAATTAGAACTCAATTTATCATAAACTAAATCAGAGTGAATTTGCATAGTTGTTCTAGTCATTGGCATCCGTTTACCACCTTGCGCTTAGTTATAATTGAGATGATAGAACTATAGAATTCTGGTTAGTTACTTTACGAACTGGTATCGTATTGTTTTGAAGTGTTAAATCTAAAGTTTAAAAGTCCTATTGCAAACTTTCAGTAAGTTCCGGTTACTCCATGAAGTTTAATAATTAGTATTAAATCAAGAGTAACAATTCCAAGTGTTAGTATATAAGTATCATGTTTGTCTCCATGATTCTTGATATTCAAAGGATTCTCTTAATATCAAGGTTATCTAGGATCTGAAAGAGTTGTTTCAGAAACCATGATGTGTGGAAGATATTGTGATATCTGAAACGAAGTTTTGGTTGCAACATGATAGAGTATAATATGGCTAAAGTCATGTTCTCATATTTGATGAGAATTTGCAAAAGGTTGGAGACACTTGTTGTCCTAATCCTCCAAAAGGTTTTGGATAGCAACATTATACTCATAATTCATCATTATAAGCTAAAAGTAGCTTGATCATGGACGATTCCATGATAAGGGTGAATATTTGATGTAGGTAAAATGTTTACTACACCAAGAGATTACTGAAGGAATTTGAAAGAACACCAAACATTTGATGATGGTGATCTACTTCAAAGTGCAAGTCCAAAGACATTGGTATTTAATTATACACGCTTTGGACTATATGTCATATGTATGATTCCACTATTGATGTTGATAGATTCTTTCAAACAGAAAAGGAAATACTGAAAGAGAATCTCATAAATATATGGCAGAAAGGAAAAGACTAGAATTGTTCAGCTTAAGTATATAGATGATATACATGTTATGGCTATATTATTTGCTTATTAAACAATGTGGTTCTCAAGTATTTGATACTGAATGTGTTGGTGTGAATCGTCATACGAAACAACACAATTCATGAACTACAATGGCCTAAGTAACTAGCAAAAGAATATGTGATGATGTTCATCGAGAACAAAATAAAGGGTTATTGTGTTGCAAGTTAAACATCAAAGCTTGCCTTCAAAGATTTGTTTTATCAGGTATTATGAGAACAAAAGGGTTGTTCAAATAATTGCCGTAATCCATAAAAGATGGATGATTCGCAAATCTCGTTGGAGAAATCACATCCATAAAACTAGTGCTAAAAATGTCGAAAGACAAATTGATTGAAAGATCACTTAGGAAGTGACATCGTAGTTTAAATTATATTGGAAAGAAAACATGAAGAAACTCCATATGGATGGAATTTTGGAGTCTATTTGATTTTGATCAAATGACGCTTGTGAAACTTTCCTAGAGATAATTAAAACTTCGTTCATAAGCAAAAAGGGAACGAATGACTAGCTTATTGGAACTTGTACATATTGTTGTACGAAATCCATTATGTGTAGTCAAGAGCGATTGATTTCAACTTCATATACTTTCTCCGAAAATTTGAGTGAATATATGAATATTTACTTAATAAGGATGAAGTATGAAACATTTGAAAAGTTCAAAGACTTTCAAGATGAAGTGCAAAATCATTGTAACAAGAATATAAACAGTTTATGATAAAGATCATAAAGGAAGATATTTGAGTTACAAGTTTAGCATAATACCTAAGATTTAAGGAATCGTTCCGTGGATTTGCATTTTCCCGAAACACCATAAGAGTATGGAGCATTCGAGATATGTAATTAAACCTTGTTTGACATGGTAAGATCGAAGGTGTAATTTCATAAAACTGCCATTATATTTTAAAGATTAAAAGCTTTAGAGATTACCGTTTTTCCACTAAAAAGAGCTCCATCGTAATCCGTTGAAATGACACCATATAAAGATATGGTTTGGGATAAAACCCAAGTTGTCCTTTCTTAAACATTGGTATGCTATGCATAAGAAAGATGTGTGCAACCAAGGTCGGATGAACCTGTCTTTGTATAAACTGTTCCTCCATAAAACACCGGAGACGAAAGTGTTTGTTGCTTAGAACGTCAAGTTTCTTTGAGAAGAAATTTTTCGTGAAAAGTTAAGTGGGAGGACATTAGAACTTTGATAAGGTTAAAAGAACCTTAGCTGTATGTGCAGAGTTGCGCAGCGCCGAAAAGTGTTCCGGAGGCGGCAACAATGCTCATGGCTCACGTGCCTCAAAGGTTGTGGTCACGGAGATCTAAGTTCCTATTGAAACAAGTAGATCGGGTAAACAATCAAATACCAAGATTTGAGGGTTGAATCATTATTTGAGAATAATGAACCGACTACATACAAAGAAGCGATGATGGGCCCTGACTCCGTCAAATGGCTTGAAGCCATAAAATCCGTGATAGTTCCATACACGAGAAATCAAGTTTTGAACTTGAAGGACCCTCAAGAAAGGTGTAAGACCTTACAGTTGTGTTTGGATCTATAAAGAAATAGACATGGATGTTTTACATCTATGAAATAGTCGACGTGTTGGGAAAAGAGTTCACAAAATGTTCAAAGGTTGACTATGACAAGATTTGATCTTTCATAGTGATATTTAGTCTAGAAGGATTAATGTAGCAACCACTACATATAAATTGTTATATGGTAGTTGAATAAACAAAACAAGTTCTTCTAAAAAGAATCGTTACCTAGGACATGTGCATAACACGGTCCATAGGGTTTTGTTAATTCAAAGGATGCTAAAAGCATATGCAAACTTCAATGGTTGAAGTGAGCATCGCGGAGTTGGAATCTTCAATATGATGAAACTGTTAAAGGAGTTTAAAAGTTCATTAGAGACAATGAAGATGCTTGCATTTGCAAGAAATTAAGTGGGAGCGCTAAGACATGTTTCTAATACATTATGTGGAAGACATATTGTTGATTGGAAATAATGTATCTTTTATTAACACATATTAAGAATTTCATCCCGATGAAAGACTTAGGCAAAACCCAAATATTTGGCATCAATAGACGCTAATATGGTTGTGCCAGAAGTACATAGACGAGATATTGAATGAGTTCAATATAGAAACTACAAGAAAAGGTTCTTGTCGCACAGAAAGGATTGAAAGAGTTCAATGTTAATGATATATTCAAGTGTATTGACATTTGGTAAAGTGAAACAAATAATCAAGTATAGATTGATACTTGATGTATGAAATCACAAAGAGTATTTATATCAATCATACTGTGATATGTACAAATCCAGATATGTCCTATGCTCTAAATGTTGTGAGCATATACCAGAATGATTCGTAAGATGATCATTGGACAATAGTAAGGATATTCTTATGATCTTTTGGAAGAACTAAGAGTATATTATTTGTAGAAGTGACAAATAGATGGTTAGTTCATTGTAAAAGTACTACATTGATACTAGCTTTGTCACAAAGTACAAATTAAGTTTATCTCAATCTAAACTAAGGGTGGCACAATATAATGGAAAGTGAGTTCCATAATGGATTTGGATGAGTTCCAAAATTAAGACATTGTGACAGATACTACAACAAAAGGCTAAATATATGACTGCTATTATAGCAGCAAAAGAGGGCATTTGTGTCAAGTAGTTTGTTATCAAACTAGGTGTAGTTCACAGAGGGATAATACTATGAAGATATATTGTGCGACAATATTATCAACATGTTTTAACCCCAAAGAACTAAAGGTCACACCGAAAGACCAAATTTATACAAAGCCATCTCATTAGAGAATGAGTGATGCGTAGAGACGCAAAGACATGCAATTACACACGGACCTGGAAGTGTCAGATCCGGAGATCAGTTGACCACTAGCAATCGTGTACATACAACACCGTAAAGCCATAGGTGTTGAATACACAAAGGTTTGAAACTAGATTATTGACTCTAGTGCAAGTGGGAGACTGTTGGAGATATGCCCAAGAGGCAATAATAAAGTAGGTTATTATCATATCTTCATACTTATGATAAATGTTTACATACCATGCTATAATTGTATTAACCGGAAACATTAATACTTGTGTGATTTGTAAACTAAAATAAGAGTCCCTAGTAAAGCCTCTTGTTAAACTAGCTTGTTGGTTAATATATGGTCATGGTTTCCTGATCATGAACATAGAGATGTTATTAACAACAGGATCATATCATTAGGAGAATGATGTGATGGACATACTCCTATAGATAAGCGTAGCATAAAGATCAAGTCATTTCAATAGTTCAATTGCTATATGCTTTCTGATACATAGTAACCTAATTCCTTCGACCATGAGATCATGCATATCACCTTTGCCGGATGGATGCTTTGATGACATCAAACACCACACCGTAACAGGGTGGCTATAAAAGTGGCATTGAGTGTTCGGAAAGTATTGGTTGAAACACATGGATCAAGAGTGGGATTTGTCCATCCATATGACGGATAGATATACTCTGGGCCCTCTCGGTGGAATGTCATCCAATTAGCTTGCAAGCATGTGACTGGGTCACAAGGGATCACATATCACGGGAACGAGAAAAGAGTACTTATCAGTAACGAGGTTGAACTAGGTATGCAGAGATACCGACGATCATAACCTCGGATAAGTAAACTATCGTGAGACAAAGGGAAATTGGTATCGTATGTAAGTGGTTCATTCGATCGCAAAGTAATCGTAGAAATATGTGGGAGCCATATGAATTTCCAGATTCCTCTATTGGTTATTGTTCGGAGAAGTGTCTCGATCATGTCCGCATAATTCACGAACCGTAGGGAGACACACTTAAGGATTCGATGTTGTTTGAGTAGTTATGGTATTATGAGAAAGAGACCGAATGTTGTTCGGAGTCTCGGATGGGATCCGGGATATCACGAGGTGATCCGGAATGGTCCGGAGAATAAGATTCATATAAGGAAAGTCCCGTTTCGGAGTTGGGGAATGATTCCGGTGTTTTCATCGGGGAATGTTCTAGAATGTTCCGGAATGTCCGGCACTCCGGAGGGGAAGGGGTACATGAATGTGTCATTGCATGTTGGAATGATTGCATCATGTACTAAGTGTATTCGCTGTCCGAAATAAAGGATTTATTCAAATCCTAGTTTGAAAAGTCAAACGGCTAGTTTGAAAGTCAAACGGCAATATTTGGAAAGAGGAAAAGAGGAGGAGTATGAAACCGAGTTGGGGAGGGAGACCTCCTCCAACCGGCGGCCACCTCCAAGCCGAGTTGGGGAGGGACTCCACTCCCTCCCCATGGCGCGGCCAGCCCCTCCACCTATATAAGGAGGGGCAGGGCTCCCTCCTAGCACACACAAGTTCCTATCTTCTACCTCCGGTTTAGAGCCGTTTTGGTTTAGAGCTTCTAATTGCTTTAGCCTGCGGTTTAGAGCCTTCTAATTGGTTTAGAGCCTTCTAATTGGTGTGTCTAATTACTAGACCACTAATAGCCTCTCTCATAAGCTCCACCATACTCGCACCGGCTTAAGGCGAAGCCCTGCGGGATTTCCCCTCTACTTCCGGTACCACGCCGTTGTGCTGCCGGAATCGCGAGGAGAGTACTACAACCTCCGCTGCCTGCTGGAACAAGGGAGAGGAAGGTCTTCGTCGAGTACCGAACGTGTGACCGACTGCGGGAGCGCTGCCGGAACGTGGCGCCGGAAGGATCGTCTACGCGATCTTGAGATCGGAAAGAGTACGACTACATCACCCACGAGAATCAGCTCTCGTTAACCGCTTTGGAATCTTTAAGGGTAAGTTATTCCATCGACTCATTGCTACAATCTAGTAGATAGATCTTGGCTTGTTTGTTTGTATGCGATAGAAATTTTTTTGTTTTCCATGCTACGAACCCCTACAAAATAGAATGGCATTAGATCACAAGTAAAAATATTGTGTGAGCACATAATGTAAGGAAAACAAGAAATCACAAAAGCAAACAAAGTAACCCCCCTGCAAACTAAGTTAAAGTTTACACCTTGACATTCTTATCCATAACATTGTCATTGACCTCCTCTTCATCAATGACTTCATCATCTCGAGGATTTTATTCTAAGATTTCGCCATGTGATATCTCAGATGCTGAGGCCGCACTGGTAATTCCACTAACTGCTGGACCATCACTCAAATTTCTAATCATCGAGACTAGTGCATTGATGCCAAGTGACTAGAATATGCGGTTGTTCCGCATAATTGTTTTAGCCCTAAGCTTCAAAATTTCAGTGAGCGGCGCTTCTTGACATGGATAGAAAAAACATACTATTAGATGTATGGTTGAAATGCATTGACAAGCATTACAACTCAAACAGCTATAAGCATGCTATCAGTTTATATTTCTATTTACTCCTAGTAGACTAACAGGACAATCAGAATATAACAGGGTTATTCATATTATTTCAATGCACATCAACTACCAGATTGAAAACAAAACATGGGTACAAATTCTTGTCATGCTTCATACAAACATAGAAACCCAGAGACACATTCATAAATAAAACTAACAGTGTAAGTGCAAGTTCCATACCAACCAACTGTGTCTTCTTAGTCATCCTTGTCATGGATGATATCGGTGTTGTTGGATCCTTGTTAATTAGTTTGATGATGTCCAATTGAACTAATATCTCACAAAAAAGAGTGGACAAGAGTTATATACACCATGGATAACTAAGAATCAGCATGGTCAATACACATTATTCAAATTTTTCTATTGTTGCTTATGCCTTTCCTCATTGGGCAGTAATAACTATACAAATAAGCTAGCATGTAATGTTATATGGATGCTGCTAGGTTACAGCAGTAACTGTTGTTTCTTATCCCAAACCAATAATAGCAGAATAAATAATTTAGGATGTCATTGGCAAGCAAGCAAGTAACTATAATGTAGGAAACATCTCCAGTTGTTACAGCAAGCAAGCAACTATAGTACTACTACTTTCATGAGCAGTAACTTCAAGCAATCAAGCAAGCAACTATAGTACTACTACTATCATGTTATAGCAATCAAGCAACTATAGTACTACTAATTTCATATTATAGCAAGCAAGTAAATATACTACTACTATTGTTTCTTATGCCAAAGCAAGAAAGCAAACAGCAAGCAAGCAGCATGAGAAGTAACTTTACTACTATGTTACAGCTACCAAGTAACTATACTACTACTATTGTCGGTTATGCCAAAGCAAGCAACAAGCAGCAAGCAAGCAATAGTTGCAATATACCATGTTCAGATGTTCAGTACTGTTATGTTGGCAAGCTCCGGTTTGATTTTTTCTTGCTCCAATTCACCTCTCTTCTTTCTATCCTTTTCCAACAAAAATAAATGTACGAAAGCTCTATTTCAGGATACACTCTAGCTCCACATATATCAGCAATAGAATACAATAGCATGTTCCTTTAAAAAAGTCTAATAGTATGAACTCTAGTCTTGTTCCTTTCAGAAAATGGACTCCTAAATCCCATGAGAATGAAACCCACTAAATCCCATGGCAATGAAACCCTAATGGCATCAACAATAGGCATGGTAAGAAACCCTAACACGAACCCTAGGAATGGCAAGAAACCCTAACCCGAACCCTAGGCATGGCAAGAAACCCTAACCCAAACCCTAGGCATGGCAAGAAACCCTAACCCTAGGCATGGAACAAAATCCTAACGGCATAACCCTAGTCATGGCATGACATAGAATAGGAGGATCTGAGGAGAATAGCAGATGAACTCGCCTGAACAGATCGGTGGCAGTCATAGGTCGCAGCTACCCGCTTGTGGCCATCGTTGGCGTGCACGTGGCTGTCGTCTTCCTGAGCGCACGCGTGGTCATCGTCTTCCTGAGCGCGCACGTGGTCGTTGCCTTCGCGAGTGCACGTCTGGTCATTTTCTTTGTGAGCGCATGCTTGGTCGTCGTATTCTTGGGTGGGGGTGGATGGGGAATGGAGAAGTGGGGGTCGAATGGATGGGGATCTGAGGGATTTGGGTAGATGGACATCTCCTCATGTGGTTTGTCCGAATTTCCCTTATATTTTTCTCTTTTGGTGAGCATGTTTGTCATTGTGTTCTGAGGCAGGAGTTTCCAATGGGAAGTTTTTGGTGAAGTGGAGGAAAATTTGGTGAAGCTGGAAAATTTTGGGCATTTGGAAGCTCCTTTCATTTTATGTGCCCTAGTATTAGGAGTACAAAAAAATATTTTTTTGAGAGAAAGTACAAATAAAATGTTCTGAAGTGGCATCGGCTCATTTTTATAAAATATTAGACCAAATGTTATGTAAAATTGAACAATCGTTTGCAACTACAATGTTCCTAGGCACTTCTCATGAAGTAGACAAGTTTCTGCCGATTCGGCTACAGCTCTGCCAAATTTGAACTAGAGGCTTGCTTTGTATATTTCTCATGAGTTTTCCTAAAATTCATTTTTACAGTTAGGGCATGTTATTCAAGTTGTGACAAGATCCATACCGGTTTCACCTAAATGGTGAGTTCCCCCTTAACAATTAAGTTTCTATATTCGTTTTTAGGTGATAGCGCATGTCTACGATGGGGGTGACACATGGGTACTAGGTTTTGGACATTCCAGCATTCCACCGCACTTTAATACACATTCTAGGGTCCATTGCAAGATTTGGAGGTATTCCGATGCTCCGAGCTTCTTCTAACGAAACCCTGATTTGTGGGCCCCAGATCGTCTACCCCCTAGATGTTCTTCTCTGACAGGGGTAGCCTGGTGGATTTTCCTATTGGTTTGTGCTTGGTTGGGTCATAGGATAATTCCAAACCATGTTTGGGAACAAGTTCTGACAAGATCCAACCCAGTTTCACCGAAATGGGGAGTTCCCGACCCCCTAATAATGAAATTTCGAGAACACCTTTGTTTTTAGGTGACATCGCATGTCTGAGAAGGGGTCACACTTGGGAACCAGGTTTTGGACATTTCAACATTCCACCACACTTTAATACACATGCTAGGGTCCATTGCAAGGTTTTGGAGGTATTCCTATGCCCCGAAGAGCTTCTTCCTACGAAACCCTAATCGGTGGGCCCAGATCGTCTACCCCCTAGATGTTCTTCTGACAGGGGTAGCCCGGTGGACGTTTCTATTGGCTCATACTTGGTTGGGTCATAGGATAATTCCAAACCATGTTTGGGAACATGTTGTGACAAGATCCAACGCGGTTTCACCGAAACAGGGAGTTCCCGGCCCCCTAACAATTAAATTCTAGAACACCTTCGTTTTTAGGTACTAGTGCATGTCTGCGAAGAGGGTGACACTTGAGAACCAGGTTTTGGACATTTTCAACATTCCACCACACTATAATACACATGCTAGGGTCCATTGCAAGGGATTGTATGTATTCTGATGCTCCGAAGCGATTCCTCCTATGAAACCCTATTCTATGGGCCCTGGATCGTCTACCCCTAGACGTTCTTATGAAAGGGGTAGACAGGTGGATTTTTCTCTTCGTTTGTTCTTGGTTGGGTTATAGGATAATTCCAAACCATGTTTGGGCACAAGTTGTGACAAGATCCAAACCGGTTTCACTGAAACAGGGAGTTCCCCTCTAACAATTAAATTCTAGAACATCTTCGTTTTTAGGTGATAGCACATGTTTGCAAAGAGGGTGACACTTGGGTACCAGGTTATGGACAATTCAGCATTCCACCACACTCTAATAAACATTCTAGGGGTCCATTGCATTATTTGGAGGTAATTCGATGCCCCAAAGCGCTTCTTCCTAGAAAACCCTGATCGGTGGGCCCAGATCGTCAACCTCCTACATGTTTTTCTGACAGAGGTAACCCAGTGGACTTTTCTATTCGTTTGTGCTTGGTTGTGTCATATGATAAATCCAAACCATGTTTGGGCACAATTCGTTCCCGGCCCCCTAACAGTTAAAATCTCAGGATCTTCGTTTTTAGGTGATAGCGCATGTCTATGAAGGGGGTGACACTTGGATACCAGGTTTTGGACATTTGAGCATTCCACCACACTTGCATACAAATGCTAGGGTCCATTGCAAGGGTTTGGAGGTATTCCGATGCTCTGAAGCGATTCCTCCTATGAAACCCTGATCTTTGGGCCCCAGATTGTCTATCCCTAGATGTTCTTATGAAAGGGGTATCCCGATGGATTTTTCTCTTGGTTTGTGCTTGGTTGGGTTATAGGATAATTCCAAACCAT
Source organism: Avena sativa (assembly GCA_916181665.1). Lineage (NCBI taxonomy): Eukaryota > Viridiplantae > Streptophyta > Magnoliopsida > Poales > Poaceae > Avena > Avena sativa. Next base: position 255,515,592 of record OV702297.1, read on the forward strand.
GTTTGGGCACAATGTGTGACAATATCCAACCCGGTTTCACCAAAACAGGGAGTTCCCCTCTAACAATTAAATTCCAGAACATCTTTGTTTTTAGGTGATATCGCATGTCTGCGAAGAGGGTGCCACTTGGGTACCAGGTTTTGGAAAATTTATCATTCCACCACACTCTAATACACATTATAGGGGTCCATTGCAAGGTTTATAGGTAATTCGATGCCCTGAAGCGCTTATTCCTACAAAACCCTGATCCGTGGGCCCAGATCGTCAACACCCTAGATGTTCTTCTGACATAGGTAGCCTAGTCGACTTTTCTACTCGTTTGTGCTTGGTGGGGTCATATTGATAAATCCAACCATGTTTGTGCACAAGTTGTGACAATAACCAACCCGGTTTCACCGAAACAAGGACTTCCCGGCCCCCTAACATTTAAATTCCAGGATCTTCGTGTTTAGGTGATAGCGCATGTCTACGAAGGGGGTGACACTTGGGTACCAGGTTTTGGACATTTTAGCATTCCACCACACTTTCATACACATGGTAGGTTCCATTGCAAGGGTTTGGAGGTATTCCAATGCTCTGAGGTGCTTCTTCTAACGAAACCCTTATTTGTTGGCCCCGGATCATCTACCCCCTAGATGTTCTTCTAACAGGGGTAACCCGGTAGATTTTGCTCTTGGTTTTTTCTTCGTTGGGTAATAGGATAATTCCAAACCATGTTTGGGCACAAGTTGTGACAAGATCCAACCCGGTTTCAGCGAAGCAAGGACTTCCCGGCCAATTAAATTCTAGGATCATCGTTTTTTCGGTGATAGTGCATGCCTACGAAGCGGGTTGCACTTGGGTACCATGTTTTGGACATTTCAGCATTCCGCCACACTTTAATACACATACTATGGTCCTTTGAAATGGTTTGGCGGTATTCCGATGCTCCGAGGTGCTTCTTCCTACGAAACCCTGAACTATGGGCCTAGAATCGTCTACCCCCTAGATGTTCTTATGATAGGGGTAGGCCGGTGGGTTTTTCTCTTAGTTTGTGCTTGGTTGGGTTATAATATAATTTCAAACCATGTTTGGGCACAATTTTTGACAAAATCGAACCCGGTTTCACCAAAACTGGGAGTTCTCGCCCCCCTAATATTTAAATTTCCAGAACCCCTTCGTTTTTAGGTGACAGCGCAAGTCTGTGACGGGTTCACACTTGGGAACCAGGTTTTGGACATTTCATCTTTCCAACACACTTTAATACACATGCTAGGGTCCATTGCAAGGTTTGTATGTATTCTGATGCCCCGAAGAGCTTCTTCCTACAAAACCCTGATTTGTAGGCCTGGATCGTCTACCCCCTAGATGTTCTTATGAAAGGGGTAAACCGGTGGATTTTCATGGTTGGGTCATAGGATAATTCCAAACCATGTTTGGGCACAAGTTGTAACAAGATCCAACCCGGTTTCAATGAAAAGGCGAGTTCCCGGCTACCTAACAATTAAATTTTAGGATCTAAGTTTTTAGGTGATAGCACCTGTCTATCACATGCTAGGGTCCATTGCAAGGTTTAGAGGTATTCCGATGCCCTCCGAAGAGCTTCTTCTAACGAAACCCTGATTTATGGGCCTAGGATCATCTACCCCCTAGATGTTCTTCTAACAGGGGTAGCCCGGTGGATTTTACTCTTGGTTTGTGCTTGGTTGGGTTATAGGATAATTCCAAACCATGTTTGGGCAAAAGTTGTGACAAGATCCAACCCGGTTTCACCTAAACGGTGAGTTCTCGGCCCCTAACAGTTAAGTTTCAGGATCTTCGTTTTTAGGTAACATCTCATGTCTCCGAAGGGGTCACACGTGGGAACCACGTTTTGGACATTTCAAAATTACACCACACTTTAATACATATGCTAGGGTCCATTTCAAGGTTTGGAGGTATTCCGATGCCCCGAAGAGCTTCTTCCTACAAAACTCTGATCCGTGGGCCAGGATCGTCTACCCCCCTAGATGTTCTTATGAAAGGGGTAGCCCGGTGGATTTTTCTCTTGGTTTTTTCTTTTTTGGGTTATAGGATAATTCCAAATCATTTTTGGGCACAAGTTGTGAAATGATCCAACCCGGTTTCAGGATTAAGTTTTAGGATCTTTGTTTTTAGGTAATAGTGCATCTCTACGAAGGGGGTGACTCTTGGGTACTAGGTTTTGGACATTTCAGAATTCCACCATACTTTAATACACATGCTAGGTCCATTTCAAGGGTTTGGAGGTATTCCGATGCTCTCAGGCGCTTCTTCCTATTAAACCCTGATCTGTGGGCCCTAGATAGTCTACCCCCTATATATTCTTATGAAAGGGGTGGCCCGGTGGATATTTCTCTTAGTTTGTGCTTGGTTGGGTTATAGGATAATTCCAAATCAAGATTGGGCACAATTTGTGACAAGATCTAACCCGGTTTCATCGAAACTGGGAGTTCTTTGCCCCCTAATAATTAAATTTCCAGAACACATTTGTTTTTAGGTGACATCGCATGTCTGCGAAGGGGTCACACTTGGGAACCATGTTTTGGACATTTCAACATTCCTCCACACTTTAATACACATTCTAGGGTCTATTGCAAGGTTTGGCAGGATTCCGATGCCCTGAAGAGCTTCTTCCTACAAAACCCTGATTTGTGGGCCTCGATCATCTACCCCCCTAGATGTTCTTATGAAAGGAGTAGCCCGGTGGATTTTCCTCTTGTTTTGTGCTTGGTTGGGTCATAGTATAATTCAACACCATGTTTGGGCACAAGTTGTGACAAGATCCAACCCATTTTCACCGAAACGGGGAGTTCCCGACCGACTAATTAACAATTAAGTTTCAGGATCTTCATTTTTTAGGTGATAGCGCATGTCTACGAATGGGTGACAATTGGGTACTAGGTTTTGGACATTTCAGCATTCCACCAGCGCACTTTAATACACATTCTAGGATCCATTGCAAAGGTTTGTAGGTATTCCGATGCTCCGAAGAGCTTCTTCTAACGAAACCCAGATTTTTGGGCTCCAGATCATCTACCCCCTAGATGTTCTTCTGACAGGGGTAGCCCGGTGGATTTTCCTCTTGGTTTGTTCTAGGTTGGATCATATCATAGTTCGAAACCATGTTTGGGCACAAGTTGTGACAAGATCTAACCCGGTTTCACCGAAACGAGGAGTTCCCGACCAATTAAATTCTAGGATCTTCGTTTTTTCGGTGATAGTGCATGCCTACGAAGCGGGTTACATTTGGGTACCATGTTTTGGACATTTCATCGTTCCACCCCACTTTAATACACATGTTAGGGTCCATTGCAAGGGTTTGAAGGTATTCCGATGCTCCGAGGTGCTTCTTCCTATGAAACCCTGATCTGTGGGCCCAGAATCGTCTACGCCCTAGATGTTCTTATGAAAGGGGTAGCCCGGTGGATTTTTCTCTTGGTTTGTGCTTGGTTGGGTTATAGGATAATTGCAAACCATGTTTGGGAACAATTTGTGACAAGATCCAACCCGGTTTCACCGAAACAGGGAATTCTCTGCCCCCTAATAATTAAATTTCTAGAACACCTTCGTTTTTAGGTGACATCGCATGTCTACGAAGGGGTCACACTTGGGAACCAGGTTTTGGACATTTCAGCATTCCACCACAGTTTAATACACATGCTAGGGTCCATTGAAAGTTTTGGAGGCATTCCGATGCCCCGAAGAGCTTCTTCCTACAAAACCATTATAAGTGGGCCTAGATCGTCTACCCCCTAGATGTTCTTATGAAAGGGGTAGGCAGGTGATTTTCCTCTTGGTCTGTGCTTTGTTGGATCATAGGATAATTCCAAACAATGTTTGGGCACAAGTTGTGACAAGATCCAACCCGGTTTCCCCGAAACGGGGAGTTCCCGGCCAATTAAATTCCAGGATCTTTTTTCGGTGATAGTGCATGCCTACGAAGTGGGTTACACTTTGGTACCATTTTTTGGACATTTCAGCATTCCACCACACTTTAATACACATGCTAGGGTCCTTTGCAAGGGTTTGGAGGTATTCCGATGCTCCGAGGTACTTCTTCCTATGAAACCCTGATCTATGGGCCCAGAATCGTCTACCCCCTAGATGTTCTTATGAAAGGGGTAGCGCGGTGTATTTTTCTCTTGGTTTGTGCTTGGTTGGGCTATAGGATAATTACAAACCATGTTTGGGAACAATTTTTGACAAGATCCAACCAGGTTTCACCGAAACTGGGAGTTCTCGCCCCCCTAAAAATTAAATTTCCAGAACACCTTCGTTTTTTGGTGACATCGCATGTCTACGGCAGGGTCACACTTGGGAACCAGGTTTTGGACATTTCAGCATTCCAACAGACTGTAGTACACATGCTAGGGTCCATTGCAAGTTTCGGAGGTATTCCGATGCCCCGAAGAGCTTCTTCCTACAAAACCCTGATTCGTGGGCCTGGATCGTCTATCCCCCTGGATGTTCGTATGAAAGGGGTAATCCAGTGGATTTTCCTATTGGTTTGTGCTTGGTTGGGTCATAGGATAATTCCAAACCATGTTTGGGTTCACCAAAATGGCGATTTCCCGACCAATTATATTCCAGGATCTTCCTTTTTTCGGTGATAGTGCATGCCTACGAAGCGGGTTACAGTCGGGTACCATGTTTTGGACATTTCAGCATTCCACCACACTTTAATTCACATGCTAGGGTCCATTTCAACGGTTTGGAGGTATTCTAATGCTCCGAGGCGCTTCTTCCTATGAAACCCTGATCTATGGGCCTAGAATAGTCTACCCCCTAGATGTTCTTATGAAAGGGGTAGCCCGGTGGATTTTTCTCTTGGTTTGTGCTTGGTTGGATTATAGAATAATTGCTAACCATGTTTGGGCACAATTTGTGACAGGATCCAACCCGGTTTCATCGAAACTGGGAGTTCTCGACCCCCTAATAATTAAATTTCCCTAACACCTTCGTTTTTGGTGAAATCGCATATCTACGAAGGGGTCACATTTGGGAACCAGGTTTTGGACATTTCAGCATTCCACCACACTTCAATACACATTCTAGGGTACATTGCAAAGTTTCACTAGTAGAAAACAGGCCTTTCATCCAGGCCATTAGTCCCGGCTGTGGCTGGGGCCAGGACTAATGGCCCGCGCCGGACGGCCCGAGCCACCCCAAACCATAGGTCCCGACCCGTTAGACCCCATTAGTCCCGATTTGGGACACAAAACGGGACTAAAGGGTCTGGGGCCTGTCGCTCGCTACGAGCACCCCCTTTAGTCCTGGTTTGTGTCTCAAACCGGGACTAATGTTCTGGCCCTATATATATGGCACAACCCCGTCCTCCTATCAACTTTTTTTCCTGGTGGGAGAGGTGGTGTTGTGCTATTTTTTTTCTTTTTCATATGCACTAGAGGTATTCGGTGAAATGTCCATTAGAGCGATGCGAGTTTAGGTCACAGAAGACAGACATGATATGAGGTGCCCGAGCCACACTTAAGTTTTCTCATCTTTGTTTCCAAGTGTAATAAAAGGATAGCAACTATTTTCTCGTTTAGACCGCACGGTACTAATTTGAGCATCGTGATTGCGTTTGATATATATTTGTATGATATAGATGAGCCATCCATGGATGTATGGTGACCGACGCTCTGCCGCTTTCAAAGAAGGCGTGCGTTCTTTTCTACTTGTGGCCAAGGAGAACAAGCGGTGCGATGGTTTTATGTGTTGTCCATGTGTTGACTGTAGGAATGAGAAGGCTCACACTTTCGCAAGAGTCATTTAGAGCCACCTGCTTTGGTCTGGTTTTATGTCTGGCTATAATGTTTGTACCAAACACGGAGAAAGAGTGGTTGTGATGGAAGACGACGATGAAGAAGATAACGATGATGACAACTACCGATCTATGTTTCCTAAATAAGCTGATACCGCAATGGAAGACAATGAAGAAGAAGGAGGTGAAGAACGGGAACCAGACCGGCCCGCTGATGATCTTGGTCGGGTCATTTATGATGCAAAGAGAGACTGCGATACAGAAATGGAGAGGTTGCAGTTTGAGCAGATGTTATAGGACCACAACAAATTGTTGTACCCAACTTGTGAAGATGGCCAGAAGATGCTGGATAGCACACTGGAATTGCTGAAGTGGAAGGCAGAGACCGGTGTGACGGGATTTGAGAAGTTGCTGGTACTCATGAAGAAGTTGCTTCCAAGAAATAACGAATTTCCCACCAGTACATACGAAGCAAAGAACCTCGTCTGCCCTCTAGGATTAGATGTGCAGAAGATACATGTGTGCCCTAATGACTACATCCTCTACCGTGGTGAGAAGTACGAGAATTTGGATAAATTCCCAGTATGCACTGGATTGCGGTATAAGATCAGAAAATATGACCTGGTGATGTTGATGGCGAGCCACCCAAGAAGAGGGTTCCTGCCAAGGTGATGTGGTATGCTCCTATATTACCACGGTTGAAACGTTTGTTCAGAAACAAAGAGCATGACAAGTTGTTGCGATGGCACATGGAAGAATGTAAGAAAGACAGGATGTTGAGGCACCCCGCTGATGGGAAAAATCGAGAGAGACTTCCCGGACTTTCCTGTGACGCAAGAAACTTATGGTTTGGTCTAATTACAGATGGCATGAATCCTTTTGGGGAGCAGAGATGCAGTCACAGCACCTGGCATGTGACTCTATGTATCTAAAACCTTCCTCATTGGTTGTGCATGAAGAGGAAGATCATTATGATGCCAGTGCTCATCCAAGGCCCGAAGCAACCCGGTAACGACATTGATGTGTACCTAAGGCCATTAGTTGATGAACTTTTATAGTTGTGGGCCGAACCAGGTTTACGTGTGTGGGATGAGCACAAATAGGAGCATATTCGACCTACGAGCGTTGTTGTTCGTAACCATCATTGATTGGCCTGCTCTTAGTAACATCTCCGGACAGACGAGCAAGGGAATAATGCATGCACACACGATTTAGATGAGACTGAAAGTATATATATGGATAAATCTAGGAAGAATGTGTACCCGTACAATCGTCATTTTCTTCCGCCCATACATCCCTTAAAGAAAAAAGGCAAGCATTTCGAGGGCGGGGCAGATCACCGGAAGCAGCCTGCCCCCCGTACTGGTGATGATGTATTTGGTATGGTCAAAGATTTAAATGTAATATTTTGAAAGGGTCCCGGAGGACAACCTGTTCCGAAAGATGCCGACGGACACGCACCCATGTGATAGAAGAAATCTATATTTTTGGAGCTACCATATTGGGAAGTCCATGAGGTCCGCTCTGCAATCGACGTGATGCACCTAACGAAGAATCTTTGCGTGAATATTTTAAGCTTCTTGGGCTTGTATGGGAAGTCAAAAGATACACCGGAAGCATGGGAGGACCAGCAAAGTTATAAAGGACGAGACGACAAGCATCCAGGGTAGTTTCAAGGGCCTGCCAGCTACGCTCTTACCAAGGAAGACAAGGAAATCTTTTTTGAAGTCCTTTTCAGTATCAAGGTCCCATCTGGCTTCTCGTCTAACATAAAGGGAATAGTAAATATGAAATAGAAAAAATTCCAAAACCTAAAGTCCCATGACTATCACGTGCTTATGACGCAATTTCTTCTGGTTGCATTGAGGGGGATTCTACCAGAAAATGTTCGGCTGGCCATTGTGAAGGTATGTGCATTCCTCAATGCAATTTCTCAGAAGGTAATCGGTCTAGAAAGTCTATCAGGGTTACAGATTGATGTGCTCCAATGTTAGGTCAGCTTCTAGTTGTTGTACCCTCCATCTTTCTACAATATTATGATGCACCTCCTAGTTCACCTAGTCGAAGAGATTAGAATTCTCGGTCTTGTGTGTCTATACAATATGTTCCCCTTTGAAAGGTTCATAGGAATCTTAAAGAAATATGTTCATAGCCGTGCTAGGCCAGAAGGAAGCATCTCCAAGGTCATTGAGTTTTGTGTTGACTTTCTTCCTGACCTTAAGCCGATTGGTGTTCCTGAATCTCGGTATGAGGGGAGGTTGACTGGAAAAGGCACACTAGTAAGGAAAAAATGGTATGTATGGACATGGATTGTTTCAATAAAGCACACTACACAGTTCTACACAATTCCACCTTGGTGGCTCCTTATATGGAGAAACATAAGATTATTGTATGCTCAGAAAACCCGGGGAAGCCTAACTCCTCAATTAAAGTGGAACACGAGGACACTTTCGGCAGTTGGTTGCAGAAACATCTCATGAATAACAACACTGTTGAAGATCAGCTGTACTTGTTGGCACAGTTACCATCTTTGACTATATGTACTTTCCAAGGGTACGAGATAAATGATAATACATTTTACATGATCGCCCAAGATAAAAAGAGCACCAACCAAAACAGTGGTGTCTGCTTTGATGCAACAGATGACAATGGGAAGAAGTACACATATTATGGGTACATAGAGGAGATATGGGAACTTGAGTATGGACTTAATTTTAAGGTCCCTTTGTTTCGGTGCAAATGGTTCAAGATGACAGGAGTCAGGGTACATGTAGACGAAAAGTATGGCATGAAAACAGTGGATCTCAACAATATTGCATACATGGACGAACCATTCATCCTAGCCAACGATGTGGCTCAGGTTTTCTATGTGAAGGACATGTCTACGAAACCGAGAAAAAGAAATCAGCAAAAGAATGCATCGTCCGATGAGCCAAAGTGCCACATAGTTCTTTCAGGGAAAAGAAACATCATGGGAGTGGATGACAAGACAAATATGTCAGAATATTATAATAAGTTTCATGAAATCCCGCCCGTCAAAGTGAAAACTGACCCAAGCCTCCTGTTAAACGATGAAGATTCTCCATGGCTATGGTGTAGAAGAAAATAACAACACTAGATAGGGATGTTGGTGATCTATGTAATATATTAAACCTTTTATGTAATCATATTGTGAATCATATTGTGAGTCAAATATTTTACCTAGATCCACATGCATGCAACATTGGTCATCTTGCTCAATCAAATAGGACGACGACTCCCAGTGCCTAAGCCGTGGGAGGAGAAAACCCAAAGATACGGACCCATCACAGGAGCATAGCTCGGGTGAGATCCCTAAAGAATCTGCCAGGTATCATCGACCCTGGTGTCCAACGCAGCCATATAGTGATGGACGTGCTCGTCCTCCTCCCTGACACGACGACGTACCACCTCCTTGGTGGTCGGCTCCCTTCTTTACCCTTCCTGGACCAGGAGACCTCCACCAAAGAAGCTCCGGGTCGACGATGTCACCCGGATTCCTCACCAAGCTACACCTCCCGGAAGGTAGCACCATCCAGTCCCAGCCTGGCAGAGCCCAGTCTCGGACATGCCCGGCGGAACCGAGTACTCCATCGTTGCCGCCGAGTGGACTACGAGGATGCAGGATGGGCATCCTAATGTAGGCGGCGAGGAATGTGTGTATGTGTGGGTGGCCATGACGGTCGCCCTATAAATATAGGGAAAGGGCGGGCAGGCTGGATCAGGCAGCCTATAAATAGAGGGAAAGGCCTATAACTAGAGGGTTCATCTTTAGTCACGGTTGGAGAAACCAACAGCAACTGATGGTATTGCGGCAGGCTAGGCCAGGCACCACTAATGATAGGGGCGAGTGTCGACATTATGTCATGTGGCTTGTACCTTGTCCCGGATGGTGTCACCAACCGGGACTAAAGATAAACCTTTAGTCCCGGTTGGAGACACCAACCGGGACAAAACATGAGTGAGCACTAATAATAAGGGTGAGTGTCGACATTATGTCATGAGTGTCAACACTATGCCGGGATTCTTCTACTATAAATAGGCATCCTTGTGAGTACAGTACTCCAGCCAGTTTGAGGAATCTCCAAGATGGTCTTCAAGAGCAGGGACACCACTATGGCCAGTTTGAGGGAGATGCCGGACGAGCCTAGTCCTCCGGCATCTCCAACAAACTGGTCATAGAGGCACTCCCTAATATGTGACATTAGGTTAACTCCCAGGCGTATTGATCTAGTTAGAGAAGTTACAAGCTCCAAGATGGTCTTCGAGAGCAGGGACACCACTACGGCCAGTTTCAGGGAGATGCCGCAGAAGCCCAGTCCTCCGGCATCTCCAAGAAACTGGTCATAGCGGCACTCCCTAATATGTGACCACACGTGTTTGAGATCAGATCTTCATGGTAAGTACGAATCGGGACAACACCTTCATAGTTTGGGAAAGTCGTAGTACGAATCGGAACTAAAGGACCCCCTTTAGTCCCAGTCCAACCACAAAACGGGACTAACACTCAATACATTTATTAATATTTAAAAACTGAGACTACGAAATCGGGACTAAAGGCCCCCTTTAGTCCTGGTCCAGCCACAAACCGAGACTAACACTCAATACATTTATTATTATTAAAAACCGGGACTAGCTAATACTAAGGACTAAAGCCGCCCCTTTAGTCATAATCATGCCTAGTCCTATAGTACGCAGCTTCAGGGTCTTCTTCGTCATCGTCATCGTCTCCTGCCACTCCGGGGATCCTCAGTCCATCTATGGCATATACCGAGGGAACCTTCCACTCTGGCCTCAAATTCACAGCGGGCGGGGGAGGGGTATCCTGGAAGACGATGCCGCTACCGCCGGGCGGGGGAGGGGCCTTCTTGTGGCTCAGTGGGGGTGGACTTGTGGGCACCGCAGGCGAGGATGGTCTCCCCCGGTGATGTAGCGCATCACGCCGATGATAGTACGGTTCGCCCACCACAGATGGCGACCGGCTTCGTTTTAGTTCACCGGTGCGGGCCATCTCCCTCGTACCTGGTGAGCTCCCTTTCATGCCGGTTAGCAAAGAAGGCATTCTAGGTGTCGTAGTTGTCGGAATCCCATTGGGGATCCATCCGCTGCTCTGGCATGAGCTCGTGGTAGAAGTGGTTCGTGATGGCCGCCTGTCGGGCATATCCTTGAGGCACAGGAGGGATAGGAACCCCTCCAGCTCTCAGCATCCAGCCGACGGGCGGCCGGTAGCCTGGTGGGCAAGGGTAGCCTTAGGCGCACAACGCCTCGGTCTTCTCGAGGGTTAGAATGGCCCAGTAGGCGCTGTCCATTTCTGTGAGAGAGGAAGGTGTGGATGTGTGCATAACCATGGCACAGTCGGCCTATATATAGATGGAATGGGCAAGAAAACATGGCGGGAAGCGGTGGGAAATGGCGGGAAATATCTTTAGTCCTGGCTGGTGGCTACAATCTGGACTAAAATCACGGTTCAGAGGAAAGGGCGGGAAAACTTGGCGGGAAGCGGTGGGAAATGGCGGGAAATATCTTTAGTCCCTGTTAGTGGATACAATCGGGACTAAAGCTTATCCATCAAATGGATTTGGAATAATTATTCAAATTCAATAACTTTTCATCTTGAAAATTTAGTGAGATTCAAAATTATGCAAAAAAAATAGTTAATGCATTTTTAAATTGATAATGGCAAAATGGTTAATAATTTGACTATTTAAAATAATTATTTTATAAATAATAAAATGGATTTGGATTAATTATTCAAATTCAAGCACTTTTCATGTTGAAAGTTTAGTGAGATTCAAATTATGCAAAAATAATAGTGAATGCATTTTTAATTTGATAGTGGCAAAATGGTTAATAATTTGACTATTTAATATAATTATTTTATAAAACAGAAAATGGATTTGGATTAATTATTCAAATTCAAGCACTTTTCATGTTCAAAGTTTAGTGAGATTCAAAATTATGCAAGAAATAATAGTTAATGCATTTTTAAATTGATAATGAAAAAATGGTTAATAATTTCACTATTTAAAATAATTATTTTATAAAACAGAAAATGGATTTGGATTAATTATTCAAATTTAAGTACTTTTCATGTTGAAAGTTTAGTGAGATTCAAAATTATGCAAAAAATAATAGTTAATGCATTTTTAAATTGATAATGGTAAAATGGTTAATAATGTCACTATTTAAAATAATTATATTATAAAACAGAAAATAGATTTGGATTAATTATTCAATTTTAAGCACTTTTTACGTGGAAAGTTTTCTCAAGTTCATAAGTATGCAAAAAGTATAATTCAAATGTTTTAAATGATATATTTGAAAATTTGAAAAAAAAGCACGGCACGCTGGTTCTGGCCCAGCGCGCTCAAATTTGGGCCTTTAGTCCCGGCCTAGGTACCATTCAGGACTAAAGGGTCTGCCCAGCGCGCGAAAAATGAAAACCCCCCTCTAGTCCCGGTGCGTGGCACCAGCCGGGACTAGAGACCCCCCTTTAGTCCCGGCTGGTGCCACGAACCGGGACTAGAGGGGGGGAATAAAATTGGAGTACAACAGACGACCAGACGTCGTCAGGCTGCCCAACTCCGCCACCGACGAGCACGTACGCCTCCCTTCACGCCAGCCACGCCCAACTCCGACGCCGACAAGCCCGTACGCCCACGCCTGTGCCGCCTCCGCGCCCCCGCCGGTCCGCGTGCGCCCTCCCACCCGCGCCACACCTCGCCACAGCACCTCCGGCCTCCGGCCACCGCCTACCGCCAGCGCCAGGTAAGATTAATTTGTTAGTGCTTAATTAGGATTTGTTTAGGTTAATTTGTTTATAGGATTTGTTAGTGCTTAATTAGGATTTGTTTAGGTTAATTTTGTTTATAGGATTTGTTAGTGATTAATTAGGATTTGTTTAGGTTAATTTTTTTATAGGATTATTATTTTGTTTAGGATTTGCTAGTGCTTAATTAGGATTTGTTTAGGTTAATTTGGTGTTAGTGTTTTAATAATAGGGGTGATTATTATTAGTGTAGGATTTTGTTAGTGTTTAAAATGATTTGTTAGTGTAGGATTTTTTTTATATAGTGTAGGATTATTATTTTTAGGGTATGAGATATATTATTATTTTTATATAGTGTAACTGGAGTTAGGGTTAGGGTTAGGGTGTTGGTGCTCGGTGGTGACCGGAGTTAGCGTTAGGATGGTGGTTCTCGCGGGAAGCCTTAGTCGCCCGCCTCTCCCGCGGCCACCATCACTGGCACCGGCCACCGCCACCGCACCTCTGGGTTTAGGGTTTAGGGTTTATTTGTTATGTTCAAATAAATATTGTGTGCATTTTGCAGGAACTATGGATCCACCTAGTCCAATCCGCAGAGACCTAGATTCAGAACACTTTCTCGAGGATATGATACACGATGCCGATGAGGGATCTCCCTCGAGGTATCTGAACTCATCCGGTGAGGGAGAGGAGACCAACTGACAAGAGGTAGAAGCCCATGGATGCGTAACGCAGACCGACGAGGTATATATATATATATGACGTCTAATGATCGTCACTAGATGACCTAGTTGTATATATATTATGTTGACGAATGTTTCTTCTGTTAGGCCTGTACATCGAGCAAGAAAACCAAGGCGGCCCAGCCAAAAAGTTGGCTCAGGGTACTATTTATGAAATTACAGAGGTCGCACGAGAGGGCGAACTATTGGAACCGAAAAAACAAAACAAATATTTGTACAACAATGCGGAGTTGTTGCTAGATATCTCACTCCGATCACTGTTATATAGTGGAATAATCCAAAGAGGCGGAATGGAGTGATGTGTATATCGATGATAGGTTCAAAGAGCAACTATTTACTAACCTCATGGCACATTTCAAGCTGCCAGAATGTGACATTGATGACGAGACGACTAAAATGAGAATGAAAGTCAAGTAGTTTACACTGAAGAAGATGGCCGAACTATTTAAGAACTAGAAGAAATCATTATGGCAACAATATCAGAATGACAAGAAAACTCCATTATTTGAAGGCTATCAAGCGAAGCAGCAGCCTTACTGGGATGCATTTGTGGAGTATATCGGGTCAGGTGTTGCAGACGAGAAGTCTGAAAAACAAGATAAATGCTGCGAAGAAGAAATATCAGCATAACATGGGGCCAGGGGGCTACGCGGCTGCCATGCTTAAGTGGGATGGAAAACAGAAAGAGCTTCAAGATAAAGGGATCATTGCAGAACCAATTCGCGAAGAATGGGCTCTGAGGGCAAGAAATTGGTTCCTTGGGCATGGGAGTACATATGACGAACTTACAGGGGACCTTGTTTGTAGTGACGGGATAAAGGCACCCAGGAGTGCATGGCTAAAAGTGGTGAAAGATATTCAAGATGGAATAAAACAGTTTCATCCCGATAGAGAGAAAGACTTGCTGACCTTGGTCCTCGGGAATCGCGAACATACATGAAGAGTCCAAGGCCTTGACGGGAGTTTCACGTGGGAGACTGGGTTTCCTAAGGACCAAGGTACCTATAGAAGCCGAGCAAGAGCAAAGCAGCGACAGGAGGAGGAGAAGGCAGACAAGTTCAACTAGCTGCTAGCAAGAATTGACAAGCAGCAGCAGCAGATCGACGAACTTAGAGTAATAGCACGCTTGCAAGATCCTCCACTCGATATTATCGCCAACCCATCTCAGCGGAGTAGCAGCGTGGCTGAATCGGAGGTCCCGTCTAACGATGCACCCTATACAGATGGTGGTCCCGTCTAACCCGTGGATGGACTTAAGGAGCAAATATCTTGTGAGCTCCATAATAAATTGAAGAACGTATCTATGAAGGTGGTGGTCGGATCTGCTTTGCCTTGTCCGCCTGACGCAGGTTGGCATGGCCGTGAGATTCCACCTGGCTATGCTAAAGTCGGGGTGGATCAAATCGTAAAGGAGTGGGATTCAATGGAGCTTGACATCCCTGGACCTGAAGGTGAGAGCACACTCGGAGAAGTACTTGGTGGTATCATTCTATGGGACAAGAACAACATACGGTTTCCAGGCTCGGCCCCAAGGATAACACTACCACCTCCGAGTCATCGCAGGTCTCCTTCACCTCCATCACCTCCAAGAATCCCACCCCATGATGACTACGACCACCACATCCCGAGTCCATCTCGATGTCCGTCGCAGGCTCAGCAGTCTTCACCGCCCGCTAAGGACAATAAGCAGAAGCGTGCTTCGTCAGTGAGTACTAAAGGATGCGACAACCCAAAACGGAAAATGTCGCCCCTCCCAACAATGCCTCATAAGAATCTTCCCATCAGACCTTATGATCGTACTGATGCGGAATCTGCAGTGATAGCAAAGGCCAAAGTGGCGGCGCATTTTGAAAAGAAGAAACCCGAGCCCGCTCCGGTATGCACCGAGAAGCAAAAGGCATATGCAATTGATTTTCTGAACACAAAATCACAATATGAGTTGCACCATAAGCCAGATGACTATCTACGCACACTTCAGAAAGAAGTGGCGAAGAGCAAATCAAGCACAGGTGCAAGAGGGACCAAAACTGTAATTAGTAAAAAGTCAGACGTTCCCCTTCTCGGACAACATGCCAAACTAACGATCGCACCCCTCAAGGTGTTTTAAGAAAATGTTCCCCTTCTTGCACAATTGCCACTAGATATGTCAGTACCTGCGGAGTTGGCGGCCAGCATGCAAATTAGTCTTGATGAACTATTAGGCCCCCACCTTGACCTTCTACCCAAGGCTGCTATAGCCCCTAGATATGTCGCAGGTGAGGATTTGGTCAGCAAAGAGAGGCTGAAAGAATTGCCAACACAAATGCGGAATCTCCATCAATGGTACTCGGCGGTCATAAAGCAGGGGAGAATAATGATCGTAGCCAATGTCCCACGTGAGTACTACTTCAGACCCGAAGAGGTCCATATTGAGTTTCCAGAATTGTTCCAGTTATACCATCTTGACACCCTGGACAAATCCATCCTCAGCTGCTATTGTCTGTAAGTTGTAGAATTCATTGTCTACATGTTCAGTTGTTCAGTTCAGAACATGTAATTATCCTTATTATGCAGAACGAAGATCCTGGAATGTAGAAGAAAAAGAATCTATAATATTGGGTTCATTGACCCAGATAAAGTATATATAACCATGCTAATGGATAACCCCGAGGAGACAGAGGAAAACATTCTAAGGTTTTTAATGGAGCAAAATTTCTCTAACCACATAATGTTTCCTTACAATTTTAGGTGAGGGTCTTACTCTGTTGTACACATTCACTTTTGATTAGTCGATGCTAATAAGTGTAACTGATGAGTTACTTATGTATATATAAATGTTTGCAGCTCCACTGGGTTCTGCTAGACATTCAACTTGATAAGCAAAGAATTGATGCAGGACCTGGAAGATTTCTGCAGCATGCAGGACCTGCTCCAGAAGTAAGTTTCGCACTATATCGGTCTCTTTCGTTGATTTCCTAAGATATCAGGTAATGAATAACTCATTCATTCTGCTCCTTCATCGGGCAGGGTTTGGATCCGGCTCAAGCGCGAGGTTAAGGGTTCCTTTAGTGAGAAGCTGACGTTTAAGGCGGTCTCGGTAAGTAGCACGTGATATGTCTGCGCATCTCTTTACTTCTAGTTTCAATACGATGCTAGATTATTATTTTGATTGAATTCTATTCTCGTAAAGTGCGCGAGGCAGCCACAGGGGTCGAATCTATGTGGATTCTACGTATGCGAGTTCATTCACATGCTTACCACCGAACACAATGATTATAGAGTCAACGTAAGCAATGCATTCATACCATCATTTTATTGTCGTCACCTTTTGTTATCATGATTGATATTCATATTGATCTCCTTTTTCTTCTATATAGTTCAAGAGAATGCGGGATCAACTACTACAAGAGAAATGCGTACTAGCAATTGCAGAGGAGTTGGCAGGATTTATTGTCAAAGAGATCATAGACGATGCTAGAGAATTTAGTGTGAATAGGCGCTACTGATCTCCATGTAATCGAACACACGTGCTCTAGTCCCGGTATTTTGTGATCTCCATGTAACTATGTAAATTGTATATATTTGTATGCTCGATATCATAATACAAGTTATCTTATATATGCATGAATATGTACGATATGTGGTGGCGTAGAAATATTCAAAAACTATGTTGAAATGAAAAATAAGTAAATAAAACAATAAAAAATGAAATCTCTGCCGCGGTAGAGAAAGGGCACAAAATGCTGCCACGACAGAGAACCACTAGTCCAAGGTAATACTTTGTTGCGGCAAAGAAAAGGTGTAAATTGCTGTCGCGGTAGAGACCCACTAGTCCCGGTCCTTAACACCAACCAGGACTAGTGGGGGTGCACCCTGAACACGCAGGGGCAGCCACGTGGACATCCACTAGTCCCGGCTGGTAACAGGGCCGGGACTAGTGGTGGGCCTCTAGTCCCGCTTGATTAGTCCCGGTTCCAAAACTGGGACTAAAGGCCCTTACGGCCCAGGACTGGAGGCCTTGTTTCCACTAGTGTATGGAGGTATTCTGATGTCCCGAAGACCTTATTCCTAAAAAACCCTAATCCGTGGGCCTGGATCGTCTATGCTCCTAGATGTTCTTATGAAAGGGGTATCCTGGTGGATTTTCCTCTTGGTTTGTGCTTGGTTGGGTCATAGGAAAATTCCAAACTATGTTTGGGCACAAGTTGTGACAAGATCCAACCCGGTTTCACTGAAACGGGGAGTTCCCGGCCCCCTAACAATTAAGTTTTAGGATCTAAGTTTTTAGGGGATAGCAACTGTCTACGAAGGGGGAGACACTTGGGTACCAGGTTTTGGACATTTCAGAATTCCACCACACTTTAATACACATTCTAGGGTCCATTGTAAGGTTTGGAGGTATTCCAATGCGCTCCGAAGAGCTTCTTCTAACGAAACCCTGATTTGTGGGCCCCAGATCATCTACCCCTAGATGTTCTTCTAACAGGGGTAGCCTGGTGGATTTTATTCTTGATTTGTTCTTGGTTGGGTCATAGGATGATGCCAAACCATTTTTGGGCAAAAGTTGTGACAAGATCTAACCCGGTTTCACCTAAACGGTGAGTTCCCGGCCCCCTAACAGTTAAGTTTCAAGATCTTCGTTTTTAGGTCACATCTCATGTCTGCGAAGAGGTCACACTTGGGAACCACGTTTTGGACATTTCAAAATTACACCACACTTTAATACACATGCTAGGGTCCATTGCAAGGTTTGCAGGTATTCCGAAGCCCCGAAGAGCTTCTTCCTACAAAACCCTGATCCATGGGCCTGGATCGTCTACCCCCTAGATGTTCTTATGAAAGGGGTACCCCGGTGGATTTTTCTCTTGGTTTGTTCTTGGTTGGGTTATAGGATAATTCCAAACCATGTTTGGTCACAAATTGTGAAATGATCCAACCCGGTTTCACCGAAACGGGGAGTTCCTGGCCCCCTAACAATTAAGTTTCAGGATCTTCGTTTTTAGGTAATAGCGCATGTCTACAAAGGGGGTGACACTTGGGTTATAGGTTTTGGACATTTCAGCATTCCACCATACTTTAATACACATGCTAGGTCCATTTCATGGGTTTGGAGGTATTTCGATGCTCCGAGGCGCTTCTTCGTATGAAACCCTAATCTGTGGGCCCCAGATCGTCTAACCCCTAGATGTTCTTATGAAAGGGGTATCACTGTGGATTTTTCTCTTTGTTCGTGCTTGTTCGGTTATAGGATAATTCCAAACCATGTTTGGGCACAATTTGTGACAAGATCTAACCCGGTTTCACCAAAACTTGGAATTCTCGGCCCCCTAATTATTAAATTTCTAGAACACCTTCATTTTTAGGTGACATCGCATGTCTGCGAAGGGGTCACAATTGGGAACCATGTTTTTGACATTTCAGAATTTCGACACACGTTAATACACATGCTAGGGTCCATTGCAAGGTTTGGAGGTATTCCGAAGCCCCAAAGAGCTTCTTCCTACAAAACCCTGATCTATGGACCTGGATCGTCTACCCCCCTAGATGTTCTTAGGGATAGCCCGGTGGATTTTTCTCTTGGTTTGTGCTTGGTTGGGTCATAGGATAATTACAAACCATGTTTGGGCACAAGTTGTGACAAGATCCAACCCGGTTTCACCGAAATGGGGAGTTCCCGGCCGCCTAACAATTAAGATTCAGGATCTAAGTTTTTAGGTGATAGCAGCTGTCTACGAAGGGGGAGACACTTGGGACCAGTTTTTGGACATTTCAGCATTCCACAGCACTTTAATACACATGCTAGGGTCCATTGCAAGGTTTGGAGGTATTCCGATGCGCTCCGAAGAGCTTCTTCTAACGAAACCCTGATTTGTGGCGTCCGGATCATCTGCCCCCTAGATGTTCTTCTAACAGGGGTAGCCCGGTGGATTTTCCTCATTGTTTGTGCTTGGTTGGGTCATAGGATAATTCCAAAACATGTTTGGGCAAAAGTTGTGACAATATCCAATCCGGTTTCACCTAAACGGGGATTTCCTGGGCCTCTTACAATTAAGTTTCAGGATCTTCGTTTTTAGGTGACATCTCATGTCTGCGAAGGGGTCACACTTGGGAACCACGTTTTGGACATTTTCAAAATTACACCACACTTTAATACACATTCTAGGGTCCATTGCAAGGTTTGGAGGAATTCCGAAGCACCGAAGAGCTTCTTCCAACAAAACCTTGATCCGTGGGCCTGGACCGTCTACCCCCTAGATGTTCTTGTGGGAGGGATAGCCCGATGGATTTTTCTATTGGTTTGTTCTTTGTTAGGTTATAGGATAATTCTAAACAATGTCTGTGCACAATTTGTGAAATGATCCAACCCGGTTTCAACGAAACGGGAAGTTCTCGTCCCCCTAACAATTAAGTTTCACGATCTTCTTTTTTAGTTAATAGCGCATGTCTACGAAGGGGGTGACACTTGGGTACTATGTTTTGGACATTTCAGCATTCCACCATACTTTAATACACATGCAAGGTCCATTTTAGGGTTTGCAGGTATTCCGATGATCCGAGGCGCTTCTTCCTATGAAACCCTGATCTTTGGGCCCAGATCGTCTACCCCCTAGATGTTCTTATGGAAGGGGTAGCCCGGTGGATTTTTCTGTTGGTTTGTGCTTGGTTGGGTTATAGGATAATTACAAACCATGTTTGGGCACAATTTGTGAAAATATCGAACCTGGTTTCACCGAAAGTGGGAGTTCTCGGCCCCCTAATAATTATATTTCCAAAACACCTTTGTTTTTAGGTGACATCGCATGTCTGCGAAGGGGTCACACTTGGGACCCAGGTTTTGGACATTACAGAATTCCTTACACTTTAATACACATTCAAGGGTCCATTGCTAGGTTTGGAGGTATTCCGATGCCCCGAAGAGCTTCTTCCTACAAAACCCTGATCTGTGGACCTGGATCGTCTACCCTCCTAGATGTTCTTATGAAAGGGGTAGCCTGGTGGAGTTTCCTCTTGGTTTGTGCTTGGTTGGGTCATAGGATAATTCCAAACCATGTTTGGGCACAAGTTGTAACAAGATCCAACCCGGTTTCACCGAAACGGGGAGTTCCTGGCCCCCTAATTAACAATTAAGTTTTAGGATCTTTGTTTTTTCGGTGATAGCGCATGTCTACGAAATGGGTGACACTTGGGTACTAGGGTTTGGACATTTCAGCATTCCACCAGCGCACTTTAATACACATGCTATGGTCCATTGCAAAGGTTTATAGGTATTCCGATGCTCCGAAGAGCTTCTTATAACGAAACCCTGATTTGTGCGCCCCGGATCATCTACCCCCTTGATGTTCTTCTGACAGGGGTAGCCCGGTCGATTTTCCTCTTGGTTTGTGCTTTTTTGCGTCATAGGATAATTTGAAACCATGTTTGGGCACAAGTTGTGACAAGATCCAACCCAGTTTCACCGAAACGAGGAGTTAGCGGCCAATCAAATTCCAGGATCCTCATTTTTTCGGTGATAGTGCATGCCTACGAACCGGGTTACACTTGGGTACCATGATTTGGACATTTCATCGTTCCACCACACTTTAATACACATGATAGGGTCCATTGCAAGGGTTTGAAGGTATTCAGATGCTCTGAGGCCCTTCTTCCTATGAAACCCTGATCTGTGGGCCCAGAATCGTCTACCCCCTAGATGTTCTTATGAAAGGGGTAGCCCGGTAGATTTTTCTCTTGGTTTGTTCTTGGTTGGGTTATAGGATAATTGCAAACCATGTTTGGGCACAATTTGTGACAAGCTCCGACCCGGTTTTACCAAAATTGGGAGTTCTCTGCCCCCCTAATAATTAAATATCTAGAACACCTTCGTTTTTAGGTGACATCACATGTCTGCTAAGGGGTCACACTTGGGAACCAGATTTTGGACATTTCAGCATTACACCACACTTTAATACACATGCTAGGGTCCATTGGAAGGTTTGGAGGCATTCCGATGCACCGAAGAGCTTCTTCCAACAAAACCCTGATCCGTGGGCCTGGATCGTCTACCCCCCTAGATGTTGTTATGAAAGGGGTAGACCGGTGGATTTTTACTCTTGGTTTGTGCTTGGTTGTGTCATAGGATAATTCCAAACCATGTTTGCGCACAAGTTGTGAAATGATCCAACCCGGCTTCACCGAAACGGGGAGTTCTCGTCCCCCTAACAATTAAGTTTCAGGATCTTCGTTTTTAGTTAATAGCGCATCTCTATGAAGGGGGTGACAATTGGGTACTATTTTTTGGACATTTCAGCATTCCACCATATTTTAATACACATGCATGGTCCATTTCTAGGGTTTGGACGTATTCCGATGCTCCGAGGCGCTTCTTCCTATGAAACCCTGATCTCTGGGCCCCAGATCGTCTACCCCTAGATGTTCTTATGAAAGGGGTAGCCCGGTGGATTTTTCTGTTGGTTTGTGCTTGGTTGGGTTATAGGATAATTCCAAACCATGTTTGGGCATAATTTGTGAATATATCAAACCCGGTTTCACTGAAAGTGGGAGTTCTCCGCCCCCTAATAATTAAATTTCCAGAACACCTTCGTTTTTAGGTGACATCGCATGTCTGCGAAGGGGTCACACTCGGGACCCAGGTTTTGGACATTTCAGCATTCCTCACACTTTAATACACATTCAAGGGTCCATTGTAAGGTTTGGAGGTATTCCGATGCCCCGAACAGCTTCTTCCTACAAAACCCTGATCTGTGGGCCTGGATCGTCTACCCTCCTAGACGTTCTTATGAAAGGGGTATCCCGGTGGAGTTTCCTCTTGGTTTGTGCTTGGTTGTATCATAGGATAATTCCAAACCATGTTTGTTCATAAGTTGTGACAAGATCCAACCCGGTTTCACCGAAACGGGGAGTTCCCGGCCCCCTAATTAACAATTAAGTTTTAGGATCTTTGTTTTTTAGGTGATAGCGCATGTCTACGAAGGGGGTGACACTTGGGTACTAGGGTTTGGACATTTCAGCATTCCACCAGCGCACTTTAATACACATGGTAGGGTCCATTGCAAAGGTTTGTAGGTATTCCGATGCTCCGAAGAGCTTCTTCTAACGAAACCCTGATTTGTGGGCCCCGGATCATCTACCCCCTTGATGTTCTTCTAACAGGGGTAGCCCGACGGATTTTCCTCTCGGTTTGTGCTTGGTTGGGTCATAGGGTAATTCGAAACCATGTTTGGGCACAAGTTGTGACAAGATCCAACCCAGTTTCACCAAAACAAGGAGTTACCGGCCAATTAAATTCCAGGATCTTCGTTTTTTTGGTGATAGTGCATGCCTACGGAGCGGGTTACACTTGGGTACCATGTTTTGGACATTTTATTGTTCCACCACACTTTAATACACATGCTAGGGTCCATTGCAATGGTTTGAAGGTTTCCAGATGCTCTGAGGCGCTCCTTCCTATGAAACCCTGATCTGTGGGCCCAGAATCGTCTACCCCCTAGATGTTCTTATGAAAGGGGTAGCCCGGTGGATTTTTCTCTTGGTTTGTGCTTGGTTGGGTTATAGGATAATTTCAAACCATGTGTGGGCACAATTTGTGACAAGATACAACCCGGTTTCACCGAAACTAGGAGTTCTCTGCCCCCTAATAATTAAATATCTAGAACACCTTCGTTTTTAGGTGACATCACATGTCTGCTAAGGGGTCACACTTGGGAACCAGATTTTGGACATTTTAGCATTCCACCACACTTCAAACACATTCTAGGGTCCATGGGAAGGTTTGGAGAAATTCCGATGCACCGAAGAGCTTCTTCCTACAAAACCCTGATCCGTGGGCCTAGATCGTCTACCCCCTAGATGTTCTTATGAAAGGGGTAGCCCGGTGGATTTTCCTCTTGGTTTGTGGTTGGTTGGGTCATAGGATAATTCCAAACCATGTTTGGGCACAAGTTGAGACAAGATCCAACCCGGTTTCACCGAAACTGGGAGTTCCCGGCCGCCTAACAATTAAGTTTGAGGATCTAAGTTTTTAGGTGATAGCACCTGCCTACGAAGGGGGAGACACTTGGCTACCAGGTTTTGGACATTTCAGCATTCCACAACACTTCAATACACATGCTAGGGTCCATTGCAAGGTTTGGAGGTATTCTGATGCGCTCCGAAGAGCTTCTTCTAACGAAACCCTGATTTGTGGGCCCCGGATCATCTACCCCTAGATGTTCTTCTAACAGGGGTAGCCTGGTGTATTTTCCTCTTGGTTTGTTCTTGGTTGGGTCATAGGATAATTCCAAACAATGTTTGGGCAAAAGTTGTGACAATATCCAACCCGGTTTCACCTAAACGGGGAGTTCCCGGCCCCCTAACAGTTAAGTTTCAGGATCTTCGTTTTTAGGTGACATCTCATGTCTACGAAGGGGTCACACTTGGGAACTAAGTTTTGGACATATCAAAATTACACCACACTTTAATAAACATGCTAGGGTCCATTGCAAGGTTTGGAGGTATTCTGATGCCCCGATGAGCTTCTTCCTACAAAACCCTGATCCGTGGGCCTGGATCGTCTACCCCCCTAGATGTTCTTATGAAAGGGGTAGCCCGGTGGATTTTTATCTTGGTTTGTTCTTTGTTGGGTTACATGATAATTCCAAATCATGTTTGGGCACAAGTTGTGAAATGATCCAACCTGGTTTCACCGAAACAGGGAGTTCCCGGCCCCCTAACAATTAAGTTTCAGGATCTTCGTTTTTAGGTAATAGCGCACGTCTACGAAGGGGGTGACACTTTGGTACCGGGTTTTGGACATTTCAGCATTCCACCATACTTTAATACACATGCTAGGGTCCATTGCAAGTGTTTGGAGGTATACCGATGCTCCGAGGCGCTTCTTCCTATGAAACCCTGATCTGTGGGCCTAGATCGTCTACCCCTACATGTTCTTATGAAAAGGGTAGCCCGGTGGATTTTCCATTTTGTTTGTTCTTGGTTGGGTCATAGGATAATTCCAAACCATGTATGGGCACAAGTTGTGACAAGATCCAACCCGGTTTCACCGAAACGGGAAGTTCCCGACCCCCTAACCATTAATTTTCAGGATCTAAGTTTTTAGATGATAGCGCATGTGTACGAAGGGTGTGACCCTTGGGTACCAGGTTTTGGACATTTCAGCATTCCACCGCACTTTAATACATATGCTAGGGTCCATTGCAAGTTTTGGAGGTATTGTGATGCGCTCCGAAGAGCTTCTTCTAACGAAAC
The DNA here is from genome assembly GCA_916181665.1 of Avena sativa. NCBI lineage: Eukaryota > Viridiplantae > Streptophyta > Magnoliopsida > Poales > Poaceae > Avena > Avena sativa. The sequence continues at coordinate 255,540,106 of OV702297.1, forward strand.
CATGATTTGTGGGCCCCGGATCATCTACCCCCTAGATGTTCTTCTGACATGGGTAGCCCGGTGGATTTTCCTCTTGGTTTGTGCTTGGTTGGGTCATAGGATAATTCGAAACCATGTTTGTGCACAAGTTGTGACAAGATCCAACCCGGTTTCACCGAAACGGGGAGTTCACGGCCAATTAAATTCCAGGATCTTCCTTTTTCGGTGACAGTGCGTGCCTACAAAGCGGGTTACACTTGGCTACCATATTTTGGACATTTCAGCATTCGACCATACTTTAATACACAGGCTTGGGTCCATTGCAAGTGTTTGGAGGTATTTCGATGCTCTGAGGCGCTTCTTCCTATGAAACCCTTATCTGTGGGCCCAGAATGGTCTACCGCTAGATGTTATTATGAAAGGGGTAACCTGGTGGATTTTTCTCTTGGTTTGTGCTTGGTTGGGTTATAGGATAATTGCAAACCATGTTTGGGCACAATTTGTTACAAGATCCAACCCGGTTTCACCGAAACTAGGAGTTCTTGGCCCCCTAACAATTAAATTCCAGAACAAGTTTGTTTTTAGGTGACACCGCATGTCCGATAAGGGGTCACACTTGGGAACCAGGTTTTGGACCTTTCGACATTCCACCACACTTTAATACACATGCTAGGGTCCATTGCAAGGCTTGGAGGTATTCCGATGCTACGAGGCGCTTCTTCCTATGAAACCCTAATCTATGGGCCCAGAATCGTATACCCCCTAGATGTTCTTATGAAAGGGGTAGCGCGGTGGATTTTTCTCTTGGTTTGTGCTTGGTTGGGTTATAAGATAATTGCAAACCATGTTTGGACACAATTTGTGACAAGAACCAATCCGGTTTCACCGAAACTATGAGTTCTCGACCCCCTAATAATTAAATATCCAAAACACCTTCATTTTTAGGTGACGTCGCATGTCTGCGACGGGTCACACTTGGGAACCAGGTTTTGTACTTTTCAGCATTCCACCAGACTTTAATACACATGCTAGGGTCCATTGCAAGGTTTGGAGGTAGTCTGATGCCCCGAAGAGCATCTTCCTACAAAAGCCAGATCCGTGGGCCTAGATCGTTTACCCCCTAGATGTTCTGATGAAAGGGGTAGCCCGGTGGATATTCCTCTTGGTTTGTGCTTGGTTGGGTCATAGTATAATTGCAAACCATTTTTAGGCACAAGTTGTGACAAGATCCAACATGGTTTCACCGAAACAAGGAGTTCTCGACCCCCTAATAATTAAATTTCCAGAACACCTTCATTTTTAGGTGACGTCGCATGTTTGCAACGCGGTCACACTTGGGAACCAGATTTTGGAAATTTCAGCATTCCAACAGACTTTAATACACATGCTAGGGTCCATTGCAAGGTTTGGAGGTATTCCCATGCCCCCAAGAGCATCTTCCTACAAAAGCCTGATCCATGGGCCTGGATCGTCTACCCCCTAGATGTTCTTATGAAAGGGGTAGCCCGGTGCATTTTCCTCTTGGTTTGTGCTTGGTTGGTCATAGGATAATTGCAAACCATGTTTGGGCACAATTTGTGACAAGATCCAACCCGGTTTCACCGAAACGGGGAATTCCCGGCCAATTAAATTCCATGATCTTCGTTTTTTCGGTGATAGTGCATGCCTACGAAGCGGGTTACACTTGGGTACCATGTTTTGGACATTTCAGCAGTCAACCACACTTTAATACACATGATAGAGTCCATTCCAAGGGTTTGGAGGTATTTCGATGCTCTAAGGCGCTTCTTCCTATGAATCTGTGGGCCCGTAATGGTTTACCACCAAGATGTTCTTATGAAAGGGATAGACCGGTGGATTTTCCTCTTGGTGTGTGAGTGGTTCAGTCATAGGATAATTCCAAACCATGCTAGGGTCCATTGCAAAGGTTTGAAGGTATTCCGATGCTCCGAAGAGCTTCTTCTAACGAAACCCTGATTTGTGTGCCCCGGATCGTGTACCCCATAGATATTATTCTGACAGGGGTAGCCCGGTGGATTTGCCTCTTGGTTTGTGCTTGGTTGGGTCATATGATAATTCGAAACCATGTTTGGGCACAAGCTGTTACAAGATCCAACCCGGTTTCACCGAAACAGGGAGTTCCCTGCCAATTAAATTCCAGGATCTTCTTTTTTTTTGTGATAGTGCATGCCTACGAAGCGGGTTACACTTGGATACCAGGTTTTCGACATTTTAGCATTCCACCACACTTTAATACACATGGTAGGGTCCATTTCAAGGTTTGGAGGTATTCTGAAGCACCGAAGAGCTTCTTCCTATAAAACCCTGATCCGTGGGCCTAGATCGTGTACCCCCTAGATGTTCTTATGAAATGGGTAGCCCGGTGGATTTTACTATTGGTTTGTGCTTGGTTGGGTTATAGGATAATTCCAAACCATCCTTTGGAACAAGTTGTGACATGATCCAACCCGGTTTCATCGAAACAGGGAGTTCCTGGCCCCCTAACAATTAAGTTTCAGGATCTTCGTTTTTAGGTAATAGCGCATGTCTACGAAGGGGGTGACACTTGGGTACCAGGTTTTGGACATTTCAGCATTGGACCATACTTTAATACACATTCTAGGGTCCATTGCAAGTGTTTGGAGGTATTCCGATGCTCTGAGGCACTTCTTCCTATGAAACCCTGATCTGTTGGCCTGGATCGTTTACCCCTAGATGTTCTTATGAAAGTGGTAACCCGGTGGATTTTCTATTTTGTTTGTGCTTGGTTGGGTCATAGGATAATTCCAAACCATGTTTGGGCACAAGTTGTGACAAGATCCAACCCGGTTTCACCGAAACGGGAAGTTCCCGGCCCCCTAATCATTAATTTTCAGGATCTATGTTTTTCGATGATAGCGCATGTCTACGAAGGGCGTGACACTTGGGTACCAGGTTTTGGACATTTCAGCATTCCATCGCACTTTAATACATATGCTAGGGTCCATTGCAAGTTTTGGAGGTATTCTAATGCGCTCCGAAGAGCTTTTTCTAACGAAACCGTGATTTGTCGGCCCCGGATCATCTACCCCCTAGATGTTCTTCTGACATGGGTAGCCTGGTGGATTTTCCTCTTGGTTTGTGCTTGGTTGGGTCATAGGATAATTCGAAACCATGTTTGTGCACAAGTTGTGACAAGATCCAACCCGGTTTCACCGAAACAGGAAGTTTATGGCCAATTAAATTCCAGGATCTTCCTTTTTCGGTGATAGTGCATGCCTACAAAGCGGGTTACACTTGGGCACCATATTTTGGACATTTCAGCATTTGACCATACTTTAATACACATTCTAGGGTCCATTTCAAGTGTTTCGAGGTATTTCGATGCTCTGAGGCGCTTCTTCCTATGAAACCCTTATTTGTGGGCCTAGAATGGTCTACCCCCTAGATGTTATTATGAAAGGGGTAACCTGGTGGATATTTCTCTTGGTTTGTGCTTGTTTGGGTTATAGGATAATTGCAAACCATGTTTGGGCACAATTTGTTACAATATCCAACCCGGTTTCACCGAAACTGGGAGTTCTCGGCCCCCTAACAATTAAATTCCAGAACAAGTTTGTTTTTAGGTGACACCGCATGTCCGAGAAGGGCTCACACTTGGGAACTAGGTTTTGGACATTTCAACATTCCACCACACTTTAATACACATGCTAGGGTCCATTTCAAGGCTTGGAGGTATTCCGATGCTACGAGGCGCTTCTTCTTATGAAACCCTGATCTATGGGCCCAGAATCGTCTTCCCCCTAGATGTTCTTATGAAAGGGGTAGCGCGGTGGATTTTTCTCTTGGTTTGTGCTTGGTTAGGTTATAATATAATTGCAAACCATGTTTGGACACAATTTGTGACAAGAACCAATCTGGTTTCACCGAAACAGGGAATTCCCGACCAATTAAATTCCAGGATCTTCGTTTTTTCGGTGATAGTGCATGCCTATGAAGCGGGCTACACTTGGGTACCATGTTTTGGACATTTCAGCAGTCCACCACCGTTTAATACACATTATAGGGTCCATTTCAAGGGTTTGGAGGTATTCTGATGCTCTGAGGCACTTCTTCCTATGAAACCCTGATCTCTGGGCCCATAATGGTCTACCACCTAGATGTTCTTATGAAAGGGATAGCCCGGTGGATTTTCCTCTTGGTTTTTGCTTGGTTGGGTCATAGGAGAATTCGAAAACATGTTTGGGAACAAGTTGTGACATGATCCAACCCGGTTTCACCGAAACGGGGAGTTCTCGGCCCCCTAACAATTAAGTTTTAGGATCTTCGTTTTTAGTTAATAGTGCATGTCTATGAAGGGGATGACACTTGGGTACCAGGTTTTGGACATTTCAGCATTCGAACATACTTTAATACACAAGCTAGGGTCCATTGCAAGTGTTTCGAGGTATTCCGATGCTCTGAGGCGCTTCTTCAAATGAAACCCAAATATGTGGGCCCTAGATCGTCTACCCCCTAGAAGTTCTTATGAAAGGGGTAGCCCGGTGGATTTTTCTCTTGGTTTGTTCTTGGTTGGGTTATAGGATAATTCCAAACCATGTTTGGGCATATGTTGTGAGAAGATCCAACCCGGTTTCACCGAAACGGCGAGATCCCGGCCCCCTAATTAACAATTAAGTTTCAGGATCTTCGTTTTTAGGTTATAGCGCATGTCTACGAAGGGGGTGACACTTGGATACTAGGTTTTGGACATTTCAGTATTCCACCAGCGAACTTTAATAAACATGCTAGGGTCCATTGCAAGGGTTTGAAGGTATTCCGATGCTCCGAAGAGCTTCTTCTATCGAAACCCTGATTTGTGTGCCCTGGATCGTCTACCCCCTAGATGTTCTTCTGACAGGGGTAGCCCGGTGGATTTGCCTCTTGGTTTGTGCTTGGTTGGGTCATATGATAATTTGAAACCATGTTTGGGCACAAGTTGTGACAAGATCCAACCCGGTTTCACCGAAACGAGGAGTTCCCGGCCAATTAAATTCCAGGATCTTCGTTTTTTTTGTGATAGTGCATGGCTACGAAGCCGGTTACACTTGGGTACCATGTTTTGGATATTTCAGCATTCCACCACACTTTAATACACATTCTAGGGTCCATTGCAAGGGTTTGAAGGTATTCCGATGCTCCGAGGCACTTCTTCCTATGAAACTCTGATCTGTGGGCCCAGAATCGTCTACCCCTAGATGTTCTTATGAAAGGGGTAGCCAGGTGGATTTTTCTCTTGGTTTGTGCTTGGTTGGGTTATAGGATAATTGCAAACCATGTTTGGGCATATGTTGTGACAAGATGTAACCCGGTTTCACCAAAATGGGGGGTTCCCGTCCAACTAACAATTAAATTCCAGAACAAGTTTGTTTTTAGGTGACACCACATGTCCGAGAAGTGGTCATACTTGGGAACCTAGTTGTGGACATTTCAGCATTCCAACACACTTTAATACACATACTAGGGTCCATTGCAAGGTTTGGAGGCATTCCAACACACCTTAATACCCCGATCTGTGGGCGTGGATCGTCTACCCCGCTAGATGTTCTTATGAAAGGGGTAACCCGGTGGATTTTCCTATTTGTTTGTCCTTGGTTGGGTCATACAATAATTCCAAACCATGTTTGGGCACAAGTTGTGACAATATACAACCCGGTTTCACCGAAACGGGAAGTTCCCGGCCCCCTAACCATTAAGTTTCAGGATCTAAGTTTTTAGGTGATAGTGCATGTCTACGAAGGGGGTGACACTTGGGTACCAGGTTTTGGACATTTCAGCATTCCACCGCACTTTAAAACACATGCTAGGGTACATTGCAAGGTTTGGAGGTATTCCGATGTACACCTAAGAGCTTCTTCTAACGAAACCGTGATTTGTGGGCCCTAGATCATCTACACCCTAGATGTTCTTCTGACATGGGTACCCTGGTGGATTTTCCTCTTGGTTTGTGCTTGGTTTGGTCATAGGATAATTCGAAACCATGTTTATAGACAAGTTGTGACAAGATCCAACCTGGTTTCACCGAAACGGGGAGTTCACGGCCAATTAAATTCTAGGATCTTCCCTTTTTTGGTGATAGTGCATGCATACAAAGCGGGTTACACTTGGGTACCATGTTTTGGACATTTCAGCATTCTACCATACTTTAATACACATGCTAAGGTCCATTGCAAGTGTTTAGAGGTATCTTAATGCTTTGAGGCGCTTCTTCCTATGAAACCCTTATATGTGGGCCTAGAATGGTCTACCCCCTAGATGCTTTTATGAAAGGGGTAACCCGGTGGATTTTTCTCTTGGTTTGTGCTTGGTTGGGTTATAGGATAATTGAAAACCATGTTTGGGCACAATTTGTGACCAGATCCAACCCGGTTTCACCGAAACTAGGAGTTCTCGGCCCTCTAATTAACAATTAAGTTTCAGGATCTTCGTTTTTAGGTTATAGCGCATGTCTACGAAGGGGGTGACACTTGGGTACTAGGTTTTGGACATTTCAGTATCCCACCAGCGCACTTTAATACACATTCTAGGGTCCATTGCAAAGGTTTGAAGGTATTCCGATGCTCCGAAGAGCTTCTTCTAACGAAACCCTGATTTGTGTGGCCCGGATCGTCTACCCCATAGATATTCTTTTGACAGGGGTATCCCGGTGGATTTGCCTCTTGGTTTGTGCTTGGTTGGGTCATATGATAATTCGAAACCATGTTTGGGCACAAGTTGTGGCAAGATCCAACCCGGTTTCACCGAAATGAGGAGTTCCCGGCCAATTAAATTCCAGGATCTTCGTTTTTAGGTAATAGCGCATGTCTACGAAGGGGGTGACACTTGGGTACCAGGTTTTGGACATTTCAGCATTCGATCATACTTTAATACACATGCTATGGTCCATTTCAAGTGTTTGGAGGTATTCCGATGCTCCGAGGTGCTTCTTCCTATGAAACCCTGACATGTGGCCCTAGATCGTCTACCCCCTAGATGTTCTTATGAAAGGGGTAGCCCGGTGGATTTTTCTGTTGGTTTGTGCTTGGTTGGGTTATAGGATAATTGCAAACCATGTTTGGGCACAATTTGTGACAAGATCCAACCTGGTTTCACCGAAACTAGGAGTTCTCGACCCCAAAATAATTAAATTTCTAGAACACCTTCGTTTTTAGGTGACATCGCATGTATGCGAAGGTATCACACTTGGGAACTAGGTTTTTGACATTTCAGCATTCGACCACACTTTAATACACATGCAAGGGTCCATTTCAAGGTTTGGAGGTATTCCGAAGCACCGAAGAGCTTCTTCCTACAAAATCCAGATCCGTAGGCCTAGATAGTCTACCCCCTAGATGTTCTTATGAAATGGGTAGCCCGGTGGATTTTCCTATTGGTTTGTGCTTGGTTGGGTTATAGGATAATTCCAAACCATGTTTGGGACCAAGTTGTGACATGATCCAACCTGGTTTCACCCAAACGGGGAGTTCTCAGCCCCCTAACAATTAAGTTTTAGGATCTTCGTTTTCAGGTAATAGCGCATGTCTATGAAGGGGATGACACTTGGGTACCAGGTTTTGGACATTTCAGCATTCGACCATACTTTAATACACATGCTAGGGTCCATTGCAAGTGTTTCGAGGTATTCCAACGCGCCGAGGCGCTTCTTCATATGAAACCCTGATATGTGGGCCCCAGATCGTCTACCCCCTAGATGTTCTTATGAAAGGGGTAGCCCGGTGGATTTTTCTCTTGGTTTGTTCTTGGTTGGGTTATAGGATAATTCCAAACCATGTTTGGGCATATGTTGTGACAAGATCCATCCCGGTTTCACCGAAACGGGGAGATCCCGGCCCCCTAATTAACAATTAAGTTTCAGGATCTTCGTTTTTAGGTTATAGCGCATGTCTACGAAGGGGGTGACACTTGGGTACTAGGTTTTGGACATTTCAGTATTCCACCAGCGCACTTTAATACACATGCTAGGGTCCATTGCAAAGGTTTGAAGGTATTCCGATGCTCTGAAGAGCTTCTTCTAACGAAACCCTGATTTGTGTGCCCCGGATCGTCTACCCCACAGATATTCTTCTGACAGGGGTAGCCCGGTGGATTTGCCTCTTGGTTGGGTCATATGATAATTCGAAACCATGTTTGGGCACAAGTTGTGACAAGATCCAACCCGGTTTCACCGAAACGAGGAGTTCCCGGCCAATTAAATTCCAGGATCTTCGTTTTTAGGTAATAGCGCATGTCTACGAAGGGGGTGACACTTGGGTACCAGGTTTTGGACATTTCATCATTCAACCATACTTTAATACACATGCTAGGGTCCATTTCAAGTGTTTGGAGGTATTCCGATGCTCCGAGGTGCTTCTTCCTATGAAACCCTGACATGTGGGCCCCAGATCGTCTAGCTCCTAGATGTTCTTATGAAAGGGGTAGCCCGGTGGATTTTTCTGTTGGTTTGTGCTTGGTTGGGTTATAGGATAATTGCAAACCATGTTTGGGCACAATTTGTGACAAGATCCAACCTGGTTTCACGGAAACTAGGAGTTCTCGACCACAAAATAATTAAATTTCCAGAACACCTTCATTTTTAGGTGACATCGCATGTCTGCGAAGGGATCACACTTGGGAACTAGGTTTTTGACATTTCAGCATTCGACCACACTTTAATACACATGCAAGGGTCCATTTCAAGGTTTGGATGTATTCCGAAGCACCGAAGAGCTTCTTCCTACAAAATCCAGATCCGTGGGCCTAGATAGTCTACCCCCCTAGATGTTCTTATGAAATGGGTAGCCCGGTGGATTTTCCTATTGGTTTATGCTTGGTTGGGTTATAGGATAGTTCCTAACCATGTTTGGGAACAAGTTGTGACATGATCCAACCCGGTTTCACCGAAACGGGGAGTTCCCGTCCCCCTAACAATTAAGTTTCAGGATCTTCGTTTTTAGGTAATAGCGCATGTCTACGAAGGGGGTGACACTTGGGTACCAGGTTTTGGACATTTCAGCATTCGACCATACTTTAATATACATGCTAGGGTCCATTGCAAGTGTTTGGACGTATTCCGATGCTCCGAGGCGCTTTTTCCTATGAAACCCTGATCTGTGGGCCCTAGATCGTCTACCCCCTAGATGTTCTTATGAAAGGGGTAGCCCGGTGGATTTTTCTCTTGGTTTATTATTGGTTGGATTATAGGATAATTCCAAACCATTTTTGGGCATATGTTGTGACAAGATCCAACCCGGTTTCAGCGAAACTAGGAATTCTTGACCCCTAATAATTAAATTTCTAGAACACCTTCATTTTTAGGTGACGTCGCATGTCTGCGACGGGTCACACTTGGGAACCAGGTTTTGGACATTTCAGCATTACACCAGACTTTAATACACATGCAAGGGTCCATTGCAAGGTTTGGAGGTATTCCGATGCCCCGAAGAGCATCTTCCTACAAAAGCCTGATTCGTGGGCATGGATCGTCTACCCCTAGATGTTCTTATGAATGGGGTAGCCCAGTGGATTTTCCTCTTGGTTTGTGCTTGGTTGGGTCATAGGATAATTGCAAACCATGTTTGGGCACAAGTTGTGACAAGATCTAACCCGGTTTCACCGAAACGGGGAATTCCCGGCCAATTAAATTCTAGGATCTTCGTTTTTTCGGTGATAGTGCATGCCTACGAATCGGGTTACACTTGGGTACCATGTTTTGGACATTTCAGCAGTCCACCACACTTTAATACACATGATAGGGTCCATTGCAAGGATTTGGAGGTATTCTGATGCTCCGAGGCGCTTCTTCCTATGAAACCTTGATCTGTGGGCCCAGAATGGTCTACCCCCTCGATGTTCTTATGAAAGGTGTAGCCCGGTGGATTTTTCTGTTGGTCTGTGCTTGGTTGGGTTATAGGATAATTGTAAACCATGTTTGGGCACAATTTGTCACAAGATCCAACCTGGTTTCACCGAAACTAGGAGTTCTCGACCCCAAAATAATTAATTTTTCAGAACACCTTCGTTTTAGGTGACATCGCATGTCTGCGAAGGGGTCACACTTGGGAACCAGGTTTTTGACATTTCAGCATTCGACCACACTTTAATACGCATGCAAGGGTCCATTTCAAGGTTTGGAGGTATTCCGAAGCACCGAAGAGCTTCTTCCTACAAAATCCACATCCGTGGGCCTAGATAGTCTACCCCCCTAGATGTTCTTATGAAATGGGTGGCCGGGTGGATTTTCCTATTGGTTTGTGCTTGGTTGGATTATAGGGTAATTCCAAACCATGTTTGGGAACAAGTTGTGACATGATCCAACCAGGTTTCACCAAAACGGGGAGTTCCCGTCCCCCTAACAATTAAGTTTCAGGATCTTCGTTTTTAGGTAATAGCGCATGTCTACGAAGGGGGTGACACTTGGGTACCAGGTTTTGGACATTTTAGCATTCTACCATACTTTAATACACATTCTAGGGTCCATTGCAAGTGTTTGGAGGTATTCCGATGCTCCGAGGCGCTTCTTCCTATGAAACCCTAATCTATGGGCCCTAGATCGTCTACCCCCTAGATGTTCTTATGAAAGGGGTAGCCCGGTGGATTTTTCTCTTGGCTTGTTCTTTGTTGGGTTATTGGATAATTCCAAACCATTTTTGGGCATATGTTGTTACAAGATCCAACCCGGTTTCACCGAAATGGGGAGTTCCCGGCCCCCTAACAATTAAATTCCAGAACAAGTTTGTTTTTAGGTGACACCGCATGTCCGAGAAGTGGTCACACTTGGGAACCAGGTTTTGGACATTTCAACATTCCACCAGACTTGAATACACATGCTAGGGTCTATTGCAAGGTTTAGAGGTATTCCGATGCCCCGAGGCGCTTCTTCCTATGAAACCCTATGGCCCCAGAATCGTCTACCCCCTAGATGTTCTGATGAAAGGGGTAGCGCGGTGGATTTTTTTCTCTTGGTTTGTGCTTGGTTGGGTAATAGGATAATTGCAAACCATGTTTGGGCACAATTTGTGAAAAGATACAACCCGATTTCACCAAAACTAGGAGTTCTCGACCCCCTAAAAATTAAACTTTCAGAACACCTTCGTTTTTAGGTGACGTCGCATGTCTGTGACGGGGTCACACTTGGGAACCAGTTTTTGGACATTTCAGCATTCCACCAAACTTTAATACACATTCTAGGGTCCATTGCAAGGTTTGGAGGTATTCTGATGCCCCGAAGAGCATCTTCCTACAATAACCTGATCTGTGGGCCTGGATCGTCTACCCCTAGATGTTCTTATGCAAGGGGTGCCCCGGTGGATTTTCCTCTTGGTTTGTGCTTGGTTGGGTCATAGGATAATTCCAAACCATGTTTGGGCATAAGTTGTGACAAGATCCAACCCAGTTTCACCGAAACAGGGAATTCCCGGCCAATTAAATTCCAGGATCTTCGTTTTTTTGGTGATAGTGCATGCCTACGAAGCGGGTTACACTTGGGTACCATGTTTTGGAAATTTCAGCAGTCCACCACACATGCTAGGGTCTATTGCAAGGGTATGGAGGTATTCTGATGCTCTGAGGCGCTTCTTCCTATGAAACCCTGATCTGTTGGCCCATAATGGTCTGCCACCTAGATGTTCTTATGAAAGGGGTAGCCCGGTGGATTTTTCATTTGGTTTGTTCTTGGTTAGGTTATAGGATAATTGCAAACCATGTTTGGGCACAATTTTTGGCAAGGTCCAACCCGGTTTCACTTAAACTGGGAGTTCTCGACCCCCTAATAATTAAATTTCCAGAACACCTTCATTTTTAGGTGACATCGCATGTTTGCGAAGGGGTTACACTTGGGAACTCGTTTTTGGAGAACTCAGCATTCCACCACACTTTAATACATAGCTAGAGTCCATTGCAAGGTTTGGAGGTATTCCGATGTCTCGAAGAACATCTTCCTACAAAACCTTGATCCGTGGGCCTGGATCGTCTACCCCTTAGATGTTCTTATGAAAGGGGTAGCCCGGTGGATTTTCCTCTTTGTTTGTGCTTGGTTATGTCATAGTATAATTACAAACCATGTTTGGGCAAAAGTTGTGACAAGACCCAACCCCGTTTCACCGAAACGGGGAGTTCCCGGCCTCCTGACAATTATGTTTCAGGATCTAAGTTTTGGGAACCAGGATTTGGACATTTCCAAATTACACCGCACTTTAATACACTGCTAGGGTCCATTGCAAGGATTGGAGGTATTCTGATGCCCCGAAGAGCTTCTTCCTACAAAACCCTGATCCGTGGGCCTAGATGATTTACCTCCCTAGATGTTCTTATGAAAAGGGTAGCCCGGTAGATTTTTCTCTTGGTTTGTGCTTGTTTGGGTTATAGGATAATTCCAAACCATGTTTTGGAACAAGTTGTGACATGATCCAACCCGGTTTCACCGAAACGGGGAGTTCCCGGCCCCCTAACAATTAAGTTTTAGGTAATAGCGCATGTCTTCGAAGGGGGTGACACTTGGGTACTAGGTTTTGGACATTTCAACATTCCACGATACTTTAATACACATGCTAGGGTCCATTGCAAGGTTTTGGAGGTATTCCTATGCTCTGAGGCGCTTCTTCCTATGAAACCTTGATCGGTGGGCCCTAGATCGTCTACCCCCTAGATGTTCTTATGAAAGGGGTAGACCGGTGGATTTTTCGCTTGGTTTGTGCTTGGTTGGGTTATAGGATAATTCCAAACCATGTTTGGGCACAATTTGTGACAATATCTAACCCGGTTTCAGCAAACCAGGGAGTTTTCGCCCCCCTAATAATTTAATTTCTAGAACACCTTCGTTTTTAGGTGACATCGCATGTCTGCAAAGGAGTCACACTTGGCAACCTGGTTGTGGACATTTCAGCATTCAACCACACTTTAATACATATGCTGAGGTCCATTGCAAGGTTTGGAGGTATTCCGATACCCCGAAGAGTTTCTTCCTACAAAACCATGATCCATAGGCCTGGATCGTCTACCCCCCCTAGATTTTATGAAAGGGATAGCCGGGTGGATTTTCCTCTTGGTGTGTGCTTGGTTTGTTCATAGATTAATTCCAAACCATTTTTGGGCACAAGTTATGGCAAGATCCAACCCAGTTTCACCGAAACGGGGAGTTCCAGCCAATTAAATTCCAGGATCTTCTTTTTTCGGTGATAGTGCATGCCTACGAAGCGGGTTACACTTGGGTAACATGTTTTGGACATTTCAGCATTCCACCACAATTTAATACACAATATAGGGTCTATTGCAACGGTTTGGAAGTATTCCGATGCTCCGAGGCGCTTCTTCCTATGAAACTCTTATCTGTGGGACCAGAATCGTCTACCCCTAGATTTTCTTATGAAAGGGGTAGCCCGGTGGATTTTTCTTTTCGTGTTCTTGGTTGGGTTATAGGATAATTGCAAACCATGTTTGGGCACAATTTGTGACAATATCTAACCCGGTTTTAGCAAAACAGGGAGTTCTCGGCCCCCTAATAATTAAATTTCCAACATCTTCGTTTTTAGGTGACATCGCATGTCTGCGAAGGGATCACACATGGAAACCAGGTTTTGGACATTTCAGCATTCCACCACACTTTAATACATATGATAGGGTCCATTGCAAGGTTTGGAGGTATTTCGATGCACCTAAGAGCTTCTTCCTACAAAACCCTGATTCGTGGGACTGGATCGTCAACCCCCTAGATGTTCTTATGAAAGGGGTATCCCGGTGGATTTTCCTCTTGGTTTGTGCTTTGTTGGGTGATAGGATAATTCCAAACCATGTTTGGGAACAAGTTGTGATAATATCCAACCGGTTTCACCGAAACGGGGAGTTCCCGGCCCCCTAATTAATAATTAAGTTTCATGATCTTCATTTTTAGGTGATAGAGCACGTCTTCGAAGGGGGTGACACTTGGGTACTAGGTTTTGGACATTTCAGCATTCCACCAGCGCACTTTAATACACATGCTAGGGTCCATTGCAAAGGTTTGTAGGTATTCCGATGCTCCGAAGAGCTTCTTCTAACGAAACCCTGATTTGTGTGCCCCAAATCGTCTACCCCCTAGATGTTCTTCTGACAGGGGTAGCTCGGTGGATTTTCCTCTTGGTGTGTGCATGGTTGGCTCATATGAGAATTCGAAACCATGTTTGGGCACAAGTTGTTACAAGCTCCAACCCGGTTTCACCGAAACAAGGAGTTCCCGGCCAATTAAATTCCAGGATCTTTGTTTTTTTGGTGATAGTGCATACCTACGAAGCGGGTTACACTTGGGTACCATCTTTTGGACATTTCAGCTGTCCACCACACATGCTAGGGTCTATTGCAAGGGTTTGAAGGTATTCCGATGCTCCGAGGCGCTTCTTCCTATGAAACCCTGATCTGTGGGCCTAGAATCGTCTACCCCCTAGATGTTCTGATGGAAGGGGTATCCCGATGGATTTTTCTCTTGGTTTGTGCTTGGTTGGGTTATAGGATAATTGCAAACCATGTTTGGGAACAATTTGTGACAAGATCCACCCCGGTTGCATCGAAACTGGGAGTTCTCGGCCCCCTCATAATTAAACACCTTTGTTTTTAGGTGACATCGCATGTCTGCGAAGGAGTCACACTTGGCAACCTGGTTTTAGACATTTCAGCATTCCACCAAATTTTAATACAGATGCTATGGTCCATTGCAAGGTTTGTAGGTCTTTTGATGCCCCGAAGAGTTTCTTCCTACAAAACCATGATCCATAGGCCTGGATCGTCTACCCCCTAGATGTTTATGAAAGGGATAGCCAGGTGGATTTTCCTCTTGGTTTGTGCTTGGTTGGGTCATAGGATAATTCCAAACCATGTTTGGGCACAAGTTATGGCAAGATCCAACCCGGTTTCACCGAAACGGGGAGTTCCGGCCAATTAAATTTCAGGATCTTCTTTTTTTCGGTGATAGCGCATGTCTATGAAGGGGGTGACACTTGGGTACCATGTTTTGGACATTTCAGCATTCCACCACACTTTAATACACAATCTAGGGTCTATTTCAACGGTTTGGAGGTATTCCGATGCTCCGAGGCGCTTCTTCCTATGAAACCCTGATTTGTGGGCCCAGAATGGTCTACCCCCTCAATGTTCTTATGAAAGGGGTAGCCCGGTGGATTTTTATCTTGGTTTGTTCTTGGTTGGGTTATAGGATAATTGCAAACCATGTTTGGGCACAATTTGTGACAAGATCCAACCCGGTTTCACCGAAATTGGGATTCTAGACCCCCTAATAATTAAATTTCCATAACACCTTCGTTTTTAGGTGACATCGCATGTCTGCGAAGGGGTCACACTTGGAAACCAGGTTTTGTACATTTCAGCATTCCACGACACTTTAATACACATGCTAGGGTCCATTGCATGTTTTGGAGGTATTCCGATGCCCGGAAGACCTTCTTCATACAAAATCCTGATCCGTGGGACTGGATCGTCAACCCCCTAGATGTTCTTATGAAAGGGTTATCCCGGTGGATTTTACTCTTGGTTTTTGCTTTGTTGGGTCATAGGATAATTCCAAACCATGTTTGGGAACAAGTTGTGACAATATCCAACCGGTTTCACCGAAACAGGGAGTTCCCGGCCCTCCTAATTAACAATTAAGTTTCAGGATCTTCGTTTTTAGGTGATAACGCATGTCTTCGAAGGGGGTGACACTTGGGTACTAGGTTTTGGACATTTCAGAATTCCACCAACGCACTTTAATACACATGCTAGGGTCCATTGCAAAGTTTTGTAGGTATTCCGATGCACCGAAGAGCTTCTTCTAACGAAACCCTGATTTGTGTGCCCCGGATCGTCTACCCCCTAGATGTTCTTCTGATAGGGGTAGACCGGTGGATTTTCCTCTTGGTGTGTGCTTGGTTGGCTCATATGAGAATTCGAAACCATGTTTGGGCACAAGTTGTGACAAGATCCAACCCGGTTTCACCGAAACGAGGAGTTCCTGGCCAATTAAATTCCAGGATCTTCGTTTTTCGATCATAGTGCATGCCTACGAAGCGGGTTACACTTGGATACCATGTTTTGGACATTTCAGCAGTCCACCACACATGCTAGGGTCTATTGCAAGGGTTTGAAGGTATTCCGATGTTCCGAGGAGCTTCTTCCTATGAAACCCTGATCTGTGGGCCCAGAATCGTCTACCCCCTAGATGTTCTTATGAAAGGGGTAGCCCGGTGGATTTTTCTCTTGGTTTGTGCTTGGTTGGGTTATAGGATAATTCCAAACCATTATTGGGCATATGTTGTGTTAAGATCCAACCTGGTTTCACCGAAACTAGGAATTCTCGCCCCCTAATAATTAAATTTCCAGAACACCTTCATTTTTAGGTGACGTCGCATGTCTGCGACGGGGTCACACTTGGGAACCAGGTTTTGGACATTTCAGCATTCCACCAGACTTTAATACAGATGCTATGGTCCATTGCAAGGTTTGGAGGTATTCCGATGCCCCGAAGAGTTTCTTCCTACAAAACCATGATCCATAGGCCTGGATCGTCTACCACCTAGATGTTTATGAAATGGATAGCTGGGTAGATTTTCCTCTTGGTTTGTGCTTGGTTGGTTCACAGGATAATTCCAAACCATGTTTGGGCACAAGTTATGGCAAGATCCAACCCAATTTCACCGAAACGGGGAGCTCCAGCCAATTAAATTCCAGGATCTTGTTTTTTTTTTGTGATAGTGCGCCTACGAAGCGGGTTACACTTGGGTACCATGTTTTGGACATTTCAGCATTCCACCACACTTTAATACACAATCTAGAGTCTATTGAAACGGTTTGGAGGTATTCCGATGCTCTGAGGCGTTTCTTCCTATGAAATTCTGATCTTTGGGCCTAGAATCGTCTACCCCTAGATGTTCTTATGAAAGGGGTAGCCCGGTGGATTTTTCTCTTGGTGTTCTTGGTTGGGTTATAGGATAATTGCAAACCATATTTGGTCACAATTTGTGACAATATCTAACCCGGTTTCACCAAAACTGGGAGTTCTCGCCCCCTAATAATTAAATTTCCAAAACACCTTCGTTTTTAGGTAACATCGCATGTCTGCGAAGGGGTCACACTTGGAAACTAGGTTTTGGACATTTCAGCATTCCACCACACTTTAATACATATGCTAGGGTCCATTGCATGTTTTGGAGGTATTCCGATGCCCGGAAGACCTTCTTCATACAAAATCCTGATCCGTGGGACTCGATCGTCAACCCCCTAGATGTTCTTATGAAAGGGTTATCCCGGTGGATTTTCCTCTTGGTTTTTGCTTTGTTGGGTCATAGGATAATTCCAAACCATGTTTGGGAACAAGTTGTGACAATATCCAACCGGTTTCACCGAAACAGGGAGTTCCCGGCCCCCCTAATTAACAATTAAGTTTCAGGATCTTCGTTTTTAGGTGATAACGCATGTCTTCGAAGGGGGTGACACTTGGGTACTAGGTTTTGGACATTTCAGAATTCCACCAACGCACTTTAATACACATGCTAGGGTCCATTGCAAAGTTTTGTAGGTATTCCGATGCACCGAAGAGCTTCTTCTAACGAAACCCTGATTTGTGTGCCCCGGATCGTCTACCCCCTAGATGTTCTTCTGATAGGGGTAGACCGGTGGATTTTCCTCTTGGTGTGTGCTTGGTTGGCTCATATGAGAATTCGAAACCATGTTTGGGCACAAGTTGTGACAAGATCCAACCCGGTTTCACCGAAACGAGGAGTTCCTGGCCAATTAAATTCCAGGATCTTCGTTTTTCGGTCATAGTGCATGCCTACGAAGCGGGTTACACTTGGATACCATGTTTTGGACATTTCACCAGTCCACCACACATGCTAGGGTCTATTGCAAGGGTTTGAAGGTATTCCGATGCTCCGAGGAGCTTCTTCCTATGAAACCCTGATCTGTGGGCCCAGAATCGTCTACCCCTAGATATTCTTATGAAAGGGGTAGCCCGGTGGATTTTTCTCTTGGTTTGTGCTTGGTTGGGTTATAGGATAATTCCAAACCATTATTGGGCATATGTTGTGTTAAGATCCAACCTGGTTTCACCGAAACTAGGAATTCTCGCCCCCTAATAATTAAATTTCCAGAACACCTTCATTTTTAGGTGACGTCGCATGTCTGCGACGGGGTCACACTTGGGAACCAGGTTTTGGACATTTCAGCATTCCACCAGACTTTAATACAGATGCTATGGTCCATTGCAAGGTTTGGAGGTATTCCGATGCCCCGAAGAGTTTCTTCCTACAAAACCATGATCCATAGGCCTGGATCGTCTACCACCTAGATGTTTATGAAAGGGATAGCTGGGTAGATTTTCCTCTTGGTTTGTGCTTGGTTGGTTCACAGGATAATTCCAAACCATGTTTGGGCACAAGTTATGGCAAGATCCAACCCAATTTCACCGAAACGGGGAGCTCCAGCCAATTAAATTCCAGGATCTTGTTTTTTTTTGTGATAGTGCGCCTACAAAGCGGGTTACACTTGGGTACCATGTTTTGGACATTTCAGCATTCCACCACACTTTAATACACAATCTAGGGTCTATTGAAACGGTTTGGAGGTATTCCGATGCTCTGAGGCGTTTCTTCCTATGAAATTCCGATCTTTGGGCCTAGAATCGTCTACCCCTAGATGTTCTTATGAAAGGGGTAGCCCGGTGGATTTTTCTCTTGGTGTTCTTGGTTGGGTTATAGGATAATTGCAAACCATATTTGGTCACAATTTGTGACAATATCTAACCCGGTTTCACCAAAACTGGGAGTTCTCGCCCCCTAATAATTAAATTTCCAAAACACCTTCGTTTTTAGGAAACATCGCATGTCTGCGAAGGGGTCACACTTGGAAACTAGGTTTTGGACATTTCAGCATTCCACCACACTTTAATACATATGCTAGGGTCCATTGCATGTTTTGGAGGTATTCCGATGCCCGGAAGACCTTCTTCATACAAAATCCTGATCCGTGGGACTGGATCGTCAACCCCCTAGATGTTCTTATGAAAGGGTTATCCCGGTGGATTTTCCTCTTGGTTTTTGCTTTGTTGGGTCATAGGATAATTCCAAACCATGTTTGGGAACAAGTTGTGACAATATCCAACCGGTTTCACCGAAACAGGGAGTTCCCGGCCCTCCTAATTAACAATTAAGTTTCAGGATCTTCGTTTTTAGGTGATAACGCATGTCTTCGAAGGGGGTGACACTTGGGTACTAGGTTTTGGACATTTCAGAATTCCACCAACGCACTTTAATACACATGCTAGGGTCCATTGCAAAGTTTTGTAGGTATTCCGATGCACCGAAGAGCTTCTTCTAACGAAACCCTGATTTGTGTGCCCCGGATCGTCTACCCCCTAGATGTTCTTCTGATAGGGGTAGACCGGTGGATTTTCCTCTTGGTGTGTGCTTGGTTGGCTCATATGAGAATTCGAAACCATGTTTGGGCACAAGTTGTGACAAGATCCAACCCGGTTTCACCGAAACGAGGAGTTCCTGGCCAATTAAATTCCAGGATCTTCGTTTTTCGGTCATAGTGCATGCCTACGAAGCGGGTTACACTTGGATACCATGTTTTGGACATTTCAGCAGTCCACCACACATGCTAGGGTCTATTGCAAGGGTTTGAAGGTATTCCGATGCTCCGAGGAGCTTCTTCCTATGAAACCCTGATCTGTGGGCCCAGAATCGTCTACCCCCTAGATATTCTTATGAAAGGGGTAGCCCGGTGGATTTTTCTCTTGGTTTGTGCTTGGTTGGGTTATAGGATAATTCCAAACCATTATTGGGCATATGTTGTGTTAAGATCCAACCTGGTTTCACCGAAACTAGGAATTCTCGCCCCCTAATAATTAAATTTCCAGAACACCATCATTTTTAGGTGACGTCGCATGTCTGCGACGGGGTCACACTTGGGAACCAGGTTTTGGACATTTCAGCATTCCACCAGACTTTAATACAGATGCTATGGTCCATTGCAAGGTTTGGAGGTATTCCGATGCCCCGAAGAGTTTCTTCCTACAAAACCATGATCCATAGGCCTGGATCGTCTACCACCTAGATGTTTATGAAAGGGATAGCTGGGTAGATTTTCCTCTTGGTTTGTGCTTGGTTGATTCACAGGATAATTCCAAACCATCTTTGGGCACAAGTTATGGCAAGATCCAACCCAATTTCACCGAAACGGGGAGTTCCAGCCAATTAAATTCCAGGATCTTGTTTTTTTGGTGATAGTGCGCCTACGAAGCGGGTTACACTTGGGTACCATGTTTTGGACATTTCAGCATTCCACCACACTTTAATACACAATCTAGGGTCTATTGCAACGGTTTGGAGGTATTTCGATGCTCCAAGGCGCTTCTTCCTATGAAACTCTCATCTTTGGGCTTAGAATCGTCTACCCCCTAGATGTTCTTATGAAAGGGGTAGCCTGGTGGATTTTTCTCTTGGTGTTATTGGTTGGGTTATAGGATAATTGCAAACCATATTTGGTCACAATTTGTGACAATATCTAACCCGGTTTCACCAAAACTGGGAGTTCTCGGCCCCGTAATAATTAAATTTCTAGAACACCTTCGTTTTTAGGTAACATCGCATGTCTGCGAAGGGGTCACACTTGGAAACTAGGTTTTGGACATTTCAGCATTCCACCACACTTTAATACATATGCTAGGGTCCATTGCAAGGTTTGGAGGTATTCCGATGCCCCGAAGACCTTCTTCATACAAAACCCTGATCCGTGGGACTGGATCGTCAACCCCCTAGATGTTCTTATGAAAGGGTTATCCCGGTGGATTTTCCTCTTGGTTTGTGCTTTGTTGGGTCATAGGATAATTCCAAACCATGTTTGGGAACAAGTTGTGACAATATCCAACCGGTTTCACCGAAACAGGGAGTTCCCGGCCCCCCTAATTAACAATTAAGTTTCAGGATCTTCGTTTTTAGGTGATAGCGCATGTCTTCGAAGGGGGTGACACTTGGGTACTAGGTTTTGGACATTTCAGCAATCCACCAACGCACTTTAATACACATGCTAGGGTCCATTGCAAAGTTTTGTACGTATTCCGATGCTCCGAAGAGCTTCTTCTAACGAAACCCTAATTTGTGTGCCCCGGATCGTCTACCCCCTAGATGTTCTTCTGATAGGGGTAGACCGGTGGATTTTCCTCTTGGTGTGCGCTTGGTTGGGTCATCTGAGAATTCGAAACCATGTTTGGGCACAAGTTGTGACAAGATCCAACCCGCTTTCACCGAAACGAGGAGTTCCTGGCCAATTAAATTCCAGGATCATTGTTTTTCGGTCATAGTGCATGCCTACGAAGCGGGTTACACTTGGATAGCATGTTTTGGACATTTCAGCAGTCCACCACACATGCTAGGGTCTATTGCAAGGGTTTGAAGGTATTCCGATGCTCCGAGGAGCTTCTTCCTATGAAACCCTGATCTGTGGGCCCAGAATCGTCTACCCCCTAGATATTCTTATGAAAGGGGTAGCCCGGTGGATTTTTCTCTTGGTTGGTGCTTGGTTGGGTTATAGGATAACTGAAAACCATGTTTGGGCACAATTTGTGACAAAATCTACCCCGGTTGCACCGAAACTGGGAATTCTCGGCCCCCTAATAATTAAATTTCTAGAACACCTTCGTTTTTAGGTGACATCGCATGTATGCGAAGGAGTCACACTTGGAAACCTGGTTTTGGACATTTCAGCATTCCACCACACTTTAATACAGATGCTATGGTCCATTGCAAGGTTTGGAGGTATTTCGATGCCCCGAAGAGTTTCTTCCTACAAAACCATGATCCATACGCCTGGATCGTCTATCCCCCTAGATTTTTAAGAAAGGGATAGCCGGGTAGATTTTCCTCTTGGTTTGTGCTTAGTTGGTTCACAGGATAATTCCAAACCATGTTTGGGCACAATTTATGGCAAGATCCAACCCATTTTCACCGAAACGGGGAGTTCCAGCCAATTAAATTCCAGGATCTTGTTTTTTTGGTGATAGTGCGCCTACGGAGCGGGTTACACTTGGGTACCATGTTTTGGACATTTCAGCATTCCACCACACTTTAATACACAATCTAGGGTCTATTGCAATGGATTGGAGGTATTCCGATGCTCCGAGGTGCTTCTTCCGATGAAACTCTGATCTTTGGGCCTAGAATCGTCTACCCCCTAGATGTTCCTATGAAAGGGGTAGCCTCTTGGATTTTTCTCTTGGTGTTCTTGGTTGGGTTATAGGATAATTTCAAACCATGTTTGGGCACAATTTGTGACAATATCTAACCCGGTTTCACCAAAACTGGGAGTTCTCGGCCCCCTAATAATTAAATTTCTAGAACACCTTCGTTTTTAGGTAACATCGCATGTCTGCGAAGGAGTCACACTTGGAAACCTGGTTTTGGACATTTCAGCATTCCACCACACTTTAATACAGATGCTATGGTCCATTGCAAGGTTTGGAGGTATTCCGATGCCCCGAAGAGTTTCTTCCTACAAAACCATGATCCATAGGCCTGGATCGTCTATCCCCCTAGATGTTTATGAAAGGGATAGCCGGGTAGATTTTCCTCTTGGTTTGTTCTTGGTTGGTTCATAGGATAATTCCAAACCATGTTTGGGCACAAGTTATGGCAAGATCCAACCCAATTTCACCGAAACGGGGAGTTCCAGCCAATTAAATTCCAGGATCTTGTTTTTTCGGTGATAGTGTGCCTACGAAGCGAGTTACACTTGGGTACCATGTTTTGGACATTTCAGCATTCCACCACACTTTAATACACAATCTAGGGTCTATTGCAATGGTTTGGAGGTATTCCGATGCTCCGAGGCGCTTCTTCCTATGGAACTCTGATCTTTGGGCCTAGAATCGTCTACCCCCTAGATGTTCTTATGAAAGGGGTAGCCCGGTGGATTTTTCTCTTGGCGTTCTTCGTTGGGTTATAAGATAATTGCAAACCATGTTTGGGCACAATTTGTGACAATATCTAACCCGGTTTCACCAAAACTGGGAGTTCTCGGCCCCGTAATAATTAAATTTCCAGAACACCTTCGTTTTTAGGTAACATCGCATGTCTGCGAAGGGGTCACACTTGGAAACTAGGTTTTGGACATTTCAGCATTCCACCACACTTTAATACATATGCTAGGGTCCATTGCAAGGTTTGGAGGTATTCCGATGCCCCGAAGACCTTCTTCATACAAAACCCTGATCCGTGGGACTGGATCGTCAACCCCCTAGATGTTCTTATGAAAGGGTTATCCCGGTGGATTTTCCTCTTGGTTTGTGCTTTGTTGGGTCATAGGATAATTACAAACCATTTTTGGGAACAAGTTGTGACAATATCCAACCGGTTTCACCGAAACAGGGAGTTCCCGGCCCCCCTAATTAACAATTAAGTTTCAGGATCTTCGTTTTTAGGTGATAACGCATGTCTTCGAAGGGGGTGACACTTGGGTACTAGGTTTTGGACATTTCAGAATTCCACCAACACACTTTAATACACATGCTATGGTCCATTGCAAAGTTTTGTAGGTATTCCGATGCACCGAAGAGCTTCTTCTAACGAAACCCTGATTTGTGTGCCCCGGATCGTCTACCCCCTAGATGTTATTCTGACAGGGGTAGCTCGGTGGATTCTACTCTTTGTTTGTGCTTGGTTGGGTCATAGGATAATTCCAAACCATGTTTGGGCACAAGTTGTGACAACATCCAACCCGGTTTCACCGAAACGGGGATTACCCGACCCTGTAACAATTAAGTTTCAGGATCTTCGGTTTTAGGTGACATCACATGTCTGCGAAGGGGTCACACTTGGGAACCAGGTCTTGGACATTTAAAAATTACACCACACTTTAATACACATGCTAGGGTCCATTGCAAGGTTTGGAGGTATTCTGATGCACCGAAGAGCTTCTTCCTACAAAATCCTCATCCGTTGGCCTAGATCGTCTACCCCCCTAGATGTTCTTATGAAAGGGGTAGCCCGATGGATTTTTCTATTTGTATGTTCTTGGTTGGGTTATAGGTTAATTCCAAACCATGTTTGCGCACAAGTTGTAACATGATCCAACCTGGTTTCACCGAAACGGGGAGTTACGGCCCTCTAACAATTAAGTTTCAGGATCTTCGTTTTTAGGTTATAGCGCATGTCTACCAAGGGGTGACACTTGGGTACTAGGTTTTGGACATTTCAGCATTCCACCATACTTCAATACAAATGCCAGGGTCCATCGCAAGTGTTTGGAGGTATTCCGATGCTCCGAGGCGCTTCTTCCTATGAAACCTTGATCTGTGGGCCCTAGATCGTCTACCCCCTAGATGTTCTTATGAAAGGGGTAGCCCGGTGGATTTTTCTCTTGGTTTGTGCTTGGTTGGGTTATAGGATAATTCCAAACCATGTTTGGGCATATGTTGTGACAATATCCAACCCGATTTACTAGTATAATTACAACTGCGGTGACCCAGCATACCACTGCATGATGTAGTATATTATAGTCGTTGATATAACACTAATGAAACACCGTTCACTAGTATGATATCCCCAGAGTGGCACAATAGTAACACAGCAGGTCCAATACATGGCTGAAGGTTACAACTCACGCTATACACAAGATCCAGAGAACACTCTAGGTTAAAGAGAGAGAAAGAAACTTCTTACACAGAAGAATCAAAACTAAACAACTCAAATACTATCATACTAGTTAGACTAGTGTGCTAACTAATGGTCTGGCATTGCTTCTATTGCAATTCGCTATAGGAATAGGTTCTATGGTTAGAGATTCTATTCTTATCTAATTAGTAACTTCATCCTCACTTGAGTTGATGTATATGTTGACTTTCTTCACTTCCTTGAAGGGCTTTTAGCGGTTGATGATGATTCCTGGAGCATAACTTGATGTAGACGTCGTATGTATTGACTTCCTTGAAGGGCTTTTAGGGTTAAGAAGATACGTTGAGTACGAGCGTACTCATCAAGTGCACTAGAAAAGGAGTGGTTGATGCACTATAACTACAGCTACAGACCGTAGGTCGTAGGCAATGCAAGTTTTCATAAACATTTCTTCAAAGGTTGATTTTATTCTGAAAAGGTATGTCCGTCGGCCCTTCATGGGTTTACCAGAACCTTCATGGAGTTCCTTTCCCGCTGCGTTCGCAACTCCTTCCCGGAACATGGAGTAACAAGTTACAGTTCTTACACTCTGCAGAGGTGCGTTACTTTATCCATGAGAGATCAACTCTTTGTTGCACAACTGGGAAGCTTATTCCCGTCCACAATTCCATGATGTGGGGCCCAGAAGATGATCCAAGCCAATCACTGCCCCCTTCGCAACCTCGCATGCCTCCTTGGTGTACACCATGCCCACATATTGGATTACGGCAATGGTTTGTACAGACCGTTAGATGCCAGAACTATCGTGGGACGTTGAGGGTTCCCACCCATATGCTGCATATCCTCTACGAATTACCAATTAATATGCACGCTACGAGGATAACAACCACGACCTGCACATCCGACTACATGCGAGAGGAAGAAGATATAGCTGACTTCTCTGTCCCATTCGAAATCTCATGGTTAACGCGTGATATACGGCGCAAGAATCACTGGCGACATTGGTTGTTAAGTCCTAGATAATATGTTCCTTGACCACCGGAACTTTCATAGTAGGTTATTACCTCATGGTAAATAACCAATAATCACATTATTATAAAAATAGAGTTTTCGGATCTTTTCAAATGCAAGTGATGTCCATATTGGATTTGTAAAAAATACTTTACAGAAAATAACCAAAGGACATGAGCAAGTGTGAACTTGCCTTTTGTGATTGCAAGATTATGCACTCACAGTCTTCAAGACAATATATGATCCAATATCTGAAATCAGCATCATTGGTCCAGTAAGGACTAATGTTTAAAGAAGCAATATGATTTTATGCATAAGTAATGTGATTCACTTTATAAATGTGAATCCCTGGGGTAACGTTGTTCTAGGGTTTGGATGCTATAAATGATGTCTTTGAAATGTGTTGTACTTTTAGATAAGTGTTACACTTGTGCTTCTTATTAGGGCTTGTGAGTGTGTGTGAAACAACATGTAAGTACAATGTTATAAAACAATGAGACACACATAAATGTGAAATGCTACTCAAGATTGTTTATACCAGAGTTGTTGTTTGAAGTGGCAAAAAGAATAACGTTTGAAGAAAAGATTCCTTTTCTAAGGTCTAAACAATCTTTATTGTTAATAGGATGTGTTCAGTGTCTTTTGGTGTGTGATTGATTAGTTTGGACTTGAGATGCTTTATGTCTTAATTGGAGTATACCAAAGTTAACTATAAAAACATATGTAGTTTATTAGACATAATGTTTATAAGTCTTGAGACTAAAGATAACTTTAAAAAAACATAGATGGTTTGGAAGTGTAGTTCTTATGATATTTGAACCTTGTGTACTTGGTAATGTTTGCTTAAGGTTTCTTAAGAATGGTTACAATTTTACTTGGTGTAGTGGTTTCTTGATTTTATAATGGAATAGTAGCATTTACCTTTTTATAGATGAGTGGTTATAGTTTATAAACAAAGAAAAAATATTACTTAACTACATATGGACTTACTATAGTGTTGTGATGGTTTTGTAATATGGTGGTTGAAGTATATGGAAAATATTGGATTTAGCCACAAATAATTCTTGGGGATTTTATAATTGTTCCGGACCTTTTTAGAAAATAATTACTCATTTGGTTGAAGAATAATTCAATAAAATTGTATTTATAATGTTTTTAACCATTATGACTTCATTATATGAATATCTAAGACTAATACTATTTATTAAACTTAATTTCCTAATTTTTAGAAATATTATCAAATTTTATTTACCCTTATATGAATTATTAACTAAGGAAATAGGTTTAAATTCAAATTACTAGAGTATTAAGTTTTTATTACTTTAAAGTGGAATATTATATTTTTAACAAGTAGACATTATTTCTGTGATGATTTTGATATATTACTTTTATTTTTGTGATTCATAAATAATAAGATATGATTTTTATAAGATTTATTACTTTATAAATACTTAATAAATAATAAATACTTATTTAAGTGAAATAATAATGCATGATTCTAGTTTTAAAGTATTGTTTTTATTTTTCCAAGATTTTTGGTATTTTATTTATAGTTTTAACATTTACCATTATTAAAATAGGATTTATCAAAGTTTATTACTTTTAAAATCTTTATTAGATAATAATTATTTAAATTGTTAACATAACAAATTTTTATAATGGATTAATGTTATTGATTTTATTTTTCTAAACATTTTCATATATAATACATATTTTTCTGAATTATAAAACAAAAGTTATGGATTTAAGAAGATTTAATGATTTTATTTTATTTCTCAAATATTTAAATTTGGGTTTATATTATTTCTTTATTTATTAAACAGAAAATAACCTTTTGCATGGGTCTAAGCCTACCCAAGGTCACTGACCTATGGGCCTATGGCCACATCATCAGCCACGCGAGACAGAGACTATGTCAAACTGGCTGACTAGGCCGAGGGTGACGTTGGCATGACGTCATCGGAGCTTGATCCCCTCAGATCGATGATGGATCAGGTGATTTGGTGCGCGCGCGAGGCTATAGTGAGGCTTGTTGGAAAGAGGACGATGTGAGGAGTCTAGGAGTGGTGGCGCCGCTAGCAAATGGTCGTCGGAGGATGGTCAACGACGGTGGACAATGGCGGCGGTGTCGGGTGCTCGTGGTGTGAATGAACTAGAGCGAAATACAGAGAGTAAAAGGTACTAGAAGAACCAGTGGCTCACCCTGGTTGCAATGGTTGTGTCGGCAAGGACTGGTGCAGTCGGAGACGAGCTCTCCGACGAGGATTCCGAAAAACTGCCACAAAGAGGAACGGCAAAATTCGCCCTCTCCAGTGCTCCCCTTGATGCTAGATTCCACCCAGAAGATCTATGGAGCACAGGGCATCTCCATGGCTACTTGGAAGAGAGTGGGAAGGTGCGGCTCCATAGTGAGGCGATCTAGGGTTTCAGCACTGATGAATAAATTGAGAGAGAGAAAGAGAGAGAGCTACAGAGGGGGAAATGGGGATGAGGACGAATAGATGGCGTCGTGGCGTTCTTATCCCTTCCTTCCAGTAGCGGTAGCACGCATCACAGCACGGCGGTCCATCGACGACGGAGCTGCGGACAACGAGCTGCTTCCAGTAGGCGAGGTAGACGATGATGCGACATTTGCGAAAAAAACTTGGAACGTTTCCTCTCTTGATCCGCAGTCCCCACATTGGCCCACTCGTCAGTCACTGAGTGAGAGGAGCCGGGCTGGTTACTGGGCTGAGGTGGCTGTTGTGGGCTGCTCGTGAGCAGTGGATAAGGAGAAGGAAGTTGGGCCATGGGCCAGATTTGGTCTCCTTCTGTTTTTTCCTGGTTCTTTTTTTTTCTATATTCTGTTTTGTTTATAGATTTGAATTTGCATCTTTAATTTGAACTTTTCTAACAAAGTTTACTTGCTGAATATTTGCAGCAACAATTTATATTGATTGAGATTTATTTTGTAAATCTTAATGATAAATATTTTATATTTCTTTATTTTCTTTATATGAATCCCTTTTAATATTTTGCAGAAGCCTTTATTATTAATTTTCTTTCTATACTAAACCATGGCTTTATTATATGATATTTCCTTATTTATTTATAAAACTTAACTCTAGTTAACTCATAGTTTGAATAGAAATTTTTATATATAATGATCCTATATCATTATTTGATGCATAAAAGACAAAGGAAATCAGTATGGTTAATATTACTCCCATTAATTAAGAAAATGACAATGTACATATTCTATTATGATAAACATAGAAGTTTAGGGTTTGAATTGTAAGTGTTTACCCAAGGATTTAGGTTTCTTAATTTTCTTATATTCCTTTGTTGATGTGAGTAAAGATTTAATAGCTAAGCATATTGTCTTTTGTTTGTGATCTTTAATGGTATCAACTTGTAAAATAGGAAGTTATTAACTAAAATTTCATATGGAAAAGAATTGATAATAATATCTCCTAAACACATATGGTTAAGACAATTGGAAATGTCAGAGATGTGCTTAGGTGATTTGCTATAGGAAATATTCCTATAAGACTTTGTGGAAATAATATGATTTATCCAACAGAGGATATGGATGTTAATCTTGATCATAGATTTAGGGTTTAGTGTTTACCAAGAATTCCTATCTTCCATAGTTCACAATCCTGGACTTCTGATTAAGGAATTCCTTTCCTATATATACTACTTTTTCCTATCCATCATCATGGTTAGCATGATGAACTTTACTTCACAAGAATATTCCTATCCACCTTTTATTCTTCTAAACTCATTGATGAATCCAATGAGTTTGACACTAAAGCATTTCATGATCTTCACCTATCTAGACTAGGTTATATTAACTACTCTTCTGCTGATAACTTTCAATCCAACAAGTAGCTATTTCTAACTCCATTCCTATTCTTCCATAATCATCCACCACTAACATTACTTCAGTAGGTGGGTTTATAATTAGATATACATCCAATCCTACTCCACCTCAAGTGTTTACTATTTTCCAGAGGAAAATACTAACTCTATAATTCAATGCTACTCTAACATCATCTTAATCATACAGTCTTACCTGTAATTGACTCCAATATCTCATATTAGAGTTCAATAAAGTTTTACCCACCAATGTTACTTATACAAGATATAAGCATTCAATATTGGTGACTAAAGCATGATCATTATAATCCTTTGATCCCTTATGGTTTAGGTTTCTATTGAGCTAGTCAAGGCTTCATCAATACAACTTTACAATTGTATTGAAATTATCCTCTTAGTATCTCTTATTGGATTAAGGGTTGTTTATTCATGGACTATGCCCACTTGATCCAATAGAATTACTACTCGTAACTATCTTCAGGATTCCTCCTTGTAATTTTATTTATTACCATAAAACTAGATAATCTAAATAACTCTTCTATTCATTTAGGAGTGCTTTAACTCCATCAATTATCATATTGATTTGATTCTCTTCAATCACTCCCATCCTATAGATGTTATCTAAAACTAGCATTACTAATTACCTCTTCTTAGTTGTTTCTTTATAGGCACTTAAATGTATGTTATTATATGGTCAAGAGTTAATAGATTAAGAATTGGTGAATCAATAGTTGATTACTCAACATTGATGAACAACAGATATTGAGATAGGATTCCATAAGGATTGATTTGGAAAGAAAGATACATGGTGCATGATCTTGACTTGGTTTCTTTCCTAATCAATCACACTAAAGAATTAAAGTTAGGTATTACCATGACACTCATAGTAAGAATTGTTGGAGATATGCCCTAGAGGCAATAATAAATGTAGTTATTATTATATATTTGTGTTTATGATAAATGTTTACATTCATGGTATAACAGTATTAACAAGGAAACATTAATACTTGTGTGATTTGTAAACTAAATTAGAGTCCCTAGTAAAGCCTCTTCATAATACTAGCTTGTTGGTTAATAAATGATTATGGTTTCCCTATCATGGACATTGAGATGTTATTAACAACAGGATCATATCGTTAGGAGAATGGTATGATGGACATACTCCTATAGATAAGCGTAGCATAAAGATCAAGTCATTTTAATAGTTCAATTGCTATATGCTTTCTGATACATAGTAACCTAATTCCTTCGACCATGAGATCATGCTTATCACCATCACTGGAAGGATGCTTTGATGACATCAAATACCACACCGTAAGTGGGTGGTTATAAAGGTGGCATTGAGTGTTCGGAAAGTATGGGTTGAGGCACATGGATCAAGAGTGGGATTTGTCCATCCATATGATGGATAGATATACTCTGGGCCCTCTCGGTGGAATGTCATCCAATTGGCTTGCAAGCATGTGACTGTCTCACAAGGGATCACATATCACGGGAACGAGAAAAGAGTACTTATCAGTAACGAGGTTGAACTAGGTATGCAGAGATACCGACGATCAAAACCTCAGATAAGTGAACTATCATGAGACAAAGGGAAATTGGTATCGTATGTAAGTGGTTCATTCGATCTCAAAGTAATCGTAGAAATATGTGGGAGCCATATAAATTTCCAGATTCCTCTATTGGTTATTGTTCGGAGAAGTGTCTCGATCATGTCCGCATAATTCACGAACCGTAGGGAGACACACTTAAGGATTCGATGTTGCTAAGTAGTTAGGGAATGATGAGTAAGAGACCGAATATTTTTTGGAGTCTCGGATGGGATCCAGGATATCACGAGGAGATCCGGAATGGTCCGGAGAATAAGATTCATATAAGGAAAGTCATGTTTCGGAGTTGAAGAATGATTCCGGTGTTTTCATCAGGAAGGTTCTAGAAGGTTCCGGAAGGTCCGGCACTCCGGAGGGGAAGGGTACAAGAATGTGTCATAACAAGTTGGAATGGTTGCATCATGTACTAGGTGTCATCGCTGAGCAAAATAAAGGGATAAATCAAATCCTAGTTTGAAAAGTCAAACGCCAATTTGAAAAGTCAAACGGCAAGTTTGCTTGGTGGAGGGAGAGTAGGAAACCTACTTCGGGAGGAAGTCCTCCTCCCTCCACCGCCGGCCAAGGAGGCCGATTTGGGGTAGGACTCCCTCCTCCCAACCGGCGCCACCACCCCCTGCTGCCGCCGTCGCCTAGGGCACCACCAACTCGCCGAATTGGGGTGAAACCCTAACCCTAGCCGTCGGCTAGACTCCTCCCTTGGTGCCTCTAAACCGTAGATCACCAAGGCCTCTCTCATAGTCCACCATACTTGCTCCGGCTTAAGGAAAAGCCCTGCGAGATCTCCCCTCTACTTCTGGTACCACGCCGTCGTTCTACCGGAATCACGAGGAGAGTGCTACAACCTCCGCTGCCTGCTGGAACAAGGGAGAGGAAGGTCTACATCGAGTACCGAACGTGTGACAGACTGCAGGAGTGCTGCCAGAACGCAGTGCCGGAAGGATCGTCTACACGATCTTGAGATCGACAAGAGTACGACTACATCACCCACGAGAATCTGCTCTCGTTAAACACTTTGGAATCTTCGAGGGTGAGTTATTCTATCGACTCGTTGCTACAATCTAGTAGATAGATCTTGGCTTGTTTGTTTGTATGCGATAGAAAATTTTTGTTTTCCATGCTACGAACACCTATAGTGGTATCAGAGCCATGTCTATATGTAGATCTGTTGCACGAGTAGAACACAATGGTCATTGTGGGCGGTGGTGCTTTTATTATCAATTGCTTCTTGTGTACTTTGCATCTTGCGGTATGATGGGATGAAGCGGCCTGGGCTAACCTTACATGACATCGTTCATGAGACTTGCTCCACGCTCAACATGCAACTTGTATTGCATAAGTGGCTTTGCGGGTGTCTGTCTCTCCCATTATAGTATAGATCCAATTTACAACGGGCACTTGATAGTTAAAGCATGAACATTGTGGTTCTTGTTCGTAAGTTAGATCGACACTTATTGAAAGCCCCAAACCATGTAAAATATGCAAAGAAATTAGAGGCGTCTAACTTTGTTTTGCAGGGGTGTGCTGTGATGTGATATGGCCATGATTGTGATTATATTTGATGTATGCAATGTTCCTTATTGTAAGTTGGCAACCGGCAGGAGCCATATGGTTGTCTTTAATTTCTGTTAAGACCCGCGTGTCTATTCAAAGTAGATGTAATAGTTGAAGCTAGTGGACGACAATCATGAAGCAGCGTCATTGACCTTGATGCAATGCCGGTGATGATGGAGATCATGTTCGTCCTTGAAGATGGAGATCGGAAGCACAAAGAAGAAAGGACATATCATATCACATATTATGAATTGCATGTGATGATAATCCTCTATGCATCTTGTATTGCTTAGTTAACGACGGTAGCATTATAAGATGATCCCTCATGCACATAAATTTCAAGTTCTAAAGTGTTCATCCTTAGTAAGCACCGTTGCTAAAGCTTGTTGTTTCGAAGCACCACGTGATGATCGGGTGTGTTAGATTCTGCAAGTGTATACAACATGAGCAAGCCAGATTTGCTCATGCGGAAGCTAAGGTTTGATCTTGACGAGCCTAGCATGTACAGACATGGTCTCAGAACACGGATCATCGAAAGGTAAAGCATGAATCATATAGTGTATATGATGAACATGTCGATTATTCG
Source organism: Avena sativa (assembly GCA_916181665.1). Classification (NCBI taxonomy): domain Eukaryota; kingdom Viridiplantae; phylum Streptophyta; class Magnoliopsida; order Poales; family Poaceae; genus Avena; species Avena sativa. The sequence goes on from OV702297.1 coordinate 255,573,330, forward strand.
CCATTAAAGCTACATCAAATCTCGTGATGATCGGTTTTGATGTGGTGGATCTGGTTCGTGTGATCAATAAAACAATGTGAGGGATATTGTTTTGAGTGGGAGTTCACCTAGATTAATTTAACTATTAATTAGAACTCAATTTGTCATAAACTTAGTCTAAAACTATTGCAAATATGTTGTAGATCAATGGCAGCCCCTATCATCAATTTTAATGCGTTCCTAGAGAAAGAAAAGTTGAAAAACAATGGAAGCAACTTCGCGGATTGGTTCCGCAATTTGAGGATTGTCCTCAATGCTGGTAATTTGACCTATGTGCTGGATGCACCGCTGGGTGACCCGACTGCAGCTGATGCTACCGATGAAGTAAAGAATGTTTACCTCGCTCGGAAGAATCAGTACTCCACAGTTCAGTGTGCTATCTTGTATGGTTTGGAATCGAAGCTTCAGAAAAGGTTTGAGAACTCAGACCCACATGATATTGTCCGTGAACTCAAATTGATATTTGAGACTCACGCAGCAGTTGAGAGTTACGAGGCTTCTGAAAAGTTCTTTAACTGCAAGATGGAAGAGGGCAGCTCCGTCAGTGAGCATGTGCTTAAGATGTCTAGGCACGGAAACAAAATCCAAAGCTTGGGTATAGTGATTCCTAATGCTTTGGGGATTTACCGTGTCCTCCAATCACTACCACCAAGTTACAAGAACTTTGTGATGAACTACAATATGCAAAGCATGAACAAGCAGTTGCCAGAACTCTTCTCCTTGTTAAAATCTGTAGAAGTGGAGATCAAGAAAGAGCACCAAGTGTTGATGGTTAATAAGACCACCAAATTCAAGAAAGGCAAGTCTAAGCAAAAGGTACACTTCAAGAAGGGTGGTAAAAAAGTTGCCGCACTGACGAAGAAGACTAAGGCTGGACCTAAGCCTGATACTGAGTGCTTTTACTGCAAGGGAGAAGGTCACTGGAAGCGGAATTTCCCAAAGTACTTGGCGGATTTGAAGAACGGCAACATGAAGAAGAAAGGTATATCCGATATACATGTTATTGATGTGTATGTCACTAGTACTCGTAGTAGTGCCTGGGTATTTTATACTGGTTCGGTTGCTCATATTTGTAACTCGAAACAGGTGCTGCAGAATAAACGGAAGCTAGCGAAGAATGAGGTGACGATGCGCGTAGGAAATGGATCAAAGGTTGATGTGATCGCGGTCGGCACCCTACCTCTTCATCTACCATCGGGATTAGTTTTATACTTAAATAATTGTTTTTTGGTGCCTGCGTTAAGCATGAACATTATATCGGGATCTTGTTTATTGCGAGACGGTTACTTGTTTAAGTCCGAGAATAATGGTTGTTCGATTTATATGAGTAATATGTTTTATGCACATGCACCTTTGATAGATGGTCTATTCTTATTGAATCTCGATAGTGGAAATACACATATTAATAACATTGAAGCTAAACGTTTGAAATTGAGCGATAACTCGACTTATATGTGGCACTGTCGTCTTGGTCACATTGGAGTGAAGCGTATGAAGAAACTCCATTCTGATGGACTTCTTGAATCACTTGATTTCGAATCACTTAAAAGATGCGAAGCATGTCTGATGGGTAAAATGACTAAGACTCCATTTTCTGGTATGATGGAGCGAGCTACGGACTTATTGGAAATCATACATACCGATGTGTGTGGCCCAATGAGTGTAGCATCGCGCGGTGGTTATCATTATGTTCTTACCTTCACGGATGACTTGAGTAGATATGGGTATATCTATTTCATGAAACATAAGTCCGAAACTTTCGAGAAGTTTAAGGAATTTCAAAATGAGTTAGAGAATCAACGTAACAAGAAGATTAAATTTCTACGTTCTGATCGTGGAGGTGAATATCTAAGTTACGAGTTTGGCGAGCATTTGAAGAAATGCGGAATACTTTCACAATTAACACCGCCGGGAACACCACAATGTAATGGTGTGTCCGAACATCGTAATCGAACTCCCTTAGATATGGTTCGTTCTATGATGTCACTTATAGATTTACCGCTATCATTTTGGGGTTATGCGTTAGAAACAGCCGCATTCACTTTAAATAGGGCACCATCTAAATCTGTTGAAACGACACCCTATGAATTATGGTTTGGGAAGAAACCTAAATTGTCGTTTCTTAAAGTTTGGGGTTGCGAAGCCTATGTAAAGAAGTTACAGCCGGACAAGCTTGAACCCAAAGCGGAAAAATGCATCTTCATAGGATATCCAAAGGAAACTATTTGGTATACCTTCTATCATAGATCCGAAGGCAAAATCTTCGTTGCCAAGAATGGATCCTTTCTAGAGAAGGAATTTCTCTCGAAAGAAGTGACTGGAAGGAAAGTAGAACTCGACGAGGTTGTCGAACCTTCTCTCAAATTTGTGTGTAGCACAGCACCGGAAGAAGTTCCTGTGGTGCCTGCACCAATAAGAGAGGAAGCTAATGATGGTGATCATGAAACTTCGGTTGAAGTTGATACAGAGCCTCGCAGGGCAACGAGAACTCGTACCACTCCTGGTTGGTACGATCCCGTTATGAGTGTCATGTTGGTGGACAACACCGATGACCCTGCGACATATGAGGAAGCGATGATGAGCCCAGATTCCAATAAATGGCAAGAAGCCATGAAATCCGAGATTGGATCCATGTACGAAAACCAAGTATGGACTTTGGTGGACTTACCAGATGGCCGGAAGGCTGTCGAGAACAAATGGATTTTCAAGAAGAAAATAGATGCTGATGGTAATGTTACTGTCTATAAAGCTCGACTTGTCGCAAAAGGGTTTTGACAAATTCAAGGAGTTGACTACGATGAGACTTTCTCACCAGTAGTGAAGCTAAAGTCTGTGAGGATTTTGTTAGCAATCGCTACATATTATGATTATGAGATATGGCAGATGGATGTCAAAACAGCGTTCCTCAATGGAGACATTGATGAAGAGTTGTATATGATGCAACCCAAAGGTTTTGTCGATCCTAAATATGCTAACAAGGTATGCAAACTTCAACGGTCCATATATGGATTGAAGCAAGCATCCCGAAGTTGGAATCAACGTTTTGATAAGGTAATCAAAAGTTTTGGTTTTATACAAACTTATGGAGAAGCTTGTATTTACAAGAAAGTGAGTGGGATCTCTGTAACATTCTTAATACTATATGTAGATGACATATTGTTGATTGGGAATGATGTAGACCTTCTTAATAGTGTCAAGGAATATTTGAATAATAGTTTTTCAATGAAAGATCTTGGCGAAGCAGCTTACATATTAGGCATAAAGATTTATAGAGATAGATCGAGACGCCTAATATCATTGTCACAAAGTACATATTTGGACAAAGTTCTAAAGAGGTTTGGAATGGAAGATAGCAAGAAAGGGTTCTTTCCCATGTTACCCAATACGACCTTGAGTAAAACTCAAAGTCCAGCAACGGCAGAAGATAGAGAAAGGATGAGTAAGACTCCCTATGCCTCAGCCATAGGATCTCTAATGTATGCCATGCTATGTACTAGAACCGACATTGCATATGCTGTTAGTTTAACTAGCAGATATCAAAGATATCCAGGAGTGGATCATTGGACAGCGGTCAAAAACATCCTTAAGTACTTGAGAAGAACTAAGGATATGGTTCTTTCTTATGGAGGTGATGAACAGCTCGTTGTTAATGGTTACACCGATGCTAGTTGGAACACCGATCCGGATGATTCTAAATCACAATCTGGATACGTATTTACTTTGAATGGTGCAGCAGTTAGTTGGAGGAGTGCAAAACAAAGCGTTGTGGTGAGATCTTCAACTGAATTGGAATACATAGCTGCTTCGGAGGCTTCACAAGAAGCGATATGGATGAAGGAGTTCATTACAGAGCTCAGTGTGGTTCCAAGTGCGCTGGACCCAATGTCTATCTACTGTGATAACATGGGCGCCATAGCCAATGCGCAAGAACCAAGGTCACACAAGAAGCTGAAGCACATCAAGCTATGTTTTCACGCTATTCGAGAACATGTCCAAGATGGTAACATAAAGATTTGCAAAGTACACACAGATCTAAATGTGGCGGATCTGTTGACTAAACCTCTCCCGAGGGCAAAACATGACCAACACCAAACTGCCATGGGTGTTCAGTATATTACCATGTAATATAGATTAGTTGACTCTAGTGCAAGTGGGAGACTGTTGGAGATATGCCCTAGAGGAAATAATAAATGTAGTTATTATTATATGTTTGTGTTTATGATAAATGTTTACATTCATGCTATAATAGTATTAACAAGGAAACATTAATACTTATGTGATTTGTAAACTAAATTAGAGTCCCTAGTAAAGCCTCTTCATAATACTAGCTTGTTGGTTAATAAATGATTGTGGTTTCCCTATCATGAACATTGAGATGTTATTAACAACAAGATCATATCGTTAGGAGAATGGTATGATGGGCATACTCCTATAGATAAGCGTAGCATAAAGATCAAGTCATTTTAATAGTTCAATTGCTATATGCTTTCTGATACATAGTAACCTAATTCCTTCGACCATGAGATCATGCTTATCACCATCACCGGAAGGATGCTTTGATGACATCAAACACCACACCATAACTGGGTGGTTATAAAGGTGGAATTGAGTGTTCGGAAAGTATGGGTTGAGCCACATGGATCAAGAGTGGGATTTGTCCATCCATATGACGGATAGATATACTCTGGGCCCTCTTCGTGGAATGTCATCCAATTGGCTTGCAAGCATGTGACTGGCTCACAAGGGATCACATCTCACGGGAACGAGAAAAGAGTACTTATCAGTAACGAGGTTGAACTAGGTATGCAGAGATACCGACGATCAAAACCTCAGATAAGTAAACTATCGTGAGACAAAGGGAAATTGGTATCGTATGTAAGTGGTTCATTCGATCGCAAAGTAATCGTATAAATATGTGGGAGCCATATGAATTTCCAGATTCCTCTATTGGTCATTGTTTGGAGAAGTGTCTCGATCATGTCCGCATAATTCACCAACCGTAGGGAGACACACTTAAGGATTCGATGTTGTTGAGTAGTTATGGAATGATGAGTAAGATACCGAATGTTGTTCGGAGTCTCAGATGGGATCCGAGATATCATGAGGAGATTCGGAATGGTCCGGAGAATAAGATTCATATAAGGAAAGTCCTGTTTCGGAGTTGGAGAATGATTCCGGTGTTTTCATCGGGAAGGTTCTAGAAGGTTCCGGAAGGTCCGGCACTCCAGAGGGGAAGGGTACATGAATGTGTCATAACAAGTTGGAATGGTTGCATCATGTACTAGGTGTCATCGCTGAGCAAAATAAATGGATAAATCAAATCCTAGTTTGAAAAGTCAAACGCCAATTTGAAAAGTCAAACGGCAAGTTTGCTTGGTGGAGGGAGAGTAGGAAACCTACTTGGGGAGGAAGTCCTCCTCCCTCCATCGCCGGCCAAGGAGGCCGAGTTGGGGGAGGACTCCCTCCTCCCAACCGGCGCCCTCCCACCTATATAAGGAGGTGCAGGGGTGCCCCTCTAGGACACACCTCTCACCACCCAAACCCTAGCCCTAAGCCGCCAGCGCCACCACCCCCTGCTGCCGCCGCCTAAGGCACCACCAACTCGCTGAGTTGGGTGAAACCCTAACCCTAGCCGCCGGCTAGACTCCTACGTTGGTGCCTCTAAACCCTAGATCACTAAGGCCTCTCTCATAGTCCACCATACTTGCTCTGGCTTAAGGAGAAGCCCTGCGAGATCTCCCCTCTACTTCCGGTACCACGCCGCCGTGCTACCGGAATCACGAGGAGAGTGCTACAACCTCCGCTGCCTGCTGGAACAAGGGAGAGGAAGGTCTACATCGAGTACCGAACGTGTGACCGATTGCGGGAGCGCTGCCAGAACGCAGCGCCGGAAGGATCGTCTACACGATCTTGAGATCGGCAAGAGTACGACTACATCACCCACGAGAATCTGCTGTCGTTAAACACTTTGGAATCTTCGAGGGTGAGTTATTCTATCGACTCATTGCTACAATCTAGTAGATAGATCTTGGCTTGTTGTTTGTATGCGATAGAAAAATTTTGTTTTCCATGCTACGAACCCCAGAAGAATAGATAAGAATAAGAGAGGTCAGGATTAGTCATTACATTCTTATTACTTGAGTTGTAATCTGAACTTGGTATTCATAAGTTGTTGGGAGGAACATTATGATATGATCTCTTAAGGATCAAATATCAATCATTAAGTAATGCATTAAGTTTTAAAGTTTATTATATTTGATCTACCCTTAGATCAAATCATGTTTACCCTGATAAGGTTTTAGCAAAGGTCATATTGAAACTTATTGCAGTCAACTTGATGATCTACTTCAATTCCATCAAGTTGAGAGAATCTTCAATCACTTTGACAAGTTTTTATTTGAAAGCGCGAAAATTATTCGGATTTTCTATGCATGAATGCAATGCACACATCTGGGTTCAGCTTATTTCTGAGCTCTAATGCTGGGATGTTACAGACTCTCCCCCTTAAAATAAACTTCGTCCTCAAAGTTCGCAAACTCTCATGTTTCAGAGTAAGGAATTGACTTGTGTGGGTTACGGTATTTCTCAACTCCATGGTAACCTTAAATGGAATAATCGTAGTATTGTATATCCTGATTAGATATCCTAATCCAACTCTTTTTATTTAATTATCGAACTTTCTTACTATGTTATATAAAGTCTAGGAAGTCTCCCAACACAAGTTTTTCAATTATTATAACACAATAGTTGTGGTCAAAATACTAGATATGTCATTAGCTACGGAGTTGGCGACCAACATGCAAATTAGTCTTGATGAACTGTTAGGCCCCCACCTCGACCTTCTACCCAAGGCTGCTATAGCCCCTAGATATGTTGCAGGTGAGGATTTGGTCAGCAAAGAGAGGCTGAAAGAACTGCCAACACAAATGCGGAATCTCCATCAATGGTACTCGGCGGTCATAAAGCAGGGGAGAATAATGATCGTAGCCAATGTCCCACGTGAGTACTACTTCAGACCCGAAGAGGTCCATATTGAGTTTCTAGAATTGTTCCAGTTATACCATTTTGACGCCCTGGACAAATCCATCCTCAGCTGCTATTGTCTATAAGTTGTTGAATTCATTGTCTACATGTTCAGTTTTTGAGTTGTTCAGTTCAGCACATGTAATTATCCTTATTATGCAGAATGAAGATCCTGGAATGTAGAAGAAAAGGAATCTATAATACTGGGTTCATTGACCTAGATAAAGTATATATAACCATGCTAATGGATAACCCCGAGGAGACGGAGGAAAACATTCTAAGGTTTTTAATGGAGAAGAATTTCTCTGACCACATACTGTTTCCTTACAATTTTAGGTGAGGGTCTTACTCTATTGTACACATTCACTTTTGATTAGTCGATGCTAATAAGTGTAACTGATGAGTTACTTATGTATATATAAATGTTTGTAGCTCCACTGGGTTCTGCTAGACATTCAACTTGATAAGCGAAGAATTGATGACATGGACCCATCAAAGAGAAACCTGGAAGATTTCCGCAGCATGCAGGACATGCTCCAGAAGTAAGTTTCGCTCTATATCGGTCTCTTTCGTTGATTTCCTGAGATATCAGGTAATGAATAACTCATTCCTTCATTTCCTTTGTCTGGCAGGGTTTGGATCTGGCTCAAGCGCGAGGTTAAGGGTTCCTTTATTGAGAAGCTGACATTTAAGGCGGTCTCGGTAAGTAGCACGTGATATGTCCGCGCATCTCTTTACTTCTAGTTTCAATACAATAATGATGCTAGATTATTATTTTGATTGAATTCTATTCTCGTAAAGTGCGCGAGGCAGCCACAAGGGTCGAATCTATGTGGATTCTATGTATGCGAGTTCATTCACACGTTTACCACCGAACACAATGATTATAGAGTCGACGTAAGAAATGCATTCACACCATCATTTTATTTTCTTCACCTTTTGTTATCATGATTAATATTCATATTGATCTCCTTTTTCTTCTATATAGTTCGAGAGAATGCGGGATCAACTACTACCAGAGAAATGCGTACTACCAATTGCAGAGGAGTTGGCGGGATTTATTGTCAAAGAGATCATAGACGATGCTAGAGAATTTAGTGTGAATAGGCGCTACTGATCTCCATGTAATCGAACACACGTGATCTAGTCCCAGTATTTTGTGATCTCCATGTAACTATGTAAATTGTATATATTTGTATGCTCGATATCATAATACAAGTTATCTTATATATGCATGAATGTGTACGATATGTGGTGGCGTAGAAATATTCAAAAACTATGTTGAAATGAAAAATAAGTAAATAAAACAATAAAAAATGAAATCTCTGCCGTGGTAGAGAAAGGGCACAAAATGCTGCCACGACAGAGAACCACTAGTCCAAGGTAATGCTTTGTCGCGGCAAAGAAAAGATGCAAATGCTGCCGCGGTAGAGACCCACTAGTCCCAGTCCTTAACACCAACCGGTACTAGTGGGGGTGCACACTGAACGCGCAGGGACAGCCACGTGGACATCCACTAGTCCCGGCTGGTAACAGGGCCGGGACTAGTGGTGGGCCTCTAGTCCCGCTTGACTAGTCCTGGTTCCAAAACCGGGACTAAAGGCCCCTCGGCCCGGGACTAGACCAAATTTCCACTAGTGTTTGGAGGTATTCTGATGTCCCGAAGACCTTCTTCCTATTAGACCCTAATCCCTAGGCCTGGATCGTCTACCCTCCTAGATGTTCTTATGAAAGGGGTAGCCTGGTGGATTTTCCTCTTGGTTTGTGCTTGGTTGGGTCATAGGATAATTCCAAACTATGTTTGGGCACAAGTTGTGACAAGATCCAACCCGGTTTCACTGAAACGGGGAGTTCCTGGCCCCCTAACAATTAAGTTTCGGGATCTAAGTTTTTAGGTGATAGCACCTGTCTACAAAGGGGGAGACACTTGGGTACCAGGTTTTGGACATTTCAGCATTCCACCACACTTTACTACACATTCTAGGGTCCATTGCAAGGTTTGGAGGTATTCCGATGCGCTCCGAAGAGCTTCTTCTAACGAAACCCTGATTTGTGGGCCCTAGATCAACTACCCCCTAGATGTTCTTCTAACAGGGGTAGACCGGTGGATTTTCCTCTTGATTTGTGCTTGGTTGGGTCATAGGATGATTCCAAACCATGTTTGGGCAAAAGTTGTGTCAAGATCCAACCCGGTTTCACCTAAACGGGGAGTTCCCGGCCCCCTAACAGTTAAGTTTCAGGATCTTCGTTTTTAGGTCACATCTCATGTCTGCGAAGGGGTCACACTTGGGAACCACGTTTTGGACATTTCAAAATTACACAACACTTTAATACACATTCTAGGGTCCATTGCATGGTTTGGAGGTATTCCGAAGCCCCGAAGAGCTTCTTCCTACAAAACCCTGATCCATGGGCCTGGATCGTCTACCCCCTAGATGTTCTTATGAAAGGGGTAGCCCGGTAGATTTTTCTCTTGGTTTGTTCTTGGTTGGGTTATAGGATAATTCCAAACCATGTTTGGGCACAATTTGTGAAATGATCCAACCCGGTTTCACCGAAACGGGGAGTTCCTGGCCCCCTAACAATTAAGTTTCAGGATCTTCGTTTTTAGGTAATAGCACATGTCTACAAATAGGATGACACTTGGGTTATAGGTTTTGGACATTTCAGCATTCCACCATACTTTAATACACATGCTAGGTCCATTTTCATGGGTTTGGAGGTATTCCGATGCTCCGAGGCGCTTCTTCGTATGAAACCCTGATCTGTGGGCCCCAGATCGTTTACCCCCTAGATGTTCCTATGAAAGGGGTATCCCTGTGGATTTTTATCTTGGTTTGTGCTTATTCGGTTATAGGATAATTCTGAACCAAGTTTGGGCACAATTTGTGACAAGATCTAACCCGGTTGCACCAAAACTTGGAGTTCTCGGCCCCCTAATAATTAAGTTTCCAGAACACCTTCGTTTTTAGGTGACATCACATGTCTGTGAAGGGGTCACAATTGGGAACCATGTTTTGGACATTTCAGCATTTCGACACACGTTAATACACATGCTAGGGTCCATTGCAAGGTTTGGAGGTATTTCGATGCCCTGAAGAGCTTCTTCCTACAAAACCCTGATCTATGGGCCTAGATCGTCTATCCCCCTAGATGTTCTTATGAAAGGGGTAGCCCGGTGGATTTTCCTCTTGGTTTGTGCTTGGTTGGGTCATAGGATAATTCCAAACCATGTTTTCGCACAAGTTGTGACAAGATCCAACCCGGTTTCACCGAAATGGGGAGTTCCCGGCCGCCTAACAATTAAGTTTCAGGATCTAAGTTTTTAGGTGATAGCAGCTGTCTACGAAGGGGGAGACACTTGGGTACCAGGTTTTGGACATTTTAGCATTCCACCGCACTTTAATACACATGCTAGGGTCCATTTCAAGGTTTGGAGGTATTCCGATGCGCTCCGAAGAGCTTCTTCTAACGAAACCCTGATTTGTGGCCTTCGGATCATCTGCCCCCTAGATGTTCTTCTAACAGGGCTAGCCCGGTGGATTTTCCTCTTTTTTTGTGCTTGATTGGGTCATAGAATAATTCCAAAACATGTTTGGGCAAAAGTTGTGACAAGATCCAACCCGGTTACACCTAAACGGGGATTTCTCGGCCCCCTTACAATTAAGTTTCAGGATCTTCGTTTTTAGATGACATCTCATCTCTGCGAAGGGGTCACACTTGGGAACCACGTTTTGGACATTTTCAAAATTACACCACATGTTTTGGTCCATTGCAAGGTTTGGAGGTATTCCGAAGCCCCGAAGAGCTTTTTCCTACAAAAACCTGATCCGTGGGCCTGGACTGTCTACCCCCCTAGATGTTCTTATGGAAGGTGTAGCCCGGTGGATTTTTCTATTGGTTTGTTCTTGGTTGGGTTATAGGATAATTCCAAACCATGTTTGCGCACAAGTTGTGAAATGATCCAACCCGACTTCACTAAAATATGGAGTTCTCGTCCCCCTAACAATTAAGTTTCAGGATCTTCATTTTTAGTTAATAGCGCATGTCTACGAAGGGGGTGACACTTTGGTTCTATGTTTTGGACATTTGAGCATTCCACCATACTTTAATACACATGCAAGGTCCATTTATAGGGTTTAGATGTATTCCGATGCTCCGAGGCGCTTCTTCCTATGAAACCCTGATCTCTGGGCCCTAGATCATCTACCCACTAGATGTTCTTATGAAAGGGGTAGCCCGGTGGATTTTTTTGTTGGTTTGTGCTTGGTTGGGTTATAGGATAATTCCAAACCATGTTTGGGCACAATTTGTGACAATATCGAACCCGGTTTCACCGAAATTGGGAGTTCTCGCCCCCCTAATAATTAAATTTTCAGAACTCCTTCGTTTTTAGGTGACATCGCATGTCTGCGAAGGGGTCACACTGACCCAGGTTTTGGACATTTCAGCATTCCTCACACTTTAATACACATTCAAGGGTCCATTGCAAGGTTTGAAGGTATTCCGATGCCCCGAAGAGCTTCTTCCAACAAAACCCTGATCTGTGGGCCTGGATCGTCTACCCTCCTAGATGTTCTTATGATAGGGGTAGCCCGGTGGAGTTTCCTCTTGGTTTGTGCTTGGTTGGGTCATAGGATAATTCCAAACCATGTTTGGGCACAAGTTGTGACAAGATCCAACCCGGTTTCACCAAAACGGGGTGTTCCCAGCCCCCTAATTAATAATTAAGTTTTAGGATCTTTGTTTTTTAGGTGATAGCACATGTCTACGAAGGGGGTCACACTTGGGTACTAGGGTTTGGACATTTCAGCATTCCACCAGCGCACTTTAATACACATGGTAGGGTCCATTGCAAAGGTTGGTAGGTATTCTGATGCTCCGAAGAGCTTCTTCTAACGAAACCCTGATTTGTGGGCCCCGGATCATCTACCCCCTTGATGTTCTTCTGGCAGGGGTAGCCCGGTGGATTTTCCTCTTGGTTTGTGCTTGGTTGGGTCATAGGATAATTCGAAACCATGTTTGGGCACAATTTGTGACAAGATCCAACCCAGTTTCACCAAAACGAGGAGTTACCGGTCAATTAAATTCCAGGATCTTTGTTTTTTCGGTGATAGTGCATGCCTACGAAGCGGGTTACACTTGGGTACCTTGTTTTGGACATTTCATCATTCCACCACACTTTAATAGAAATGCTAGGGTCTATTCCAAGGGTTTGAAGGTATTCAGATGCTCTGAGGCGCTCCTTCCTATGAAACCCTGATCTATGGGCCCAGAATCGTCTACCCCCTAGATGTTCTTATGAAAGGGGTAGCCCGGTGGATTTTTCTCTTGGTTTGTTCTTGGTTGGGTTATAGGATAATTGCAAACCATGTTTGGGCACAATTTGTGACAAGATCCAACCCGGTTTCACCGAAACTGGGAGTTCTCTGCCCCCTTATAATTAAATATCTAGAACACCTTCATTTTTAGGTGACATCACATGTCTGCTAAGGGGTCACACTTGGGAACCAGATTTTGGAAATTTTAGCATTCCACCACACTTCAAACACATGCTAGGGTCCATTGGAAGGTTTGGAGGCATTCCGATGCACCGAAGAGCTTCTTCCTACAAAACCCTGATCCGTGGGCCTGGATCATCTACCCCCCTAGATGTTCTTATTTAAGGGGTAGCCCGGTGGATTTTCCTCTTGGTTTGTGCTTGGTTGGGTCAAAGGATAATTCCAAACCATTTTTGGGCACAAGTTGAGACAAGATCCAACCCGGTTTTACCAAAACTGGGAGTTCCCGGTCGCCTAACAATTAAGTTTGAGGATCTAAGGTTTTAGGTGATAGCACCTGCCTACGAAGGGGGAGACACTTGGGTACCAGGTTTTGGACATTTCAGCATTCGACAACACTTTAATACACATGCTAGGGTCGATTGAAAGGTTTGGAGGTATTCCGATGCGCTCTGAAGAACTTCTTCTAACGAAACCCTGATTTGTGGGCCCTGGATCATCTGCCCATAGATGTTCTTCTAACAGGGGTAGCCCGGTGTATTTTCCTCTTGGTTTGTCCTTGGTTGGGTCATAGGATAATTCCAAACCATGATTGGGCAAAACTTGTGACAAGATCCAACCCGGTTTCACCTAAACGGGGAGTTCCCGGCCCCCTAACAATTAAGTTTCAGGATCTTCATTTTTAGGTGACATCTCATGTCTACGAAGGGGTCACACTTCGGAACCACGTTTTGGGCATTTCAAAATTACACCACACTTTAATACACATGCTAGAGTCCATTGCAAGGTTTGGAGGTATTCCGATGCCCCGAAGAGCTTCTTCCTACAAAACCCTGATCCGTGGGCCTGGATCGTCTACCCCCTAGATGTTCTTAAGAAAGGGGTACCGGTGGATTTTTCTCTTGGTTTTTTCTTGGTTGGTTACAGGATAATTCCAAACCATGTTTTGGGCACAAGTTGTGAAATGATCCAACCCGGTTTCACCGAAACGGGGAGTTCACGGCCCCCTAAAAATTAATTTTCAGGATCTTCCTTTTTTAGGTAATAGCACATGTCTACGAAGGGGGTGACACTTGGGTACTAGGTTTTGGACATTTCAGCATTCCACCATACTTTAAATGAAAGCCTGATCTGTGGGCCCCAGATCGTCTACCCACTAGATGTTCTTAGGAAAGGGGTACTCCGGTGGATTTTTCTCTTGGTTTTTGCTTGGTTGGGTTATATGATAATTCCAAACTATGTTTGGGCACAATTTGTGACACAATCTAACCTGGTTTCACCGAAACTAGGAGTTCTCGGACCCCTAATAATTAAATTTGCAGACCACCTTCATTTTTAGGTGCCATCACATGTCTGCGAAGGGGTCACACTTGGGAACCAGGTTTTGGACATTTGAGCATTCCTCCACACTTTAATACACATGCTAGGGTCCATTGCAATGTTTGGAGGTATTCCGATGCCCCGAAGAGCTTCTTCCTACAAAACCCTGATCCGTGGGCCTGGATCGTCTACCCCCTAGATGTTCTTATGAAAGGGGTAGCCCGGTGAAGTTTCCTCTTGGTTTGTGCTTGGTTCGGTCATAGGATAATTCCAAACCATGTTTGGGCACAAGTTGTGACAGGATCCAACCCGGTGTCACTGAAACGGGGAGTTCCCGGCCCCCTAATTAACATTTACGTTTTAGGATCTTCGGTTTTAGGTGATATCGCATGTCTATGAAGGGGGAGACACTTGGGTACTATGTTTTGGACATTTCAGCATTCCACCAGGGCACTTTAATACACATGGTAGGGTCCATTGCAAAGGTTTGTAGGTATTCTGATGCTCTGAAGAGCTTCTTCTAACGAAACCCTGATTTGTGGGCCCCGGATCATCTACCCCCTTGATGTTCTTCTGACAGGGGTAGCCCGGTGGATTTTCCTCTTGGTTTGTGCTTGGTTGGGTCATAGGATAATTAGAAACCATGTTTGGGCACAAGTTGTGACAACATCCAACCCAGTTTCATGAAACAAGGAGTTACTAGCCAATTAAATTCCAGGATCTTTGTTTTTCGGTGATAGTGCATGCCTACAAAGCGGGTTACACTTGGGTACCATTTTTTGGACATTTCATCGTTCCACCACACATTACTACACATGATAGGGTCCATTGCAAGGGTTTGAAGGTATTCCGATGCTCTGAGGCGCTTCTTCCTATGAAACCCTGATCTGTGGGCCCAGAATCGTCTACCCCCTAGATGTTCTTATGAAAGGGGTAGCCCGATGGATTTTTCTCTTGGTTTGTGCTTGGTTGGGTTATAGGATAATTGCAAACCATGTTTGGGCACAATTTGTGTCAAGATCCAACCCGGTTTCACCGAAACTGGGAGTTCCCGGCCAATTAAATTCCATGATTTTCGTTTTTCGGTGATAGTGCATGCCTACGAAGCGGGTTACACTTGGGTACCATGATTTGGACATTTCAGCAGTCCACCACACTTTAATACACATGATAGAGTCCATTCCAAGGGTTTGGAGGTATTCCGATGCTCTGAGGCGCTTCTTCATATGAATCTGTGGGCCCATAATGGTCTACCACCAAGATGTTCTTATGAAAGGGATAGACAGGTGGATTTTCCTCTTGGTTTGTGCTTGGTTGGGTCATAGGATAATTCCAAACCATGTTTGGGCACAAGTTGTGACAAGATCCAACCCGGTTTCACCGAAACAGGGAGTTCCCTGCCAATTAAATTCCAGGATCTTCTTTTTTTTGGTGATAGTGCATGCCTACGAAGCGGGTTACACTTGGATACCAGGTTTTCGACATTTTAGAATTCCATCACACTTTAATACACATTCTAGGGTCCATTGCAAGGTTTGGAGGTATTCTGAAGCACCGAAGAGCTTCTTCCGACAAAAGCCTGATACGTGGGCCTAGATCGTCTACCCCCTAGATGTTCTTATGAAATGGGTAGCCCGATGGATTTTCCTATTGGTCTGTGCTTGGTAGGGTTATAGGATAATTCCAAACTATGTTTGGGCACAAGTTGTGACATTATCCAACCCGGTTTCACCGAAACGGGGAGGTCCCGGCCCCCTAACAATTAAGTTTCAGGATCTTCATTTGTAGGTAATAGCGCATGTCTACGAAGGGGGTGACACTTTGGTACCGGGTTTTGGACATTTCAGCATTCCACCATACTTTAATACACATGCTAGGGTCCATTGCAAGTGTTTGGAGGTATACCGATGCTCCGAGGCGCTTCTTCCTATGAAACCCTGATCTGTGGGCCTAGATCGTCTACCCCCTACATGTTCTTATGAAAAGGGTAGCCCGGTGGATTTTTCTCTTGGTTTGTTCTTGATTGGGTTATAGGATAATTCCAAACCATGTTTGGGCATATGTTGTGACAAGATCCAACCCGGTTTCACCGAAATGGGGAGTTCCCAGCCCCCTAACAATTAAATTCTAGAACAAGTTTGTTTTTAGGTGACACCGCATATCCTGGAAGTGGTCACACTTTGGAACCTGGTTTTGGACATTTTAGCATTCCAACACACTTTAATACACATGATAGGGTCCATTGCAACGTTTGGAGGCATTCCAACACACTTTAATACCCTGATCTATTGGCCTGGATCGTCTACCCCCCTAGATGTTCCTTATGAAAGGGGTAACCCGGTGGATTTTCCTATTTGTTTGTGCTTGGTTGGGTCATAGGATAATTCCAAACCGTGTTTGGGCACAAGCTATGACAATATCCAACCCGGTTTCACTAAAACGGGAAGTTCCCGGCCCCCTAACCATTAAGTTTCAGGATCTATGTTTTTAGGTGATAGCGCATGTCTACGAAGGGCGTGACACTTGGGTACCAGGTTTTGGACATTTCAGCATTCCACCGCACTTTGATACATATGCTAGGGTCCATTGCAAGTGTTGGAGGTATTCCGATGCGCTCCGAAGACCTTCTTCTAATGAAATCGCGATTTGTGGGCCCCGAATCATCTACCCCCTAGATGTTCTTCTGACATGGGTAGCCCGGTGGATTTTCCTCTTGGTTTGTGCTTGGTTGGGTCATAGGATAATTCGAAACCATGTTTGTGCACAAGTTGTGACAAGATCCAACCCAGTTTCACCAAAACGGGGAGTTCTTGGCCAATTAAATTCCAGGATCTTCCTTTTTCGGTGATAGTGCATGCCTACAAAGCGGGTTACACTTGGGTACCATGTTTTTGACATTTCATCATTCGACCATACTTTAATACACATGCTAGGGTCCATTGCAAGTGTTTGGAGGTATTTCGATGCTCAGAGGCGCTTCTTCCTATGAAACCCTTATCTGTGGGCCCAGAATGGTCTACCCCCTAGATGTTATTATGAAAGGGGTAACTTGGTGGATTTTTCTCTTGGTTTGTGCTTGGTTGGGTTATAGGATAATTGCAAACCATGTTTGGGCACAATTTGTGACATGATCCAACCCGGTTTCACCGAAAATGGGAGTTCTCGGCCCCCTAACAATTAAATTCTAGAACAAGTTTGTTTTTAGGTGACACCGCATGTCCGAGAAGGGGTCACACTTGGGAACCAGGTTTTCGACATTTCAACATTCCACCACACTTTGATACACATGCTAGGGTCCATTGCAAGGTTGGAGGTATTCCGATGCTACGAGGCGCTTCTTCCTATGAAACCCTGATCTATGGGCCCAGAATCGTCTACCCCCTAGATGTTCTTATGAAAGGGGTAGCGCGGTGGATTTTTCTCTTGGTTTGTTCTTGGTTGGGTTATAGGATAATTGAAAACCATGTTTGGACACAATTTGTGACAAGAACCAATCCGGTTTCACCGAAACTATGAGTTCTCGACCCCCTAATAATTAAATTTCCAAAACACCTTCATTTTTAGGTGACGTCGCATGTCTGCGACGAGTCACACTTAAGAACCAGGTTATGGACATTTCAGCATTCCACCAGACTTTAATACACATGCTATGGTCCATTGCAACGTTTGGAGGTAGTCCGATGCCTCGAAGAGCATCTTCGTACAAAAGCCTGATCCGTGGGCCTAGATTGTCTACCCCCTAGATGTTCTTATGAATGGGGTAGCCTGGTGGATTTTCCTCTTGGTTTGTGCTTGGTTGGGTCATAGGATAATTGCAAACCATGTTTGGGCACAAGTTGTGACAAGATCCAACCCGGTTTCACCGAAATGGGGAATTCCCGGCCAATTAAATTCCAGGATCTTCGTTTTTTTGGTGATAGTGCATGCCTACGAAGCGGGTTATACTTGGGTACCATTGCAAGGGTTTGGAGGTATTCCGATGCTCCGAGGCGCTTCTTCCTATGAACCCCTGATCTCTAGGCCCAGAATGGTCTACCCCCTCGATGTTCTTAAGGGGTAGCCCGGTGGATTTTTCTCTTGGTTTGTGCTTCCTTGGGTTATAGGATAATTGCAAACCATGTTTGGGCACAATTTGTGACAAGATCCAACCCGGTTTCACCAAAACTAGGAGTTCTCGACCCCAAAATAATTAAATTTCCAGAACACCTTCGTTTTTAGGTGACATCGCATGTCTACGAAGGGGTCACACTTGGGAACCAGGTTTTCGACATTTCAGCATTCGACCACACTTTAATACACATGCAAGGGTCCATTTCAAGGTCTGGAGGTATTCCGAAGCACCGAAGAGCTTCTTCCTACAAAATCCAGATCCGTGGGCCTAGATAGTCTACCCCCCTAGATGTTCTTATGAAATGGTTAGGCCGGTGGATTTTCCTATTGGTTTGTGCTTGGTTGGGTTATAGGATAATTCCAAACAATGTTTGGGAACTAGTTGTGACATGATCCAACCCGGTTTCCCCGAAACGGGGAGTTCCCATCCCCCTAACAATTAAGTTTCAGGATCTTCACATGCTAGGGTCCATTGCAAGTGTTTGGAGGTATTTTGATGCTCCGAGGCGCTTCTTCCTATGAAACCATGATCTATGGGCCCTAGATCGTCTACCCCATAGATGTTCTTATGAATGGGGTCGCCCGGTGGATTTTTCTCTTGGTTTGTTCTTGGTTGGGTTATAGGATAATTCCAAACCATTTTTGGGCATATGTTGTGACAATATCCAACCAGGTTTCAACGAAATGGGGAGTTCCCGACCCCCTAACAATTAAATTCCAGAACAAGTCCGAGAAGTGGTCACACTCGGGAACGAGGTTTTGGACATTTCAACATTCCACCACACTTTAATACACATGCTAGGGTCCATTGCAAGGTTTGGAGGTATTCCGATGCCCCGAGGCGCTTCTTCCTATGAAACCCTATGGGCCCAGAATCGTCTACCCCCTAGATGTTCTTATGAAAGGGGTAGCATGGTGGATTTTTTTCTCTTGGTTTGTGCTTGGTTGGGTAATAGGATAATTGCAAACCATGTTTGGGAACAATTTGTGACAAGATCCAACCCGGTTTCACCGAAACTAGGAGTTCTCAACCCCCTAATAATTAAATTTCCAGAACACCTTCGTTTTTAGGTGACGTCGCATGTATGCGACGGGGTCACACTTGGGAACCAGGTTTTGGACATTTCAGCATTCCACCAGACATTAATACACATGCTAGTGTCCATTGCAAGGTTTGGAGGTATTCTGATGCCCCGAAGAGCATCTTCCTACAATAGCCAGATCCGTGGGCCTAGATCATCTACCCCCTAAATGTTCTTATGAAAGGGGTGGCCCGGTGGATTTTCCTCTTGGTTTGTGCTTGGTTGGGTCATAGGATAATTCCAAACCATGTTTGGGCACAAGTTGTGACAAGATCCAACCCGGTTTCACCGAAGCAGGGAATTCCCGGCCAATTAAATTCGAGGATCTTCGTTTTTTCCATGATAGTGCATGCCTACGAAGCGGGTTACACTTGGGTAACATTTTTTGGACATTTCAGTAGTCCACCACACATGCTAGGGTCTATTTCAAGGGTTTGGAGGTATTCTGATGCTCTGAGGTGCTTCTTCCTATGAAACCCTGATATGTGGGCCCATAATGGTCTACCACCTAGATGTTCTTATGAAAGGGGTAGCCCGGTGGATTTTTCTCTTTTTTTGTGCTTGGTTGGGTTATAGGATAATTTCAAACCATGTTTGGGCACAATTTGTGACAAGGTCCAACCCGGTTTCACTTAAACTAGGAGTTCTCGACCCCCTAATAATTAAATTTCCAGAACACCTTCGTTTTTAGGTGACATCGCATGTTTGCAAAGGGGTTACACTTGGGAACCAGGTTTTGGATATTTCAGCATTCCACCTCACTTTAATACACAGCTAGGGTCCATTGCAAGGTTTGGAGGTATTCCGATGTCCCGAAAAACTTCCTACAAAACCTTGATCCATAGGCCTGGATCGTCTACCCCCTAGATGTTCTTATGAAAGGGGTAGCCCCGTGGATTTTTCTCTTGGTTTGTGCTTGGATAGGTCATAGTATAATTATAAACCATGTTTGGGCACAAGTTGTGACAAGATCCAACCCCGTTTCACCGAAATGGGGAGTTCCCGGCCTCCTGAAAATTAAGTTTCAGGATCTATGTTTTTAGGTGATAGCGCATGTCTACGAAGGGGGTGACACTTGGGTGCCAGGTTTTGGACATTTCAGCATTCCACCGCACTTTAATACACATGCTAGGGTCCATTGCAAGGTTTGTAGGTATTCCGATGCGCTCCGAAGAGCTTCTTCTAACGTAACCCTGATTTGTGGGCCTCAGATCATCTACCCCCTAGATGTTCTTCTGACAGGGGTAGCTCGGTGTATTTTCCTCTAGGACTGTCCTTGGTTGGGTCATAGGATAATTACAAACCATGTTTGGGCACAAGTTGTGTCATGATCCAACCTAGTGTCACCAAAACGGGGAGTTCCCGCCCCCCTAACAATTAAGTTTCAGGATCTTCGGTTTTAGGTGACAACGCATGTCTGCAAAGGGGTCACACTTGGGAACCAGGTTTTGGACATTTACAACTTACACCACACTTTAATACACTGCTAGGGTCCATTGCAAGGATTGGACACTACTAGGAAAATGGCTATAGGTAATCAGCACATCCGTAGATCACATGGTTGAAGTGCCCCACGGCTAAAATAGGCGTGGCTCACCTATGGGCAGTGCCCTACTAGTAACTAGAACAACCGTGGCACACATGACCATAGTGCGCCACAGATATGTGTGGGCCAGGGCCCTGTTGGCCGCACGCCAAACATCTGTAGCGCACATAGGGTAGGTGCGCTACGGTTGTTAGTGCCAACCGTGGCGCACATGGAGGGGGTGCGCTACGCCTAAGCGCATGCCCCCCTCTACTGTGAAACGGCCAGACACATCTGTGGCGCACTATGGCATGTTTGCCACGGATGTTACTCCTCCTTGTGGCGCACTAGGGCAGAGTGCGCCACGGATGTGTCGATTTTTTTGACAGCACTTTATGTGCACATGTGTGACCACATCCACCACCCCACACTTCACTTTCCCCTTCTTCTTCCTCCTTAGATCAAGTCGGGATTTTCTCCTTCCCACCTCAATTTCTCCACCCATTCACCATTTTTAGCATGTAGAACTTGCCTTGGATGTTACATAAGTAATAGAGGAAGGTCTCCGGTCTCTCATCTCCTTCTCGGTCGGTCACGCGCGCTCACCTCTCCTTTCCATCTTTCTCGCGATCGGTCTCTCATCTCGGTAAGTTGTCCATGTAAGGATGTGTTCATGTGTATATGGATGATATGCTCATATGTATGTAGATGATCGATGCTCATGATGTGTGTATGGAGAGGATAGATGGTCATATGTGTGTGTATATGGATAGTATCGATGATGCTCATGCATGTGTGTATGGAGAGGATAATGATATGTTCATGTGTGTATGGATCGGTCTCTCTCTCTTGTGTTTGTATGTGAACAATTTGCCATTCGTTTTGCCAAAATGTTGATTCATTTCCATTTTGTCAAGACTTTGGCATTTCGCAAAGGTCCTAATTGTAGGATAGGTCATGCCGAAATTTTCTATCGACCATTGCATGCATGCATTCATTATGTGGTTCTAATAGACTTCTAATTGTACCGTGTACACCGTGCAGGCAAAAATGGTCCGCATAATGAGCGAAGGCATTGTGGCTAGATTTTTTAAATGTGCGACGGCCGACATGATACGAAATAACAAGACGGATATAAGATGTCCGTGCAGAAGATGCAAACTCAACTGGGTGGTCGACCCAGATTCCGAGAATCTGCAGGCGCACTTACTCCGTCATGGTTTCATGGATGGATACACTCGTTGGATAAGCGATGACGAAGACGATGGAGACGGTGAAGGTGGCCAACATGACGATGATCATCATCACGGCGAGAACGGGCGAGATGATGAAGAGTCTCCTGGAGATGGTGAAGGTCGGAAGCAGACCGGGATGATGATGATCTAGATGCCGGAGGAGCAGACGACGATGGAACAACGTCAGGCTGGGTGCGGGAACCTTATATGCAAGAGCTGCTTCTCAAGCAGACGAGTAACACCAGGGCTGCCGCTAGAGAGAAAGCCAAGCTTGCGCAACTTGAGAAAGACGCGGTTACTCCATTGTATGAAAAATGCAGGCCCGATGATACCCGGTTGAATGTAACGCTCAAGGCTATGGAGATGAAGGCAAAACACAAATTGAGCGACGCAAGCTTCGACGATATGATGGCATTCTGGCACGATCGTCTCCCGGAGGGGAACACATGTCCAACTAGTATCGAGGACGCCAAGAAAATCATCTGTCCTCTCGATCTACCGCATGTTAGATATCACGTATGCATCAACGAGTGCATCATTTATCGGGGCGAGGACGCGGAGAAAACCACATGTCCGGTGTGCGGCGTGAGTCGATACAAGAAAGGGAAGAAAGCACCTCGAAAAGTGGTATGGTACTTTCCTATCACTCCTCGTCTACAGCGCTATTTCGTGGACCCTAAGGAAGCGAAGCTCATGCGATGGCATGCGGAAAGGAAGAAGCCAGGAGATGATGATGATGACCCCGAAAAGGATGAGCTGCTGACGCACCCTTCAGATGCTAGCCAGTGGAAAGCATTGGACCTCGAATTCCCAGAATTCGGTGGAGATTCGAGGAACATCAGGCTTGGTGCGAGCACCGATGGACTCAATCCGTTCAGTAGCCAGAGCAGCACGCACAGTACTTGGCCCGTGTTTGTATGGATGTACAACCTCCCTCCATGGTTATGCATGAAGAAGAAGTACATACAAATGAGTATGCTAATTCAAGGGCCGAAACAACCTGGTACCAACATCAATCTGTATCTCGGGCTGTTTAAAGAGGATCTAGCCACGTTATGGGAATCTGGAGCCAATACTTACGACGCCGTCACACAAGATTATTTCACTATGAGAGCCGCGTTGTTCACTATGGTGCAAGACTATCCAGGTTGCGGGTATATCTCGGGGCAGGTTATCCAAGGATTCTGCGCATGCATTAGGTGCATGGATAACACAAGCTATCTCCAACTAGAGAAAGATCCAGGGTCATCGAAAACCATGTTCATGGAGCACCGAAGGTGGCTCGGCAAGAATGATCCATGGAGAAAACGTGGAGACCTGTTCGATGGAAAATAAGAGACCCGAGGAATCCCAGAGCGTAGGAGCAGTGAAGAAGTGGAAGAGTTGCTGAAAAATTGGAAAGATTGTCCTAAGCCTGGAAAGAAGCGAAAGAGGCAGCAACAAGACAAGCCGCTGATGAAGGTATGGAAAACAAGGTCTGTTTTCTAGGAGTTGCCATACTGGAAGTTTCCCCGCACGCCTCATAGCCTCGACATCATGCATATCACGAAAAACGTGTGCGAGAGTCTGGTCGCCACCATAATCAACATGCCAGATAGGATGAAAGATGGTCCGAAAGCAAGGCACTACCTGATATGCTTGGGTATCCGGAAGGAGCTTCACGAAGGACGCACTACTCCTGATGATCAGGAAGATGACGATGATCATGAGTCGGAGACGACACAAGGTTGTCGGAAGGGTAAAAAGTTCAAGAAAAACGAATATTACTGCCCTCCTTCTTGCTTCACTCTAAGCCAGGATGAGATCAAATAGTTTTTCAAGTGCCTTTTAGGAGTCAAATTTCCTTACGGCTACGCGGGCAAGATAAGCAGATACCTAGACGACGCGAAGCAGAGGTTCAGTGGCATGAAGTCTCACGACTGTGCCGTGCTAATGACGCAGGTACTTCCGGTTGCACTAAGAGGGATAATGGACGAGCAGGTCCGTGAAACGTTATTTGGCCTATGCAAGTTTTTAGACGTCATCTCTAGGAAGTCGATTGGCGTGAATCAGCTCGGGAGGCTACAGGAGGAGATCGTGGTGATAGTCTGTGAGCTTGAGGTCTACTTCCCACCCGCATTCTTCGACATTATGGTGCATCTGCTGGTTCATGTCGTGGAGGACATCGTACAACTCGGGACGATATTCCTCCGCAGCATGATGGCGTTCGAAAGGATGAACGGACACATCAAAGGATACGTTCGCAACAGGTCCCGTCCAGATGGAAGCATAGCCAAGGGCTTTTTGGCCGAAGAGTGCATCTCTTTCTGCACGAATTATCTAGACATCGAGAACCCTGTCGGTCTTCCCGTCAACAGGCACCTTGGCAAGCTCGACGGATCTGGTCACCGAGAGGGTCGTCGCATACTGCATGCAGACTTCGATTTTCGACGTGCTGACTTTGATCGAGCAAACCTCGTCGCGCTACAGCATTTAGAACTGGTCGATCCTTAGGTACAGAAGCACAAAAGTATCATCGAGAAGAAGTACAGTGACCGGGGCATACAGAGGACGCAAGGAGAAATAATCAAAGAGCACAACTCAGATTTCACGCGTTGGTTTAGGCAGACGCTCCTTGATAATCCCCCGCGATCGCATTCTTCTGACACGGAAAAGATCATATTCACCTTGTCACAGGGACCGATGCAAAACCTGGTGACCTATCAGGCGTATGATATCAACGGCTACACATTCTACACGGAGGAAAACGACAACAAGTGTGATTATCAGAACTCAGGCGTAACGTCGGAATTCTACACCGATGCCAACGTGAAGGAAATATTCTACGGAAGAATCGAGGAGATCTGGGAGCTCGACTACTGTGGAGAAAAGGTGCCGATGTTCCGTGTCAGATGGGCAAAGAGCGTCGAAAGAGAAGACCGGTATTTCACAACCTATACCCGAAGCAGCCAAGTCCAAGGCCGCCGGTGCAAACGTGGCCGCGAAAAATGAACCGTGGGTACTGGCTACCAAAGTGGACCAATGTTTTTTCATTACCGACCCGACAAAGCCTAGCCTTGTTGTCGTGAGGAGAGGAAAAAGAAACATCATCGGAATGGATGGAGTCGCCAACGAGCAAGACTTCGACCAGTACGGCGATCCAAAGATTGAAGATGACGACGACTAAAGTGTCGAGGCTAAATTAAAGTGCCCGTTCGAAAGAAGAAAAAGGACATACATCACAAGAAGAAAAAGGACAACCCTACCCAAAAAAGGTAGCCCGTTCGAAAGAAGAAACATTAAAGTGCCAGGGCTAAATTATTCAACCGCGATAAAGAAGGGAAAAAAGATTGTAAAACGCTAGCTCAAAAAATATTGTAAAACGCGTGGTCGAAAAAGATTGTAAAGTGCGGGTGGTCGAGTAGGGCCGTGCCCGATTCATATTATTATGGACAAATTATTATGAAATTTAGTTATACTTTAAATCATATTATCTGTACCACTTTTATGACATATATTATCACTTTTGGGAATTTTTGGAACATTTAAAAGTATTTATAAAATAAAAACAAAACAAATATGACATATATTACCACTTTTGGGCATTTTGGAACATTTAAAAATATTTTTAAAATAAAAACAAAAAAAGGGGTGCACCAGGATTCGAACCTGGGTGCTTTGAAGTTTAGAATAGAGGAGTGGGCAGAAA
Source organism: Avena sativa (assembly GCA_916181665.1). Taxonomy (NCBI): domain Eukaryota; kingdom Viridiplantae; phylum Streptophyta; class Magnoliopsida; order Poales; family Poaceae; genus Avena; species Avena sativa. Next base: position 255,598,853 of record OV702297.1, read on the forward strand.
CAGTGGGATAGGATAGTGATTCTGTTAGATAGTGGGACGCTCTTTTCTTATACAATTGCTGGGGGAGATAGGCGTAGCGCACTCTGGCGTAGTGCGCTACGGATATCTGTAGCGCACTATGCCAGAGTGCGCTACGCGTATCTGTGCCTTATCCACTTTCACGCAGGCACACGTCGGCCTCATCCCCATTCTCAACCGCGCCCACCGCCGCCGCTATCGATCCCGATCCCGAGCCCCCGCCGCCGCTCTCTCCATCCGCCGTCTTGCCAGCCGCCGTCGCTCGAGGAGGAGGACGTGGAGCAGGAGGAGGACGTGGAGCAGGAGTAGGAGGAGGCCCGCCGCTGCTCTAGGAGGAGGCCCGCCGACATCATCGTCCTCCCTCCCGCCATCGTCGTCCTCATCTCAGAGGTCAGCGTCGCCCCTCCCCTCTCTCCCTCTCTCTCCCTCTCTCCCTCTCTCCCTCTCTCTCCCCTCTCTCCCTCTCTCTCCCTCTCTCCCTCATCTCTGTGTTGGTCAGGCGCCATGAATGAGTACTTCAAACCTCCTTGGATGATATTGTTAGCATGTTACTCATTTTGTGTTGTTTTCTTAAGTTGTGATTGGTTATCTAAGTTGCTTGGATGATAGTGTATGCTTGTTTTCTGAATCTCGACTGATTTGGTTTTGAGTTGCAGTGTATCTGTGGAAGCAACGAAAGATTTTATGGTTAGCAATATTGATTTGATGTGGAAAGTCATTTAGTTATCTGGCTACATCATTGCATAAAATTGTTTTCCTTATATCTACCACGGGAGAAAGGTTGCATGTGTTGGTTTGCTGGAGAGGTTACTAAATTAGGCTCTTCCAGGACGAAAGAGGCAGTGAGAATATATTGTAATCCTTCTTGCTTGATTAATTCACCTCTGGTCTCTAGAGGGTCCACTATATACAGTACTAACAATCCAAACTAGGAACAAACCAAATACTATCATCTTCACCTCTGGAGGGTCCACTATATAATAGATTTGCAAGGGTAGAAATTGGAGCTAGAAATGTGGTAATGGTTTTGAAATTTAGGTTTTCGGATCACATTTTTAACTGAGTATGCATTGCCAGATGCTACTGATAGATAAATATCCTATGCTATTTGTTCACTGGTAGCACAGTTCGAATCTAGCCCCTTGTGTCTATAGTATATATGTATACGTGTACGGAAGAGATACACATTTCAGATGTTTGACACCACATTGCTTTGTGTGTGCCACAATGCAATCTGAACCTTTAATAAATGTATAATGAGTGGAATATATTCTATAGATATACCCTCATGCATGACCTGTATTTTTTTCACTTACTAAAGAAAACACAGATGTTTACCATGCAGGAGCCTACACAAACAAGGTATGTGTGAGAGTGCTGAAGATATTTGGCAATGTATCAATTATTTCTAGGTGAACATTGAACGATTCGTCTGTGTCTGTATTTTGCCTTGACAGCAAGGCATATAGTATCAATATGCATCCAGGGTCGGGGAAAAGAGCGAGGAGGGGGGAGCAGCTGGGTGGGGGACTGAAAGGAAACATACATAGAGCTTTGTGCTTAGTTTGGTAATCATGAACCATTGCACATCTCTGGAACCTAATGCCCAGATCAAGAAATGTCACAATCTGTAGAATATGATTGTTCAAGCCACACTGATTTAGTATCTTTGAAATTATCTCAACTAATTTTGGTTCCAATATACTCCTGAAGGCGTGGAATTTCACACCTATATTTGGTTTAGCAAAGTATCATACTCATAGTCATTGAATTTTTATTCCTTAATAAAACCCATGCAATTTCAAGCTGCCAAGTTTTATAAAAAGAACATAATTTTAGAAGCCAAAAACTTTAGAATAGAGCATGATGTTCCTTCACCGATTTTCCATGGAAGTTTTATTGTCATAACCTGTTGCTCCCTCAGAGACTCATGAAGCTCCACTCAGGCATCTTAATCTTTCTTTTTTAACTGCATATAGTAGCCAGTCTAAATTGTTATTGTTTATACATCTGTGGTGGTGCTGCTGTCTATACTGAAACCTGAAACCTGAAACATGTCTAGAGTAGTGGTGCTGCTGTCTATACTGAAACTGCTGAAACCTTTATGCTTGCTGCTGTGTGTACTATTTGTGAAACCTATGTGTACTATTTGTGCAAACCTGAAACTATTGTGCAAAGCAGCTGTGTATACTATTTGCTGGCTATACTGGGCCATTTATGCTAGTTGTGCTGGCTATGATGGCCATTTATTGTGTGCTAGCTATGTTGGCCATATATATGCAGGTTCTTGTATGAAATGAGTCCCGATTTTTGCCGGAATGTTGATTAACTTCTATTTCGGCAGAAATCGGGCACTCCTAGTTTAAGAAAATTAGCAAAGGTCATGCCGGATTTTTCCGTGCATTTAACCAATTATTTGTTTTTTATTAGTGCAAAGATGTGTGACAACGACGAGGCTGGATGTTCTAAGCGCATCAGCGCTGAATGAGAACTCAGACCTCCGAATAAACAATTGACATTCTGGGAGGCAGCCCAGTGGCTAGAAGACGATGAAGAATACCATCCTTCGGAGAGCGAGGATGATGAGATGGAAGACGCGGAGGAAGAAGCCGAAGGAACGGCAGACGATGAATATAGGTCATCAGACGTGGAGGAAGATGCGGATGATGGCGGCGAGGGCACAGGGAGTGGTAGAAATCCTCCTAAGAAGAAGAAGAAGAAGCCGAAGGACCGGCGCCTGAACACGGTCGGCACGGTCAGGGAGGAAATTACCAAAGTGAGCCCATCAGGGGTTCCTTTGGAGCCCGCCCTTGTCGTCAAAGGGTACGGTGGGAAAGTGGCGGAGATTACCCGGACAACCATCTCGATCAACACCGAGAATCTCCGGCATAAAGATAATGGCCACTTGCGCACACTCCTCTTCGAGAAGCTGCACGCAAGATACAAGTTCCCCGCTAAGTATCAGAACACAAATTATCATGGGAACGAAGTAAACAAATCCGCCCTCACAAAGATGAGCACCGCCCTTGCCAGCTGGAGAACCCGGATAAAGAAGAAGATCTATAAAGAAGGCAAAAGTCTCGTGGAGATCCAGAAGATTGACCCGCAGATCACCGAAGATCAGTTCCGGGAGTTCAAGGAGAGGTGTGAATCCGAAAGAGCCCTGGCCAATAGTAATCGGGGAAAGGTGCTGCAGGCGATGAATATAGGTCATCACCATCTCGGATCTGGTGGATACAGAACCGTAGAGGCCAAATGGAATAAGGAGGACGAAGAGTATAGATCCAAGGGGATAGAAAACCCCTTTGCTAAATTTGAACCCAGGCAGCTTCGAAACTTCATCAGGGCCCGTTACCATGTGGACCCAAAAACCAAACAACTCACCGCGGATCCTGCGGTGAACAAATTCGAGGAAATTGTGGTAAGTATAATCTAATTACCACGGATCAACTCGATTGCAATCTAATCAATGATCTAAACGATTAACTGTTACTTCTTCTGCAGGAGGAGGAAATTGTTGCTAGTCATGGATCCCAGGGTTCCTCATCCCAGGGGTCGACGGCTGCCACCCGGTGGGATAACCCTTTTAACAGGGCGATGAACCGGGCCAAGAAAATAGAGTCGGTTACAAAGAAGCCGTCGTCGGCTGGCCGTCTGGCCGGCCTCGGGGGTAAGAATTGGGTGGATCATTTTGGTCCACCACCGAGGATGCATGTGGCGCCGTCGGGAAGGAGAGAGGAGGAAAACCACGAGGTTCAAGAACTTAAGGCACAGGTGGCGCGGATCCCGCAGATCGTCCAAGACAACCTGGCAATCACCCTCACGTCCTTCCTGCCTAACTTGGTGGAGTCAATAGCGAACTGGAGTGCGGGTGGTCGAGTAGGGTTGTGCCCGATTCCAAGCATGGTCAGTAGCCACTCAAACAACGCGGCGCCGATGAATCAGGCGAACTACGTGTTCGTGACTCCGCCCGCTAGCACCGCGGCGCCGCAAGTGTTGGTGACTCCCCCTGCCATCACCGCGGCGCCGGAGTACATGTTGGTGCCCCCCTGCCATCGTCGAGGCGGCACCGGAGCTCCAAGCACCCGTCGGTAGGGAGAATACACCGGCGGCCAGCACCGCGCCATCAAGCAGCCCTTCCGTCTCTTGCACGCCCGTCGCCGTATGCGGTGCGTCGACATTAGCCGATCTCGACGCCATCACGGTAAACAAATTGCTTTAATTACCGCCTTTCATGCCATCTATTACTCTTATGGCATCTCTGAGGACGCCGTACATGTTTTCCGCAGACGGATGTTCCTTGCACTCTCTTATGCTACGTGAACAACGAGCTGAGGGATGTTGCCAAGTGTACCATCGTTCAACCCTTGCAGTGCATGTTCCACTCAAGGCCGATGTCAGATAGCGTGCATAGGGTTAAAATTAGTCGGGTGCTAAGGGGCTGCGACGACCTAGAACCTCCCATTCAACCCCCAAGAGCGGATGAAGAAGAGCCGTCTTTCCTCAGAACTTGCTTCGGCTTATTCTTTCTATGGCCAAAGAGCATGATCCGTTTGGGGACGGAGGGGGCCATCACGCCACAGACAACAGCACCGCCTGTCGTGCCAGCAACAAGCGGTGGCAAGGCCCAATTACTGCCCTCGCCATCACCTCCACGCGGTGGGTCGGGTGATCATGTTGATGATATGCACATGGCGCAGGATCCGGCCGAGGACGACGAATACTGGAATGATCACTTCTTCAGCACTCAGTTTAGCAACGAAGACCTAGCTGGTGGCCCCACATAGAAAGCCACTATCACCAAGCGTCTGTTTGGTTCTCAGGAGACGCCTCCAGCTTGCGCCTTTACAGAGCCAGCTGATACAACCAACCGGCCCTTTATTCTAAGCCCTGACACACTACATAGGGCGGCCGGTGCTCAGATTGCGGTGCATGCCTGCTCTCCAAAAGGAAAAAAGGGCAGGAAAAGAAAATCTAGCAGCTCGAGCCAGTCGGTGGCATCAACAACTGCGAATTCGATCAGGTTTCGGGACGGGCCACCAAGACCCGAGGGTATTATGTGGAGGATTCATGTGGCGGGTGAGCCCATGCTACCTAAGAATTTGCGGAAGCTCGCCAGTTCGGAACTGCAGAGTGTGCATGACGGCATGCTGATGATAGAGAGACGCCTTCTACCGGAGAAAGATCCCTCGCACCCGGTATTCGTGTTTAAGGTGCCACCAGGCTTGGGCTTCGTCGATAATGCCCCTGCGGATCTGTTCTTCCTGCGGTTCGACGACATCTTCAATATGTTCCACCTATACCCGCTGCACTATACCATGGTCCGTCTGTTTTCTCTCAGCCTGGTCATGCAGATCATTAGAGAGAACACACCGGGCATCGCTATAGTGGACCCCTACTACATGCGTGACGGCTGCTTGGGTTCCCCCGCCGAACGACGTATCGTGGCCTCATACCTAAAAAGAATCCTCGTGGTGAACAAGACAAAGGAATACATTCTCGTGCCTTACTTTCCCGAGTAAGTCGTTATTCACTCGCCACCGTCGATTGGCTTTATTAGATCATCATCATTCTTTTTCCAACACATTCCATTTGAATTTTTTGCGCAGAGATGAACACTGCATGCTCATCTCCTTATCGCCGAAGCATTCCCATGCCACGTATTTCGACTCGGGGAGTCTAGAAAAGAAGAAAAACTACGACAAGATCAAGGAAGTTCTGGATGATGCTCTCACTGGCTTTGCCTCGACGGAAGGCACCACCTTCATGCGTACGAAGGTCAACTTCGGCAGGCACGTCTTCAACCACGTAACGGAGTTCCCCTGCGTGAAGCAGCCAGAAAACAGTAAGAAGGAAGCCTACTACGCACTCCATCACATGAGGGCGTTCCTACTTGACTAGCAGAATTCTATGCTGCCAGATCATCTCAAATAGTGGGCCGAAGCAAAGGCCAAGATCAATGATTCAGATATTAGACAAGAGATGTATCGCATCCAGCAGCAGTTTGGGGCAATCATCATTCATGATGTCATGACTTTGGGGGGGATCTTCTACGGAGGAAATATCCCGAATAACCGTGACATAGAAGATCGCCTAGAGATGCAGGGTGACTATAGGAAGTTCATGACGAGACAAGGCGTCCTCCCATTCCCTAAACCGAGCCAGAAGGCTTGATGTTGGCCTAGTTGTAGTTACAAACTATAGATGACCTTTGTGTGTGTGTGTACAAACTATGAATCATCGCTTACTTCTTTTGCTTATTAATATTATATATCAATCAATGCTTGGTTTTTTTGCTTACTCTTTGGTCCTTTGCTCACTTTGGTCCTTTTTTTCCTTACTCTTTTTTCGAGAATAATGCCGATGATTGAAATGTCGTGGCACACTATATATGTGAATGTTCTACGATGGGATTGTGAGCCTTGTGATATGCACAAGTCCAGGTCTTGTGCATCCTACTTGGCTCACCGTTCCATCGTAGCATATTCCTGTGTCGAACGACCTATGTATATATATGAGGCATGCTTTTCGAGTTATTTTTGTCTTTTCCGAGAATAATGTCGATGATTGAAATGTCGTGGCACAATATATATGTGAATGTGCTATGACGGGATAGTTAGCCTTGTGATATGCACAAGTCCAGGAATTGTGCATCCTACTTGGCTAACTGTTCCGTCGTAGCATATTCCTGTGTCTAACGACCTAGCTAGTTATATATGAGGCATTCTTTCGATTTATTTTTGTCTTTTTTGAGAATATGCCGATGATTGAAATGTCGTGGCACAATATATATGTGAATGTGCTATGACGGGATAGTTAGCCTTGTGATATGCACAAGTCTAGGAATTATGCATCCTACTTGGCTAACCTTTCCGTCATAGCATATTCCTATGTCCAACGACCTAGCTAGTTATATATGAGGCATTCTTTTCGAGCTACTCTGGTCTTTTTCGAGAATAATTCCGATTATTGAAATGTGTTGGCACAATATATATGTGAATGTGCTACGACGGGACTGTAAGCCTTGTGTTATGCACAAGACTAGATGTTGTGCATCCTACTTGGCTTACAGTTCCATCGTAGCATATTCCTGTGTCCAACGACCTATGTATATATATGAGGCATGCTTTTCGAGTTACTTTGGTCTTTTTGATTTAGGAGTACTTTCTATAAGTGTATCTTCATATGCGACTTTAATTATATATGTTTTTTCAATCATCACCGGTTAATTATTATTGTCAACTTATAGATGACGTGGTACGTCGTGTACAAGGGACGGGTTCCCGGAGTCTACGATGATTGGGAAGACTGCCGGAGACAGGTGCACCGTTTCAGCGGCAATAGCTACAAAGGGTACAACACTATGGCGGATGCGGAAGCTAGATGCACGTGCTATTTAGCGGGAGTTAGGACAAGGAATCGGATGAAGACCTACACCTTCGTCGCGGCGGTGATCATGCTTATCTTATTTCGTTGTTTATCCCGCGTTTGTGTCTAGCTAGTTTAGATGTCTAGGTGAGCTTCTGAGCTCTAACTTGTTCGATCGACACTTGTATTCGCATGTCACCAAGTACTACTTTGTAACTTGATCGAAACAATGTAACTTATACTATGTATTCATGTATGAGACTTATCTATATGTATTTGTTTCAATCTTGTTTTTCAAATTGTGTATTTATATATATAATTGTATATCTTGTATCTATGTGTGTATATCGGCTGTAATATTGTATATAATCTGTATTGTATATAATCTGGCTCGGAAATTAAAAAAAAAACAAAAAACACACCTGTGGCGCACATGATCTACCTTCTGTGGCGCACTACACCTAAAGCGCACTATAGAAGCTTAGTGGCGCACTGGGAAGTGCGCCACAGAAGATCCTACGCGTAGCGCACCTGCCCACATAGCTGGCGCGCACTAGCAGGTGCGCTACGCCTATCTCGACACAACCGTGGTGCACTAGGCAGTGCGCCATGGCTGGGAGATAGCCGTAGCGCAAGGCACGTGGCACACTGCTAGTGCGCCACAGATGATCTTTTCAGGTGCGCCACTAACTACTGTTTTCCTAGTAGTGGGAGGTATTCCGATGCCCCGAAGAGCTTCTTCCTACAAAAACCTGATCTGTGGGCCTGGATCATCTACCCCCTAGATGTTCTTATGAAAAGGGTAGACCGGTGGATTTTTATCTTGGTTTGTGCTTGGTTGGGTTATAGGATAATTCCAAAACATGTTTGGGAACAAGTTGTGACATGATCCAACCCGGTTTCACCGAAACGGGGAGTTCCTGGCCCCCTGACAATTAAGTTTTAGGTAATAGCGCATGTCTATGAAGGGGGTGACACTTGGGTACTAGGTTTTGGACATTTCAACATTCCACCATACTTTAATACACATTCTAGGGTCCATTGCAAGGGTTTGGAGGTATTCCTATGCTCCGAGGCGCTTCTTCCTATGAAACCTTGATCTGTGGGCCCTAGATCGTCTACCCCTAGATGTTCTTATGAAAGGGTAGACCGGTGGATTTTTCGCTTGGTTTGTGCTTGGTTGGGTTATAGGATAATTCCAAATCATGTTCGGGCACAATTTGTGACAATATCTAACCCGGTTTCACCAAAACAGGGAGTTCTCGAACCCTAATAATTAAATTTCTAGAACACCTTCGTTTTTAGGTGACATCGCATGTCTGCGAAGGGGTCACACTTGGAAACCAGGTTTTGGACATTTTAGCATTCCACCACACTTTAATACATATCCTAGGGTCCATTGCAAGGTTTGGAGGTATTCTGATGCCCCGAAGAGCTTCTTCCTACAAAACCCTTATCCGTGGGACTGGATTGTCAACCCCCTAGATGTTCTTATGAAAGGGGTATCCCGATGGATTTTCCTCTTGGTTTTTGCTTTGTTGGGTTATAGGATAATTCCAAACCATGTTTGGGCACAAGTTGTGACAATATCCAACCGGTTTCACCGAAACGGGGAGTTCCCGGCCCCCTAATTAACAATTAAGTTTCAGGATCTTCGTTTTTAGGTGATAACGCATGTCTTCGAAGGGGTGACACTTGGTACTAGGTTTTGGACATTTCAGCATTCCACCAGCGCACTTTAATACACATGCTAGGGTCCATTGCAAAGGTTTGTAGGTATTCCGATGCTCCGAAGAGCTTCTTCTAACGAATCCCTGATTTGTGTGCCCCGGATCGTCTACCCCCTAGATGTTCTTCTGACATGGGTAGCCCGGTGGATTTGCCTCTTGGTGTGTTCTTGGTTGGCTCATATGAGAATTCTAAACCATATTTACGCACAAGTTGTGACAAGATCCAACCCGGTTTCACCGAAACGAGGAGTTCCCGGCCAATTAAATTCCAGGATCTTCGTTTTTCGGTGATAGTGCATGCCTACGAAGCGGGTTACACTTGGGTACCATGTTTTGGACATTTAAGCTTTTCACCACACATGCTAGGGTCTATTGCAAGGGTTTGAAGGTATTCCGATGCTCCGAGGAGCTTTTTCCTATGAAACCCTGATCTGTGGGCCCAGAATCGTCTACCCCCTAGATATTCTTATGAAAGGGGTAGCCCGGTGGATTTTTCTCTTGGTTTGTGCTTGGTTGGGTTATAGGATAATTGCAAACAATTTTTGGGCACAATTTATGACAAGATCCACCCCGGTTGCACCGAAACTAGGAGTTCTCGCCCCCCTAATAATTAAATTTCTAGAACACCTTCGTTTTTAGGTGACATCGCATGTCTGCGAAGGAGTCACAGTTGGCAACCTGGTTTTGGACATTTCAGCATTCCACCACACTTTAATACAGATGCTATGGTCATTGCAAGGTTTGGTGGTATTCTGATGCCCCGAAGAGTTTCTTCCTACAAAACCATGATCCATAGGCCTGAATCGTCTACCCCCCTAGATGTTTATGAAAGGGATAGCCGGGTGGATTTTCCTCTTGGTTTGTTCTTGGTTGGTTCATAGGATAATTCCAAACCATGTTTGGGCACAACTTATGGAAAGATCCAACCCAGTTTCACCGAAACGGGTAGTTCGAGCCAATTAAATTCCAGGATCTTCTTTTTTTTCGGTGATAGTGCATGCCTACGAAGCGGGTTACACTTGGGTACCATGTTTTGGACATTTCAGCATTCCACCACACTTTAATACACCATATAGGGTCGATTGCAATGGTTTGGAGGTATTCCGATCCTCCGAGGCGCTTGTTCCTATGAAACCCTGATCTATGGGCCCAGAATCGTCTACCCCCTAGATGTTCTTATGAAAGGGGTAGCCCGGTGGATTTTTATCTTGGTGTTCTTGGTTGGGTTATAGGATAATTGCAAACCATGTTTGGGCACAATTTGTGACAATATCTAACCCGGTTTCACCAAAACTGGGAGTTCTCTGCCCCCTAATAATTAAATTTCTAGAACACCTTCGTTTTTAGGTGACATCGCATCTCTGCGAAGGGGTCACACTTGGAAACCAGGTTTTGGACATTTCAGGATTCCACCACACTTTAATACATATGCTAGGGTCCATTGCAAGGTTTGGAGGTATTCCGATGCCCCGAAGAGCTTCTTCCTACAAAACCCTGATCCGTGGGACTGGATCGTCAACCCCCTAGATGTTCTTATGAAATGGGTATCCCGGTTGATTTTCCTCTTGGTTTTTGCTTGGTTGGGTCATAGGGTAATTCCAAACTATGTTTGGGAACAAGTTGTGACAATATCCAACCGGTTTCACCGAAACGGGGAGTTCTCGGCCCCCTAATTAACAATTAAGTTTCAGGATCTTCGTTTTTAGGTGATAGCGCATGTCTTCAAAGGGGGTGACACTTGGGTACTAGGTTTTGGACATTTCAGCATTCCACCAGCGCACTTTAATACACATTCTAGGGTCCATTGAAAAGGTTTGTAGGTATTCCGATGCTCCGAAGAGCTTCTTCTAATACTAGTGGAAACGAGGCCTTTGGTTGAGCCTGGAAATGGGCTTTAGCACCGGTTCTTCTACGAACCGGTGTTAAATGGGGGGCGTACCAGCATGGCCCGTGTAGCAAAAAGGATCCCCCCTTTAACACCGGTTCATGGCACGAACCGGTGTTAAAGGCCCCTGCACCAGTGGCCCGCGCAGCCCCCCCTTTAACACCGGTTCGTGGCTTGAACCGGTGTTAAAGGGGGGGCTATATAACACACCGCAGCCCACACCCCTCTCTTCCATTTTTTCACTCTCTCATTTTGGAGCTTAGCAAGAGGGTGTGAGGTGTGCTAGTTTGTGTTTTTTTCCTATGCACAAGAGGTGTTCGGTGAAATGCTCGAGAGCTCAAAATAAGTTTTCTCGTTGCTCTTTCCTTCTCGGTCGAGGTCGGCAACTATCCTTTCATGTGTCATTGATGTACTATATACAAATGGTCATCTCCCTATTAATTTTTGATATATACTATATATTAATGCAGATGAACCAGCAATGGATGTACGGTGACCGACGCACTTCCGAGTACATTACGGGCCTCCAAAATTTCATCGTTGTGGCTAATGCAAATCGTGGTCACAATGATTTTATGTGTTGTCCGTGTGTTCACTGTCAAAACAAGAAAGACTACTCAAATACCAGAACCATTCACGCCCACCTGCTTCGATCCGGTTTCATGCCCAGCTATAATTGTTGGACCAAGCATGGAGAAAAAGGGGTTGTGATGGAAGACAACGAAGAAGAAGAGGATGATGACAACTATCATAATATGTATCCTGAATATGATGATACTGCAACGGGGGTAGATAATGAAGATCAAGAGGCAGCAGATGGGCCCGCTGATGACGATCTTTGTCGGGCCATTACTGATGCAAAGGAAGAATGTGAAACTGAAAAGGAGAAGGAGAAGCTGGAGCAGATGTTAAAGGATCACAAAACATTGTTGTACCCAACTTGCGAAGATGGCCACAAAAAGCTAGGTACCACACTGGATTTGCTGCAATGGAAGGCAGAGAACGGTGTGACTGACAGTGCATTTTCAAAGTTTTTGGTAAAAATGAAGAATCTTCTTCCAAGAAATAATGAGTTGCCCGACAGTACATACCAAGAAAAGAAGGTTGTTTGCCCTCTAGGATTAGACGTGCAGAAGATACATGCCTGCATTAATGACTGCATCCTCTACCACGGTGAGAAGTACGAGAATTTGTATGCATGCCTAGTATGCACTGCACTACGGTATAAGATCAGACGAGACGATCCTAGCGATGTTGAGGGCGAGGCCCCTAGGAAGAAGGTTCCTGCCAAGGTTATGTGGTATGCTCCTATAATACCACGGTTAAAACGTCTCTTCAGAAATAAAGAGCATGCCAAGTTGATGCGATGGCACATGGAAGACTGTAAGAAAGACGCGATGTTGAGACACCCCGCTGATGGGTCACAGTGGAGAAAAGTCGAGCGAGAGTACCCGGACTTCGCACGTGACGCAAGGAACTTAAGGTTTGGTCTAAGTACAGATGACATGAATCCTTTTGGTGAGCAGATCTGCAGTCACAGCACCTGGCATGTGACTCTATGTATCTATAACCTTCCTCCTTGGTTGTGCATGAAGAGGAAGTTCATTATGATGCCAATGCTCATCTAAGGCCCGAGGCAACCCGACAACGACATTGATGTGTACCTAAGGCCATTAGTTGAAGACTTTTACAGCTGTGGGCCAAACGAGGTGTACGTATGTGGGATGAGCACATAGGGGAGCCATTTGACCTACGAGCATTGCTTTTCATAACCATCAATGATTGGCCTGCTCTTAGTAACATTTCAGGGCAGACAAACAAGGGATACAATGCATGCACACATTGTTTAGATAAGACTGAAAGTGTATATTTGGATAAATGTAAGAAGGTTGTGTACCTAGGGTATCGTCGATTTCTTCTGAAACTGCATCCAGTAAGAAAGAAAGGCAAGCATTTCAAACGTCTGGCAGAATCCCGGAGGAAGCCTGTCCTCCATACCGGTGAGGAGGTATTTGGTATGGTCAAGGACCTAGAAGTAATCTTTGGAAAAGGTCCTGGTAGTCTATCTATTCCGAATTATGATGCCGGACACGCGCCCATGTGGAAGAAGCAATATATATTTTGGGACCTACCCTATTGGAAAGTCTTAGAGGTCCGCTCTTCAATCGACATGATGCACGTGACGAAGAATGTTTGTGTGAACCTGCTAGGCTTCCTAGGAGTGTATGGGAAGACAAAAGATACACCGGAAGCACGGCAGGACCAGCAACGTCTGAAAGACCCTAAAGAGCCTATTCATTCTGAGAATGATAAGAGTAAATGATGCCACTTAACTCCTGCCAGCTACGCTCTTACCAAAGCAGAGAAGGAAATCTTTTTTGAATGCCTGAGCAGTATCAAGGTCCCGTCTGGCTTCTCGTCGAATATAAAGGGAATAATAAATATGGTAGAGAAAAAATTCTAAAACCTGAAGTCTCATGACTACCACGTGATTATGACACAATTGCTTCCGATTGCATTGAGGGGGCTTCTACCTGAAAATGTTCGAGTACCCATTGTGAAGCTATGTGCATTCCTCAATGTAATATCTCAGAAGGTAATCGATCCAGAAAGCCTACCAGGGTTACAGACAGACGTGGCCCAATGTCTTGTCAGCTTTGAGTTGTTGTTCCCACCATCCTTCTTCAATATTATGACGCATCTCCTGGTTCACCTAGTAGAAGAGATGCCATTCTCGGTCCTGTATTTCTACACAATATGTTCCCCTTTGAGAGGTACATGGGAGTCTTAAAGAAATATGTTCATAACCGTGCTAGGCCAGAAGGAAGCATCTCCAAGGGCTATGTAACAGAGGAGGTCATTGAGTTCTGTGTTGATTTTATTCCTAACCTTAAGGCGATTGGTGTTCCAGAATCACGACATGAGGGGAGACTGCGTGGAAAAGGCACCCTAGGATGTAAAGCAATGATATGTAGGGACGGACATTCTCTCAATCAAGCACACTACACGGTTTTACAAAGATCTATCTTGGTTGCCCCCTATATCAATGAACACAAGAATTTAATACGCCTCAAACACCCGGGGCAGTCTGATGAATGGATTATAAGTGAACACATGGCGAGTTTTGGCGGCTGGCTGCAAAGACTTCTCACGAATAACACCACTTTTGGGGATCAGCTGTACTTGTTGGCCAGGACACCATCTTCGACTGTATGTACTTTCCAAGGGTACGAGATAAATGGTAATACATTTTACACGATAGGCCAAGATAAAAAGAGCACCAACCAAAATAGTGGTGTCCGCTTCGATGCAGCAGAAGACAATGGGAAAAAGACCACGTATTATGGGTTCATAGAGGAGATATGGGAACTTGACTATGGACCTAATTTTAAGGTCCCCTTGTTTCAATACAAATGGGTCAAGCTAACAGGAGGAGGGGTTGAGGTAGACAAGAAGTACGGAATGACAACAGTGGATCTCAACAATCTTATGAAGGTAGACAAGAACTTAGACGAACCATTCGTCTTAGCCAATGATGTGGCTCAGGTTTTCTATGTGAAGGACATGTCTACCAAACCGAAAAAAAGAAAAAATAAGCAAACAGATACATCACACAATGAGCCAAAGCGTCACATAGTTCTTTCAGGGAAAATAAACATCGTGGGAGTGGAGGAAAAGACAGACATGTCAGGAGATTATAATAAGTTTGATGAAATTCCGCCCTTCAGAGTGAAGACTGACCCAACCATCCTGTTAAACGGTGCTGATACTCCATGGTTACGGCCGACGCGATCATAAGATTGACTATATGTTTTAATTGAGCCATTTTTGGAACACATATGTATCTCAACATGGAAATCAATGTCATATTTCTTCTGTTAAGAGTATATGTATTAAATGAGCCATTTTTCTTCATGCCATTTTTTGCCGCCATTTTTCTTCCATCCATTTTTCTTCCCGCCATTTTTTCCCGCCAGTTCTTCCCTCCAGCCATTTCTCACTATATATATATGTAGGGTTGTCCTCCATTGTCATTGCACATCTCTAGACTCATATCTGCAACCTCATCACTCTTTCCCATGGCTTCCACCGTAGCACTAACCCCCAGGGAGGCGGAGGCGCTTTGCGCCTCGAACTACCCCTGCCCGTCGGGCTACTATGTCACCGTCGGCTAGATGCTGAGTGCCGGAGGCATGACGATTCCTCCTGTCCCTCTAGGTGTGGCGCGCTGGATGGCCATCACGAACCACTACTACTTCGAGCTCACGCCGGAGCAACGGAGGAATCCCAGATGGCATCCCGACTATTTTCCTACTTGGGAAGCCTTCTTCGGGGTTCGGCGTGAGAGAGCGCTCGCCAGGCACGAGGAGGACGGCCCACCTCCTCCGAACTTCAACGAGGCCGGCCGTCGGCTATGGTGGCGCGGTCGGACTCTCCAGAGCGTCATGGCCTACAACACCGCCGCCGACTCTAACCCTCGTCTGCGCTACCCTCAAATCCAGCCCACGCGTACTCAGCCTTCAAGGTTCAATTACGGCGACCCCGACGATGATAGCAACGACGGTGGCCGCGAGTACGACGACTACAGTGGCGAGTATTACAGGTGTAGGCAGGAGCACTGAATCACTCCAACATTCCGAAACAAGTTCGACCGATTGTGACTTAATCTGGCCATGTATCTTAATTTTCAGTTCTTTTATGTATCTTAATTTTTAGTCGTGCTTTATGTAACTTACTGTTAGTTGCATTCTGTATTTTAATTCCAGTTCTATCTCATTCACAAAATGACCTATCTCATTCGAGGTTTCTTGGCTTTCGGGTCAAATGACCAATGTTATGGCTAGAATCAAGGCATAGTTTGTGATAATGTGGCCATATTGTGCATACATGTGCATCATGGCATGGCAAACAATGTTGCAAGAGGAAGTTTTCCTTTTTGTCACACCAAAAAGGCATTTTCCATTTTCCGAGCATAAAAAACGGACGGTTTTGTGAAGCAACCACCAAATGGCTAATTCAAAAAACCACCACCACATTTTACAAAAATACTAGACCACCTTATATGGAGAATGTACAAACAGGGGGATTTGAAACCTTTCCGTACACCTCTGGTGAAAAAGACAAATTCCTGCCGAATTGGTAGGAAATGGGTCAGATATGAACTATAGGTACATGAGACGATGCTCATGATTTTTTACAAAAATCATTTTTTAGGTTCACAATATGCTATTTTATCAAAAATCCAATGCAAGTTGAGCGAGGCTTGGCCCCGAGCTAAGAATCTTCATGCCCGTTGTTCGACAAAGTTTGATGATAGTTTAAAACAGGGATAAAAAATTTAAAAAAGATCAAAACAGTGCAAAACCTTCGCGTGGTGTTATATTATGTGACATGGTTAGAAGGAAAAATATCAAACTTGGTATATTGATTATGTCTCAAAAAAACCTTCACAAAATGACCTATCTCATTCGAGGTTTATTGGCTTTCGGGTCAAATGACCAATGTTATGGCTAGAATCAAGGCATAGTTTGTGATAATGTGGCCATATTGTGCATACATGTGCATCATGGCATGGCAAACAATATTGCAAGAGGAAGTTTTCCTTTTTATCGCACCAAAAGGCATTTTCCATTTTTTGAGCATAAAAAACAGACGGTTTTGTGATGGAACCACCAAATGGATAATTCAAAAAACCACCATCACATTTTAAAAAAATACTAGACCACCTTATATGGATAATGTACCAAAAGGGGGATCTGAAACCTTTCTGTCCACCTCTGGTGAAAAAGACAAATTCCTGCCGAATCGGTAGGAAGTGGGTCAGATATGAACTACAGGTACATGATACGATGCTCATGATTTTTTACAAAAATCATTTTTAGGTTCACAATATACTATTTTATCTAAAATCCAATGCAAGTTGAGCGAGGCTTGGCCCCAAGCTAAGAATCTTCATGCCCGTTGTTCGACAAAGTTTGACGATAGTTTAAAACGGGGATAAAAAATTAAAAAAAATATAAATAGTGCGAAACCTTCGTGTGGTGTTACATTATGTGACATAGTTAGAAGGAAAAATATCAAACTTGGTATATTGATTATGTCTGAAAAAAACCTTCACAAAATGACCTATCTCATTCGAGGTTTCTTGGCTTTCGGGTCAAATGACCAATGTTATGGCTAGAATCAAGGCATAGTTTGTGATAATGTGGCCATATTGTGCATACATGTGCATCAAGGCATGGCAAACAATATTGCAAGAGGAAGTTTTCCTTTTTATCGCACCAAAAGGCATTTTCCATTTTTTGAGCATAAAAAACAAATGGTTTTGTGAAGCAACCACCAAATGGATAATTCAAAAAACCACCATCACATTTTAAAAAAATACTAGACCACCTTATATGGACAATGTACCAAAAGGGGGATCTGAAACCTTTCCGTCCACCTCTGGTGAAAAAGACAAATTCCTGCCGAATCGGTAGGAAGTGGGTCAGATATGAACTATAGGTACATGATACGATGCTCATGATTTTTTACAAAAATCATTTTTAGGTTCACAATATACTATTTTATCAAAAATCCAATGCAAGTTGAGCGAGGCTTGGCCCCAAGCTAAGAATCTTCATGCCCGTTGTTCGACGAAGTTTGACGATAATTTAAAACGGGGATAAAAAATTAAAAAAAATATAAATAGTGCGAAACCTTCGCGTGGTGTTATATTATGTGACATAGCTAGAAGGAAAAATATCAAACTTGGTATATTGATTATGTCTCAAAAAAACCTTCACAAAATGACCTATCTCATTCGTGGTTTCTTGGCTTTCGGGTCAAATGACCAATGTTATGGCTAGAATCAAGGCATAGTTTGTGATAATGTGGCCATATTGTGCATACATGTGCATCATGGCATGGCAAACAATATTGCAAGAGGAAATTTTCCTTTTTGTCGCACCAAAAAGGCATTTTCCATTTTTTGAGCATAAAAAACAGATGGTTTTGTGAGCAACCACCAAATGGATAATTCAAAAAACCACCACCACATTTTACAAAAATACTAGACCACCTTATATAGACAATATACCAACAGGGGGATCTGAAACCTTTCCGTCCACCTCTGGTGAAAAAGACAAATTCCTGCCGAATCGGTAGGAAGTGGGTCTGATATGAACTACAGGTACATGATACGATGCTCATGATTTTTTATAAAAATCATTTTTACGTTCAAAATATGCTATTTTATCAAAAATCCAATGCAAGTTGAGCGAGGCTTGGCCCTAAGCTAAGAATCTTCATGCCCGTTGTTCGACAAAGTTTGACGATAGTTTAAAACAGGGATAAAAATTAAAAAAATATAAACAGTGCGAAACCTTCGCGTGGTGTTATATTATGTGACATAGTTAGAAGGAAAAATATCAAACTTGGTATATTGATTACGTCTCAAAAAAACCTTCACAAAATGACCTATCTCATTCGAGGTTTCTTGGCTTTTGGGTCAAATGACCAATGTTATGGCTAGAATCAAGGCATACTTTGTGATAATGTGGCCATATTGTGCATACATGTGCATCATGGCATGGCAAACAATGTTGCAAGAGGAAGTTTTCCTTTTTGTCACACCAAAAAGGCATTTTCCATTTTTCGAGCATAAAAAATGGATGGTTTTGTGAAGCAACCACCAAATGGATAATTCAAAAAACCACCACCACATTTTACAAAAATACTAGACCACCTTATATGGAAAATGTACCAACAGGGGGATTTGAAACCTTTCCGTCCACCTCTGGTGAAAAAGACAAATTCCTGCCAAATCGGTAGGAAGTGGGTCAGATATGAACTATAGGTACATGAGACGATGCTCATGATTTTTTACAAAAATCATTTTTTAGGCTCACAATATGCAATTTTATCAAAAATCCAATGCAAGTTGAGCGAGGCTTGGCCCCGAGCTAAGAATCTTCATGCCCGTTGTTCGACAAAGTTTGACGATAGTTTAAAACAGGGATAAAAAATTTAAAAAAGATCGAAACAGTGCGAAACCTTCGCGTGGTGTTATATTATGTGACATGGTTAGAAGGAAAAATATCAAACTTGGTATATTGATTATGTCTCAAAAAAACCTTCACAAAATGACCTATCTCATTCGAGGTTTATTGGCTTTCGGGTCTAATGACCAATGTTATGGCTAGAATCAAGGCATAGTTTGTGATAATGTGGCCATATTGTGCATACATGTGCATCATGGCATGGCAAACAATATTGCAAGAGGAAGTTTTCCTTTTTGTCGCACCAAAAAGGCATTTTCCATTTTTTGAGCATAAAAAACAGATGGTTTTGTGAAGCAACCACCAAATGGATAATTCAAAAAACCACCATCACATTTTACAAAAATACTAGACCACCTTATATGGACAATGTACCAACTGGGGGATCTGAAACCTTTCCGTCCACCTCTGGTGAAAAAGACAAATTCCTGCCGAATCGGTAGGAAGTGGGTCAGATATGAACTACAGGTACATGATACGATGCTCATAATTTTTTACAAAAATAATTTTTAGGTTCACAATATGCTATTTTATCAAAAATCCAATGCAAGTTGAGAGAGGCTTGGCCCCAAGATAAGAATCTTCATGCCCGTTGTTCGACAAAGTTTGACGATAGTTTAAAACGGGGATAAAAATTAAAAAATATATAAACAGTGCGAAACCTTCGCGTGGTGAAGCAACCACCAAATGGATAATTCAAAAAACCACCACCACATTTTACAAAAATACTAGACCACCTTATATGGACAATGTACCAACTGGGGATCTGAAACCTTTCCGTCCACCTCTGGTGAAAAAGACAAATTCCTGCCGAATCGGTAGGAAGTGGGTCAGATATGAACTACAGGTACATGATACGATGCTCATGCTTTTTTACAAAAATCATTTTTAGGTTCACAATATGCTATTTTATCAAAAATCCAATGCAAGTTGAGCGAGGCTTTGCCCCGAGCTAAGAATCTTCATGCCCGTTGTTGAACAAAGTTTGACGATAGTTTAAAACGGGGATAAAAAATTAAAAAAAAAATATAAACAGTGCGAAACCTTCGTGTGGTGTTATATTGTGTGACATAGTTAGAAGGAAAAATATCAAACTTGGTATATTGATTATGTCTCAAAAAATCCTTCACAAAATGACCTATCTCATTCGAGGTTTCTTGGCTTTCGGGTCAAATGACCAATGTTATGGCTAGAATCAAGGCATAGTTTGTGATAATGTGGCCATATTGTGCATACATGTGCATCATGGCATGGCAAACAATGTTGCAAGAGGAAGTTTTCCTTTTTGTCACACCAAAAAGGCATTTTCCATTTTCCGAGCATAAAAAACGGACGGTTTTGTGAAGCAACCACCAAATGGCTAATTCAAAAAACCACCACCACATTTTACAAAAATACTAGACCACCTTATATGGAGAATGTACAAACAGGGGGATTTGAAACCTTTCCGTACACCTCTGGTGAAAAAGACAAATTCCTGCCGAATTAGTAGGAAATGGGTCAGATATGAACTATAGGTACATGAGACGATGCTCATGATTTTTTACAAAAATCATTTTTTAGGTTCACAATATGCTATTTTATCAAAAATCCAATGCAAGTTGAGCGAGGCTTGGCCCCGAGCTAAGAATCTTCATGCCCGTTGTTCGACAAAGTTTGATGATAGTTTAAAACGGGAATAAAAAATTTAAAAAAGATCAAAACAGTGCAAAACCTTCGCGTGGTGTTATATTATGTGACATGGTTAGAAGGAAAAATATCAAACTTGGTATATTGATTATGTCTCAAAAAAACCTTCACAAAATGACCTATCTCATTCGAGGTTTATTGGCTTTCGGGTCAAATGACCAATGTTATGGCTAGAATCAAGGCATAGTTTGTGATAATGTGGCCATATTGTGCATACATGTGCATCATGGCATGGCAAACAATATTGCAAGAGGAAGTTTTCCTTTTTATCGCACCAAAAGGCATTTTCCATTTTTTGAGCATAAAAAACAGATGGTTTTGTGAAGGAACCACCAAATGGATAATTCAAAAAACCACCATCACATTTAAAAAAAATACTAGACCACCTTATATGGATAATGTACCAAAAGGGGGATCTGAAACCTTTCTGTCCACCTCTGGTGAAAAAGACAAATTCCTGCCGAATCGGTAGGAAGTGGGTCAGATATGAACTACAGGTACATGATACGCTGCTCATGATTTTTTACAAAAATCATTTTTAGGTTCACAATATAGTATTTTATCTAAAATCCAATGCAAGTTGAGCGAGGCTTGGCCCCAAGCTAAGAATCTTCATGCCCGTTGTTCGACAAAGTTTGACGATAGTTTAAAACGGGGATAAAAAATTAAAAAAAATATAAATAGTGCGAAACCTTCGTGTGGTGTTACATTATGTGACATAGTTAGAAGGAAAAATATCAAACTTGGTATATTGATTATGTCTCAAAAAAACCTTCACAAAATGACCTATCTCATTCGAGGTTTCTTGGCTTTCGGGTCAAATGACCAATGTTATGGCTAGAATCAAGGCATAGTTTGTGATAATGTGGCCATATTGTGCATACATGTGCATCAAGGCATGGCAAACAATATTGCAAGAGGAAGTTTTCCTTTTTATCGCACCAAAAGGCATTTTCCATTTTTTGAGCATAAAAAACAAATGGTTTTGTGAAGCAACCACCAAATGGATAATTCAAAAAACCACCATCACATTTTAAAAAAATACTAGACCACCTTATATGGACAATGTACCAAAAGGGGGATCTGAAACCTTTCCGTCCACCTCTGGTGAAAAAGACAAATTCCTGCCGAATCGGTAGGAAGTGGGTCAGATATGAACTATAGGTACATGATACGATGCTCATGATTTTTTACAAAAATCATTTTTAGGTTCACAATATACTATTTTATCAAAAATCCAATGCAAGTTGAGCAAGGCTTGGCCCCAAGCTAAGAATCTTCATGCCCGTTGTTCGACGAAGTTTGACGATAGTTTAAAACGGGGATAAAAAATTAAAAAAAATATAAATAGTGCGAAACCTTCGCGTGGTGTTATATTATGTGACATAGCTAGAAGGAAAAATATCAAACTTGGTATATTGATTATGTCTCAAAAAAACCTTCACAAAATGACCTATCTCATTCGTGGTTTCTTGGCTTTCGGGTCAAATGACCAATGTTATGGCTAGAATCAAGGCATAGTTTGTGATAATGTGGCCATATTGTGCATACATGTGCATCATGGCATGGCAAACAATATTGCAAGAGGAAATTTTCCTTTTTGTCGCACCAAAAAGGCATTTTCCATTTTTTGAGCATAAAAAACAGATGGTTTTGTGAGCAACCACCAAATGGATAATTCAAAAAACCACCACCACATTTTACAAAAATACTAGACCACCTTATATAGACAATATACCAACAGGGGGATCTGAAACCTTTCCGTCCACCTCTGGTGAAAAAGACAAATTCCTGCCGAATTGGTAGGAAGTGGGTCTGATATGAACTACAGGTACATGATACGATGCTCATGATTTTTTATAAAAATCATTTTTACGTTCAAAATATGCTATTTTATCAAAAATCCAATGCAAGTTGAGCGAGGCTTGGCCCTAAGCTAAGAATCTTCATGCCCGTTGTTCGACAAAGTTTGACGATAGTTTAAAACAGGGATAAAAAATTAAAAAAATATAAACAGTGCGAAACCTTCGCGTGGTGTTATATTATGTGACATAGTTAGAAGGAAAAATATCAAACTTGGTATATTGATTACGTCTCAAAAAAACCTTCACAAAATGACCTATCTCATTCGAGGTTTCTTGGCTTTTGGGTCAAATGACCAATGTTATGGCTAGAATCAAGGCATACTTTGTGATAATGTGGCCATATTGTGCATACATGTGCATCATGGCATGGCAAACAATGTTGCAAGAGGAAGTTTTCCTTTTTGTCACACCAAAAAGGCATTTTCCATTTTTCGAGCATAAAAAATGGATGGTTTTGTGAAGCAACCACCAAATGGATAATTCAAAAAACCACCACCACATTTTACAAAAATACTAGACCACCTTATATGGAAAATGTACCAACAGGGGGATTTGAAACCTTTCCGTCCACCTCTGGTGAAAAAGACAAATTCCTGCCAAATCGGTAGGAAGTGGGTCAGATATGAACTATAGGTACATGAGACGATGCTCATGATTTTTTACAAAAATCATTTTTTAGGCTCACAATATGCAATTTTATCAAAAATCCAATGCAAGTTGAGCGAGGCTTGGCCCCGAGCTAAGAATCTTCATGCCCGTTGTTCGACAAAGTTTGACGATAGTTTAAAACAGGGATAAAAAATTAAAAAAATATAAACAGTGCGAAACCTTCGCGTGGTGTTATATTATGTGACATAGTTAGAAGGAAAAATATCAAACTTGGTATATTGATTACGTCTCAAAAAAACCTTCACAAAATGACCTATCTCATTCGAGGTTTCTTGGCTTTTGGGTCAAATGACCAATGTTATGGCTAGAATCAAGGCATACTTTGTGATAATGTGGCCATATTGTGCATACATGTGCATCATGGCATGGCAAACAATGTTGCAAGAGGAAGTTTTCCTTTTTGTCACACCAAAAAGGCATTTTCCATTTTTCGAGCATAAAAAATGGATGGTTTTGTGAAGCAACCACCAAATGGATAATTCAAAAAACCACCACCACATTTTACAAAAATACTAGACCACCTTATATGGAAAATGTACCAACAGGGGGATTTGAAACCTTTCCGTCCACCTCTGGTGAAAAAGACAAATTCCTGCCAAATCGGTAGGAAGTGGGTCAGATATGAACTATAGGTACATGAGACGATGCTCATGATTTTTTACAAAAATCATTTTTTAGGCTCACAATATGCAATTTTATCAAAAATCCAATGCAAGTTGAGCGAGGCTTGGCCCCGAGCTAAGAATCTTCATGCCCGTTGTTCGACAAAGTTTGACGATAGTTTAAAACAGGGATAAAAAATTTAAAAAAGATCGAAACAGTGCGAAACCTTCGCGTGGTATTATATTATGTGACATGGTTAGAAGGAAAAATATCAAACTTGGTATATTGATTATGTCTCAAAAAAACCTTCACAAAATGACCTATCTCATTCGAGGTTTATTGGCTTTCGGGTCTAATGACCAATGTTATGGCTAGAATCAAGGCATAGTTTGTGATAATGTGGCCATATTGTGCATACATGTGCATCATGGCATGGCAAACAATATTGCAAGAGGAAGTTTTCCTTTTTGTCGCACCAAAAAGGCATTTTCCATTTTTTGAGCATAAAAAACAGATGGTTTTGTGAAGCAACCACCAAATGGATAATTCAAAAAACCACCATCACATTTTACAAAAATACTAGACCACCTTATATGGACAATGTACCAACTGGGGGATCTGAAACCTTTCCGTCCACCTCTGGTGAAAAAGACAAATTCCTGCCGAATCGGTAGGAAGTGGGTCAGATATGAACTACAGGTACATGATACGATGCTCATAATTTTTTACAAAAATAATTTTTAGGTTCACAATATGCTATTTTATCAAAAATCCAATGCAAGTTGAGAGAGGCTTGGCCCCAAGCTAAGAATCTTCATGCCCGTTGTTCGACAAAGTTTGACGATAGTTTAAAACGGGGATAAAAATTAAAAAATATATAAACAGTGCGAAACCTTCCCGTGGTGAAGCAACCATCAAATGGATAATTCAAAAAACCACCACCACATTTTACAAAAATACTAGACCACCTTATATGGACAATGTACCAACTGGGGATCTGAAACCTTTCCGTCCACCTCTGGTGAAAAAGACAAATTCCTGCCGAATCGGTAGGAAGTGGGTCAGATATGAACTACAGGTACATGATACGATGCTCATGCTTTTTTACAAAAATCATTTTTAGGTTCACAATATGCTATTTTATCAAAAATCCAATGCAAGTTGAGCGAGGCTTTGCCCCGAGCTAAGAATCTTCATGCCCGTTGTTGAACAAAGTTTGACGATAGTTTAAAACGGGGATAAAAAATTAAAAAAAAATATAAACAGTGCGAAACCTTCGTGTGGTGTTATATTGTGTGACATAGTTAGAAGGAAAAATATCAAACTTGGTATATTGATTATGTCTCAAAAAATCCTTCACAAAATGACCTATCTCATTCGAGGTTTCTTGGCTTTCGGGTCAAATGACCAATGTTATGGCTAGAATCAAGGCATAGTTTGTGATAATGTGGCCATATTGTGCATACATGTGCATCATGGCATGGCAAACAATGTTGCAAGAGGAAGTTTTCCTTTTTGTCACACCAAAAAGGCATTTTCCATTTTCCGAGCATAAAAAACGGACGGTTTTGTGAAGCAACCACCAAATGGCTAATTCAAAAAACCACCACCACATTTTACAAAAATACTAGACCACCTTATATGGAGAATGTACAAACAGGGGGATTTGAAACCTTTCCGTACACCTCTGGTGAAAAAGACAAATTCCTGCCGAATTAGTAGGAAATGGGTCAGATATGAACTATAGGTACATGAGACGATGCTCATGATTTTTTACAAAAATCATTTTTTAGGTTCACAATATGCTATTTTATCAAAAATCCAATGCAAGTTGAGCGAGGCTTGGCCCCGAGCTAAGAATCTTCATGCCCGTTGTTCGACAAAGTTTGATGATAGTTTAAAACGGGAATAAAAAATTTAAAAAAGATCAAAACAGTGCAAAACCTTCGCGTGGTGTTATATTATGTGACATGGTTAGAAGGAAAAATATCAAACTTGGTATATTGATTATGTCTCAAAAAAACCTTCACAAAATGACCTATCTCATTCGAGGTTTATTGGCTTTCGGGTCAAATGACCAATGTTATGGCTAGAATCAAGGCATAGTTTGTGATAATGTGGCCATATTGTGCATACATGTGCATCATGGCATGGCAAACAATATTGCAAGAGGAAGTTTTCCTTTTTATCGCACCAAAAGGCATTTTCCATTTTTTGAGCATAAAAAACAGATGGTTTTGTGAAGGAACCACCAAATGGATAATTCAAAAAACCACCATCACATTTAAAAAAAATACTAGACCACCTTATATGGATAATGTACCAAAAGGGGGATCTGAAACCTTTCTGTCCACCTCTGGTGAAAAAGACAAATTCCTGCCGAATCGGTAGGAAGTGGGTCAGATATGAACTACAGGTACATGATACGCTGCTCATGATTTTTTACAAAAATCATTTTTAGGTTCACAATATAGTATTTTATCTAAAATCCAATGCAAGTTGAGCGAGGCTTGGCCCCAAGCTAAGAATCTTCATGCCCGTTGTTCGACAAAGTTTGACGATAGTTTAAAACGGGGATAAAAAATTAAAAAAAATATAAATAGTGCGAAACCTTCGTGTGGTGTTACATTATGTGACATAGTTAGAAGGAAAAATATCAAACTTGGTATATTGATTATGTCTCAAAAAAACCTTCACAAAATGACCTATCTCATTCGAGGTTTCTTGGCTTTCGGGTCAAATGACCAATGTTATGGCTAGAATCAAGGCATAGTTTGTGATAATGTGGCCATATTGTGCATACATGTGCATCAAGGCATGGCAAACAATATTGCAAGAGGAAGTTTTCCTTTTTATCGCACCAAAAGGCATTTTCCATTTTTTGAGCATAAAAAACAAATGGTTTTGTGAAGCAACCACCAAATGGATAATTCAAAAAACCACCATCACATTTTAAAAAAATACTAGACCACCTTATATGGACAATGTACCAAAAGGGGGATCTGAAACCTTTCCGTCCACCTCTGGTGAAAAAGACAAATTCCTGCCGAATCGGTAGGAAGTGGGTCAGATATGAACTATAGGTACATGATACGATGCTCATGATTTTTTACAAAAATCATTTTTAGGTTCACAATATACTATTTTATCAAAAATCCAATGCAAGTTGAGCAAGGCTTGGCCCCAAGCTAAGAATCTTCATGCCCGTTGTTCGACGAAGTTTGACGATAGTTTAAAACGGGGATAAAAAATTAAAAAAAATATAAATAGTGCGAAACCTTCGCGTGGTGTTATATTATGTGACATAGCTAGAAGGAAAAATATCAAACTTGGTATATTGATTATGTCTCAAAAAAACCTTCACAAAATGACCTATCTCATTCGTGGTTTCTTGGCTTTCGGGTCAAATGACCAATGTTATGGCTAGAATCAAGGCATAGTTTGTGATAATGTGGCCATATTGTGCATACATGTGCATCATGGCATGGCAAACAATATTGCAAGAGGAAATTTTCCTTTTTGTCGCACCAAAAAGGCATTTTCCATTTTTTGAGCATAAAAAACAGATGGTTTTGTGAGCAACCACCAAATGGATAATTCAAAAAACCACCACCACATTTTACAAAAATACTAGACCACCTTATATAGACAATATACCAACAGGGGGATCTGAAACCTTTCCGTCCACCTCTGGTGAAAAAGACAAATTCCTGCCGAATTGGTAGGAAGTGGGTCTGATATGAACTACAGGTACATGATACGATGCTCATGATTTTTTATAAAAATCATTTTTACGTTCAAAATATGCTATTTTATCAAAAATCCAATGCAAGTTGAGCGAGGCTTGGCCCTAAGCTAAGAATCTTCATGCCCGTTGTTCGACAAAGTTTGACGATAGTTTAAAACAGGGATAAAAAATTAAAAAAATATAAACAGTGCGAAACCTTCGCGTGGTGTTATATTATGTGACATAGTTAGAAGGAAAAATATCAAACTTGGTATATTGATTACGTCTCAAAAAAACCTTCACAAAATGACCTATCTCATTCGAGGTTTCTTGGCTTTTGGGTCAAATGACCAATGTTATGGCTAGAATCAAGGCATACTTTGTGATAATGTGGCCATATTGTGCATACATGTGCATCATGGCATGGCAAACAATGTTGCAAGAGGAAGTTTTCCTTTTTGTCACACCAAAAAGGCATTTTCCATTTTTCGAGCATAAAAAATGGATGGTTTTGTGAAGCAACCACCAAATGGATAATTCAAAAAACCACCACCACATTTTACAAAAATACTAGACCACCTTATATGGAAAATGTACCAACAGGGGGATTTGAAACCTTTCCGTCCACCTCTGGTGAAAAAGACAAATTCCTGCCAAATCGGTAGGAAGTGGGTCAGATATGAACTATAGGTACATGAGACGATGCTCATGATTTTTTACAAAAATCATTTTTTAGGCTCACAATATGCAATTTTATCAAAAATCCAATGCAAGTTGAGCGAGGCTTGGCCCCGAGCTAAGAATCTTCATGCCCGTTGTTCGACAAAGTTTGACGATAGTTTAAAACAGGGATAAAAAATTAAAAAAATATAAACAGTGCGAAACCTTCGCGTGGTGTTATATTATGTGACATAGTTAGAAGGAAAAATATCAAACTTGGTATATTGATTACGTCTCAAAAAAACCTTCACAAAATGACCTATCTCATTCGAGGTTTCTTGGCTTTTGGGTCAAATGACCAATGTTATGGCTAGAATCAAGGCATACTTTGTGATAATGTGGCCATATTGTGCATACATGTGCATCATGGCATGGCAAACAATGTTGCAAGAGGAAGTTTTCCTTTTTGTCACACCAAAAAGGCATTTTCCATTTTTCGAGCATAAAAAATGGATGGTTTTGTGAAGCAACCACCAAATGGATAATTCAAAAAACCACCACCACATTTTACAAAAATACTAGACCACCTTATATGGAAAATGTACCAACAGGGGGATTTGAAACCTTTCCGTCCACCTCTGGTGAAAAAGACAAATTCCTGCCAAATCGGTAGGAAGTGGGTCAGATATGAACTATAGGTACATGAGACGATGCTCATGATTTTTTACAAAAATCATTTTTTAGGCTCACAATATGCAATTTTATCAAAAATCCAATGCAAGTTGAGCGAGGCTTGGCCCCGAGCTAAGAATCTTCATGCCCGTTGTTCGACAAAGTTTGACGATAGTTTAAAACAGGGATAAAAAATTTAAAAAAGATCGAAACAGTGCGAAACCTTCGCGTGGTATTATATTATGTGACATGGTTAGAAGGAAAAATATCAAACTTGGTATATTGATTATGTCTCAAAAAAACCTTCACAAAATGACCTATCTCATTCGAGGTTTATTGGCTTTCGGGTCTAATGACCAATGTTATGGCTAGAATCAAGGCATAGTTTGTGATAATGTGGCCATATTGTGCATACATGTGCATCATGGCATGGCAAACAATATTGCAAGAGGAAGTTTTCCTTTTTGTCGCACCAAAAAGGCATTTTCCATTTTTTGAGCATAAAAAACAGATGGTTTTGTGAAGCAACCACCAAATGGATAATTCAAAAAACCACCATCACATTTTACAAAAATACTAGACCACCTTATATGGACAATGTACCAACTGGGGGATCTGAAACCTTTCCGTCCACCTCTGGTGAAAAAGACAAATTCCTGCCGAATCGGTAGGAAGTGGGTCAGATATGAACTACAGGTACATGATACGATGCTCATAATTTTTTACAAAAATAATTTTTAGGTTCACAATATGCTATTTTATCAAAAATCCAATGCAAGTTGAGAGAGGCTTGGCCCCAAGCTAAGAATCTTCATGCCCGTTGTTCGACAAAGTTTGACGATAGTTTAAAACGGGGATAAAAATTAAAAAATATATAAACAGTGCGAAACCTTCCCGTGGTGAAGCAACCATCAAATGGATAATTCAAAAAACCACCACCACATTTTACAAAAATACTAGACCACCTTATATGGACAATGTACCAACTGGGGATCTGAAACCTTTCCGTCCACCTCTGGTGAAAAAGACAAATTCCTGCCGAATCGGTAGGAAGTGGGTCAGATATGAACTACAGGTACATGATACGATGCTCATGATTTTTTACAAAAATCATTTTTAGGTTCACAATATGCTATTTTATCAAAAATCCAATGCAAGTTGAGCGAGGCTTTGCCCCGAGCTAAGAATCTTCATGCCCGTTGTTGAACAAAGTTTGACGATAGTTTAAAACGGGGATAAAAAATTAAAAAAAAATATAAACAGTGCGAAACCTTCGTGTGGTGATATATTGTGTGACATAGTTAGAAGGAAAAATATCAAACTTGGTATATTGATTATGTCTCAAAAAATCCTTCACAAAATGACCTATCTCATTCGAGGTTTCTTGGCTTTCGGGTCAAATGACCAATGTTATGGCTAGAATCAAGGCATAGTTTGTGATAATGTGGCCATATTGTGCATACATGTGCATCATGGCATGGCAAACAATGTTGCAAGAGGAAGTTTTCCTTTTTGTCGCACCAAAAAGGCATTTTCCATTTTCCGAGCATAAAAAACGGACGGTTTTGTGAAGCAACCACCAAATGGCTAATTCAAAAAACCACGACCACATTTTACAAAAATAATAGACCACCTTATATGGACAATGTACCAACAGGGGGATTTGAAACCTTTCCGTCCACCTCTGGTGAAAAAGACAAATTCCTGCCCAATCGGTAGGAAGTGTGTCAGATATGAACTACAGGTATATGAGACGATGCTCATGATTTTTTACAAAAATCATTTTTAGGTTCACAATATGCTATTTTATAAAAAATCCAATGCAAGTTGAGCGAGGCTTGGCCCCAAGCTAAGAATCTTCATGCCCGTTGTTCGATAAAGTTTGACGATAGTTTAAAACAGGGATAAAAAATTAAAAAAAATATAAACAGTGTGAAACCTTCGCGTGGTGTTATATTATGTGACATAGTTAGAAGGAAAAATATAAAACTTTGTATATTGATTATGTCTCAAAAAACCTTCACAAAATGACCCATCTCATTCGAGGTTTATTGGCTTTCGGGTCAAATGACCAATGTTATGGCTAGAATCAAGGCATAGTTTGTGATAATGTGGCCATATTGTGCATACATGTGCATCATGGCATGGCCAACAATGTTGCAAGAGGAAGTTTTCCTTTTTGTCGCACCAAAAATGCATTTTCCATTTTCCGAGCATAAAAAACGGACGGTTTTGTGAAGCAACCACCAAATGGCTAATTCAAAAAACCACCACCACATTTTACAAAAATACTAGACCACCTTATATGGACAATGTACCAACTGGGGGATCTGAAACCTTTCCTTCCACCTCTGGTGAAAAAGACAAATTCATGCCGAATCGGTAGGAAGTGGGTCAGATATGAACTACAGGTACATGATACGATGCTCATGATTTTTTACAAAAATCATTTTTAGGTTCATAATATGCAATTTTATCAAAAATCCAATGCAAGTTGAGCGAGGCTTGGCCCCGAGCTAAGAATCTTCATGCCCGTTGTTCGACAAAGTTTGATGATAGTTTAAAACGGGGATAAAAAACTAAAAAAAAATATAAACAGTGCGAAACCTTCGCGTGGTGTTATATTATGTGACATAGTTAGAAGGAATAATATCAAACTTGGTATATTGATTATGTCTCAAAAAAACCTTCACAAAATCACCCATCTCATTCGAGGTTTCTTGGCTTTCAGGTCAAATGACCAATGTTATGGCTAGAATCAAGGCATAGTTTGTGATAATGTGGCCATATTGTGCATACATGTGCATCATGGCATGGCAAACAATGTTGCAAGAGGAAGTTTTCCTTTTTGTCGCACCAAAAATGCATTTTCCATTTTCCGAGCATAAAAAACGGACGGTTTTGTGAAGCAACCACCAAATGGATAATTCAAAAAACCACCACCACATTTTACAAAAATACTAGACCACCTTATATGGACAATGTATCAATAGGGGGATTTGAAACCTTTCCGTCCACCTCTGGTGAAAAAGACAAATTCCTGCCGAATCGGTAGGAAGTGGGTCAGATATGAACTATAGGTACATGAGACGATGCTCATGATTTTTTACAAAAATCATTTTTAGTTTCACAATATGCAATTTTATCAAAAATCCATTGCAATTTGAGCGACGCTTGGCCCCGAGCTAAGAATCTCCATGCCCGTTGTTCGACAAAGTTTGACGATAGATTAAAACGGGGATAAAAAATAAAAAAAATATAAACAGTGCGAAACCATCGCGTGGTGTTATATTATGTGACATGGTTAGAAGGAAAAATATCAAACTTGGTATATTGATTATGTCTCAAAAAAACCTTCACAAAATGACCCATCTCATTCGAGGTTTCTTGGCTTTCGGGTCAAATGACCAATGTCATGGCTAGAATCAAGGCATAGTTTGTGATAATGTGGCCATATTGTGCATACATGTGCATCATGTCATGGCAAACAATGTTGCAAGAGAAAGTTTTCCTTTTTGTCGCACCAAAAATGCATTTTCCATTTTCCGAGCATAAAAAACGGACGGTTTTGTGAAGCAACCACCAAATGGCTAATTCAAAAAACCACCACCACATTTTACAAAAATACTAGACCACCTTATATGGACAATGTACCAATAGGGGGATTTGAAACCTTTCCGTCCACCTCTGGTGAAAAAGACAAATTCCTGCCGAATCGGTAGGAAGTGGGTCAGATATGAACTATAGGTACATGAGACGATGCTCATGATTTTTTACAAAAATCATTTTTAGGTTCACAATATGCTATTTTATCAAAAATCCAATGCAATTTGAGCGACGCTTGGCCCCGAGCTAAGAATCTCCATGCCCGTTGTTCGACAAAGTTTGACGATAGTTTAAAACGGGGATAAAAAATAAAAAAATATAAACAGTGCGAAACCTTCGCGTGGTGTTATATTATGTGACATGGTTAGAAGGAAAAATATCAAACTTTGTATATTGATTATGTCTCAAAAAACCTTCACAAAATGACCCATCTCATTCGAGGTTTATTGGCTTTCGGGTCAAATGACCAATGTTATGGCTAGAATCAAGGCATAGTTTGTGATAATGTGGCCATATTGTGCATACATGTGCATCATGGCATGGCCAACAATGTTGCAAGAGGAAGTTTTCCTTTTTGTCGCACCAAAAATGCATTTTCCATTTTCCGAGCATAAAAAACGGACGGTTTTGTGAAGCAACCACCAAATGGCTAATTCAAAAAACCACCACCACATTTTACAAAAATACTAGACCACCTTATATGGACAATGTACCAACAGGGGGATCTAAAACCTTTCCTTCCACCTCTGGTGAAAAAGACAAATTCATGCCGAATCGGTAGGAAGTGGGTCAGATATGAACTACAGGTACATGATACGATGCTCATGATTTTTTACAAAAATCATTTTTAGGTTCATAATATGCAATTTTATCAAAAATCCAATGCAAGTTGAGCGAGGCTTGGCCCCGAGCTAAGAATCTTCATGCCCGTTGTTCGACAAAGTTTGATGATAGTTTAAAACGGGGATAAAAAACTAAAAAAAAATATAAACAGTGCGAAACCTTCGCGTGGTGTTATATTATGTGACATAGTTAGAAGGAATAATATCAAACTTGGTATATTGATTATGTCTCAAAAAAACCTTCACAAAATGACCCATCTAATTCGAGGTTTCTTGGCTTTCGGGTCAAATGACCAATGTTATGGCTAGAATCAAGGCATAGTTTGTGATAATGTGGCCATATTGTGCATACATGTGCATCATGGCATGGCAAACAATGTTGCAAGAGGAAGTTTTCCTTTTTCTCGCACCAAAAATGCATTTTCCATTTTCCGAGCATAAAAAACGGACGGTTTTGTGAAGCAACCACCAAATGGATAATTCAAAAAACCACCACCACATTTTACAAAAATACTAGACCACCTTATATGGATAATGTATCAATAGGACGATTTGAAACCTTTCCGTCCACCTCTGGTGAAAAAGACAAATTCCTGTCGAATCGGTAGGAAGTGGGTTAGATATGAACTATAGGTACATGATACGATGCTCATGATTTTTTACAAAAATCATTTATAGGTTCACAATATGCTATTTTATCAAAAATGCA
The DNA here is from genome assembly GCA_916181665.1 of Avena sativa. NCBI lineage: Eukaryota > Viridiplantae > Streptophyta > Magnoliopsida > Poales > Poaceae > Avena > Avena sativa. The sequence continues at coordinate 255,632,935 of OV702297.1, forward strand.
ATGCAAGTTGAGCGAGGCTTGGCCCCGAGCTAAGAATCTTCATGCCCGTTGTTCGACAAAGTTTGACGATAGTTTAAAACGGGGATAAAAAATTAAAAAAAATATAAACAGTGCGAAACCTTCACGTGGTGTTATATTATGTGACATAGTTAGAAGGAAAAATATCAAACTTGGTATATTGATTATGTCTCAAAAAAACCATCACAAAATGACCCATCTCATTCGAGGTTTAATGGCTTTCGGGTCAAATGACCAATGTTATGGCTAGAATCAAGGCATAGTTTGTGATAATGTGGCCATATTGTGCATACATGTGCATCATGGCATGGCAAACAATGTTGCAAGAGGAAGTTTTCCTTTTTGTCGCACCAAAAATGCATTTTCCATTTTCCGAGCATAAAAACGGACGGTTTTGTGAAGCAACCACCAAATGGCTAATTCGAAAAACCACCACCACATTTTACAAAAATACTAGACCACCTTATATGGACAATGTACCAATAGGGGGATTTGAAACCTTTCCGTCCACCTCGGGTGAAAAAGACAAATTCCTGCCGAATCGGTAGGAAGTGGGTCAGATATGAACTACAGGTACATGAGACGATGCTCATGATTTTTTACAAAAATCATTTATAGGTTCACAATATGCTATTTTATCAAAAATGCAATGCAAGTTGAGCGAGGCTTGGCCCCGAGCTAAGAATCTTCATGCCCGTTGTTCGACAAAGTTTGACGATAGTTTAAAACGGGGATAAAAAATAAAAAAAAATATAAATAGTGCGAAACCTTCGCGTGGTGTTATATTATGTGACATAGTTAGAAGAAAAAATATCAAACTTGGTATATTGATTATGTCTCAAAAAAACCTTCACAAAATGACCCATCTCATTCGAGGTTTCTTGGCTTTCGGGTCAAATGACCAATGTTATGGCTAGAATCAAGGCATAGTTTGTGATAATATGGCCATATTGTGCATACATGTGCATCATGGCATGGCAAACAATCTTGCAAGAGGAAGTTTTCCTTTTTGTCGCACCAAAAATGCATTTTCCATTTTCCGAGCATAAAAAACGGACGGTTTTGTGAAGCAACCACCAAATGGCTAATTCAAAAAACCACCACCACATTTTACAAAAATACTAGACCACCTTATATGGACAATGTATCAATAGGGGGATTTGAAACCTTTCCGTCCACCTCTGGTGAAAAAGACAAATTCCTGCCGAATCGGTAGGAAGTGGGTTAGATATGAACTACAGGTACATGATACGATGCTCATGATTTTTTACAAAAATCATTTATAGGTTCACAATATGCTATTTTATAAAAAATGCAATGCAAGTTGAGCGAGGCTTGGCCCCGAGCTAAGAATCTTCATGCCCGTTGTTCGACAAAGTTTGACGATAGTTTAAAACGGGGATAAAAAATTAAAAAATATATAAACAGTGCGAAACCTTCGCGTGGTGTTATATTATGTAACATAGTTAGAAGGAAAAATATCAAACTTGGTATATTGATTATGTCTCAAAAAAACCTTCACAAAATGACCCATCTCATTCGAGGTTTCTTGGCTTTCGGGTCAAATGACCAATGTTATGGCTAGAATCAAGGCATAGTTTGTGATAATGTGGCCATATTGTGCATACATGTGCATCATGGCATGGCAAACAATGTTGCAAGAGGAAGTTTTCCTTTTTGTCGCACCAAAAATGCATTTTCCATTTTCCGAGCATAAAAAACGGACGGTTTTGTGAAGCAACCACCAAATGGCTAATTCAAAAAACCACCACCACATTTTACAAAAATACTAGACCACCTTATATGGACAATGTACCAATAGGGGGATTTGAAACCTTTCCGTCCACTTCTGGTGAAAAAGACAAATTCCTGCCGAATCGGTAGGAAGTGGGTCAGATATGAACTATAGGTACATGAGACGATGCTCATGATTTTTTACAAAAATCATTTTTAGGTTCACAATATGCTATTTCATCAAAAATCCAATGCAATTTGAGCGACGCTTGGCCCCGAGCTAAGAATCTCCATGCCCGTTGTTCGACAAAGTTTGACGATAGTTTAAAACGGGGATAAAAAATAAAAAAAATATAAACAGTGCGAAACCTTCGCGTGGTGTTATATTATGTGACATGGTTAGAAGGAAAAATATCAAACTTTGTATATTGATTATGTCTCAAAAAACCTTCACAAAATGACCCATCTCATTCGAGGTTTATTGGCTTTCGGGTCAAATGACCAATGTTATGGCTAGAATCAAGGCATAGTTTGTGATAATGTGGCCATATTGTGCATACATGTGCATCATGGCATGGAAAACAATGTTTCAAGAGGATGTTTTCCTTTTTGTCGCACCAAAAATGCATTTTCCATTTTCCGAGCATAAAAAACGGATGGTTTTGTGAAGCAACCACCAAATGGCTAATTCAAAAAACCACCACCACATTTTACAAAAATACTAGACCACCTTATATGGACAATGTACCAACAGGGGGATCTGAAACCTTTCCTTCCACCTCTGGTGAAAAAGACAAATTCATGCCGAATCGGTAGGAAGTGGGTCAGATATGAACTACAGGTACATGATACGATGCTCATGATTTTTTACAAAAATCATTTTTAGGTTCATAATATGCAATTTTATCAAAAATCCAATGCAAGTTGAGCGAGGCTTGGCCCCGAGCTAAGAATCTTCATGCCCGTTGTTCGACAAAGTTTGATGATAGTTTAAAACGGGGATAAAAAACTAAAAAAAAATATAAACAGTGCGAAACCTTCGCGTGGTGTTATATTATGTGACATAGTTAGAAGGAATAATATCAAACTTGGTATATTGATTATGTCTCAAAAAAACCTTCACAAAATGACCCATCTCATTCGAGGTTTCTTGGCTTTCAGGTCAAATGACCAATGTTATGGCTAGAATCAAGGCATAGTTTGTGATAATGTGTCCATATTGTGCATACATGTGCATCATGGCATGGCAAACAATGTTACAAGAGGAAGTTTTCCTTTTTGTCGCACCAAAAAGGCATTTTCCATTTCCGAGCATAAAAAACAGACGGTTTTGTGAAGCAACCACCAAATTGCTAATTCAAAAAACCACCACCACATTTTACAAAAATACTAGACCACCTTATATGGACAATGTACCAACAGGGGGATCTGAAACCTTTCCTTCCACCTCTGGTGAAAAAGACAAATTCATGCCGAATCGGTAGGAAGTGGGTCAGATATGAACTACAGGTACATGATACGTTGCTCATGATTTTTTACAAAAATCATTTTTAGGTTCATAATATGCAATTTTATCAAAAATCCAATGCAAGTTGAGCGACGCTTGGCCCCGAGCTAAGAATCTTCATGCCCGTTGTTCGACAAAGTTTGACGATATTTTAAAATGGGGATAAAAAACAAAAAAAAAATATAAACAGTGCGAAACCTTCGCGTGGTGTTATATTATGTGACATAGTTAGAAGGAATAATATCAAACTTGGTATATTGATTATGTCTCAAAAAAACCTTCACAAAATGACCCATCTCATTCGAGGTTTCTTGGCTTTCGGGTCAAATGACCAATGTTATGGCTAGAATCAAGGCATAGTTTGTGATAATGTGGCCATATTGTGCATACATGTGCATCATGGCATGGCAAACAATGTTGCAAGAGGAAGTTTTCCTTTTTGTCGCACCAAAAAGGCAATTTCTATTTTCTGAGCATAAAAAACGGACGGTTTTGTGAAGCAACCACCAAATGGCTAATTCAAAAAACCACCACCACATTTTACAAAAAATACTAGACCACCTTATATGGACAATGTACCAACAGGGAGATTTAAATCCTTTCCGTCCACCTCTGGTGAAAAAGACAAATTCCTGCCAAATCGGTAGGAAATGGGTCAGATATGAACTACAGGTACACGATACGATGCTCATGATTTTTTACAAAAATCATTTATAGGTTCACAATATGCTATTTTATCAAAAATGCAATGCAAGTTGAGCGAGGCTTGGCCCCGAGCTAAGAATCTTCATGCCCGTTGTTCGACAAAGTTTGACGATAGTTTAAAACGGGGATAAAAAAAAATATATAAACAGTGCGAAACCTTCGCGTGGTGTTATATTAGGTGACATAGTTAGAAGGAAAAATATCAAACTTGGTATATTGATTATGTCTTAAAAAACCTTCACAAAATGACCCATCTCATTCGAGGTTTCTTGGCTTTCGGGTCAAATGACCAATGTTATGGCTAGAATCAAGGCATACTTTGTGATAATGTGGCCATATTGTGCATACATGTGCATAATGGCATGGCAAACAATGTTGCAAGAGGAAGTTTTCCTTTTTGTCGCACCAAAAAGGCATTTTCTATTTTTCGAGCATAAAAAACGGACGGTTTTGTGAAGCAACCACCAAATGGCTAATTCAAAAAACCACCACCACATTTTACAAAAATACTAGACCACCTTATATGGACAATGTACCAATAGGGGGATTTGAAACCTTTCCGTCCAACTCGGGTGAAAAAGACAAATTCCTGCCGAATCGGTAGGAAGTGGGTCAGATATGAACTACAGGTACATGATACGATGCTCATGATTTTTTACAAAAATCATTTATAGGTTCACAATATGCTATTTTATCAAAAATGCAATGCAAGTTGAGCGAGGCTTCGCCCCGAGCTAAGAATCTTCATGCCCGTTGTTCGACAAAGTTTGACGATAGTATAAAATGGGGATAAAAAATAAAAAAAATATAAACAGTGCGAAACCTTCGCGCGGTGTTATATTATGTGACATAGTTAGAAGGAATAATATCAAACTTGGTATATTGATTATGTCTCAAAAAAAACTTCACAAAATGACCTATCTCATTCGAGGTTTCTTGGCTTTCGGGTCAAATGACCAATGTTATGGCTAGAATCAAGGCATAGTTTGTGATAATGTGGCCATATTGTGCATACATGTGCATCATGGCATGGCAAACAATATTGTAAGAAGAAGTTTTCCTTTTTGTCGCACCAAAAAGGCATTTTCCATTTTTCGAGCATAAAAACGGATGGTTTTGTGAAGCAACCACCAAATGGATAATTCAAAAAACCACCACCACATTTTACAAAAATACTAGACCACCTTATATGGACAATGTACCAATAGGGGGATTTGAAACCTTTCCGTCCACCTCTGGTGAAAAAGACAAATTCCTGCCAAATCGATAGGAAGTGGGTCAGATATGAACTATAGGTACATGAGACGATGCTCATGCTTTTTTACAAAAATCATTTTTAGGTTCACAATATGCTATTTTATCAAAAATCCAATGCAATTTGAGCGAGGCTTGGCCCCGAGCTAAGAATCTTCATGCCCGTTATTCGACAAAGTTTGACGGTAGTTTAAAACGGGGATAAAAAATTAAAAAAAATATAAACAGTACGAAACCTTCGCATGGTGTTATATTATGTGACATGGTTAGAAGGAATAATATCAAACTTGGTATATTGATTATGTCTCAAAAAAACCTTCACAAAATGACCTATCTCATTCGAGGTTTCTTGGCTTTCGGGTCAAATGACCAATGTTATGGCTAGAATCAAGGCATAATGTGTGATAATGTGGCCATATTGTGCATACATGTGCATCATGGCATGGCAAACAATGTTGCAAGAGGAAGTTTTCCTTTTTGTCGCACCAAAAAGGCATTTTCCATTATCCGAGCATAAAAAACGGACGGTTTTGTGAAGCAACCACCAAATGGCTAATTCAAAAAACCACCACCACATTTTACAAAAATACTAGACCACCTTATATGGACAATGTACCAATAGGGGGATTTGAAACCTTTCCGTCCACCTCTGGTGAAAAAGACAAATTCCTGCCGAATCGGTAGGAAGTGGGTCAGATATGAACTATAGGTACATGATACGATGCTCATGATTTTTTACAAAAATCATTTTTAGGTTCACAATATGCTATTTTATCAAAAATCTAATGCAAGTTGAGAGAGGCTTGGCCCCAAGCTAAGAATCTTCATGCCCGTTGTTCGACAAAGTTTGACGATAATTTAAAACAGGGATAAAAAATTAAAAAAAATATAAACAGTGCGAAACCTTCGCGTGGTGTTATATTATGTGACATAGTTAGAAGGAAAAATATCAAACTTGGTATATTGATTATGTCTCAAAAAAACCTTCACAAAATGACCTATCTCATTCGAGGTTTCTTGGCTTTCGGGTCAAATGACCAATGTTATGGCTAGAATCAAGGCATAGTTTGTGATAATGTGGCCATATTGTGCATACATGTGCATCATGGCATGGCAAACAAATATTGCAAGAGGAAGTTTTCCTTTTTGTCGCACCAAAAAGGCATTTTCTATTTTTCGAGCATAAAAACGGATGGTTTTGTAAAGCAACCACCAAATGGCTAATTCAAAAAACCACCACCACATTTTACAAAAATACTAGACCACCTTATATGGACAATGTACCAACTGGGGGATCTGAAACCTTTCCATCCACCTCTGGTGAAAAAGACAAATCCTGCCGAATCGGTAGGAAGTGGGTCAGATATGAACTACAGGTACATGATACGATGCTCATGATTTTTTACAAAAATCATTTTTAGGTTCACAATATGCTATTTTATCAAAAATGCAATGCAAGTTGAGCGAGGCTTGGCCCCTAGCTAAGAATCTTCATGCCCGTTGTTCGACAAAGTTTGACGATAGTTTAAAACGGGGATAAAAAATTAAAAAAAATATAAACAGTGCGAAACCTTCGCGTGGTGTTATATTATGTGACATAGTTAGAAGGAATAATATCAAACTTGGTATATTGATTATGTCTCAAAAAAACCTTCACAAAATGACATATCTCATTCGAGGTTTCTTGGCTTTCGGGTCAAATGACCAATGTTATGGCTAGAATCAAGGCATAGTTTGTGATAATGTGGCCATATTGTGCATACATGTGCATAATGGCATGGCAAACAATATTGCAAGAAGAAGTTTTCCTTTTTGTCGCACCAAAAAGGCATTTTCCATTTTTCAAGCATAAAAAACGGATGGTTTTGTGAAGCAACCACCAAATGGATAATTCAAAAAACCACCACCACATTTTACAAAAATACTAGACCACCTTATATGGACAATGTACCAATAGGGGGATTTGAAACCTTTCCGTCCACCTCTGGTGAAAAAGACAAATTCCTGCCAAATCGATAGGAAGTGGGTCAGATATGAACTATAGGTACATGAGACGATGCTCATGCTTTTTTACAAAAATCATTTTTAGGTTCACAATATGCTATTTTATCAAAAATCCAATGCAATTTGAGCGAGGCTTGGCCCCGAGCTAAGAATCTCCATGCCCGTTGTTCGACAAAGTTTGACGATAGTTTAAAACGGGGATAAAAAATTAAAAAAAATATAAACAGTGCGAAACCTTCGCGTGGTGTTATATTATGTGACATGGTTAGAAGGAAAAATATAAAACTTGGTATATTGATTACGTCTCAAAAAAACCTTCACAAAATGACCTATCTCATTCGAGGTTTATTGGCTTTCGGGTCAAATGACCAATGTTATGGCTAGAATCAAGGCATAGTTTGTGATAATGTGGCCATATTGTGCATACATGTGCATCATAGCATGGCAAACAATGTTGCCAGAGGAAGTTTTCCTTTTTGTCGCACCAAAAAGGCATTTTCCATTTTCCGAGCATAAAAAACGGACGGTTTTGTGAAGCAACCACCAAATGGCTAATTCAAAAAACCACCACCACATTTAAAAAAAATACTAGACCACCTTATATGGACAATGTACCAATAGGGGGATTTGAAACCTTTCCGTCCACCTCTGGTGAAAAAGACAAATTCCCACCGAATCGGTAGGAAGTGGGTCAGATATGAACTATAGGTACATGATACGATGCTCATGATTTTTTACAAAAATCATTTTTTGGTTCACAATATGCTATTTTATCAAAAATCTAATGCAAGTTGAGAGAGGCTTGGCCCCAAGCTAAGAATCTTCATGCCCGTTGTTCGACAAAGTTTGACGATAATTTAAAACAGGGATAAAAATTTAAAAAAGATCGAAACAGTGCGAAACCTTCGCGTGGTGTTATATTATGTGACATAGTTAGAAGGAAAAATATCAAACTTGGTATATTGATTATGTCTCAAAAAAACCTTCACAAAATGACCTATCTCATTCGTGGTTTCTTGGCTTTCGGGTCTAATGACCAATGTTATGGCTAGAATCAAGGCATAGTTTGTGATAATGTGGCCATATTGTGCATACATGTGCATCATGGCATGGCAAACAATATTGCAAGAGGAAGTTTTCCTTTTTGTCGCACCAAAAAGGCATTTTCCATTTTTTGAGCATAAAAAACGGATGGTTTTGTGAAGCAACCACCAAATGGATAATTCAAAAAACCACCACCACATTTTACAAAAATACTAGACCACCTTATATGGACAATGTACCAACTGGGGGATCTGAAACCTTTCCGTCCACCTCTAGTGAAAAAGACAAATTCATGCCGAATCGGTAGGAAGTGGGTCAGATATGAACTACAGGTACATGATACGATGCTCATGATTTTTTACAAAAATAATTTTTAGGTTCACAATATGCTATTTTATCAAAAATCCAATGCAAGTTGAGCGAGGCTTGGCCCCGAGCAAAGAATCCTCATGCCCGTTGTTCGACAAAGTTTGACGATAGTTTAAAACGGGGATAAAAAATTAAAAAAAAATATAAACAGTGCGAAACCTTCGCGTGGTGTTATATTATGTGACATAGTTATAAGGAATAATATACAACTTGGTATATTGATTATGTCTCAAAAAAACCTTCACAAAATGACCTATCTCATTCGAGGTTTCTTGGCTTTTGGGTCAAATGACCAATGTTATGGCTAGAATCAAGGCATAGTTTGTGATAATGCGGCCATATTGTGCATACATGTGAATCATGGCACGGCAAACAATGTTGCAAGAGGAAGTTTTCCTTTTTGTCGCACCAAAAAGGCATTTTCCATTTTTCGAGCATAAAAAACGGACGGTTTTGTGAAGCAACCACCAAATGGATAATTCAAAAAACCACCACCACATTTTACAAAAATACTAGACCACCTTATATGGACAATGTACCAACAGGGAGATTTAAAACCTTTCCGTCCACCTCTGGTGAAAAAGACAAATTCCTGCCGAATCGGTAGGAAGTGAGTCAGATATGAACTACATGTACATGATACGATGCTCATGATTTTTTACAAAAATCATTTTTTAGGTTCACAATATGCTATTTTATCAAAAATCCGATGCAAGTTGAGCGAGGCTTGGCCCCGAGCTAAGAATCTTCATGCCCGTTGTTCGACAAAGTTTGACGATAGTTTAAAATGGGGATAAAAAATTTAAAAAAGATCGAAACAGTGCAAAACCTTCGCGTGGTGTTATATTATGTGACATGGTTAGAAGGAAAAATATCAAACTTCGTACATTGATTATATCTCAAAAAAACCTTCACAAAATGACCTATCTCATTCGAGGTTTATTGGCTTTCGGGTCAAATAACCAATGTTATGGCTAGAATCAAGGCATAGTTTGTGATAATGTGGCCATATTGTGCATACATGTGCATCATGGCATGGCAAACAATATTGCAAGAGGAAGTTTTCCTTTTTGTCGCACCAAAAAGGCATTTTCCATTTTTTGAGCATAAAAAATAGATGGTTTTGTGAAGGAACCACCAAATGGATAATTCAAAAAACCACCACCACATTTTACAAAAATACTAGACCACCTTATATGTACAATGTACCAACAGGGGGATCTGAAACCTTTCCGTCCACCTCTGGTGAAAAAGACAAATTCCTGCCGAATAGGTAGAAGTGGGTCAGATATGAACTACAGGTACATGATACGATGCTCATGATTTTTTACAAAAATCACTTTTAGGTTCACAATATGCTATTTTATCAAAAATCCAATGCAAGTTGAGCGAGGCTTGGCCCCAAGCTAAGAATCTTCATGCCCGTTGTTCGACAAAGTTTGACGATAGTTTAAAACAGGGATAAAAAATTAAAAAAAATATAAACAGTGCGAAACATTCGCGTGGTGTTATATTATGTGACATAGTTAGAAGGAAAAATATCAAACTTGGTATATTGATTATGTCTCAAAAAAACCTTCACAAAATGACCTATCTGATTCGAGGTTTCTTGGCTTTCGGGTCAAATGACCAATGTTATAGCTAGAATCAAGGCATAGTTTGTGATAATATGGCCATATTGTCCATACATGTGCATCATGGCATGGCAAACAATATTGCAAGAGGAAGTTTTCCTTTTTGTCGCACCAAAAAGGCATTTTCCATTTTTCGAACATAAAAACGGATGGTTTTGTGAAGCAACCACCAAATGGATAATTGAAAAAACCACCACCACATTTTACAAAAATACTAGACCACCTTATATGGACAATGTACCAACTGGGGGATCTGAAACCTTTCCGTCCACCTCTGGTGAAAAAGACAAATTTATGCCGAATCAGTAGGAAGTGGGTCAGATATGAACTAAAGGTACATGATACGATGCTCATGATTTTTTACAAAAATCATTTTTAGGTTCACAATATGCTATTTTATCAAAAATCTAATGCAAGTTGAGCGAGGCTTGGCCCCAAGCTAAGAATCTTCATGCCCGTTGTTCGACAAAGTTTGACGATAGTTTAAAACGGGGATAAAAAATTAAAAAAAATATAAACAGTGCGAAACCTTCGCGTGGTGTTATATTATGTGACATAGTTAGAAGGAAAAATATAAAACTTGGTATATTGATTATGTCTCAAAAAAACCTTCACAAAATGACCTATCTCATTCGAGGTTTCTTGGCTTTCGGGTCAAATGACCAATGTTATGGCTAGAATCAAGGCATAATTTGTGATAATGTGGCCATATTGTGCATACATGTGCATCATGGCATGGCAAACAATATTGCAAGTGGAAGTTTTCCTTTTTGTCGCACCAAAAAGGCATTTTCCATTTTTCGAGCATAAAAAACAAAAGGTTTTGTGAAGCAACCACCAAATGGATAATTCAAAAAACCACCACCACATTTTACAAAAATACTAGACCACCTTATATGGACAATGTACCAACTGGGGGATCTGAAACCTTTCCGTCCACCTCTGGTGAAGAAGACAAATTCATGCCGAATCAGTAGGAAGTGGGTCAGATATGAACTAAAGGTACATGATATGATGCTCATGATTTTTTACAAAAATCATTTTTAGGTTCACAATATGCTATTTTATCAAAAATCCAATGCAAGTTGAGCGAGGATTGGCCCCGAGCTAAAAATCTTCATGCCCGTTATTCGACAAAGTTTGACGATAGTTTAAAACGGGGATAAAAAATTAAAAAAAATATAAACAGTACGAAACCTTCGCATGGTGTTATATTATGTGACATGGTTAGAAGGAATAATATCAAACTTGGTATATTGATTATGTCTCAAAAAAACCTTCACAAAATGACCTATCTCATTCGAGGTTTCTTGGCTTTCGGGTCAAATGACCAATGTTATGGCTAGAACCAAGGCATAATGTGTGATAATGTGGCCATATTGTGCATACATGTGCATCATGGCATGGCAAACAATGTTGCAAGAGGAAGTTTTCCTTTTTGTCGCACCAAAAAGGCATTTTCCATTTTCCGAGCATAAAAAACGGACGGTTTTGTGAAGCAACCACCAAATGGCTAATTCAAAAAACCACCACCACATTTTACAAAAATACTAGACCACCTTATATGGACAATGTACCAACAGGGAGATTTAAAACCTTTCCGTCCACCTCTGGTGAAAAAGACAAATTCCTGCCGAATCGGTAGGAAGTGGGTCAGATATGAACTACAGGTACATGATACGATGCTCATGATTTTTTACAAAAATCATTTTTAGGTTCACAATATGCTATTTTATCAAAAATCCAATGCAAGTTGAGCGAGGCTTGGCCCCGAGCTAAGAATCTTCATGCCCGTTGTTCGACAAAGTTTGACGATAGTTTAAAACGGGGATAAAAAATTTAAAAAAGATTGAAACAGTGTAAAACCTTCGCATGGTGTTATATTATGTGACATGGTTAGAAGGAAAAATATCAAACTTGGTATATTGATTATGTCTCAAAAAAACCTTCACAAAATGACCTATCTCATTCGAGGTTTATTGGCTTTCGGGTCAAATGACCAATGTTATGGCTAGAATCAAGGCATAGTTTGTGATAATGTGGCCATATTGTGCATACATGTGCATCATGGCATGGAAAACAATATTGCAAGAGGAAGTTTTCCTTTTTGTCGCACCAAAAAGGCATTTTCCATTTTCCGAGCATAAAAACGCACGGTTTTGTGAAGCAACCACCAAATTGCTAATTCAAAAAACCACCACCACATTTTACAAAAATACTAGACCACCTTATATGGATAATGTACCAACAGGGGGATCTGAAACCTTTCCTTCCACCTCTGGTGAAAAAGACAAATTCATGCCGAATCGGTAGGAAGTGGGTCAGATATGAACTACAGGTACATGATACGATGCTCATGATTTTTTACAAAAATCATTTTTAGGTTCATAATATGCAATTTTATCAAAAATCCAATGCAAGTTGAGCGAGGCTTGGCCCCGAGCTAAGAATCTTCATGCCCGTTGTTCGACAAAGTTTGATGATAGTTTAAAACGGGGATAAAAAACTAAAAAAAATATAAACAGTGCGAAACCTTCGCGTGGTGTTATATTATGTGACATAGTTAGAAGGAATAATATCAAACTTGGTATATTGATTATGTCTCAAAAAAACCTTCACAAAATGACCCATCTCATTCGAGGTTTCTTGGCTTTCGGGTCAAATGACCAATGTTATGGCTAGAATCAAGGCATAGTTTGTGATAATGTGGCCATATTGTGCATACATGTGCATCATGGCATGGCAAACAATGTTGCAAGAGGAAGTTTTCCTTTTTGTCGCACCAAAAAGGCATTTTCCATTTCCGAGCATAAAAAACGGACGGTTTTGTGAAGCAACCACCAAATTGCTAATTCAAAAAACCACCACCACATTTTACAAAAATACTAGACCACCTTATATGGACAATGTACCAACAGGGGGATCTGAAACCTTTCCTTCCACCTCTGGTGAAAAAGACAAATTCATGCCGAATCGGTAGGAAGTGGGTCAGATATGAACTACAGGTACATGATACGTTGCTCATGATTTTTTACAAAAATCATTTTTAGGTTCATAATATGCAATTTTATCAAAAATCCAATGCAAGTTGAGCGACGCTTGGCCCCGAGCTAAGAATCTTCATGCCCATTGTTCGACAAAGTTTGACGATATTTTAAAATGGGGATAAAAAACTAAAAAAAAATATAAACAGTGCGAAACCTTCGCGTGGTGTTATATTATGTGACATAGTTAGAAGGAATAATATCAAACTTGGTATATTGATTATGTCTCAAAAAAACCTTCACAAAATGACCCATCTCATTCGAGGTTTCTTGGCTTTCGGGTCAAATGACCAATGTTATGGCTAGAATCAAGGCATAGTTTGTGATAATGTGGCCATATTGTGCATACATGTGCATCATGGCATGGCAAACAATGTTGCAAGAGGAAGTTTTCCTTTTTATCGCACCAAAAAGGCATTTTCCATTTTCCGAGCATAAAAAACGGACGGTTTTGTGAAGCAACCACCAAATGGCTAATTCAAAAAACCACCACCACATTTTACAAAAATACTAGACCACCTTATATGGACAATGTACCAACAGGGAGATTTAAAACCTTTCCGTCCACCTCTGGTGAAAAAGACAAATTCCTGCCAAATCGGTAGGAAGTGGGTTAGATATGAACTACAGGTACACGATACGATGCTCATGATTTTTTACAAAAATCATTTTTAGGTTCACAATATGCTATTTTATCAAAAATCCAATGCAAGTTGAGCGAGGCTTGGCCCCGAGCTAAGAATCTTCATGCCCGTTGTTCGACAAAGTTTGACGATAGTTTAAAACGGGGATAAAAAATTTAAAAAAGATTGAAACAGTGTAAAACCTTAGCATGGTGTTATATTATGTGACATGGTTAGAAGGAAAAATATCAAACTTGGTATATTGATTATGTCTCAAAAAAACCTTCACAAAATGACCTATCTCATTCGAGGTTTATTGGCTTTCGGGTCAAATGACCAATTTTATGGCTAGAATCAAGGCATAGTTTGTGATAATGTGGCCATATTGTGCATACATGTGCATCATGGCATGGCAAACAATGTTGCAAGAGGAAGTTTTCCTTTTTGTCGCACCAAAAAGGCATTTTCCATTTTCCGAGCATAAAAAACGGACGGTTTTATGAAGCAACCACCAAATTGCTAATTCAAAAAACCACCACCACATTTTACAAAAACACTAGACCACCTTATATGGACAATGTACCAACAGGGGGATCTGAAACCTTTCCTTCCACCTCTGGTGAAAAAGACAAATTCATGCCGAATCGGTAGGAAGTGGGTCAGATATGAACTACAGGTACATGATACGATGCTCATGATTTTTTACAAAAATCATTTTTAGGTTCATAATATGCAATTTTATCAAAAATCCAATGCAAGTTGAGCGAGGCTTGGCCCCGAGCTAAGAATCTTCATGCCCGTTGTTCGACAAAGTTTGACGATATTTTAAAATGGGGATAAAAAACTAAAAAAAAATATAAACAGTGCGAAACCTTCGCATGGTGTTATATTATGTGACATAGTTAGAAGGAATAATATCAAACTTGGTATATTGATTATGTCTCAAAAAAACCTTCACAAAATGACCCATCTCATTCGAGGTTTCTTGGCTTTCGGGTCAAATGACCAATGTTATGGCTAGAATCAAGGCATAGTTTGTGATAATGTGGCCATATTGTGCATACATGTGCATCATGGCATGGCAAACAATGTTGCAAGAGGAAGTTTTCCTTTTTGTCGCACCAAAAAGGCATTTTCCATTTTCCGAGCATAAAAAACGGACGGTTTTGTGAAGCAACCACCAAATGGCTAATTCAAAAAACAACCACCACATTTTACAAAAATACTAGACCACCTTATATGGACAATGTACCAACAGGGAGATTTAAAACCTTTCCGTCCACATCTGGTGAAAAAGAAAAATTCCTGCCAAATCGGTAGGAAGTGGGTTAGATATGAACTACAGGTACACGATACGATGCTCATGATTTTTTACAAAAATCATTTTTAGGTTCACAATATGCTATTTTATCAAAAATCCAATGCAAGTTGAGCGAGGCTTGGCCCCGAGCTAAGAATCTTCATGCCCGTTGTTCGACAAAGTTTGACGATAGTTTAAAACGGGGATAAAAAATTTAAAAAAGATTGAAACAGTGTAAAACCTTAGCATGGTGTTATATTATGTGACATGGTTAGAAGGAAAAATATCAAACTTGGTATATTGATTATGTCTCAAAAAAACCTTCACAAAATGACCTATCTCATTCGAGGTTTATTGGCTTTCGGGTCAAATGACCAATTTTATGGCTAGAATCAAGGCGTAGTTTGTGATAATGTGGCCATATTGTGCATACATGTGCATCATGGCATGGCAAACAATATTGCAAGAGGAAGTTTTCCTTTTTGTCGCACCAAAAAGGCATTTTCCATTTTCCGAGCATAAAAAACGGACGGTTTTGTGAAGCAACCACCAAATTGCTAATTCAAAAAACCACCACCACATTTTACAAAAACACTAGACCACCTTATATGGACAATGTACCAACAGGGGGATCTGAAACCTTTCCTTCCACCTCTGGTGAAAAAGACAAATTCATGCCGAATCGGTAGGAAGTGGGTCAGATATGAACTACAGGTACATGATACGATGCTCATGATTTTTTACAAAAATCATTTTTAGGTTCATAATATGCAATTTTATCAAAAATCCAATGCAAGTTGAGCGAGGCTTGGCCCCGAGCTAAGAATCTTCATGCCCGTTGTTCGACAAAGTTTGACGATATTTTAAAATGGGGATAAAAAACTAAAAAAAAATATAAACAGTGCGAAACCTTCGCATGGTGTTATATTATGTGACATAGTTAGAAGGAATAATATCAAACTTGGTATATTGATTATGTCTCAAAAAAACCTTCACAAAATGACCCATCTCATTCGAGGTTTCTTGGCTTTCGGGTCAAATGACCAATGTTATGGCTAGAATCAAGGCATAGTTTGTGATAATGTGGCCATATTGTGCATACATGTGCATCATGGCATGGCAAACAATGTTGCAAGAGGAAGTTTTCCTTTTTGTCGCACCAAAAAGGCATTTTCCATTTTCCGAGCATAAAAAACGGACGGTTTTGTGAAGCAACCACCAAATGGCTAATTCAAAAAACCACCACCACATTTTACAAAAATACTAGACCACCTTATATGGACAATGTACCAACAGGGAGATTTAAAACCTTTCCGTCCACCTCTGGTGAAAAAGACAAATTCCTGCCGAATCGGTAGGAAGTGGGTCAGATATGAACTACAGGTACATGATACGATGCTCATGATTTTTTACAAAAATCATTTTTAGGTTCACAATATGCTATTTTATCAAAAATCCAATGCAAGTTGAGCGAGGCTTGGCCCCGAGCTAAGAATCTTCATGCCCGTTGTTCGACAAAGTTTGACGATAGTTTAAAACGGGGATAAAAAATTTAAAAAAGATTGAAACAGTGTAAAACCTTCGCATGGTGTTATATTATGTGACATGGTTAGAAGGAAAAATATCAAACTTGGTATATTGATTATGTCTCAAAAAAACCTTCACAAAATGACCTATCTCATTCGAGGTTTATTGGCTTTCGGGTCAAATGACCAATGTTATGGCTAGAATCAAGGCATAGTTTGTGATAATGTGGCCATATTGTGCATACATGTGCATCATGGCATGGAAAACAATATTGCAAGAGGAAGTTTTCCTTTTTGTCGCACCAAAAAGGCATTTTCCATTTTCCGAGCATAAAAAACGCACGGTTTTGTGAAGCAACCACCAAATTGCTAATTCAAAAAACCACCACCACATTTTACAAAAATACTAGACCACCTTATATGGATAATGTACCAACAGGGGGATCTGAAACCTTTCCTTCCACCTCTGGTGAAAAAGACAAATTCATGCCGAATCGGTAGGAAGTGGGTCAGATATGAACTACAGGTACATGATACGATGCTCATGATTTTTTACAAAAATCATTTTTAGGTTCATAATATGCAATTTTATCAAAAATCCAATGCAAGTTGAGCGAGGCTTGGCCCCGAGCTAAGAATCTTCATGCCCGTTGTTCGACAAAGTTTGATGATAGTTTAAAACGGGGATAAAAAACTAAAAAAAATATAAACAGTGCGAAACCTTCGCGTGGTGTTATATTATGTGACATAGTTAGAAGGAATAATATCAAACTTGGTATATTGATTATGTCTCAAAAAAACCTTCACAAAATGACCCATCTCATTCGAGGTTTCTTGGCTTTCGGGTCAAATGACCAATGTTATGGCTAGAATCAAGGCATAGTTTGTGATAATGTGGCCATATTGTGCATACATGTGCATCATGGCATGGCAAACAATGTTGCAAGAGGAAGTTTTCCTTTTTGTCGCACCAAAAAGGCATTTTCCATTTCCGAGCATAAAAAACGGACGGTTTTGTGAAGCAACCACCAAATTGCTAATTCAAAAAACCACCACCACATTTTACAAAAATACTAGACCACCTTATATGGACAATGTACCAACAGGGGGATCTGAAACCTTTCCTTCCACCTCTGGTGAAAAAGACAAATTCATGCCGAATCGGTAGGAAGTGGGTCAGATATGAACTACAGGTACATGATACGTTGCTCATGATTTTTTACAAAAATCATTTTTAGGTTCATAATATGCAATTTTATCAAAAATCCAATGCAAGTTGAGCGACGCTTGGCCCCGAGCTAAGAATCTTCATGCCCATTGTTCGACAAAGTTTGACGATATTTTAAAATGGGGATAAAAAACTAAAAAAAAATATAAACAGTGCGAAACCTTCGCGTGGTGTTATATTATGTGACATAGTTAGAAGGAATAATATCAAACTTGGTATATTGATTATGTCTCAAAAAAACCTTCACAAAATGACCCATCTCATTCGAGGTTTCTTGGCTTTCGGGTCAAATGACCAATGTTATGGCTAGAATCAAGGCATAGTTTGTGATAATGTGGCCATATTGTGCATACATGTGCATCATGGCATGGCAAACAATGTTGCAAGAGGAAGTTTTCCTTTTTATCGCACCAAAAAGGCATTTTCCATTTTCCGAGCATAAAAAACGGACGGTTTTGTGAAGCAACCACCAAATGGCTAATTCAAAAAACCACCACCACATTTTACAAAAATACTAGACCACCTTATATGGACAATGTACCAACAGGGAGATTTAAAACCTTTCCGTCCACCTCTGGTGAAAAAGACAAATTCCTGCCAAATCGGTAGGAAGTGGGTTAGATATGAACTACAGGTACACGATACGATGCTCATGATTTTTTACAAAAATCATTTTTAGGTTCACAATATGCTATTTTATCAAAAATCCAATGCAAGTTGAGCGAGGCTTGGCCCCGAGCTAATAATCTTCATGCCCGTTGTTCGACAAAGTTTGACGATAGTTTAAAACGGGGATAAAAAATTTAAAAAAGATTGAAACAGTGTAAAACCTTAGCATGGTGTTATATTATGTGACATGGTTAGAAGGAAAAATATCAAACTTGGTATATTGATTATGTCTCAAAAAAACCTTCACAAAATGACCTATCTCATTCGAGGTTTATTGGCTTTCGGGTCAAATGACCAATTTTATGGCTAGAATCAAGGCATAGTTTGTGATAATGTGGCCATATTGTGCATACATGTGCATCATGGCATGGCAAACAATGTTGCAAGAGGAAGTTTTCCTTTTTGTCGCACCAAAAAGGCATTTTCCATTTTCCGAGCATAAAAAACGGACGGTTTTATGAAGCAACCACCAAATTGCTAATTCAAAAAACCACCACCACATTTTACAAAAACACTAGACCACCTTATATGGACAATGTACCAACAGGGGGATCTGAAACCTTTCCTTCCACCTCTGGTGAAAAAGACAAATTCATGCCGAATCGGTAGGAAGTGGGTCAGATATGAACTACAGGTACATGATACGATGCTCATGATTTTTTACAAAAATCATTTTTAGGTTCATAATATGCAATTTTATCAAAAATCCAATGCAAGTTGAGCGAGGCTTGGCCCCGAGCTAAGAATCTTCATGCCCGTTGTTCGACAAAGTTTGACGATATTTTAAAATGGGGATAAAAAACTAAAAAAAAATATAAACAGTGCGAAACCTTCGCATGGTGTTATATTATGTGACATAGTTAGAAGGAATAATATCAAACTTGGTATATTGATTATGTCTCAAAAAAACCTTCACAAAATGACCCATCTCATTCGAGGTTTCTTGGCTTTCGGGTCAAATGACCAATGTTATGGCTAGAATCAAGGCATAGTTTGTGATAATGTGGCCATATTGTGCATACATGTGCATCATGGCATGGCAAACAATGTTGCAAGAGGAAGTTTTCCTTTTTGTCGCACCAAAAAGGCATTTTCCATTTTCCGAGCATAAAAAACGGACGGTTTTGTGAAGCAACCACCAAATGGCTAATTCAAAAAACAACCACCACATTTTACAAAAATACTAGACCACCTTATATGGACAATGTACCAACAGGGAGATTTAAAACCTTTCCGTCCACCTCTGGTGAAAAAGAAAAATTCCTGCCAAATCGGTAGGAAGTGGGTTAGATATGAACTACAGGTACACGATACGATGCTCATGATTTTTTACAAAAATCATTTTTAGGTTCACAATATGCTATTTTATCAAAAATCCAATGCAAGTTGAGCGAGGCTTGGCCCCGAGCTAAGAATCTTCATGCCCGTTGTTCGACAAAGTTTGACGATAGTTTAAAACGGGGATAAAAAATTTAAAAAAGATTGAAACAGTGTAAAACCTTAGCATGGTGTTATATTATGTGACATGGTTAGAAGGAAAAATATCAAACTTGGTATATTGATTATGTCTCAAAAAAACCTTCACAAAATGACCTATCTCATTCGAGGTTTATTGGCTTTCGGGTCAAATGACCAATTTTATGGCTAGAATCAAGGCGTAGTTTGTGATAATGTGGCCATATTGTGCATACATGTGCATCATGGCATGGCAAACAATATTGCAAGAGGAAGTTTTCCTTTTTGTCGCACCAAAAAGGCATTTTCCATTTTCCGAGCATAAAAACTGACGGTTTTGTGAAGCAACCACCAAATTGCTAATTCAAAAAACCACCACCACATTTTACAAAAACACTAGACCACCTTATATGGACAATGTACCAACAGGGGGATCTGAAACCTTTCCTTCCACCTCTGGTGAAAAAGACAAATTCATGCCGAATCGGTAGGAAGTGGGTCAGATATGAACTACAGGTACATGATACGATGCTCATGATTTTTTACAAAAATCATTTTTAGGTTCATAATATGCAATTTTATCAAAAATCCAATGCAAGTTGAGCGAGGCTTGGCCCCGAGCTAAGAATCTTCATGCCCGTTGTTCGACAAAGTTTGACGATATTTTAAAATGGGGATAAAAAACTAAAAAAAAATATAAACAGTGCGAAACCTTCGCATGGTGTTATATTATGTGACATAGTTAGAAGGAATAATATCAAACTTGGTATATTGATTATGTCTCAAAAAAACCTTCACAAAATGACCCATCTCATTCGAGGTTTCTTGGCTTTCGGGTCAAATGACCAATGTTATGGCTAGAATCAAGGCATAGTTTGTGATAATGTGGCCATATTGTGCATACATGTGCATCATGGCATGGCAAACAATGTTGCAAGAGGAAGTTTTCCTTTTTGTTGCACCAAAAAGGCATTTTCCATTTTCCGAGCATAAAAAACGGACGGTTTTGTGAAGCAACCACCAAATGGCTAATTCAAAAAACCACCACCACATTTTACAAAAATACTAGACCAGCTTATATGGACAATGTACCAACAGGGAGATTTAAACCTTTCCGTCCACCTCTGGTGAAAAAGACAAATTCCTGCCAAATCGGTAGGAAGTGGGTCAGATATGAACTACAGGTACATGATACGATGCTCATGATTTTTTACAAAAATAATTTTTAGGTTCACAATATGCTATTTTATCAAAAATCCAATGAAAGTTGAGCGAGGCTTGGCCCCGAGCTAAGAATCTTCATGCCCGTTGTTCGACAAAGTTTGACGATAGTTTAAAACGGGGATAAAAATTTAAAAAAGATTGAAACAGTGTAAAACCTTCGCATGGTGTTATATTATGTGACATGGTTAGAAGGAAAAATATCAAACTTGGTATATTGATTATGTCTCAAAAAAACCTTCACAAAATGACCTATCTCATTCGAGGTTTATTGGCTTTCGGGTCAAATGACTAATGTTATGGCTAGAATCAAGGCGTAGTTTGTGATAATGTGGCCATATTGTGCATACATGTGCATCATGGCATGGAAAACAATATTGCAAGAGGAAGTTTTCCTTTTTGTCGCACCAAAAAGGCATTTTCCATTTTCCGAGCATAAAAAACGGACGGTTTTGTGAAGCAACCACCAAATGGCTAATTCAAAAAACCACCACCACATTTTACAAAAATACTAGACCACCTTATATGGACAATGTACCAACAGGGGGATCTGAAACCTTTCCTTCCACCTCTGGTGAAAAAGACAAATTCATGCCGAATCGGTAGGAAGTGGGTCAGATATGAACTACAGGTACATGATACGATGCTCATGATTTTTTACAAAAATCATTTTAGGTTCATAATATGCAATTTTATCAAATCCAATACAAGTTGAGCGAGGCTTGGCCCCGAGCTAAGAATCTTCATGCCCGTTGTTCGGCAAAGTTTGACGATATTTTAAAATAGGGATAAAAAATTAAAAAAAGATCGGGTTAGATTCCTTTTTAGATGCTTAATATTTCTTATGTTCAAAGTTTTAGGGTTTGTCTATTTTATTTTTGTTTGAATTGAATAATCAAAATTTATATGTAAGTGTTTTAATCATTTTGAAAATTTCCATCTAAAGTAAATATAAAATGTTTTTACATGAACGGGTAGATATTATTTTTCTGAAAATTATGATATATTATTCACATTTTTCTGAGTTGAAATGAAAAATATATGAATTTTCTAAATTCATATCCTATTTTTTGAATTAAAAATGCCCCCACCCCTTTATTGCATGAAATAAATGCCCCCCTTTAACACCAGTTCCAGCCACGAACCGGTGTTAAAGGGGGGGCGCATTTATTTCGTTTCGCGCCCACACCCTCCCCCCCTTTAACACCGGTTCGTGCCACGGACCGGTGTTAAAGGAGGGGTGCGGGCGTGAAACGAATTCCCCCCCTTTAACACCGGTTCGTGCCACGAACCGGTGTTAAAGGGGGGCATTATAACGCGCGCCTTCCTCTCTTCCTTCTTCCCCCCAGCCAGATCGAAAAGCGCGCGCGCAGAGGAAAGCAGAGGAGAGTCGCGCCGTCGCCGTCCAGCCCTCGCCGTCCAGCCCTCGCCGTCGCCATCCCGCGGGAGCGCCGTCGCCCCCCTCGCCACGCGCGAGGCGTCGCCGTACGTCCGTCGCCATGTCCACGTATGCCCTCACCATCGCGCCCACTCCATCCAGCCGTACGTCGCCGTCGCCCTCATCGTACGTATGTCGTCCACGCCCTATCCACCCCCTCCCCCCATGAACTCGCGCCGAGCAGGGTGTTGGTGCATGCACCGGCGGCGCGCGCCCTGCCCCGGTTCCTCACCGGCGCCCTGCCACCCCCACTGCCCACGGTGGCCAAGGGCCGTGACTCCGCCTCCTAAGACACAGTCCAAGCCCGTGACGCCACCACCGGCAACCCCGTCCAAGCCCGTGACGCCGCCTCTCCACCAGCGAGACTGTCCAAGCACGCGCGTAGTTGTAGTAATTCTTCTCGGAGGTCCACGAGGCCACGGCGTCCGACGCGTTCCAGGCTATGCCGGCGGAGCCCCAGAAGATGTTCTCCCCGTACGGCCCGCCGGAGTGCTGGAGCTTGCAGTGGGGTTTACGCACGTGTCGTGGGGGCTCACGAAGTCCGATGGAGCGTTCTGTGCCGCGCACGGCGTGCCGACGGCCGCAGCCATGGAGAACGCGAGAGGGGCGGACGGCAG
Organism: Avena sativa; assembly: GCA_916181665.1. Classification (NCBI taxonomy): domain Eukaryota; kingdom Viridiplantae; phylum Streptophyta; class Magnoliopsida; order Poales; family Poaceae; genus Avena; species Avena sativa. The sequence goes on from OV702297.1 coordinate 255,656,325, forward strand.
AGAGGCGCTCCATCGCGGGGTCGTATGTTTCCAAACCGAAGTGGTATCGGCGAATCGCAAATAAAATACCACTGGGCCAAAATTTGCAAATAAAATACCATTGAATTCAGTAGAACAAGTGGCATATGTGTATGTATATTTGTATGTGTATGTATATATGTATATTGTATTGTATGTGTATTGTATATGCATGTGTATATTTTGTGCCACGCCGATGACCACCACCACCATTATGCCGTCGACCCTGACCTCCTCTGTCCTCGCTGAGCCCATGTCGTGCTGGTTCGAACGCACACCCCCACGCATCCCAGCCCCACTCTCGCCCTAGCGCCGCCACCTCTCGTTGTCAATATAGCATTATAATAACCATGTTATGTTAATCAACTTTCATGACAAGTTAATTATAAGAAGTAAATGTACCCTCTCATATGAATCCGGGGTTTCTCTGAATTAGGGTTTGGAATGACCAAGCATGTATTAGGGTTACATTTCAATACTTTTAACCTGTCATATCATCATCTTTGTTTGAGTATTTCAATAGTTGTATTACTGATATTTGTGTGATCATATTTTGTTTTAGAAACTATGGATCCACTCAGTAGAAACCTTGAAGATGAAGAAATAATGGAGAACATGATCCACGAGGACACCTCACAATATCTGAACTTGGAGGGACATGATGATAGCTCAAGTAGTCATGGAGAAGATGACGACTCTGGTGAACGCACTTTAGTGATTACAAAGTCTGTCGAGGTATATGCATGGATTAAGCCTCTGCTGACTTGAACCGATTGATTTTTATATATGTAAATGTATTAATTAACGCTTCTTTCTTCTTTTAGCCCTCTGGGTCGACCAGCCAGCAACAATCTTCTTCTACGAAAAAGAGCAAGCAAGGCGCGAGCCATCGGTTGAAAGATCATGCAAAGTTCACGTTCGAAGCAGTCCGTGTTGATGGCAGGCCGATGGAGCCCAACAAGGCCGCAGACAAATTTGTACGTCAGGCTGGAGTTCTTGTTAGGGACCAAATCCCAATCATAATTGAAAATTGGAATAAGCCAAAGAAGGGCAACGGTACCTTTGTCGATGAAAGATCCAAAGAAACGCTTTGAAATTTGCTGTTGGTAAATTTCACCCTTTCGCCAGAGGAGGATGAAAAGAAACCGGTTATAAAGGAAAAGGTCAAAGAGTGGACTCTAAAGAAGATGGCTGATGCTTTACGCAACTGGAAGACAAAATTGAACAAATTTGTCAAAGCTCGGGAGACTCCAGATTTCGAAGACGCGTATTATGCGAAGATAAGACCTCACTGGCCCGAATTTGTGGCATACAAGGAAGGTGCTATAGATACAAAGAGGTCAGAAACCAATACGCTAAATGCCTAGAAGAAGGAATATCACCAGAGGACGGGGTCAGGTGGCTACATATCTTAGAGGCCTAAGTGGGAGGAAGCTGAGAAGGCCCTGCGCGCTAGAGGGATCACACCCCAGACACATGGGTGGGACCTACGTGCAAAGACTTGGTTCTACGGAATCGGGGAAAGGTTGGACCCAGAAACAGGATTGTGTATCTTCCCAACCCTCCTTGCCAAACCCGTCACTGAACTCATCACGGCATACGAGGAAACAGCCGCTAGGACCTTCCATCCCGACAGAGAGAATGACCAGCTCACACGCGCCATCGGTTAAAAATAACACCCTGGACATGCACGAGGCACAGGGGGTATGACGAGGCACAGGATGGGTTTGCCGAGTGGGGCGACTCTTACAGATGGCGCGGAAGAAAAGAAAAAGAGCGTACAGAGCAGATGACATGGATAGAACATGCACTTGTGGCACTGCAGGCGCAAGTGAATGCACAACAGAGCCAGCAAGCTACCGGCCCATCTCAGCGGCACGAAGAGACTGCATTGGAAGTTGCCGGCGGCCCAGACTCTGCGCGGAAAAGCAGCGTGGCTTCCACGGAGAACATGCAGCCCAAGCTTGAAATGGCGGGTCCTCGATACCTCATGGGTGAGATCACGGAGAGCAAACACGCTGAGCTGCATGTAAGATTAATGGGCTTATCCATTAAGGTGGCTGTCGGCTATGCCTTACCTCCTGTAGCTGGTGGAACTTACCACTGCCGACCGATTCCAGATGGCTATGCTATTGTCGGGGTGGATGAGGTTGTGAAGGAATATGAGGAAGCATGGCTTGACCATGCTACAGGTGAAGGGGAAACTCAACTCAAATTTGCAGTGAAAACAACCATTTTTTGGAAGAAGGACCACATCGTGCTTCCAAATTGGAGGCCACTGGCACCCCCGTCGTCTCCGCAGCGTCAGCAGTCTGAGCCGCCTCAGCCTTCTCCAAGTCATCAGAATACTCCCCTGTCATCTCTGGCGCTTCAGCCATCTCCTGCGCGGCAGCCATCTCCGGCGCTTCAGCCATCTCCTGCGCGGCATCCATCTCCGGCACGCCAGCCATCTCTGGCGCGCCAGCCATCTCCTCAGCGTAAGCGGAAGAGCACTTCCACGAAGATCATCACTAGCAATGCCACGAAGAAATCCGCAGGAAACCGTACGCCAAAGAGTTCAAGAAACTACGTCCCGCAGCCTTCCGCCAAGCCATTGCCGGTTTTACCGTGGAATCGCAGTGACGATGAGACCAATAGGATCTCGGAAGAACAGGTCAAGAAATTCTTTGCACCTAGACGGGTCGAACCAAAGGAGAAAATAGATCCGGCGGTGGTGGAGAAGTTTTACAATAATCTTTTGAAACCTGAAACCCCACTTGTGCCGGACTACGAGCGCCAGATTTTGAAGGGGGATGCAAGGCGGAGGGACACTGAAAGTAGCAGTCGTGCGGCATCCCAAAAAACAGTTCCCATGCTCGGAGAGCAGGAAAATCAATCATGCGCCCTGCTCCAAGTGTTCGACACACGGAACGCTCCTCCTGTAAATTATTACGAGGCAGAGCTACAAAGAAAGGCAAATGAGATGGGGATGACTTACATTGCATACTTGAACCTCATGGGAGACAACATTCCCACAGGCGATGTCAACCCCATACAGCCATGGAAGTATGGGAAGAATCTCGTCAAGAAAGTGGAGCTCAAGAATCTACCAACAAAGATGCGAAGATTGCACAAGTGGTACCTTGATTTCTACAAGACGAGAAAGGAAGAATGGATCACGTCGCATATCAGAGATCATATTTTCTTGTGCGGAGACGACGAGATCGACTTCAACATTCAAGACTTGCATTTTCTATTCAATCATAAGGAACTCGACAAAGCTGCCATCAGCCTTTATTGTGTGTAAGTACTATTTCTGTAATTTCTATCTCATCTCATTCACTTCATTAATTGCATGTATATATATGCTCACCATATATGTATATACTATTATGCAGGAAAAAGGTTATGGAATGCATGAAAGGAGGCCCTTTTGACATTGGGTTCGTTGACCCAAATAGAGTTCATGAAGAAGTGGTAAGAACGAAATCCGGGAAAACAGAAGATTACTTGCTAAGGTATTTACTGAGACAACAAACCAAAAGGGAAATACTATTGCCTTACAACTTCTATTGAGTACTGTTACCCTCTCTTGTACACATTCTGTTTCGGCTTACTCGATGTTAAGTGTAACTGATGATGAGTTATGCATGCCTAGGTTCCACTTTATTCTGCTAGTCATATAACCTGACTCAGGAAAAGTCCTTGTCATGGACTCGTTACGGAAAGAAAAAGAGCTATGGGCAGACTTTAGAGAGATGCTCGAGAGGTAATTTCAATCATATTATCGCACTAGATCGGAAACTTTCGTGACAACAAGTAATTAATTACTCCTTTATCCATTTTCTTTGCCGGACAGGGTTTGGAAAAGGTTCATGGGCAGGGCGGTGGGTGAATGGTCAGAAGAACTAAAATTTGTAGACCAAAATGTAAGTAATACTAGCTACCTAGGTTTGTGTATCTCTTTGATTCTGCTTCCAATTCCATTATATCATGCTTTATTGATTATTATTTTGATTGAACTCTCTATTCTCGTAAAGGGTCTGACCCAAATGCGGCGCCAGATCGTTAACCCTGGGTTCGGACCCGCACGTGCACCAGGTGACATTGCCCATGGAGCTCCTCCACCACCACTCGTGGGACCGTCGAATACCACAATCGCACCCGCGCCAAACAACGGCACAGGTGGATATCCACCGCCAAAGGGGTCCCTCATGATCTAATAGGGTGCAAAAGAAGATCACCCGAAAGGTCAGCCTTTGCTGTAACTGCTCTGCCAGCCATCCCTGAGTACCTCAGTGGCTAGGAGTCCTACATCACATTCTATCGTTTGGATCACCCCCGCCTGATCCCTCGCCCGGGTCATGCTGCCCTGGTGATCGAGGCGCAGATCGAAGGATTCGAGATGATCCCCGTCTTCAGGGACAGCGGCAGCGGCATCAACCTGATGTTCGTCAGCACCCTCGCAGCGATGCGGATAACACTGTGCAGCCTGAAACAATCTGATACAACGTTCCATGTCATAGTCCCAGGGAAGGGCATATATACCCTGGGAAAAATATGGTTCGACGTCATCTTCGGCAAGCCCGAAAACTTTCGGTGGGAGCGGCTCGAGTTCGAAGTGGTGGATTGGACATCACAGTACCATGCCATCCTTGGGCCTATGGCATTCGCAAGATTCCTAGCAGTACCGCACTATGCGTACCTACTGCTCAAGATGCCAGGGCCCAAGGGCGTCATCACAGTCCAAGGGAGCTTCACCCGATCGGACCACTGCGATAGAGACTTCAACAGAATCTCCCAGTCATTTGGCATCCAAGAGGAGCTCACGAGGCTCCGAGCGGTGATAGACAACGGGGCACCCCCAGTCGCCAGGAAAAACTCACCTGATACGTCGTTCGACTCCAGAGTCAACACGAAAAAGGTGTAGGTCCACCCAACTGATGCCTCCAAGACGGTGTTGATCGCTAACGACCTCAGCCCCGAATAGGGAAGCGCGCTCGTCAAATTCCTCCGTGAGTGCTGGGAAAACTTCGCCTGGTGTCCTGCGGACATGCCATGAGTTCCCAGGGAATTCGTTGAGCATGCACTCAATGTGTTCCCGCGTGACCGAGGCTCTTTTGAAGAGCGTCCAGCCGGCGAAAAGGCCACATTATTTTCATCTACAAAGCATCAAGAACACACATGAGCAACACAAGCTACATTTAGGCAACAGGCGAAAAAGACAAGAACAAGTAAGACACGTACCTCGAAGTTGCTGCATGCTAGCCTCCAGCGCCAGATGCTGCTGGATGAGAAGATTTGCGCTTTGCACAAAAGGCTGCGAGAAGAAACAGAAGAAAACAATCAAGAAAGCATTAGGAAAAAAGGGCTCGGGGGTTGCGTCCCGAAAGGAACAAAACACTCAACAAAACAACACGAAAAGGGCTCGGGGGCTCCCCTACAAAACCAAGAAGTGTAAGTTACTTACATGCTCAGAGGGAGACTCCGAAGGTCTAGGTGCAGTCTTCTGAGTAACGACTACTCGAGCCTCCTGTGGAGAGGGGTTCAGAGCATCACCCCCAGAGTTAGCCACCATCTGAGAGGGAAGGGCCGTCGGCTTCGACTCCCCTACGGCCTCCTGAGCGCCCTCCAAGGAGTGGCTGCAAGGAAAATATTGATCAAGGCAAGAATAAAAGGTGCACACGCAAAGTACAGAACGAAAGCATCCGAAAACTACTTACGAGTCAATATCACTCAAATTGAAGACGGGCAGCGCCTTCTTCTTCTTCTTAGCCGGCGACTGCAGCGCCATTGCCCGCAGAGGCACAGCCGGGAACAGTGCGGAAGAAGCACCGTCATCCCCGCTGTGGCGCATAAGGAAGGATGGGTCCCTAGGCATTGGCGGAGTCGAGGCATCCAAAGACTCACTCGGACTCCGTGCCCGCTTTCGGGTCCGCCTCTCGCTCGCCTCGGGGGCATCATGAGTTGGCGACTGCGCCGGCAGAAGCTCAGACTCGGAGTCCACAACTTTGTTGTCCGGCGCAATCAGATATTTTTCAGGCAGCAGAGGCATTATACTAGCCACCTTCAGTTCCTGCCAAAGAAGACAAAAAACGTGATTAAGCAACGCTTAGTCATGCGAAAACAGCAATCATAAAAAGAGCGCAACGCGCAGGACGCAATTCTAAAACCTGAGGAACTGGATTCGAAGAATTGAAGGGGCGGTCAAGGACTTCCTCAGGAGGTCCTCTTCAGCCTTGAACTTCAGCAGTGGCGGAAGAGCCCAATCAAGTCCGCCCCTAGACAGCTCCTCGGCTGAAACCCTCGTCAGGTCGTGGCGGCCAGTGTAAAGAAACATCGGATGCGCCCTCATCTAGAGTGGCTGCACCCGACATTTGCGGAAGGTGTGGATGATATCCACACCATTAACCTCCTTCTCCGCAACCATTTGGAGGGCCTCCACTCAATGGTAGAGCTCCTCTACCTCTGCCACCTCGCCCTCCAGGATATGGTTCTTCTAGGATCTCTTAGGCAGGATCTCCTGGGAGGAGTTGAAGGGAGCAAGGCCGAAATTTTGCCCGTCCACTGTGGAGTCGCGGATATAAAACCACTTCTTCCGTCAGTATTGGATGGACTCGGACATAGAAAAGGAAAAGAAGAGAACAGAAGATCGGAGGGAAATAATGCAGCCACCGAGCGGGTAGACCCCGCCGGTGCCAGATTGCCTCTTCACGGAATAGAGCTTCCGGAAGAGGCTAAAGTGTGGCTCGATACCAAGCCAGCACTCGCAAAAAGTAATGAAGCAGGCGATGTGGAGAAGAGAATTGGGCGAAAGATGGTGGAGTTGGATGCCATAGAAAGACAAGAGTCCACGAAGAAAGTCGTGGACAGGAAGAGACAAACCGCGAAGAATGAAAGCGACAAAGATCACCCAAAACCCTGTGGGTGGACGGGGGATTACCTCATCGCCGGGGATCTTCACGTCCTCCTTGTCCTGTGGGATTAAACCCGCATCATGCAGCTTACGCAGGTCACCCTCGCGTGTCTCCGTGCGCCTCCACCCTCCATCAGTGATGCAAGCGGCGGTGGTACTTTTCTTCCCGCCGGCGGCGGCGCTTGAGCCCGCTCCAGCAGAGGCCTTCTTTGACTTCACCATAGCAGATCGTCGACAACGGTGATGTGCGCGCGGGAACAAGGAGGGAAAGGATCGAAGAACGTCCAGTGCGCGTGAAGAAAAGCTCGTGAAAATGGAAGCAGTGAAGAAAGCAAATGGCAAAGGGTGAAAACAAATCACTGTTTTCCCAACGATTATAAAGATGAAGAAAATGACTAGGAGCCATTCATCCAGAAGCCCTCACGCCAGGGACAGATCCAACCATCCACGTGTCAAGACAGCAGTAAACCGTTGCCCGTACGCCATCCACTATGCATGGAAATCGAGGAGACGCCATAATTCTCGCCACGACGCGCATGACTAGTCAACTTCAAGTCAGAAACTGGGACCCACGATCGTCCTGTTACGTCACCTTTGGTGCCGCAGATGGTTGAGGTCATCGACCGTTAGCACTGACGTCATCAAGCAGTATAGAAATGGCTGGAAATCTTTGACTAAAAAAAAACAAGTACTTCCTTGAATATATGATTCGAACAACTACTCGGGGGCTACTCCTATCAGGAGTACTGGTCGCGCACCTGAGAAATGATTGGAGAACTTTAACTCTCAATTAACTTCGAGTCCCACGTCGAGTCTACGACTCCACCATGGACTCGGGGGCTACTCCCATAGGGAGGATTGATCAAGCATCCAAAAAAGTTGTGTCCTACGGACCCGAAGCTAAAAACAACTGAATTAAAAGTCTCTGCTCGAGTATACGACTCAAACAGACACTCAGGGGCTACTCCCATAGGGAGCGCTGGTCACGCACCCTATGAATTCTTCGACTGCGATCCTTCGGATCAAAATATAAAAAACTTTCTGGCAACTATGCCCAAACCAAAGCTAAGTGAGAAGCAATCTCCTTGGCCACCAGAAACGCCTCTGCGGTGGTAAAATTTCGGATGCTATCTATACGACGCAAAGATATGACCTACAGATACAATCTGATGGCCTGGCAACGCACCTGACTGCGCTCTGCCAGTAAAACGCTATGTCAGCAGATACGATGAAAATCCTGATGGACGCGTTGGATACATCACTTGAAAACTATTGGGATTCGATTCCTGTAAGACCTTAGCGGCCTGAGTCGAATTACACCAGCATCCGTTCCAGGTTCGAGTCTAGGGACTCGAATATGAAGAAGATCGTGTTGTTTTGTCCTATGACAGTTAACTGGCCCTGATCCGTCACAAGAGTCAGGCACACGCATCAGCAATCCCTACAAACTAAAACCATTCTCTTATAAACAGGCATAAAACTGCACCCAAAAGATTGGGGAGTCCCCAGCCGAATCTGCGATTCAACTGAGCACTCGGGCCTACTGACATGGTTATACCCCACGGGTACATAACATCAGCATGCCTAGTCCAGCCCGAAGGAAGTCCCACTACAAGATATGCAGCTTGTGGAGATTCCGAGTGGCCCAGGCCCATGACGCCTTCAGTAGATAGAATTTCAAAGGGCAAACCCTAATCTGTAACCGACTCGACCTATGCCCGGGACCTGCCTATCTATATAAAGGAAAGGAGGGCATGACGAGGAGGGCACCTCTCACCGCATACACACCTCCACGCCAGATTGCATCTATGCACCCCTATACCTTTCGGTTCCGCCGTAATCATGAGCAGACAAGCAGGAGTAGGGTTTTCCCTCCGGGGGCCTAAACCTGGGTAAACTTTGTGTCCCCGTGTTGCTTCTTTGCTAACCGTTATGCGATCTCCAGCATCCCCACCTTCTCCAAAACCCAAGCTTAGAACAATGGGCATTGACGAGATTAAACCTCGTCACCACTGCACGGCGCGAGGTCACCAAGGCACTCGACACGTCCTTCATGATGACGGACTCGCAAGGCAACATCATGCTGAAAACGCCACAGGCCACGATCATGGCGGCCACCACCTATCTCGCGTCTAGCCCGCCACTGGCGGGAGACCAGAAGAACACGATCCACAAGTCTGCGCTAGCACACATCGGACTCGTTGGAGATGCGCTCCATGATGAAGCTCCCACGGAGCCAAAGAAAAAGGCCGCGGTAAAGTTCACTCGAAGCCGCACACCCTCATCCGAGGAAGAGGAGCATGACCTGCCTCAACGCCGTCGAAGCCCACGACGCGGCAGCATCAACTACGACACTCGTAGCGAGCTCACACAACGCATGATCGACAAATCACGTGCTAAGCGCATGTCCTCAACTGATTCTGAGGAGGAGGACGACAGAGAACTGTGCGGAGCCAGATGCTTTAGCATGTATGTTTAGCAATCGCTGATGCCGAGGAACTTCAAGCTCCCTTCGAAAAACCCGAAGTTCGATGACGTGCAGGAGCAGAAAACCTAGCTCGACGACCATCTGTTGTCCGTCAAGCTCCACGGCAGGAACAAGAACACTGCCCTACAGTGCCTTCAGCTGTAGATGCCAGGCGCAGCCAGGGCCTGGCACAACGGCCTACCTTCTGGCTCCATCCGAAGATGGGAAGAACTGGCGTACAACTTCATCCGCAACTTCAAGGGCACCAGCAAGAGGCCATCTTCAATCGAAGAGCATACATATTATGTTGGTCTATCATCAAGAACTATGCCTCAAACATCTCCGAGGATAGGGCAATCGGCGCTTTCAAGGACGGAGTCAAGCGCCGCGAATTCAAGGAGGAGCTCAGGCCGGTCAAGCCCAAAAACCTTGATCACCTCATGGACATCACCAATCGCTGGGCAGATGGCGAAGATTATGTCAACCGAACACATTTGGATGACGAAGATGACTTTGGCCGCAGGCGCGATTACCGCAACAATAGAATATCGCGCGACTACGACGATCGTGAGGAAGTGGACATGGTTGCGGCTGGCTACGCCGATCGCTGCAATGACGGCAACCGTAACAACGGATACCGCAGCGGTAACTACCGTGACGGTGGATGGCCCACACAAACATGGCAACGTCGCAACCATGATGACGAGCCTTCGGCATATGGCAAGCTATCCGGTCTCTATACCATCCACTTCTACATCGATAAACAAGATGGTAAGAAGAAGGCCAGCCACATGCTCAAGGACTGCTGAGAGTTCCAGAAGCTCGGCGAAGGCCTCACCCAGATGCGACGACATGTGGTGAACCCAGGATTCGCACCGGCCCCAAGGATCGTCGCCCATCGAGCTCCTCCACCACCACCTGGAGGACCCTCGCAGCCGCCGGCTGCACCAGCACCAAATAACGGTCCAAATAGGTACCCGCCACCGATAAGGTGCATGATAATCTAGAAGGGGCGCCCTACAAACAGGGTGCAGAAGAAGATCACCCGCCAAGTCAACCTGGCCGTGACCTCCCCACCAGCCATACCCGAGTACCTCAGCGGCTCGGAGTCCTGCATCACATTCGACCGTTCGGATCACCCGTGTCAGATACCTTGACTAGGTCACTCTACCCTGGTACTCGAGGCCCATATCAGCGGATTCGAGATGATCCGCGTATTCATGGACAGTGGTAGCAGCATCAACCTAATGTTCGCAAGCACACTCTCAGCCATGCGGATCTCGCTATGCAGCCTAGATCCATCGGACACGACGTTCCAAGACATCGTCCCAGAGAAGGGCATATACCCCTTGGGTAAGATATGGCTCGACGTCATCTTCGGCAAGCTCGAAAACTTCAGGAGTGAGCGACTGGAGTTCGAAGTGGTGGACTGCCATCACAGTACCACGCCATCCTCAAGCATGTGGCATTCGCAAGATTCCTAACAGTACCGCACTATGCGTACTTTCTACTGAAGATGCCAGGAACCAGGGGCGTCATCACCATCCCAGGAAGCTTCACCAGGTCGGACAGCTACGATAGAGACTTCAACAGAATCTCCCAGTCGTTCGGCATACAGGAGGAGCTCACAAGGCTCAAGGGGGTGACAGGCAACGGGGCACCCCCAGTCACCAGGCAAAACACACATGATATGTCGTTCGACTCCATAGTCAACACAAAGAAGGTGTAGGTTCACCCGACAGACGCCTCCAAGACAGCGTTGATCGCTAACAACCTGAGTCCCACATAGAAAAGCACGCTCATTGAATACCTCCATGAGCGCTAGGAAATTTTTGCCAGGTGTCCTGTAGACATGCCAGGAGTTCCCAGGGAATTCGCTGAGCATGCACTCAATGTGTTTCCAGATGCTAAGCCAGTCAACCAGTCAATGCATCGACTGTCCGAACCAAGAGCCGAAGCCATCGGTATCGAAGTCAACAGACTCCTCGATGCCAACTTCATCAGGGATATCAAGGAAAGCGAGTGGCTGGCCAATCCCATGCTGGTCCCCAGGAAGGACACGGACATCCTGCGGATGTGCGTGGACTTCACATCGCTTAACAAGCATTTCCCCAAGGACCACTTTCCTCTCCCATGGATCGATCAAATCATCGACTCCACTGCAGGAGGCGAGAAACTCTCCTTCCTCGACGCCTACTCAGGCTACAACCAAATTCAGCTGAAGGCTGAAGATCAGGAGAAAACGGCGTTCATCACGCCGTTTGAGGCGTTCTGCTACAACACAATGCTCTTTAGGTTGAAGAACGCAGGCGCCACTTACCAGAGATGCATGCAGGCATGTCTAAAGGACCAGATTGGCCGCAACGTCCAGGTCTATGTGGACGACATAGTGATCAAGACCAAGGAGGCCAGGACGCTCATCGACAATCTCCGCGAGATGTTCGATAACCTTGATCGCTATAACCATCGCGCAATAAATAAGATCCAGATATAATGTTCATCCTTAACGCAGGCACCAAATAAATAATTATTTAGACTTAAAACTAATCCCGATGGTAGATAAAGAGGGAGCGTGCCAATGGCGGTCACATCAACCATGGAGCCATTTCCAACGCGCATCGTCACCTCGTCTCTCGCTAGTCTTCGCTTATTCTGCAACACCTGTTTCAAGTTACAAATATGAGCAACCGGACCAGTATAAATTCCTAGGCACTATTATGATTACTAGTGAGATACACATCAATAACATGAATATTAAATATACCTTTCTTCTTGATGTTGTCGTTCTTCAGATCTTCCAAGTACTTGCGGCAATTCTGCTTCCAGTGACCACACTCATTTCAACAAAAGCATTCTGCATCAGGGCTAGGGCCAGCACGGGTCTTCTTTTCAAGTGTAGCAACAGATTTGCCACCCTTCCTGAAGTTACCCTTGGGCTCACCCTTTTCCTTCATGTCTACTTCGGTGGCCACCAAAGTGGCAGCAAGTTTAGTGAGCGATCTAATCGCACCACTTATCTTGTAATTCAGCACAAACTCTTTGTCGCTGTGTGGAGCGACTATAGAACTCTATTCGTCACAAGATCAACTGGGATGTCATATCCTAGTATCTTGAGACGTTGAATATAGGGCACCATCATCATGACGTGGTCTTTCATAGAGTTTTGTTCCTTCATCTTAACATTAAATAACTCACTAGAGATCATATATCTCTCAGCGTGGATTTGTCTCTCAAACATGGTTTTGAGTTCCTCCACCATGGCAGCAGCGCTGCTAAGTTCAAAGCATTCTTGGAGTTGAGGCTCCATTGACATAAGGATCTCATATTTCACAAGATTGTAGTCATCACGCTTTGTGTCATACATACTGCGCTCATCTCCAGACGTAGTATTTGCAGGTGGGTCACCTAGCGGTGCATCCAGCACATAGGTCAAATTTCTAGAATCGAGGACAATCCTCATGTTACAGAACCATTTTGTGAAGTTGTGTCCATTGTATTTCAACTTTTATTTCTCTAGGAACGCATTAAAAATGGTGGTAAGGGTCGCCATGATCTACAACATATTTGCAAAGAGTTTAGACTAAGTTTATGATAAATTGAGTTCACATTAATTTTTAAATTAACTAGGTGAACTCCCACTCAAAACAACATCCCTCACATTGTTTTAGTGGTTACACGGATCAAATCCACTACACCAAGTCCGATCTTTAGAGAAGATGTAGCTTCAAAGGCGAACAATCAACATGTTCATCATATCATTCATATGACTCATGCTTTACCTTTTGGTATTCCGTGTTCCGAGACCATGTCTGTACATGATAGGATCGTCAAGGTTAACCTTAGTATCTGCATGTGCAAATCTGGCTTGCACCCGTTGTATGCACACGTAGAATCTATCACACCCGACTATCATGGGATGCTTCGAAACGACAAGTCTTACCAACGGTGCCTACTAAGGACGAACACTGAATTACTTGATATTTAGTGAGAGGGATCATATTATAATGCTACCATCGCGATCTAAGCAATAGAAGATGCATAAAAAGGATTAACATCACATGCAATTCATAATATGTGATATGATATGGCCTTTCTTATTGTGCCTTTGATCTCCATCTCCAAAGCACGAACATCATCTCCATCATCACTAGCGTGGCGTCAAGGTCAATGGCGCCGCTTCATTGTTGTCCATCACTAACAGCAACTATTACAACTACTTGGAATAATGTAGGGGTTCATAGCATGGAAAACAAAAAATTTCTACTGCATGCAAACAAACAAGCCAAGATCTATCTACTAGATTGTAGCAACGAGTCGATAGAGGAACTCACCCTCGAGGATTCCAACGCGGTTAACGAGAGCAGATTCTCGTGGGTGATGTAGTCGTACTCTTGCCGATCTCAAGATCGCGTAGACGATCCTTTCGGTGCTGCATTCAGACAGCGCTTCCGCAGTCGGTCACACGTTCGGTACTCGATGAAGACCTTCCTCTCCCTTGTTCCAGCAGGCAGTGGAGGTTGTAGCACTCTCCTCGCGATTCCGGCAGAACGACGGCGTGGTACCGGAAGTAGAGGGGAGATCTTGCAGGGCTTCGCCTTAAGCCAGAGGGAGTATGGTGGACTATGAGAGAGTCCTTGGCGATCTAGGGTTTAGAAGGCACCAAGGGGAGAGTGTAGACGGCGGCTAGGGTTTGGGATCACCCCAACTCGGCGAGTTGGTGGTGCCCTAGGTGGCGGCGGCGGCAGTAGCAGGGGTGGTGGCGCCGGCGGCTTAGGGTTAGGGTTTCGGGGTGTGAGAGGTGTAGGCTAGAGGGGCACCCCTGCACCTTCTTTTATAGGTGGGAGGGCGCCGGTTGGGAGGAGGGAGTCCTCCCCCAAATCGGCCTCCTTGGCCGGCTGGTGGAGGGAGGAGGACTTCCTCCCCAAGTAGGTTTCCTACTCTCTCTCCACCAAGCAAACTTGCCGTTTGACTTTTCAAATTGGTGTTTGACATTTCAAACTAGGATTTGATTTCTCCCTTTTATTTTGCCCAGCCATGATACCTAGTACATGATGCAACCATTCCACATTGTCATGACACATTCATGTACCCTTCCCCTCTGGAGTGTCGGACCTTCCGGAACCTTCTAGAACATTCCCGATGAAAACACCGGAATCATACCCCAACTCTGAAACAGGACTTTCCTTATATGAATCTTATTCTCCGGACCATTCCGGATCTCCTCATGATATCCGGGACCCTATCCGAGACTCCGAACAACATTCAGTCTCTTACTCATCATTCCATAACTACTCAACAACATCGAATCCTTAAGTGTGTCTCCCTACGGTTCGTGAATTATGCGGACATGATCGAGACACTTCTCCAATCAATAACCAATAGAGGATTCTAGAAATTCATATGGCTCCCACATATTTCTACGATTTCTTTGCGATCGAATGAACCACTTACATACGATACCAATTTCCCTTTGTCTCACGATAGTTTACTTATCTGAGGTTTTGATCGTCGGTATCTCTGCATACCTAATTCAACCTCGTTACCGATAAGTACTCTTTTCTTGTTCCTGTGATATGTGATCCCTTGTGAGCTAGTCACATGCTTGCAAGCTAATTGGATGACATTCCACCGAAAGGGCCCAGAGTATATCTATCCGTCATATGGATGGACAAATCCCACTCTTGATCCATGTGTCTCAACCCATACTTTCCAAACACTCAATGCCACCTTTATAGCCACCCAGTTACGGTGTGGTGTTTGATGTCATCAAAGCATCCTTCCGGTGATGGTGATAAGCATGATCTCATGGTCGAACGAATTAGGTTACTATGTATTAGAAAATCTTATAGAAATTGAACTATTAAAATGACTTGATCTTTATCCTACGCTTATCTATAGGAGTATGTCCATCATATCATTCTCCTAATAATATGACCTTGTTATTAACAACATCTCAAATGTTCATGATCAAGAAACCATGATCATCTATTAATAAACAAGCTAGTATTATAAAGAGGCTTTACTAGGGACTCTAATTTAGTTTACAAATCACACAAGTATTAATGTTTCTGGTCAATACTATTATAGCATGAATGTAAACATTTATCATAAACACAAATATATAATAATAACTACATTTATTATTGCCTCTAGGGCATATCTCCAACAGTCTCCCACTTGCACTAGAGTCAACTAATCTAGATTACATGGTACTATACCGAACACCCATGGCAGTTTGGTGTTGGTCATGTTTTGCCCTCGGGAGAGGTTTAGTCAACGGATCCACCACATTCAGATCTGTGTGTACTTTGCAAATCTTTATGTCACCATCTTGGACATGTTCTCGAATAGCGTGAAAACGCAGCTTGATGTGCTTCAGCTTCTTGTGTGACCTTGGTTCTTGCGCATTGGCTATGGCGCCCATGTTATCACAGTAGATAGACATTGGGTCCAACGCACTTGGAACCACACCGAGCTCTATAATGAACTCCTTCATCCATATCGCTTCTTGTGAAGCCTCCGAAGTAGCTATGTATTCCGATTCAGTTGAAGATCTCGCAACAACGCTTTGCTTTGCACTCCTCCAGCTAACTGCTCCACCATTCAAAGTAAATACGTATCCAGATTGAGATTTAGAATCATCTGGATCGGTGTCCCAACTAGAATCTATGTAACCATTAACAATGAGCTGTTCATCACCTCCATAAGAAAGAACCATATCCTTAGTTCTTCTCAAGTACTTAAGGATGTTTTTGACCGCTGTCCAATGATCCACTCCTGGATCACTTTGATATCTGCTAGTCAAACTAACAGCATATGCAATGTCGGGTCTATTACATAGCATGGCATACATTAGAGATTCTATGTATGAGGCATAGGGAGTCTTACTCATCCTTTCTCTATCTTCTGCCGTTGCTGGACTTTGAGTTTTACTCAACGTCGTATTGGGCAACATGGGCAAGAACCCTTTCTTGCTATATTCCATTCCAAACCTCTTTAGAACTTTGTCCAAATATGTACTTTGTGACAATGATATTAGGCGTCTCGATCTATCTCTATAAATCTTTATGCCTAATATGTAAGATGCTTCGCCAAGATCTTTCATTGAAAAACTATTATTCAAATATTCTTTGACACTATTAAGAAGGTCTACATCATTCCCAATCAACAATATGTCATCTACATATAGTAGTAAGAATGCTACAGAGCTCCCACTCACTTTCTTATAAATACAAGCTTCTCCATAAGTTTGTATAAAACCAAAACTTTTGATTACCTTATCAAAACGTTGATTCCAACTTCGGGATGCTTGCTTCAACCCATATATGGACCGTTGAAGTTTGCATACCTTGTTAGCATCTTTAGGATCTTTAAAACCTTTGGATTGCATCATATACAACTCTTCATCAATGTCTCCATTGAGGAACGCCGTTTTTACATCCATCTGCCATATCTCATAATCGTAATATGCAGGGATTGCTAACATAATCCTCACAGACTTTAGCTTCGCTACTGGTGAGGAAGTCTCATCGTAGTCAACTCCTTGAATTTGTCGAAACCCTTTTGCGACAAGTCGAGCTTTATAGACAGTAACATTACCATCAGCATCTGTTTTCTTCTTGAAAATCCATTTGTTCTCGACAGCCTTCCGGCCATCCGGTAAGTTCACCAAAGTCCATATTTGGTTTTTGTACATGGATCCAATTTCGGATTTCATGGCATCTTGCCATTTATTAGAATCTGGGCTCATCATCGCTTCCTCATATGTCGCAGGGTCATCGGTGTTGTCCACCAACATGACACTCATAACGGTATCATACTAATCAGGGGTGGTACGAGTTCTCGTTGACCTGCGAGGTTCTGTAGCAACTTCAACCGAAGTTTCATGATCATCATCATTAGCTTCCTCTCTTATTGGTGTAGGCGCCACAGGAACTTCTTCCGGTGCTGTGCTACTCGCAAGTTCGAGCGAAGGTTCAACAACCTCGTCGAGTTCTACTTTCCTTCCAGTCACTTCTTTCAAGAGAAATTCCTTCTCTAGAAAGGATCCATTTTTGGCAAAAAAGATTTTTCCCTCGGGTCTATGATAGAAGGTATACCCAATAGTTTCCTTCGGGTATCCTATGAAGACGCATTTTTCCGCTTTGGGTTCAAGCTTGTCCGGTTGTAACTTCTTTACATAGGCTTCGCAACCCCAGACTTTAAGGAACGACAATCTAGGTTTCTTCCCAAACCATAATTCATATGGTGTCATTTCAATGGATTTAGATGGTGCCCTATTTAAAGTGAATGCGGCTGTTTCTAATGCATAACCCCAAAATGATAGCGGTAAATATGTAAGTGACATCATAGAACGAACCATATCTTAGATATTTCGATTACGACGTTCGGACACACCATTACGCTGTGGTGTTCCCGGCGGTGTCAATTGTGAAAGTATTCCGCACTTCTTTAAATGCTCGCCAAACTCGTAACTTAGATATTCACCTCCACGATCAGAACGTAGAAATTTAATCTTCTTGTTACGTTGATTCTCCACCTCACTTTAAAATTCCTTAAGCTTCTCGAAAGTTTCGGACTTACAGATATACCCATATCAACTCAAGTCATCCGTGAAGGTAAGAACATAACGATAACCACCGCGCGATGCTACACTCATTGGACCACATACATTGGTATGTATGATTTTCATCAATTCCGTAGCTCGCTCCATCATACCAGAAAATGGTGTCTTAGTCATTTTACCCATCAGACATGCTTCGCATCTTTCAAGTGATTTGAAATCAAGTGATTCAAGAAGTCCATCGGAATGGAGTTTCTTCATACGCTTCACTCCAATGTGACCAAGACGACAGTGCCACATATAGGTCGATTTATCGCACAATTTCAAACGTTTAGCTTCAATGTTATTAATATGTGTATTTCCACTATCGAGATTCAATAAGAATAGACCATCTATCAAAGGTGCATGTGCATAAAACATATTACTCATATAAATCGAACAACCATTATTCTCGGACTTAAACAAGTAACCGTCTCGCAATAAACATGATCCCGATATAATGTTCATGCTCAACGCAAGCACCAAATAACAATTACTTAAGTGTAAAACTAATCCCGATGGTAGATGAAGAGGTAGCGTGCCGACCGTGATCACATCAACCCTTGATCCATTTCCAACGCGCATCGTCACCTCGTTCTTCGCTAGCTTCCGTTTATTCTACAGTACTTGTTTCGAGTTACAAATATGAGCAACCGAACCAGTATCAAATACCCAGGCACTACTACGAGTACTAGTGAGATATTGTAGGGTTCGCAGCATAGAAAACAAAAAAATTCCTACGATAGGAACATCTATGTACCAAGATCTATCTACTAGATACAAGCAACGGGTGGATATACATCCATAGAATACATACCCTAGAAGACCGAATAGCGTTAACGAGGTTGTACTCGTGGATGATGTAGACGAACGCTTGCCGATCTCAAGATCGTGATGAAGTCCATCTGGTCCAGCCGGTCCAGCACGATCAAGTCCAGCACCTCAAAGTAGTGGTGCATCCGTGATCGCACACACGTACGGGTACCCCGAAAACCTCCGCGCCCTCGCTCCAGCGAAGCAGCGGAAGCAACAAATCCTTCCAGAAAAAGCCACCGTGAACATGTATCTCGCTGATCCGAGACCATGGGGAAATTCTAAAGGGGGAGAGAGATCCTTTGCGAGGAGGTGTGCTTTGAGAGGAGGAGAGGGGGGCCTTTTATAGGGGAGAGGGGGGCACCCAAGGGGCATGGCGCCCAGCAATGGGGCTGCCCCCACCTCTTCCACATTCATGTGGGTGGAGCTCCCACTCAAAATGAAAAGCCTCCACTCCCATTAAAAAGCCTCCACTCAAAAATCCACTCACATGCATTAAATTTCCACCAAATTTAATGCAAGCTCTCATTTAAATAAAACTCTTTTATTTATTTATTCAGAATTTTGTTAATTACTTTAATTAACAAACATTCACATAAAACCCCTTACAACATATATTATACTCTATCATATTGCAACCAAAACATTGTTTCAGATATCGTTATATCTGCCACACATGATGGTTTCTGAAACAATTCTTTCAGCTCCTAGATAAACTTGATTAAAACAATCAAGAATCATGGAGGCAAACATGATACTTAAGATACTAACACTGGAATTGTTACTCTCGATTTAATACTAACTATTAAATTTCACGGAGTAAATAGAGTTTGCTGAAAGTTTGCAATAGGACTTTAAACTTTAGATTGACACTCAACACAATACGATACCAGTTCGTAAAGTATATATATCCAGAATTCTATAGTTCTATTATCTCAATTACAACTATGCATAAGGTGGTGAACGAATGCCAATGACTACAACAAATTATGCAAATTCACTTTGATTTAATTTATGATAAATTGAGTTCTACTAATCCAAATTAGAAATGAACTCCCACTCAAAAACGACATCCCTCGTGTCTTTTTGGTGATTACATGAACCAAATCCACTACACCAAGTCCGATCATCACGTGAGTCGGCGTAGCTTCAAAGGCGGGCATCAAATGGGCATCATATCAAAACATATGACTCATGCTTAACCTTTCGGTCCGTGTTCCGAGGCCATGTCTGTACATGCTAGGCTCGCCAAGTAAGAACCTTAGTATTCACGTGTGTAACTGTCTTACACCCGAGATATGCTCGTGGATTCAAGTACACCCGATCATCACGTGATGCCTTGAAGCGACGAAACATTGTCGGTGCATACTTAAGGAAGAACACATTCTTATCTTGATATTTAAAATGAGGGATCATCTTATTATGCTAATAAAATGCCAAACAAGCAATATAAGATGCAATCAAACATCACATGTTTGTAAGTGAAATGATATGGTTCCCGCATATGATCTCCATCATGTGCACGGTGGTATGATCACTATCATACCTTTATGTGTAAGGCCAAGGTCTATGGAACTTACACGCTATGTGTGTTGTAAGAGTGTCATCTCATACTTCTACTTACAACATCACCATATCATAACACTAGCCCAGCAACAATATAAACTAGACGCCTCTAATTTGTCCATTGCAAGTTTTACGTCGCTTAGGGCTTTCGAAGATAGAACCGTTCTTACCTACGAACATGAACCACAACGAGGATAACCAAATTGTTGACAACTCGTTGCAAATTAGATATTGACTATAGTAGGAGAGACAGACACCCGCTAGCCACTTATGCAAACTAGTTGCATGTCAAGCGTGGAACAGGTCTCATGTGCGAGGACATGTAAAGTTTGTCCGGGCCGCTTCATCCCACTATGCCACCAATATCCAAAGTACAACTAAGAAGCAATAAAATGATCATCATCGCCCACATACTCATATGTGTACTACCCGTGCAAAGCAACTACGCATAAATCCGGCTCTGATACCACTGTAGGGTTCGCAGCATAGAAAACAAAAAAAATTCCTACGATGGGAACATCTATGTACCAAGATCTATCTACTAGATACAAGCAACGGGTGGATATACATCCATAGAATACATGCCCTAGAATACCGAATAGCGTTAACAAGGTTGTACTCGTGGATGATGTAGACGAATGCTTGCCGATCTCAAGATCGTGATGAAGTCCATCTGGTCCAGCCGGTCCAGCACGATCAAGTCCAGCACCTCAAAGCAGTGGTGCATCCGTGATCGTACACACGTACGGGTACCCTGAAAACCTCCACGCCCTCGCTCCAGCGAAGCAGCGGAAGCAACAAATCCTTCCAGAAAAAGCCACCGGGAACATGTATCTCGCTGATCCGAGACCATGGGGAAATTCTAAAGGGGGGAGAGAGATCCTTCGCGGGGAGGTGTGCTTTGAGAGGAGGAGAGGGGGGCCTTTTATAGGGGAGAGGGGGGCACCCAAGGGGCATGGCGCCCAGCCATGGGGCTGCCCCCACCTCTTCCACATTCATGTGGGTGGATCTCCCACTCAAAATGAAAAGCCTCCACTCCCATTAAAAAGCCTCCACTCAAAAATCCACTCACATGCATTAAATTTCCACCAAATTTAATGCAAGCTCTCATTTAAATAAAACTCTTTTATTTATTTATTCAGAATTTTGTTAATTACTTTAATTAACAAACATTCACATAAAACCCCTTACAACATTTCAATTTCACATGCAGAACCAGTTTCAGCAATTTCAACCGAAACAGTTTCGGTGTCTAGTGAAATAAATTCATGTGCTTTCCTTTTTCTTTCTCTGGCATATCATTTGCTCCGAATAGTGTCGGTATCCCTTAAGTGTGTCACCCTATGGTTTGCGAATAATGCAGACATGATCGAGACCCCTCTCCGATCAATAATCAGCAGCGGGACCTGGAGATCCGTACTGACTCCCACACATTCAACGATGACTTCTGTGATCGTGTGAACCTTTTACGCTAGTATCTTAATCCCTTTGTTTCACGATATATTACATGTCTGAGATTCGATCATCGGTATCTCCATACCTAGTTTGATCTCGTTACCGACATGTACTCTTTTCTCATTCCCGTGATATAACATTCTAGTGATCAAATCACTTGCTTGCAAGCTAATCAATGTGATATCACCGAGAGGGCCCAGAGCATATCTATCCGTCATCGGGATGAACAAATTCCACTCTCGATCCATGGGTCTCAACATAACACTTTAGTAGTTCTGAAGCCATCTTTATAATCACCCAGTTACGGTGTGACGTTTGATGTCATCAAGAAACTCTTCCGGTGTTAGTGATTGACATGATCTCATGGTCTAAGGATTAGGATCACTTCGTAAGTTGTTATAGCAATATAAACTCAATGACTTTGATCGTAATGCTATACTCGGATGAATGTTCATCACATCATTACACTAATGTTGTGACCTCGTTATTAACAACATCCAATGTCCATGATCAGGAAACTTTGATCATCATGTTAATCAACGAGCTAGTTTATAAGAGAGGCATAACTAGGAACTTCCTTTTTGTTTATTAAACACACATGTATTAAAATTTCCGTATTAATACAATTATAGCATGTAAAATAAACATTTATCATAAATAAGGAATACGATAATAACCACTTTATTATTGCCTCTCGGGCATATTCCCTTCAGTCTCCCACTTGCACTAGAGACAATAATCTAGTTTGAAAACTTTGCGTATTGAACACCTATGGCTTTCTGGTGTTCCATATACGAAACTGCAAGTGGTTAACATAATCTACGGATCTGATGCTTTCAGGTCCGTGTGTATTTGCATATCTTTGCGTCTCCACGCATCACTCATTCTCCAATGAGATGGCATTGTATAAATTTGGTCTTTCGGTGAGACCTTTAGTTCCTTGGGGTTAAACCATTTCGATACTATTGTCATACAATATATCTTTAGTGTTAGCCCGTTGCGAACCACACCTTAGTTTGATTTCAAACTACTTCACACAAATTCCCTCCTTTGCTGCTACTATAGCAGTCATATACTTAGCCTTTTGTTGTAGTATTCGTCACAACGTCTTAACTTTGGAATACATCCAAATCCATCATGAAAACACCTTTCCATTTCATTGTGCTACTCATAGTTTAAATTGAGATAAACTTAATTTGTATCTTGCGACAAAACTAGTATCAATGTAACGCTTTACAATGAACTATTTGTAATTGTTTGTCACCTCTACACAAATATATTCTTAGTTCTTCCAAAAGATCATAAAAATATCCTTACTATTGTCCAATGAACATTTTATGATTCATTCTGGCATATGCTCATAAAACTTAGAGCATAGGACATATCTGGATGTGTACATATCATGGTATGATTGATCAAAACATTCTCGTGATTTCACTCATCAAGTGTCAAAGCACTTGAATCTTGTTTCACTTATCAAGTGTCGATACACTTGAATCTTGATTCAATTCCTTTCCATGCGACAAGAACCGTTTCTTGTTGTTTCTATATTGAACTCCTTCAATATCTCATATATGTATGTTTGGCACAACCATATTAGCGTCACAGTCTATCCACTATAGACATTCATGCTAAATATTCGGGGTTTTCCTAAGTATTTCATCGAAATGAAATTCTTAACCTTTGTCAATAAAAGATACATCATTTCTAATGAACAAGATGTCCTCCACAAAATGTATTAGAAATATGTCTTAGCGCTCCCACTTAATTTCTTGCAAATGCAAGCATCTTCATCGTCTCCTGATGAAAAACTCCTTTTTCATCATGGTGAAGATTCCAACTCCGCGATGCTTACTTCAACCATTGAAGTTTGCATGCCCTTTTTAGCATCCTTTGAATTAACAAAACCCTTTGGATCGTGTCATGTACACGTCCTAGGTAACCATTCTATTAGAAGAACTTTGTTTTGTTTATTCATCTACCATATACCAAATTATATGTAGTGGTTGCTACTTTAATCCGTCCAGACTAAATATCGCTATGAAAGATCAAATCTTGTCATAGTCAACTCCTTGAACATTGTCATAACATACTTTACGACATGTCGACTATTTCATAGATGTGAAACATCCATGTCTGTTTCTTTATAGATCCAAATACGACCGACAGGTTTTTACACCTTTCCGGAGGGTCTTCCAAGTTCAAAACTTGGTTTCTCGTGTATGGAACTATCACGGATTTTATGGCTTCAAGCCATTTGACAGAGTCAGGGCCCATCATCGCTTCTTTGTATGTAGTCGGTTCATCATTGTCAAACAATAATGATTTACTCTCAAATCTCAGCATTTGATTTGTTTATCCGACCGACTTGGTTCAATAAGAACTTAGATCTCCGTGACTACAACCTTTGAGGCACATAAGCTATGAGCATTATGGCAGCCTCCGGAACCATTTCCGGCGCTGCGCAACTCAGCACATTTAGCTAAGGTTCGTTAACCTTATCAAAGTTCTATTGTCCTCCAACTTAACATTTATGAAAAATTCCTTCTTCAAGAAACTTCATGTTTCAAGCGACAAACCCTTTTTTCCTTGGTGTTATGAAGGAATAACCAATTGTTATTCGAAATAACCTACAAAGACATGCTCATCCGACTTCGGTTGTAAACATCTTACTTATGTTTAGCATACCAAAATTTAAGAAATGACAACTTGGGTTTTACCCCAACCATAACTCATATGGTGTCATTTCAACGGATAAAGATGGAGCTCTTTTAAGTGTAAAAGCGGTAGTCTCTAAAGCTTTAATATTTTTAAAACATAATGGCAGTTTTATAAATAAGACCTTTGATCCAACCATGTCAAACAAGGTTTCATTACAAATCTCAAACACTCCATACTCCTATGGTGTTTCGGGAAATGTAAATCTAGGTGTTTTGCTAAACTTGCAACTCAAATAAATCCCTTTATGATAAATCATAATTCATTTATTTTTCTTGTTACACTTGTAACTCAAATAAATCCCTTATGATAAAATCATAAACCATTTATTTTCTTGTCACAATGATTTTCACTTCATCTTGAAAGTCTTTGAACATTTTCAAATATCTCACACTTCATTCTCATTAAGTGAACATTCACTCAAATTTCCAGAGAAAGTATATGAAGTTGAAACCCATCGCTTACGACTATAAATAATGGACTACATACATCGATATGTATAAATTCCAATATTTTAGTCGTTCGTTCTTCTTTGGCCTTTGAACGAAGTTTTTAATTATCCCGAGGAAAGTCTCACAAGCGTCACTTGATCAAATCAAAGACTCCAAAAATCCATGAATATGGAGATTCTTCATGTTTTCTTTCCAATATAATTTAAACGGCGATGTCACTTCGTAAGTGATCTTTCAATCATTTGTCTTGCGACATTTTAGCATTAGGTTTTATGGATGTGATCTCTCCAAATAGATTTGTAAATCATCCATCTAATATGGAATATGGTAATTATTTGAACAACCTTTGTTCTCATAATACCTGATTTAAATAACAATTATTAAAACAAATCTTGAAGTCAAGCTTTGATGTCAACGAGAAATAAAAACAACAGTTTGTTTTTTTCGATGAACGTCATCACATATTCTCTTGCTAGTTACTTAGGCCATTGTGGTTCATGAATTGCGTCATTCCGTATGAAATTTCATACCAACCAATTCGGTATCCAATACCCAAGAACCACATTGTTTAACAAGCAAAGAATACAACCATAACATGTATATCATATATATACCTAAATTGGATATTTCCAATCTTTTCTTTTCTGCCAAACATATTTTTATAGATTCTCTTTCAGCATTTCCTTTTCCTTTTTAAAAGAATCTATCAACATCAAAAGTGGCGCCATATACATGACACATAGTCCAAAGCGTGTATATTCAAATAATAATACCTTTGGACTTGCACTTTGAAGTAGATCACCATCATCAAAATGATCGGTATTCTTTCAAAATCCATTCTTTAGTAATCTTTTAGTGTAGTAAACACTTTACATACATATTCTATTCATCCTTATCATGACGACTTTCATGATCAAGCTACTATAGCTTATAAAGGCGAATCGTGAGTATAACATTACTTTCCAAAACCCTTTTGGATGATTAGGATGTCTAGCATCTCCAACCTTCGTAAATTGTCATCCAATATGAGAACATATATTATACTCTATCATATTGCAGCCAAAACATTGTTTCAGATATCGTTATATCTGCCACACATGATGGTTTCTGAAACAATTCTTTCAGCTCCTAGGTAAACTTGATTAAAAGAATCAAGAATCATGGAGGCAAACATGATACTTAAGATACTAACACTGGAATTGTTACTCTCGATTTAATACTAACTATTAAATTTCACGGAGTAAATAGAGTTTGCTGAAAGTTTGCAATAGGACTTTAAACTTTAGATTGACACTCAACACAATACGATACCAGTTCGTAAAGTATATATATCCAGAATTCTATAGTTCTATTATCTCAATTTCAACTATGCATAAGGTGGTGAACGAATGCCAATGACTACAACAAATTATGCAAATTCACTTTGATTTAATTTATGATAAATTGAGTTCTACTAATCCAAATTAGAAATGAACTCCCACTCAAAAACGACATCCCTCGTGTCTTTTTGGTGATTACATGAATCAAATCCACTACACCAAGTCCGATCATCACGTGAGTCAGCGTAGCTTCAAAGGCGAGCATCAAATGGGCATCATATCAAAACATATGACTCATGCTTAACCTTTCGGTCCGTGTTCCGAGGCCATGTCTGTACATGCTAGGCTCGCCAAGTAAGAACCTTAGTATTCACGTGTGTAACTGTCTTACACCCGAGATATGCTCGTGGATTCAAGTACACCCGATCATCACGTGATGCCTTGAAGCGACGAAACATTGTCGGTGCATACTTAAGGAAGAACACATTCTTATCTTGATATTTAAAATGAGGGATCATCTTATTATGCTAATAAAACGCCAAACAAGCAATATAAGATGCAATCAAACATCACATGTTTGTAAGTGAAATGATATGGTTCCCGCATATGATCTCCATCATGTGCACGGTGGTATGATCACTATCATACCTTTATGTGTAAGGCCAAGATCTATGGAACTTACACGCTATGTGTGTTGTAAGAGTATCATCTCAGACTTCTACTTACAACATCACCATATCATAACACTAGCCCAGCGACAATCTAAACTAGACGCCTCTAATTTGTCCATTGCAAGTTTTACGTGGCTTAGGGCTTTCGAAGATAGAACCGTTCTTACCTACGAACATGAACCACAACGAGGATAACCAAATTGTTGACAACTCGTTGCAAATTAGATATTGACTATAGTAGGAGAGACAGACACCCGCTAGCCACTTATGCAAACTAGTTGCATGTCAAGCGTGGAACAGGTCTCATGTGCGATGACATGTAAAGTTTGTCCGGGCCGCTTCATCCCACTATGCCACCAATATCCAAAGTACAACTAAAAAGCAATAAAATGATCATCATCGCCCACATACTCATATGTGTACTACCCGTGCAAAGCATATACGCATAAATCCGGCTCTGATACCACTGTAGGGTTCGCAGCATAGAAAACAAAAAATTTCCTACGATGGGAACATCTATGTACCAAGATCTATCTACTAGATACAAGCAACGGGTGGATATACATCCATACAATACATACCTAGAAGACCGAATAGCGTTAACGAGGTTGTAATCGTGGATGATGTAGACAAACGCTTGCCGATCTCAAGATCGTGATGAAGTCCATCTGGTCGAGCTGGTCCAGCACGATCAAGTCCAGCACCTCAAAGCAGTGGTGCATCCGTGATCGCACACACGTACGGGTACCCTGAAAACCTCCACGCCCTCGCTCCAGCGAAGCAGCGGAAGCAACAAATCCTTCCAGAAAAAGCCACCGGGAACATGTATCTCGCTGATCCAAGACCATGGGGAAATTCTAAAGGGGGAGAGAGATCCTTCGCGAGGAGGTGTGCTTTGAGAGGAGGAGAGGGGGGCTTTTATAGGGGAGAGTGGGGCACCCAAGGGGCATGGCGC
This sequence comes from Avena sativa, assembly GCA_916181665.1. Taxonomy (NCBI): domain Eukaryota; kingdom Viridiplantae; phylum Streptophyta; class Magnoliopsida; order Poales; family Poaceae; genus Avena; species Avena sativa. The sequence continues at coordinate 255,684,256 of OV702297.1, forward strand.
CCAGCCATGGGGCTGACCCCACCTCTTCCACATTCATGTGGGTGGAGCTCCCACTCAAAATGAAAAGCCTCCACTCCCATTAAAAAGCCTCCACTCAAAAATCCACTCACATGCATTAAATTTCCACCAAATTTAATGCAAGCTCTCATTTAAATAAAACTCTTTTATTTATTTATTCAGAATTTTTTTAATTACTTTCATTAACAAACATTCACATAAAACCCCTTACGACATTTCAATTTCACATGCAGAACCAGTTTCAGCAATTTCAACCGAAACAGTTTCGGTGTCTAGTGAAATAAATTCCTGCGCTTTCCTTTTTCTTTCTCTGGCATATCATTTGCTCCGAATGGTGTCGGTATCCCTTAAGTGTGTCATCCTATGGTTCGCGAATAATGCAGACATGATCGAGACCCCTCTCCGATCAATAATCAGCAGCAGGACCTGGAGATCCGTACTGACTCCCACACATTCAACGATGACTTCTGTGATGGTGTGAACCTTTTACGCTAGTATCTTAATCCTTTTGTTTCACGATATATTACATGTCCGAGATTCGATCATCGGTATCTCCATACCTAGTTTGATCTCGTTACCGACATGTACTCTTTTCTCGTTCCCGTGATATAACATTCTAGTGATCAAATCACTTGCTTGCAAGCTAATCAATGTGATATCACCGAGAGGGCCCAGAGCATATCTATCCGTCATCGGGATGAACAAATTCCACTCTCGATCCATGGGTCTCAACATAACAATTTAGTAGTTCTGAAGCCATCTTTATAATCACCCAGTTATGGTGTGACGTTTGATGTCATCGAGAAACTCTTCCGGTGTTAGTGATTGACATGATCTCATGGTCTAAGGATTAGGATCACTTCGTAAGTTGTTATAGCAATATAAACTCAATGACTTTGATCGTAATGCTATACTTCAGATGAATGTTCATCACATCATTACACTAATGTTGTGATCTCGTTATTAACAACATCCAACGTCCATGATCAGGAAACTTTGATCATCATGTTAATCAACGAGCTAGTTTATAAGAGAGGAATAACTAGGAACTTCCTTTTTGTTTATTAAACACACATGTATTAACGTTTCCGTATTAATACAATTATAGCATGTAAAATAAACATTTATCATAAATAAGGAATACGATAATAACCACTTTATTATTGCCTCTCGGGCATATTCCCTTCAGATACACATCAATAACATGTATATCGGATATACCTTTCTTCTTGATGTTGCCGTTCTTCAAATCCGCCAAGTACTTTGGGCAATTCCTCTTCCAGTGACCCTCTCCCTTGCAGTAAAAGCACTCAGTATCAGGCTTAGGTCCAGCCTTGGTCTTCTTCACCGGTGCGGCAACTTTCTTACCACCCTTCTTGAAGTTTCCCTTTTGCTTGGACTTGCCTTTCTTGAATTTGGTGGTCTTATTGACCAACAACACTTGATGCTATTTCTTGATCTCCACTTCTGCAGATTTCAACATGGAGAAGAGTTCTGGCAACATCTTGTTCATGTTTTGCATATTGTAGTTCATCACAAAGTTCTTGTAACTTGGTGGCAGTGATTGGAGGACACGGTAAATCCCCAAAGCATTCGGAATCACTATACCCATACTTTGGATTTTGTTTGCGTGCCCAGACATCTTAAGCACATGCTCACTAACGGAGCTGTCCTCTTCCATCTTGCAGTTAAAGAACTTTTTAGAAGCCTCATAACTCTCAACTGCCGCGTGAGCCTCAAATATCATTTTGAGTTCACGGACAATATCATGTGGGTCATGGTTCTCAAACCTTTTCTGAAGCTCCGATTCCAAACCATACAAGATAGCACACTGAACTGTGGAGTACTGATTCTTCCGAGTGAGGTAAACATTCTTTACTTCATCGGTAGCATCAGCTGCAGGCGGGTCACCTAGTGGTGCATCCAACACATATGTCAAATTACCAGCATTGAGGACAATCCTCAAATTGCGGAACCAATCCGCGAAGTTGCTTCCATTTTTTTCAACTTTTCTTTCTCTAGGAACGCATTAAAATTGATGGTAGGGGCCGCCATTGATCTACAACATATTTGCAATAGTTTAGACTAAGTTTATGACAAATTGAGTTCTAATTAATAGTTAAATTAATCTAGGTGAACTCCTACTCAAAACAATATCCCTCACATTGTTTTAGTGATCACCGGAACCAAATCCACCACATCAAAACCGATCATCACGAGAGTTGATGTAGCTTCAATGGCGAATAATCGACATGTTCATCATATCTACTATATGACTCATGCTTTACCTTTCGGTAATCCGTGTTCCGAGACCATGTATGTACATGCTAGGCTCGTCAAGATCAAACCTTAGCTTCCGCATGAGCAAATCTGGCTTGCTCACGTTGTATACACTTGCACAATCTAACACACCCGATCATCACGTGGTGCTTCGAAACAACAAGCTTTAGCAACGGTGCTTACTAAGGATGAACACTTTAAAACTTGAAATTTATGTGCATGAGGGATCATCTTATAATGCTACCATCGTTAACTAAGCAATACAAGATGCATCAAGGATTAACATCACATGCAATTCACAATATGTGATATGATATGGCCTTTCTTCTTGTGCTTCCGATCTCCATCATCACCGGCATAGCGTCAAGGTCAATGGCGCCGTTTCATGGTTGTCGTCCACCAGCTCCATCATCCCTTGCTAGCCGTGTCCCCCCAACTCGGCTAGCAAGGGAAGAGTCCCTCCCCAACTCGGATAGCAAGGGGAGAGGTGGAAACTTGCCTTTCAAGTTTTCCCTTTCCTTCCCAAACTAGGATTTGACTTTTCAAACTAGGATATTACTTTTCAAACTAGTGCTTGGATGAGTTTCCCTTGGGCTAGGTGTGGCTAGCCCCTATGGCATGTCGCATCCCAAGTGACCCTTCCCGGGGTGGTGGTTCCTCTAGAACATTCTAGAAATATCCGGTCAAAACATTCAAACTTTTCAAAGCCCCAGAAAACTACTTTCCTTATATGAATCCTATTCTCCGGACCATTCTGGATCTCCTCGTGATGTCCTGAATCCAATCCGAGACTCTGAACAACATTCGGTCTCCAACTCATATTCCATATCTACTTAAACAACATTGATTCCTTAAGCGTGTCTCCCTACGGTTCGCGAACTATGTAGACATGATCAAGACACCTCTCCGGTCAATAACCAATAGAGGGATCTGGAAATCCATATGGCTCCCACATATTTCAATGATTACTTCGTGATCGAATGAACCATTTACATACGATACTGACTCCCTTTGTCCCGTGATACTATCCGAGGTTCGATCGTCGGTATCTCCATACCTAGTTCAACCTCATTATCGATAAGTACTCTTTACTTGTTCCGTGATATGACATCCCTTGTGACCTAGTCACATGCTTGCAAGCCAATTGGATAACATTCCACCGAGAGGGCCCAGAGTATATCTATCCGTCATATGGATGGACAAATCCCACTCTCGATCCATTTTCTTCAACATATACTTTTAGATACCCAATGCCACCTTTATAACCACCGAGTTACAGAAGTGGTGTTTTATGTCATCAAAGTACTCATCTGGTGATGGTGATTAACATGATATCATGGTCGAAGGATTAGGTTACTATGTATCTGAAATCTTGTAGCAAAACGAACTTAATGACCTTGATCTTATGCTACGCTTACTATGGGTGTGTGTCCATCACATCATTCTCCTAATGATATGATCTTGTTATTAATAACATCCAATGTCTATGATCAAAAAATCATGATTATCTATTAATCAACAAGCTAGTTTAACAAGAGAATTACTAGGGACTCTTTTATGTTTACAAAACACACAAGTATAATGTTTCTGGTTAATACAATTATAGCATGAGATGTAACTGTTTATCATAAACACAAAAATATAATAATAACCATTTTATTATTGCCTCTTGGCATATCTCCAACACATGCTGGTCTTTTGTGTCTTTCACCGAGTTGCTCATGGTTTTAGCAAGGTTGTTGTTGATGGAAGGATCAAATGCACTCCTCGTCCATAACTAACTACAGAGTGTTGCCAAGTACACCTTAAAGTCAGGGAACTCATCAAAAATCTTGTCCACGAAATATTTGTAGGTCCGAGGCTTCTAAGCCCTAGCAGCAGACCACGTATAAAAAATTTGTTGCCATCGTAGTGCCTAAAGAAGTTGAGCATCAAATGGGCATGCCATTTTCTACCTTGAGCACATGGGAGTTCTTCTTTGACTACATTCATCAACCCTTCTCATGCATCAGTGCTTAAAGCCAATGGATCCATGTTACCTATTGATCTCTTTAGGCGCCTAAAAAACCAGTGATAACTTTCCTCTGTTTCTATCTCAAACAATCCTAATGTCACTGGGAACATCCTGTTGTGCCCATCAAGTGTTGTCGCAGATGCTAAGCAACCTCTCAATCTGTTAATATGTCCTAGAGGCAATAATAAAGTGATTATTATTCATATTTTCTTATTCATGATTAATGTTTAGCCGAATCCTCGCATATGTACATCGTATGTGAGAGTTTTTCTCCCGCATGAATGGTACCCACCGCACGATCCTATCATGAGAACCCGTAGTCGCCGCAAGGGTTTCTGCTACCATCTCGGATCTCGTCCGCGAGAACCCGAGAACGGCGAGGTTTTCCGATGCCAAGTCGACCATGACTGGACCTCGTGACCCATTGGGTGCAGAGTGCATATTTCGCTCCAACCGCCTCTTACCAAAAGCGCGGTCGCACACAACTGTGAGCGCGTGGAATTGGGGACAAAACGTGGCCCACCATCCAGTGGTGGGGGGCATGAAAAAGCACGAGAAGTCTCCGCATTACAAAATTTGATGTGTTTTCATTTTTGCATCTAGCTCGCGTCAGTCATCTTTCTTGCACGAAGAGCTTACTCGCCCGCATATCACTCTCACCCCGTCTCCTTCGTCGGCGCCCTCGCTTGCCCGCATCACCGCCGCACTCTCCCTCGCCCGTGTCGCTAGGGCCCTTTCCCTCATGCGTGTCGTCGCCGCTGCCGTGAACGTCCCACGCCGATCACCGACTATTTTGGATCTTATTGTCTTTGCTCAATTGAGGTACAGTAGTTTGTAAAACAAAACACCCAAGCACGCGCGAAAACCTTCGTGATGTGCGTTTTGTAGTCTTTTTTAGGCAAAAGGGAACTTTATTACTCAGAAAGGAGTTTGTAGAACTCTCTTCCTTAATAAAATGAAACAGATCCGTTCTAAAGCGGTATGCCGATTAATTAAAAAATAAGAAAAATAGGGCTTCTATGTATCATCACCGACATGACGATCGATGGTTCATCAATTACTATTGGCTGAGTAATACCAGTAAATTAGTCCTTCGTTGTGTTTTTTTTTTAAAATGGAGACTTAGCCCCGGTCTTTGTATCGGTAGATGCATACACTTTTTATTAAATTTATTTTAGTTAAAATATTATAAAGGATTATATCATGAATCACACATGATTGATACATGTATCAATCATCTAGATAGAAAGGAGGTCATAAAGTAACTCTACGTCAATATGATAACCTATAATCAAAACGCCAATCCTCCGTGGTGTGTATTATACAAAGACCGATCGATCGAAATTAATTAGTCCTGGCCACGTATAATTGACCAGCGACCTTCGTAGTATTAAGATTAACTGTATCAGTCCTGGTCACGTCTAATCTGTCGTGCTGATCTTAACTACGGCCCTAGTCTGTAATCTGCGATCAAAGACATGAACGGATACCTGCATGCATTTGAAATTCAAGGTAAACTAACTGAAAACTTGTCAGCTATATCAGAATTTTGGATCAAAACAACGGGCCGGCCGGTAGCTAAGAAAGATTCAAGTGAGGATTGGACGAATACTTAATACGGTGGTTTTGCCTGAACGGTATTGAGCATTGACAGTCTGGTGACTTTCTCAAGTTTCCCTACGCTGATGGAATTTACCGTTGATTAGCAAGTCTCAACATGACACTCCATTAGATTAGCTGATGGAAGCAAATTAGTGATGGCAATTTTACCCATGGATACGGGTATCCGTGGGTACGTAGGGTGTGGGCATACTTTTATACCCACGAGTAATAACCATGTTTTATCCGTAAATTATGGACACGAACACGGTATAGACTTGTATCCATTGTCAGGCTCGTCGATGGGCATGTTCGAAGTGAGCAACCGAACATAGCCCCCAAATTTCATAGGCCCCCAATTACCTGTAGCCTCATACTTTTTTCTTTACTCGTGCGGCCTATCTCACTCGACGCTCGTTCAGCCAATGATCTTGTGATCAGCGATCCATCAGTTTCCCGATCACGATCGACACGATGACGCCCACGTTCTGCCTAGGTGTTCGCTCGTGTCGAGCCGGCGTGCCCCTTGATCGAGATTGGTGTACCTTATCCTCCGTCTCCCTCGCTCCTTGCCGCAAATCGATCGATGGGCCCGACCTCCTTGCCGGCAGATCGATCGAGGAGCCGGGCCTGGGAAGCAACAGATCAATCGAGATACATAGTATGAACCCTACTGACCTGCTCTAAATCTCTAATGTTTGATCCGGTGATTCTGCTTCTTTCTTCCAAAATTTGATGAAGTCTGATTAAGTGATTGTCTGAACTGAACTCTAACAGGCTAGTACATACGGGAAGCAGCAGATAGACCAAATCTATTGACTGGTTGTTTGAACTGAGCGTGTACGCTGCTCCTTGACCCTTTTCCTTGCTAGCCCTAGCTTTGTCATTGGCCTCACGATCCTCCCGTTCGGTGATTACGTGTCAAGGTATGGCCACTACAACTCATGTATTCACGTTAAATTGTTTGAGTTGTTTTGTTAATCTCTGATTTTGTTTTACTAGTCATTGAGTTGAACAAAAATTAGGATTCATTTTGTAAGTCGCACCAGGTCCCCAAATCCTGGAGACGGGCTGTCCATTGGTATATTCATACTCTGCCTATTTAAACTGACATGACAAACTTATCTGTAAAATGTGAACCTATGCGTCCAAGAAGTCTAGGGACAAATATGTGATTACGAATACTAAACTTCGATACTTTCATGTACTCGTCTACCTATTATTAAGTAGAGATAATTGTCTTTTCAAATATGTGTTATTGATGAACGAAAAATTGTGAATAATGTGTGTACTATTGGATCTACCCACCGGGTATCCAATGGGTATAAGTACCCGACGGATATGCGGATGGATATGGATATGGGTAAACTTTTGTACCCATTGACTACACGGGTATGGGTATGGTATTGCTCTACCCTCTTCATACCCTGCTCATTGCCATCCTTAAACCAAATGTAAGTAAACCGAGATTGACTCGTTCGGTCGTTCCACGAACACAGTCCATGTGACTTCTTTCGGTTGAAAATTGAAGACGCGTGACAAATTTTACTTCTTACGGTTTTCCACTTTTACCTTTGAAGGCTATTTCATAAGCCGTAAAATTAAATCAGTGATATGTAGAACTATTATTTAGTCAATCGGATTGTTAATAAATACGCGCGTCCCTTACAGAGTAAATAAAAAAGCGATTATACAACTGAGTGCTTTTGTAGGGCTTGTTCGGTTTGTGGAGATTTAATCCCCTACGGGATGTAATCCACCGAGAGATTGGGTGACCCCGGCCCTGTCACCCTAATCCCCTCGTGGAATAACCACTGTCACTAACAGATTTCTGTCATCATAGCGATCGTTCGTTTAAACCCTGTGTGTCAAATTCTTGTATTGCAGTACACCAAATAGAGTATTATAGAAACTAATGATTCATCATCGATAGTATATCGTTCAGTTTGGCAGTATATCAAGAGTAAGAGACTTCCAACAACACAAGCATAGCCTTCAAAAACACTGACGGCTCAGCATTGATAATCAGATAGGGAGAACAAAACCTAGAAAGAAGCCAGGTAGAAAAAAACAAGATAAAAGGGAAAAATCAGGTCGGTAAAGTGACGAGTCCTGGATTTATACATCAGGTTAATCCGGTTCATGTGGTCGATGTATCAGCTGATGAATCCTTGGCTTGCCTGCCTCTGGCTCGCGTCGCCACCTGTGACTTTGGGCAGTTGTGCAGCCGCCGTGCGTATCTGGGTCGTCAAACACCCTCTGGGGCACAGGATGGAGGAGTGCGCCACCTTCGTTTTCCTTCTAGTTTTGCCGCCGTCATTTTCCTCCATGTCGTTGGGCCGCCTCCACCCAGTTTGCCGCCGTGTCGTGAGAGAATTTCTTGCTAGACGAACCTTTCTACCGCAACGCCTGACACTTGCGACACGCCATATCAAAAACAACCTAGATGTAACAAAAAGCAAACAAGTGTTAACTCGAGGATCACGAGTTGTGACTCTATACTCAAAAGAGACATATTTTGCTAAGAAGCATACAAATGTGATGTGTTTCTGTAAGCTAATGATCATGACGGTACAAGTAAATAATATTGGTAACACAAAAATTGAAACAGTATTTTCCTGCTCTCTATATAGCACATAGATTTGACAACATATCTTACCCCTTACTTATATCAAATGCATCTTCTGGCCAACATATAGCAAAAGTTATGGGTTACTCTGTTGAGGACTACTGGCGTTGCTCCTGCCCTCTCCTTCATCCTTCTACAGCATTAGGTACTCGCTCTCACATAAGGATTACACTAGCGTTGCATTGCTTCTAGGCCAACAATGCAAAGCACATAGGTTTTTCCTTTTGCATAGAAAATTAAGCATGATTTGGAAGTTTCCACTTGACAGTTGCATTTTGGAAATTTCCACTTATACAACAGAAGAAGGAAGAAGCAGATTAGTATATTTCAGGCATGAAACTACAGGCATAAGCTAGTGAATCTTTGATGTTTTCCTTGATCAAGACATCCTACATGGACCAGCCCGTGAGACAACCTGACAACAACTCTAGATGCAGGAACTTGCAGAATTCACTAGAGCATTAGCTAGGTAGACATATATTTCCAAAAAAAATGAATTATCAGTTAAGTGGAAGAACAACTAGAATGAATTTGAGATGTGAAGTAGAAGAAAATATCTATACTATTAAAAAGATTGGGGTCGTTCATCGTGCTACAAATTTTTCCATCTGCCATTAATTTAATGGTTTTCCCCTTATAGTTTGAAGGAATAACAGCCTCTGCCACCGCCTAAACATACCATCTCATAGTTCTAGAGGTGGCCGCCCTGTCGAGGGAGAGTCGGATGCGGGTCGGGGAGAGAAAGGAGCGCCACTAGGTGGGGTAGCCGGCGGTGGAAGCACACGAGTGGGCGACTAGGGACAGTGGAGGTCGATAGGGTCATGGTCGCTGGCCGAGCTGCTGGTGGTCGAGAACGATGGGCTCGGGAGGTGTTGGGGAGAGGCAGGCGACGACGTGCTGGCGGTGGGGAACTCCAGGGCTCGATACGGAGGTGGGGAGACCGGCGGCGCCATGGCACGGTGTGGATGGGCAGCGCTGCTCGGAGGTTGGAGAGGCGGCACCGGTGCTGGCCTGCTAGGGCGAGGCAGGGCACAAGGCATCGGACTCAGGTTAATCGGGGAGAAGCTCGCGGCGGCGGCACTCTGTTGGCTGAGAGAGGTGGGCAGCATCAGAGGCGCCTCCTATGGTAGGGACTCATGCCCACGTTAACTGGTACTTAATCAGCCTTCCTAGAATGGTACTCGTGGAAAGCAGAGGGAACTGCACAGAAATAAGGAATATCTAGAACATAAGGAGAACCACTAAAGATCAACCATCTGAGAATCACTTGGCTGATGTGTAACTGTAAGGACTACTTAGTGTCGACATCTGGGTGTCGCAGCTCAGTCGGTTGAGTTAGCAGAAACATTGACGCGGTTATGTAGCAAGTAAATAATTTTGTCTACTTTGCTACATGCAGATAACACCCTTTACAATTCTACCATCTTTCTTGACAAAACAGGACAAGTTTGTGGCATAACCAGACATCGGCATTTTGAATTAAGAACAAATTGTCCATATATGATATTTACATGTTATTGACAGAGGATATCCCTGCTCAAACAAAACTGCAGAAGAGCTGACTTGGAGTGAAACAAATAGAACCACCAACAAAACCAAAGCACCGTGATAGATGGTAGTACCAGACTTGAATACTACTGTTCAGTTTTCACCATCAATCAAATCTAAGATCTCAGAGTGTTGTCTACCTAAGTACCTTGATATATTTAATTGGCTAATTTGCATTAGAAAAACTGTTTGTTTTAGGAGATGCACTTCTACGGAACTTTCTGAGCTTTCATGTGTACCAAGTTTTGCAGCAAACTGACCACAATAGGACAGGTTTTGTAAGATGATTCTATAGTAATTTAGCACTTCAATTCTCAAATTAATAATTAAGTAGCACTGATTATCATCATTATTATTCCATTTTGTCTCATCAACTGCTGAAATTGACCAATCAAAATTGTATTAATTAGAATAAAAAAATCACCACGGAAAAGAGAAATCAACAATCTTTAATCTTGTTTTCTTGGGAATTAGTAGCTTGTCCTAGTATCAAATCAGTAGTATTTCATTCCTGCTGATTTACCGTATAGTAGGCCAACCAAGAACCCTAAAAATCCATAATATAGGGGAGAGTAGAGGGGAAGGAAGAGAAGGAGTGTTTTACCGTCTAGCAGGCCGCCTTGAAGAGGAGAGGAACGCTACTGATGGGTAGTTTCAGTGGACGCCAAGCTCGCGCCACTGCACCTCTAGGTCGCCTTCGAGCTCGCGCTGCCGCTCCACTTTAGATGAAGACGGCTTGAACAAACACCGACAGCCGTGGATAAAAGGAGGAGGCGTGCAGCCGCCTTCATCTCCTCTGGTCACTTGTGCCACCGTCGATCCTTCCTTCCCCGCCGCTCGCCGGCTCCTGTCACCTCCCAATCACGAGAGGAAAGTGGGGGACGATGCGATTTGCCTTTTTTGTTGTGCCAATTCGGGGTAGATTCCACGGAGATGGAGACGATTTTTTCCCGCTGGAAAGACGAGATTTGGGAGTGTTTGGACGGGGATACAGCCCACGTCGGGTGTAACCGAACGCATCAAATAGCGTGGGTAGGGACAAATCCCTGGCCAGATCGATCCCGGCCGATCCACGAGGTTTTGATTCAGATCCCGGCAGGGGTGGGAATAATCGAATGAAGCCGTAAAAAAGGTGGTTCGTGGGTTTTTTCCAGGTCGGCCGATGCGGTCTCGAGTAGAACAGTAGAAGGTCTTTATTTAGGCAGGGGTTGTAGAATAGCTATTCTATAATCTTTTAAAGGGGTTTTAGAATAATCATGTTATATATATAGGACAGGATTATTCAGAATTTTTTAAGAGATTTCTATATAAGCTTATTTAGAAACCCCACCTAAATACCCTTTTTACCTTCCACTTGTCACATCTATCCCCCATGCTGGCAGCCTCCTCTATCCCTAGCACCGTCGGTCTCCTCTATCCTTGACACCGCCGCGCCCTCCTCCCCGAGCGCTGTCGGCCTCCACCGCCCTAGGCGCCGCCACGCCATCCTCCCTGCATGCCACCGGCCTCTCATGGCGCCTGAGAGCGCTTTTTCGGGAAACCCCAAGAGCAAGGTTGAAGCAGCATAGCAGCAAGTCTTCTCTCAGTAAGAAACCGAGGTTATCGAACAAGTAGGAAGAATGAAACGCCTCAAAGGTGTTGCAAGCAACATGGAAACCTGCACAACACAAACTTACCTTGATTAATTATAGGCATAAACCCACTATCGATCATAAATACCCCCTCTTGGAGTTACTAGCAACTACTTGGCCAAGATAGCTACTAACAACGGAGAGCATGCAATATCACAAACAACACAGACATGATAGAATCAATAAGACAAAACCATTAATCAATCTGACATAGTAATCTCAATATCCATCGGATCCCCGCAAACACAACATGCATGATTACAAATAGATGAGATCTTGATCATGAATGGAGATCACAAGATCTAGACATGAAAGCACAAGGAGGAGATACAACCATCTAGATACTACATGGACCCGTAGTCCAAGTTGGAACTACTCACGCTTCATATCGGAGGCTGGCATGATGAAGAAGAAGGCCTCCGGGATGATCTCCCCTTCGGCAGGGTGCCGGGAAGAGCTTTAGATCCTCCCGATCTAGGGACGCTGGTGGCGGTTTCTACAGACGGTTTCGTGGAATATTGATCGGGTTCTTAGCGTTTCGACATCGGGGGATTCTTATAGGCGAAGAGGTGAGGCTGGGAGGCGGCCAGGGGGCCCACACCCTGCCTAGGCGCGGGCCCACACTAGGTCACACCTGGGGTGGGTGTGGCCACCCTGTGGCGCCCCTTCGTCTCTCCTCTGGACTCCGTGTTCTCCTCGGTGAAATATTGACTTTGGCTTTTGTCCTGTCCAATTCCAAGAATATTTCCTTACTAGCTTTTCTAGAAACAAAAACAATAGAAAACAGGCAACTGGCACTATGGCAACTTGTTAATAGGTTAGTACCAGAAAACATATGAAAAGCACATCAAATTATGGAGAAAGCAAAGCAAAGTAGATACTAAACAAGCATGGAACATCAAAAATTATAGATATGTTTATGACGTATCAGCCTCCTCCGCCCCGAGCACCGCCAGCTTCCTCCGCCTCCGGCACCGCCGCGCCCTCCTCCCTGAGCGTCGCCTGCCTCCTCCTCTCCCGCGTGCTTTCATAAAAAACATGGAAGTTCGGTATTATCAATCATATGGAAGCTAAATTTAATAAAGACTACATCAGTTAACTTTCTTAAAGTTAGAAGTTAATCCGACTGAAAACTGCATAAGTTAGCTCTTTAAAAAGGAAGTTTACATTCGAAGCGTTAGGAGTTAACTCCATAGAATCCCTAAGTTCAGTTTCTTTGTATCATGAATTCAAAAAAGGCTCCTGTTTTGTTAAGAAATGCATTAGTAGGATGTTAACTTGCACACACAGATAAGTTAAGAGGGGTTCTCTAATTGTTAACTTCCTTTGATATAATGGAAAGATAACTTCTCATTAAAATAGTAGAATTTAAGTTTCTTCAGAGAGATGGAACGAAATTTAACATGAAAAGAAAATGGAAGTTAACTCATGTTCGTGGATAAATAGAACTTAACAATCATAGAAAGCCCACCATCCCCACTCCCAAGCGGAAGTTAACATCCAAAGAAACGGAAGTTAATTCCTGTTTGTAAAAAAATTACGACCAAAAAGATCGTGCATAGTGCAGAAGATTTATATCACGACCTGAAGTTAACTAACAAGTATCGAAAAGTTAGCTTGCATTTTAAAAGTAGTTTAGAAACTCTGTTTTCCAAGGACGGAAATACGTGTTTCGATTGTCCAAATTGATCCACTCCTCAAGTAATTGAAGTAAATATGAACCTACTTTCATTCTGACTTGCCATCCTATCAAACCGGAACATCGAGAACATATCAATTTCAAAACATTTGACGTGTAGATGAGCATCTCTAGTTTTACTATATTAAAATTAATTAAAAATCATAAGGAATTTGAGAAAATTTTCTAAATGAAAAAGTTGCACAATGCTCACAGTTTTCCAACGGTGTATCACAAGCATCAATCGGACGACACAAAATACTATACGAAATACAAAAAGTCCACGAAAATAAAGTTTGATATATTCAAAATTAACTAAAAACTATAAGGAATTTGGAAAACATAAAAGAGTTGCGCAATTTTTATACCATTTCAACAGTAGATCACATGCATCATTCAGACAAGCGGTTTGAAAATTACGTCCAGAATACAGTACAGTGACAGAGAAGTTCGCGAAAACACTGTTTGGTATATTTGAAATTATTAAAAAATATATCGAATTTGGAAAAAAAATTATTATGAAAAAGATGTGAAATTTCCATACTATTTCAATAGTATATCGCATTCATCATTCCAATAAGTGGTTCAAAAACTACGATCAATACACAGTCCACAAAAACACGAAATATCAGTGCTCCGTTAGGAAGTTAACTACATAGAAATTTGGAGTTAACTTATACACACGGTGGGAGTTAAGAAGTTCGCGAAAGTTAATTTGCACAGACTAAAGTTAACAGTCATTATTACTTGAAATGATACATATGTCGCCTAGAGGGGGGTTGAATATGCGGTTTAAAACTTTTCCAAGAGTGGCCCAACAAAGGCAAAATTAAACTAGCGTTTTTACTTTGTTAAGCATAAAACCTAGAACAACTAGGGTTCACCTATTTGCACCAACAACTTATGCTAAGCAAGACAAACAACTATGTGATAGCAAGATATATATACTTCAAGCACGAAGGCTATCACAAAGTAAAATGCATAAGTAAGAGCTTGGATATAGAAATAACCGAAGAACGCGGAGACGACGATATTTTACCAAGTTCCTCCCAACATGGAGTACGTCTCGTTTGGAGAGAGGGTGGTATCAAACCACCAATGCCACAAGAGGCCTCCCTTTTTCTCCTGTGAATCTTACCCCATCGGGATCGATCCACATTTCCACTATCAGTGCACTTGTCGGTGGCAATCCGGAACCTCTCATAATGTTGGGGCACTTTTCCACAACCCAATTGGAGGCTCCCAACAAACAAGATTGAGGAAAGCTCCACAACTTAATTGGAGGCCCAAGTAATCCAAGAACCTGCAAAAAACCATCAAACCGTCTAGGGTTCCAAGAACCCAAGAGTAAAAAGCTTCTCACCTTTCACTCAATGGAATCCTCACCGAGAAATCATATCGATGCACCAAATGCAATGGAAAGAACCACTGTTCAAAAAATAGGCCGAATCAGCGATTAATAGGCCTATTAATCGTTACTAGGGACCTGACCGTGTCGATTACCATTAATCGTTCGTGTTAATCGTCTAGCCCGATTAATAGCTCTGATTCTTTGATTACTAGGTATTTCCCGATTAACTACCACACTTGGTCAAAAAAGTTGCAAAATTATCAACACATGTCGCCTATCCATCCGCTAGCCCGCCCGAATGAAGTAGGTTTTTCGAAGCTCCCGCTCGATCCCTTCCTCTAGGAGCTCGATTTCTACCATCACCAACCAGTTCCTTGCCGTTGTTGACCAGTTCCTCGTAGTTGTCGATAAGACCTCAGATACAAGAGCTCGAGCGCCTTGAGGATCTCATCCGGAAGCTCGAGGATGCCTTTAATAGGGTATTTGGTTGAGGTGCAAGAGGAGTCATATGTGTTTTATGTGCTAATTTTTGTAGGTTGCACCGATTAATAGCCGACTGATGAAATCAGTTAATTGTCCGAATTCCGATTAGTCGCTACTCCCAAGACAAACAAGCAGTTAACGATTACCGATTTCCTTTCCATTGGAAAGAACACAAGAAGTGCTCAAATCCTTCTCTCCCAAATTCCACCAAAGCTACAAAAGCTTGTGCGGGAATAAGAGAGGAAGAACAATGGAGGAAATCCACAAAAGACTCCAAGATCTAGATCCCAAGATGTTCCCCTCACTTAGAGGAGAGATTGATTGGTGGGATTGTAGATCTAGATCTCCTATTTCAAATCCATAAAGTATATGCAAGAATCAAATGGGGTATTGAAGGGGAGAAAGCTCAAGAGGGTCAAGAATGGAGGAGAAAGCTTGTAAAACTCGAGCCAGGTCCATTGGGGAAGAAGGGCCCTTTTATAGATCCACAGATTTCTAATCGTTTTCTGCCCGTTGGGGACCTGTCAGACCGGAGAATCCAGTGTGCAAACCGGAGACAAGCCTCCGGACCAGCCTCCGGACCACCTATCAGACTGTCCCAGTGCCTTTGGGAACTAAGTGGACCAGAGACTCTGGTCCAGCCATACCGGAGACTCCGGTTTGAGGCATGGACCAGAGACTCCGGTTAGTCTACAGGCCTTCCTCCGAACCACCCAACAGACTGTCCCAAGATGAATTCTGGAGCCCCCTTCGGGGACTTTTGGTGTAACTCTGGAGCACACCGAAGACTCCAGTGGTTTCACAACAGAGACTCCGGTTTGGACCAAAATAGGGACAAACTTCAAATGGCGATATCTAGAGTTTGGAAACTCCGATTGACCAAAAACCAATTTTGTTGGAAAGAGGACAACAACAGATACACATTTCAAGAGAGAACATTTCATGTATTATAATGTGAAATACCTCCCTTGGTGAGAAACCAGAAAACCTCAAAGATCAAAAACGCAATATGATATAAAAGGGAAATTTGTTTTTGATGAACTAGAGCTTGTTATGAATATTACCACAAGCTCTAGAAACTCACATGGATAAGATCCAAATAACAACCAAGAAAGGATGATGCTAAGTATGCAAAGGTTTGAGCTCTCCCTGAAAGATATGATCGAGTTACTCACTTGAGAGCCCCTCTTGATAGTACAATTATCTATCCTATAAACCGGTCTCCCCAACTAACACCATAAGACCGGTAAGAAGGAAAATCTATCAATATCATACCTTTTCCTTGCGCATATTCCACTTGATCTTGATGTAGACGATTTTGTCCTTCTCAAGATGGAACACCTTTCTTGATAGCTCTCGCACGCACTTGCTTGATGAATACCTGCAAGTTGCTCCCCCATACGACATGGGGCAACCTTTACTTCGACCTTGTCTTCATCTATCCATGATCACCGAGGATGGCAAGCTTCAAGTATGAGATCTTCTAGATAAGGCACATCTTTAGCTTGCACAACATTTCTTCTAACACCATTCGGATTATGTCTTGAAGATACATATGATGAAATCTATCTTCTTCTTCAAGACACCCTTGCAATAGGCTCAACTCTCAAATGACCAATCTGTGGATCACTCTTTGAACACCTTGGTCACCACTTGATCCTCTTCACTTTCTTCTTCTCCAAACCTTGAAGCCAACATATGGTTCAAGCATTGCCTATGGACAATTCCTACAAGTACAACTTGATACAATCATTAGTCCATAGAGATTATCATTAATTACCAAAACCACACATGGGGGCCCACATGTTCTTTTATTACTACTATAGATTGGAAGTTAACTTTGAAAGAAGACCAAGTTAACTCGTGTTCGCGTGGAAATTAACAGAGGGTTCCTAGTGTTCGCGTGAAAGGAAACAGGGGTTCCTGAATAATTATTCAGGAACCGGTTCTTCCTATATGCTCTCTCTCTATATATATATAGTTATTCTTCGTCCACCCTCTATCGTTTAAACCGTATATGACCTTTACGTCACATAAATTTTCTCCTACCTCGGAACTCAAGGAGAACATAAGAAAATTTAGACATGTCGTAAAAAAATTGTTTACATGCCATATAAAAATACGACGTAAAATGCATATTTTCTATTTTTTACACTATAATACCTCATAAATTGTAATTTTATGTATTTCTTTTGCTTTTCCGATGAATATGAACATAATTATTAGTATACAAAACATAAATTTCTGAATGCGAGAACATAAAAGTATGTGGGTGCAAAATAACTATTCTGTACCTTAGGTGCTGAATAGGGTTTCTATATATATATAAACAAAACACATGGTATACCCGTATCCTGTGGAGGAAGCATCGAGTCGACCACGAGTTGCCCCAAGATCCATGCTGGGTGGGATAAACTGCTCCCTTTTCTCTCATTTCCATCGTGGCCTAGTATTTCCTAATAGGGAATTTGCCGTGCTACCTTTTATCTGTGCTTTGCCTGATGCCTTTTTTACCGAAATGGTATGAGCGGCAGAGACGTGGGTCCTTTTCAGGACCTGTGCATAGAGCCATCTTAATAATTGATGTATTGGTATACTGGAACTTATATTTTTCTAGCTATTGATTCCCATGGATTCAGCAGAGGGAAAGAACTTGATGATTGAAGGATGCATCTTGCGAGCTTCTGTCACATGTTAGCTGTCTTTCTGAATAGATAGGTTTACAATGCAGCGAGCAACGAATCTTTGTAGTGTATTGATCTATTGCTTCACTTCCTATGTTGTTTATCCACGATGGCGCTTAACAAGATAATCTTTCGGTACCAAATAATCGATGGGGCCAACAACAGTGCTGACACTAGTCAAATTAACAAGTTCCTTTTCTTGACCCGTTCCTTTTCAGGTGGTAGTCATACATGACAGAACTTTTTCAGGTGGTACCGATCGTTTGAATTACTGCCAGCCCAGATCACCTCTGACTCGATGTAACACCCTCAGAATCGACCATATGCAAGTTTCAGCGATTCCCGCCAAACCCGCATAGAAACGATTCAAAGGTGCCCACCAGGCACTTTCGTGCGGGTGGAAAACGAAGTAATACCATTACACAATAGTCCACGATGGGACCCACAGAACAGATATATACAACAATGACTCAAAGAGTCAAGAATACAGATATACAATACAAAGATCCAAATCACTTTTAAAATGATACAGCGTCCGAGTACGGACAAGATGAAAATTGAGCTAAGAGCCCTGAAGAATAACCAATGGCGTCCATAGCCCTGCCCAGACCAAGCCGGAAGGGTAACCCTGCTAACGACGTCGATCTCAAAACCTACTTAACAAAAGAGGTGCCGACAAAGGGCGAAGGAAAAAGAGAGCGGTCAGTACTGAGGCCAGTACACGGCGAGACTAGAATTCGGCGGTCCTCGCCTACATAGGTATGGTGGACTGAAGCGGCAGCGCAGCATGCACTAAACAACCCATAGAGACTCAATACAACTGGTGGCTATCATGGAGGGATAAGAAAGACCTATTCGGATCCAACCTGATGCTAACACCAAACTTACCCATCCTGGTGTCTCCCCCTCAAAACCAATCGAGGAAGTCAACCGAGGAACTCACATAGTTGGCAGTTTTATTTATTCCGTTATAGTTGCGGCAATTACTAGTCAGATATAGATAGCATGAGTCATCCTGATATAATAAGCAGTGGGCAGTTTTAGTTAACCATTCCGTTGTAGTTGTAGTACTTACTAGTCAGTTACATATAGCATAAGGCATCCCAAAACCCAGCAGTGGTTGGTACTTTTATTTAGCCATTCCGTTGTAGTTGCAATACTTATTAGTCAGATACAATGGTAACAGGTGACAACCCAAACCAGCAATTGTTGGCACTTTTATTTAGCCATTCCATTATAGTAAAGCTGATTACTAGTCATTATAAAGTCAAATTTATAGCACTACTTTAGTTATAGTTGTCTATAATCGAGATAATGTGCTCCAAGTCGTCCATAACCGCGGACACGGCTTTCAGAAAGTTTTACCCTGCAGGGGGCACAAATAGCAACACACGCACGATCAACCTCGAGAAAAACCAAATAAAACCCAACGAGGCATCACGACAGAGCAATTGCAAGATTCATATAAATTTCAGGGGGCCACCCCACCAAGCTACCCGCGACGAAGTTGGCCGGCTCCAAAACGGACCCAGAGGTTTGTGCCAATGGCTGTAAACGACTGGGAACCCGAAAGTGTGACTGGGCTTGTTGATACTGCGAAAACATTCCACATTTGTTCCTAAACAGTACAGGCGCTCCACCCGCAATCGTAAATAAAGCACTAAAGCATGGCATAAGTACATGATAGTAATAAAGCCCCAAACTACTTTGTGGCCTCAAGAAATAATATATGACTCAAGCTCTGGCTACGGGGATTCATGGTCCCACATGCGGATAGTGCAAATATTCAAAGAACAGGTATCAAGTAATCGGGGTCCTAGGGGACACAAGTGGACGGTTAAAAATCAAATAACATCTATTGCCCACCTGTGCCTCTGCATTATTTACTTACTTCAATTTGAGTTATTAAATGGTAATTAAAGTCATGATCAACTCCAACATAAAGCATATGACACTCTTCCAACAACTGTGGTACTTGACGACACGCAACAACACTTGAGCAAGCAACTACAACACGCAAGGCCGACTATCTACCAAACAACAGGTAATAGGATGTGTCCAAGGCAATATAAGGCTGCAAGGGATATCACGGGTACGAAAACTAGAGCATCGCAACACAGATAGCAATAGATCAACATGAGGAAATAAAGACTAGAAATGTAAAATAGGTAGAAAGGGGGAGAATGCCCGCCTGAAAAACATTGCTGAAGATTCATCCGAAGATCGGGTCGACACTCGCATCAACTCATCGGCCTAATTCGTGAAGAAGCAAAGCACTAGCAGAAACACCGGATGCAATATTTAATACTACGGCAGAAGATCGGGCATGATGAATGTATGATGTATGACATGTCAAAGGTGCGATGCAATTAGGACATATTAAGCAGAACCGGGGTCCCGACAATTATTTAATAGGTTCAAGTTGTTTAGATACCCCGCAATTTAAATGTTGTTTTAACATTGCAAAACTTATCATCGGTTTGCTACACAAATTAAATGAAGCCAATATTAGACTAGCTTTGCCCGCATATGGCCTCCATATTTAATTTAGGTGAATCTTCCAAATATCCCCAAACTCCCACAAACATGTATGCATGCATGACCAATTTAATATGCAACAAGTATATATTATATATATATAAGTATTGGTCTCGGAAAAGGGGTCACACTTGGGTTTCGACGATCTTGGTTCCGAGGGGTTCGAGGGGTTGTTCTTCGGACTCCGGGAAGGAGAGCGTGACGCCATTGGATTTGTGAGGGAGAACTTGGGTCATCGATTTCGTGAAGGCGATCTTGTCGTTGATGGCAAACTTGGATTCCGATAAGAGGGTCTTATCCACCGAGAGGGTTCGACGATCTTGTTGCAGTGTTATTGATCTTTAGTCCACTTCGTAGCAACAAAAAATAGCATCACCACACTACCAGCATGTAACACCATCTTGCAACGATGAAGCCGACCGCCTCAAAGACCAGCCCAGAACAGACATACAGTGGATAGAATACATCTGCCTTAGCACCTACACACCAACATGATCAGTACCTGCGCATCACTTGGCGGGGTACTAGCGCAGGAAGGATGTCGACGAGGTGGGGCAAACGCGGCAGGGGGAAAACAGCCAGAGGCAGCGCCCACGTCACCGGAAGGCGAGGTTCGAGGTAGGGACGACCTTGGGCCAGTGGAGGACGGGGCGGGCGATTGGATGGAAGTAGGGGAGGCGACGGGGTCGGCTCAACCGACGGACGCGCGGGCAGACGTGGAGGACCTTGGCGATGGAGAGGGGGCCATGGAGCTTGCTAGGCGGGGGAAGGCGACGTCCCTGGCTGCGAGGCGCGCGTCCAGGAAAGGGCAACACAACGGGAAGGAGGAACGACGCCTGAGGAAGGAGGGAGGCCGGCGACGCGCTGCGGAGGTGGTCGGCAGCAACGTCCGGTCGCGGCGACGAAGAGCTCGAACGGGAGGCGTTGTGCTGGCGGTGTAGAGAGCGACGCGGCAACGAGCGGCTCTGGCGAGGCAGGGTCGGTGATGGGCCGAGGACGGAGGGCCGGCGCGGTCCGAGCCGAGGCCACACGGCGGTGGCACTCGACTGGGGGAAGGAGAGGAGGGCGGCAGGGAGGAACTGCAGGCAGTGCCAGAAACGAGCAAGGGAGGAGCGGGCTTGGAGCGAGCGGCGCCAGGGAGAAGATGTGCAGCGGCGGTGGGGCTCGCGATATGGAAGGAGGCGCGGGGTGGGGGAGAGGGAAGATCGAGCGAGGAGAGGGGTTCCCGTGCAGGGGGTGTTCGGGGTGGGGCCCAGGGGCGCGCTGTGCGGTTGGTTGGATCTGGGGATTGGGTGGGTTCGCATGAGTGGTGTGCGTGTGTTTGGCTGAGTGTGTGATGTTGTGTGGCGGGCTGGCGGCGGCCAGGGGATGGGTGGGGAATAAATGTTAGGGTTAGGGTTTGGAGAGGGTTAGGGTTAGAGAGGTGGTAGGTGGCTGGTTGGGCATTTGGGCCTGGCCGGCATCTCCCCCGTTTTATAAAACATTTAATTTTATTTAGTTTTAATATTGTTTTGTAAAATATTTTATACAAATAGAAGATCCGGGCGGACCGAGGATTTTATGTTTTGAAATAGAGAGGGTTATTTATAGAAAACAAAAATATGGCTTTTAGCAAAATTAGTTTAGGCAAATAGAACACACATGCGAACCTAGGGTTTTATATTTGAAATAAAGAGGGGGGATATCTAGAAAATAAAATAAGGCTTTTAGAAAATATTTTTTGCGAATAGATGCATGCAGATGTCATGATTATGCACAAAGTATTATTTACCACACAATTTTCTAGTAGTGGTTTTTCCGTGATGCTACAATTCGACACCACTAACAATGGATCTCGCCCTCGAGATCTGCCTCATGGTACGGGGAAGAAGGCCGGCGATATGAATCTTCTCGCTTTGTGTAGATCCTCGCGACACCACTAACAAGGATTATTTCTCAGCCTTGAAATCGGTGACACCACCAACAAGGGGTCGTTGTCCATGATCGTCGAGAGAATGCTCCGAATAAACAAAGGACGAAGGTAGAGGTCTCAAAGGATAGGGCCACCTCTAACTTCAGCGGAAGGAGTAAATTGCATTGACCCAACCATTCAATGTACAAAAGTGAATGATAAGAGTAGTGGTATGGTCGCGACTCCATCCCGCACTCAAAGCATTACTATGTGCATGAACAGACGGATTATGCAACCAACTTTCGAAATTCATACTGAAGATCTCAACAAGCGAGGTTCAGAAATTTAAGGAGGGATGGAGATTCTCATCAGGTCTGATGTACTTGACTTTGTCATCTTGGAAACACCGAAGGATAGGAAGAAATTTTTTAGTGAATTTTCGGTCCACTAAAAGGTACAACAGATGAAAGATTCATCAGATAGCATGAAGGTTGGATGTTGAAGCTCCGTTATAAAAGGATGGAAGCGAAACCCTGAAGGTACGACGGAAACCCAACCACGAGAATTCCTGAACTCGAAGAAAAGATAAGAGAGCAGATTCAAAACACGCAGAGGTAAGAGGAGAATAGCATAGGTAAGGAGTAAAAGCAGACCTAATCAGATCTATCCAACCGATTTTTCAAAAATAGTTTTGACACTCTACAACGTCCGTTAGCTAGGTTATCCTACAGGCTGGACCAGTGGGGTATCGCAACTGCTAAGCTCTGATACCACTCTGTAACACCCTCAGAATCGACCCTATGCAAGTTTCAGCGATTCCCGCCAAACCCGCATAGAAACGATTCAAAGGTGCCCACCAGGCACTTTCGTGCGGGTGGAAAACGAAGTAATACCATTACACAATAGTCCACGATGGGACCCATAGAACAGATATATACAACAATGACTGAGAGAGTCAAGAATACAGATATACAATACAAAGATCCAAATCACCTTTAAAACGATACAGCGTCCGAGTACGGACAAGATGCAAATTGAGATAAGAGCCCTGAAGAATAACCAATGGCGTCCATAACACTACCCAGGCCAAGCCGGAAGGGTAACCCTGCTAACGACGTCATTCTCAAAACCTGCTTAACAAAAGGGGTGACGACAAAGGGCGAAGGAAAAAGAGAGCGGTCAGTACTGAGGCCAGTACACGACGAGACTAGAATTCGGCGGTCCTCGCCTACACAGGTATTGTGGACTGAAGCGGCAGCGCAACATGCACTAAACAACCCATAGAGACTCAATACAACTGGCGGCTATCAGAGAGGGATAAGAAAGACCTATTCGGATCCAACCTGATGCTACCACCAAACATACCCATCCTGGTGTCTCCCCCTCAAAACCAATCGAGGAAGTCAACCGAGGAACTCACACAGTTGGCAGTTTTATTTATTCCGTTATAGTTGCGGCAATTACTAGTCAGATATAGATAGCATGAGTCATCCTGATATAATAAGCAGTGGGCAGTTTTAGTTAACCATTCCGTTGTAGTTGTAGTACTTACTAGTCAGTTACATATAGCATGAGGCATCCCAAAACCCAGTAGTGGTTGGTACTTTTATTTAGCCATTCCGTTGTAGTTGCAATACTTACTAGTCAGATACAATGGTAATAGGTGACAACCCAAACCAGTAATTGTTGGCACTTTTATTTAGCCATTCCATTATAGTAAAGCTGATTACTAGTAATTATAAAGTCAAATTTATAGCACTACTTTAGTTATAGTTGTCTATGATCGAGATACTGTGCTCCAAGTCGTCCATAACCGCGAACACGGCTTTCAGAAAGTTGTACCCTACAGGGGGCACAAATAGCAACACACGCACGGTCAACCTCGAGAAAAACCAAATAAAACCCAACGAGGCATCACGATAGAGCAATTGCAAGATTCATATAAATTTCAGGGGGCCACCCACCAAGCTACCCCCGACGAAGTTGGCCGGCTCCGAAACGGACCCAGAGGTTTGTGCCAATGGCTGTAAACGACTGGGAACCCGAAAGTGTGACTGGGCTTGTCGATATCACGAAAACATTCCACATTTGTTCCTAAACAGTACAGGCGCTCCACCCACAATCGTAAATAAAGCACTAAAGCATGGCATAAGTACAGGATAGTAATAAAGCCCCAAACTACTTTGTGGCCCCAAGAAATAATATATGACTCAAGCTCTGTCTAGGGGGATTCATGGTCCCACATGCAGATAGTGCGAATATTCAAAGAACAGGTATCAAGTACTCGGGGTCCTACGGGACACAAGTGGACGGTTAAAAACCAAATAACATCTATTGCCCACCTGTGCCTCTATATTATTTACTTACTTCAATTTTAGTTATTAAATGGTAATTAAAGTCATGATCAACTCCAACATAAAGCATATGACAGTCTTCCAACAATTGTGGTACTTGACGACACGCAACAGCACTTGAGCAAGCAACTACAACACGCAAGGCTGACTATCTTCCAAACAACAGGTAATAGGATGTGTCCAAGGCAATATAAGGCTGCAAGGGATATCACGGGTACGAAAACTAGAGCATCGCAACACAGATAGAAATAGATCAATAGGAGGAAATAAAGACTAGAAAGGTAAAATAGGTAGAAAGGGGGAGAATGCGCGCCTGAAAAACATTGCTGAAGGTTCATCCGAAGATCGGGTCGACACTCGCATCAACTCATCGGCCTAATCCGTGAAGAAGCAAAGCACTAGCAGAAACACCGGATGCAATATTTAATACTACGGCAGAAGGTCGGGCATGATGCATGTATGATGTATGACATGTCAAAGGTGCGATGCAATTAGGCCATATTAAGCAGAACCGGGGTCCCGACGATTATTTAATAGGTTCAATTTGTTTAGATACCCCGCAATTTAAATGTTGTTTTAACATTGCAAAACTTATCATCGGTTCGCTACACAAATTAAATGAAGCCAATATTAGACTAGCTTTACCCGCATATGGCCTCCATATTTAATTTAGGTGAATCTTCCAAATAGCCCCAAACTCCCACAAACATGTATGCATGCATGACCGATTTAATACAACAAGTATATATTATATATATAAGTATTGGTCTCGGAAAAGGGGTCACACTTGGGTTTCGATGATCTTGGTTCCGAGGGGTTCGAGGGGTTGTTCTTCGGACTCCGGGAAGGAGAGCGTGACGCCATTATATTTGTGAGGGAGAACTTGGGTCATCGATTTTGTGAAGGCGATCTTGTCGTTGATGGCAAACTTGGATTCCGATAAGAGGGTCTTGTCCACCAAGAGGGTTCGACGATCTTGTTGCAGTGTTATTGATCTTTATTTCCACTTCGTAGCAACAAAGAATAGCATCACCACACTACCAGCATGTAACACCATCTTGCAATGATGAAGCAGACCGCCCCAAAGACCAGCCCAGAACAGACATACAGTGGATAGAATGCATCTGCCTTAGCACCTACACACTAACATGAGCAGTACCTGCGCATCACTTGGCGGGGTACTAGCGCAGGAAGGGTGTCGATGAGGTGGGGCACACGCGGCAGAGGGAAAACAGCCAGAGGCAGGCCCATGTCACCGGAAGGCGAGGTTCGAGGTAGGGACGACCTTGGGCCTGTGGAGAACGAGGCGGGCGACTGGATGGAAGTAGGGGAGGCGACGGGGTCGGCTCAACCGATGTACGCGCGGGCAGACGGGGAGGACCTTGGCGATGGAGAGGGGGCCATGGAGCTTGCTGGGCGGGGAAAGGCGAGGTCCCTGGCTGCGAGGCGCGCGTCCAGGACAGGTCGACACAGTGGGAAGGAGGAACGATGCCTAAGGATGGAGGGAGGCCGAGCGACGCGCTGCGGAGGTGGTCGGCAGCGACGTCCGGTCGCGGCGACGAAGAGCTCGAACGGGAGGCGTTGTGCTGGTGGTGCAGAGAGCGAAGCGGCAACGAGCGGCTCCGGCGAGGCAGGGTCGGTGATAGGACGAGGACGGAGGGCCGGCGCGGTCCGAGCCGAGGCCACGCGGCGTCCGAGCTCAAGGTGGGTCAGAAGAAGGGGCAGTGGTGGCGCTCGATTGGGGGAAGCAGAGGAGGGCGGTGGGGAGGAACTGCAGGCGGTGCCAGAAACGGGCAAGGGAGGAGCAGGCTTGGAGCGAGCGGTGCCAGGGAGAAGATGTGCAGCGGCAGCGGGGCTCGCAATGTGGAAGGAGGCGCGGGGTGGGGGAGAGGGAAGATCGAGCGAGGAGAGGGGTTCCCGTGCAGGGGGTGTTTGGGGTGGGGCCTAGGGGCGCGCTGTGCGGTTGGTGGGATCTGGGGATTGGGTGGGTTCGCGTGAGTGGTGTGCATGTGTTTGGCTGAGTGTGTGGTGTTGTGTGGCGGGCTGGCGGCGGCCAGGGGATGGGTGGGGATTAAATGTTAGGGTTAGGGTTTGGAGAGGGTTAGGGTTAGAGGGGTGGTAGGTGGGTGGTTGGGCCTTTGGGCCTGGCCGGCTGCCTCCCCCGTTTTGTAAAACATTTAATTTTATTTAGTTTTAAATATTGTTTTGTAAAATATTTTAGACAAATAGAAGATCCGGGCGGACCGAGGATTTTATGTTTTGAAATAGAGAGGGGTATTTATAGAAAACAAAAATATGGCTTTTAGCAAAATTAGTTTAGGCAAATAGAACACACATGCGAACCTAGGGTTTTATATTTGAAATAAAGAGGGGGATATCTAGAAAATAAAATAAGGCTTTTAGAAAATAGTTTTTGCGAATAGATGCATGTAGATGTCATGATTATGCACAAAGTATTATTTACCACACGATTTTCTAGTAGTGGTTTTTCCGGGATGCTACAATTCGACACCACTAACAGTGGATCTCGCCCTCGAGATCCGCCTCATGGTACGGGGAAGAAGGCCGGCGATATGAATCTTCTCGCTTTGTGTAGATCCTCGCGACACCACTAATAAGGATTATTTCTCAGCCTTGAAATCGGCAACACCACCAACAAGGGGTCGTTGTCCATGATCGTCGAGAGAACGCTCCGGATAAACATAGGACGATGGTAGAGGTCTCAAAAGATAGGGCCACCTCTAACTTCAGCGGAAGGAGTAAATTGCATTGACCCAACCATTCAATGTACAAAAGCGAATGATAAGAGTAGTGGTATGGTCGCGACTCCATCCCGCACTCAAAGCATTACTATGTACATGAATAGACGGATTATGCAACCAACTTTCGGAATTCTGTAGCACCCCGGGTAAAACCACCACTTGAAAATCGTTGTTGTTTGTATTATGTGCATCATCATGGCTTCAGCATGCATCTGTTTGCCTAAAACTATTTTTTAAAAGCCTATTTTATTTTCTGGATGTTCTCCTCTTTGTTCAAAGCCAAACCCCAGATCTGTCCGGATCTTTTATTTGTCTAAAAACCTTTTACAAATGTTTTGTTTAAAATAAATAAAAATAATAAATAATAAATATATTTTGTTGGGGGAGGCAGTCCAGCCCGCCAGGCCCAAAGGCCCGGCTAGCCAGACCACCTACAACCCCAAAACCTACCCCAAATCCTAACCCTAGATCAAACCCTAGCCTCACCCAACCGCAAACCCTAATCCCCACACCCCTCCCCGCCACCACCTACCCCAGCGCGCAGCACACACACACACACATGCCACACTCGCCGTACACCACCCCACCCAGGAAACCACCCATGCTCGCTTCCCTGGCCCACCTGCAGCGCGTCGCTTGCTCGATCCCCGCCCCCTCTCTCGCTTCGCACACTGCGTGACCCCCGTCGCCTTCCTCACCTACCCTCTGCCTCGATCCTGAGCGCCGCCGCCGCCGGCGGGCCTCTTCGCGAGCGCCACCCCCAGGCTCCCCCGTCTCTGCCACCGCTAAGGCTCGCCCTTGCCCTAGTGCTCCCTCTGTCCCTAGGAGCCGCCGCTCGCCCCAGCAGCGCCTCGGCCCTTGTCGCCGTCCTTCGTCATCAGGAGCCCGAGCTCCTTCCCGTGAGCACCGCCGCCCTCCTCCTCGACTGCGGTGCACCACCCCGTTCACAAGCCGACCTCGCTGTCACGGTCCTGCACTCCTTCTCGCCTTCCTCCTGTCGCCAGAGACAGCATAGTCTGCGTCCTCCCCGTCTCCTCCGACGGTGCCCTGCCCTCCCTATGCACCCCGCGCACCTGCAGAGCCCGCCGCTGGCCTTCCTTCCCGACCCGCGCACCTCCTCTACCACGCCGGCCATGGCCGCTGCTCGACCTCTGCCCCGTCCCCGCCTCCCTCGCCGCGAGTGCACTGTCGCGAGTGAGCCCCTGCAGCGTCGCCTCTTCCCGGTTCCCTGCCACTCGGCTCGGCCCCAAGGTGTCGGCCCCACCCTCCTTTCCGCCTCAGCGGCTGCAGAGCGCCTCCTCCTTGGTTCCCCTACTGCCTCCTTCCATGCGGGTGGTCATCCTCACCGTCGTCTGGCCATGTATGCCTCGTGCCTGATCTTCCCAAATGCCGTCCAGTTGAAGACAGAGGCAGCATGTCCAGGTGTTTGGCTTGTTGGGTACTGCTCTAAATGATCCTGCACATCTATGTGAGCATCTGTCTATGACTATGTGTTTGCGTGTCGGGAGCATACCACCTATGTAATTTGACCCTGATTTCTGTTATCCTGTTGCAAGACCGCAATATCTCGAAGTCACACGATGTGGCAAGACACCCAACAATTTCTTCACGAACACTCGACTAAGGCCTGCCGACAAGATCTTCTACCTGGAGCACCAAGAACTCCGCCCTGGAACCCGAAGACCGATCACGAACACCCAAGATCGCCTTCCCGGATCCGAAGGCGCCGCGATCCCCGAGCCCGAACCAAAGACCGATCCTAGAGACCTAACATGAACCCTCGGCGAACGCCAAGATCGTCGATACCCATGTGTGACCCCTTTCTAAGACCCTATTTTTATAATATGATATTTATCACCTGTTGCATATTAAATTATTCATACTCGCATCCATGTTTAATGGTTTGGAGGCACTATGCCGATTCACCTCATAATTAAATATGGAGACCATATATGGGCGAATCTAGCCTTATTTTGTCCCCATTTAAATTTGTGTAGCGAACCGGTGATATATTTTGCCATGTTAAGACAACATTTAAATTGTGGGGTATCTAAACAATATGAACTTAGTAATTAATCGTCGGGGCCCCGGTTCCGCTTAATATTGCCTAATTGTATCGCATCTTTGCCATGTCATACATCATACGTGCATCATGCTCGATCTTCTGCCGTAGTATTAAATAGTGCATCCGGTGTTTTTTCTAGTGTTTTGCCTCTTCGTGAATAAGGCCGTTGAGTGGATGCGAGTGTCGATCCGATCTTCGGATAAATCTTCAACAATGTTTTCAGGCGAGCATTCTCCCCCTTTCTACCTATTTTACATTTATAGTCTTTATTTCTTCCTTTTTATCTATTGCTATCTGTGTTGCGATGCTCTAGTTTTCGTACCCATGATATCCCTTGCAGCCTTATATTGCCTTGGACACATCCTATTACCTGTTGTTTGGTAGATAGTTGGACTTGCGCGTCGTAGTCGCTTGCTCAAGTGCTGTTGCGTGTCGTCAAGTACCACAGCTGTTGGAGTAATGCCGCATGCTTTATGTTGGAGATGATCATGGCTTTAATTATTGTTTAATAACTAAAATTGAAAGTAGGTAAATGCAGAGGCACCGGTGGGTAATAGACAATATTTGGATTTTAACCGCTCACTGGTGTCCTGTAGGACCCCGAGTTCTTGACACCTGTTCCGAGATCGAGCGCGCTAACCACAGGTGGGGTGTGTGGGCACCCCCATCGATTTAGTACATGATTTCAAGTACTGTACTGGGGGCCACAAAGTAGTTTGGGGCTTTATTACTATCCTGTACTTATGCCATGCTTTACTGCTTTATTTATGATTGCGCGTGGAGCGCCTGTACTGTTTAGGAACCCCGTGATACGTTTTCGCTGTATCGACAAGCCCAGTCACACTTTCGGGTTCCCAGTCGTTTACAGCCATCGACACAAACCCTGGGTCCGTCTCGGAGACCGGCCGACTTTGTTACGGGTAGCTTAGTGGGGTGGCCCCCCGTGCTTGCTTTGGGTCTGGGAAACATCGTGTCCGAAACCCCGTCGACATACCGTTGGGTGTATGTTTTGTAATCTTGTACCTACCGGATCTGACAACAAGGGAGTAGGTGCGTGTGAAAACTTTGGTGCACCCCTGCAGGATTAAATCTTTTCGAGAAGCCGTGTCCGCGGTTATGGATGACTTGGAGAACAGTTCTCGATCATAGACAACTATAACTAAAGTTTACTGTTATAATTTGACTTGTATCCGATATGACTAGTAATCGGCTCCACTACAACGGAATGGCTAAATAAAAGTGCCAACAACTGCTGGGTTTTTGGGATATCTCATGCTAATTGTATCTGACTAGTAAGTGTTGCAACTACAACGGAATGGTTAACTAAAAGTGCCCACTGCTTATTATATCAGGATGACTATCTATACCTGACTAGTAATTGTTGCAACGATAACTAAATAAATAAAACTGCCAACGGTGTGAGTTCCTCGGTTGACTTCCTCGTTTGGTCTCGAGGGGGAAATACCAGGATGGGTATGTTTGGTGGTAGTATCAGGTTGGTTCCGAATAGGTCTTTCTTATCCCTCTCTGATAGCTGGCAGTTATATTCAGTCTCTATAGGTTGTTTAGTGCATGCTGCGCTGCCGCTTCAGTCCACCATACCTATGTAGGCGAGGACCGTCGAATTCTAGTCTCGCCGTGTACTGGCCTCAGTACTGACCACTCTCTCTTTTTCCTTTGCCATTTGTCGGCACCCCTTTTGTTTAAGCAGGTTTTGAGATCGACGTCGTTAGCAGGGTTACCCTTCCGGCTTGGCCTGAGCAGGGGTATGGACGCCATTGGTTATTCTTCAGGGCTCTTAGCTCAATTTGCATCTTGTCCGTACTCGGACGCTGTATTGTTTTCAAGGTGATTTGGATCTTTGTACTGTAAATCTGTATTCTTGACTCTTTGAGTCGTTGTTGTATATATATGTTTTGTGGGTTCCAACGAGGACTATTGTGTAATGATATTACTTCGTTTTCCACCCGCACGCAAGTGCCTGGTGGGCACCTTTGAATCGTTTCTATGCGGGTTTGGCGGAAAGCGCTGAAACTTGCATAGGACCGATTCCGAGGGTGTTACTGCGAGCCGGTGGAAAACGAAGTAATATCATTACACAATAGTCCTCGATGGAACCCACGGAACAGATATATACAACAGTGACTCAAAGATTCAAGAATACAAATTTACAGTACAAAGATCCAAATCACCTTGAAAACAATACAGCGTCCGAGTACGGACAAGATGCAAATTGAGCTAAGAGCCCTGAAGAATAACCAATGGCGTCCATAACCCTGCCCAGGCCAAGCCGGAAGGGTAACCCTGCTAACAACGTCGATCTCAAAACCTGCTAAAAACAAAAGGGGTGCCGACAAAGGGCAAAGGAAAAAGAGAGCGATCAGTACTGAGGCCAGTACACGGCGAGACTAGAATTCGGCGGCTCTCGCCTACATAGGTATGGTGGACTGAAACGGCAGCGCAGCATGCACTAAACAACCTGTAGAGACTCGATACAACTGGCGGCTATCAGAGAGGGGTAAGAAAGACCTATTCGGAACCAACCTGATACTACCACCAAACATACCCATCCTGGTATTTCCCCCTCGAGACCAAACGAGGAAGTCGACCGAGGAACTCACACCGTTGGCAGTTTTATTTATTCAGTTATCGTTGCAGCAATTACTAGTCAGGTATAGATAGTCATCCTGATATAATAAGCAGTGGGTACTTTTAGTTAACCATTCCGTTATAGTTGCAACACTTACTAGTCAGATACAATTAGCATGAGATATCCCAAACCCAGCAGTTGTTGGTACTTTTATTTAGCCATTCCGTTGTAGTGAAGCTGATTACTAGTCATATCGGATACAAGTCAAATTATAACAGTAAACTTTAGTTATAGTTGTCTATGATCGAGAACTGTGCTCCAAGTCGTCCATAACCGCGGACACGGCTTCTCGAAAAGATTTAACCCTGCAGGGGTGCACCAAAGTTTCCACACGCACCTACACCCTTGTTGTCAGATCAGGTAGGTACAAGATCACAAAACATACACCCAACGGTATGTCGACGGGGTTTCGGACACGACGTTTCCCAGACCCAAAGCAAGCACGGGGGGCCACCCCACTAAGCTACCCGTAACGAAGTCGGCCAGTCTCCGAGACGGACCCAGGGTTTGTGTCGACGGCTGTAAATGACTGGGAACCCGAAAATGTGACTAGGCTTGTCGATACAGCGAAAACGTATCACGGGGTTCCTAAACAGTACAGGCGCTCCACGCGCAATCATAAATAAAGCAGTAAAGCATGGCATAAGTACATGATAGTAATAAAGCCCCAAACTACTTTGTGGCCCCCAGTACAGTACTTGAAATCAGGTACTAAATCGATGGGGGTGCCCACACACCCCACCTGTGGTTAGCGCGCTCGATCTCGGAACAGGTGTCAAGAACTCGGGGTCCTACAGGACACCAGTGAGCGGTTAAAATCCAAATATTGTCTATTACCCACCGATGCCTCTGCATTTACCTACTTTCAATTTTAGTTATTAAACAATAATTAAAGCCATGATCATCTCCAACATAAAGCATGCGGCATTACTCCAACAATTGTGGTACTTGACGACACGCAACATCACTTGAGCAAGCGACTACGACGCGCAAGTCCAACTATCTACCAAACAACAGGTAATAGGATGTGTCCAAGGCAATATAAGGCTGCAAGGGATATCACGGGTACGAAAACTAGAGCATCGCAACACAGATAGCAATAGATCAAAAGGAAGAAATAAAGACTATAAATGTAAAATAGGTAGAAAGGGGGAGAATGCTCGCCTGAAAAACATTGCTGAAGATTTATCCGAAGATCGGATCGACACTCGCATCCACTCAACGGCCTTATTCGCGAAGAGGCAAAACACTAGAAAACACCGGATGCACTATTTAATACTACGGCAGAAGATCGAGCATGATGCACGTATGATGTATGACATGGCAAAGATGCGATGCAATTAGGCAATATTAAGCAGAACCGGGGCCCCGACGATTAATTACTAAGTTCATATTGTTTAGATACCCCACAATTTAAATGTTGTCTTAACATGACAAAATATATCACCGGTTCGCTACACAAATTTAAATGGGGCCAAAATAAGGCTAGATTCGCCCATATATGGTCTCCATATTTAATTATGAGGTGAATCGGCATAGTGCCTCCAAACCACTAAACATGCATGCGAGTATGAATAATTTAATATGCAACAGGTGATAAATATCATATTATAAAAATAGGGTCTTAGAAAGGGGTCACACATGGGTATCGACGATCTTGGCGTTCGCCGAGGATTCATGTTAGGTCTCTAGGATCGGTCTTTGGTTCGGGCTCGGGGATCGGGGCGCCTTCGGATCCGGGAAGGCGATCTTGGGTGTTCGTGATCGGTCTTCGGGTTCCAGGGCGTAGTTCTTGGTGCTCCAGGTAGAAGATCTTGTCGGCAGGCCTTAGTCGAGTGTTCCTGAAGAAATTGTTGGGTGTCTTGCCACATCGTGTGACTTCGAGATATTGCGGTCTTGCAACATGATAACAGAAATTGGGGTCAATATTACATAGGTGGTATGCTCCCGACACGCAAACACATAGTCATAGACAGATGCTCACATAGATGTGCAGGATCATTTAGAGCAGTACCCAACAACCCCAACACCTGGACATGCTGCCTATGTCTTCAACTGGACGACATTTGGGAAGATCAGGCACGAGGCATACATGGCCAGACGACGGTGAGGACGGCCACCCGCATGGAAGGAGGCAGCAGGGGAACCAAGGAGGAGGCGCTCTGCAGCCGCTGAGGCGGAGAGGAGGGTGGGGCCGACACCTTGGGGCCGAGCCGAGTGGCAGGGAACCGGGAAGAGGCGACGCTGCAGGGGCCCACTCGCGACAGTGCACTCGCGGCGAGGGAGGCGGGGACGGGGCAGAGGTCGAGCAGCGGCCATGGCCGGCGTGGTAGAGGAAGTGCGCGGGTCGGGAAGGAAGGCCAGCGGCGGGCTCTGCAGGTGCGCAGGGTGCATAGGGAGGGCAGGGCACCGTCGGAGGAGACGGGGAGGACGTAGACTATGCTGTCTCTGGCGACAGGAGGAAGGCGAGAAGGAGTGCAGGACCGTGACGGCGAGGTCGTCTTGTGAACGGGGTGGTGCAGCCGCAGTCGAGGAGGAGGGCGGCAGTGCTCACGGGAAGGAGCTCGGGCTCCTGATGATGAAGGACAGCGACGAGGGCCGAGGCGCTGCTGGGGCGAGCGGCGGCTCCCAGAGACAGAGGGAGCACTGGGGCAAGGGTGAGCCTTAGCGGTGGCAGAGACGGGGAAGCCTGGGGGTGGCGCTCGCGGAGAGGCCCGCCGACGGCGGCGGCGCTCAGGATCGAGGCAGAGGGTAGGTGAGGAAGGCGACGGGGGTCACGCAGTGTGCGAAGCGAGAGAGGGGGCGGGGATCAAGCAAGCGACGCGCTGCAGGTGGGCCAGGGGAGCGAGCGTGGGTGGTTTCCTGGGTGGGGTGGTGTACGGCGAGTGTGGCATGTGTGTGTGCTGCGCGCTGGGGTAGGTGGCGGCAGGGAGGGGTGTGGGGATTAGGGTTTGCGGTTGGGTGAGGCTAGGGTTTGATCTAGGGTTAGGATTTGGGGTAGGTTTTGGGGTTGTAGGTGGTCTGGCTAGCCGGGCCTTTGGGCCTGGCGGGCTGGACTGCCTCCCCCAACAAAATATATTTATTATTTATTATTTTTATTTATTTTAAACAAAACATTTGTAAAAGGTTTTTAGACAAATAAAAGATCCGGACAGATCTGGGGTTTGGCTTTGAACAAAGAGGAGAACATCCAGAAAATAAAATAGGCTTTTAGAAAATAGTTTTAGGCAAACAGATGCATGCTGAAGCCATGATGATGCACATAATACAAACAACAACGATTTTCAAGTGGTGGTTTTACCCGGGGTGCTACAAATTCAGACTGAAGATCTCAACATGCGAGGTTTAGAAATATAAGGAGGGATGGAGATTCTCATCAGGTCTGATGTACTTGACTTCGTCGTCTCGGAAACACCGAAGGATAGGAAGAAATTTTTTAGTGAATTTTCGGTCCACTAAAAGGTACAACAGATGAAAGATTCATCAGATAGCATGAAGGTTGGATGTTGAAGCACCGTTATAAAAGGATGGAAGCGAAACCCTGAAGGTACGACGGAAACCCAACCACGAGAATTCCTGGACTCGAAGAAAAGATAAGAGAGCAGATTCAAAACACGCAGAGGTAAGAGGAGAATAGCATAGGGTAAGGAGTAAAAGCAGACCTAATCAGATCTATCCAACCGATTTTTCAAAAATAGTTTGGACACTCTACAACGTCCGTTAGCTAGGTTATCCTACAGGCTGGACCAGTGGGGTATCGCAACTGCTGAGCTCTGATACCACTCTGTAACACCCTCAGAATCGACCCTATGCAAGTTTCAGCGATTCCCGCCAAACCCGCATAGAAACAATTCAAAGGTGCCCACCAGGCACTTTCGTGCGGGTGGAAAACGAAGTAATACCATTACACAATAGTCCACGATGGGACCCACAGAACAGATATATACAACAATGACTCAGAGAGTCAAGAATACAGATATACAATACAAAGATCCAAATCACCTTTAAAACGATACAGCGTCCGAGTACGGACAAGATGCAAATTGAGCTAAGAGCCCTGAAGAATAACTGATGGCGTCCATAACACTACCCAGGCCAAGCCAGAAAGGTAACCCTGCTAACGACGTCGATCTCAAAACCTGCTTAACAAAAGGGGTGCTGACAAAGGGCGAAGGAAAAAGAAAACGGTCAGTACTGAGGCCAGTACACGGCGAGACTAGAATTTGGCGGTCCTCGCCTACATAGGTATTGTGGACTGAAGCGGCAGCGCAGCATGCACTAAACAACCCATAGAGACTCAATACAACTGGCGGCTATCAGAGAGGGATAAGAAAGACCTATTCGGATCCAACCTGATGCTAACACCAAACATACCCATCCCGGTGTCTCCCCCTCAAAACCAATCGAGGAAGTCAACCGAGGAACTCACACAGTTGGCAGTTTTATTTATTCCGTATAGTTGCGGCAATTACTAGTCAGATATAGATAGCATGAGTCATCCTGATATAATAAGCAGTGGCCAGTTTTAGTTAAGCATTCCGTTGTAGTTGTAGTACTTACTAGTCAGTTACATATAGCATGAGGCATCCCAAAACCCAGCAGTGGTTGGTACTTTTATTTAGCCATTCCGTTGTAGTTGCAATACTTACTAGTCAGATACAATGGTAATAGGTGACAACCCAAACCAGCAATTGTTGGCACTTTTATTTAGCCATTCCATTATAGTAAAGCTGATTACTAGTCATTATAAAGTCAAAATTATAGCACTACTTTAGTTATAGTTGTCTATGATCGATATACTGTGCTCCAAGTCGTCCATAACCGCGAACACGGCTTTCAAAAAGTTTTACCATGCATGGGGCACAAATAGCAACACACGCACGATCAACCTCGAGAAAAACCAAATAAAACCCAACGAGGCATCACGACAGAGCAATTGCAAGATTCATATAAATTTCAGGGGGCCACCCCACCAAGCTACCCGCGACAAAGTTGGCCGGCTCCGAAACGGACCCAGAGGTTTGTGCCAATGGCTGTAAACGACTGGAAACCCGAAAGTGTGACTGGGCTTGTCGATACCGCGAAAACATTCCACATTTGTTCCTAAACAGTACAGGCGCTCCACCCGCAATCGTAAATAAAGCAGTAATGCATGGCATAACTACAGGATAGTAATAAAGCCCCAAACTACTTTGTGGCCCCAAAAAATAATATATGACTCAAGCTCTGGCTAGGGGGATTCATGGTCCCACATGCGGATAGTGCGAATATTCAAAGAACAGGTATCAAGTACTCGGGGTCCTACGGGACACAAGTGGACGGTTAAAAACAAAATAACATCTATCGCCCACCTGTGCCTCTGCATTATTTACTTACTTCAATTTTAGTTATTAAATGGTAATTAAAGTCATGATCAACTCGAACATAAAGCATATGGCAGTCTTCCAACAACCGTGGTACTTGACGACACGCAACAGCACTTGAGCAAGCAACTACGACACGCACGACTGACTATCTTCCAAACAACAGGTAATAGGATGTGTCCAAGGCAATATAAGGCTGCAAGGGATATCACGGGTACGAAAACTAGAGCATCGCAACACAGATAGAAATAGATCAATAGGAGGAAATAAAGACTAGAAAG
Organism: Avena sativa; assembly: GCA_916181665.1. NCBI lineage: Eukaryota > Viridiplantae > Streptophyta > Magnoliopsida > Poales > Poaceae > Avena > Avena sativa. Next base: position 255,722,075 of record OV702297.1, read on the forward strand.
GTAAAATAGGTAGAAAGGGGGAGAATGCTCGCCTGAAGAACATTGCTGAAGGTTCATCCGAAGATCGGGTCGACACTCGCATCAACTCATCGGCCTAATCCGTGAAGAAGCAAAGCACTAGCAGAAACACCGGATGCAATATTTAATACTACGGCAGAAGGTCGGGCATGATGTATGTATGATATATGACATGTCAAAGGTGCGATGCAATTAGGCCATATTAAGCAGAACCGGGGTCCCGACAATTATTTAATAGGTTCAAGTTGTTTAGATACCCCGTAATTTAAATGTTGTTTTAACATTGCAAAACTTATCATCGGTTCGCTACACAAATTAAATGAAGCCAATATTAGACTAGCTTTGCCCGCATATGGCCTCCATATTTAATTTAGGTGAATCTTCCAAATAGCCCCAAACTCCCACAAACATGTATGCATGCATGACCAATTTAATATGCAACAAGTATATTATATATATATATATAAGTATTGGTCTCGGAAAAGGGGTCACACTTGGGTTTCGACGATCTTGGTTCCGAGGGGTTCGAGGGGTTGTTCTTCGGACTCCGGGAAGGAGAGCATGAAGCCATTAGATTTGTGAGGGAGAACTTGGGTCATCGATTTCGTGAAGGCGATCTTGTCGTTGATGGCAAACTTGGATTCCGATAAGAGGGTCTTGTCCACTGAGAGGGTTCAACGATCTTGTTGCGGTGTTATTGATCTTTAGTCCACTTCGTAGCAACAAAAAATAGCATCACCACACTACCAGCATGTAACACCATCTTGCAACGATGAAGCCGACCGCCTCAAAGACCATCCCAGAACAGACATACAGTGGATAGAATGCATCTGCCTTAGCACCTACACACCAACATGAGCAGTACCTGCACATCACTTGGCGGGGTACTAGCGCAGGAAGGGTGTCGACGAGGTGGGGCACACGAGGTAGAGGGAAAACAGCCAGAGGCAGCGCCCACGTCACCGGAAGGCGAGGTTCGAGGTAGGGACAACCTTGGGCCTGTGGAGGACGGGGCGAGCGACTGGATGGAAGTAGGGGAGGCGACGGGGTCGGCTCAACCGACAGACGCGCGGGCAGACGGGGAAGACCTTGGCGATGGAGAGGGGGCCATGGAGCTTGCTGGGCGGGGGAAGGCGAGGTCCCTGGCTGCGAGGCGCGCGTCCAGGACAGGGCGACACTGCGGGAAGGAGGAACAACGCCTAAGGATGGAGGGAGGCCGAGCGACACGCTGCGGAGGTGGTCGGCAGCGACGTTCGGTCGCGGCGACGTCCGGTCGCGGCGACGAAGAGCTCGAACGGGAGGCGTTGTGCTGGCGGTGTAGAGAGCGACCCGGCAACGAGCGGCTCCGGCGAGGCAGGGTCGGTGATGGGACGAGGACGGAGGGCCGACGCGGTCCGAGCCGAGGCCACGCGGCGGCGGAGCTCAAGGTGGGTCAGAAGAAGGGGCGGCGGTGGCGCTCGATTGGGGGAAGGAGAGGAGGGCGATGGGGAGGAATTGCAGGCGGTGTCAGAAACGGGCATGGGAGGAGCGGGCTTGGAGCGAGCGGCGCTAGGGAGAAGATGTGCAGCGGCAGCGGGGCTCACGATGTGGAAGGAGGCGCGGGGTGGGGGAGAGGGAAGATCGAGCGAGGAGAGGGGTTCCCGTGCAGGGGTGTTCGGGGTGGGGCCCAGGGCCGCGCTGTGCGGTTGGTAGGATCTGGGGATTGGGTGGGTTCGCGTGAGTAGTGTGCATGTGTTTGGCTGAGTGTGTGGTGTTGTGTGGCGGGCTGGCGGCGGCCAGGGGATGGGTAGGGATTAAATGTTAGGGTTAGGGTTAGAGGGGTGGTAGGTGGCTGGTTGGGCCTTTGGGCCTGGCCGGCTGCCTCCCCCGTTTTATAAAACATTTATTTTTATTTAGTTTTAAATATTGTTTTGTAAAATATTTTAGACAAATAGAAGATTCGGGCGGACCGAGGATTTTATGTTTTGAAATAGAGAGGGGTATTTATAGAAAACAAAAATATGGCTTTTAGCAAAATTAGTTTAGGCAAATAGAACACCCATGCGAACCTAGGGTTTTATATTTGAAATAAAGAGGGGTATATAGAAAATAAAATAAGGCTTTTAAAAATAGTTTTTGCGAATAGATACATGCAGATATCATGATTATGCACAAAGTATTATTTATCACACGATTTTCTAGTAGTGGTTTTTCCGAGATGCTACATTCGCCCCCATGCTGTGAGACTGGTGCATGGCGTGTGACAGAGCCCACTGGCTTGGCAGCGGGCTGACAGCAGCAAATAGAGCCCACTGGCTTGGATTTCCCAAAACTGCATGGAATTTCAAAATGAATTCAAACTAAGGCTGAAAAACACTCTTTTAGAACTGCAAAACTACTACAAGTTTTCTCTTTTGCTTGCCTATGTCATGTGGGTGGTGAGAGAAATTGATTTTATAAATAGATGGTGCAAAAGGGAAAAGAAAAAGGAAGGTCTATTGGTACCAATCTCAAAGCAAGCTTGTGGTAGTAGATGATCCTCCCGGATACTAGGGCATACCATTTACGTTTTCTATATATATAGAATAGTTAGATATATAGTGGCACTATTTGACACCCAGGATATAGAATAGTTATGTCGTAAAAAATTTATTTACATATCATATCAAAATTTAGACATGTGATAATTTTTTTGTTTACATACCATATAAAAATACGACGTAAAATATGTATTTTTCTATGTTTTTTATACTACAATGACTCATAAATTATATTTTTATGTCGATTTTTTTACATTTCTGATGAATATAAACACAATTATTAGTATACAAAACATAGATTTCTAAATGTAAGAAAATAAAGATATGTGGGATGCAAAATAACTATTTTGCATATATATATACATATATATAGGACCCAACTATATAGGAACCCCTTAAAAGGTTCATATATAGCTTATACAAGAACCTACCTAAATAACCACTAGATTTTCTCGACCTGGCAACTCGAGACCCGACCCACACCCCACCTACCCCTAGCCTAGAAACCCACCTTCTTTCCCGATAGGATCCGTTCGATCCTAATCCCCCAACTACCGCGAGGGCATCCCCCACCTACCTCACCGTCTGCCGTCGGCGGCCATGGCATCCCCTACCTCATGCCCTCTCCTTCCTTCTCGTCTGCTGGCGGTCGCCGCACCCCCTCCCTACCTCGCACTCTCCTGGTGGAAGACGCGCCCTCCCCTGCCTCCTTGCCTGTCGGCGGCGGCCGCAGCCTACCCTACCTCGTGCACCCTAGCGACGGTCACGCCCCTCCCCTACCTTCCTATTTGTTGGCGGCGGCAATAACCTTCCTACCTCAGACTCTTCCAGCGGCAGCCGCGCCCTTCCCTACCTCCCCGTCTGCTGGTGGCGGCCATGGCCCAACCTTGCGCCCTCCCTTCCCTTCCTGTCTGCTGGCGATGGCTGCTCCCCTACCTACCCTGGCAGTAGCCACCCCTCCCTTGCCTCGCTCTTTGTCATCGATGGTCGCGTGTGCCCTCCCCTGGTGACCCATAGATTTTTCACTCCTTTGTAAAAAAATAGTTTATTTCCCTTATTAAAAATGTGACGAAAAGAAAGTTCAGTTTCCCAAAAAATGTTTAGTATTATGAAAAAAGTTGAAACACCGCGCTAATAAAAAGTTCATATTTGTATTTGGAGGTTCACTTCGGACACAGCTAAAAAAGAAAGTTCACGAGATTTTAAAAAAGAGAGTTCACTCAGTTGTCGGCAAAAAAGTTCACTATGCTCGAAAATAAATAGTTCATTATGTTCAAAAATAGAAAGTTCACTCTACTCGATAAAGATAAGCTCACGGGGCATTGAAAAAAGTTAGTTCACTCAATTGTCAAAAAAAAATTCAGAAGGGTGTCCGTAAAAAAAAAGTTCACATGCGCTAAAAGAAAAAGTTCACTCCATGGAAAAACATAGTTCACTTTGAACGCGAAAAAAAGACAGTTAGCAAAAAAATTCCACAAGCATTGAAAAAAGACAGTTCACACAGTTGTCCGAAAAAAAGTTCACGAAAAATAAAATTCACAAGCGTTGAAAAAATACATTTCACTCAGTTGTCCAAAAAAAGGAAGTTCACATGCGCCAAAAAGAAAGTTCACTCTATGAAAAAACATTGTTCACTTCAAACGCGGCAGGGTTCTCATTATATTTGACAGTTCACTTCAACACTAAAAATTCCAGAGGGGTGTTCGCTAAAAATAAAGTTCACGTGCATTAAAAATAAAATTCACTCTGTGGGAAAACAAAGTTCGCTTCAGCGCCATAGGGATTCTTATTATATTTGGTAGTTCAGGTTAGAGAGAAAAAAGAATTCACTCATTTTGTCCAATAAAAAAGTTTAGATGCTGTTAAAAAAGAAAGTTGGGAAAACAAAGTTCACTTCAAACATATTTGAAAGTTTACTTCGGGTGTGGCTATAAATTCTTAAAGTTCACTCTGGACATGGCAGACATTTGTTAAAAAAGAAAGTTTAGATATGTTGAAAAAAGAAGTTCACTTTGTTTCTTGGCAAAGTTCATAAGGGTTCCTGTATAGTTATATATATATTATAATTTACCTCTTTATGTATATATATACGACAGGACTATTCAGAAACACCCCCTTAAGAGGTTCCTAGATAGTTATCTAGGAACCACCCGTACTGTGTCCGTACCGTCATGGGTGACGAGCGGGTAGTCTGAGGCGGAGAGGTTGATGAACCAGTCCCACTCGGCTCCCCGTCCAGGGCCTTCCCCCAACAGGAAGGCGGCGGCGGCGTGGAGCATGGTGGTGACCATGGTGGGGCCGCGGTAGGTGACGAGGTTGGCCTTCTCCACGACGCGCACGTTGCGGGCGCGGCGAGGACCGGTTGCGCGGCCACGAAGGCCGCCAGCCCCGCGCGGTCCGAGTCGGGCGCCTCCGCGTCCAGGTGCAGGATGTAGTGGTTCCTGGGGTGGTACAGCGCGAGAAGGCACCGCCTTAGCATGCCGGCGTCGCCCGCCGAGCCCGAGATGAGGTACGCGAAGCGCGGGGCGAGGGGGGAGCGGGCAAGCGGGGGCGGGCCTGGGCGGAGAGCGTTTCATCGACGAAGGGCGGGGGCAGCTAGTCTTTCTTGGCTTGCGGGGTGGTGGCGGGGGAGATTTTCTGGGAGAGGAAGAGGGAGGCGGAGGGGAACGGGACAGGTGAGGAGGCGAGGAGGAACAGGGCGAAGAGGCCGCCGGCGAGGACGGAGAGCAGCCACCGCAGGTCAATGGAGATGGCGTGAGGGGGTTACATACTGGAAGTTAACTTAGAAAGAAAAATAAGTTAACTCGTGCTCTGATGGAAGTTAAATCAATATACAGTCCGCGAAAACACAGAAAATCATGCTCCGTCAGGCAGTTAACTAGCATAGAAGTAGTTAACTTGCGCACATGAGGAAGTTAAGAATGGTCGCGGAAGTTAACTTACATAGTGAAAGTTAACATTCACTATTACTGTTACATGCTGGAAGTTAACTTAGAAAGAAAAATAAGTTAACTCGTACTCGTCTGAAAGTTAAATCAATATACAGTCCGCGAAAACATGGAAAATCGATGCTCTGTCAGGCAGTTAACTAGCATAGAAGAGGTAATTAACTTGCACACATGAAGAAGTTAAGAATGGTCGCGGAAGTTAACTTACACAGTGAAAGTTAACATTCACTATTACTGTTACATACTGGAAGTTAATTTAGAAAGAAAAAGAAGTTAACTCGTGCTCGTCTGGAAGTTAACAGAGGGTTCCTTGTGTTCACGTGAACAGTAAAATCATGCTCCGTCAGACAGTTAACTAGTATAGAAGAAGTAGTTAACTTGCGCACATGATGAAGTTAAGAATGGTCGTGGAAGTTAACTTACACAGTGAAAGTTAACATTCACTATTACTGTTACATACTAGAAGTTAAATTAGAAAGAAAAATAAGTTAACTCGTACTTGTCTGAAAGTTAAATCAATATACAGTCCGCGAAAACACGGAAAATCGATGCTCCGTCAGGCAGTTAACTAGCATAGAAGAGGTAGTTAACTTGCGCACACGAGGAAGTTAAGAATGATCGTGAAAATTAACTTACACAGTAAAAGTTAACAACACTATTACTGTTACATACTGGAAGTTAATTTAGAAAGAAAAAGAAGTTAACTCATGCTCGCCTGGAAGTTAACAAAGGGTTCCCGATGTTCACGTGAACAGTAACAACGAGTTTCTGAATAGTTATTCAGAAAGTGGTTCTTGAATAGCATATATATATATATATATATATATATATATATATATATATATATATATATATATATATATATATATATATATATATATATATCGACGCGGATTTCTTGCCCATGGTGACTGCAGTGCACATCCTGCACACCGTCTGATTGTGATGTATATGCTCCCTTGATACATATATGCTAGTCACAGCTGTTATGGATGGTTAACGAAATTGTCTTGCCCGTTTTTAATCCTACACCGCGAGATGTTCACCATGAGCTGATGGGTATTATTTAGCATACACCGCGAGCCGTGAGCAACCTGCTCCGGATTTTATTCTTACGTGCGACGCATAGGCAATGATGCATGCAACACCGGCGACCGCGAGTGAGCATGCAGAGCCGATGAGTTGTATATTCACGCACCGTGCATGGATAACATGCATGCACATACAACATTTGTTTAATAGCTAATTAGCTTCCATCCCTGCCTAGCTACAACCCTCATTCTCGCTCGTTTACACGACTCTTCTACAGTGCGGTGTGTTTGCCACCGTCGTGCTATCGTACGACATGAGTCTGTTTTGCCATCCATGGCCATCCATGCGCGTGCATGTGAGTTCTGCCGCAAGAATTAGTATGTATTTTCTTTCACACCCGTGAATCACGTGTGTGTCCCAAACTTCAACCGTTGTTTAACGTATGTGTTTACCGATATGATTTTTTAAACCACCGCCCGTGCTAAACGATTATGTTGCGTGTATGTCTACCGTTGCCGTGCTCTCTCTAAGTGCTCCCTTTATCATATCGGACGGTGGTCAACGTGTGCACCGTGGCCACCATAGACAGCTCACTCTCTCTCTCTGTATGGTATGCTCTAGTACCTGGGAGGAAGTATCTACTACCACAAGCTTTCTTTGAGATTGGTGCCAATAGACCTCCCTTTTTCTTTTTCCTATTGCACCATCTATTTATGAAATCATTTTCTCTCACAACCCACATGACATAGGAAAGCAAAAGAGGAAACTTGGAGCAGTTCTGTTGTTCTAAAAGAGTGTTTTTTGCAGCCTTAGTTTGAATCCATTTTGAAAATGCATGTAGTTTTGGGAAATCCCTATTCTGCCAAGCTAGTGGACTATGTTCATGCTGACATCCCGCTGCAGGCCTATGTGTGTGTGGCAGAGAAAGCACAGATTCAAAATTTTAAAAAACAGTCTAGTTTAGGAAACAACGACCAGGTTGTGGTGTCACATGGGGTGCACAATGTTCTGCTCTCACGTGGCTGCACAACGTACTGAGTTCGAGCGGTACCAGCTAATGGATCGGTACCCAAGAAGTTGCCTGAGGACATCGATTTATACTGATTGCAAAGAGGACGTCCACAACCAACGACCATAAAAATTCAACAGCACATTTACACCAGATCAACACGACATATTCAAACATGGAGAGAAATTACATCATTCAAAAAGCTAATCAGTGAGAAACTAATCTAGTGCTGAAGATCAGATACATCTAATTCGGATAGCACATGCCCACAGAATAAAAATTATATTCGGCAAAATAAATAACTTGTGAAAAGTAGCACACAATTTAAGAGTATCATCAAGTTTTGAATTCAGCACCTCGGAACAACTTGTTAAGTATCCAAAATTCGGCACCATGTCAGCATCCCAAATATGCGCTTGGTTATCTCGAGCTGGGTGCTGAATAAGAACATCTACATGCATTACACGAACACACATCAAGGCAAGCACCAAGTACACCATGCTAAAAGTTTCAGTACTAGGTACCTGGCACAAACAGAATTCAAATAAATAGAAAAAAGGCACCATATGGAAAGAGAAATAAACACAACTAACCAAGAATTCAGAAATTATACATACATCGTAGTTGGTACAGCCATGGAATTACACCAACAGTTGTAACTTACAAGCATCAGAAAAGATTATTCACCACATGGATAACAATGCTAGTTGAAGACTAAAGCAAATCATGGACTTCAAAAACTAAAATCAGTAACCCCAGTGGCCATAGGATTCTTTCTATAATCCTAAAACTAGCAACTTCGAAGATCTCCCATGCATGAATATGCGTAGTTCCAAGAACAAAGAAAATGAATAGGGCAATCAGAAAAACTTGCAACACTGAATAGAACCCAGTGCATCACCAAATGACCCCTTTTCCACAATAAACCCTTCTATCATTAGAAATTGATAGAAGTTCGACAAGCAGCACATGAGCAGATGAGAATAGCTATCATTAGAAAGTATAGGATAACAGATTCAAAATATATTCTTTGGAACGCATGATGAACATAAGAACTTCCATTTGATTTTGAACTGTATCCAAGGAGTAAGCTGTTGCATATGATTCTACCATCACAAGGTCGAAAGAAACAATGGACTAAAAAGTTACCTGGCAGCCAGCGTCTTTTCTTTTTAGATCTATGATCTTGTCAGAATCAGTCTTAAAGCCTTCCTGCAAGAAGGACTCACCAGCATAAGGAACTGGACTCATTAAATTATAAAAGCTGCTAGTTTATGTCAGCTAAAGACGCTAAGTCCTGCACAAACTTAATTGGGTCAGCAACACGGCATACATTGTTCAGGACCCTACACAAACCATTTTATTCGGCACCGTGGCATACCTTGTTCAGCACCCTACACAACCATTTGAGTCAGCACCGCGGCATACATTATTTACGACCCTACACAAACCATTTGATTTGGCACCGTGGCATACCTTGTTCAGCACCCTACACACACCATTTGCTTTAATATACCAAATAATATTTACCAGCATAAGAAACTGGACTCATTAAATTATAAAAGCTGCTAGTTTATGTCAGCTAAAGACGCTAAGTCATGCACAGAACTTAATTGGGTCAGCAACGCGGCATACATTGTTCAAGACCCTACACAAACCATTTTATTCGGCACCGCGGCATACCTTGTTCAGCACCCTACACAACCATTTGAGTCAGCACCGCGGCATACATTATTTAGGACCCTACACAAACCATTTGATTCGGCATCGTGGCATACCTTGTTCAGCACCCTACACAAACCATTTGCTTTAATATATCAAATAATATTTACACCTTCTAGAGATGTTAACACGTATCAGAAAAAGATATGACCCAAGTACCCTCTGTATACTGTTGAAATCGTTAAGTGCCAAAAAATACACGGATCACCTCAGTTGAAATTGCTAAGTGCCTAAACATATCGTCGGCATCCTGGCCAAGCTCGCTGAGTACCCCTGGTGTAATGCACCGTAGTCTCATGTGTCAATCGACACATTCGGTGCCTGCAAGTCTTTTTTATTTAAGAAAAAAGAGATCAATTGGCACTACGAATTGGAAGTACCTAGAAAATAATCTAGTTTATGAGCAAAACTAACTAGTTCTAAAATTTGTATTACCAAGCACTGAGTTTAGGCTTCCAAATGGCAGGTTTATTCAGAACTGGACTCATGAGGTTGTTCCCCTAAATTTCATTCAACATATGTGAGTAAGAATTGTTATAACACTTACCAAAATCGACAGTGGACACTTTTATATCTGAAGAAACCTAGCAGATAAATAAGCTCCCATTCTTATTAGTAGATAGCATAGTCTACCCTTTAGCAAGACAAGTACAGTATATTGGAGTTGATATTTTTGTGACAGAATTCAATCAACCAAATCAGTTGATGTTTGTCTTCTTCAGAAACCCATCGACATTGATATTGAACTCCACAAAGGAAATGGTTAAGTACTATAGTTCGAATGGTCAAGTATTCGACACCATATTTGAAATGGTTAAGTACCATAGTTGAAAAGCTCAAGCATTCGATACCACAGTTGAAATGGTTAAGTACCATAGTTGGAATGGTCAAGTATTCGACACCACATTTGAAATGGTTAATTACCATAGTTGAAAAGCTCAAGCATTCGACACCACGGTTGAAATGGTTAAGTACCATAGTTGGAATGGTCAGGCATTCGACACCATAGTTGAAATGGTTAAGTATCATAGTTGAAATGGTTAAGCACCACAGTTGAAATGGTTAAGTACCATAGTTGATAAAAATGTGACCAAACTAATATATATGTATGTTGTATCACAATCTAAGCTAAAAATGGACTAGAACAATCTAAGGTTGAAAATAATGGACCGGAACAAAGTTGCATACTAAATGGAAATATTCTGAGTGACCCGGGAGACAACATCCTTGCAATATACTAATCCTGTTTGTCTTGCATAATCAAGTACAGGTTTAGCCAAGAGCTATCTAATAGGTTATATTCCATTTGTATTGCATAATAAATTAAAACAAAACCATCTTGGTCTCACAGGAAAAGCAAGTGTCACCAGCCACAAGTATACAAAGGAAATGCAAGTCTCACCAGCCATATTGGTTCACCACCCAACGATGAATGAAGATGTGCTTGGCTAAATGTGTGAAAATCTTGAATGTGTATGCTTTAAGATAAAAATTACATGCAACTAGGTAATAACTACTAAGTATCTAGGTAAGCATTACTCTGAAGCAATTTCACATTAGGGTGCTTTCGAAGCAATTTCACATTAGGGAGCTTTCGAAGCCATTTCATTATAATTATATACTTAACTATATAGTTCTTTAGTTTGTTATAGCTGATACACTAAATCAACTGACGGGGAATAGAAATTTGTTTCAGTTTCTCGGAAAAAAATACATTGTCATAGTTTGCAAGTCCCTTTCGTGTCAAGCAAAGCAAATAGTATCACAACTTAACTTGTTAAGCACCGGGGTAAAACACATCCCGCGCCCAGTTTGGCACTACGACATACCTTGTTAAGCACCCCGCACAGAATATGTTAGGTACATGTGATTATTCGGCACCCTAGTTTGATAATGTTAGGTACCCAAAATGTTCCCATTAAACACATTATTCGGCACCCCTGTTAATAATGTTAGGTACCTAAAATAAAATAAATACATGAATATGTTAGGTACCACAACAGCAAGTAACACATCCAAAACCAAAGTTCAATCTATTAAGCACCTAAATGAAACAATTCCCTAGTAATCAAGCATGTTTTAGTACCAGCAACCTGATGGTTAAGTATCTTTATATTTTAATTTGAGTAACTGTGCAAAAGGAGTAAGTGAATGAAACTGTTCGGCACCCCAAATCGCTCCTCCCAGATTCAGCACCTCAGAGCAAATTGCTACGTACATCCTAATAATTTTCTTATAATACCGATTTAGCACCTCAGAACCAATTGTTGGGTACCTCCTAAATAGCATTCGACACCATAGTTGAAATGGTTAAATACCTACGTTGAAATGGTCAAGCATTCGACACCACAGTTGGAATGATTAAGTATCATAGTTGAAATGGTTAAGTACCGTAGTTGAAAAAAAGTCGACCAATCTAAGCTAGATGTATGTTGTGTCACAATCTAAGCTAAAAATGGACCAGAATTATCTAAGATTGAAAATAATGGGTGTCATGTACATATAACAAGGTAGTTTGTTCGCTGGTACTAAGAAGAATCAACACATGTAGAGAACAAGCAAAGTGCAAAGTAGTAGGTTTGCATAGTAAGATGAGGGATTTACCTTGATGACTGAAAGCTGGCATATGCTGGATCTAGCGCAACTTGAATCAGCACTGGACCATTAAACATCAAATAAAAAACAGTAAAAGAACCTGAACTGATAAATTGAAGCTTGAAAAATGCATACCCTGGTCTAAAGCACCACGTCATAACTTTTAAGAATTTGAATCACAAATATTCGTGAGACAAAGATTAGAGAAAGGGCAAGATCATTAAAATATGATTCGACACCATGGCATGCCTCGATAAGAACCCTTCAAAACTCACAAGATGCGAGTGCAGGAACTGCCGCTTTCACTTAAACCCCTAGAGTATACTGATCAAAGAAAGATTAGGATCCTACATAAATTAGCACAAACATCAGCTATGCAACTCTAAATGGATTGAAGTGTCTAACATAAAAAACACATAGTTCACTCACAGTAGCTCTGTTGCTCATTTCCAATCCACATTGTATCAAAATTGTTCAGAGACTTTCTAGTTATTAGGGTATATTATAGAAGGCAAAGGCGCATGCTTCAGAGCTAACACACAGTCAGTCCATGTGAAGAGGTTGGTTGAAATATTTAGCACAGTTAACTCTAAAAAATATTCAGCACCACAACACTCCTAATTAGGCATCTATATGCTTCCAGTGTCATTTTTCTCAGACATTTACAAGCTCAAGCTGGGAAACAATGGTTGCAAGAAAAAGATCGTAGCATGGGCAACATTTACAGTAAAGTGATCGGAAAAAATATGTACAAATGATGTATTAAATTATGTATGGGCACCATATGCATCATCTACCGGCACAGCTACTATGGCAAACTTACTAACTGCAAATACAGAAGGATACTAGGAGAGGGTGCAAAACAGGGCCATTGCAAGAAACCATGATCTGATAACAGTGGGGGTCAAGTAGAATTCAAAGCACAGCCAACCATTAGTATTTCAGGAATTAAAACAAACAACTGCTAGGCAATAAAAACATAGAGAAAGAACGAGCCATGCAGTAAACTATGCCTAACATACTGTCTGAGTTAACAAATCAAGCTCCCTCTTGAGACAAATAGACTAAAAGAGAAATCAAATTGAGCCATATGGACGTATCAAGGAAAGATGGGAAATCAAATTCAGCCTTTGGCATTCTCCACGGTCATGTGCGCGTCAGCGGACTTGGGCCAGCTCCAACGTCAGCTAGGCCATCGGTAAATTTCTGGTATCGCTCTCCTCAACAACTTTGGTCCTCGAATCGCCGAAATCACGTAGGCCGCACGTCCAGCAGTGGGCGCCCGTTTCCGGCGGGATGTGCCGGAATCCCGTGGGCGGCGACGTTTAAAGATCCATCGCCGGATCTCGAGGGGATGTCGTCTAGGGCTCGAGAGGTGGTGGAGATCCTGGTCGAGGTTTGGGGTGATGGGACCGGTTCGAAGGAGCCCGACAACCAGATATCAGATCCGCCGCCCGAGATCGTGCTCCATCAATTCGCTACCGCATGCGTGGCCGGACGAGGCCTTAGAGTCGTGAACCAGCAGAGCCGGCCAGCAGTGCAGCAGAGAATAGTCGTGTATTCCACTAGTGCAGACATCTGGCCTGACGAGATCGACGGGCGAAGACCACCGACCCGAGCCCAACAACGACAGATCTTTGGCGAGGAAAACACCAGCTAGAACAAAGGTGGGATTCGGGCGGTGATGCGACGGGGAAAATCGGTGTCTAGAGCTCGGTGGGCCGGTGGGATGGGGAGGACAGGCGTGCCAGAACGGCAACGACGGGGCTAGGCTACTGGGGGTGGTGGCCGGTATCCTACAGAGAAAGCATCTCCCACCACTCAGTTGTTTGGACATCTGTCGTCGTTGGGCTCGGGTCGGTGGTCTTCGCCCGTCGATCTCGTCAGGCCAGATGTCTGCACTAGTGGAATACACGACTATACTCTGCTGCACTGCTGGTTCACGACTCCAGGGCCTCGTACGGCCACGCATGCGGCAGCGAATTGACGGAGCATGATCTCGTGCGGCGGATTTGATTCCTGGTTGTCGGGCTCCTCCGAACCGCTCCCATCACCCCAAACCTCGACCAGGATCTCCACCACCTCTCGAGCCCTAGACGACATCCCCTCGAGATCCGGCAATGGATCTTTAAACGTCGCTTTCCACGGGATTCCGGCGCATCCCGTCGAAAACGGGAGCCCACTGCTGAACGTGCAGCCTACGTGATTTCTCCTCTGCTAGCACAGCGATTCGAGGACTAAAGCTGTTAAGGAGAGCGCTACCAGAAATTTACCGATGGCCTAGCTGCCATTGGAGGTGGCCCAAGTCTGCTGACGCACACGTGACCGTGGAGAATGCCAAAGGCTGAATTTGATTTCCCATCTTTCCTTGATACGTCCATATGGCTGAATTTGATTTCTCTTTTAGTCTATTTGTCTCAAGAGGGAGCTTGATTTGTTAACTCAGACAATATGTTAGGCATAGTTTACTGCACGGCCCGTTCTTTCTCTATGTTTTTATTGCCTAGCAGTTGTTTGTTTTAATTCCTGAAATACTAATGGTTGGCTGTGCTTTGAATTCTACTTGACCCCCACTGTTATCAGATCATGGTTTCTTGCAATGGCCCTGTTTTGCGACCTCTCCTAGTATCCTTATGTATTTGCAATTAGTAAGTTTCTCATAGTAGTTGTGCCGGTAGACTATGCATATGGTTCCCATACATAATTTAATACATCACTTGTACATATTTTTTCCGATCACTTTACTATAAATGTTGCCCATGCTACGATCTTTTCCTTGCAACCATTGTTTCCCAGCTTGAGCTTGTAAATGTCTGAGAAAAATGACACTGGAAGCATATAGTTGCCTAATTAGGAGTGTGTGGTGCTGAATATTTTTTAGAGTTAAGGGTGTTGAATATTTCTACCAACCTCTTCACATGGGCTGAGTGTGTGTTAGCTCTGAAGCATGCGCCTTTGCCTTTTATAATATACCCTGATAACTAGAAAGTCTCTGAACAATTTTGATACAATGTGGATTGGAAATGAGCAACAGAGCTACTATGAGTGAACTATGTGTTTTTTATGTTAGACACTTCAATCCATTTAGAGTTGCATAGCTGATGTTTGTGCTAATTTATGTAGGATCCTAATCTTTCTTTGATTAGTATACTCTAGGGGTTTAAGTGAAAGCGGCGGTTCCTGCACTCGCATCTTGTGAGTTTTGAAGGGTGCTTATCGAGGCATGCCATGGTGTCGAATCATATTTTAACGATCTTGCCCTTTCTCTAATCTTTGTCTCACGGATATTTGTGATTCAAATTCTTAAAAGTTATGACGTGGTGGTTTAGACCAGCGGATGCATTTTTCAAGCTTGAATTTATCAGTTCAGGTTCTTTTACTGTTTTTATTTGATGGTTAATAGTCCAGTGTTGATTCGAGTTGCGCTAGATCCAGCATATGTCAGCTTTCAGTCATCAAGGTAAATCCTTCATCTTACTATGCAAACCTACTACTTTGCACTTTGCTTGTTCTCTACGTGTGTTGATTCTTCTTAGTACCAGCGAACAAACTACCTTGTTATGTGTACATGGCACCCATTATTTTCAATCTTAGATAATTCTGGTCCATTTTTAGCTTAGATTGTGACACGACATACATCTAGCTTAGATTGGTCGACTTTTTTTCAACTACGGTACTTAACCATTTCAACTATGATATTTAACCATTCCAACCATGGTGTCGAATGCTTGACCATTCCAACTATGGTATTTAACCATTTCAACTGTGGTTTTGAATGCTATTTAGGAGGTACCCAACAATTGGCTCCGAGGTGCTAAATCGATATTATAAGAAAATTATTAGGATGTACCTAGCAATTTGCTCCGAGGTGCTGAACCTGGGAGGAGAAATTTGGGGTGCCGAACAATTTCATTCACTTACTCCTTTTGCATAGTTACTAAAATTAAAATATAAAGATACTTAACCATCAGGTTGCTGGTACTAAAGCATGCTTGATTACTAGGGAATTGTTTCATTTAGGTGCTTAATAGATTGAACTTTGGTTCTGGATGTGCTACTTACTATTGTGGTACCTAACATATTCGTGTATTCATTTTATTTTAGGTACCTAACATTATTAACAGGGGTGCCGAATAATGTGTTTAATGGGAACATTTTGGGTACCTAACATTATCAAACTAGGGTGCCGAATAATCACATGTACCTAACATGTTCTGTGTGGGGTGCTTAACAAGGTATGTCGTAGTGCCGAACTAGGCGGGGGATGTGTTTTACCCCGGTGCTTAACAAGTTAAGTTGTGATACTGTTTGCTTTGCTTGACACAAAACGGACTTGCAAACTATGACAATGTTTTTTTTCCGAGAAACTGAAAGAGATTTCTATTCCCCGTTAGTTGATTTAGTGTATCAGCTATAAAAATTAAAGAACTATATAGTTAAGTATATAATTATAATGAAATGGCTTCGGAAGCACCCTAATGTGAAATTGTTTCGGAAGCACCCTAATGTGAAATTGCTTCAAAGTAATGCTTAACTAGATACTTAGTAGTTATTACCTAGTTGCATGGAATTTTTATCTTAAAGCATACACATTCAAGATTTTCACACATTTAGCCAAGCACATCTTCATTCAACGTTGGGTGTTGAACCAATATGGCTAGTCAGACTTGCATTTCCTTTGTATACTTGTGGCTGGTGACACTTGCTTTTCCTGTGAGACCAAGATGGTTTTGTTTTAATTGATTATGCAAGACAAACGAAATATAACCTATTAGCTAGCTCTTGGATAAACCTGTACTTGATTATGCAAGACAAACATGATTAGTATATTGCAGGGATGTTGTCTCCCGGGTCACACAGAATATTTCCATTTAGTATGCAACTTTGTTCTGGTCCATTATTTTTAATTATAGATTGTTCTGGTCCATTTTAGCTTAGATTGTGACACGACATACATCTATCTTAGATTAGTCACATTTTTCTCAACTATGGTCCTTAACCATTTCAACTATGATACTTAACCATTTCAACTATGGTGTCGAATGCCCGACCATTCCAACTATGGTACTTAACCATTTCAACTGTGGTGTCGAATGCTTGAGCTTTTCAACTATGGTAATTAACCATTTCAAATGTGGTGTCGAATAATTGACCATTCCAACTATGGTACTTAACCATTTCAACTGTGGTATCGAATTCTTGAGCTTTTCAACTATGGTACTTAACCATTTCAAATGTGGTGTCGAATACTTGACCATTCCAACTATGGTACCTAACCATTTCCTTTGTGGAGTTCAATATCAATGTCGATGGGTTTGTGAAGAAGACAAACATCAACTGATTTGGTTGATTGAATTCTATCACAAAAATATCAACTCCAATATACTGTACTTGTCTTGCTAAAGGGTAGACTATGCTATCTACTAACAAGAACGAGAGCTTATTTATCTGCTAGGTTTCTTTAGATATAAAAATGTCCATTGTCGATTTTGGTAAGTGTTATAACAATACTTACTCACATATGTTGAATGAAATTTAGGGGAACAGCCTCATGAGTCCAGTTCCGAATAAACCTGCCATTTGGAAGCCTAATCTCAGTTCTTGGTAATACAAATTTTAGAACTAGTTAGTTTTGCTCATAAACTAGATTATTTTATAGGTACTTCCAAATCGTAGTGCGAATTGGTCTCTTTTTTCTTAAATAAAAAAGACTTGTAGGCACCGGATGTGTCGATTGACACAAGAGACTACGATGCATTACACCAGGGGTACTCAGCGAGCTTGGCCAGGATGCCGACGATATGTTTAGGCACTTAGCAATTTCAACTGAGGTGATCCGTGTATTTTTTGGCACTTAACGATTTCAACAGTATATAGAGGGTACTTAGGTCATATCTTTTTCTGATACGTGTTAACATCTCTAGAAGGTGTAAATATTATTTGATATATTAAAGCAAATGGTTTGTGTAGGGAGCTGAACAAGGTATGCCACGATGCCGGATCAAATGGTTTGTGTAGGGTCCTAAATAATGTATGCCGCGGTGCTGACTCAAATGGTTGTGTAGGGTGCTGAACAAGGTATGCCGCGGTGCCGAATAAAATGGTTTGTGTAGGGTCTTGAACAATGTATGCCGCCTTGCTGACCCAATTAAGTTATGTGCATGACTTAGCGTCTTTAGCTGACATAAACTAGCAGCTTTTATAATTTAATGAGTCCAGTTTCTTATGCTGGTGAGTCCTTCTTGCAGGAAGGCTTTAAGACTGATTCTGACAAGATCATGGATCTAAAAAGAAAAGACGCTGGCTGCCAGGTAACTTTTTAGTCCATTGTTTCTTTCGACTGTGTGATGGTAGAATCATATCTAACAGCTTACTCCTTGGATACAGTTCAAAATCAAATGGAAGTTCTTATGTTCATCATGCCTTCCAGAGAATATATTTTGAATCCGTTATCCTATACTTTCTAATGATAGCTTTTCTCATCTGCTCATGTGCTGCTTGTCGAACTTCTATCAATTTCTAATGATAGAAGGGTTTATTGTGGAAAAGGGGTCATTTGGTGATGCACTGGGTTCTATTCGGTGTTGCAATCTTTTCTAATTGCCTATTCATTTTCTTTGTTCTTGGAACTACGCATATTCATGCATGGGAGATCTTCGAAGTTGCTAGTTTTAGGACTTACAGAAAGAATCATATGGCCACTGGGGTTACTGATTTTAGTTTTTGAAGTCCATCCATTATGGCGTTGATTTGCTTTAGTCTTCAACTAGCATTGTTATCCATGTGGTGAATAATCTTTTCTGGCTGTACCAACTACGATGTATGTATAATTTCTGAATTCTTGGTTAGTTGTGTTTATTTCTGTTTTCATATGGTGACTTTTTTCTACTTATTTGAATTCTGTTTGTGCCAACTGAAACTTTTAGCTCCTTGTACCTGATGCTTGCCTTGATGTGTATTCGTGTAATGCAAGTAGATGTTCTTATTCAGCACCCAGATCGAGATAACCAAGTGCACATTTGGGGTGCTGACATGGTGCCGAATTTTGGATACTTAACAAGTTGTTCCGAGGTGCTGAATTCAAAACTTGATGATACTCTTAAATTGTGTGCTACTTTTCACAAGTTATTTATTTTGCCGAATATAATTTTTATTCTGTGGGCATGTGCTATCCAAATTAGATGTATCTGATCTTCAGAACTAGATTAGTTTCTCACTGATTAGCTTTTTGAATGATGTAATTTCTATCCATGTTTGAATATGTCGTGTTGATCTGGTGTAAATGTGCTGTTGAATTTTTATGGTCGTTGGTTGTGGACGTCCTCTTTGCAATCAGTATAAATCAAAGTCCTCGGGCAACTTCTTGGGTACCGATCCATTAGCTGGTACCGCTCGAACTCAGTACCGATTTTTGAGAGCAAAGCGTTGTGTAGCCGCGTGAGAGCAAAACATTGTGCGCCCCATCTGACGCTTTCTAAACTGGGCTGTTTTTTAAAATTTTGAATCTGTGTTTTCTCTGCCACACGCGCATAGGCCTGTAGCGGGATGTCAGCATGAACAGAGTGCACTAGCTTGGCAGAATAGGGATTTCCCAAAACTGCATGCATTTTCAAAATGGATTCAAATTAAGGCTGCAAAAAACACTCTTTTAGAACAACAAAACTGCTCCAAGTTTCCTCTTTTGCTTGCCTATGTCACGTGGGTGGTGAGAGAAAATGATTTTATAAATAGAAGGTGCAATAGAAAAGAAAAAGGGAGGTCTATTGGCACCAATCTCAAAGAAAGCTTGTGGTAGTAGATACTTCTTTCCAAATACTAAGACATACCATTTACGCTTCCTCTATATCGACCCGGAATTGCTGCCCGGGTGGTATCGAATCTACTGTGTGGAATCTGCTCCCTATATGGACAGGAGCTGATCACGGCTAGCCTCATCTTGTAACGGTGTCTTCTCGCCCGTCGGTCATAAGCTACTCTCAAATGGCAAAAGGGAATCCCATTGACCGTGCCTAGCCTTAGGCCTCGCTTGGGAGTCACGTGTGCTTTCCTGCTCCGTTTTTTTCACGGGCGGATTTAAACGTACACAGTCTATTCCGGAGGAAAACACATTCCATTCCGAAGTTTCTCACAGACGCTTGGTAATCTATTTGGATATGTCAGTATTTTGACTGGTAATCACATAAACATAAAGCTAGTCCTCTCAGACTTCATAAAAATTGAATCTTTAAACATGCATCAATACAGTATACACGAGCAACTCCCGTTAACTTACATAAGAATATCTCAAGTCATATTTTAACACGTATCCATGAATACAAACTTCACTTTGATTATCGATCCTCATTGGCTGGTCAACAGTCTTAAACCCGGATGGACTTCTGAAGACTTGAACTTGGCATCCTAAATAAAAGAAAACAATAGTAGAAAATCAAAAAAACAATAGTAGGAAATCAAACAGTAGAAAAGAACAAAACAACTTGTTCTATGATTATCGATCCTCGTTGGCCTGATAAATAAACAATACTAGGAAATCAAATAAAAAACAACAATCTGGCATGATAAATAAACAACAAGCTTGTTCTACATTGGCATGATAAATAACAATCCATATAGTTTCCTACAATAAGCTTGTTCTACAATATGTCAAACATTTTGCCGCTGTTTTAAAGAAACTATTGCACCGCTTGTTTGTAATTCCTTAGCACTGAAAAACATACTTCTGCAAACCTCAATAAGCCAATCAAAACAGAGAGAGTATAAAATAACTCCCAGATTATTCGACAAAGTCCAGAGACCATTAATCAACTAGTAGTACCACTAGAAAAATAAGCTTACATATTGACAAGGTGTGAACTGCCCAAATTTTAAGTCTATTTATTACTAACAATACTCCATCAAACCTCAAACAGAAGCTATGTGCATTGCAGCAGTTTAAAAGATTTGACACATTACTGGCTAAGAAGTAGCAAATGCAGATTAGGTAGAACTATAGAAGTAATAGTTCTCACAATACAGATCAGAACTGCAATAACCCAAGTTACTGACAAACTTCCATCACAAGTTCAGAAGGAAGCTATGTGTAATTGTCCACTAGAGTCGTTTAAAAGATTTCTCGCATTATTGACTAACAAATTACCAAACACAGAGAACTATAGAAGTAACTGCATACCAATGAAGAAATTTCTCACAATTCAGATCACGATTGCAATAACCCAATAAGTTGCAGAAGGCAGGGAAATAACATTGACAGTAATAAATATGATCACACCAGGACACGAAAAGGTTCAACAGGACATGTATATGAGACTATGAGAATACACCAGTTTTTTCCTAGAGAAAATAAAATACAACAGGTTGCAAGACAGGAAATATAATGGACTCTCGCCATAATAGTTCATCATAAGAAAAGGCAATGAACTACTTACATGGAGGTGACTGAATTCCCAGCTTCCCAACCTCCTTCTTCAACCATAGACCACGGAGTCTTGCATCATAAGAAAGAAAAAACTCTCTATTTGATGCATCTTTGAAAACATCAGAGGCTAGGATCTTCATCTCATCAGACACATCAATCATGTCATTAAGTACTTCCAAGCATTTTGGAATGGAGTATTGTTTTCCTAATGCTTGTTCTTTCATTCCTGCTTGTTCTCTCTTGAGTTTAACAAACTCTGACATTGTTTCTTCAATGCGTGGGACTGGGACAGATGTATGACTCCTATGCTTTCTAGCTCTTACTGATTGTGCGCCACCATTACCACTTCTTGAATTCACTTGATCAAAGCTCATTTGCACATATTCATCCTCCTCGTCACCTTGAAGGTTAAGTTCATCATCATTTTGAGACTGATAAGAAAGACTCCTTCCACTAGCACTCATTCTTTCAACTTCACTGAACCTGTTTTGCCCTTCATCCTCAAGTGTGTCATTGTTTGTCCTTTGACTTGTCATAGCACTGATTTTTGGAGCCACATTTCTACTAGTGCTCTGCCTCTCATCACTTTGACGTTTCCTACTAGTGATATATGGAGGTTGGCTAGAAGTCATGCAATGTTTCCCTTGAGCAATATTACCTTCATAAAGCAAATCCAGTGCATCAAAAAAAGGGAACTCCTTGCCCTGAAGCCTTCTGAACTTTGGGTCCTCCTGCAAAAGCAAAGAATGAGTGAAATAAGACATTAGACAATATTTTTAAGATATAATAGATAAGGCAATAATATACAGTAACAACATTGCTATAACTTTAGTATTCAACATATGTAAACAAGCATACCTCAACTATTTCCTCCCATTTTTCAGGTGTGGTGTTTATCATGCAACTGGTTGAATTCCATGATATGCCACTTCTATTGACAATGGATTTGACAACCTTATACTCTTTCTTCATTTGGCCCTCTTTGTCTTGAACTTGGGACTTAACAAACTTTGCTTCTGGGAAGTGGTCGTTCAAATCTTTGACAATTCGGTTCCAACCTTCAGGAGTCCATCCATTTTGACCACGGTAGTGAGAAAAGTTGTACTCTGTAAGTACATCCACAAGCCCCTTCTCATACTGAGATGTCCATCTTGCTCTCTGTGCCATTGTAACCTAGGAAAAACAAACAAAAAAGTTATTGCAACTAGTAGTCTACTACAGTTAACTAGTCACTACCACACTTTTTCTCCTAACAAACGTAATGAGCAACTACAGAAGATGATTTCCAGTTAGAAAGTGTGGAAGCTTATCTACTGTTATTTTGTTGGCCTTTTATTGTTTGACAACATGGCAGGTACTCATATAAAGACTGTCACTAACCAGGAGAATCAAAAAATTCACTAATCAGGATGATAAGAAATATTTGTATATCAATAATGAATCTAAATAAGAGCAATCTATTCAACTTTCCTCCATAATCTAACTATTTAACTCATAATAAACAGTAGAAAAAAGTATAGTGCATAATAATAGAGATAGATAGTTATAGATCATAAACAACCAGAAGAAAAAATTGGGGTCGGATTGAGTTATTCAGGACACGAAAATTTTCAACAGGACATGTATAGGAGACTATGAGAGTACACCAGTTTTTTTCCTAGTTTCAGTATAGCAAAGCATGATCTGGTCATTCTGTTTCAGTTTAGGAGATGCATAATTGAAAGGTGGTGTTCTCTAGAACACGAAGAATCCCATCTATATTTTGGTTGGAGCTAGCTATTGGCTATTGAGTAGAATCGTGTGTACTTTGTGCTATCACCCACTACCTATCATTCTAAATTGTCCGTAGAGTTATTAAAAATACAAATTAAATTCTTTCCTGATAGCTATTCAATGGTTTGTAGCTTCGTTTAGACTTCAGACTAATATATCAAAAGCTGAGTCAAATCTGGGTATGACTAGCAAATCATGCAACTTCTTACTGTAATATACTCTTCATTAGAAGCTGGACATGACAACATTTTTTGATACGAAGACGAGCACCTCTGGCGTCCAGGTCCTGGCTTACTTCCTGGAGTAAGTATATCACCCAGCTCAGAACCAAGTTGGTAACAGTATATCATTCAGCTCAACTAAGAAAGAACCCAACCCAGCTTGTTTCCCATCCTTTTATGCATCTCTCGGTCCTGCACGGGAAAAGCACGGCGAGCTTCCGCGAGATGGGCAAAGAACTGGTGCACGCGCCGGGAATCCCTTCGTTCCCGGCGTCGTGCTCCATCCAGCCGCTTATGAACCACGACGGCCCAGCCTATAAGGAGATCCTGAGCGTGAGCATCATCTATGGACTGCCCCAGGGCATCATCGTTAACACCTTCCACTCGCCGTGAACTGCTCCACTTTTCGGGAATCTACTGGTGAACTGATACTCTTTTCGGGAATCTACCGGTGAACTGCCCCACTTTTGCACAAATCAACATCAATAGAAACAAAGATGCGCATCATAGCTCATACCTTGCCTGCAAATCTTGCGCCGCCGGTCGATTCGGACCTTGTGCCGCCGGACGTCAGTCGCCGCCGCGCCGCCCCGCCAGTCGCTTCCGCCTATGCCAGTCGCCGCTGCGCCGGTCGCCCCGCTAAACCTTGTGCCAACAGCTCGACAAGCACGCCGCCCGGCCAGTCGCCGCCGCGCTAGGGTTGGGAACGGGCTCCCGTCTGCTGTCGCGTGTAATTGGGTCGGAGCCCCGCACGTCTATGAAATTTCCGTCTATAAACGGGCCGGAAAGATTCGGAAGGAGAAAGAAAACGCCCAACCAAATGCCAATACTGAGAACGGACCGTATTTTAACAGGCTCCGACTAAAACAGTTGTTTTGGACTAAATTACAGTGAAACAAGCAGAGCCTTACTGATTTTTGCGGGGCGGTCCATGCGGCGCCGCGGACATACCGCATCCACTTGCAGCCTGACTCACATGACCGCGCCCAGTCGCCGCACGTCACCAAACGCTCTCATGCACCCACCTGCCACAACGCCGACTCACACTTGACCAACCTAACCCAACCTAACACACATACACGCACCCAGGGCGCACACACTGCACCACGCAACACACCCACTCACCGGACGCGCCCCGCGACGATGCCCCCCACACACGCGTTACCTCCTCTACTCCCGACCCCACCTTCCTCGATTCCTCGCTCTCCTTCATGTCCTGTGAGCCGCCGCCGACCGCGTGATCCCCTCGCCACCTCCCTGGAGCTTGACCTCGTCCCGCCGCCAAGGTTGCTTCCTGCGCCGGCCCAAGCCCTCCGCTACGCTACCGGACCCGCGCCCCGAGCTCTCCGCCGTCTCCCCGTGGTCTTCCTCAAGCTCGCCTGACTGCCGTTCTCCGTGCCGCCGCCAGCCATACTCCTCCGCGTTCGGCCCCTCCAACTCCGGCGATGCCTAAGCGCGCCCTCTGTCCCTGCGTGCTCTGGTGCCCCTGTCCCCTCGTCTTCGACCCCACCGCCTCTGCTCGATCCCGGCTTGGCCTCCACCAGCGCGCCGCTGCCGCCTCTCCGCTCGACCCCGCCACGGTTCCCTGCTCCTCCGCCTTGGCCGCACGTCCCCGCCCTCTCTCTGCAGCTCCATCGGCCCAACTCCCAGCACCACGCGCGAGATCGAGCTCCGGACGCACCAACTCCTAGCGCCGCTATTCGGGCCAGGGGTGGAGATGCGTTGTCACTCGGAAGAAAGAGGGCACGAAGAAAAAAAAGAACGAATCGGTACCGTGGTATTTTGTTGTATTATGTGATTTGATGCGAGGGTAAAAACATCTAGAAAAAAGCTAGTTAACAGAAACGTTCTGTTTTCGTTATAACTTTCACAACTTGGAAAAATGCTATTACAAATATCAAACTTGGAAATATGCCACTCCAACTTTATCATACCTCTACATATGCCATTTTCTCCAATACAAGGCCCTATATAATCCATTATACTCCCATATGTACAGTTATATACAGTTATACGTATGTACGGTTCATATAAAAAAAGAAAAAACTGACGCGTTAAAACTACCCAACGAAAATCACGCCAGAATCAAAGCACGGAGGCGGCCAGAGGCACACGCGTGATGAGGCATCTGGATAGGGATGGCAATGGGGCCCCGAAACCCGCTAACCCGATGGGTACCCGCTTTAAATGGGGAGGGTTTGGTAAAGAAAAAAACCCATGGGGGTGCTTAGCGGTAAAATGTTGAACCCGTTGGGTCTGGCGGGGGCGGGTCTGGAGGTGGCAAACCCGTACCCGCATACCCGTAGACCCGACTATCCTACGAAAAATAATTCTAATTCCCAATCCTAACCATAAATCCCTAACCCCAGTAACCCCGGCGGTCCCACATCCATTATCCCACACGTGCACAACAGCACGACGCACACGCACTCACATCTCGTGGCCTCGTTCCCTCGTCTGCTCCCCATCACTATCCTCTTTTCCCTCGCTTCTAGCGCCGATGTCGCCTGCCTTCTAGCGGGAGGGATGCGCCGCCTCCTCCTAGCAACCTCCTGCACCACCGGCCACCGCCAGATCCCAGCACCACGGTCGCCGCCAGATCCCTGCACCACCGGCCGCCGCCACATCCCAGGACCACTGGCCGCCACCACATCCCACCTCTCGCGCCTCCCTGCCAACGCTCCTCCCTGCGCCGCCGCTAGTCAAGGTCGAGGACCACGGGGAGGGAAGCTCCAGCGACATCCGCCGCCTTGCAGATTGCCTCCTAGCGTCGCTGCCGCCTTGCAGATCTTGGTGGTTACCCGTCGGGTCCCCGTTTACCCGGCGGGTCGCGGGTCTGGTGGGGATCTGTACCCGCCAATCTATTTGGGGCGGGTCGCGGGGGCGGGGAAATGGGGCGGGGACGGGTATGGGGGGGCCGGACCCGGACCCGAACCCGGCGGGTGCCATCCCTACATCTGGAGGATCCAGCAGCTAAACTCTCCAACAAAATTCACGTCGAAATCATAGCGCGGCGACGAGCGGCCGGAGACGCACGCGTGATAAGGCTTCTGGAGGAGCCAGCGGCAGGAGGCTCTCCTCACATGACGCATCTGTGGTAGGCTCTACTCGCACGATGCGGCTGCCAGAGCAGCACTGGACTGGAGGTTACCGCAGGCAGGCAGGGATGGGCGCGCCTGGAGGTAGCCTGGGCTGGATGCGGCGGTGCAAGAGGAGGGCGGTGCCGCCACTGCCTCGTCATTTTGGTGCTCCATTGCTGCGCGCTAGCGGATCGACGCAGTGGTTGTGGCTGCTTATTATTTCTTAGTCCTCTATTGTATCTAATTTGATTTTTTTGGCAACTGTATGCCAAAAACGTTGGCCAAATTTTGACCAAGGGGTAGTATAGTCAATGTTTGAATACACACTGCAATACAAGTATTTTTTAGAACTATTATGCAAGTGAAGAGAATGACATAGATAGAGGTATGTGAAAATTGGAGTGGCATATCTCCAAGTTTGATTTTTATAATGACATTTTTCCAAACGGTGAAAGTTGAAGTGGCATATATCCAATTAACTTTTCATTATTAGGTATAGATTGCAACGAATATAGCTGTTCTACTGCTGTTATTAAAAAAAATTCTTTGTCAGCCTTCCGGAGACAAAAAAAAAAGTCAGCGATTTCGATCACGCGCCACGGAAAAAATAAAGTCGGCGATTCAGATCACGCTCTTGTCTTCACTAGGGAACTCCGGGCAGTTGCGCCTCAGAGTTAAGATTTGAACTTGGAAACGTCCTCCTATCCTATCGGCAGCTAGCCAGTCCTGCCCTCCAGCCAGTGATGCCGGCGCCAATGTCGTGTTCTCTCAGAAAAGGAATCCCGTGATCGACCGGAGCACGCAACTTGCCACCAAAGCGCGAGCCGCTAGCGTCGTCGCCGAGCGTGTGGCTGCCGGCAAAGCATGCTGCACCCGCTCATCGAGCGGGATGCGTGCGCCACCGGATAGATGTGCTACACGGTCACGTGACTTGCACGAGCAAGAGCAAACTGGTGATAGTGCTTCGTGTTCCACCTGTTGTCCTGGCCGAGTGGCCGTACGTTTCCTACGGTGCCTCACAACCACAAGACCTACTCGTACCGTCTTCATCCCCAAATACAACTGTTAAGAGTAATATCCTATGCTAGTAATTGAGGAAATATGTTATTTATTTGTTATCTCTCTTTTATGGTTAGGATCTTGTAATTGTCTATATAATGAGAAGCAATGGAATAGGCCCAATGTGGTCAATCCTCTCACATGGTATCAGCCTACAATCTCCTCTGATCGCTTCCGCACCCTCTCCCCGTCGCCCCTCCTCCTCCCACCAACCAAAACCCAAGCCGCCACCCCTCCGTTTCCTCTTCTCCCATGGCTCCCGAACCCGAGATCCATCCCAACGCGTACCTCTGGGCGCAGGCCACCGCTGTCTAGAGCATCCGCTCCCTCATTCCCGTCGTGCTCGACTTCAATACGTCCTTCTTCCCCAAGTGGCGCACCTTCTTCACCATCGTAATCACCACCTACGCCCTCGAAGATCACCTCACCACCACGCCCGCTCACAAACGACACCACATGGCTTCGCCTCGACGCCTTGGTCCTCTGCTGGATCTACGACGCCATGGCCCTCGACATCGTCAACCTTGTCATGACCACCGACGCCACCACGTACAAGGTCTAGACCGCCGTCAATGGCCTCTTTAACAACAACAAGAAAACCCGCGAGATCTATCTCGCTAAGGAATCCAGGAGCGTCAAGTAGGAGGATCGGTCTATCAATGACTACCTCCACCTCTAGAAGACAGCGGCCGACACCCTCGCCAAAGCCGGCGCCCCAGTATCCAATGAGGATCTCATCACCGATGTGATCAAGGGTCTCCACGAGCGCTATGATAGTGTGGCCGACATTGCGCCACTTCTCACCCCGTTTCCTTCGTTTCTCGCTTTCCGCAACATGTTGCTACAGGAGATGAAAATGGCCTGGCACTCCACCAACACATACGCCTCCGCCTTCCACGCCACCAAGGGCAGTCCGACTGGTGCCCCCAACGCACCCTCTCCTCCTCCCACTCCGGCGCCCCAGCTGTGGAGCCCCCCTCCACCTGTGGCTATATCGACGCCCTTCAACCCCTGAACTAGGGCCATCTAGATGTGGCCGATGCAGCACGACGCTGGCTCCAGCATCCTTGGCCGCGGCCCGGGTGCGCCCCCAGGCTCACGTCGTCGCCCCCGCCCCCGCGCTGGTGCCCTACTATGACCCGAGCCTCTACTACAACCCCTACCACGCTGGTGCTACCCCTGTTGGCGCCTACTACTCCGCTCCTCTGGCTTCACATGCACCGACATGGGATCCCTCTGCCCTCGTGCAACACTTCACCAACATGACGTTGTAGCCCCTGTCCCCACAGTGGGTCATGGACAGCGGCGCCACGGCTCATATTCCATCCAACCCTGGTACACTCGCCTCTCTTTCTCCTAACCCTAGCGCTCGTCACCTAGTTGTTGGCGATGGCTCCACCATTCCCGTCTCTCACTCCAGCCATGTCTCTCTTTCTTCGTTTTCGCCTACCCGACCTCTTCATCTTAGTCATGTCCTCGTTGCACCTCGCATCATTAAAAACTTAGTGTATGTCCGCCAATTCACCACTGATAATCATTGTTCTGTCGAATTTGACCCTCTCGTTTTTTCTGTGAAGGACCTTCCACCTCGTGGCGAGATTCTTCGATACAGTAGTACGGGGGAGCTTTACAGCTTTTCGCCACAACCACTGGCTCGCGCCCTAGCTTGATCCACCACCTCGGACATTTGGCACCGTCGTCTTGGCCATCCAGTACATGACGCCTCTCGCCGGCTTTCACAACATATCTCCTTTCCGTGTAATAAACAAATAAAAGATAGTTCTCTATGTCATGCGTGTCAGTTAGGACGCCATGTCTGTCTACCCTTTTATTTATCATCTAGTCGCACCACTCGTCCATTCGAGTTGGTTCATTGTGATCTTTGGACATCACTAATTTTGAGCGTTCATGCAACAAATATTTCTTAGTGATCCTTAATGATTTTTCACATTTTTATGGACTTTTCCTCTACGCCAAAAATCTGAAACCTACGCCATATTGTTATCTTTTCATGCGTTTGTCCATACACAGTTTAACTTCCCTCTGATGTCTATCCAATGCGATAACAGACGCGAATTCAATAACCAAAAACTGCACATCCTCGTCATCGCCCATGGCATCCATATTCGTTTTTCTTGGCCATAGACATCCCAACAAAACGGTAAGGCCGAGCGCGTCATACGTACTGTCAACGATATTGTACGGTCCCTCCTATTCCAAGCTAGCCTACAACCTTGTTTTTGGGTTGAATCCCTTCATACCGCTACTCACCTCCTAAACCTCCTCCCTAGGAAAAATATCACCGCGCCCTCCCCATGCTCTGCCCTATACAACACCCATCCCGACTACTCCACCCTCTGCGTTTTCGGTTGTCTATGTTATCCTAACAGCGCGTCCACCATGCCTAATAAACTCTCACCACGTTCTAGTGCTTGCGTTTTTCTCGGTTATTCCTCCCACCACAAAGGATACCATTGCATGGATCTTACGACTCTTCGCATAATCATTTCCCGTCATGTAGTTTTCGATGAGAACACATTCCACTTCACCACTCCTCAGCCACCTACGGCTGCCACGTACGAGTTTCTTGATGCTCCTCCACTCGTCGTCCCCCCTCCATCGCGCCTGCCCCGATCCCGAGTCGGCCACAGCTGACGCGCCGCTCGGCCCTCCCGCACGTGGTTGCGCCCGCTCTGTGTCTCCTGCATCTCCAATGCGCACACGCAGACGCTCCGGCATCCATGTCAGTCCCCATGAGCGGCTTGACCTCCATGTTGCTCATGTAAACAAGTACTCGTCGGTTCCCACATCCGCACGTGCAGCTCTCAAGGATCCCAACTAGCTCGATGCCATGAACGCGGAATACCGCGCCTTTCTCGCAATGAGACTTGGGAGCTTGTGCTTCCCCCTCAGGATGCCAACGTGGTCTCCGACAACTGGGTTTTTCGGCAAAATATCAAGCCGGATGGCTCCCTCGACCGCTACAAGGCCCGTTGGGTCCTTCGTGGCTTTTCTCAGGAGCACGACATCAACTTCGACGAGACCTTCGGCCCGGTTGTCAAACTGGCTACGGTGTGCATCATCCTCTCCATCGCGCTCTCCCTTAATTGGGACACTTGTCAACTCGATGTCAAGAATGCATTTCTTCATGGCACTCTCTCCGAGGTTGTCTACTGTCGACAACCCACCGGCTTCATCGACTCAATGCGTCCTCATCACGTGTGCCGCTTGAACCGTTCTCTCTACGGTCTCAAGCAGGCGCCATGCGCTTGGTACCAGCGCTTCGCGGCCTTCATCACCTCGACCGGCTTCACATGATCTAATTCTAACACCTCACTGTTCATTCTACAAAGCAAGGTAGGCACGGCCTTCCTCTTGCTGTATGTGGACGACATCGTCCTCACCGCCTCTTCGCCGCGGCTCCTCGACAGCATAACGGCCTCTCTCCGCTCCGAGTTCACCTTGATGGACATGGGAAGTCTTCACTACTTCCTCGGCATCGCGGTCACCCGTGACTCCTCTGGCATGCATCTTTCGCAAGCCAAGTACGCCGTGGAAATTCTCGACAAGGCCAGCATGAGCGCATGCCACACGGCGATGACACCAGTGGACACGTCTCCTAATCTGGCCGCCGACGCTGGACCTTCTGTTGCGGATCCTACCGAGTATCGTAGCCTCGCTGGTGCGCTACAATACCTCACCTTCACGCGGCTCGACATTGCCTACGTTGTTCAGCAGGTCTGCCTTCACATGCACGATTCTCGCAAATAGCACCTTGTCGCCATCAAGCGCATCCTGCGCTACATCAAGGGTACGATCACACACGGCCTGCAGCTCTACGCATCTTCCACTGGCTCCATGATCACCTATATCTACGCCGATTGGGCTAGTTGCCCTAATACTCGACGTTCTATGTCCGGCTTCTATGTCTTCCTCGGCGACAACCTTGTGTCTTGGTCTTCCAAACGCGAACACACGGTGTATCGCTCCAGCGCCAAGGCCGAGTACCGAGAAGTGGCTAACACCGTCGCCGAGTTGAGCTGGATCCGTCAGCTTCTTCACGAGGTGCATCGCCCTTCACCGAGCTCTACGGTTGTCTTCTGCGACAACGGCAGCACCGTCTACATGTCGACGAACCCCATCCAGCATCAACGCACCAAGCATATCGAGATCGACCTCCACTTCGTTCGCGGTTGTGTTTCTCTTGGGAAAGTGCGTATGCTCCATGTCCCCTCTTCGCTACAGTTCACAGACATCTTGGCGAGAAGGGTCTTCCGTCACTGTTGTTTTTGGATTTTCGGGCCGGTCTCAACGTCCACTCCCCTCCCGTTGTGACTGCGGGGCGGGGAGTGTTAGAGTAATATCCTACCTTAGTAATTGAGGAGATATGTTATTTATTTGTTATCTCCCTTTTATGGTTAGGATCTTGTAATTGTCTATATAATGAGAAGCAATGGAATAGGCTCAATGTGGTCAATCGTCTCACAACGGTATTTTTTGTTTCCTAAGTACAAATGTTTTGGTAAGCCTATTATAAATAAAACATCTTAGATTTAGAAACATACTAGGCAATACTACTACATTGTACTCCACGTAGTAGGATCGAGTTATTTGTGCATAGCATCCTCAAAGTCACAGGGTAGCCGCCCAACTGCCTACTGTGCCTAGGTGCTACACGTACATTTTCACACCGGTTGTCAATCATCGCGCCGCCTTCATCACAAATTTTAATCCGTACTACCGACCGTACTTGTTTTTCATCCTCGCGAATAATGGAGGACAGTGTACCGACTGTCCAAAACCTCTTTTACGGCTGGTTACAAACTTGGCTCATCGATCGGTCATTTACACTTGTGGAAAAGAGGCCTATAGATCCGAGTCGTATGGGCCATTAGCCCCGGTTCTGGATCCGGGGCTAGCCAGGTGGGGCTATTGCTAGCCCCGGTTCTGTCCTGAACCGCGGCTAACGGTGCTCCACGTGGGCGGCTGGCGAGCGAGGCCTAACAAGCAAAGGTCCTGGTTTTTAATAGTGTAGCATCCCAATTGTCTAACAACCAAAATGCTACTTGGTCTAGTAATATAATGGCTACTTCAAATATATAATTGTTGCATCATCATTATATCATGCTCATGTCACCATGCCACCTTGCATTTGAGCATCATATAAAACCCTTTTTGTTTTGGTTCTTCTCTCATATGCATTGTTAATTGTATTTGCCTCTTGATATTGTATTTGGTTCTTGATATATTGTTTAATGCCCAAGTTGAGTTGGGGGCATATCTCTTATTAACTCCACCACCTTTTATTCACCACCTTATAAATTCCACCTTCCATCATATATGAGCATTGCAACTTATTTGGTTTTACCTCTAGTTCATATGTGTTGGTGTGGATCCATTCTATCTCCACATGCTCTCATATATGCACCATATTGTTTTCACATTATTGGTTTATGAGAGCCACATGGCCACCTTTGCATGCCTTGTGAGTGGAACCTTTTTCCTAGCTTCCATATGGGTTGTTTTGGGGTTATCATCA
Organism: Avena sativa; assembly: GCA_916181665.1. NCBI lineage: Eukaryota > Viridiplantae > Streptophyta > Magnoliopsida > Poales > Poaceae > Avena > Avena sativa. Next base: position 255,755,005 of record OV702297.1, read on the forward strand.
TGTTGGGATATTTTTGGGCTTACTAAATACCTAGTGGCACATACACACTAGCAAGTCCCATTTCTATTCAAATATGGTCATCTCCCTCTACTCCACATGGGGCATCCTTTCAAATTCTTTTGCTTAGGCCTTACTCCACATTTTTGAGTGCATGAGAATAATGCCATGTAAATAATCTTGTTTTCACAAAATAAGCATGGTATTAATTATTATGCATGGCCCATGCAAGTACCACCTTTTGCTTGTCATTTGGATTTTATTTGATTTTTGAGTGGATCATCTCTATCTCTATCCCTTCTTTTGGCTTGATCTATTTTTGATCATGCTTATACCCTATCACCACATCCCTCTCTTTCTCTTGCCTTGATCTTGCTTGAGCTAGTCTTTGATCATGCTTGATCTTGTCAAAAAGATACCACATCACATCTCTCTCTCTCTCTCTCGCTCTCTCTCTTTCCTCTTCTTTTCACTTCCTCCATGCATGGTCATGTAGATCATACCTTAAACCCTAAACCTAGCTCACTCTCTAATCTCTCTCCTCTCTTTACCATCCTCTCTAAACCACACCCCACCTAATCTAAACCCTAACTACCATACCACCCCATCTACCCACATACCCCCCTCTAAACCAAACCCTAAATCACCCCATCTACCTCCCCTTGGTCTCACCATGTCGAGCCCTCCAGCTGGCCCCACCTGGCTACCCTCTCCCTGCTTAGCTACCAACCCCCAAACCTAACCCTAACCCGACCCTAGTACCACCCCAGCCCGAGCCAACCCTCCCCTCCTTTCTCCTCTCTCTCTCTGCCTGGTGTGCCCCACCCGAGCCTGGCCTCTCTCCTCCCTGCCTTGCCCCACCTGCCAGCCACCTCGCCCTGCCCTGCCCTGCCCGACCGAGCACGTGAAGGAGGGAGAAGAGAAAGGTGGTACCGAGCCACCTTTTCCATCTGCCGATCCCCACACGACACCTCCCTCTCTCTGCTTTATCTCCCTTCCTCGGCCTCACCTGCATCCCCAGATCTGCCCTACGCCTCGCCCTCTTCTCTCCTTCCTCTCCACCACCGTCTACCCCCCCAACGCTGGCCACCGTCTGCTACACCGGCGCTGCTCCGATCCAGACGACCAGCGCGACATGGAGGTGATCGAAGAGAACGAGGAGACGCCTAGGAGGCCGCCTGTACCCGCCGTCGAGGAGGAGACGCACCAGAGCCGGAGGACGTCTTCGACACCGACGCCAAACCCTAGATCCGGGTGCGCCAGCTCCGACGACGCTCTACCGCCCTCTGCTCGATCCGACCACGCCAACATCACCGCGGTGAGCTCCCTGACCCCCTGGACAAGGTCCGCTTCGCCGTGCTGCCCTAGCCTCGCCGGCCGTTTCTCCGAGCGCCCTCGGTGCGCCGTCGTGCACTGCTGTCCGCTAGCTTTCCCTCCGCGTAGCAACCTATCTAGGCCGCGCCGACCCTCCCTGACACCAAGCCCGACCCGCCGCACTGGCTCGCGCCCCGCAGCGCGCACCCGCACGTCCCAGGTTCGAATCCCCGCGTCGCGTCTGCGCGCGAGCACCGATCTGTCCGCAGGCAGAGAAAGAAGATCTACAGTACGGCCGCACTTTTGCTGATAACCCCCTGCTGTTTTTGCGTGCGCAACCCGCGGTCCAGCCTGGCCCATCTGTCGGTCTCAGTGAAGTTTTGCAGAAAAGCCCCCTGGTTTCTCCGGCCTTAACCCGCGCTCCCTCGCTCGGTCCACCTGGCAGCCCCCGCGCGACCGCTCGCTGACACGCGGGTCCGTGTGTGTCGTGGCCCCACATGTCATTCGCTTAAGCTAGTTTAGGCCGCGGTGTTAAACGTTTTCTGCGCGCTGTGGAGTCCCAGTCAGCACTGGCCCTACCCGTCAGTGACTGGGGTTAGCTGTTCCTGGGTATAAAAAGGTTTTCTAGATATCTGTTTTAATTCAAACTTATTTCAAATTAATTCAAATTCAAAATTAAATCTGTTTTTAATTATCTTTTGAAATATAAACCCATTTAATGCAAATAATATATGTTTTCAAATCAGAAAAATGTGAGGATTTCAAATATGCAATCCAAAATATATTTTGAACATTTAAAATTCCAAGTTGATTTAAATTACAAATAAAATGCCCTTTTGCCTTAAATAATTAATAACTTTTGTTTTATTAATCCAAATTCAACAAATGATATGTCTAAAATGATTAGCTCGGCGAGACCTTTCTGTTTATGCATTCCATGGTTTGATTTGAAGCATGCATCATATAAATATAATGTGTACAGCAACTTAATTGTGAATAAAATGGGGCCAAAACTAACTATAATGCTTTATTATTGTTTTCCACACCTCACCCATGCCATGCTACTTTAATGCCATGCAAATTGTGCATCATTCATCATGGAATGATTGCTTGCTTGATGCACTTTATTCATATGCTTGTGCACTTTATTTATGTTGGCCCTTGTTTGTTTGGTTCTTCTTCGAATAGACGCTGAGCAGGGGATATATCAAGAGAACCAGGAGCACTACCCAGATCCTTCTCTCGCTTCAACTGAGCTGCCAGGCAAGCACTACCACATGCTTGCATACATATAGTACCTATTGCCTCTTTCTTATTCTTGCATCATTGAGTCGCGATTGCATTAAAATGAATCCCAAGTATTGCATAGCCATTACTTTTAAACCCCACCGAAGCTTGTTCCTCCATCCCATGAGCCATTACTACAGGAGTTGTTTGAGCCATGCGAGTCGTAGAACAGCATGTGTAGGGTATGTGAGTGTCTGATGGATAACGAGGTACCTATACAACTTAATTTGAGTAGTAATGGGATAACTAATGAAAGTGGCATCGGTGAGCCATATTCGCTATTTGGTTTTTTAGGCTCACTTGTGTCCCGTAGGACCCCGAGTACTTGATTCCTGTTCCTTGAATATTCGCGCTATCCACATCCGGGAGGCTTATGAACCCCCCTGAGCCAGAGCTTGATTCATTCTTATTTCTTGGGGCCACAAACTAGTTTGAGGTTTTATTTACTATCCTGTACTTATGCCATGCTTTACTGCTTTATTTAAAATTGTGCGAGGTACTGCACACTGTACTGTTTAGGTAAGCAGAGTGTTTTCGCGGTGTCGACAAGCCCAGTCACATTTTCGGGTTCCCAGTCGTTCACAGCCACTGACGCAAACCTTGAGGCCGTCTCGGAGTCAGCTAACTTTGTTGCGGGTAGCTCAATGGGGTGGCCCCCTGAAATATTTCTGAATCCTGTAATTGCTTTGTCGTGACTGCCTCGTTGGGTTTTGATTTGGTTTTTCCGAGGCATATCGAGTGTGTGTTGCTATTTGTGCACCCCTGCAGGGTAAAACTTTCTGAAAGCCGTGTCCGCGGTTATGGACGACTTGGAGCACAGTTTCTCGATCATAGACAAGCATAACTAAAGTACCGCTTTTAATTTGACTAGACTAGGTACCTGACTAGTAAATAGTGCAACACTCACGGAATGGATAATAAAACTGCCAACAGATGGGGGGCTGTTCGTCCGCTTCCTCGTCGGTAAGCGAGGAGGAGGATGGATCTGTGGAGATTACCATTATAACCGTTATAACTGTTGTTATTAATTCACGGACATCCGTCTATCTATGGTTAGGCGGATGGTTAGCGAGTATCTATAGCATTGCTAGGGTTTACCTTTTGCTGCAATTGCGTCACCCCAGGTTGTGTCCCCTTTAGCGGCATAAAGACTTGCTGAGTACCCCTAGGGTCTCACACGATAAATTATTGGTTCAGATGAACAGGTACACTCGCAAGATGGATACTGGGTGGAAGAGACGGATGATGTGGGCAACGATCATTCAGTGTAGAGATTCCGGGAACGGGGATCCGTGAGATCTGTGGGCGGGATGTGCTTATTTATGGGGCATCTTATGCCGATTTGCTTCTTATCCGTACTCGGATTTTGTCTTCCGCTTCCGCTTGATACTCTGTTGATTGATGTATGAGGAGATATCCTAAACTATTATATCTATCTAGGATATTTGGATCTTGCCGTATGGCGTTGCTATATTTCCTTTCTTTTTAGATGGAATGGCTCTGATGTACTATTGTATGGTGGCTTGCATACATACTCATTTGTGTATGTAGTTAATCCCTTCGCCTGCCGATTACGCCGCCCGTTCTTGTCCCGATGTTTGGAAATGGTTGGGACGGCCGAAAGGTCTACCTATGAGTGGCATTTGGGCCCCACCGTACTATTTCAACCATTTCTGATCATCCAGGCTTGTACTAGGAGCGTAATTCACCGAGGTAGTTACAATTGGTATCATAGCCATCCCGACCTTCAGGATCTCAGCCAAATGGTCGTTGTCTGTCTAGCAAATATTTTGGTAGTTATGTATACTAGGGAAAAACAAAACGCGAGAGTAGGACTGCTTCCACTTTTCTTCTTACCCAACCACCACCCTTTTCTGGTAAGGAAGTGTAACGTTTTCAATCCTCTTCTTAAAATTCAAACTAGGATTCACGTGTTCTGGGATTCCGTAGTACCATAGGTTGTGTATCTGTGTGTGTGAGTGTGTGTGTGTGTAATCCCTTGTCTATCTGTTGCATCCAAGTTGTTATCTTTATCGGCCTTTTGGTTATCAACTGTTGGTACATTCCATACCAACAGGCTTTTGCAAACCGACGCGATCTATCTGATTCGTTGTATACCGACGCGATCTGTTTTACTCTTTGTTAACCGACGTTATCTTCTTTAGGATGTTCGTTTCCGTAGTTGCTAATCTTTAGGTTATCGTGAGAAGGAGGTGTTGAGATTTGTGTTTTACTTGTTCATGTGCGGAATAATGATTTGAGTGCGGGATGGAGTCGCGACCATACCACTACTCTTATCATTCGCTCTTGTATATTGAATTGGTAGAGTCACTAATCTTGATTCGTTAAGTAATTTTGCGCATCTATTGGTAGTTTAATGCCGAAATTTGTGGAAAAATTTTCTTTGATATATTTGTGTACCACACTCCTTTTCAGTCGTGTGCGATATGCTTAATATCTTCTAGGTGCTTTGAACTTTGTTGATATTTTAATATCATCTTAGTAAATTGTATCCTTTAATCTTGATTAATTCCATTTTGGTACTATTGTGGATTATTATTATTCTCCATTATAGTACTGACTTGTGTGTTATATCAATAACAGGATGGCACCACCACGCCGTTCTGAGGAGGACATACAACCTGAACTGGGAGCAGCGTTGTCAAGCATCGCCAATGCCTTGGCAGCAATGCAGCAGAACCGGCAGCGGTTTGAGGAAAGTGTCAGGAGGAATGAGTTTGTGCCGCTACCTCCACCTCCCAAGCGAGGAGACATCAAAAGCTTCCTGAAGTTCAACCCACGCCAATTTGATGTTTCTGATCAACCACTTGATGCTGATGATTGGTTGCGTGAGATGTCAAGGTTGCTGATGACTGCTGATGTTCCTGAGCAAGAATGGGTAAAGTGTGCTACTCACCTTCTGAAGGGAGATGCAGCTCTCTGGTGGGAGAATTACCTGAAGGCAAACTGCACTGGTTTTCAGCCTACTTGGGAACAGTTCACTGGAGCTTTCAAAGAGCAGTATCTGTCAGAAATTGTCATGGAGAGGATGAAGGAAGTGTTTCTCAACCTCAAGCAGGGCAATGATAATGTCAATACCTACATCAGGAACTTCATGAACCTTTCTCGCTATGGTGGCGATGAGATCTCTGATGACAAGAAGAAGCAAAAGAGGTTCAGGCAGGGGCTCAGTGCATCGATTAAGTATGCAATCACACATGCAAGGCCGGCATCGTTTCTGGAACTTCAGCATACACCTCTGCAGGAAGAGGCAAGTAGGCAAGTGTTTGAGGAGTCCAAGAAACACAGCCGTGATGCAGCAGGCTCTTCAGCTATGTCAGCTCCTTCTAAGCGTTGTGTCTGGGTTCCTAACACCCCACCGTCGCTCCCGGCTCCACCAAGACCTTCAAGCTACGCGGCAAGGCCACCAAACTTCCTCACTGCTGCTCCCAGGGGCTACAACCACCACTACCCTGGAGCGCCTGGCGGAGTCCCTGGCTACGTTGCTCCACGTCCACCTGGTGCTTGTTACACTTGTGGAGACTCTGGGCATCAACAATGGAACTGTCCGATGAAGAACAAGGCTCTTCCTCCACCACCTCCAAGATCTGCGCAAGCTCTCCTTTGGTTCGTGCACCACCACCTCGGGCTCTCAACATCAACACCAAGCCCGGGTCTGCTGTTGCTCGTGCCAACTGCATCAACGCTGCTCAAGCTGAGCATGCACCTGGAGTTGTGATGGGTATGCTTCCCGTTAACTCAGTTCCTGCAAGAGTTTTGTTTGATTCTGGTGCATCGCATTCTTTTGTGTCTCACAAGTTTGCACATGAGAATGAGTTAGTGATGGATCCTCTCCTTAAGCGGTTAATGGTCCTATCTCCTGGAGCAAAGATGGCAGCTTCTCAAATCAGCCATGGCAATCAAATTGAGATTGGTGGCTCTTCGTTCTCGGCTTCCTTGATTGTTCTGGGCAATTCTGACATTGATGTCATCTTGGGCATGGATTGGTTGACAGCAAATGCAGCTGTGATTGATTGTGCTGAACGCTCGGTTTCTCTGAAGATTCCTGAAGGCCATATAGTCTATTCTCCAAGTCTGATTCCTGCTATCCAGCTTTTCTCTTTGGCAGCTCTGAATGTTGATGCTATGGAAGCTATTCAGAGTGTTCCGGTGGTCTGTGAGTTCCCAGATGTCTTTCCTGAAGAGTTGCCAGGTATGCCTCCGGATCGTGAGGTTGAGTTTGTTATTGAGCTTGAACCTGGTACCGCTCCTATCTCCAAGCGGCCGTATAAGATGGGTCCTGCTGAGTTGGCTGAACTCAAACGTCATCTTGATGAACAAGAGAAGTTGGGTTTCATTCAGCATAGTACTTCTTCTTGGGGTAGCCCAACTCTCTTTGTGAAGAAGCGAGATCAGACTGATAGACTTTGTGTTGACTATCGGGCTCTCAATGCTAAAACCATCAAGAATAAATATCCCCTTCCGCGGATTAATGATCTCTTTGATCAGCTAGCTGGAGCTGTGGTTTTCTCTAAGCTGGACTTGAGGAGTGGTTATCACCAAATCAAGATTCGCAAGGAAGATGTTCCGAAGACAGCTTTCACCACCCGCTATGGCCTGTATGAGTACACGGTCATGTCTTTCGGTCTCACCAACGCACCTGCCACCTTCTCGAGGCTCATGAACTCGGTTTTCATGGAGTATCTTGATAAGTTCGTTGTGGTCTACCTGGATGACATCCTAGTCTATTCTAAGTCAAAGGAAGAACATGAAGAACACCTTCGGTGTGTCCTAAGCAAGCTTCGTGAGAACCGCTTGTATGCAAAGTTCTCCAAGTGTGAGTTTTGGCTGCCTCAAGTTACCTATCTTGGTCACGTCATCTCTGCCAAGGGCATTGCAGTCAATCCGGAAACTGTGAAGACAATTGTTGAATGGCTTCCTCCTGTTAATGTCAAAGAAGTGAGGAGTTTCCTTGGTTTGGCTAGTTATTGCCGTCGCTTCGTTCAGAATTTTTCGAAGATAGCGAAGCCTCTTACCGATCTCCTCAAGAAAGGCAAGAAATATCTTTGGACTCCTGCATGTCAAGCAAGCTTTGAGACACTCAAAGAGAAGCTCACTTCCACACCAGTCTTGGTTCCTCCGGATACATCCAAGCCGTTTCAGATATTCTGTGATGCCTCTTTGCATGGATTGGGTGCGGTCCTCATGCAAGAAAAACAAGTTGTTGCTTATGCCTCTCGTCAGTTGAAGACGCATGAGATCAACTATCCTACACATGACCTCGAGCTCGCAGCAGTTGTCTTTGCTTTGAAAGTATGGAGGCACTACTTGCTTGGCAACCGTTGTGAAATCTTTTCTGATCACAAGAGTCTGAAGTATATCTTTACTCAGCCTGATCTCAACCTTAGGCAAAGGAGATGGATTGAAGCAATCAATGACTTCGATTTGACCATCAACTACACTCCGGGCAAAGCTAATGTCATGGCAGATGCTCTCAGCCGCAAAACTTATGTCAACAACCTCATGATGGAAGAACAACAGCCTCTCTTGTGCGAGGAATTCCGTCAGCTCAACCTGGAAATTGTGGAACAAGGGTATCTCCAGAACCTTCTAGCAACACCTCTCTTGGAAGAAAAGGTTCGCTCTTCTCAGCTTGGTGATCCGCACACAAGAAAGATCATCTCCAGGATTCAGCTTCCAAAGTATGAGTCCTTCCACGTCGATGATCAAGGCACGCTTTTCTTTGAACACCGGATGTTTTTTCCAAACTACCCGGGTTTGAGAGAGCAAGTTCTCAAGGAGGCGCACGATTCTGTCCTTTCTATCCACCCTGGCAGCACAAAGATGTACATGGACTTGAAAACACAATATTGGTGGCCTGGTTTGAAAAGGTATTGTGCCAAGTATGTCTCGGAGTGTGATGTCTGTCGCAGAGTGAAAGCGGTCCATCAGAAACCTTCCGGTCTTCTACAGCCATTGAAACCCCCGGAATGGAAATGGGAGAAAGTAGAGATGGACTTCATCACTGGTTTTCCTAGGTCGCAGAAGGGCAACAATGCAATCTTTGTTGTCATTGACAGGTTTCTAAAGTGTCTCACTTCTTCCCCATCAAGGAAACCATTTCTGCAATTCAGTTGGCGGAGCTCTATATCAACAGAATTGTCTCTCTGTATGGGGTTCCTCTCGAGATCAGTTCAGACCGTGGAAGCATCTTCACCTCCAAGTTCTGGGAGAGTTTCCAAAATGCTTTGGGAACAAAGTTGAACTTTAGCACAGCCTACCACCCTCAGTCGCAAGGACAAGTTGAAAGGATCAATCAGATTCTGGAGGATATGCTTCGTGCTTGCGTCATCTCTTTTGGCATGAAGTGGGAAGAATGTCTTCCTTATGCTGAGTTCTCTTACAACAACAGCTTCCATAAAAGTCTAAAGATGGCACCATTTGAGGCTCTCTATGGTCGCAAATGCAGAACTCCGATTGGTTGGTCGGGTGCAGGTGAAAGGATCTTGTTTGGCCCTGACATTGTGACTCAAGCGGAGGAGAAGGTTCACATCATTCTTGAAAATCTGAGAATTGCTCAAAGTCGCCAGAAGAGCAATTATGACAGGAAGCACACAAACATGGAGTATGTCCCTGGTGATCTCGTTTACCTTCGTGTCACTCCCATGAGAGGCACGTACCGCTTTGGTATCAAAGGGAAGCTGGCTCCTAGATACATCGGTCCCTTCAAAGTTCGTGGAAGAAGAGGAGAAGTTGCTTATGCTCTTGAGCTCCCGGAAAAACTCAAGGTCCATGATGTTTTCCACATCTCTCAGCTCAAGAAGTGCTTCAAGGATCCCGGCAGGACCGTGGACCATGAGCTTATCAATCTTCAAGAAGACCTGTCTTATCAAGAACACCCCACAAAAATCCTCGAAGTCGCAGAAAGAAGGACTCGCAACAAGTCCATCAAGTTCTGCAAGGTGCAGTGGTCGCACCATTCTGTTGATGAAGCCACTTGGGAACGTGAAGATGAGCTCCGTGCCAAGTATCCTACCCTCTTCGTGTCTTCTTCTTCATCCTAGAATCTCGGGGCGAGATTCCTGTTTAGTGGGGGAGAGTTGTAGCATCCCAATTGTCTAACAATCATAATGCTACTTGGTCTAGTAATATAATGGCTACTTCAAATATATAATTGTTGCATCATCATTATATCATGCTCATGTCACCATGCCACCTTGCATTTGAGCATCATATAAAACCCTTTTTGTTTTGGTTCTTCTCTCATATGCATTGTTAATTGTATTTGCCTCTTGATATTGTATTTGGTTCTTGATATATTGTTTAATGCCCAAGTTGAGTTGGGGGCATATCTCTTATTAACTCCACCACCTTTTCTTCACCACCTTATAAATTCCACCTTCCATCATATATGAGCATTGCAACTTATTTGGTTTTACCTCTAGTTCATATGTGTTGGTGTGGATCCATTCTATCTCCACATGCTCTCATATATGCACCATATTGTTTTCACATTATTGGTTTATGAGAGCCACATGGCCACCTTTGCATGCCTTGTGAGTGGAACCATTTTCCTAGCTTCCATATGGGATGTTTTGGGGTTATCATCATGTTGGGATATTTTTGGGCTTACTAAATACCTAGTGGCACATACACACTAGCAAGTCCCATTTCTATTCAAATATGGTCATCTCCCTCTACTCCACATGGGGCATCCTTTCAAATTCTTTTGCTTAGGCCTTACTCCACATTTTTGAGTGCATGAGAATAATGCCATGTAAATAATCTTGTTTTCACAAAATAAGCATGGTATTAATTATTATGCATGGCCCATGCAAGTACCACCTTTTGCTTGTCATTTGGATTTTATTTGATTTTTGAGTGGATCATCTCTATCTCTATCCCTTCTTTTGGCTTGATCTATTTTTGATCATGCTTATACCCTATCACCACATCCCTCTCTTTCTCTTGCCTTGATCTTGCTTGAGCTAGTCTTTGATCATGCTTGATCTTGTCAAAAAGATACCACATCACATCTCTCTCTCTCTCTCGCTCTCTCTCTTTCCTCTTCTTTTCACATCCTCCATGCATGGTCATGTAGATCATACCTTAAACCCTAAACCTAGCTCACTCTCTAATCTCTCTCCTCTCTTTACCATCCTCTCTAAACCACACCCCACCTAATCTAAACCCTAACTACCATACCACCCCATCTACCCACATACCCCCCCTCTAAACCAAACCCTAAATCACCCCATCTACCTCCCCTTGGTCTCACCATGTCGAGCCCTCCAGCTGGCCCCACCTGGCTACCCTCTCCCTGCCTAGCTACCAACCCCCAAACCTAACCCTAACCCGACCCTAGTACCACCCCAGCCCAAGCCTCCCCTCCCCTCCTTTCTCCTCTCTCTCTGCCTGGTGTGCCCCACCCGAGCCTGGCCTCTCTCCTCCTTGCCTTGCCCCACCTGCCAGCCACCTCGCCCTGCCCTGCCCTGCCCGACCGAGCACGTGAAGGAGGGAGAAGAGAAAGGTGGTACCGAGCCACCTTTTCCATCTGCCGATCCCCACACGGCACCTCCCTCTCTCTCTGCTTTATCTCTCTTCCTCGGCCTCACCTGCATCCCCAGATCTGCCCTACGCCTCGCCCTCTTCTCTCCTTCCTCTCCACCACCGTCTACCCCCCCAACGCTGGCCACCGTCTGCTACACCGGCGCTGCTCCGATCCAGACGACCAGCGCGACATGGAGGTGATCGAAGAGAACGAGGAGACGCCTAGGAGGCCGCCTGTACCCGCCGTCGAGGAGGAGACGCACCAGAGCCGGAGGACGTCTTCGACACCGACGCCAAACCCTAGATCCGGGTGCGCCAGCTCCGACGACGCTCTACCGCCCCTCTGCTCGATCCGACCACGCCAACATCACCGCGGTGAGCTCCCTGACCCCCTGGACAAGGTCCGCTTCGCCGTGCTGCCCTAGCCTCGCCGGCCGTTTCTCCGAGCGCCCTCGGTGCGCCGTCGTGCGCTGCTGTCCGCTAGCTTTCCCTCCGCGTAGCAACCTATCTAGGCCGCGCCGACCCTCCCTGACACCAAGCCCGACCCGCCGCACTGGCTCGCGCCCCACAGCGCGCACCCGCACGTCCCAGGTTCGAATCCCCGCGTCGCGTCTGCGCACGAGCACCGATCTGTCCGCAGGCAGAGAAAGAAGATCTACAGTACGGCCGCACTTTTGCTGATAACCCCCTGCTGTTTTTGCGTGCGCAACCCGCGGTCCAGCCTGGCCCATTTGTCGGTCTCAGTGAAGTTTTGCAGAAAAGCCCCTGGTTTCTCCGGCCTTAACCCGCGCTCCCTCGCTCGGTCCACCTGGCAGCCCCCGCGCGACCGCTCGCTGACACGCGGGTCCGTGTGTGCCGTGGCCCCACATGTCATTCGCTTAAGCTAGTTTAGGCCGCGGTGTTAAACGTTTTCTGCGCGCTGTGGAGTCCCAGTCAGCACTGGCCCTACCCGTCAGTGACTGGGGTTAGCTGTTCCTGGGTATAAAAAGGTTTTCTAGATATCTGTTTTAATTCAAACTTATTTCAAATTAATTCAAATTCAAAATTAAATCTGTTTTTAATTATCTTTTGAAATATAAACCCATTTAATGCAAATAATATATGTTTTCAAATCAGAAAAATGTGAGGATTTCAAATATGCAATCCAAAATATATTTTGAACATTTAAAATTCCAAGTTGATTTAAATTACAAATAAAATGCCCTTTTGCCTTAAATAATTAATAACTTTTGTTTTATTAATCCAAATTCAACAAATGATATGTCTAAAATGATTAGCTCGGCGAGACCTTTCTGTTTATGCATTCCATGGTTTGATTTGAAGCATGCATCATATAAATATAATGTGTACAGCAACTTAATTGTGAATAAAATGGGGCCAAAACTAACTATAATGCTTTATTATTGTTTTCCACACCTCACCCATGCCATGCTACTTTAATGCCATGCAAATTGTGCATCATTAATCATGGCATGATTGCTTGCTTGATGCACTTTATTCATATGCTTGTGCACTTTATTTATGTTGGCCCTTGTTTGTTTGGTTCTTCTTCGAATAGACGCTGAGCAGGGGATATATCAAGAGAACCAGGAGCACTACCCAGATCCTTCTCTCGCTTCAACTGAGCTGCCAGGCAAGCACTACCACATGCTTGCATACATATAGTACCTATTGCCTCTTTCTTATTCTTGCATCATTGAGTCGCGATTGCATTAAAATGAATCCCAAGTATTGCATAGCCATTACTTTTAAACCCCACCGAAGCTTGTTCCTCCATCCCATGAGCCATTACTACAGGAGTTGTTTGAGCCATGCGAGTCGTAGAACAGCATGTGTAGGGTATGTGAGTGTCTGATGGATAACGAGGTACCTATACAACTTAATTTGAGTAGTAATGGGATAACTAATGAAAGTGGCATCGGTGAGCCATATTCGCTATTTGGTTTTTTAGGCTCACTTGTGTCCCGTAGGACCCCGAGTACTTGATTCCTGTTCCTTGAATATTCGCGCTATCCACATCCGGGAGGCTTATGAACCCCCCTGAGCCAGAGCTTGATTCATTCTTATTTCTTGGGGCCACAAACTAGTTTGAGGTTTTATTTACTATCCTGTACTTATGCCATGCTTTACTGCTTTATTTAAAATTGTGCGAGGTACTGCACACTGTACTGTTTAGGTAAGCGGAGTGTTTTCGCGGTGTCGACAAGCCCAGTCACATTTTCGGGTTCCCAGTCGTTCACAGCCACTGACGCAAACCTTGAGGCCGTCTCGGAGTCAGCTAACTTCGTTGCGGGTAGCTCAATGGGGTGGCCCCCTGAAATATTTCTGAATCCTGTAATTGCTTTGTCGTGACTGCCTCGTTGGGTTTTGATTTGGTTTTTCCGAGGCATATCGAGTGTGTGTTGCTATTTGTGCACCCCTGCAGGGTAAAACTTTCTGAAAGTCGTGTCCGCGGTTATGGACGACTTGGAGCACAGTTTCTCGATCATAGACAAGCATAACTAAAGTACCGCTTTTAATTTGACTAGACTAGGTACCTGACTAGTAAATAGTGCAACACTCACGGAATGGATAATAAAACTGCCAACGGATGGGGGCTGTTCGTCCGCTTCCTCGTCGGTAAGCGAGGAGGAGGATGGACCTGTGGAGATTACCATTATAACCGTTATAACTGTTGTTATTAATTCACGGACATCCGTCTATCTATGGTTAGGCGGATGGTTAGCGAGTATCTATAGCATTGCTAGGGTTTACCTTTTGCTGCAATTGCGTCACTCCAGGTTGTGTCCCCTTTAGCGGCATAAAGACTTGCTGAGTACCCCTAGGGTCTCACACGATAAATTATTGGTTCAGATGAACAGGTACACTCGCAAGATGGATACTGGGTGGAAGAGACGGACGATGTGGGCAACGATCATTCGGTGTAGAGATTCCGGGAACGGGGATCCGTGAGATCTGTGGGCGGGATGTGCTTATTTATGGGGCATCTTATGCCGATTTGCTTCTTATCCGTACTCGGATTTTGTCTTCCGCTTCCGCTTGATACTCTGTTGATTGATGTATGAGGAGATATCCTAAACTATTATATCTATCTAGGATATTTGGATCTTGCCGTATGGCGTTGCTATATTTCCTTTCTTTTTAGATGGAATGGCTCTGATGTACTATTGTATGGTGGCTTGCATACATACTCATTTGTGTATGTAGTTGATCCCTTCGCCTACCGATTACGCCGCCCGTTCTTGTCCCGATGTTTGGAAATGGTTGGGACGGCCGAAAGGTCTACCTGTGAGTGGCATTTGGGCCCCACCGTACTATTTCAACCATTTCTGATCATCCAGGCTTGTACTAGGAGCGTAATTCACCGAGGTAGTTACAAATAGGAACCAGGGCTATTGCTCTTCTACCGCGGCAGGAAAACGGCCCGTTTTTGTGCCGCGACAGGATCCGTTTCCTGCTATTTTTCATTTATTTTTTTGGACATTTTTTTAATTTGTGTTTTGCACTAAATTGGATGGCATAATTAATACTAGATACAACAATGAAGAAACAACTATATAGTGCACATCATCGTCGCGAATATATTACACCATCTCATCTAATGTGCGTTGTCGAACATATTACAAAATGTACGCACCACGAGTTATTACATGCACATTACAAAACATATCACACTCGCATATCCATCGGCGGGGAATAGTATTCTCCATTCGGATCTAGGACCTCGGCATCTATGAATCCGACAATTTCCTCTTAAATTGTTCGTATGCGTTCTTATAGTAGAAGACCGTCCCGCAACCGTTCAACCTAATATAATTTAAAGAAGGGGTCAATATATATGAATTAATGAAAATTAATACAATTGATGGTAATAAACTAAAGTTATGAATATTGTTTATCGTACTTCAATTTTTTTAAGTCCCTCTTTGCGACAGTATATTTGGTCGTCTGGCGAATGAACTCGCATACATAGTAGCCACATAAGTTATTCCCGGGTTCCTGCCTCAAGCACTTTACGAGAACATATATAGTTCAATCAAAATAATATTCAAGCATGATATTGAAACTAGAATCAAAGAGATGCGCGGATCTAGCTAGTACTACTTACATTAAGTTGTTGAAATGTAAGCTCTTGCTTCCAAATGCCAATAGCCTTGGCGGTGAACCATTTCCAAGCCCTGCCCGGCAAAGAAGATGAATAACGGAGTTCTATATTGATCATTTGCTATCAGCGAGGAAATAGTGCCGATATAGTGACATAATGATTGAAATTACCTCTGGATGCATGCTTGCATGTCCGCCCACTCATTGAGGTCTTTGCATTTCGAGACCATGACTTTTACTATTCCATCATCGGGCTTAATGATTAGTAGGATATAGTGGAAGATGCGCTCGCATAACGAGTCAATTATACACTTAACATCGAGTAAGCCAAATATAATGTATACAAAACAGTAACACTCACTCGTAGTTGTAAGGAAATAATATTTCCCTTTTGGTCTCGTGAAACCTTAACGCTTGTACCAAGTTGTTCTCTGTCACCTCGGGTCTCAGGTGGAGAACATTTTGATAAACGATATTTGGGTCAATGAACCCAATGAACATAAATTGGAGAATCTTCATTCTGTAAAATAAATATAGTGATGAGTAAGATTATACATGCAATAAACGATAGCTGAGCTAGAAAGACTTAATTACATAAATTAATAATACTTACAAACAATAGGCACTCATGATAGATTTGTCGAGGGCGTCTTGTTGGTATAACTGAAATAACTCATCAAATTCAATCATTACCACGCCATCTCCATGCCCATAATGCTCGTTTCTATGTGCAATGTTGATCCAGTTTTCGTTAGCAGCAGATTGTCGCATGTACCAGATATGCAATCTTCGCATTTTTATTGGTAGCTCCTTGACTAACTCAGGTTTGACAAGAGGGTACCCGTGCCGATACTTGTATGCTATGTCAGCGAATTCATCTATATGGTTTAAGTACCTACGAATAGACATGCCTTGAGCCGCTGCCGCTTCTCCGTACAACTCTACTAACTCCGGATCAGTTTCCGGATCATACCTCTGCTCGGCCGCAACTCTCCTCGACCGCACCTCGGCATCGGAATACATTTTTAGCAGGGGGCACGATTGATTTTTCTATTCTCCGAGCTGGGCAACTGATTTCTCGCTTGATTTTCCACTGGAGCTGATACTCCGCAACAGTTGTTCTTTTGTCTCAGCCGACTTGCGAATAGAGCGGTCATAGTCTTCTGGTAGCGTCGGCGGGTACATGGCCATGAGCTTCACCTGGGCTATTGCCTGTGCTACATCTTCTTCGGTGCGTGGAAAGATTGGCTCTATCGGCTTCTTCTTGTTAGCTATGTCAATCTTCCACTTTTGATAACTGGCTTCTGAGGCCGCATCAAGTTGCTCGTTTGTCATCTCCCCAGGTCGGGGGATACTGAAATCTATATTTGCATGGGGTACTTTTGGGAGGGGCGATATCTTACGTTTCGGTGATATGAACCTCTTGCTGCTGCTGCTGCCCCTCGTAGTCGTACGACCCCTTTTCCGCTTTGGAGATGGCGGCGGTGGGGACGGCTGCGACGGTGATGGAGACGGTTGCGCTGGAGAATGGTAATGTGGCACCTCTTCGTTTGGATCCACCTCTGGCGCCGGCAGGGTGAAATTAAGCATGAGCTTTGTCCAAAGGTTTTCTTTGGTTGCTTGGCCGACATATGACACGGTTTCCGCCTTTGTCTACCTCCACTCTCGAGTGGTGATAGGGATGTGGTCCCTAACGACAACTCCGCATGCCTTCACAAATTTCTTTGCAACATTATCAGGTTCAATTGGTTTCCCTACTTTATCAACCTTTTCGATTCTATACTGGACACCATCATCCATCTTCTTGTTTGGGCCTCGTTTAGTCCGTACTGACGATTTCCTCGATCCAGAGGGCTAAAAGAAGAAGGAGCTAGCGCGTTAATATATGTATTTCATATGGTCACTTGTTAAATACATTAGTGCACATCACATATAGAATACACCTCGCCGGAGCCGTCGACTTCTCTCTCTTCGACTTCTTGCTTGTCGTCTTCTCCCCCATCGGAGCCGTCGAGTCCTCCCTCACCCGAGACGTCGGCGTCTACCTTAGCGGAGCATCTACCTCCTCGGCTGAGAGACTCATCTCCCTCTCCGGAGTCGTTCAGAAACTGCATGGTGACATCGCCAACAATAACTTCATCCCCGCGGATGAAACCCTCCATAATGTTCTCCTGATAATCGTCTCTGCCGAGTCCTGGATCCATAGTATCTGCAAACAAAAGAATACACAGAAATAGTTAACAGAAGCGGCGGACGGCCTTCTCCTGACTCCGCCACAGCCACCGAGCCGCCGCCTTCCTACTCCGCCGCGAAACACGGCCCGACGCCACCTCCGCGGCCCCCGTGCTCCGCCACCAAGCACACACTCGACGCTACCTCCGCGACCCCCGTGCTCCGCCACCAAGCACGCCCCGACACTACCTCCGTGCCCCCGTGCTCCGCCACCAAGCACGCCCCTGACGCCACCTCCGTGGCCCCTGTGCTCCGCCACCAAGCAAGCCCCCGACGCTACCTCCGCCACGGACGTGCATCTCCGACAGCACCTCGTCCCCTCCGCCTCCCACGCAGCAAATAGTCGCGGCGGCGAGCGATGCGTGCGCACAGCGGCGAGCGGCGCACGGCGGCAAAGAAGGGAACGGCGGCACAGGCTCACACGCGCACGGCGGCGGCGGCTCGAGCTCGTGCACGGCGACGGCGACGGCGGCGGTGGCGGCTCGGGCTCGTGCACGGCGGCGGCGCGCGGCGGCGGCTCGGGCGTGCACGCACGCACGGCGGCGGTGGCGGCATAGGCGCGTGCACGCGCACACGTTGGCGGCGGTGGCGGATCAGGCTCGTACACGCGCGCACGGCGGCGGCGGTGGCGGCACAGGCGCGTGCACGCGCGCACGTCGGCGGCGGTGGCGGCTCGGGCTCGTACACGCGCGCACGGCGGCGGCGGTGGCGGCATAGGCGCGTGCACGTGCGCTCGTGCACGCGCGCACGGCGGCGGCGGCGGTGCGCGCGCACGGCGGCGGTGGCTCGGTCTCGTGCACGCAAGAGGAGAAAAAGGAGAGGAGACCGGCGGCGGCTCACCTTGCGCTCGTGGAGCGGAGACCGGCGGCGGTGCTCGGGAGGCGCGGGCCGGCGGCGGAACGAGCGTGGAGGCGCGGCCGGCAGGGAGGACACGGCGGTGACGACAGGGAGGAACGCGGAGGCGCGGGCCGGCGGCGGGGTTGCGCAGCCTGACGGCGTCTGCTTCTCCACGCGTGCGTGAATGGGGAGGAAGGAGGGCAGCGCCGATCTAAAGTAGGAGGAGCATCGGCCCCGGTTCCTACCAAGAACCAAGCCTGACCCGTGGTTATTGGCCCAGAAATTTCCGGCTGGCGTGCATCGTGGGCTATTAGCCCCGGTTCTTGGGCCGAACCGGGGCTAATAATCCTTTTTCGAAAAAAGATTGAGTTTTTTGTAGGTTCCCGCCTTTTTTTCTAGATTTAGGAGCATTATTACATATGTATTTTTCAAAGCAAATTTATTTTGAATTTCAAAAATCTGTATTCCATATTTTCATATGTATTTTTCAATTAAAAATGCATTAACAAATATGTATTCCATATTTTTGAATTTTGAAAACACTTTCAACATGAAAAGTCTTCAAAATTGAATAAATAATCCAAAGCCATTTTCTGTTTTCTAAAATAACTATTCTTACTAACAATTTTTGCAGGAGGAAGTTTCTGAACGGGCATTAAAAATTTAAAAATGACCAACTGTTCTGTGAAGCAACCACCAAATTAAATATGAAATCTTACTTAGACAATTTCCCAACCGGTGTATCTGGAACGGGCATAAATAATTCAAAAATAATCCAAACAATGTGTAACCTTCGCGTGGTGTCATTTTATGTGTCAAAATTACAAGAAAAAATATTATACTTGGAAGATTGAAAACATCACATAAGTTTTAATACATGAGGGCACACATAAGTTCTACATGAAAGTCATGAATCCTTCTTCGCGTATGTCGATCCCTTGCCTATGATCGCTTCTTAGGCCGTAACCATGGAGCATCTTCATTATTTAACGGGATGCTTGGGTCAGTTTTCACGGTGAAGGGCGGAATTTCATCAAACTTATCATAATCTGCTGACATGTCTGTCTTGTCCTTGATTCCCACGATGTTTATTTTCTCTGAAAGAACTATGTGACGCCTGGGCTCATCGTCTGATGTATTCGTTTGCTTATTTTTTTTCTTTTTTCGGTCTAGAGGACATGTCTTTCACATAGAAAACCTGAGCCACATCGTTGGCTAGGACGAATGGCTCGTCTTTGTAACCAAGATTCTTGAGATCCACTGTTGTCATTCCGTACAGTTGGTCTACCTTTACCCCATTCATGTTGACCCAACTGCACCGAAACAGAGGGACCTTAAAAGTAGGTCCATAGTCAAGTTCCCATATTTCCTCTATGTAACCATAGTATGTGTCCTTTTTCCCATTCTCGCCTATTGCATCAGAGCGGACACCACTATTTTGGTTGGTGCTCTTTTTATCTTGGCCGATCGTGTAAAATATATTCCTATTTATCTCGTACCCTTGGAAAGTCAATACAGTCGAAGATGGTGACGCAACCAACAAGTAGAGCTGATCTCCAATAGTGTTTTCATTCAGGAGACGTGCTCGCAACCAACTTCCGAAAGTCTCCATGTGTTTTTCTTCGATCCAAGAGTCAGCATTCCCTGGGAACTTGGAGCGTACAACATTCCTGTGTTCCTCGATATACGGAGCCACGAAGGTGGAATTTCGTAGAACTGTGTAGTGCGCTTGAGTGAAAGAACACCCGTCCCTACATATCACTGCTTTCTTTCCTAGCGTGCCTTTTCCACTTAGCCTCCCCTCATGCCGCGATTTAGGAACACCAAGCGGCTTAAGGCCAGGAACAAAGTCAACGCAGAACCCAATGACCTCCTCTGTTCCATAGCCCTTGGAGATGCTTTCTTCTGGTCTAGCACGGTTACGAACATATTTCTTTAAGACTCCCATGAACCTCTCGAAGGGTAATACATTGTGTAGAAATACAGAACCAAGAATGGAAATCTCGTCGACTAGGTGAACCAGGAGATGCGTCATAATATTGAAGAAGGACGGGGGGAACACCAACTCGAAACTGACAAGACATTGGACCACATCCCTCTGTAGCCTTTCCAGACTTTCTCGATCGATTACCATCTGAGATATTGCATTGAGGAATGCACATAGCTTCACAATGGGTACTCGAACATTTTCCGGTAGAAGCCCCCTCAATGCAACCGGAAGCAACTTCATCATAATCACTTGGCAGTCATGAGACTTCAGGTTCTGAAATTTTTTCTCTGCCATATTTATTATTCCCTTTATATTTGACGAGAAGCCATCCGGGACCTTGATACTACTCAGACATTCAAAAAAGATTTCCTTCTCTGCTTTCGTAAGAGCATAACTTCTTAAGTATTGACGCTCTTTATCACTATGCTTGTTGTATGGGTCTTTCATACATTGCTGGTCCTCCCGTGCTTCTGGTGTGTATTTTGACTTCCCATACACGCCCAGGAAGCCTAGCAGGTTCAGCAAAGATTCTTCGTCACGTGCATCACGTCGATTGAAGACCGGACCTCTAGGAATTCCCAATAGGGTAGCTCCCAAAATATTGATTTCTTCTTCCACATGGCCGCGTGTCCGGTAACGTTGTCTTTCGGAACAGATTGACCACTAGGACCCTTTCCAAAGATTACTTCCAGGTCCCTCACCATACCAAATACATCAGCACCATTAGGGAGCTTAGGCTTCTTCCGGTGATCTGCCTCACCATTGAAATGCTTGCCTTTCTTTCTCACTTGATGATTGGTCGGAAGAAATTGACGACACCCCAGGTACACAACCTTCTTACATTTCTCCAAATATATACCTTTAGTATTATCTAAACAGTGTGTGCATGCATTGTATCCCTTGTTTGATTGTCCTGAAATGTTACTAAGAGCTGGCCAATCATTGATGGTTACGAACAACAACGCTCGTAGGTCAAATTCCCGCTGTTTATGCTCGTCCCACACACGTACACCTGGTTCGGCCCACAACTGCAAAAGTTCATCGACTAATGGCCTTAGGTACACATCAATGTCGTTGTCGGGTTGCTTAGGTCCTTGGATGAGCACTGGCATCATAATGAACTTCCGCTTCATGCACAACCAAGGTGGAAGGTTTTAGATACATAGAGTCACGGGCCAGGTGCTGTGACTGCATCTCTGCTCCCCAAAAGGATTCATGCCGTCTGTAATTAGACCAAACCATAAGTTTCTTGCGTCACCTGCAAAGTCTGGGTACTCTCTCTCGATTTTTCACCACTACGACCCATCAGCGGGGTGTCTCAACTTTGACCCGTCTTTCTTACGCTCTTCTTTGTGCCATCGCAACAATCTGGCATGCTCTTTGTTTCTGAACGGACGTTTTAGCCATGGTATTATAGGAGCATACCACATAACCTTAGCAGGAACCCTCTTCCTGGGGGGATCGTCATCGCCCTCAACATCACCAGGGTCATCTTGTCCGATCTTGTACCGAGATGTAGTGCATACCGGGCATTTATCCATATTCTCGTACTCCTTACCGTGGTACAGGATGCAGTCATTAATGCATGCATGTATCTTCTGCACATCTAATCCAAGAGGGCAGATAGTCTTCTTTGCTTCATACGTTGTCTCGGGCAGCTCGTTATCCTTTGGAAGCTTTGGATTCATTATTTTTAGTAACTGCTCAAATCTCTTGTCAGACAAACAAGCCTCAGCCTTCTATTGCAGCAGTTCAAGTGTTGTACCGAGCTTTGTGCTGCCATCTTTGCAATTTGGGTACAACAGCTTTTTGTGATCCTTTAGCATGGCGTCCAACTTCAGCTCCTCCCTTTTTGTATCGCATTGTTGTTTTGCATCACAAATGACCCGACCAAGACCATCAACGGGCTCATCTGATGCCCGGTGTTCTTCTTCATTGCCGCCTCCTTCTTCTTCATTGTTACCTCCTTCTTCTTCATTGTCTTCCATTGCAGTATCATCGTTTTCTTCATGGAACATACGATAGTTGTCATCATCCTCCTCTTCTTCATTGTCTTCCATCGTAACCCCTCTTTCTCCGTGCAAGGACCAACAATAATATCCGGGCATGAAACCTTGGTGAAGCAGGTGGAATTGAATGGTTCTCGAGTTGGTGTACTTCTTGACGTTCCGACAGTCAACACATGGACAAGGCATAAAATTATCCACCTTGTTATCCTCAGCCACATCGATAAATTTATGCAGGCCTTCAATGAAGTTGGAATCGCGTCAGTCGTCATACATCCATCCCTTCCGTGCATTGATCTGCATCATAAATATATAGTCAAATGACTATCTTACATGCACATATGCACTATTTCGAATCAATTACAGATGAAAAGGACAAGGTTGCTAACCTCGGACAAGGATACCATTTTTTTCAACTTAAGTGTGGCTCGGGAATTTCACCGAACACCTTGTGTGCATAGCAATGGCAAAAATTCCTAGCACCCACCCCTCTCACAAATCCAGCCAGAAAAAAAACTAGGCTATGGGGGTGTATATATAGGCAGGGAGGGGCAAAAACCAGTGCTAATGATCCACGGAACGACACGTGTCACGCGCGCGAAAATTAGCCCAGGTTTTTGCCCCGAACTGGGGCTATTGCCCATAAATGAACCGGAGCTATTGCTCCTGGACGGCGGCGCAAACCTAAACGAGGCCATTACGGGGCATTGGTCTCGGTTTTTTATGAAACCGGAGCTAATGGGAATTACCCCCTTTTCTACTAGTGTTAGCAATTCTTAATTGATAGTTGGATGGAGCCGCAGTACATACACTTACCTGCCGTTTGGGGTTCGTTCCATTGCTCCTTTTTTTTGATTTTCGTTCCACTGTTCCTGTAATCTTTTTTAAAACCAGACAAAATACATACCATTTTTAGTAATTAAAAAGTTTTTAGAAGGTCTTACAAACCACGCGGCACAAACAAAACAACCCAAGTGAATTACTTTGGCGGCATTACATTACTATGGCCTTAGCCCTGGCATAGCATGCATCACGCCACCATCTCGTCCTTGATTTTATCCACAAGCATGGCCAAAGTTATAGCTTAGCTTTGGAATACTTGACTATTTCGTTCCTTCCAAATCTTCCAAAACACTAATATTGCGAGGGAGACCATGGCTTTCCTCGATTGTTCTCGTTTGTGCACCACGTGAACCCACCAAACTTTGATGTTGTCAATATCTTGCCAAGTAGTATGCTCAATATCATACAACCCAAGCCAATTCTTCAAAGCGGACAATACCCTAATGGTGAAGCAACATTTGCAGATAAGGTGCACGGTCGTTTCTTGGTGTTGGTTGCAAAGTCTACATAGCCCAAAATTCATACCAGAGCCATCTCATTCGTAGAGCTCCATGCTAAGTCCTTCATGGGTGTTCATTTGAAAAACCCAATAATTATATTCCATGGCCTTATGAATGGACACTTTCTCTTCTTTTAGCAGTCAAAAATAAGTGGTGTGATGTCCTTTGACCCATACCATCAAGCCAAGCCGCCTCCCAAAAGAGGGCTTTCTTTTCATTGCCAATGGCTACCCTAGTTGTCGACCCAAAGAGGTCACTATCATAAGAAGTGCAAAGGGTTCCCAAGACCCTCCCAAAGCATTGGGTCTTCATTCCGTTCATACTAACACTAGTAGAAAACAGGTCTTTCGTCCAGGCCATTAGTCCCGGCTATGGCTGGGGCCGGGACTAATGGCCCGCACCGGATGGCCCGAGCCACCCCAAACCATAGGTTCCAGCCCGTTAGACACCATTAGTCCCGGTGTGAGATACAAACCGGGACTAAAGGGGGCTGCAGGCCCCAGACCCTTTAGTGGTCTGGCCCTATATATATGGCATAGCCCCTCCCCCTCTCAACTGTTTTTTTCCTGGTGGGAGAGGTGGTGTTGTGCTATTTTTTTATTCATATGCACTAGAGGTGTTTGGTGAAATGCCCATTAGAGCGATGCGACTTTAGGTAACATAAGACAGACATGATATGAGGTGCCCGAGCCACACTTAAGTTTTCTCATCTTTGTTTCCAAGTGTGCTAAAAGGTTAGCAACTATTTTCTCGTTTAGACCCCGCGGTACTAATTTTAGCATCGTGATTGCATTTGATATACATTTATATGATACAGATGAGACATCCATGGGTGTACGGTGACTGACGCTCTACCGCTTTCAGAGA
Organism: Avena sativa; assembly: GCA_916181665.1. NCBI lineage: Eukaryota > Viridiplantae > Streptophyta > Magnoliopsida > Poales > Poaceae > Avena > Avena sativa. The sequence continues at coordinate 255,779,532 of OV702297.1, forward strand.
AGGCGTGCATTCTTTTCGTCTTGTGGCCGAGGAGAACAAGCGGTGGTATGGTTTTATATGTTGTCCATGTGTTGATTGTAGGAATGAGAACGCTCACACTTTCGCGAGAGTCATTCAAATCCACCTGCTTCGGTCTGGTTTTATGTCCGGCTATAATGTTTGGACCAAACATGGATAAAGAGGGGTTGCGATGGAAGACAGCGATGAAGAAGAGAACGATGATGACAATGACCGATCTATGTTCCCTGAAGATGCTGATACCGCAATGGAAGACAATAAAGAAGAAGGAGGTGAATAACAGGAACCAGATGAGCCCACTGATGATCTTGGTCGGGTTATTTCTGATGCAAAGCGAGACTGCGACACAGAAAAGGAGAGGTTGCAGTTCGAGCAGATATTATAGGACCACAACAAATTGTTCTACCGAACTTGTGAAGATGGCCAGAAGAAGCTGGGTAGCACATTGGAATTGCTGAAGTGGAAGATAGAGACCGGTGTGACTGACTCGGGATTTGAGAAGTTGCTGGTACTCATCAAGAAGTTGCTTCTAGAAGCAACGAATTGCCTGCCAGTACGTACGAAGCAAAGAAGCTTGTCTGCCCTCTAGGATTAGATGTGCAGAAGATACATGCGTGCCCTAATGACAGCATCCTCTACCGCAGTGAGAAGTACGAGAATTTAGATAAATGCCCGGTATGCATTGTATTGCGGTATAAGATCAGAAAATATAACCCTGGCGAGCAACCCAGTAAGAGGGTTCCTGCCAAGGTGATGTGGTATGCTCCTATAATACCACGGTTGAAACGTTTGTTCAGAAACAAAGAGCATGTCAAGTTATTGCGATAGCACATGGAAGAACGTAAGAAAAATGGGGTGTTGAGGTACCCCGCTGATGGTCGGTAGTGGAGAAAAATCGAGAGAGACTTCCCGGACTTTGCTGGTGATGCAAGGAACTTATGGTTTGGTCTAAGTACAGATGACATGGATCCTTTTGGGGAGCAGCGCTGCAGTCACAGCACCTAGCCCGTGATACGTCGGAAACGTATCTATAATTTTTGATGTTCCATGCTTGTTTAGTATCTATTTTGTTTTGCTTTGTCCACACTTTGAGGTGGTTTTATATATTTTCTGGTACTAACCTATTAACAAGTTGCCATAGTTCCAGTTGCATGTTTTCTTCTGTTTTTGGTTCCAAAAAGGCACAAAATTAATATTCTCGGAATTGGACGGGACAAAAGCCAAAGTCAATATTTTACCGTGGGGAACATGAAGCCGGAATACGAGACGAAGGAGACTCACCGGGGGGCCACACCTCCTAGCCGCGCGGGTGGGCACACCCCGCTCCTAGGGGGTGTGGCCGCCCTGGTGGCCCCCTGCCTCGCCTCTTCGCCTATAAGAATCCCCCAATGCGTAAACCGTAAGTACCCGATCAAAATTCCACGAAACCGTCTATAGCCGTCGCCACCATCATCGCTAGATAGGGGGGATCTAAAGCTGTTCCTGGCACCCTCCCTAAGGGGAGATCATCCCGGAGGCCTTCTTCTTCATCATGCCAGCCTCCGGTATGAAGCCTGAGTAGTTCCACCTTTGACTGTGGGTCCATGTTGTAGCTAGATGGTTGTATCTCCTCCTTGTGCTTTCATGTCTAGATCTTGTGAGCTCCGTTCATGATCAAGATCTCATCTATTTGTAATCATGCATGTTGTGTTTGCGGGGATCCGATGGATATTTAGATTACTATGTTAGATTGATTAATGGTTTTGTCTTATTGATTCTATGATGTCTGTGTTGTTTTTGATCTTGCATGCTCTCCGTTGTTAGTAGCTATCTTGGCCAAGTAGTTGCTAGTGACTCAAAGAGGGGGTATTTATGCTCGATAGTAGGTTCATGCCTCTACTTAATCAAGGGACGTGACAGAAATCTCTACGGTTGTAGATGTGCTGTTGCCACTAGGGAGAAAACAACGGTCTCTTGTTCATGGAACAAGTGGATTGTTTACCTTACACACTTTGCTTAAAGCATTTGTCTGTTGCTTGCAACTTAATATTGGAGGGGGTTCAGATGATAACCCAAAGGTGGAATTCTAATCATAGATGCAGTTGGATGGCGGTCTATGTATCTTGTTGTATTGCCCAATCGAATCTCATAGGATCTTTATGTCTAGTATTCCATTGTTATGCCTTGCTTTGTCCTGTCAATTGCCCTGCTATAATTTTTTTACCCAGCATGCCATGTTTGTTTATCTAAGGAGAACACCTCTAGTGAACTATGGACCCTAGTCCAATCTTTACCATTGATACATCTTCCACTGTTACTATTTACTTACTACAAACCATCATCACCTTCCACACCATACAGTTAATCCTTTGTTACAGCAACCTGTGATATTGACAACCTCACTGTTAGTTGGGGCAAAGTCTTGAGTTTGTGTTGTGCAGGTTTCCATGTTGCTTGCAACACCTTTGAGACGTTTCCTTCCTCCTATTGGTTCGATAACCTCGGTTTCTTACTGAGGGAAAACTTGCTGTTGTGCTGCATCATACCTTCCGCTTGGGGTTTCCTGACAAAGCGTCGACACGCATCAAGATATTTCTGGCGCCTTTGCCGGGGAGGCTAAGGATGTCTTCACAAGGGGTTTCTCTTTACTTTGTTTTTAGTTTGCTTAGTTTCTTTTGCTTCGTTTTGTTTGCCTCTTTTTATCAAAAACTCCAAAAAAATTAGTTTAGTTTGGTTTGCTTTCCCTTATCAAAAACAGGAAAAAAATAGTTCATGCTCTAGCTTCTACTGTTGTTTTTGGCTTGCTCCACTTTTTCTAAAATGAACTCTGCTGAGAACACCAAGTTGTGTGACTTCACTAGCATAAACAACAATCATTTCCTTAGCACTCCTATTGATCCACCTCTCCTGATGCCACCTTTTATGAAATTAAGTCTGCTTTTTTGAATCTTGTGATGAGAGAGCAATTTTCTGGTGCTAGTTCTGATTATGCTGTTGTCCATCTCAATAACTTTGTTGAACTTTGTGAGATGCAAAAGTATAAGGATGTAGATGGAGATATTATTAAGCTCAAGTTGTTTCCTTTCTCTTTGAGAGAAAAAGCTAAAGAATGGTTGCTATCCTTGCCTAGAAATAGTATTGATTCTTGGATTAAGTCCAAGGATGCTTTTATTGGAAAGTACTACCCTTCTGCTAAGATTATATCTATGAGAAGTGATATTATGAAATTTGAACAACTTGATAATGAACATGTTGCTCAAGCTTGGGAAAGAATGAAATCTTTGGTTAAGAATTATCCCACTCATGGACTTACTGCTTGGATGATTATCCAGACTTTTTATGCAGGTTTGAACTTCTCTTCAAGAAACCGGTTGGATTTAGCTGCTGGAGGTACCTTTATGACCATCACCTTGGGTGCTGCAAAAAAACTCCTTGATAATATGATGGTTAACTATTCTGAATGGCACACTGAGAGAGCTCCACATGGTAAGAAGGTAAATTCTATTGAAGAAACCTCCTCTTTGAGGTGTAAAATTGTTGTTATTATGGCTATGCTTATTAATGGGACATCTCCTTTAGATCCAAATAATGTTCCCTTAGCCTCTTTAGTTGCTCAAAAGAGCAAGTTGATGTGAACTTCATTGGAAACAACAATCTTGGCAACAATACTTATGGTAATAACTATAGGCCTTATCCTCCTAATAATGGAAATACTTATCATGGTAGATATGGAATGCCTAGTGAAGCAAGGATTCTATAAGTTGAAAGATCCACTAAAACTTTATGCAGATGCAATATGAGCAAAACAAGATATTCACTAAAACTATGGAAGAACAATCTGTTATCTTGAAAAACATTAGTCATCGGCTTGAGAATCTGAATAGAGAAATTCGTAGTTTACAGTCAAAAAATTTGAGTGCTGAGAAACATATTTCCTCTTTGTCTGAAGCACAGTCCTCCTTGATTAATAAAATGGCTGCTAAACCTAAAACTATGGAAAGTACCTTTGCTGCTACTCATGCCATACAAGTTACTATTGATGAAAATGTTAGACAGTTAGCCCAACTTCATGCTAAGTGGGAAAGGGAAGCTGAAATTGATAGAAACAATAGTGTTGCACCATCACTAGAATGGATACCACTAAACCACAAGAAGACCCTATTCCTCCTCCTATAATGCCTAAGCCTAATGAATCTACTACTAGAGATGCTAAGTTTGATTTTGATCTTGATAGTTGCAATATTTCTGAAGTGATTATGTTCCTGCAAAAACTTTCTAGAAGTCCTAATGCTAGTGATATGCATGTTGCTTTCACCAAACACATTACAAATGCTCTTGTTAAGATTAAGGAAGAGAAGTTAAACACAAAGCTTCTATTCCTAGGAAAGTAGAAGATAGTTGGGAACCCATTATTAATATGCAAGTGAATGACTTTGATCTCAAAGCTTCATGTGATCTTGGTTCTAGTGTCTCTATTATGCCTAGGAAGATTTATGAAATGCTTGATTTGCCACCTTTGGAAGATTGTTATTTGTGTTGGAGATATGCCCAAGAGGCAATAATAAAGTGGTTATTATCGTATCTTCATGCTTATGATAAATGTTTACATACCATGCTATAATTGTATTAACCAAAAACATTAATACTTGTGTGATTTGTAAACATAAAAGAGTCCCTAGTAAAGCCTCTTATTAAACTAGCTTGTTGGTTAATATATGATCATGGTTTCCTGATCATGAACATTGAGATGTTATTAACAACATGGTCATATCATTAGGAGAATGATGTGATGGACATACTCCTATAGTTAAGCGTAGCATAAGATCAAGTCATTTAAAATAGTTCACTTGCTATAAGCTTTCAAATACATAGTAACCTAAATCCTTTGACCATGAGATCATGTTAATCACCATCACCGGATGGATGCTTTGATGACATTAAACACCACTCTGTAACTAGGTGGCTATAAAGGTGGCATTGAGTGTTTGGAGAGTATGTGTTGAGGCACATGGATCAAGAGTGGGATTTGTCCATCCATATGACGGATAAATATACTCTGGGACCTCTGGTGGAATTTCATCCAATTAGCTTGCAAGCACATGACTGGCTCACAAGGGATAACATATCACAGGAAAGAGTAAAGAGTACTTATCGGTAACGAGGTTGAACTAGGTATGCAGAGATACCAACGATCAAACCTCGTATAAGTAAAGTATCGCGAGACAAAGGGAAATTCGTACCATATGTAAATGGTTCATTTGATCATGAAGTAATCGTAGAAATATGTGGGAGCCATATGAATTTCCATATTCCACTATTGGTTATTGATCGGAGAAGAGTCTCGGTCCTGTCTGTATAATTCACTAACTATAGGGAGACACACTTAAGGATTCAATGTTGTTTAGTAGATATGGAATGTGAGTAAAGAGACCGAATGTTGTTCAGAGTCTCGGATTGGATCCGGGATATCATGAGGAGATCTAGAATGGTCTGGAGAATAAGATTCATATAAGGAAAGTCAATTTCCGGGGATCATAAATGTTTTCGGTGTTTTGACCGGAAGCTTCTAGAATGTTCTGGAAGGTCCACCACCCTGGGAGGGGGTCACTTGGAGTGTGGCATGCCCTAGGGGCTAGACGCACCAAACCCTAAAGGGTCAATTCGGCTAAGACTAGTTTGAATAGTCAAATCCTAGTTGGAAAACTCAAACTCTAGTTTAAGGAAGTCTTGGTGGAAAAGGTTTGAGCCTCTTCCTTTGGAGGCCAAGTTAGGAGGGTTTCCACCTGGGCTGGGAACAACCTTGGACGCCCCCCACCTACATAAGGAGAGATGGGGGCGCACCCCAAGGTATCCCCCTTGCCTAGGCGCCCAAGACCCAATCCGTAGGCCGCCCCTGCCCCTCCAAGCCACCGGCGCCCTAGATCCCCTCTAAATCACCGCTGCCGTCTAGACTAAACCCTAGCCACTGGCTGCCCTCTTCCCTCAGCGTCTAAACCCTAGAACCGAGGCTCCCTATACTCCACCATACTTGCTCCGGCTTAGGCAAAGCCCTGTGGGATCTCCCCTCTAAACTCCAAAACTATGACATCATGCTGCCGGAATCTCTAGGAGAGAGCTACAACCTCCACTGCTTGCTGGAACAAGGGAGAGGAAGGTCTTCATCATGTACCGTACGTGTGACCTATTGCAAGAGCGTTGCCGGAATGCGGCGCTGGAAGGATCGTCTACGCGATCTTGAGATCAGCAAGTGAACGACTACATCACCCACGAGAATCTGCTCTCTTTAACCGCTTTGGATCTTTGAGGGTTAGTACTCTATCAACTCGTTGCTACTCTAGCAGATAGATCTTGGCTTGTGTGTGTTGATGCGGTAGAATTTTTTTCATGCTACGAACCCCTACAGTGGTATCAGACATGTGTCTAAGAGTAGATCTATTGCACGAGTAGAACACAATGGTCATTGTGGGCGGTGGTGCTTTTATTATCAATTGCTTCTTGTGTAATTTGCATCTTGCGGGATGGTGGGATGAAGCGGCCCAGGCTAACCTTACATGACATCGTTCATGAGACTTGCTCCACGCTCGACATGAAACTTGTATTGCATAAGTGGCTTTGCGAGTGTCTGTCTCTCCCATCATAGTGAAGATTCAATTTACAATGGGCACTTGATAGTTCATGCAACAACGTTGTGGTCCTTGTTCGTAAGCCCCAAACCACGTAAAATATGCAAAGAAAATTAGAGGCGTCTAACTTTGTTTTGCAGGGGTGTGCTATGATGTGATATGGCCATGATTGTGATTATATATGTATGCAATGATCCTTATTGTAAGTCGACAACCGGCAGGAGCCTTATGGTTGTATTTTAATTTCGTTAAGACCTGGGTGTCTATTATTCAAAGTAGTTGTAATAGTTGATGCTGGTGGACGACAACCATGGAGCGGTGCCATTGACCTTGACGCCACGCCGGTGATGATGGAGATCATGTTTGTGCTTGAAGATGGAGATCAGAAGCACAAGAAGAAAGGCCATATCATATCACATATTTTGAATTGCATGTGATGTTAATACTTTTATGCATCTTGTATTGCTTAGATCGCGACGGTCGCATTATAAGGTGATCCCTCTCACAAAATATCAAGTTATAAAGTGTTCGTCCTTAGTAGGCACCGTTGCCAAGACTCGTTGTTTCGAAGCACCACGTGATGATCGGGTGTGTTAGATTCTACGAGTGCATACAACGGGAGCAAGCCAGATTTGGTCATGCGGAAACTAAGGTTAATCTTGAAGATTCTATCATGTACAGACATGGTTTTGGAACACGGATCACTAAAAGGTAAAGCATGAGTCATATAGATGATATGATGAACATGATGATTGTTCGCCTCTAAAACTACATCATGTCACGTGATGATCAGACTTGGTGTAGTGGATTTGGTTCGTGTGATCACTAAAACAATGTGAGGGATATTTTTTTGAGTGGGAGTTCAACAGTAATATGATTAAAAGTTGAACACTATTTATCATAAACTAAATCAAAGTGAATTTTCATAGTTGTTGTAGTCATTGGCATCCGTTTACCACCTTGCGCTTAGTTATAATTGAGATAATAGAACTATAGAATTCTGGTGAGTTACTTTACGAATTGCTATTGTATTGTTTTGAAGTGTTAATCTAAAGTTTAAAATTCTTATTGCAAACTTTCAGTAAGTTTTGGTTAGTCCGTGAAGTTTAATAATTGGTATTAAATCAAGAGTAACAATTTTAGTGTTAGTATATAAGTATCATGTTTTGTCTCCATGTTTCTTGATATTTAAAAGATGGTTTTAATATCAAGGTAATCTAGGAGCTGAAAGAGTTTTTCAGAAACCATTATGTGTGGAAGATATTGCGATATCTAAAACAAAGTTTTGGTTGCAACCTGATGGAGTATAATATGGCAAAGTTTGTGTTCTCATATTTTTCTGAGAATTTGCACACGCTAGTCGCTCTAATCCTCCAAAAGTTTTGGAGAGCAACATTATACTCACGATTCACCGTTATAAGCTAAATAGATTGATCATGAATAGTTCCATGATAAGGATGAATATTTGATGTAGGCAAAATGTTTACTACACTAAAAAAGATTACTAAAGAATGGAATTTTAAAGAACACCATGCATTTGATGATGGTGATCTACTTCAAAGTGCAAGTCCAAAGACAATGGTATTATCTATACATGCTTTGGACTATGTGTCATGTTTATGGCTCCACTATTGATGTTGATAGATTCTTTCAAATAGAAAAGGAAATACTGAAAGAGAATCTCAGAAATATATGGTAGAAAAGAGAAGACTAGAATTGTTCAGATTAGGTATATAGAGGATATACGTGTTATGGTTGAATTCTTTGCTTGTTAAACAATGTGGTTCTTAAGTATTGGATACTGAATTTGTTGGTGTGAATCATCCGACGAAACAACACAATTCATGAACTTCAATGGCCTAAGTAACTATGAAGAGAATATGTGATGATGTTTATCGAGAACAAATAAAGTGTTGATGTGTTTCTCGTTGACATAAAAGCTTGCCTTCAAGATTTGTTTTATCAGGTATTATGAGAACAAAATGTTGTTCAAATAATTTCCGCATTCCATAATAGATGGATGATGTACAAGTCTAGTTGAAGAAATCACATCCATAAAACTAGTGCCAAAAATGTTGAAAGACAATTGATTGAAAGATTACTTGAGAAGTGACATCGCCATTTAAATTATATTAGAAAGAAAACATGAAGAAACTCCATGTGGATGGAATTTTGGAGTCTTTTGATTTTGATCAAATGACGCTTGTGAAACTTTCTTAGAGATAATTAAAACTCCGTTCATAGGCCAAAAAGTGAACAAATGACTAGCTTATTGGAACTTATACATATAGATGTGTGAAGCTCATTATGTGTAGTCAAGAGCGATGGATTTCAACTTCATATGCTTTCTCCAAAAATTTGAGTGAATAAATGAATATTTACTTAATGAGGATGAAGTGTGAAACATTTGAAAAGTTCAAATACTTTAAATATGAAGTGCAAAAATCAATGTAACAAGAAAATAAAGAATTTATGATAGGATCATAAAGGAAGATATTTGAGTTAAAAGTTTAGCATAACACCTAAGATTTGATGAATCGTTCCATGGATTTGCGTTTCCCGAAACACCATATGAGTATGGAATAAATCGAGATATACAATGAAACCTTGTTTGACATGGTAAGATCATAGGTGTAATTCATAAAACTGCCATTATATTTTAAAGATTGAAAGTTTTAGAGAATACCGCTTTTTCACTGAAAAGAGTTCCATCATGATCTGTTGAAATGACACCATATAAAGTTATGGTTTGGGAAAAAACCCAAGTTTTCCTTTCTTAAACATTGGTATTCTATGCATAAGAAAGATGTTTGCAACCAAAGTCGGATGAACATGTCTTTGTATGTTATTTCGAATAAACGTTATGTAATCCTCCATAACACCAAAGAAAAAAGTGTTTGTCTCTTAGAACGTCAAGTTTCTTGAGAATAAATTTTTTCGTGAAAAGTTAAGTGGGAGGACAAAAGAACTTTGATAAGGTTAAAAGAACCTTAGCTATATGTGCTGAGTTGCGCAACACCGGATAGTATTCCGGAGGCAGCAACAATGCTCATGGCTCACGTGCCTCAAAGGTTGTGGTTACGGAGGTCTAAGTTCCTATTGAACCAAGTAGGTCGGGTAAACAATCAAATACCAAGATTTGAGAGTTGAATCATTATTTGACAATAATGAACTGACTACATGCAAGGAAGTGATGATGGACCCTAACTCCGTCAAATGGCTTGAAGCCATAGTGTAACATCCCAAAAATATTAAACTAAGATCATCAAACTCTAATCATCAAAATTAGGGTTAACAAAAACTTTTCTAAATAAAAATAAGAAAGCATGCATATGTGTATGCATCCCATTTTGAAATCTTTTGAATTTCCTTGTTTATGTGTTTCTTTGCTTGTAAATGCATTATTAGGTGAATTAAACATCATCTAAACAATTACCAAACTTTTCCCAAAGACAAATAAATCAAAAACAAACAAAATAAGTGAATGGTCATTTTGACCAATTTAACTCCCATGCCTACTTTGGTTGTCCCAAACTTTCAGAGCTTAACAGAAAATTGTTTGGATCTTTACACCCCTTGATTGTACTCATACCAAGTATCAAGGCCCACCTTGTGATCATCCAGAAACTTTCAAATTCATAGTTTAAATGACAATTCAAAATTTAATCTTTATCATATGGGAAGATCCCACTTTTTCAAAAACCACTCAAACAAGCTCAACTTTCAAAACCCACGCATCTGCAGACTCATCAGCACCAACCTAGCACACCCACCAAAAATCTTTTCAAAATTCAAAACTTGAATTTTTGCGGCCATTTCATCAAACACCTTGCAGATTCAAATCAAATAAAATCTAAACACTATTGTGAGCAGTGATTGGAGCCTAACTTGATCCCTCTCTAGCTCACAGCAACCTTAGTAGATCATCTAGCTAACTAAACCAAGCACTATCCCCACTATTAGCTTGGCAGTGCCATCAATGGTGAACAGCCGAAGCTCACCATGTCACCCCAGTGTGGACAGCAAGCTAGGAGAAGAAACAAGCCTAGCCAACATGTCTGGGAGCATGCCAACACCCCACCGCCACTCCCTGTCCAGCGCTCGAACGTTGCCAACCCCTGGACCACACACACAGACCTTTCCCAGCTCGCCAGCAACCATGCCGAGCATGTGCTAGAGCGCCACCCTCGACCGAAGCCCACAAACCGCGCGCCGCCCTCGCCGCGTGCATACACGATCACCACCGACCCAGGAGACCGCCAGACATCCCCGTTTTCCGCCCCGTGCCTCACAGCCACCGCCCGCCATCAAAGACGCCGCCTCGGCCGTGCAGAGCATCGCATGTTCTAGACCATTTGCCACTGCCCCTACATGCACATTAAAGCCATAAAGCATCGCCAGGAGACCACCAAGCAATCGCCACCGCCGGCCATGCCTCTAGAAGCCCGTAGCCATGTCGCCACCGCCTCCTGCCCATGCCGTTCGGTCTCGTCGTCGCGACTATAAATAGAGGCCACCCCCAGCCGAATTGAGCACACCATCTCACTCCCCTCTCCTCACTGATCGTTCCACCCTGTTCCTGAAGCAAGGCGAGCAGCGCTTCACCAGAATTTCACCGGAGCCCGCCGCTGCTGGAGAAGAAGGGAGCCAGCGATTGGAGCCGCCCAAGGAGAAGCTGCCAGTACCAGGAGGTTTGCCGTCGTCGACTTCGTCGTTCGCCCGCCTCGCCGACCCTCGCTTGAGCCCCGGTGAGCCCCCAATGACCCTCACCCGCCGCGTTAGGTTTCAGTCTCGCCGGAGTTGCCCGACGTGGACGACGACCCTTAGCCGTTAGATTAGAACAAGATCCGACGGCTCACATCGCCCCATACCGCTTCACACCCCCTCGTCTCACTTATGTGTGGGGACAACGAATTAACCAGCCCGCGTAAGCGCTGTGCTTAGCAGGCCGGCCCAGTATCGCTTCCCGCGCAGCCCAGTCATTTGAAATTAACCTTTTCCATTTTATTTCAAACACACTTCTGCACCTAGATTCAAAAATCAACCCAGATCGATTCAGTAAACCAAATTGAATGAAACCAATTTTGTTCGAAAGGTCTGGAAATGCTGAATCCAAGCCCATTGGATTCAAGTCATTTGGATATGTAGATCATCCTTGGTAAAAATAACAAGGCAGAATCTTTTCTGCATTCAAACATTTTTCAAATTTAAACCAGGATAGCTTTTGAGTTGATTCCAACTCTCAAAAAATCACATTTAACCATACCTTTCAGAATATATAAAAATATATAGGTTTACTTACAGAAATAATGACCAATTAATAAAAGAATGCTACATAAGCATTTCTAGTCACTTTACTTAATTAAAATAAAAGGGTAAAACCTTATTAAATTGTGACACCACTTTAAATCACATTCCCATGTACTGAAATATGTGGTGATGACATGTGTCAACATGATCCCATGTTTGGTTTGGAGAATATTAAATCTTAAGTAGTTTTTCAATGATTAGAAATTACTTTTCTAAAAATAAAAAGAATTAAACCAAGCTTTAGTCTTGTAATGTTAGTGATGATGCTAGATCATCTATAGGACCCTTGTATGTGATGATTACAAGTAGTTAAGTATAGTTTGGTGATTGTGTACCTTGTATTTATTTATGGACGCTAGTACCGACCAAGGATACGAGGAGGAAGGGGGATACTACGAAGAAGAAGCCGAGGAGAACTTCAACCACTGCTCTACACAAGGCAAGCCTAATGCTACTAGTTGAATGTGCAAGCTAACACTTGCAATGTAGCAAGCTTATACTGATATTGATGCAAGCCCATACTTGCTTGCTACCATGCCCAGTATATGCCTTAAAGCATATATGATCATAACCACTTGATAAACCAATCCTAGTTTTACTTGCAAGCTTTATACTTTATTTCTTTATCAAAGCTATTACTTAGAGTTTACTTAAGTGAATTGTAGATTCTAGAAGAATAAATGAAGGTTGCATAAAGAGCATAGAATTTGGCCTAAGCTAGACAATCTTGATGTCATCCTAAGGCATGAGATTGAACTTAGTTAAAACTCCACTTGTTTACCACCCCTCATTAGTACTTACCCCCACTTGTAGATGCTAGTGCTAAGCATAAAACTTGATCAACTTTAGATGTGAATACTTGGTGGAAAAATGGTTATGAAAACCTTGGAATGATGGATCATTATATTGAAATGTTTTGGACATATGTTTATAAAAACACCGGATGATTTATGGTGATATCTATGTTGAGGCATGAGCCTTAGCCCTTTATAAAACTGATGGTTGTCTAGATGCGATACCATTCCAATTTCATCGTACAACCACAATACCTGAGAATTGGGTAGGGCTTGACTGGAAACTTACATACCTTAGTATTAGTTCCCTCACGGCCAAGGTCTGAGTTGAGGCTACCTTGTGAAGATTGTCCACCTGTGCAGTATCCAAGATGACAGTTGGTCATGGTTGGGAGGCCAAACTCACAGGAGAGGTGCTTATACTAGGGCGTGTAATTGAAAGGTTAGGATTGATTATCCGCATACTGAGTATGGTGAATTCAGGATTTGTTCCTGACGGATGTATCAAATGTTGTGGTGAAAGTATACAATCTCTGCGGAGTGTATATGGACAGTTGGAGTGGCCATACTGTTCCCCCGTCAGATGTTTCCAAAATGACTTGTGAAATGAATTAAGACTTTGACTTGACCACAACAGGGTTGCGATCTAAAATACAAGTTCCCACTTAGGTGTTATAAACTTTAACTTGCATTTGTTGCTTTTGAACTTAGTAGAGGTAAATCTGGCTTTTGCAAAACAACCTTAGAGCTTAGTGTCCTATTACAAAAACCCCCTTCACTTGTTAGTATTAGTTTGCGAGTATTTAAAGAGTACTCATGGCTTTGTCCCTGGATATTCCCATGGCCAGACTATGAAGAGGAGTACCTGGAGGATGGACCCCAGGAAGGTTACGCAACTAGGATCATCTCCCATTGTCAGCATTGCCTGTGACCCCGAAGATGGAGCTTCGCCTACGCTACCGTTATTATTATGTATTCCGCTGCTTGTGTTGTATTAAGACTGGATCATGTGATCCTTATTTGTGTAAAACTGGTAATCCTGGGATCATGGGATCCTTATTATGTATGGTTTGTAATGGATGATGTACTGTGGTATCCAATTCTGTTATGTCTTGCACAAATGGTAATCCTGGGATTGTGATGTATGGCATAACAGGCATATGGGATTAAAAATCCGGGTGTTGACAAGTTGGTATCAGAGCCATCCTGACCATAGGAGACCCTAGTTAGACTGGACGTTTGAATCAAAAACCTAGTTTCAAAACCAAAGGAAGCAAATATTTACAAAAAACTTATTCCCATTCTTATCACTCACTTCTTTCATGAAAATTCATGTTCCTCAAAAACTCTTGCAAAATACATAAAATTTGACACACTTGATCACTCTACTAACTTACTCATCTTATATTCTTTTATATGGACGTGAAGTACAGCAAGTTTTACCAATTGGGAAATGGTGGAGACCTTATCTTTGAGAGGGATTTGGACCAGCTTTTGGAACTTCTGGAGCGTCCTCACCCCGAGTTCTTCGGAGCTCAGCTCAATGATCAAGGAGGAGAAGATCTGCAGTGGCTAATTGTTACAAGTCTCCGAGGAAATATTGAACCTCCCACTGCTGAGGGAATTCAGTTCACCTTAAGAGAGAACAACTGGCTCAATGGACTTGCCAGGGCCATGCAGGAAGCTCTTTCCCGTCTGTGTGGGCAGAGTATCAACCGGATCAAGGGTACTCGCTTTGAGTTTTGCCCAAGGCGTGATGCTAATGGATAACCCCTGGAAGCCCCATACCACCACGAGTTGAAGACAGAATTGGACCACCTTAGTTTCATGATGTACGGTCATCAGCAGGAGTTGGATAATTGTCGTGACTACTCCAACCACAAGTCCGCCATCATCAAGACGAAGGATCAGACCATCGCCATGCTAGCAAAGGATCGCAAGTCTCGCCGTCGTCAGCTCGACAAGAAGGAGCGCATCATTGCCCGTCTTCGCCACCGTATCTCGTCTTTGGAGGAGACCATCCATGAGAGAGACATGCAGTTGGAGGAAAGGGAGAATACCGGAGAGGATCTTCGTGGGGACCCCTACTCCTATCTCAAGGATGATGATGATTTCCTGGAAGATCATGCTATGGATTTCTTCACCTATGAGGATGATTCCACCTTCATCGATGATGCTGAGGATGATGAGGATGACGACTACACCGACTCCGAGGAGTAGTAGCACTTGAGCACTAGCGTAGTGAGTAGTATTCGGTCCCACTGTATCATAGTTTCTGAATGGTTCTTAAAACCATCTGTTTCCCTTTGTTGTGGTGTGTGTTGTACTGTGTGCTATGAATGAATGAATGAATGAAAAGCAAGTTGCTAGAAAAATCTGAGTCAAACTTTAAAAACTTCTCAAAGTCCCAGAACCTTAGAAATTTCCCTCTTTTCTCATGATCTATCTCAATCTTCAGATGCCACGTGGAGGAAGTGGTTCATCCCCGGACCCGATGTTGCAGATACTGCAAATGTTGACTTCTGACCATGAAGCTGAAAGAGCCGAACGTCAATCCAACCTAGCCACCCTGCAACAGATAGCTCAGCTTGCCCACAACAACCAAGGCCACGGAAATCAGGACAACTGTCACATCCCAAGATTTTCCAAATCTTGTTATGTGAAAAATAAATAAACAAAATAAACAATTGTTGAATTTTAGGGTGAAAAGAAACTTTTGTTTTTTAAATGGAAATTAAAATCCCATCTTGAACAAACTTTAAATAAAGTTTGAATCCAATAAAATCCAAATCAAGGGAAATGCATTCCTCAATGAATGTATCTTGAAATTTAAACACTTGGAAAATAATCCAAACCCTAAGCCCTAATGGAATAAAGATCATTTCCAAGTTATCTCCAAGCCTATGGATTTGATCCATATAAAAAAATTGTCAACAAACATTTACAAAAGATCAAGAAAGACCAATAGAAATATTATAAGACCATATAAATTGGTTTCACTTATTTTGGAGCCATAGATAAAATCTTATGAATTTAATAAGACAAGGAAATTGAATTTTCAAAGCTAATAAAGCACTCATCTAAATTCCAATCTAAATGGTGAGCAAATAATCCTAAAAAGATTTAAAGTGTTGAACAAATATTAAACAAGATTTTACAAATTGGAATCACCAAGTTTGGATCCCTAAATAAAAAGATATGAATTTTATAAGATGAAGAAAGAAATATTAAATAAAGAATATTTAAAGACCAAATTAAATCTTGGCCTAATCCATAAGCAAATGGAATGAATATAATCCCAATCCAAATAAAATAAAGGGATAAAGAATACTCCAAATAAAATAAAATGACTTTGACCAAATCCTATTTTATTGGAATAAAGATAAAAATCCCTATTAGAAATAATTGATTAAACCTTGGGAAAATAGTATTTTGGAATTTACCCAAGTGAATTAAAAGTTGTTTAATTCAACTTAATTAAGATTAAAGAAATCTTCCAAATAAACTTTAAGGAATTAAAACTATATTTAATTCCATTGGAATCAAAACAAATACCCAATTCAAATGATTTATGAATCATATTAAATACTTTCCAAATAATTCAAGATGAATATTTTGACACCCTATTAAGTGAATAAAAAACCTACTGAAAAGATTTAGAAGTTTAAATGGTGTTTGAAATTATTATTAAATCTTATTTGATTTAAAACAAGGGCTTATTTGAATAATTAAAAGACCCCAAAAAAAGAATAAAACTTTATTCCAAAATTGACTTTAGATTATATTACTAAGCAATATTTAAATCTACACAAAATTTGGCAAAGGTTTGAATTCAAATGAGTGTTTGAATAGGTTAATCAAAATCAAACAGAATAATAAGAAATGGAAAAAGAAAAGGAAACACGAACAAAAAAATATAAAAAGGACCTCATCCCAACCAGCGGGCCCAACTGACCCAGCAGCAGCCCAACTAACCTCCCCGAAACGTTTTTCTTTCTCACTCAGACACGCACCCACGCCCTCACTGACCGATGGACCCCACCCCCACTCTCTTTCACTCGCTGACAACGGACCCCATCGCCACGTCGTCATCGTCTTCACCCACTCCGCTGACCACGCCCTCCCGGCCGTTTCCTGCTGTTAACTCCTCGGAGTAAATTCGCTGCAATGGCTCGACGATAACTCCTCGCGATCACGCCTGATAAATCCCCTCCCTCTCTTCTTCCTTTCCCCTTAAACCCCGCCGCCAGAGAGCCACCAGGCTGCCTCCATTTTGCTTTGCACTGCCGCTATCTCCTGCGAGCTCCGCGAGCGATTCCGGCCAGTTGACGTTGCCCCTCGCCTCCTCGAGCACACAAGCGTGACCACCAGACCCTGGCGCACCTCCCAGTGGCATCAACTCATCCCCGCCCGCCCCAGAACCTCGACAACGACGACCTCAAGCTCCACCGCCGCCTGCCATTTCCTCCGGCAAGGTTCTCTGGTAAGCTCGGACCGCCCCGGTGCTTATCATTGATGCTCGCATGTTCCCTGATATCGTGTGCGTCTAACCGTACCTTCCACTTGCCGTAGGGTGACCCGTAGCCTCGCCCCCGACGACATCTGAGCAAGCCCGAGGCGCAGCTCAACTCCGGCGAGCGATTGTCGTGAACCCCATGCGCCCCCTGCCCTACGACAACCACGTTGAGTACCAGTACGTCGCTGCGAACTTGGTGAGCACCTCCTTACTCTCCCTTGCTTCCTCTATCGCCAGCCCCGCCGCCGTCTAACCGCGCCACCGCTCGCTGTCGCCCAGCGCCGCCCATCTGTGACCGAGCTAGTGTGAGCCGTAGGATCTTGATAGTAGCGTTGCGATAGAACATGAACGAAAGGGTAAGTAGCAATCTGTGCCATGCGATGCAACTTAAATCTAACAGCTCGCATCTGCCGATCCGAGCGAAACGGTACAGATGAATAGGAAAGCGCCACGTGGCCCTTGCTGTTTGATTAAAACCAGAAATGATCTATGTGTTGTTCCAATTTGAAAAATTCATAACTTTCAAACCACATGTCCAAATTTTGCAAATTTTATATCAATGAAATCAGAAAGACAAGTACTTTCTGACCATGCACTTTGTTTAGTAGAAAGCTTCTGTTAAATTGATTGTTTTTGCAGAAACTTGTGTATGCATGTTTAGAATATAAAAATTGTTATAAAATGATTTTGGGGATAAAAACTTTGGCAAATGGTTTGTTTTGAACCTACTGACCCTAGGAATCAATTGGTGGTTTCAAAAATGTATTTGGTGAAGCAAAAGAATAAAAACCTTGAATTAAAACATTTCTAGCCAAATAAAAATATGGTTTAATTGTTAAAAATGATTTTGGAGGAAAACCTTTGGGAAATGTTTTGATTTAAACTCTCTGACCCTAAACACCAAGTTTTATGACTTAAAAATATATTTGGTAAACCCTATAAAGATTACTACTTTGATAAAGGCAATTTCAACCACATAAAATAATGATTTGGTTTGAAAATGGTTTATAGGTAAAATCTTTTGCAAATAGTTTTGCCACTTTATAAAATGACCAATAAGTGTTTTAGAATGTTTATAACCTGTTATAAACCACTTTTGTAAATAAAACAAACTTTGGCATGCTTGCATGCATTGTTTTGTTTCTATCATCTTATGTGATGTTTTGCTTGAATGGTAGATTGAAATATTGCATGCTTGATTGAATTGTAGTGGTTTGAAGAGTGTGATCATTGCAAAGACAAGGAGTGAACTTATACTCTCTACCAAAAAGGCAAGTTATGCTTCATACTTTTGTCCCATTATTTTCACTATGCATTAGTGATATTTCTAAGTAGGACTTGCATGGAATTTTTGCTAAGTATAAACTATGCCATGGGAAATCCTAGTAGATGAAACCTTAGTAGAATTTCCTAAGTTAAGATTCCTACTACTATCATGCTTAGCTTAGCTAGTAGAAAACAAGGGTGGATTATATATTCATACTATGGAATATTTCTAAGTCAAGGACTTATGTTTTGTTTAATAAAACAACTAAGTGAATGAATCACCTGGGTGGAATGGAAGGAATGGTTTGTGTTGAGTGGTTATGCAAGTCCAGTATGCTGGGGAAAACTTGGGCATCACCAAGTCCAGTATACTGGGGAAAACTTGGTATCTCACTTGTGGATGGCCACTCAGGAACAAAGAGATTTGAGATGTCAAATGTTGAGAAGCTTCAAGTGCAGCCACTTGGCATTATGGGCTCTGCCTGGATCATATAGGTTGCAATAACTTAGCCAAATGGATAGTTGGTGGTAGGGGTTTGATAGGTTGGAGCGCGTCCATTCTAGTCTAAGGGAAGGCTTCTGAAAGATCTTGTCTTGGTGAAACCAAGTCTTGTGGGGAAAGTGCACCACCTCTGCAGAGTGTAAAATCTAAGTACTTAGCCATGTCCCTGGTAAAGGACAATTTGAGCATCAATACATGGAAGCTATAAAGAATCTCCTCATCCCAATTTCTAAGTTAAAATCTTGTGGTTGAACAAGGGTTGAAGGATCACCAATTTCTATTGGGAGATGCCTTGGGAAAGATTTTGTCAAGCAAAAACTTAGTGTTTTCAAATGATAAGGAAAATCTATTTTGAGCAAAGCAAGCCTAAGCTCCACTTATCCAAATGCATATAGATGATAGACTCCACTATACTATCATAGTATCACTTGCCAATACAATTCAAATGTATTGACCCTTGTGGCTGTAACTTGTTATGTTGCAGGTTTGTTTGATATTAGTGAAGTTTAATGATTAGGATTACAAGTCTACAACCAACATGTCTGCCTGTGGCACTTTGAAGATGAAGGATCCCATGCTATTGTTATATTCTGCTGCATTGTAATGAGATAGCCAAATGAGCTATGTAAGATGTAATAAATTATGTTATTCCTGGTTATAAAGTTGTACTATGACCTTTGTTTCTTGATATTACATCTTAACTGTGGATGCTAGCTATTGATCCAGGGACTAGCATTGTAAACATAGGGATCTCTACCTTATTAAAGGTTGGGAACCTTACAGATGGTATCAGAGCATTGTGTTACCTGTAGGATTGTAACCCTAGGATTGGACAAAACCCTTAGAAAAATAGGACATGTATTTGTTCCAAAAACTTATTTACAAGAATCTTCTCTCATTAACCGCTTTGTGTGTGTGAAGGATCATATCACCCACGAGAATCTTCTCTCATTAACCGCTTTGGATCTTCGAAGGTTAGTACTCTATTAACTCGTTGCTACAATCTAGTAGATAGATCTTGGTTTGTGTGTGTTCATGCGATAGAATTTTTTGTTTTCCATGCTACGAACCCATACAATTTGGATGTCCCACTCAATGATAATGCTAAGAAGAAACTCATGGGAAGTATTAATGATGTTCTCATTATGGTTAACAATGTTTATGTTCCTGTTGATTTCTATGTTTTTGATGTTGAATACAATGCTTCTTGTCCTATTACTTTGGGAAGACCTTCTCTTAGAACTGTTGGTGTCATCATTGATTGAAAGAAGGCACCATTAAATATCAATTTCCATTCAAGAAAGGTATTGAACACTTCCCTATGAGGAGAGAGAAGTTGTTTTTTGCTCCTCCTTTGAAAGCAAGGTTTGATGTTAATGCTTCTTCATTTGAAAATACTTGATTTCTTACTTCTCGTGCCTAACTTAAAGGCGTTAAAGAAAAGTACTTGTTGGGAGATAACCCAAAAGTTTTATTGAGTCTTGAAAGTTATTAATTCAGTAATGGCCTCTCCTTATCCTTTTTGTTTTGCGTTTTGTTCCAAGAATGATCTCTAATGAGAGGGAAGTAAGATTTGGGGAGTTGTTGTCCCGAAACAGATTTCTGTCCTCCACCATAAAAATTCGTGAGGAGTCTCTGTAAGTCGGATTGCGATTAAAATTTACGAATAAACCCCCCTGTATGTTAGCTAACTTTTGTTAGTTCAACACATTTTGATTTGAGCAACAGAAGGTCTTCGAAAAAATCTGTTTCTACCTGCTGGTCTGTTTTGAAAGATTTCTGCCATTATTTGCATTTCCTTCTTATTGATTCCTTTTTGAGTTCTCTTTTGGGGAATTGAGCTTTTTGAAGGAATTGATATAGTCGCTTGTGTTTTTAGTGAAAGTTTTGCTGTTTTAAAACTAAACCCCAAGGGTCTATTATATTTTGAATACACTAATGTTGCTAATAAAGATTGTGTGAAGTTTTGTATGAAGAAACAAATTCAGGTGTAGAGAAAGAATGATGTAATGAGATGAAGAATGGACAAAAGCTCAAGCTTGGGGATGCCACCCCGGTGTCACCCAAAGAAATATCCAAGAGGTACAAGCGTCAAATCTTGGGGATGCCCAAGGCATCCCCTTCTTCATCAATAAAAAGCTTAGGTCTTTCTAGACACTCCGTTTTTGTTGTTTCATGCACTGTTGTGTTGTTCTTGGAGCTTATTAGTTTTTGTTTGCTTTGCTTAGTTTCCTTAGTTTGCTTGAATAAAGTAGTTGGACGTCCGTTCTCGCTGTGTTGTTTCAAATAAGTTGATCGGTGTTGGAAAGGAGTAGAAAGTTTTTGCTTGAAGTACAAGAGGAGCTTGCTTTCACTGTGACATAGACTTTAGCATGTCATGCTAGGTGTTGTTTTGACCTTATGCTTAGTGATTTTTGCTGTAACATGACTTGTTCCAAACAATTGGGATTGCTTAGTGTGCCTTCAAAGAACCATGCGTTGTTTTAGCATGCAAAAGCATAGTATTGTGGTATTTTCCTTTGATGCTTTATTTGAGTTGACTTGGCACATGCTCACAATCATTTAGTCCCTGACTTGTAGTACCACTCTATGCTTTGATTAGTAATGTTTTGTCGCTCCGCATGATTATGGCCATTATTGATCCAGTATTTTGCTAGCCTCCACTTATATGAGTAAGCTCTACTCATGCTTCCAATTCCCAAGAAACCAAGTTATTCGAAAGTGTCCACTATAAATTCCTATGCATGATGTGTTACACCATTCCAAGTATATTTTTGTTTTCAGCTATCTTCCAATTAAAAAGTATTTTGTTATGTGAAAACTTAGTGATTAAAGCCCTCACGAACTTGATGGCACACTTTATATTCCTTGCCCCTAATAAACTTGAACCATTGTGTCATCTATGTTGTATATGCTTACACTTATACGTTGGAATTAGCAGAACCATGTTTTCATGGGTAATGTTTTCAACATTGCACTTGTACTTTGTACACAGTTGATATCATGCTCTTTTGTATATGGATGTCGCTGGTGTGAAATAAAAAGGGAACTTGTAAGTCCATGGAGTTATGTATTTTGTGTTAGAGAAATGCATGGGGCACTAGCCTAAGCCATGCCTAATCATGGTGGAAACTTGCAACATCACCATAATGAGCAATCTATGAAGCATCCTCAATAAAAAACCCTATTCAAATAGCAAATAAATAGATCGCTCAGATGCTCATTGTCTGCTTGCCTTGTCATTTTGATTATGGGATAGCTCCTATACCATGTGCAAGGGGTACCCCGTTGGTGGTTCTCTATGATACACATGTACTTACTATGACAAGAACTTACATGTGACTAAAGTTGAGTAGCATGAGGTGTGGCCCTCGTATTCAAGGGACATGAGATTGCCAACTTATACTTTGTCAAGCATATACTCCATAGTTTGTTCACTTTAACCTTAATCACTTCAAGATGCTTATGATAGGGGCAATGAGGGATGAAAGCTAACAAGTACCATAATTTTTGGAAGCTCTTTTTGAA
The DNA here is from genome assembly GCA_916181665.1 of Avena sativa. NCBI lineage: Eukaryota > Viridiplantae > Streptophyta > Magnoliopsida > Poales > Poaceae > Avena > Avena sativa. The sequence goes on from OV702297.1 coordinate 255,802,068, forward strand.
ACTTGAAATCCCTACTTCCCTTTATGAAGCTTCCACTTTTATATTGAGTCTCCACCTACCTTTAGGCACCAGTTAAGAGAGCATAGTTGCCATTCTTAGTTCTGTGTGCATTGTTCCAAAACTTATTGACTGATGCATAATGTTGATATTACTTGATCTTGTGCTATTTGTATCTAGTCACTCTTATGAACTTTGAAGGTGTCCTATGCATCGATTTTCTACTCTATGAGGGACAAGCTGAATGGCACTATACCATGTTTTCTGTATGTGAAATAAACAAACGTTTTTCAATGCATGTTATTCATGATCTTTGTTTGTAGCCTTTCATGTTGCATGCATAGTTACTTTGTCTTCTTATTAGAACTCCATATTTCATGCACATGTTTAGGGTTCTTTTATCCCAGCTTTCAATGCATGCAAATGGTTTGATCTTGGTTTTGATGGTGCATGTCACCGCAAAGCTTATTCATTTATCACTTACCTACTCGAGGACGAGAAGGAGTTAAGCTTGGGGATACTTGATACGTCGGAAACATATCTATAATTTTTGATGTTCCATGCTTGTTTAGTATCTACTTTGCTTTGCCTTGTCCACACTTTGAGGTGTTTTTATATGTTTTCTGGTACTAACCTATTAACAAGTTGCTATAGTGCCAGTTGCCTGTTTTCTTCTGTTTTTGGTTCCAGAAAGGCAGAAAATCAATATTCTTGGAATTGGACGGGACAAAAGCCAAAGTCAATATTTTACCATGGGGAACACGAAGCCGGAATATGAGATGAAGGAGACTCACCAGGGGGCCACACCCCCTGGCCACGCGGGTGGGCCCACCCTGCGCTTGGGGGGGTGTAGCCGCCCTGGTGGCCCCTGCCTCGGCTCTTTGCCTATAAGAAGCCCTCGATGCCTAAACCCTAAGTACCCGATCAAAATTCCACGAAATGGTCTGTAGCCGCCACCACCATCATCCCTAGATCGGGGGGATCTGAAGCTCTTCCCGGCACCCTACCGGAGGGGAGATCATCCCGGAGGCCTTCTTCTTCATCATGCCAGCCTCCGGTATGAAGCGTGAATAGTTCCACCTTGGACTGCGGGTTCATGTAGTAGCTAGATGGTTGTATATCCTCTATTTGTAATAATGCATGTTGTATTTGCGGGGATCCGATGGATATTGAGATTACTATGTCAGATTGATTAATAGTTTTGTCTTATTAATTCTATCATGTCAGTGTTGTTTGTGATCTTGCATGCTCTCTGTTGTTAGTAGCTATCTTGGCCAAGTACTTGCTAGTGACTCCAAGAGGGGGTATTTATGCTCGATACTGGGTTCATGCCTCTACTTAATCAAGGGAAGTGACAGAAATCTCTACGGTTGTAGATGTTTTGTTGCCACTAGGGAGAAAACAACGGTCTCTTGTTCATGGAACAAGTGGATTGTTTACCTTACACACTTTGCTTAAAGCAGTTGCCTGTTGCTTGCAACTTAATACTGGAGGGGGTTCGGATGATAACCCAAAGGTGGACTTCTAGTCATAGATGCAATTGGATGGCGGTCTATGTATCTTGTTGTATTGCCCAATCGAATCTCAGAGGATCTTTATGTCTAGTATTGCATTGTTATGCCTTGCTCAGTCCTGTCAATTTCCCTGCTGCAATATGTTTACCCAGCATGACATGTTTGTTTATCTAAGGAGAACACCTCCAGTGAACTATGGACCCCGGTCCAATCTTTACCATTGATAAATCTTCCACTATTACTGTTTACTTGCTGCAAACCATCATCACCTTCCACACCATATAGTTAATCCTTTGTTATAGCAACCGGTGAGATTGACAACCTCACTGTAAGTTGGGGCAAAGTCTTGAGTTTGTGTTGTGCGGGTTTCCATGTTGCTTGCAACACCTTTGAGACGTTTCCTTCCTCCTACTAGTTCGATAACCTTGATTTTTTACTGAGGGAAAACTTGCTGCTGTGCTGCATCATACCTTCCTCTTGGGGTTTCCCGATAAAGCGTCAACACACATCAGCCCGTGACCCTATGTATCTACAACCTTCCTCCTTGGTTGTGCATGAAGCAGAAGTTCATTATGATGCCAGTGCTCATCCATGGCCCGAAACAACCCGGCAACGACATTGATGTGTTGCTGTTAGTTGATGAACTTTTATAGTTGTGGGCCGAGCCAAGTTTACGTGTGTGGGATGAGCACAAACAGGAGCCATTCGACCTACGAGTGTTGCTGTTCGTAACCATCAATGATTGGCCTGCTCTTACTAGCATCTCAGGACATACGAACAAGGGATATAATGCATGCACACACTGTTTATATGAGACTGAAAGTATATATATATATGGATAAATCTAGGAAGAATGTGTACCCATACAATCGTCATTTTCTTCCGCCCAGACATCCCATAAGGAAAAAAGGCAAGCATTTTGATGGCGAGGCAGATCACCTGAAGAAGCCTGACCCCCGTACTGGTGCTGATGTATTTGTTATGGTCAAGAATTTGAATGTAATATTTGGAAAGGGTCCTGGAGGTCAACCTGTTCCGAAAGACGCCGACGGACACGCACCCATGTGGAAGAAGAAATCTATATTTTGGGAGCTACCCTATTGGGAAGTCCATGAGGTCCGCTCTGCAATCAGCGTGATGCACCTGACGAAGAATCTTTGCGTGAATATTCTAGGCTTCTTGGGATTGTATGGGAAGTCAAAAGATACACCGGAAGAACGAGAGGACCAGGAACATCATAAAGGACGAGACGGCAAGCATCCAGGGAAGTTTCAAGGGCCTGCCAGCTACGCTCTTACCAAGGAAGAGAAGGAAATCTTTTTTGAAGTCCTTTTCAGTATCAAGGTCCCATCTGGCTTCTCATCTAACATAAAGGGAATAGTAAATATGAAAGAGAAAAATGCCAAAACCTAAACTCCGATGACTGCCACATGCTTATGACTCAATTGCTTCCGGTTGCATTGAGGGGGATTCTACTGGAAAATGTTCGACTGGCCATTGTGAAGGTATGCGCATTCCTCAATGCAATTTCTCAGAAGGTAATCGATCTAGAAATTCTATCAGGGTTACAGATTGATGTGGTCCAATGTCTGGTCAGCTTCGAGTTGTTATACCCTCCATCTTTCTTCAATATTATGACGCACCTCCTAGTTCACCTAGTCGAACATATTAGAATTCTCGGTCATGTGTTTCTACACAATATGTTCTCCTTCGAGAGGTTGATGGGAGTCTTAAAGAAATATGTTCATAACCGTGCTAGGCCAGAAGGAAGCATCTCCAAGGGCTATGGAACAGAGAAGGTCATTGAGTTTTGTGTTGACTTTCTTCCTGACCTTAAGCCGATTGGTGTTCCTAAATCTCTCTATGAGGGGAGGCTGACTGGAAAAGGCACACTAGGAAGGAAAGAAATGGTATGTATGGACGGGGATTCTTTTAGTAAAGCACATTACACAGTTCTACACAATTCCACCTTGGTGTCTCCGTATATCGAGAAACACAAGATTATTCTATGCTCAGAAAAACCGGGGAAGCCTGACTCCTCGATTAAAGTGGAACACGAGGACACTTTCGGCAGTTGGTTGTAGACACATCTCGTGAATAACAACACTGTTGGAGATCAGCTGTACTTGTTGGTATGATTACCATCTTCGACTATATGTACTTTCCAAGGGTACGAGATAAATGGTAATACATTTTACACGATCGCCTAAGATAAAAAGAGCACCAACCAAAATAGTGGTGTCTGCTTTGATGCAACAGATGACAATGGGCAGAAAGACACATATTATGGGTACATAGAGGACATATGGGAACTTGAGTATGGACCTACTTTTAAGGTCCCTTTGTTTCGGTGCAAATGGGTCAAGATGACACGAGGTGGGTACATGTAGACGAAAAGTATGGCATGACAACAGTGGATCTCAACAATCTTGCGTACAAGGACAAACCATTCGTCCTAGCCAACGATATGGCTCAGTTTTTCTATGTGAAGGACATGTCTACGAAACCGAGAAAAAGAAATCAGCAAAAGAATACATCGTCCGATGAGCCAAAGCACCACATAGTTCTTTCAGGGAAAAGAAACAACGTGGGAGTGGATGACAAGACAAATATGTCAGAAGATTATAATAAGTTTCATGAAATACCGCCCTTCAAAGTGAAAACTGACCCAAGCCTCCTGTTAAATGATGAAGATTGTCCATGGCTATGGTGCAGAAGAAAACCACAACACTAGATAGGGATGTTGGTGATCTATGTAATATATTAAAACTTTTATGTAATCATATTGTGAGTCAAACATTTTACCCATATCCACATGCATGAAACATTGGTCATTTTGAAACTAATACATCTTGCTCAAAAAATGCCAGCCCGACGGAGCCCAGTCTGGATCGGGCAGCCTATAAATAGAGGGAAAGGGTTCATCTTTAGTCTCGGTTGGAGAAACCAAATGCGACTGAAGGGATTACGGCAGGCTGGGCCAGGTAGCACTAATGATAGGGGTGAGTGTTGAAATTATGTCGTGCGGCTCGTGTTTTTTCCCGGATGGTGTCGCCAATCGGGACTAAAGCTGAACCTTTAGTCCCGGTTGGAGACACCAACCGGGACAAAACACGAGTCAGCACTAATAATAGGGGTGAGTGTCAACATTATGTCATGAGTGTCAACACTATGCCGACCTGCTTGTACTATAAATAGGCATCATTGTGAGTCCAGTCCTCCAGCCAGTTTGAGGCATTTCCAAGATGGTTTGCGAGAGCAGGGACACCACTACGGCCAGCTTGAGGGAGATGCCGCTGGAGCCCAGTCCTCCGACATCTCCAACAAGCTGGTCATAGAGGCACTAACTAATATGTGAAATTAGTTAGCTCCCATGCGTATTGATCTAGTTAGAGAAGTTACAAGATGCAAGATGGTGTACGAGAGTAGGGACACCACTACGGCCAGTTTCAGGGAGATGCCGTCGGAGCCCAGTTCTCCGGCATCTCCAAGAAACTGGTCATAAAGGCACTCCCTAATATGTGACCACGCGTGTTTGGAGATGAGACCTTAATGCTAAGTACGAATCGGGACAACATCTTCAAAATTCAGGAATGTCGTTCTATGAATCGGGACTAAAGGCCCCCCTTTAATCCCGGTGCAGCCACAAAACAGGACTAACACACTCAAGATGGTTTGCGGATAACACTATGCAGTCCGGTCCATCCACAAACCAGGACTAACACATAATACATTTATTAATATTAAAAAATCGAGACTATGGAATCGCGACTAAAGACCCCCTTTAGTCATGTTCATATATCCGTATAGTACTCAGCTTCAGGGTCATCTTCGTCTTCGTCATCGTCATCATCATCGTGGTCATTGCTAGGCGCACGCGGCTGGATCCTCAGCCCAGCCATGGCATATTGTGGGGGCACCTGCCTCTCCGGCCTCGCATTCACGACGCGTGGGGGAGGGGGCTCTCGGATGACGATGCCGCTACACCCGTGACCTTCACCACCGCCACCCTTCTTATGGATCTATGGAAGCTACGGGTACTGTAGGCGAGGATGGTCTCCCCCGAAGATGTAGCACATCACACCGATGATAGTCCGGTTTGCCCACCACAGGCAGCGTCTAGATTCATTGTGGTTCACTAGTGGAGGGTCGTCATCCTCGTACCTGGCGAGCTCCCTTTCCTACCAGTTAGCAAAGAAGGCATTCCAGGTGTCATAGTTCTCGGGATTCCACTAGGGATCCATCCGTTGTTCCGGCATGAGCTCGTGGTAGAAGTGGTTCGTGATGGCCGCCTAGCGTGCGGAACCTTGAGGGACTGGAGGGAAAGGAACCCCTCCAGCGCTCAGCATCCAGCCGGCGGGCGGCAGGTAGCCCGGTGGGCAAGGTAGCCGAAGGCTCACAATGCCTCGGTCTCCTAGCTCGAGGGTCAGAATGGACCAGTAGGCGCTGTCCATTTTGTGAGAGAGGAAGGGGTGGATGTGTGCATAACCATGGGGCGATCGACCTATATATAGATGGAAAGGGCAGGAAAACATGGCGGGAAGAGGTGGGAAATGGCGGGAAATATCTTTAGTCCCGGTTAGTGGCTACAACCGGGACTAAAAGCCCGGTTCAGAGGGAAAGGACGGGAAAACATGGCGGGAAGTGGTGGGAAATGGCGGGAAATATATATTAGTCCCGGTTAGTGGCTACAACCAGGACTAAACGCTCGGTTTAGAGGGATAGGGCGGGAAAACATGGCGGGAAATATCTTTAGTCCCAGTTAGTGGCTACAACCGGGACTAAAAGCTCGGTTCAGAGGGAAAGGGCAGGACAACTTGGTGGGAAGCGGTGGGAAATGGCGGGACATATCTTTATTCCATGTTAGTGGATACAACCGGGACTAAAGCTTATTCAGAAAATGGATTTGGATTACCTATTCAAATTTGAGAACTTTTCATCTTGAAAGTTTAGTGAGATTCAGAAATATGCAAAATATAATTAATGCATTTTTAAATTGATAATGGAAAAATGGTTAATATTGTACTAGTTAAAATAATTATTTTTGTAAAACAGAACATGGATTTGGATTACTTATTCAAATTTAAGAACTTTCCATTTTGAAAGTTTAGTGAGATTCAAAAATATGCAAAAAATAATAGTTAATGCATTTTTAAATTGATAATGGCAAAATGGTTAATAATTTGACTAGTTAAAATAATTATTTTATAAAACAGAAAATGTATTTGGATTACTTATTCAAATTCAAGCACTTTTCATGTTGAAAGTTTTTTAAAATTCATAAGTATGCAAAAAATGTATAATTTAAATGTTTTAAATGATATATTCAAAAATTTGAAAAAAAGCAAAGCCCTGCGCGCACAAATTTGGGCCTTTAGTCCCGGCCTAGATAACCAGCCGGGACTAAAGGGTTTGGCCCAGCGCGCGCAGCCGAAAAGCCCCCCCCCCCTCTAGTCCCGGTGCATGGCACCAGCCGTGACTAGAGAACCCCCTTTAGTCCCGGCTGGTGCCACGCACCGGGACTAGGGGGCGGTATAAAAAGGGGACTTCTAACACACCAGGAGACTTGGAGGCCAAATCCAAGACGCGCATCGCCAGGTTGCTGGATTTTCGATCGACGAACCGCCACCGCGCCACCGCGCCTCCGCCGTCCGTCCCTTCGCCCTTTGCTTTTTGCGCCTCCGCCCTCCACGCCGGCCGCCCGAGCCGGCCGCTCCACCTTGATACGTCGGAAATGTATCTATAATTTTTGATGCACCATGCTTGTTTAGTATCTACTTTGCTATGTTTTGTCTACACTTTGAGGTGTTTTTATATCTTTTCTGGAACTAACCTATTAACAAGTTGCCACAGTGCCAGTTGCCTGTTTTCTTCTGTTTTTGGTTCCAGAAAGACAGAAAATCAATATTCTCGGAATTGGACGGGACAAAAGCCAAAGTCAATATTTTACCGTGGTGTCACGAAGCCAGAAGGGGAGATGGAGAGGTGCCAGAGGGCCACCACACCCCCAGGCGCTGGCTAGGGTGGACCCGCGCCTAGGCAGGGTGTGGGCCCCCTGGCCCTCCACCGACCTTGCCTCCTTCGCCTATAAGAAGCCCCTGGGAAGAAAACCATGAATAATCCATCATACTTCCAGAAAAACCTCCGCTGCACCGCTGCCATTGAAGGGGAGATTCGGGGGACAGAAAGTCTCTATTCCGGCACCCTGCTAGGACGGGGAAGTGCCCCCGGAGCCATCTCCATCGATCTCCACCACCATCTCCATCACCATTGCTGATTCCCATGATGCGGAGGGAGTAGTTCTTCCTCGAGGCTAAGGGCTCTAGCGGTAGCTATGTGTTCATCTCTCTCTATGCATGATCATATTGTGATCATGAGCTTTGTAATCAAGTAGATCTACCTTGCTACTCAAGTTCTTTAATAGATCTCTGCTCTCCCCATGTGTGTGAAAGTGACAGCATGCACGCCATGGTGGCACTTAGGTTTGAGTCTACCTAAATACTCTTTTTGCTTTAATAGATCTATGCTTTTCCCCACGTGTGTGAAAGTGACAGCATGCATACCATGTGTGGCACTTTGGCTAGATTGAATATTTGTGATGAGTTATATTTGGAGTTGGATGTCTCTATGCAATTTTATCTTTTTGTTTCTTGTTTTCACTAGTTAGGCTTAATGAAAAAAACAACAAAATTAGAGAGCTTTATAGTGTTTATCTTGATCTAGGGCATGAAGTGTTTGAAGAGAAAATTAAAAACCTATGGAGCTTTATTTGCATTCTAATAGCATTGTTATTAGTATGAATTCTTTAGAAACCATTGTTGCTAATTCCATGGAAAAGTCTAAGCTTGGGGAAGCTAGTTTTGATGAAAATGATCTTTTTAGTCACCCAGCTTTGGAAGATAGCTATTCTATTGCTTATGATGACACCAAACCTTCAATTTATGATGATTACAATGATGAGTATGATATTTTCAGTCCACCTACTATTGAGGAGAAAATTTATTGTGATTACAATATGCCTCCTATATTTGATGATTATGGTGATGAGAATAATAGTGGTAGCTATTTTGTTGAATTTGCTCCCACTACAATTGCTAAGAATGACTATGATTATGTGGAGAGTAATAATTATTATATGCATGTGGATCATGATAAGAATGTTTTATGTGATAGATATATTGTTAAATTTATGCATGATGCTACTGAAATTTATTATGAGAGAGGGAAACATGGTCTTATGTATCTCAACAATATTAAGTTTCCCCTCTTTATGTTGAAAATCTTGAAGTTTCACTTGTTTTGCTTTCCTATGCTTGTTGCTTTGTGCTTTTATGACTTGTTTATTTACAAGATTCAAATGCATAGGAAGTGGGTTAGACTTAAATGTGTTTTGAATTTGCTTCTTGATGCTCTCTTTTACTTCAACTCATATTTGTTATGTGAGCATCTTCTCAAACTATCAAGACTAACTTAAAGGCGTTAAAGTAAATTACTTGTTGGGAGATAACCCAAGAGTTTTCTTGAGTCTTGGAAGGTATTACTTCTATAATGGCCTCTTCTTATCCTTTTGTTTGTTTTTTTTGTGCCAAGAATGACCTCTAATGAGAGGGAATTAAGATTTGGGGAGTTGCTGTCCCGAAACAGATTTCTGTCCACCACCACATAAATTTGTGAGGAGTCTCTCTAAGTCGGATTGAGCTGAAAATTTACAAAGAAATCCCCCAGTATGTTAGCTAACTTTCGTTATTTCAACACTTCTTGATTTGAGCAACAGAAGGTCTTCCAAAAAATCGGTTTCTACCTGCTGGTCTGTTTTGAAAGATTTCTGCCATTATTTGCATTTCCTTCTTATTGATTCCTTTTTGAGTTCTCTTTTGGGGAATTGAGCTTTTTGAAGGAATTGATACAGTAGCTTGTGTTTGTAGTGAAAGTTTTGCTGTTTTAAAACTAAACCCCAAGGGTCTATTATATTTTGAATACACTAATGTTGCTAATAAAAATTGTGTGAAGTTTTGTATGAAGAAAAAAATTCAGGTGTAGAGAAAGAATGATGTAATGAGATGAAGAATGGACATAAGCTCAAGCTTGGGGATTGTAACATCCCAAAATTCATGAATTACAAAAGCTTGCATTTCATACATGCATTAATAGAATTCTTGGCTTGCACAAAAATTTTCAAATTAAAATTCCAAATAAAACCATTTTTATGCCTATTTACTATATATCATTAAGGCATGGTTTTATTTTATTTTTCAATGTATCAGAGTGTATTTGATTGAACAGTAGTGTTTTATACACAAATAAGTGCAATGTTCACTGTATAAAAGTTTAGAGAAAGTTTGAATTCAAACTCATTTGATTTTGGGTTGGTTTTGGTTCCTGAAAAATAAAATAGAAAAAGAATAAGAGAAAAGAATAAAGAAAAGGCCAGCGCTACCAGTTTGGCCCAGTGCCTGTTCCAGCCCAACAATCCCACCCGACGTTTCCCCCTCTCCCCTCTCTCTCACCCGCACCCACTCTACCCCGCAGTCACTGCCCTGTGGACCCGCGCCAGCTCAGCGTCGTCTTCCCCCAAATCGCGCAGCAGACCACGTCGCCGCTGCCGTTCACTGCCGTTGATGGGGCAGCGTAAATGCCATTGATTCAGCGAGCGATTATCGTCATGCCTATACCTACTTAAGCCCCTCCACACCGCGAGCTTTTTCCCTCACTCACCACTCCCTTTCTGCCACCAGGCTGCTCATATTTCAGCATGCAACACCGCTGCCCGAGCATCTCCGGCGAGACATTATGGTGATCTCCGTCCACCCCGCACCTTCTCCTTCATGCTGTTGGGATCTCCTTGCTCGTTCGCTTCATCTCATGCATCTATTTTGTCTGCTCGTGACCTAGGTCATCGGATTATTCAACCACCACAAGCACCCGATGCCCCTCTCGTCTCCGGCGAGCAATTGTGGTAAGGCGCAACCACCCCTTGGCTTCTGATTCACACCACCTCGTTCGCCTGACCCTTGTGCACACACTAATGGCCCTGGTTTCTGCTAGGGAGACCCTGGTAGTCGCCTTCATCGCTGCCCGCACGAACCCGACGTTGCCCGCAACTCCGACGAGCCCTAGCGACCTCTACAACACGCCCTCGTCCACACCAGCAGCACGTTGAGCTTCCTCATGCTCTCGCGAGTCTGGTAGGCAACACCGCAACCCCCAACCCCCTCTGTATTCGCCTGAACATCGCCATCCGACACGTAGCCGCCGCGGTGGCCATTTGCACCGTCGCGTGTGGTCAAAGCGATGAGATCCCTGGATCTAGTTCCAGCAGTCAATATTAGAACCAGTAGCGAAAGGGTATGCGTAGATCCGAGCCGTAGGATTTAGATCTGGCGATGAAAGTTAGATCGTTGACGAAGGGGTAAGTTATGATCTAGTGCGTTGGATCTAATTTGATCCAACGAAACGGAAGCGCGATTCACCCCGAAGCGGTATCGTCCAATCAGATGCTGCCGCGTGGCTCGATTTTTAGTTTAAAAACCAGAATTTGATTCAAACTTAGAAAATTCATAACTTCATTTCTGTTTATCCAAAAAATTCAAATAAGATATTATTGGATTCAGAAAAATGAGCCCTACACCACTGTGGGCTTGAATTTGTATTTTGCTTCTGTATAATTGGGTTTATTTGCAGAATCAAATATAAACCTATTTTGACTATATAAATTATTTAGGAAATGATTTTAAAACAAAGTTAAGATTATTTAGACTTTATTTAGATGGATTTGTGTTGAGTATTGTTTGGTTGAATGGTTTGGTGTAGAAAAATTCATTACATTACATTTGCATGCATTCATATATTTTTGCTTGAATATTTTGAATGAGAATTCGGTCCTATCATTTTATGTATAGATTTTGGTGCTATTGGTGATTGTGATTGTGAAGATTGTTTCTACTCCCCCAACTACCAAGGCAAGTGGTGCTTCATGTATTTTTCCTATTATTTTGACTGTGCACTAGTGATATTTTGTATAGGGCTTGCATGAATTTTTTGCTAAGTATCTATATGCTATGCCAGGGGAAATCCTAGTAGTGGTAGTCTTGGTAGAATTTTCCTCTAAGTTAAGATACTTGTTATATTATCAAGCTTATCCTAGCTAGCAGCAAACAAGGTTGGATTATATACATGCTATGGAAATTATGTTAAGTCTTTGACTTATGTGTTTGCTTAATAAAACAACTAAGTGAATGAATCACCTGGGTGGAATGGTATGATTGGGTTATGTTGAGTGGTTACACATGGTCCATGTATATGGTCTACCTTGTGTATCACACTTGTGGAAAGCCACCCAGGAACAAAGGGATTTGAGATACTTAGTGTTTAGAAGCTTCTAGTGCAACCACATGGCATATGGGATCTGCCTTGACCATATAGGTTGCAATAACTTAGCCAGATGGACAGATGTTGGTAGGGTGATAGGATGGAACGCGCCCATTTGATCTAAGGGAAGTCTTCTGAAAGATCTCGTCTCGATGCATGTCGAGTCTTGTGGGGAAAGTGCACCACCTCTCGAGAAGGAAAAAACTAAGTACTTAGTCGTGTCCCCGGCAACGGACAATTTGAGCATCAAGACATTGAAGCTATCAAGGATCTCCTCATCCCAATTTCTAAGTTAAAAACTTGTGGTTAAATAAGGGTAAAGGTTCACCAATGTCTATTGGTGGTTCTTTGGGAGTTTTTGTCAAACAAAAACTTGGTGTTTTTCAACTAATAGGAAAAACCTAGTTTGAGCAAAGCAAGCCTAAGCTACACTTACACAACTTCATATAGATGTTATCTACTACTATTCTACTATAGTATCACTTGGCAATACAATTCCAAATGTATTGACCCATAGTGGCTATAACTTATGATGTTGTAGGTTACTCTGATGAGGATTAGGGTTATGAGTCTGCACTCAACATGCTTGCCTGTGGAACATGAAGATGAAGACTTTACTTTATCTATTTATGTTATGAATTCTTGTACTAGCCTTTGTCTATGGAGTTGTATAAGACTATGTTTATCTCTGGAATGATGATGTAATAAAGACCTTTGTATCTGTGTACTTCATCTTAAACTGTGGATGCTAGCATTTGATCCTGGGACTAGCATTGCAATAATAGGGGCCTTTAACTTTATAAAGGTGGGGTCTTACAGGGATGCCACCCCGTGTCACCCCAAGAAATATTCAAGAGGTACAAGCGTCAAAGCTTGGGGATGCCCAAGGCATCCCCTTCTTCATCAATAAAAATCTCAGGTCTTTCTAGACACTTCATTTTTATTGTTTCATGCATTGTTGTGTTGTTCTTGGAGCGTCTTAGTTTTCGTTTTTGGTTTTCGTTTGCTTAGTTTGCTTGAGTAAGTTGGTTGGTTACATCACACTTCTTTTGGAGAGAAACACACTCTATTTTCATTGCCTAGAACACTCTAGTTTTCATTCTTATTGTTCTGGGAGTGTTCACTTTTGTTAACACTGCGTTCAGCCTTAGTTTTCTTGTGCTTTCAGCTTAGAACTTTTTAGTTCTTCTTTGTGGATTTGTGAGACAAGCTCACTAATCTTTATTGATTATTATCTTTGTGAGTTGTTTCAAATTTTTTGGTGTTGGAAAGAGTAGAAACTTCATGCTTAAGTGGTACAAAAGGGAGCTTGTTTTGACTGTGACTTAGACTTTATCATGTCATGCTAGGTGTTGCTTTGACCTTATGCTTAGTGATTATTGATGTAGCATGACTTGTTCCAAACAATTAGGATTTCTTAATGTGCCTTGAAAGAACCATGTGTTGTTTTAGCATACAAAAGCATAGTATTGTGGTATTATCCTTTGATGCTTTGTTTGGGTTTACTTGGCACATGCTCACACCGTGTTATGACTATGAACAAGTCACCATAGCCTCTATGATCATTTAGTCCTTGACTTGTATTAACACTTTATGCTTTGATTAGTAATGTTTTGTCGCTCTGCATGATTATGGACATTGATGCTCTCTTAGTTGGTCGCTCCCAGTCTTTTGCTAGCCTCCACTTGTATGAGTAAGCTCTACTCATGCTTCCAACTCCCAAGAAACCAAGTTATTCCAAAGTCTCCACTATAAATTCCTATGAATGGTGTGTTCACCATTCCAAGTATATTCTTGTTTTCAGCTATGTTCCAATTAAAAAGTATTTTGTTATGTGAAAACTTAGTGATTAAAGCCCTCACAAACTTGATGGCACACTTTATATTCTTTGCCCCTAATAAACTTGAACTATTGTGTTGTCTATGTTGTATATGCTTGCACTTATACATTGGAATTAGCACAACTGTGCTGTCATGGGGAATGTTTTCAACATTGCACTTGTACTTTGTACTCATAGTATATCATGCTCTTTTGTCTATGGATGTCACCCTGTTAAATAAAGAGGGAACTTTTAAGTCCATGGAGTATGTATTTTGTGTTAGAGAAACGCGTGGGCCGCTAGCCTAAGCCATGCCTAATCATGGTGGAAACTTGCAGCATTACCATAGTGACCTATCTATGAAGCATCCTCAATAAAAAATCTATGCATATAGTAAATAAAAAGATCGCTGACATGCTCACTGTCTGCTTGTCTTGTCATTTTTGTTATGGGATAGCTCCTGTACCATGTGCAAGGGGTACCCCGTTGGCAGTTCTCTATGATACGCATGTACTTACAATGACAAGAACTTACAGGTGACTGAAGTTGAGTAGCATGAGGTGTGGCCCTCGTATTCAAGGGACTTGAGATGGCCAACTTATACTTTGTCAAGCATATACTCGATAGTTTGTTCACTTTAATCTTAATCACTTCAAGATTCTTATGATAGGGGCAATGAGGGCTGAAAGCTAACAAGTACCATAATTTTTGGAAGCTCTTTTTGAAACTTGAAATCCCTACTTCCATTTACAAAGGGCCTTTCTTCCACCATTATTTGAGTCTTCACCTTGTACCTTTAGGCACCATTAAGAGAGCATAGTTGTCATTCTGTGTGCCGTGTCCCAAAACTTATTGATAGATGCATATTGTGATATTACTTGTTCTTTTGCTATTTGTATCTAGTCACTCTTATGAACTTTGAAGGTTGCCTATGCATCTATTTTCTACTCTATGAGGGAGAAGCTGAATACCACTATGCCATGTTTTCTATATGTGAAACAAACAAATGTTTTTCAATGCATGTTATTTATGATCTTTGCTTCTAGCCTTTCATGTTGCATGCATAGTTACTTTGTCTTATTGTTAGAACTCCATCTTCCATGCTCATATTTAGAGTACTTTGATCCCAGCTTTCAATGCTTGCAAATGGTTTGATCTTGGTTATGATGGTGCATGTCACCTAAAAAATTATTCTTCTATCACTTACCTACTCCAGGACGAGCACGAGTTAAGCTTGGGGATGCTTGATACGTCGGAAACGTATCTATAATTTTTTATGCTCCATGCTTGTTTAGTATCTACTTTGCTATGTTTTGTCTACACTTTGAGGTGTTTTTATATCTTTTCTGGACCTAACCTATTAACAAGTTGCCACACTGCCAGTTGCCAGTTTTCTTCTGTTTTTGGTTCTAGAAAGGCAGAAAATCAATATTCTCGAAATTGGACGGGACAAAAGCCAAAGTAAATATTTTACCCAGGGCTTCACGAAGCCAGAAGGGGATACGGAGATGTGCCAGAGGGCCATCACACCCCCGGGCGCGGGCTAGGGTGGAACCGTGCCTGGGCAAGGTGTTGCCCCCTGGCCCTCCACCGACCTTGCCTCCATCACCTATAAGAAGCCCCCGAGGAGAAAACCCTAAATAATCCATCATACTTCCAAAAAAACCTCCGCTGCGCCGCTGCCATCGAAGGGGAGATTCGGGGGACAGAAATTCTTTGTCTCGGCACCCTGCCGGGACAGGGAAGTGCCCCGGAGCCATCTCCATCGATCTCCATCACCATCTCCATCACCGTTGCTGATTCCCATGATGAGGAGTGAGTAGTTCTTCCTCGAGGATAAGGGCTCTACCGGTAGCTATGTGTTCATCTCTCTCTATGCATGATCATATTGTGATCATGAGCTTTGTAATCAAGTATATCTACCTTGCTATTCAAGTGCTTTAATAGATCTCTTCCCTCCCCATGTGTGTGAAAGTGATAGTGTGCACGCCATGGTGGCACTTAGGTTTGAGTCTATATAAATACTCTTTGTGCTTTAATAGATCTATGTTTTTCCCCACGTGTGTGAAAGTGACAGCGTGTATACCGTGTGTGGCACTTTGGCTAGATTGAATATCTGTTATGAGTTACTAGATGAATACCCGTGCGTTGCTACGGTCTTTTTAATTTTTTCTAAAGGTCATAAGTTCCGCTTTGCTATATCCAATAACGTGTCAAGAACATCTCTATGTGAGTTATGGATGCAATGCCATTTCTATGAGGACGACACTTCCAAAAGCACGTGATGAAGATCTTCCTCCTCTCATTGTGAACCTCTCTCGCCTCCATGCTCATTGTTATCGACTCCTCACCAACATAGGAAAACCTGGTGTGTTATCGATCTCACCGCCGATCGAAGTTCTGCTTGCTTTTTCACTACATGTCCTCCATGATAACGACATCTTTAGTGATAATCAACACAAGTAAACTTAGACTGTCTAATTTTAAATTTCACACAAATACAAATAATATGATCCCCATTTAATATGAAGTACTCACAACTTCACGAGTGAGAAAAAACCAATTAGATCAATTAGCATCGATATAGAACAAACATGCAACCATGTCCTCGCATAAAAAACAATTAATCATTCAGTACATCATATGCATGAAACCTTCTGTGTTGTCGTACATGTAGCAATACAATGGGTCTCTACTATGATCCAGTCAGTAACATACACAAGGATTTGGTGACCATCCGGTAACCGGATATCCCAAGCACCCTCGGGAAACCGAGTAACCGACCAAAAAATTGAGTTTTTTGAATTTTTTGAATTTAAATTCCTTAATATGGATAAATAGACAATATATCGCAAAAAATTGATCTTATAGTCTTTTAGACAACTCTATAAAATGAATTTAAAATTTGAATTTTTAAATTTGTTCGGTAACCACTTGGGATTTCTCAGAGGCCGCGGTAAATCTTGGAAACATCCAAGATTAACCTCACATAAGCTGTAAGGATCGTATGGGCACCTAGAGGGGGGGTGAATAGGTGCTACTTCAAATTTTCTTCCTTTTCAAATTAAGGTTTGATAATAAGGTAAATTCTCTAGATAATGCAACTATGGTGAATTTACCTATATGACAATTATGCAAGAGCTACCATAACACAAAGTAAGAACAAGTAAGTAAAGTGCGGTTAAGGATAGAAGTAACCAAAGTGGTGGACACGGAGACACAAGGATTTGTTTCCCGTAGTTCCTTCCTTTTGAGGGGAAGTACGTCTACGTTTGGAGAGGGGGTGGTTTCAAACCACCAACGCCATGAAAGGCCTCCCTTGTTCTCCGATGAATCTCACCCCAACGGGATCGATTCACCTTCCACTATATCGGCAATCTTCAAGGTGGAAGCCGGCACCTTTACAAGTTTGGGGCACACATCCACAACTTAATCAGAGGCTCCCAAATACAAGCAAGCTATCAAAGCAATCAAAGACAAGCTTGTAAGAACCAAAAAAAGAACTAGGGTTTCCAAGAAAACACTAGAGCAAAGGGGCCCTCAATGAAATGAGGGGGAAATGAAGATCTCTTTTGGTGAAGTAGTAGATCGGGGCCTCCTCCTTCGATTCCCCAAAGATCAAAGACTTTGGGTGGTGGATTGAGGAGATCTTGAAGATTTGGTGGCTCCAATGGTGGTCTTGACTTTAATGTGGATGAGCACTTTGTCCCAAGGTAGGTGGAGGGGTATATATACCCCTCCAGGGAATCTGGCCGTTGGAGCCTTTAATGCACCGGTAGTACCGGTACTCAAGCGGTAGTACCGCTTGCAAGCGGTACTACCGGTCCAGTACCGGACCAGGTACCGGAGATGCCATAGTTGGTCGAGCCAGCTTCAGTATTGCCTGGTATTCCCTTGCGGTACTACCCCCAAGCGGTAGTACCGGTCGTATGACGCGGTACTACCGGTTTGGGCGGTAGTACCGGTCCCAAGTACCGCTCGGTACTGAGCAAGACTGAGAGGGGTGGTCCTTCCTCAGAACTGCCTGTTACTGCTGAGCAGTACGATCGTGTCCAAGCGGTAGTACCGCTTGTCTCAAGCAGTACTACCGGTTGGAGCGGTAGTGCCGCTCCGTTATACCGGGTGGTACTGAGGAAAACTCACCCTTATCAATGTTGCACGGATCCAACTGGTACTAGGACCGGTAGTACCGGTGCCAAGCGGTAGTACGGGTCATTTTTCCAGTACTACCAGTTGTCACATTGGTTTTTCGCAAGGGTAATTGGTTAGGTCAATATTTGTGCCACACCCTTATCAAACCTGTGATACACTTAGTACACGATTAAACTGATAAGTGTGTTGCTATCAAACATCAAAATCAGAGGGATAGAAAAATGCTCTTTCAATCTCCCCCTTTTTGGTGTTTGATGACAATACACTTTTGCAAGATGATTTTAATAGGAAACACATGGGATTTGTAAAATAGAGACGGGGCTCCCCCTAGATGTGTAGAAACAAACCTCCCCCTCTATTTTACAAACCCAACATAGGTGCACAAATAGAGATACTAGCATTTGAAATCATACCTTTGCACAATAACATGTGATGAGAAACATATAGACAATAGATAACGCATATCATCACAAGATGGATCCAAAGAAATAAACCACATAGTCTCATAAGATGGATCCACGACATAACCACATAGTCTCACACATAAATAGAGGGAAATCGAAGTTCACAAGCAATAAAAGGATCAAAGTAAGAACGAGCTTGTGACTTCCCATGCAACACCCGTGCCTAATAAAGTGCAACTTCTCCCCCTTTGGCATCAAGACGCCAAAAAGGGACAAGTGCAAGACTACCGTCCCGACAGTCAATCCTCCTCATCATCATCATACTCAAGGTCCTCCTCGTAGGGGGGTGGGGCGCAGTGTGAGGAAGAGACATCATCGTCCCAACGGCTGTGCTGAGAGATCCACTGTTCTTATGAAGTGATGTTGGTCTCGGACCCCTCGGAGACGGTCAAACCCTGGGCAGCCATCATGTCCTTCTGCCGAGCACTAGCTTTCTTGGCATACACATGTGCCTCATACATGCGCTTCTGGTTGTCAACTTGAAAGCAGAAGATCTTCTTGAGCTTGGCCTCCATCCTTTTGGCCCAGGTGGGCTTGGCATTCTTGTGGCGGGAGACAACATAGTCAGTGTCACGACCACTGTCAGCATCCTCAGAGTCATCTCCTTCCTCCTCATCTGCCACAATGCGGGGTTTAGCATGTGTCTTGATCTTGAGTGCCTTGGGCCTGTGCACAATGAGAGGACGAGTGGATAGTGTCCTAGCAATGGGAGGGCATTTTGACACAATGAGGGCCATAATATATGGAGCAAATGGTGGGACCCTCCGAGAGTGTGCAGCAGCAGTCATCTCATTCCATATGAAGTCTGACACATCAAGAGGAGTGGCTGAGTCGCGGTTCAGGAAGGTTTTGAACAGCAAGTCTACAGAGAACCCATGTATCTCATCCTTGTTGCCCGCACGAGGAGCAACAGTATCACGAAAATGCGATGGAGAATGTCATACGTGGGGAGAAGATCCTTGATCTTGCCAGCAATCCCGCGGCCCTGGATATACAGAGGTGTCAGCACATCCTTCTTGGAGGGGTGATCCCGCATGTGACAGCGGAAACCACAAGGAGTGTCCCGGCCGTGATCTTCATACCCCAATATTGCAGCAAACTCCGCAAGTGTGGCTTCCTTGATTGCACCTTGAGTCATCTAGGTGATCTTCCGAGTGCGGCCAGTGTGGAAATGTGCTGTGGTATAGAACTGTGCAATAAGGAGTGGATCATAGTCATACTGGAACTCCATAATGGGGAACAAGCCTAGGTGAGAGCAGATTTCCTTAGCTTCAGCAAAGTAGTCAAGGTTCTTGTTGATGTGTTCCATGTCAATCCACTGCTGAGGCACCACCATCTGAATATTGGTCAAACGAACCTCATGATAAACGCGCTCTTGGAAATCATTGTAGAAAAGACTATCTTCTCTGTCCTCGTCCCGGTTGCGGGAGTATGCATTGTCAATCCTGAGAGCCCGAAACTCCGACTCAGAGATGTCAGACAATTTCCTTGGCCCTGATGGCCCTGAGATGAGACTTTTGATGCGCCCAGAGGAAGGGGGTGAGAAGGAGGAGCGCTGCCACGCCCAGCAGAGCGCTTGGTATCCCCCTCACGACCCCCACGGCCACCTCGAGTGGTTGGAACGATGTCTTGGCTGTGGCATAACCTCTTCCTCAGACTCCGTCTCTTCCTCAACAATCTCACGGCTAGCTTTGGAACGCTTGCACGCACCCCTACAACCACCTGCATCTGTGAAAGCATGAGGGAGGACAGCAAGGGGGTAAGGGCACAAGAATCTCAAGGAGCAAAAGAGAGAACCCAATATTTAATAGAAAGTTGATGTCAGTTGGGGCCGGTACTACCGGACCTGACGACCGGTAGTACCGCTTGAAAGCGGTACATGTTCGTCAGATCTGGTAGAAACGGACCAAAATGACGGCAATAATCTGTAAATAGACGATTCTACTAGGCAACAAGGGAAGCATATGGCAGTACAACCTTACAACATGTCAATTTCTTCACAAATCTATGCCAAAACCTAGATCTGATGAGGAAATTAAATGGAGAGAGAGAAAGGGCGGTTGTACCGGGATCCATTGCAGTGGAAAGGAGGGGGAGCCCGCCAAGAGGCCGAATCCAAGGAGGATCCAGAGAGAGGAGGGCACGGCAGCGTCAAGGGCACCAGTGGCGGCGCGGGTACCTGTGGGGAGCATGGGGAAGAATAGGGCACTGTTGGGTGCCTCCCCACGCTCAGCCAATATATACCCGACTTCGCCAACCGGTAGTACCGGTTCCTGAAGCGGTAGTACCGCTCGTGAGCGGTAGTACCGGTCCAGCAACCGGTAGTACCGGGCGTGTGGGCGGTAGTACCGCTCCTGGAGCAGTTTCTAGGGTACGACCTGGGAAATTCCCAGGGGCGGTAGTACTGCTCATCCAACCGGTAGTACCGGTCCCATCTAATTCCAAGGCCAGGAAAAAGAGTGATTCTTGTGCGGATAGAGAGGGTTTTTGTGAGGGAGTAAGTAGAGAGGCTTGGGTTGAGACAATTGTGCTGGGAAGCACATGCACTCTAAAAAATCGAGAAAAAGATGTCAAAAACCAAACTAGAGTGCATGAGACTAAGATCAGTGAAAGCAACTCAAAAGATGACAACCATGAGTAAAAACCAATTCAAAAGTGACCAACACGAGTACGCCCATCAACCTCTCGATTGAGAGGGGGCGGTGGCCTAGGCCACCATGTTTGAGTATACTCGGCTTGGCACCACGAAGATATATCTTGGGTCCATTACCGAAAGTCATCATTAAGCTCACATATCACAAAATGATATTAAGAGGAATGATTTTGTTTACTTTGCGCATAATGGGGGGAGGGATGGTCCAATCAATTAGGACCGCACTCCCCCTATGTCCATGCCTACACCTAAACCAAATATGGGTCGAGTATTAGGTGAGAGTGCAAGATAATCAAGTCAAGCTCCTAGAATCTATGATATTTAGTTCATTCCTCAAGTAGCAAAACCTTGCTTCATCAAGTGGCTTCGTGAAGATATCGGCAAGTTGATCTTTGGTTGATACATAGGATAGATCAATAGCACCTCGAGCAACATGATCTCTAATGAAATGATGACGAATCTCAATATGCTTTGTCCTTGTGTGATCCACCGGGTTGTATGCAATCTTGATGCCACTTTCATTGCCACATAGAAGAGTCACTTTGTCACAATGGACACCGTATTCCTTTAAAGTTTTCCTCATCCAAAGCAATTGAGTGCAAGCACTAGCGGCAGCGACATACTCGGCTTCGGCGGTAGAGAGAGATATACAATTTTGCTTCTTAGAAGACCAACATACTAAAGACCTACCAAGAAATTGGTAAGCCCTGGATGTTGATTTTCTATCATCCTTATCACCCGCCCAATCCGAATCCGTGTATCCACAAAGAGCAAATGTTGAGCCTCGAGGATACCAAAGACCATAAAATGGGGTATGAACTAAATATCGAAAGATTCTCTTGACCGCCATCAAATGTCTTTCTTTATGAGCCGCTTTATATCTTGCACACACACCTACACTCAACACAATATAGGGTCTAGATGCACAAAGGTAAAGCAAAGAACCAATCATGGACCGGTATACCTTTTGATCCACATCTTTACCATTTAGATTTTGTTCTAGATGAGTCTTTGTAGCCATGGGAGTAGGAGCTCCATTTAAATCTTGCATTTTGAATCTCTTGAGAATATCTTGAGTATACTTGGCTTGATTGAAGAATGTCCCTCCTCTAACTTGCTTGATCTCAAAGCCAAGAAATACTCTCAACTCTCCCGTCAAAGACATCCGGAACCTACTAGTCATAAGCTTTGAGAATTCATCATTAAAAGCTTTGTTAGATGAGCCAAAGATAATATCATCAACATATATTTGGCATACAAAAAGCTCCCCATTGACCCTCTTAGTAAAAAGAGTGGGATCAATTTTCCCAACCTCAAATCAACGGTCAAACAATAATTCTCTAAGGTTCTCATACCATGTGCGTGGGGGCTTGCTTGAGCCCATAGAGCGCCTTATCAAGTTTGTAGACATGGTTTGGGAAGTTGGGGTCCTCAAATCCCGGGGGTTGCTTAACATATACTAATTCATTTAATGGGCCATAAAGAAATGCACTTTCTACATCCATTTGTTGTAACTTGATGTTATGATGTGCCGCATAAGCAAGAAGGATACGGATGGACTCAAGGCGAGCCACGGGTGCATAAGTCTCTCCATAGTCAATGCCTTTAATTTGAGAATACCCTTGTGCAACCAATCTAGCCTTGTTCCTTACTATAATTCCATGCTCATCTTGCTTGTTCTTGAATATCCACTTTGTTCCAATAACATTGCGGCAATCCTTTAGCTTCTCAACTAACTTACATACTTTGTTTCTCTCAAAGTTGTTGAGCTCTTTGTGCATAGATTCCAACCAATCCGAATCTTCAAGAGCCTCCCACACTTTCTTAGGTTCAATCATGGAGATGTGAGCTTGATGTTCACCGAACCTCTTCAATTGTGCTTTTGTGGAAATGCCTTTCCTTAGGTCACCAACAACATTTTGTAGAGTGTGGTCTCTTAATTCCAACATTCTTTCCTTCATAGCTTCGCGACGAGCGTGGATCTCCGTGTTGTTTATTTGGGGACCCTCTTCTTCATTTTGATCATCATCTTGACCATCAACTTGACCTTGATCATCATTGGAATCATCCTCTACATTGGGAGGCAAAGATTGACCTTGGTCTTGATCAAGTGCTCTTCTAGCATCGATTTGAGCTTTTTTCAAAGCAGTTTGTACGGATCTTCCTTGAGCAATTTCCTTGGCACCACTTGACACCCGGGCGAAAGAATCAAGCTCCCCTTGTCTAGAGTTGTCACTATGACCATCGTGTTGAGGGTCTACATCTTGTCTTTGGCTTGAGTCATTGTCCTTCTCGGTGGATGGAGCTTGTTGATGTTGTGAAGATGAGGGCTCCACTTGAGTGGAGCATAGTTCTTTTCGATCCGCCATAAGGGGTTCCTCAATGGGGTGGATATATCCCACACCCATTCTTCCTATGGCATCCTGAGACATTTCATCATCTGCATCATAAGCATCAACATGCCCCCCTTGGGGACCATCATATTCTTCGAAGGTCACAATACAAGATTCTATGACGGATCCGGAGAGCTTATCATAGATTCTATAAGTGTGAGATTCGAGACCATAGCCAACAAAAATACCCTCTAATGCCTTAGACTCGAATTTGGACAAACGGACACCTTTTATGAGATAGAAACACTTACAACCGAACACCCCGGAAGTAAGATATGTTGGGCTTGTTACCGGTAAGTATTTCATATGGAGTCTTTTTGATTTGTTTGCGGAGGTAGAGCCGGTTTGAAGCATGACATGCGGTGGAGATGGCTTCGGCCCAAAATTTTTATGGAGATTTAAAATCCGCCAACATGGTCCTAGCCATCTCAATAAGAGTCCGGTTCTTCCTTTCGGCCACACCATTTTGTTGAGGGGTGTATGCAGCGGAATATTGATGTTTAATCCCCTCATCACTAAGAAAATCATTCAAGGTGTAGTTTTTGAACTCGGTGCCGTTGTCACTTCTAATGATCAACACGGGAACATTGTATTGCCTTTGGACCAAATTGATGAAGTCGATGAAGGTCTTTTGAGTCTCACTCTTCAACTTGAAGAAATAAACCCAAGAGTATCTTGAAAAGTCATCAACAATCACCAAGCAATATTTCTTCCCACCAAGACTTGCATGAGATGGAGGACCAAAGAGGTCCACGTGGAGGAGATCCAAGATCTTGGTGGACTTGATGCAGTTCTTAGGCTTGTGAGGAGGATCATGCATCTTTCCTAGAACACATGCCCTACAAACACAGTCTTTGGCAAAGGAAACATTTTCTTTTAGTCCAACAATATGTCCCTCCTTATGGAGATTTTGCAAAGTTCTCATATTGACATGGGCTAGTCGGCGATGCCATAGCCAACCCACATCGGCCTTTCCGAATAAGCACATCGGACCTGTAGTGGGTTGCTCTGAAAAGTCCACCACATACAAGTCATGTTCGACGTACCCAACGAAGGCGACCTTGAGAGACTTGCTCCACAAGAGGACCACAATATCAACATCAATAAAGACGGCAAAGCCCATCTTTCCAAGAGCAAGGACCGAAAGTAAATTGTATCCAAGGGTCTCAACAAGCATGACGTTCACGAGTGTAATGTCGTGAGCAACCACAACCTTGCCGAAACCCATTACCTTAGACTTTGATTTGTCGGCATATGTCACAGTGATTTGATCATCACTTGGCTTTAACTCATTGACAATAGACGAGCTTCCGGTCATATGACTTGTGTAACCACTATCAAGCACCCACTTTGACCCTCCAGAAGCATAAGTCTACAAAAGATCAAGCTAATTTTTAGGTACCCATTTTTCAATGGGTCCTCTTTTGTTAGCAATAAGGGTCTTGGGAACCCAAAGAGACCAAGCAATGTACCCATCATAAGGGCCAACATATTGCGCATACACATCACCATAATAATCACACATTAGAACATAGTGAGGGTTAGCACTTCCCGCAAAGTCATCATGAGACATAGTTTTACCACTTGTGGTCTTACTATCCACAATGGTCTTGTTGGTCTCTTGTGCGGGCTTGACCTTCTTCTTCTTCTTGTTATTCTTCTTCTTCTTAGTATTAGAGACAAAACCAATGCCCCCTTTATCACCACTAGGCCTTTGCTTGCTCAAAAGATCATCAATGGACTTGTTGCCGTGTGTAAATATGGCCTTAGCAAGATCCCCCTTCAACCTAGCATTCTCTTCAAGAATAGTTGTACTACTAGATGGAATGAAGTTACTAGGTGAAGGAATATTGGCCAATTGAGTTTGAAGCATTTCATGGGACTTTGTGAGTGACAAGAGTCCACTCTCCAAAGCCTTGTGGGCCTTGTTAAGCAACCTAAAGTCCTTGGCAAGTTTTTCATGAACCACACCAAACTCAATCTTGTCCTTTTTAGCCCTTTTGTATTTAGCAATAGCATGGTCATGCTCTTTGATGAGTTTGTTAACAATAATGTCATTGGCCTCATCAAGCCCTTCAAGTTTTAATTCAAGTGACAACCTAGTTTCTTGTTCTTCTTCTAGAGCATTGTTTAAAGCCTCTAGCTCAATCAAGTGTTCATGCCCAAGTTTACATCTTACATCTAGAAGATCTTGAGTATGTGAAAGTTGATCTAGGATGTTTCCAAAATGTAACTTATCATCTCCTTCTAGGTTAGTCATAAACTCATCAAAGGCAATTAATTCCTTTTTAACATCAAGAGACATCTCATCATCAATTTCATCATTATCTAAGGGAGTAGAGCGGGATGATGAGGATACCTCCGTTCCTCTTGCCATAAGGCAAGTGATGTTCTTGGTGGGAGAGTTCTCATTTGGAGAATCGAAGAGTGAGAATGTCGGAGTAGAAGTGGTGGCTAAAGCAGCCACACCATGAGAAGTTTCCTCTTCCTCATCTTCATCATCTTCATTGTCAGAGGAGTATTCTTCATGAGTGATCAAGACAATTTCTCCCGACTTCTTGTTGATGGGATTCTTCTTGATGAACGGTTTCTTGTAAGGTGCCTTGAGAGTCTTCTTCAACACAAGTTTACCACCATGATCTTCTCTCTTCTCATAGGGGCAACTTGCCACAAAGTGATAGCGGTCACCACAATTGAAGCAAGTTCTCGACCTAGTGGTATTCTCTATTTTCCCATTTGGGTTGCTTCTCCGTTGCATTTCCATCTTGGGCTTGGCGGGGTTCTTCCAAAAGTTCTTTGCATAGAAGGCCATATATTGATCATGAGAAATCTTGACTTCATCGGGATGGTCCATGGAGAGGCCTTCATCACTATCATCTTCATCCCCATGGTCCACAACTTTGGGTTTCAAAGCAACATTGACAACATTGCTCATACCAAGGGCACGAGCACGAGCATCTTTGGCATTCTTGGCGGCTACTTTGAAGGCGGCCATCTCTTGCATAACTTCATTTGAGGTCATGAGATGGTAGTTGTGTCTTCCTTGTAGGCTCTTCAAGTAGGTGGGCTCAAAAGGCATGAGTGCACTCACATATTTCCTTTTTATCCATGCATCATCCACATGTGAGGCACCCACATTTCCAAAAGTGGTGGCGGTGGTCTTGAGCCTTCGGTACATGTCTTCGTGATCTTCACCTTCTTTCATGTAGAAGCCTTCGGCTTCATTGCTTAGAGCATCATATCGGTTCCTCCTCATACTCTCATTTCCAACAAACAATACAGTGAGGGCATCCCAAGCTTCCTTGGCAATGCTAAAGTGCTCAATGTGTGGATAATCCTTTGTCCCCAATCCTTGTTGAATCATATGCAAAGCAGTGGCATTGAGTTGACTATTGACAACCTCTCTTCTTGTCAAGTTGTTTGGATCCCCAATAAAGAGTCCATGCTCGATGATGTTCCATAGTTCAATGGAAGAGCTGCGCACATGAGTTCTCATTAGTGATCGCCATTGAGCAAAAGTAGCAGATTCTTCAAGCTTAGGTGGGTCACCTCTATTGTACACATGAGGGTGAGGGATTGGAGGGTCGGGAGAGTACCATGAATCATGGTGCTCGCCCTTCCCAACATCATTGTGTGTGGAGGAATTAACGTTGTCTAGTTTACCACCCACCATCATACCCTCGGGGGATACCGAAGTATTCCCTTTAGGTACAACGGATGGTAGATCCTCTTGAGGAGATGGGGGTGATGAGCCATCTTTGTCTTTAAGAAGTTGCTATAGCATCTTCTTGACTTCGATGACCAAGGAATAGCTCAATCTTGTTTCCAAGTTTCTGAGATCTTCGATGGTCACCGTGGTCGGCTCACTACCACCATCCCCTTCTTGTCTACCCATATTCTCTTAGGCGGTAAAGCCCAAATAAAGAGCCAAGGCTCTGATACCAATTGAAAGGATCGTATGGGCACCTAGAGGGGGGTGAATAGGTGCTACTTCAAATTTTCTTCTTTTTCAAACTAAGGTTTGATAATAAGGTAAATTCTCTAGATAATGCAACTAAGGTGAATTTACCTATATGACAATTATGCAAGAGCTACCACAACACAAAGTAAGAACAAGTAAGTAAAGTGCAGTAAAGGATATAAGTAACCAAAGTGGTGGACGCGGAGACACAAGGATTTGTTTCCCGTAGTTCCTTCCTTTTGAGGGGAAGCACGTCTACCTTTGGAGAGGGGGTGGTTTCAAACCACCAACTCCACGAAATACCTCCCTTGTTCTCCGATGAATCTCACCCCAACGGGATCGATTCACCTTCCACTATATCAGCAACCTTCAAGGTGGAAGCTGGCACCTTTACAAGTTTGGGGCACACATCCACAACTTAATCGGAGGCTCCAAAATACAAGCAAGTTGTCAAAGCAATCAAAGACAATCTTGTAAGAACCAAAAAAAGAACTAGGGTTTCCAAGAAAACACTAGAGCAAAGGGGCCCTCAATGAAATGAGGGGGAAATGAAGATCTCTTTTGGTGAAGTAGTAGATCGGGGCCTCCTCCTTCGATTCCCCAAAGATCAAAGACTTTGGGTGGTGGATTGAGGAGATCTTGAAGATTTGGTGGCTCCAATGGTTGCCTTGACTTTAATGTGGATGAGCTCTTTGTCCCAAGGTAGGTGGAGGGGTATATATACCCCTCCAGGGAATCTGGCCATTGGAGCCTTTAATGCACCGGTAGTACCGGTACTCAAGCGGTAGTACCGCTTGCAAGCGGTACTACCGGTCCAGTACCGGACCAGGTACCAGAGATGCCATAGTTGGTCGAGCCAGCTTCAGTATTGCCCGGTATTCCCTTGCGGTACTACCCCCAAGCGGTAGTACCGGTCATATGATGCGGTACTACCGGTATGGGCGGTAGTACCGGTCCCAATTACCGCTTGGTACTGAGCAAGACTGAGAGGGGTGGTCCTTCCTCAAAACTGCCCGTTACTGCTGAGCGGTACGACCGTGTCCAAGCGGTACTACCAGTTGGAGCGGTAGTGCCGCTCCGTTGTACCGGGTGGTACTGAGGAAAACTCACCCTTATCAACCTTGCACGGATCCAACCGGTACTAGGACCGATAGTATCGGTGCCAAGCGGTAGTACCGGTCATTTTTCCGGTACTACCGGTTGTCACATTGGTTTTTCGCAAGGCTAATTGGTTAGTTCAATATTTGTGCCACACCCTTATCAAACCTGTGATACACTTAGAACACGATTAAACTGATAAGTGTGTTGATATCAAACATCAAAATCAGAGGGATAGAAAAATGCTCTTTCATAAGCTCCTCCTCCTAGCGGAGGTACTCGTCGGTGTCAGACTGGTGCAAAACCACCACCCCGTTGGTGTCGGCCTTCCTCGAGTCCTGGGTGCCCCTTGCAGCGACCCCAAACCCGAGCGGCACATCCGCCATGGACATGATTACAATGCCATCACCAGACTTGGTGTTCTCAGTGATGCGCGAGGGAGTACTTGGGCACCGAGTTCTCGAAGAGGAAGAAGCACTTGGAGACGGGCTTGAGCCAGACGCACCAGCGCGCATGGACGGTGTGGAGGTTGAACGCAGTGACGGTGAGGTGGAAGGCGCCGCCGGAGGTGAACTTCCCGATGGGCATGCCCACCCCAACGGCGGTGCATACCTATAGCGACTCGGAGGCATAGAATACACAGTTCTTATGGGGGCGGGGCCAGTAGCGGCTGGGATTTGGGTAAGGCCCTCCATGCAGGGTCGCTCAGCTCCAGGATGCTAAACTTGGAGAGCTTATCGAAGACCATTGTGGTCTCCTTCTCATCGAGCGGCAACGACGGAGTACACGGGCGAAAGGTAGCGAAGGTCGAACCGGCGGTGGACTTTGCGAACGGAGTCTAGACTAAGCCCCAAGACAATTGTGGTCTCCTTCTCATTGATTCCCAAGACAATTTACTGTCTATTCATATTTAGATAAGTGTGTTGTGAGCCCCAAATCTCTCCTGATGCTTGTAAATAAATCAGAGATTATGAATCCTGGAGACTGGAGATGATTGAGGACTTGAAGTCTGAATTTGTGAAGCTCAAGTTTTGCTCTTGTTTACAACCGTGTGCAGCCAAAAATTCAGAATTAGGTGCAATCGGAAATTCAGAGAATATATAGAGGTGGATCTAGATCAAGGATCAACACATATTCCACCTGTACTCCTCCCTAAACTCATCACATACCTCCATTGACTTTTTCCCCGGTCACCTCTCACCAGAGCACCTCGACGGCGCAGCGGCCGTTGCCCACCTCTTCCCTTTGACGATGCGGGCAGGTCTGCAGCTCGATAGTGCGGTGTACGGCGCGGCGCACAAAGATGTCCACGGAAAGATTCCATGATGGTGTTCCTCTGCCTGGCTCTCTCCTTCTCGCGGACGACGATGGCCACTGTTTCTATCTGTTACGCAGATGTGAAGATTACCTGCAACACCACAATGAGCTCCATGGTTGTTCTTAAGAACGACATGTGAACACAAGATCACGATGATCATGCGAAGGTGCAGAGTTTGCTCTGTGCATTGAGTAAGTCTGCTGGCCAAAACTGAAACTTAATTATTCAGCCTGGCCCTTTTTACCCAAGCAGATTCAATCAAACATGAAAAATCTCTCAATCGGCAGCCGTGGACTGAATCTCAGATTCTTTGACCCAACCACTCGTCAAATCAAGTCCAAGTAAAAAAGGAGATCAAGTCTCAGCTAATCCCCATCTCTCGAAAGAAGATTATCTATCCCCAATAATGCAAAAGAAGCAGGTGCCAGGCAGGAGCTCCTCGCCGGCCCTTGGAACTTGTCTTCGCTGGCCTGTAGCCAACCACCGCCACCGCCGCCACCGCATGCACCCTCCTCTTCCTCACCAGATCGGCCCCGATCGTGCGCCATGGCCTATCCGGCAGCAAACCACCGCCGCCATTCCATGCCCCTCCTCTTCTACACCATATTAGCCCTGAGGGTGCGCCATGGTGACTCCCAGGCACCCCGCCGCCATCGCTCCACACGCATGCCCTGGCTGCTTCCCCTCTGCTTCCATTGTGTTTTTATGTTCGGGAGGAGGCTGTCGTTGGTCGGGATCAGAGGGAGGAAAAGAAATTAATGAACCGATACGTGGCAATCTGTAGCAATATGTGATTTGGTGGGAGGGTAAAAGGGTCCAAAAAAGGCTGGTTGAAAGAAGCGTTGAAAGCGTACTTTTGGCTGACGGAAACGTATAGAACGAACCTGCCTCTAGAGAAACTAGTAGATAGATATTTGGAGTTGGATGTCTCTATGAAATTGTGGTGTTTGTTGGAACCATCTAGCACTCGAGGTGAAAATGTGGGGTTATCTAGATTGGGAAAGGCGGACTTTGAGGAGTGTTGTTATAGCCCTACCGATGATTAGAGTGTCCAACCGGAGAGTAGTTAAGAGGATATTTATATGAGAGAGTGTTTACTAGTGAAAGTATGATCCCTAGGCCTTGTTTCTAAGCATTGAAAAACCGTTTTCTACTAGATCTATTGCATGTTTGCTTGCTTCCTTCTTGTTGTCTTTAGTCTTTACCTCACCATCAAGCTATTTTCTGGCACCGTTACCGCTTGTATTTCACTATCTCTTCGCCGAACTAGTGCACCTATACACCTGACAAGTATATTGGGTGTGTTGGGGACACAAGAGACTTCTTGTATCTTGATTGCAGGGTTGCTTGAGAGGGAATACCTTGACTACTTCCTCCCTGAGTTCGATAAACCATGGGTAATCCACTTAAGGGAAACTTGGTGCTGTTCTACAAACCTCTGCACTTGGAGGTCCAACAACTGTCTACAAGAATAGAAGTGCGTAGACATCACACCGCCACGCGCCCGCCTCCCCACACCTCTCTTTCCCCCATGCCGGTGCCCCACGGGCACCTCCCGCCACCTCCACCACCGGCGCCAACTCCCCCACCACCGGCCACCGTCGCCGGCTACGCCACCGCCCACCGCCGGCACCCTCTTGGCCTCCTCAATAGGTAGGTAAATTATTTTTTTATAGGATTATGATTAATTAATTTAGTATATATATGATTATGATTAGTACTATAGGATCATTTTAGTATATATATAATCTAGTATTATTTTAGTATAAGATTATAATTAGTATAGATTATTTTAGTATATATATAATTTAGGATTATTTTATTATAGGATTATGATTAGTTTAGTATATGATTATGATTAGTTTAGGATTATTTTAGTATATATATAATCTAGGATTATTTTAGTATAGGATTATTTTAGTATATATTGGAATTATTTTAGAATAGGATTATTTTAGTATATATAATCTAGGATTATTTTGTGATTAGTTTTTTATTGTAATATAATAGTGTAATATAGTATTTTTATTATTATATTGTAAGACCCTCTTTGTAATCGGAGTTAAGGTTAGGGTTAGGGTGTTGGTCCTCGGTGCTGACCGGAGTTAGGGTTAAGGTGGTGGTTCTCCCGGGAAGCCGTACTCGCCCGCCTCTCCCGCGACCACCATCACCGGCACCAGCCACCGCCACCGCACCTCCGGGTTTAGGGTTTAGGGTTTATTTGTTATGTTCAAATAAATATTGTGTGCATTTTGCAGGAACTATGGACCCACCTAGTCCAATCCGCAAAGACCTGGATTCAGAACACTTTCTCGAGGATATGATTCACGATGTCGATCCATCCGGTGAGGGATCTCCCTCGAGGTATCTGAACTCATCCCGTGAGGGAGAGGAGATCAACCAACAAGAGGAAGAAGCCCATGGACGCGTAATGAAGACCGACGAGGTATATATATATCGAAAATATGTTTCTACCACCCGATGACAATACCCCCTACTTATTGCCATGTGATCGGTCATCGAGATTCGCACCATCGTCCGCTAATTAGGCCATTATTTACAGATTAAGATGTTAACATGTTCGTTAGTCATAAAATAGGTATGCCAGACCCCACTATTGACCATTAAATGTACACACATGAGGTGGTTAATAGGTTAGCATGTTCATTAGTCAGAAAAACAACATTAATGAAAGTATCAGATCTGACCGTAGGATCATCATCCGACGATAAGCAATGAGGTGGGTATAGCCCCCCGGGGTAAAAAAATCCACTCTAATATATATATATGATGTCCGATGATCACTAGATATACCGAGTTGTATATATATTATATTGATGAATGTTTCTTCTCTTAGGCCTCTACATCGAGCAAAAAAACCAAGCGCGGCCCAGCCAAAAAGTTGGATGCCCGTACTATTTTTGAAATTACAGAGGTCTCAGGATAGGGCGAACCATTGGAACTGAAAAAAGAAAAACAAGCATTTCTATAACAATGCGGAGTTGTTGCTAGAGATCGCGTCCCGATCACTGTTCGAGAGTGGAATAAGCCCAAAGAGGCGGAATAGAGTGATCTTTATATCGACGATAGGTACAAAGAGCAACTTTTTAATGACCTCATGGCACATTTCAAGCTGGCAGAATGTGAGACTGATGAAGAGACGGCTGAAATGAGAAAGAAAGTCAAGCAGTTTGCTCTTAAGAAGATGGCCAAACTATTCAAGAACTGGAAGAAATTATTATGGCTACAGTATTAGAAGGACAAGAAAACTCCAAAATTTGAAGGCTATGTAGAGAAGCAGCACCATTACTAGGATGCATTTATGGAGTATAGGAAGTCAGGAGTTGCTACGGAAAAGTCAGAATAAAAAAAGATAAATGTTGCGAAAAAGAAATATCGCCATAACATGGGGCCAGGGGTATACGCTGCTACCATGCCTAAGTGGGATGCAAAAGAGAAAGAGCTTAATGATAAAGGGATCATTCCAGAACCAATTCGCGAAGAATGGGATTTGAGGGCAAGAAATTGGTTCCTTGGCGATGGGAGTAAGTATGACGAACATACATGGGACCTTGTTTGCAGTGACGGGATAAAGGTACCTAGGAGTGCCTGGCTAAAACTGGTGCAAGATATTAAAGATGGGATAAAACAGTTTCATCCCGATAGAGAGAACGACTTGCTGACCTTGGTCCACGAGAATCGCGAACACGGAAGAAGAGTCTGAGGCCTTGACTCTAGTTTCCGTGGGAGACTAGGTTTCCTAAGGACCAAGGTACTTATAGAAGCTGATCAAGAGCAAAGCAGAGACAGGAGGAGGAAGGAGACAAGTTCAACCAGCTGTTAGCAAGACTTGACAAGCAGCAGCATAAGGTCGACGAACTTAGAGGAGTAGTGTACTTGCAAGATCCTCCACTCGATATTAACGCCAACCCATCTCAGCGGAGAAGCAGCGTGGCTGAATCAGAGGTCACGTCTGACAATACACTCTATACAGATGGCGGTCCCGGCTACCCCATGGATGGAATTAAGGACTAGATATCTTGTGAGCTCCATCATAAGTTGAAGAACATATATGTGAAGGTGGCGGTCGGATCTGCTTTACCTTGTCCACCTGACGCACATTGGCATGACCATGATTCCACCTATCTATACTAAAGTCGGGGTGGATCAAAACGTAAAGGAGTGGGAGTCAATGGAGCTTAAGATCCCTGGACCTGAAGGTGAGAGCACACTCGGAGAAGTACTGGGTGGTATCATTCTATGGACAGTTTCCAGGCTTGGCCCCAAGGCTAACACCTCCTCCGAGTCGTCGCAGGTCTCCTTCACCTCCATCACCTCCAAGAAGCCCACGCCATGATGACTACGACCAACACATCCCGAGTCCATCTCGATTTCCGCTGCAGGTTCAGCAGTCTTCACGGCCCGCTAAGGACAATAAGCGGAAGCGTGCTTCGTTAGTGAGTACTAAAAGACGCGGCAGCCCAAAACAGAAAATGTCGCCCCGCACCACAATGCCTCATAAGAATTTTCCCATCAGACCTTATAATCGTACAGATGCGGAAACTGCAATGATAGCAAAGGCTGAAGTGACGGCGTATTTTGAGAAGAAGAAGCCCGAGCCGGCTCCGGTATACATCGAGAAGCAAAAGGCATATGCAATTGATTTTCTAAACACAAAATCGCAATATGAGTTGCACCATAAGCCAGATGACTAACTACGCACACTTCAGAAAGAATTGATGAAGAGTAAATCAAGCAAATCAAGTGCAAGCGATAAAAAATAGCAAGTACAGGTGCAAGCGGGGGCAAAACAGCAATCATTAAAAAATCAGACGTTCCCCTTCTCGGACAACAGGCCAAACAAACGATCGCACCCCTCAAGGTGTTTTCAAAAAATGTTCCCCTTCTCGCACAACAGCCACTAGATATGGAAGTAGCTGCGGGGTTGGCGGCCAACATGGAAATTAGTATTGATGAACTATTAGGCCCCAAATCGACCTTCTACCCAAGGCTGGTGTAGTTCGTAGATATGTCGAATATGAAGATTTGGTCAGCAAAGAGTGGTTGAAAGAACTGCCAACACAAATGCGGAATCCCCATCAATGGTACTCGGCGGTCATAAAGCAGGGGAGAATAATGATCGTAGCAAAAGTCCCACGTGAGTACTACTTCAGACCTAAAGAGGTCCATATTGAGTTTGCAGAACTGTTCCAGTTATACCATGTCGACGCCCTAGACAAATCCATCCTCAGCTGCTATTGTCTGTAAGTTGTTGAATTCATTATCTATATGTTCAGTTTTTCAGTTGTTCAGTTCAGAACATGTAATTATCCTTATTATGCAGAATGAAGATCCTGAAATGTTAAAGAATAAGAATCTATAATTTTGGGTTCATTGACCCAGATAAAGTGCATATAACCATGCTAACGGAAAACCCCGAGGAGACGGAGGAAAACATTCTAAGGTTTCTAATGGAGCAAAATTTCTCTGACCACATATTGTTTCCTTACAATTTCAGGTGAGGGTCTTACTCTGTTGTACACATTCACTTTTGAGTAGTCGATGCTAAGTATAATTGATAAGTTACTGATGTATATATAAATGTTTGCAGCTTCCACTGGGTTCTGCTAGACATTCAACTTGATAAGGGAAGAGTTGATGTCATGGACCCATCAAAGAGAAACCTGGAAGATTTCCGCAACATGCAGAACATGCTCCAGAAGTAAGTTTCGCGCTATATCGGTCTCTGTTGATTTCCTGAGATATCAGGTAATGAATAACTCATTCATTCATTTTTTTCACCGGGCAGGGTTTGGATCCGGTTCAAGCGCGATGTTACAGGTGTATTTAGTGAGAAGTTGACGTTTAAGGCGGTCTCGGTAAGTAGCACGTGATATGTCCGTGCATCTCTTTACTTCTAGTTTTAATACAATAATGATGCTAGATTATTATTTTGATTGAATTCTATTCTTATAAAGTGCGCAAGGTAGCCACAGAGGTCGAATCTATGTGAATTCTACGTTTGCGAGTTCATTCGAATGTTTACCATCGAGCACAATGATTATAGAGTCGACGTAAGCAATGCATTCACACCATCATTTTATTGCCGTCAACTTTTGTTATCATGATTGATATTCATATTGATCTCCTTTTTCCTACATATAATTCGAGAGAATGCGGGAATAGAGCAACACGTACTAGCAATTGCAGAGGAGCCGGCGGAATTTATTTTTAAAAAGATCATAGACGATGCCGGAATATTTAGTGTGAATAGGCGCTACTGATCTCCATGTAATCGAACAGACAGGCTCTACTCCCGGTAACTGTGATATCTATGTAACTATCAAAATTGTATATATTTGTATGCTCGATATCGTAATACAAGTTATCTTATATATGCACAAACATGTACGATATGTAGTGTGGTAGAAATATTCAAAAACTATTTTGAAATGAAAAATAAATAAATAAAATAATATAAAATAAATTCTCTGCCGCGACAGAGAAATACACAAAATACTGCCACGGCAGAGAACCACTAGTCCAAGATAATGCTCTGCCGCGGCAGAGAAAAGACCCAAAATGCTGCCGCGACAGACACCACTAGTCCCGGTCCTTAACACCAACCGGAACTAATGGGGGTGCACCCTGAGCGCACCAAGATAGCCACGTAGACATCCACTAGTTTCGGCTGGTAACTATGGCGGGACTAGTGGGTGGGCCTCTAGTCCCGCTTAGTTAGTCCTGGTGCCAAACCAGCTAGTGTAAAGCCATCTCATTCATAGAACCGAAAACAAAAATTTAGAGGTTAAGGATCCCAAGTCCCAAAAAATTCAGTTTATTGCAGTGTACAATATGATTACACAGTAGTACGGTAATACTATTCCGCAAAAAGCAAATGATTACATAGTAGTACTAGAGTAAATCTCTTGATTCAAAATGATGAATACAAGAGGTACACAATGTACAGAGTGCACCGCGTGGCTATCTCAAAAAGGTGCAGCCTGCATAGCAGCTGAAACATACACATCGTGCAATCGCATGGACGCCATATTTTCGTTGAGAACATTAAATCGCATCGCACATAGACAGCTCATACCAGCTCATTATTACAACTTTATCCATACGTACTCCCAGTTCCCTTCTTTTCTGCTAGACTAGAGTAGTAGTTCTTTTTCGAGGTATATATATTTTTAGTCCTATAACTTGCATCTTAGGAGCATTTTAGTCCCACATATTGTAAAGTGAGCAAAGTTAGTCCTATAACTTGCAACTCGGGAGCGTTTTAGTCTAATTCAAACGAATTTCTGCGATTTTGACCAAATTCGTCCACATATAGGTCCAAATTCATTTGGCATGAATATATTTCTCTGAAGTGGGCCCATCTATATATATACCAATAATAAAATTTAAATGTAGAGGCGGGACTCGAACTCATGACTTGAGTCTAAGGAAAAACGTACTCCCCACTGCAGACATTGTTGCTACGTGATAATATGCAGAGCTACGTTTTATTATATACAATATTAATGTTTAGATGTTGGCTCACACGGGGACATAAAATACACAAAGGAGAGTGAAGTGAATCTTCGATTGGTTGAGTGTATATGTGTATCCCAATTTCTAATTATTGCCTGCGCACTCTATTGTCTTCCATGGTGCTCACGTCTTGCACCCGTCCGATCGGGATCAACTGGCCAGAACAACGCGGCGTAACTGGACAAAACAGCGCACGGTTCCTTTTCTTCTCGTCAAACTGTTCAAACTCTCGTTCCCCTCTCCTCTCAAGCCCGCAGCCGGCTCCTCAATCTCCAGCCCTACCTACTTCGTCGGCGGCGAGCGGTCTGTTGGAGAATCGCATTTTGCGCCGCCAGGCCAGGGCTGCGTCGAGGTCCGTGAATCAGAGCTCCAGCGTCCTCACTACAGGGCCGAAGTGGTCGATGCAGGCGGGCTGAGAGCTGAGGGTGTCGGAGAGCATCGTCGAGGAGGACCTCCGTCCCAGATTTCGACGTACTCTTCTCGATCTCGTGCGGCAGAGTACTTTTCCTCTCCGTCCCCTATCTATTTTTCACCAACGACCGTAGTTCCGCCCCTATCATTGCGGAGCTGCCTAGCCGCACCATTTCGCATCCCTCGCTGTGTAGATCCCCTTTGTACAGCAGAGGCCATTGAAATGTAGATCCCCTTTGAATGGAAGTGAAATTTCTGTGTCCATTAGGTTTTTTGCTCATGTGCAGCAGGAGGGTCACGATGCTGATCTCCTGAAACTAAACATTTTGGATTGACTATTGTTTGCTTACTAGCAGGCTAAATAATGAAACACTAGGGAGCCACCTAGCCAGAAACTCTGCACTGATGTTTAATCAGTCAGTACTCGGTGCCTTTTTTCCCCTAACTACAGCTGACCATGGTAGAAATTTCAGAATTAGTGCCAACAAGTACCAGCAAAAACAGTCGTAGCTCTCTAGCGATTAACCCTACAATTTTTTTGCATAGCTTCTGATTCTACCATTCCATCACAATATTTGTTCAGTTGCACATGTCTCTGGTACATACGTAGACTAATCGATCTGATTCACAGCCAGCCTGATGACTACAACACTAAGAAAGGTGTGTTCATTAGGCCGTGTAAGATGGTTGTATGCTGTTTTTTACCTAAACAAATATTTTCCCCCTCAAGTTAAATAAGATGTAATAAACCCATGAAATCGTCATTATTACATGTAAATTTTTGTTTATAGTATGTAATTTTATACAGTAAAACATGGGATGTATAAAACAATCTCGAGATATATAAAATTAACCTTGAGATGTATATTTTTTATAATAAATACATTATGTCATTATCATCTCCACATAGGTTGCAAGGATGTATAAAACAGTCTCAAGATGTATAAAATTAACCTCGAGATGTATATTTTTTGCAAAATTAATCTCAAGATGTATATTTTTTATATATACATCTTCAATGCATCAAGGCATAAAACACTAGTATCTTTGTGATCCCTGTTTTTGTGCATCTCATCTTTTTTTACATCCACCGGATACCACCTTAACATGCGGGCTATAACTTTTATATATAGCCTGTAACTTAATCTGTATATATGCACGAAACTTTTATTTATAGCCTGTAACTTTTTATATTCTGGCTTGTAACTTTTGCGGGTTACTTAACTCTTTGAATTCATAGCATATGGTTAGAATTTTCTACACTCCATATTTTTTTTTCACTTTTTTGCCATATGCATGCATCTTTTCTTTAATCTGTATATATATGCATGTAATTTAATCAATATGAATGTATTAAAACCGTAGTTCTAGACTGTAACTTTATGAATGTAATTGTTTGCAAATAGACAATTTTGTGTTTTTGTTTTGCCAGGAAGTAGCTATTAGATATTTTTTACATCATGATTCATGCTTGTGTTATTTTTCAATAGACGGTATATGTATAATTGAGCCAAAGTTACAACTTGTTACTGTTTTTTTTGTCTTTCTGCAAAATTTTAAGGTCATGACATTGATCCTCTCCAGTTGGTGCCCACCACTCACAGATGAACTGCCATCCCGTGATGAACATCTCATTGAATGTGGAATAACTGAAGCATGACCTTAAATTAAGCATCTAACCATGGCGGCCTACACTTCGACTGAGCATAATCATGAGAAAAAGGTTCATGTCACTAGTTACAATTTGTTTTGCCACCCTCTATGTGTGTAGTAGTTTGCCTTCTTCGCGTGTTCTACTATGCGCAAATCAACGAGATATTTCATGGTTATTGATATTTAGATTTATTACAATCAAAGTTTATTCTATGAATGGTTATAGTATGCTATCAAATTCTACATGGTCATACTATGCACAAATCCCAGAGATTTTTTTACATGGTACTACGAATGATTCCTTTTAACCTTTGAGTTTCTACATGCTACCTCTGAATTGGTGAGAATTCTACATGATCATGACTATTTTTTCTAGGTTTCTCACATGCATGCACATGGTTGTTTGCCGGCATGTAGAAAATCTCTGTTTTTTGAATAGCAAGTTAGCAACTAGTTTAGAGGTTCCTGAAAGTACATACAAGATACATTGGTTATGCATGTCCAGGGATTTTGTAACAGAATAAGAACCACATGTTCTTTCCTGACTATTCTTCACTGGATACTGTATGCTCTGTTTCATCTTCATTTTCTGTAATGGACATGTGTCCCGTTGTAACTTGCTCTTCATGTGCTACATGTTCTTGACTTCGATCGTTTTTCAAATATTGCACATATTCATTCTCCAAGACTGGTATCTTTAGCTCGAGCCCTATAGTACGATTTTTGATCTCCATACATACAACACATATAAAATCATTATGTTACTAGTCTGTTAGAGAAGCAAGTAATTTTTTATTTCTGTAGTAGCATGTATTTGTCTGAACTTTTTGTCTTAAATGTGCAAACATACAACCAGTTTCCAAATCAACATATAACAGCTGCTAATTTTTGTTTATCTTTCATTTTTGTTGTAGTTCATACAAACTGAGATCATCCTACGAACATCTTATGGCGACCTACAAGCAAAATGTAGCACAAACTTGAAGAAATTGTACATGATATTAGTCCAGGCTTTGTTACATGTGGTTTTTGGTGTCTATGTTGAGTTCTGTGGACATGAGTTGTTGCTTTATGTCATCAACGCGTGTTTCTTGATCTCACATATTATTTCTAGGACAACCTAGTTTATGTTGCTGTTATTCTTGATTTAGCAAAAAGAAATTCTACATCTATTATGAATATCAGTTACCTACTGTAGTAGCAAAGTTCTACATCCTACTATGACATATTTTCTACATCCTACTATGACATATTTTCTACATCCTACTATACCATCACTCTCATATGCTTGTTCTGCTTTTTATCAGTCCTGGAACCTTTTTGTTACATGTCTTTTCTATCTATATAACCATATGAGAAACCTATGATGAACTGTTTCTTTTTGTGAGAGACGGGCATGGGGTAGTTGATCCTGATACTTTAGCTGCCCAAAACATTTTTTTTACATCTAACTCGCATCCTACAAGAGAGAACTATGCAGATGTAGCATGGGGAAGATGCCCTTCTTGTCTTCTTGATGTTCATGCACAGTTATGGTTTATGTTGTCACGTTACTTTTTGTTTTGGTGTTATTTGGTTGTAATGTTTGTTCTTCGACCCGCTTCTTCCATGTAGTTAAGCCGCCTCTAACAGGAGGAAGAAGAGGGAGTAGGTAGATTTTGTTACAGGAGGGAGAGGGAGCAGGCGAAGTTTTTTACATGCAGTTTTTCTGTCTATGTGGACCTGGCATGTTACGTTGGGTCAGTCTCACGCGCCAGGCGTGCCCTGCCGCGCCAAAGACCAAGAAGGAAAGTGGTCCTGACACCACGTCTATTTTTGGTTATGTGTCGCTATCGAAGTTCTGGTCCACTTTCTATTTTCGGAAAAAAACTGTTTCGACCTGGGGGCACCGTGGAAGACTAACCGGTAACCGCGCACTCCCTAGGGTCTTTATTTCGGACATTCAAAAATACATGTTCTAAGAAAAATCTAAAAAAGATATAAATTTTCAGTCCGAAATAATTTGCGTTCTCGACAACATAGAAAAGAGGAAAAAAATCCCTCTTGTGTCGCCCCAGCGAGCGACCAGGGGGAAACCCTAATCCCGCCGTCACCAGCCACCCCTCCCGTCCCTTCCCTCTCCTCGCCATCGCCAAGGTGCGCCGATGGGCAAAGCCCGGTCGGCGTCAGCGGTGGCGGGCCTTATCTCCTCTCCGCGTGGTGGTGGACGCCGCGGGTCGTCGTCGACAAGCAGACACACGATGCTGAGGTGGGGCGTGGTGGCGCAGCGACGAGCACCGGTGGCAAAGCTTCGGGCGCAGGTTGGCGGCGTGGAGGGTTGCGCGATGGGGGTGGTTGCTGGCGGCAGCAGCTGGCGCCCTAGATTTAGCTGCTGATGACCGACATGGGCGTCCTCCGGTCAGGGCAGGGCCCTAAGCAGCGCAGTGGTCCACAGCGGACGCGCCTGCTACTGTCTCGGTGCGGCGG
The DNA here is from genome assembly GCA_916181665.1 of Avena sativa. Taxonomy (NCBI): domain Eukaryota; kingdom Viridiplantae; phylum Streptophyta; class Magnoliopsida; order Poales; family Poaceae; genus Avena; species Avena sativa. The sequence continues at coordinate 255,843,874 of OV702297.1, forward strand.
ACCGCGAGGGCGGGTGAGCTGGGACAAGCAGCGCAACACACGACGGGGTACACGACAGTGGCGAAGGTAGGGTGACGCCGTGACGCGGCTACTAACGACGGTGGTGGTAGGTGGGCAACACAACGGCCTTGGTGCAGCAATGCGACGGCGGAAACTTTACGGGCCTCGTCTGGCCTGGCCAGGACCAAACAGGGTCTGGTGTGTTTCTGATGTTGCGTCCGGTCAGCAACCACCTCCGGCGATGGAGGGTGGGGGCCCACAATGGGCGCTGTGCGGTTTTGCCTGACGGATGTTCCGCCGTTGACCTACCCCGCCCGCGCTGACGTCTCTACCACGTGGCATGTTGTTCTTGGGCCTGAGCTCTCGGACACCGGGGCGGTGGCCCCCGTAAGGTGGTCTTCAAGGGAGTCCCTTCGACAGTGTCGCTGTCGCCACTCCCCTTCTTGGAGGTGCTCCCCTTGAAGACCACCTTACGGGGCCGCCGCCCGGTGTCCGAGAGCTCAGGCCCAAGAATAATATGCCACATGGTAGAGGCGTCAGCGCAGGCGGGGTAGGTCAATGACGGAACATCCGCCAGGCAAGGCTGCACAGCCTCCCATTGAGGGGGCCCACCCTTCATCGCCGGAGGTGGTTGCTGACCGGACGCAACATCAGAAACACGACCAGACGAGGCTCGTAAAGTTTCCGCCGCCGCATTGCTGCACCAAGGCTGCTGTGTTGCCCACCTACCACCACCGTCGTTAGTAGCCGCGTCACGGCGTCACCCTACCTTCGCCACTGTCGTGTACCCCGTCGTGTGTTGCACTTCTTGTTCCGAGCTCACCCGCCCTCGCGGTCCGCCGCGCCGAGACAGTAGCGGGCGCGTCGGCTGTGGACCATCGCGCCACTCAGGGCCCTGCCTTGACCGGAGGAGGCCCACGTCGGTCATCAGCAGCTAAATCTAGGGCGCCAGCTGCTGCCGCCAGCAACCACCCCCACCGCGCAACCCTCCCACGCCACCAACCACGCCCGAAGCTTTGCCACTGGTGCTCGTCGCTGCGCCACCACGCCCCACGCCAGCGTCACGTGTCTGCTCGTCGTCGATGACCCGCGGCGTCCACCACCACATGGAGAGGAGATAAGGCCCCGCCACCGCCGATGCCGACCGGGCTTTGCCCGTCAGCGCACCTTGGCAATGGCGAGGAGAGCGAAGTGACGGGAGGGATGGCTAGCAGCAGCGGGATTAGGGTTTCCCCCTGGTCGGTCGCTGGGGCGACACAAGAGGGATTTTTTTCCTCTTTTCTATGTTGTCCAGAATACAAATTATTTTGGATTGAAAATTTACATTTTTTTTTACATTTTTCTTAGAACATTTATTTTTGAATGTCCAAAATAAAGACCTGGGAGTATACACGTATATACTCAACCAATCAAAGATTCACTTCACTCTCCTTTGTGTATTTTATGTCCCCATGTGAGCCAACATCTAAACATTAATATTGTATATAATAAAACATCGTTCTGCATATTATCATGTAGCAACAATGTCTGTAGTGGGAAGTACGTTTTTCCTTAGCCGCAAGTCATGAATTCGAGTCCCGCATCTACATTTAGATTTTATTATTGTTATATATTGTTATATATAAATATGGGCCCACTTCAGAGAAATATATTCAAGGTCGTTTTGCAAAAAATTGATGCCAAATGAGTTTGGACCTATATATGGATGAATTTGGTCAAAATCGCAGAAATTTGTTTGAATTAGACTAAAATGCTCCTGAGTTGCAAGTTATGAGACTAACTTTGCTCATTTTAAGATGTGAGACTAAAACGCTCCTGCGGTGCAAGTTGTAGGACTAAAAATGTAAATACCTCTTCTTTTTTTGTTCGCACTCCCCATTAATTGCTGCATGTTGTTCTTGCCACTAGAGATCAAACAAAGTTGTTAACAACTCAGACATGAATCCATCCATAAAAAATGCAGTCCCTTAATCCCAAATTAGTAGTATTTCGGATCATATCGGAGTATGTATATATCTTTGTAGAGGAAAAATCTTGACATTGCCAATTTACTGGAATGAATTCACGTTTCCCCAAGAAATGTACAGTAGAAGAAACAATTTTGATACGAACAGGTATAGCTTTGGTGAACCATGTAGAATAAAAGAGTAATTTATCAAGAAGATAAACATTAGAACAAACATAAATAGAATAATATAAATTAAACAAATCATGTAAATTAGCGGATACAGATTACGACAGATAACCAAGAGAATTGCAAGACATAAAACTTGAGGAAAGATCAGAACAAGGTCTACAACAAACCAAAAGGAACGACATACTATCTAACTAAGATAAACAAGATTGAGGAAGAGAATGTACATCATAGTAGAGGAACCACCAGTGTTGGCGTTGGCACAGTTATCGGCCATGTCATCGAGGAAGAGGCTGTTGATGTCAAAGAAGAAGTCGTAGATGGAAAAGACATCGACGCTGCCACTATCCGTGAAGGAATCCGTAATGAAGCCAGTAGTCGCGCCAATAGCGCCCAAAATCCTTATCGTCCTTCTCCCGTACAGGACACGAAACAACAGGGTCTCGGAGGCCTACTATCCCGGCTCGCGGTGCACGCGGCAAAACGAGATGGAAAAGATCTAGGTAGTGCAGTGCTCTGAAATTGGAGACGCAAAGGGTTGTGTGATGGTGTTTCTGAGAGAAGACGTGGCCTCTCTCTTATAGATACAGAGGGAAGGCAAACAGACTACACATGTGATGAAACAAAGATGCAGAAGCTGAAGCGAACATACGGCAGGTAAAAACCTGATAGCTTTCGCTCAATTCGCATTCATTTAAACTTAGCTCGTATTAAACATACACTTGAGCAAACCATTTTAGCTTCTGTACAACTATTCATATACCATTTATGCGTGGCAAAATAAAGCTTGGCTTGACAAGATTTTCGTAACCTGAGGCGCGCATGTCGTGACAAGGCGAGCGAGGAGGAGAAGCGTGCGTGTATATATTTTCTTTTCTCAAACTCGTACAAGTGATGAAAGAGTTATTTTTATAAGATGGTCCAACTTTCACTCAACTAGCAATATAAGACTAAACTTTTGTGACCACTCTTACTCTGCATAAATAGACCAAATAAGTCTCTAGAACGAAATAAGGCTCTAGAATTTAAGAAGTTTATTGTCATGTAATAATTGAATTGGGCCTATTTAGGAAAAAAACTTTTTTCCAATAAACCGATCGATCAGTTGAAGTTGAAGGAGGAGCAGACGTCCCTGACTTCGCCGAACTCGCCGGTGATGGCGCCGATGGTGCCCATCTTCACAATAGCGCCCACGAAGTCCTGCGCGAAGCTCGAGGACGCGGCGCCGAGGTATGCGGCGACGAGCGCGGCCGTGGTGTTGCTGGCGTCGAGCGCAGCGTCGGAGGCAATGGGGACGAGGCCCGCGCGTATGTTGTGGTAGATGGAGTCGTCGAAGCTGCCCTCGCTGCCGCGGTCGAGCGGCAGGCGCGTGTTGAAGTCGCCGGGCGCGCATCGTGCCTTGAGCTCCGAGAGGAAGGCCGTCGGGATCGACGGGTCCGACCCGGTGCCGCCGTGGTAGTTGTACAGCCGGTCCTTGACGAAGAAACACGCCGTCGTGCCGATGGTGTGGGCCGCTGCATATGCATGTGTGTCGCGGAAGACGCCGTCGTTTTTTCGTGTCAGCGTGTGACGTGTTCGTAGCGTACGATGTTCACTGGCGGGAGTACGATGGTACGTACCTGTGAGGAGGACGAGGTCGCGGTCGTTGAGGCCGCTGGCGGCGAACTTGGATCGGAGCACCTGGATGGAGTCGCTGACGTCCGGCAGCACGTCGGCGTCGCGAACGTTCGAGAAGAGCCCGTCCCGCCGCCCCGTCGGCACCTGAAACGACGGCCCGTTGGTCTGCCAGACATACATATACATGGCGCGCGTCAGACAAACATTATCTCTCGGATGGTGGTCAGTGGCACCGCGCAGTTCACGGCGCTGAACTCGGACACATTACGGCGTACCATGGCGATGGCGTCGCGCGATGCGAGGGCGATGATGTCGGCGCAGGAGACGACGCCGGGACACTGGTCCTCGAGCTCTTCCTTGGCGGCGTCGATGACATTCTGGCCGCGGAGGCCCTGGTGCTTGATGTTGTTCACCTCCGCGGTGTTGCCCGTGCTGGTGATCAGCACCGACGCGTCGCATCCCTGCACACGCACGCACGCACGCGCCCACATCAATCATTAGTCACTCGCTGCTAGCCCTGACTTTGACACGCAGGCGTGGCTACTTACCCTGACGAAGCAGTCGTGGAACTGGAGTCGGACGAGAGCGGGAAGGATGGTGGCGTCGGAGGCGGCCGCGTTCTGGACGACGGCGGTGACGATGTCCTCCGCATCGGGGCAGGAGTCGGAGTAGAACCTGAACTGGAGCTGGCCGTGCGAGGCGCCGAGGAGGAGGAGCAAGAACGCCACCTTTAGTGCTGCCGGCGCTCTTGTCAGAAGCTGCATCTCTCTCTCTGGAAGACACAAAGCAGCAGCTAGGCTAGCACAGGAAAATATTCTTTCCTGTGCGTGTCACTAACTCGAGATAGCAGAGCAAGTGATGATGGGGAATTGCATAAATGAGGTCGCGGATAATAATTTATAGGGCTTAATGTGGCGACTGGCAGTGAGTACGGGGAGCTTGTCTTGAGCGCTGTGTGAGTGTGATGCTCTACCGGGAATGCATTTAACTTGGGCGGATAGAATTTTTTTTTCACAAAGGGGAATTAGGTCTCTGTATCGATTGATGCATGCGACTTTATTTCATTATTAAAGTATGAAGAGTATTATAAAGTTATCATATCACGGATCGCTAAGGATCGATACATGAATAAGCCACTTAAAAAGAAGTGACAACTCCAACTACCTACGCATCAACATGTAATCCTCAACTCAGAATGCCAGCTGTACCGGCTGTATATATCCCGTGCTACCATCTCTAAAAGGTTGGATCCAGTAAACAGCGCCTGTCGCTGATCCGTTGGCTGTAGGTAGAACCACGTACGGGTCCAGTGGATAGCCATCGAAATAACCTGCAAGAAAGATCCATGGTTCGCGTTATTAAAAATAACATCATTTCTCTTGTTCCAAATTGTCCAAAGTAACGCGCAAACTCCTACACGTATTTGAACTTTATCTTTCTTAGGCACACCATTAAGCCAACTCCCAAAAAGATTAGTTATATTTGTAGGGGTGGAACATTGAAAGCTAGGTAATTCTCCACACAATCTTTGCAAAAGGGCACTCGATGAACAAATGCTGGATAGTCTCATTCTGATTGCAAAAACAACAATTTTGACTTCCATTCCAATTACACTTAGCAAGATTATCTTTTGTTAATAAAACTCTTTTATATAAGAACCGCATAAAAATCTTGATTTTTAGTGGAACTTTCATCTTTCAAATATACTTTTTTAGAAACACAGTATTATTATTCATTAAATCGAGGTACATACTCCTTATAGTAAAAGTCTCCGATGGTGTGAGGTTCCAAGTAAAACTGTCGGCCTGATCCGACAATCGCACTTGAGCTAGACGGGCAACAAGATGCAACCAGCGCTCCAATTTGTTTCCTGTAAGACTACGTCTAAACGTAATGTTCAAAGGATTATGAGACAAAACATCGGCCACTAAGACATCTTTCCTTTGGGCAATATTGAAAAGGCTCTGATATTGTTTACTTAAGGGGGTATCACCTAGCCAAGCATCTTCCCAAAAACGGGTATTTTGCCCATCACCTAACTTAAAAGAACCTCTACCGAAGAAGTCTTCCTTTACCTTCATCAACCCTCTCCAGAAGGGTGAATCATTAGCATTAGCAGTGACCTGGGAGAGGGTTTTAGAATAAAGGTATTTGTTGGTAATTAGCTCTTGCCATACACCATTTTCGTTCAAAAGCTTGAATAGCCACTTGCTAAGTAAACTTTTGTTTTTTAATTCCAAATCTTCGATACCTAAACCCCCTTGATCCTTAGGCCTACAGATAATGTTCCACTTGGAAAGTTTGTATTTTCTTTTGTGGTTGTCACTTTGCCAAAAGAAGCGCAATCGAAAATAGTCCAATCTTTTCCGTACCCCTATGGGTATTTCAAAGAAGGAAAGCATAAACATCGGAAGACTCGTGAGAACTGAATTTATCAAGATCAACCTATCACCATACGAGAGCATTTTTCCTATCCAGCTTGCTAGCTTTCTTTCAAACCTATCTTCTATAGGCTTCCACTCCCCATTTTTAAGTTTTCTGAAATGAATTGGTATGCCTAAGTATATAAATGGATAAGAGCCTGCTGCACATCCAAAAGGTTAATGTACTCCTCCTCCATTCCTTTTGCCGCCCCAAAGCAGAAAAGTTCACAAAAACTTTTGTGAAAGTTTATTTTTAATCCCGATAGTTGTTCGAAAATGCAAAGAATTAGCTTCATATTCAGAGCCTTCTCTAAATCATGAGACATAAAAATAATCGTATCATCTGCATATTGCAATATGGAAACACCACCATCAACTAAACGAGGGATGAGACCATCTACCTGCCCGTCTTTCTTTGCCCTTTCAATCATGATTGCTAACATATCAGCAACCAAGTTAAAAAGAATAGGTGATAAGGGGTCTCCTTGTCTTAAAAATTTCTTAGTTTGGAAATAATGACCTATGTCATCGTTGACTTTAATACCTACACTACCATTGCTCACAAAATTATGAATCCATTCACACCACTTTGGATCAAATCCTTTCAATCTCAGCACTTGCTGCAAAAAAGGCCAATGAACTTTATCATAAGCTTTTCCAAAGTCAATCTTTAGCAGGACACCATCCAATTTCTTCATATGGAGTTCATGTATGGTTTCATGGAGAATAAGAACCCCCTCCAAAATATGACTACCCGGCATGAAAGCCATTTGAGTCGGCTGAATGACATTCTCGGCAATATCAGATATCCTATTAGTAGCAACTTTAGTAAAGATTTTGAAGCTAACATTTAAGAGGCATATGGGACGGTATTGCTGAATTTGGACTGCATTTTCTTTTTTTGGTAATAGAATGATGGTACCATAGTTGAGATGAAAGATGGGCAAGTCTCCACTATGAAAACTTGAGCGCATATTCATGATATCCGTCTTCAAAAAAGTCCCAACAAGATTGATAAAACTCCGCAGGGAACCCATCTAGGCCTAGGGCTTTATTTTTTTCCATCTGGCTTATGGCATCATGCACCTCCTTCTCTATGAAGGGAGCAACTAAAATCTCATTTTCGACGGCCGAGACTTGAGGCACATCAAATTTATGGTTTTCTGATAAAGAGAAGTTATTTGGTGCCTGTGCACCAAATAACCTTTTATAATATGCTGAGATGTAATTTTTAATATTCTCCTGTCCGGTTATCGTCCCCTCCTGTTATTCTAATTGATAAATTCGCTTCCTTCTATGTTTTCCATTAGCAATCAGGTGGAAATATTTCGTGTTATTTCCCCCTTCCTGAATGTGCTTGATTTTTGCACGCTGAGCCCATTTCGATTCTTCATCTCGTCTTAAAGATGCGACCTTCTCTGAGGCCGACCGTAAATTATCCTTTTCTTGTTGTGTTAGGAGAGTGGTTTCTGCTTTCAGATCCAACTCCTCAATTATACGCAGAAGAAGTTCTTTTTCTACTTTATATTTACTACTTGCATCTCGAGCCCACCCACGAAGGAAGTTTCTTATGTGTCTTATTTTGTTCTGCCACACTTCTATGGGCGTTACGCCATGGTTTATCGAAGCCCACTGCTCGGCTAACATATCCACAAAATCTTCTTTCCGCAACCAAGATAGCTCAAAAGAGAATCGGTACTTGTTCCCAAGAAAAGCTTGGTCACCAGAATCAAGAAGAAGTGGAGTGTGATCTGACCCTGATCTTGTGAGGGCCCTCACCGATACTAATGGAAATTTTTGTTCCCACGAAATACTCGCCATGACTCGATCTAGCTTTTCATATGTGGGAATTTCTCTTCTATTTGCCCAGGTGAACTGTCTCCCGGAAAGAGCTATCTCTCTCAGGTCGAGGCATTCAATTATAGCATTAAAAAGAAAAGGCCATCTAGGATTAAAATTATCATTGTTCTTTTCCTCCTAACGCCTAATTATGTTAAAGTCACCTCCTACTAGGATAGGTAACACGTTATTTTCACATAAACGAACTAGTTCAGCTAGGAAGTCCTCCTTCTGCTCATCTTGAGCAGCCCCATACATCGGCACCAAAAACCACTCAAAATTGTCCACCTTCGACAGTAGACGAAACTTAACACATCTATCCCCGCAACAATATTATTAACATGGAGAGATTGATTGTTGAACCCAACTAGCATACCACCAGACCTCCCTTGTGGTGGTAGGCAGTACCAAGTGAAGTCATAACCTGCCGCAAGATTTCTTAAGAAGGGTTCCGAGGAATTGGCTCTACCAGTTTCTGAGATGGCAAAACAATCAAGTTTGTGTTCGCTAATCGCATCTGAAACAAATCTATGCTTAGCAGTATCTCCGAAACCCCCACTGTTCCAAAAATACCCTTTCATTATTTTTCTTATTTCCTTTATTCAACCTTGAGCTCCTCCTAATAATCGAGACCTCTTTGGTCTTTTTAACGTGAACCTTTTTTGACTTTGAGGCTGTGGGGTGGTGGTCCTTACGACCACTTGAGCCTTCGTGCTCCTCCCCTTCTAGATCTAAACTCAAGACCTTAGCATTTTGTATAACTAAACTAGTATCTTCTTTTTCCTTAGCAATTTCCTTGTTCTCACTATTCTTAAGCATAATTAAGGTTCTATGCAAATCAATATCCCTGATTAAATCTATAGATTCTTTTATCTGACTAGGCGAATCACCTAAACATACCCCAAGAGTTGATGCACGCTGGACTACCGAATCATTTGAAATTGACTTTAAAGAAAATTTGGAGATGAATTTCATACATGCTGGGGTATATTCATCTTTTGCTTGCGCAAGCTTCTGCGCTCTATCCAGCTGAGTTGCATCGGCGTTCGCTTGTGCACGAATACGATCACTAGACCGTACACCTTGCACTTCCAGCGGCTGGATGCCGCCATAAGCGATAATCGATGTCTGTGACATACGCCCTCCAAGGAACACACCTGTTCCATTAGAGCTTGGGGAGGATGCCAACGATGGCCTGCCCAACTGGATGCTCCCCCTAGAGTCCGTGGAGAGGAGGATGACGAGGGCATACCAGTGACAGCCTCCTGCCTGGCGATAGCACACTCCAACCCCGGAAAGGCCGGGCTCTCAGGTTGGCTTCCTCCACGTTTGGAGTCATACCAAACCGAAGCAGCTGAATTGCAAAATAAATTAGTATGCACCCTTATGCCTTAGAAAAGAACATGTGATACCTTTCTCTTTAGGTGGTGTCACTACAAAACGGTGTGATGATTTAGGTGTAGATACCTTAGACGACAGGCTACCTCCACTTTTGGATTTAGCTAAAATCCAGCCAGCTGAATTACAAGTAGAAAAATTATGACTTGACGGATTGCAAAAAGACATATTCAACACTTTGTTACATACCTGTACCGAGCAAGGAGTATCTTTATTTTTGGGAGGAGTTACCACGTAGCCATGGGCATGAGAGAAGAGCTGCTTAGTCTTCTCTAATTTTTCTTTGAACTCCTCATTCTCAATTTATCTCTCGTCAGCAGATACCTCCTGCGTGGCAAGGAAACCGGCTGAATCCGTGCCGTGGCAGGCGCGTCCTATGTCGCAACCAGCTGCCACGGCAGAGAAAGCCTCTCGCACACTGTCGCTGCACCGTTCGCCTGCACGCTCTGTCGTGTCAGGGAAGAAAACAGAACATCTGCCGCGACAGGAGTAACCACAGCAGCAGAAAGATTATCACTAAATTTTGGCGGCGCCGATAAAGCTAAGGGAGACGGGAGGCTGTCCTCCTTGTCATCAACCCTCTGCCCCCAAGACTGAACCACAGATTGCATTGCCTCTTGAGTCTTTGCAGTTGGGTTACAGAAGGTACCATAATGAGACCTGAATACATTTTTATTCTGAGATGCGTTGGCTGAGGTACCCTCTGTATTAGCCCCGTTATGTTTTTCCGCAGGCTGCTCACTCTCCTTCTTCTCCTCTTGCGGCTTCCCATCAGCATCTTTGTTAGCATCTGCCATCTCGGCATCATTCCCCTCCTCCTCTCTGCCTTCAACTTCGAAGGTAATTCCATATCCCTCTCCTTCATATTGGTGGTCAGTCCCGCTTGGGATATATTCCACCCGTGTGCATTTCACAAACATCCACACAACATTATTTTTCCTTGTAAACTCCATGTCTATTTCTGTAGCTTTCCCGATCAAAGAGCCAACACCAAACAAGCCCAAGTAATCACATCTCAGCTTGTATGGGCATCCATAAATCCGTACCCAAGCTTCCTGTAAAGCATATTTATCCACGGGTGCAGCCATCCATTCATAAAAAACAAGGATCATACCCTTATCTATGGGTACCTCTTTGATCCTTTTTGCTCTTGACAAATCAACCTTGGAAGGGAACATAGTTCTGGACTCATTTGTGCCCACTTGATCAATATCCCAGTGATGATCCCCTGGTATAAACCACTCAAGCTCTTTAATTAATTCCTGAGTAGAAAGCGTGCCTCCCTCAACTATGATTTTGCCAAGTTTGCCACTGTCATGCTTAAAGCATACTTCATCGGAGACCGACACTTCATAAAATAGGAGCTCACCACGACACACGCCATAAGCAATGGCCGTCGGCTTAGGCATCTTAAGCAAATGGCAATCTTTTACCAAATGTGTTGCTCTTGAGCAATACATGCACAACACAACTTTACAATCTGTAGCAAAGTGCCCCTTATTTTTACACCGAAAGCAAAGAATGTCATTTTTGGCCGTCTGAACAGCCGCTCCTGTTGGCACAACTTTTTTTGTCCCCTTATCTTCACCATTTTTCTGGATTGTTGATTATTGATGAATGACTGTCTTCCGTAGACCTGAAGCATTAGGAGGGTCTTCATTCCCGAAATCTGCATCTCTATTGATCCTTCCACCCGTCTGCCTATATGCGCTTCTAGTACCTCTGTACCCCCCTCTATTTCCTCCATTATTTCTGCCATTGTTAAAGTTCTGACGGTAAGGGTGTCTGTACCCAGAATTTGAGCTATTCATATGTCCCTGATTGACATCATTGAACCCCATATCAAATGAACCAAAATTTCCATTAAAACCCTGATTCTCATAACCAGATTGATCCTCCCTCCAACCAGGATTCCCATTAAAATTCTTATTAGAGCCAGATCCAAACTCAAACTGCGAATTACCATCCTAACGAATTTGCTGCTGTTGAAACTGATTTCCTCTGGTAACAAAGTTCGCATTGCCACTTCTAGCAGCTCCGTCAAAGCATTGATTGCCGCCTCGAGCAGCCGCATCGAAGTTGAAATTGCTGCCTCTAGCAGTACCTTCTCCCCCTCCACCTTGGAACCGATTTGCAGTAGGGCGAAGCGGAGGTGGTTGGTTGGGAACAGCAGTGCCGTTCCACTGATTGCCGAAGCGATCTCCCCTGCCATCCATGGCAACACCAAACATCCTTGGCGGCGGTGGCTTGACAGGAGGCACGGGAAACCCTACGATTACACGAGCAAGGCGCAGGGTATTAGGACGATCTGACAAAACCTTGGTCGAAGTGCTCTGTTGGCCTTTGCCAATATTCAAACTGGGCTTCTGAAAGCTTTGGGCCTTATGCCCTTTATGTCCAAAGAACCTGGGACTCCTCGATTCAAAATAGACGCGATTACCGCTTCTCTGATCCGGTTTGGACGGTGATGAACAGCGGCAACTGATCGCCATAGCTCTCACAGGGAAGCATCACATCGGACGGATCTGGGCCTGTGCCCTCCGCCGATCGGTTCTATTTTTTCTGTGTTGGATCTTGATCCATTCAGCAGCCGATTCGTTGTCATCTGAAAAGTGTTGGTTCTAACACCAGAATCTCCAGTCTTGAAGATTTAGGGGATGCAAGATTTACCTTAAACGACGATCTTTCCGGCGAAACAAACAGTGCTTGCGCCGCCTCCCGCTGCTCCCATCGCTTCTGGATGCGCCTATTTGCCCGCAATGAAGAGGATCCTACCTTGATCGGTGTCACAAAATAATCTGCTCCGCCGGCAGACGATGGCGACGCCTCGCTCTCGGAGTCCAAGACCTGCGAGATTAGTGCCCAAAACTTACCACCAAAAAACCCACCGTCAACGTCACCACCACGCGACGACTCCTTAGAAGTCCCGGAGGCAAGCTCGACGGCGACCTCCTCTGAAGTCCCGGAGGCGAGATCGACGGCAACCTCCTCTGAAGTTCCGGAGGCGAGCTCGACGGCAACCTCCTTGAGCGCCGGCGCGGCAAACGGGGCCCTGGAGTCGCCTACAGTATCGCTAGAGTCACGTACCGGTTCACTCATGTATGTCTTAAAGTGATCTTAACCAAACCTCCTCCTCCTGCTTTCCTGGGCGGATAGATAGATGGAGGGAATTAAGGGCGTTTCGGATTGGGGGCATCGGACTGATCAACCACTGGGTTCCGGCGAGCGGCCGGTGTTTCTGGCGATCGTCGGTGTTTCTGAAGAAACTGTACAGTAGAGTAAAGATGTCAGCAAGATGCTGTGTAGTATGTACTACGCTAAACAAACGACAGGAATCCTGCACATTTGTACTACTATCCTTCGCACGTGTGTGGTGGAGCAGCAGTTACGCTTAGTTAGATTTGGAGGAGTATTGATGCAAGCAAAGAGTACATGCATGAGTTGGGAGAGAAGAAATCAATGAAAGAATGGGTGGGGGTCCTCCTTTGGCCACTCCTGGAAAGATTGCAACGCCTACAACACGGAGCTAGACGCACTCACCACTTTGCGTTGCTCTTTTGCAGCAGCAGTACAAACCACTTGTGCGATCCAGACTTTGTCCCTCGTCCTAACACCTTCTTCTGTACAAAGGCCCAAAGGAGCAGGTGCCGACCCCAGGTTCTCTCGCGTCTCAACTTGTTTCCTGCTGGTTACAGTGTATAAGGTCATCTTCAGCGGGCCGATCCATGTGGCCAATCTAAACAGCGTGCTGTCTTCTTGTCTCTACTCGAGATCTATTCTCTAATTTGACATGTGTGACATGGGGGCTGGAGATAAACGGACTCGAACCACTGACATCCGCCATAGGGTAAACCATCGCCTCTCAAGCTTCCCCATTGGGTTCTATCATGGTCCGTTTCTATCCGTTTGGATCGGACCGTGGTTGCTTTTGGATCGGGTCTGGTCGTCACGCCCAGCGGCGCGATCCATTATCCACGCCGGGCAAAACAGGGCGATGCTATGTTTTTTCCAAATTTAAACATAAATTGTTCAAGCTAAAAACTGGTAAAGTTTATACATTTCATATGTAATTTACATTCATAATTTAAAACAAAATTAAACTAGTCCTAACTCTAGGTGCCGATCTCGTGCGCCGGCGCCGCCGCGTTCATCTAAGGGTCGAGCTCGATGTACTCCGACAGCGTCCAGAGGTTTAGCGGTGGCAGGGTCGGAGCGGGCGCGGGTGGGTTGATCACCTATCCAGGCCACGTTGTCAGAGGCCCCATGCGGTGGAGCGATACGCGGCGCCCACACCGCCAACGGAGGCGGTGGAGGAAGCTGGGCACTCGCTTGCGCCACCAGGCTAGTGAGCTGGACGGATTCTTTGTAGCCGCCCCACAGGGCATCCTCGTCCCACGCGTTGGCCACAATGGCCTAATCGATGAAGGCGTGCTCTTCGTAGCCCCGTGCCATAACCTCACGATACTCCGGGGGTAGGTTCGCGGCGATATCACCCACCACCTCCTGCTTAACGATGATGTCATCCTCGCCATAGTCGTCATCGCTGTCGAGCTTGGCGTCGGAGTGGTTGAAGGCACCCTCGTATTCCGAGTAGGTGTCGGGGACGTCGTAGACCTACCACGGCTGCAGGTCGTCGCAGACGATGGTCGCGTGCCACGCCTTGCGCTCCTACTCGAGGGACTTTATCCAGCAGTCCTCACTGTGGTAGCCCCTCTCCCACAGTATGGCCTGCGGGAGGTTGCTGATCCGGCAACGGATTTCCTCCTTAAGCCCTTTGCCCTTCTTGGGCACAGGCGACATCAGGACATGGTCCCGGTTGAGGTGCCACCGGTGTGGAGGGATACATCCCTGTGGCTGATGCCCAGGATCTCCCACCATAGGCGCTCGCACTCCGCAACGCGGAAGTCGCGCTGACAGCGACAGTCACGCGGTGGCAGGTAGTCCCCCACGTGGCGGCTCCTCTAATCCTCTAGCCGCAGCGACGGTCCCACGATGGCGGTTAGTCCCCCATGGGAGCGTTGGCTGTTAGAGCCGGACACCTCGTGGTGGTTCTTGCTCCTCCCCTTCTTCAGCCATGACGACGTCTTCATCGTTGGTGGTGGCGGCTGCTAGGGTTGCGATGGCGAGAGGTGAGGAGTGCGACACTGACGGGCGCAGGGTTAAATAGCCCCTCCGCTCACGAACATGCGTAGGTTTTTGCTCCTTTGTCATCAATGCCGGCGCGGGAACGCATGCGACGTCCAGTCAGTCAGCATGTCGTCTCGTCGCCATTGATGGCGCAGGCTGCGGCCGGTCAACCTTCCGCTAGCGCCTCTGAATCGCTGTGATAGTTGCGTCTGAATTGGTGTTACTGCCCGTGTCTGAATCAATGCCGCGCTAAGTGGTGGCTGACGGGTGGGCCAGTGGCATGTGTAGGCAAGAAATTCCCTCCATCCGCACGTGTCCAGGACGACGCAGCCGTTGCACAGATTTCGTGTACGGATGGGTCGAGCCGAATGCGTTGGTCCGGATTGGTCGTGCTGCTGGGCGCCGCGCATGTCCCACGCGTCCGCGCGGACGCGTTCGGACGGGTTGGGTCAACCTGGTGGTGATGCCCTAACGTCTCTAGATATGTATTGCTCGAAAAAGCATATGGATGTCATGATCAAACCTGAGACGCGAAGCCTGAAAATAGGGCCGCCCGTGTCGCTCCTACGAGCGACCGGGGGCTCCCCTACGCCGCCACATCCTCCCCCCTTAACCTCGTCTCGGCTCCCTCGCCGTCGCCTGAGTGCGCTACCGGACGAAGGACGGGTAGCATCCGAGGCAGGGCCTTCTTCCCCCATGAGTAGCAATGGGGCGCGGGTCTCTGAAGTAGCTTGAGGGAACGGATCTACGCGCAGGGAGTGGCGGTGTGCGGCGGAGACCTCTGACGCAGGCGAGAGTCTGTGGCGGCGTCGTGGCTGTGCGGGGCCGCTCAAGGAGGAGCACGGCACGTCAAGGTGAGGCCAGCTTGGTGCGGGGTAGACAAGCAGCGGCCTGCCGCCACGACGTCTTGGCATGGGACGCTGTGCATGGAGGCAATTGGCGGCGTCCTGGCATGCGATCTGGTGCAGTGAGGCGACGGGCGACGGAGCAACATGTGGTGGCCGGTGGTGTACTAGATCTGGGCCGATAAGGGCCTGATCTGGGTCTTGCGAGCCAGACCTAGGCTTGTCAGGGCCTGATATGGGTCTTGCGGGCCAGATTTGGGCCCCCTGGCCACCACGTCCTGCCCCTGGCGAGGATGTTGCTGCACACCATCCTTGACCGTGCAGCCAGGGGCCAGGTCCGGTCTAGTCGGGCCTAGGTCTAGAGGTTTTCGACGGGTCCTGACTTGCAAGCAGTCCAGAGGTGTCGTGATTGTATTGCTTGCCGACTGTGTGCTGTTGGGTGCTAGTTCGCATGGCCCTCCTCGTTCTGCCGTGGTCCTGGTTTGGTAATGGCTATTGCCCGACAAGTCCGAGATTGTGGTTTTCCTCAGACCGGTGGTGGTCCGGTATGCCCTGGTTAGCACGGTGGTGGTCCGGTATGCCCTGGTTAGCACGGTGGCGATGGTGCTGCTGCTTGGCGACAGGGATCTTTGGTGGTGGCGGATCCACTAGTGGATGGAGAAGTAGGAATTAGCATTAGGGTTGGCAGCGAAAGTGACACCCTTGCTACAGTGTGGCGACGGGGCTTCACGAGTCCACTAAGGCTCGGTTGGGCCCATGAGGGCCTGGTTTGCCCATGTTGCTACATTCGGTCGGTTGTCGCCCTCAGGAAGTGGAGGTAGTTCCCTCCCACGTGTTACTGTATGCTGACCCCCAACAAATTTTCTTATTTTTAGTCATACCAGCCTCACATCATGGGTCACAGTAAGACGACGGTGGTGACTGCAAGACCATGGGGGTGTGTGCTGGTGGGCGACGAGCTTGGTGGAGCAATTCGAAGCGTCCGGGAGTGTTTTTTGAGGGGTCAGGAGAAGTTCTTGTCGTCTAGACACTTTCATGGCGACGCCTGTGGGTGTCGCCATCCTTCCTTAAGGGCATCGTGTGTATCTCTTCCCCACCTCCGTAGCGTATCGGGGGAAACCCTAGGACCAGTCCGGGCAGAAGCGTCATTGTCGTTGCTTTCCTTCTTGGAGGTGCTGCTTGGTACGCGACGCGTTGGAGCGCTAGGAGCATGCTGGAAATTCTCCAGAGGGCAAAGCGGTGGCGGGTCATATCATTTTTCATCGAGCCACTGTTGTCGGCTTTGTTTTCTCTTCTTTTTCTATTTTGTTTTCTTCGTTTTTATTGTGAGTGTTGTGCTGTCTGGCCCAACAGTGATATCAATTGTGGTTGCTATATGAATATAGCTGGGTGCATGCCCTGTTTCAAGGATATGTATTGCTTAATGAAGGCCCCTTTCGTCCTACCAAGCCCCACGATTCAGTAGAGAGTGGGTACCAGATCGATGCCACATCATATTTTACTTCTATTCAACTATCTATGATCCAACCAAGAGAAATTATATGTGTTTATTTAGATGGTTGTGCACCATTTCGTTTCGTAGAGTGTCCATCCAGGATCCGAGATGTTAATGCCTTTCCTCCCTATCTCCTAAGTAACTCATTTAGTCAATTATGTACTTCCGTGGCACATGTCGTTTTCTAGGGCTTCGCTTGTGCTCCGATGATTGCGGCAACCCCTAGACTTCTGACCCCGTCTATTGGTAAAGATTCTTGGGCCACGTAGAGATAAAACACAACCTTTTCCCTACGCGGTGATCCCAAGATCTAGCTGAGGTAGAAAGCCATGATGATTACCACTAGACGCGCAGTTGGGGAATTGATGAAGCACGTGTGTTGAATGCAATGCAGTATTTTGTCAACACCCGTATTTTTAATCCCGGATGCCTGTTATGCCATACCTCGCAATCCTAGGATTACCACTTTTGCGAGACATAACATAATTGGTAACACAGTACATCATCCATTACAAACCATAATAAAGGTCTTACAAATAAAAGATCTCATGATCCAGTCTTAATACAATCAATGCAGCAGAAATTAAACGTAGCGGGGCTTCATCTTTAGGGTCACAGGCAATACCGACGATGGGAGATGATCCTAGTTGTCATTGACCTCCTGTTGTCCATCATCCTGGTAGTCCTCCTCATAGTCTGGCCATGGGAATAGCCAGGGACAAAGCCATGAGTACTCTTTAAGTACTCGCAAACTATCACTAACAAGTAAAGTAGTTCGAGTAGGAATCCTAAGCTCTAGGTTTATTTGAAAAAATACGGGTTTATTTCATACTGAGTTCAGAAGTAAAGAAAACTAGTTCAAGGTTCTACAACACCTAAGTGGGAACTTGGTTTTCATGTTCACGACCCTGTTGTGGTCAAGTCAAAGGCATAGTTCATTTCACAAGTCATTTTGAATACATCTGACGACGGAACATTATGGCCACTCCAACTGTCAATGACCACGGACGCGGCTATTCGAATAGTTTGACACTCTGTAGAGGTTGTACACTTTCACCACAACATTCGATACATCAGTCAGGGACAACCCTGAATCATCATACTTAGTATGCGGATAATCAATCCTAACCTTTCAATTACACACCCTAGTATAGGCACCTCCCCTATGAGTTTGGCCTCCCAACCATGACAATCCGTCATATTGGGTACTGCATAGGTGGACATTCATCACGAGGTAGCCTCAGCTAAACCTCTTCCGCGAGGGAACCCATACTAGGACATATAAACTTCCAGTCAAGCTCTACCCATTTTAGGTATTGTGGTTGTATGGTAAAATTGGAATGGTATCGCATCCGAACCCAACCATCGGTTTTTATAAAGGGCTAAGGCTCATGCCTCAACATTGTCATCATCAAAATCATCTTGTGTTCATAACACATGTCAAAACATTTCAATAGAATGAATCTTCATTCCAAGGTTTTCATAATCATTTTCACCAAGTATTCCCATCTAAAGTGATCAACTTTTATGCTGAGCACTAGCCACTAAAGTTGAGGGTATTCACTAATGAGGGGTACTAGTCAAGTGTGACTATCCAAATCTAGTCTTATGCCTTTTGATGACATCTAGTTCTAACTACTTAGGGCTAGTTTTATACTCTTTATGCTATCTATAGTATCTTTCCAAAACTCACAAGTCACTAAGTAAAGGTAAAGAACTTTGGCAAAGATAAAGAATAAAGCTTGCAAGTAAGACTGGGAATTGGTATAATCAAGGTTGCATAACCAAAGCATGCCTAATGCATCTTGCATAGGTTATCTTGCAAGGATGGCTTGCATAGTTAAGAAACTTGCAAGTGTTAGCTTGCATAGTTAACTTGTAGTGTTAGGCTTGCCTTGAGTAGTGCAGTGGTTGAAGTTTTCTTCTTCTTCTTCTTCTTCTTCTTCCTCGTAGTATTCCTCTTCCTCGTAGCCTTGGTTGGTACTAGCGTCTATAAATGAATACGAGGTACACAATCACCAAACGATACTTAACTACTTCTATTTGGCACAGAAAGGTTCACACTAGATGATCTAGAATCATCACATGAAATAAAGACCTAGTCTTATCTTTCTTATTTTAGAAAAGTAATGTCTACTCATTGAAAGTTCTTAAGATTTAATATTCTCCAATTAAAATATGGAATCATGTTGACACATGTCATCACCACATATTCTAATACTTGGGAATGTGATTTAAAGTGGTGATCATATTTTATAAAGTTTAAAATTACTATTTTATACAATTAAAGTGACTAGAAATGCCTATAGAGCATTCTTTTAGTACTAGTCCAAGATCACTGCATGTAAACCTAAATATATTTACATATTTAGATAGATCTTGTCAAATGTGATTTTTGAGAGTTGGAATCAACTCAAAAGCATTTATGGTTGATTTTTAAAAAATGTTTGAATGTGGAAAAGTCTCTGTCTTGTTATTTTTACTATAGGTGATCTATAATTTCAAATGGTTTAAATCCAACGGGATTGGATCGATAACTTGAATATCTTTCTAACAAAATTGGAATCATGCAATTTGGTTCAGTGAATCTCTTTGAATAGATTTTTGAATCTACTGACAGAATCTGGTTTTAATTAAAATGGAAAATAACTATTTGAATCACTGGGCTATGCGCGAGAACGATACTGGGATGGCCCAACTGCACTGCGCTGGCGCGGCGGGCTGCTGACAGGGGGTCTCGCTAGTTAGTGGCTCATTTAACCCGAAACAGTTTGTTTCAATCTAAGCCATGTGATTCGACCAAGATCTACGACCGACGTTCGTCGTCTACGTCGGATAGCTCCACCGAGACCGAACCCTAACGGCGACGGTGGGGGTACACGGTGGCTCACCTGGGCTCCAGCTAGGGTCGGTGATAGGGGTGAATGATGTTTGAGACGATGGCGGTTCGAATGGTGGTCGCAATCAACAGCTCCTCTTCTCCTCTGTAGCGGCAAACTCCGGCCAAATTCTGGCGATGCGATGCTCGCCTTGCTCCGGGGAGAGGTGTGGGAGGTTCTGTGAGGAGTGGGGAGTGAGATGGTGTCGTGAATTGAGGCAGAGGGGGCCTCTATTTATACACCGGTGAGGGGGACATTGCGGCATGGGCTGGCTCCTCCGGCAATGGCGGTACAGCGAGCTATTGGCGTGGCTGACGGTAGGGGGCGACGCGGTGTTTCCTAGCAGTCATCACGAGCTTAAAGGCGCGACACGGGGAGGTCGAGGACGGTCGAGAATGGTTGGTGCTTTGCGCGGAACTGGCTGCGTTTGAGACGGCGTACAGAGGCTATGGGTCGCGCAGCGGCGAACGGGGATGTCTGGGAGGTAGCTTGGGTCATGGCGAGTGCAGGTACGTGCGGTGAGAGTGAGGCACGACATGTGTGCACGAGGCGGCTGCAGTGTTCTCGCGTGCTCTCAGTATGGCAGACAGAGAAATGGGCACGGCGTGTCTTGGGTGGTCCACGGCTTGCCTGCAGTCGAGGGTTAGACAGGGGGTGGCGATGGACGGTGGTCTGCCTCCTAGACATCGTGGGCGGGCGCGGGGCTCGCTGCTACTTGTTGTTCATGCTCGACCAGCAACGACGGCTCGGGCATCGTGGTACTGGCGCAGCGGCGAGGAAGGGGGCTGGTCTGCTGGGTTGCTAGCTGCTGGGGGAGACCAGGGGAGTGAAATGGGGACAAATGATCAATTACTTCTCACCACAGTAGAAGTTAGGCAAGGTTTATCTATGTCCACCAGGTGTTCGATCTAATGGCCGCATGAATTCAAAATTTGAATTTTTGGATAAATTTTGGTGAGTGATCTTGTCATAAGCTTGGTAGTCTGTGGTTGCTAGGGTTTGCCAAGGGGAATTGGTTTGGTTGGTTTTTGAGAAATGGCCATCTTAGTACCTATTAAGGATTCAATTTTGAATGCCTCTCAATCGGATTTGAAAATAGTTTTTGTATGTTTGTGAGTTTGCTTGGGTTCATTGTTACTTGATCTAGTAAGGGGTGAAAAGAATTGGATTTGTTTATGTTAGAAATCATTTAATAGAGATGCCCTAAGTGGGCTAGTGGTTGATTTTGGTCAAAATGACCATTTGATCATATGCCTTATTATTTGAATTTCCTTTTGATTTGTTTTCTTTGGAATTGACCTAAATGATATTATTTTCATATTTAAAGCAATTCTTATCATTCATAGCAATCAAACATGGAAAATGCAATCATTCATGCATTAATCACACACATGCTTTCATATTAATTTTAATAATAATTTTTTCTATTAACCCTAAACTTGGGTGATTAGAACTTGATAATCTTGTTTAATATTTTTGAGGTGTTACAGTCCTCAAGATCTGATCCAATCGCGATCGTCCTGGTGTTGATCGTACAACACCCCTGCTGGTATCCACACGTACAAGGGGGAGCACCGGTGGCGAACTACTAGGTTCGATACGATGGGTGGACTTTTGTGGAGCTAGGGTTTCCAACACATGGAATGACCTAACCAATCAACCCCTTTGGGTTTCTGCGCTCCACTATATATAGGGTGTGAATATGGGATCCACTCACTCGTGGCCCATTCACTAAAGCCCATATAATATTAGTCACCGTGAGTCCGACTCACTGACTCAGTCCAAATCCGGCTCGGGTCCAACCCAACCAGATTTCCGGTTCAGATCTAATCCGAACATGCTCCCTCTCTTAAGTGTGTGACCCTGTAGGCTCATGGCTACTCGGACACGATTGGAGTCTGACTCTTAATCGATTAGTCAGTAGCAGCTCCTAGCAGAACGTGCTGACTCCCAAGTACCAAAGAGTCATGATGACTTGCCTTTTCGATGTGACTTACGTCCGAGTCCCTTTTTCCTCAAGATATACCTTGTCAGACTATAAGAGAATAATTGTCATCCCTTAAATAGTCCGACTCTCTTCTCGATCCAAGATAAGTAATTCATCCGACTAACTCTTAGTCAATCGTCTCGGTTAACACTTAACCGAGTCGTGCATGGCCATGCTTTCCGAATAATATCATCCGAGAGGGCCCAGAGAATATCTCTCCAAGTGGAGAGGCAAAATCCTATCTTGGTTATTCACATTATGCAGCTTGAGTCTCAGTCGACCCGAACTGTGCCTTTATAACTGCCCAGTTATGGATCATCGTTTGATAGAACCTAAGTCGGTGATCCTCAACTCAGAATGTGCAACAACCTCAAGTCTAAGGATTACATTGATTGAGATATACAAATAACAACTTGTTCGCTGTACCTCAATATGGGTCAATCCGACTCGTTAAACTCTTTAGCCAAATCTGTGTAAGTTGGAATAGAATCTCCATGCCCATGACGAGTGGAACCGAGCCATGAGCCGACTTTCACATTGGTCTAAGTTGTGTGTCCAGCACAACCTCGATGACCAAGGATATTTAATACAAACAACATGAATGTATAGTTCCAAAACTGAATCACATATTCAATGATACACATCAGATGTTTATACAAGGACAACTTAATAACTTTATGAATACAATGGGAAATATCATCATAAATGATTGCCTCTAGGGCATATTCCCAACAGTATCCCACTTGCACTAGAGTCAATCTTCGGACATCACATGTCTAGTCATCTTATGCCCATAGCTCTTAGGTGTGCCTCATGTTTTGGCTCTGGTAGCGGCTTTGTCAACAGATCTGCAATATTTGCATCCATGTGTACCTTGCATAACTTGATATCCCCCCAATCCACGAACTGGCGAATCAGGTGGTACCGCATGAGTATGTTCTTGTTCTTCTGGTGTTGTCTAGGTTCCCTGGCTTGTGCAATAGCACCATTGTTGTCACAATACACGTCTAACGGATTGGACAAGCCCGGAATCACACCAAGATCCATGAGGAAATTCCACATCCAAACAGCTTCCTTTGCTGCCTCCGAGGCAGCAATATACCCAGTCTCTGTTGTAGATGCAGACACAGTCTCTTGCTTGGAACTCTTCCAGCTCAAAGTCCCTCCGTTTATAACAAACACATACCCGGATTGCGAATGGGAATCATCAGAGTCGGTGAGATAACTCGCATCCGTGTAACCCTTTACACTGAGTTCCTCTTCACCTCCATAAACCAAAAACATATCCTTAGTCCTTCTCAAGTACTTAAGGATATGTTTAGCCGTTGTCTAGTGGATTTCTCCAGGATCATCCTGGTATCTGCTCACAATACTTAGAGCATATGAAACATACGGCCTAGTACAAATAATGGCATACATGATGGATCCGACTGCAGAGGCATACAGAATCGCACTCATCCGACTTCGCTCATTAGTCGTCAAAGGAAACTGAGTCTTGCTATGTTTTACACCATGGGACATCGGTAAGAACCCTTTCTTAGACGATTCCATGTTGATATTCTTCAACACTTTGTACAAATAAGTCTTTAATGATCCGTCTTGATCTATCTCTATATATTTGGATTCCGAGGATGCATGTTGGCTCACCCAAGTCTTTCATTGAGAAATTCCTTTCCAATGATTCCTTGGTTTCTTGCAACATCTGGACATCATTTCCAATCAATAATATGTCATCCACATATAAAATTAGAAAGTTCACTTTGCTCCCACTAAACTTTTTGTACAAACAAGAATCATGATCACTCTTGATGAAGCCAAACGATTTGACTACCTCATCAAAGCGAATGTTCCAACTCCGAGATGCTTGCTTCAACCCATAAATGGATTTCTGAAGTTTGTACTGACGAGGTTTAATCTCTTCAATGCCCATTGTTGTGGACTTGGGTTTTGGAGAAGATGGGGATGGTGGAGATCACAGATCGGTTAGCAAACAAGCAACACGGGGACACGAGGTTTACCCAGGTTCAGGCCCCCGGAGGGAAAACCCTACTCCTGCTTGTCTGCTCTTGATTACGGCGGAACCGAAAGTTCCAGGGGTGTGCAGATGCAATATGGCATGGAGGTGTGTATGCGGTGGTATGGGAGAGAGCCTCCTCGTCGTGCCCTCCTAGCCTTTATATAGAGATAGGCAGGTCTCGGGCACAGATCGAGTCGGTTACAGGTTCTAGGGTTTGCCCCTTTGAATATTCTATCTACTCTAGTCTTGTTCTCCAATGATCCGAAGGTGTCATGGGCCCTGGCCACCCGAAAGTCTTCATGGGCTGGCGCATGTTCTCGTGGGCCTTCCTTGGGATGGACTAGGTATGCTAAGATCGTGTACCCGTAGGGTATAACCATGTTAGTAGACCCTGAGTGTTCAGTCGAATCGTAGATTCGGCTGAGGACTCTTCAATCCTTCGGGTGCAGCTATCTCTGTATGTCTAGAGAATAATGTGAGTGCGTAGGGATTATTGATGTGTGTGCCTGACTCTCCTGACAAATCAGGGTCAGTAAACTATCTTAGGACAAAACAACACGATCTTCTTCAGATTCGAGTCCCTCGACTCGAACCCGGAACATATGCTGGCGTAATTCGACTCAGGCCGTAGAGGACTTACAGGAGTGGAATTCTAGTGAATTTTAAATGATGTACCAAATGCGTCCGTCGGGATTTTTCATCGTGCCTGTTGGCATGGATTTTTACTAGCAGAGTGCAGTCGTGTGCGTTGCCAGGCCATCAGATGATATCTGTAGGTCTTACCTTTATGTCGTAGACACAACATCCGAATGATTATCACCGCGGAAGTGTTTCGGGTGGCCAAGGAGGATGTTACTCACTTAGCGTTAATTGGGGCAGAGTTGCCAAAAAGTTTTTGCATGCTGATCCAAAGGATCGTAGTCGAAGAATTCATAGGGTACGCGACCAGCGCTCCCTATGGGAGTAGCCCCCGAGTATCTGTTCGAGTCGTAGACTCGAGCAGAGACTTTAATTCGGCCGTTGTTTGGCTTCAGGTCCGTAGGACACAAATTTTTCGGATGCTTGAATCCATCCTCCCTATGGGAGTAGCCCCCAAGTCCGTAGTGGAGTCGCAGACTCGACGTAGGACTCGAAGAATAGTTCTATGGCGTATTGCTTTGCTTTTTTCGGGTGCGCGGCCAGCGCTCCTAATAGGAGTAGCCCCCGAGTGTCTAGTCGAGTCGCAGACTCGAGTGGAGACTCATGCGAGGAGAAACCACTGACCCGGAAGTGCATCGAGTCAGCATCTCATGCATAAGGAGCCAAGAATCGATGATGCAGTCAGAGTTGACGTGGCGGAGTCGTGCGGCGTTTAGCCGGAAGGACTCGACGTTGCGGATGAAGTCGACGCCGTTGCTTCTGTCGGGTGCGCAACCAGCGCTGCGCCTTTGTAGCATGAAGCGATGCAACCATCCGAGGAGGGACTCGACTCGGGTCTTGAGTTTATGGCGTAGCCAGTTATTTTGTCGACTCCTGTTGGAGGACTCGATAGAATAGCTCGCCATAGTCGACGTCTTTGTAAGCTGCAGAAAACATGAATAATTGTGAAGTACTTGTATCTTGTAAGAAATATTTGCCTTTCGTCTTGTATAGTAAGATTCTGGTGCCGATCGAGTCGACACTTTTATACTGCATGCTAGGCCTTTTCGTTAGCCTGATTACCCTTAGTCTTAGTACCTTGCTGAGGCACTCGAAGTTTAAGGATTCGACGATCAGGCAGAATCAGCTACTCGGGCTGTCGCGTTCGAGGTGCTTGAGTGCGTGGAGCCGATGACACATTAGATTACTCGAAGAGGGTGCAGCCCCCGAGTGTTTCGAGTGCGAGTTAAGAAGGAAAACAACTCTAAGTAGAGGGAAAACTTAGCTTTGTTGGTTGTCGTGGCGAAGTTGTTGCGGTAGCGGGTCACGCGGCGGACGTAATCGACGCGGCGAGTTCCTGGGGTCGATGGTGGCAACGATCTCCGCATCCGAAGATTGTCGCAATCGAAGACCGCACCGGTTCACTGCATCCGAAGATTGTCGCAATCGAAGACCGCACCGGTTCACCGCATCCGAAGGATGTATCGGGTCACCGCAGCCGAAAGCTGCATCGGCTCACCGATGCCGAGGGAGCCCCCGAGTCGCTAGAGCCAAAGATCGCAGTGGATTGCTGGAGTCGAAGGAGCCCCCGATTCGCGATCGCTGAAGCCGATGCGACTGGTCGCCGCAATCGAAGATCGCATCGGGTCGTCGCAGTCGATAAACGCAACAGGTCGATGGTCACGAGTCATGTGGACAAGT
Organism: Avena sativa; assembly: GCA_916181665.1. Classification (NCBI taxonomy): domain Eukaryota; kingdom Viridiplantae; phylum Streptophyta; class Magnoliopsida; order Poales; family Poaceae; genus Avena; species Avena sativa. Next base: position 255,869,954 of record OV702297.1, read on the forward strand.
GGGCGCAGCCCCCGAGCGTGGAGTTAATGTGGTCGAGGCGGCGTCCGAGAGACGATGCGACGGACCGGAGTCAACGCGAGAGCGGGTCGCCGAGGTCAATGGTGGCAACAGTTTGATGCAATCAAAGATCGCAGAAGGTCGACGTAGTCGAAGAGTGCACTAGGTCGTCGGGGTCGAAGACCGCAACGGATCGCCGGAGTCGGGAACTGTATCGGATCAATGGATTTTTTATCATCCAGAGTCTTTTTCTTTCGGCTGATCTGAATTGGATGCGTCCGTGAAAAACCAGGCTATCTGCCTTTGATTGATCTTTTTTTCTTCTTCTCTTTTTTGCCTTGTTGCTTGACACCTGTCGGATTTAATCTGCTGAATCCACGTGTGCATCGATTGATGTTTGGAGCTTGGCTGATTAAAAACAAATAATATCCGGTCTTTGAGTTGCCCACGCCCGGTTAACACAAGCACGTAACCTTGGTTCTAATTTTTTCTTTGGCCCTTGATGCTTGAACGATCGATCGGTCTGATGTATAGTCTTTTTGTTTGATCAGATTTGGGACCCCACCTCGTGCGTGGGCTCGAGGCTGCAAATTCGATGGAGATTCTGAATCCACGTAATCCCGCACGTCTACTAAGTTGCTCCATGCCAGGTAGCTTCTTTTGATCCAAATAAACTAAGTCCTGCCACAAGCGGTGCAATCCTGTCGTCACATGGGATCGAGCCTGAATTTCCGCCGATGATGGATGTTTGGTTTGCATGTGAATTTTCCTTGAGATTTTCCATCGATGACTTTTCTTGGGACTTGATCCGTACGAATATTGCTTCTCTAATCGGTGGTCTGATTCCTGCTTAACAAAAGCGACGAGTCTGCCGGCCTTTCTCGAGGTAAAGTCGAGTGCACACGATCTCGATTTCTGTCGAACCCGGTGATCCGAGCTTGTGGGCAGTCTGCCCGAAGTACACCTCATCCGGGTAGATCCAAACGGAGAGTGAAAGTGAAGCGCCGACGTTGAGCCCCCATGATGAACGCATTGGTATTGATGAAGTTGAGTGTGTTGCCGATGAATATGAACAATCAGATGCGATCTGCCCGGCTGCTAACGGCGAAGGAGCCGAATTGGATCCGATCTTCAAGGGTAATCGATTCGTAGACTCTTGGTGATGACACCGTCACGATCGCACAATCAGAGCCCCCGATTCCCACGGACGGCGCCAATTGACGAGGTTTAATGTCGTCAATGCCTATTGTTATGGACTTGGGTTTTGGAGAAGATGGGGATGCTGGAGATCGCGGAACGGTTAGCAAACAAGCAACACGGGGACACGAGGTTTACCTAGGTTCAGGCCCCCGGAGGGAAAACCCTACTCCTGCTTGTCTGCTCTTGATTACGGCGGAACCGAAAGTTACAGGGGTGCGCAGATGCAATCTGGCGTGGAGGTGTGTATGCGGTGGTATGCGAGGAGCCTCCTCGTCGTGCCCTCCTAGCCTTTATATAGAGATAGGCAGGTCTCGGGCATAGATCGAGTCGGTTATAGGTTCTAGGGTTTGCCCCTTTGAATATTCTATCTACTCTAGTCTTGTTCTCCAAGGATCCGAAGGTGTCATGGCCCTGGCCACCCGAATGTCTTCATGGGCTGGCGCATGTTCTCGTGGGTCTTCCTTGGGCCGGACTAGGTATGCTAAGATCGTGTACCCATAGGGTATAACCATGTCATGCACACTTTATCAGCATTATCCAGATTGACAAAACCCTCAGGCTGTATTATATACATGTCCTCGGTTAAATTTCCATTAAGGAAAGCCATTTTGAAATCCATCTGGCATATATCATAGTCGAAATAGGTTGCTATTTCTAACATGATCCGAACTGATTTAAGCAACGCTACGGGCAAGAAAGTTTCGTCGTAGTCAACTCCTTGAACCTATCGGAACCCCTTCGCAACAAGTCATGCTTTATAGACCGAAACGTTTCCATCCATATCATTTTTCTTCTTAAAGACCCATTTTCACTCAACGGGTATTGCACCATCTGGCAGATCAACTAAGTTCCAAAATTGATTTTCATCCATGGACTTTAACTTGGATCTCATGGCTCCAAGCCATGACTCGGAATCAGATCCCACCATCGCTTCCGAATAATTTGCCGGCTCATCACTGTCTAACAGTAACACATCACGAACACTTCGCAATCTTGCCGATCTTCGTAGTACAGGTGCTGCTGTCGGCTCACCTACCACAACCGGCTCAACCCTCAAGGTTTTTCCCGGGTACTCTCGAATTTCTTCGAGCTGCACTGTGCTCCCACTGACTTCTCGACTTAGAAACTCTTTCTCTAGGAAGACACCGTTCCGAGTGATAAACATGTTGCCCTCTTATCGGTTGTATAAGTAGTAACCCAAGGTTTCCCTCGGATACCCCACAAAAATACACTTATCCAACTTGGCTGTAAGCTTGTCCGACTGATGTCGCTTGACAAATGCTTCACAATGCCAAATCTTAAGAAAAGACAGACTCGACTTTTTGCATGTCCACATGTCATGTGGTGTCTTCTCTACTGACTTTGAGGGTACTATGTTTAGTATAAACGCCACTGTTTCTAGACAATAACCCCAAAATGATAAAGGAAGATCTGTCCGACTCATCATTGATCGTACCATGTCCAACAAGGTCTGATTCCGCCTTTCTGAGACACCGCCTCTATGGAGTTCCCGGCGGAGTAAGTTGGGGAACTATTCCACAACATTTTAGATGGTCATCAAACTCATGGCTCATGTACTCGCCTCCTCGGTCCGACCGAAGAAACTTTATCTTCTTGCCGAGTTGATTCTGTACTTCATTCTAGAATTCTTTGAACTTTTCAAAGGCTTCCGACTTATGTTTCATCAAGTAGATATATCCATCACGACTCAAATCACTAGTGAAGGTAATGAAGTACTCATAACCACCCCTGGCTGTCGTGCTCATTGGTCCACATACATCACTATGTACTAGTCCCAATAAGTCGGACACCCTTTCACAACTCTTTGTAAAAGGTGTCTTGGTCATTTTGCCGAGTAGGGAAGATTCGCATGTCTCAAACGACTCCAAGTCGAACGAAGTTAGGAGTCCATCATCATGGAGCTTCTTCATGAGTTTCCAACTTATATGACCAAGCCGACAGTGCCAAAAGTAAGTCATATTCAGATCATTTGGTTTCAACCTTTTAACATTTATGTTATAAACCAACTCACCATCAAGATTCAAAATAAATAACCCGTCCTAGACAGGTGCAAAGCCGTGAAACATATCAGTCAAATACAAAGAACAACCATTATTCTTGATATTTGAATCATAGCCTTGCTTCATCAAACATGAAGCAGAAATAATGTTTCCACTGAGCACTAAAACATAATAAAAATTATTCAGTTCCATAATGAATCCGGAAGGTAAATGAAGTTGCATCGTATCGACTTCCAACGCAGCGACTCTCTCTTTGTTGTCGACTCAAATATCAACCTCGCCTCTTGCCACGCTCCTAGTTCTTACCAATCCCTGCAACGAGTTGTAGATGGGAATAATTGATCCGGTATCATATACCCAAGAACTATTAGATGCATCAGCAAGATAGTTGTCTATAACATTGCAAACAAGTGTACTTGAGTCAGAAGTCATACCTCCACTCTTGTCTTTGTTGGCCAAATACTTGCTGCAGTTCCTCTTCTAGTGGCCATCCACCTTGTAGTAGAAGCAAGTGGATCCGGCTGAAGGAGATGGCTTAATCCCTGAGGAAGCGCTTGGGATCGGGTCCTGAGCCTGCTTTCCTCCCGACTTAGCCTTCTTCTTAGTCCAAGAACTCTTCTTGAACTTAGCCTTATTATGCACCATCAACACTTGACTGGCACCCTTCTTGAGATCCGCCTCTGCCTGCTTGAGCATCCCATGCAATTCAATGAGCTTCTTATCCATACCATGGATGTGGTAGTTTGAAATGAACTGACCATACACACTAGGAAGAGAGTTCAGAATTATATCCGCAGCGAACTCTTCGCTAATGGGGTAGCCAAGCCTCTCTAGATACTGCACGTAACCAACCATTTTCATCACATGAGGACTCAGTGGATCACCATCCTTAAGCTTGCAACTCAGCAAAGCCTGAGAGACTTGATACCTCTCAGTCTTGCCCTGAGCCTGGAACATACTTTTGAGGCTTTCGATCATATCGTAGGCCTTAACATTCTTTAACTGCTATTGCAAGTACGGTTTCATGTGAGAAAGCATAAGACAACTAATATCCATGGACTCATCCTTAGCATGACGGTAGGCATTGGTGGCAGCGACAGTCACATTATCATTCGGCTCATCTGGAAGTGGGTTGTCTAGGACATGGTCCTTCTTTTCTTGTTTAAGAATAATTCTCAGATTTCGATACCTGTTGGTAAAATTAGTGCCGTTCAGTTTATCTTTCTCAAGAATGGTTCTCAAAGCAAAACCGGATATCTGAGAGTGGTTGTTACTTGGTTCCATGATCTACAATAGAAAATATGCAAAACACTTAAGACATGTATTCATAAAAGAGCAAGCATATTAAACACTTTAATATTTTATGCTCCCACTAGAACCAACACCCCTCCGATGGTTACTTAATGATTCAAGTTCCTAGATAAGCAAGTCGACTAGTGAGATTTACCATCACTGCTAGACGCCAAGTAATCTAGGTAGATAACTCCTTGTCAATCGTATCTCATACGACTCCTATTGGTCAGGTGGCATCACATGCTCCGGCTCCTGTCCGACTTTTCCCTGAGTCCCACGACCGTTGTGATATACCCGTCTAGATTACCGAGTGTTTCCTTTTAAGAGTCCGACTCAAACCAACCTAGTCGGAAAGAATTGGCACCACCTCAATTTTATGAGCCCACTACCAAAAATGTCTGACTTGTGATGGTGCAAACATTGGTGGGAAATCCGACTAGACCTTCTTTGAAGGATTAAATTTTACCTACTATCTAATAGAGGTAAAAAGAGACATATCAACAACATAATATAAAGAAATTATAATGTGAAATGGTATGGCTCTCTTCATGGCGATCTCCATCCCCACAAAGCCTGTAATCCGACTCATGCCAACTCTTCTCACTTGTCGTCTTACTCCATATCGCCAACATGTACATCGACTAGCATGCCATCCGGGTTCTCCAAACAGCTACACTAGCTTAGTAAAGTAAATTACATAGAGAATCCGACACGCAAGTCGTTATATAATAAAATGACAGCACCTAGGCTCTAGCCGGTTGACAAAAAACCATGATTCGCAGATCACGTATGGATTACATACATACATAACATGCACCTGAACCATACCATTCACAACTTCCTGCAAAAACAAGTTATGCATAGATAAGCTGTCTACCGGTGTTGTGAAACACGCAACGACATCTAAGGTGCTACGACAAGACGAAGCCGGTGGTCCGAAAAAGTAGATCTCATCTACATTCCGAAGATGGATTCCGACCATCGTTCCGACTCGATCAAACTATTTTGATTTTCGATCACCGCTTCTGGAATTATGTGTCACAGTCTACCCCGATGGCGGAAACCGACCGGTAGGGGTATGTCGTTCCACGACCTCAGCAGTATGATCACGGAAATAAGATCTACCATTCCCCGATTACAGTTGATCCAATCAACATCGTACAAAACCGATATATCTCATAGATCGACCAGCAAAACAGCACATAGATCCAATCTACAGCCAACCGCATATCACATATGCGAGATCTCGAGCCTAAAACCAGGAGCTATCGCTCTGATACCACTGTTGGGCCACGTAGAGAGAAAACAAAACTTTTTTCCTATGCGGCGATCCCAAGATCTAGCTGAAGATAGAAAGCCACGAGGATTACCACTAGATGCGTAGTTGCGGAATTGATGAAGCACGTCCATCAAATGAAGTGTAGTCCTCAAGATCCGATTCGATCACGATCGTCCTGGTGCTTATCGTACATCACCTCTGCTGGTATCCACACGTACAAGGGGGAGCACCGGCGGCAAACTTCTAGGTTCGATACGACGGCTGGACTACCGTGGAAGTAGGGTTTCCAACGCATGGAATGACTTAACCAATCAACCCCTTTGGGTTTCTGCGCCCACTATATATAGGGAGTGAACGTGGGCGCCACTCAGTCGTGGCCCATTCACTAAAGACCATATAATATTAATCACCGTGAGTCCGACTCACTGACACAGTAAAAATCCGGCTTGGGTCTAACCCACCTAGATTACCGGTTCAGATCCAATCCGAACAAGCTCCCGCTCTTAAGTGTGTGACCCTGCAGGCTCATGGCTACTTGGACACGATTGGAGTCCGACTCTTCATCGATCAGTCGGTAGCGGCTCCTAGTAGAACGTGCCGACTCCCAAGTACCAAAGAGTCATGACGACTTGCTTTTCTACTATGACTTACGTCCGAGTCCCTTTTGCGTATGATATACCTTGTTAGACAATAGGCTAATAATTTTCATCCCTTAAATAGTCCGACTCTCTTCTCGATCCGAGATAGGTGATTCATTCGACTAACTTTTAGTCGATCGCCTTAGATAACACTTAACCGAGTCGTGCATGGCAAGGTTTTTCGAATCATATCATCCGAGAGGGACCAGAGAATATCTCTCTAAGTGGAGGGGAAAATCCCATCTAGGTTATTCACATCACGCAACTTGATTCTCATTCTACCCAAACTCTGCTTTTATAACTACCCAATTACGGATCAACGTTTGACAGAATCTAAGTTGGTGATCCTCAACTCGGACTGTGCAACAACCTCATGTCTAAGGATTACATTGATTGAGATACACAAATGACAACTTGTTCGTTGTACGTCAATATGGGTCAATCTGACTCGCTAAACTGTTTAGCCCAATCTGTGTAAGTCCGAATAGCATCTCCATGCCCATGACAAGTGGAACCAAGTCATCAGCCGACTTTCACAATGGTCTAAGTTGTGTGTCCAGCACAACCTCGATGACCAAGGATATTTAGTATAAAAAACATGAATGTATAGTTCCACAACCGCATCACATATTCAATGATACACATCAGATATTTATACAAGGACAACTTAAAAACTGTATGAATACAATGGAAAATAGCATCATACATGATTGCCTCTAGGGCATATTCCCAACAATGATCTCCTTGCCTCAGCCCCTCTCTCCCCGTTTCTCCCCTCCCCTGTGATCGTGTTGCTTGTTCCTGATACCTGTTGGATGCACGCGCCGCCACGGATGGCAAAGGAGTTGCATCTGGGGTTATTTCTTTGGGTCTAGGCAATCCTAATCCAAACCTAGAAATCACCTCCCGTGATCTACCACCGCACAAGGCTTCGACAAATACTCTCCCCTCTGATGCTATGGCCGACGAGGGTGTAACGGAAATGATGGTCCGCCTGCGCCTTACCTCGCGGGAGGCCGATGCCTTTGTCGGGGAAGATGAAGGCGCTGAAGATGTTGGCTGCCCTGAGTGGGCTGTGGCTGGAAAGGTTCTTGCACCCAATACTCTAGACATCTCAACAATTAAGGACACGCTTCGATCTTCTTGGGGTAACCCTAAAGGGCTCGAGTTCAGGCCAATGGGTAAGAACATGTTTCTGGCTGAGTTTGCATACAAATCGTACAAGACTCGCTTAACAACTAGATCTCGCTTGACTGTTGGTACACATGTTGTCTTGCTAAATGAATTCGATGCTAGTCTGAGATTGACATATTATTGTTTCGAGTATCTGTCTATTTGGGTTTGTATCTTAAACCTCCCGTTCAGACTAATGAACAATCAACATGGGAAAGATTTTGTTGGTCTTGTGGGCACGGTGGAGAAAATAGATGTGGATGAGAAAGGAAGATCTTGGGGTGAGTTCCTGCATTTCCGTGCTACTATCAAAGTGACAGAACCCCTCATGTGTTGTGTCTCAGTTTTCTTGCATAAGAAACAACAACTTGAGCAGTTCACTGTTATGTATGAGTGCCTTCTAACCTTCTCCTACTCCTGCAGTTTGCTGGGTCACTCCTCCACAATATGCCCTACCTCGGTTGATCGATATGCAGATGGTATCCTTTCCTATCATGATCCATGCCTGATTGTGCCAAATGAACGCAAGAAGAACCGTATAGCACGAGTTCTAGCCAAGGATCCTTCATGGGTGATCCAGGATCCAAGCATAGTTAGGGCCGAGGAGGTCCAAAAGAGCAGACACAGGATTAGTCTGCTAAAGCTTAGAAAAAGGAACCTGATGAGGTTACCTCACCGGTGAAACCTAAACAGATGAGGCAGTGTAAACCTAGAGGAGCAGGTAAGGATGCTCTAGGGAACACTGAAATATGGTGAAGGGAGATTCTTCTCGTATTAATGGGCAGAAATGTAAGGAATACATGGCCAATGTTCCAACGTCGGCGATCTCTGGTGCTCCCCTGTCTACCGAGGTGCCCATGCACGCACAAGTCCTAGCCACCACCATCATTATGGCCACTGCTGATGGTGTTGATGATCATGTGGTAGATTCAGACTCTTCGTCAAACAAGAAACACAAGTTAGGTGTCCAAGGGAGTTCAGCTTGATTGGTGGATCTGGCAGCTACTGCAGAGCAGTCCCGCATGACGCAATGAGTCTCCTGTGTTGGAATTGCCGAGGACTTGGGTCGGACTCGGTAGGTGGGCAACTCAGCTATCTATTGCGGACACATCGAGCCTCCTTCCTCTTCCTATGTGAGACGAGGATGAAGGATACTAGGGCCCAAAACTTCATCTGGTCCCTAGAGTATGCAGGGAGCTTTGCTATTAGTAGTGTTGGGCTCAATGGGGGCCTGGCCCTATTCTGGTTACCTCAGTATACAGTGTCTCCTAAAGGATTTAATCAGCATTATTTTGACGTGATAATATCGGAAGAAAACTAGGCACCATGGAGGGAAACCTTTGTCTATGGGGAACCAAGAAGAGATCAACGCCATGAGTTTTGGGATCTGCTTCATTGACTTCGGTCAAAGTGGAATGGCCCTTGGCTGTGCTGTGGAGATTTTAACGAAGTTCTTACCCATGATGATCACTAATGGTGGCTCAGTTGACTGTAGAGCCTCGTTGGGAGACCCCAAGAGAAAGATGTGATTTGCACAACAGCAAGTTTTCCCTCGGTTATGAAACCAAGGTTATCGAACCAGCATGAGCAAGGAAACAACTCCAAGGTGTTGCTAACAACTTGGAATCCCGCACAACACAAACTCAAGACTTTGCCCCAACTTACAACAAGGTTGTCAATCTCACTGGTTTGCTGAAAAAAAGGATTAAACATATATTGTGGAAGATAATATTTTCTTGTAGAAAGTAAATGGTAAAAGTAGATGGTGTATCAATGATAAAGATTGAACCGGGTCCCACAGTTCACTAGAGGTGTTCTCCTTAAGATAGATAACATGCTGGGTGAACAAATTACATCGGCACAATTGACAGGTTGAGAAAGCATAACAATGCATATACTAGACGTCATAACTCCCATGAGATTTGATTGGGCATAACAACAATATACATAGACCATAATCCAACTGCATCTATGACTAATAATCCACCTTCAGGTTATCATCCAAACCCCTTCCAGTATTAAGTTGCAAGCGACGGATAATTGCATTAAGCAATGTGTGTAAAGTAAACAATACAATTGTTCCATGAAAAAAGATTGTTGTTTTCTCCCTAGTAGCAACATCACATCTACAACCTTAGAGATTTCTGTCACTTCCCCGGATTACTAGAGGCATGAACCTACTATCGAGCATAAATACTCCCTCTTGGAGTCACAAGCATCTACTTGGACAAGATAGCTACTAGAAATGGAGAGCATGCAAGATCACAAATAACACAGACATGATATAATCAATAATCAATCTGACATAGTATCTCAATATCAATCGGATCCCTGCAAACACAACATGTATGATTCCAAATAGATGATCTTGATCATGAACGGAGCTTACAAGATCTAAACATGATAGCACAAAGGAGGAGAAACAACCATCTAGCTATTGTATTGACCCATAGTCCAAGGCTGAACTACTCACGCATCATACCGGAGGCTGGCATGGTGATTAAGAAGGCCTCCGGGATGATCTCTCCCCTCCGGCAGGGGCCGCCCGAGGGTCCCACACCTAGGGTTGGCGCACCCCCGAGGCCGCGCCGCCCTAGGGTGTGGCCGCCTCATGGCCCCACTTCATCTCCCTTCCAGACTTTATGTTCTCTTCAGTAAAATATTGACTTTGGCTTTTGTCCCGTCCAATTCCGAGAATATTGACTTTCTGCCTTTCTGGAACCAAAAACAGAAGAAAAAGGCAACTGACACTGTGGCATCTTGTTAATAGGTTAGTCCCAGAAAATTTATAAAAATACCTCAAAGTGTAGACAAAGCATAGCAAATTTGATACTAAACAAGCATGGAACATCAAAAATTATAGATACGTTGACAACGTATCAAGCATCCCCAAGCTTAACTCCTGCTCGTTCTCGAGTAGGTAAGTGATAAAAATAATAATTTCTGAGGTGACATGCACCATCACAATCTCGATCAAACCATTTGCAAAGCATTGAAAGATGGGATGAAAGTACTCTAAACATGAGCATGAATGATGTAGCTCTAAAATAAGACAAAGCAACTATGTTGTAACATGAAAAGGATACAAACAAAGATCATGAATAACAATGGATTGAAAGACGTTTGTTTGTTTCACATATAGAAAACATAGCACAGTGGTATTCATCTTGTCCCTCATGGATTAGCAAAAATGCATAGGACACCTTCAAAGTTCATCAGGGTGACTAGATACAAATAGTTCAAGAACAAGCAATATCAACATTATGAATCAATCAATAAGTTTTGGGACAATGCACATAAAGCTAAGAATGACAACTATTATCTCTTAATTGGTGCATAAAGAAAGAAGGTGGAGACTCAAGATACACTAGGAAGAAAGGCCCTTCACAGGAAAGCAGGGATTTCAAGTTTCATAAAGAGCTTCCAAAAATTATGGTACTTATTAGCTTTCAGCTCTCATTGCCCTATCATAAGCATCTTGAAGTGATTAATGTTAAAGTGAAACAACTATGTAGTATAGGATTGACAAATCATAAGTTGGCAATCTCATGTCCCTTGAGTACGAGGCCGTTCCTCATGATACTCAACTTTAGTCACAAGCAAGTTCTTGTCATTGTAAGTATATGTGTATCATAGAGAACCGCCAATGGGGTACCCCTTGCCCCATGACACAGGAGATATCCCATATCAAAATGACAAGGCAACATACATGGAGCATCTCAGCGATCCTTTTATTTACCATGAGCATGGTGCATATAGTATTTTATTTTTCTCTTATTTTTTCTATATTTTGTTTCGAGGATACTTCATAGATTGCTCACTATGGTTATGCTGAAAGTTTCCACCATGATTAGGCATGTCTTAGGCTAGAAGCCCAAGCGTTTCTCTAACACATATATAATACTCCATGAACTTACGTGCTCCCCTTTTATTTCACACCGCCGACATCCATAAACAAAAGATCATGATATCAACTGGGTAATATGTACAGGTGTTGAAAGAGCCCCATGACATCATGGTTCTGCTAATTCCTAACTTATAAGTGCAAGCATATACAATGTAGATGACACAATGGTTCAAGTTCATTAGGGGCAATAAAAATAAAGTGTGCCATCAAGTTTGTGAGAGCTTTAATCACTAATTTTCTCATAACAAGTTTAATTTGGAAGATAGATAAAACAATAATATACTTGGAATGGTGTAACACACTATGCATAGGAATTTATAGTGGACTCTTTAGAATAAATTGCTTTCTTGGGAGTTGGAAGCATGAGTAGATCTTACTCAGTACAAGTTGAGGCTAGCAAAAGACTAGGAGCGACCAACTAAGAGAGCAATAATGGCCATAATCATGCAAAGTGACAAAAAAATCAATCAAAGCATAATGTTGTATCACAACTCCAAAACTAGATGATCATAGAGGCTAAGGTGACTGGTTCATAGTCATAACATGGTGTGAGCATCTGCCAAGTCAACCCAAACAAAGCATCAAAGGAGAGTACCACAATATTATGCTTTTGTATGCTAAAACAACCCATGATTCTTTCAAGGCACATTAAGCAATCTCAATTGTTTGGAACAAGTCATGCTACAACAATAATCACTAAGCATAAGGTCAAAACAACATCTATCATGACATGATAAAGTCTAAGCCACAGTCAAAACAAGCTTTCTTTTGTACCACTATAAGCATGAAACTTTCTATTCTTTTCCAACACCAATCAACTTATTTGAAACAAAATAGCGAATGCAGGGGTCCAACTACTTTATTCAAGCAAATAAATAAAACAAAAACCAAAAACTAAAACTAAGACGCTCCAAGAACAACACAACAGTGCATGAAACAATAAAAACAAAGTGTCTCGAAAGAGACCTGAGATTTTTATTAATGAACAAGGGGATGTCTTGGGCATCCCCAAGCTTTGACGCTTGTACCTCTTGAATATTTCTTGGGGTGACACAGGGTGGCAGCCCCAAGATTGAGCTTTTGTCCATTCTTCATCTCATCACATCACTCTTCTCCTACACTTGAAAATTTCCTTCATACAAAACTTCACACAATTTTCATTAGCAACATCAGTGTATTCAAAAGAATATGCCTTTGGGTTTAGTTTCAGCACAATTAAAACTTTCATGAAAAAACAAGCTACTGTAGCAATTCCTTTAAAAATCTCAAGTGATCAAGAAGAACTCAAAAAGAAACTGATTAAGAGGCAAATGCAAATAATGGCAGAAATCTGTCAAAACAGACCAGCAGGTAAAAATCAATTTTTTCGAAGACCTTCTGTTGCTCAAATCGAAAAGTGTTGAACAAACAAAAGTTAGATAACAACCTGGGGCATTTAATCACACAATTACAGCTCAATCCGACATACAGAGATTTTTCACGAATTTTTAGAGTGAAGCACAAAAATCTGTTACGGGATAACAACTTCCCCAAATCTTATTTCTCTCTCATTAGATGTTATTTTTGGCACAAAAACCACACAAAAATGATAAGGAGAGGTTATTACAGAAGTAGTAACTTCCAAGACTCAATAAAACTATTGATTTATCTCCCAGGAAGTACTTTTCTTTAACGCCTTTAAGTTAGGCATAAGAAGAAAGAATCAAGTATTTTCAAATGAAGAAGCATTAACATCAATACTCGAAATTTCTTCAACCAGGCAACAATCTCATCCAAATGAGTTCTAGAGGATCCTCTCTCAACACTCTTGGGTTCACTGCTTTGATTAAATGGGTTTTCAGGAACAATCCAATCAAAATTCTTTTCTAAGGCTTCATGTATTCCTACAACTTGAAAAGGTATGGGTATTTTAACTTCCTCTCCATTGGGATGGTTTTTGTCCAACTCTTCTAATGTACCCATAACATCTACACATGATCCTAGCATATTAAAACGATCAAAGACCTTTTTAACTTCTTTAGCAACATCATTGAACTCCTTTAGCAAAGTTTCTAGAATAGAATCTCTCTTTTCAGTATCCTCAATATCTTTAAGTTTAAGAAACATTATTTGCATCATGGGGTTAAGGTTAACAAACCTAGCCTCCAACATGTGAACTAAAGAAGCTGCAACAATTTCATAATTTTGAGCAAGTTCTTCTAAGGATCTATCCTCAATATCCTCATGCTTGCTAATATGATTAAATAATTCTGCAATATTTTCTTTCCCAATTATAGAACCAAAAACCTATTGAAAGGTCTTTTAGGGTGAACTTAGGGATCAACATGGTGAGCTAGAACAAGGTGAGAAGTATTGGAAGGACTAATTTTTGTGTGTTTTTTATAAGAAAAAGAAAACCAAATGAAACTATTTTTTTTGTAATATTTGAAAGAAAGAAACAAGCAAAACAAAGCAAAAGAAACTAAGAAAAACGAAAAAAAGTAAACAGAATGGTTGTGAAAGACTCCCCTTGCAAATATATCCTTAACTCCCCGGCAACGGCGCCAGAAAATCTTGATGGTGGCTCAGTTGACTATAGAGCCTCATTGGGAGACCCCAAGAGCAAGGTTTGATGAGCACATCAGCAAGTTTTCGATCAGTTATAAAACCAAGGTTATCGAACCAGCAGGAGTAAGAAAACAACTCCAAGGTGTTGCTAACAACTTGGAATCCTACACAACACAAACTCAAGACTTTGCCCCAACTTACAGTGAGGTTTTCAATCTCACTGGTTTGCTGAAAACAAAGGATTAAACATATAGTGTTGAAGATAATAGTTGCTTGTAGAAAGTAAACGGTAATAGTAGATGATATATCAATGATAAAGATTGGACCGGGGTCCACAGTTCACTTGAGGTGTTCTACTTAAGATACATAACGTGTTGGGTGAACAAATTACATTGTGGAAATTGATAGGTTGAGAAAGCATAACAACGCATATACTTGACATCACGACTCCTATGAGATTTGATTGGGCATTACAACAATATACATAGAACGTAATCCAACTGCATCTATGACTAATAATCTACCTTCAGGTTATCATCCGAACCCCTTCAAGTATTAAGTTGCAAGCAACGGATAATTGCATTAAGCAATGTGTGTAAAGTAAACAATACAATTGTTCCATGAACAAAAGATTGTTATTTTCTCCCTAGTAGCAACAACACATCTACAACCTTAGAGATTTCTATCACTTCCCTAGATTACTAGAGGCATGAACCTACTATCGAGCATAAATACTCCCTCTTGGAGTCACAAGCATCTACGTGGCCAAGATAGCTACTAGCAACGGAGAGCATGCAAGATCACAAATAACACAAACATGATAGAATCAATAATCAATCTGACATAGTATCTCAAATATCAATCGGATCCCTGCAAACACAACATGTATGATTACAAATAGATGATATTGATCATGAATGGAACTCACAAGATCTAAACATGATAGCACAAAGGAGGAGAAACAACCATATAGCTACTGTATGGACCCATAGTCCAAGGATAAACTACTCATGCATCATACGGAGGCTGGCATGGTGATGAAGAAGGCCTCTGGGATAATCTCTCCCCTCCGGCAGGGTGTCGGGAAGAGCTTTAGATCCCCCCAATCTAGGGACGATGGTGGCAGTGGATATAGACTGTTTCATGGAGATCTGATCGGGTGTTTAGGGTTTCTTCATTGGGGTGACTTTATAGGCGAAGAGGCGAGGCAGGGGGCCGCCCGATGGGCCCACACCTAGGGCTGGCACGCCCCCCAAGGCCGCGCTGCCCTTGGGTGTGGCCGCCTCGTGGCCCCACTTCGTCTCCCCTCCGGACTTTGTGTTCTCTTCGGTAAAATATTGACTTTGGCTTTTGTCTCGTCCAATTCCGAGAATATTTCCTTACTAGATTTTCTAAAACCAAAAACAGGAGAAAACAGACAACTGGCACTGTGGCATCTTGTTAATAGGTTAGGCCCAGAAAATGTATAAAAATACCTCAATGTATAGACAAAGCATAGCAAAGTTGGTACTAAACAAGCATGTAACATCAAAAATTATAGATACGTTTACGACGTATCAAGCACCTCGGTGGGAGAGACATATCAGAAGCACAGATGGCATTATTCCAGGACTATATGGATTATTGTGGTCTGGTTGATATCGATATCACAAGGACTAAATATACTTGGAATAATCAACAATATGAGGAGGATCATGTCAAGGTGAGCTTGGATCGAGCTATAGCTCATGGAGAGTTCTCGGCCATTTATGATGATATTTCTGTGGAGAACCTTGTTACTACAATGTTGGATCACCCTGCTATCTTAATTACCCCCTTAAAACTTAAATAAGTGGAGCAATTGACTCGAGGCCAAGATGGTTTCCGCGTTGAGGTAGTTTGGTTGAGGGCAACCGACTATCTAGAGGTCTTTAAGAAAGCATGGATAGTGAATGATGGTGAGCCTCACTCACTGCAGTCGACATGGGCGACCCTACAACGCATGGCTATTTCCTTGAAAGCTTGGAGCCACGAGTCATTTGGGGTTGTCAGAAATATGATCCGAAAGCTTGAATGTCAGCTGAAACTTTTACGTATGTCTGCGGCCACTATAGATCATCAGGAGATTCGCAAGCTTGAGAAGGATCTCTGTGAGATGTTTGAGTAGCAACAGGTTATGTCCTGCCAACATTCTCGGGTGGATTGGTTGCGTGAGGGTGACCGAAACACAACCTTTTTTCACGCAAAAGGTACAACATGCAAGAAAACGAATAGAATCAAATTTATATAGAGTGATGATGGCTCTCGTTGTGTTGATCAAGATGGTATTAAAGGTATAGTTCAACATTTTTATGGGAATCTTTTCTCATTAGAACCTACCCGGTATATTGATGTTGTCCTTGATTCTATACCTCGCAAAGTGTCTAATGATATGAATGCGGGCTTAACTAAGGAATACACTAATGAGGAGATTAAGGCATCCCTATTCCAAATGGGCCCGACCAAGGCGCCAGGACCTGATGGATTCCCAGCGCTTTTTTATCAAACACACTGGGAATTCCTTGAGGCGGAAGTGTGTGAAGCTACCAAAGGGTTTTTGCATGGTGGTTCCTTACGAGAAGGTTTTTGTGATTCAGTTATTGTCTTGGTTCCAATGGTAACGAACTTAATGCACCTGAAAAACTTCCGACCCATCAGTTTATGCAATGTTCTTTATAAGATTGCATCAAAAGTCCTTGCTATTCGGTTGAAGCTGATTTTACCGTTTGTTGAATCTGAAAATCAGAGTCCATTTGTCCCTGGACGATTAATCACGGACAATGCCCTAATTGCTTATGAGTGTCCCCATACCATCAGACAACAACGTGTGAAACGACTATTCTTTGCCCTCAAAGTTGACATGATGAAGGCATATTATACATTGGAATGGAACTTCTTATTGGGTTGCCATTAGAAGCTGGGTTTTAATCAAGACTGGATTGACATAGTGATGAGATGTTGTGTCACTTCGGTGAGGTATGAAGTGCATGTAAATGGAGAGCTTATTGAGCATGTAATCCCAACTAGGGGCATTAGGCAAGGGGATCCCATCAGCCCCTACCTCTTTCTTCTCTACACGGAAGGAATCTTGTCTCCTGCAACAAAGGGCGGACCAAGGCGAGACCCAAGGTCTATCTAACGGTAGAACTGGTCCTCCTATATCACATTTACTATTCGCAGATGACAAAATTTTCTTTGCTCGTAGTGATGAGAGAAGTGTGGGTGCTCTTCAGAGAACATTGGAAACATATTGCAAGGGTTCTGGGCAGAAAATCAATCTAGATAAATCCTTGGTTTTCTTTGGTTCTCACTGTCCCGAGGCTATCAAGTCTAAGGTGAAGTAGATACTTAATGTTACTTCTGAAGGTCTGCAAGAAACTTATCTTGGTATGCAAACTGATATTGGGCGATCTGCTGTGAGCATGTTTTGATACTTATTCAACTGTATGTGGCAACACATGAACGGTTGCACTGGCCATCCCCTCTTAAGGAAAGATAACGAGATTATGCTCAAATCGGTTATACAAGTAATTCCCACACACATGATTAGTTGTTTTCAGCTTCCCATCTCCAAATGTGATTCTATGAGGAAAGCTATTGCTAATCAATGCTGGGGATACAAGGAGGGAAGGAGGAAGTTGCATTGGAGCTCGTGGGAATGGCTCTCAACGCCGAAATCTCTGGGAGGAATGGGTATCCGAGATATGTTACTGTTTAATAAGGCCATGTTGGGGCGGCAATGTTGAAAACTGATAACAAATCCTAATTCCATATGTGCAAGAGTGCTGAAGGCAAGATATTTTTTGAACTCTGATGTCCTGGATGCGCCAAAACCTCACTCTTCATCATATACTTGGTGCAGCATTGAGTTTGGAATGAAACCGGTCAAAAAAGACCTACGTTGGGCAGTTGGCAATGGTGAACACATAAAAATATTGACTGATCCTTGGATCCCTGGTGTCAAGCCATACATGATACAGACTCTTGTTCCCATCCCTTATACCCAAATGCTGGACTCCTTAATTCTGGCCGAGGCCAACCCTGGGATAAGGAATTCGTTCATACCATTTTGATGAAGCCACAACGAATACAATTCTTCATATGCCTATCAGTCGACACGGTGGAGATGATCATGTGACCTGGCCATATTCTCGCTTTGGCCAATACACCATGAGATTGGCATATAACTTAGCGAGGGAGGATCGTTTTTCTACTGACCGAAGTAATTCTGGCCAGGGATCTTCTTCTGCCACACTTGACAATGCTGATTCAAAATTATGGAAGAAACTTTGGGACAACAAGGCTCCGGGCAAGATGATCATCACAATGTGGAGACTAGCTCATGATTGCCTCCCATGTGGTCATCAACTACCAAAGCGGAACATCGCTGCGTCTATAGCCTGTGTTTTCTGTAATAAATATGAAACTGTCGAGCAGTCGTTGTTGTTCTGTCAGTTTGTGGATGCTATTTGGCAGGGTGTCAAATTTGAACATGAGGTTCATCTCAGGAGGATTTCTTTCATCTCTCCAAAAACCTGGGTACTGGACCTTCTTGACCGCTGCTCAGATGTCCAGATCACGACGGTTGCTATAACATTGTGGAATATCTGGGATGCACGGAATAAACTCGTGAAGAAGTTTTAGTGCACCCTACATCTCTGGCCGCTAAGGTAAATGCTTACAATGACATGATCCTGGCTCATCTCTATAAACCACCTACAATAGGCGTGAGTCCTCTTCACGTGCTAAATGGGCTCCGCCACCGGAAGGTATGGTGTTGGTGAATGTGGATGCAGACATATTCTCGTCCACAGGGCAGATGGGTGCCGTTGTTGTGGCGAGGGATCATGCTGGATCTTTTCTTGCTGCATGCGGCGAGCTGTCGGACAATGTTGAGGTTCCTGTATTAGCGGAAGCAATGGCAATCCGCCGGGCCGTCTCCTTTGCCCAAGAGAAGGGCTACCCCAAGATCATCGTCATTTCAGATTGTCTTTCCATCATACAACGTATAAAATCTGAGATAACTGACCTTTCTGAGTACGGTTCAGTAATTTAGGATATCAAATTCAGCTCCAAGACCTTTTCTTCTTGTGAATTTTGTCATGTGACTCGCGTTCTAAACATGGCTCCCCATAACTTAGCTAGGAGCTGTATCTGTTCCATTAATTATGTGTGGCGTGGTGTTCCTCCGGATAGTATCAAGAGACCATTTGTAATGACATTTTGATTATGTATCAATAAAAAGTACGAGTTCTCGTAAAAAACTAACTGTTTCGATCATTTGCGAGGCGATCCGAGGCTGTCAAGACGTGTTTGCCGCACAAACAGAGTTGCGTACATATCTGTCCATGCTCAACTATTTCCCTCAATATCCATTGTGTTTCCAGTCGGATATATAACATGGAGCACCACTACCCATTATTAAGGCTTAGTTGTTTTGGCGGCTTCTTTGAAAAGCTGTCCTACTCCAGCTTTCTGGAAAAGTCGGTTTTAAAATTTTATGAGGCTTTCAAATTAGTTTAGCCTTAACAACTTTAGAAGCTTCGTAATTTTTTCAAAACGGCTTCTCTTCTTAGAAATTCGCCAAAAGAACTAGGCCTAATTCAGAACTAGCTTTGATACTGACATGAATCTCCCTATAAATCTGTAATATAAAGGTTCCCAACATCCACCATTTTGGCAGCATGATTTTGTAACGGAACTCGGACACACTAGTGGAAACGAGGTCTTTGGTTGAGCCTGAAAATGGGCTTTAACACCGGTTCTTCTACGAACCGGTGTTAAAGGGGGGGGGGGGCATACAAGCGTGGCCCGTGCAGCAAAAAGGAACCCCCTTTAACACCGGTTCGTGGCACGAGCCGGTGTTAAAGGCCCCTGCACCAGTGGCCTGCGCAGCCCCCCTTTAACACCGGTTCGTGGCTTGAACCGGTGTTAAAGGGGGGGCTATATAACACACCGCAGCCCACACCCCTCTCTTCCTTTTTTTCACTGTCTTATTTTGGAGCCTAGCAAGAGGGTGTGAGGTGTGCTAGTTTGTGTTTTTTTCCTATGCACAAGAGGTGTTCGGTGAAATGCCCGAGAGCTCAAAATAAGTTTTCTCGTTGCTCTTTCCTTCTCGGTCAAGGTCGAAAACTATCCTTTCATGTGTCATTGATGTACTATATATAAATGGTCATCTCTCTATTAATTTTTGATATATACTATATATTAATGCAGATGAACCGGCAATGGATGTACGGTGACCGACGCACTTCCGAGTATATTACGGGCCTCCAAAATTTCATCATTGTGGCTAATGCAAACCGTGGTCACAATGGTTTTATGTGCTGTCCGTGTGTTCACTGTCAGAACAAGAAAGACTACTCAAATACCAGAACCATTCACGCCCACCTGCTTCGATCCGGTTTCATGCCCAGCTATAATTGTTGGACCAAGCACGAAGAAAAAGGGGTTGTGATGGAAGACAACGAAGAAGAGGATGATGACAACTATCATAATATGTATCCTGAATATGATGATACTGCAACGTGGGTAGATAATGAAGATCAAGAGGCAGCATATGGGCCCGCTGATGACGATCTTGGTCGGACCATTACTGATACAAATTAATAATGTGAAACTGAAAAGGAGAAGGAGAAGCTGGAGCAGATGTTAAAGGATCACAAAACATTGTTGTACCCAACTTGCGAAGATGGCCACAAAAACCTAGGTACCACACTGGATTTGCTGCAATGGAAGGCAGAGAGTGGTGTGACTGACAGCGCATTTTCAAAGTTGTTGGTAAAAATGAAGAATCTTCTTCCAAGAAATAATGAGTTGCCCGACAGTACATACCAAGCAAAGAAGGTTGTCTGCCCTCTAAAATTAGACGTGCAGAAGATACATGCCTGCATTAATGACTGCATCCTCTACCGTGGTGAGAAGTACGTGAATTTGGATGCATGCTTGGTATGCACTACACTGCGGTATAAGATCAAACAAGACGATCCTGGCGATGTTGATGGCGAGGCCCCTAGGAAGAAGGTTCCTGCCAAGGTTATGTGGTATGCTCCTATAATACCACGGTTAAAACGTCTCTTCAGAAATAAAGAGCATGCCAAGTTGTTGTGATGGCACATGGAAGACCGTAAGAAAGACGCGATGTTGAGACACCCCGCTGATGGGTCACAGTGGAGAAAAGTCGAGCGGGAGTACCCGGACTTCGCACGTGACGCAAGGAACTTAAGGTTTGGTCTAAGTACAGATGGCATGAATCCTTTTGGTGAGCAGAGCTGCAGTCACAGCACCTGGCCTGTGATTCTATGTATCTATAACCTTCCTCCTTGGTTGTGCATGAAGAGGAAGTTCATTATGATGCCAGTGCTCATCCAAGGCCCGAGGAAACCCGGCAACGACATTGATGTGTACCTAAGGCCATTAGTTGAAGAACTTTTACAGCTGTGGCCAAACCAGGTGTACGTATGTGGGATGAGCATAAAGGGGAGCCATTTGACCTACGAGCATTGCTTTTCGTAACCATCAATGATTGGCCTGCTCTTAGTAACATTTCAGGGTACACAAACAAGGGGTACAATGCATGCACACACTGTTTAGATGAGACTTAAAGTGTATATTTGGATAAATGTAAGAAGGTTGTGTACCTAGGGTATCGTCGATTTCTTCCGAACCTGCATCCAGTAAGAAAGAAAGGCAAGCATTTCAAACGTCTGGCAGAACCCCGGAGGAAGCCTGCCCTCCGTACCGGTGAGGAGGTATTTGGTATGGTCAACGACCTAGAAGTAATCTTTGGAAAATGTCCTAGCAGTCTATCTATTCTGAATGACGATGACGGACACGCGCCCATGTGGAAGAAGCAATCTATATTTTGGGACCTACCCTATTGGAAAGTCTTAGAGGTTCGCTCTTCAGTCGACATGATGCACGTGACGAAGAATGTTTGCGTGAACCTGCTAGGTTTCCTAGGAGTGTATGGGAAGACAAAAGATACACCGGAAGCATGGTAGGACCAGCAACGTATGAAAGACCCTGAAGAGCCTATGCATCCTGAGAACGAGAAGGGTAAACGATGCCACTTAACTCCTGCCAGCTACGCTCTTACCAAAGCAGAGAAGGAAATCTTTTTTGAATGCCTGAGCAGTATCAAGGTCCCGTCTGGCTTCTCGTCGAATATAAAGGGAATAATAAATGTGACAGAGAAAAATTCTAAAACCTGAAGTCTCATGACCGCCACGTGATTATGACACAATTGCTTCCGATTGCATTGAGGGGGCTTCTACCTGAAAATGTTCAAGTACCCATTGTGAAGCTATGTGCATTCCTCAATGCAATATCTCAGAAGGTAATTGATCCAGAAAGCCTACCAGGGTTATAGACAGATGTGGCCCAATGTCTTGTCATCTTTGAGTAGGCGTTCCCACCATCCTTCTTCAATATTATGATGCATCTCCTGGTTCACCTAGTAGAAGAGATTGCCATTATCGGTCCTGTATTTCTACACAATATGTTCCCCTTTGAGAGGTACATGGGAGTCTTAAAGAAATATGTTCATAACCGTGCTAGGCCAGAAGGAAGCATCTCCAAGGGCTATGTAACAGAGGAGGTCATTGAGTTCTGTGTTGATTTTATTCCTGACCTTAAGGCGATTGGTGTTCCAGAATCACGACATGAGGGGAGACTGCGTGGAAAAGGCACCCTAGGATGTAAAGCAATGATATGTAGGGACGGGCATTCTCTCAATCAAGCACACTACACAGTTTTACAAAGATCTATCTTGGTTGCCCCGTATATCAATGAACACAAGAATTTAATACGCCTCAAACACCCGGGACAGTCTGATGAATGGATTATAAGTGAACACATGGCGAGTTTTGGCGGCTGGGTGCAAAGACTTCTCACGAATAACACCACTGTTGAGGATCAGCTGTACTTGTTGGCCAGGACACCATCTTCGACTGTATGTACTTTCTAAGGGTACGAGATAAATGGGAATACATTTTACACGATAGGCCAAGATAAAAAGAGCACCAACCAAAACAGTGGTGTCCGCTTCGATGCAGTAGAAGACAATGGGCAAATGACCATGTATTATGGGTTCATAGAGGAGATATGGGAACTTGACTATGGACCTAATTTTAAGGTCCCCTTGTTTCGATGCAAATGGGTCAAGCTAACAGGAGGAGGGGTTGAGATAGACAAGAAGTACGAAATGACAACAGTGGATCTCAACAATCTTATGAAGGTAGACAAGAACTTAGATGAACCATTCTTCTTAGCCAATGATGTGGCTCAGGTTTTCAATATGAAGGACATGTCTACCAAACCGAAAAAAAGAAAAAAAATAAGCAAATAGATACATCACACAATGAGCCAAAGCGTCACATAGTTCTTTTAGGGAAAAGAAACATCGTGGGAGTGGAGGACAAGACAGACATGTCAGAAGATTATAATAAGTTTGAGGAAATTCCGCCCTTCAGAGTGAAGACTGACCCAACCATCCTATTAAACGTTGCTGATACTCCATGGTTACGGCCGACGTGATCATAAGATTGACTATATGTATTAATTGAGCCATTTTTGGCACACATATGTATCTCAACATGGAAATCAATGTCATATTTCTTCTGTTAACAGTATATGTATTAAATGAGCCATTTTTCTTCCTGCCATTTCTTTCCGCCATTTTTCTTCCCGCCATTTTTTCCTGCCAGTTCTTCCCTCCAGCCATTTCTCACTATATATATGTAGGGTTGGCCTCCATTGTCATTGCACATCTCTAGACTCATATCTGCAACCTCATCACTCTTTCCCATGGCTTCCACCGTAGCACTAACCTCCAGGGAGGCGGAGGCACTTTGCGCCTCGAACTACCCCTGACCGCCGGGCTACTGTGTCCCTGTCGGCTGGATGCTGAGTGCCAGAGGCGTGCTTGTTCCTCCTGTCCCTCTAGGTGTGGCGCGCCGGATGGCATCACGAACCACTACTACTTCGAGCTCACGCCGGAGCAGCGGAGGAACCCCAGATGGCATCCCGACTATTTCCCTACTTGGGAAGCCTTCTTTAGGTATCGGCGTGAGAGGGCGCTCGCCGGGCATGAGGAGGATGGCCCACCTCCTCTGAACTTCAACGAGGCCAGCCATCGGCTATGGTGGCGCGGTCGGACTCTCCAGAGCGTCATGGCCTACGACACTACCGCCGACTCTAACCCCCGTATGCGCTACCCTCAAGTCCAGCCCACGCGTAGTCAGCCTTCAAGGTTCAATTACGGCGACCCCGACGATGACAACGACGGCGGCGGCGGCGAGTACGACGACTACAGTGGCGAGTATTACAGGTGTAGGCATGAGCATGACTGAATCCCTCCAACATTCCGAAACAAGTTCGGCCGATTGTGACTTAATCTGGCCATGTATCTTAATTTTCAGTTTTTTTATGTATCTTAATTTTTAGTAGTGCTTTATGTAACTTACTGTTAGTTGCATTCTGTATTTTAATTCCAGTTCTATCTCATTCACAAAATGACCTATCTCATTCGAGGTTTCTTGGCTTTCGGGTCAAATGACCAATGTTATGGCTAGAATTAAGGTATAGTTTGTGATAATGTGGCCATATTGTGCATACATGTGCATCATGGCATGGCAAACAATGTTGCAAGAGGAAGTTTTCCTTTTTGTCGCACCAAAAAGGCATTTTCCATTTTCCGAGCATAAAAAACAGACGGTTTTGTGAAGCAACCACCAAATGGCTAATTAAAAAAACCACCACCACATTTTACAAAAATACTAGACCACCTTATATGAACAATGTACCAACAGGGGGATCTGAAACCTTTCCATCCACCTTTGGTGAAACAGACAAATTCCAGCCGAATCGGTAGAAAGTGGGTCAGATATGAACTACAGGTACATGATACGATGCTCATGATTTTTTACAAAAATCATTTTTAGGTTCACAATATGCTATTTTATAAAAAATCCAATGCAAGTTGAGCGAGCCTTGGCCCCGAGCTAAGAATCTTCATGCCTGTTGTTCGACAAAGTTTGACGATAGTTTAAAACGGGGATAAAAAATTAAAAAAAGATCGAAACAGTGCAAAACCTTCACGTGGTGTTATATTATGTGACATAGTTAGAAGGAAAAATATCAAACTTGGTATATTGATTATGTCTCAAAAAAACCTTCACAAAATGACCTATCTCATTCGAGGTTTCTTGGATTTCGGGTCAAATGACCAATGTTATGGCTAGAATCAAGGAATAGTTTGTGATAATGTGGCCATATTGTGCATACATGTGCATCATGGCATGTCAAACAATGTTGCAAGAGGAAGTTTTCCTTTTTGTCACACCAAAAAGGCATTTTCTATTTTCCGACCATAAAAAACAGACTGTTTTGTGATGCAACCACCAAATTGCTAATTCAAAAAACCACCACCACATTTTACAAAAATACTAGACCACCTTATATGGACAATGTACCAACAGGGGGATCTGAAACCTTTCCGTCCATCTCTGGTGAAAAAGACAAATTCCTGCCGAATCGGTAGGAAGTGGGTCAGATATGAACTACAGGTACATGATACGATGCTCATGATTTTTTACAAAATCATTTTTAGATTCACAATATGCTATTTTATCAAAAATCCAATGCAAGTTGAGCGAGGCTTGGCCCCGAGCTAAGAATCTTCATGCCCGTTGGTGCGTGTTGGTGCATGCACCGGCGGCGCGCACCCTGCCTCGCGGGCGGTTCGTCACTGGCGGGCGGGCGCCCTGCCACCCCCACCGCCCACGGTGGCCAAGGTCCGTACTCCGTCTCCTGAGACGCCGTCCAAGCCCGTGACGCCACCACCGGCAACCCCGTCCAAGCCCGTGACGCCGCCTCTCCACCGGCGAGACCGTCCAAGCACGCACGTAGTTATAGTGGGGGCTCACGAAGACCGACGGAGCGTTCTGCGCCACGCACGGCGTGCCGACGGCCGCAGCCATGGCGAACGCCAGAGGGGCGGACGGCATAGAGGCGCTCCGTCGCGGGGTCGTATGTTTCCAAACCGAAGGGGTACCGTCGAATCGCAAATAAAATACCACTAGGCCAAAATTTGCAAATAAAATACCATTAAATTCAGTAGAACAAGTGCCATACGTGTATGTATATTTGTATGTGTGTATGTGTATATGTATATTGTATTGTATGTGTATTGTATATGCATGTGCATATTTTGTGCCACGCCGACGACCACCGCCACCATTATGCCGTCGACCCTGACCTCCTCTGTCCTCGCTGAGCCCATGTCGTGCTGGTTCGAACGCATACCCCCACGCATCCCGGCCCCGCTCTCGCCCTAGCGCCGCCACCTCTCGTTGTCAATATAGCATTATAGTAACCATGATATGTTAATCAACTTTCATGACAAGTTAATTAGAAGAAGTAAATGTACCCTCTCATATGAATCAGGGGTTTCTCCGAATTAGGGTTTGGAATGACCAAACATGTATTAGGGTTACATTTCAATACTTTTAACCTGTCATATCATCATCTTTGCTTGAGCATTTCAATAGATGTATTACTGATATTTGTGTGATCATATTTTGTTTTAGAAACTATGGATCCACTCAGTAGAAACCTTGAAGATGAAGAAATAATGGAGAACATGATCCACGAGGATACCTCACAATATCTGAACTTGGAGGGACATGATGATAGCTCAAGTAGTCATGGAGAAGATGACGACTCCGGTGAACGCATTTTAGTGATTACAAAGTCTGTCGAGGTATATGCATGGATTAAGCCTCTGCTGACTTGCACCGATTGATTTGTATATATGTAAATGTATTAATTAACGCTTCTTTCTTATTTTAGCCCTCTGGATTGACCAGCAAGCAACAATCTTCTTCTACGAAAAAGAGCAAGCGAGGCGCGAGCCATCGGTTGAAAGATCGTGCAAAGTTCACGATCGAAGCAGTCCGTGTTGATGGCAGGCCGATGGAGCCAAAGAAGGCGGTAGACAAATTTGTACGACAGGCTAGAGTTCTTCTTACGGACCAAATCCCAATCATAATTGAAAATTAGAATAAGCCAAAGAAGGGCGACGGTACCTTTGTCGATGAAAGATCCAAAGAAACGCTTTGGAATTCGTTGTTGGTAAATTTCACCCTTCCGCTAGAGGAGGATGAAAACAAACTGGTTATAAAGGAAAAGGTCAAAGAGTGGACTCTAAAGAAGATGGCTGATGCTTTTCGCAACTGGAAGACAAAATTGAAATTTTTTGTCAAAACTCGCGAGACTCCAGATTTCGAAGACGCATATTATGCGAAGATAAGACCTCACTGGCCCGAATTTGTGGCATATAAGGAAGGTGCTATAGCTAAAAAGTGGTCAGAAACCAATACGCTAAATGCCCAGAAGAAGGAATATCACCAGAGGACGGGGTCAGGTGGCTACATATCTCAGAGGCCTTAGTGGGAGGAAGCTGAGAAGGCCCTGCGCGCTAGAGGGATCACACCCCAGACAGATGGGTGGGACCTACGTGCAAAGACCTGGTTCTACAGAATCGGGGCAAGGTTGGACCCAGAAACAGGATTTGTATCTTCCCAACCCTCCTTGCCAAACCCGTCACTGAACTCATCATGGCATACGAGGAAACAGCCGCCAGGACCTTCCATCCCGACAGAGAGAATGACCAGCTCACACGCGCCATCGGTAAAAAAGAACACCCTGGACATGCACGAGGCACAGGGGGTATGACGTGGAAGGATGGGTTTGCCGAGTGGGGCGACTCTTATAGATGGTGCGGCAGAAAAGAAAAAGATCATACAGAGCGGATGACACAGATAGAACATGCACTTGTGGCGCTGCAGGCGCAAGTGAGTGCACAACAGAGCCAGCAAGCTACCGACCCATCTTAGCGGCATGAAGAGCCTGCATTGGAAGCTGCCGGCGGCCCAGACTCTGCGCGGAAAAGCAGCGTGGCTTCCACGGAGAACGTGCAGCCCACGGTTGAAATGGCGGGTCCTCGATACCCCGTGGATGAGATCACGGAGAGCGAACACGCTGAGCTTCATGTGAGATTAATGGGCTTATCCATTAAGGTGGTTGTCAGCTATGCCTTACCTCCTGTATCTGGTGGAACTTACCACTGCCGACCGATTCCAGATGGCTATGCTTTTGTCAGGGTGGATGAGGTTGTGAAGGAATATGAGGAAGCACATCTTGACCATGCTACAGGTGAAGGGGAAACTCAACTCAAATTTGCAGTGAAAACAACCATTCTTTGGAAGAAGGAACACATCATGCTTCCAAATTGGAGGCCATTGGCACCCCCGCCGTCTCTGCAGCGTCAGCAGTCTGAGCCACCTCAGCCATCTCCAAGTCATCAGAATACTCCCCTGTCGTCTCCGGCGCTTCAGCCATCTCCTGCGTGGCAGCCATCTCCGGCGCTTCAGCCATCTCCTGCGCGGCAGCCATCTCCGGCGCGCCAGCCATCTCCTGCGCGGCAGCCATCTCCGGCGCGCCAGGCATCTCCGGCGTGCCAGCCATCTCAGCCTAAGCGGAAGAGCACTGCCACGAAGAGCATCACTAGCACTGCCACGAAGAAATCCGCAGGAAACCGTACACCAAAGAGTTCAAGAAACTATGTCCCGCAGCCTTCCGCCAAGCCATTGCCGGTTTTACCGTGGAATCGCAGCAACGAGGAGACCAATAGGATCTCGGAAGAAGAGGTCAAGAAATTCTTTGCACCTAGACGGGCCGAGCCAAAGGAGAAAATAGATCCAGCGGTGGTGGAGAAGTTTTACAATAATCTTTTGAAACCTAAAACCCCACTTGTGCCGGACTACGAGCGCCAGATTTTGAAGGGGGATGCAAGGCGGCGGGAGACTGAAAGTAGCAGTCGTGCGGCACCCTAGAAAACAGTTCCCATGCTCGGAGAGAAGGAAAATAAATCATGCGCCCCGCTCCAAGTGTTTGACACACGGAACGCTCCTCCTGTAAATGATTACGAGGCAGAGCTACAAAGAAAGGCAAATGAGATGGGATGACTTACATTGCATACTTGAACCTCATGGGAGACAACATTCCCACAGGTGATGTCAACCCCATACAGCCATGGAAGCATGGGAAGAATCTCGTCAAGAAAGAGGAGCTCAAGAATCTACCAACAAAGATGCGAAGATTGCAGAAGTGGTACCTTGATTTCTGCAAGACGAGAAAGGAAGAATGGATCACGGCGCATATAAGTGATCAGATTTTCTTGTGCGGAGACGACAAGATCGACTTCAACATTCAAGACTTGCATTTTCTATTCAATCAGAAGGAACTCGACAAAGCAGCCATCAGCCTTTATTGTGTGTAAGTACTATTTCTGTAATTTCTATCTCATCTCATTCACTTCATTAATTCCATGTATATATATATGCTCACCATATATGTATATATTATTATGCAGGAAAAAGGTTATGGAATGCATGAAAGGAGGCCCTTTTGACATTGGGTTCGTTGACCCAAATAGAGTTCATGAAGAAGTGGTAAGAACCAAACCCGGGCAAACAGAACATTACTTGCTAAGGTCTTTACTGAGACAACAAACCAAAAGGGAAATACTATTTCCTTACAACTTCTCGTGAGTACTGTTACCCTCTCTTGTACACATTCTGTTTTGGCTTACTCGATGTTAAGTGTAACTGGTGATGAGTTATGCATGCGTAGGTTCCACTTTATTCTGCTAGTCATTCAACCTGACTCAGGAAAAGTCCTTGTCATGGACTCGTTACGAAAAGAAAAATAGTTATGGGCAGACTTTAGAGAGATGCTCCAGAGGTAATTTCAATCATATTATCGCACTAGATCGGCAACTTTTGTGACAACAAGTAATTAATTACTCCTTTATCCATTTTCTTTGCCGGACAGGGTTTGGAAATGGTTCACGGGCAGGGCCGTGGGTGAATGGTCAGAAGAACTAAAATTTGTAGACCAAAATGTAAGTAATACTATCTTGCTAGGTCTGCGTATCTCTTTGATTCTGCTTCCAATTCCATTATATCATGCTTTATTGATTATTATTTTGATTGAACTCTCTATTCTCGTAAAGTGCGCGTATCAGGGACCCGACAATAACTTATGTGGATACTATGTTTGCGAGTTCATTCGCAACACGATATGTGCGACGGGCCAAGCCGCACTAGAACAACTTAGAGTAAGTAAACAAAGTACACAACATTATTTTATTACCATCAATTGTGTTGAGTTTTATTCTTATATATATTGACCCCATTCTTCATATATATATTTAGATCGAACGGATGCGGGACCAACTCCTACCATTTGACCGCATACGAGTCATTCAAGAGGAATTGGAGGGGTTCATACTTGATGAGGTCGTCACGCCTGACGGAGAACTCTTTAGATATCCAAAAACTCTTTAGATTCTTGAACGTGTTTGTCTTGTACTTGATGCTTCAACATTTACGGAGAATACCACACAATGGCGATGTTTGTGTATAATAATAGTTTCTTAATTATTCATGTACTCGTGTGTACCGACGACGATGTATGTGTATATACCGCCCCCTATCGATTCCCCCCTCCCTCCTCCCCGTCCCCGCCGAGCCACAGAAATACGCCCAGAACGGGGCGGCGGTAGAACTCTGCCGCGACAGAGATTTAGTCCGTTTTCCTGCCGCGATAGAGATTTAGGCCGTTTTCCTGCCGCGGCAGAGATTTATCTCCTTTTCCTGCCGCGGCACAAAACCTACGAACCGGTGTTAAAGGGGGGGCTGAGCACTGCGGCAGCCCCACGTGCGCCACCCTTTAACACCGGTTCGTATAAGAACCGGTGTTAAAGGGGGGCCTCTAACACCGAACCCTCAACAGCGGTTCTACAACCGCTGTTAGAGGGCCTTAGGAACCGGTGTTAAAGGCCCCCGTCTGCACTAGTGACGGTAGAACAAATGGGCAAAGTTAAATGAAAAAGGAAATCAGATCACTCGACAGATCCATCCAACTTGGTATGCCAACTGTTGATGGTCCTCATTAAACGGAAAAATAACTCGCAAAATATAGACTGTTTGCTTGCACCAGAAAAAAAATTGTCAGCTTCGTCCTTACATTGCAAGCTATTTGCCACCTCACTTCTCTGTATCTACCTAGAGAAGGCATAGAAAAGATCAAAGCCCTCCTTCGTGCATATTTATAGGCCAGTTGTGGTAATGTCTTTGTGTTAGAATATTTCTTGTACAACACGTTCCCGTTTTTGAGTCGGTTTATAATAGGCTGTCGGTTTGTGTTAGGACTATATAATGTTGGGGATATACTTTCCGGGTATACCCACAAGACTCACTGATCAGGGTGGACCACCAACGGTTTAGAGTTTTGCTTCACGGGTGACCTAGTAAGAGAAAAAGGAGGAGTCAGTTCCGGCTATGACAAGGCCCAAGAGAGTTACCGACTTAGGTCTGTAGTATTACATGTAGTCCAAGTTGTGCATAGTTACCGACTCTGTAACGTAGCCGGATATGTCTCTCCCTGTAACCTTAGGCCCCGGTGACTATATAAACCGGCCTTATGGGAGAATTTAGGGCAACAACTCGATAGACAACCACAACCAACTCGCACATGCGAACCTCTCTTGTAATCCGCTGTAACATCCGGCTTACGCCGATATATTACTGGGTTGCTAGAAGGAGTAGGATCCGATCACCGCAGTCGGATCTGAACGTGGGTAAACTTGTGCTCACCGCTCCTGGAACATCCGAAGTCTCACACCCCATATTTCCAATGCCACTAGCACCCTCTATGG
This sequence comes from Avena sativa, assembly GCA_916181665.1. Classification (NCBI taxonomy): domain Eukaryota; kingdom Viridiplantae; phylum Streptophyta; class Magnoliopsida; order Poales; family Poaceae; genus Avena; species Avena sativa. Next base: position 255,901,812 of record OV702297.1, read on the forward strand.
CGTACTTGTCGATAATCCGACGAAAGTTGGTGCCCACCGTGGGGAAGGTGACCTTTGGAGCATCCTTCTAGATGGAATCTGCGCATGCAGGAATCGGCAAAACTAGCGCCATGGGTCGCGTGGTCTACGCTAGTGATGTCCGTCTCATCCTCGTAGATGATACTTGGATTCCGGCTTCCAAGCTCGTGACGACCTACACAATCATGTCAATCAGCGAGATCGATATTTATCTCGGTTTCGCTGATCCCGCCCAACCCACCCTAGAGGTGATGACCATGGCGGAAGAAAAATACGGATCTACTTTGTCCGCAAAAGCGGAAGAGTTCAAGGTCTCGGAGAAAATCAAACCCGCCCAACCCACTCCTGAAGTGGAAGAAGAGGTGGAAGAAGAAGTCAGATCCGACCTCTCCAGTGAGATCGGATACACAGACGAGGAGTACATCTGTCGTGGTATTGCTGACGAGTACGCCATGGAGGGGTCCTCACAGTGCATGTTTAGAGACGTGGGGTAAGGCGGACGGTTGACGGGTACGAGGTAACACAGCTTACCCAGGTTCAGATCCCACAACGGTGGCGGAATCCTACTCCTGCTATAAATCACTATAATGGCAATACGCCGAGTTATAGAGATTAGGTTCGCTGTGCGAGGTGACTAGAAAGTCTAAGTTATCGTGCCCTAAAGGCTCCCATAGGCCCGGCTTATATAGTCGTCAGGTCCTAGGGTTACAGGGAAAAGTCCTAGCCGGACAGGTTACAGAGTTCTCCACCGTCTATTACTAGTCTTGTGTATCTTGCACTCCAAGGCTCTGGGTACGCTGGTGACTCCACTGTAGCCTTCCTTTATCCGGCATGGGCCTCCCTTCTGGATCCACCTAACTGGGCCGCCCAACAGTCCATAGGCCATGCTACCGACTATGGGCCACCCGGGTTAGTCGGATAAGAGACATGCTATGAGGATACCCATATAGCATATCCCCAACAGTAGCCCCCAGAGAACTCCGAGATCTTGCGCCGTCTTGCCTCTTCTCGTGAAATGCTCCGTCTAGATGGATGTCGGCAAATCGTCAAGCAATATCTTGTAGTCCTCCGAAAGAACCCTGCAAGGTTTTCTCCGTCTTCTATGAGTAAGTCAGAGAAATGCTAAATCTTCCACCGTACGCTCCCGTTGTCGGATTAAATCCGTCCATGCCGGAATCTTCGATGGGACGGCTCATCTACCATGTCAGTTATGTCGACGTAGGCTGTAGGTCAGCGACGCCTCGTAACTCACACATGCAGAGAACGCAATCATATCCGATTTTCCCGCGCGAGTGATACGAACCGTTGGCGGTGACGGTTGGAGTCGTGGCGAAATTACCGCACGTTCACGAACACATTGTCTACGCGGCAACCGTCCGATTAGCTGCACGAATCTTGACGCAGAGTAAGATAAATAGCGGCCGTGGGACACTTGCCAATTTTTCACCTCATTCTCTCGCGTCATCGTCTTCTTCCTCTAGTCACGCGCCTCCTCGAGCTCTCCGCGAAAACCTCGAGAAACCCTAGCCTCTTTCCCGCACTAGTCGTGCCCTTTTCCTTCCTCCATGGCCAGCAGCAGCTCATCTGCTTCAATGGCGGCGTCGAGCGAAGCCACGGCGAAGCCGGCGAGCTCCGTCGTCGTGCCCCCAGAGGGCCTGGTCATCCCCGCATCAGCGGTGATAGAAACCACCGGCGGCGACCATAACTTGGCGGCGCTGGAGCCCTTGGAAGAGGAGCCTGATTCGCATAAAGGCGATTGGCGCGGCTCGGACATCACCGGCCGCGACATCCAAGAGATGGTCACGGAGGGTTACCTCCCTGCGATGGAGGGGCTCTCCAGGCGGGCGGCGCCGGCCGGCGAGGTGACCCCTTCCCCCCAAGTCGGAGAGAAGGTATACCTCAAGGCACAACTGGTACGCGGCGTTTCTTTGCCCATCTCCCACTTCTTCCTGTCCGTCTTGAGCCACTTCCAGGTCCAACCCCACAACCTCTCACCCAATAGCATCCTAGTGCTTAGCAACTTCGCGGCACTTAGCGAGGGTTACCTAGGGATTAGGCCTAGGTTAGATCTGTTTGTCTACTTCTTCACCGTCAAACGTGAAGCCGGACACAGCAAGGAGGAGCTTAGAAACTGCGGCACCATAAGCTTCAAGATCCGACCTGGCCGGTAGTTCCCCGACATTGTCGGCCATGAGTCGTGTAAGAACTGGCAGCGAACGTACTTCTATGTCCCCGACATTCCTTTGTCGGGCCGAGAAGCAACGTACCTGGACTTCGTGGATGGAGCCACCGCTGAAGTCTCCACATGGCGGTCCCATGCCTCCCTTCCTTCCGACCTCAACGCTTCTCGCGCAATAAGGCGGATCGAATGGTTTGTAGATACGGGTCTGACCGGCTTGGACCTAGCCATGTGCTGGTTCATCAGGCGGATCCAACCTCTGCAGCACCGTACGAAGGTCATGCACGAGTACACCGGCGACCGAAGGGATACCCTCCGGTTCTCCGAGGACAACTTCTCGAGCGACTCCGTCAAGTTCCGTCTTAAGGACATCGTCAAGGTGAAGGACAAGAAGCGTGGCTTCACCCTTACCTACGACATGTTCGTAAACGGAAAGTGCCCAAAGGTAGGTATTTATTTTCCGTGTATGACATTGCTCCAGTTTTTCCGTCTTGCTAATATTATCTTGTCTAACACGGTGATTTCTCACTTAACATCTTAGCGATCTAGAGGAGGGCAACCTGGCCGCCCAAATCTATGATCCCAAGATGAAGGAAGTCACGGTCGTGTCCGACGATGACGCCCCGTTGTCGCGAAAGTGGAAGAGCTCCACCTCTGACGCTGCCGACGGAAGCAAGAAAAAGAAGATGCAGGGTGGAGCCTCCAAAAAGAGTACTGCCGCCCTGGAGGCGGAAAAGAAGAAAGCCAAAGCGCCCCCTAGTGTAAGCTTCTCATTCTCCGACATTGTCTTGTTTATTTGTCTTATTCCTGTACTTACGCATTTTGCACGTTTTAGGAAGAAAGCCACAACCAACCTCAAGAAGTCCTCCAAGACTCTTGGGGCTTCTAGAAATATTAAAGATATGTTGCATCGCGACTCTTCCCCCGCCATCGCCCCTGCTACTCCTGTCGTCAAGCCCTCCTCCGCTCCGACAATCTCTCAAGCCCAGGAGGCACCAGGCCCTTCCGCCATGGAAGTGGATTCTAGAGCCTCTACCGAACTCGCAGTTGTCGGCGAGCAGGCGACGCAGGAGAGCACTGCTCTTCAAATGGCTGAAGCTCCGGCTAAGGATGCCATCAGTAGCGGCAAGGCGGTGGTGGTTGCTGGGACATCTACCGAAGGCGGCGCCTCTGCTCCCCAGAAACCCTTAGAACTGCCAAAGATCATCTTCCCGGTGCTTACGCCGGGTAGCACAACTATGGTTCCTGGAGGAGTGCCGTCATCTCCGACGTGCGGTCTTGAGGAGCTACTCCGACAAGCAGACATCTTGCGAAGCAACAACGTTTCTTTTGGCAAGCTGCTGGCCGAGAGTGCTATGAACCTCAAGATCATCGCACTTGTAAGTTTTACTTTACCTTTTGCATTTCATATGAGTATCCCACTGTAGCCCCCGAGGATGTAGACGGAAAACCATTGGTTTTGCATCTATATGCTCTAAGAACGAATAAGTTTAGAAAACTCTCACTGTAGCCCCCAAGCATTTAGATGGAATGAATTATTCCGACTAGAAGCTTTAAGAGTAGCATACACAGTGTTCATAATTTTAAGTGCTGTAGCCCCCAAGTCTCTAGTTGTAACTGAATTAGTTCCGACTAGATACTTAAAGAAAAGCTAGGCATTTTCCGAGTTAAAAACTTTATACTATAGCCCCCTAGCTTCTAGTTGAGAACTGAATTAGCTCCGACTAGATGCTTAAAGAAAAGCTAAGCATATTGCTAAGTTAAAAACTCTCGCTGTAGCCCCGAGCGCCTAGATGGAAAATCTCCGACTAGGGGCTCCAAGTAGACTAAACAACGACTTGACATTGTATTTGTTTCCACAGAACGAGAATGCTCGGAGGGGCATGGCCAATGATAAGTACCAGAAGATGCGCGTGGACCTTGAAGCTGAAAAGGGTAAAACCGCCATCTTGAAGGAACAAATCACCAAAAATAAGAGTCTGTTTTCTTTTTGCTCATTTCCGTCTTACTTTTGTGCCTTCCTTCTTCGAGTACTCACGGTGTACTTTGTTTTCTCCGACTTGCAGAGCATGTCGCCAAGGCCAAGGATATTGTCGAGCAGTCCAAGCACATCTAGCAGCTGGATAGCGAGAACAAGATCCTTAAAAAGGAGAGGGAAGAAATGTTGAAGATGCACAAGGATTCCATGAAAGCCCTGCAGGACTCCGCCTCCGCTGAGATCAATCGCTTGAAGGAGGAGCTTGCGATCCTAAAGGATCAGAAGCAAGCTGCCGACAAGCAAAACCTTCGCCATAGCGAGGCGTTTAAGCTCCTTCAACAAGAGAAAGAATCCTTGGCGGACGTCGTCTGGCAGGCTAAGGCCAGCATATTCAGTAAGTATCCTCTGCCTTGTAGCTCTGTAGTCTGGGTACTTAGAATTTTTGAACTCATGCAATCATTGTTGGAATTTTCAGCGCCCCTAGGTTTAACCCGCTCGCCTCCTTCGGAAAAGGAATGCACGATTCTTGCCGGAAACTTCATCAACACCGCCATCACTCAAGCCAAGGAGATCGCCACACCCCTGCAGATTTACATCAAGGTCTCGGATTCCATGGTGAAGTACTCGGAGATTCTGCGTCGAGCCCCCGAGCGTGTCGCAAGCTGGAAAGCTTCATGTGCACGGGCTGGCGCAAGGATGGCGTTGTCCATGGTGAAGGCACACTATGAAGATGCCGACATCGACACGGTAACATCTGGTATCCCCGACGTGGATGATGACGGCAAGGAGATTAATCACGAAGCCATCCTGTCATCACTCGCGGGCTATGACACCAGGGTTGCCGAGTTGGTGGACGTCGACATCTTCGTGCCCAGGAACTTTCTTGACAACGCCGAGCCTGAATCTTCCGAGTCTCCTCACAGTGGCGACGCTGAGGGTGAATCTCCGGCTGGTGATGATGTGGCCTCCAAGTCCCCTGCACCCAATGAGTGAAAAAAACTTTGTAATTCTTGTTTCACCTTTGGAGTGTGCATTGAAAAAACTTGGTGATGTAATCTTAAGGCGGAAAACAATGGTTGTCGTATCCTGCTACTTAAGAATTAATGCCCAGTATGTATATATTTTTAAGCAAGTGCTGGCTTATCCATCACTCTGGTTTTTATGCTTGACTTTTCGTGAGTCGGAAGACTCGTTGTCGGAACCATGCGCTTAGGTGATGATACCCAATGGCACCATCAATAACCTTAGCACAAAATCGCCGACAATAAGTGCCGAAAGTCACTACTCCAGAATCCACATAAAAATAACAAAGAACGTGTAGACCAGAAAACTTAAGCTAACGCCCGTAGGCGGAATTTTCACAAGTGCAATAGCAAAGCTTGTGCATAAAGGTTTATATGATCCAAAAATGAACACTAAAGGAGGTAAAAGACTCAGCAATATGAGTGAACCAAAGAGCTTTATTTCATTGATCATATAAGAGGTACACAATTAGATAAAAAATGCTAAGTGTAGAAAGGACGTAGCTGTGCTATGTTCCATGGACGATCAAGCTCCGGGTAGTCATCATCCGGGTCACGTCACTTACGCTTATGATCCTCGTTGGGTCGATCCTTGAGTTCACGATTGTCGATAAGGTAGTAAGACCCATTGAGCAGCGCCTTGCTTATGATGAACGGTCCTTCCCATGGCGGGGATAATTTGTGTGACTTCTTCTGCTTAAGTCGGAGCACCAAATCCCCCTCTTTAAACGAGCGATGCCGGACGCGACGACTATGGTAGCTGCGTAGCTTCTGCTGGTAGATGGCGGATCTTTGGCATGCCAAAACGCGCTCCTCCTCGAGAAGGTCCACATCTAGGTGTCTGGATTCTTCAGCGTCATCTTCGTCGTAGGCGGCAACTCTTGGTGCATCGTGGAGGATGTCGGAAGGTAGGATAGCTTCTGCTCCATATACCATGAAATAAGGGGTGTAGCCGGTGGATCTGTTGGGTGTAGTTCGTAAACTCCACAGCACAGATGGCAATTCTTCCGCCCAGGCTCCAGCTGCTCTATATAGAGGTGCCTCAAGACGTGGCTTGATTCCCCGCAGACTTAATCCATTGGCTCGCTCAACTTGACCATTGGATTGTGGGTGTGCCACAGATGCAAGGTCAAGTCGGATGCCTTTGTCCCAGCAATAGGCCTCCACTTCTCTGAGTGACAAGTTGCTTCCATTGTCGGTGATGATGCTATGTGAGAGACCAAATCTCACCACCAGATCCCGGACAAACCTGAGGGCAGTTTCCCCATCAAGCTTCTATCCATTTGGTGAATTTGTCAACTGCCACAAGCAGATGCGTAAACCCACACGGTGCCGTTTGCAACGGCCCCACCATGTCTAGCCCCCAGACTGCAAATGGCCAAGTTATTGGTATTGTTCGCAATTCTTCAGCAGGAACATGTGGTTGTCAGGCATAATACTGGCATCCTGTGCACGTCTCAACCAGCTTGTCGGCGTCCGCCTTCACAGTCAGCCAGTAGAATCCTTGCTGGAAGGCTTTCGCGACCAACGATTGAGGAGCGGCGTGATGCTCGCAATCTCCGAGATGGATCTCGCGTAGGATTTCCATACCCTCTAGCTGGGAAACACACTTTAGGTATACACCAGTAGTGCTCCTTTTGTACAGTTGCCCATTGATTATGGTATAACCCGTTGCTCATCATACTATCTGTCGTCTTTCGACTTCGCGCAAAGTTCCGTGTTCGAGATATTCGATGAACGGTTTTGTCCAAGCCGGAGGGATCTTTGTCACCATGTTGATGAAAGAATCAGCTCTATCCGGGTTGTCGATGTCAGCGCCCTTCACGGATGGTGTGCGTAGATGCTCTGGGAAAACTCCTGGCGGAATTTGCTTGCGCCCTGACCCAAGTTTAGACAATAGATCAGCCGCCTCGTTTTGCTCCGTAGGTACATACTTGACTTCGTAGCCCAAGAAGCTCTTGGCTATCTCGTCCACTTCGTCTCGATATGCCGCCATCATAGGGTTCCGCGCATTCCAGGTGCCAGCCACCTACTGGGCAACCAAGTCGGAATCTCCACAGCAAACTATGCGCTTGATGCCAATATCCTTGGCTACACGCAGTCCATGAATGAGTGCTTCATACTCTGCCATGTTGTTTGTAGCCTCGAAGTGGATCTGCAGAACGTAGTGTAGCTTGTCTCCCTTTGGTGACTGCAGCAATACACCAGCCCCCGAGCCGTTGAGAACCTTTGATCCATCAAAGTGCATCACCCAGTACTCTGGTTCCGGCAACGGAGTGGTATCCGGCAACTCCGCCCAATTTGCAATAAAATCCGCCAAGGCTTATGACTTGATAGCGTCGCGTCTTTTGTAGGTGATCTCGAAGGCGGCAAGTTCAATGCCCCACTTCGCGACCCTTCCCGTAGCGTCGCTGTTGTTGATAATATTGGGCAGTGGAGTCTTGCTCACTATTGTGATTGGGTGCTCCTGAAAGTAATGCCTCAACTTCCGCGAAGAGAGGAATACTACATAAGCTATCTTTTGGTAGTGCGGGTAATGCTGCTTGGACTCCGTCAAGACCTCGCTTAAATAGTAAACTGGTCGTTGAACTCCGTGCTCATAGCCTGGTTCCTTCCGCTCTACCACGACGATGATGCTGATAACCCGGTTGGTTGCCGCCATGTAAATCAACAGGGGCTCGCCAGGCTTGGGTGCTGCAAGGATGGGTGCTGAGGAAAGAATCTCCTTGTGCTGCTTCAATGTTGCATCTGCCTCGTCCGTCCATGTGATTTGTCCGCCTTCTTCAGCAACTTGTACAGCGGCAGAGCCTTCTCTCCAAGTCGGCTGATGAATCGACTAACTGCTGCAACACAACCTGTTAGTCATTGAATGTCCTTTAGGCATGTCGGACGGTTTATGTTTAAGATGGCCTTGATTTTCTCCGGGTTGACCTCGATTCCGCGCTGGGAAACGATGAAGCCCAACAATTTGCCGGCTGGAACCCCGAAGACGCACTTCTTAGGGTTGAGCATCATGTTGTATTTCCGGAGATTATCAAAGGTTTCTTTTAAGTCGGAGATTAAGTCATTTGACTTTTTAGACATCACCGCGATATCGTCCACATAGGCGTGAACGTTCCGACCAATTTGATCGTGAAGGCAACGTTGCATTGTCCGCTGGTAGGTAGCACCTGCATTTTTTAGCCCAAAGGGCATCGTGACATAGCAAAACGTGCCGTAAGGGGTAGTGAACGAAGTGGCCAATTGGTCCGACTTCCTCATCTTGATTTGGTGGTGTCCTGAGTATGCGTCGAGAAAACACAAAAGTTCCAAGCCAGCCGTCGAGTCAATGACTTGGTCAATGCGAGGCAAAGCAAACAGATCTTTGGGACATGCTTTGTTTAAGACGGTGTAATCAACTCACATTATTAATTCATTGGTTCCCTTTTTGGGGACAATACAGGATTGGCCACCCATCGGGTGTGAAGGACTTCTCGGATAAACTCAGCCTTAAGTAACCTAGCTATCTCTTTGCCAATGGCGCGTCTCTTCTCATCTCCGAAGCGTCGTAGAGGTTGTTTCACTGGTTTACATTTTGGATCTATGTTTAAGCTGTGCTCGGCATGTTCCCTAGGTACACCTTTCATGTCGGCAGGTTGCCAGGCAAAGATGTCCCTATTCTCACGGAGGAACTTGACGAGCGCGCTTTCCTATTTGGGATCCAGGTTCGTCCCAATGGCGGTGACCTTGGAGGCATCGCCTACCACAAGTTCCACCGGCTTGGTCTCGATGGCGGCCTTGAACGAGGGAGCAGAGTCGGATATTTGCTTCTTTGACGCGGGCATCTCTGAGTCATTGACCTTGCTCTGCATCTCCTTGAATTCTTCGTTGTAGAGGACAGCTTCTACAACGGCTGCTTCATTGATCTCGCAGTCCCTTGACTTGGTAAAGCTTACGGATACGGTGATGACACCGTTTGGTCCGCGTATCTTGAGCTTGTTGTAGACGAAGCATGGCTTGGCCATGCACGTGTGGAATATGTCGCAGCCAAATATGACGTGGTACACGCTCTTGAAGGGGACCACCTGAAAGGTCATGCGCTCTTGGCGGTAATTATTAACGTCGCCAAAGGCTACCTGAAGTGTGATGCACCCAAGGGACCGAGCCTCCCGACTAGGCACTACGCCATGGAAAACGGTGTTGGTCCGCCTTATGTTTGCCTCCGTCAAGTTCATCTTCTGCAGTGTATCCAGGTACATAATGTTGATGCTGCTTCCACTATCCACCATGCACTTGGTGAACTCCACGTCGTCAATCAATGGGTTGATGACCATGGCGTACTGGTTCTTCGTGGGCACAAGGTCTGGGTGGTCCATCCTGTCGCAAGTGATTGGAACTTCCGACCAGCGCAGGTATTGGGGAACTGGGGGAGAGTAGCCATCAGGATCCTCAGAGAGGTCTTCTGTTGTCAGACGGTGGGGGTGCCAAGGAAAGTGTGGTAGACTGGGGCCTTCTTTGCGAATGGGTTCTTGCCCTTGTCGTCGCTCTTGGCGGCGTGCTTGGGGTCAACGTCCTCGTCCATGTCACTTGAATCCTTGGACTCCTCCTCCTTCTTCCCCTTGCCCTTGCCTCGTGGTCTGTTCTTCCGACTTCGCTTATAGCCGGACTCTGGGTCATCCTGGAGGTCGTTGATGAACTTGTAGTGTCGATTGGTATGGGTGTCCTTGCCGTTGGCGTCGAGGTGTACGCGGTACTCTTCATAGGTCTGGGGAACGCGGAGAGGCGCCGAGTTGCTTTCACTTCCTCGCTGCTGCCCCCGGCCTGCTCCCCTTCCTCGGCCATGTTGTCCGCCTTCTCCTCGTCCTGCAAAAGTCATGGCGACCATGTCGGTAGATTGCTTTTCTTCTGGAGCGGTTTTCCGCTTTGTACTGCTGTTCCTCCGAGCTTGAGTTGGAACGGCCGTTGCCGGCAGAGAGCCACGAGCATCATCGTCGGCAGCTGCGAACTCACTAGCTAACTGAATCATCTGATTCAAGTCAAGCTGATGGTTGTCCTGCAAGCGCTTTAGCTTATGTCGGAGTAACGTGCCTCTTTCCAACCCATCGATGAAGGCAGCCATGGCGGTCTGGGCGTGCACTCCTGCGCAGGAATTCTTCATATCCATCCAGCGGGAGAGGTAGGCGCGAGATGTCTCGTGTTTCTCTTGCATGCACCGCTGTAGATCGCCCATAGTGTAGGGACGCTTGTATGTACACTCAAAGTTCTTGGTGAACGCTTCTTGCATGTCCAACCAGTTGTAGATGGATTTCTCCGGCAAGTCGTCGATCCATTGACGGGCCATGCCCGCCAACATTAACGGGAGGTACTTGACGGCGACGTTGGGGTTGCCTCCTGCAATCTCCACCGCGTTGCCGTAGTCCTGCAACCATGTGGCAGGCTTGGCGGTGCCATCATAAGGCTTGATGGTCTTGTCAATCCGGAAACCTTTGGGGTAAGTTGCGGTCCGTATTGCAGGTCCAAAGCAACATGGTCCCAGGTATGGTCCTTCCCGGGCCTCATGGATCTTATCGATCCGTGAACGTGCATTGTATGGCTCCGGGTTCTTCTTCTTTTTGTCAACAGGGGATGGGCTGCGTGAACGACGCGGGCCTCCTCCGCCATGGTGACTGCTTGGCGGCGACGGAGGCAGAGGTGGCGGTGGGTTAGCCTTCTTGCTGTTACCCTCCTGCGACGCCTCACGCCTATCATGGTTGCTTGTCGGACGCGGAGGGTCATGGTGTGACCTGCTCTTGTGTCCTTCGTTGTGCTTTCCTTCATGACGGGTCTGCTCCGCGTTGTTGCGGATGACAATGCCACACTGCTTTGGTGGGGGCATATCCGTACGATGGTGAGCCTTGTAGTCTTCGTGACGTTGGAGGGATCAGGGCGGTGGCGATGGGCGGAGAGGTTGGGCTCTTTCTCCGTGGTCGGAGGATATGGGGATAGCATCCTTCCTGTTGCACGCATCCCTCCGTCTTTGTTCTGATGAACCCGTCCGTGATCTGACATCCTGAGGAGATCTGTCCCTTGGCGGTTTGTGCTGGCTAGATCGGCAGAGCGCTGGGTCAGACTCAAGCCTCTAAGAGGTGGCATTTTCCTGCTGCTTTACCGCCTTGGCTACTAGGTCATAGAACTGTTCCACTGCCTCAGGTGATCTATCCTGCTCCAGAAGGGTCTTGGCGATGGCGAGGTTGAGGAGTGGTGTGGGCATCACCTGCTTGCCTTCACTGTCAATGTATGGCTTGGCCTGTGTCGGCTTCGAGGGAGCCCATCCTAGGTTGCGCCGTACACCAGGATCGTTGATAACGCGAGCCGGAGCTTTCTTAGCCTTCTGCTGCTGCAGCAGAGTCTTGTACTCGGCCTCCATTGCTATTGCTTTCTCTATGGACTTCTGCGCGTTGACCAGATCTCGATCTAGTTTAGCGCCTTGCTCCGCGATGGCTTGCGCTTCCTCCAGTAGTTGCTGGCGCTTCTCGTCAAGCTGAGTCACGTTCCGGATATGATCAACAGTTAGTGGCTCGACGAGGAGGTTGTCGTACATCACCCTATCAGCTGGGGTAACATGTGCTGCTGCCGACGTAGATGCTGGAGGCGGCAAGTTTGCGGTGTTGTTATTGCTCGGACCAGTGCCGAGTTCCTGCGGCTGCTGCACTGGTTTAGGCGGAGGAGGCATGACTCTTGCGCGATCATCGTCAGCAGCAATAAGTGGCCCCTTCCCCTTATCCAGCGCCGTAGGCGGAGCTTGCCCGGGTTGGTCTTCACTCATCACTGTCCCAATGGTGACGAACACCCCTCGGGACATGATGGTGTTATTAGCTTGTTCGTCGCGCAAGTTATCCTCCTCCATCTCCTGCATGGCGGAGTCCAGCTCTTCTGGACTGAAGTCTATTTCCTCGGAATCTGCACTGAAATCAGCATAAAGTGCGTCAATGATAGAGTCGGGGGGTGCCAGGAATTCCTCGATGATGGGCGGTGGAGGTGCAACGGCCTCGATGATGACTGGAGGTGGCGGTGCTACTGCAATGATGGCGGCCGGAGGCGGTGGTGGTGGCTGAATCGGAGGTGCTCCGTCAATGACCGCAAGCGCTGTCTGGGCTGCCGCTTCAGCCTCCGCGAAGTTGTTGACGATGTTCACCATGCCTTCGAAGGTGAGGCGTCCTGACGCCTGTTGCCGTCTTAGAGAATGTCGGAGAAGCGTGCCGTGGTAAAGTCCTTCCGCAAAGTGATAGATGGCATCATCATTGGGGTAATTGGCCAGGTCGGCCCATATACGGAGCCACCTGGCGAGGTAGTCGCGGGGGTTTTCGCCCTCTCTCTGAATGCAGCGCGCCAGATCGAAGATGGTAACCACGCCGACGAACTTGGATCTCTGCTGTCCAGACGCACGGGCGAAGCCAGCAGAGTTGCAGCGATCTTCCACCTTTATATCCTGCACAGGGGCGGTTTGGGTGGGTCTTGAATTTTTTCGATCTTTGCCGGCAAACTCCGAGGAGAGATCTGACATCGATCCTTCCGCAAACGTATCCTGCCCGTAGGCGGTCCGTGCGGGTCTTGAATTTTGCGATCTTTGCTGGCAAACTCCGAGGAGAGATCCGACATCGACCCTTCCGCAAACGTATCCTTCCCGTAGGCGGTCCGTGCGGGTCTTGATGCTCCTCCGAATCCCAGGGAACTAGTGCCCGAGTCGGTTTCGCTGATGAAGAGGTGGATGTCTCTGATAGGAACGATCGAACACCGTGTAGGGTTCATCTTCGCCGGGATCCAGAACTCGTTGGGGGGGACCATCGGAACGTTGCCGGAGAAGAGAACACGACCGATGGCTATGGTTTCGTTGATTCCCGCGAAGATCTTGGTCCTCACCCGCTGAAGAGCCTGAAGCGCCTCTTGCCCCACGGTGGGCGCCAACTGTCGTGGTATTGCCGACGAGTACGCCATGGAGGGGTCCTCACAGTGCGTGTTTAGAGACGTGGGGTAAGGCGGACGGTTGACTGGTACGAGGTAACACAGCTTACCCAGGTTCAGATCCCACAATGGTGGCGGAATCCTACTCCTACTATAAATCACTATAATGGCAATACGCCGAGTTACAGAGATTAGGTTCGCTATGTGAGGTGACTAGAAAGTCTAAGTTATCATGCCCTAAAGGCTCCCATAGGCCCGACTTATATAGTCGTCAGGTCCTAGGGTTACAGGGAAAAGTCCTAGCCGGACAGGTTACGGAGTTCTACATCGTCTATTACTAGTCTTGTGTATCTTGCACTCCAAGGCTCTGGGTACGTTGGTGACTCCACCGTAGGCTTCCTTTATCTGGCATGGGCCTCCCTTCTAGATCCACCTAACTGGGCTGCCCAGCAGGCCATAGGCCATGCTACCGACTATGGGCCACCCGGGTTAGTCGGATAAGAGACATGCTATGAGGATACCCATATAGCATATCCCCAACAACATCCGCTACGGATCCAACATTGCTGATGTCGAAGCAGAAACCAAGTTATACAAGTACCTCAAGAACATGAATAAGAAGAAGCACTATTTCGCGTACCATATAAGCACTGGATCCGACTCTGTCGATGCTGGAGCCAGTAGCGACTCGGTCCTAGAAGTAATCGAAGAAAATGCCGACTTACTCGTCTCCCCAATGGAGTCAATCACGTCGCAGGAACTTCGAGACTTTGATAAGGAGATAGAGGATTACGAACAACAACACGTCTCTAGACAAACTCCAGGTGAAACGGAAACTCCTCCTAGTCCATCTGATAACATGGATGAAAGCTACACCTCGCAGGATGACATGGACACCTGAGATTCCTCCGAGGTCTACAAGCCAACCATGACGGAAAGTACCGACGGAAGTTTATCCCCCGGTACCAGACCAAAAGCTGTCTTTGCCACTGGTACGCACGTTAAGGCTACTAGGCGGTCAAACAAGAAGAACAACAAGAATCCGACTCCGGCAGAGCTGGACGTCGAGGAAACCAACGAAGAAAAAGTTGATGAACAAATCGAGATGGAGAATCAGGACGGAGATCCGATTAATCCCACCCTGATCGACCCTCCTGTGGATGGACACGTCTTCACCTAGGGTGCACGAGAAATCTACGGAGACGCTCTCACAATTCCAATCCCAACGGCTTCGGATCTTACGCCGGAGGCGCTGGAGAAAAGGGCTGAGGACCTGGAAAAGCATCGTCTGTTTCTACTTGAAGAGGCCGCGCGCCTCGTCGAGATGAGACAACAGTTAGACAGTGATCCTGCAAGATATCAGCCAGATTTCAAGCGACATACAAACAAAACGAGGAGAGGTCCGTTTCTTGCAAACAAGAATCCGGATATCCACAAAGATCTATTTGACGGAAAAGATGGAGGGAAGATCCGAGTCTATAGCACGCCGGTGGAAAACGCTGCTGCGAGCTCGAGCCATCCTCGCTAAGAATCCGTCTCCACAACCGGTCCAGCAGTGTGTGGCGTTGCTGGACAAAGGATTAAAGCAACAGAAGACGACCGCGTCATTCAGTGGCAAGCTGGCCTAAAAATCCGACTTTTGCCACACTGGCGCTGACCAAAGCGCGGACGTAAGGCTCCGCAGGGATACGGCTCAGCGCTATCGTCCCCATGGAGAAGAAGAAAATTCCAGGACCGGCTCTAATAGCCACTCTCGCCAGCTGGCGCGTGACTGGGCAAGAGTCATTCCGGATGTGACCGAAGATGCCATCAGGGCAATGGTCCCTCATCAGGACCATCGTCGGCAAAATAATCGCTATAGAGAAGAACCGAAAATACGACGCTAGCGAGAGGAGCAAGATTGGCTAAGGATGCCACCACCAAGCCGTCCGACTGGCAACGCCGGACGAAGAGACGATCCGGACCGTCCTGAATATAGTAGGGACGGTGCCCGAAGAAACAGGCATCAGAGTCAGCATAATGAGGCTCCACCGCCACTACCAAGGAACCCAGCCGGAAATAATCCACCAGGGCTACCATCGCCTCCTAGTAGCGACCATGAAGGATCACGTTGTAGCCACGGAAGCCGAAGGGGCAGAGGCGGAAATGGTGAGAGAAGCAAAAATCCAACTCCACCGTGCAAAAGCCACAAGCCTCCAAGGCGCAGATCACTCTCGCCAAACGACGCTCGCCATCGATTCGAATGAAACATAAAAGGGCAGCGGTACGAGGAAGAAGATGTGTATGTGGGACCAGAGTGCTTTGGTCCACGTATACGTCAGACAAAATTTCTGGTTGACTTTGGCATCGCCAAGCACATTCAGCCCTACGACGGAGCAGCTCGGCCAGATACTTGGCTCCAGGATTTTTTCCAGGCTTGCTGCGTCGCCAATGGAGGAAACAGCCTGGTTGCATTCTGATATCTCTCACTGATGTTAAGGAAGACGGCTCGATCATGGCTCAATGAACTGCCAGAAAATTCAATTCACAACTGGTATGATATGCAACGTGCGTTCTTTTCAATCTTCGAGGGAACATACAGGAGGCCCTGCACAGTCGGAGACCTACAACATTGCACCCAAAGACCCGGAGAAACTTGCCGAGATTACCTCGGACGATGGATCGATACGAAGAACTCCTGAGAAGGAGTAAATGAGCAAACTGTGATAGAAGCTTTTATTGCAGGACTTCTAGTCGGACTTTTACGTCACAGGCTGAAGCGTGACCACGTCGCAGATTTAGGAGAAATGATAGAGACGGCAAGCAAATATGCTGACGCTGACGATGATTTAGAAGGGCTGCTAAATATTCTGGCCAATACCAATGCGGCCAAACATCCAAAGCAAACTCAGAAGCGCAAGAACACCTCGGACAAAAAGCCGGCTCCGGACAACGCAGCTGTCAACACAACGTTCGGATCTGGAGGCCGAGGAGGGTGCGGAGGCGTCCGTGGTAGAGGCTGAGGAACTTCCTGAATCCAGGGTAGAGGAGACCAACAACCCGGAAGAACCTATACCTGGGCTGACATTGCCAATAATCCCCGTGTCCACCATTTGGATAGTAATAGAGGATCTACCTATACAAATGCTGAGTGTCGTTTCAATGACGACATCAAGAAAGAAGAATCCGCTGGCTCCAGAGCCAAGCGACAAAAAGGAAAGAAAAATTCCAAGAAATGAAAGGAGACCAAGGAAGATTCCGACATGGAAGAGGCGGAAGCCGCCGCAGAGCCCAAGCTGGATGGAAAGAAGACTTTTCCGACTAAGAAAGACGCATACGTCTGCTTCCTTGGATCCCAACCAACTAAGGACAAAAAAGCGGTTATTCGTGAGCTCAATGCCACGGTTCCGGATGGCCCCCAATTCCTGGACTGGTCAGAGCTGACTACCTCCTTTAATCGTTCAAATCACCCAAGGAAAATGCATCATCAGGGAACATCGGGGAAAGTATTCTCTGGTCGTCAATCCTCTTATTGATGGCTACGAGTTCTCAAAAACACTCATGGACGGTGGGAGCAGTATTAATATCCTCTACATCAAGACACTCCACCGCATGAAGCTACACGAGAGCCAGTTGAGTTACAGCAGTGTAACTTTCCCTGGCATTGTACCAGGGAGACAGGCAAATTCTCTGGGTGAGATCACTCTAACGTAACATTCAGAACCCGAGAAAATTACCGGACCAAGCCACTCTCCTTTGAGGTGGTACCGTTCAAAAGTGGTTACCATGCCATCTTCGGGCGTCCGGCTTACTGGGTGTTTATGGCCCGTCCCTGTTACATCAACAACATTATAAAACTTCCAGGTCCTAAGGACATAATCACCGTACGGTGAAATCCGAGGAAGGCGCGAGAGTGCGACGAAGGATCAGCTGCCTTCACCAAAGCCGTGATGCACGCTCAGGAGTACCAGGAGATCAAGAAGACCATAAATCCATCCGAGATGCCCGCTACGAAGAACGAGGTGTTGAAGCCAAGTTTGCAGTTTAAGGTGTCAGAAGAGACGAAGAAGATGTCACTGAAGGAAGATGATCCCTCCAAGACGACGAACATAGGGGTAGGCTTAGGACACACATAGGAAAGTGCGCTCGTCGAGTTCCTCAAAGCTAATGGTGATATCTTCGCATGGCAGCCATATGACATGACCGGAGTACCTAGGGAACTCGCCAAGCACTCTCTTAATGTGTACCCAGACGCTAAACCCGTCAAACAGTCCTTACGACAATTTGGTGATGAAACGCGCAAAACAATAGCCAAGAAATTAACCCGCTTAGAGCTAGCGGATTTCATAAGAGAGGTCATCCATACAGATTTGGGGGCAAATCCTGTACTCGTCCCTAAAAAGTACACCATTGATTTAAGGATGCGTGTTGATTATACCGCATTGAACAAGGCATGCCCAAAAGATCCGTTTCCTTTGCCAAGAATCGATCAAGTTATCGACTCCACGGCAGGGTCGGAATTACTCTATTTTCTCGACGCATATTCCGGATATCACCAAATACCGATGAAAAAGTTGGATCAAATCAAGTCGTCTTTTGTCACTCCTTTCAGAACCTTCTGCTACAAAACTATGCCTTTTGGCTTAAAGAAAGCAGGAGCAACATATCAACATACCATGCAACGTTGTCTCAACGAGCAAATTGTATGCAACGTCCATGTATACGTAGACGACATATAAATTATGTCCAAAAAGAAGGAAACTTTAATTTCTGACTTGGATGAAACGTTTGCTATTCTACGAAAATTCAACATGATGCTAAATCCGAAGAAGTGTTTCTTTGGAATTACAGCCAGAAAATTGTTAGGTTTCATCGTCTCTGAGTGAGGCATCGAGGTGAACCGGGACAAAATCAAGGCTATCTTAAACATTACCAGGCCGACTCGCCTGAAGGACGTACACCGCCTTATTGGTTGCATCACAGCGGTGAGTCGGTTTGTCAGCCGGCTCGGTGAAAGAGCCGCACCTTTATACAAACTCTTGAAGAAAACCGACAAATTTGTCTGGACTCTAGAGGCCGAGACTGTCCTGCAAAGTTTGAAAGACCTACATTCAAATCCACCATTTCTCGCAGCGCCAGAACCTCAAGAACCTATGTTACTCTACATCACAGCAACCAACAAAGTCATAAGCGTGGTAACAGTAGTTGAGTGCGAGGAAGAAGGCCACAAGCATAAGGTGCAACAGCCAACTTATTATCAAAGTGAGGTCCTGACAGAATCAAAGCAACGGTATCCACATCACCAAAATCTAGCCTATGGAGTGTTCTTTGCATCCAGAAAGCTACGTGTTTATTTTCAAGAGCACAAAGTCACAGTAGTGAGAACGGCTCCTCTGCGAGATGTAATCAACAACCGCGACGCCACATGATGTGTCGCTAAGTGGGGAATAGAGCTTGCAACTTTCAACATTGAGTACAAACCACGTACAGCAATCAAGTCCCAAATTATCGCCAACTTTGTCGTTGATTTTACGGAAACGACAGAAAACATAGTGTGTTGCTTCAAAAGAATCGAGGAAATGCTAGAGACCAACTTAGATACTCTCAATTTATTGGATCGCTTATGTATTTAACTAGCGCCATGAGGCCTGATATCGCCTTTGCTGTGAGCAAACTCAGTCGATTTGTTTCAAATCCAGGAGATGATCACTGGCATGCTCTTGAGAGAGTTATGCGCTATCTAAAAGGCACTTTGAGCTATGGCATTCACTATACAGGGTATCCAAGGGTACTAGAGGGTTATAGTGATACAAATTGGATATCTGATGCTGACGAGGTAAAGGCCACAAGTGGATATGTATTCACACTTGTTGGTGGCGCTGTTTGTTGGAAGTCTTGCAAGCAGATCATCTTAACGAGGCCAACTATGGAAGCAGAACTCACAGCATTAGACATCGACACTGTTGAAGCAGAGTGGCTTCGTGAACTCTTGATGAACTTACATGTGGTTAAAAACCCAATACCCGCAATCCTTATGAACTGCGATAATAAAATTGTGATTTTGAAAGTAAAGAGTTCTAAGGATAATATGAAGTCATCAAGACATGTGAAGAGGAGACTGAAATCTGTCAGGAAAATGAGAAATTCTGGAGTTATTGCATTGGATTATATCCAAACATCTAAAAACGTGGCAGACCCCTTCACAAAGGTTCTATCATGCAACGTGATAGAAAATGCATCGAAGGAGATGGGTATGAGACCCACAATATGAGTTTTCTACAGTGGTAAACCACTCTATGTGATCGGAGATTCCGTAAATTAGATTCGGGAGACAAGTTGTTGGTTAGCTAAGAGGAAAATATCCATACTTTAATAAACACCACTCCATAAAAGATGCAATACTTTCCTATTCTGCATGGCAGGTTGATTTATTATATTAATGTGTTCTAAGTGGCTTACCTTAAGCAGAGATGTTGTCCTGTAGAACATCTTTTGAAGAACATACCTATATGAGTATGACTGTTAAAACGTTGCAGTCTATGAGAGTAGGGTGCTCTCTAATAAAATCATGAAATGCCATGGAGTATGACACATAAGATCTACCCGCGGGAAAGTCCCATGGTAGCCTAGTATCGGTCAAGACTTTGTGTGAAGCTAGGTTCGCAGCAAACTTGTAGTTAAGGCATAGTCCACTGTACAAGTGGGATACCAGTATAACATAAAGCTCTAGGTGGAAGTTCAAGTTAACAGTCTCCACTACAGTACCGGTATATAAACAATTTTTTGGAACCAAAGAAAAACTTCACGTGCCTCTAGGATCTGGTGGGGGATTGTTGGAATTTTTCATAAATAGGCCCAGCCCATTTATTATATGCTAATAAATTTCTGAAATCCTAGAGGCCCATTTGGCCCATTCATGCAAGGCAAGAGCTGGAACAAAAGTTTAGTCCCATATTGCTAGTTGAGCGGTAGTTGGACCAGCTTATAAGGAGAGCTCTTCCACCACTTGTAAGAGCTTGAGAAGAGAAGATATATACATGCACGCTCCTCCTACTTGCTTGCCTCGCCACACCTTGGCTCGCCTCGACTCGCCTCGTCACGTCACGTGCGTGCGGGGGTTGCGGGAATCTCACCGAACCGAGCTTTATTTTTTCACACATGAATGGTATATGAATAGTTTTACAGAAGCTGAAACATTTTGCTCAAGTGGATTTTTAATACGAGCTAAGTGGAAATGAATGCAAACTGAGTGAAGGCTATCCAATTTTTGGCTTCCGCATGTTCACTTTAGCTTCTGCCTCTTTGTTTCATCTCATGTGCATCCTATTTACCTTCCCTCTGTGACTATAAGAGAGAAAGGTCGCGCCTCCTTTCAGACACAGCATACCACAGTCATTGGCACCTCCAGTTCCAGAACACTATGCTACCTAGATCTTCCCCATCCCGTCTTGCGGCGTGCACCATGAGCCGGGACGGTAGACCTTCGATACCCCGCTGCTTTGAGTCCTGCACAGGAGAAGGGCGATAAGGTTTTTCGGGAGTGCTATTGGCGCGATTAATGGCTCCATCACGGACTCCTTCACGGATAGCGATAGCGCCGACGTCTTCCCCAACATGGACTTCTTCCCCAACATTAGCAACCTCTTCCTCAACGACATGGCTGATGATGGTGCCAATGCGAATGCTGGCGGTTCCTCTGCTGCTGCTCCTGCTGTGAGGTACATTCTCTTTCTCAACCTTGTTCTGATCGTATCTCAAGTTCTATGCCTTGCAATCCGTTTAGTTATCTTGCTTAATATGTATTCTCTATTTCACATGATTAGTCTAATTTCTATTATTATATTCATGTTTTATCTAGCGTTTATTATGGTTAATTATCTTGGTAAATTTCTCTTTTATTTAACATACCCTAGACCTCGTTGCTCACAATTACTACCATTGGCATCACCTCTTCGATGTCCACCTCGGGCAATGCAATCTCGGATCCCACGTTGCCGACAACTCTCTCCCCCAGCTTCATGATCCTTAGTGGGTCAAGGATGATCTCTCCATTATTCAATGGATCTACATGCGAGTCTCCACCAAAATATTCAATCTCATGCACCGTGATGGTGCCACTGCCATCGATCTCTGGGCAGCCCTTCGTCAGCTCTTCTAGGACAACATCGACGCTCGCGCCAACAACCTCCACACCGATCTCCAGAACACAGTGCAGGGTGATGCACCGGTCTGTGTCTACTATCAACGTCTCAAGGCGATCGCGAATGAACTCCGCGAACTTGGTGATCCCATCGACGACTGCCAGCTCATCAACGTCCTCCTTGTCGGACTCAGCGAGCAGTTCGAGAAGCAGGCCTCCTTCATCCCCATGATGTGCCCGCGTCCCTCCTTCACCGAGGTTCGCTGTATGCTCTAATTGGCTGATCGTGCCCAAACCAACAAGGACTCTCATCCCTAGGTATTCACTACCTCTCCTCGGCCCCCTGTGCCACCGCCACCCCCTCCACCGACAGCACCACCTCAACCATCAGGCTGGCATCGAAGTCCCAATTATTAGGGTAGAAACCTTAGGCAGTCGCAGTTTTGCACGACGCTCGTTCCTCCTGCTGCGGCCCCGACCCCGGCTCCACCAAGTGCTCCACCTCCGACACCCGGTTGGCGTCCATGGGCCGACCCTTGGATCGGGCTTGTCCAGGCATGGCCTATGCCCTGGTCTGCCCCTACACCATATGGTGCCCCGCCTGCCTACACCGGTGCTTGAAAGCCCGGCGCTCGTCCTCATACAGGCACTCCCGTCCTTGCGCCTCGATAGCCGACAACCGGCTATCACGCCACTCCCGTCTCTGCTCCATCGATCTACCACTAGTAGGAAAAGGTCTATTAGTGGCGCACCGAATAAGAGGTTAGTGGTGCACTGGCCGTGCGCCACGCATATTACACCACTAATAATATTTATCTGTGGTGCACACCCTCGTAAGCCATGGATATGCCTGGCGTCAGCACCGCACCTCCTATCCGTGCGCCACGGATAGTATCAGTGGTGCACCGTTTTGGCGTGCGCCACTGACAAGCTGCGCCAATGAAGAACAAAACGGTGTGCCACTAGACCATGATCATTACAGCAATAATCACACCACTAGACCATGATCATTACAGCAATAATTACACCAATAGACAAGTATACATAAATCAAAATAATTATTTATACATCATTCAAAATAATCACACCACTAGAAAAGTATACATCAATCAAAATAATCATATGGGATCACATTACAAATTGGATCACATTAGAAATATCATGACATTACAAATAGAGCTATCACCCTATGATCGAATAGAGGATAACGACGACAGTGAGCAACACCCAAACCATGATCTAGATCGATCTTCAACCCCTGTGTATATACCATGTACCACTTTGCCATCCTTGTAGACAAGGCATATATGTTATACAACATGCAGAATATAGACAAGGCAGCAGTGATGGCACACATAGACAAGGCAGCCATACCTATATATTCCTATAACATGCAGAATATTCCTAACATGCAGAAGTGATGGTGAAGTTTCCAAATTAAGCACATGCATGGTGAAGTGATGGTGAAGTGATATATGACTGGTAGATTCCTAAAAATGGAATAAAGGAACAATTGCCATTTTTGGTTTCATTTGCTAGTGAGCATCTTTGAACTGTGCATGATCTTGTCCATAGGTGATCTTGTTTGTCAATAAAAGCCAGCACACACTCTGCATCGAAATTTGATTCCCAGCTATGGAGACCAAGTTTTACTCAAGGAGGAGAAGCAATGTAGAGAAGGAGGAGATGAAGGCTGCAAAGACACTTGAGAAGATGGGTGACGTGCCGCCATATGATCTAAGAATAGTGGAGCACAAAGCCATTTGCCAAGGTGTGTTCAAAAGAGGAACTCGTATACCTGAAGTAGTTCCATCAAGGTTGTTTCCTGAGATCAAAGAAGCTACTGCATTGTTATTGATTAACAAAGGCGCCTAGTGTTGCAAAGATCGGATCGTGATGCTGAAGAAGAACAAGGCGGATTTTCGTCAAGGAAGCAACAAATAGAAGAAGATCGAAGTGCAGTTTGTTCTATGAATAAAATACAGCTACTAGAGCTGTTGTAGTACTTTTATGTGTGCTTGTAGCAGGATGATGTGTATGTGCTTGTAGAAGTATGTGTTTGTTTCCAAATAATCTCTGATTGTGTTTTAGAATATGTATGTGGCCATTTTACTTTGACTTGGCATTTTATTCATGTCACCCATCTACGAGCTATACTATGATAATCAATTTATTTTGTTAAAAGGTCTGTGTGGTTCATACAAGGCTATTGGGGCTAAATAAAAACTAGATAACCATCCTCTTCTGGTATGAGATGGAATAACCATACAAGGATATTGGGGCTAAATAAAAACTCAGCAAGGTGTCCATATTTTATCACGGAATTCTGGTATGAGATGGAATAACCATCCTCTTCAAGTTCAATCCATCCAGCCAGCAAGCCAGCCAGCTTCTAACGAGACCAACCTCCTACCTAGACTAATCCAACTTGTTGCTGCATTTGACTAGTGTACTACCCCATTCTAATCATCCAAGCAGTATCTAGGTACGTCTCTTTTAAGTAGGTCGCAAATAAAGAAGAACCAAATCACCCGTCAAATCATCACCACAGCTAGTTGGCTGGCTTCTCCATACGGCTATTAACTAAAATGCAACGCTCTATTTAGCGACTTATCAAGGTAAATAATCCTCGGAAATAAGGCTTCAAGTTATTCTTCCAATAAATAAATGTCTCGTTTTATGTTACCTTGGCGGCGTCGACTGCGTTGGCGACCCGCAATGAATTGCTGGGGCGAGACGGCGTGCAGCAGCCACCGGCTCCGGAACACCTGCCCCGTCCCCAACCGCCGCTTCTATATCTCCACGTCGTTGCAGTATGCCAGCGTCATCCACCTGTCACCATTTCCGTCGCAGCCATTCTATCCGCCGCCACGTCCGGAGTCCGACGCCGCGAGCAGCTCCTGGATGAATCTCCCCTCGCCCCTCTCGCCCCCTTGCACCAACTGTCGTCCCCCTCGCCCCACCGCCGAAGCTCCTCCCACCCTCGTCCACAACTTCCACACCATGCCATGCCGGTCCTCGATTGTAACACCCCAAAATTACTAATGAAGATTATTCCCCAAATAATCAAGATTAGGGTTAACAAAATCTTTAATTAATTAAATTCAAATCTTTATGCTTGTGTATGAATGCTGGCAATGCCATGTTTGATTATGTTCCATTTGATCGAACACTTGGTGATCATAGTACATCTACCAACTATCTACTATTTGTGATCAATCAATTTCTCATCCTTTGTACTCAAAATCTTTACTCTAGCTCACCCACGATCACCCCCAGTACCGAGCCGTGCAATTGAGCCATTCATCTTCACTTCCTTGATCAATGCCATTGGTACCCGAGCTCACCATGTCAGTCAGACACGGACAGCACGCCACAGGCCGCGTCTCACTCGCTCGCGATGTCTAGCTAGTAGCCGTGACCTCACCGCCCCTCTTTGACCACCCCTCGACCAACAGTAAGACGCGGAGACCCCATAACGGCCGTGCCCATTTAAGACACGGACATGCCGAGAGCACGACGGAGCGCATAAGCCGCCTCGCGCAGACACGCCGTGACTCGACCTCTCCGCCCGTACTCGCAACCGCAACGTCACCAACCACCGCCCAGACATGCCCATTGGCCACCGCATGACCCCTTGACCACCGTACTCGCTGATGAACACCACCGTACCCGTACAGAGCGCCAATGTCGCCTGACTGACTGAGACCGCCCCTTGTCAAGCAACCACTCGCATGACGATCGCCACACCCAACCGCGTCGACCCATGCCCTTCTCCATGCCTAGCTCGACCTGTAGCAACGTCGTCGACGAGCCTTGACCATGCCGCACTGCCTCACCCTCGAGGTTATAAATAGAAACCACCCCCAGCATCAATCTTCACACCATTCTACTTCTCTCTCACTTAGAAACACCCCCCACTTGTTCCCGGAGCAAGGCGAGCAACCTATCACCGAAATTTGATCGGAGTCCTCCGCTGCAGCGAGGGAAAGGTGTCATCGATTGGAGCCACCCCAGGAGCTGCCGTGACCGCCATTCGACTCGTTCCCATCGACAAACTCGTTCGCCCGCATCGCCGACCCTAGCTAGAGCCCTGGTAAGCCCACAACCACCCCCGCCGTGCCGCTAGCTCAGAATCTCGCCAGACCGCCACGACGTAGATGATGAACCTAGACCCTAGATCCTGTAGTAATCGTAGGGATAATACTAATTCTTACCGCTTCATGTTAGATGACCCGCTCATGCGTGGGACCAGCCTGAGTGAGCCCGCTGCGCGCGCTGTGCAGTCGGGCTAGCCCAGTAACGTTTCCCGCGCCAGCCCAGTAATTAAAATCTAATGTTTTTCTTTCTATTCAAAAACCTTCTCAGTAGTGAACTTTAAAAATCAATTCATAAAGATTCACTGCACCAAATTGAATGAATCCAATTTTGTTTGAAAGTAGATGGATATCTCTAATCACTTCTGTTGGATTCAAACTATTTGAAACTATGGATCACCCTTAGTAAAAATAACAAGCCATTAGCTTTTGCAACTTCAAACATTTTTCTAAAATCAACCATAAGTGATTTGGAGTTGATTCCAACTCTCAAAAATCACATTTAACAAGACCCTTCTGAATATGTAAAAATATACATAGTTACATACAATAGTCCTGGACGAAAACTAAAAGAATGACTTCTAGTCATTTTTAGCCACTTAAATAATATTAAATAATAGTGTTAAACTTTATAAACTAGGCCAACCAATTTAAATCACATTCCCAGGTATTAGAGTATGTGGTGATAACATGTGTTAATATGATCCCATATTCTTAATTTGGAGAATATTAAATCCTAAGCAACTTTTCAATGAGTAGAAATCACTTTCCTAAAAATAAGATAAATAAAATCTTATCACCCTTTTCTTGTAATGATAGAGATGATGCTAGATCATCTAGTGTGACCCTTGTGTGATAAATAGAAGTAGATAAGTATTGTTTGGTGATTGTGTACCTCGTGTTTATTTATAGATGCTAGTACCAATTTGGGCTAAGACGAGGAGGAATTCTACGAAGACGAGGAAGAGATCTTCGACCACTTGTCCAACCAAGGCAAGCTCTTCTATCTAAGCTAGCAAGCTAAGCTAAACCTTGCAAGCCATTGTGATACCCTTTTTACTATACCAAATCCCAGTTTTACTTGCAAGATTTATCTTTCGCAAAGTTGCTCCGTAGATAATTAATTGGATGATTAGTGGTTATTGAGGAAGTTGTCCCAAGAGCTTGGAACTTGTTGACATCCCCACTCTGATAGATGCTAGTGCTAAATTAAACTTGATCGCTAGTTGGGAACAAATGATTATGAAAACCTTGGAATGATGAGTCATTCCACTGAAATGCTTTGACATGTGTTATGGACATAATGACTTTGAAGATGATGGTGAATAAAAGGATGTGACTTGATTTTGATAAAAACTGATAGTTGGGTTCGGATGCGATACCATTCAAACATTTACCGTACAACCACAATAGCCGAATTTGGATAGGGCTTGACTGGAAGTTTATATGTCTTAGTATGGGTTCCCTCGCGTTACCAGGTGACCCGAGGCTACCTTGTGAGTGTGACTAGCCACCTATGCAGTGCCCAAGATGACAGATGGTCATGGTTGGGAGGCCAAACTATAGGGGAGGTGCCTATACTAGGTTGTGTAATTGAAAGGTTAAGATTGATTATCCGCATACTAAGTATGATGATTCACGACTATTCCTGAAGGATGTATCGAATGTCGTGGTGAAAGTGTACCACCTCTGCAGTGTGTCAAACTATTTGAATATCCGCGTTCGCGGTTATGGACAGTTGGATGGCCATACTCTTCTGTTGTCAGATGTTTTCCAAATGACCCGTGACTTGAAATATGACCTTGACTTGACCCCACAAGTTGTGGAAAATAAGTTAGGTTCCTGTCTAAGAAACCTAGACAACTAAAGTCAGACTTTTACTACTAGTCACTGGTTGAAATAAAATTGGCTAATGGCAAACAAACCTAGAGCTTAAGAATCCCATAGAATGGCCTTACTGCTTTAGTGAAAGTTTGCGAGTACTTCGAAGTACTCATGGCTTTGTCCCTAGCTATTTCCATGGCCAGACTATGAAGGAGACTACGAGGAAGAAGGACAGCAGGATGCTTACGATAACTAGGGTCATCTCCCATCGTCAGCATTTCTTGTGACCCTAAAGATGGAGCCCCGACCACGCTACCCTTATTGTTATTCCATTCTGTTGATTGTAATCAGACTTGACCATGAGATCAACTATTTGTAAGACTATTATGGTTTGTAATGGATGATGAACTATGGTACCAATTTGTTATGTCTTGCAAAAATGGTAATCCTGGGATTGCAATGTACGGCATAACAGGCATCTAGGATTAAAAATCCGGGTGTTGACAAGTTGGTATCAGAGCCATCCTGACCATAGGAGACCCTAGTTATCATGGACGTCAAAAAAACTTAATTTCCAAAAGAAAGAAAGTGAGTATCTTTGAAAACCTATTCTCACTCTTACCCTTGAAATTCTTTCCAAAAAGAGAGTCATAAGTTCCTTAAAATTTTTGCAACCTTACCTAAAATTTGGCACACTTGATCACTTCTCTAACTTACTCCTCTCTAATTGCTTATAGATGGACTACACCTACAGCAAGTTCTATCAACTTGGCAATGGAGGGAATCTCATTTTTGAGAATGACCTAAGCGAGATGACGAAATTTCTGGATCGCCCGCATCCGTAGTTCTATGGATCTCAACTCGGTGATCACCCCGGAGGGGAGCTTCATTGGCTGATAGTGGCCGATCTTCGCGGAAAAATGGATCCACCTACCTCAGAGAAGATCCATTTCACCATCAGAGAGAACAACTGGATCGATGGACTGGCCTGAGCTATGCAGGAAGCACTTGTCCGACTATGTGGGCAGAATATCAACAATATCATCGATACCCTCTTTGCTCACTATGCCAGAAGTGACTCCAATGGACAATCTCTGGATCTGCCAGCCCACCCTGACTTGAGGCATCATGTGGACCATCTTGCCTTCATGCTTAGTGAGAGTCAGAAGGAACTGGACAACACTCGTGTTGACGCTAATGTGAAGCAACTTGCTGCCGTCAAGAAGGACCAGACCTTCGGCATCCTCGTGAGGGAGTGCAAGTCACTTCGCAAACTGCGTGATAAGAATGATCGCATCATTGCTCACCTTCGTCACAAAGTGTCGGATTTGGAGGAGATCATCCATGATCGGGACATGTAGCTAGAGGAGAGGGAGTACAAAGTGGAAGATATTCGTGGAGATCCCGACTCGTATCTCAGTGATGATGATGACTACTTCGAGGACATGGACTAGGAGTACCACACTAATGATGAGGATCGTGCCTTCATTGATGATGAAGAAGCCACCAGATCTGATGAGTAGTAGCACTTGAGCACAGTCGTAGGTGTGAGTTGTATCCGGTTCCACTGTATCGTAGCTTGCCAGAATGGTTCTTAAAACCATCTATTTGGTGATGTGTTGTTTGAAATGTGTTGCTTGTATTGTGTGATTGAAATGAATGAGAATGAGTTATTGGCTTTCAAACCTTAGCCTTACTCGAAAGTTTAAAAGCTTTAAAAACCAAACCCACAAATCATAGAAAAATTTCCCTCTTGTCTCATGATCTATCTCAATCTTCAGATGCCTCGCAGAGTGAGCAGCTCATCTCAAGACCCGATGGTCCAAATATTGCAAATGGTAGTAGCCGACCAAGAAGCTGGTAGGACCGAGCGTCAAGCCAATCTACTCTTCAAAAAATCGCTCATCTAGCCAATGACAAGCATACCAATCCCCCTATCTTTAGAAATTTCAGAATACCAATCCCCCTATCTTTAGTAAGTCAAAAGAGCCCTTAGATGCCGATGAATGGCTGCAGACTATGGAGAAAAACATGGAAGTAGTCGGAGTAGAGAAAGCCGAGAAAGTACTGTTTGCCACCCACTATCTGGCTGGATCTGCAAGACCATGGTGGAATATCACCCGTACTATGAATGGAGGACAGATGATGACTTGGGATGAATTCAAACTCAAGTTTAGCCGAACCCACATGCCACCGGGTTTGATTCTGCGGATGAGGGATGAACTCAAAGAGCTGAAGCAGGGAAGGAAGACTATGGTAGAGTACCGCGATAGATTTCTGTCTCTATCTAGGTATGCCCCTGATGAGATTGGTACTGAAGCCAATAACAAGGAGAGATTTCTGAATGGTTTGCAGATGAGATGCAAACGGTGTTAGTCAATATCCCGTTTGCTGATATGGAATCTTTAGTGGATTCAGCAATCCAGATGAAGGAAAGATCAACCAAGCTACTGAAAACCGTAAGCATCGTATGATGCATCTACCAAGACCCCACCATACCCCAAAGTATCGCCCCAATTCATCTGCTGGATTTGCCCCAAGGAACCCTAGGCGACCTATGTCCCGCCCAAATTTTCACAATCGTAGTGGAGGAAACCCAAGACCTGGAAACTCCAATAACTTTAATCGTGCAAAACCAAGGCCCACAAATCCCAACAATAATACTGCCCCAAGGACTGGAAGTAATGACGTACCTGTTGCAGAAAGGACAAGTCAACAATCACCTGTTTTGACTGTGGAGTGATAGGTCACTATTCCATTAAGTTCACCAAGTATACTTCAACACCCAATGTTACTGAACCGTCGTGTCCAACCTGGAAAGAGATTCGCCCCAGGAAACCCGAACAACCGTGCTGGCCGTCTGTTCGTCATGAATGCGGAAGAAGCCCAGGAAGCGCCAGATGTCAATCTGGGTATGTTTTCTGTTAATTCAGTACTTGCAAGAGTGTTGTTTGATTCTGGAGCATCGCACTCATTTGTTACGGAAGAATTTGTATGCACTAGTAAGATTCAACCAACAAATTTGAAGCATGTTATGATAGTTCAAATACCTGGTTAAACCACCAAAGCTAGGAAAATTTGCAAGGCCGTACCTATCAGAATTCATGGGATATATTTCTATTCCAATCTAATAGTACTCGGAACAAAAGGTTTGGAAGTAGTACTAGGAATGGATTGGATGTCAAAACATCAAGGATTCATAGATTATGCCATGAAATCCATTACCATGACCAGTAGCACCGAAGTATCAGTTGAACATGTATCGGATACCTTGCCTCGTCAATTCAAATGCAACAAGAGTTTAGCCCAACCAACCCTTGACCAAGTCAGAGTAGTCTGTGAATACCCCGATGTGTTCCCAGATGAATTGCCCGGTATGCCCCCAGATCGGGATATCGAGTTTATCACTAAACTAATCCCTGGAACTGGACCCATAGCTCAGAGACACTATAGTGTGAACCCATCTGAGTTAATGGAGCTCAAGAAGCAACTTGACGACATGATTAGCATAGATCTGATTCAACCTAGTTCATCGCCATGGAGATCACCTGTTCTGTTTGTGAATAAGAAAGATGGTGCCACCCGTTTATGTACGGATTATCTGAAGTTGAATGATGTCACCATCAAGAACAAGTACCCTTTGCCAAAGATAGAAGATTTGTTTGACCAGTTGACCGATTCTAGAGTATTCTCTAAGATTTATCTTAGAACTGGTTATCATCAACTCAAAATTCATGCAACGGATATTCCAAAGATTGCTTTCATGACCCGATATGTATTGTATGAGTACAAGGTCATGTATTTTGGATTAACCAATCCCCTGCTTACTTCATGAATCTCATGAATAAGATTTTCATGAACTTCTTAGATAATTTTGTCGTTGTTTTCAACGATGACATTCTAATCTACTCCAAATCGGAGGAAAAACATGAACAACACCTAAGAAGCATCATTGGAACCTTGAGAGAGCATCAGTTGTATGCCAAGTTCAGCAAGTGTGAGTTTTGGTTAAAGGAAGTAGAATTCCTTGGACATATCTTATCAACCAGAGGAGTTGCTGTCGACCCTGCCAAGATTAAGGATGTTGAGGAATGGAGAGCACCAACCACTCAAACTGAAGTTCGTGCATTTCTTGGATTAGCGGGATACTACCGCAATTTTTTTGAAGGATTTTCAAGCATCGCTAGGCGGATAACTCAGTTATTCAAGAAAGATTAGAAGTTTGAATGGACGGACAAATGTGAAGCGAGTTTTCAAGAACTCAAGAAGAGATTTATTTCAGCCCCAATTTTGATAATGCCTGATATCACCAAACCCTTTGATGTGTAGTGTGATGCATCCAAGATTGGTCTCAGATGTGTGTTAATGCAAGAAGGCAAAGTGATATCATATC
This sequence comes from Avena sativa, assembly GCA_916181665.1. Lineage (NCBI taxonomy): Eukaryota > Viridiplantae > Streptophyta > Magnoliopsida > Poales > Poaceae > Avena > Avena sativa. Next base: position 255,933,362 of record OV702297.1, read on the forward strand.
TATCCCGCCAACTGAAGAAACATGAGCAGAATTACCCCACCCATGACCTAGAGATAGTAGTCGTTGTTTTAGCCTTGAAGGCATGACGTCATTACCTTATGGGTAATCGCTGTGAGATTTACTCGGATCACAAGAGCCCGAAGTATTATTTTACTCAGAAGGAGTTGAATATGAGGCAAAGGAGATGGATAGAGTTAATCAAGGATTATGACCTAGACATTCACTATCACCCCGACAAGGCCAATGTGGTAGCGGATGCTCTTAGTATAATGTCATGTAGATTAAGCACCATTATTATGAAAGAGCAACCAAGTTTGTAAAAGGAGTTGGAACATTTCATAATGGAACTAGTTAGTGAAGGATTCCTAGCTAGTATCAAACTTCAACCCACCTTGATAGATCAGATCAAGGAAGCTCAGAAAGGAAATGCCAGTATTGACAGAATTAAACATTGTATCGGTACAAGAAAGGTACCTGGATTTACGGAAGATGAAGAAGGAGTTTTGTGGTATAAAGGACGAATCTGTGTGCTCGCAGATTCATAGTTGAAACATGCCATTTTGCAATAAGCCCATGATACTCTTTACTCTATCCACCCGGGAGGAACCAAAATGTATCAGGATTTGAAGGAGAAATTTTGGTGGCATAAGATGAAGCGAGAAGTTGGAAGCTACATCGCCAAATGTGATATCCGTCAGAGAGTTAAAGCAGAGCATCAGAGACCCAAAAGTCTTTTGCAACCTTTGCAGATCCTAGAATGGAAATGGGATTCGGTTGGAATGGATTTCATCACCAATTTGCCTATATCTAGTAGAGGAAATCATTCTACTTGGGTCATAGTGGATAGACTTTCCAAAGTATCTCATTCCTTACCATTCAAGACCACTTATCAGAGCTCGAAGCTAGCAAAGTTGTACATTACTAGAATAGTCAGTTTGCATGGGATCCCCAAGAACATTGTGTTGTATCGAGGAACCCAGTTTACATCAAGATTTTGTAAGAAAGTCCAAGAAGGATTAGGAATCAAACTGAATTTCAGCACAGCTTATCACCCACAGACTGATGGACAAACGGAGCGAGTAAACCAGATACTCGAAGATATGTTGAGAGCTTGTGCGTTGGAATATGGATCTAAATGGAAGGACTGTCTGCCTTTCGTAGAATTATCATACAACAACAGTTACCAAGCCAGTTTGCAAATGGCCCCATTTGAATTTATTTATGGAAGGAAGTGTCGTACCCCCACTGAATTGGTCGGAAGTAGGAGAGAGTTAGATTTTCGGACCCGACATCGTACGAGAAGCCAAAGATAAAGTACACAAGATCCATGAGCACCTTAAGACCGCCCAATCCAGGCATAAGAGTTATACCGACAAAAGATGTCGAGATCTAGCCTTCAATGTAGGAGATTTTGTGTATCTGAAAGTATCACCCTTGAAAGGAATGCAGCGTTTCCAACTCAAAGGAAAGATTTCCCCGAGATACATTGGACCCTTCAAGATTCTAAGTAGTCGAGGAGAGGTATCGTATCAGATAGAACTGCCATAAGAGATGTCAGCGGTACATGATGTGTTTCATATCTTGTTACTTCGAAAGTGTTTAGAAGCCCCCGAAACGACGGAAGTTTTCAAGAATATCGATCACATAAATGTGGAGATCAACCCAGACCTGACCTATCGTGAAGAACCTATCCGTATTTTGGAAGAAGCTTTCCGGACCAGAAGTATCAATTTTCTCAAAATACAATTTAGCAATCATACTGAAGAAGAAGCCACTTGGGAGCGCGAGGATTCCATGAGGAAGGAGTTTCCAAATCTTTTTAGTACCTAGTTTTTCCTGAATCTCGAGACGAGATTCTGTTTAAGGGAAGAAGGTTTGTAACACCCCAAAATTATTAATGAAGATTTGTAAGGTTCCCAACCTTTAATGAGGTATAGATCCCTGTGTTTACAATGCTAGTCCCTGGATCAATAGCTAGCATCCACAGTTAAGATGTAATATACAGAAACAAAGGTCATAATACAACTTTATAACCAGAATAACATAATTTATTACATCTTACATAGCTCATTGGCTAACTCATTATAATGCAGCAGAACATAGCAATAGCATGAGGTCCTTCATCTTCAAAGTGCCACAGACAGACATGTTGGTTGTAGACTTGTAATCCTACTTCACTAATATCAAACAAACCTTCAACATAACAAGTTACAGCCACACGAGTCAATACATTTGAATTGTATTGGCAAGTGATACTATGGTAGTATAGTGGAGTCTATCATCTATATGCATTTGGCTAAGTGGAGCTTAGGCTTGCTTTGCTCAAAATAGATTTTTCCTTATCATTTGAAAACACTAAGTTTTTATTTGACAAAAAAATCATTCCCAAGGCATCTCCCAATAGAAATTGGTGATCCTTTCAACCCTTGTTCAGCCACAAGTTTTTAACTTAGAAATTTGGATGATAGATTCTTGATAGCTTCCATGTCTTGATGCTCAAATTGTCCTGTGCCAGGGACATGGCTAAGTACTTAGATTTTACATTCTGCAGAGGTGGTGCACTTTCCCCACAAGACTTGGTTTCACCAAGACAAGATCTTTCAGAAGCCTTTCCTTAGACCAGAATGGATGCGTTCCAACCTATCAAACCCCTACCACCAACTGTCCATTTGGCTAAGTTATTGCAACCTATATGATCCAGGCAGAGCCCATAATGCCAAGTGGCTGCACTTGAAGCTTCTCAACATTTGACATCCCAAATCTCTTTGTTCCTGGGTGGCCATCCACAAGTGAGATACATAAGGTTCACCCGTCCCCTGGCCTTGTGTAACCACTCAACACAAACCGTACCTTCCATTCCACCCAGGTGATTCATTCACTTAGTTGTTTTATTAAACAAGACACAAGTCCTCAGACTTAGAAAATTTTCCATAGTATGAATATATATTCCACCCTTGTTTTCTATTAGCTAAGCTAAGCATGATAGTAATAGGAATCTTAACTTAGGAAATTTCTACTAAGGTTTCATCTAATGGGATTTCCCATGGCATAGTTTACACTTAGCAAAATTCCATGCAAGTCCTACTTAGAAATATCACTAATGCATAGTGAAAGTAATGGGACAAAAGTATGTAGCATCACTTGCCTTTTTGGTAGAGAGTATAAGTTCACTTCCTTGTTCTTTGCAACAATCACAATCTTCAAGTCACTACAACTCAATCAAGCAAACAATATTTCAATCTACCATTCAAGCAATTCATCACATAAAAATATAGAAACAAAATAATGCATGGAAGCATGCAAGGGATTGTTTTATTTGTAAAAGTGGTTTCTAATGGTTCATAAACATTTGAAAACACCTAATGGTCATTTTATAATGTGGCAAAACCATTTGCTTGAGATTTTACTTCATAAACCATTTTTAAACCAAGTCATCATTTTATGTGGTGAAGAAATGCTTTTAATAAGGCAAAATTCTATAGGTTTCACAAAATATGTTTTCAAACCATATAACCTTGTGTTTAGGGTCAGAGAGTTTATTTCCAAAACATTTCTCAAAGGTTTTCTTCCAAAACCATTTTAATGATAAACATTATTTTTTTATTTGACTAGAAATGGCTTAATTCAAGAGTTTATTCTCTTGTTTCACCAAATACATTTTTGAAACCACAAAGTGATTCCTATGGTCAGTAGGTTCAAAACACACCATTTTCCCAAGATTTTATCCCCAAAATCATTTTGGAATAAATTTTATAACCTAAACAAGCATACACAAGTTTCTGTAAAAACAAACAATTTAACATAAGCTTTTTACTAAACAAAGCACATGGTTGGATAGGGATTGTCTTGCTGAATCCATTGATATAATATTTGCAAAATTTGGACGTGTGGTTTGAAAGTTATGAATTTTACAAGTTTGCATACTAATCAGATTCAAAATTCTGTTTTAAACCAAACTAGTGCCACGCGGTGCGTTTCTATTCGTCGGTACCACTTCGGACGGATCGCGCTATGGGAGGCGTTAGATCTAAATAGATCGTGCGGCACAGATTGATCAAAAACGGTTCGTTAAGTCATCTATCGTATCCCTACGGTCTGCATCCAACGGCTAGCGATGATCTGACCAAACTCTGGCGGCGCTCAGCGGCAGCGCGCGGCGGCGACGCTCGGCTAGCAGCGGAGCTAGCGATGCAGGAAGCGAGAAGGAAAGAGGAATGGCTCACAGTGATCGTCGTGGCACCGGGATGCTCAACCTGCTCGCGGTTGACGAAGGGGCGCACAGGGTTGCTGATCATTGCTCGTCGGAGTTGCGTCTGACGACGGCCACGCGCTGTCGTAGTCGAGGGCGGCGCTACGGGTCACGAGGGAGCAAACGGGAGACACAGTTAGATGCGCAAGGTTGTGGTGATGATGCGTGCGTGAAGGAGAAGGAGAGGGGCGGTCAGGTTCTTACCAGAGGAGTCGCCGGAGTGGTGGTAGTCAACGGTGGTGTTCTATGGTTGACCTTGCCGACGCTGCCATTCAAGCGCGAGCAAACGGAGGCTACTGGGAGACGCGCATGGGTCTGGGGAACACGCCCTTGTGGTCAAGGGGGCGAGGGGTGGAGGAGGCTGGCCGGAATTGACGCCGGAACTTGTCGGGGCAGTGGAGCTTTGTAGAGAAATTAGGACGGCTTGGGGGCGCGCTAAGGTGGGGAACTGAGGGGGAAACGTAGAGGGGATGCTAGCGATTAAGAGAGCATGGTCTAGGGGAGGAATCACTGCGTCATTGATGTGAATTCATCGCACGGATTAATCGGCAGAAATGGGAGGAATCAGGGGAGGAACGGGTCGCGCTGGGGAAGACGCTGACGTGTCTAGTGGGGTCCGTTTGACAGTGAGATAGGAAGAGAAGAGATGGGGCCCACGCGTCATACGCTGTGCGGGTTCTTTCTTTGGTGCGAACCGTTTTTCTGCGGGAGAGAAGGAGAGGTGGGCTGGCTGGCTTAGTTGGGCCAGGCTAGTTGGGCTGGGTCTTTTACCTTTTTTTTGTTCTGTTTGTTTTTCCTTTTCCCTTTTCTTTAATTCTGTTTTGATTTTGTTTAATTAATTCAAACCTCAATTGAATTCAAAAATTTGCCAAATTTTGTGAAGATTTAAATATTGATTATTAGCACATTCTGAAGTCAATTTTTGAATAAAAACTTTATTCTTTTTGGAGTCTTTTATTTATTCAAAAATAGGTTCTAGTTTTAATTCAAGTAGGATTTAATAATATTTTCAAACACCATTTAATTTCTTAAACCTTCCAAATCTTTTTAGTAGGTTTTATTTACTTAATGAGGTGTCAAATAATTCATCTTGAATTATTTGGAAATTTTTTTAATATGATTTATTAATCATTTAAAATTTGGATTTGTCTTTATTCCAATAGGATTTGGTCTAAGCCATTTTATTTTATTTTGGAATTTTTTTATCCTTTTATTTTATTTGGATTTGGATTATAATCATTCCACTTGTTTATGGATTTGGCCAAGATTTAATTTGGTCTTTAGGTATTCTTTAATTAATAATTCTTTCTTCATCTTATAAAATCCTTATCTTTTTATTTAGAGATCCAAACTTGGTGCTTCCAATTTGTAAAATCTTTTTTAATATTTGTTTATCCTTTTAATTCCTTTTAGGATCATTTTCTCATCAATTGTTTTGGATTTATAGATAGGTTCTTTATTAGGTTTGGAAATTTAATTTCCTTATCTTATTAAATTCATAAGATTTTATTTATGGCTCCTATTTAAGTGAAACCAATTTATATGGTTTTATAATATTTCTATTTGTCTTTCTTGATCATTTGTAAATGTTTGTTGACAAATTTTTATATGGATGAAATCCATAGGCTTGGAGATTCTTGGAAATGATTTTATTCCATTAGGGTTTAGGGTTTGGATATTATTTTCCAAGTGTTTAAATTTCCAGATACATTCATTGAGGAATGCATTTCCCTTGATTTGGATTTTGTTGAATTCAAACTTTACTTAAAGTTTGTTCAAGATGGGATTTTAAGTTTCCATTTAGAAACAAAAGTTTCTTTTCACCCTGATTTTCAACAAAAATTTATTTTGTTTATTTTATTTTTCACATTACAAGATTTGGAAAATCTTGGGATGTGACAAGATTATTTCCTAAATAATCAAGATTATTCCCTAAATGATTTTATTAATTAAATTCAAATCATTATTCTTGTGTGTATGAATTCTTGCAATGCCATGTTTGATTGTTGTAAATGATGAGAAATGGTTTCAAGATCAAAACAATATCATCTAGGTCACTATCAAATCAAATACAAACAAAAGAAATGAAAAATATGAGGCATAAGACCTAATGGTTATTTCTGCCAAAGTTAACCACTAGCTCACTTTGAGCATCTCTAGCAACTAATCTCAAACCGAAACTTTCCCAATTCTTTTCACCCCTTGTTAGACCTAGTAACACTGAACCAAATGGAAGTCACCAACCTTGCAGAAACCTTTTCAAACTCTTTTGAGATGCAATTCAAATTTGAATCTATCTCATATGATAAGATTGCCAATTTTGGAATACCACTCAAACCAACACACCTTGGCAAACCATTGCACCCAGAGACTACCAAGATTAGTATCAGATCACTCACCAAAAATCATTGAATTTGGTGATGATTATGTTCATGCGGCCATTTGATCGAACACTTGGCGATCACAATATATCTACCAACTATCTACTGTTTGTGATCAATCAATTTCTCATCCTTTGTACTCAAAATCTTTACTCTAGCTCACCCACGATCACCCCTAGTACCCAGCCGTGCAATTGAGCCATTCATCTTCACTGCCTTGATCTATGCCATTGGTACCCGAGCTCAACATGTCAGTCGGACATGGACAGCATGCCACAGGTCGCGCCTCACTCGCGCGCGATGTCTAGCTAGTAGCCGTGACCTCACCGCCCCTCTCTGACCACCCCTAGACCAACGACAAGATGCGGAGACCCCAGAACGGTCGTGCCCATTTAAGACACAGACATGCCGAGAGCACGACGGAGCATCGAAGCCGCCTCGCGCAGACACACCATGACTCGACCTCTCCGCCCGTACACACAACCGCAACGTCACCAGCCACCGCCCAGACATGCCCATTGGCCACCGCGTGACGCCTTGGCCACCGTACTCGCTGACGAAGACCGCCGTACCCGTACAGAGCGCCAACATCGCCCGACCGACTAAGACCACCCCTTGTCAAGACACCACTCGCATGACGATCGCCACACCCAACCGTGTCGACCCATGCCCTTCTCCATGCCTAGCTCGACCTATAGCAATGTCGCTGACGAGCCCTGACCATGCTGCACTGCCTCACCCTCGAGGGTATAAATAGAGACCACCCCAGCCTCAATCTTCACACCATTCTACTCCTCTCTCACTTAGAAACACCCCCGACCAGTTCCCGGAGCAAGGGAAAGGCACCGTCGATTGGAGCCACCTTGTCGCCAAAAGTTGATCGGAATACGCCGCTGCAGCGAGGGAAAGGCGTAGTCGATTGGAGACACCCAGGAGCTGCCATGACCGCCATTCGACTCGCCATCATCGATAAGCTCGTTCGCCTGCACCGGAGACCCTAGCTAGAGCCCTGGTAAGCCCACAACCACCCCCGCCGTGCCGCTAGGTCAGAATCTCGCCAGAGCACCGCGACGTAGACGATGAACCTAGACCATAGATCGTGTCGTAATCGTAGAGCTAATATTGAGCGACACCACTTCGTGTTATATGACCCGCTGACGCGTGGGAGCATCCCGAGTGAGCCTGCTGCACGCGCTGTGCAGTTGGGACAGCCTAGTAACGTTTCCCGCCCGAGCCCAATAATTCAAATCTAATGTTTTTCTTTTTATTCAAAAACCTTCTCAGTAGTGAACTTTAAAAATCAATTCAGAGAAATTTACTACACCAAATTGAATGAATCCAATTTTTTTTGAAAGTAGATGAAAATATCTAATCACTCACATTGGATTCGAACAGTTTAAAACTATGGATCACGCTCAGTAAAAATAACAAGCCAGTAGCTTTTGCAACTCCAATTCTTTTCTAAAATCAACCATAAGTTATTCTGAGTTGATTCCAACTCTCAAAAATCACATTTAACAAGACCCTTCTGAATATGTAAAAGTATACATAGTTACATATAGTAGTCCTGGACGAAAACTAAAAGAATAACTTCTAGTCATTTTTAGCCACTTAAATAATATTAAATAATAGTGTTAAACTTTATAAATTAGGCCAACCAATTTAAATCACATTTCCAAGTATTAGAGTATGTGGTGATGACATGTGTCAATATGATCCCATATTCTTAATTTGGAGAATATTAAATCCTAAGCAACTTTTCAATGAGTAGAAATCACTTTCCTAAAAATAAGATAAATAAAATCTTATCACCCTTTTCTTGTAATAATAGAGATGATGCTAGATCATCTAGTGTGACCCTTGTGTGATAAATAGAAGTAGATAAGTATTGTTTGGTGATTGTGTACCTCGTGTTTATTTATAGATGCTAGTACCAATTTGGGCTACGACGAGGAGGAATTATACGAAGACGAGGAAGAGAACTTCGACCACTTGTCCAACCAAGGCAAGATCTTCTATCTAAGCTAGCAAGCTAAGCTAAACCTTGCAAGCCTTTGTGATACCCATTTTAATATACCAAATCCCAGTTTTACTTGCAAGCTTTATCTTTCGCAAAGTTGTTCTATAGCTAATTAATTGGATGATTAGTGGTTATTGAGGAAGTTGTCCCAAGAGCTTGGAACTTGTTGAGAATAGATACACCAGCTTAGTACCCTACAACTAGTGACATCCCCACTCTGATAGATGCTAGTGCTAAATTAAACTTGATCGCTAGTTGGGAACAAATGATTATGAAAACCTTGGAATGATGAGTCATTCTACTGAAATGCTTTGACATGTGTTATGGACACAATATCTTTGAAGATGATGGTGAATGAAAGGATGTGACTTGAATTTGATAAAAACTGATAGTTAGGTTCGGATGCGATACCATTCCAACATTTACCGTACAACCACAATAGCCGAATTTGGGTAGGGCTTGACTGGAAGTTTATATGTCTTAGTATGGGTTCCCTCGCGGAACGAGGTGAGCTGAGGCTACCTTGTGAGTGTGACTTTCCACCTATGCAGTGCCGAAGATGAGAGATGGTTATGGTTGGGAGGCCAAACTCGTAGGGGAGGTGCCTATGTTGTGTAATTGAAAGGTTAAAATTGATTATCCGCATACTAAGTATGATGATTCAGGATTATTCTTGACGGATGTATCGAATGTCGTGGTGAAAGTGTACCACCTCTGCAGAGTGTCAAACTATTCAAATACATGCGTCCGCGGTTATGGACAGTTGGATGGCCATACTCTTCTGTTGTCAGATGTTTTCCAAATAACCCGTGACTTGAAAGATGACCTTGACTTGACCCCACAAGTTGTAGAAAAGAAGTTAGATTCCCATATAAGAAACCTAGACAACTAAAGTCATACTTTTACTACTAGACACTAGTTAAAATAAATTCGCTTATGGCAAACAAACTTAGATCTTAAGAATCCCATAGAATGGCCTTACTGCTTTAGTGAAAGTTTGCGAGTACTTCGAAGTACTCATGGCTTTGTCCCTGGCTATTCCCATGGCCAGACTATGAAGGAGACTACGAGGAAGAAGGACAAAGTGGTATCATACAGAGCAAGCCCTTGGTCAAAACCCCCTCTCTTATGTAGTGTAACACCGCGATTCTGAAAAGACCGTGGCTTCTATGTGACATGCCAATCCCTGGATCGGTTCATTGGCCCACAATAGAATGAGATGAATAACATAGCAAAATATCCGTGTATCATAGATAACGATGATCCAGAGTACCATTATTACAATAAAAGCTTAGCCCGAAGCTAGCTCAAATTATTCAGGTAGCAACATAAATAAAGTAAATCCTCCATTCTTCAAATTGCCCACAAGTGAACAAGTGCCGAGTGGAGTACCGTGGCCTATATCGATTACTCAGAATCGGAGTATCCTGCAACATGAAACGTAGCAGCCCCGAAGGGTCAATACATGGAATGTATGGCAAGTAGAGCTAGTAATGGAGACAATAGTACTAACATCTACATGCATATTTGGCAAGTGGAGCTGTGTCTGGCTTGCATTTGCAAATATATTTGTCCTACTTTCATAAACAGTTTTGATTTTCTTTGAAAAGATCCCAATTAAGTTAACCCAACAACATTAAAACAATTAAGAAATTGGAATGAGCGAGAAACATGTCATGGAATCAATATCAAGCAACTCAATTGTCCATAACCGGGGACACGGCTAATCGATTAGATTATACACCCTGCAGGGGTTAGTACACTTTACCCATGTGACTTGGCCAGCCCAGCTCGTACCATCACTCTCATTTTGTGTGGTGATAGGGATAAGTCCAAAAAGAGACTGTTCGGTAAGTAGCTCCTCAATCCCGACGCGCACCGGTCCAACCTACCAAAATTCTACATCTCTGGATACGCGGGTTCGAGTTACCACAACCTACTAAGTCCAACCAACCGCCCATTTCATTATTGGCACATGGTTGTACACGTAAGCTACACAATAAAGAATCCAATCATTCTCTCTTGATACCTGGGTGCCTTTCCGCAATAAAACCACCAAAAATTATCAATACCATCACACCCAGGGGATTCATTGATTAAGTTGTTTTAGTTTTCACAAACCAATACTTTTAGAAACAAGTCTCAATGATGTAACCCAGCCCTCGTTCAACATAGCATGGCTAAGCACATCTACCAACGGTGGTTCATCTACAAGGAAAGCCCTACCACATAGTAGGACATAGCATAGCGATAGTATCATCCTACACATGCGACTACAAAATACACGACAATGCATTGAAAATAGTAGGATGATATCATGAACAAAGTAGCATCTACTTGCCTTGGTTGTAGCGGTCGGAAGAACAATCCACACACGAGCAAGCGTTGCACTCGTCACAATCTACACGATACAATTGCAATCATAAACAAACAATCCACAAGCATATGCAACAAAGATGATGCATGTGGTATGAAAGGCAAGTGAATTGGTGCTACAGCTGCACCACATAATCCTATTCAATAATACTACTGATTGCATGCATGGAAAATAGTTTTAGCGCTAGGAAAACTATTATGCAAAAAGTAATGCTCAAAACTAGAGCAAGAACTCAAATAATTCACTACCGGTAGTATACTGTTTATAAAATCTTGGAAAAGAACTACTATGTAGGCATTTCTATTTAGGAACAGTACCAACTGGAATTACTCAAAAAGGAATTATAAAACTCCCCGAGTAATTAAAACACTGCAGAAAGCCACTAGGCAGTTTCTGCAGAAGAATTTTCTGTAAGCCTATCTTTTTAATTCACGATGAGATTCCCCTCGTTCCACTGAATCCAGGGACATATCACACGCGATTTTTGGAGCTACGGATCTTTTTCTACGAATTAATTACTCCGAAAAGGCCATTAACTCATTTGATTAAACTGTACTAAATCTTGCTTCAAAAGTGTGAAACTAAGGTACAGCAAGATTCTACACGACTCACTGAATCTACACATATTTTATTTGCAATTTTTGGCCCAGCGGTTTAATTTCTACGCAATTTACAAGTTTCTACCGAAATCTGTCCACTAAATCGATTAAAGTAATTACCCAGTCAACTGTGTCTGTTGACTGGTCAACGCGGCTGCTGACTGGGCGCTGACTAGGCGTCTGACTAGTCAACGTCTGGAGCTGACCGGTCAACGACCGATCTGAACCGCTGATCTGAAATCTAACGGTGGCTGCGGACTCACCGGGGACAAACGGCGAAGCGAACGGCGGCGAGTTCCGGACGGTGGCGGCGATCGGTTCCGGACGGTGGCGGCGATCGGTTCCGGCGACGACGTTTCTCCTGCGCGGGAAGAGAGACAGTCAGCGCGCGGATCAAGACGGTCATCGCGGCGGCGCGAGGCGACGGCGCGTGAGGCGGGCACGCGAAGCGACGGCGGACGGTGCGCGCGATGACGCGAGGCGGCGTGCACGCGGGCGAGCGGCAGCAGCGCGGCGCAGCGGGCAGGCGGCTGCGGCGGCGCGCAGCAGTAGCAGCGCGCGAGTGCGGGGTCGAGGCAGCGCGCGGCAGCAGCTGCAGCGGCAGTAGCGAGCGGCAGCAGCGCGCAGGCGTGCAGCGGGTGGCGGGGTGCGCTGGCGGCGGGGCCGAGCCGGCGGCCGGCGGCGGGGGGAGGGGGGAGGCGCGGCGGCGGGGTCCAGGTGGCGGCGACGGTCGTGGGAATCGAGGAGGGGGCGGGGCGATCGAGGCGGCGGGGTCGGTAGGTGCGGTTGACGAGGCAGGGCGGCGGCGGCTGCCCTTTTGTGGCCCCACGCGGGTCCTAGTCCGATTCGGGGCGCGGTTGGATACGGACTCGGAAAAACGGCCCGAAAATCGGCCCGTTTTTCTATCTTTTACTAAAACGGCCGTAACTTTTCCGTACGAGCTCCGAATCGAGCGATTCTTGCTCCTACGGTTTTGTAAAATCGAGGGGAACAATCCAGGGTCAAGGGATGGGTGAATCCACTAGGCTACAGGGGTGGACAACACAAGTCCTACTAAAACCCACAGGAGCCTCGTAGTAAAATAGAAAAGGGTTTTGAAAATAACGTTTCGCCGATTCTTTTCAATCGACGGTTTTGCATGGAAAGGTATGATGCAATGATATGAATGATATGCAGAACCAAATCTAAAATTTGGGATGTGACAAGACTAACCCCCTTAAGATGAATCTCGTCCTCGAGATTCGGTGCGGCTAGCAAATAGGTGTGGGTAGTCCTCTCGGATGTCATCCTCACGCTCCCAAGTGGCTTCCTGTTCGGTGTGGTGGCTCCACTGTACCTTGCAAAACTTGATCGTCTTGGTACGGGTAGTCCTCTCTGCTGTCTCCAGAATCTTGACCGGCTTCTCCTCATAGGTCAAGTCATTCTCAAGCTGAACCTCCTCTAGCGGTACATTGTCTCTCAATGGTGTATCCGCCATCTCCGGATGGCACTTCTTCAGCTGGGATACGTGGAACACATTGTGAACAGCGGACAGAGCCTCTGGCAACTCCAACTGATAGGCAACTTCTCCTTTGCGTGCTAAGACCCGATACGGTCCAATAAATCGAGGTGCCAGCTTACCCTTAATTCCAAATCTCTTGATTCCACGAAGTGGCGACACTCTTAGGTATGCTCTATCACCTATCTCATACACCACTTCCTTACGCTTGGCGTCAGCGTAGCTCTTCTGCCTTGATTGTGCTACCTTCAGCCTGTCCCTAATCAAGGTGACCTTCTCCTCAGCGTCCTTGATCAAATCAGGTCCAAACAACTGACGTTCTCCTACTCCATCCCATAGCAATGGTGTTCGGCACCGTTTCCCATATAGCACATCAAACGGTGACGTCTTGATGCTGGTTTGATAGCTGTTGTTGTAGGAAAACTCAGCATATAGCAAATTCTCATCCCAACTAGAACCATGAGCCAAGGCACAAGCTCTCAGCATGTCTTCCAAAATCTGATTCACTCTCTCGGTTTGTCCATCGGTCTGTGGGTGAAACGCTGTGCTAAACTCCAATCTAGTACCAAGTGACTCGTGCAGCTGGCGCCAGAAGTGCGAGGTAAATTGGGTGCCTCTATCAGATACGATACTCTTGGGAACTCCATGTAGGCACACAATCCTGTCCATGTAATTTTTGGCCAACTTTGCACTCATATAGGTCGTCTTTACCAGTATAAAGTGGGCTACCTTGGTCAAATGGTCGACCACTACCCAAATAGAGTCATATCCTGACCTGGTCCTGGGCAATCCTGTGATAAAATCCATTCCCACTCTATCCCACTTCCAATCCGGCATGGGCAATGGCTGTAGCAAACCTGCTGGCTTCTGGTGTTCCGCCTTTACTCGGCTACATACATCACATAGGGCAATATGCTCTGCGATGTCTCCTTTCATGTTGTTCCACCAGAATCTGTCCTTTAGGTCCATATACATCTTCGTATTGCCCGGATGTATAGAGTACGGCGAGTCATGAGCTTCCTGCAGAATCAACTTCCTTAACTCCGGATCGTTGGGAACGCACAAGCGATCTCCATACCACAATGTTCCTTGCTCATCCTCGCGGAATTCCCTTGCTCGACCTTCCTTCATCTTTTCCTTAACTTCATCTATCTCTTTGTCTCCCACTTTAGCTTTCCTAATTCTGTCCTATAGCGTTGGTTGGACTTCCATTGTTGCCAAGTATCCTTCAGATACTACCTCCAGTCTAAGGTCCCTGAATTGCTTGCACAAATCCTCGGGCAATTCACCAATTGTCAATCCATTGGCATAAACCTTCCGGCTCAGAGCATCTGCTACTACATTGGCCTTTCCTGTGTGGTATTGTAGGTTCATATTATAGTCCTTGATAAGTTCCAACCATCTCCTTTGCCTCATGTTCAGTTCCTTCTGCGTGAATATGTACTTCAGGCTCTTGTGGTCGGTGTACACATCACAGTGTTTTCCCATTAAGTAATGCCTCCATACCTTGAGCGCATGAACCACTGACGCTAACTCCAAGTCATGTGTGGGGTAATTCTGCTCATGGTGTTTAAGTTGTCGCGAGGCATATGACACCACTCTCCCATCTTGCATCAGCACACTCCCAAGTCCCTGTCGAGAAGCGTCACAGTACACTTGGAAATCCTTCTGAAGATCAGGTAGACACAGAACATGTGCGGTTACTAGGCGACGCTTCACTTCCTAAAAGCTAGCTTCACACACATCCGTCCATTCGAACTTCCTCTCCTTCTTCAGAAGTTCAGTCATCGGCTTAGCAATCTTGGAAAAGTTTTCAATGAACCTCCTGTAATATCCAGCAAGTCCTAGAAAGCTTCGAATCTCACCCGCATTCTTGGGTGCTTCCCACTCAGTTACTGCAGTCACTTTGCTTGGATCAACAGCGACTCCTTCTCCTGACACTACGTGTCCAAGAAATCCAACAGTGTTAAACCAGAATTCACACTTGCTGAATTTGGCATACAGCTTCTGTTCCCTCAGCTTCTCCATAATCAGTCGCAGATGTTTCTCATGCTCAGCATCATCCTTGGAATATATCAGTATGTCATCAATAAACACCACCACGAACTTGTCCAAGTACTCCATAAATACCTTGTTCATCATGGTCATGAAATATGCCGGGGCATTCGTTAGTCCAAAAGACATAAATGTATACTCATATAAACCATACCTAGTGGTGAAGGCATTTTTTGGTACGTCCTCCTCCCGGATCTTCAATTGAAAGTAGCCTGATCGCAGATCAATCTTGCTGAACACCTTTGCTCCTTCCAGTTGATCAAACAAATCATTTATGTTCGGCAGGGGGTACTTGTTCTTGATAGTCACCTCGTTCAGCGAGCGATAGTCCACCACTAATCTCTTGCTGCTGTCTTTCTTCTCCACAAACAGAACAGGTGCACCCCACGACGACAAACTAGGCTGAAAGAATCCCTTGTCCAACTGCTCTTTCAGCTGCTTCTTCAATTCCTTCAGCTCATCCACATCCATCTTATATGGTCTCTTTGCTATAGGTCCTGTTCCCGGCATCAGGTCGATAAGAAACTCTACTTCCCTGTCAGGTGGCATCCCTGGCAGTTCTTCCGGAAACACATCGGGGTAATCCTTAATCACAGGCACAGTATCCATGCTAACCCCCTTAAGAGAATTCAACTTACACCTTCCTGGTCGCACAGCTGACTTGAATCTAATCCTCTTACCATCCGGGGTTTTGAGTGAAACAGCTCGCTGTGAACAATCTATGTGTCCCTCATGCATAGACATCCAATCCATACCCAGAATAACGTCTAACCCCTGTGATTCCAACACTACCAAATGTGCACTGAAGTTGTGTGTTCCAATCCTCACAGTTAAATCGCGGCATCCCGCGCTAGCTATCATATCTCCTCCAGGTGAACTCACTCTAATAGACCTTTTCATAGACTCAGTAGGTAACTTATACTTATCCACGAATGCCCTTGATATGAATGAATGCGATGCACCAGTATCGAAAAGTATAAGTGCTGGGTGAGTGTTGATTGGAAACTTACCAATCACAAGGTCAGGCTCATCTAGAATCTCCTCCACATTCATGTGGTTCACTGTGGCCTTCTCGTTGTTGGTTGGCTTCAGTCCTTTCCTCTCCGGATAGTTGTCAGCATAGTGTCCCTTCTGTTTACACTTGAAGCATGTCACCTCACTCAGATCCTTCTTCACAAAGCTGTGATCACGGTTGCGGTCATGCCCACCGTGTCCTCCAGAGTGGTGAGAGTGTCCTCCCTTGTGGCTGTGGTGGCTGCTCCTATGGTTGTCATGACGATGCCCATCGCCTCCATGGTGGTGGCGGTCATGGCTCCCATGGTCACTTCCTCCATGCTTGGAGTATCAATCATATGAAGTGCGAGACTTGTGGTGTGAACCAGAGTGGTGATTGTTGCTCTTTCTCTTGCGGTTCTCCACCTGCTTGTGCTTCCCTTCCAAGATCCTGGCCTTGTCCATAAGCTCCTGGAAAGTGGGGCAGTAAACCACCAGTAGCTGTACTGAAAACTCATCACTAAGGCCATCCAGAAATCTCTCCCTCCTTTTTGCATCAGTGTCAACATCCTCAGGTGCATAACGGGACAGGTTGTTGAACTCCTCAATGTACTCGGCCACGGTGCGATTGGTTTGGCGCAAGTTGCGGAACTCCTTCCTCTTCAGGCTCAGAACTCCTGAAGACACGTGGTTGGTCCTGAAACCTTCCTCGAACATTGCCCAAGTCATAGTGTCCAGCGGGTGGGTGATCTGAAAAGTGTCCCACCAAGATGCGGCTGGTCCTTCCAGTAGGTGAGCGGCAAACCTCACCTTCTCAGCATCAGTGCATCCAACAGTTACCAGATCCTTGTTGACTGAACGCAACCAGTCGAGAGCAACCATTGGTTCCATTGCAGTAGAGAACTTAGCTGGCCTTAGCCTCAGAAATCTGGTGAGAGCATCTCCCTGAGGCTTATTGTTTCCATTGTTGTTGTTCTGAGCTGCCATAAACTGAGTCATCACTTGAGTCAGCTGTGCCTGAGCTGCCATGAGCTGCTCCAACTCAGTGGGTTGATGGCGGGGAGGCATCTGCGGTTCAGCACAGGTAAGTTTAGAAAGAATCAACTACGATAATAGGATTCTACCCATGCATATGATCAAACAACAACAAACAATAGCAGACAATCACAAGCAAGCAACACATCAACAAACAAGTGATCCAGCAACATCCCAGGGGTTATCCTAGCAGTATATACCTACTGAAATAGTTTTACAAGAGTTGGCAACGGTTAACTAAACAGTTGATCAACTAAACAACAAAACAGCAATCTGCCAGAACAGTCTAGCAGCGTTCGCGAATTTTTCCGCCTGACTTAAACTCGTCAGAAAATTTAGCTGATTTTTTCACATACAGTACAGAGAGGTTCGCACCAGCCCTATTTTTTTTCAGATTTTTCCCAAATACCAGAAAAATATGAAAAATCGTACAGTACGGCTGTATCAGCAGAAAACTGCAGCGAAAATAACACAGATAGTATCCAAACTTGCCATAACTCTTTCATAAAATTCGCACAAATAATTCCTGGGATATTGGAGTACACAAATAAGCAACTAAACACTCTTAAACTAACAGCAAATAAGTTTCACATCGATCGAGACTAATCCTAATGAATTTGCCTAACGTGGACTAATTGGTGGACTTCTATCTACTCCTTGAAGAGGTTGCGGTAGGTCCTTGCTGTCATGCGTTGGCGCTTCGGCTCGCGGTACAACCATGGCGGCGGAGTGTACACCTCTCCTGAATCATGACTTGAGATCTCAAACTCCACCTCTTCTGGATCCTCCTCTTCTTCTTCACTCTCTGCTGCGACTGCAACAGCTTCATCTCCTCCACCATCATCGTCTCCATCATCATCATCATCCTCGTCCTCATCATCATCATCGTTCCCACTGCCATCATCATCCCCATTGTTGCCATCATCTCCATTGTCATCATCAGAGGGTGGATTCAACTGTGCTTGGAGAGCGGCAATCTGGGATGTCATAGCTTCAATAGTTTGATCCCTTTTCTGAACGGTCCCTTGCAACTGTTGTATGTTCTGGGTGTTCTCCTGCACAGTACCATGAAGATGAGCTATGGTTTCATCTCTGGCTATCAGGGCATTCTCCAGAACTCCCACAGCTTCATGCAGGGTGTCAATCTCCTGTCCTTGGACCACCATACCATTGCTAGCAAAATCTGCAATCTCCTTTATCATCATCACTTTCTCAGCTAAAGCTCCATTCTCCCTTTCCATGTCCTCTATGTGCCTCCGACGGGGCGGCATGTTGTTCCTGTCGCCCGGGGTAACCACAAAGTGCCCATCTTCATCACGCCTCCCATAGTCACGGTAGGGTGAATCTGCTGGCAATAGGTGTCGGACCTGATGGCACTGGCGAGACAGGGCTTCATGTATGGCCAAGTTGATTCCAAGTCCCCAGTTGCAGTATGTCTTGGTGTAGATCAAATGCACTGGATTTGGCAAGGCGGCATCCCTGAATATGAAGGTAGTGATCTCCCATGCATCCTCTCCATATCCATAGGTGTACAACCTTCTTCCCTTGAACATGGGCAGTGGCAATCCCAATGACTGCGAGAGCTGAGCTAACTGCCTTGCAAAGGGCCTTGGTGACTCCATGGTGGCATACTCAGTCCTGACTCCTCCCATCTATCAAGTAAAAGAGGAAAGTGTGAGAATAGCATATGGTAAGAATTTTATGAGGGTGAAAGGCATAAGATGAAAGACATAGTTAATATAGGCTTTAATAAATCTATGGCTTCCTAATCCAATCCTAAGTCACGATCCTACAGTCGACACACGGGCTCTGATACCATCTTGTAACACCGCGGTTCTGAAAAGACCGTGGCTTCTATGTGACATGCCAATCCCTGGATCGGTTCATTGGCCCACAATAGAATGAGATGAATAACATAGCAAAATATCCGTGTATCATAGATAACGATGATCCAGAGTACCATTATTACAATAAAAGCTTAGCCCGAAGCTAGCTCAAATTATTCAGGTAGCAACATAAATAAAGTAAATCCTCCATTCTTCAAATTGCCCACAAGTGAACAACTGCCGAGTGGAGTACCGTGGCCTATATCGATTACTCAGAATCGGAGTATCCTGCAACATGAAACGTAGCAGCCCCGAAGGGTCAATACATGGAATGTATGGCAAGTAGATCTAGTAATGGAGACAATAGTACTAACATCTACATGCATATTTGGCAAGTGGAGCTGTGTCTGGCTTGCATTTGCAAATACATTTGTCCTACTTTCATAAACAGTTTTGATTTTCTTTGAAAAGATCCCAATTAAGTTAACCCAACAATATTAAAACAATTAAGAAATTGGAATGAGCGAGAAACATGTCATGGAATAAATATCAAGCAACTCAATTGTCCATAACCGGGGACACGGCTAATCGATTAGATTATACACCCTGCAGGGGTTAGTACACTTTACCCATGTGACTTGGCCAGCCCAGCTCGTACCATCACTCTCATTTTGAGTGGTGATAGGGAGAAGTCCAAGAAGAGACTGTTCGGGAAGTAGCTCCTCAATCCCGACGCGCACCGGTCCAACCTACCAAAATTCTACATCTCTGGATACGCGGGTTCGAGTTACCACAACCTACTAAGTCCAACCAACCGCCCATTTCATTATTGGCACATGGTTGTACACGTAAGCTACACAATAAAGAAGCCAATCATTTCCTCTTGATACCTGGGTGCCTTTCCGCAATGAAACCACCAAAAATTATCAATACCATCACACCCAGGGGATTCATTGATTAAGTTGTTTTAGTTTTCACAAACCAATACTTTTAGAAACAAGTATCAATGATGTAACCCAGCCCTCGTTCAACATAGCATGACTAAGCACATCTACCAACGGTGGTTCATCTACAAGGAAAGCCCTACCACATAATAGGACATAGCATACCGATAGTATCATCCTACACATGCGACTACAAAGTACACGACAATGCATTAAAAATAGTAGGACGATATCATGAATAAAGTAGCATCTACTTGCCTTGGTTGTAGCGGTCGGAAGAATCCACACACGAGCAAGCGTTGCACTCGTCACAATCTACACGATACAATTGCAATCATAAACAAACAATCCACAAGCATATGCAACAAAGATAATGCATGTGGTATGCAAGGCAAGTGAATTGGTGCTACAGCTGCACCAGATAATCCTATTCAATAATACTACTGATTGCATGCATGGAAAATAGTTTTAGCGCTAGGAAAACTATTACGCAAAAAGTAATGCTCAAAACTAGAGCTAGAATTCAAATAATTCACTACCGATAGTATACTGTTTGTAAAATCTTGGAAAAAAACTTCTGTATAGGCATTGCTATTTAGGAACAGTACCAACTGGAATTACTCAAAAAGGAATTATAAAACTCCCCGAGTAATTAAAACACTGCAGAAAGCCACTAGGCAGTTTCTGTAGAAGTTTTTACTGTAAGCCTATCTTTTTAATTCACGATGAGATTCCCCTCGTTCCACTGAATCCAGGGACATATCACGCACAATTTTTGGATCTATGGATCTTTTTCTACAAATTAATTACTCCGAAAAGGCCATTAACTCATTTGATTAAACTGTACTAAATCTTGCTGCAAAAGTGTGAAACTAAGGTACAGCAAGATTCTACACGACTCCCTGAATCTACACATATTTTATTTGCAATTTTTGGCCCAGCGATTTAATTTCTATGCAATTTACAAGTTTCTACCGAAATCTGTCCACTAAATCGATTAAAGTAATTACCCAGTCAGCAGCCGCGTCTACCGAAATCTGTCCAGTAAATCGATTAAAGTAATTACCCAGTCAACTGTGTCTATTGACTGGTCAACACGGCTGCTGACTGGGCGCTGACTAGGCGTCTGACTAGTCAACGCCTGGAGCTGACCGGTCAACGACCGATCTGAACCGCTGATCTGAAATCTAACGGTGGCTGCGGACTCACCGGGGACAAACGGCGAAGCGAACGGCGGCGAGTTCCGGACGGTGGCGGCGATCGGTTCCGGACGGTGGCGGCGATCGGTTCCGGCGACGGCGTTTCTCCTGCGCGGGAAGAGAGACAGTCAGCGCGCGGATCAAGACGGTCATCGCGGCGGCGCGAGGCGGGCACGCGAAGCGACGGCGGACGGTGCGTGCGACGACGCGAGGCGGCGTGCACGCGGGCGAGCGGCAGCAGCGCGGCACAGCGGGCAGGCGGCTGCGGCGGCGCGCGCGCGTGCGCGTGCGTGGCGGCGCGCGAGTGCGGGGCCGAGGCGGCGCGCGGCAGCAGCAGCGGCAGCAGCGCGCAGGCGTGCAGCGGGTGGCGCGGTGCGCTGGCGGTGGGGCGGAGCCGGCGGTGGGTCCAGGTGGCGGCGGCGGTCGCGGGAATCGAGGAGGGGGCGGGGCGATCGAGGCGGCGGGGTCGGTGGGTGCGGTTTACGAGGCAGGGCGGCGGCGGCGGCTGCCCTTTTGTGGCCCCACGCGGGTCCTAGTCCGATTCGGGGCGCGGTTGGATACGGACTCGGAAAAACGGCCCAAAAATCGGCCCGTTTTTCTATCTTTTACTAAAACGGCCGTAACTTTTCTGTACGAGCTACGAATCGAGCAATTCTTGCTCCTGCGGTTTTGTAAAATCGAGGGGAACAATCTAGGGTCAAGGGATGGGTGAATCCACTACAGGGGTGGACAACACAAGTCCTACTAAAACCTCCCGCAGGAGCCTCGTAGTAAAATAGAAAAGGGTTTTGAAAATAACGTTTCGCCGATTCTTTTCAATCGACGGTTTTGCATGGAAAGGTATGATGCAATGATATGAATGATATGCAGAACCAAATCTAAAATTTGGGATGTGACATGTAGTATCAAGACTATAAATCCAAAAAGGATCATCTTCCTATGACTCCAAGTGTTTTACCAATCTTATCAAACTAATCATCCAGCACCCTATTTTTTTATATAAAGTGTTGTATGATTGCTTACTGTATGTTTTGATGCTTGTCTGCCTTGTATTGATTGTGTGCATGTATGCTCGATAACGGCGATAGTTGCGAATTGTGAGACGCCGAGAAGAAGGAAGCATTGGGTTATTATTATTATTGGTTTTATGGTATTCTAAAGAAGTCACGGGACATCTCGCTGGTCACAGGAAAACCACCATTCCTGAACTCCTATATTAACCTACTCCTTTTATCAATTGTTTTATATCTCTTTTATGAATTTCATGATTAAATGCATGGTTTGTTTCAAATAAAAGGCGCGAGTAACTTGGCTCCACTGAGTTATGATGGAGTGTCCATTAGGACACTTAACCTCGTTGACACGAATTTTTACCCTTTAGACCGAGGCTAAGATGCTTAACATCTTCCCTCTTGGAAACTATGGATTTTCAATGATAAATCTATTTTGGGTTTTACCCTACTACGAAGTTTTCAAAATAAAACCCTTGGAAAGAGGCATCATTTTCGAGTGGAGGTTTTACTAAAGACGATATGAGGAGGATAAAGAGAAGGTTGAGCAAGAGAAAAATAAAGGGATGTTCTACGCCTTTATTGGAACAATTTATCCGTGCAACCACACTACCCCAGTCGCTGGGTCTTAACTCGTAGTTTGTGGTCTTTAGCCGAGGCTGCTCGTACTCGCTAAAGGGGAGAAATCCCCTAAAATCCGCACTATCGTGGACAAGGTACCGGTGCAACAATTGGGTCTCTCACAAACGATATGACTTATTGTATGTACGGAAGGAAGTGGAGTCAAATTACAATATGCCAAACTATAGTTTAGGGAATATGATTATGTACAGATGGAATTGTAAGGAAGGGAGGACTATGGCCGTCGTGCCACATACTCATGCTGGAGAGAACAACCCAAAAGGAAAACCCGTTGTTGTTAGGTATGGACAAATGAAAAGTTAGGTTTGATTATCCGAACCCCCGTCTACCGTGTGTAGCGGGCCGTGGTTGTATCTCGGCGGATGTATTGATTCTTATGGGTAAAGTACACAAACTTTGCAGAGTCTAATCTATTCGAATAGCCCTATCCACGATCAAGGATGGTTGGGAAAGGTGATTGCTAGGAGTACCCTTGGGATATTTATGAGATGCATCAAAAGGATGTGACTTGGTCACGAGGAAATATAATAACGAGTTTGGTTTTGACCAGAGATGGTCGAAGATGTTTTAAAAAGGGGTTTTACTATAAAACTGATTTTCAAAGTTTTTAACAAGGATATGGGGATATCCGGATTTTCTAAAAGGAGGCACATTTTCCAAAATCTCCTTTTCAACAAAGATATAGAGATGCCAAGGTTAAGCTATTCAGAAACAACTATAGTGTAGAGCTATCTCGCCACAACCCAATATGCATTATCTTGTTACCTTGTCTTGGTGGTTTGCGAGTACATTCAGAGTACTCACCGGCATTGTCCCTTGCTTTTTACTTGGCCAGATTGCAGATGTTAAGAAGAGACGAAGGTGCTGACGTCTATGTGAGCTAGGTCATCTTCCCAGTCAGTTGCCTATAGGTTAAGGCATGACATGGGCTCTGCACTTGAAGACTTCCGCTACTTGTGTTGTAACTTCCATAATGGCCACTTGGTAAGTTTTGTACTCGTTACTTTCTGGATGATGTAATGTACTGGTCGGTTATGCTCACGTCTCACTGATCATGGGAACGTGAATTGTATGCATAACGGGTATTCTCGGACAGTAAATACGGGGTGCCACAGGGTGCCTATAAAGGGCAAAGAAAAAAAGAGCGGTCAATATTGAGGCCAGTACATGGCGAGACATAGAATTCGGTGGCTGTCAACTACATAGTTATGGTGGACTGAAGAAGCAACGCAACATGCACAAAACAACCTATAGATACTCAATAGAACTGTCGGCTATCAGTGAGGGATAAGAAAAACCTATTCGGAACAATCCTGATACTACCACCAATCATACCCAGCCTATTATTTCCCCCTCGAGACCAAATGAGGAAGTCCTACCGAGAAAACTCACAAGGTTGGCATTTTTATTCATTCTTTCCATGGTGGTTATCCAACTTACTAGTCATATCAGATAAAATTCAAATTATAGAAGTAAACTTTAGTTATAGTTGTCTATGATCGAGAAACTGTGTGCCAAGTCGTCCATAACCGCGGCATGGATTTTCGAAAAGATTTAACCCTGCAGGGGTGCACCAAAGTTTCCACACACACTTCAACCATTTTTGCCAGATCAATTAACATACACCTGTCGGTATGTCAGCGGGGCTTAGGACACTACGCTTTCCCAGATCCACAACAATTACATGGGGGCCACCCCACTAAGCTACCCATAACGAAGTCGGTCGGCTCCTAAGATGGACCGAGAGGTTGCAATGTTGGGGATATACTTTCCGGGTATACCCACAGGACTCGCTGACCAGGTTGGCCCACCAACGAGTTAGAGCTTTGCTTCACGGGCGGCCCAGTCAAAAAAAGAAGAGGATTCACTTCTAGCTACGACAAGGCCCAGAAAAGTTACTGAATTAGGCATGTAGTATTACTTGTAGTCCAAGCTGTATCTAGTTGCTGACTCTGTAACGTAGCCGGATAGGTCTCTCCTGTAACCCTAGGCCTTGGTGACTATATAAACCGCCCCTATTGGAGCCTTTAGAGAAATAAACCAACCAACAACACAACCTACTCACACAAGCGAACCTCTCTTGTAATCCGATGTAACATCCGGCTCTCGCTGATATATTACTTGGTTGCAAGCAGGAGTAGGATCCGATCACCGCAGTCAGATCTGGACCTGGGTAAACTTTTGCTCACCGCTCCCAGAACAATGTACGTCTCACACCCCATCTTATCAACATCGTTAGGATGCCCTATGGCGTACTTGTCGACAATCCGACGATAGTTGTGAAGGAAATATGCCCTAGAGGCAATCATAGAGATGATTATATTTCTTATGTATCCATGACTTATTGTAATGTTCCTTGAATATCCATATCAGGCAACTTGTATTGATTGACAATTATGTGAATTGTTTGTGAAACTCTTTACTTGTATTGTTATCCAAATAGTTGTCCATAGTCGGAGTTCATGTGAGGACACACATGAATATTAGACTAGCACATCGAATAGTTGATGACTATGTTTCGCAAGTCATAGAAATGGAGATGTCAAACCAATGATGTGGACACATTTTATGAACATAGGGTTGGACTGACCCAACTTGATACTAGCAATTAGACTTGCAGCTGTCTCTACACATCGTGTACATTTTGTCCTTAGACCCGAGATTGTCGCATGTACTTGAGATGTGGATCGACCTAGTTTGGGGCTATCAAACGCTACTATGTAACTGCGTAGTTATAAAGGTAGTTTTCGGGTTTGTCCTGAAGCATGTTGCAAGGCATGGTCAATCAATATGGGGTTTGGCCCTCTCTACTTGAGAGAGATATCTTTGGGCCCATCGAGTGATCGGATCCAGAAATGCATGGCCATGCTACATAAGGTTAAGAGTTAACCTAGTAAAGGGATTCCGAATCACAGTATCGAGAAAGGGAGGTCGGCTTTGAGCTTGAGCAAATATCGTAAGGCAAAGGGAAAGACATGTACTGAACCTTGTGATGGTTCGTCTGATATGATCTTTGTATATGTTTAGGAGTTGGCACGACTTGCTAGAGGCCGCTACCAACTATTTACAGAATAAGTGTATTTGTGTCATGTCTATATGTATATGATCCTATAGGGTCACACACTTAAGGGGCTGGAAGCCTAATGAGGATTAGATCCGAATTAGACCAGGCTTAGTCTACTAATGGGATGCTAATGTAGAAGCCCACTAGGGACGCCTCTATAAGAGAGGGTGGGGCGAGATGACCAGGGTTAGACCATTCCACCCAGCCGCCACTACTCACGCATGTGTTGCACGTGCGGACCTAGCAGTCCGGCGTCTGACGCTTCCACCTCGCACATGTGGATACCTTGGAGGTGTTGCATCTGTGGCACTTGGACGAACCGTGCAAGGGGAGCTGCTCGTGGGACGAGGAAAAGGAGGAGACGTAGAACGTCTACACTACCTCGATGTGCTTCATCAATTTCCGCAACCGTGCGTCTACTGGTAATCTCGTGATCTATGACAACAGTAATCCTGGTTTAGGTGGTAGAAAATTTAGATTTGTGCTAGTGTAGCCTACCCGTATCCCTTTAGTGGTATCAGATCCGATGATGTTCAATTATATGTTCGAGATATTTGCATATGGTGATATGCAGATCAATATGAATGCTGTGATCGTTTGTATAGCGGTGGTTCAGAATTGATCTATGATCTTGCTTTCCGTGACCGTGATTGTGAGGTTGTCGAACGACTTACCCCTACCGGTCGATTTCCGCCATCGGGTAGACAGTGACACATAAATCATGTTGAATCACGTGAAGATCAATATGATTGATCAAATCGGAACCTAGATCTAAAATCGATTTACCATGATCAAAGGAGTTTGAGCAAATCGGAACAATAATCGATTTATGGTAAATTTGATTTGTCGCGTGGGGCGCTGCCCCTTCGAACCCCGCAGGGGAGACCCCCTAGACCCCCCTTAATCGTAGCCCCTTCTGTATCTCGTTAAGTTAACTAGGTGCTGTGATGTCACATGATCTGGTAGAATGCGATTCTATGCATAACTTGTTTTTGCAGGATGTATGTGATCAGTATGGCCCATATATGTATGTGATCCATGTATAAAAATTATCATGACCTGTGTGTCATGAGTAGGGCAACACGACTGGAGCCATATGTGTTGCCAATTATTGTAATGGCCTGCGTGCCAACTTGTGATGATCCTAGTACTATGTAATTTTGATTATTAGATGTTAGGAGTAATAGCTTGTATTAGTTCTTAGAGGACTCATCACTTGGAGGATGGCTCGCATGGAACATGACGATGGAGATCATCATGGTGGACAGGTTCTATGGCGATAGAGATCACCATGAGAAAATGGGCCATACAGTGTCACAACTATGTGAATGCTATTCTTATGCATTTTACTCTATTCATGCTTAGATGATAGAAGTAGAACGATCCCTCACAAAGTTTAAGTTAAACCATGCCCTCCCAACCAAACCTTGCACCATCCTATGCCCTGTACAATCGTTGGTAGGCCTATGAAATTAGGGTGTCGTGGTTTTCCTTGGCTGGATGGGATTGTATTGGATACATACACGCAAAATGGTTGGTGAACTTGACAAGGTCATCTTAACAGTTAAGGACCTTGGGGCATAAAGCTTGGGCGCGTAGTTTTGACATAGAGATTTCACCCAACAACAAGAGTCATATGTGATATGATTAGCATGTGTTTCTTACCGATTTACCTTGTCTTCTAGCAGTGATGCTAAAGCTCACTAGTCGACTTGTTAATTGTGGATCTTGAATCACTTAGTATCAATAGAGGGATATTGATTTAAGTCGGAGTATATGCTATTAAATTGTTTAATATGTTTTACTCTTTCATGGTTACATGGCTTAGTATTTTGCATGTTTTGTGTTGTAGATCAATGGTACTGAACATTGCATCACCTTTTTCTTTGCGTTCGATTCTTGACAAAGATAAACTAAATGGAACAAACTATTTGGACTGGGTCCCCGATGAACCTGCGGATAATGCATCTTCTGCCCTTACCAATGACTACAAGAGAGCATGTGATGATTCTCTTGAGGTTAGGTGTCTTATGCTTGCATGCATGGAACCTGAAATCCAAAAGAAGTTTGAGGATCAGGATGCGTACGATATGATCGTCGCGCTTAAGGACATGTTCTAAGATCAGGCAAGGACTGAGAGGTACAATGTTGCCAAATCCTTTGTGGAATGCAAACTGGCAGAGGGAGCAACTATAGGCCCCCATGTGATCAAAATGGTTGGTTACAGTCAGACTTTGGAAAAACTTTGTTTTCCACTAGGCCAAGAGTTGGCTACTGATTTCATTTTGGCGTCTCTTCCATCTAGCTATGGGCAGTTCATTTCAAACTACCATATGCATGGGGTGGAGAAGGGCCTTAATGAGTTATGTGGGATGCTAAAGAACAGCAGAAAGTGACATGAAGAAGTGTGCAGGGCATAGCCATGTGATGGCTATGCATAACAATCCTAGCTTCAAGAGAAAGGGTACTTCTTGGAAGAAGAAGGGCAAGGCTAAGGATACGATCCCCAAGCCTGCACCCAAGCAAAAGGCTGGACTTGTAGAAGACATTGAGTGCTTGTTTTGTCATGAATATGGCCACTTGAAGAGAAACTGCAGCAAGTACCAGGCTTCTTTGAAGAAGAGTGGAAGTAAGAGTACTTCCCACTGAGGTATGCCTTTTGTAAATGTTGTGGACATTCTCTCGCTGATTCCTATGTTAAATCTTGGGTATTTGATACCTGATCGGTTTCTCATATTTGCAATTCGATGCAGGGGCTAATAAGGACTAGAGAAGTGCAGAAAGGCGAAGTGGGTTTTCGTGTCGAAAATAAAGCAAGGGTTGCTGCATTGTTCGTCGGCGTCATGCAACTTCACCTTCCGTCAGGATTTATTATGGAGTTGAATAATTGTTATTACATTCCTAGTATGGGTCGAAACATTTTATCACCTTCATGTTTGATGAGGGATGGTTATCCATTCTCGAGTGCAAACAATGTTTGTGTAATCTCTAAGAATGCTATGTTTATGGTTGATGCTCCCATTATGAGTGGGTTATTTATTTTAAATATTGATGATGCATCTATTTACAATGTTAGTGCTAAAAGGCTTCGGCCTAATGATTTGAGTCCTACCTATTCATGGCATTGTCGTTTGGGGCACATAGCTGAATAGCGCATGAAGAAGCTCCATTGTGATGGTCTTCTAACTTCGTTTGATTTTGAATCATACGAGACATGTTAGGCTTGTTTACTTCGAAAGATGACCAAGTCCCCTTTTTCAGGTTTGCCCGAGAGGGCGACAGACTTGTTGGAACTCATACATACTGATGTATGTGGACCAATGAGCACGACAGCTAGAGGAGGATATCACTACTTCATTACTATCACTGATGATTTCAGTAGATATGGTTATGTCTACTTAATGAAGCATAACTCTGAAAGTTTTGAAAGGGTCAAGGAGTTTCAGAGTGAGGTAGAGAATCAACGTGGCAAGAAAATAAAGGCCTTGCAATCTGATCGTGGAGGTGAATATTTGAGTCACGAATTTAGCAATCATCTTAAGAGTTGCGGAATTGTTCCACAGCTCACGCCGCCCGGAATGCCTCAGAGAAACGGGGTCTCTAGACGGCGCAATCGAACTTTGTTGGACATGGTTCGATCGATGATGAGCCAGTCGGATTTACCATTATCATTTTCGGGTTACACTCTAGAAACAACAGCTTTCACACTTAATAGGGTACCATCTAAATGTGTAGTTAAGACACCATATGAGATGTGGACTTGTAACATCCCTTCTTTATAAAGGAAAAGGATCCCTGTGATTGCAATGCTAGTCCCTGGATCAATGCTAGCATCCACAGTTTAAGATGAAGTACACAGAAACAAAGGTCATTGTTACAGTCATTCCAGAGACAAACATAGTCTTTTACAACTCCATGGCCATAGGCCTAGTACAAGAGTTTAAACAAGTAAATAGATAAATAAGTCTTCATCTTCATGTGCCACAGGCAAGCATGTTGAGTGTAGACTCATGACTCCTAATCATCATCTGAATATCCTGCAACATCACAAGTTACAGCCACAGTGGGTCAATACATTGGAATAGTATTGGCAAGTAATACCTTAGTATAATATTGGTGGACTAAATACTATATGCATTTTGGCTAAGTGTAGCTTAGGCTAGCTTTGCTCAAAATAGGTTTTGCCTATCCGTTGAAAACACTAAGTTTTTCTTTGTCAAAACTTTCCCCAAGGAACCACCAATAGACATTGGGGTCCTTCACCCTTGTTCAACCACAAGTTTTACTTAGAAATTGGGATGAGGAGATTCTTGATAGCTTCCATGTCTTGATGCTCAAATTGTCCAATACCAGGGACATGGCTAAGTACTTAGATTTTTCCATCTGCAGAGGCTGTGCACTTTCCCCACAAGACTTGATTTTCACCAAGACAGGACCTTTCAGAATCCTTCCCTTATACCAAATGGACGCGCTCCAACCTATCATCCCACTACCACCAACTGTCCAAATGGCTAAGTTATTGCAACCTATATGATCCAGGCAGAGCCCATATTGCCAAGTGGCTGCACTAGAAGCTTCTTAACATTTGGCCTCTCAAATCCCTTTGTTCCTGGGTGGCTTTCCACAAGTGAGATACACAAGGTAAACCATAGAAATGGGCCTTGTGTAACCACTCAACATAACCCATTCACAACCATTCCACCCAGGTGATTCATTCACTTAGTTGTTTTATTAAGCAAAAACATAGTCCAAAGACTTAGAAATATTTATTCATAGCATGAACATATAGCCACCCTTGGTTGCTACTAGCTAGGCTAAGCATGGCATAGATAAACATCTTAACTTAGAAATTTCTAGCAATTCTACAACTACTAGGATTTCCCAAGCATAGCATATAAGCAAAATATAACCATGCAAGACTAGCAAAATATTTCTAATGCATAGTTGAAAAACATAGGGATAAAATCATGAAGCACCACTTGCCTTGGTAGTTTGGAGAGTAGCTACAATCCTCACAATCACAATCACTATTTGCACCAAAATCTACACATAAAATCATAGCACCAAATCACATACAAAATAAATACAAGCAAAAATATATGGATGCATGCAATATGATATGTGATGATTTTCTAAACTCAACAAGATAAGTGCACAGTACTGGTTCATAAACAAGTTCAAAACTTGCCAAACAAACTTTATTTGGACATTAAAACATTTCCTAAATATTTGTAATATACAAAATAGGCCTACACATGTTTCTGTAAATAAAACTATTTTAACAGAAACAAAACATTAAACACATTGCATAAATGGAAAGGGATTTCTCTCCTGATTCCATTGATATAAAAATCATCAAATTTGGACGTGGGAATCAAAATTTATGAAGTAAACAAGTTTTAATATCTAATAGATCTAATTCCAGTTTTTAAATTCAAATCCTAGCCACGCGGCGTGCTCCTATTGGTTGATACCGCTTCACTCAGGATCACACACATGAGCCGTTAGATCTAACTTAATCTGCACGGCCCAGATCTGCTCGTACCCCTTCGCGTAAGTGATCTATCTAGCCCATCGGATCTAGATCCAACGGTTCGCGATCAAGCGACCAAACTCTGGCGGCGCTAGCGGTGGCGAGTGGCGGCGGCGGCTCTGTCCACGGCGGCGCAGTGGCTACAAGGGGTTTTGGGGTCGTCGGAGATGCTTACCAGACTCGAGGCGGTGTGCTGAAGCTCAACATGGCGGTGGCTGGTCAAGGGGCGCACAGATGCAGCGGCAGGGTCTCTTCGGAGTTGCTGGCGGCGTCAGGTGCTTGTTGACGAAGATGTTGCCGAGGTTCTGCGTCGGCCTAGCACGAGACGGATGGGTTAGGAGGTGCGCAAGGTCTCGGATATCATGATAGCATCACAGGGAAGGCAAGGGGCGGTCGCGTTTTACCTTAATCGCTCGCCGGAGTTGGAGACGGCGTCGGGAACTTGCGATGCTCGCTGGAGTCGACGACCTGGGGCAGTACAGGACGAACTAATGATGTCAGTAGGATCGCAAGAAGGTTGCGAAGCAGTTCGCATGAACCAGAGAGGAAGGCGCGCACGGAGCTCACAAGGATTGGTCACCGGAGTTGGTTCTGTCTGCGGCGAGGCAATGGCAATTACTGGCAGCCTGGAGGCGCTTCGGGATGGCTTTGTTGGGGGAAATGGCCGCGAGGGGGAGAGGGTCTTATAGCCAGAGCGGGGGCGAAAATCACGCGAGGAAACGCCGGCAATAACTCTGGTTTTAAAATGCGATAGTGAATGGCGGAGGAAACAACCGGTGACGTGGTCGTGGGCGTGATTTGGGGAAGACGGTGGTGAGCTGGCGAGGGTCCACCGGTCAGTGACTCATTAGGTAGCACGGGTGCGGTGAGAAAAACAGGAGGAGAGGGAAATCCCGGGTGGGCTGGCTGTTGGGCTTGATTCGCTTGTTGGGCCAAAATCCTGGCGCGAGCCTTTTTCATTTTCCTTATTCTTTTTCTTTTTCTGAATGAATTTCCAGGAACCCTTTTCAAATGATTTCAAAAGCTATTTGAATTCAAACCTTTTCAGGATTTTTGTAGTGTGCAACATTCATATTTCTGGGCATATAAACAGGTGGTCTCTCTATACAAGCTTGGTTCTTTTGATCAAACAAAATAAATAGTGACAAAGCACTTGGTTTGATCAAGTTTTGAAAATGGTTTTAAATTCACATTTGTTTTGCCAATTTTTGGTTTTAAGCAATAGCAAGCAAGCAAAACATTCTGAGGGCAACAAGGTTTGGTTTTGAACAAATAATTTCCCATTGGGAAGTGGTAGCTGATTTATGCTTGATCACATAAAATAATGAGCACATGTTCTCTAGTTTTTGGAATTGATTTTGAAATGAACTCTACATGATCATGGATGCATGGATGATATGCATGAGTTTTGAAACATGATTTTAGGGATGTTACAGGACTGGAAAGAATCCCAGTTTGTCTTTTCTAAATATTTGGGGTTGTGATGCATTTGTCAAGCGACTTCAGTCGGACAAGGTAACACCCAAATCGGATAAGTGTATTTTCATGGGATATCCGAGGGAAACCTTAGGGTATTACTTCTACAACCGAGAAGAGGGCAAAGTGTTTGTCGCTCGTAAAGGTGTTTTTCCTAGAGAAAGAGTTTCTTGCAAAGGGAACGAGTGGAAGGACAGTGCAACTTGAATAAGTTCAAGATGAGCCAGTCGGGGATGCTTCTACCAGTGATGCTATTGTAGCAGAACAAGTTGAGGAACCCGTGGCAATAGAAGCACCATAACCACGAAGATCGGCGAGGCTCCGCGAAGTGCAGGAATTATTATTGTTAGACAATGATGAGCTTGCGACCTATGCAGAAGAGATGGTGGACCCAGACTCTGAGAAATGGCTGATCACCATGAGATCCGAGATAGAGTCCATGGGAGACAATCAAGTTTGGAGCTTGGTTGACCTGCCTGATGGTTTTAAAGCCATCGAGTGCAAATGGATCTATAAGAAGAAGATTGATATGGATGGAAATGTTCACATCCATAAATCTCGAATTATTGCAAAAGGTTTTCGAAAAGTTCACGGAGTTGACTATGATGACACTTTATCACCTATAGCGATGCTTAAATCTATACAGATAATTCTAGCCATTTCTGCACATTTCGACAATGAAATATGGCAGATGGATGTCAAGACGGCTTTCCTAAATGGAATCCTAACTGAGGACGTGTATATGATGCATCCCGAAGGTTTTGTCGATCCAAACAATGCTAGAAAGGTATGCAAACTTATAAAGTCCATTTATGGGCTGAAGCAAGCATCTCGGAGTTGGAACATTCGATTTGATCAAGTTGTAAAGGAGTTTGGCTTCATCAAAAACAAACAAGAACCTTGTGTTTACAAGAAGGAAAGTGGGAGAGCACTTGTATTTCTAATCTTATATTTAGATGACATATTGCTGATTGGAAATGACATTCCTATGCTTGAGTCTGTTAAGACCTCGTTGAAAAATAGTTTTTCGATGAAGGACTAGGGAGAAGCGGCATATATTTTGGGCATCAAGATCTATAGAGATAGATCAAGGAGGCTAATTGGATTAATCCAGAGTACATACATTGACAAAGTGTTGAAGTGGTTCAGCATGGAAGAGGCTAAGAAAGAGTTCTTGCCCATGTCTCACGGCATAAAACTCATTCAGACTCAGTGTCCTTCGACTAATGATGAGCGTGAGAGCATGAGCAGGGTTCCATATGCTTCGGCTATTGGATCCATCATCTATGCAATGATATGTACTCGCCCAGATGTTTCCTATGCTCTAAGTGTTATGAGAAGATACCAGGCTGATCCAGGCGAAGGTCACTGGACAGCTGTAAAGAACATCCTGAAGTACTTGAAAAGGACTAAGGATGTGTTCCTAGTTTATGGAAGTGAGGATGAACTCAGTGTAAGGGGTTACATAGATGCGAGTTACCTTAATGACTCAGATGACTCCAGATCGCAATCTGGTTATGTGTTTTTCATGAATGGTGGTGCTGTGAGTTGGAAAAGTTCAAAGCAAGATATGGTGGCCTCCTCTTCAACAAAAGCTGAATATATTGCCGCCTCAGAGGCTACAAAGGAAGCTGTTTGGATTAGGAATTTCCTGATCACTCTTGGTGTGGTTCAGGGTGCGTCCAATCCCATGGACGTTTATTGTGACAACAATGGTGCTATTGCACAAGCCAAGGAGCCTAGACAGCACCATAAGAAAAAACATATTCGCATGCGTTACCATCAGATTCGTGAGTTCGTTGAGGATGGTAGTGCCATGATATGCGAAATACACATAGACTCAAATGTTGCTGATCCTTTTACAAAGCCACTCCCGCAGCCTGCGCATGAGGCGCACACAAGAGAAATAGGTGTTAGATACAATCTAGATTAACTCTAGTGCAAGTGGGAGACTGAAGGAAATATGCCCTAGAGGCAATCATAGAGATGATTATATTTCTTATGTATCCATGAGTTATTGTAATGTTCCTTGAATATCCATATCAGGCAACTTGTATTGATTGACAATTGTGTGAATTGTTTATGAAACTCTTTACTTGTACGATTATCCAAATAGTTGTCCCTAGTCGGAGTTCATGTGAGGACACACATGAATATTATACTAGCACATTGATTGGTTGATGACTATGTTTCGCAAGTCATAGACATGGAGATGTCTAACCAATGATGTGGACACATGTTATGAACATGGGGTTGTACTGACCCAACTTGAGACTGGCAATTATACTTGCATCTCTCTCTACACATCGTGTACATTTTGTCCTTAGACCTGATATTGTCGCATGTACTTCAGATGTGGATCGACCTACTTTGGGGCTATCAGACGCTACTCCGTAACTGGGTAGTTATAAAGTAGTTTTCGGGTTTGTCCTAAAGCATGCTGCAAGGCATGGTCAATCAAGATGGGATTTGCCCCTCTCTACTTGAGAGAGATATCTCTGGGCCCCTCGAGTGATCGGATCCAGAAATGCATGGCCATGCTACATAAGGTTAAGAGTTAACATAGTAAAGGGATTCCGAATCACAGTATCGAGAAAGGGAGGCCATCTTGGAGCTAGACCAAATATCGTGAGGCAAAGGGAAAAACATGTACTAAACCTTGTGATGGTTCGTCCGATATGATCTTTGTATGCGTCTAGGAGTGGGCACATCTTGCTAGAGGCTGCTACCAACTATTGATACTTAAGGGGCTGGAAGCCTAATGAGGATTAGATCCAAATTAGACCAGGGTTAGGCTACTAATGGGCTGCTAATGTAGAAGCCCACTCGGGACGCCTATATAAGAGAGGGCGGGGCTAGCTAACCTGGGTTAGACCATTCCACCCAGCCGCCACTCCTCACGCCTGTGTTGCGCGCGCGGACCTAGCAGTCCGGTGTTTGACGCTTCCACCCCGCACGTGTGGATACCTTAGAGGTGTTGTATCTGTGGCACTTGGACGAGCCGCGCAAGGGGAGCTGTGATGGGTTAAGCAACATAGTAAATCAAAAAAATTCTACGGATGCGAACGGGAAAAGCCAAGATCTAATCTAGGAGATGCAAACAACGAGCGGGGATAGATGAGATCTTCATACCCTTGAATATTCACACATCGGAACGTTCAACGGAACGTGGTTGATGTAGTCGTACTAGCTTCTCCTCCTCACTATCCGATCCGATCCAACACCGCAAGTGGCGATGCCTCCGAGAGATGCACCTGTACGGCACCTCGACGTCTCCTCCTTCCTCGGTCCAGAAAGTGGGGTGGAGAGATAGATTGGATCTACAACACGACGGCGTGGTGCAAAAGGTGGAGAGTTTCTGCGGCAGGACTTCGCCTAAGCGCAGTCGGGAGAGAGAGAGAGGAGGGCAGCAGGTAGGCGGCTAGGGTTGAGGAGGAGTGGGGGGAGGGTGCGCCCCTGCCCTCTTTATATAGAGGGCTGGCCGGCTGCCCCCTTGCTCCTCCTCCAAGCCTAGGGCCGGCGGCGACATGGGAGGAGTGGGGGGCAAGTTTCCCCCCCTTCTAGAAGCTCTCCCTAGGGTTTCCCCTAGGGCTTGGCCGGCTGGGCCTATGGGGCCTTGTGCCCCTAGCCCAATGCGGCCAGGGCACTCCCTCGTAGGCCCACGCCCCCTCCTGACAAGTGGGGCCATGTTGGTCCCACTCTGGAAGGTTCTAGAAGTTTCCGGTACAATACCGAATAATCCGAAACAATTCCGAAATCCAAAAACTACTTTCCCTTATATGCATCTGATTCTCTGGACCATTCCGGAACCTCTCGTGATGTCCTCGATCTCATCCGAGACTCCGAACAAAAACTCATAAACCAATTATCCATTCTATCCTAGCATCGAGACACGTTAAGTGTGTGACCCTACAGGTTCGAGAATATGCAGACATGATCTTCTATCAATAATCAACAGCGGGGTCTGGAAACCCATATTGACTCCCACACATTCATCGATGATCATATCGGATGAACTACGATGCCAGGATTCAATTAATCCCATATATATTCCCTTCGTCACGTGATATTTTACTTGCCCGAGATTCGATCGTCGGTATCGGCATACCTAGTTCAATCTCGTTCACAGCAAGTACTTTACTCGTTCCGTAATCCGATATCACTTTGTGATTAACTCCTTAACCACGTGCTTGCAAGCGGTGTTGATATCGATTACCGAGTGGGCCCGAAGTATATCTCTCCGACTTGGGAGGGACAAATCCCATCTCGATACATACAACCCAACAAGTACTTTCCGATCACCTGAGAGACACCTTTATGATCACCCTCTCATAGGATGACGTTTGATGACCTCAAAGGAATAGAACATTTGACATAAGAAAAAGCTTCACAAAGATGAACACGATGACACGATCTAATTGCTCTGCTTGATTTGGGTTTGTCCATCATATCATTCTCCCAATGATATGATCTCATTATTAATCGATAACTCATGTCTATGGTTAGGAAACCTTAACCATCATTAATCAATGAGCAAGTACATAGAGGCGTACTAGGGACATGGCGTTGTTCATAAACCACACAAGTATCAAAGTTTCCACTTAATACAATTCTAGCATGGAATATAAACTTTATTATGAACAACATTATAATAATAACATCTTTATTATTGCCTATAGGGCATAATTCCAATAGTCTCCCACTTGCACTAGATGCAATAATCTAGTTTACATCTGGCAACAATCTAACACCCATGGCACTAAGGTGCTGATCATGTTTTGCTCGCGGCAGAGGTTTAGTCAACGGATCTACGACATTCAGAGCCGTATGTACTTTGCTAATCTTCAGATCTCCATCTGTTATATAATCTCAAATTATATGAAATTTGCGGTTGATATGCTTGGTCTTTGGATGATATCTTGGTTCCTTAGCCAGTTCTATGGCGCTAGTGTTGTCACACAATATCTCCAGTGGGTCCAAGGCACTTGGAACCATACCAAGCTCAGTGATGAAGTTCCTGATCCAAACTCCTTCACTTGATGCTTCTGCAGCAGCCATGTATTCCGCTTCTACTGTAGATCCCGCGATCACGCTGTCCTTGCAGCTTCTCCAGCTCAAAGCTCCTCCATTCAAAATATAAACATATCCTGTCTGAGATTTAGAATCATCCTTGTCAGTGTCGAAACTAGCATCGACGTAACCTTTTACGACGAGCTGTTCATCACCTCCATAGACTAAGAACATTTATTTAGTTCTATTTAAATACTTTAGGATGTTATTCACGGCTGTCCAGTGTTCCACTCCTGGATCACTTTGGTATCTGCTCGTCAAACTAAGAGCATTGGACACATTCGGTCTAGTACATAGCATGGCATACATGATAGATCCTATGGTCGAGGCATAAGGCACTTTGCTCATAGCTTCTCTATCGTTTACCGTAGCTGGACACTGAGCCCTGCTCAATATCTTACCTGACAACATAAGCACTGAACCTTTCTTTGCCTTATCCATTCTGAACCTTTTCAGAACTTTGTCTAGGTATGTACTTTGGCTTAAAGCTATCAGGCGTCTTTGTCTATCTCTATAGATTTTGATGCCCAATATATAAGCATCTTCCCCTAGGTCTTTCATTGAAAAACATTTGTTCAAATAACTCTTCACATCGTTAAGCATGTCAATGTCATTTCCGATAATCAATATGCCATCCACATATAGTACCAAAAATGTCACTGAGCTCCCACTCACTTTCTTGTAGATGAAAGCTTCGTAGCAATTTGGAACAAATCCAAAGCTCTTGATCACTTGATCAAAACGAAGGTTCCAACTCCGAGATGCTTGCTTCAGTCCATTAAAGGAACGCTGAAGTTTGCACACCTTATCAGCATCCTTAGGATTGACAAAACCTTCGGGTTGCATCATATACAACTCTTCATCAATGTTGCCATTGAGGAACGCAGTCTTGACATCCATCTGCCATATTTCATAATCATGAAACGCAGCAATTGCTAATAAAATCCGAATGGACTTAAACATCGCTACGGGAGAGAAAGTCTCATTGTAGTCAACACCTTGAACTTGTCGAAAACCTTTCGCGACAAGCCGTGCTTTATAGACAGTAACATCACCATCCGCATCCGTTTTCTTCTTGAAAATCCATTTGCACTCAACGGCCTTTCGGTCGCTAGGAGAGTCCACCAAAGTCCATACATGGTTTTCGCTGATGGATCCCAATTCGGATTTCATGGCCTCTGGCCATTTCTCAGTGTCTGGGCTCATCATTGCTTCCTCATAGTTCGCAGGTTCACTGTTGTCTACTAACAAGACAGTTAAGACAGGGTTGTCGTACCACTCAGGAGGGGCACGCGACCTTGTCGACCTGCGACGTTCAGTAGTAGCATCGTCTTAAGCTTCATGATCCTTGTCATTAGCTTCCTCTATTGTTGGTGCAGACGGCACTGGAACAATTTCAGGTGCTGCGCTACTCTCCAACTCAAGAGAAGGTTCAATAACCTCGTCTAGCTCTATTTTCCTCCCACTCACTTCTTTCGAGATAAACTCCTTCTCAAGAAAGGATCCGTTCTTTGCAACAAACACTTTGCCTTCGGATCTATGATAGAAGATATACCCAATAGTTTCCTTAGGGTATCCTATGAAGACACATTTCTCCGCTTTGGGTTCGAGCTTGTCCGACATCAACTTCTTGACGTAAGCCTCGCATCCCCAAACTTTAAGAAATGACAACCTAGGTTTAGCACCAAACCACAGTTCATACGGTGTCGTCTCAACAGATTTAGATGGTGCCCTATTTAAAGTGAATGCAGCGGTTTCTAATGCATAACCCCAAAATGATAAGGGCAAATCTATAAGAGACATCATTGATCGCACCATATCTAATAGAGTTTGATTCCGGCGTTCAGACACACCATTGCGCCGTGGTGTTCCGGGTGGCGTGAGTTGCGAAACGATTCTCCTTGCTTTAAGATGTGTGAGAAAATCATAACTGAAATATTCACCTCCACGATCGGATCGTAGAAATTTAATTTTCCTGTTACGATGGTTTTCCACTTCGTTCTGAAATTCCTTGAACTTTTCAAATGTTTCAGATTTATGTTTCATTAAATAGATATACCCATATCTACTTAAGTCATCAGTAAAAGTGAGAAAATAGCGATATCCACCGCGTGTCGAAACACTCATTGGTTCGCATACATCGGTATGCATGATTTCCAAAAAGTCTGTTGCTCGCTCCATTATACCGGAGAACGGGGTTTTGATCATCGTGCCCATGAGGCACGGCTCGCACATGTCAAATGATTCAAAATCAAGAGACTCCAAAAGTCCATCAGAATGGAGTTTCTTCATGCGTTTTACACCAATATGACCTAGACGGCAGTGCCACAAATAAGTCGTATTATCACTCTACCTTGCATCTCTTAGCCTCAATGTTATGGATGTGTGTTTCATTGCTTTCGAGATTCAGAAGAAATAAACCATTCATAGCAGGTGCATGACCATAAAAGATGTTACTCATATAAATAGAACAACCATTATTCTCCAATTTAAATGAATAACCGTCTTGCAATAAACACGATCCAGATATGATGTTCATGCTCAACGCAGGCACATAATAACATTTATTGAGGTTTAAAACTAATCCTGAAGGTAAAACTAAGGAGAGTGTGGCGACGGCCATCACATCAACTCTTGATCTGTTGCCAACGCGCATCGTCACCTCATCCCTCGCTAGCCGCCGTCTATTCCGTAGCTCCTGTTTCGAGTTACAAATATTAGCAACTGAACCAGTATCAAATACCCAGGCACTACAACGAGGGTTAGTAAGGAAAACATCAATAACATGTATATCAAATATATCTTTGATGGTGCCAGCCTTCTTGTCCGCTAAGTACTTCGGAAAGTTGTGCTTCCAGTGACCCTTGTCCTTGCAATAGAAGCACTCAGTGTCCGGCTTAGGTCCAGACTTGAGCTTCTTCTCTGCAGGGGCAACGCGCTTACCGCTGCCCTTCTTGAAGGGCTTCTTTGCACCCTTACCTTTCTTAAATCTGGGGGGCTTGTTGACCATCAACACATGATTATCTTTCTTGATGTCCACCTCGGTAGCTTTCAGCTTAGCGAAGAGCTCAGTGATCGTATCAGTGGAACCAATCTGATGATGAGTAACTACAAAACCTTTGTAGCTACGAGGGAGTGATTGCAGAACTCTATCAACCTTGAGCTCCTCTGGAATCTTGCAGTCCAGTTGCTCAAGGCGTTGAGTGTAGCTCGACATCTTAATGGCGTGCTCACTAACGGAACTCCCTTCATCCATCTTGCAGTTAAAGAATTTCTCAGAGATCTCATATCTCTCAAAACGGGCCTGAGTCTGAAACATAGTTTTCAGTTCCTCAAGAATCTCAAAGGGCCCGGGGAACTCCTAAAAACAATTTTGAAGGTCTGATTCCATAGCAAACAACATGGTGCTCTTAATCACACCATAATCATCCTTGCGCGACTGATAAACAGCTTTCTCGTCAGCCGGCGCATCTACAGCAGGGGTGTCACCTAGCGCTTTCTCAAGGAAATAGTCCTTTTGTCCGCCAGAGAGAATGATTCTCAGATTGCGGAACCAGTTGGTGAAGTTATACCCATTGTTCTTAAGCTTTTCTTTCTCAGCAAAAACGTTGAAGTTGAAGTTGGACTTAGCCATTTGATCTACAAAATTTGCAAGTACAATTTAGACTATGTTCATGATAACTAGTTCAACTTAATCAAATTACTAGATGAACTCCCACTAAATTCAACATCCCTCAAGTTGTATAGTGAACATGATCCAAATTCACCACACCTAATCCGATCTTCACGAGAAGAGATGTGGTTTCAATGGTGGACAACAAAGTGTCGATCATATCATTCATATGACTCATGCTTAACCTTTCGGTTCGTGTGCTCCGAGGCCATGTCTGTACATGCTAGGCTCGTCAAGTCAAACCCAAGTATTTCCGCGTGTGCAAAACTGGCTTGCACCCGTTGTATGTGAACGTAGAGTTTATAACACCCGATCATCACGTGATGCTTGAACACGATGAACTTTCACAACGGTGCATACATGGGGAGAACACAGTTTTATCTTGATCTGTAAGTGAGGAATCATCTTATAATGCTACCGTCGCGATCTAAGCATAATAAGATACATAAAAGGATAAACATCACATGCATATAATTTTATGTGAGATGGTATGGCCAATCTCCGCGCAATGATCTCCATCTTGTGCATGTTAGGATGATCTCCATCACTCCACCATGATTGCCTCCACCACGAATAGCAACTACAACTATTGCTTACTACTTAGCGATAAAGTAAAGCTATTACATGGCGTATAAGAATTTGACACACAGGTCATACACAATTATAAAGACAACCATATGGCTCCTGCCGGTTGTGTACTCATAGACATGCAAGTCGTGAAACATTACAAAACATGATCATTGCATACAACATACACATCACATCTTGGGCCATACCATATCACAAAAACACTCCCTGCAAAAACAAGTTAGACGCCTCTACTTTGTTGTTGCATGTTTTACGTGGCTTATGGGAGTAAGAAGCTAAGAACGATTCTTACCTACGGAGAGCCACAACGGTGATATTATGGTTGCCAACATCCGGTGTAAATCCCATGACAACTATAGTGAGAGAAACTGGTATCCACCAGCCGCATGTGTGGAACAAGCCACACGTCAAGTGCGGAGCCGGTTTTGCGAACGAGGTCGCGTAAAGTTGGCCTGGACCGCTTCGATCTCACTATCCCGTGTCATAAGAAGTACACAAACAAGAGGCTTGCAACATAAAACATCAACGCCCGCAACAAGCATGTTGCATCCTACTCGTGAAACACATCTACACATATATCTAGCTCTGATATCACTAATGGGTTTCGTAGCATAGTAAATCAAAAAAAATCTACGAATGCAAACGGGAAAAGCCAGGATCTAATCTAGGAGATGAAAACAACGAGGGGGATAGATGATATCTTCATACCCTTGAAGATTTGCACAGCGGAACATTCAACGGAACGTGGTTGATGTAGTCATACTAGCTTCTCCTCCTCGCGATCCGATCTGATCCAACACTGCAAGTGGAGATGCCTCCAAGAGATGCACACCTATGGCACCTCGATGTCTCCTCCTTCCTCGGTCCAGCAAGTGGGGTGGAGAGATAGATTGGATCTACAACACGACGGAGTGGTGCAAAAGGTGGAGAGTTTCTGCGGCAGGGCTTCGCCTACGCGCAGTCGGGAGAGAGAGAGAGAGAGAGAGAGAGAGAGAGAGAGAAGAGGGAAGCAGGTAGGCGGCTAGGGTCGAGGAGGAGTGGGGGGAGGGTGCGACCCTGCCCTCTTTATATAGAGGGATGGCCGGCTGCCCCCTTGCCCCTCCTCTAAGCCTAGGGCCGGCGGCCACATGGGAGGAGTGGGAGGCAAGTTTCCCCCCCTTCTAGAAACTCTCCCTAGGGTTTCCCCTAGGGCTTGGCCGGCTGGGCCTATGGGGCCATGTGCCCCTGGCCCAATGCGGCCAGGGCACTCCCTCGTAGGCCCACGCCCTCTCCCGACAAGTGGGGCTACGTTGGTCCCACTCCGTAAGGTTCTAGAAGCTTCCGGTACAATACCGAACAATCCGAAACAATTCCGAAATCCAAAAACAGCTTTCCCTTATATGAATCTTATTCTCCAGACCATTCCGGAACCTCTCGTGATGTCCTGGATCTCATCCGAGACTCCGAACAAAAACTCATAAACCAATTATCCATTCTATCCTAGCGTCGAGACACGTTAAGTGTGTGACCCTACATGTTCGAGAATATGCAGACATGATCTTCTATCAATAATCAACAGCGGGGCCTAGAAACCCATATTGACTCCC
Organism: Avena sativa; assembly: GCA_916181665.1. NCBI lineage: Eukaryota > Viridiplantae > Streptophyta > Magnoliopsida > Poales > Poaceae > Avena > Avena sativa. The sequence goes on from OV702297.1 coordinate 255,977,180, forward strand.
ACACATTCATCGATGATCATATCTGATGAACCACGATGCCAGGATTCAATTAATCCCACATATATATTCCCTTCGTCACGCGATATTTTACTTGCCCGAGATTCGATCATTGGTATCGGCATACCTAGTTCAATCTCGTTCAGAGCAAGTACTTTACTCGTTCCGTAATCCGATATCACTTTGTGATTAACTCCTTAACCACGTGCTTGCAAGCGGTGTTGATATCGATTACCGAGTGGGCCCGAAGTATATCTCTCCGACTTGGGAGGGACAAATCCCATCTTGATACATACAACCCAACAAGTACTTTCCGATCACCTGAGAGACACCTTTATGATCACCCTCTCATAGGATGACGTTTGATGACCTCAAAGCTTTCTTCCGATACCAAGGAGTTGCATTATCTCATGGTCTAAGGAATACACTATTTGACATAATAAAAAGCTTCGCAAAGATGAACACGATGACACGATCTAATTGCTCTGCTTGATTTGGGTCTGTCCATCATATCATTCTCCCAATGATATGATCTCATTATTAATCGACAACTCATGTCTATGGTTAGGAAACCTTAACCATCATTAATCAATGAGCTAGTCCATAAAGGCGTACTAGGGACACAGCGTTGTTCATAAACCACACAAGTATCAAAGTTTCCGCTTAATACAATTCTAGCATGGAATATAAACTTTATCATGAACACGAACTATAATAATAACATCTTTATTATTGCCTCTAGGGCATAATTCCAACAAGCTGCTCGTGGGACGAGGACAAGGAGGAGACGTAGAACGTCTACACTACCTCAACGCGCTTCAACATGTTCTACAACCGCGCGTCTAGTGGTAATCCCGTGATCTATGACAACACTAATCCTGGTTTACGCGATAGAAAATTTTGATTTCGCTGGTTTATCCTACCCGTATTCCTTCAAGTTGCCTCCCATTGTGGGACAGGTGAATTTCGGAGCTTCGTTCCGGGCGGAATCTGCGTGTGCAGGAATCGGCAAAACAATCTCCATGGGTCGTGTGGTCTATGCCAGTGATTCTGGCTAGGGAACCTGTGATAACCTACATGATCATGTCCATCAGTGATATCAACATCTACCTCGGCTTCGTTGAACCCGCCCAACCCACCCTTGAGGTGATGACCATGGCGGAAGAAAAATATGGATCTTCTCTATCCACCGAGCCGGAAGAGTTCAAGATCCCGGAAAAACCTGAACCCGCCGAGCCTGCTCCTGTATTGGAAGAAGTGGTGTAATAAAAATCCGTATCTGATCTCCTTGTTGAGATCGGATACACGGATGAGGAGTATATTCGCTTCGAATCCGACTTTGTCGATGCTGAAGAAGAAAAATCGTTCTCAAGGTACATGACTGAGAAGACGAGACGCACCTACTAATTGCTTGTTGGAAACAGAAGTAAGGATGCTCCGGTACCCCAAGACCATGAACAAGAATAAGCAACGTGAGATCTGGATCCAACTCTATCGATGGTGGATCCGGAAACGATTCAGTTCTTGATGCAATCAAAGAAAGTGCCGACTTACCTGATTCCCCTCAGGACTCAATAACGTCGCAAGAGATTCGATATTTCGAGAAAGAGATAGAGGCATACAAAGAGGAGTATGCCTCCAAACCAGCGCAAGGTGAGTCGGAGACCCCTCTGAGTCCATATGATAGCATGGGCGAAGATTACACCACGCAAGATGACATGGACACTAGAGATTCATCCGAGGTCCCGAAGCCAACTACTATGGAAAGTACCGACAGAAGTATATTTCCCGGTACCGGACTGACATCCTTCTTTTCCATCGGTATGCACGTTAAGGCTACTGGACGGTCAAATAAGAAGAAGAAGAATAACAGGAATATGACACCGGTAGAGCCGCAGGTCGAGGAAGCCAACAAAGAACAAGTTGACGAAGAGATTGAGATGGAGAATCAAGACGAAGATCCGATTAATCCCACACCGATCGACCCTCCTGTGGATGGACACGTTGTCACCAAAGGTGCACGTGAAATTTACGGAGACGCTCTCACGATACCAATCCCAACTTCTTTGGATCTTACTCCGAATGAGTTGGAGAAAAGGGCTGCGGACCTAGAAAAGCACTGCTTGTTTTTGCTCAAGGAAGTTGCATGCATCGTCAAGCTCAGATAGCAGTTAGACAGTAATCCTGCCGAATACTAGTCAGAATTCAAGTGACTACCAAACAAGACAAGGGTAGGTCCGGTTCTTGCTAATAGGAACCCGAATGTCCACAGATATTTATTCGATGCTAAATCTGAAGAGAATATCCGAGTCTACAGCATGCTAGTGGAGAATGTTTCGGCTGCTCGGGCTATCCTCGCCAATAATCTGTTTCCAGAATAGGTCTGACAATGCATAGCGTTGCTTGACAAGGGATTGAAACAACAGGAGATGGCCGCATCATTCAGTTGCAAGTTGGCCTCAAAGTCGTAATTTTGCCACACGGACGCAGGTCAAAGCACTGATGAAAGACACCGTAGGGATACGGATCAACGTCACAGTCCCCAGGAGGAAGAAAATTCAAGGACCAGATCAAACGGTCACCATAGCAGGGTCGTGTGGGACTGGTCGAGAGTTATTCCGGCTACGTCTAAATATGCCATCAAGGCATTGGTGCCTCACCAGGGCCGTCGGCGGCAGAATAATCGCCACAGAGAAGACCCGGAGGTGCGCCGGCAGCGAGAACAAGATCGGTTAAAAATGCCACCCCTAAGCCGTCCCGCTGGTAACGCTGGACAAAGAGATGACCCGGACCGTCCTGAATCAAGTAGGAACGGAGCCCAAAGAAATCAAGCTCGGAGTTAGCGTAATGAGGCTCCACCACCGCGTCGTTTAGCCAAAAATGTCCTGCCAGAGCCACCACCACTGTCCGACAGCGACCATCAAGGATCTCATCGCAGCCATGGAAGCCGTAGAGGCAGAGGTGGCGATGGTGGAAGGACAAGTAGGAATCCGACTCCCCCGCGCAAAAGCCGCGAGCCCCCAAGGCGCAAATCTCTCTCACCAATCGTCACTCACCATCACATTGATTCAAACATAGTAGCGCGGCGGTACAAGGAAGAGGATGTAGATTTGGTACCCAGATGCTTTGGCCCACATATCCGTCGAACCAAATTTCCGGTTGACTTTGGCATTGCCAAGCACATTCAACCCTATGACAGCGAAGCTCGGCCAGATACTTGGCTTCAAGATTTTTTCCAGGCTTCCTACATCACCAAAGGAGGAAACAGCCTGGTTGCAGTCCGAGATCTTCCACTTATGTTGCGGAAGACGACTCGATCATGGGTCAATGAGCTACTAGAGAATTAAATTCACAACTGGTATGATATGCAAAGTGTGTTCTTTACAAACTTCGAGGGAACACACAGGATTCCTTGCACAGTTGGAGACTTGCAGCGTTGCACTCAGAGACCTGGAGAAACCTACGGGGAGTACCTCTGATGCTGGATCGACATGAAAAACTCCTGCGATGGAGTAAATGAGCAAACTACGATTGAAGCTTTAATTGCAGGACTCCTAGTCATACTTTTGCATCATAGACTAAAGCCTGACCATGTCACAGATCTGGGAGTGATGATAGAAACAATGAGCAAGTATGCTAATGCCGATGACGATTAAGAAGGACTGCTGAATATTCTAGACAACTGAAACACGGCCAAGCAGCAGAAACAACAAACTCAGAAGCGCAAGAATACCTCGAAAGATAAACCGGCTCCGGACAACGCAGCATCTAACGCAACATTTGGATCTAGAGGACGAGGAGGGCGTGGAGGCGGCCAGGGACGAGGTCGTGGAACTTCTCGGGTCCAAGGTAGAGGAGATCAACATCCCGGAAAATCATATTCCGGTCCGACATCGCCAACAACCGTTTTGTACAACCCATGGACGCGAGTGGAGGTTCTACCCACAAGAATTCTGAGTGTCATTTCAATGACCACATCAAAAATACGAATCCGCTGGCTACCGATCCAAGTGACGAAAAGTAAAGAAAAAATCCAAGAAAGGCAAGGAGCCCAAGCAAGATTCCGACATGGATGAAGCAGATGCTCCACAACCCAAGTCGGATGGAAAGAAGGATTATCCCACAAAGAAATACGCATACGTCTGCTTCCTTGGGACTTAGCCGGCTAAAGTCAAAAAGGTGGTTCTCCATGAGCTCAATGCCACGGTTCCAGTTGTTCCCTAGTTCCTGGATTGGTCGGATGTAACCATCACCTTTGACCGCACATATCACCTAAGGAAAACACATATTCGGGGAAACTACCCTATGGTAGTCAATCCTCTTATTGACGGCTATGAGTTCTTTAAAACTCCAATGGACTGTGGTAGCAGTATCAACATCCTCTACATTGAAACACTTCACCGCATGAAGATCCACGAGAGCTAGTTGAGTTATAGAAGTGTAACTTTTCATGGCATTGTACCAGGGAGACAGGAGGATTCTCTAGGTGAGATCACACCGGACGTAACATTCGGAACCCGATATAACTATCGGACCGAGCCACTCTCCTTCGAGGTGGTACCGTTCAAAAGTTCTTACCACGCCATCTTCGGGCGTCCGGCTTACTGGGCATTCATGGCCCGTCCCTGTTACATTTACAACATGATAAAACTTCCAATCCAAAGGGCATCATCACCATCCAGGGATATCCGAAAAAAGCACGAGACTGCAAGGAAGGATCTACCTACTTTGATGAAGCCATGCTGCACGCCTAGGAGTTCCAGATGCCCACCACGAAGAACAAGGTGTTGAAGCCAAGCATGCAGTTCAAGGCATTAGAAGAGACAAAGAAGACGTCGCTGAAGGATGACAATCCCTCCAAGATGAAGAACATAGGGGTAGGCTTAGACCGTGCATAGGAAAGCACGCTCGTCGAGATCCTCAAAGCTAATAGTGATATCTTCGCATGGCAGCCTTCTGACATGACTGGAGTACATAGGGCACTTGCCGAGCACTCGCTTAATGTGTACCCTGACGCTAACCCCGTCAAGCAGTCCTTACGACGGTTTGGTGATGAGAAGTGCAAAGCTATAGCTAAGGAATTATCCCGACTAGAATTAGCCAGATTTATCGCAGAGGTCATCCACGCTGATTGGGTGGCAAATACTATAGGATGTGCATTGATTATTTTGCCTTGAATAAGGCTTGTCCTAAAGATCCGTTCCCTTTCCCCAAAATCGATCAAGTTATCGACTCAACGGCAGGGTCAGAATTACTCTATTTTCTAGATGCATATTCCGGCTATCACCAAATACATATGAAATAATCGGATCTACTAAAGATGTCTTCCTTCACACCTTTCGGAACCTTATTCTATAAAACTATGCCTTTTGGCTTAAAGAACGCAAAATGCACAATGCGGCGCTTCCTTAACGATCAAATCATATGCAACGTCCATGTATACGTAGATGATACAGCAGTAATGTCCAAAAAGAAGGAAACACTTATTTCCAACTTAGAGGAAACATTTTCTAGCCTACAAAAAATCAACATAATGCTAAATCCGAAGAAGTGCTTCTTTGGAATTTCAGCCAAAAAATTGTTAGGTTTCATCGTGTCTGAAAGTGGCATAAAGGTGAACCGGGACAAAATTAAGGCTATACTCAACATTACCAGGCCAGCTCGCCTGAAGGATGTACAGTGTCTCACTGGTTGCATTGCAGCAGTGAGTCGGTTCGTTAGCCGACTCAAAAAAAGAGCCACGCCCTTATACAAGCTCTTTAAGAAAACCGACAAATTCTTCTCGACCATGAAGCCGCCATTGCTCTACAAAGTTTGAAAGATCTACTTTCCAATCCACCAATCCTCACGGCACCAGATCCACAGGAGACTATGTTACGTTGCATCACAGCGACTAACAAACTCATAAGGGTGGTAACATCAGTGGAGCACGAGGAAGAAGGCTATGATCATAAAGTGCAACGTGCAACATACTACCTGAGTGAGGTACTGACAACGTCAAAACAACGGTATCCACACAATCGAAAGCTAGCCTATGGAGTGTTTTTTGCCTCCACAAAGGGTTGTTTTGAGGTTCAACACATCCCTCGAGAAGAAAATGAGGAAGAATATGCTTTATCAATGATAGGCTCTATGCGGAAACAAGTCCCAGATGGCACTTTTCTAGAGCACCTAAAAGTCCCTTCCATCACAGGAGTTGATGAGGACTACCCGACGAAATCCGACTCACCTTTAGTAGCAGTTCTGGCTGTAATCCCTAGCTGGACAAAACCGTATCTGGATTTCTTAATAGATGGAAAATTACCCGAGGACGAAGTTCTAGGTCGACAGATTGTCCGATGAGCAAAATCCTATATGATAATCAATTGTGAGCTCTACAAGCGAGTGTGTCTGGGGTTTTCCAACGCTTTTTTTCTCTGGAAGAAGGATGGAAATCTTACGAGAAATCTACGAAGGCGAGTGTTGTCACCACGCTGCAGCCAAATCTTTAGTGGAAAAAGCTTTTAGACACGGATTCTTTTGGCTCACAACTAAGGCAGATGCCAAAGAACTGGTAAAAACATGCAGACGCTGCCAAAAGTACGCCCGTCAAGCACATGTTCCGGCTGGTCAGCTGAAAACAATCCCTATTACATGGCCATTTGTGGTCTGGGGGCTTGATATGGTAGGACCTTTTCGTACGGCAAAGTGTGGATTTACTCACCTACTAGTTATGGTGGATAAATTTACCAAATGGATTGAGGCTAAACCCGTAAGAAATTGCGATGGAGCTAAAGCCAGAAAGTTCGTCGTGGACGTAGTCATGAGATTCGGATATCCGCATAGCATTATTACCGACAAAAGGAGCAACTTTTCCATGGGAGAGTTGGCTGAATTCTGTGGAGAGCAAGGGATCCGACTTGATATTGCATCAATCGCACATCCACAAGCTAATGGACAAGTCAAAAGAACAAACAGTCTTATTTTATAAGGAGTTTCACCTCGCCTTGAGGCACCACTTCGTCATGCCGCGAGGGCTTGAGCGGAAGAATTACCGTATGTGATATGGAGCTTACGCATAACCACTACTAGAAAACAACCCTTTGGTTTGATCTCAACTATGTCACCACTCCCGGTTTGTTACGAACCGGGACTAGTGCTAGCACTTGTCCCGGGCCATGACGCCTCCAACGGCTAGTAATCGCGATAGCCTATAGTCCTGGGCCAGACTGGACCTCTAGTCCCGGTCCGTAATATGGCCCGGGAGTAGAAACCTAGAGCGGGCCAACTGCTCTTTTCGGGGACTATTAGTCCCGGGTCGTATCATGGCCCGGGACTAGTTGTATCGACATATAAATACAGCTTTGTGTCCACACGGCCCGAGCCATGGTGGTCATTTTACTCAAAGAAGCAAGCCGAGTTCATGCCATTTTTTTTCTCAAGATTTGTCAAGATTTAGTTTACAACCCCTAAATCCAAAGTTTTAAAAGGTTAGAACTTCATCCTTTCATCTCTTATTGCTACTTTAGCTCAATGCTCTAGAAGTATAGAGATATGGATTTGCTTGCATGCTCTAGAAGTAGAGGATTTTGAAATGTGTAACAAATTTTGATTAGGCACCTAGTTATTGAAAATTAAAATGTGTAATTTTAGAGTTTCAGAGCTTAGAATGGAATGAGGTTTTCACTGATAGAACAATAATCAAAAACTCCACATTTATCATGTTAATTGTTTCTACAATTCACAAATTTGTGCATGTAAATTTTTCAAAATTCAAAATTAATGCTCTAGAAGTTCTCATTACACCATCGCCCAAGAAAGAGCACCAACCAAAACAGTGGTGTCCACTTTGATGATACAGACAACAATGGGTCAAAGACCACATATTATGGTTACATAGAGGAGATATGGGAACTTGACTATGGTCCTACTTTTAAGGTCCCCTTGTTTCGGTGCAAATGGGTCAAGCTGACAGGAGGAGGGGTTGAGGTAGACAAGAAGTATGGAATGACATCATTGGATCTCAACAATCTTGGGTACTTAGACGAACCATTGGTCCTAACCAATGGTGTGGCTCAGGTTTTCTATGTGAAGGACATGTCTACCAAACCTAGAAAAAGAAAAAATAAGCAAAAGAATACATCAGACGATGAGCCAAAGCGCCACATAGTTCTTTCAGGAAAAAGAAACATCATGGGAGTGGAGGACAAGACAGACATGTCAGAAGATTGTGATAAGTTTCATAAAATTCCGCCCTTCGATGTGAAGGATGACCCAAGCATCACGTTAATGAATGAAGATGCTCCATGGATATGGCGCAATCAGAAAGGGACACACGCGAAAAAATGATGTGTAATAATGTAGTATTTTATGAATGAAGATGCTCCATGTGCCCATTTTATGTATTAAACATGGTGTGCAATCAAATAGGGGACAAGACTCGTTAGAACATGCATTGGATCTCTGAAGAAACAACATATTTTGTGAAGGTTTATCTTTAGTCCCGGTTGGAGAAACCAACCAGGATTAAAGGGATTGCGGTAGGCTGGGATAGGCAGCACTATTGACAGGGGCGAGTGTCGACATTATGTCGTGCTGCTTGTAAATTGTCCCGGATGGTGTCGCCAACCGGAACAAAAGATGAACCTTTAGTCCCGGTTGGAGACAACAACCGGGAGAAAACATGAGTCAGCACTAATGATAGGAGTGAGTGTCGACATTATGTCATGAGTGTCTACACTATGTCCTGCTACTTGTACTATAAATAGGCATCTTTGTGAGTCCTCAGGCATCTCCAAGATGGTTTGCGAGAGCAGGGACACCACTACGGCCAGTTTCAAGGAGATGCCGCTACAGCCTAGTCCTCCGGCATCTCCAAGAAACTGGTCATAGAGGCACTACCTAATATGTGAAATTAGTTAACTCCTAGGCGTATTGATCTAGTTAGAGAAGTTACCAGCTGCAAGATGGTGTGTGACAGCAGGGACACCACTACGGCCAGCTTTAGGGATATGCCGCCGGAGCCCAGTCCTCTGGCATGTCCCTAAAGTTGGTCATAGAGGCACTCCCTAATATGTGAACACACGCGTTTGGAGATCAGATCTTCATGGTAAGTACAAATCGGGACAACATCTTCATAGTTCGGGAAAGTAGTTCTACGAATCGGTACTAAAGGCCCCCCTTTAGTCTCGGTCCAGCCACAAGCCAGGACTAAAACTCAATACGTTTATTAACATTAAAAAACCGAGACTATGGAATCAGGACTAAAGGCCCCCCTTTAGTCCCGGTCCAGCCAGAAACCAGGACTAACACTCAATACACTTATTAATATTAAAAAACCGAGACTACGGAATCGGGACTAAAGGCTCCCCTTTAGTCATACTCATATCTAGCCGTATAGTATGCATCTTCAGGGTTGTCTTCGTGTTCGTCTTCCTCTTCGTCATCGTCGTCGTTGCTAGGTGCCCGCTGTTGGATCCTCAGCCCAGCCATGCCATATTGTGAGGGCACCTGCCACTCCGACCTCGGATTCATGATGCGTGGGGGAGGGGGCTCCTAGATGACGATGCCACTACACCCGCGGCCTTCACCGCCGCCACCCTTTTTATGGCTTTGTGCGGTTGCGAGTACCGTAGGCGAGGATGGTCTCCCCCAGCGATGTAGCGCATCATGCCGATGATAGTCCGGTTCTCCCACCACAGGCGGCGGCCGGTTTCATTGTGGTTCACCGGGGAGGTCCGTCACCCTCGTACCTGGCGAGCTCTTTTTCCTGCCGGTTAGCAAAGAAGGCATTCCATGTGTCATAGTTGTCGGGATCCCACTAGGGATCCATTCGCTGCTCCGGTGTGAACTCGTGGTAGAAGTGGTTCGCGATGGCCACCTGGCATGCGGAACCTTGAGGGACAGGAGGGACAAGAACCCTTCCAACGCTCAGCATCTAGCCGGCGGGCAGCGGTAGCCCCGCGGGCAAGGGTAGCTGGAGGCGCACAACTCCTCGGTCTCCTCGAGGGTCAGAATGGCCCAGTACGTGCTGTCCATTGTTGTGAGAAAGAGGAAGGTGTGGATGTGTGGATAGCCATGGCACGTTCGGCCTAGATATAGAGGGAAAGGGATGGAAAATTGGCGGGAGGCGGTGGGAAATGGCGGGAAATATGTTTAGTCCCGGTTAGTGACTACAACCGGGACTAAAGCTCTGGTAAAAGGGAAAGAGCGGGAAAACTTGGTGGGAAACGGTGGGAAATATCTTTAGTCCTAGTTAGTGACTACAACCGGGACTAAAAGCTCTGGTAAAAGGGAAAGAGCGGGAAAACTTGGCGGGAAGCGGTGGGAAATGGCGGTAAATATCTTTAGTCCCAGTTAGGGACTACAACAGGGACTAAAAGCTCTGGTAAAAGGGAAAGAACGGGAAAATTTACAAATGCACAATTTATAAATGGTGCAAACAGATGTATGATATGCTAGAACAGCGCATACGAGCAATTCAAGAGGAGCTAGCGGGATTTCTGATGTAGCAGGTCCTTGATGTACATGGAGAACATTATGCAGATGACGAGGAACTCTATATGCCATAGTGGTCTTCATGTAGTTGATATATATATATATATATCATCAATGACCATGTAATTTCAAAACATTTCTTCCTTTTGATATGATTGATTATATGTATGCTTGCAAGAGATCGAATATAAATTATATAGATGCATCAACGTGTACTGTGTATGTAGTAGCGTAGAATAAGTGTAGTGAAATATATGTTTGAAATTCTAGTGAAACACAAAACGAAAAAGGAACAGAATGGCAAAAAAAAGGTAACACACAATCTATGCCGCGGCAGGAAGCCTTATAGTCTCGGGTGGTGTTATGACCCGGGACTAGAGGGTTTGCACCCCCCGACTCGTTGAAATAGCCACGTGACCGTCTTCTGTCGCGGGCCATAGCGAGCTAGGACTAGAGAGGGGGGCCTCTAGTCCCGATTTGGCAGTCTTAGGTCCAAAACCGAGACTAGAGCCTGTTACGACCTGGGACTAAATGCCCTTTTTCCACCAGTGAACTCCTAACAGATCAACCGGATACCCTCTTTCTTCTTGGTCTATGGTGTAGAAGTACTTCTTCCAAGTGATTTAATTTAGCAGTCTCCTTGAGTCAAAGCGTATATCAAAGAAGATGTGGAAGATTCTCGACAAGATGATCTCGACATGGTCGAAGAAATTTGCATCATTGCTGAGCAGAGATCTATAGCCTATCAGCAGAAGTTACGCAAGTATCATAGTCAGAGATTACAAAACCGTTATTCTAGGAAAGGAGATTTAGTTCTTTGACTCGGGCAAAAGAGAAAGCACAAACTTTCCCCGATTTGGGAGGGACCTTTGATGATCAGCAGAGTTATGCATAATGGGTCATATTATTTAACCAATATGAGACCAATCAAGGAAAGATCGGATACTCGGAAGAGATAGAGAGCTGGCGGTAGTACATACCCGGATGAATTAGACCGTCCATGGAACATTGCACAGCTATTTCCCATCTATTATTTCCTTTTAATCATATATGTACATGTTCAAAGTGAAATAAAGTATTGGTTTCCTCATATATTATCTTTTGAGAAATTTTCCATCTTATTCCCATAAGAGCATGTCGTTTTCAAAAATCCTAGGATGCTTGAAAGTACTTTATGCTCATGTTCGTTCTGGTTATGATTTTTGAATATCTAAAAAAATGTTACCTTAGGGTGTAAATCTAATTTTGTGTTTATACTTTTGTTTTTTATCTGATTGTTCATACGCAGTCATATTCCGAGTAATGAATTGTTGGTACTAGAAGTCAGCTATGTTTCCGAGTTTAAATTGGTTTAGTAATTGTGCTCCGTTGACTTGGTTGAGTTTCCTTGCTAAAGGTTGGCCGACTCATGCAAGGGACGAGGCAAAGAGCCAGATAAAATGAAAAGCGTAAACAATCAGTGCTTAAGAAATTCTGAGCACACACATAAAAATATATAAAACAAGTGCTAAGTAGTAAAGAATCGGTTCTTACATAGCAGCACATGACATGCAAAATAAAAAGTTTAGGACAATACATCAAGATGTTTATGCTGTAGATTCAGGTGGTGGTGGTGGAGTCCTTGGAGTACTAGAGTCGACATCGTCGCCACCTTTCTCTGAAGACTAGGAAGCTTCTTCATCATCAAGGAGGATTTATTACGGCTCCTGGGGCGAGGGAGGCACAGCGACAGATTAGAAGAATGGCGTCGTGTAGCTCGTCATCTCTACCAGCGACAAGCATAGCCCGCGCAAAATTCTTGGATGTCCTTGATATCTTGCGGGTTACCCTCATCGTCCTCGTCGCCGATACCATTGGTGACGTGCCAAGTCTCCATGTCACTATGGTGGCTCATAACCATAGTGAGGGTGGTCTGTGCAGCAGTCCGAGCATAGGAAATCTTCCAATCCTCGATGAGCTTTGGAATCTCGTTCACGCTGTCCCTCACTTCAAGCACTGGCATGTTATGCAAGTCGAAAAGTCTAACCGATTTGCCAGCCTCTTCAAGAGTCTGGTGGAAGTCAAAAAGAACATCTCTGACGAGTTTTATGCGCTCGAGGTGGAGTTCAGAGGAAGAGGAGTCGAAGAGATGAAGAGGATCTAGGAAAGAACCAAAATCAAAATCTGACTCTGAGAAAGTCGGAAATCAAAGGAAGAGTGAAAGCCAGGAATCTTACCTAACACATAGTGGTTCCACTGAGAACGCTTCTCTCGGAGACTCTTCAGCTCTGGTTCTATGGCATGGGCAAGATCTCGCTGTCTCTCGAAATCCTTCTTAAGATCATCAAGTTTTTTATCTCGAAGGGCCAACAGCTTCTCGAGCCTCTCGGTCTCCATGTTGATTGATTCCAGGACAGTGTTCACGGATTTCTCCGATTCAGTTTTCAGCTTCTCAAGCTCGTCTCGGAGTTTAGCATTTTCTATTTTTAAGACCTTGAAGTTCTCGACCTCCTCCACCATCTTGCCGGATTCACTCAGCAATTTTGGAAAGGAAAAAATGATCAGTTAGCTAAAAGTTTGACTATGACAAATACTAAGGTTAAGTTCCGGAAAAGATTACCTTCCGCCTCATCCTTCTCAACCCGCAACTTGGAGTTCTCAATATGCAAAGCCTTAATTTCTCTGCACTTGTTGCAAATGTTCTTGAGCAAATCCTGGTTGCAAGATGTAACATTATGTAAGTTAAAGACAGAATAACCGTCAGACGGCTACTAAGACTCGGGCTGTAACTTTATCTTAGTCAAAATCCAGCATGAGCCTTGGGGGCTACACTATATCGTTCTTTCGCATCCTTTAAGCATCAACTTGGATCTTACGCGACGATATTTGTCCGACATTATGCTTGGGGGCTAGAGGATATGATAATAAATACAGCAAATGAGATTCATAAAACTTACAATGTGCTCCAAGTGCATCTTTTCGAATCAGAGTTTTGTGTTGTGAAACACTTTCTTGGCAAGGGAGAGAGGAGCAACGCTTGTCGCTGGAGGCTCACCAGCTTGACATCCTCCATCTCCTGGCTCGCTACCTATGGGGTAAAGACTTCCTTCTCGAGGATAGATTGCGCTATCTTGAGAATCTCCTCCTTCTTCCTCTTCAGGCTGGAGGTAGCAGAGCCACCCATTTTATCAATCTTCCCTGGTGACATTTCCATGGGATCATTAAGTGTTGAGGTATGAGTACTGCTGGGAGTTGGAGGAGGCATCACTGGAGATAATCCAAGCTTTTGCTGATGTAGTTGCTTCACTGGCTTGATTTCCGCCTTTGGTTTACTCTTGAAAACAGATTTGGCTCTGGACCACACATGAATAATGTCAGGTGTGTTGCGGAAAGAAAACAATGTACAAAGTACTAAAAACCACGAGATGGTTGCCTTTTAACTACTCGCAACACTTGTGTGCCAGCAGTAACAATGGTTTCCTTGGCTTTGCGCTTCTTGGAAGGAGAGGCAGGAACTTCTTTCACCTGTCATCCTCCATCACTTCCGAGTCATACCCCTCGATAGGGGCAAGCTCGGACTCGGGAAGTTTCCCGAGCTGATAAGTATTGCGAAAATAAGTAAAAGTAAAGTTAGATTACGAGGAGGAAAAGATCGAATAAGCTTAAAACAAAGTCGAAATATTTACCGGGATCAGAGGACAATTGGCGTGAACATTTTCATGGAGACTTGATACGTTGGAAACGTATCTATAATTTTTCATGCTACATGCTTGTTTAGTATCTACTTTGCTTTACTTGTCCACACTTTGAGGTGCTTTTTACATGTTTTCTGGTACTAACCTACTAATAAGTTTCATGTCGTGGTATTGCCGACGAGTACGCCATGGAGGGGTCCTCACAGTGCGTGTTTAGAGACGTGGGGTAAGGTGGACGGTTGACGGGTACGAGGTAACACAGCTTACCTAGGTTCAGATCCCACAATGGTGGAGGAATCCTACTCCTGCTATAAATCACTATAAGGGCAATATGCCGAGTTACAGGGAATGGTTCGTTGTGCGAGGTGCGTCATAGTCGACACTAGGTTGTCTGAAGTTGTCTATGATCGTGCCCTAAAGGCTTCCATAGGCCCGACTTATATAGTCGCCAGGTCCTAGGGTTATAGGGAAAAGTCCTAGCCGGACAGGTTACAGAGTCCTACACAGTCTATTACTAGTCTTTTGTATCTTTCACTCCAAGGCTCCGGGTACGCTGGTGACTCCACCGTAGCCTACCTTTATCTGGAATGGGCCTTCCTTCTGGATCCATCTAACTGGGCCGCCCAGCAGGCCATAGGCCATGCTACCAACTGTGGGCCACCCGGGTTATCCGGATAGGTGACATGCTATGAGGATACCCATATAGCATATCCCCAACAGTAGCCCCCGGAGAACTCCGAGATCTTGTGCCGTCTTGCCTTATCAGTTGAATGCTCCATCTAGTTGGATGTTGGCAAATCATCAAGCAATATCTTGTAGTCCTCCCAAAGAACCCTGCAAAACTTTCTCCGTCTTCAACTTTTAAGCCGGAGAAATGCTGAATCTTCCATCATACACTTCCGTAATCACATTAGATCCGTCTATGTCGCAATCTTTGATGTGACGGCTCATCTACCCATGTCAGCTAGGACGACGTAGGCTTAGGTTAGCGACACCTCGTAACTCACACATGCAAAGAACGCAATCATATCCGATTTTCCCACGCGAGCGATACGAACCGTTGGCGGCGACGGTTGGAGACGTGGCGAAATTTCCGCGCACGTTCGTGAACACGTCGTGTACGCGGCAACCGTCCGATCCAGCTGCACGAATCTTGACGCCGAGGATGATAAATAGTAACCGTGGGGAAATTTCCACTTTTTACCTCATTCTCCTCGCATCATCTTCTTCCTCCAGTCGCGTGTCTCCTCGAGCTCTCCGCGAGAACTCTCAAAAAAACCCTAGCTCCAATCTGCACCAGTCGCACCCCATCTCACTCCATGGCCAGCAGCAGCACTTCTCCATCAATGGCGGCATCAAGCGAAGCCGCGGCGAAGCCAGCGATCTCCATCGTCGTGCCCCCAGAAGGTTTGGTCATTCCTGCGTCGGCCGTGATCGAGTCCACCGGCGGCGACCTAAATTTGGTGGCGCTAGAGCCACTGGAGGAGGAACCAGACTCGCAGAAGGGCGACTGCCGCGGCTCGGATATCACAGACCGTGATATCCAAGAGATGGTCGCCGAAGGCTACTTCCCCGCGACGGAGGGACTTGCCTGGCGGGCGGCGCCGACCGGCGAGGTGACACCTTCTCCCCAAGCTGGAGAAAAGGTGTACCAAAGAGCTCAACTGGTACGCGGCGTCTCCCTGCCCATCTCCAACTTCTTCCTCTCCGTCTTGAACCATTATAGGGTCCAGCCCAAAACCTTTCCCCCAATAGTATCTTAGTGCTTAGCAACTACGTGGCACTTTGTGTACTTCTTCACCGTCAAACGTGAAGCCGGAAACAGCAAGGAAGAGCTTAGAAACTGTGGCACCATAAGCTTCAAGATTCGACCTGGCCGGCAGTTTCCCGACATCGTCGGCCACGAGTCCTGCAAGAATTGGCAACAGACGTACTTTTACGGCCCAGACATCCCTCTGGCTGGCCAACAAGTTACGTACCCGAACTTCATTGATGTATCCGCCGCTGAAGCCTCGTCATAGAGATCCCAAGCCTCTCTTCCCTCCGACCTCGACGCTTCTCGAGCCATAAGGCGGATCGAGTGGTTCGTAGAGACGGGTCTGACCGACTTGGACCTAGCCATGTGCTGGTTCATCAGGCAAATCCAACCTCTACAGCACCGCGCGAAGCTCATGCACGAGTATACCAGCGACAAAAGGGATAGTCTCCGCATCTCCGTGGACAACTTCTCGAGCGACTCCTTCAAGCTCCGCCTTAAGGACATCGTCAAGGTGAAGGATAGGAAGCATGGCTTCACCATCACCTATGACATGTTCGTAGACGGCAAGTGCCCAAAGGTAGGTATTTATTTTCCGTGTATGACATATGCTCTAGTTCTTCCGTCTTGCAAATACCATCTTATCTAACACGGTGATTTCTCACTTAACAGCTCAGCGATCTAGAGGAGGGATGATCCAAAGATGAAGGAAGTCACGGTCGTGTCCGACGACGAGGTTCCGTTGGCGAGGAAGCGGAAGAGCTCCACCTCTGACACTGCCGACGGAGGCAAGAAGAAGAATACGGAGGGTGGAGCCTCCAAGAAGACTACCGCCGCCCTAGAGGCGGAAAAGAGAAAAGTTACCGAGATCCCCTTTGCCAAAGCACCCCCACTTGTGTAAGCTTCTCATTTTCCGACATTGTCTATTTATCTGTCTTGCTCCTATACTTATGCATTTCGCACGTTTCAGGAAGAAAGCCACGACTAGCCTCAAGAAGACCTCCAAAACATCGGGGGCTTCTCGAAATATCAAGGACATGCTGCATCGCGATGCCTCCCCACCATCGCCCCTGCTACTCCTGCCGTTAATCCTTCGTCTGCTACGACAAGCTAACAAGCTAAGGAGGCATCAGGTCCTTCGGCCATGGAAGTGGATTCTGGCGCCTCTACCGAACTCGCTGTTGTCAGCGTGCAGGCAACGCAGGAGAGCACCTCTCAACAAATGGCTGAAGCTCCGGCTAAGGATACCATCGGTGGCGGCAAGGCGGTGGTGGAAGCTGGTACTTCTGCCGAAGGCGGCGCCCTTGCTCCCCAGAAACCTTCTGAGTTCCCCAAGATAGTATACCCGGCGCTTACACCGAGCAGCACAACTCTGGTTCCTGGAGCAGCACCGACATCTCCGACGTGCGGTCTTGAGGAGCTCCTCCGACAAGCAGAAATATTGCGAGGAAATAGCATCTCCTTTGGCAAGCTGCTAGCCGAGAGTGCTACAAACCTCAAGATCATTGCACTTGTAAGTTTTATTTGCCTTTTGCATTTCATGTGGGTATCCCACTGTAGCCCCCAAGGATGTAGACAGAAAACCATAGGCTTTTGCGTCTAGATGCTCTAAGAGTGACTCAGCTAGAAAACTTCTCACTGTAGCCCCCAAGCATGTAGATGGAATCAATTATTGCGACTAAATGCTTTAAGATTAGCAAACGCAGTATTCATAAATTTCGGTACTGTAGCCCCCAAGCTTCTAGTTGCAACTGAATTAGTTCCGACTAGATGCTTAAAGAAAACTAAGTATATATCCGAGTTGAAAACTTTATATAGTAGCCCCCAAGCTTCTAGTTGTAACTGAATTAGCTCCGACTAGATGCTTAAAGAAAGCTATGCATATTGTAAAGTCAAAAACTCTCGCTGTAGCCCCCGAGCTTCTAGGTGGAGGATTTCCGGCTAGATGCTCCAAGTAGACCAATCAACGTTTTAACTTTGTCCTTTTTTCCACAGAACGAGAATGCTCGGAGGGGCATGGCCAATGACAAGTACCAGAAGATGCGCGCAGATCTTGAAGCCGAAAAGGGTAAAACTGCCATCTTGAAGGAACAGATCATCAAAAACAAGAGTTTGTTTTCTTTTTGCGCATTCCGTCTTGGTTTTGTGCCTATATTCTCCGAGTACTCACTGTGTACTTTTGCTTTCTCCGACTTTGCAGAACATGTTGCCAAGGCCAAGGACATTGTCGAGCAGTCCAAGCATATTCAACAGCTGGACAACAACAACAAGATCCTTAAAGAGGAGAGGAAAGATATGCTGAAAATGCATGAGGATTCAATGAAGGCCCTGCAGGACTCCACCTCCACGGAAATCTCTCGCTTGAAAGAGGAGATTGCGATATTAAAAGATCAAAAGCAAGCTAACGATGAGCAGAATCAACACCATAGCGAGGCGTATAAGCTCCTCCAACAAGAGAAAGAATCCCTAGCGGACACCCTCTGGCAGGCTAAGGCCAGCATCTTTAGTAAGTTTTCTCCGCCTTGTATTTCTGTAGTCTGGATACTTTGGATTTATTGAACTCATGCGCTCCTTGTCGGAACTTGCAGCTTCTATGGTTTTAACCCGATCGCCTCCTTCAGATAAGGAATGCATGGTTCTTGCTGGCAACATCATCAACACCGCCATCACACAAGCTAAAGAGATTGCCAAGCCCCTCCAGATAAACATCAAGGCATCGGACTCCATGGCGAAGTACTCGGAGATTTTGCGCCGAGCCCCCGAGCGTTTCACAAGCTAGAAAGCTTCATGTGCACGGGCTGGCGCGAGGATGGCGCTGTCAATGGTGAAGGCACACTACGAAGGTGCCGAGATCGACACGGTGACCTCCGGTATCCCCGACGTCGACAATGATGGTAAAGAGATTAATCACGAAGCCATCTTGTCATCACTCGCGGGCTATGACACCAGAGTTGCCGAGTTGGTGGACATCGACGTCTTCGTGCCCATGAACACCGTCGACAGTGGCAACCAAGATTCTTCTGAGTCCCACCACAGCGCCGACTTCGAGGATGGCTCCCCGGCTGGTGACGACGATGCGTCTAAGTCTCCTATGCCAAAGGAATGAAGAACAACTTTGTATTATTTGTTTTACCTTTGGTGCATGTGTGTAAAAAACTTATTGATGTAACTTAAGGCGGAAAACAATGGTTGTTATTTCCTGCTACTTAAGAACTAGTTTCCAGCATGTATATATTTTTTAAGAAAGTGATGGCTTATCCATTACTTTGGTTTTTATGCTTGACCTTTCTTGAGTCGGAAGACTCGTTGTCGGAACCATGCGCTCAGGTGATGATGCCCAATGGCACCGTCAATAACCTAACCACAAAATCGCCGACAATAAGTGCCAAAAGTCACTACTCCGAAATCCACATAAAAACGACAAAGAACATGTAGACTAAAAAACTTAAGCTAACGCCCGTAGGCGGAATTTTCACAAGTGCAAACGCAAGGCTTGTGCATAAAGGTTTTACATTATCCAAAAATGAACGCTAAAGGAGGTAAAAGACTCAGAAATATGAGTGAACTAGAGAGCTTTATTTCATTGATCATATAAGAGGTACACAATTAGATAAAAAATGCTAAGTGTAAAAAGGACGTAGCTGTGCTATGTTCCATGGCCGATCAAGCTCCGGGTAGTCATCATCCGGATCACGTCGCTGACGCTTATGATCCTTGTTGGGTCTATCCTTCAGTTCACGATTATCGACAAGGTAGTAAGACCCATTGAGTAGCGCCTTGCTTATGATGAACGGTCCTTCCCATGGCGGGGATAATTTGTGTGACTTCTTCTGCTTAAGTCGGAGCACCAAATCCCCCTCTTTAAACGAGCGGTGCCGAACGCGGTGACTATGGTAGCTGTGTAGCTTCTGCTGGTAGATGGCGGACCTTTGGCATGCCAAAACGCGCTCCTCCTCGAGAAGGTCCACATCTAGGCGTCTGGATTCTTCATCGTCATCATCGTCGTAGGCGGCAACTCTTGGTGCATCGTGAAGTATGTCTGTCACATCCCAAGATTTTCCAAATCTTGTTATGTGAAAAATAAATGAATAATATAAAACTTTATTGATTTTCAGGGTGAGAAGAAACTTTTTGATTTCAATTGGAAACCTTCAAACCTATTTGATCAAACAAATCCTAAAGGGATTTGAAAAGAATAAACAATTAATAAAGAAAATTTTAAATAAGTAGAATTACTATTTTGGATCTTTTAATAAAAAGATTTGGTTTTCAAATAAAAAGGTAGAAATATAAATAAGGACTATTTTATAAAGCAAAATTAAAACTTGGCCAAGCTTTTGAAATAAAATATTTCTATTTGATAAAAAAGAATAAAGGTCTATTTAAACAAAATAATGAGGATTTATTAATATCCAATTTTATTAAAATAAAGTTTTTACCATTTTAATTAAACATCAAAACTTGTTAAATTATTTTAAACAAGTTTTCCAAGTATTTTATATTTTCAAATAAAACCTACTGATTTGGTTTTGATAATAATTAGATTTCAAATGGAGATTTTAATAAATCAAAACCTATTTGAATTAATAACTAAGGACTATTTTATTTAATTATTAAATAGATCCTAAAAAGAATAAAAATATTATTTTATTTTGGACTTTGGATTTGTGTTGTTAAACAGAACTAAAACTCAATACAAAGTTTGGAGAAGGTTTGAAAACATTTGAGTGTTTGAATGGTTTGAATAAAACAAAACAGAAAATCAAATTGAAAAAGAAAAAGGCAATCAGTATAAAAAAAAGAATCAAACCGGACCCAACCCAATAGGCCCAGCAGCCCACCAGTCCAGCCCAACTAAACCCCCACGCGCGAATCGTTTTCCACTCAGAAACGCACCCACTCAGCGACTGACAGACGGACCCCACCGCACCCTTCTCTCTTTCGCTGATGCCCGGACCCCACCGCCACCACACCGTCGTCTTCAACCCCAAACCGCGCCCCTGCCGTTGCAGCAGAGTAACGCCGGCGTTGATTACGTGTTGATGGCGGCTTTGATTCCTCCAGTGACTACGCCCATTTAACCGCCCGTGTCTACTCGACATTTTCCACTACTCGCCTCTCCCCCTCTGCCTCTAGGCTGCCCCAATTTGAGCCCGCGCCCCCACTGCTCCGACGAGGTTTTCCACCGATTCCGGCCACACCTCGCCGCCCCTCTCCTTTCTCTGCACGCGAGCTTGCTTCCCACCTCCTGGCGCATCTTCCCGTGCCACTCATTCGCCCGCGCTTGATCCATAGCGTCGGCTACAACAACAACCTGAGCGCCACTGCCTGCAAGCAACTCCGGCGACCTCCCCCTGGTAAGCCAGACCACCCCGAGCCCTCTCAGTCATGCTCACATGAACGCCACACTCGCCCGCGTCTAACTGTGTCCTTGTTTTGCCTCGGAGTGAACCGCAGCCTCACCTCCGACAGCAAACAGAGCCGCCTGATGTCGTCACCAACTCCGACGAGCGATTACTCCCGTCCCTGTGCGCCCCTCGCCAAGCCAACGCCACCTCGAGCTTCACCTCGACCACGCGAACACTGTAAGCCAATTTCCCCTCTCCCTAGCTTCCTGCAACATGGGCAAACACATCGTCTGACCGCGCGCCGCTCACCGCCGCGCAGCGCCGCTAGTTCCTGGTAGCCTCGTTGTAGCCGTTAGATCGAAATCGTCTGGTTAAGATTAGATTATAACGAAGGGGTACGAAACGATCTATGCCGTACGATTTAAGTGAGATCTAACGCACCACATCTGTCGATCCCAGCGAAGCGGTATCGCCCAATAAGGTTAAGACACGTGGCCTAGGTGTGGATTTAAAAACAGAAATGTTCTATTAGATGTTTGATTTTATAAAATTCATAACTTTCAATCTACACGTCCAAATTTTGCAAAATTTATATCAATGGATTCAGAAAAACATGCCCTAGCCAACCATGCACTTTGTTTAGTAAAAAGCTTCTAGTAAAATGTTTGTTTTTGCAGAAACTTTTGTATGCTTGTTTAGGATATAAAATTTATTCCAAAATGATTTTGGGGTTGAAATCTTTGCAAAATGGTTTGTTGTGAACCTACTGACCTTAGGAACCAACTTATGGATTTAAAAATGTATTTTGTGAAGTTTAGGATTGAATAATTGAATTAGCTCATTTCTAGTCAAATAAGAACATTGATTTTGTTATGGAAATGATTTTTTGAGCAAAATCTTTGGAAAATGTTTTGATTCAAACCTACTGACCCTAAACACCAAGTTTTGTGAACTAACAACTTATTTGGTGAACAATATAAAATTGTTGCTTTGCTAAAAACATTTTCCACCACATGAAATAATGATTTGATTTGAAAATGGTTTATAGATAAAACCCTTTTGCAAATGACTTTGCCACTTTAGAAAATGACCACTTTGAACCTTACAATGTTTAGAGCCTAGTAGAAACCACCTTTGCAAATAAAACTACCTTTTGCATGCTTGCATGCATGACCTTGTTTTTGTTATTTTATGTGTGTTAAATTGTTTGATTGTTGGTTGGAATACTAGTTGAATCTATGTTTGCTTGATTGGTTTGTAGTGAAGTTAGAAGAGTGTATTATTAGCAAGATCAAGAAGTGAACCAACATTCCCTGCCAAAAAGGCAAGTGACACTATCATCCAAGTCCTACTATTTTCATTACACTTAGTGGATTTTGAAACATGCATGATAAGGACTACTATATTTTGCTATGCTAAATCCTAAAAGGATACCCTTATATATTCCTTAGTGAAAACAATATAGTTGTAAAATGCTTAGCCCTGCTATATATATTGAGATGAGATACATGTTTAGATTATATGAAGTTGGGAAAAGACTTGTGTTTTATATAATAAAACAAGTACTCAATGAACCACCTGGGTGGACAAGGATACTCAAATTTTGGACAAGGTGGCAAAAAAAGGAACCATGTTTATATGGCAATCTCTTTTTGTATGTGCACTAAAAGAAAACCACCCAGGAACTTAGAGATTGAACATGTTTCTCGTACAGTGGCTTCCGTGTACAGCCACATGCTAAATGGGCACTGGCTTAGTCAACTACATAGTGGAAGACCCATGCATTGGCCTCTTCAGGTTAACTGGAATGAGGGAACTAGGAACCCTACATTGGTGCCTGAAGACAAGCTAGCATTGTGTATTGGGAGGACCCTATGGAAAGACTTCGTCACATTCTCAATCTGCTAGTACTCCATCTTGGTGAGTACTTATCCAGCGGCCACTGGTGGCAACAAGATGAGATTGTGTCATGTGGGTAAAGTGTACAACTTCTGCAGAAGATAAAAATCTAAGTACTTAGTCGTGTCCCCGGTTATGGACAATACTAAGCAACTAAGGCCTGAAGCTATGGGAGATCTCGACATTCCAAATTCTAAAAGTAAAAATTTGAAAGTGATAACAAGAGACTTGAAGCACTTGGTGGATTCCAAGGAGTTCAGAAAGATTTGACAAAAGATTTTCAAAAGAGCAAAACTATTTTGGAAAAGATAGGACAAAACTATATTTCTTTCTACAAATGAGCCTAAAACCCTACTTATCCAAATATGCATGTACTGTTAGGATCCACTTATTCCTACATAGTAGTGAAACTTGCCAATACAATTCAAATGTATTGACCCTTGTGGCTGTAACTTGTAATGTTGCAGGTTTGTTTGGTGTTAGTGAAGTTTATTGATTAGGATTACAAGTCTACAACCAACATGTTTGCCTGTGGCACTTTGAAGATGAAGGACCCCATGCTTATAGATATTCTGCTGCAATGTAATGTGATAGCCAAATGAGCTATGTAAGATGTAATGAATTATTTCATTCCTGGTTGTAAAGTTGTATTATGACCTTTGTTTCTTGATATTACATCTTAACTGTGGATGCTAGCTATTGATCCAGGGACTAGCATTGTAAATACAGGGATCTCTACCTTATTAAAGGTTGGGACCTCTACAGATGGTATCAGAGCATTGTGTTGCCTGTAGGATTTATAACCCTAGGATTGGACAAAAAAGCCTTAGAAAAAAAGGAGTTGTATTTGTTCCAAAACTTATTTACAAACAATCTTGTAAACTCTTTCCCCAACCATTTTGGTTTTGATTCTACATCTCTTCTATATCAACTTGATGGACAAAGCCTACCCCATGGCCAAAGACTTCACCATGTGCAAAGGACATCTTCAACTCTAATGACTTCAACATCTTCAACTCTAATGACTTCAACATCTTCAGCATTTTCACCAAGGACTTCAACCTTGTATATCACTAAGGACAAGTGAGACAAGAAATCTTGCTCAAGATTTGGAGACTAAGGAAACACAACTTAGAAGGAGCCATCATCACCTTTGATGTTTTGTGACCAAGAGTTTTCCCAAGGAAACCATGATCTCAAGCAAGAAGAATCAACCAAGAAGGATGGAAAGATCACAAGTGAACCATATAGATGGACCTCCATATTTTGTTTAAGTCAAACCCACCAACTTATGTGGTGTAACAAAAATATTTTGTTGCCTAAAGATGTGCTTGAACTTTGTTGTTTGAGTGAAATGTTTGTTTGTGATTGCTTGCACATTGTTTGTGTGAATTGTGAAGTGTGTGATTAGAATCCTTAGAGATATTTTGCCTATTCTAATCTCAATTCAACCCAAACAGATGACTACTCCAAGAGACTCCAACATCAAGGTTGATGACACCACCAACAACCAAGAGGACAACTTGAGAGAACTTATAGCAACCCAAAACCAGTTGAACCAAGTGACAACTCAATTCATAGCCAACACCAGTGGGGAAGATCCAACCATGCAAAGTTTCTTTGAAACCCAAGCCCAATTG
Organism: Avena sativa; assembly: GCA_916181665.1. Classification (NCBI taxonomy): domain Eukaryota; kingdom Viridiplantae; phylum Streptophyta; class Magnoliopsida; order Poales; family Poaceae; genus Avena; species Avena sativa. The sequence continues at coordinate 256,001,970 of OV702297.1, forward strand.
TTGCATAAGGTGACAGATCAAATGATCAACATGGAAAGCAACTCTTCCAAAGGAGTTTGTGACAACAAAGATGACAAAGATGTTATTCTAGAAGGAACCAAAGCTTGCAATATTTGTGGAGACAAGGATCACACTTCCAAGGATCATGGAGATCAATGCCCCAACTATGAAGAAAAACATCCAGTTGGCCAATGTCCCACCTCTCAAGCTACTTATTACTTATGTGAAGGAAATAATCATGTCCATATCCAATGCCCCATCTATTCCATAGTTGAACAAAGGAAACAAGGTGGAGTGCAACAACTGATTGCAGACTATCAAGAGGGAGCCAAGTCTACCAAGAAGGATGAGGACAAAGGAAAATCTCCACTTATACCTCCATGCAATACAACCCAATTTAAAGGACCAAAGAAGAGACATATGAAATATCCAAGGAGCAATAGAAGGTCAAAGAAACCAGTAGACATTCCTACCTATGAGATAACATATGAAGAACATGAACTAGAGGCACTCCTAGCTTTGGAGAAACCCAAGAAAAAGAAGGACAAAAGCCATGTGCAATGTAATCATTGTAAAGAAATGGGACACTATGCCAGTGAATGTCCAGAGAAGAATAAGTATAAGGAGATTGGCCAAGTATGGTGCAATAACTGCAAAGAGCTAGGCCATTATGTAGCAACCTATCCACAAGAGATACGTGAAGAACTCAATCTTATCACATGTTACAATGGTGGTAACCAAGGACATTATGCAAGCAACTGTCCAGAAAAGATGAAGCACAAGATAAACAAGCCTATGAAGGATCTCAGCCTTGTCACATGTTTCAAGTGTGGAAACAAAGGACACTATGCAAATGTTTGCCCAGAGAAGTTTCCCCAAGATCCCAAGCAGGCCAAAATGTAATTTAGTTGGAAAAATTTTAAGGGTGGTAGTACCCTAGATGCTTTGAGCCAACTTGTAACCCCAGCCTTACCAAATCTCGGGACGAGATTTATTTTAAGGGTGGTAGCCTGTCACATCCCAAGATTTTCCAAATCTTGTTATGTGAAAAATAAATGAATAAAATAAAACTTTGTTGATTTTCAGGGTGAGAAGAAACTTTTTGATTCCAATTGGAAACCTTCAAACCTATTTGATCAAACAAATCCTAAAGGGATTTGAAAAGAATAAACAATTAATAAAGAAAATTTTAAATAAGTAGAATTACTGTTTTTGGATCTTTTCATAAAAAGATTTGGTTTTCAAATAAAAAGGTAGAAATATAAATAAGGACTATTTTATAAAGCCAAATTAAAACTTGGCCAAGCTTTTGAAATAAAATATTTCTATTTGATAAAAAAGAATAAAGGTCTATTTAAACAAAATAATGAGGATTTATTAATATCCAATTTTATTAAAATAAAGGTTTTACCATTTTAATTAAACATCAAAACTTGTTAAATTATTTTAAACAAGTTTTCCAAGTATTTTATATTTTCAAATAAAACCTACTGATTTGCTTTTGATAATAATTAGATTTCAAATGGAGATTTTAATAAATCAAAACCTATTTGAATTAATAACTAAGGACTATTTTATTTAATTATTAAATAGATCCTAAAAAGAATAAAAAAATTATTTTATTTTGGACTTTGGATTTGTGTTGTTAAACAGAACTAAAACTCAATACAAAGTTTGGATAAGGTTTGAAAAAATTTGAGTGTTTGAATGGTTTGAATAAAACAAAACAGAAAATCAAATTGAAAAAGAAAAAGTCAATCATTATAAAAAAAAAGAATCAAACCTGACCCAACCCAATAGGCCCAGCAGCCCACCAGTCCAGCCCAACTAAACCCCCACGCGCGAATCGTTTTCCACTCAGAAACGCACCCACTCAGCGACTGACAGACGGACCCCACCGCACCCTTCTCTCTTTCGCTGACGCCCAGACCCCACCGCCACCTCACCGTCGTCTTCAACCCCAAACCGCGCCCCTGCCGTTGCAGCCGAGTAACACCGGCGTTGATTACGCGTTGATGGCGGCTTTGATTCCTCCAGTGACTACGCCCATTTAACCGCCCGTGTCTACTCGACATTTCCCCTACTCGCCTCTCCCCCTCTGCCGCTGGGCTGCCCCAATTCGAGCCCGCGCCCCCACTGCTCCGACGAGGTTTCCCACCGATTCCGGCCACACCTCGCTGCCCCTCTCCTTTCTCTGCACGCGAGCTTGCGTCCCACCTCCTGGCGCATCTTCCCGTGCCACTCATTCGCCCGCGCTTGATCCATAGCGTCGGCAACAACAACAACCTGAGCGCCACCGCCTCCAAGGAACTCCGGCGACCTCCCCCTGGTAAGCCAGACCACCCCGAGCCCTCTCAATCATGCTCACATGAACGCCACACTCGCCCGCGTCTAACTTTGTCCTTGTTTTGCCTCGGAGTGAACCGCAGCCTCACCTCCGACAGCAAACAGAGCCGCCTGACGTCGTCACCAACTCCGACGAGCGATTACTCCCGTCCCTGTGCGCCCCTCGCCAAGCCAACGCCACCTCGAGCTTCACCTCGACCACGCGAACGCTGTAAGCCAATTTCCCCTCTCCCTAGCTTCCTGCAACGTCGGCAAACACATCGTCTGACCGCGCGTCGCCGCTCACCGCCGCACAGCGCCGCCCGTTCCTGGTAGCCTCGTTGTAGCCGTTAGATCAAAATCGTCTGGTTAAGATTAGATTATAACGAAGGGGTACGAAACGATCTACGCCGTATGATTTAAGTGAGATATAACGCACCGCATCTGTCGATCCTAGCGAAGCGGTATCGCCCAATAAGGTTAAGACACGTGGCCTAGGTGTGGCTTTAAAAACAGAAATGTTCTATTAGATGTTTGATTTTATAAAATTCATAACTTTCAATCTACACGTCCAAATTTTGCAAACTTTATATCAATGGATTCAGAATAACAAGCCCTAGCCAACCATGCACTTTGTTTAGTAAAAAGCTTCTGGTAAAATGTTTGTTTTTGCAGAAACTTGTGTATGCTTGTTTAGGATATAAAATTTATTCCAAAATGATTTTGGGGTTGAAATCTTTGCAAAATGGTTTTTTGTGAACCTACTGACCTTAGGAACCAACTTATGGATTTAAAAATGTATTTTGTGAAGTTTAGGATCGAATAATTGAATTAGCTCATTTCTACTCAAATAAGAACATTGATTTTGTTATGGAAATGATTTTTTGAGCAAAATCTTTGGAAAATGTTTTGATTCAAACCTACTGACCCTAAACACCAAGTTTTGTGAACTAACAACTTATTTGGTGAACAATATAAATTTTTTGCTTTGCTAAAAACATTTTCCACCACATGAAATAATGATTTGATTTAAAAATGGTTTATAGATAAAACCCTTTTGCAAATGACTTTGCCACTTTAGAAAATGACCACTTTGAACCTTACAATGTTTAGAGCCTAGTAGAAACCACCTTTGCAAATAAAACTACCTTTTGCATGCTTGCATGCATGACCTTGTTTTTGTTATTTTATGTGTGTTAAATTGTTTGATTGTTGGTTGGAATACTAGTTGAATCTATGTTTGCTTGATTGATTTGTAGTGAAGTTAGAAGAGTGTGATATTAGCAAGATCAAAAAGTGAACCAACATTCCCTACCAAAAAGGCAAGTGACACTATCATCCAAGTCCTACTATTTTCATTACACTTAGTGGATTTTGAAACATGCATGATAAGGACTACTATATTTTGCTATGCTAAATCCTAATAGGATACCCTTATATATTCCTTAGTGAAAACAATGTAGTTGTAAAATGCTTAGCCCTGCTATATATATTGAGTGAGATACATGTTGAGATTATATGAAGTTGGGAAAAGACTTGTGTTTTATATAATAAAACAAGTACTCAATGAACCACCTGGGTGGACAAGGATACTCAAGTTTTGGACAAGGTGGCAAAAAAAGGAACCATGTTTATATGGCAATCTCTTTTTGTATGTGCACTAAAAGAAAACCACCCAGGAACTTAGAGATTGAACATGTTTCTCGTACAGTGGCTTCCGTGTACAGCCACATGCTAAATGGGCACTGGCTTAGTCAACTACATAGTGGAAGACCCATGCATTGGCCTCTTCAGGTTAACTGGAATGAGGGAACTAGGAACCCTACATTGGTGCCTGAAGACAAGCTAGCATTGTGTATTGGGAGGACCCTATGGAAAGACTTCGTCACATTCTCAATCTGCTAGTACTCCATCTTGGTGAGTACTTATCCAGCGGCCACTGGTGGCAACAAGATGAGATTGTGTCATGTGGGTAAAGTGTACAACTTCTGCAGAAGATAAAAATCTAAGTACTTAGTCGTGTCCCCGGTTATGGACAATACTAAGCAACTAAGGCCTGAAGCTATGGGAGATCTCGACATTCCAATTTCTAAAAGTAAAAATTTGAAAGTGACAACAAGAGACTTGAAGCACTTGGTGGATTCCAAGGAGTTCAGAAAGATTTGACAAAAGATTTTCAAAAGAGCAAAACTATTTTGGAAAAGATAGGACAAAACTATATTGCTTTCTGCAAATGAGCCTAAAACCCTACTTAGCCAAATATGCATGTAATGTTAGGATCCACTTATTCCTACATAGTAGTGAAACTTGCCAATACAATTCAAATGTATTGACCCTTGTGGCTGTAACTTGTAATGTTGCAGGTTTGTTTGGTGTTAGTGAAGTTTATTGATTAGGATTACAAGTCTACAACCAACATGTTTGCCTGTGGCACTTTGAAGATGAAGGACCCCATGCTTATAGATATTGTGATGCAATGTAATGTGATAGCCAAATGAGCTATGTAAGATGTAATGAATTATTTCATTCCTGGTTGTAAAGTTGTATTATGACCTTTGTTTCTTGATATTACATCTTAACTGTGGATGCTAGCTATTGATCCAGGGACTAGCATTGTAAACACAGGGATCTCTACCTTATTAAAGGTTGGGACCTCTACAATGTCAGAAGGCAGGATGGCTTCTGCTCCACATACCATGAAGTAAGGGGTGTAGCCGGTGGATCTGTTGGGTGTAGTTCATAAAATCCATAGCACAGATGGCAATTCTTCCGCCCAGGCTCCAGCTGCTCTATGTAGCGGTGCCTCAAGACGTGGCTTGATTCCCTGCAGAATTAATCCATTGGCTCGCTCAACCTGACCATTGGATTGTGAGTGTGCCACAGATGCAAGGTCAAGTATGATGCCTTTCTCCCAGCAATAAGCCTCCACATCTCCGAGTGATAAATTGCTGCCGTTGTTGGTGATAATGCTGTGTGGGAGACCAAATCTCACCACTAGATATTGGACAAACCTGAGGGCAGTTGCCCCATCAAGCTTTCTAATGGGTTTAGCTTATATCCATTTAGTGAATTTGTCAACTTCTACAAGCAGACGCGTAAACCCATAAGGTGTCACTATAACGTGTTGGGAATATGCCCTAGAGGCAATCATATATGATGATATTTCCCATTGTATTCATAAAGTTATTAAGTTGTCCTTGTATAAACATCTGATGTGTATCATTGAATATGTGATTCGGTTGTGGAACTATGCATTCATCTTGTTTGTACTAAATATCCTTGGTCATTGAGGTTGTGCTGGACACACAACTTAGACCAATGTGAAAGTTGGCTTGATGACTCGGTTCCACTTGTCATGAGCATGGAGATGCTATTCCAACTTACACACATTCGGCTAAAGAGTTTAGCGAGTCGGATTGACCCATATTGAGGTACAACGAACAAGTTGTCATTTGTATATCTCAATCAATGTAATCCTTAGACCTGAGGTTATTGCATAGTCCGAGTTGAGGATCACCGACTTAGATTCTGTCAAACGCTGATCCGTAACTGGGCAGTTATAAAGGCAGGGTTCGGGTCGACTGAGAATCAAGTTGCGTGATGTGAATAACCAATATGGGATTTTTCCCCTCCACTCGGAGAGATATTCTCTGGGCCCTCTCGTGAGAAATGATTCGGAAATCATTGAGATGCACGACTCGGTTAAGTGTTAACCGAGGCGATCGACTAAGAGTTAGTCGGGTGAATCACTTATCTCGGATCGAGAAGAGAGTCGGACTATTTAAGGTATGACATATATTCGCCTATAGTTTGACAAGGTATATCGTGAGGCAAAAGGGACTCGGACGAAAGTCGCATTGGAAAGGTAAGTCGTCATGACTCTTTGGTGCTTGGGAGTCGGCACGTTCTGCTAGGAGCCGCTACCAACTGATCGATTGAGAGTCGGACTCCAATCGTGTCCAAGTAGCCATGATCCTACGGGGTCACACACTTAAGAGCGGGAGCAAGTTCGGATTGGATCTGAACCTATAATCTGGTTGGGTTGGACCTGAACCGGATTAGGACTGAGTTAGTGAGTTGGACTCACGGTGACTAGTGTTATATGGGCTTTAGTGAATGGGTCGCGTGAGCAGAGCCCACGTTCACTCCCTATATATGGTGGAGCACCGTAACCCAGAAAGGTTAATCGTTGTTCGGTTAGGTCATTTCATGTGTTGGAAACCCTAGCTCCACAGCAGTCCTAGCCGTCGATACGAACCTAGCAGTTCGCCGCCGGTGCTCCTCCTTGTACGTGTGGATACCAGCAGAGGTGTTGTGCGATCAGCACCAGGACGATCGGATCGTGAGGACTGCACTGCATCAACTGACGTGCTTCATCAGTAATCCGCAACTGCGCGTCTAGTGGTAAACCTCGTGGCCTTCTGCCTCAGCTAGATCTTGGGATCACCATGTTAGAGGAAAAGTTTTGTTTTATCTCTACGTGGCCCAATAGTGGTATCAGAGCGATAGCTTCTCGTTTTAGGCTCGAGATCTCGCATATGTGATATGCGGTTGGCTGTAGATGAGATCTATGTGATGTTTGGTGGTCGATCTATGAGATAGATCGGTTTTGTACAAGGTTGATTGGATCAACTATACTCGGGGAATGGTAGATCTGATTTCCGTGATCATACAGCTGAGGTCGTGGAATGACATACCCCTACCGGTCGGCTTCCGCCATCGGGGTAGACTGTGACACATAAATCCAGAGGTGGTGATTGAAGATCAAAAAGTTTGATCGAATCGGAACGATGGTCGGAATCCATGTTCCCCGAGGGATGCTTCCCCTTTGATCCCCGCCCGCTATCCGGCTAGCGGGACAGCCGGTTCGCCCTGTCGTAGCGCCTTAGATGTCGTTGCGAGTTTCACAGCGCCGGTAGATATTGTATCTATGCATAACTTGTTTTTGCAGGAAGTTGTGAATGGTATGGTTCATGTGCATGTGATGTATGTGTGTAATCCATACGTGATCTGCGAACACAGTTTTTGTCAGCCGGCTGGAGCCTAGGTGCTATCATTTTATTGTATAACGACCTGCGTGTCGGATTCTCCTTGTAATTTACTTTACTAAGCTAGTGTAGCTGTTTGGAGAACTCGGAAGGCATGCAAGGCGTTGTACATGTCAGCGACATGGAGTAAGACGGCCAGTGACAACAGTTGGCACGCGTCAGATTACAGGCTTTGTGGAGATGGAGATCGCCATGAAGAGAGCCATACCATTTCACATTTTAATTTCTTTATTTTGTGTTATGTTATTTCTCTATTTTACCTCTATTAGATAGTCGGTAAAATTTAATCCCTCAAGGAAGGTCTAGTCGGTTTTCCCGCCAGTGTTTGCACCATCACAAGTCGGACATTTTTGGTAGTGGGCTCATAAAATTGAGGTGCTGCCAATTCTTTCCGACTAGGTGGGTTCGAGTCGGACTATTACTGCAGAAACACTCGGTAAGCTATACGGGTCTATCATATCAGTTGTGGGACTCAGGGAAAAGTCGGATGGGAGCCGGGGCATGTGATGCCACCCGTCCAACAGGAGTCGCATGAGATGCGATTGACAAGGAGTTGTCTACCTAGATCACTTGGCGGCTAGCGGTGATGCTAAAGCTCACTAGCCGACTTGCTTATTTTGGATCCTGAATCACTAAGTAACCATCGGAGGGGTGTTGGTTCTAGTGGGAGCATAAAATATTAAAATGTTTAATATGCTTGCTCTTTTATGAATACATGTCTTAAGTGTTTTGCATATTTTCTGTTGTAGATCACGGCACAAAGTAGCAGACACTCTCAGATATCCGGTTTTGCATTGAGAACCATTCTTGAGAAACATAAACTGAACGACACTAATTTTACCAACTGGTATCGAAATCCGAGAATTGTTCTCAAACAAGAAAAGAAGGACCATGTCCTAGACAACCCGCTTCCATATGAGCTGAATGAGAATGCGACTGTCGCTGCCACCAATGCCTACCGTCGGGCTAAGGATGAGTCCACGGATATTAGCTGTCTTATGCTTGCTCACATGGAACCGGACTTGCAAAAGCAGTTCGAGCATGTTGAGGCCTATGATATGATCGAAAGCCTCAAAAGTATGTTCTAGGCTCAAGCGAAGACTGAGAGGTATCAATTCTCTCAGGCTTTGCTGAGTTGCAAGCTTAAGGATGGTGATCCACTGAGTCCGCATGTGATCAAAATGGTTGGTTATGTGCAATCTCTGGAGAGGCTTGGCTACCCCATAAGCGAAGAGTTCGCTACGGATATAATTCTGAATTCTCTTCCTAGTGCATATGGGCAGTTCATCTCGAACTACCACATGCATGGTATGGATAAGAAGCTCACTGAATTGCATGGGATGCTCAAGAAGGCAGAGGCGGATCTCAAGAAGGGCACCAGTCAAGTGTTGATGGTGCAGAATAAGGCTAAGTTCAAGAAGAGTTCTTGGAGTAAGAAGAAGGCTAAGTCAGGAGGAAAGCAGGCTCAGGACCCGGTCCCAAGCGCTTCCTCAGGGACTAAACCATCTCCTTCAGCCGGATCCACTTGCTTCTACTACAAGGCGGATGGCCACTGGAAGAGGAACTGCAGCAAGTACTTGGCCGACAAAGCCAAGAGTGGAGGTATGACTTCCGACTCAGGTACACTTGTTTGCAATGTTATAGACATATATCTTGCTGATGCACCTAATAGTTCTTTGGTATATGATACCAGATCAGTTATTCACATCTGCAACTCGTTGTAGGGACTGGTAAGAACTAGGAGCGTAGCAAGAGGCGAGGTTGATATTCGAGTCGGCAACAAAGCAAGAGTTGCTGCGTTGGAAGTCGGCACGATGCAACTTCATTTACCTTCCGGATTCATTATGGAACTAAATAATTGTTATTATGTTCCAGTGCTCAGTCGAAACATTATTTCTGCTTCATGTTTGATGAGGCAAGGCTATGAGTCGAATATCAAGAATAATGGTTGTTCTTTGTATTTGAATGATATGTTTCACGGCTTTGCACCCGTCCAGGATAGGTTACTTATTTCGAATCTTGATGGTGAGTCGGTTTATAACATAAATGTTAAAAGGTTGAAACCAAATGATCTGAATATGACTTACTTTTGGCACTGTCGGCTTGGTCATATAAGTTGGAAACGCATGAAGAAGCTCCATGATGATGGACTCCTAACCTCGTTCGACTTGGAGTCGTTCGAGACATGCGAATCTTGCCTACTCGGCAAAATGACCAAGACACCTTTTGCAAAGAGTTGCGAAAGGGCGTCCGACTTGTTGGGACTAGTACATAGTGATGTATGTGGACCAATGAGCACGACAGCCAGGGGTGGTTATGAGTACTTCATTACCTTCACTGATGATTTGAGTAGGTATGGATATATCTACTTGATGAAACATAAGTCGGAAGCCTTTGAAAAGTTCAAAGAATTCCAGAATGAAGCACAGAATCAACTCGGCAAGAAAATAAAGTTTCTTCGGTCGGACCGAGGAGGTGAGTACATGAGCCATGAGTTCGATGACCATCTGAAAAGTTGTGGAATAGTTCCTCAACTTACTCCGCCAGGAACGCCGCAAAGGAACAGTGTTTTGGAAAGGCGGAATCGGACCTTGTTGGACATGGTACGGTCAATGATGAGTCGGACATATCTGCCTTTATCATTTTGGGGTTATTGTCTAGAAACAACGGCGTTCACACTAAACAGAGTACCATCAAAATTGGTAGAGAAGACACCGCATGAGATGTGGACAGGCAAAAAGCCGAGTTTGTCTTTTCTTAAGATTTGGGGTTGTGAAGCATTTGTCAAGCGACTTCAGTCGGACAAGCTTACAGCCAAGTCGGATAAATGTATTTTCGTGGGGTATCCAAGGGAAACCTTGGGTTACTACTTCTACAACCGAGAAGAGAGCAAAGTGTTTGTCGCTCGGAATGGTGTCTTCCTTGAGAAAGAGTTTCTCAGTCGGGGAGTAAGTGGGAGCACGGTTCAGCTCAAAGAAATTCGAGAGGAACCGGCTAGTAGCGAGTCGGCAAAAACCTTGGAGGTTGAGCCGGTCGTGGCAGCTGAGCCGGCAGCAGCACCTGTACTACGAAGATCGACAAGATTACAAAGTGTTCGTGATGTGTTACTGTTAGACAGTGATGAGCCGGCAAATTATTCGGAAGAGGTGGTGGGATCTGATTCCGAGTCATGGCTTGGAGCCATGAGATCCGAGTTAAAGTCCATGGATGAAAATCAAGTTTGGAACTTGGTTGATCTGCCAGATAGTGCAAGACCCGTCGAGTGCAAATGGGTCTTTAAGAAGAAAACTGATATGGATGGAAATGTTTCCGTCTATAAAGCACGCCTTGTCGCGAAGGGGTTCCGACAAATTCAAGGAGTTGATTACGACGAGACTTTCTCACTTGTAGTGATGCTTAAATCAGTTCGGATCATGTTAGCCATAGCGGCCTATTTCGACTATGAGATATGGCAGATGGATGTCAAAACGGCTTTCCTTAACGGAAATTTAACCGAGGATGTGTATATGATACAGCCCGAGGGTTTTGTCGATCCGGCTAATGCTGACAAAGTATGTAAACTTCAGAAATACATTTATGGGTTGAAGCAAGCATCTCGGAGTTGGAATATTCGCTTTGATGAGGTAGTCAAATCATTTGGCTTCATCAAGAGTGATCATGATTCTTGTTTGTACAAGAAGTTTAGTGGGAACAAAGTAAATTTTCTAATATTATATGTGGATGACATATTACTGATTACAAATGATGTCCAGATGTTGCAAGAAACCAAGGAATCATTGGAAAGGAGTTTCTCAATGAAAGACTTGGGTGAGGCAACATACATCCTCGGAATCCGGATCTATAGAGATAGATCAAGGAGGCTCATTGGATTGAGTCAGAGTAATTATTTGGACAAAGTGTTGAAGAAGTTCAACATGGAATCGTCTAAGAAGGGGTTCTTACCGATGTCCCATGGTGTAAAACTTAGCAAGACTCACTGTCCTTCAACAACTGATGAGCGAAGTCGGATGAGTGCGATTCCATATGCTTCTGCAGCCGGATCCATCATGTATGCCATTATTTGTACTAGGTCAGATGTTTCGTATGCTCTAAGTGTTGTGAGAAGATACCAGGCTGATCCTAGAGAGATCCACTGGACAACGGCTAAAAATATCCTGAAGTACTTGAGAAGGACTAAGGATATGTTCTTGGTTTATGGTGGGGAAGATGAACTCAGTGTAAAGGGTTACACGGATGCGAGTTATATTACCGACTCTGATGATTCTCGTTCGCAATCCGGATACGTGTTTATTATAAACGAAGGTGCTGTGAGTTGGAAGAGTTCCAAGCAAGAGACTATGTCTGCGTCTACAGCAGAAGCTGAGTATATTTCCGCCTCGAAGGCAGCAAAGGAAGCTGTTTGGATGAGGAATTTCCTCATGGATCTTGGTGTGGTTCAGGGCTCGTCCAATCCGCTAGACGTGTATGGTGAAAAAATGGTGCTATTGCACAAGACAAGGAACCTAGACAACACCAGAAGAACAAGCACATACTCATGCGGTACCACCTGATTTGCCAGTTCGTGGATCAGGGTGATATCAAGTTATGCAAGGTACACACAGATGCAAATATTGCGGATCCGTTGACAAAGCCGTTACCACAGCCGAAGCATGAGGCGCACCTGAGAGCCATGGGCATTAGCTGCTTAGACATGTGATGTCGGAAGATTGACTCTAGTGCAAGTGGGAGACTGTTGGGAATATGCCCTAGAGGCAATCATGTATGATGCTATTTCCCATTGTATTCATAAAGTTATTAAGTTGTCCTTGTATAAACATCTGATGTGTATCATTGAATATGTGATTCAGTTGTGGAACTATGCATTCATGTTGTTTGTACTAAATATCCTTGGTCATTGAGGTTGTGTTGGACACACAACTTAGACCAATGTGAAAGTTGGCTTGATGACTCGGCTACACTTGTCATGAGCATGGAGATTCTATTCCAACTTACACAAATTCGGCTAAAGAGTTTAGCGAGTCAGATTGACCCATATTGAGGTACAACGAACAAGTTCTCATTTGTATATCTCAATCAATGTAATCCTTAGACCTGAGGTTATTGCATAGTCCGAGTTGAGGATCACCGACTTAGGTTCTGTCAAACGCTGATCTGTAACTGGGCAATTATAAAGGCAGGGTTCGGGTCGACTGAGAATCAGGCTGCGTGATGTGAATAACTAAGATGGGATTTTGCCGCTCCACTCGGAGAGATATTCTCTGAGCCCTCTTGTGAGATATGATTCGGAAAGCATGGCCATGCATGACTCGGTTAAGTGTTAACCAAGGCGATCGACTAAGAGTTAGTCGGGTGAATCACTTATCTCGAATCGAGAAGGGAGTCGGACTATTTAAGGGATGACATATATTCGCCTATAGTCTGACAAGGTATATCGTGAGGCAAAAGGGACTCGGACGAAAGTCGCATTGGAAAGGCAAGTCGTCATGACTCTTTGGTCCTTGGGAGTCGGCACGTTCTGCTAGGAGCTGCTACCGACTGATCAATTGAGAGTCGGACTCCAATCGTGTCCAAGTAGCCATGAGCCTGCGGGGTCACACACTTAAGAGCGGGAGCAAGTTCGGATTGGATCTGAACCTATAATCTGGTTGGGTTGGACCTAAACCGGATTAGGACTGAGTTAGTGAGTTGGACTCACGGTGACTAGTGTTATATGGGCTTTAGTGAATGGGTCGCACGAGCAGAGCCCACGTTCACTCCCTATATATAGTGGAGCACCGTAACCCAGAAAGGTTAATCGTTGTTCGGTTAGGTCATTCCATGTGTTGGAAACCCTAGCTCCACAGCAGTCCTAGCCGTCGATACGAACCTAGAAGTTTGCCGCCGGTGCTCCTCCTTGTACGTGTGGATACCAGCAGAGGTGATGTGCGATCAGCACCTGGACGATCGGATCGTGAGGACTGCACTTCATCAACTGACGCGCTTCATCAGTAATCCGCAACTGCGCGTCTAGTGGTAAACCTCGTGGCCTTCTACCTCAGCTAGATCTTGGGATCACCATGTTAGAGGAAAAGTTTTGTTTTATCTCTGCGTGGCCCAACATAACGGTCCCACCATGTCCAGCCCCCAGACTGCAAACGGCCAAGTTATTGGTATTGTTCGCAGTTCTTCAGCAGGAACATGTGGTTGTTGGGCATAATACTGGCATCCCATGCATGTCTCAACTAGCTTGTCGGCGTCGGCCTTCGCGGTCAGCCAGTAGAATCCTTGCCGGAAGGCTTTCGTGACCAACGATCGAGGAGCGGCGTGATGCCCGCAATCTCCGAGATGGATTTCATGTAGGATTTCCATACCTTCTAGCTGGGAAACACACTTTAGGTATACACTGTATACCAGTAGTGCTCCTTTTGTAGAGTTGCCCATTAATTATAGTATAACCCTTTGATCGCCGTACTGTTTGCCTTCTTTCGACTTCGTCGTCAGGCAAAGTTCCGTGTTCGAGATATTCCATGAACGGTTTTGTCCAAGCCGGAGGGACCTTAGTCACCATGTTGACGAAAGAGTCAGCTCTATCCGGGTTGTCGATGTCGGATCCCTTCACAGATGGTGTGCGTAGATGCTCTAGGAAAACTCCTGGCAGAATTTGCTTGTGCCCTGATCCAAGTTTAGACAGTAGATCAACCGCCTCGTTTTGCTCCCTAGGTACATACTTGACTTCGTAGACCAAGAAGCTCTTGTCTATCTCATCCACTTCGTCTCGATATGCTGCCATCATAGGGTTCCGCGCATTCCAGGTGCTAGCCACATGCTGGGCAACCAAGTAGGAATCTCCATAGCAAACTATGCTCTTGATGCCAATATCCTTGGCTACACGTAGTCCGTGAATGAGTGCTTCATACTTCGCCATGTTGTTTGTAGCCTCGAAGTGGATTTGCAGAACGTAGTGTAGCTTGTCTCCTGTTGGTGACTGTAGCAATACACCAGCCCCCGAGCCGTTGAGCAGCTTTGATCCGTCAAAGTGCATCACCCAATACTCTGGTTCCAGCAACGGAGTAGCATTTGGCATCTCCGTCCAATCTGCAACAAAATCTGCCAAGGCTTGTGACTTGATAGCGTCGCGTCTCTTGTAGGTGATCTCGAAGGCGACAAGTTCAATGCCCCACTTCGGGACCCTTCCTATAGCGTCGTTGTTATTGATAATGTCGGACAGTGGAGTCTTTCTGACCACTGTTATTGGGTGCTCCTGAAAGTAATTCCTCAGCTTCAGAGAAGCAAGGAATACTCCATAAGCTATCTTCTGGTAGTGCGGGTAACACTGCTTGGACTCCGTCAAGACCTCGCTTACATAGTAAACTAGTCGTTGAACTCCATGCTCATAACCTGGTTCCTTCCACTCCACCACGACGACGATGCTGATTACCCGGTTGGTTGCCGCCATGTAGATTAACATGCTCTCCAGGTTCGGGTGCTGCAAGGATGGGCGCCGAGGAAAGAATCTCCTTGAGGTGCTTCAATGCTGCATCTGCTTCGTCCGTCCACGTGAATTTGTCCGCCTTCTTCAGCAACTTGTACAACAGCAGCGCCTTCTCTCCAAGTTGGCTGACAAACCGACTAACTGCTACAACATAACCTGTTAGTCGTTGAATGTACTTTAGGCATGTCGGACAGTTTATGTTAAAGATGGACTTGATTTTCTTCGGGTTGACCTCGATTCCATGCTGGGAAACGATGAATCCCAACAATTTTCTGGCTGGAACCCCAAAGACGCACTTCTTAGGATTAAGCATCATGTTGTATTTCCAGAGATTATCAAAGGTTTCTTTTAAGTCAGAGATTATGTCATTTGACTTTTTAGACATCACCGCGATATCGTCCACATAGGCATGAACGTTCCGACAAATTTGGTCGTGGAGACAATGTTGCATTGTCCACTGGTACGTGGCACCTGCGTTTTTCAGCCCAAAGGGCATCGTGACATAGCAAAACGTGTCGTATGGGGTAGTGAACGAAGTGGCCAATTGGTCCGACTTCCTCATCTTTATCTGGTGGTATCCTGAGTATGCATCGACAAAACACAAAGGTTCTGAGCCGGCCGTAGAGTCAATGACTTGGTCAATGCGAGGCAAAGCAAACGGATCTTTGGGACATGCTTTGTTGAAGCCAGTGTAATCAACGCACATTCTTAATTCATTGGTTCCATTTTTGGGGACAAGTACAGGATTGGCCACCCATCGGGTGTGATGGACTTCTCGGATAAATCTAGCTTTAAGTAACCTAGCTATATCTTTGCCAATGGCGCGTCTCTTCTCATCTCCAAAGTGTCGTAGAGGTTGTTTCACTCGTTTGCATTTTGGATCAATGTTTAAGCTATGCTCGGCAAGTTCCCTAGGTACACCTTTCATGTCGGAAGGTTGCCAGGCAAAGATGTCCCTATTCTCACGAGGAACTTGACGAGCGCGCTTTCCTATTTGGGATCCAGGTTTGTCCCAATGGCGGTGACCTTGGAGGCATCGCCTACCACAAGTTCCACCGGCTTGGTCTCGATGGTGGCCTTAAACGCATGAGCGGAGTCGGAGATCTGCTTCTTCGACGCGGGCATCTCTGAGTCATCGACCTTGCTCTGGATCTCTTTGAATTCTTCGTTGTAGAGGACAGCTTCTGCAACGGCTGCTTCATTGATCTCGCAGTCCCTTGCCTCGGTAAATCTTCCGGATACGGTGATGACACCGTTTGGTCCGGGTATCTTGAGTTTGTTGTAGACGAAGCATGGTTTGGCCATGAACGTGTGGAATATGTCGTGGCCGAATATGATGTGGTCCACGCTCTTGAAGGGGACCACTTCGAAGGTCATGCGCTCTTGGCGGTAATTATAAACATCGCCAAAGGCAACTTGAAGTGTAATGCACCCAAGGGACCGAGCCTCCTGACCAGGAACTACGCCGTGGAAGATGGTGTTGGTCCGCCTTAGGTTTGCCTCCGTCAAGTTCATCTTCTGAAGTGTATCCAGGTACCTGATGTTGATGCTGCTTCCACTATCCACCATACACTTGGTGAACTCCACGCCGTCAATCAAGGGGTTGATGACCATGGCATACTGGTTCTCCGTGGGTATAAGGTCTGGGTGGTCCGTCCTGTCCCAAGTGATTGGAACTTCCGACTAGCGTAGGTACTGGCGAACTAGGGGAGAGTAGCCATCAGGATCCTCAGAGAGGTCTTCTGTTGTCGGATGGTGGGGGTGCCAAGGAAAGTGTGGTAGACTGGAGCATTCTTTGTGAAGGGGTTCTTGCCCTTGTCGTCGCTCTTGGCGGCGTGCTTGGGGTCAACGTCTTTGTCCATGTCACTTGAATCCTTGGACTCCTCCTCCTTCTTCTTCCCCTTTCCCTTGCCTCGCGGTCTGTTCTTCTGACTTGCTTTTAGCCAGACTCCGGGTCTTCCTTGAGGTCGTTGACGAACTTGCAGTGTCGATTGGTATGGGTGGCCTTGCTGTTGGCATCGAGGTGTACGAGGCACGGCATATCGCGGTACTCCTCGTAGGTTTGGTGAATGCAGAGCGGCGCCGAGGTGGTTTCACTTCTTCGTTGCTGCCCACGACCAGCTCCCCTTACTCGGCCACATTGTCCACCTTCACCTCGTCCTGCAAAAGTCATAGCGACCATGTCGGTAGATTGCTTTTCTTCTGGAGCGGTTTTCCGCTTTGTACTGCTGTTCCTCCGAGCTTGAGTTGGAACGGCCGTTGTCGGCAAGGAGCCATGAGCATCATCGTCGGCAGCTGCGAACTCACTAGATAACTGAATCATCTGGTTCATGTCAAGCTGGTGATTGTCCTGCAAGCGCTTCATCTTATGTCGGAGCAACGTGCCCATGTCCAACCCGTCGATAAAGGCGGCCATGTCGGTTTGAGTGTGCACTCCTGCGCAGGAATTCTTCATGTCCAGCCAGCGAGAGAGGTAGGCGCGAGATTTCTTGTCTTTCTCTTGCACACCGTTGTAGATCGCCCACAGTGCAGGGACGCTTGTATGTACCCTCAAAGTTCTTGGTGAACGCTTCTTGCATGTCCAGCCAGTTGTAGATAGATTTCTCCAGCAAGTCGTCGATCCATTGACGGGCCGTGCCCGCCAACATTAATGGGAGGTACTTGACGGTGATGTTGGGGTTGCCTCTGGCAATATCCACCGCGGTGCCGTAGTCCTGCAACCATGTGGCTGGCTTGGCGGTGCCATCATAGGGCTTGATGTTCTTGTCAATCCGGAAACCTTTGGGGTAAGTTGTGGATCGTATTGCAGGTCCAAAGCAACGTGGTCCCAGGTATGGTCCTTCCCGGGCCTCGTGGATCTTATCGATCCGCGAACGTGCATCGTACGGCTCTGGGTTCTTCTTCTTCTTGTCAACAGGGGATGGGCTGCGTGAACGACGTGGGCCACCTCCACCATGGTGACTGCTTGGTGGTGACGGAGGTGGAGGTGGCGGTGGCGGTGGGTTAGCCCTCTTGCTGTTACCCTCCTGCGACGCCTCACACTTGTCACGGTTGCTTGTCGGACGTGGGGGGTCATGGTGTGACCTGCTCCTGTGCCCGTGGTTGCGCTCTCCGTCGTGACAGGTCTGGTCTGCGTTGTCGCGGATGATGATGCCACACTGCTTTGGTGGGGGCATATCTGTACGATGGTGAGCCTTGTAATCTTCGCGATGTCGGGGAGATCGGTGCGGTGGCGACGGGCGACGAGGTCGGGCCTTTTCTCGTGGTTGGAGGATATGGGGATGGCATCCTTCCTGTTGCGCGCATCCCTCCGTCTTCGTTCTGATGAACCCGTCTGGGACCCGACATCAAGAGGAGATCTGTCCCTTGGCGGCTTGTACTGGCTAGATTGGCAGAGCGCTGGGTCAGACTCAAGCCTCTGAGAGGTGGCCTTTTCCTGCCTCTTCACTTCCTTGGCCACTAGGTAATAGACATGTTCCACTGCCTCAGGCGATCTATCCTGCTCCATAAGAGTCTTGGCGACGGCGAGGTTAAGGAGTGGGGTGGGCATCACCTGCTTGCCTTCACTGTCAATGTATGGCTTGGCTTGTGCCGGCTTCGAGGGGGCCCATCCTCGGTTACGCCGCACACCAGGATCGTTGATGACGCGAGCCAGAGCTTTCTTAGCCTTCTGCTGCTGCAGTAAAGTCTTGTACTCGGCCTCCATTGCTCTAGCTTTCTCTATGGACTTCTGCGCGTTGACCAGATCTCGATCTAGCTTAGTGCCTTGCTCCGCGATGGCTTGCGCTTCCTCCAGCAGCTGCTGGCGCTTTTCGTCAAGCTGGGTCATGTTCCGGATATGAGCAACGGTCAGTGGCTCGACGAGGAGATTGTTGTACATCACTCTATCAGCTGGAGTAACTTGGGCTGCTGCAGACGTAGATGTTGGAGGCGGCAAGTTTGCGGTGTTGTTATTGCTCGGGCCGGTGCCGAGTTCCTGCGGCTGCTGCACTGGGTTAGGCGGAGGAGTCATGACCTTTGCGCGATCATCGTCAGCAGCAATGAGTGGCCCCTGCCCCTTTTCCCGCGCTGTAGGCGGAGCTCGTCCGGGTTGATCTTCATCCATCGCCGTCCCAATGGTGACGAACACCCCACGAGACGTGACGACATTGTTGGCTTGCTCATCGCGCGAGTACTCCTCCTCCTTCTCCTGCATGGCGGAGTTTAGCTCTTCTGGACTGAAATCTATCTCCTCTGAATCTGCACTGAAATTAGCATAAAGCGCGTCAATGACAGAGTCGAAGGGTGCCAGGACTTCTCGATGACGGGCGATGGAGGTGCCATGGCCTCGACGATGACTGGAGGTGGTGGTGCTGCTGCGACGATGCCGGCAGGAGGCGGTGGTGGCGGTTGCTGAATTGGAGGTTCTCCGTCCCTGAGCACAAGCGCCATCTTGGCTGCTGTTTCAGCTTCCGCGTAGTTGTTGATGGTGCTCACCATCTCTTCGAGGGTAAGACACCCTGTTGCCTGCTGCCATCTTAAAGAATGTCGGAGAAGCGTGCCACGGTCCAGTCCTTCCACAAAGTGATATAAAGCGTTATCATCGGGGTAGTGGTCCAGATCGGCTCGTATATGGAGCCACCTGGCGAGGTAATCGCGGGGGTTTTCGCCTTCTCTCTGAACTCAGCGCGCCAGACCGAAGATGGTAACCACTCCGATGAACTTGGATCTCTGCTGTCCAGACGCACGGACGAAGCCGGCGGATATGCAGTGATCTTCCACCTTTATATCCTGCACAGGGGCAGTTTGGGTGGGCCTTGAATTTTTTCGATCTTTGCCGGCAAACTCCGAAGATAGATCCGACATCGATCCTTCCGCAAACGTATCCTGCCCGTAGGCGGTCCGTGCGGGTCTTGATGCTCCTCCGACTCCCAGGGAACTAGTGCCCGAGTCGGTTTCGCCGATGAAGAGGTGAATGTCTCCGATAGGAGCGATCGAACACCGCGTAGGGTTCATCTTCGCCGGGATCTAGAACTCGTCAGGAGGGACGATTGGAACGTTGCTGGAGAAGATAAAGCGACCGATGGCTACGGTTTCGCCGATTCCCGCGAAGATCTTGGTCCTCGCCCGCTGAAGAGCATGAATCGCCTCTTGCCCCACGGTGGGCGCCAACTGTCATGGTATTGCCGACGAGTACGCCATGGAGGGGTCCTCACAGTGCGTGTTTAGAGACGTGGGGTAAGGCGGATGGTTGACGGGTACGAGGTAACACAGCTTACCCCGGTTCAGATCCCACAATGTTGGCGGAATCCTACTCCTGCTATTAATCACTATAAGGGCAATACGCCGAGTTACAGGGATTGGTTCGCTGTGCGAGGTGCATCGTAGTCGACACTAGGTTGTCTGAAGTTGTCTATGATCGTGCCCTAAAGGCTCCCATAGGCCCGACTTATATAGTCGCCAGGTCCTAGGGTTACAGGGAAAAGTCCTAGCCAGACAGGTTACAGAGTCTTACATCGTCTATTACTAGTCTTGTGTATCTTGCACTATAAGACTCCGGGTACGCTGGTGACTCCACCGTAACCTTCCTTTATCCGGCATCGGCCTCCCTTCTGGATCCATCTAACTGGGCCGCCCAGCAGGCCATAGGCCATGCTACCAACTGTGGGCCACTCGGGTTATCCGGATAGGTGACATGCTATGAGGATACCTATATAGCATTTCCCCAACATTTCAACAGTGTCAGATGCCTGTTTTCTATTGTTTTTGGTTTCATAAAAGTTAGTAAATAAATATTCTCGGAATTGGACGGGACAAAGGACAAAGTCAATTACTTTCCGTGGGGAACAAGAAGTCCAGAGGAGAGCCCGGGAGGCCAGACCCACCCTAGGCGTGTGTGGGCCCTAGCCCGCGCCTGGCTAGGGTTTGCCTGCCCTAGTCGCTGTCTCGGTCTCCCCCTTCGCCTATAAGAAGCCCCCGATACAGAAACCCTGATTACCCGATCAAATCTCCACAAAACCGTCTATAGCCGCCGCTACTATCATCCCTAGATCGGGGGGATCTAAAGTTCTTCCCGACACCCTGCCGAAGGGGAGATCATCCCGGAGGCCTTCTCTCTGGTATGATGCATGAATAGTTCCACCTTGGACTATGGGTCCATGTAGTTGCTAGATGGTTGTATCTCCTCCTTTGTGCTTTCATGTATAGATCTTGTGTGCTCCATTCATGATCAAGATCTAATCTATTTATAAGCATGCATGTTTTGTTTGCGGGGATCCGATGGATATTGAGATTATTATGTTGGTTTGATTAATGGTTTTGTCTTTATGATTCTATCATGTCTGTGTTGTTTGTGATCTGGCATGCTCTCCGTTGTTAGGAGCTATCTTGGCCAAGTAGTTGCTAGTGACTCCAAGAGGGGTTATTTATGCTCGATACTGGGTTCATGCCTCTAGTTTCCAAGGGAAGTGACAATAATCTCTTCGATTTTAGATGTACTGTTGCTACTAGGGAGAAAACAACGGTCACTTTTCATGGAACATGTGGACTGTTGACCTTACAACTTAATACTGGAGGGGGTCAGATGATAACCTGAAGGTGGAATTCTAGTCATTGATGAAGTTCGATGGAGGTCTATGTATATTGCTGTATTGCCCAATCAAACTCATAGGATCTTTCTGACTAGTAATTGCATTGTTATACCTTGCTCAGTTCCTATAAATTGCCTTGTTGTAATTTGTTTACCCTTCATGCCCAGGTCCAATCTTTACAATTGATACATATTCCGCTATTACTTGTTTACTTGCTGCAAACCATTACCTTCCACACAATACGTTTAATCCTCTGTTACAGCAAACCGGTGAGCTTGACAACCTCAGTATTCGTTGGGGCAAAGTCTTGAGTTTGTGTTGTGCAGGTCTCCACGTTGTTTGTAACACATGTGTGACGTTTCCTTCCTCCTTCTGGCTCGATAACCTCGGTCTCAACTGAGGGAAATCTTGTTGCTTGCTCTTCACACCCTACGCTTGGGGTTACCACCAAAGTGCTACGTCGAGCACCATCAAGTCTTTCTGGCTCTGTTGCCGGGGAGGCTAAGGACGTCTTCACAAGGGGAGTCCTTCACTTCCTTTCTCTTTACTTTGTTTTTAGTTTCATTTGTTTCTTTTTCTTGGTTTTATTTGCCTTTTTCCAAAAAACACAAAAAAATTAGTTCCTGCTCTAGTTGCTGGTTTGTCTTTTCCTTGCTTGGTCATGCTTTCTATCAATGGATGGTTTCTTTGAAACTAGTTCTTATTGGCAAGGTGGGTTCAGGGAAGAACAAAAGTATTATTATAAGGAACACCGTTTGTCACAAAAAGGGAAACACTTATGGGAACAATTTGATAAGTTGAATACTATTGCTAGAGACGTGTGCTCTACTTATAATGTTACTTATTGCTTTGATAAATATTGTTGCTGTAGGAGGTATAAACACCTCCCTTTTCAATGTGAGTATAATGATAATGTTACCATATCCTCTTATGTTAAACGAAATTATGACTTTTATGATGTGGAACAAATTGAAGAATTCATTGCTTTCAAGGGTGCATTTGAACTTTTCAGTTTGCTTGAAAATACTGATGATGCACCTTACAAATCTGAGGTTTATGAGATACTTAAATTTTCCTTTGATAATTACAAGGAATAAAATGGATATATTCTTGAATATTTTAATAGGTGCTTTCCACAAATGGAAGAGACTAGTGCCTTGCAGGAGCCTATGGAAGACGAAATTGTTGAAACTGGAAGCTTATTAGATGAAAAAGAGGAGGAAGAGTGGATCTACCCATGCCTACCTTCTAATGAGAGTAAATCGTTACCTCTTATATTATTTGATTGTCCCCCATGCTTACCAAACGAGTATGAATGTTATGTTCATGTGGATCCTTTTGAAATATCTACTTTGGGTAAAACCTGTGATGGTTTTAATCCCACTATTTTTGAGCTTGATAAAAAATATGTGTTTGTAGATCATGAAGAGCATGCTTTATGTGGTAGATATATTGTTGAGTTTATTCATGATGCTACTAAAAATTATTATGAGAGAGGAAAGTATGGTTGTAGAATTTTTCATGGTACTGAAACACCTCTCTATGTGCTGAAAGTTTTGAAGTTACTCTTGTTTTATCTTCCTATGCTTGTCACTTTGTTCTTTGTGAATTTATTTTCATACAAGATTCCGATTCATAGGAAGAGGGTTAGACTTAAATATTTTTTGAATTTGCTTCTTGATGCTCTCTTTTACTTCAATTCATATTTCTTATGTGAGCATCTTCTCAAGCTATAGCACCTAACTTAAAGGCGTTAAAGAAAAATACTTGTTGAGAGCTGACCCAAGATTTTCCTTGAGTCTTGGAAGTTATTACTTCAGTAATGACCTCTCCTTATCCTTTTTATTTTCTTTTTGTGCCAAGAATGACCTCTAATGAGAGGGAAGTAAGATTTGGGGAGTTGCTATCCCGAAACAGATTTCTATCCTCCACCAAAAGAATTCGTGAGGAGGCTCTGTAACTCGGATTAAGATGAAACTTTTCTAATAAATCCCCAAGTATGTTAGATAACTTTCGTTAGTTCAACACTTTTTTATTTGAGCAACAGAATATGTTCGAAAAAAATCGGTTTCTACCTGCTGGTCTGTTTTGATAGATTTCTGTCATTATTTGCTTTTGCTTCTTATTGATTCCTTTTTGAGTTCTCTTCAGGTAAATTGACCTTTTTGAAGGAGTTACTAGAGGTGCTTGTGTTTTTAGTGAAAAGCCTTGCTATTCCAAAACTTTTCCAATGGTCTAATATCTTTTGAATACACTAATGTTGCTAATGAAGATTGTGTGAAGTTTTGTATGAAGGAAAAATTTCAGGTGTAGAGAGAGAATGATGCAATGAGATGAAGAATGGACAAAAGCTCAAGCTTGGGGATTCCACCATGGTGTCACCCAAAGAAATATCCAAGAGGTACAAGCGTCAAAGCTTGGGGATGCCCAAGGCATCCCTTTCTTCATCAATAAAAAGCTCAGGTCTGTCTATACACTTCGTTTTTATTATTTCATGCACAGTTGTGTTGTTCTTGGAGCATCTTACTTTTTGTTTGCTTTGCTTACGTTGTTTAGTTTGCTTTAATAAAGAAGTTTGGACCCCCGTTCTTGCTGTGTTGTTTTGCAAGTAAGGTTGCTTGGTGTTTGGAAAGGAGTAGTAAGTTCATGCTTGAAGTGCAAGAGGAGCTTGCATTGACTGTGACTTAGACTTTAGCATGGCATGCTAGGTGTTGTTTTAGCATTGTTCTTAGTGATTATTGCTGTAGCATGTCTTGTTCCAAATAATTGGGATTGCTTAGTTTGCCTTGAAGAAATTATGCGTTGTTTTAGAATGCAAAAGCATAGTATTGTGGTATTCTCCTTTGATGCTTTGCTTGGGTTGACTTGGCACATGCTCACACCATTTTATGACTCTGACAAGTCACCATTAGCCTCTATGATCATTTAGTCCTTGACTTGTAGTACCACTCTTTGCTTTGATTAGTTTGCTTTATTGCACTGCATGATTTTGGCCATTATTGCTCTCTTAGTTGGTTGCTCCCAGTCTTTTGCTAGCCTCCACTTGTATGAGTAAGTTATACTCATTCTTGCAACTCCAAAGAAACCAAGTTATTCCAAAGTGTCCACTATAAATTCCTATACAAGGTGTGTTACGCCATTCCAAGTATATTCATGTTTTCAACTATCTTGCAATTAAAAACTATTTTATTATGTGAAAACTTAGTGATTAAAGCCCTCACGAACTTGATGGCACACTTTATTCTTTTCCCCTAATAAACTTGAACCATTGTGACAACTTTGTTGTATATGCTTGCACTTATAAGTTGGAGTTAGCAAAACCGTGTTGTCACGGGGAACGTTTTCAACATTGCACTTGTACCTTGTTGTACTAAGTTGATATCATGTTCTTTTGTCTATGGATGTCACCGATGTGAAATAAAGAGGGAACTTATAAGTCCATGGAGTTTTTATCCTGTGTTAGAGAAACGCCTGGGCCGCTAGCCTAAGCCATGCCTAATCATGGTGGAAACTTGCAGCATCACCATAATGAGCTATCTATGAAGCTTCCTCAATAAAAAGCTATGCAAATGGTAAGTAAAAAGATTGCTGAGATGCTCATTGTCAGCTTGCCTTGTCATTTTGGTTATGGGAAAGCTCCTGTACCATGTGCAAGGGGTACCCTGTTGGCGGTTCTCAATGATCTGCAAATACTTATAGTGACAAGAACTTACCTAGACCCAAAATTGAGTATGCATGAGGTGTGGCCCTCGTATTCAAGGGACTTGAGATTATCAGCTTATACGTCGTGAAGCATATACTCCAGCTTTGCCACTTTAACCTTAACCACTTCAAGATGCTTATGATAGGGGCAATAAGGGCTGAAAGCTAACAAGTACCATAATTTTTGGAAGCTCTTATTGAAACTTGTAATCCCTGCTTACTTTACAAAAAGGCCTTTCTTCCACCACTATTGAGTCTCCACCTTCTACCTTCAGGCACCATTAAGAGAGCATAGTTGTCATTCTGTGTGCAGTGTTCCAAAGCTTATTAATTGATGCATATTGTTTTATTACTTGCTCTTGTGCTACTTGTTTCTAGTCACCCTTTTGAACTTTGCAGGTGTCCTATGCATTTTATTGCTACTATATGAGGGACAAGCTGATTGCCACTATGCTATGTTTTCTACATGTGAAACAAACAAACGTTTTCCAATGCATGTTATTCATGATCTTTGTTTGTAGCTTGTCATGTTGCATGCATAGTTACTATGTCCTATTGTTAGATCCCAGCTTTCAATGCTTGCAAATGGTTGGATCTTTATTGTGAGGGTGCATGTCACCTCAAAAATTATTCTGTTTATCACTTACCTACTCGAGGACGAGCAAGAGTTAAGCTTGGGGTTGTTGATATGTTGGAAACGTATCTATCAATTTTGATGCTCCATGCTTGCTTAGTATCTACTTTGGTTTACTTGTCCACACTTTGAGGTGCTTTTTACATGTTTTCTGGTACTAACCTACTAACAAGTTGCAACAGTGCCACATGCTTGTTTTCTGCTGTTTTTAGTTTCAGAAAAGTTAGTAAATAAATATTCTCGGAATTGAACAGGACAAAGGACAAAGTCAATTACTTTCCGTGGGAAACAAGAAGTCCAGAGGAGAGCCCGGGAGGCCAGCCAGGGGGCCAGACCCACCCTAGGCGCGGGTGGGCCCTAGCCCGTGCCTGACTAGGGTTTGCCTGCCCTGGCCGCCGCCTTGGTCTCCCCCTTCGCCTATAAGAAGCACCCGATACAGAAACCCTGAGTACCCGATCAAATCTCCACGAAACCTTCTGTAGCCACCACCACCATCGTCCCTAGATCGGGGGGGTCTGAAGTTCTTCCCGGCACCTTGCTGGAGGGGAGATCATCCCGGAGGCCTTCTCTCTGGTATGATGCGTGAGTAGTTCCACCTTGGACTATGAGTCCATGTAGTGGCTAGATGGTTGTATCTCCTCCTTTGTGCTTTCATGTATAGATCTTGTGAGCTCCGTTCATGATCAAGATCTAATCTATTTGTAATCATGCATGTTGTGTTTGCGGGGATCCGATGGATATTGAGATTATTATGTTGGTTTGATTAATGGTTTTTTCTTTATGATGCTATCATGTATGTGTTGTTTGTGATCTTGCATGCTCTCCGTTGTTAGTAGCTAACTTGGCCAAGTAGTTGCTAGTGACTCCAAGGGGGGGTATTTATGCTCGATAGTGGGTTCATGCCTCTAGTTTCCAAGGGAAGTGACAATAATCTCTTCGGTTGTAGATGTGCTGTTGCTACTAGGGAGAAAACAACGGTCTCTTGTTCATGGAACATGTGGACTGTTTACCTTACACACTTTGCTTAAAGCAGTTGTCTGTTGCTTGCAACTTAATACTGGAGGGGGTTCGGATGATAACCTGAAGGTGGACTTCTAGTCATAGATGCAGTTGGATGGCGGTCTATGTATCTTGTTGTCTTGCCCAATCAACCTCATAGGATCTTTGTGACTAGTAATTGCATTGTTATGCCCTGCTTAGTTCCTGTCAATTGCCCTTCTGTAATTTGTTTACCCTTCATGCCATGTTGTTTATCTAAGGAGAGAACCTCTAGTGAACTATGGATCCCGGTCCAATCTTTACCATTGATACATCTTCCACTTTTACTTGTTTACTTGCTGCAAACCATTACCTTCCACACCATACATTTAATCCTTTGTTACAGCAAACCGGTGAGCTTGACAACCTCACTGTTCGTTTGGGCAAAGTCTTGAGTTTGTGTTGGGGAGGTCTCCATGTTGTTTACAACACCTGTGTGACGTTTCCTTCCTCCTTCTGGTTCGATAACCTCGGGCTCAATTGAGGGAAAACTTGCTGCATGCTCTTCACACCCCGCCCTTGGGGTTACCAACAAAGTGCTACATCGAGCACCATCAAGTCTCTGGGGATCTTATTTTCCACCCGCTCATTGATCAGGTACAGCATTCGGGTCTTGTAGTCCTTCACAGGTATGCGAGTAGAACTAACCTTCAGGTTGTGTCTTCGGTCTCTGGTGACCGTTTGCATCAAGCGTTCTCCGTGAAACTACAATGGCTGAATCCGGCGATCCAGCCAGCATTGGATGAAGTCGGATCCATGGATCCCCTTGTGCTTCATCAAAAAATTGATCCGCCTCTTGGCGAGAACAATTTAGCTGCTTCGGCGTCCCATGATTCTTGGTGGGAGGCGGCATCGTCAACGAATGCTGGAAGACCTTCCGCCTTGTCTGGAGCTAGAATATCCTTATGATAGAAGAAGGTTTCGGCCCACATTTTTACCAATTCGCTAGCGTTAATCCTAGGATAAACTCGCTTTCTCCTAAGTACTAAGGTAAGGGTGATGATGGTGTAAGGAACACCAACACTGATTGAGGTCTTCCGAGTACCATAATAGTACCACAAAAGGGTGAGATTTGGCCTAATGACAAGAAACCCCTCACTAAGAGCTGAGTGAGCACTAAGATCAAGCAAGGAGTTGGGGGAAAGGCTATGAAGTTGTACACCGTACTATTGGAGAACTTCGGTGAAGAACTCCGATGGTTGCAGACTGAGGCCGCGGTCGACGTGCGTGTCGAAGAGAACTCGTTCGCCGTCGCACATTGCGGTGACGGCCTCTGTTGTGTCGCTCCTCCACGCATTGGCGCGATGTATCCCTCGTCCTCTATGACTTGGAGCTTGGCATTGTTAATGGTGCTGGGAACCCAAAGGCCCAACAACTTCCTCTCGTCCACCGCCGCGCTCGTCGCCGCTGCCGCTCTGGAGCTGGATGGTGCCTCCATCTCGCCAGAGAGGGTCAAAGATTGGCGGCGCTGAGGTTTTTTTTTCAGTGGTAGATGGGAGTGGATGCGGGGTGCTCTAGGAGTACGAGGAGGCAATGAAGAGCGGCGAGGAATGAATCTGGGAGAAGGAGAAAATCTCTACTTTTATTAACCTCTGCGCCAAGATTCGCGCTAATCCGCCAGATTTGCGCCATACATATAGGAGATAGAGAGGAGGATTCCTCGCGACGTCTCCACCCCCTCGGTTCTCACACGGGCATTGAAATGGTGCGCTGTTCCGTAAAGAACGGACCCATCAACGGTCGTGCTAACAGGACGTTTGTCAGTGACAAGACCTGGTCTGAAAAAGTTGTCAGACATCACTATACTGTTTAAATCTGGCTCATGTTTTGAAATGTGCAGGAAAATGACTGAATTCAAGAAGACGTTTCGGACTCAGATGAGACTCGAAATCCTACATTACTGGAAGAATTTTCAGGAAACCCTTCAAGATTCTCAAGACAAAGAAACCATCAAGGTAGATGATTTATCCGACTTTGCATCTTGGAAACTTTTAGGGTATATCCATAGGACTCGATGACCATGGTGGCTACCAATAGGTTAGAGCTTTGCTTCACGGGTAGCCCAGTCAGATAAAGAGGAGGAGTCACCTCCGGCTACGACAAGACCCACAAGAATCAGCATGTAAGTGGACACGTGCACGACTGACCGTCGACTTGCCTCTTCCGTCTTTTAAATTAACCGGGATTAAAATTGTGGCCGCTTAATTCCATCATAGTTCCGTGGTGTCCACCAGCCGCTCGCCAAACAGCTTCTCAGGCTTCGGTCAGGCGTAACTCTGTTTCTAGGTTCTCCTGTTTCTGTGCAGACCGCTAATCTCCTCTGACTCTTATTCCGCAAAAAAGAAAATATCTCCTCTGAGTTGTATCAGGCATGAACGCCCCCGCACCTTCCTCCTCCTAGCTGACTAATGCCGATACAACTTGTTGTATACACCCTCGGTTCGTAAATAAGTGTCTTATAATTTTCTAGATAGGCATATATTTAGACAAATGCGTCTAAATGTGACACTTATCTCCAAAGTGAGAGAAAATTGTATTTTGCAACCACAATTGAGGCTAGGGCTTCACAAAACTATCACAATTAAAAAATTTTACAAAAGATTACCAACTCCACGCCTAATCATTATAAAAAACTATCAACTATGTGTAAGCGTCGTTTTAACACCGGTTGATCCTCTTTCTAATAGGGATGGCCCACCTAGATGTTGGCGTGGCATGCGGTAGAGAGTCCAAGAAACAAATGTACAAGTTGTAAAATATTCTGGATCTTCTGCAAAAACTTTGAAGACTCCTCTCTTTCTCTCCCTATTAAGTGGACCCCACTCGTTATCTCTAACCTACAGCCACTCATCCGAGCGAGCTCGCGGGCAGGAAGGGGAGGTTCGCCGGCCGTCCCGAGCGTACGATGGCGATCGTGCTCGCCGACCCCGCCCCGCGCCCTCGCCAACCCGACACCCTCGTGGACCTGCAGCAGCTCGCCGACGCCCCCGCGCCCTCGCAGATGCCACACCGGCAGTGGTTCAGCGATGTCACGCCGCCGCCGCCGCCACCGCCCCATGCCCTCGCTGATGCCATGCCCGTAGCGGTTTGGTCAATGGGTCCAATGGGAAAAAAGATAATTTTTAGAGAAAAATAAAGGATAAAAGGAAAGATTAAATAACTAAAATGAGAGGCTCTAAGTTTTGAAATTATAGTGTTTTGAAGGCATATTTTACAAAATGCACATGCCACACCAGCCTGACTATGGGCATGTCCTATCAGAAACGGTGTCAAACGACTTAAGATGACGAGTTACGGTGAACGTCCACAAATAAGTGACTTTCATTTGTTTAGATTTAAATGTATCTATACCCTAAAACACGTCTAGATACATACGAATCTAATCAAATTTAAGTCACTTATTTCTGGCTAGAGGGAGTATTTTTTAAAAGAAATTAGACACCAAGTTGGTAGTTTTTTGCAATTTTTTTAAATTGTTATAGTTTTTTAAAACCCTAGCCCAGCAAAATACAATTTTCTCAAGAACAGAGGATGTACAACTTTGAGTTTTCTATAGTTTATTACGTCATGTGATGTGAAGACCTACATGAACACATGACTTGCACACGTGACTAACCAATCGTGCTTCTGCTCGACGCCGAGTTGGTGCAATCGATCCCTCGGTGGTTGCTTCGACAAGCCATCTTCTTTGTACTTTGCATAGCGAGCTAGCGTCTATAGAGGTCAGGCCGTGGCTGCCTGCCAAGAATATCATCTTGTCCGTGGGTGTCCATGAAGGCAAATAACCGGGTACGGCTGGAGTCACCGTGGATAATATGTCCCCACTTACACCCTGACAAAAGAGTTACCGACTTAGGCCTAGTATTACTTGTAGACCAAGCTGTATCTAGTTGCCGACTCTGTAACATAGCCGGATAGGTCTCTCCTGTAACCCTAGGCGCCGGTGCCTATATAAACCAGCCCTATGGAAGACTTTAGGGCAATCTACCAACCAACACCATAACCTACTCACACAGGCGAACCTCTGTTGTAATCCACTGTAACATCCGGCTCTCGCCGATATATTATTGGGTTGCTAGCAGGAGTAGGATCCGATCACCACAGTCGGATCTGAACCTAGGTAAACTTATGTTCACCGCTACTGAAACACCGTACGTCTCACACCCCATCTTCTCAACGTCGTCAGGACCCCCTATGGCGTACTTGTCGACAATCTGACGACATGCGAGATTGGCTAAGAGATCATAGGCCATAGGAATAATCCTCAACATAACAACCCACATCCTAAATAGTACAATAGTAAACGCTCATGTAGCAACAGATAATAAACATAGAATACATGGAATACATGGCATTAAAACCCTAAACTACTTTGTGGCCCCAAGTATAGTACTTTGAAATCAGGTACTAAGCCAATAGGGGTACCCATACACCCCACTTTTGGTTAGCACGCTGAGTCTCGAAACAGGTGTCAAGAACTTGGGTCCTAGGTGGACGCAGGGGGAAGGATAATAACAAGATCTCAACTACTACCCCTTTGTGCCTCTACATTAATTGTCTACTTTCAATATTAATTATTAAACTATAATTAAAGCCATGATCATCTCCACCATTAAGCATGTGCCAACACCGAACATCAGTGGAACATCAACGATGCGAAGCAGCAACTGAGAAAGCAACTACGACTCACAAGGCCGACTATCTACCAAGCAACAGGTAATAGGAGGTGTCCAAGGTAATATAGGTTGCAAGGGATATAACTAGTACAAAAAGACTAAATCATCGTAACACAGGTAGCAATAGATCAATAGGAGGAAATAAAGACTATAAATATAAAATAGGTAGAAAGAGGGAGAATGCTCACCTAGAAAACATTGCTGAAGGTTCATCTGAAGTACGGGTCGACAGTCGCATCAACTCATCAGCATAATCCATGAAGAAGCAAAGCATTAGAAGAAACATTAGATGCACTATTTAATACTATGGGAGAATATGGGGCATGAGGCATGTATGATGCATGGCATGGAAATGGTGCGATGGAATAAGGCAATATTAAGCGGAACCGGGGT
The DNA here is from genome assembly GCA_916181665.1 of Avena sativa. Taxonomy (NCBI): domain Eukaryota; kingdom Viridiplantae; phylum Streptophyta; class Magnoliopsida; order Poales; family Poaceae; genus Avena; species Avena sativa. Next base: position 256,033,826 of record OV702297.1, read on the forward strand.
CCCGACACTTAGGTGTTTTTGCTGTTTAGGTACCTTGCAATTTAAATATTGTCTTAACAAGGAAAAATATATCATCGATTCGCTATACAAATTTAAATGGAGCCAATATAATACTAAATTAGCCCGCATATGATGTCCATATTTAATTATTAGGTGAATCGGCAAAAATCCCCCAAATCACCAACAATATTTATGTGAGTATGAATGATTCATAAGCAACAAGTTGAGGGGTGGCAGTTTATAAACAAGGGGCCTCAAAAAAGGGTTACACTTTAGGGTTCGGTAATCTTGGTCTGGGGGTTCGACTGCGTTCGCGGATATTCGTTTCCATGTAGGCGTAATGGCATCCCAGGGGGATCCGCTCCTGACTCCAAGATCAGGCTCTTACATTCTGTCGTCGGGATCAGTCTTCAGGGTCCATGAAGGATATATTAGATGCATCACGGCTCTGTTGTTGATGACGATCTTGTCACAGGGAGCCTCAGTGGTATTTCGATTGCACATTGTGTGTTCTTCAAAGGCATCATCACCAAGTCAATAGAGGATTCAAAGCAGAGGGTGTCATCTTATCATCGCACACCAACACATGCATCTCCTCAACAGATAGCTATAGAGGCTACTGGGCTTGCATAACCACGGAAACCACAAGCCCTGGCCGAGTAGGTCAGACCAAAAAAATGACACGAGGTGACTTTCCTTGCTCGAACATGGGAAGCGACCTGGTCGGCAGTCGCAGTGATCACCTTGAGCGCAGGAGGGTATGTAACATCCCAAAAATCATGGTTTCAAATTTTGTATATCATCCATGCATTCATAATCATTTTAGGATCATTTTCAATGTCATTTCAAAACAGAAACATTTGAATGTCTATTATTTTATGTAAGCAAGGAACTGGCCCAATTCTACTCTCTAGTTTGAGATTTATTGTTTTAAACCAAAGATATTTGATCCTAAGTTTTTTTGATAATTTCCAAAGATTGGACAAAGTTTTCAAAACAAAGAATGAATTTAAAACCATTTTTATACCTTAATTAAACAATGGTAAAGGCACTGTTTTCTTTTAAAATTTCAAAGGACCAAAGTAAGTTTGAGTGAACAACAGTGCTAAATGCTCAATTAAGAGCTGGATCCATCCTACAAAAATATTCAGAACAAATTTGAATTCATTTTGGTTTGAAAATCATTTGAAAAATGTTTTCAGAAAATCAAATTAGAAATAGAAAAAGATAAAAGAAAATGGAAAAGGCCGGCGCTGCCAATTTGGCCCAGCACAGAATCCAGCCCACTAAGCCCACCGCGCCAGTTTCCCCTCTACCCTCTCTCACCCATGCGGAGCATACCCTGCAGCCACTGACAACGGGCCCTCTCCACGTCAGCGTTGTCTTCCCCAGATTCTCGCGCGCAAACGACGCTCCGCCATTACCACCGCGCAGTGATGCCGCGTTAAACCATGCTTAAATCCCATTGAATCAGCGCATAATTCTCGCCATGCTCCTGGCTACTTAATCACCTCGCCACCGCGGTCATTTCCCCTCACTTCCCTCGCTCACTCTGCCACCAGGCTGCGCGCATTCGAGCTCAAACCACCGCGGTACCGACGACCTCCGGCGACTAATTCCGGTGAGTTCTGAGCGTCCCTTTGCTGCTGCTTCAAACGAGCGTGACCAGCATGTTCTTGTGCGTCTCCTGATGCCATTTGTTTGTCTTCTTGTGACCCAGGCCGCCGTCCCCGTTCACGCCCGCAAACGTCAGAACTGTCGCTCGACTCCGATGAGCCATTGAGGTAAAAACTGATCGCCCTTGTCTCCTCCTTGACCCTGTAGTGTTCGCCGTAACCTTGCACACCTCCTGATACACTTGGTTTGTGCTAGGGTGATCCAGAGCGTCCCCTACGTCTCTGTCACCGTGCACCCGACGTATGCAAGCTTTCTGACGAGCTTCTCAGGCCAACATCGCACGCCCCCGTCCACACCAGCGAGTCGTTGAGCATCAGCGCGACCTCGCGAGTCTGGTAAGCATCTCGACCAACCCCAGCCCCCTCCATAGCCGCCGGAACACCACTGACAGTGCGTCGCCGCTAGCGCCGCCCATCCATGGTCGCATGCTTGGCAACCTTTGGATCTATATCCAGCGCATAGGAATAGATCACTTATCGAAGGGGTACGAATAGATCTGGCCCGTGTGTTTTCATTTAGATCCTACGGCTCTCGTTGATCGATCCAGCTGAAACGGTATCAGCCAATCAGAACACGCCGCGTGGCCTGAGTTTAGATTTAAAATCAGAATTTAGATCTATTAGATGTTCAAACTTGCAAAATTCATAACTTTTGATCCACACGTTCAAATTTTGCAATTTTTATATCATTGGAATCAGGAGAAAGAATTATATCCAACCATGCAATTTGTTTAATATTTTGCTTTTGTAAAATTGGTGATTTTTGCAGAGACATTCATAGTCTTACTTTGAGTATAGAAATTATTTGAAAAATGATTTAAATTAAAGACTAAATAAAGTTTATTTAGTGTGTATTTGTCTTGTTTGTAATTCAGTACTGAATACTTGTCTTGTTTGATTTAGGAAAAAATCATCACATGGCATTTGCATGCATTCATATAATTTTTCTTGTATATTTTTGATATGTGAATTTGGTGCTATCATTTTATGTGTAGATTTTGGTGCTAATAGTGATTGTGGTTGTGAAGATTGTTGCTACTCCCCCAACTACCAAGGCAAGTGGTGCTTCATATTTATGTCCCAATATTTTTTCCTATGCATTAGAAATATCTTTTATAGGGCTTGCATGAATATTTTTCTAAGTATCTATATGCTATGCTTGGGAAATCCTAGTAGTTGAAGAAATGTTAGAATTTCCTCTAAGTTAAGATACTTGTTATTGCCTTTTTTAGCCTAGCTAATAGCAACCAAGGGTGGAATATATTCATGCTATGGAAAATATTATTAAGTCTTTGACTTATGTTTTTGCTTAATCAACTAAATGAATGAAACACCTGAGTGGAATGGAAAGAATGTTACACAAGGCCCATTTATATGGTTTACCTTGTGTATCTCACTTGTGGAAAGCCACCCGGGAACAAAGGGATTTGAGATGCCAAATGTTAAGAAGCTTCTAGTGCAGCCACATGGCATTATGGGCTCTGCCTGGATCATATAGGTTGCAATAACTTAGCTATTTGGACAGTTGGTGGTAGTGAGATGATAGGTTGGAACGCGTGCATTTGGTCTAAGGGAAGGCTTCTGAAAGGTCATGTCTTGGTGAAAATCAAGTCTTGTGGGGAAAGTGCACAACCACTGCAGATGGAAGAACTTAAGTACTTAGCCAGGTCCCTGGTGTTGGACAATTTGAGCATCAAGACATGGAAGCTATCAAGAATCTCCTCATCCCAATTTTCTAAATTAAAACTTGTGGTTGAACAAGGGTGAAGGTTCACCAATTTATATTGGTGGTTCCTTGGGAAAGTTTTATCAAAGAAAAACTTAGTGTTTTCAACTGGGAAAAACCTATTTTGAGCAAAGCAAGCCTAAGCTACACTTAGCCAAATTCATGTAGTAACTAGTTGTTAATATTCTACTAAGGTATCACTTGCCAATACTATTCCAATGTATTGACCCACTATGGCTATAACTTGTGATGTTGCAGGTTACTCTAATGATGAATGGGGGTTATGAGTCTACACTCAACATGCTTGCCTGTGGCACATGAAGATGAAGACTTCTATTTTATATTGTTAAGTTAACCTCTTTTACTAGCCTATGGCTATGGAGTTGTAAAAGACTATGTTATCTCTGGAATGATGTTGTAATAATGACCTTTGTTTCTGTGTACTTCATCTTAAACTGTGGATGCTAGCAATTGATCCAGGGACTAGCATTGCAATCACAGGGATCCTTACCTTTATAAGGGTGGGATCTTACAGATGGTATCAGAGCACTGTGTTGCCTGTAGGATTATAACCCTAGGAATTGGATTAGAAACAACTAAGGAAAAAAATTCAACAACTTCCACACTTGTCTTTTCTTCTCGTAAACTTTTCTAATCTCCTTTCTCGTCTCTATTTGTAGATGAACTCCATCAACGAAGCCGTGAGGAAGGGACCACTCATGACCATGACCTTGGAGTGTGAGACAGAATTCCCCAAGGCCCTCAAGGACCTCATGGTTGCCATGGGGATACATGGTGCAGCTGTGTACAAAGGTTTCCCCGTGATGGATGAAGGAGTGGAGTACTGGTGGGTGCAACTTCACTTGTATAAAAACAAGGAAGACAACCACAAGGAATCAGGATTCTGCATGGTAACCAACTCAGTAATGCACACCACATTCTTTGACTCTGCAAGAGATGCAGCTTGGAAAGCCATCAAGGAGCTTGGTGATAGACTCAAGTGCAGAATGCTTAACACCCAAAATGACCTTAGGGAAGAAAAGAAGCATACCCAAGAGTAGAGGATACCAACCAACGTTTAAGAGAGGGCATCATAGACTTAGCAATGGAGTCATGTGATCAGGATCGACAGATTGCCTCTAGGGATGCCCTGTTAGCCAACTTGGCAAGTGAGTTGGGATTGTAATGTACTTCGTTAGTTGGACCACCACATCTATCGTTTTATTTCCAAAAAAATTATCTAAGTTATGTTGAACCATTGATGCTTGTGATGGATTTGTCTATGCCATGACTTGTGTGTTTGTTTCCAAAGATATGCTTCTGATACTTTGTCTTGTGATTTTTCTCTATTGATGTTGATTCTAACTTTTCTCGATCTTATAAAATAGATGCCTAATGTTACTATCAGCACGGCTGAAGAGTTCAAGGGAACTCGTTTTGGCACTTGTCTTATTGAGCTCACTAGTGTGCTCAACCTTCCGCTCCCTAGCATCATGACGCTTCCCCTAGCCAAGTTTGAGAGGAAGGACCTTTGGGGCTTCAAAGTTACTCAGCCAGGAAGCCAGACTGAGCCAGCCACGGAGGCTATCACTATCAAGCTAATGCATGACGACAAGGAGAGAGGCTTAGATGTAGTCATGCAGGATTTACTTGGGCGTCTGGTAGGGAGGCACTCCAGAGAGCTTAGAGGTCTTTACTTTCATGCCTTCGGAAGACACGACGAGGAGGGTGAGGCTATTGAGTTCGAGGTTGCTGCTAGAGAGACGGTGGAGCCGATTCGTTTGTACCTTCAGGACCTAGAGGTTCTCATTAGGCACCTAGATACCGATAGGACCAATGTCATGCTTAGCAATGACGAGCTCCAGGTGTAGCTTCGTGTGAGGGACAAGCTCTTCGCGGAGCAAGACGAGATAGTCAAGGAAATGGAGGCCAAGTTTGAGAGCCAGGACAGGAAATTCAAGATCCAGGAAAAGGGAGTCCAAGACCGGAACAAGAAGATCCGGGAGATGAAGTAAGAGCTAGAGACCAAGGACTTTGAGCTCGAGCATCAGCAGGGTGTGATTGAGAGACTTCGTTCATAGAAGAGGGCTCTTAAGGCCAAGATAGAGGCCTTGACTATCAATGTCGAGGAATACAAGACCGCTATGGAGAATGCAGGTCTTACACTTGTGGATGAGGAGGTTGATGCAGAGGAGTAGTGATGACTACTCAATTATCTTTCATTTACCATGCTTATGATTATTGAGTCGCAATGACCATCCAACATGCGGGTGGATTGCTATGGTGTGTTTACTTCTTCAAACTTGTTGTTTATGTCGTTGAACCTGATGATTATTTTGATGCTTGTTTTGGTGATTGTCTATGTAATGTATTGTGCATGTTTAGCATCTATGGGTATCTCATTCTTATCCTTATGAAAACCACAGATGCCTCCTCGACGTGCCAACCCTAACCCAAACAACAACAATGTCACCCCCGAGATGCAGCAGCTGATGATAGCACAGGCACAGTTGATGCAGATGATGACCACTTTTATGCAGAATCAGAATAACAACAACAACAACAACAACTATCAGAACAATCCACCAGGATTTGACATGCTCACCAGGTTCCTAAGACTGAGGCCTGCAAAGTTCTCAGGAACCACTGATCCCATGGTGGCCAATGATTGGCTACGTTCGGTGAACAAGGATTTGGTAACTGTCGGCTGCACCGACGAGGAGAAGGTCAGGTTTGCAGCACATCTATTGGAAGGACCAGCAGCTACTTGGTGGGATAACTTCCAGATCACCACTCCCATTGAGGATGTGACATGAGATATCTTTGAAGATGGTTTCTGTACAGCTCACATCTCATCCGGGGTGATGAGTTTGAAGAAGAAGGAGTTCCATAACCTGAAATAGCGTCACCGCAGTGTGGCTGAATACATTGAGGAGTTCAACAATCTGGCGCGTTACGCACCGGATGAAGTTGATACCGATGCCAAGAGGAAATAGAAATTCCTCAAAGGACTAAATGATGAACTGAATATGCAGTTATCTGTGGCCTATGTCCCCACTTACCAATCACTTTGTGACAAGGCTACCATCTTGGAAAACAAGATGAAACAGGTTGAAAGCAGAAAGAGGAAGCACATCTCTGTCAAGCACAGCTCGGGATCGTCTCACAAGCGATTCCATCATGATGATAGTGGGAGTTCTGGATCCCACAAACATGGAAAGTAAAACAACCACCATAGCCACAACCTCCATCATGACAACAAGCATCACCGTGGTCATGATAATGACAAGTACAAGAACCTCAAGGGTGGATACAAGAGCCACCACAATGGAAGTGGAAGTGGTAGTGGAAGCCAGCCTGTCAAGAAGGATCTCAGTCAGGTTGAATGCTTCAAGTGTAAGAAGATGGGGCATTATGCAAACGAGTGCCCAGAAAAGAAAGTTGAGGGTGCCAACAAGCCCAACCCTTTCCAGAAGGGACAGGTGAACCACATCAATGTGGAAGAGATCTATGAGGAACCTGATGATGTGGCTGGTAAGTTCAAACTCAATTCTATTCCAGCACTTGTTCTTTTTGATACTGGCGCATCGCATTCATATCAAGAGCATTTGTTGATAGTAATGAACTTCCAGTTGAAACTATTGGGTGTCCTATAAAAGTAACTTCTCCTGGTGGAGAAATGATAGTGAACTTAGGATGTCATGACCTAGTCATAGAGTTTGGGAAGTATAAGTTTCCCGTTAATTTGATAATTCTCAATTCCTAAGGATTGGATGTCATTTTGGGAATGGACTGGATGACTAAGTACAAGGGAGTTCTAGATTGTGCCAATCATACTGTCACACTCACAACCCCCGATAACAAAAGTATTAGATTCAAGACCAATTTTGAATCAAAAGGGAGTAAGCTAAATTCTCTTAAGGAAGTTAGCATAGACAGTGTGCAAATTGTAAGAGAATATCCGGATGTGTTTCCGGAAGAATTGCTGGGAATGCCACCAGATAGAGATGTGGAATTTCTTATTGACTTGCTGCCAGGATCAGGACCAATAGCAAAGAGACCTTACAAGATGTCAGTTGATGAGCTAAAAGAACTCAAGAAACAACTTGGAGAACAGTTGCAGAAAGGATTTATTCAACCGAGTTTTTCATCTTGGGGAGCACCAGTCTTGTTTGTGGAAAAGAAAGATAGAAGTCAAAGATTATGCATAGATTATCGTTCACTCAATGAGGTGACTATCAAGAACAAATATCCTTTGCCCAGAATCAATGACTTGTTTGATCATCTAGAAGGAGCCTATGTGTTCTCAAAGATTGATCTCCGGTCAGGTTATTTTCAGCTTAATATAAGGGAACAAGACATACCTAAGACATCTTTCACCACTAGGTATGGATTGTATGAGTATACAGTGATGCCATTTGGTTTGACCAATGCACCAGCTTACTTCATGAATAGGATGAACAAGGTGTTCATGGAGTTCCTTGACAAGTTTGTTGTCGTTTTCATCGATGACATTTTGATCTACTCCAAGATCAAAGAACATGAAGGACATTTGCGTTTGATACTTGAGAAGCTTAGAGAGCATAAGTTGTATGCCAAATTCAGCAAGTGTGAATTCTGGTTGAATGAAGTTGGATTTCTTGGACACGTTGTGTCAGGAGATGGTGTAGCAGTTGATCCCGCAAAAGTGTCAGCTGTAACTGAATGGGAATCTCCTAAGTCAGTAAAGGAAATTCTTAGTTTCCTTGGCTTGGCAGGATACTACAGAAGAATCATTGAGAATTTCTCCAAGGTAGCTAAGCCAATGACGGAGTTACTAAACAAAAACAAGAAATTTGCTTGGACTGAAGGATGTGAACTCAGCTTCCAAGAATTGAAAAAGAGACTAGTGACATCACCAGTCCTATGTATGCCAGATTTGGAGAAGGATTTCCAAGTGTATTGTGATGCATCTCATCATGGATTAGGTGCAGTTCTAATGCAAGAAGGGAAAGTTGTGGCTTATGCCTCGAGACAACTCAAAAATCATGAGGTAAATTACCCTACTCATGATTTGGAGTTAGCCTCTGTTGTCCATGCACTCAAAACATGGAGACATTATCTTTTGGGAAAGCGATGTGAAGTGTTCACAAATCACAAAAGTTTGAAGTATATCTTCACTCAGAAAGAAATCAACATGAGACAAAGAATATGGCTAGAACTCATCAAGGACTATGACTTGAGTTTGCAATATCACCCTGGTAAAGCAAATGTTGTAGCAGATGCACTAAGCCGTAAGGTATTTGTGACTGGTCTTACTAAGGGAGAGTTGCCAGATGATCTGTGTGCCCAATTTATAGACCTCAGATTGGAGATTGTGCCTGAAGGACATCTCATGACATTGGATGTTCAACCCACCTTGTTGGACAAGATCAAGGAAGCCCAAAAGACGAACAAGGAAATCGAAGAGATTAAGGAAAAGATTGGCAAGGGAAAATCCAAAGGATTCCATGAAGACGAACAAGGTACTTTATGGTATGGTAAACGTATCTGCGTTCCGCAAGATCTGGAGCTTCGGAAACTGATTTTACAAGAAGCACACAACTCACCATATTCCATTCATCCGGGTAATACAAAAATGTACCTTGATATGAAGGAAAGATTTTGGTGGAATAATCTCAAGAAAGACATCGCCGAACATATTGCTTTGTGTGATGTATGTAGTAGAGTGAAAGCAGAACATCAGAAACCGGCAGGATTACTACAACCACTACCTATTCCTGATTGGAAGTGGGACAAGATTGGCATGGATTTCATTACCGGATTGCCAAGGACCAGGTCAGGATATGATTCTATTTGGGTAGTAGTGGATCGCATAACTAAAGTGGCTCATTTAATACCCGTGAAGACAACCTATACAAGTGCTAAGTTAGCCAAGATCTATATGAATAGGATCGTGTGTCTGCATGGAGTACCCAAGAGTATCGTGTCAGATAAGGGAACTCAATTCACTTCCCATTTCTGGAGTCAACTGCATGAATCATTGGGAATGAGATTGGAATTCAGTACTGATTTTCACCCCCAGACTGATGGACAGACAGAAAGGACCAACCAGATTTTAGAAGATGTGTTGAGGGCATGTGCCCTAGACTATGGAGCTAGTTGGGATGAAAGTCTAGCTTACGCGGAATTCTCTTACAATAATAGCTATCAAGCCAGTATTGAGATGGCACCGTTTGAGTTTCTCTATGGGAGAAAGTGTACTACCCCATTGCTATGGAATGGTTTGGGAGAAAGAAATTTGTTCGGACCAGAACTAATCAAGGAGGCTGAAGAGAAAGTCAAGCTAGTAAAGGACAGACTGAAGATAGCACAGTCCCGATAGAAGAGCTACGCAGATCCTGAGCGTAGAGAAGTCACCTATGAAGTGGGTGATAGAGCTTATCTTAGAGTGTCACCACTTCGTGGAGTGAAGAGATTCGGAGTCAAAGGAAAATTGGCCCCAAGATATGTTGGACCATTCAAGATTTTGAGTCGTAAAGGAGAAGTAGCTTATGAGATTGAATTGCCGGAATCATTGTCTGCCGTTCACAATGTGTTTCATGTGATTCAGCTAAAGAAATGTCATCCAGAGATGGAAGAGACTTCTTTAAAGGATACTATACCTTTGGAGGAGGTCCAATTGGAAAGTGATATCACCTATGAGGAGAAGCCTATCAAAATTCTTGAGACTGCAGAAAGAGTTACTCGGACAAAGACTATCAAATTCTACAAAGTACAGTGGAACCATCGTTCCGAAGAAGAAGCAACATGGGAAAGAGAAGATGACCTTTGGAAAGACCACCCTCACCTATTTGCTAGCCAATATGAATCTCGAGGGCGAGATTCACCTTAAGGGGGTTAGATTTGTAACATACCAAAAATCATGATTTCAAAGTTTTCATATCATCCATGCATTCATAATCATTTTAGGATCATTTTCAATGTCATTTCAAAACAGAAACATTTGAATGTCTATTATTTTATGTAAGAAAGGCACTAGTCCAATGCTACTCTCTAGTTTGAGATTTATTGTTTTAAACCAAAGATATTTGATCCTAAGTTTGTTTGATAATTTCCAAAGATTGGACAAAGTTTTCAAAACAAAGAATGAATTTAAAAGAATTTTTATACCTTAATTAAACAATGGTAAAGGCACTGTTTTCTTTTAAAATTTCAAAGTACCAAAGTAAATTTGAGTGAAAAACAGTGCTAAATGCTCAATTAAGAGCTGGATCCATCCTACAAAAAAATTCAGAACAAATTTGAATTCATTTTGGTTTGAAAATCATTTGAAAAATGTTTTCAGAAAATCAAATTAGAAATAGAAAAAGATAAAAGAAAGTGGAAAAGGCCGGCGCTGCCAATTTGGCCTAGCACAGAATCCAGCCCACTAAGCCCACCCGAGCCAGTTTCCCCTCTACCCTCTCTCACCCGCGCGGAGCTTACCCCGTAGCCGCTGACACCGGGCCCTCTCCATGTCCGCGTCGTCTTCCCCAGATTCTCGCGCAGACGCCGCTCCACCGTTACCACCGCACAGTGAAGCCGCGTTAAACCTCGCTTAAATCCCATTGAATGAGCGCATAATTCTCGCCCCTCTCCTGGCTACTTAATCACCTCGCCACCGCGGTCATTTCCCCTCACTTCCGTTGCTCACTCCGCCACCAGGCTGTGCATTATGGCCTCTTCCTGGATCATATAGGTTGCAATAACTTAGCCATTTGGACAGTTGGTGGTAGTGGGATGATAGGTTGGAACACGTCCATTTGGTCCAAGGGAAGGCTTATGAAAGGTCCTGTCTTGGTGAAAATCAAGTCTTGTGGGGAAAGTGCACAACCTGTGTAGATGGAAGAACCTAAGTACTTAGCCAGGTCCCTGGTATTGGACAATTTGAGCATCAACACATGGAAGCTATCAAGAATCTCCTCATCCCAATTTTCTAAATTAAAACTTGTGGTTGAACAAGGGTGAAGGTTCACCAATTTCTATTGGTGGTTCCTTGGGAAAGTTTTATCAAAGAAAACTTAGTGTTTTCAACTGATAGGCAAAACCTATTTTGAGCAAAGCAAGCCTAAGCTACACTTTGCCAAATTCATGTAGTAACTAGTTGTTAATATTCTACTAAGGTATCACTTGCCAATACTATTCCAATGTATTGACCCACTATGGCTATAACTTGTGATGTTGCAGGTTACTCTGATGATGAATAGGGGTTATGAGTCTACACTCAACATGCTTGCCTGTGGCACATGAAGATGAAGACTTCTATTTTATATTGTTAAGTTAAACTCTTGTACTAGCCTATGCCTATGGAGTTGTAAAAGACTATGTTATCTTTGGAATGACATTGTAATAATGACCTTTGTTTCTGTGTACTTCATCTTAAACTGTGGATGCTAGCAATTGATCCAGGGACTAGCATTGCAATCACAAGGATCCTTACTTTTGTAAGGGTGGGATCTTACAGGGTACCAGTGAGGAAGGGCGTCCTGCCGCGGGGCTGGGCTTGAAGGCGCAGTGTGGTCAGAGCGATCTCGAGGTAGAGCACCACGGGGGCACATGGTCTGGGGGTTGCGGAGGCACAGTAGGTCTTGGGGTGGGGTCATGATGGAGGAGCTCTGGAGCGGGAACGAGGCGCTGGGGTCGGTGGCATGATGGAGCATGGAGAGGCCGCAGCGGTGGAGAGGTCAGCAGTCAGAGGAGACGCTGGCTGGTGGACATAAGCGCGCGGTCGATGACCTCGGGCAGTGCAGGGACGAGGTGGGAGGAGGCCGGGCAGCGACGCACGGAGGAGGTCGAGCGGTGGCGCCGGGGCTCGGGGTGGAGAGAGTCAGGGCGGTGAAGGCGGACGTGATGGCTCGGGGAGGCGGTGAGGGACTCTAGGTGGCGGGGTCCGGCCTGTCATCCTCTAGCGAGAGGAGGACGGTGGCTTGTTGGTGCAGAGAGGAAGCAGTGTGGCTAAGGTGAGGGAGGCGCAATGAGCAGAGAGGAGGGGAAAATTAGAGGTGGAGGCGGCAGCTATTCTCGAGAGGGAGAAGAGGGTGGAGGGATCAATCGAGTGGGAAGATGGTGGAGGTAAACGCGTCGAGGACGAGAGCAGGGTGGGACCAGGGTGAGGCAGCGGACGCGGGCGATGCGGTGTACTCAAGCGAGAGGGTGGGTTTTGATCCAGAGAGGGCGGTCGCTGGGGGCCTTGGGAAGATGTTCACACGTGGGGTGGGGCGGGCATCGGGATCGGTAGGTGGGGTTCCTGTGTGTCGGTACAGTGCGTGTCGCCAGGGTGTGGTAGGTCTATGCGCGGGGTGGTTTAGGGTATCTTGGTGCGAGTGCGTGCGTGCCAGCGTGCTTGCATGCCGACACTTGGCCATGTACCGCAGGTGGTTTTCTTGTGGTGTGGTGGGTATAGGGTGGGCGATTGACCGCGTGCTAGTCACAACAAGCAGAGGAGCGGGGCGGGTTGAGCGATTCAGGTAGATAGGGGAGGAGTGATGGCTGGGGTCGGTCTAGGCTAGATTAGAGTTAGGGTTTGGGGTAGGTAGGGTGGTAGGCTGCTTCCGGCTGGGCCTTTGGGTCTGTCCGGTGGCGGCCTACGAGGGTTTTAAAACAATTTTATTTTATATTTATATATTTGTTAGATATATTTTATACAAGGCTTTTATAAATATTTTTAGACAACACAACATATCCGAAAGAGGTTGGGGTTTGTATTTGAAATAGAGAGAGGGTTATTTTAGAAAACAAATATAGGCTTTTAGCAAAATAGTTTTAGGCAAATTATATGCATGCAGACATGAAGATGCTTAAATGCAATGTGGCATGATGACACGAGCATGAAGTCATGATGATGCACAAAGGAAAAAAAGAAACGAGGTCTACCTCCTTCTTAACGATCAACAGTACGGGCGAAGCCAGTCGTACCGCCCTCCCGTACGGACCTCGCAAGACCGGCAGTGAATTCACAAGAGAGAAAGAAAATAAAAATGCAAATAGAAATAGCAGAAAATCGTCCAGAACAAAGGTATGTTCGCACTTCACATACCTGGATTATTTAGAGAGAACGAGTTCATTTGAGTACCTTCTCCTTTCTGGATCATCTTTTCTTTTTCCCTTCAAACAAAGTTGGTTGCAAAATTCGCCAAATCCATTGCAAAGAGAGATCTAGAATTTTATTTTTGGCAATGTGGTTCCCTCAGGTATGTACTTGGATGATACCTCTTTAGGTGGAGCAATTTCTTGAGTGTCCATCGATGTTTCTTCCATGTCCTCTTTCCTTTGTAGAATGTGCAAATCAAATTCTTACAAAAGTAGAATCCAACGGTTCATCCTTTGATTAACATCAGTCCTTTCTAGGATTTCCTTTAAGCCAATATGATGAGTATGCACTCTCACATTTGAGTTATTGACATAAGATCTAAATTTATTATCGGATAAAACCACAGCAAAAAATTCTTTTTCTACCATAGGGTAATTCTTTTGGGCCCCGTTTAAGGTACGGCTAGCATGATGAATGATATTAAGGTCATCACCATCATACTGGCAAAGAATTGCTCCCACAGCTTTGTGACTAGCCTCACAAAATATCTCAAAGGGTTTCCTCCAATTAGGTGGTTTTATAGTGGGAGCTTCAAGGAGAGATCGTCTTAATACGTTGAAAGCGGTAAAACATTTTTCATCAAAACTGAAGACAACCCCTTTTTGAAGAAGATTAGTTAAAGGTCTAGCAGTTTTGGAAAAAAAATTAATGAACCTTATATAAAATCTAGCATGGCCTAGGAAACTCCTTATACCATTCACATCTCGAGGAGGGGGAAGCCTTTCTATAGATTCAATCTTTGCTTTATCAACTTATGTACCCTTACTTGAGATTTTGTGACCAAGCACTATACATTCTTGAACCATGAAATGGCATTTCCTCGAATTCAATACTAAGCTAGTATCTTCACATCTCTGCAAAACTTTATGAAGATTATGAAGACAATGATTAAAGGAAGTTCCATAAACAGAGAAGTCATCCATAAAAGTGACAGGAGCATTGCAGAGACTGAAAGGCATACGGCGATAAACATAAAGACCATAAGGACAAATAAAGTAGTCTTAAGTTGATCCTCGGGATGAATAGTAATTTGAGAAAAAACAGAATAACTGTCTAAGTAACAAAAATGGGAATTCATAGCAAGCCTTTCTAAGGTTTGGTCTATAAATGGTAAAGGATAATGACCTTTCCTGGTTTCTTCATTATTTTTTCTGTAGTCAATGCACATCATGTGTCCAACAAAAGTTGTTGTAGGTATCATCTTATTATGTTCATTTTCAATGATAATAAATCCACCTTTCTTAGGACCACAATGAACAGGACTTACTCATTCACTCTCTTCTACATGAAAGATGATTCCTACATCTAACAAACGTATTATTTCTTTTCTTACCTCCTCTTTCATGTGAGGTTTGAGTCGTCGCTAAAAGTCTGCGACCGGCTAAGCTCCTTGTTCTATGAATATCCTATGGGTGGCTATCGAAGGAGCGATCCCCTTCAAGTCACTCATCGAATACCCAAGAGTATTTTGATGCATTTGAAGAACCTTCATCAAATTCTTCACCTATTTTTCTACAAGGTTAAAACTTATAATAAAAGGAAATTTATTCATCTCGTCAAGAAACCTATATTTTAATTCCTTTGGTAATGTTTTGAGGGTAGGAGGGGGGAGGAGCCTCATCTCCCTTTCTTATGGATTCTTCATATTTTTGATTAATCTCGGCATCAACCTCAGGTGTGGAGTCAAGATAATCATCCATTTTAGTTTTCTCTATGTCCCGGAGGATATTATTATTGACGAAGATTCTTGCTAAATCATCATCCATAGTCTCCATGACTAATCAGGCTAAATTAATGATATTACCTTATTCCTCATATTCGTACTCATCATCGTCTAGTTCTTAAATAGCCGGCTTATGGTCAAATTTGGAGAAATGAAAGACCATTTTCTCTTCACCAAACTTGAGAGACATAGTTTGTCTCTGGCAATCTATGTTTTCTCCTGCGGTATTTAGAAAAGTTCTTCCAAAAATGATGGGATAATAAACATCATACATATTCGCGTGTGGTATAGTACACATGTTTACGTGTGTAATAAATATCTCCTGCAGGAGATATTACGCACATACACGTGCACGGATAAAGCACACGCGATTGATACACCTGAGTTAAACAGGGTCTCAATTCCGACAAGAGTAGGCACCTACGAAAAATCACATCAACATGCACTCTGACTCAGTCAAGTGCACGTCTGAGACCGTTTTAAAGATCGAGCTCACCCTCGTCTATCGACCCAATCCGAAACCCGAACTAACTCAGCAAGCCTTCCCGCTCATAGCGCCTAGCCGACATTCCTTCAACCACATCCCCTTCTCCAGGGGCCCGCAAAGTTATTTAAAAAGCACCTCGGCGGTGGGCCTGCCCCTGCGGCGAGCCCGGGCCCTGTTGCGCTTGCAGCGTGACCAACCCGACTTCCTCCTTTTCTCGAACCGAACCGAAAATTCCTGGTTTCCGAACAGTTCCCGATTTCCTTGTCTTTCCCCAAAACCAAGCTCAATCCAAAACACCGAACAAGCGATTTCACTAAGTGAAATGCCCCTCTGAACCCGTTTTCCACCCAAAGACCCTAGCCCCCGAAAAGATATTTTAACACGCCTTCTTGCTCACGTCTTAAAGGCCTAGCTTCCTGAGTAAATCTTCACCCTGTCGCTGGCTCTAAGAAACCTAAACCCATAGCGTGACAATAGCTTGCAAGTGAGCTCCTTGTCACGAATAAGCATGAATGCAACCGTTTCGCCTACCGGGATCTTGCCCCTCTCGAGTCTGGTCTCGAGGTGTGCTTAGGAAAGTCCCAATCTCAAAAAGGCGTATCACGATCAGCGATTTGGAGGGCACTGATTGACATCGGTTAGATTCCGGTGTGCCTACCGACGACGGTGCCGGAGAAAAACCCGGAACGGAACCGGAACCAGAACAAGCTTGACTGAAACTGTCCACATCACTGAACTCTGAGTTCAGCGAAGTGTTTAGTAATCCAGGTTCAGCTTGCGCACGTGCGTACATGCACGTGCTCTGGGATTGGCATAAGAGGTGCTTATGGCTCGAGCTCGCCTTCAGATCCTCTCCCCAAATCAATTAAGGAACTAGACTTCCTTATTATTCCCTTACGAGATTATGGCATATCAATAAGCACAAAATCAATGGGTTATTTATATGGTCCAATTCAAATTTGAACATCTCTAATTATTCCCATGGGGACTCTGAGTGTTTTATCTACAAGCATTATAGTCATGTCTATATCCTCTATTTTGATTGGTGTTAGTTATTTTTGAATTTTAAAATAAAAGTTAAAGGGGATCATGTTAACAGCTGTTCCGATGTCACAGAGGACATAATAGGAAGTTCTTTCGAAGGTGCAAGGGATAATAGGCTTACCAACTTATTTAGCTTTTACCTTTACTTCGATGAATTGTGAAGCTTGGGTATCCAGCTCAATCACGTTGCAATGTGCAAACACGGTTAAAATATCTTCCCTTGTTGATTCCCCTGCCTCATGTGCACTTACTTCTTTAGTTTTCCTTACTTTTTCCTCTTCTTTCAGGTTCTTAAGGAATATATTTTCTTCTTCACGTTGATCCTCTAACTACTGAGACATCATATGTTTCCTTGTTGTCCTTGCGAAAGGAAGGGGTTCAACATATGGGGATAGCTCCCTCAATGGTTCAATAGGAGTTGTGATTATTGGATCATCTTCTAAAGCTAGCTCGGGTGGCGGAGTGTAATGAAGCCGGTCCTTCTTGGGGGACTCAATGTGTTATATAAAAGACTGAAGTATTTGCAAAATAATATCACCATCAAGTTGAAGTTCATCAGTAGTTCCTTTTGCAGGATTCGCATCATAGAAAACAAAAAAATTCCTACGATGGGAACAACTATGCACCAAAATCTATCTATTGGATACAAGCAACGGGTGGATATACATCCATAGAGAACGTACCCTTGTAGACCGACAAAGTTTAACGAGGTTGTACTCGTGGATGATGTAGACGAACGCTTGCCGATCTCCAGATCGAGAAGACGTCTAGCGCCGCAAATCAGTAGCGCATACGTGCTCGCACACACGTCCAAGCCACCGAGCAACCTCCGCCTCCTCGCTCCAGCGATGCAGGGGAAGAAACAACTCTTTCTTTCCGAAAAGCCACGTGGAACATGTATCTCTCTTGTCCGAGACCATGGGGCATAAACTATAGGGGGAGAGAGATCCTTAGGGTGAGTATGAGAGAGGGACAGGGGGGCTTTATATAAGAGGGTGGGGGCACCCCAAGGGGGTGGCCACTGCATGGGGGCTGCCCCCTCCCCTCCTCCATTCATGTGGGTGGAGCTCCCACTCACTTTTTAGCCCCTTCATTTCTCCACTCAAAATCCCATTCAAAAATCCCATTAAATTTCCACAAAATTTAATGCAATATCTCTTTAAATAAAACTCCTTTTATTTATTATTAAGAATTTTGTCAATTACTATAATGGAAAAACATTAACATAAAACCCCTTGCTAGTATTTTATTTCACATGTAGAAACACTTTCAACAATTTCACCCGAAACAATTCCGGTGTCAAGTGAAATAAATTCCTGCAATTTGTAAATCTTTTTGACAAGGAACTATTTGTTCCAAATGGTGTCGGTGTCTCTTAATTGTTTCACCCTACAGTTCGTGAATAATACGGACATGATCGAGAACCCTCTCGGATCAGTAATCAGAAGAGGGACCTGGAGATCCATACTGACTCCCACACATTCAACGATGACTTCTTGTGATCGTGAGAACTTTTATGCTAGAATCTCAATCCCTTTTTCTCATGATATATTACATGTTCGAGATTCAATCATCGGTATCTTCATACCTAGTATGATCTCGTTACTGAAATGTACTCTTTTTTCATTCCCATGATATAACATTCTAGTGATTAAATCACTTTCTTGCAAGATAACCAATGTGATATCACTGAGAGGGCCCACAGTGTGTCTATCCATCATCGGGATGGACAAATTTCACTCTTGATCCATGAGCCTCTACATAACACCTTAGTAGCACTAAACCCATCTTTATAGTCACCCTGTTATGGTGTGACATTTGATGTTATCAAGATACTCTTCTAGTGTAAGTGATTGACATGATCTCATGGTCTAAGGATTAGGATTACTTCATATGATGTTATAGCAATATAAACACAATGACTTTGATCGTAATGATATACTTCGGATGAATGTTCATCGCATCATTCCAATAATGTTTTGACCTCGTTATCACCAACATCAAATGTCTATGATCGGGAAACCTTGACCATCTTGTTAATCAACGAGCTAGTTTATAAGAGAGGCATAACTAGGAACTTTCTGTTTGTTTATTAAACACACTTGTAAAATTAACATCTATCATATACTTGGAATATACATAATAACAACTTTATTATTGCCTCTTAGGGCATATTCCCTTCAGTCTCCCACTTTCACTAGAGACAATAATCTAGTTACATAGTGATAAATCTAACACCCATGGAGTTCTGCTGTTGATCATGTTTTGCTCTAGGGAGAGTTTTAGTCAGCGGATATGCTACATTGAGATCCGTGTGTACTTTACAAATATTTATATCTCCATCCTTGAAATGCTCGCGGATGGAGTGAAACCGGCACTTAATATGCTTGGAATTCTTGTGAGACCTTGGTTCTTTGGCATTGGCTATGGCTCCATTGTTGTCACAGTAGATAACCATTAGTTCCAATGTGATAGCAACCACAACTAGTTTGGTTAAGAATTCCTTCATCCAATCTGCTTCCTGAGCCGCTTCCGAAGCAGCAACATATTAGGCCTCCATTGTTGATCCCTCCAACACGGGTTGTTTGGAACTCCTCCAACTAACATCTCCACAATTCATGAGAAATACATATCCGGATTGAGACTTAGAGTCATCCAGATCGGTGTCGAATCTAGCATCGACATAACACTTAGCAACGACCTCTTCTTCACCTACGTACACGAGAAACATTTCCTTAGTTCTTCATAAGTACTGAAGGATATTCTTTACCGCTATCCAGTGTTCCAATCCTGGATCAGATTGGTATCTACTAGTAAAACTAATAGCATGTTCCACATCCAGTCTTGTACATAGCATGGCGTACATTATAGAGCCCATGGCTGAAGCATAGGGGACTTTGTCCATTATCTCTCTTTCTTCCATCATAGCCGGACTTTGAGTCTTACTCAATGTCTTGCCTTGCAGCATAGGTAAGAACCCTTTCTTACTTTCGTCCATTTTCAACTTCTTTAAAATCTTATCAAGGTATGTACTTTGCGATATCCCTATTAGGCGCCTTGATCTATCTCTATAGATCTCTATGCCCAATATGTATGACACTTCACCTAGGTCCTTCATTGAAAATTTGCTATCTAGATAACTTTTAACACAGTTTAAAAGATCTACATCATTTCTGATCAGTAATATGTCATCCACATATAATATCAGAAATGCCACATCACTCCAACTCACTTTCTTGTAAATGCAAGCCTCTCCATAAGTTTCGATAAATCCAAACTCTTTGATCACCTCATCAAAGTGGAGATTCGAACTCCGGGATGCTTTCTTCAGTCCATAGATGGATCGCTGAAGCTTGCATACCTTTTCAGCATCCTTAGGATCGACAAAACCCTTTTGTTGCCATTGAGGAACGTAGATTTGACATCCATCTGCCATATCTCATAGTCGAAATATGCAGCAATTGCTAACATAATCCTAACTGACTTTAGCATATCTACGGGAGAGAATGTCTCATCGTAGTCAACTCCTTGAATTTGTAGAAACCTTTTTGTGACAAGTCGAGCTTTATAGACGGTTATGTTACCATCAGCATGAGTTTTCCTTTTGAAATTCCATTTATTCTCCACGGACTTTAGGTCATGAGGTAAGTCCACCAAGGTCCAAACCTGGTTTTTGTACATGGATTACATCTCGGATTTCATGGCTTCTAGAAATTTGTTGGAATCCGGGCTCATCATCGCTTCTTCATACGTCGCAGGATCATCTATTTTATCTACCATGAAATTCATAACAGGATTTCCATACAGTTCTAGAGCTACCTGCGAGGTTCGGTAGTATTCTCTTTCAGAGTTTCATGATTGTTATCATTAGTTCCTTCTTCATTTGGTGAAGTCAACTCCGGAATAGCTTCCGGTGCTATGCTACTCGCCATATTATGAAGAGAAGGTTCAACAACCTATTCGAGTTCTACCTTTCTACTACACACACCTATTGAGAGAAACTCTTTCTCTAGAAAGGATCCATTCTTGGCAACGAAAACCTTGTCCTCGGATCTGTGATAGAAGGAATACCCAATAGTTTCCTTAGGGTATCCTATGAAGAGACATTTTTCTGCTTTGGGTTAGAGTTTATCTGGATGAAGTTTCTTCACACAAACATCGCATCCCCAAACTTTAAGAAATGACAACTTATGTTTGTTTCCAAACCACAATTCATACGGTGTCTTTTCAACGGATTCAGATGGTGCCCGATTTAAAGTGAATGCAACAGTTTCTAGTTCATAACCCCAAAATGAGAGTGGCAAGTCTGTTAGAGACATCATAGATCGAACCATATCTAGTAAAGTACGATTTGTTGGAATTATGCCCTAGAGGCAATAATAAAGATGTTATTATTATAATTCTTGTTCATGATAAAGTTTATATTCCATGCTCGAATTGTATTAAGCGTAAACTTTGATACCTATGTGGTTTATGAACAACACCGTGTCCCTAGTACGCCTCTATGGACTAGCTCATTCATTAATGATGGTTAAGGTTTCATAACCATAGACATGCGTTGTCGATTAATAATGAGATCATGTCATTAGGAGAATGATATGATCGACAGACCCAAATTAACAAGAGCAATTAGATCGTGTCATCGTGTTCATCTTTGCGAAGCTTTGAGGTCATTAAACGTCATCCTATGTGAGGGTGATCATAAAGGTGTCTCTCAGGTGATCGGAAAGTACTTGTTGGGTTGTATGTATCGAGATGGAATTTGTCCCTGCCGAGTCGGAGAGATATACTTCGGGCCCACTCGGTAATCGATATCAACACTGCTTGCAAGCACGTGGTTAAGGAGTTAATCACAAAGTGATATCAGATTACGGGACGAGTAATGTACTTGCTGTGAACGAGATTGAACTAGGTATGCCGATACCAACGATTGAATCTCGGGCAAGTTAAATATCGCATGACGAAGGGAATACATATATGGGTTTAATTGAATCCTGGCATCGTGGTTCATCCGATATGATCATCGATGAATATGTGGGAGTCAATATGGGTTTCCAGATCCCGCTGTTGATTATTAATAGAAGATCATGTCTGCATTTCTCGAACCCGTAGGGTCACACACTTAACGTGCATCGACGCTAGGATAGAATGGATAATTGGTTTATGAGTTTTTGTTTGGAGTCACGGATGAGACCCAGGACATCACGAGAGGTTCCGAAATGGTCCGGAGAATAAGATTCATATAAAGGAAAGCAGTTTTTGGATTTCGGAATCGTTTCGGAGTTTATCGGTATTGTACCGGAAGGTTCTAGAAGGTTCCGGAGTGGGACCAAAGTGGGCCCACTTGTCGGAGGCCTGCGTGTGCCTAAGGGGAAGTGCCCTGGCCAGTTTGGGCCAGGGGCACAAGGCCCCTAAGGCCCAGCCGGCCAGCCCTAGGGGAAACCCTTGGGGAGCCTTCTAGAAGAGGGGAGTGACTTTCCCCCCCACTCCACCCCTTGGGCCACCGCCCTAGGGCTTGGAGGAGGGGTCAAGGGGGCCGGCCAACCCCCTATATAAGGAGGGCAGGGGCGCAGACTCCCCCCACTCCAACCCTAGCCGTCGTCCAACTGCTTCCCCTCAATCTCTCTCTCTCTCCCGACTCGTAAACACCACGCCGTCGTGCTGCAGAAACTCTCCACCATAAACACCACGCCGTCGTGCTGCAGATCCAATCTATCTCTCCACCATACTTGCTAGACCAAGGAAAGGAGGAGACGTCACTGCACCGTACGTGTGCATCTCTCGGAGGCGCCGCCACTTGCGGCGTAGGATCGGATCGAATCGCGAGGAGGAGACAGCGAGTACGACTACATCAACCACGTTCTATTGAACGTTTCTGCTGTGCGATTTCTTAAAGGGTATGAAGATCTCATCAATCTCTCTCGTTGATCACATCTCCTAGATTAGATCTTGGCTTTCTTGTGTGCATCCGTAGAATTTTTTTTATTTACTATGCTGCGAAACCCTTCACGATTATGATGTTCCGACACACCATTTCGCTGTGGTGTTCCGGCAGGTGTGAGTTGTGAAACTATTCCACTCTTTCATATGTGTGTTAAACTCGTAACATAGATACTGACCTCCACGATCAGACCATATAAATTTTCTATTACGATGATATTCCAGTTCATTATGAAATTCCTTGAACTTTTCAAATGTTTCAGACTTGTGTTTCATCAAGTAGATATAAACGTATCTACTCAAATCATCCGTGAAAGTAACAAAATAACAATATCCACCTCGCGCCAACACACTCATTGGACCACACACATGAGAGTGTATGATTTCCAATAAATCTGTCGCCCGTTCCATTGAACCGCAAAACGGCGTTCTAGTCATCTTTCCCATAAGGCATGGCTCACATGTATCAAATGATTCTAAATCAAGTGATTCCAGAAGTCTATCTGAATGGAGCTTCTTCATGTGTTTAACGACAATATGACCTAGACGGCAGTGCCACATATATGCAGATACATCATTATTATATTTAATCCTTTTAGCATCAACACTATGAATATGTGTAACACTATTATTGAGATCCAACAGAAATAAACCATTCATCACAGTCGCATGACCATAAAAGATATCATTCATATAAATCGAACAACCATTGTTTTCGGATTTAAACGAATAACCACTGCGCATCAAACATGACCCGGATCACATCAACACTTGATCCATTGCCAACACGCATCTTGACCTCACCCCTTGCTAGCGGTCACTTCTTCCGCAGCCCCTGATTCGAGTTACAAATATTAACAACCGATCCGGTATCAAATACTCAGCTGCTACTGCGAGTACTAGTCAAGTACACGTCAATAACATGTATATCGTATATACCATTATTTGCCTTACCGGCCTTCTTGTCTGCCCAATACTTGGGGAAGTTGCGCTTCCAATGGTCAGTCCCCTTGCAATAATAGCACTCGGTATAAGACTTTGGGCTAACTCTGGATTTCTTTTCGGGTACGGAAACCGGTTTGCCGCCCTTCTTTCCCTTCTGTTTACCATTCATGTCTTTCATGAAACCGGTGGTCTTATTGATCATCAAAACTTGATGTTCCTTCTTGATCTCCACCTCTGCAGTCCTAAGCATTGACAGAAGCTTGGGGAGAGACTTATTCATGCCCTGTATGTTATACTTCATCATGAAGCTCTTGTAGCTTGGTGGCATAGATTGGAGAACATGATGTATGCCTAAGTCAATGGTAATCGATATTCTCAAGGACACAAGCTTATCGGCGTACCCAGACATTTTGAGTATGTGCTCACTAATGGAGATGTTCTCTTCCATCATGGAACTAAAGAACTTTCTGAAACATTATAACTCTCTATAGCAGCATGGGTGTTGAAAATCATTTTCAACTCACCCATTGTATCAAAGGCATTGTTGTTTTCGAAACGCTTTCGAAGTTCTGGCTCTAGCTCATACAGTATGATGCAATGAACTAAGTTGTGGTTCTCCTGACGAGTCTGATAGGCATTCTTTTCCTCGTCAGGGGCATCATCGAAAGGTGAGGGGCCTAGCGGAGCTTCTACCATTCATCGCAAGTTTCTATTTATCCATGAACACATTGAAATTAAAAGCAGGTGGTGCCATCTACAATAGAATTTGTAAAGTTTAGACTAAGTTTATAATATATCGAGTTCAACTAATCCAAATTAAGAATGAAATACCACTCAAAAATGACATCCCTCATGCCTTTTTGTTCATTACATGAACCAAATCCACTACACCAAGTCCGATCATCACGTGAGTCGGTGTAGCTTCAAAGGCAAGAATCTATATGGGAATCATATCTAAATGACTCATGATTAACCTTTCGGTCCGTGTTTCGAGGCCATGTCTGTACATGCTAGGATCGCCAAGTAAGAACCTTAGTATTCACGTGTGTAAAATTGTCTTACACCCGAAATATGATCGTGGATTCAAGAACACCCGATCATCATGTGATGTCATGAAGCGGCGAAACATAACCGGTGCATACTTGAGGGAGAACACATTTTTATCTTGATACCTAAATGAGGGATCATCTTATTATGCTAATAAAATGCCAAACAAGCAATATAAGATGCAACAAACATCATATGTTAAAAGTGAAATGATATGGTTCTTGCACTTGATCATCATCATGTCCATCGTGGTATGAGTGATCCGTTTTTGTGTAAGGCCAAGGTCTATGGAACTTACACGTTAGGTGTGTTGTAAGAGTATCGACTTATACTTTTACTTACAACGTTACCATATCATGACACTAGCCAGCAACAATCTAAACTAGACGCTTCTAATTTATCCATTGCAAGTTTTACGTGGCTTAGGGCTTTCGAAGATAGAACCGTTCTTACCTACGAACATGGAACCACAACGAGGATAACCAAATTATTAACAACTCTTTGTAAGTTAGATATTGACTATAGTAGGAGAGACAGACACCCTCTAGCCACTTATGCAAAACTAGTTGCATGTCAAGCGTGGAACAGGTCTCATGTGCGAGGACATGTAAAGTTTGTCTGGGCCGTTTCATCCACTATGCCACCAATATCCAAAGTACAACCAAGAAGCAATAACATGATGATCATAGCCCACATACTCATATGTGTACTACCCGTGCAAAGCATCTATGCATAGATTTGGATCTGATAACACTGTAGGGTTCGGAGCATAGAAAACAAAAAACTCCTATGATGGGAACCACTATATACCAAGATCTATCTACTAGATACAAGAAACGGGTGGATATACATCCATAGAGAATGTACCCTTGTAGACTGTCACATCCCAAGATTTTCCAAATCTTGTAATGTGAAAAATAAATAAACAAAATAAAAATTTTGTTTAAAATCAGGGAGAAAAGAAACTTTGTTCTAAAAGGAAACTTAAAATACCATCTTGAACAAACTTTGGTAAAAGTTTGAATTTACCAAATTCCAAATCAAGTGAATTGCATTCCTCAATGAATGTATCTGGAAATTTAAACACTTGGAAAATAAATCCAAACCCTAAAACCCTAATGGAATAAAAAGCATTTCCAAGTTATCTCCAAGCCTATGGATTTGATCCATATAAAAACTTGTCAACAAACAAATACAAAAGATCAAGAAAGACAAATAGAAATATTATAAAACCATAGAAACTGGTTTCACTTAAATTGGAACCATAAATAAAATCTTATGAATATAATAAGATAAGGAAAGTAATTTCCAACAGCTAATAAAGAACCTATCTAGAATCCATACCAAATGGTGAGCAAATAATTCTAAAGGGATTTAAAAGGATAAACAATTATCAAATAAGACTTCACAAATTGGAATCACCAAGTTTGGATCTCTAAATAAAAAGATATGGATTTTATAAGATGAAATAACAAATATTAAATAAAGAAAACTTAAAGACCAAATCAAATCTTGGCCAAATCCATAAGCAAATGGAATGATTATAATCCAATTCCAAATAAAATAAAAAGGTTAAAGAATTTCCAAAATAAAAATAAAATGGCATTAACCATGCTATCCCTATCTTAATAAAGACAAATCTTTAATAAGAATAATAATATAATTCATGAGAAAATGATATTTGCAATTTACCCAAGTGGATTAAAAGTTGTTAAATCAACTTAAATAAAATAAAATCTTCCAAATTAAAATTTAGGGAATTAAAACCATATTAAAATTCCATTGAAATCAAAACAAATACCCAATCTTAAATGATTAATGAATCATATTAAAATACTTTCCAAATAATTCAAGATGAATTATTTGACACCCTTTTAAGTAAACAAAACTTACTGAAAGTTTTTGAAAGAATTCAGAAGTCAAATGGAAATTAAAAACATTATTAAATCCTATTTGATTTAAAACAAGGGCCCTTTTTATTAATTAAAAAGACCCCAAAAATAATAAAATAAATTCCAAAATTGACATCAGAATGTGCTACTAATCAATATTTAAACCTACACAAAATCTGGCAAAGTTTTGAAATCACATGAGTGTTGAATTGGTTGTTCAAAATCAAAACAGAAAAACCAAATGAGAAAAAGAAAAAGAATCAGGAACAAAAAAAATGGAACCAGACAGTGAGCCCACTAGGCCCAGTTATCCCAGTTCCTCTCCTCCCCGCAGAAAACGATTCGAACCAACGAACTCACCCGCAGCGTCGCTGACAGAAGGACCCCACCGCACCCTTCTCTCTCTCGCTGCCAGACGACCCCACGCCCACGTCACCTTCTTCCCACCCGCGACGACCCCTTCTTCCTTCCCTCGTCGCCGTTTCTGGCCATGATTCCGCAGGCTTAATTCGCCTTAATGATGCGGCCATTACTTGCTGTGATCATGCACACTTAAACGCCCATGCCCCCTCTCCATTTCCCCCCATTCGCCTCACCCTAGCGCGCCCCCAGGCTACCCAATTGCTCTCTGCACCGTCCTCTGTCCGATGACTCTCCGGCGACGATTCCGGCAACCCCTCACTGCCCCTTGCCCCCTAGACCACTCTCACCTGCTCCCCATCTCCTGGAGAACCACCTCGTAGCACCAGCTTGCCCCCGCGCGCCCTAGAACTTCGGCAACGCCCGCCGCCGCCACCGTCTGCCTCCGCTCCGTCAGTCTTTTTCGGTGAGTGCTGACCGCCCTTCTTCCTCTCAATGATGCACGCTTGATCGCCAACCTCGTGCGCAGCTAATGCCGTTCGTACCTTGCCTTTTTGTGCACCGTAGCGTCGCCCTCGACGACGACTGACCGAACCCGAGGCGCCGCATAGCTCCGGCGAGAGATTGACAGCAACCTCATGTGCCCCTTGCCTTCCCGCTGGTACCTTGAGCTTCGCCATGATCTCCTGAGCCTGGTGAGCATCTCCTTACTCTTCCTTGCCTCCGCTAGCGCCAGCTCCGCCGTAGCCAGACACGCCGCCGCCACTTGCCGCCGCTAGCGCCGCCACTAGTTGGCAAGTGTGTTGTGCGCCGTTGGATTTCGATCTAATGGATGCGATAGATTCACTTAACGCCGAAGGGGTACGCAGTCTGTGCCATGCGATGTAACTTGATCCAACGCCTCACATTGCTGATCCACGCGAACCGGTATGGGCGAATAAGAATTAGCCACGTGTCTCTGTTAGTTTGAATTAAAACAGATTTGATCTATTAGATGCTAGATTTTGTAAAATCTATAACTTTTAATCTACACGTCCAAATTTTGCAAACTTTATATCAATGGATTCAGAAAAACAAGCCCTAGCCAACCATGCACTTTGTTTAGTAAAAACCTTCTGGTAAAATGTTTGTTTTTGCAGAAACTTATGTATGCTTGTTTAGGATATAAAATTTTATTCCAAAATGATTTTGAGGATAAAATCTTTGGCAAATGGTGTGTTTTGAACTTACTGACCATAGGAAACAAATTGTGCTTTCAAAAATGTATTTGGTGAAGCAAAAGAATGAATCTTGGATTTAAACCAATTCTAGTCAAATAAAAATATGGTTTATTTATTAAAAATGGTTTTGGAAGAAAACCTTTGAGAAATGTTTTGGAAATAAACTCTCTGTCCCTAAACACCAAGTTTTATGGTTTGAAAACATATTTAGTGGACCCTATAGATTAATGCCTTATTGAAAACATTTTTACACCATATAAAATGTTACCTTGTTTTAAAAAGGGTTTATAAAGTGAAACCTATTGCAAATGACTTTTCCACTTCATAAAATGACCAATAGGTGTTTCCAAATGTTTACAACCTACTAGAAACCACTTTTACAAATAAAACAACCTATGGCATGCTTGCATGCATTACTTTGATTCTATCATTTTATGTGGTGTTTTGCTTGAATGGTAGATTGAAATATTGTTTGCTTGATTGAATTGTAGTGATTTGAAGTGAGTGAACATTGCAAAGATCAAGGAGTGAACTCATACTCTCTACCAAAAAGGCAAGTGATGCTTCATACTTTTGTCCCATTATTTTCACTATGAATTAGTGATATTTCTAAGTAAGACTTGCATGGAATTTTGCTAAGTATAAACTATGCTATGGGAAATCCTAGTAGATGAAACCTTAGTAGAAATTTCCTAAGTTAAGATTCCTACTACTATCATGCTTAGCTTAGCTAATAGAAAACAAGGGTGGAATATATATTCATGCTATGGAAAAATTTCTAAGTCTGAGGACTTGAGTTTTGTTTAAAACAACTAAGTTAATGAATCACCTAGGTGGAATGGAAGGACTGGTTTGTGTTGAGTGGTTACACAAGGCCAGGGGACTGGTGAACCATGTGTATCTCACTTGTGGATGGCCACCCAGGAACAAAGAGATTTGAGATGTCAAATGTTGAGAAGCTTCAAGTGCAACCACATGGCATTATGGGCTCTGCCTGGATCATATAGGTTGCAAGAACTTAGCCAAATGGACAGTTGGTGGTAGGGGAATGATAGGTTGGAACGCGTCCATTCTAGTCTAAGGGAAAGCTTCTGAAAGATCTTGTCTTGGTGAAACCAAGTCTTGTGGGGAAAGTGCACCACCTCTGCAGAGTGTAAAATCTAAGTACTTAGCCATGTCCCTAGCAAAGGACAATTTGAGCATCAATACATGGAAGCTATCAAGAATCTCATCATCCAAATTTCTAAGTTAAAAACTTGTGGTTGAACAAGGGTTTAAGGTTCACCAATTTCTATTGGTGGTTCCTTGGGTGATTTTTGTCAAGGAAAAACTTAGTGTTTTCAAATGTTAAGGAAAAATCTATTTTGAGCAAAGCAAGCCTAAGCTCCACTTAGCCAAATGCATATAGATGATAGACTCCACTATACTACCATAGTATCACTTGCCAATACAATTCAAATGTATTGACCCTCGTGGCTGTAACTTGTTATGTTGCAGGTTTGATTGATATTAGTGAAGTTTAATGATTAGGATTACAAGTCTACAACCAACATGTCTGCCTGTGGCACTTTGAGGATGAAGGACCCCATGCTATTGTTATATTCTGCTGCATTGTAATGAGATAGCCAAATGAGCTATGTAAGATGTAATAAATTATGTTATTCCTGGTTATAAAGTTGTATTATGACCTTTGTTTCTTGATATTACATCTTAACTGCGGATGCTAGCTATTGATCCAGGGACTAGCATTGTAAACACAGGGATTTCTACCTTATTAAAGGTTGGGAACCTTACATAGACCAACAAAATTTAACAAGGTTTTACTCGTGGATGATGTAGACAAACGCTTGTCGATCTCAAGATCGTTACGAAGTCCAGCGCCAGAAATTAGCAGCGCATCCGTGCTCGCACACACGTCTAAGCCGCCGAGCAACCTCCGCCTCCTCTCTCCAACAATGTAGCAGAAGCAACAACTCTTTCTTGCTGAAAAGCCACCAGGAACATGTATCTCGCTAGTCAGAGACCATGGGGAATAAACTAGAGGGGGAGCGAGATCCTTTACGAGGAGGTGTGAGTATGAGAGGGGGGCTTTATATAGGAAGGAGGGGGCACCCCAAGGTGGTGGACGGCGCATGGGGGCTGCCCCCTCCCCTCCCCCATTCATGTGGGTGGAGGTCCCACTCACTTTTTAGCCCCTTCATTTCTCCACTCAAAATCCCACTCAAAAATCCCATTGAATTTCCACAAAATTTAATGCAATCTCTCTTTAAATAAAACTCCTTTTATTTATTTATTCAGAATTTTGTCAATTACTTTAATGTAAAAACATTCACATATAACCCGTTGCTAGTATTTTATTTCACATGTAGAAACACTTTCAACAATTTCACCCGAAACAATTCCGGTGTCTAGTGAAATAAATTCCTACGCTTTGTAAATCTTTTCGACAAGAAACTATTTGTTCCAAATGGTGTCGGTGTATATTAAGTGTGTCACCCTATGGTTCACGAATAATGCGAACATGATAGAAACCCCTCTCGGATGAATAATAAGAAGCGGGACCTGGGGATCCATACCGACTCCCACACATTCAACGCTGACTTCTTGTGATCGTGAGAAACTTTTACGCTAGAATCTTAATCCCTTTGTCTCGCGATATATTACATGTCCAAGATTCGATCATCGGTATCTTCATACCTAGTTTGATCTCATTACCGACATGTACTTTTTTCTTGTTCCCGTGATATAACATTCTAGTGATCAAATCACATGCTTGCAAGCTCACAAATGTGATATCACCAAGAGGGCCAAGAGTATATCTATCCGTCATCGGGATGGAAAAATTCCTCTCTTGATCCATGAGCCTCTACATAACACCTTAGTTACACTAAACCCATATTTATAGTCACCTTGTTACGGTGTGACATTTGATGTTATCAATATACTCTTCTAGTGTGAGTGATTGACATGATCTCATGGTCTAAGGATTAGGATTACTTCGTATGATGTTATAGAAATATAAACACAATGAATTTGATCTTAATTCTATACTTCGGATGAATGTTCATCACACCATTCCAATAATGTTGTGACCTCGTTATCAACAACATCCAATGTCTATGATCAGGAAACCTCGACCATCTTGTTAATCAATGAGCTAGTTTATAAGAGAGGCATATCTAGGAACTTTCTGTTTGTCAATTAAACACACATGTATTAACGTTTCTGTATTAATAAAATTATAGCATGCAAAATAAACATCTATCATATACTTGGAATATACATAATAACAACTTTATTATTGCCTATCAGGCATATTCCCTTCACCCTTCACTTTACCAACTCTTTAGAAGCATTGAAAAAATCCTATTCAATTTCTATATGTCCTTCGCCGCCTAAATCAAATCCCCATGTTTCTCTTTTACGGTGAATTCATTCTAAAAGTTCCCAAGCTTTAATTATAGTTAAATCCATAAAGGAGCCTCCAGAGTTGGTGTAAATCTCATGTTTAATTTCTTGATTAAGTCCTCCATAGAAAATGTGTAAAACGTACCATTCAGGTAAATCATGATGGGGACATTTATTAAGTAGGGTCTTATACCTTTTGAAGGCCGTTACCAAGCCTTCACCTGGGTGGTTATTATAGTTTGTGATTTCCCTTCTTACTTCACCAGTTTTTACCTTGGGAAAGAATCGGAACACAAATTCTCCCGTAAGCTTTTCCCAGGTATCAATTTTATCTTCAGGGAAAATTCTATACCAACCCAAATAAGTGTATGTTAGAGATTGGCTAAATAGTTTAAGTTTCAATTCATCATCAGAATAGCCTCTCAGTTTAAGAGTCCAACATAGCTCGGTAAAATGCATTAAATGAGTGTAAAGATGCTCATCTGGATCATCTCATGCAAAAGTATTTTCTTTAATAATAGCGATAAAGCGAGGGTTGGACTTGTATTCTAGTTTTCTCCCACTCGGGAATTCCTTGATGAGTCGTCTATAACCTTCCCGAGGTATTTAGTGGCATCGAGCTGATTCATCAGTTCGAGTGGAGTCATGGTGCTTACCTGAAACTAGTAAGAAAATTTAGTAAAATGATTATTAAAATAAGCAACTAAGAATGAATACCAAAGGCGCTTAGCTCCCCGGCAACGACGCCATAAAATAGCTTGATGACTGCAAGTGCACAGATTAATTGTAGCTAGTTTCGAAGTAAAGATATCGAACCCACAGAGAGCTATTGGTAAATGTCTTTATGCCCCCTCGTCACTATCTACCAAAGGATACTTATAAGATGCCTTTGATCTCAAGTAAAGGGTGTTTGAAAGGCTTTTGATTGTTTTGCATAAAATTAATTAAAACGATTAAAAGAAAGGAAGAAACAAGGTTTTGTGAAAGTGTGGTTGAACTCAATAGGCCTAAAACTCTCTAGGGGTTATAAGATACACCACTAGCATGATATTAATATAATTAATAATTAAGATAATATACTTCTTGTGTCATGAGATGTCTGGAGAGAGCTCCATAATAAGAAGTTCACTAAGAAGCTCATAGTAAGCCACTTTGTTGAGCTAACAGTGAGGTCACCTCTAAATAACCCCTGCGATGTCTGAGAGCAGTCACCCATATAAACCACCATAATTAAGGGTTTCCTCGTGAATATCGTAATTAGCTTAGGGAGTCCCTCTTTGATCCTCCTTTGACCGTGTAGGTTATAAGACTATGTCATGGGGTGATTCCGGGTACGCTCCCAAAACATGTCCAAAGGATTTCTCCCTCCATTTAGTCCCAAGGTAAAATGATATGCGGTTGACTATACATACCATCTAAAGAGAGAGATCAAACACAAATCATAAGTCAATCATAGACCGACAAGTCATGTGGACACAAGAATAGATCCTCTTTATTGCAAATTCATAATAGTGCTAGGGTTTGTCCATCTCCCCAAGAACAAAGGAACTACTCACACATGGAAGAAATCAACAACATCATTGTAATCAAATGGATGGATAAAAGTACTAAAATAGATCTAATGCAATCCACAATTGAATTTGGAATTACAACAAGATCTAATAGATGAGAGATGGGGGTAATGTTGGTGATGTAGATGCAGTGATTGATGATGAAGGGGATGATGCATTCTCCTCAGATGACCCGTGAAGTAGTTGGAATTTTACCCCAGCCAAGTTCCTCCTTCAGATCCCTTTCAGATGTGGTTTTTCGTGGTTTCTGGTGGTAGTGAATGTCGGATCTCCCTCCCGTGTTTGCTAGGAGGAAGTTTTTGATGAGGCAAACGCGATAGAACTTAGTATGGGCGGACAGTATGTCACATCCCAAAATTTTCCAAATTTTGAAATGTGAAAAGTAAATAAACAAATAAAGAATTGTTGATTTTTAGGGTGAGAAGAAATTTTTTGATTCTAATTGGAAACATCAAAACCTATTTTGATCCAATAAAATCCTAAAGGGATTTAAAAATATAAATAAACAATAAAGTTAAAATAGTTGGAATCACTATTTTTAGATCTTTTAATAAAAAGATTTGATTTTCAAAAGCAAAGGTAGAATTATAAATAAGGATTGTTTTATAGAGCCAAATTAAATCTTGGAAAAACTTTTGAAATAAAATATTTCTATTTGATAAAAAGAGTAAAGGTTTATTTAACTAAAATAGTTAGGATTTATTAATATCCAATTTTATTAAAGTAAAGGCTTTTTCCTTTTTAAATAAACATTGAAACTTGTTAAAGTATTTTATATAAGATTTCCAACTGTTTTTAGTTTTTGAAATAAAACCTACTAAAAAGGTTTTGGTATTAATTAGAAAGTCAAATAAAGTTTTAAACATATTTTTGAATTCTATTTGAATTAGGGACTAAAGCCTATTTATTTATTTCTAATAAATAATAAACCCTAAAAATAATTGTTCTATTTTTGGAATTTGGAATGTATTGTTAAACAGAATTAAAATCAACACAAAGTTTGGTGGTGGTTTGATTTGATTTGGAGTTTGAATTGTTTGAAATAAAATCAAAACATAAATTTAAATTGAAAAAGGAAAAAAGGTTCAGTACAAAAAAAATGAACCAAACCCAACCCAACTGGCCAGCCCAACTAAGCCCAGCAGCACAGCCCAACTAAACCCCTCTGGCGAAACGTTTTCTTACCCAGCACCTCGCACGCGCAGTCACTGACTAGCAGGCCCCACTCCCACTTCCTCCACCTCGCTGACAGACAGACCCCACACGACTATGCTTCGTTTCCACCCGCGACTAGCTCCCCCATTCAACGCTTCTGTTCTCAGTCGTTAAACTCCGATGATGAATTCGAGTTATTGCCTGCGTTAATCTCACCCCCGACCACGCGTACATAGGCGCCTGCCTCTCCTCTCTCATTCCCCTCGCTCACCCCACCTTCGCTGCCCCCAGGCTGCCCGGATTTCTGCTGGCAACGCCACTGCCCCGACGACCTTCACCAGCCAATTCCGGCCAACCGCAGCCACCCCTCGCCTCCCACTGCACGCAGACTTGCTCCCCACCTCCTGGCGCATCTTCCAGTGCAACTAGTTAGCCCGCGCGAGCACCATAGCCTCAGCTTCGTCATCACCCGAGCGCCAACGCCGTCTTCCATTTCCTCCGGCGAGTTTTCCTAGTAAGTACCAACCGCCCCGAGCCCTCTCGTTGATGATCCCATAATCTCTGATGCCATACGCGTCTAACCATGCCTTTGTTTTGCCTCGGCACGAACTGCAGCCTCACCTCCGATGACAAACAGAGCCGTCTGATGCCGCTGCAAACTCTGGCGTGCAATCCCCTCCGTTCCTGAGCACCCCTCGTCAAGCAGACCTCACCTTGAGCTTCGCCACACCTCTGCGAGCACGGTGAGCACCTCCGTTACCCCTCTTGCTTCCTATAGTCGCCGCGACGCCGTAGCCAGAGCCAGCGCCGCCTGTCGCCGCCGCCAGCGCCGTCCACTTTTGGCCAGCAGCTATGCACCGTAGGATCTAGATCGAAGCGTCATGATAGATTCACTTAGCAAATAGGTATGGTGCAATCTGAGCCGTGCGATACACTTTAGATATAACAGCCCACAGATCTCGATCCACCCGAAGCGGTATGGACCAGTAGTATTATGACGCGTGGCACTGGTTTCGATTTAAAAACAGAAAATGTTCTATTAGAATTACAAACTTGTAAAATTCATAACTTTAATTCTACATGTCCAAATTTTGCAAATTTTATATCAATGGAATCAACAAGACAAATCCTACCCAACCATGCTCTTTGTTTAATGTTTTGCTTCTGGAAAATTGGTTGAAATTGCAGAAACATGTGTAGGGATATTTTGAATATAAAAATTGTTCTAGATATAATTGTATGGTGAAATCTTTGCAAAATGATTTGTTCTGAACCTACTAACCAAAGGAACCAACTGATGGATTTAAAAATGTATTTTGTGAAGTTAAGGAGTAAATATTTGAATTAGCACATTTCTAGTCAAATAAAAATATTGTTTTTGGTTTAGAAATGATTTTTTTGAGTAAAACCTTTGGGAAATGATTTGATTCAAACCTTCTGACCCGAAACACCAAGTTTTGTGAATTAACAACTTATTTGATGAACCATATAAAATCATTACTTTGCTAAAAGATATTTTCAACAACATAAAATATCACCTTAGCATTATATTTGGTTTATGAAATGAAACCTTTTACAAATGGTTTTACCACTTTAGTAAATGACCACTTTGAACTTTATAATGTTTAGAGCCTAGTAGAAACCACTTTTGCAAATAAAACTATCTTTTGCATGCATGACCTTGTTTTTGTTATTTTATGTGTGAGAAATGGTTTGAATGCTAGTTGAATTTGTGTTTGCTTGATTGAATTGTAGTGAAGTTAGAAGAGTGCGATATTTGCAAGATCAAGAAGTGAACCAACATTCCCTACTAAAAAGGAAAGTGACACTATCATCCAAGTCCTACTATTTTCATTACACTTAGTGGATTTTTGTAACATGCATGATAAGGATTACTATATTTTATGCTATGCTAAATCCTATTAGGATACCCTTATATCTTCCTTAGTGAAAACATTGTAGTTGTAGTATGCTTAGCCCTGCTATATATTTGGGACGGGATACATGATATGATTATATGAAGTGTTGGAAAAAATATATGTTTTATATAATAAAACAAGTACTCAATGAACCACCTGGGTGGAAAGAGGATACTCAAGTTTTGGACAAGGTGGCAACAAAGGGAACCATGTTTATATGGCTATCTTTTTGTATGTGCACTAGAAGAAAACCACCCAGGGACTTAGAGATTGAACATGTTTCTCGTACAGTGGCTTCCGTGTACAGCCACATGCTAAATGGGCTCTGGCTTAGTCAACTACATAGTGGAAGACCCATGCATTGGCATCTTCAGGTTAACTAGAATTGTGTATGGGAAATTTTATCCCTACATCGGTGTCTGGTTGACAAGCTAGCATTGTGTATTGGGAGGACTTCTATGGAAAGACTTTGTCACATTCTCGATCTGCCGGTACTCCATTTTTGTGAGTACTTATCCAGCAGCCACTGGTGGCGTCAAGATGAGATTGTGTCATGTGGGTAAAGTGTACAACTTCTGCAGAAGAACAAATTCTAAGTACTTAGCCGTGTCCCCGGTTATGGACAATACTGAGCAACTAAGGCCTGAAGCTATGAAAGATCTCAACATTCCAATTTCTCAAAGTTAAAACTTAAGGGTGACAATAAGGGATTTGAAGCACTTGGAGTTTTCCAAGGAGTTCAGAAATATTTGACAAAGGATCAAAAACTATTTTGAAAAGATAGGATAAAACTATATTGCTTTCTGCAAATGAGCCTAACCCCACTTAGCCAAATATGCATGTAATGATAGGATCCACTTATTTCTACATAGTAGTGAAACTTGCCAATACAATTCAAATGTATTGACCCTTGTGGCTGCAACTTATTATGTTGCAGGTTTGTTTGATGTTAGTGAAGTTTATTGATTAGGATTACAAGTCTACAACCAACATGATTGCCTGTGGCACTTTGAAAAAGAAGGACTCCATGCTATTGTTATATTCTGCTGCATTGTAATGAGATAGCCAAATGAGCTATGTAAGATGTAATAAATTATTTAATTCCTGGTTATAAAGTTGTATTATGACCTTTGTTTCTTGATATTACATCTTAATTGTGGATGCTAGCTATTGATCCACAGACTAGCATTGTAAACACAGGGATCTCTACCTTATTAAAGGTTGGGACCTCTACACAGTATGGGTGGGATCCACTAGTACCACCGGTCTTTATGGGTACTGGTTGCTTCTCCTTGTTCAATTTTCTCCTAGGTGCGAAGGTAAATCAATAAAATGAATTTTATCACTTAAAAATATCATATTATAGCATAATATGATAGCTCTAATTGATATGTTCATATAATACTTAATGATTCAGGATACTTTTGAAATAAATACAAAAATGTGTGAGCATACGAAGTGAAGTACAAAGATCCCTACTCCATTTATGCAAAAACAAAAAGTAAATATGCTTCAATTTTGGACTTATCACTCACATTCGTCGATAGAACACTCCAGACAAATAAAGGACGAAGGTAAAGGTCCCAAAAGATAAGTGCACCTCTAACTTTG
The DNA here is from genome assembly GCA_916181665.1 of Avena sativa. Lineage (NCBI taxonomy): Eukaryota > Viridiplantae > Streptophyta > Magnoliopsida > Poales > Poaceae > Avena > Avena sativa. Next base: position 256,071,661 of record OV702297.1, read on the forward strand.
ATAGAAGGATAGAAAAGATGCATTCTAATCCATTTCAATGTACAAGAGCAAATAGAATGACTAGTCGGCATGGGGGAAAATCCATCACATACCCAAAGTATTACTCTGTACATTTAGTTGAAAAGCGTGCAACCATTATTGGAATTTAGACTGAAGATCTTCACAAACGATATTCGTACACAAAGGAGTGATGCGAACTTTTCATCAGATCTGATGCAGATGATGTTGGTAGGTCATTCCTATGAACACTTTTTTAGAATAATCCCCATATTCCATGTTTGTTATTTTTGCATGCAGCTAGGCAACATAAACCGTCAATGTGCGAAGTTTCACATTTTTTGAATTTTTTACGCTAGTTTCGAAATTTGGCCGATACAGTGGTAGTTAGGGTTTCCTATCTATGTGTCGGGTCTTGCTAATATCTTATTGGATCTTTTAAGAAATGCCATGTTTTGTACCTAGAAATGATTTTTTGGAAAATTCCCGAGATAGCTACGAGGTAGCTCCATGCAAAATTTGGGCCCCCTCCAGCTGGACCGACAAAAACTTTTTTATATCGTGGGGGTTATGCCGATAGGTTATAGATGGAGCCTGTCGTGGTATTGCCGACGAGTACGCCATGGAGGGGTCCTCACAGTGCGTGTTTAGAGAAGTGGGGTAAGGTGGACGGTTGACGGGTACGAGGTAACACAGCTTACTCAGGTTCAAATCCCACAGCGGTGGCGGAATCCTACTTCTGCTATAAATCACTATAATGGCAATACGCCGAGTTACAGAGATTAGGTTCGCTGTGCGAGGTGACTAGAAAGTCTAAGTTATCGTGCCCTAAAGGCTCCCATAGGCCCGACAGGTCCTAGTGTTACAGGGAAAAGTCCTAGCCGGACAGGTTACAGAGTTCTACACTGTCTATTACTAGTCTTGTGTATCTTGCACTCCAAGGCTCCGCGTATGCTAGTGACTCCACCGTAGCCTTCCTTTATCCGGCATGGGCCTCCCTTCTGGATCCACCTAACTGGGCCGCCCAGCAGGCCATAGGCCATGCTACCGACTATGGGCCACCCGGTTAGTCGGATAAGAGACATGCTATGAGGATACCCATATAGCATATCCCCAACAGTATCCCTCGGAGAACTCCAAGATCTTGCGTCGTCTTGCCTCTTCACGTGGAATGCTCCGTCTAGATGGATGTCGGCAAATCGTCAAGCAACATCTTGTAGTCCTCCCAAAGAACCCTGCAAAGGTTTCTCCATCTTCTATGAGTAAGTCGGAGAAATGCCGAATCTTCCATCGTACACTCCTGTTGTTCGATTAAATCCGTCCATGCCAGAATCTTCGATGGGACGGCTCATCTACCATGTCAGTTATGGCGACGTAGGCTGTAGGTCAGCGACACCTCGTAACTCACTCATCCAGAGAACGTAATCATATCCGATTTTCCCGCGCGAGCGATACGTATCCGTTGGCGGCGACGGTTGGAGACATGGCAAAATTACCACGCACGTTCACGAACACGTCGTCTACGTGGCAACCGTCCGATTAGCTGCACGAATCTTGACGCAAAGTAAGATAAATAGTAACCGTGGGACACTTGCCACTTTTTCACCCCATTCTCTCGCGTCATCATCTTCTTCCTCCAGCCGCGCGCCTCCTCGAGCTCTCCGCGAAAACCTCGAGAAACCCTAGCCTCGCTCTCTGCACCAGTCGCGTTCTCTTCCTCCTCTATGGCTAGCAGCAGCTCATCCCCGTCAATGGAGGCGTCGAGCGAAGCCGCGGCAAAGTCGGCGAGCTCCGTCATCGTGCCCCAGAGGGCCTGGTCATCCCCGTGTCGGTGGTGATAGAAACCACCGGCGGCGACCATAATCTGGCAGCGCTGGAGCCCCTGGAAGAGGAGCCAGACTCGCACAAAGGCGACTGGCACGGCTCGTACATCACCGGCCGTGACATCCAAGAGATGGTTGCTGAGGGTTACCTCCCCGCGACAGAGGGGCGGCGCCGGCTGGCGAGGTGACCCCTTCTCCCCAAGCCGGAGAGAAGGGGTACCTCAAGGCGCAATTGGTACGTGGCGTTTCTCTGCCCATCTCTCACTTCTTCCTGTTTGTCTTGAATCACTTCAAGGTCCAACCCCATAACCTCTCCCCCAATAGTACCTTAGTGCTTAGCAACTTCGCGGAACTTTGTGAGCGTTACCTAGGGATTAGGCCTAGGTTAGATTTGTTTGTATACTTCTTCACCGTCAAGCGTGAAGCCAGACACAGTAGGGAGGAGCTTAGAAACTACGGCACCATAAGCTTCAAGATCCGTCCTGGCCGGCGGTTCCCCGACATCGTCGGCCACGAGTCATGCAAAAACTGGCAGCGGACGTACTTCTATGGCCCCGACATTCCTTTGGCGGGCCAAGAAGTAACGTATCCGGACTTCGTGGATGGATCCGCCGCCGAAGTCTCCACATGGCGGTCCCATGCCTCCCTTCCCTCCGACCTCGACGCTTCTCGCGCAATAAGGCGGATCGAGTGGTTCCTAGAGACGGGTCTGACTGGCTTGGACCTAGCCATGTGCTGGTTCATCAGGCGGATCCAACCTCTGCAGCACCGCATGAAGTATATGCACGAGTACACCGGCGATCGAAGGGATACCCTCCGGATCTCCGAGGACAACTTCTCGAGCGACTCCGTCAAGTTCCGCCTCAAGGACATCGTCAAGGTGAAGGATAAGAAGCATGGCTTCACCATCACCTACGACATGTTCATAGACGGAAAGTGCCCAAAGGTAGACATTTATTTTCCGTCTATGACATTGCTCCAGTTTTTCCGTCTTGCCAATATCATCTTGTCTAACACGACGATTTCTTCACTTTAACAGCTTAGCGATCTAGAGGAGGGCAAACTGGATGCCCAAATCTATGATCCAAAGATGAAGGAAGTCACGGTCGTGTCCGACGATGATGCCCTGTTGGCGCGAAAGCGGAAGAGATCCACCTCTGATGCTGCCGACGGAGGTAAGAAGAAGAAGTCGGAGGGTGGAGCCTCCAAAAAGAGTACAGTCGCCCTGGAGGCGGAAAAGAAGAAAGCCACCGGGATATTTGCCAAGGCGCCTCCCTAGTGTAAGCTTCGTATTCTCCGACATTGTCTCATTTATCTGTCTTATTCCTGTACTTATGCATTTTGCACGTTTCAGGAAGAAAGCCACAACCAGCCTCTAGAAGTCCTCCAAGACTCTTCGGGCTTCTAGAAATATCAAAGATATGCTGCATCGCGAATCCTCTCCCGCCATCACCCCTGCCACTCCTGCCGTCAAGCCCTCCTCTGCTCCGACAAGCTTCCCAGTCTAGGAGGCACCAGGCCCTTCTGCCATGGAAGTGGACTCTGGCGCTTCTACCGAACTAGCTGTCGTCGGCGAGCAGGCGACGCAGGAGAGTGCTGCTCTTCAAATGGCTGAAGCTCCGGCTAAGGATGCCATCGGTAGCGGCAAGGCGGTGATGGCAGCTGGTACCTCTGCCGAAGGCGGCGCCTGTACTCCCCAGAAACCCTTTGAGTTGCCGAAGATTATTTACCCGGTGCTTACGCCGGGTAGCACAACTATGGTTCCTGGAGGAGTGTCGTCATCTCCGACATGCGGTCTTGAGGAGCTACTCCGTCAAGCAGACATCTTGCGAGGAAACAACGTTTCCTTTGGCAATCTGCTGGACGAGAGTGCTACAAACCTCAAGATCATCGCACTTGTAAGTTTTACTTTACCTTTTGCATTTCATATGAGTATCCCATTGTAGCCCCCGAGGATGTAGACGGAAAACCATTGGTTTTGCATCTATATGCTCTAAGAGTGACTAAGTTGGAAAAAACTCTCACTGTAGCCCCCAAGAATTTAGATGGAATGAATTATTCCGACTAGATGCTTTAAGAGTAGCATACACAGTGTTCATAAATTTAAGTGCTGTAGCCCCCAAGCCTCTAGTTGTAACTGCATTAGTTCCGACTAGATACTTAAAGAAAAGCTAAGCATTTTCCGAGTTAAAACTTTATACTATAGCCCCCAAGCCTCTAGTTGAGAACTGAATTAGCTCCGACTAGATGCTTAAAGAAAAGCTAAGCATATTGCTAAGTTAATCTCTCGGTGTAGTCCCCGAGCATCTAGGTGGAAAATTTCCGACTAGAAGCTCCAAGCAGACTAAACAACGACTTAACTTTGATCGGAGGGGCATGGCCAATGATAAGTACCAGAAGATGCGCGTGGACCTTGAAGCTGAAAAGGGTAAAACCGCCATCTTGAAGGAACAGATCATCAAAAACAATAGTCTGTTTTCTTTTTGCCCATTTCCATCTTACTTTTGTGCCCATAATCTCCGAGTACTCAATGTGTACTTTGTTTTCTCCGACTTGCAGAACATGTTGCCAAGGCTAAGGATATTGTCGAGCAGTCCAAGCATATCCTGCAGCTGGAGAGCGAGAACAATATCCTTAAGAAGGAGAGGGAAGAAATGCTGAAGATGCACGAGGATTCCATGAAAGCCCTGCAGGACTTCACCTCCGCTGAGATCAATCGCTTGAAGGAGGAGCTTGCGATCCTAAAGGATCAGAAGCAAGCTGCCGATAAGCAAAACCTTCGCCATAGCGAGGCGTTTAAGCTACTCCAACAAGAGAAGGAATCCTTGGCGGACGTCGTCTGGCAGGCTAAGTCCAGCATCTTCAGTAAGTGTCCTCCGCCTTGTAGTTCTGTAGTCTGGATACTTAGAATTTTTGAACTCATGCAGTCGTTGTCGGAATTTTCAGCGCCCATGGGCTTAACCCGCTCGCCTCCTTCGGACAAGGAATGCATGATTCTTGCCGGCAACTTCATCAACACCGCCATCGCCCAAGCCAAGGAGATCACCAAGCCCCTCCAGATTTATATCAAGGCCTCGGACTCCATGGTGAAGTACTTGGAGATTCTGCGCCGAGCCCCCGAGCGTGTTGCAAGCTGGAAAGCTTCATGTGCACGGACTTCTTCTGCTTAAGTCGGAGCACTAAATCCCCCTCTTTAAACGAGCGATGCCGAACGCGGCGACTATGGTAGCTGCGTAGCTTCTGCTGGTAGATGGCGGATCTTTGGCATGCCAAAACGCGCTCCTCCTCGAGAAGGTCCACATCTAGGCGTCTGGATTCTTCAGCGTCATCTTCGTCGTAGGCGGCAACTCTTGGTGCATCGTGGAGGATGTCGGAAGGTAGGATGGCTTCTGCTCCATATACCATGAAATAGGGGTGTAGCCGGTGGATTTGTTGGGTGTAGTTCGTAAACTCCACAGCACAGATGGCAATTATTCCGCCCAGGATCCAGCTGCTCTATGTAGCGGTGCCTCAAGGTGTGGCTTGATTCCCTGCAGAATTAATCCATTGGCTCGCTCAACCTGACCATTGGATTGCGGGTGTGCCACAGACGCAAGGTCAAGTCGGATGCCTTTGTCCCAGCAATAGGCCTCCACTTCTCCGAGTGACAAGTTGCTTCCGTTGTCGGTGATGATGCTATGTGGGAGACCAAATCTCACCACTAGATCTCGGACAAACCTGAGGGCAGTTGCCCCATCAAGCTTTCTAATGGGTTTATCTTCTATCCATTTGGTGAATTTGTCAACTGCTACAAGCAGATGTGTAAATCCACATGGTGCAGTTTGCAACGGCCCCACCATGTCTAGCCCCTAGACTGCAAACGGCCAAGTTATTGGTATTGTTCGCAATTCTTCAGCAGGAACATGTGGTTGTCGGGCATAATACTGGCATCCTGTGCATGTCTCAACCAGCTTGTCAGCGTCCGTCTTCGCGGTCAGCCAGTAGAATCCTTGCCGGAAGGCTTTCGCGACCAACGATCAAGGAGCGGCGTGATGCCCGCAATCTCTGAGATGGATCTCACGCAGGATTTCCATACCTTCTAGCTGGGAAACACACTTTAGGTATACACCAGTAGTGCTCCTTTTATAGAGTTGCCCATTGATTATGGTATAACCCTTTGCTCGTCGTACTATTTGCCGTCTTTCGACCTCATCGTCGGGCAAAGTTCCATGTTCGAGATACTCCATGAACGGTTTTGTCCAAGCCGGAGGGATCTTTGTCACCATGTTGACGAAAGAGTCAGCTCTATCCGGGTTGTCGATGTCAGCGCCCTTCACGGATGGTGTGCGTACATGCTCTAGGAAAACTCCTGGGGGAATTTGCTTGCACCCTGATCCAAGTTTAGATAGTAGATCAGCCGCCTCGTTTTGCTCCCTAGGCACATACTTGACCTCGTAGCCCAAGAAGCTCTTGGCTATCTCGTCCACTTCGTCGCGATATGCCGCCATCATAGGGTTCCGCGCATTCCAGGTGCCAGCCACCTGCTGGGCAACCAAGTCAGAATCTCCATAGCAAACTATGCGCTTGATGCTAATATCCTTGGATACACGTAGTCCGTGAATGAGTGCTTCATACTCCGCCATGTTGTTTGTAGCCTCGAAGTGGATCTGCAGAACGTAGTGCAGCTTGTCTCGTTTTGGTGACTGTAGTAGTACACCAGCCCCCGAGCCATTGAGCAACTTTGATCCGTCAAAGTGCATTACCCAGTACTCTGGTTCTGGTAGTGGATTAGCATCCAGCATCTCCGTCCAATCTGCCATAAAATCCGCCAAGGCTTGTGACTTGATAGCGTCGCGTCTTTTGTAGGTGATCTCGAAGGCGGCAAGTTCAATGCCCCACTTCGCGACCCTTCCTGTAGCGTCGCTGTTGTTGATAATGTTGGACAGTGGAGTCTTGCTCACTACTGTGATTGGGTGCTCCTGAAAGTAATGCCTTAACTTGCGAGAAGCAAGGAATACTCCATAAGCTATCTTTTGGTAGTGCGGGTAACGCTGCTTGGACTCCGTCAAGACCTCGCTTACATAGTAAACTGGTCGTTGAACTCCGTTCTCATAGCCTGGTTCCTTCCGCTCTACCACGACGACGATGTTGATAACCCGGTTGGTTGCCGCCATGTAAATTAACAAGGACTCTCCAGGCGCGGGTGCTGCAAGGATGGGCACTGAGGAAAGAATCTCCTTGAGCTGCTTCAATGCTGCATCTGCTTCGTCTGTCCATGTGAATTTGTCCGCCTTCTTCAGCAACTTGTACAGCAGTAGAGCCTTCTCTCCAAGTCGGCTGACGAACCGACTAACTGCTGCACCACAACCTGTTAGTCGTTGGATGTCCTTTAGGCATGTCGGACGGTTTATGTTTAAGATGGCCTTGATTTTCTCCGGGTTGACCTCGATTCCGTGCTGGGAAACGATGAAGCCCAACAGTTTGACGTCTGGAACCCTGAAGACGCACTTCTTAGGGTTGAGCACCATGTTGTATTTCTAGAGATTATCAAAGGTTTCTTTTAAGTCGGAGATTAAGTCGTTTGACTTTTTAGACATCACCGCGATATCGTCCACATAAGAGTGAACGTTCCGACCAATTTGGTCGTGAAGGCAATGTTGCATTGTCCGCTGGTAGGTAGCACCTGCGTTTTTCAGCCCAAAGGGCATTGTGACATAGGAAAACGTGTCGTATGGGGTAGTGAACGGAGTGGCCAATTGGTCCGACTTCCTCATCTTGATCTGGTGGTATCCTGAGTATGCATCAAGAAAACACAAAAGCTCCGAGACAGCCATCGAGTCAATGACTTGGTTAATGCGAGGCAAAGCAAACGGATCTTTGGGACATGCTTTGTTCAAGTTGGTGTAATCAACACACATTCTTAATTTAGTAGTTCCCTTTTTGGGGACAAGTACAGGATTGGCCACCCATCGGGTGTGAAGGACTTCTCGGATAAAACCGGCCTTAAGTAACCTAGTTATCTCTTTCTCAATGGCGCGTCTCTTCTCATCTCCAAAGCGTCGTAGAGGTTGTTTCACTGGTTTACATTTTGGATCTATGTTTAAGCTGTTCTCGGCAAGTTCCCTAGGTACACCTTTCATGTAGGCAGGTTGCCAGGCAAAGATGTCCCTATTCTCACGGAGGAACGCGACGAGCGCGCTTTCCTATTTGGGATCCAGGTTCGTCCCAATGGCGACGGTCTTGGAGGCATCGCCTACCACAAGTTCCTCCGGCTTGGTCTCGATGGCGGCCTTGAACGCAGGAGCGGAGTCGGAGATCTTCTTCTTCGACGCGGGCATCTCTGAGTCATTGACCTTGCTCTGGATCTCCTTGAATTCTTCGCTGTAGAGGACAGCTTCTGCAATGGTTGCTCCATTGATCTTGCAGTCCCTTGCCTTGGTAAAGCTTCCGGATACGGTGATGACACCGTTTGGTCCGGGTATCTTGAGTTTGTTGTAGACCAAGCATGGCTTGGCCATGAACGTGTGGAATATGTCGTGTCTGAATATGACGTGGTACACACTCTTGAAGGGGACCACCTCGAAGGTCATGCGCTCTTGGCGGTAATTATTAATGTCGCCAAAGGCTACCTAAAGCGTGATGCACCCAAGGGACCGAGCCTCCCGACCAGGAACTACGCCATGGAACACGGTGTTGGTCCGCCTTCGGTTTGCCTCCGTCAAGTTCAGCTTCAGCAGTGTATCCAGGTACATGATGTTGATGCTGCTTCCACTGTCCACCGTGCACTTGGTGAACTCCACGCCGTCAATCAATGGGTTGATGACCATGGCGTATTGGTTCTCCGTGGGCACATGGTCTGGGTGGTCCGTCCTGTCCCAAGTGATTGGAACCTCCGACCAGCGTAGGTATTGGGGAACTGGGGGGAGAGTGGCCATCAGGATCCTTAGAGAGGTCTTCTGTTGTCGGACGGTGGGGGTGCCAAGGAAAGTGTGGTAGACTGGGGCCTTCTTTGCGAAGGGGTTCTTGCCCTTGTCGTCGCTTTTGGCGGTGTGCTTGGGGTCAACGTCCTCGTCGATGTCACTTGAATCCTTGGACTCCTCCTCCTTCTTCTTCCCATTTTCCCTTGCCTCGCGGTCTATTTTTCCGACTTCGCTTATAGCCGGACTCCGGGTCTTCCTTGAGGTCGTTGACGAACTTGCAGTGTCGATTGGTATGGGTGGCCCTGCCGTTGACATCGAGGTGTACGAGGCACGGCATATCGCGGTACTCCTCGTACGTTTGGGGGACACGGAGCGGCGCCGAGTTGGTTTCACTTCCTCGCTACTGCCCGCGGCCTGTTCCCCTTCCTCGGCCATGTTGTCCGCCTTCTCCTCGTCCTGAAAATGTCATGGCGACCATGTCAGTAGATTGCTTTTCTTCTAGAGCGGGTTTCCGCTTTGTACTGCTGTTCCTCTGAGCTTGGGTTGGAACGGCCGTTGCGGACAAAGAGCCACGAGCATCATTGTCGGCAGCTGCGAACTCACTAGCTAACTGAATCATCTGATTCAAGTCAAGCTGATGATTGTCCTGCAAGCGCTTCAGCTTATGTCGGAGCAACATGCCCCTTTCCAGCCCATCGATGAAGGCGGCCATGGCGGTCTGGGTGTGCACTCCTGCGCAGGAATTCTTCATATCCAGCCAGCGGGAGAGGTAGGCGCGAGATGTCTCGTCTTTCTCTTGCACGCACCGCTGTAGATCGCCCATCGTGCAGGGACGCTTGTATGTACCCTCAAAGTTCTTGGTGAATGCTTCTTGCATGTCCAACCAGTTGTAGATAGATTTCTCCGGCAAGTCGTCGATCCATTGACGGGCCGTGCCCGCCAACATTAATGGGAGGTACTTGACGGCGATGTTGGGGTTGCCTTCGGCAATCTCCACCGCGTTGCCATAGTCCTGCAACCATGTGGCAGGCTTGGCGGTGTCGTCATATGTCTTGATGGTCTTGTCAATCCGGAAACCTTTGGGGTAAGTTGCGGACCGTATTGCAGGTCCGAAGCAACGTGGTCCCAGGTATGGTCCTTCCCGGGCCTCGTGGATCTTATCGATCCGTGAACGTGCATCGTACGGCTTCGGGTTCTTCTTTTTGTTGTCAACAGGGGATGGGCTGCGTGAACGACGCGGGCCTCTTCCGCCATGGTGACTGCTTGGCGGCGACGGAGGCCGAGGTGGCAGTGGGTTAGCCTTCTTGCTGTTACCCTCCTGCGACGCTCCACGCCTGTCGCGGTTGCTTGTCGGACGTGGAGGGTCCTGGTGCGACCTACTCTTATGTCCTTGGTGGTGCTCTTCATCATGACGGGTCTGTGTCGCGTTGTCGTGGATGACGATGCCGCACTGCTTTGGTGGAGGCATATCTGTACGATGGTGAGTCTTGTAGTCTTCCTGACGTCGGGGGGATCGGAGCGGTGGCGATGGACGGCGAGGTTGGGGTCTTTCTCCGTGGTCAGAAGATATGGGGATAGCATCCTTCCTGTTGCGTGCATCCCTCCGTCTTCGTTCTGATGAACCCGTCCGTGATCCGACATCTTGAGGAGATCCGTCCCTTGGCGGTTTGTACTGGCTAGATCGGTAGAGCGCTAGGTCAGACTCAAGCCTCTGAGAGGTGGCCTTTTCCTGCTGCTTTACCGCCTTGGCCACTAGGTCATAAACCTGTTCTATTGCCTCAGGCGATCTATCCTGCTCCATAAGGGTCTTGGCGACGGCGAGGTTAAGGAGTGGGGTGGGCATCACCTGTTTGCCTTCAATGTCAATGTATGGCTTGGCCTGTGCCGGCTTTGAGGGAGCCCATCCTAGGTTTCCGCCGTACACCAGGATCGTTGATGACGCGACCTGGAGCTTTCTTAGCCTTCTGCTGCTGTAGCAGAGTCTTGTACTCGGCCTCCATTGCTCTAGCTTTTTCTATGGACTTCTACACGTTGACCAGATCTCGATCTAGTTTAGCGCCTTGGTCCGCGCTGGCTTGTGCTTCCTCCAGCAGCTGCTGGCGCTTCTCGTCAAGCTGAGTCACATTCCGGATATGATCAACAATTAGTGGCTCAACGAGGAGATTTCCATACATCACTCTATCAGCTGGAGTAACATGGGCTGCTGTCGACGTGGATGCTGGAGGTGGCAATTTTGCGGTGTTGTTGTTGCTCGGACCGGTGCCGAGTTCCTGCGGCTATTGCACTGGATTAGGCGGAGGAGGCAGGACCTTTGCGCGAGCATCGTCGGCAGTAATAAGTGGTCCCTTCCCCTTATCCAGCGCCGTAGGGGCAGCTTGCCCGGGCTGGTCTTCATCCATCGCTGTCCCAATGGTGACGAACACCCCTCGGGACATGACGGTGTTATTAGCTTGTTCGTCGCGCGAGTACTCCTCCTCCATCTCCTGCATAGCGGAGTCTAGCTCTTCTGGACTGAAGTCTATTTCCTCTGAATCTGCACTGAAATCAGCATAAAGCGCGTCAATGAAAGAGTCGGAGGGTGCCAGGACTTCCTCGATGATGGGCGGTGGAGGTGCAATGGCCTCGACGATGACTGGAGGTGGTGGCGCTGCTGCGACGATGGCGGCCGGAGGCGGTGGTGGTGGCTGAATCGGAGGTGCTCCGTCAATGAGCGCAAGCGCTGTCTGAGCTGCCGCTTCAGCCTCCGCGTAGTTGTTGACGGTGTTCACCATGCCTTCGAAGGTAAGGCGTCCTGACGCCTGTTGCCGTCTTAGAGAGTGTCGGAGAAGTGTGCCATGGTCCAGTCCTTCCACAAAGTGATATATGGCATCATCATTGGGGTAGTGGGCCAGATCGGCTCGTATACGGAGCCACCTGGCCAGGTAATCGCGGGGGTTTTCGCCTTCTCTCTGAACGCAGCGTGCCAGATCGAAGATGGTAACCACGCCGACGAACTTGGATCTCTGCTGTACAGACGCACAGACAAAGCCGGCGGATTTGCAGTGATCTTCCACCTTCATATCCTGCACAAGGGCGGTTTGGGTGGGTCTTGAATTTTTCCGATCTTTGCCAGCAAACTCCGAGGAGAGATCCGACATCGATCCTTCCGCGAACGTATCCTGCCCGTAGGCGGTCCGTGCGGGTCTTGATGCTTTCCGATCTTTGCCGGCAAACTCCAAAGAGAAATCCGACATCGATCCTTCCGCGAGCGTATCCTGCCCGTAGGCGGTCCATGCGGGCCTTGATGTTCCTCCGACTCCCAGGGAACTAGTGCCCGAGTCGGTTTCGCCGATGAAGAGGTGGATGTCTCCGATAGGAACGATCGAGCACCGCGTAGGGTTCGTCTTCGCCAGGATCCAAAACTCGTTGGGGGGGGGGGACGATCGGAACATTGCCAGAGAAGAGAACACGACCGATGGCTATGGTTTCACCGATTCCCGCGAAGATCTTGGTCTCGCCCGCTGAAGAGCCTGAAGCGCCACTTGCCCCACGGTGGGCGCCAACTGTCGTTGTATTGCCGACGAGTACGCCATGGAGGGGTCCTCACAGTGTTTGTTTATAGACATGGGGTAAGGCGGATGGTTGACGGGTACAAGGTAACACAGCTTACTCAGGATCAGATCCCACAACGGTGGCGGAATGCTACTCCTGCTATAAATCACTATAATGGCAATACACCGAGTTACAGAGATTAGGTTCGCTGTGCGAGATGACTAGAAAGTCTAAGTTATTGTGCCCTAAAGGCTCCCATAGGCCCGACTTATATAGTCGCCAGGTCCTAGGGTTACAGGGAAAAGTCCTAGCCGGACAGGTTACAGAATTCTACACCATCTATTACTAGTCTTGTGTATCTTGCACTCCAAGGCTCCGGGTATGCTGGTGACTCCACCATAGCCTTCCTTCATCCGGCATGGGCCTCCCTTCTGGATCCACCTAACTGGGCCGCCCAGCAGGCCATAGGCCATGCTACCGACTATGGGCCACCCGGGTTAGTCGGATAAGAGACATGCTATGAGGATACCCATATAGCATATCCCCAACAGGGCCAACTGGTGATTTGGCCAACAAATTCTATGTAGTATTTATTAAAAATTGGGTAATGCATTTTCACATCACCTCCTTGGTGGCCGCTTCACAAAATAAGCCCTTTTCGGCACAGGGAAAATGGAAAATGGATTTTCCATGCAGAGAATGTGAAAACTTCATAAAGCAACATTGTTTTCCATCACAAGATATACGCATGTGCGGAATATGGTTGCAATAAAGCAAACTATGCCACGGCTATGGTCATGACCTAGCTCATTTGCCTGAAAGCCATGAATCCTCGAAGCCAGTAGGTCATTTCTGTGAACAGTTTTTTTAGAATAGTCCCTGTAAGCCATTGTTGTTATTTTTGCATTCAACTAGGCAACATAAAATGGCAATGTGCGAAGGTTTCACATTTTTTGAAATTTTGAGGCCGGTTTAGAAATTTGGCCGATACCGCGGCCGTTAGGGCTTCCTGGCTATGTTTTAGGTCTTTCTAATATCTTGTTGGATATCTGAATAAATACCATGTTTTGTACATGGAAATGATTTTTTGTAAATTTCTAGAGATAGCTACGAGGTAGCTCTAGCCTAAATTTGGGCCCCCTCTAGCTAGACAGACAAAAAATTGTTTATATCCCAGGGGTTGCACCGAGAGGTCCTAGCGGGAGCCAATTGGTGATTTTGCCACAAAATTCTCTATAGTATTTGTGAAAACTGGGGTGATGCATTTTCACATCACTTCCTTGGTGGCTGCTTCACAAAATAAGGCCTTTTTGGCACCGAGAAAATGGAAAATGGATTTTCCGTGCACAGATTATGAAAATGTCATGAAGAAACATTGTTTGCCATCACAAGATACACACATGTGCGGAATATGGGCGCATTAAATAAAACTATGCCATGGTTGTGGTCATGACCTAGCTCATTTGCCTTGAAATCCATGAATCCTCGAAGGCAATAGGTCATTTCTGTGAACACTTTTTTAGAATAATTACCATATGCCATGTTTGTTATTTTCGCATGCAACTAGGAAACATAAAATGGAAATGTACGAAGGTGATGAGTGCATATTTGCATCATGTTTTAGATTATAATTTTGCATTGCAGTTGTAGGATCTTGGTATTTTATGGCGTCCGCGCGCACTTCTTATGTTTATTTTCACCAGGATCAGGACAAATGATGGATCCGATGGAAACAATTCTTGGACTAGTTATATTGGAGTGAAAAGGCGCCAAAAACTATGTAAATTGCTTATTTGGGAAATATTAATAACACTAGAAGAAAACCTGAAGCAATTGGAGGGTATAGAAGGGTTAACCCCAACTATATGGCAGGAACAAATATTTTGGCCGTATAGTTGGCGCCGACACCTCCTCCTCAAATAGTTTCATGCCATGCAACTGGATCAGAGAGACGACATAGAGAACACCTAGAAATCGGGGAAAACCTAACCTCCGAAAGGCATCTAGAGGGGGAACTCATCCACCAGGGATTTATCTTCGCCCTGCGCAGATCTAGGAGGCTAAGACATCGATATTCATTATCAAACGCTGCATCACCACCATCTCCATCCATCCCATCTACGTCTTGTCTATATCCTATTGTAATTTCCGTACTCGTTGCAGATCTATACTAGTACTATTCATCTATGATAGCTTCCATTACTTTTGCCATGATGTTGATTGCCTCCATGTGTGAGTAGATCATTAGTTCTTGGGGAGATGGAGAAACCCTAGCATCAGATTGAAATAAGATAAAGTTTATTATGATATTCATCATTGTGACCATGTGTTGGATTGTCTACATCTTGATGTTGGGAGAAGTAAACCTCTCAATATTTGCCTCTTGTGGGGACTCGATGGAGGGAACTACTTGTTGGTAGACGGAGGTGTGTTCGCACTTACAGTTACTATAAAGATGTTGGCACCCCTTATGTATCAACTTGGGAATCGAGGAAACTCACGAAACACTATCCATGCCATGGGATTTGTCCTTCGGGATTATGTCCCTTAATAGAATAGTAATTCAATTGATGTTGATTGTTGTCTGTTGTGGTTATGAGGATGATTTGAGTAGTGGTTGCTGCCTCATTGTCCAAATACGTAGTTCCTCCCATACATACATAGTTAAGAATGTTCATGATAATAATCTTTACTTTAGCCCTTTATAATTCTAGTGGTGTATCCGCCAATCCATGAGAACGCTTCTCCCCACTAAAGTTTCAAATCTCTTTTACATACGCGATACTTACTTTCTGTACTCAGTTTTGTTTAATTTACTCATCATTCTCTTATACCAAAAACCAAAAACACCTTTCTACGCAATAATTGCATTTTATATTGTCACTTAGAACTTTATTTAGCATTTCTATTTTTACTATTTATTTCAGCAATTATTAGACATCAGACTCCTACTCCCTGTGGGATCGATATCTTTATTTCGAAACTAGCTACAAACAATCTGTGCACTTGCAGTCATCAAGCTATTTTCTGGCGCCGTTGCTGGGGAGCTAAGCGTTGTAGGTCTTTTAATTTTTTCTTATCTACTTTAAATTTGTTAAGTTTTGTTTTGAGTTACAGGTTTCCACCAACATGATGGAGTTTGAGCATATGACTAGTGCTAACCCACTCAGCCACTTTGGGAAGCCCTATGCTATTTATAAAAGAGACAACTCCAATAAGAAGACAAGGGGGTTTGAAATAAATGCTCTACTGCTTGTTATTTTACACAAGAAATAATTTACTGGAGATGACGAAAATCCTGATCCATATGAGCATATTTAATGCTTCAAAGATATATGTGGCACATTCCAATTAATGGGGTATACCACCAATGAGGTAAGGGTTAAACTCTTTAGTCAAACTTTGACAAGTACAACTCTCTCTTGGTATAGATCTCTACCCTCAGAAGCCACTATACTACTTGGGATAATTTAGCTTGTGAATTTCTATCCAAATATTATTCTTTATCAAAATCTTTTGGAATCATGCATCTCATAATGACTTAGATGAACCGTCCTAATGAAGGACTAGTAAGAGCTTATGTAAGATTTAAAGATTTACTTAATCAATGTCCTCATCATGATTTTCCTGAATGGTATTTATTGCATATCTTTTATGGAAGTTTAATTGAAACTAATAAAATTGAACTAGACTCTTGCGCGAGAGGAACTTTTATGGATTTACCTATAACTAAAGCTTGGTCTTTACTTAATAGAATTCGTGATCATAGAGTTTCATGGAATTTTGGTCTAGGAAGTGAAGGAGGCACAAAAATAGATATGATTGTAGTCATGACTATAATAAAAAAGGGCCATGTTAATGAATTATCTAAAGAGCTTCATTTATATTCAGATCTTGTGTTGCAAGTTGTTAAAGCTTTTACAAAAGACATCAAAGTTCCAAAAGATGGTTCAGACAAGTATGATCCACCGCCCGAACCCGAGAAGAAAAGAGAAGTTAAAGCAACATTGGCCTCCCTAGAACCAATGTATGAGATACCTTTCCCTAACACTGCAAAAAGCATATTTTGGAATATGAACTGGTCAAGGCAGTACAGGAGGAGAAAGAAGAGGAAAGTGTGCCAATAATTGAAGAACATCTAGATGAAACCAAAGATGAAGAGTTAACCAAGGAAGCAATTATGGCTATGTATGCACATTTTAACATAGTTGAACTTTATAAAGATACTTCCATATTGGTTGAAGGTAAAACTAAGGTAAAAGATGTGGGTAAGCCTATTCTTCCCTGCATATTTAAAGAAACTTCACATTATGGTTTATGTGATCTTGGCACCGAAGTTAATGTTATATCTTATGATTTTTATTTAGAAATAAAATAATAAATAGAACCAACTACAATAGAAAATAATGATATGACAATCATGTTAGACAATAAAAATCTTAGAATTCCAATGGAAGTTGTTGAAGATGCAACTGTCACAGTTGGCAATAAAACTTTCCTATCGATTTTGTAGTTGTTGATATGCCAGCTGACACTCTTTGCCCAATCATATTTGGAAGAAACTTTTTGAGTGATGTTGCCATGGTCGACTTCAAAAAGGAGGTTGTATCCCTTATGCTTGGGAAAGTGGTAAAAGAATTCCACTTTTCCAAATTTAAAGATGGCAGCTCTTTTCCAAACCTCTACATATACAATAAGAAGAGAAATATAATACTATTAAGGAGATGGCAGCTCTTTTCTTAAGTAATGAAGAAGAAGAAATAAATGAAGACCCAAATTGTGAATAAATAATTATGGAGGACATGTATCTAGAAGAATTAGAAAGTGAATTTGGTTCACTTCCCATCTTAGAACCTCCAACTGATGAAGCTTTCGAAGAGATAGAAAAGAGAGGGGATGAAGAATTTACCACCCCCGGAATTAAAAACTTTACCAGATAATCTTAAATATTGATTTTTGGATGATACTAATAAATTTCCTATTATTATTAGGGCTAAACTTTGAGGAGATGAAGACGAACTTATGAAGGTACTAAAAGAGCATCGCAAGGCCTTTGGGTACTGAATGGACGACTTGAAGGGTATTAGTCCCATGATAGCCGTCCATCGAATATTCATGGAGGAAGGTGCTAAACTAGTTGCAGAATTTAATAGAAGGATAAAACCTGAAATGAAGGAAGTGGTAAGAATAGAAATAGTATGCCTATTGGATGCAGGTATAATTTATCCTGTAAAAGACAGTGAATGGGTAAGTCATGTTCATTGTGTTCCTAAGAAAGGTAGCTTTACTGTTGTTCCCAATGAAAATAATGAATTGATACCTACTAGAACTATTTTTGGACATAGGATGTGCATAGATTTCAGTAAACTGAATAAGGAAACTAGGAAAGATCACTATCCTTTACCATTCATAGATCAAACTTTAGAGAGGTTAGCAAACCACTCATTTTGGCTACTTGGACGGATACTTTGGTTTTTCACAAATAGTTGTTCATCCTGATGACCAACTTAAAGAAACTTTCATTAGTCCTTATGGTTTCCATGCTTACTAACGCATGCCTTTTGGTTTATGTAATTCTCCAGCTACTTTTCAAAGATGCATGACTGCTATTTTCGCAGATTTTATAGAACTGATAATGCAAGTATTTATTGATGATTTTTCTGTCTATGGAACTTTGTTTACTAGTTGCATAATCTCAATAGAATTTTGCAGCGTTGCAAAGAAACCAATCTTGTCCTAAACTGGGAGAATTGCCATTTTATGGTCAAAGAAGGCATATTCCTTCGACATAAAGTATCAGGTAAGGGTATTGAAGTAGATAGGGATAAAGTTGAAGCAATAGAGAGAATGCCACAAACAAGGGACATAAAAGGTATAAGAAGTTTTCCTGGTCATGTAGGCTTTTATAGAAGGTTCATTCAGATTTTTTTTGGAATTTATAAACCTTTAACTAATTTGTTACAAAAGGGAGTAATATTTAACTTTGATGATAAATTCCTTATTGCCTTTGATAAACTTAAATATGCTTTATCTTGTGCTCCTATCATTAAACCACCTATATGGGATATGACCTTTTATTTAATATGTGAAGCTAGTGATGATGATGTTGGAGTAACTCTGGGACAACACATAGTTCGTAGATTTAATATTATACATCATGCTAGTAGAACTCTCAATAGTTCTCAAAAGAATTATCCTAAGGAAGAAAGTGAACTCTTTGATGTATTTTCTCTTGTGATAAGTTTCATTCTTATATAGTTGATGCAAAAGTAATAGTTGATACGGATCGTGATGGTTTAAAAGAACTCCTCAAGAGGAAGATTCATCAGCCAAGACTGATCCGTTGGATCCTTTTAGTTCAAGAATTTGAGTTGCAGATTATGTAGAGCCAAGAAGCAAAGGTAATGGATGTAGCATCTAAATTTTCCCAGCAAGACACAGATCTCATTGAGAGGATCTCGTTTTCGAGAATTATTATATGAACTCAGGTAAAATTCTCCCAAGAAAAAGAAGTCCTTGTTGTTGGAGGACCTTATCACTCCGACTAAATAAACAGTAAGTGCAAGGTAAGTTTTCTTACTCTAATAAGTTCTTTGTCTTCACAGTTTCTACTTCTAATTTTTTTCCTTTGAATTCCTCTTGTTTTTCTGAAGCTTTTTAGAGGCTTTTATAATTATACAGGCGTAATTATATGGCCGGAGAAAAATCATCTACCATATAGTTGGTCGTTAAAGGTAATGTATCCCCCTTGCGAAATAATTTTCAGCGTGCAGTATCTATACGGTCACAACTATACGGCCAGAGAAAAATCTCCCGCCGTATAGTTAGACATCAAAGATTCTGTATCATCAACCCATTTTTCTTCTTATACAGATTAATTTTGCCAAAAAACGCGCTTTATCGGTTCCTATTCGGTAATATAACCAATCTAGGTTCGAGATATTTGGAAATATCTGCCCGGAACCAACTATATGGCCGGAACTATTCGGGTCACGACCGTATAGTTGGTTGTTACGGACCAAGACTCCTCCAAATGCGCGATTTCTTTTTCTAATCTATTTGGATTCTTTTCTTGGGCGTGAATTTGGTGTTTCTCGCGAGCTTTACCGACCTCTAACCCCACTTATATACTGCCATTGTGTCTCTCCCTAATCACAATCACCAGGAACCAATCCACCTCTTGTCTTCATGTGAGGCAAGAGCCAAGAAGCCAAGGAGAGAAGTCCCTATGGAGGTTTGGAGCAATAGCAAGTAGGATAAGGAGATCAAGGGCATCCCCATGGAGCTTTTTGATGGCGACCATGAACACTGGAAAAAGGAGTTGAAATCTCTCGCGTTTTTTTTGAGGAATTACAGCAGGAGAGTCTCCTACTGCTCTTAAATTAAAAAAAGTATATGTTACAACATATTTACAAAGGGCAAGAGAAATATGCCCCCAAAAAAGAAACAGTTAAACTCTCACCTCACTTACAAAGGATAAACTCTGGTCTCTAAGAGTTGTTTCAGCCTAGCCCCTAGAAGATGAAAATCAGAGGAAAATTGTGCTAACCAACACTGGATATCTAGATCTACATTATCAAAGTACCTTATGTTTCTTTGTTTCCAGATGTTCCAAGCACAAAGAATTGCACACTCAAGAAACAGTGGCTTCTTCCACAATATTTCTGCAGTAGAAAATTTGTCAGTGAGGTTCATACTCATGTTCCATGATATTCCAAGCGCAGACCAACACAGTGCACTGAAATTACAAGAGAAGAAGAGATGCTCATTGGTCTCTCTTTCTTGCTGACAGATTACACAATTAACATTAGGTATTGGACATTGCCTCCGCACTAGCATATCCCGAGTATTTTAGCAATCCATCATGAAGAGCAAGGCAAAAACTTTGAGTTTCATCATACACTTAGTCTTCCAAATTTTTGGAAGTGCAGCCATGGGGGATATGTCCTTAAAATAAAATTTATAGAACTTCTGAGGATTAAAAGCTGCTCCACCCTAGGAATATATCCATTCATCTGGAAGTGACAAATCTCGAGTCAAACCATTCATGTAAGCTGTGAGATTTAAACTCATCCTAAGCCTCCATTGACAGTGGATAAACAAAATTTTGAGCCTGATCATCTACTCGAAGAAATTCTACAATGGAGACATCTTCCATGATTGCATAAGAAAACATCTGTGGTAAGGAATCCTGCAGAATTGTAGAGCCATCCTAGAGATCCTTCCATAATAAAATAGTATCACCCACATTAACTTTGCATGAGGTAATGGCCCTAAAGATATCAGAGAGGCTACAGACATCCCTCCACCAAAAGATCCTCGTGGTGATAGTGCATGTGGAACTGAGTCCAAATAATATTTAGTCCAAACAATCATTACCCACGGGATATCTTGCTTATGATAAAACTTGTGCAAGAACTTAAGCAATAAACCCTGATTCTGTACCTTGAGATTTAAAATCCCCATCCCTCCTTTTTCCTTTGGTCTCCACACCAAATCCCATGCAGCAAGAGAATAACACTTTTCATTTGTGTCCTTAGTTTTACGCCATAAGCAGTGCCTCCTTGCCCGATCAACAAATTCGATTATCTGAAGTGGCACTTTAAGAACACAGAGGGCATAAGTAAGAAGAGGGGTCATGGCCGAGTTAATAAAAGTAACTCTGCCACCATAAGTCAGCCAAATCGCAGTGCTAGTTAACCCCCTCTCCACTCTATCTACTAAAGGCATAAGATTAGCTACCGTAGGCCTCGTGGTGCCAATAGGAAGTCCCAAGTATGTAAAAGGCAACCAACCAAATTGAAAACCAAAAGCATTGTCCAGATCCACAGCCTTGCCCTAATCAACATTAATAGGGATGAGCTAGGATTTATGATAATTTATTTTCAGACCTATAGAAGTGGCATAAGCATCCAGAATAGCTTTCAAGCAAAGTAACTGATCCAAATCAGCTGGGATTATAACCAGTGTGTCATCTGCGTATTCAAACATAGGAAAATCCTCTGAAGCTGGCTGCCCAATGGGGAGAGACAATAAACACTCTGAACATGCAGCATTGATAGCTGCTTGTAAAAGTTCAGCACCAGCCACAAACAACAAAGGACAGAGTGGGTCACCTTGTCGTACCCCTCTCTTACACTGGAACTCTGTCCCAGGAACCCATTCGACAGAATAGAACCAAAGATCAGACTTATCCACTTTAACCATCTATCCTAACAACCCATATGCCTCAAAATGCTCAAACTAGAAGAATGCTCAATAGTATCGAATGCATTTGCAAAATCCAACTTAATCACAACTATTTATCTGCCAGAAGCTTTACATTGATGTAGATATTCAAAGGACCAAGCAATACAATCCTGAATATTCCTCGCCTTGATAAAAACATACCGATTTCTATCGACTAGTTTCAAAATCCATTTCTGCAACCTCTCTGCCAAGATCTTTGTCAATACCTTTAATACACTGTTTAATAAAGATATAGGTCTATAGTCATTGACAGTTTTAGGAGAAAGAACCTTTGGGATTAGGTAATAAAAGAGTTGTGGAGGCTCTACAGATTGATATCCCCTTCCCAAAAATCAAAGCACAATGTGTAGAAATCTCCCTTTATAATATCCCAACAAGATTTCAAAAAAAGTCCACTGAATCCATGTAGGCCAGGTGCCTTGTCAATGGGAATTGATTTAATAACTTTGTCAATCTCCTCTGTTGAAAAAGGCACAGAAAGGGCCTCTAAACCAGGCACTCTAGCAAACAAGACCTCCAAGTCACATGACATCACAGGTGAGTGAGAAACACCCATTCTATTCTTAAAGGAAGACAAAAAAGAAGCTGCCTTCTCAGCATGACTATCAACCTGTGTCCCATCATCAAGCATTACTGAAGATATTGAATTATGTCTGTACCTTTCAGTAGCTCTAGCATGGAAATACTTTGTGTTCTCATCCACAAGTCTGGCCCACCTGTAAGTATAACGTTTTTGCCAATATTTATTCTGATAATCAAGTAACTTGTTAATATGTATCTTTAGTATGACTCTGAAATTTCTCTCTTGCACAAAAAGGGGCCTCTTATCTTCCAAGTTATCAATTTCCAATAAAACCATATTACAATTTTCAATCGTTAATTTCAATCTAGATATATACTTACTCCATTCCTTTAAACATCTTCTCAGATTCTTTATTTTGGCTGAAATAATAGTTGCACTATTAGAAGCTCTGGTTTATCCCAACTAGACTTCACAACTTCCTTAAAGCCAGGATGCAAAGGCCAAAAACACTCAAATCGGAATATTCTGCTTTTTGGAATTGAGGTCTCAATGGAAAGCAAACATGGTGCATGATCAGAGATTGGCTTGGAAAGTGGTTTAACCACCATATTTGGGAATACAGAAGTCCATTCCACTGTCGAGAAGAACCAATCCAGTTGTTCCAAGAGTGGATCCGCCTTCATATTACTCCAAGTAAACCTACGGCCTATAATAGGTATTTCCACCAGTGACTGGCCACTGATTAGAGCATTAAAACGCTTCATATCAACAATATTTCCTCCTAGAATATTTCTATGTTCAGCTGATCTAATAAAGTTGAAATCACCAAGAAAAAACCATAGACTATCACTGGGGATATCCAAATTTGAAAACAAGTCTACAAAAATCTATCACTGGGGATATCCAAATTTGAAAACAAGTCTACAAAAATCTATCTCTCCGGATCCTTACATGGCCCATATATGTTTGTTAGTGTCCAAGAGCGATTTAAGTGTAAAGAAGAGAACTGAATTGAAAGTGCAAATCTTTCCTTATGAAAAGATGACCAGAAAAAACTGATCTATTTCCAGATCACTAAAAGGCCCCTGATGCCCCAACAGAAGGCACATATTCAAATTTATCGAAAAGCCTTGGACAAAATTTCCGAATGAACGAGTGATAAAAACGTTCTTTCTCTGTTTCTTGCAAACAAATTACCGCACAACAAGATTCCTCTATTTTGTTTTTAAGTGCTAGCCATTTAGCCTCTCCACTTAAGACCCTAATATTCCATGACAGAACAACTCAAAGATTAGCAGACATTGCAGATAAAAAGTGCAGCAGCAGTCTTAATGCCCGAAGGTCTTACAAACCATAAGAAGTCTGACATGAAACGAGTTTAACAAAAACAACCAAGCAAAAGAAACCATCCTGATGCAACATGTGATACAATAAAAATTTATTCAGACTGCCTGCAACCATCATTATGCTCCAGACTTCTCTGCTCCATCCTTCTGAACTAGAGCCAACAACATGGAAGTGGTCAATTCTTGAGGAGGAATACCAGACAGACGCTCCCCAATATCTTACAGTACTGCCACTGGAGTCTCTGGAGGCACTCATAGCATAATCTGATTCTCATCATTTGCCTCAGTCTGCACAAGTCCAACATTGCTCAAAGGAGCTCTAGGAGTTTGCCTATTCTTCACATCAGATTTCCTTCTCAGAGTATCCAACAAGTTGTTCCGAAACCCCTGAAACCTTATGTTGCGCGGGCTGCGATGCACCAGTTAAGGAGAAGAAAAGACACCAACAGAAGAAGTAGAGGTATTACGATGACGCTTGCGAGAGACCACAATATCGTCAAACACAACATCCACAGATGCAACCAATAGCTCCTGAACACCATCAAGCAGAGAGACCCACTGAACAACCCGAGCAGTCACAAGAACAATTGCCAAGCTAACATCCACAACGTCACGCACAACCATGAACTGCTCATACATAAGATTCTGCAGACCTTACACCAAAGGCGCCGAGAGATAAATAGTAGCACCCAAACCAAGCAGCGAGATATCCATTTCAGCATCAAATTCAGAAGAGTTCATGTTGAAATCCGAGAGATCATCCTCGATATTAAACAGTGGGGTAGTACCATCTG
The DNA here is from genome assembly GCA_916181665.1 of Avena sativa. Lineage (NCBI taxonomy): Eukaryota > Viridiplantae > Streptophyta > Magnoliopsida > Poales > Poaceae > Avena > Avena sativa. The sequence continues at coordinate 256,095,823 of OV702297.1, forward strand.
CAGTATTCACACCCTTATCCATAGGGATGTGAAGAAGACGTTGCAGCACCCAAACTGGAACCAAGATCTGATCCTCTTCAGGTAGCTGCAAGTTATTGTGCATATTCAAAAATTGTTGTGGTAACTATTGCTAAGCTTGCTGAGGCTGCATTATCTGCAAGTTCTAGTCATGAATCACTGGAGCCACCTGCCCTTGGAAAGGATGCGGATCGATGTTGACAGGCGGCGGCGGATCCTCCATGTTTACCTCTATCGGCGGAGCCTCGCTAGCGACAACTTGCGTGCCAAAACCCCTAAGAAGATAAGTAGGCACAGTCCAGGACACATTTGCACCCCCCCCCCATTTGATGCACAATCAGACTAAAGGGGAACGAGAGCATCATCCATTAACCAAACTCTAGCCAGAACCCTTAACAGATTACCATTCGGATCATGCCATAAAAAAAGCCGACCAAAACCAGCACAAGCCCTAGTGATAAAATTTTCAGTACGATAATCCATACAAAAAACCCAAAACAGGATCCATCTCTCTTAACCTAGCACTGGAATCCTAAGGTTCAGAGTAGCGTCATGACGAACAAACGAAATATGGGTATCCTCATCAAGATCAAAACCAAGACCCTCAACCATAGCATCTCTAACTATGATATTTTCAAATATGATCAGACCAATGCCGAAGGGAGAGATAAGAGCACTTCTAATGACAACATGATGATCATAACGTAACAAACTCACCAAATCTTCAAGCATCTCAGGCCTCATCAGATCAGGCACCTCCCAATTTGCCACTGCAATAGCAAAGTCCCCATGGAACAGAGGAGCTTCAGCAAGGACAGCCATGTGAGAACGAACAAGCCTCTCCTCCGGCCCGTTATCCAGCATCAATCCATCAGGAACAAAGCGAAACGGTTTAACAGGAATATTGGCCATAGATTCCCCCAACGTGGGAGGAGGATCAGGGTCACGTTGGAGGTCAGAGACCAGAGCAGCCGAACTGTCAGCACTAAGAGACAGGAAAGATTGTAAGGAAGATATCCTCACAAGTTGTTGTTTAGGCCGCCAAACCAGAAACGTATTACACTTAGTAGCTACATGCCCCTCTTTCTTGCAAGTGTGACATATGATTTTATTAGTACACTTGGCCAAGAAATGACCCACAGTCAGACACATGGGACAAAAGTTCATTGACAAGATGCGATGGTTTTCCGAAACTACCAAAGTTGAATTTTCAGCAGAAGAATATCGACTGTCCCCCAAACAACGCTGATCGGCTTGCACCAAATCCTCCAACTGAGACAGAGGAAGCAAACTGCCCGATTCAGAACAAAATTTTCTGATATGGCCCAACTTAAACAACGTCTGCAACTAGACCAATAATACATCTTGGCCCATTATAGTGACAGTAACGGCCTGGCCCCAAACACAAAGAACACTATCACCACGTAGGTGCCTGTTTAATTTCCAGCATGAAATAAAGGCCCATAGCCTCTTTAATTTCCAGCATGAAAGAAAGGCCCATATCCACGGCGGAGGAAATATCCAGCATGAAAGAAAGGCCCATAGCCTCTTTAATTTCCAAATCCATGTAGCGAGACCGGCGAAGATCATGCAAGCTTCCTAACGTAGGTGCCGAAACATCCGAGAATTCCCAATCCAAAGGGCAAGACCATTCAGAAATTTGAAATTTTGAAAAGATGCCTGCCGATTTGATAGGACATGCAAAACTACCAAGATTCAGGATCGCCGGACTTGCAGCTGGTGCGGCGGCCGAAGACGGTCGGAGAAAACTTAGATCAGGATTAATCCAAACAGATGATAATGGATCAACTCTCTGCCTAGGAACATAAATAGATTTGCTTGTTCTAACTCGAACCTTAGGAGAGGACCAACTCTCATCACGACGATCAACAGATCGACCAAAAAACCCAACATGGAAAGATTCATGATATAAATGAAAAAAGCAGTGAAAATCAGGCCAAATCCTTGTTTCCAAACGATGAATAAAGTGCCCAACCAGATTTGAGGCCACTAAGAATCTAAACGTATCATCACTCAATCTGAGCACTCTAAAACCAGATGGAAAACCACCCAAGTAGCATTGCAGTGCAAACCCCACTGAATCCACATCCAGATGAAAAGAAGCCGAACAAAAAACAACAACCAAAAAAACTCCTTGGAAGAAGACGAGGGAGATAAATGAACCGAAGACTTGAAGCCACAACGCACCTGTGCGGACAAAGCCCTGCCCGGGGAGAGATCCCACACCAGCAGATAATCCATGCCGAAATCAGAGACAATCAGGAGCACCGACGATGAGGGTTTGTGGGTGGAGATGGTGGGACGGAGAACGTGGGACCATGTAGCACCAGAAATCTCTCGAGTTGAAGATTGCAGTAATGGAGAAGGAGTCACCAGGGACACCCATACATCTTTGATGGATGCAATTTTATCTTGATAAACTCAATGAAGATATCAAGAAGACCACTAAAGAAAGATTTTCTATGAGTCTTATGGCGATACAAACCCTCCAAAGCAACAATGAACTCATTAAAGAACAAGTGAAAGTGCTGGAGCAGAATAATCTTTTCTACAAGCTGCATGTCAAAGAACTAGAAGTTGTCAATCAATCCCTCCGTCTCAAGTTGGCCCATGGAGAAAAGATACCACGCGCCATGGCACCACAGTGACCTTCAACAAAACACGGTATCAAATAATCAGGAGAGATTATTTGATCCCGCCTGGCTTGATTCCAAGCTTGGGGAGATCTTTAAGACCTTGTAATCTATCTTACAAGTTTTTATTATTATTCTAGTCTTGCATTAGTTCAAGCTTATAAATAAAGTTTGCATCATTAGAATTCCTTTCAAGAATAGTTGATCCCTCTTATGAAATTCTGAGTTTATTATAATATATGGAGAATTATTGAGCTTGAGTTTATCTTATTGGATAAATGAATTGTTTGAGTATGATTTTACTTGCACTTTATGATAGCAATAGAAGTCTTCCACACCATTGGTATTAACGGAACATATAAAGATAATTTGATCAATATGTTGTAGGTCAATGGTTTGATTTAAAAAAAGGAGAGATTATCTAATTATTAAAGATGAAAAATAAAAACCTTGAACAAAGGAGAAATTATAAGTTCTATCAAATAGTGTGAGAACAAGTTGAGGTAGAATACTCAAGTTATAAAGATGCTTCACATATATTTGGAATTTGGTAATTGAGATTGTTAAACTTTGAATTCCTACATGAAGTGGAATATATGGCTAGCTCCTTTGCACAATACTTAAACAAAAGTGTGAGAATGAATATATATATAGATAAAGAAGAAAAAGAAAGATGAAGAAAAAAGATCGAATGTGCAAAGAGCAAATAGGAATATACCATTATATTGTAGTAAGACAAATAGACGTTTGAGATTTTGAATCCCAAGTGAATATGTTAATCCTAAATACACTTGGGACTACCTTAATAACTCATTCGGTTGAACCGAATACTTTTTACATCATGTTGAGAATAATCTTTTGTGAACTGTTAATTGCTAAGGTGTGGAAGCCTCCTAATATTATTCGGATGCTTCGAGTAAGGTACTATTCATGAAATTATTTATATGTATCCTCTATGATTAACACATGCTGCAACTGGCTCATTTATTTTATCGATTCAGCTTCATGAATATGAGGATCACATCCATTAAGCTAAACTTGCTCGGGACGAGCAAGAGTCTAAGCTTGGGGAAGTTGATGAGTACATATTTGCATCATGTTTTATATTATAATTTTGCATTGTAGTAGTAGGATCTTGGTATTTTATGGTGTTCACGCGCACTTTTTATGTTTATTTTCACCAGGATCAGGACATATGCTGGATCTAATGGACACAATTCTTGGACCAGTTATATTGGAGTGAAAAGCAGCCAAAAACTATGTAAATTGCTTATTTGAGAAATATTAATAACACCAGAAGAAAACCCGAAGCAATTGAAGGGTACAGAAGGGTTAACAACCAACTATATGGAAGGAACAAATATTTCAGACGTATAGTTCCGGCCATATAGTTGGCACTGACACCGCCTCCTCAAATAGTTTCACCCCGTGCAAGTGGATCAAAGAGACGACATACAGAACACCCAGAAATCGCGGAAACCTAACTTCCGGAAGTCATCTGATGAGGAACTCATCCACACGGGATTCATCTTCGCCCTGCGTAGATCTAGGAGGCTAAGGCATCGATCTTCATCATCAATCGATGTATCACCACCATCTCCATCCATCCAATCTATATCCTGTATAGATCTTGGTGTAATTTCCATACTCGTTGTGGATTTATCCAAGTACAATTCATCTATAATATTTCCATGATATTGATTGCCTCCATGTCTGATTACTTTTTCCATACTCGTTGTGGATTTATTCAAGTACAATTCATCTATAATATCCTGTCTAGATCTTGGTGTAATTTCCATTACTTTTGCCATGATATTGATTGCCTCCATGTCTGAGTAGATCATTAGTTCTTGGGGAGATGAAAAAACCCTCTCATGAGATTGAAATAAGATAAAGTTTATTATGATATTCATCGCTATGACCATGTGTTAGATTCTATACATCTTGATGTTGGGAGAAGTCGACCTCTCAATATTTGCCTCTTGTGGGGACTTGATGGAGGGAACTACTTGGTTGTAGATGGAGGTGTGTTAGCACTTACAGTGACTATAAAGCTGTTGGCACCCCTACGTATCAACATGGGAATCGAGGAAACTCACGAAACACTATCCATGCTATGGGATACGTCCTGTGGGATTATGTCCCTTAATAGCCCAGTAATTCAATTTATGTTGATTGCTGTCTGCTGTGGTTATGAGGATGATTTAAACAGTGGTTGCTGCCTCATTGTCCAAATACGGAGTTCCTCCAACACATACATAGTTAAGAATGTTCATGATAATAATCTTTACTTTAACCCTTTATAATTCTAGTGGTGTATCCGCCAATCCTTGAGAATTTTTCCCCCACTGAAGTTTCAAATCTATTTTACATATGGGATACTTACTTTCTGTACTCAGTTTTGTTTACTTTACTCATTGTTCTCTTATACCAAAAACCCAAAAACACCTTTTTACGCAATAATCGCATTTTATCTTGTCACTTAGAAATTTATTTAGTATTTTTATTTTTAGTATTTATTTCAAGAATTCTTAGACTTTAGACTCCTGCTCCCTGTGGGATCTATATCTTTATTTTGAAACTAGCTATAAAATATCTATGTACTTGCATTTATCAGAAGGTATCACATTTTTTGAATTTTTTAGGCCGGTTTCAAAATTTGTCCGATACCGCGGTAGTTAGGGTTTCCTAGATACGTGCTAGGTCTTGCTAATCTATTATTGTATCTCTAAAGAAATGCCATGTTTTGTACCTGGTAATGAGTTTTTGGAAATTTCCCGAGATAGCTATGACGTAGCTCTTGGCTAAATTTCGCCCCCTCCAGCTAGACCGGCAGAAACTTGTTTATATCGATGGGGTTGCGCCGAGAGGTTCTAGTTGTAGCCAATTGGTGATTTGGCCACTAAATACTCTATAGTATTTATTAAAAATGGGATGATGCATTTTTACATCAATTTCTTGGTGGCTGCTTCACAAAATAAGCCCTTTTCGGCACCGACAAAATGGAAAATAGATTTTCCTTGCAGAGAATGTGAAAACTTTATGAAGAAACATTGTTTTCCATCTCAATATACATGCATGTGCGGAATATGGGTGCATTAAAGCAAACTATTCCATGGTTGTGGTCATGACCTAGCTCATTTGCCTTGAAAGACATGAATCTTCGAAGGCGGTAGGTCATTTCTATGAACACTTTTTTAGAATAATCCCCATATGCAATGTTTGTTATTTTTGCATGCAGCTAGGCAACATAAATTTTCAATGTGCGAAGGTTTCACCTTTTTTGAATTTTTTAGGCCAGTTTCGAAATTCGGCCGATACCATGGCAGTTAGGGTTTACTGGCTATGTGTCGGGCCTTGCTCATATCTTGTTGTATCTTTGATGAAATGTCATGTTTTGTATCTGGAAATGATTCTTTGGAAAATTCCCAAGAAAGCTACAAGGTAGCTCAAGCGTAAATTTGGGCCCCATCTAGCTAGACCGATCGAAAAAAAATTATATCGCTAGGGTTACGCCAAGAGGTTCTAGATAGATACCACTAGTGATTTGGCCACTAAATTCGCTATAGTATTTATTAAAAATGGGGTGATGCATTTTGACATCAATTCCTTGGTGTATGCTTCATAAAATAAGCCCTTTTCAGCACCAGGAACATGGAAAATGGATTTTCCATGCAGAGAATGGGAAAAATTCATAAAGCAACATTGTTTGTTATCACAAGATACACGCATGTGCGGAATATGGGTGCATCAAAGCAAACTATGCCATGGTTGTGGTCATGACCTAGCTCATTTGCCTTGAAAGCCATGAATCCTCAAAGGCGGTAGGTCCTTTCTGTGGACACTCTTTTAGAATAATCCCCATATGCCACATTTGTTATTTGTGCATGCAACTAGACATCATAAAACAACAATGTGCAAAGGTTTCACATTTTTTGCATTATTTTTGAATTTTTTAGGCCGGTTTCAAAATTCGGCCGATACCATGGTAGTTAGGGATTCGTGGCTATGTGTAAAGTCTTACTAATCTCTTGTTGGAAATAAATGCCATGTTTTTTAACTGGAAATGATTTTTTAGAAAATTCCGGAGATAGTTACGAGGTAGCTCTAGGCTAAATTTGGGCCCCCTCCAACTAGACTGGCAGAAACTTGTTTATATTACGGGGGTTGCACGGAGAGGTTCTAGATGCATACAATTGGTGATTTTGCCACTAAATGCTCTTTAGTACTTATTAAAAATGGGTGATGCATTTTCACATCACTTCCTTGGTGGCCGCTTCTCATTTTTTGAATTCTTTAGGCGGTTTCAAAATTTGGGTGAGACTGTTGACAGTTGGATCAAAATCCAATCTTGTGTGGGACCAACTTGTCATGGTACTGCTTCCTTAACCCTCCCCAGTCCCCACCACTCCACTCTCCCTGGTGACCACCAAATCCGGGACCGAATCCAGTCCCCTCTAAGGAAACAAACAATTCCTCTCCCCTGCCCGGTGACCACAATATCCTCTCCCCTCCCCGGTCGACGACGGCGGCGGTGGTGGCTACAGGCTTATGATTAAGTTCACCTCAACCTATATCAACGCATCTCCTCCATGTTCCACGACTATGCGTTTGTGCTCAATCTAGGTCACCGCATCGACAATGCTGCCTAGCTCTAGGTCACTCATGATGGGTCTAGATCCCCATGGTCGATCTAGGTCTAGGTCCCTAGTAAACACTCGATCTAGGTCTAGGTCCCACAAAGTAGTAAACACTTGATATATATCTAGCCATCGCGTACAACAACAAGTGGTCTCGCGATGCCTTGTTTTAGTCACTTGATGCTTGTACTTGTAATTTAATTTTTGTATTTACTCTCCGAGGAAGGTAGGATGAACTATGAGGATTGCAGGTTCTATGGTACGAAGGCTACGGAGATACACGAGCGACTTCTAAATTGTTTCTACTGGCACTAACTGTCTTAACGCATCGCCGTCCTATCATAGTAATACTCGCAAATACTCGTAGTAATCCTCAATTTTCTTAATGAATTTTAGATGGGCTACTCGGTGTTGAATACCATAAATTTGGAAGCCATTGCGCAAAACATCGTGGTGACGGTGCCGAAAAATTGCTCCATCTAGCAAAACATCATAAAATGTGAGGATTGCAAGATCTGCCACATGAAGGCTAGCGACATACATGAGAAGGTTAAAATTGTTTCTACCAGCACTAACATAGTAATGAAACCTACTGTATACCATCAAAACAAAACATTCTAATTAGCACAATGTCTATTTTATGCTAAAAAGCAAGGCTACAATGTTCCATTTGATGACGAGGTGAAACAACCTGTAGCCAAGAATGCTGAGAAACCGAGGGACCTTACTAGAGGTTAGAGTCATATACATTGGCTTAATGTTATAGTCATTCTTATACTGCTATAGATTACTTTCTAATATTGTCTGTCTTGGTCCCTCGATGAAGACATCGATGAGTATTGCGTATTTGGAATCAATATGGAATTAGCATCAAACCAATTTGCGTATCTCAGAGCTGTTTCACAACACCAATCACCTATACCACTCTATGTGTGCAAGATGAAAAGTCAAATATCATCCCTAGAAAAGCCAAGATGGTAAACTTTTGAGATTTTACTCTTTGAATCTACTTATGCACATTGAACCGTAGTCAGAAACTAACTTTATTCTCCACCTCCAGTACTATTCAGCTAGGTATAGCGATGGCTACCTCAACCAATATATGCCTCTGGAGATCCCTCTCATAATCGCAAATCGTGTAGTTCATGAGCATGTTCAGTTCATCGAAGGAAAGAATTATGTTGCACATATGAAAACCAACTGGTCAAACATGGTCGAGGTTGCTCAAATAAAAAAAGGGGATCTATTCATCTTCACCTTGTTTGATGAGACCATATCTGGCTTCATGTGTTATATTAGTCGCTTGAAATGAGGGCACACAGTATTGGTTGTGTGCTAGTTGGATGTGTTATCAGTGAACTCGTAGTCGGTTTAGAACTGTATGTAAACCTTGTAGTCTATATGGTTTATAACTCTAAGTGAATCTGGTTGTCTAGTTGATTTGGAACTGTCTGTAAAACATGTTTTGTAAATATTTTTAAGGTTCTGTTCTATATCCATGTTTATATATGGTGTGTGTTGATTATTGCTATAGTTTCCTACGCTTTAAGTTTTTCTTCTTCTTGTGATGGATAAATGAGTATAAGAATATGAAGTAGTGTTAAGTTTTTCTTCTTCTTCTTGTTGATTATTCTCTAGTTGTTGGGTTGTTAGTGAAAACATTGGTAAAATATGGAAAGACAGCTGATTTTCATCATGTGTATAAGAAAGGCGAAGTAGTAGAACTGTCAGAAACAAAGTCATCTAGACGAGCGGTTCGAGTATCTCGAGCAACACGCGTGGTCGCGAGATCGAATCCTAGTCAGGATACTCTATTTTTTTGTTTTTTTCAAGTGGAAACTGCAAAGACAGCTGAATTAACATAGGTTTATAAGAATGTTGAATTAGTATAAATATAAAAATATAGTGCGCTAATCTAGTGTTTGGAAATTGCAGCCAAACATCGAGTGCGGTCGTGAGTTCGATCTCTATTTAGGGTTTTTCTTATGCCATTTAATTTCTATCAGACTAACTGACAGCTGTGTCCGATGAATTTGACCAATTCAAATATTTACTTCCAATGCGAGATCATTTAGTTACTTCAATACGAATTTTCCACCAATCTAAAATCTATTTGTTGTATTCCTTGACAATTATAATATAATTGAGCACTAGAAATATTTGGTAGTGTGCATAAGGATGCATGATCAGTAATATAATTGAACACTAGAAATTTTAAGGAACTCCATATAAGGAAATCCAGATATAGACGAGTTTAGCAACCACCACCAGAGACACCATGGAAGAGTGAAATTGTCTTACAATGAACCATGTAATAATTAACTTATATAAAATAAGAAGGGGCAACAGCAGGAGTGACACGGAGACGACTTAGCAGGGGCAACAGCAGGAGTGACACGGAGACGACTTAGCAGGGGCAGCAACAGGAGCATGCGGCATCCTACTCCGGGCGAAACAGGCCAGTCTTGATATATTCCCGGAGGAATTTGCCGCAGGATGCTCCAAGGTCTCCGGCTGGTGCTTTCGGTCTGCGCTTTTACCTACGTCCACCGCGTGCTAGATCATGTTGGCGACGTCCGGGTCAATGACTCTTCCCCATAATGGGAAAAATTGTCTCCCCCTATGGTGGAAATGTATCTGCCCACACCGTAACTTACTCAGCACATAGTGGATCTTGTTGTCTGTGGAGTACTTGCTAGAGTCCACGTCATCAGAATCCTCCTGTAGATTTTTAAGAACATAACTTAGAAGTTATACATATGATTGGCAGCATATCTAAGACAATATTAAATTGATTGGATTAGATTTATATGTAGAACAAACTATGTGGCCTCATAAGTTTTTCTTCAGGGATGTCGTAAGCTAACCAAGTACCCATTGCATAACTTATTGTTCTTGTAAATTGCCCCGGGTTCGCTAACTCATCCCTGAAAAAATCTGACACAAATGTGTCTGCCTTTCTTTTGGGGAAAATTTTAATCATTGGACACAATAAGAAACTGAAATGTAATCCTATATTATAATTATAAATAACAAAAAACCAAACAATATTTAGGTATGATCAAAACCATGCAGATACATATGCGTCATATGAACCATTCAAAGATCATATAGTAGAAACAATTTAAAGATCATATAGTTCCATATGAGAATAAATCATGGTCCTCATAATTTTTTATACACTATGAATGCATGCAATAACAATTCAAATATCATAGTTCATATGAATTAAGAATAAATCAGGGGGCCTCATAAGTTTTTTAGAGACAGCATAATTGAACCAAAGTACCAACATCACAACCTATATTGTTTGCGTACATTGCCTCAGGTTCACTTACCAGTCCCTAAAAAAACCGACACCAACAAATGTATGTCACCCCTACAATCTTTTGGGGAAAATTTCAATCATCGGCCTCAGTGAAAAACTGAAATGTAATTCTTATAAATTATGAATGCATGCAATAACAATTCAAATATCATACTTCATCTGAATGTAGAATAAATCTGGGTCCTCATAAGTTTTTTCAGAGACGGTTTAAGCGAACCAAAGTACCAACAACACAACCTATATTGTTTGTGTAGATGCCTCAGGTTCACTTACCCGTCCCTAAAAAACCAACACCAACAAATGTGTGTCACCCCTGCAATTTTTTGGGAAAATTTTAATCATAGGCCTCAGTGGGAAACTTAACTGTAATTCTTAACACTATGAATTCATACAATAACAATTCAAATATCACAGTTCATATGAATGTGGAATAAATCTGGGGGCCTCATAATAAATTTCTTCAGAGATGGCGTGAGAGAACCAAAGTACCAACAGCACAACATATATTGTATATGTGTATTTCCTCAGGTTCACTCACCCGTCCCTAAAATAACCGACAACAACAAAATATGTGTCACCCAGCCCCTTCAAACTTTTGGGGCAAATTTCAATCATTGGCCTAATAATAAATGCATAAATACTTTAAAGATGATAGTTCATATGTGTAGAATAAATCTGGGGCCTTTTATGTTTTTTAGATATGGTTTTAGAGAACCAAAGTACTAATTGCACAACTTATATTGTTGTATATTTCCCCAGGTTCACTAACAACATCCCTAAAAAAATCTGACACCATCATATATGTGTATCCCCTTGCACTCTTTTGGGGAAAAATTGAATCATTGGCCTTAGTAAGTAATGGAAATATAATGTTATATGCATGTTGTATATCGAAATAAATACTCATATAGCAATCACTAAACCCTTAAAGTTAAATGTTATAGATCGATCAAATTTACAGCACAAGTCGTATGGACAACAAGACAAGAAAATGTAAATTTACTAGATGGCAAATGAGCAGACCTAATCAAATATCCAAAACAATCGACCGTTCAAACCATATATATTCCCTGCATCAAGAGCAAAAGAATCTATAGAGGATTGAGCAAATCCTATATATGAACAGTGAAATCTGCGACTGAGACTAGAGAAGCTAGCTATCAAAGTAGTACTTAGGATGCCTCATCGGAGACCTCCTCCTCGAACTCGTCATTCTCCACGACTGCGTCAAGGATTTGTTCGTGGAGTATGGGGTCGTTGATGTAGAGCTCCAGGGTGCCTCCGCCTGCCGCCACATGCCCCTCCTCTAGATCTGTCGATGGCACCACGGCGTTATGGGACACCACCTGCTGCTCGATGGCGATGACAACTGTGGGCTGCACGGAGCCCAAAGCCTCGACGACATGGCGATGAGCGGCGTGCGTTCCCGTAGCCGCCTCCTCCTGCTCAACAACGACCAAGCCATCTGTTTTTGCGCCTCCAACTGGCTTCTCCTCCGGCTCGTCTCCATGCGTACAATTCATGGCGTAGCTAGGTAGGGTGGTGGTGCAATACAAAGGTGCTTCGGTGCGTGAAGGAGGTGCATGTTGGGGTTTTGTGACTATACAGATTGGGGGAAAATGACACGAGCTCGTGGAATAAGAAGGCTGAGCGGGTTTATATATCTAGGACCGTTCGTTGTCCTAAAGTGGACACGTGTGTGTGGACATTTGTGGGTGGGAACGCGGGACTATTCGTAGGTAGTACATGATATCCACTTTTTAATTGCATTAACAACACGCACATTGACAGTTGGGGCTGCCCAAAACGTCAGGAAGCACCGTCAAACCCAGTGATACCATGAGGGACTACCGTGCAGACCGATTTCACACATGGGCCTTGCAAACAAATGATGCGGTCGATGAGAAAAAAATTGTACATGGGCCGCGATAAAATCCATGATGAATGAAGTAGGAGATGAAATGGCGTACTGGGCTTTATGGCCCGGCACAAAAACTATGACAAAATATGTGGCTACGAAAAAAGAAACGTCATGGAAAACTAAGCTAGAGGGCCTTGGAGGGAGTTGTGACGAAACAGGCAAGAATGCCAGGCATCCATGATGTTTTTACTACGCGGCATAAAAGAAACGTCATGCACCGTCTAGATTCTTGTAGTGACGATGTGGGGCCGTCAATATCCACTATATCAAACGACACACAGCGTTGCGTACCGCTTTTCCATGCTCAACTGCTGACGGCGGGGTCCCGCCTACCAGTTTGATTGGAGCCGCGCGTGTGCTCGTGGAAGCTCATCGGGCCGACCTGTGCAGATGCGGTCCAACAACGTGCAGATCTGGCGCGGCCAGCCCATGTTCTTCTTTTCTTTTACCACAAATCTGCAAGTAGTCTTTATGGTTTAAATTAGTTTAAAAATGTAAGTCAACATCAAATGACTGGATTCAAATTTCTCTAAGTGTATGCGCGTTTTGTATAACATGCAGTACCTTTGTCTACCCCAAATTAGTTATAGTCAATTTCTGGAATTAAATTTACCGACAAGTATGCTTTTCACTAATAAATCCATTTAGATAATTTGGTAAATCCAAAACTCCTAAAACCAATTTGGGTAGCAAGCTATTACAGATACCTTGCAAGTAAACTTGGCCTCATCTTATTTTGCTTCCTGGTTTGCCAGTACCAAAAATAACAAAATCAATGCAAAACTCCCTTTAGGAATTTCTCTAAACCAAGGCAAAGATGGTTTTGACCTAATTCCAACTTCCATAAAACATAAACCGTCATATATTTAAAACCCTATAAGTACAAAATTTGTTGAGCCTTGGTTGATTTTTAGTGAATAAAACTATTATGTTTATAGTAATTTCACTAATAAAATCACCCCAGTAGTGTTGTAACTTCAAAAAGGGTGATTCCAATTTTTTCAGAAAGGTACCTCAAATGCCTAATATGTGTACTTGAAATCATACCAAAATTCCCTGCAGATTAAATCTAGTGAAAAGGACAAATACCTTCCAGAACTGACTTTGGGATTTTCCAAAGGGCATTATGTTATTTATTTTGAAGTGATTACAACTCTCTCTGAACCAGTACACCAAACCCTACCTAACCATAATGGGATATAATTTTTCGATCGACACATCTTTTCTTATGAATTATTTCCTCAAACTAGAGCTTTTATAACTAGGAAATTCATAGTAAATCAACATAAACTGATAAAATAGTGAAACTACTTTTGGTGGTTTCATTTTATCAATACCTATCTGTTGATATCATTTTCATACAATGGTATCATACAGAACCTGGTCTTCATCTAAAAACCCCTCAACTAAGTAGTTTATCGACTTTAAATCATAATGGAATGCATACAAATGTATCCAAGTCATTCCCCATCTCTCTAAGCCAATATTCCCAAAACTTACTGAAGTAAATTATGGTCTTTTCATTTGCTTGCTGTATTATGTGGATGTTGTTATGCCTTGTATTGATTGTGGTATTGCTTGTATGCATGTATGCTCGTTGACGGCGATAGTTGTGATTTTATTGACAAAGAGAAGAAGAGATCTTATTATTATTATTATTTGTTAGTCTGGTATTCTAAAGAAGAAGTCCAGGGACATCCTTCTGGTCACAGGCAATCCACCATTCCTGAATCCCGATACTTGCCCTATTCCTTTTTGATTACTTGTTTTGTATCTTGTTTATAAAGTGCATTACTACTTGCATGTTTTGTTTCAAAATATTATGTTAGTAACTTGGTTCCTCCAAGTTATGAATGAGTGTCCAATAGGACACTTACCCTTATTGGTGCCTACTTTTCCCTTTATACCGAGGTTATGTTGACTAGCATCCCACCTCTTTGGAAACCATGGATTTTGATGAATGAAAATGTTTTGGGGTTTACCCCACTACAAATGTTTCAAAATTACTTTATAAAACCCTTAGGAAGAGGCATCGTTTCCAAGTGGATGTTTTTAATAAATACATGATGACAATGAGAACGAACAAAGATGGACCAGAGAAAGATAAGGGATATTCTACGCCTTTACCGAACAAAGATGGACCAGAGAAAGACCAGAGAAAGATAAGTGCAACCACACTACCCGAGGAGATGGGGATTAACTCGTAGTTTGTTGTTTTTAGCCTGGGTTGCCCCTACACTTGCTAAAGGTGAGAAATCCCTTGAATTCCGGGTGGGCTCTCCAACAAATCTACGGATCTGGAGCTTGAAGACTGTCTTTGGCAGGTACCGGTGCAACAATTGGGTCTCCCGTGGATGGTATGGCTTAAGGAGTATGGAAGGAAGTGGAGTCACCAAATTAAGGTATATGACAAGCTTCGGTTTGGGTATACGCGTATATTTGAGTACAGGAGGGAGGACTATGGCCCAGAAGTGCCACATACTCATTGCTAGGGAGAACAAACCCAAAAGGAAAAGATGCCTTTACTAGGGATGATAAATGAAAGGTTAGGTTTGATTATTCGAACCCCCATTTGAAATGGATCGTATGGAACCTAGAGGGGGGTGAATAGGTGCTACTCAATTTTTTAGTTCTTTTTCAATTTTAGGATTGACATAAAGTAAATTCTCTAGATATGCAACTACGAGAATTTCCCTATATGCAAATCTAGCTACTAAGCACGTAAAAAGAGGAGCGAGGAAACAGTAGTGGAGCACACGGAGACATAGGGATTTGTTTTACCGCAATTCCTTCCTTGTTAAGGGAAGTACATCTGCATTGGAGGGGTGGGCGGTTCTAAGACCACCACGCCACAATAGGCCTCACACGATTCTCCGATGGATCTCGCCATGAAAGGCCTGATCCACCTTCTCCACTATTGGTACCCTTCAAGGCGGGAACCAGTGCCTTTACAACACTACCGAGGCACACACCCACAACTGAATTGGGGGCTCCCGTAATGACAACAAGATGTCACAAGAACACGATTTATCAATATAAACAAAAGCAAGGATCTAGATATTTGTAAGAAATACTAGATAGGTGATTCTCCAAATGAATGGAGAGGAGATGAAGCGCTTGATTGCAGTGGTTGAAGATCGAGTTATCCTCCTTCGATTCCTCAAGGGACGGGGCCTTTGGGTGGATGAAGGTGGAGCTCTCTTGGTTGAAGGATGATGAACAGATCCTAAATTTTTTGAATGAATCAAGAGTTCTGGCAGGAGGGGAGAGGCTGGCTTAAATACCCCTCCCAGATCTTTCCGTTGGAGAAATTTTAGCGAGCATTATCCACCCCTCCTAGGGGCGGACTATCCGCCCAGGGGAAAAATCCTCCCCAAGGACGGAAACTCCGGGGAAAAATCTGCCCCCCATACAGAAGGCAACGCCGGTCTTGTCTTGGAGAAAAACACGAGGGTGCGGATTATCCGCCCCCCTCAAGGGGCGGACTATCCGGCCTAGGGAGAAAATCCGCCCCAGAGCCAGAAAGTCTAGGGGAAACTCTGCCCCCTCTTTGGGGGGTTGCGCCTTGGTAAACTTGAAGTCGATCCTAGGGGGTGGATTGCCGGCCCCCCTGAGGGGCGGATTATCTAGACAAGCCGGAAAATCAGGCTGATACTTCGCCCCCTCTCTAGGGGTTGCGCCTTTCTGGGAATGGGGTGGGGCGGATTATCCGCCCCCCCAAAAGCAGTTTCTTTTCCTTTTTTTCAAGATAGATATCTGCAGCACTTCAACACACATAAAATAATCCTTGATATTGTTATCTAACACACAAAACACTAGGGATTATGAAATGTTCTTTGAATCTCCCTCTTTTTGGTGTTAGATGACAATACTAGGATTTGCAATAAAACCTACTAACAACACCTTAAGGAAATGAAAGTGCCTCCCCCTAAATGTGTGCATATTTACAATTTGCATTTGAATACAAATGCACACACTAAAGAGCAAGCCACTTTCATAACAAATACAAATAAAACAAGGTGAGTTAGGAAATGAAGTCATACCACCGGGATGTGAAAATAGCCATAGTGAATAATGAAATTATTAGGCTCCAAGCACATCCCACAATATTGATGTAATCAATAGATAATACCATAAGTCCATATGCCATCAATAGAATACCATACTACCATAGATAAATCCAGAATTCCATATGAGTAGATCCACATGATAAATCCAGAATTCCAGAGATCCATACTGAGTATCACACGATAGAGTCTTATACAAACAAAGCACAAATAAAAAATAAGTTCACGCTAAAAGGGCACAAGCAGTCAAATAAAACGAGTGAAAAGGCAAGTGCTTGCGCCCGACCCATGCAAATCCGTGTCCTAATAGAACTACTTCTCCCCCTTTGGCATCAAAATGCCAAAAAGGAAGAAGAGCGATGCTAGCGCCCGAGAAGATCACTCCTCCTCATCCTCGTCCTTGTCCTTGTCGTAGTCATCCCCGTCCCCTTCCTTGTCATCATACTCATCATCATCATCATCAACTGGGGGAGTGGGAGCCCTCAGCGGTGGAGGAAACAAGTGACTCTCGAGCTCGCCATAGTTGAACCCATAACTGTTCCACTGTGCATAGGGCTCCGGAGCTGTAGGAGCAGGAGGATGGCCAGTTGCACCTGACACATGGTGAAGAATAAGCTGCTGAGTGTGAGCCATCTCATGACTCCTCCGGTACTCCTCATACTGGCCCTTGTGAGTATCTATGCCCATGCAAAGAATGTGCCGCTGGAACCAATTGAGCTACTTGACCTCAGGAGCCATTGGTGACTCAGCGAGACAACGGCCACTAGCCCTTGCATCACGCATGGACTCAGGGGCAGTGGAAAGGGTGAGAGGTCTTCTGAGCCTTGTTGTAGATCCTCTTTGACTTGTGCATACCATCCAAACCAGTGCCAAAGTCCACATGTGGCAGCATATGCTTGATGAGCATCGTAATAAAAGGAGCATATGGGATGGAGAGCCGGTTGAGCATCGCATCAGTCATCTCATGATAGATATAGTCCATAACATCCAGTTTATAGCCTGTAGACGAGCCAACATTGGCGGCACACTCGTGAGCAAAGGCAAGAAGGGGAACCAGGTGACCGCGGATCCTATCATTGTTTCCCCCACTTAGAGAGATGATATCCCTAAACATGCCAACAAGGGTGGCATACAAAGGAGAGAGGCTAGCGAAGGTACCCGCAATGCCATTAGGTGTCAGACATGGAGCAAGCATAGTGTCCTTGGATGGACTGAGCGGAGAAATAATGCAGTGTCCTGAAGCTGTGTCCCGGAAATGAAAAGCATACCCAAGAACCTAACCAAAGGTGCGGAAATCAGACTGAATCATTGTTGTCCCTATCATCCACTTCATGGTGCAAATCTCATCTCTGCAGATCACAAGTGTTGAGAAAAACTGCTTCACCACCGAGGAATCATAGTGACACTATAGAGTCATAAGGTGATGAAGCCCCATCTTATTAGTCACATCCAAAGCTTCACGGAGTCTTGCCTTGGATTGGGCCTCAGTCATATTCAGAGGATGCATAGGGAGAATCTTGAGAGGAACATAAACATCATCATGAATATACCTGAAGTGAGAGCACCAAAACATGTAGTCCTCTGGAGACCCATCACTGTCAGCATCTGCATAGTAATCAGTTTGGCGCATGGATGAGTACTCAACGCTGTCCATGGCCTTGTAGTTAGGCCGGGACTGCTTTCCCTTGCCCTTGCCCTTGCGAGATGCAACCCTCTTGGCTTTCTTTCTGCCTCTGCCATCTGTTCAGATTCTCTTGCTAACCTGCGGACCTCAGTTTCCTCAACAAACTTGCCCTCTATAGTGGTCCTAAGATAACGGGCATAGGGATGATGCTTGTAGGTCTTAGGAGCGCATGAACCACCTGTGAAAAGCATGGGAGAGGTAGCATGGGTATAAGCACACACACGAGTCCAAGAGGAATATTAGAAATAGTAGCAAAATAATCCATGGGCCAGAGATGTGCATTTGTGAAAATCTAAACCAAACCAGAACGGACAATTAGTCTCTAGGCCGGACTATCCGGCCCTAGGGGCGGATAATCCGCCCCCTGCAATTTTTTCCTAGTTTGGCCCAGATTCACCAAGGCAAAAACAGATCAGGCCCTAGGGTTGCACTACTACTGATTCTAACAAACATGGGAAACATCAAGTATCTTCTACCACAAGATTTCCACCACAAACAATGAATCTCATACAAAAGAGATGGATGAGGGAGTTACCATCACTCGTTGGAGGAAGAGCTTGGAGGAGAAGGTTGTAGGGGTTCGTAGCATGGAAAACAAAAAAATTCTACCGCATACAAACAAACAAGCCAAGATCTATCTACTAGATTGGAGCAACGAGTCGATAGAATAACTCACCCTCGAAGATTCCAAAGTGTTTAACGAGAGCAGATTATCGTGGGTGATGTAGTCGTACTCTTGCCGATCTCAAGATCATGTAGACGATCCTTCCGGCGCCGCGTTCCGGCAGCGCTCCAGCAGTCGGTCACACGTTTGGTACTCGATGAAGACCTTCCTATCCCTTGTTCCAGTAGGCAGTGGAGGTTGTAGCACTCTCCTCGCGATTCCGGCAGCACGACGACGTGGTACCGGAAGTAGAGGGGAGATCTCACAGGGCTTCGCCTTAAGCCAGAGCGAGTATGGTGGACTATGAGAGAGGCCTTGGCGATCTAGGGTCTAGAGGCACCAAGGAGAGAGGGCTAGGCCGGCGGCTAGGGCAAGGGGAGGGCCCCAACTTGGTGGCTACGGCAAACCCTAGGTGGCGGCAGCGACTTGGTGGCCGGCGGCTAGGGTTAGGGTTTGGTGGAGAGAGGTGTAGGTCTAGAGGGGCACCCCTGCCCCTCCTTTTATAGGTGGGAGGGCGCCGGCCAAGGGGAGGGAGTCCTCCCCCAAGTCGGCCTCCTTGGCCGGCGGGTGGAGGGAGAGGAACTCCTCCCCAAGTAGGTTTCCTACTCTCCCTCCACCAAGCAAAACTGCCGTTTGACTTTTCAAATTGGCGTTTGACTTTTCAAACTAGGATTTGATTTATCCCTTTATTTTGCCCAGCCATGATACCTAGTACATGATGCAACCATTCCAACTTGTTATGACACATTCATGTACCCTTCCCCTCCGGAGTGTTGGACCTTCCGGACCCTTCTAGAACATTCCCGATGAAAACACCGGAATCATTCTCCAACTCCGAAACAGGACTTTCCTTATATGAATCTTATTCTTCGGACCATTCCGGATCTCCTCGTGATATCCCAGATACCATCCGAGACTCCGAACAACATTCGATCTCTTACTCATCATTCCATAACTACTCAACAACATCGAATCCTTAAGTGTGTCTCCCTACGGTTCGTGAATTATGCGGACATGATCGAGACACTTCTCCGAACAATAACCAATAGAGGAATCTAGAAATTCATATGGCTCCCAGATATTTCTAAGATTACTTTGCTATCGAATGAAACACTTACATACGATACCAATTTCCCTTTGTCTCACGATAGTTTACTTATCCGAGGTTTTGATCGTCGGTATCTCTGCATACCTAGTTCAACCTCGTTACCGATAAGTACTCTTTTCTCGTTCCCGTGATATGTGGTCCCTTGTGAGCCAGTCACATGCTTGCAAGCCAATTGGATGACATTCCACCGAGAGGGCCCAGAGTATATCTATCCGTCATATGGATGGACAAATCCCACTCTTGATCCATGTGTCTCAACCCATACTTTCCGAACACTCAATGCCACCTTTATAGCCACCCAGTTACGGTGTGGTGTTTGATGTCATCAAAGCATACTTCCGGTGATGGTGATAAGCATGATCTCATGGTCGAAGGAATTAGGTTACTATGTATCAGAAAGCTTATAGCAATTGAACTATTAAAATGACTTGATCTTTATGCTACGCTTATCTATAGGAGTATGTCCATCATACCATTATCCTAATGATGTGATCTTGTTGTTAATAACATCTCAATGTTCATGATAGGGAAACCACAATCATTTATTAACCAACAAGCTAGTATTATGAAGAGGCTTTACTAGGGACTCTAATTTAGTTTACAAATCACACAAGTATTAATGTTTCTGGTTAATACTGTTATAGCATGAATGTAAACATTTATCATAAACACAAAGATATAATAATAACTACATTTATTATTGCCTCTAGGGCATATCTCCAATAGTCTCTCACTTTCACTAGAGTCAACTAATCTAGATTACATGGTAATATACCGAACACCCATGGCAGTTTGGTGTTGGTCATGTTTTGCCCTCGGGAGAGGTTTAGTCAACGGATCCGCCACATTCAGATCTGTGTGTACTTTGCAAATCTTTATGTCACCATCTTGGACATGTTCTCGAATAGCGTGAGAACGTAGCTTGATGTGCTTCGGCTTCTTGTGTGACCTTCGTTCTTGCGCATTGGCTATGGCTCCCATGTTATCACAGTAGATAGACATTGGGTCCAGCGCACTTGGAACCACACCGAGCTCTGTAATGAACTCCTTCATCCATATCGCTTCTTGTGAAGCCTCCGAAGAAGATATGTATTCCGATTCAGTTGAAGATCTCGCCACAACACTTTGCTTTGCACTCCTCCATCTAACTGCTGCACCATTCAAAATAAATATGTATCCAGATTGAGATTTAGAATCGTCTGGATCGGTGTTCCAACTAGCATCGGTGTAACCATTAACAACGAGCTGTTCATCACCTCCATAAGAAAGAACCATATCCTTAGTTCTTCTCAAGTACTTAAGGATGTTTTTGACCGCTGTCCAATGATCCACTCCTGGATCACTTTGATATCTGCTAGTTAAACTAACAGCATATGCAATGTCGGGTCTAGTACATAGCATGGCATACATTAGAGATCATATGGCTGAGGCATAGGGAGTCTTACTCATCCTTTCTCTATCTTCTGCCGTTGCTGGACTTTGAGTTTTACTCAAGGTCGTATTGGGCAACATGGGCAAGAACCCTTTCTTGCTATCTTCCATTCCAAACCTCTTTAGCACTTTCCAAATATGTACTTTGTGACAATGATATTAGGCGTCTCGATCTATCTCTATAAATCTTTATGCCTAATATGTAAGCTGCTTCGCCAAGATCTTTCATTGAAAAACTATTATTCAAATATTCTTTGACACTGGTAAGAAGGTCTACATCATTCCCAATCAACAATATGTCATCTACATATAGTATTAAGAATGCTACAGAGCTCCCACTCACTTTCTTGTAAATACAAGCTTCTCCATAAGTTTGTATAAAACCAAAACTTTTGATTACCTTATCAAAACATTGATTCCAACTTCGGGATGCTTGCTTCAATCCATATATCGATCGTTGAAGTTTGCATACCTTGTTAGCATCTTTAGGATCGACAAAACCTTTGAGTTGCATCATATACAACTCTTCATCAATGTCTCCATTGAGGAACGCTGTTTTGACATCCATCTGCCATATCTCATAATCATAATATGGAGTGATTTCTAACAAAATCCTCACAGACTTTAGCTTCTCTACTGGTGAGAAAGTCTCATCGTAGTCAACTCCTTGAATTTGTCGAAACCCTTCTGCGACAAGTCAAGCTTTATAGACAGTAACATTACAATCAACATCTGTTTTCTTCTTGAAAATCCATTTGTTCTCGACAGCCTTCCGGCCATCCGGTAAGTCCACCAAAGTCCATACTTGGTTTTCATACATGGATCCAATCTCGGATTTCATGGCATCTTGCCATTTATTGGAATCTAGGCTCATCATCGCTTCCTCATATGTCGCAGGGTCATCGGTGTTGTCTACCAACATGACACTCATAACGGGATCATACCAATCTGGAGTGGTACGAGTTCTCGTTGACCTGCGAGGCTCTGTAGAAACTTCAACCGAAGTTTCATGATCATCATCATTAGCTTCCTCTCTTATTGGTGCATACACCACAGGAACTTCTTTCGGTGTTGCGCTACTCGCAAGTTCGAGAGAAGGTTCAACAATCTCGTCGAGTTATACTTTCCTTCCAGTCACTTCTTTCGAGAGAAATTCTTTCTCTAGAAAGGATCCATTCTTGGCAACGAATATTTTGCCCTTGGATCTATGACAGAAGGTATACCCAATAGTTTCCTTCGAGTATCCTATGAAGACGCATTTTTCCGCTTTGGGTTCAAGCTTGTCCGGCTGTAACTTCTTTACATAGGCTTCGCAACCCCAAACTTTAAGGAACGACAATTTAGGTTTCTTCCCAAACCATAATTCATACGGTGTCGTTTCAACGGATTTAGATGGTGCCCTATTCAAAGTGAATGCGGTTGTTTCTAATGCATAACCCCAAAATGATAGCGGTAAATCTGTAAGTGACATCATAGAACGAACCATATCTAAGAGAGTTCGATTACGATGTTCGGACACACCATTACGCTGCGGTGTTCCCGACGGTGTCAATTGTGAAAGTATTCCACATTTCTTCAAATGCTCGCCAAACTCATAACTTAGATATTCACCTCCATGATCAGAACGTAGAAATTTAATCTTCCTGTTACGTTGATTCTCTACCTCACTTTGAAATTCCTTAAACTTCTCGAAAGTTTCAGACTTATGTTTCATGAAATAGATATACCCATATCTACTCAAGTCATCCGTGAAGGTAAGAACATAACGATAACCACCACGCTATGCTACACTCATTGGACCACACACATCGGTATGTATGATTTCCAATAAGTCCGTAGCTCGCTCCATTATACCAGAAAATGGAGTCTTAGTCATTTTATCTATCAGACATGCTTCGCATCTTTCAAGTGATTCGAAATCAAGTGATTCAAGAAGTCCATCAGAATGGAGTTTCTTCATACGCTTCACTCCAATATGACCAAGACGACAGTGCCACATATAGGTCGAGTTATCGCTTAATTTCAAACGTTTAGCTTCAATGTTATTAATATGTGTATTTCCACTATCGAGATTCAATAAGAATAGACCATCTATCAAAGGTGCATGTGCATAAAACATATTACTCATATAAATCGAACAACCATTATTCTCGGACTTAAACAAGTAACCGTCTCGCAATAAACAAGATCCCGATATAATGTTCATGCTTAACGCAGGCACCAAATAACAATTATTTAAGTATAAAACTAATCCCGATGGTAGATGAAGAGGTAGCGTGCCGACTGCGATCACATAAACCTTTGATCCATTTCCAACGCGCATCGTCACCTCATTCTTCGCTAGCTTCCGTTTATTCTGCAGCACCTGTTTCGAGTTACAAATATGAGCAACCGAACCAGTATCAAATACCCAGGCACTACTACGAGTACTACTGAGATACACATCAATAACATGTATATCGGATATACCTTTCTTCTTGATGTTGCCGTTCTTCAAATCCGCCAAGTACTTTGGGCAATTCCGCTTCCAGTGACCCTCTCCCTCGCAGTAAAAGCACTCAGTATCAGGCTTGGGTCCAGCCTTGGTCTTCTTCGCCGGTGTGGCAACTTTCTTACCACCCTTATTGAAGTTTCCCTTTTGCTTAGACTTGCCTTTCTTGAATTTGGTGGTCTTATTGACCATCAACACTTGGTGCTCTTTCTTGATCACCACTTCTGCAGATTTTAACATGGAGAAGAGTTCTGGCA
Organism: Avena sativa; assembly: GCA_916181665.1. NCBI lineage: Eukaryota > Viridiplantae > Streptophyta > Magnoliopsida > Poales > Poaceae > Avena > Avena sativa. The sequence continues at coordinate 256,120,086 of OV702297.1, forward strand.
ACTGCTTGTTCATGCTTTACATATTGTAGTTCATCACAAAGTTCTTGTAACTTGGTGGCAGTGATTGGAGGAAACGGTAAATCCCCAAAGCATTAGGAATCACTATACCCAAGCTTTGGAGTTTGTTTGCGTGCCCAGACATCTTAAGAACATGCTCACTGACGGAGCTGCCCTCTTCCATCTTGCAGCTAATAAACTTTTTAGAATCCTCATAACTCTCAACTGCCGCGTGAGTCTCAAATATCAATTTGAGTTCACGGACAATATCATGTGGGTCTGAGTTCTCAAACCTTTTCTGAAGCTCCGATTCCAAACCATACAAGATAGCACACTGAACTGTGGAGTACTGATTCTTCCAAGCGAGGTAAACATTCTTTACTTCATCGGTAGCATCAGCTGCAGGCGGGTCACCCAGCGGTGCATCCAGCACATAAGTCAAATTACCAGCATTGAGGACAATCCTCAAATTGCGGAACCAATCCACGAAGTTGCTTCCATTGTTTTTCAACTTTTCTTTCTCTAGGAACGCATTAAAATTGATGGTAGGGGCCGGCATTGATCTACAACATATTTGCAATAGTTTAGACTAAGTTTATGACCAATTGAGTTCTAATTAATAGTTAAATTAATCTAGGTGAACTCCCACTCAAAACAATATCCCTCACATTGTTTTAGTGATCACACGAACCAAATCCACCACATCAAAACCTATCATCACGAGAATTGATGTAGCTTCAATGGAGAACAATCAACATGTTCATCATATCTACTATATGACTCATGCTTTACCTTTCGGTGATCCGTGTTCCGATACCATGTATGTACATGCTAGGCTCGTCAAGATCAAACCTTAGCTTCTGCATGAGCAAATCTGGCTTGCTCACGTTGTATACACTTGCAGAATCTAACACACCCGATCATCACGTGGTGCTTCGAAACAACAAGCTTTAGCAACGATGCTTACTCAGGATGAACACTTTAAAACTTGAAATTTATGTGCATGAGGGATCATCTTATAATGCTACCGTCGTTTAACTAAGCAATACAAGATGCATAAAGGATTAACATCACATGCAATTCATAATATGTGATATGATATGGCCTTTCTTCTTGTGCTTCCGATCTCCATCTTCAAGCACGAACATGATCTCCATCATCACCGGCATAGCGTCAAGGTCAATGGCGCCGCTTCATGGTTGTCGTCCACCAGCTCCAACTATTACAACTACTTTGAATAGACACACGGGTCTTAACAGAAATTAAAGACAACCATATGGCTCCTGCCGGTTGCCAACTTACAATAAGGAACATTGCATACATCAAATATGATCACAATCATGGCCATATCACATCACAGCACACCCCTGCAAAACAAAGTTAGACGCCTCTAATTTTCTTTGCATATTTTACGTGGTTTGGGGCTTTTAGTAATTGTCGCTCTAACTTACGAACAAGAACCAAAACGTTGATGTTTGAACTATCAAGTGCATGTTGTAAATTGGATCTATACTATAATGGGAGAGAAAGACACCCGCAAAGCCACTTATGCAATACAAGTTGCATGTTGAGCGTGGAGCAAGTCTCATGAACGATGTCATGTAAGGTTAGCCCGGGCCGCTTCATCCCATCATACCGCAAGATGCAAAGTACACAAGAAGCAATTGATAATAAAAGCATCACCACCCATAATGACCATTGTGTTCTACTCGTGCAACAGATCTACATATAGACACGGCTCTGATACCACTGTAGGGGTTCGTAGCATGGAAAACAAAAAATTTCTACCGCATACAAACAAACAGGCCAAGATCTATCTACTAGATTGTAGCAACAAGTCGATGGAATAACTCACCCTCGAAGATTCCAAAGTGTTTAACGAGAGTAGATTCTTGTGGGTGATGTAGTCATACTCTTGTCGATCTCAAGATCGTGTAGAAGATCCTTCTGGCGCCATGTTCCGGCAGCGCTCCCGCAGTCGGTCACACGTTTGGTACTCGATGAAGACCTTCCTATCCCTTGTTCCAGCAGGCAGCGGAGGTTGTAGCACTCTCCTCGCGATTCCGGCAGCACGACGGCGTGGTACCGGAAGTAGAGGGGAGATCTCGCAGGGCTTCGCCTTAACCCGGAGCGAGTATGGTGGACTATGAGAGAGGCCTTGGCGATCTAGGGTCTAGAGGCACCAAGGAGAGAGGGATAGGCCGGTAGCTAGGGCAAGGGGAGGGCCCCAACTCGGCGGCTAGGGCAAACCCTAGGTGGCGGCGGCGACTTGGTGGCCGGCGGCTAGGGTTAGGGTTTGGTGGAGAGAGGTGTAGGTCTAGAGGGGCACCCCTGCCCCTCCTTTTATAGGTGGGAGGGCGCCGGCCAAGGGGAGGGAGTCCTCCCCCAAGTTGGCCTCCTTGGCCGGCCGGTGGAGGGAGAGGAACTCCTCCCACGTAGGTTTCCTACTCTCCCTCCACCAGGCAAAACTGCCATTTGACTTTTCAAATTGGCGTTTGACTTCTCAAACTAGGATTTGATTTATCCCTTTATTTTTCCCAGCAATGATACCTAGTACATGATGCAACCATTCCAACTTGTTATGACACATTCATGTACCCTTCCCCTCCGGAGTGTCGGACCTTCCGGACCCTTCTAGAACATTCTCGATGAAAACACCGGAATCATTCTCCAACTCCGAAATAGGACTTTCCTTATATGAATCTTATTCTCCGGACCATTCCAAATCTCCTCGTGATATCCCGGATCCCATCCGAGACTCCGAACAACATTCGGTCTCTTACTCATCATTCCATAACTACTCAACAACATCAAATCCTTAAGTGTGTCTCCCTACGGTTCGTGAATTATGCGGACATGATCGAGACACTTCTGCGAACAATAACCAATAGAGGAATCTGGAAATTCATATGGCTCGCACATATTTCTATGATTACTTTGTGATCAAATGAACCACTTACATACGATACCAATTTCCCTTTGTCTCACGATAGTTTACTTATCCGAGGTTTTGATCGTCGGTATGTCTACAGACCTAGTTCAACCTCGTTACCGATAAGTACTCTTTTCTTGTTCCCGTGATATGTGATCCCTTGTCAGCCAGTCACATGCTTGCAAGCCAATTGAATGACATTCCACCGAGAGGGCCCAGAGTATATCTATCTGTCATATGGATGGACAAATCCCACTCTTGATCCATGTGTCTCAACCCATACTTTCCGAGCACTGAATGCCACCTTTATAGCCACCCAGTTACGGTGTGGTGTTTGATGTCATCAAAGCATCCTTCTAGTGATGTTGATAAGCATGATCTCATGGTCGAAGGAATTAGGTTACTATGTATCAAAAAGCTTATAGCAATTGAACTATTAAAATGACTTGATCTTTATGCTACGCTTATCTATAGGAGTATGTCCATCATACCATTCTCCTAATGATATGATCTTGTTGTTAATAACATCTCAATGTTCATGATAGGGAAACCACAATCATTTATTAACCAACAAGCTAGTATTATGAAGAGGCTTTACCAGGGACTCTAATTTTAGTTTACAAATCACACAAGTATTAATGTTTCCTTGTTAATACTATTATAGCATGAATGTAAACATTTATCATAAACACAAAGATATAATAATAACTATATTTATTATTGCCTCTAGGGCATATCCTCAATCAATTGGGAGCACACTCCCCAATGTATATGCCCGCATTTAAGACAAATACATGAAGAAGGGTAAGTGAGTATGCAAGGGTAGTCAAGCCAAGCTCCTTGAATCTATGATATTTAGCTCATTCCTTAAATAACAAAATCTTGCTTCATCAAGAGGCTTCGTGAAGATATCAGCATGTTGGTTCTTCGTTCTCACAAAAGATAGTGCAATATCGCCATGAGCCACATGATCCCGAATGAAATGATTACGAATATCAATATGTTTTTTTCTTGTATGCTGCACTGGATTGTAAGCAATTTTGATAGCACTTTCATTGTCACATAAAAAAGGCACTTTGTCACAATTGATACCATATTCCTTTAAAGTTTGTCTCATCCATAATAATTGTGTACAAGCACTTGCAGCAGCAACATATTCAGCTTTAGCGGTTGAGAGTGATATGCAATTTTGTTTCTTTGAAGATCAACACACTAGAGACCTGCCCAAGAATTGACATGCACCAGAAGTTGATTTTTGATCATCTTTGTCACCAACCCAATCTGAACCAGTGTAACCACATAGAGAGAAACTAGAGCCTTTGGGATACCGTAAACCAAAATTTGGGGAATAAACCAAATATCTGAAGATTCTCTTGACCGCCAATAGGTGGATTTCTTTAGGAGCAGCTTGGTACCTTGCACACACTCCTACACTCAACACGATATCGAGCCTATATGCGCAAAGGTAAAGGAGAGAGCCGATCATGGATCAGTATACCTTTTGGTCCATGTCTTTACCCTTTGGATTAAGCTCAAGATGACACTTAGTTTGCATTGGAGTAGCAACACCATTGAGATCCGTCACCTTGAACCTCTTGAGCATGTATTGGATGTACTTAACTTGATTAATGAAAGTTCCCTCTCTAAGTTGTTTGATCTCGAATCCAAGAACGAACCTCAATTCTCCCATCATAGACATCTCAAACCTATCAGTCATATGCTTTGAAAATTCATCGTTAAAACCTTGGTTAGTAGAGCCAAAAATAATGTTGTCTACATATAGTTGGCATACAAAAAGCTCCCCATTAAACTTCTTAGTAAAAATAGTGGGATCGATTTTCCCCACTTCGAATCCACGGTCTAACAAAAGCTCTTTAAGGTGCTCATACCACGCATGTGGGGCTTGTTTAAGGCCATAGAGCGCCTTATCGAGTTTGTAGACATGGTTCAGAAATTTGGGATCCTCAAATCCTGGGGGTTGCTTGACGTATACTAACTCATGTAGTGGACCATTAAGAAAAGCACTCTTAACGTCCATTTGCTGTAATTTAAAATTATGATGAGCGACATAGGCAATAAGGATACACATGGACTCAAGACGAGCCTCATGAGCATAAGTTTCGCCGAAATCAATTCCTTCCACTTGAGAGAATCCTTGAGACACTAGCCTTGCTTTATTCCTCACAACAATGCCATTTTCATCTGATTTGTTCTTGAAAATCCACTTGGTGCCGATAACATTGCGGCACTCTTTGGGTTTCTCTACGATCTTCCAACACAACTAGGAAAAGGGATGTTCCTGGCGCACCTAAAAAGCCCATCCGTGGCGCACTAGTGGTGCGCCACTAAGCGTACGCTGCGGCTAAAAAGTGCCTGTAGCGCACTACCCTGGTGCGCTACGGTTATATTGGGATAGGCGTAGCACAGTACCAGGTGCGCCACGGGTAGGGGTACAGGTGCGCCACGGATCTGTTTTCAAAAAACAAAAAAAATGCAAAAAAAACACCCTCATTTTGAATTGCAAAAGCAATCGGGTCCACATCGCTGCCGTCGTGTCGCCTCGCTGGAGCATGGTGGCCGTGGCCGCTCCTCCTCACCGGCATCGAGGAAGAGAGGGAGAAGGAGGTGTGGCTGGAGAAGGGAGGAGGTCACCTCAAGGAGAAGGAGGTCGTCGGCGCTCGTCGTGACTGCAAGGACGAGGAGGAGGCCGCAAAGAGAAGGAGGTCGTCGCCGTCATGACTGCAAGTAGTAGGAGAAGGTCGCCGTCGCCGTCGCCATCATCACTGCAAGGAGAGGAGGATGCCGGAGCAAGGAGGAGGAGAAGGCCACCGTCGCCGTCGTCTGTGCAAGGGAAGGAGGAGAAGGAAAAGGAGGAGGAGGAGAAGAGAGAAGGAAAAGGACGAGGGAGGAGAATGAAAAGGAGAAGAGGGAGGGAATAGGGGTAGGTGGGCGGGGTGGGGATTCAAATTTTGAATCCCGCCCAACTTACTCGTAGCGCACTAGGTGGTGGTGCGCTATGGGTAAGTTGCCCTCTATTTTTTTCTACAGGAAAAAACGGTCTTTTGACCGTAACTTTTTACTCTTTTTGAATTTTGAAAATCTAAAATATCTCTAAGCGAAATCTCGTTCTCGTCATTTTGGTATATTATACGATTTTTTTCGATATGGTATGCAAAAGTTATGGCCATTTTACCGTGGCATGACATTTTTTGCAGATAAAGTCGAAACTATTGTTTGTTAATTTTCCTACAAACTATACCACATTACATACCTAAATATCAAAGGATTATATTTTTGGAAGTGTTTATCATTTTCTTTTATTTTTTGCAAAACCTAAAAAGGCGATCCCTGGGGGGTGGAGTTGGTGCAGGCCACTTAGCCGTAGGGCACTAGGGCAGAGTGCCCTACGGCTAAGTTGACCCAGCTGCTGCAGCACACATGCCCGTAGCGCACTAGGTCAAGGTGCGCTACGACTAAGTGACACATCCGTAGCACACCTTGACCTAGTGTGCTACGGGTATGTGTGTTGCGGCCACCTGTGCCCTGGCCCAAACATAATCGTGGCGCACCACCCTGATGTGCGCCATGCTTATGGCAGTTAGCCGTAGGGCACCTATGAGCAGTGCGCCACGCCTATTTTACCCGTGGGGCACCACTAGCAAGTGCGCCACAGAAGTGTGGATTACCTATAGCCGTTTTCCTAGTAGTGCAAAATGTGTTGCGCTCGAAGTTATTTAATTCTTCACGCATTGAAACCACCCAATCAGGATCTTCAAGAGCATCAAAGACCTTCTTTCGTTCAACCATAGAAATGTGAGTTTGATGATCACAGAAGCTTGCAAGTTCTCTTCTAGTAGACACCCTTCTTCTTAGATCACCTACAACCTTGTCAAGAGTGTGACCCCTTAACTCAAGGTTCCGATCAGCACGAGCCTTGCGACGAGCTTCAATTTCCTTATTGTTTCTAGAAGGAGTTGATTCAGCATTTGGATCCTTCTCTTATCCACTACCTTGCCCTTGATCTTGATCTGAGCTGATAACAGGACCTTGTTGCGGAATAGGTTCTTTAGGGCTAGATAATCTGCCCCTTGGTGGGTCCGGACTATCTGGCCTGGGAGATGTGGTTGCAACTTCTTCTTCCTGAGAGTCCCGAACAAAGCTAGGAGTTCCAGGGCCGGATAATCTGCCCCTTGGGGCCAAAGAATCTGGCCTGGAATTACCTTGGCCATTTTGTTCTTCTTGAAGTCCCCTGGGCGAGTTGGAGTGCCAAGGGCGGACAGTCCGCCCCTTGGAGGGGGCGGATAGTCCAGCCTAGGACTATCATTTTGCCCAGAATACTGATGCTCTTCAGCAGGTTGTGGTGTTCGTGTAGAGGTTTCTCCAGCAGTATGGGCTTGTTGATCTTGTGTAGATGAGGGCTCCACTTGAGTGTAGCATTGTCCTTCCCGATCCGCCACAAGGGGTTCCTCAATGGGGCGGAAAAATCCCACACCCATTCTTCTTATGGCATCCTGGGATATTTCAGCATCTGCATCACAAACATCAACTTGACCCACATGGGAGCCATCATTTTCATCGAATTCCACACCACAAGATTCCACAACAATTCCAGAGAGCTTTTTGTAGACTCTATAAGTGTGGGATTCAGCACCGTTACCAACAAAAATACCTTCTAAAGTCTTAGACTCAAATTTATACAAACATACACCTTTGATAAGAAAGAAATACTTACAACCAAATACCCGGAAGTACGAAATGTTGGGCTTGTTACCGGTGAGTATTTCATATGGAGTCTTGTCCAAGATCTTGCGGAGGTAGAGATGATTTGATGAGTGACAAGTGGTAGATATGGCTTCAGCCCAAAAGTTGTAAGGAGACTTTAATTCAGCCAACATTGATCTAGCCATATCCATCAAAGTGCGGTTCTTCCTCTCGGCTACACCATTTTGTTGAGGGGTGTACGCAGCGGAATATTGATGTCTTATCCCCTCTTCACTTAGAAACTCATTCAGTGTGTAGTTCTTGAAATCAGAGCCGTTGTCACTTCTTATTGCCAAGATGGGAAAATTGTGTTGACGTTGAACCTTATTGGCGAAGTCAATGACTGTTTGTTGAGTCTCACTCTTTAGCTTGAAGAAATAGACCCATGTATATCTTGAGTAATCATCGACTATGACCAAGCAATATTTCTTTCCACCGAGACTGGCATGAGATGGAGGACCAAATAAGTCCACATGAAGTAATTCCAAGATTCTCTTTGAAGAAACAATAGTCCTCCTCTTGTGGGGAGAGTCATGCATTTTGCCTTCAACACAAGCCCTGCAAACACAATCTTAGGCAAAGGAAACATTGTAATTTAGCCCAAGGATGTGGCCACCCTTGTGAATACTTTGCAAATTTCTCATGTTGACATGGGCTAAACGGTGATGCCATAGCCAGCCCACATCGGCCTTTCCGAATAAGCACATCGGACCCGAAGTGGTTTTCCCCGAAAAGTCCACCACATACAGGTCATTATCGACGAACCCAACGAAAGCGACCTTTAGAGACTTGCTCCACAAGAGTACCACCAAAACATCATCAATGAAAATAACAAATCCCATCTTACCAAGGGCACGAACAGAAAGTAAGTTGTAACCGAGGGTCTCAATAAGCCTGACGTCCACGAGAGAGATATTGTGGGCGACCACAACCTTGCCAAGACCCAATACCTGAGATTTAGACTTATCACCATAGGATACTCTAATATTATCATGATTGGGTCGCATCTCAGTGATGATATCCTTGCTTCCGGTCATATGACTAGTGCATCCACTATCTAGCACCCATTTAGGCCCACCAGAAGCATAACCCTGCAAGAGAATTACTTCTTGGTTTTAGGTACCCATTTTTCAATGGGTCCTCTCATGTTAGTAACAAAGGGTCTTTGGAACCCAAATAGACCAAGCAACATATTCATCAAAAGGACCAACATAATAAGCATAAACATCGCTATAATAATCACAAAATAGTTCATAATTTGCATTGTGAGACCCTGCAAAACCAATATTGTTAGTTTTGTCTTTTGTGACATTCTTATTAGCGGTGCTTGTCTTTGATTGTTCACCCTTGGTCTTCTTCTTGTTCTTCTTCTTCTTGGACTTGGTGACATATCCGAGTCCCTCTTTACCAAGATTTGACCTTTGCTTCCAAGTACCTCATCAAGTACACCCTTATCTTTGGGAGTGGTGTCATTGACAAGCCCTTCTTCCACACTAGCTTTTTCTTTGTGAATATATGTTGATTTTGATGTGCTAGGAACATCATACTTGGTCAATCAAATTTGGAGTTGATCATGTGACTCATTGAGAATGGAGAATTCACTTTTCAACGCCTGGTGAGAGATGTCAAGTTTCTCCAATTCCTCGGAGAGTCTAGTATGAGCAGCCCCAAAGTCAATCTTTTCTTTCTTTAACTTCTTTTCTTTGGAAACTGCATTGTCACGCTCCTTAACAAGCATTGCCACCATTTCTTCATGTGACTCCTCAATAGACTGAAGCCTCTCTTCAAGAGAAGCCCAAGCCTCTTCTTCTTCTAGAGCATTTTTTAAGGACGCAATTTCCATTGCATCCTCCCTTTCAATTCTGCCCTTTTCTTCAAGAAGCACTTCATTTTGGGCCAGCTAGTCCATAAGAGCCTCAAAATGTATTTTGTGCTCACCTTGCAAGTTAGTGAAGAAATATTCCAAAGCAATAATCTCTTCTTTAACCTTAAGACTAGTACGATCATCCATGTCAATCATAGCCTTAGGAAAAGACGTTAATACCTCGGAACCTCTTGCCATGAGACAAGTAGCGTTCTTGTTGATGATGTTTTCGTTCGGAGAGTCAAAGAGAGATGTTGGTGTAGATGTGGTGGATATAGCAGCCACCTATTGAGAGTTATCATCGTCGTCTTCATCTTCGCTTCCCGAAGAATATTCTTCTTGATCCACTAGAACAATCTTTAGTTGCTTCTTTAATGGAGCATTCTTCTTTACAAATTGTTTCTTGTGTGGAGCCTTTGACTTTTCCTTGAGAATAAGTCTTCCTCCATTATCTTCCCTACTTTGATACGGGCACTCGGCTACAAAGTGCAGTCGGTCTCCACAGTTGAAACATGTTCTCAGCTTGGGACCGTTTTCCTTTCTTCCATATGTTCCACTCTTGCGTTCTAGTTCAGATTTGGCCTTGGCCGAATCCTTCCAAAAGTTTCTAGCATATAAGGCCATGTATTGTCCATGAATTCTTTTTACATCCTCGGACAGTCCATACCTTCTATGTAATCTTCATCATGATCAGCCACACTTGTCCTCAAGGCCACGTTGACCCCCTTTTACATCCCCATACCTCGTGCACGAGCATCTTCGGCATTCTTGGCAGCCACTTTGACAGCTGCCATTTCTTGCATTACCTCATTGGATGTCATAAGGTGGTAATTATGTCTTCCTTGGAGGCTCTTGAAATCTGTGGGCTCAAATGGCATAAGAGCACTGACATATTTGCGCTTGATCCACGAATCATCAACATGAGAGGCACCATGATTCCTGAATGTGGTGGCTATTGACTTGAGCCTCCTATACATGTCCTCGTGGTCTTCTCCATCCAACATATAAAATCCTTTAGCTTCATTGCTCAAAGAATCATATCTATTCCTTATCATACTTTCATTTCCAATGAAGAGCTCGGTGAGGGCATACCAAGCTTCCTTAGCTGAACTAAGATGCTAAATGTGTGGTATGTCTTTGTCACCCACACCAAGCTGGATCATGTGTAGAGCCGTAGCGTTGAGTTGACTATCAACAGCCTCTCTTCTTGTTAGGTTGTGGGGGTCTCCAACATGAAGACCATTCTCTATGATTTTCCATAATTCAATGGAGGAGTTGCACACATGAGACTTCATCAAAAATTGCCATTGATTAAAAGTAGATGCTGAAAGTTTGGGTGGATCACCCCTATTATGTATATGTGGGTGTGGGATAGGTAAATCGGGAAAATACACATGGGAAACCTCATTGTATCCTTCCTTACCACTATCCTTTTTCGAGGAGGATCTCTTGCTAGTGCCATCACCAACCACTTCGTTATCTTTAGAATCGGTTTTACCTGTTTCCTTCGATTGCGGAGTGGTAGCCTCAGAGGCAGATGGAGGTGATGCTGCGGATGTGGAGAGACGCATTATCAATTGACGCATCTCTTCCATCTTAGCCTCCATTGAACTAACCAAGGTTGTTTCCAACATCTTGAGATCGTTCATGGTGACTACCTCCGGAGCATCACTCCCATCCCCCTTGGAACCCATACTTCTCTTAGGCGGTTAAGCCCGAATTAAGAGCTCTGATACCAATTGAAATGGATCGTATGGGCACCTAGAGGGGGTGAATAGGTGCTACTCAATTTTAGGCTTGACACAAATTAAATTCTCTAGATATGCAACTAGGAGAATTTCCCTATATGCAAACCTAGCTACTAAGCACGTAAAGAGAGGAGCGAGGAAACCGTAGTGGAGCACGCGGAGACATAGGGATTTGTTTTACCGCAGTTCCTTCATTGTTAAGGGATGTACATCTGCGTTGGAGGGGTGGGCGGTTCTAAGACCACCATGCCACAATAGGCCTCACCCGATTCTCTGATGGATCTCGCCATAAAAGGCCTGATCCACCTTCTCCACTATTGGTACCCTTTGAGGCGGGAACTGGTGCCTTTACAACTCTATCAGGGCACACACCCACAACTAAATTGGGGGCTCCCGTAATGACAACAAGCTGTCACAAGAACAAGGTTTATCAATATAAACAAAAGCAAGAATCTAGATATTTGCAAGAAATACTAGATCGGTGATTCTCCAAAGGAATGGAGAGGAGATGAAGCGCTTGATTGCAGTGGTTGAAGATCGAGTTCTCCTCCTTCGATTCCCTAAGGGACGGGGCCTTTGGGTGGATGAACATGGAGCTATCTTGGTTGAAGGATGATGAAACAATCCTGACTTTTTCGAATGAATCAAGAGTTCTGGCAGGAGGGGAAAGGCTGGCTTAAATACCCCCTGCCCAGATCTTGCCGTTGGAGTAATTTGGGGGCGGATTATTCGCCCTGGGGGGAAAATCCGCCCCCAGGACGGAAACTCCAGGGAAAACTCCGCCCCCCATACAGAAGGCGACGCCGGTCTTGTCTTGGAGAAAAACACGAGGGGGCGGATTATCCGGCCTGGGGAGAAAATCCGCCCCAGAGCCGGAAAGTCCGGGGGAAACTCCGCCCCCTCTCTGGGGGTTGCGCCTTGGCAAACTTGAAGCCGATCCTGGGGGTGGATTATCCGCCCCCCTGAGGGGCGGATTATCCGGCCAAGCCAGAAAATACGGCTGATACTCCACCCCCTCTCTGGGGGTTGCGCCTTTCTGGGAATGGGGTGGGGCGGATTATCCGCCCCCCAAAAGAAGTTTCTTTTCCTTTTTTTCAAGATAGATATCTGCAGCACTTCAACACACATTAAATAATCCTTGATATTGTTATCTAACACACAAAACATTAGGGATTATGAAATGTTCTTTCACCATTTACTTTGAGTAGCATGCCGTGATTGAATCTCGGTGGATGTATTGATTCTTGTGGGTAAAGTGCACAAACTCTGTAGAGTATAATCTATTCGAATAGCTGTGTTCGTGGTCAAGGACGGCTGGAAAGGTGATTGCTAGGAGTACCCTATAGATGAGTTTGGGAATAATGGAAAGTATGAAAATAAGGTTTTGTTTTGACCATGAATGGTCCAAGCAATTACAAAAAGGGTTTTACTCTGAAAAAGTGTTTTATAAAGGTTTTATTGAAGATATGGATATATCCTAATTTTCAAAAAGGAGGCGTGTTTTTAAAAACTCTTCTTCAACAAAGATATAGAGATGCCATATCCTCTAGAAGAAACTAAGCTTTTCAAAACAACTGTAGGAAAGAGCCATCTTGCCATAGCCAAATTGCATTTTCCTTACTTACCTTATCTCGGTGGTTTGCGAGTACATTCAAAGTACTCATCGGCTTTGTCCCTAGCTATTTACTTGGCCAGACCTTTAGAAACAAGAAGGATGAAGATGTCGATGTCTATGCGAGCTAGGTCGTCTCCTAGTCAATTGCATGTAGGTTAAGGAATGACATGGGCTCTGCGTTCGATAAATATCCGCTGCTAATGTTTGTACCTACCTAAGGGCAACTATGTAAGTAGTCTACTTCGTTAGCTTATGGATGTTGTGATTATACTAGTCAGTTATGCTCACGGCTCACTAATCATGGGAACTTGAATTGCGGGCATAACGGGGAAACTCTAGACTATAAATCCGGGGTCCCATAGTTTACTTCCGGCTAGTGGGAGCAGTAGTAGCTTACTTTCGACCAGTGGCAGCAGCAGCAGCAGATTGCCTTCATGAACTTTGATTATCTACCACAATATAGTATGCTATCATTTAGAACTAAATTTCTTTTAGACGGATAGGAGGATATGGAAGCCCGAACATGTCCTCTATAGGTTTGTGGGCTACTGATGAGGAGGAGGATCAGCAGACACAACCGGATCAGGTTACTTTTCGGCCAGTATCAGATGCAGCAGACTACACCACCTTTCCCCACATAAGATAGACATACCCAGGGTGACGGGTCAACTCTACCTCCCTGTAATGTGGTGCCACCCAATAGGTACGAATGGAGTACACCTAGGCCTCCGCAACCTCATCGTGGCCAAAACTAGTGATATTTATCTATGTACGAGACATTTATCTATGTTTGAGACATATATCTACCTATGCATGAGACATATATCTATCTATGTATGAGACATACATCTATCTATGTATGAGATGCCACACCTTTCTATTATTTCCAATATATATTTGACAAACACTTCAACATAGCTTGCAACAGAGTTCCAGATAACTTGTGATAGATAATTACGATACAAATAAGAGTGCTCTCTCTCCCTACGGCTATGCCTTCCTCTAGTTATTCCTCCCAAAGGTAATTTCCTCACCCTTACCCTCCGATGATATCTCGCCCTTACCCTTAGACGATGCACCCTTACCTTTGACGATGCCTCGCCCTTGCCTTTCGACGATGCCTTCTTCTTGGCCTATTCATTGTCCCACTCAGCTCTCGCCCTGGTCCTAGCGATCAGCGGCATGAAGATCTCATCTTTATCTTCGCTCTCTTATATCCATATCCAAGGGTTCTCAACCTTCCACTGCATGCCAGTTTCACTCTTGTGTTTAACCTTGTTCCACCTTGCGTTGATCCTAAGAAGTTGTTGTTGTACCTCCTCTGGGTTCATCGATGGCCACCCTCTCCTGCGTACTGCCTCACCCAACTCAGTGAGGAGATAATCACTAGCAATGAGTTCCTCCAATTGGGATGTATTATTGTCTATCCTACAAGTCTTGGCGAAATAAAAAGGTCTTAGGACATATTTTGGTGGGAAAAGCCATCGACATAGTGCTGCTCTCTACGAGAATGGTGTTGTTACACAACTTCGTGAGGAGGGGGTTTTATAGACTAAACGGACAATAAATGGCAGTAACTCATTGACGGGAAGAACTAAGCGGGAAACATTTTGGCAGGAAATTTTTTTTGGCGGGAAACATTATGGCGGAAAACATTATGGCAAGGAAACTTAAGATACATTGTCTCCGAAATTAATTGTCAACTACAAAGTAATGTGCAAATTAAGATACATAACAACACTAGAACTGATATGAAGATAGATATACAATTGAAATAAAGATGCATCACAACACTACAACTGAAATAAAGATACTTTGCTACTGAGACATACATCTACCTTCCCTGAGTCCAGTGCGGGTACTTCCCGGTCTTGTCCCCATGTTCCTCTGTCGCCTGTGTTTCAACAACCCTTTCTATTGATCTCTTCATTTCCGCCTCACGGGCCTCCTTGCACACAATTTCCTCCGCATACCTACGCCCGTCCTCTTTCGCCATCCTCGTTATGCTTATCTTCCGGTTCCGATCTCTCTCCTCTCTTATTTTTTTAAGTTCTCTCTCCTGATCCTTCTTCTCATGTTCGGCCATCCTTTCAGCATGCTCATCAGCGTGAAAGTCAGCCCACGCATGCTGGTTCCTATCACGAATCTCTTGCACGGTCCAAGTTGGCTGCTCTATGTCAATCCAATGGTACAACTTCCAAAGAGGAGGAGGAGAATGCAAAAACATTAATGACATGAATAAAAGAACTCATAATAACGTATTTCATTCATATTCATAATGCTTTGGAAACATACCGGGGGCCTCTAATGGGATTGCTGGGGCAGGATTGCGTCGTAGTTGGCACACATGAAAAAGTTCATGCCCATGCAAGTGCAGAAATATATAGACTCCTTGACCATGGCGAGATGACCGCACCTACTACGCCCTTGTGTCCTCCCCTCTGGCAACTTGACATCTTTCATCTTCCTAGGCCTATACTCTGGGTCCAAACAAGGCACTCCTGATGGAATCTCGGAAGGATTGGCGACAAAAAGAGGAGAAGGAAATGCAAGAGAAAGAGGAGGAAGAGATGAACTGGTGGAAAAGAAAACATATTGGTGCCCAGATTTCTAGAGGCACTAAGAAGAATAGGCGGGAAAAATGGCGGGAGAAAAACGGCGGAAAGAGGTGGCGAGAGATAAACGGCAGGAAACAGTGGCGGGAATCGGCTGGCAGGACAGAATGACAGGAACCGAAAGCGAGCTAAATAGGCTAGTAGATTGATCAAGTTTTATTAGGTTAAGATAACACGTCGCATGATCCATGCAGGTTTCGGAGGGCTTCCAGGCTAATCATAGGTTAGTCGGGGCATGGCACACACTACATTTGGTATTTCTTGATTTTCTGAATTGTTCGTGAAATTAATTAAAAATTCATATTATTTAAAAAATAGCTATATTTGTTATCTATATTAAACATGTCCTTTTGTGAACGAATCTATTACTATTCTCAAATGTTCACATCAAGAGGATACCTGCATATCTAGGATGAATATAGCCGCATAGCAAGAAAGAGGTAAAATGATTAGAAATATAAGTACCCCTCCGTCCCAAAAAAGTATAACACAAACATGTGAATTTAAAAATATCTGCAACATCTTCTTTTTGACAGAAGGAGTACATGAACGAGTACATGAACGACTCATGTGTGGTGGACGGCCGACTGGAGAGTATGTAGGCATCCATGTACGAAAAACATCTCTCGCCAATTGCTGCAGTGCGTAGAGGCCTCTATAAACATGTCACAATTCTATAGACAACTAAAGAGAGGATCAAATATGGAACCAATAGATACACCAGAAAATGACCAACAAAGTAGAGAAATTCTTACACTATTTACAAAGTCCTAGAAATAATGGGCTAAATCATTAGACCCATGTGTGATTTCAGATTTTCTCTAAATCTCAAAGCCCATGTATGTGGAAGCCCATATGTGATTTGGTCCAAGTTGGTGGCAGCTCACATGTGTGTGTGGCAAGAGCTGTGGGAGCTAAAATTTAGTCCCACATGGAAAGTTTACCGGTGTTCATTTTAAGAGGTGGCAGTATAAGACCACTATGTGGCTGCAAGCTCTGAAAGTATTCGAGGCTAGTGAGGGTTTACCTGAAGGAACTACATCTGACGAGATTCAGAACAAGTTCAAGGAAACCAATCTTGCCTTTATGATATGCGTTCTGAGTGTTCTTGACAACAAACTATTTTATGTGTATATGCACATCAAAGATGGAAAAGATCTCTGGGAGGCACTGAACGCTAAGTTCGGTGTAGCAGATGCTGGCAGTGAGTTGTACATCATGGAGAACTTTCATGATTACAGGATGGTTAACAACCGTTCTGTAGTTGAGCAAGCTCATGAGATACAGTGCTTTACCAAGGAGCTTGAAATCCTCAAGTGTATCTTACCCGACAAGTTTGTGGCTGGGTGCATTATTTCAAAGTTGCCTTCTTCATGGAGGAACTTCGCCACAACTCTCAAACACAAGAGACAGGAGATATCGGTTGAAAACCTGATAGCGTCTCTTGATGTTGAGGAGAAGGTTCGGGCTAAGGACACTGCTGAGAGAGGAGGCGAGGGTCAGTCTAGCGCCTACATGGCGCAGAAGAAGACCTTCGGCAAGAACAAAGGAAACTATAGGCCCTCGTTCAACAAGCCTGAAAAGACTACAACCTTTAAGAAGAAGAAGAAGCTGAACAAGGTCGAGCTACATTGTTATTCATGTGGAGAGCTCGGCCACTTTTCCAAGGACTGCCCAGTTCGTGCAGATCGCAAAGGGAAAGGTGGGAAGACTGTCAACGTCGTGACCGCTAGCAACACTGATGGGTACAATAATTTATTTACTGTTCTTTCAGTATTTCAATCACCATGTTCGTGGATTGATACGGGTGCTAATGTTCACGTGTGTGCTGACATCTCTATGTTCACTTCTTATCAGGTCACTCGGGATTCAGCCATCCTAATGGGGAATGGATCACGTGCTTCTGTTCGTGGTGTTGGCATGGTGGATCTGAAGTTTACTTCCGGAAAGATTGTGCAACTGAGGAACGTGCAGCATGTCCCTACTATGAACAAGAATCTCGTTAGTGGCTCCCTTGTATGTAGAGATGGGTTTAAGGTTATGTTAGAGTCCAATAAAGTCATTGTTTCGAAACATGGACAATTTATTGGTAAAGGTTATGAGTTCGGAGGCTTGTTCCGGTTTTCACTTTCAGAGTTTTGTAACAAATCCGTGAATCATATTTGTGGTGATGTTAATGATGATACCAGTGTTTGGCATTCTCGTTTATGTCACATTAATTTTGGTTTGATGTCTCGGATGTCCAGTATGAGTTTAATTCCCAATTTCACTATTGCCAAAGGTTCTAAGTGCCATAGTTGTGTGCAATCAAAGCAACCTCGAAATCCTCACAAGGATGCCGAGGAGAGAAACTTGGCACCTCTAGAACTCATACATTCTGATCTATGCGAGATGAATGGTGTGTTGACAAAAGGTGAAAAGAAATACTTCATGATGTTGATAGATGATGCTACTAAATTCTGCTATGTTTACTTGTTGCAAACTAAAGATGAGGCTTTAGACTACTTTAAAATCTATAAGGCCGGAGTTGAAAATCAACTAGACAGAAAGATCAAGCGTCTCAGGTCGGATTGTGGTGGTGAGTATTTTTCCAAAATATTTGACGAATTCTGTCAAGAACATGGAATTATTCATAAGGGGACGCCTCCCTACTCGCCCCAATCCAACAGGGTTACCGAGAGGAAAAACCGCATGCTAACTGACTTGGTGAATTCCATGTTAGCCATTGCTGGTTTATCAAAGGCATGGTGGGGGGAGGCTTTGTTGACTTCATGTCATGTCCTGAATAGAGTTCCTAATAAGAATAAAGAAAAGACCACTTATGAGGAGTTGGTTGGGAGAAAACCATCACTTTCGTATTTGCACACTTGGGGGTGTTTGGCAAAGGTCAACATACCGATTCCCAAGAAACGCAAGCTAGGACCTAAGACAGTGGATTGTATCTTTCAAGGATATGCTCCACGGAGTATAGGCTATAGATTTCTAGTGGTTAAATCTGAGGTACCTGATATGCGTGTTGATACTATAATGGAATCTCGTGATGCAACATTCTTTGAGAATATTTTTCCTATGAAAGATATGCATAGCATTGGTAGAATTTCTTCTGAAATACTTCCTGAATCTAGTGCATCTATTGAGAATTCTAAACAACCACATGAGGAAGTCCTTGAGAAGGATGACGATGAACCTCTCACGAGGAGTAAGAGACAGAGGATTGCAAAATCCTTTGGTAATGATTTCATAGTGTACCTTGTGGGCGATACTCCTAGATCCATTGCAGAGGCATATGCATCTCCTGATGTAGATGATTTGAAAGAAGCTGTCCAAAATGAGATGGACTCGATTCTTTCTAATGGAACTTGGGAATTATCAGAACGACCCTATGGTTGCAAACCTATGGGCTGCAAGTGGGTGTTCAAGAAGAACCTAAGGCCTGATGGTACTATTGAGAAGTACAAGGCATGGCTTGTAGCTAAGGGCTACACACAAAAAGAAGGCGAAGATTAGTTTGACACATATTCACCTGTCGCTAGACTGATCACCATTCGAGTACTACTGTCCCTGGCTGCCTCTTATGGTCTTCTTGTTCATCAAATGGACGTGAAGACAGCTTTCCTTAATGGAGAGTTGGAAGAGGAGATCTACATGGATCAGCCGGATGGGTTTGTGGTAAAAGGTGAAAAAACAAAGGTGTGCAAGTTATTAAAATCTTTATATGGCCCGAAACAAGCACCTAAGCAATGGCATGAGAAGTTTGACAGAACTCTACTTTCTGCTGGCTTTGTCATTAATGAGGCTGATAGGTGTGTTTACTATCGCCATGGTGGGGGCGATAGCGTTATATTATGTTTGTACGTGGATGATATTCTAATCTTTGGTACAAACATGAAAGTGATAAATGAAGTCAAGTCTTTCCTGTCAAAGAGTTTTGATATGAAAGATCTGGGAGAGGCTGATGTGATTCTGAACATCAAGCTTAAGAACGAGAATGAGATTACTTTAACGCAATCTCATTATGTTGAGAAGGTCTTGAGCCGATTTGGCTTTGCTGATGGCAAGACTTCTCCAACACCTTATGATCCCAGTTTGACTTTATGGAAGAATAAGAAGGAACCAACAGATCAGCTGAAATATTCACAAGTTGTTGGTTCTCTCATGTACTTAGCAAGCGCTACAAGACCTGATATCTCTTTTGCTGTGAGAAAGTTGAGTAGGTTCATGTATAACCCGGGTATTGATCATTGGCATGCACTTGAAAGGGTCATGCGCTATCTATGTGGTACAATGAGCTATGGGATTCACTATAGTGACTCGAACTGGATCCCTGACGTTGATAAACTCTACGCCACGAGCGGGTATGTGTTTACCCTTGGAGGTGGTGCAGTGTCATGGAGATCCCGTAGACAGACCATATTGACGAGGTCAACTATGGAAGCAGAGCTTACTGCTTTAGACATAGCCACTGTTGAGTCAGAATGGCTGCGTGAGCTCTTGATGGACTTGCCTGTGGTTGAGAAACCTGTGCCGGTAATCCTTTTGAATTGTGACAACCAAACTGTTATTGTCAAGTGAACAATTCTAAGGATAACGCGAAATCATCAAGACATGTGAAGAGACGTTTGAAGTCTGTCAGGAAATTGAGAAACTCCGGAGTAATAACTGTTACGTATATTCAAACAGACAAAAACCTGGGAGATCCCTTTACAAAGGGACTATCACGAAATGTGATAGAAAGTGCATCGAGGGAGATGGGGTTGAGACCCATGGATGTCACACCTAGTGGTAACCCAACCTATGTGATCGGAGATCCCGTGAATTAGGACCTGGGAAGAACAAGCTAGTGGGTGGACTGAGTAGAGTATTTTGTAACCCTCTCTATGTGAAGATGCATAACTCTCATAATCTGTAAGGCAGGTTGGCAACACGCCTTAATGTGTTTCTGTTGGCTTTAACTAGAAAAGATGTCGTCCTACAGGGCATTCTTGAAAGAACACACCTATATGATCTCGACTGTAAACGTCGCGGTCTATGAGACTTGGGTGATCTCTAATAAACTCATGAAGAGACCAGGGAGTATGACGCATATGCTCCAACCCGCGGGGTAGGCTACTGGCAGCCAGGTACTAGTTATGATTTTGAGTGAAATCTATTGGCACCAAACTTGCAATTCAAGGTTCGTCCATTGTCCAAGTTGTTGATAGACGTAGTTCAAGATTCTAGCACTACTAGAAAAACGCCTATTCGTGGCGCACCAGAAAAGGCCTTCCGTGGCACACTAGCAGTGCACCACGGGCCTCGCGCTACGGCTATCTCGTAGGCATGGCGCACTGTATGGTGCGCCACGGTTATATCGAGATAGGCGTGGCGCACTACCAGGTGCGCCACGGGTAGGGGTACAGGGTGCGCCACTGATGTGTTTTTCAAAGAACAAAAAAAATGCAAAAAACACCCTCGTTTTGAATTGCAAAAGCAATCGGGTCCGTGCATCGCCACCGCAGTCGTGTCACCTCGCTGGAGCATGGCCGTGGCAGGGAGGTGCAGGAGGGGTCGTGGCCGCTCTAGTCCTCGCCGTCGTCGAGGTGGTAGGAAGGGTGTGGTTGGAGAAAGGAAGGTAGGAAGAGAGGAAGGAAGGAAGAGATGGAGGAAGAGAGGGAGGAAGAGAGGGAGGAAGAGAGGGAGGAAGGAAGAGATGGAGGAAGAGAGGGAGGAAGGGAGGTCGGACGCCGCCGTCACTGCAAGGAGAGGAGGAGGCCACCGTTGCGCCGCCGCCGCGCCACCGTCACTGCAAGGAGAGGAGGAGGCCATCGTCGCGTCGTCACTGCAAGGAGATGACAAGGGGAAGGAGGAGAAGGAAGAAGGAAGAAGGAGAAGGGAGAAGGAAGAAGGAGAAGGGAAAGGAAAAGGAAGAGGGAAAAGGGGGAGGGAAAAGGGGGAAGGGAAAGGTAGGTGGGCGGGGTGAGGATTCGAAATTTGAATCCCACCCAAGCTTATCCGTGGTGCACTAGGTGGTGGTGCGCTACGGGTAAGTCGCCCTCTATTTTTTTTCTGCAGGAAAAAACGGTCTTTTGACCGTAACTTTTTACTCTTTTCGAATTTTGAAAATCTAAAAAATCGCTAAACGACCAGAGGTGGTTGCGAGCAGATGCGAAATCTCGTTCTCCTCATTTTTGTATATTATATGATTTTTTTCGATATTGTATGCAAAAGTTACGGCCTTCTTACCGTGGCATGACTTTTTTTGCAAATAAAGTCGAAACTCATGTTTGTTAATTTTACTAGAAGCTATACCACATTACCTACCTAAATATGAAAGGATTTAATTTTTTGAAGTGTTTATCATTTTCTTTTATTTTTTGCAAAACCTAAAAAGACGATCCACGGGGGAAGGGGGGGTGAAGTTGGTGCATGCCACTTAGCCGTAGGGCACTAGGGCAGAGTGCCCTACAGCTAAGTTAACCCAACTGCAGCAGCAAACATGCCCGTAACGCACTAGGTCAAGGTGCCCTACGGATAAGTGACACATCCGTAGCGCACCTTGACCTAGTGCGCTACAGGTATGTGTGATGTGGCCACATGTGCCCTGGCCCACACATAGCCGTGGCGCACCACCCCCATGTGCGTCACGCTTATGACAGTTAGCCGTAGGGCACCTGTGGGCAGTGCGTCACGCATATTTTACCCGTGGGGCACCACTAGCAAGTGCGCCACAGAAGTGTGGATTACCTATAGCCGTTTTCCTAGTAGTGTAGGCGGAAGTTCAACTTAACAGTCTCTGCTGAAATACTGGTATACAAACAAGTAGCAAGGATTGGCAAATCTTCAAATAGGCATTTGAGATCTGGTGGGGGATTGTTATAAATAATGGGATAAATCATTAGACCCATGTGTGATTTCAAATTTTCTCTAAATCTCAAAGCCCATGTATATGGAAGCCCATATGTGATTTGACCCAAGTTGGTGGCAGCTCACATGTGTGTGTGGCAAGAGCTATGAGAGCTAAAGTTTAGTCCCACATGGAAAGTTGAAGGAGAGTTACACCACCTTATAAGATGGAGCGTTGCACCACTTTGTAAGTGAGTGACAATAAGAGAGCTACACGCGCGCTCCGACGACGACGACGTCGCCGCTCGCACGCTCGCCTCACCACGCCGCGCGTGCGCGCCGCTGGTTGCGGGAATCTCGCCGAGCCGAGCTTTATTTTCCTGCTCAGGAAAATGTGTGCGGTTGCGATTAGACAAACGTGTCAACAGTTAGCGGATTCGGGTCGCTCCCGGATCGTGGGCTATCTGTAACCGACCCGAACGTCCGCGACGTGGGCTTGGTCCACTTCGTGTCCTGTACGGGATTTCCGAGCCGCTCTATAGAAACGCCTGTGCGGCTTCCACAACGTACGATACCAAAAACAATCTAGGGTTTTGTCATCCTCTCTGCTTGCGTCGCCACCGTAGTCTACTCCATCCCGTTTGCCGGCGTGCACCGGCGGTCGGGAGAGCAGCTCTCCGAAACCACTCGCCTTTGTGATCCTGTACGGGAGAGGGCGAATAAGGTTTTGGGGAAGCGCTCTGCGTGACTGCTCAAGTTCGTCATCACGACGCGTCTTCCCGGTCGTTAATCCGGACCTCGTGCGTGTCGTCTTCAACGCCGACTTCTTCGTCGGTCTACTGCACCAACGGCGACTACATCGATAACCGATCAGTACGTACACCGTCAACAGATCTATTATTTTACTATGGTTGTTAGTGCGTATAATCTGCTACTGTTCATGTTGATCAATACATTTAGTATATTGGAGGTTTACGTGATTGTAGCTGCTGTTGTCATAATTTATATAATAGAATTAATTGTGGAAATTATGGCTAATAATCCATCAGTCCTTGCCAACATAGGCAATCTAGAAATATGTTCATGAAATTCGATAAGATAAATTTAAGATTCTCATGGACCAGGGAAGTATCTCCTTATAACCGATTAAAATATTATATTGCACGATTTCCTCTATCAGTTCACTCTCAAGGTTCTCGTCTAGTTTTTTAATATGGTAATATCGATAAAGGATTATATCATACCTCATATTTTCTCACTGGGGTTTTTAGGAGAAGTATACAAGACATATTTATTGTTATCTAAACTCGCTGGTGAGTTTTTCCTTTTCAATGTTGTTTCTCAATGAGTTACCAAGGAGACGATCAACTATATGTTTTATCCTTTTCTCCTTATTTTTCCTCTCGATTTGAAGGAGATTTAGCCTCATGTCGAATAATTGTATCCTCATATGTTTCTCGTTGGGTTTTTGGAGGATTTACTCAAGATTTAACAATTGTGAAAAAGATCATAGTTTCTCAAGATTATACAAGAAAATCTAAGACATACAAGATTAGTTGTGCACAACACAGAGTGTTACGAAGGATCGGAAGCGTCGCAAGTGTTTATTTATATTGTAGGATTCATGTACATCAAGTAAGGAACCTATAAGGAATGTGAATTGGTTTATATCTCACCATATTGGGGTTTTACATGATTGATCTAGATCCTATCCCTAATAACGAATAGCTTGACATTGACAACCATCATTAGCGATTATCAAGATAATAAAACTAAAGAAACTCTGTGGAATACTTCATAATATACGCTTGTTGCGAGATGGAAATGGTGTATTAGTTAGAGTTTTCGCAAAACTAGGGTTCTATTATATATACACACGGGGTAGGGAGATTATGTACAAGTTTACAAGTATAATCGACAAAACCAAATGAGAAACACAATCCTTATATCGTGGACCTTTGGATGTGGTATGTTTGACATTCATAAATCATGCCAAGAAGGGATGCTAAGCCCGTACTAAGGGCATATTCACATGAACCTCTTAGCCCTATCAGTCTGCGAACAATCAAATATAGTTATTGAAAGTGTCAAATTCCTCTTTTGCATTACCAATGTTCTCTCTTTCCTCCTCTTTCTAATTCGTTTTTGCATGCACTGTTTTTTTAGCTTTTTTGAATGTGTTGAAGAAAATTTACTCGATAGAAGCACGCCTTATCGAAGTACACATAGGGGAGTGCCAATATAACCGTGGATGTATGAGTTTTGTATAAAATCCTTTAAATATTTTACTAAGTCATGTGATCTACACATAATCTTGTTCTTATATGGACAACCATTTAAATATTTGCTCGACTCGAGCAATTGGCATATCCAATTGGGATGAAAAATTATGATGAGAAAACTATGTCTCTTGAACTTCATATAAGTATTTTTTTTGGGTTAATGTTATTGTTTACTTCATTTTAAAAACTATTAGTGAACTCTCCGATTCAAAGAAATTCCATACACATTTTGGAAGATTGTATTCATATGTTTTTTCTTCTATAGAGAGCTTTGTTTTCTGTAATTTAAAGAACTAGAGAAAACTTTCTTATGTACCAATCCAACTAAAGACAGTTCATGAAATTTCAAACAAAAACTTGTAGGGAGTCCAACTTCATAAAAGTATTCCGTTTTCTAAAAACAAATCAAAATACTTTCCATTTTCATTTATTAGTATGAAGTTTAGAATATGTTCCTAGGAAAAGCCTTAGGGATTTACAAAAAAGCCTACTCTCTCTTGAATTACATTACTCAAGTTTAGCCCCAGTTATGCTCCATGTTCGAGCCTCGTCTTTGATCGCCATGATGATTGTCGTTCCCGTGGAAGCATGGTACTGGAATACCCTAGCATTTTTCTCTTTCCAAACCTCCCAAGACACCAACATTAGCATGGAGGCCAACGCCTTACTCGAGTTATTTTGCCCCGAAGCCATTTTTTGAACACCAATCCTCGACACTCTCATAATTTTCCCTAAGGGATGTAACAATATCATGATGGCCAAACCATGGAAGGATAGCATTTCAAATGAAGGTACTAAAGCGCCACTTGAAAAAGAGGTAAGGCGTTGATTCTTAAACTTGGTTACATAGGGATAAATTACCATAATTTGGCCAAAACGGTTGGCCGTACAAATCTTATTTTGCAAGAATAACTAAGAAAAAAACTTGCATTTTGCTGGAGCCTAAGTTCTCCAAACCATGTTTTCAAGGAACGAAGGAGTGGACCCTTCAAATTGTATTTATAGGGCGAAGAAGCGGTGTAGATTCCATCATTGGTGAACCTACAAGCAACAATCTCTTCGATTCCAATAGTGAGATCGAAAATTGCAAGCAATTGGGATAGAGAATTTGTTGGATGTGCTTAACGTCAAAGCCTTGTGTCAAATCAATGAACCAATTTTTTTTGTGCAAAGCATTCTTGACCATTCAATTGTTTTTCTTTGAGATCTCAAAAAATTGGGGGTAATGTACTTTTGCCCAAGCCTGGAGAGCCACGGGAGGACCAAAATTTTGCTTTTTTTCCATCTCCAACTGTGACCAAAAAGTGGCCTCATCGAAAATAGGTTTATCTTGGTCATTGCTAGGGTCATCAAACCAAAGCTTTTGGACTTATTGGTCCATTCATGCCAAAGCCAACGGATCCTAAGAATGGTAGCAAATTATCAATGTTGAGAATGTCGAGACCTCCGAGCTTCCTAGGGCGAGAAACTATCTCCAAATTCACTTTGCATTTTTAACCAAAGTGTAGAATTTTATTGAATAATAATCGATAACAATATTGTGCCGGTTAGAAGAGATTATGTAGTCCTAACACAAACCGACTTAGACTATTAAAACTGACTCAAACACATGAAAGTGTTGTACAAGAAATATCCTAACATCCCCTGCAGTATCAATGATAGGCTCGACAACATTGAAACTGAAATGAATGTCTTGAAACGGAATTGTAGCCAGTCCTTTGGTGAAAATATCAGCAAATTGAGTTGTAGTTGGAACATGAAGAACTCGGACTTGCTGCAAGGCTACCTTCTCGCAAACAAAATTAATATCTATCTCCATATCCTTGCTGCGGTGGTGTTGAATAGGATTTCTGGACATATAAATAGCAGAAATATTATCACAATAAATAATGGTAGCTTGCTCGATGGGACGATGAAGCTCCGAACAGTAGCTGGCGCAACCAAACCGTGTAACCAACAGCATGAGCCACAACACGATACGCAGCTTCAGCAGACGAGCGAGAGACTATAACCTGCCTTTTTGAAGACCAAGATACAAAATTATTATGAAGAAAAACACAAAATCCGGATGTAAACCTACGAGTATCTCAACAACTAGTCCAGTCTACATGAAAGTATGCTGTCAAAGAAAAGGGAGACGACTTGTTGATATGAAGACCTAATTCGATGGTGCCTTCGAGATAACTAAGAATACGTTTGACATGATTGAAGTGTGGAATACAAGGATCATGCATGTATAAGCAAGCTTGTTGAACAGAAAAAGAAATTTCAGGACGAGTGAGAGTAAGATACTGAAGAGCACCAGTGAGACTACGATAAAGAGAGGGATCAGAGAAAGGATCACCGTCAGAAGAAAGTTTGGAACCTGTATCGATAGGGGTACAAGAAGATTGATAATCATGCATACCAGCATGAGAAAGAAGATCTAGAGTGTACTGAAGTTGAGAAAAGAAGACACCAGAGGTGTCACGAATAACAGCAATACCTAAGAAGTGATGTAGAAGACCTAAATCTGTCATAGAAAATTCTTTGTGAAGAAGGAAAATAATATGATATAAAAAGTGTTGGGAAGAGGATGTGAGAATAATATCATCTACATATAGAAGGAGATAGGCAGTATCAGTGTTATGATGAAAGGTGAAGGGAGAGATGACAAGGTTTTGACTCGTCAATGACCATAGTTATGAGCTTGGGTTTTGGAGAAGATGGGGGTGCTGGAGATCACGGAACGGTTAACAGACAAGCAACCAGGGGACACGCTATTTACCCAGGTTCAGGCCCCCGGAGGGAAAACCCTACACCTGCTTGTCTGCTCTTGATTACGGCGGAACCAAAAAGTACAGGGGTGCGCAGATGCAATCTGGCGTGGAAGTGTGTATGCGGTGAGAACGTGCCCACCTCGTCGTGCCCTCCTAGCCTTTATATAGAGATAGGCAGGTCCCAGGAACAGATCGAGTCGGTTACAAGTTTAGGGTTTGCCCCTTTGAATATTCTATCTATTCTAGTCTTACTCTCCAAGGATCCGAAGACGCCATAGGATTGGGCCACCCGAAAGTCTCCACAGGCCGCATATATTCTTGTGGGCCTTCCTTGGGATGGACCAGGTATGCTAATGTCGTGTACCCGCAGGGTATAACCATGTCAGTAGCCCCCGAGTGTTCAGTCAAATCATAGATTCGGTTGAGGACTCTTCAATATTTCGGGTGCAGCTATTTCTGTTCATAAGAGAAATAAAATGACTTTACTTCATTGGGATTTTTGATGCGTGTGCCTGACTTTCCTGACGGATCAGGGCCAGTTAACTGTCTTAGGACAAAACAACACGATCTTCTTCAGATTCGAGTCCCTCGACTCGAATCTGGAACGGATGCTAGCGTAATTTGACTCAGGCCGCTGAGGTTTTACAGGAGTCAAATCCCAGTAGTTTTCGAGTGATGTACCCAACACGTCTGTCAGGATTTTCATCGTGCCTATTGACATGGTTTTTTACTGGCATAGAGTAGTCAGGTGCGTTACCAGGCCATCAGATGATATCTGCAGGTCTTATGATTGCGTCATAGACAGAGCATCTGAAATGTTATCACCGCGGAGATGTTTCGGGTGGCCAAGGAGGATGATTCTCACTTACCGTTGGTTGGGGCAAAGTTGTTAGAAAGTTTTTGAATTTTTTATCCGAAGGATTCATAGGGTGCGCGACCAGCGCTTCCTATGGGAGTAGCCCCCGAGTATCTGTTCGAGTAGTAGACTCGAGCAGAGACTTTAGTTCAGCCGTTTTTAGCTTCAGGTCCGTAGGACACAAATTTTTCGAGTCCTTGAATCAAGAATCCCTATGGGAGTAGCCCCGGAGTCCTTAGTGGAGTCGTAGACTCAATGTAGGACTCGAAGAATCAGCAGTGGTGTAGTTCTTTAGTCAATCTTCGGGTGCGCGGCCAGCGCTCCTGATAGGAGTAGCCCCCGAGTAATTGCTCAAATCATAGATTCGAGTGACTACTTTTAGTTATCAGTCGAAGATTTCTATCCTTTGCTAGCATGTTGTGATGACGTCAGTGCTGACGATCGGTGACCTCAATCGTCTGCGGAGCCAGAGGTGACATGACTGGATGAAAGTGGGTCCCACATTCTGACTTGGAGTTGACTGGTCGTGAGCGACGTGGCGAGAATTACGGCGTCCCCTCGGTTTCCATGCATTATGGACGGCGTGCGGGCGACGGTTCGCTATTGTGTTGACACGTGGACGGTTGGATCTGACCCTGGCGTTAGGGCTTCTGGATAAACGGTTCCTGTTCGTCATCTTCGTCCTTATAACTGTGGGAAAAGGTAGTTTGTTTTCACACTTTGCCATTTTCTTTCATAGCCTTCATTTCCACGAGCTCATCTTCGCGCGCATTGGACGCTCTTCGATCTTTCCTTTATTTGTTCTTGCGCGCACACCGCCGCCGTCTATGCGCCACGATGGTGAAGTCAAAGAAAGCCTCCGCCGGGGCGGGCTCAAGTGTTGTTGCCGGTGGCAAGAACAGCACCACCACCGCTCGCATCACCGATGGTGGGTGGCGGTGCACGGAGACGCGCGAGGGTGACCAGCGCAAGCTGCATGATGCGGGTTTAATCCCACAGGATAAGGAGGCCGTCAAAATCCCCGGCGATGAGGTAATTCCCCGCCCACCCGTAGGGTTTCGGGTGATGTTTGTCGCCTTCGTTCTTCGTGGTCTTTCTTTCTCAGTCCATGATTTTCTGCATGGACTTTTGTTTTTCTATGGCATCCAACTCCATCATCTTTCGCCCAATTCTCTTCTCCACATTGACTGCTTTGTTACTTTTTTGAGTGATGGCTCGGTATCGAGCCGCACTTTGGCCTCTTCCGGAAGCTCTATTCCGTGAAGAGGCAGTCTGGCACCGGTGGGGTCTACCTGCTCGGCGGCTGCATTATTTCCCTTCGATCTTCTGTTATCTTCTTCTCCTTCTCAATGTCTAAGTTCGTCCAATACTGGCGGAGGAAGTGGTTTCATATCCGCGACTCCATAGTGGACGGGCAAAACTTCGGCCTTTCCCCCTTCGACTCTACCAAGGAAATCTTGCCGAAGAGATCCTGGAAGAACCATGTCCTAGAGGGCGAGGTGGAGGAGGTATAGGAGCTCTACCGTCGGGTGGAGGCCCTCCAGATGGTTGCGGAGAAGGAGGTGAATGGTGTGGACATCATCCGCACCTTCCTCAAACGTCGGGTGCAGCCACTCTAGGCGAGGGCGCATTCGATGTTTCTTTACTCTGGCCGCCACGACACGACAAGAGTTTCGGCTGAGGACATCTCCAGGGGGACCTCGACAGAGTTCTTCGGCCACTGCTGAAGTACAAGTCCAATGAGGATCTTCCAGGGAAGTCGTTGACGTCCCCCTTCAGTGCTGCAAGACCAGTTCTGCAGGTGTAGATTTGCGACGTTCACACTGCGCCTTTTCGAGTGCATTTCTTTATGATTGCTTACTAATCTTTGATGTATTCATTGTGAAGGAGCTCAAGGTGGCTAGCATGGTGCCTCCACTTCCCTAAAAGTTTTCGTTTGCGCCGGACAACGAAGTTGTGGTCTCCGAGTCCGAGCTTCCTCCGGCGCAGTCGCCAACTCAGGAAGCCCCCGAGGCGAGTGAGGGGCAGACCCGTAAGCGGGCACGAAGCTCGAGCGAGTCTTCGGATGCCTCAACTCCACCGACGCTTAAGGACCCCCCCCCCCTTTCCTGGTCTGCCACAACGGAGATGACGGCGCTTCCTGTTCACCGTTTCCGGCCGTGCCTCTGCGGGCTATGGCGCCATAGCCGCCGGCCAAGAAAAAGAAGAAAGAGGAGAGGGCGCTGCCC
Organism: Avena sativa; assembly: GCA_916181665.1. Taxonomy (NCBI): domain Eukaryota; kingdom Viridiplantae; phylum Streptophyta; class Magnoliopsida; order Poales; family Poaceae; genus Avena; species Avena sativa. Next base: position 256,150,565 of record OV702297.1, read on the forward strand.
GTCTTTGATTTTAGCGACATCGAATCATAAGTACCTTCAGATGCTTTTCGTTCATGTTTTTCTTTCCTTCTTGTCTTCTTGTTTTTGATGGATGTTTTTATTTGTAGCCACTCCTCGAAGGGTTCTCTTAGGGAGAGTTCCTAGGAGAACGTAGGGGAGTCGAAGTCGACGGCCCCTCTCTCTCAGACGGTGGCCACCTCTGAGGGCGCTGCTCTGAACCACTCGCCGCAGGAGGCTCGAGTGGCCGCCACACAGAAGACTGCACCTGGACCTTCGGAGTCCCCGTCTGAGCATGTAAGTTGTTTCTTCCTCTTTTTTCCTGGAGGAGCCCCCAAGCCTGTTTCAGGTCGTTTTGTTCGACATTTTTTGCTCGTTTTCAGGGCGCAGTCCCCGAGCCTTGTTCTTGATTATCTCTTGATTGTTTTGCTCCTGCTTTTTTCCATAGCCCTTTGTGCAAAGTCCGAATCTGATTATTCAGCAGCATCTGGCGCTGGAAGTCAGCATGAAGCAGCTCCAAGGTACGTTCCTTTCTCACTCTTATATTTGTTACTTGTTGCCTGAATGTAGCTTGCGTTGTTCATGTGCGTCCTTCACACTTGGTAGATGAGAATAAGGTGGCCCTTCATCGGATGGACGCTCTCAAAAAGAGCCTCGGTCGTGCGAAGAAGCAGGCTGCGGATGCCGTGGAGGCGAAGGAGCGCCTGCAGCAGGAGTTGGCTGACGCCACGACGGCCAAGGAGCGCCTGCAGCGAGAATCTTCAGATCGCGAAGAGCAGCTCGCAACTATTGCGGCTACGCGCAAGAAGGAGGTGGCCGAGAAGCTGATGGCTACGGCCAAGGCCTTCTCTGGTATGTGCCTTGCTTGTAATTAGTCTGCTCGATTTTTCGACTGCATTTTTCTCCATGTCCTTATTTGTCTCCTTTTTGTTCTTGTTTTGCGCCAGATACTTCAGGAATTGCGTTTGATCGCAATGTCTTGGAGCACAGGAGTGCTTTGGATGATGCCACCGCAGCGGTCGAAGATCACTTCGGTAGTACTGCTGGCTCTCTTGCCAAGGCCAAGGAGGTTCTCCAGCGGTTCTACAAGGAGATCATGCCCAAGGGCGCTGCACTTGAGGATGTTGATTCTCTAGCGGATGCGCTGTCAGAGGATGCTCCTGCGGCCTACAAGCGCAAGAAGAAGGGCATCGATGCTTCCATGGGGCTGGCCATGGCCATGGCGTCCGGAGTGTAGTTGGATCTTCATCAGGTCACTTCCCAGATGCCAACAGCTCCCGACGGTTCCGAGGTAGCCTTTGCTCTCTTCGCTTCTCGTTGTAAGTGGTATGGTCCAAAGCTTATCGACCTGCTGGCGGACTATGCGGCGAGGCAGCAAGGAGAAGGCAGGGGCAGGCACTCTGGCGCCGAGGCCACTCCGGATGCGGCTGCTTAGGCTTCGTTGTTGTAGCTCTAGGATAGTGTACCTTCTTTTGTAATGTATGCTTTTGGTGATGAACAATTTATCCTTGTGCCACGCAGTGGCTTTTGATGTATATAAATGATGCTTCGAGCTTTTGCCCCGGACATGTGTTGTTCATATTCTTGCTTGTTTTCCTTTAGGGACCTCCAGGTGAGGCTCCCATGAATACTCCGACTGTTCCTTAGCCGCAACCATCTTTGGATGATGCGTCGCAGCTTGCCTTTCTTTGTGATCGCGTCCGTAGCTTAGAAAAGGAGATCCTTAGCGTTCGGGGCCACGCGGACGTGTGGAAGTCGAAGACTGAGCGGGCTGCCATTAGGGAGGAGTATCTGATGGGGGAGCTACGACAGTTGGCCGAGCAGCTATAGTGTAAGTTTTCTTGAGCTGCTGCTTGTTTTCGGATGTGCCTTGCTTGCATGTCATCTTACTCTGTACTTTCTGCAGGTGCCAACCTTGTTCCGAGGGAGGAGAAGGAGTGTGTTGCAGTTCGGATCAATTTCCTAACCCAACAGGATATGGAAGCCGACGAATTTTTCTGGATGGACCGCGATCGGGCCACTGTCCTTGCGACTGTCCAGGATCGTTCTCATCAGGTGTCGCGGGTGCTAAGGCAGGTGAAGCCTTCCCTGGCGTCGATTTTGTATGTCATGTTCCCCTTGATGAGGCGCCTTCGACTCTATGGGGTTTGCTGGGAAGTTTCGAGATGTGGGTCACATTAGGGAGTTGGTGCGGCACTAGCTGGTTGCGGGGGTGAAGGCCGCCCTTTGGCTTGTTCGGCTGCATCGTCCTGATGTTGATCTTGCGGCTGTGGCGGCTGGGCCGCCCCCTCGACCAGATGGTGTCCGATGGGACATACGCCCACATTACGCGGTTGTTAGGCAGTATGCCGAAGAGATTGTAGATCTTTTTGAGCGTCGGGCGCATGTGATCCTTCAGAATAGGTATGCCCTGTAAAAAAGATAGATGTAAAACTTGTATATATTTGGAGTGGGCTTGTTGTGGCCTTTGTTGTAAAGGTTATTTGTATTAGCACATGGTTCTTGGTTGTATGCATGCCCTTTTTGTTAGCCTGACGTGGTTAGCTACCCAGGTTTACATGCGTTATACTCTGTCGACGAAGTCGTGAGGTGAGGCGGAGCCCCCGAGTGTGTTGTAACAGAAAGTAATGTAAGAAAATGGATAAATTTTCGGGCGAGACACTTAGCTTTTATTCATATCGTAACTAGGAGGTACATTGTTCGGCTGAGTAGCCTTGGATGAGTAGCCTTATTGAAAGTAAAGAGGGATAGCTAGGCGTAGAAGCGTCGCAATTGTGCCACGTTCCATGGGTTGGAGTATGCGACTGCTGACTTGACGTCCTTGAGGCGGTAGGCGCCACCTGGGATGACTTCGGCGACGATGTAGGGTCCTTCCCAGGGTGACTCAAGTTTTTTCGACCGCTCTTGATTGAGTCTTAGGACGAGGTCTCCTTCGACGAAGGACCTTGGGCGCAGCCGACGGCTGTGATAGTTGTGGAGGATCTGCTGGTAGACTGCTGAGCGAGCCGCGGTGATGTCATGTGCCTCGTCGAGTGTGTCAACGGCGTCTTCGAGTGTTGTCGTTGATTCGGCTTCACTGTAGGCGACGACCCGTCGGGCCTTATGGCGTACTTCCGTAGGTAATACTGCTTGAGCTCCGTGTACCATGAAGAATGGCATGTAGCCAGTAAAGCTGTTTGGCGTTGTGCGCAAGCTCCAGAGGACGGAGGGTAGCTCTTCTGCCCAGGCTCCCACAAGCCGTTCAAGTGGGCTGAGTAGGCATTTGATGATGCCACCACCTACGAGACCGTTGGCCTTTTCGACCTGCCCTTTGGTTTGCTGGTGCGCCACAGAGGCGTATGATATGTTGATGCCAAGGCCTTCGCAGAAGTCCTGTAATTCTTTGGAGATGAAGTTCGACCCGTTATCCGTGATGATGCTGTGCGGCACACTGAACCTATAGACTATGGACTCAAAAAACTTGACGGCCGTTTTACCCTTTTGGTTGGTGACGGGCATAGGTTCGATCCACTTGGTGAACTTGTCGACTGTGACCAGGAGGTAGACGTGGCATCCTTTCGAAGATTTGGGCAGTTTGCCTATCATGTCGAGGCCCCATTGGGGAAGGTCCAGACCAAGGGTATGGGCCTGAGCTCCGACCCTGGTGCGTGTTGTTTATCCGCAAACCTCTGGCAGCCGTTGCACCTCTAGACGATGTCCTTGGCATCGCTCATGGATGTTGGCCAGTAGAATCTAGCTCGTAGAGCTTTGGCGACAAGGGCGTGGCTGCCCGCGTGATGGCCGCAGATGCCCTCGTGGATGTCTTGGAGGATGATTTTGTCGTCACCGATGTTGACGCACCTTTGGAGTACACCCGAAATGCTGCGCTTGTATAGCTCGCCATTGATGATGGTGAAGGACTTGGACCGGCGAGATGGCCTTCGGCACGTTGCCTGCATCAGGTTGACCAACGCGACCTCCGTGTCGAGCTTTTCGGGTCCTTCCTGTCCTTCGGGTGGCGCAGCACCCGGGTGATCTGCTTCTTCGGGTGATCCCTTGGGGAATTTCCGTTTGATGGAGGGGACATAGATTTGCTCGAGGAACACGCGTGGTGGCACCCGTGTGCACGTGGAGCCAATGTTGGCGAGTCTATCGATTTCCTCATTGATTTCCCTTCCAATGTGCCGAAGCTCGCAGCCGTCAAAGTCTCCTGCGAGTGAGTTGTAGAGCGCGCGGTACGCGATCATGTTAGAGGCGTGTGTGTCGCACTCGTTTATCGTCTACTAGACGACGAGGTTCGAGTCACCGTAGATGACTAGGCGTGTTGCGCCACAGATCTTGGCCATCCTCATGCCGTGGATGAGGGCCTCGTATTCGGCTTCGTTGTTGGAGGCGCGAAATTTCATCTGAAGGACATATTTCATCTTATCGCCTTGCGGGGACGTCAGTATGACGCCAGATCCTGCTCCAGCCTCGTGCTTGGAGCCGTCAAAGTGCATCGTCCATGACTGTGTCATATCTGGGGTGTCCGGCAGCTGGAGCTCCATCTAGTGGATGAGAAAGTCAGGGAGGACCTGAGATTTGATTGCATGGCTCTTCTCGTAGACTATGTCTAGAGGGGATAGCTTGATGCCCCACAGGGCTACGTGTCCGGTAGATTCCAGGTTGTTGAGGATATTGGATAGTGGCACCTCGTTGACGACCATTACCTGATGCTCCTGGAAGTATTGGCTCAATCGACGAGCCGTCATGAACACGTCGTAGGCGAGTTTCTGGTAGTGAGGGTACCTCTGTTTCGTTGGCGTCAATACCTCGCTGAGGTAGTAGATGGGGCGTTGGACCCCATGGGCCTTGCGATCTTCGGGTCATTCAACCAGGAGTACGGTATTTACCACCTGATGCGTAGCTTCTATGTATAGCAGCAGAGGTTCGCGCTCCTTTGGTGTGACCAGGACGGGCGAGGTGGAGAGCAGTCGCTTCAGATCTTCGAATGTGTCGTCTGCTTCAGGTGTCCACTCGAATTTTTCTGCTTTGCGCAGCAGCTGGTAGAAAGGTAGGGCCGTCTCACCCATGCGGCTGATGAATCTGCTCAACGCCGCGATGCGCCCAGCTAGCTGCTGGACACCTTTGAGGTTCTTCGGCTTTTCCATGGACAGTATAGCCCGGATTTTCTTCGGGTTCGCCTCGATCCCTCGCTAGGAGATGAAGTAGCCAAGTAGTTGGCCAGATGGGACGCCAAAAGCGCATTTTTCTAGGTTCAACTTGATCTTGTAGTGGTCGAGGTTGTTGAACGTCTTGCGGAGATCGTCGATCAATGTCTTGGCCTCCCTTGTCTTGATGACTATGTTGTCGACATAGACCTGTATGTTGCGGACGATCTGGCTCTTCAGGCACGTCTGCATGCACCGCTGGTATGTGGCACCTGCGTTCTTTAGCCCAAAGGGCATTGTGTTGTAGCAGAATACTCCGAACGGTGTGATGAACACCGTTTTCTCCTGGTCTTCGACCTTCAGCCGAATCTGATTGTAGCCTGAATAGGCATCGAGGAAGGAGAGTTTCTCGCATCCTACTATCGAATCGATGATCTGATCGATCCAAGGGAGAGGGAAGTGGTCCTTTGGGTAGTGCTTGTTGAGCGACGTGAAGTCCACGCACATCCGCAGGATGTCCGTGTCTTTTTTAGGGACCAGCATGGTGTTGGCTAGCCATTCGCTTTCCTTGATCTCCTGGATAAATTTGGCGTCGAGCAGTCTGCTGACTTCGACTCCAACGGCTTCGGCCTGTGGCTCGGACAATCGTCGGATGGACTGTTTGATGGGCTTGGCGTCTGGAAACACATTGAGTGCATGCTCGGCGAATTCCCTGGGAACTCCTAGCATGTCCGCAGGACACCAAGCGAAGATTTTCCAGCGCTCACAGAGGAATTCGACAAGCGCGCTTTCTTATGTCGGGCTGAGGTCGTTGGAGATCAGCGCCGTCTTGGAGGCGTTCATTGGGTGGACCTGCACCTTTTTTGTGTTGACTATTGAGTTGAACGACATGTCGGGCGCGTTTTGCCTAGAGACTGGGAGTGCCACGTTGCCTGTCACCTCTCGAAGCCTTGTGAGCTCCTCCTGCATGCCGAACGACTGGGAGATTCTGTTGAAGTCTCTATCGCAGTGGTTGGATCGCGTGAAGCTGCCTTGGACCGTGATGATGCCTCTAGTCCCTGGCCTCTTGAGTAGCAGGTACGCATAGTGTGGTACTGCCAGGAACCTTGCGAATGCCACGCGCCCGAGGATGGCATGGTATTGTGATGGCCAGTCCACCACTTCAAACTCAAGCCGCTCAGACCGAAAGTTTTCGGGTTTGCCGAAGATGACGTTGAGCCATATATTTCCCAGGGGAAATATGCCCTTCCCTGGGAATATGTCATGGAACGTTGTGTCAGATTATTCCAGGCTGCACAGTGGGATCCGCAGTGCTGCTATGGTGCTAGTGAACATCAGGTTGATGCCGCTGCCGCCATCCATGAAGACGCGGCTCATCTCAAACCCTCCGATCTGCGCCTCAAGCACCAGGGCAGCATGACCTGGGCGAGGGATCTGGCTGGGGTGATCCGAACGACTAAATGTGATGCAGGACTCCGAACCGCTGAGGTACTCATGAATGGCGGGTGGAGAGGTCACAGCCAGGCTGACTTGTCGGGTGATCTTCTTTTGCACCTTGTTTGTTGAGCGTCCTTTTTGGATCATCAGGGACCCTTTCGGCACGGGGGACCCGTTTACACTGTTGTTTTGCATGGGTGTGATTGCTTAATTCGAAGGTCCCACAGGTGGTGGTGGAGGAGCTCCGTGGGCGATGTCACATGGTGCAGGTGCGGGTCCGAACCCAGGGTTCAGGATCTGTCGTCGCATCTGGGTGAAACCCTCGCTAAGTTTTTGGAACTCGTGGCATTCCTTCAGCATGTGGCTGGCCTTCCTTTTGCCATCCTTCTTGTCGATGTAGAAGTGGATGGTGCAAGGTCCCGACAGCTTGTCGTATGCCGAGGGCTCGTTGTCGCGGTTGCGACGTTGCCGCGTCTGTGTGGTGCGTGCTCCGTCGCGGAAGTTGCTTTCAGGTATCCGTTGTTGCTGCGGTTACTTTAGTTGCGACGTTCGGTGTAGCCAGCCGCAACCATGTCGGGTCTGTCGCGATCATCATAGACGCGCGATCTTCGCTTGCTACGGCGCTTGCGTTTACGGCCGTAGTCATCTTCCTCATCCGAATGTGCTCGGTGGAGGGAATTCTCACCATCTACCCACCTGTTGGTTATGTCCACGAGGTGGTCGAGTGTCTTGGGCTTGACACGCCCAAGTTCCTCCTTGAACTCCGGGCGCTTGACGCCATCCTTGAAGGCGTCAATCGTTCTCTCCCCGGAGATGTGTGCCACGGAGTTCTTGATGTTGGACAGCATAATATATACGAGCGAATGGATTCGCCTGTTCGTTGAGTGCAGGCCCGGAGCTCCTCGATCGAGGTTGGCCTCTTGCTGGTGCCTTTAAAGTTTCGGATGAAACTGTACGCTAGCTCCTCCCATCTTCGGATGGAGTCCGAGGACAGGCTGCTTAACCAGATTCGTGTTGCGCATATCAGCTGCAGCTGAAGGCATTGCAGGGCGGTGTTCTTATTTCCGCCGTGGAGCTTAACAGATGACAGGTGGTCGCTGAGCCTGGCTTTCGGGTCCTGCGTCCTGTCGAACTTCAGAGTGTCCGAAGGAAGCTTGAAATTTTTCAGCATCCACGTTCGCCGAACAGATCTGCTTAAGAATCGAGCTCCATAGAGTTCTTCGTTGTTGTCCTCTTCGTCTTCGGTTGAGCACGCGCGCTTGGCACGTGCCTTGTCGACCTTGCGTTGGGCAAGGTCGTTCCGAGCGTCGTAGTCGCGGCTGCGACGTCTTGGGCTCTTGCGTTGTCGAGGTAGATCATGTTCGTCTTCCTCCTCGTCGGATGAGTGTGTGGGGCTATGGTTGAATCTGACCGTAGCCTTTTTCTTTGGCTCCGTACGAGCTTCCTCGTGGAGTGTAGCTCCAACGAGTCCGAGTCCGGCTAGTGTAGACTTGTGCATAGCTCTCTTCGGGTCCCCCACCGGAGGTGGATGGGACGCGAGATATGTGGTGGTTGCCATGATCGCAGCTTGCGGTGTCTTCGGTATGACGTGGTCGTTGGCATCCATCTCCATGAAGGACGTATTGAGGGTTTGTGTGACCTCGCGGCGTGCAGCGGGATCCATGTGCTCTATGCGAGAGCGATGTTTGTTGTCGTTGTTGCCGTGTGAGATGGAGCCGCCAGCGGCGGAGAGCACAGCTCGCCGCACGCTAGACTCCGAAGTTGCTTGTTTGCGTTTGTCGAGCTCCTCCTGCAGCTGCACCTGCCTGTTGTGTTCACCAATGAGGAGGAGGTGGTATGCCATCAGCAGGTCCCGTGAAGAATTCACGGGTAGGATCTTGTTGCCCACTATGGCTTCGCGTGTCTGGCTCCATCCATCCTCGTTGAGGTTGATCCAATTGTAGGCGGCAGTGTCGCCCTCATTGGCCGGGAGGGATGGTTGTCCCCCGTTTCCTCCGTTTTCACCCTCTAGGTTGGGTGGAGGTACTTGGGCACCAGAACCTGTTGGTTGTGGTTCCACGTTGCTTTGGATTACCATGGCGCACTGGTAGCACCCTCGGACTGGATCACTGCTACCGCAACTTTCTGATCCGGAACCATAGGTTCCTTCATCCGACGGAGGGGCGCACAGATCTGAGTTGCAGCTGCTGCTGTTGTATGACTCGCCTGTCAGCGTTGATGAGCTTAGCACGCTGGGATGCGGGGCCCACAAGTCGGGCCTTATTGATGGCAGTGGCACCCTTTCTAGGATGCGGAGAGTGCCGGTCTGTCCAACCTGGAAACAGAAGCTCCCGAACAGAATCTCGAGCCCGTCGCCTACAGGCTAGAAGTCCTTCATGGTGGCTAGTGAGTAGGCGGTGAAGTCGAAAGCGCCGAAGAGGAGATGTCTCTCCGTCGCTGAGGAGTTATAGATCGCTTTGGTCGGGACCGTCACGATCGCACAATCAGCACCCTCGATTCCCACAGACGGCGCCAAATTACGAGGTTTCGACTCATCAATGCCCATTGTTATGAGCTTGGGTTTTGGAGAAGATGGAGGTGCTGGAGATCGCGGAACAGTTAACAGACCAGCAACCAGGGTACACGAGATTTACCCAGGTTCAGGCCCCCGGAGGAAAAACCCTACTCCTGCTTGTCTGCTCTTGATTACGGCGGAACCGAAAAGTACAGGGGTGCACAGATGCAATCTGGCATGGAGGTGTGTATGCGGTGAGAAGGTGCCATGCACAAATCGAGTTGGTTACAAGTTTAGGGTTTGCCCCTTTGAATATTCTATCTATTCTAGTCTTGCTCTCCAAGGATCCAAAGACGCCATGGGCTTGGGCCACCCGAAAGTCTCCACAGGACCCATATATTCTTGTGGGCCTTCCTTGGGCTGGACCAGGTATGCTAATGTCGTGTACCCGCAGGGTATAACCATGTCAAGAGATGTCAAAACGTAAGAGAAGCATTGGAACCAAGCCTGTGGTGCCTGTTTGAGACCATAAAGAGATTTCTAAATAAGACAAACATGATCAGGATAGGAGGAATTTCCAAAGCCGAGAGGTTATTGACAATAGACTATTTCTTGAAGAGAGCCATGAAGAAAAGCATTTTTGACATCTAATTGATGAATAGCTAGGAATAATACACGGCAATACTTAGGATAGTGTGAATAGTGCTAGGATTGACAACAGGAGAGAAAGTCTCATTATAATCAATGGCGTATACCCATTTAGCTTTATAATGTGCAAGACTCCCATCAGAATGAAACTTATGTCGAAAAACCCATTTACCCGATACTATATTTGTGTTAGAAGGACGGGGAACTAATTTCCATGTTTTGTTTTGAAGAAGGGCATCATATTCATCTTTCATGGATGATGCCCAATTAGGATCAAGAAGACCTATTTTGTAAGATTTAGGAAGAGAGGAAGGCGAGAGAGAGATGTATGAAGGTTGAGATGATCTTTTGCAGAGAGGCGAAAACCTGACTTTGCACGTGTGCGCATAGTATGATCATTGGCAAGGGCAGGAACGTGAATAGCAGAGATGGAAGAGGAGAGGTGGGTGCGCTCGGCACAACGAATGAAGCGGACGGCAGGAAGTCTGTCGCAGCAGGATTTTGAGCAGTTTCCGCTGCCGCGGCAGACATGGTCGCGGTAGGATCTGCTACGGCTGCCACGGCAGAATCCATGGTAGAAGTTGGCTGGTGAAAGAAAGGTAAGTTTGGGCAACGTGAAGGACTAGGAGATGGTGTGAGTGTTGGTGAGTCGTTAGTTTGACGCTCGGAAAAAGGCAAAATATTTTCAGCAAACATGACACGAGGTGACACATGAAGACGACCACTAACAAGATCTAAACAACGATAGCCTTTGTGGTTGTCAAAAAAAGAAGATGGACACATAGGATAGAACAGGGTGAAAGTTTATTTGGAGAAGTAGAATATGAGTTTCGTAAATAGAGACAACCGAAGACTCGAATGACGGAGTAATTGGGATGAGAAAGAAATAAAGAGAAGTAAGGTGTAGTTTTTGGATTAACTCTAGATGGTTGAATATTAAGTAAATATGGGGCCATGTGGACGTCTTCATCCCAAAACTTCATAGGCATAGAAGATTGAATAAGGAGGTTGAGGGTGATGTCATTGAGAGTATGAAGTGATCGCTTGGCCTTGTCATTTTGAGAAGAGTTATAAGGACATGAGAAACATAAGAGGGTACCATATTGAAGAAATAAATTGCAATATTTAAGATTATCAAATTCACGATCATTATCACATTGGATGAACCTTATAGGGAGGAAAAAGTGTACATAAACATACCGCTGAAAGATATGAAAAATATTGTGAACATCAGATTTGTTGCATAGAGGAAAAAGGTCCAAACATAATGTATATAATCATATCAAGAATCACAAGATAATATTTGAAACCAGAGAAACTTTCTATTGGTGATGTCCAAAGATTATAATGGAGTAACTTAAAAGGAAAAGAACTAGAAGATTAAGAGGAACTAAAGGAGAGATGAACATGTTTGGCTAGTTGACACGACCGACAAATGTAAGGATTATGAGAATCTCTATTACAAGGTATTGAAAAATCACTAAGTGTTGGTAACACATTATTATTGGGATGGCCGATACGTTGGTGCCACAGATCAACAGAGGCCACCATGCACGTGGGAGGTGCAGCGGTAGGGACACCATGGAGGGAATATAGATCACCAGAGCTATTGAAGCGTGCGATCTCATCCTTAGTCTGATAATCCTTCATAGATAAACTTGACAGAAACATGATTGTCAGAGGTGAATTGGCAAACAGAAATCAGATTTTCATCAGAGCGGGAGCGACAAGAACATCACAAAGTCAAAGGTTTGGTTGGAGATTGCATTTGAGCCTGGTCGACACAATAAATAGGAATAGATGATCCATCACCAAGAGTAATCGAAATAAAATACGAAGGTGTGGAAGAAGAATGCAAATTACTTGATGTAGACATATGACTAGAAGCACCAAAATCGAAAATCCAATCCGTACCTGAGTTCCCTTGAGAATAAAAATTGTTCATGGTTTGTAGAAAAGCATCTTGGTCCAAGATCAGAGTCTAAGTAGAGGTCGGTGTAGACATGAGAGTCGGCTGCTCTGGTGGCATCGGCAGAAGAGCCGACATCGGCATGAAGTGAGAGCCACCATCATTCTAGTTCGGCATGTAGGGGGATGATGTAGAACCATAGGATGCATAGGGAGTGGCGTTTTACACTAGTGTGAAAAGTCTTATCCACAGGGCCCATATCCGTGGTGCACATAAGAAGGTTTCCCCAAGGGTACTTATCCGTGGCGCACTGATACGTCAGAAACATATATATAATTTTTGATGTTTCATGCTTGTTTAGTATCTACTTTACTTTGCTTTGTCCATACTTTGAGGTACTTTTCATATGTTTTCTGGTACTAACCTATTAACAAGTTTCCATAGTGCCTGTTGCCTGATTTCAAATGTTTTTGGATCCAGAAAGGATAGTAAGGAAATATTCGCGGAATTGGACAGGACAAAAGCCAAAGTCAATATTTCACCGAGAAGAACACATAGTCCAGAGGAGAGACGGAGGGGTGCCACGAAAATGTATAAGAAGCCCCCAATGCCTATAAGAAGCCCCTGATGCCTAAACCCTACGGACCTGATAAATATTCCACAAAAACGTATGTAGCCGCCTCCACCATCGTCCCTAGATCGGGGGGATCTAAAGCTCTTCCCGGCACCCTTCCGAAGGGGAGATCATCCCGGAGGCCTTCTTCTTCATCATGTCAACCTCCGGTATGAAGCATGGGTAGTTCCACCTTGGACTACGGGTCCATGTAGTAGCTATATGGTTGTATCTCCTCCTTGTGCTTTCATGTCTAGATCTTGTGAGCTCCGTTCATGATCAAGATCTCATCTATTTGTAATCATGGATGTTTTGTTTGCGGGGATCCGATGGATATTGAGGTTACTATATTAGATTGATTAATGGTTTTGTCTTATTGATTCTATCATGTCTGTGTTGTTTGTGATCTTGCATGCTCTCCGTTGTTAGTAGCTATCTTGGCCAAGTGGTTGCTAGTGACTCCGAGAGGGGGTATTTATGCTCGATAGTGGTTCATGCCTCTATTTAATCAAGGGAAGTGACATAAATCTCGAAGGTTGTAGATGTGTTGTTGCCACTAGGGAGAAAACAACGGTCTCTTGTTCATGGAACAAGTGGTTTGTTTACCTTACACACTTTGCTTAAAGCAGTTGTCTGTTGCTTGCAACTTAATACTGGAGGGGGTTCGGATGATAACCTGAAGGTGGAGTTATAGTCATAGATGCAGTTGGATGGCGGTCTATGTATCTTGTTTTACTGCCCAATCAAATATCATAGGATCTTTATGTCTAGTATTGCATTGTTATGCCTTTCTCAGTCCTGTCAATTGCCCTGCTGTAGTTTGTTTACCGAGCATGCCATGTTTGTTTATCTAAGGAGAACACCTCTAGTGAAGTATGGACCCTGGTCCAATCTTTACCATTGATACATCTTCCACTTTTAATGTTTACTTGATGCAAACCATCATCACCTTCCACACCATACAGTTAATCCTTTGTTACATCAACCGGTGAGATTGACGACCTCACTGTTAGTTGGGGCAAAGTCTTGAGTCTGTGTTGTGCAGGTTTCCACGTTGCTTGTAACACCTTCGAGACGTTTACTTTCTCCTAATGGTACGATAACCTCGGTTTCTTACTGAGGGAAGACTTGCTGCTATGCTGCATTATACCTTTCTCTTGGGGTTTCCTGACGAAGCGCTCCACGTTGATGCTGCGCCATCAAGATTTTCTGGCGCCGTTGCCGGGGAGGCTAAGGACGTCTTCACAAGGGGAGTCCTCCTCAACCTTTCTCTTTACTTTGTTTTTGGTTTGCTTAGTTTCTTTTTCTTGGTTTTGTTTGCCTCTTTTTATCAAAAACTCCAAAAAAATAGTTTAAATTGATTTGCTTTCTCTTATCAAAAACACAAAAAAATTAGTTCCTGCTCTAGCTGCTACTGTTTTTAGCTTGCTCCACTTTTGCCAAAATGAACTCTACTGAGAACACCAAGTTGTGTGACTTCACTAGCACAAACAACAATGATTTACATAGCACTCCTATTGCTCCACCTGCTCCTGATGCTACCTTTTATGAAATTAAGCCTGCTTTGTTGAATCTTGTGATGAGAGAGCAATTTTCTGGTGCTAGTTCTGATGATGTTGCTGCCCATATCAACAACTTTGTTGAACTTTGTGAGATGCAAAAGTATAAGGATGTAGATGGAGATATTATTAAGCTCAAGTTGTTTCCTTTCTCCTTGAGATGAAAAGCTAAAGAATGGTTGCTATCCTTGCCTAGAAATAGTATTGATTCTTGGATTAAGTGCAAAGATGCTTTTATTGGAAAGGACTACCATCCTGCTAAGAATATATCCATGAGAAGTGATATTATGAAATTTAAACAACTTGATAATGAACATGTTGCTCAAGATTGGGAAAGAATGAAATCTTTGGTTAAAAATTGTCCCACTCATGGACTTACTGCTTAGATGATTATCCAGACTTTTTATGCAGGTTTGAACTTCTCTTCAAGAAACCTATTGGATTCAGTTGCTAGAGGTACCTTTATGATCATCATCTTGGGTGCTGCAACAGAAATCCTTGATAATATGATGGTTAATTATTCTGAATGGCACACTGAGAGAGCTCCACATGGTAAGAAGGTAAATTCTATTGAAGAAACCTCCTCTTTGAGTGATAAGATAGATTTTATTATGGCTATGCTTGTTAATGGGAAAGCTCCTTTAGATCCAAATAATGTTCCCTTAGCCTCTTTGGTTGCTCAAGAAGAGCAAGTTGATGTGAACTTCATTAGAAACAACAATTTTGGCAACAATACTTATGGTAATAACTATAGGCCTTATCCTCACACTATTCTGGACTGATATGTGGAATGATAGTTGCCTTGCACATAAGCTTCCTCACCTCCTCTCATATGCAAAAGACCCTCACATCTCTGTCAGTGAGTTCCGGCATACTGCAAATACTCAGGATCTCTTTTATCTTCCTTTGTCCCAACAAGCTTATCAGGAATACCAAAGTCTTGATCAAATTCTCAATTCTGGCAGGGAACGGGAATCTGATTGTTGGTCTTACATTTGGGGCAGTAATTTTTCGGTCAAAAAGGCTTACTGCTCTTTAGTCGGTTACCAACCAATGCAGCCACATTTCTCTTGGATATGGAAATCTTCTTGTCAACAAAAGCACAAGTTCTTCTTCTGGCTCTTACTGCTTGATAGACTCAACACAAGAAATCTTCTGAAAAGGAAATGTTTTTCTCTGGCATCTTATGATTGTGTCTTCCAGGGCTGCAATAGTGAAGAAACCAGTTTACATTTGTTTTGGGAATGCCCCTTTGCAAGAGCCTGCTGGGCTGAAATTTCACAGGTCAATTTGGCTACTCAAAGCATCTTTACAGTTTTAGACAGTATTAAAAAAGATCTCAAGGTCCCTTTTGCAATGGAAATTCTGATTATTGGAACTTGGAGCCTCTGGATTTGCAGAAATAATGAAATTTTCAACAATCAGCATGCATCGATGGAGACCTGGAAGGCTATTGTAGCTCAGGAATTAAGATGGGTCCTTTATAGAATCAAGAAGAAGTATTATCAGGGTCTTAAGATTTGGATTGAAATCAATTTAGACAGGAGATAGTTGTTTAGCATGTTATCCCTCTTTTTTTGAGGTGGAATTTGGTTGTAAATATTCTTTTGTAAATCTATATAATCTATAAAAGTTGCAGCGGGGTTTTTTTGCCCTACTGTTTTACCCTCAAAAAAATAGGCCTTATCCTCCTAATAATGGAAATACTTATCATTGTAGATCTGGAATGCCTAGTGAAGATAGGATTCTAGAAGTTGAAAGATCCACTAAAAACTTTATGCAGATGCAATATGAGCAAAACAAGATATTCACTAAAACTATGGAAGAACAATCTGTTATCTTGAAAAACATTAGTCATCATCTTGAGAATATGAATAGAGAAATTCCTAGTTTACAGTCAAAAATTTTGAGTGCTGATAAAAATATCTCCTCTTTGTCTGAAGCATAGTACTCTTTGATTAATAAAATGACTGCTAAAACTGAAACCATGGAAAGTACCTTTGGTGCTACTCATGCCATACAATTTACTATTGATGAAAATGTTAGACTATTAGCCCAACTTCATGCTAAGTGGGAAAGGGAAGCTGAAATTGATAGAAACAATAGTGTGTGCACCATCACCACTAATATGGATACCAATAAACCACAAGAAGTCCCTATTCCTCCTCCAACAATGCCTAAGCCCAATGAGTCTACTACTAGTGATGCTAAGTTTGATTTTGATCTTGACGGCTGCAATATTTCTGAAGTGATTATTTTGTTCCTGCTACAACTTGCTAGAAGTACTGATGATAGTGATATGCATGTTGCTTTCACCAAACACATTACATATGCTCTTGTTAAGATTAAGAAACAGAAGTTAAAACACAAAACTTCTATTCCTAGGAAAGTAGAAGATAGTTGGGAACCCATTATCAATATGCAAGTGAATGACTTTGATCTCAAAGCTTCATGTGATCTTGGTTCTAGTGTCTCTATTATGCCTAGGAAGATTTATGAAATGCTTGATTTGCCACCTTTGGAAGATTGTTATTTGGATGTCCCACTTAATGATAACGCTAAGAAGAAACTCATGGGGAGTGTTAATGATGTTCTCATTATGTTTAACAATGCTTATGTCCCTGTTGATTTCTATGTTTTGGACGTTGAATACAATGCTTCTTGTCCTATTATTTTGGGAAGACATTTTCTTAGAACTGTTGGTGCCATCATTGATATGAAAGAAGGTACCATTAAATATCAATTTCCATTCAAGAAAGGTATTGAACACTTTCGTATGAGGAGAGAGAAGTTGCTTTTTGCGCTCCTCCTTTGAAAGCAAGGTTTGATGTTAATGCTTCTTCATTTGAAAATACTTTATTTCTTGCTTCTTGTGCCTAACATAAAGGCGTTAAAGAAAAGTACTTGTTGGGAGATAACCCAAGAGTTTCCTTGAGTATTGGAAGTTATTACTTCAGTAATAACCTCTTCTTATCCTTTTTGGTTGCTTTTTGTGCCAAGAATAACCTCTAATGAGAGGGAAATAAGATTTGGGGAGTTGTTGTCCCGAAACAGATTTCTGTCCTCCACCATAAAAATTCATGAGGAGTCTCTATATGTCGGATTGATCTGAAAGTTGGCGATAAATCCCCCAGTATGTTAGATAACTTTCCTTAGTGCAACACTTTTTATTTGAGAAACATAAGGTCTTCAAAAAAATCGGTTTCTACCTGCTGGTCTGTTTTGACAGATTTCTGCCATTATTTACATTTGCTTCTTATTGATTCCTTTCTGGGTTCTTTTTGGGAAGACCTTTTTGAAAGAGTTGCTACAGTAGCTTGTGTTTTTAGTGAAATTTTTGTTGTTCTAAAGCTAAACCCAAGGGTCTATTATCTTTTGAATACACTAATGTTGCTAATGAAGATTGTGTGAAGTTTTGTATGAAGGAAAAATTTCAGGTGTAGAGAAAGAATGATGTAATGAGATGAAGAATGGACAAAAGATGAATCTTGGGGATGACACCCCGGTGTCTCCCCAAGAAATATCCAAGAGGTACAAGTGTCAGAGCTTGGGGATACCCAAGGCATCCCCTTCTTCATCAATAAAAAGCTCAGGTCTTTCTAGACACTTCGTTTTTATTGTTCCATGCACTGTTGTGTTGTTCTTGGAGCGTCTTAGTTTTTTTTATTTGCTTAGTTTGTTTATATTGCTTGAATAAAGTAGTTTGGAACTCCGTTCTCTCTGTTTTGTTTCAAATAAGTTGATTGGTGTTGGAAAGGAGTAGAACGTTCTTTCTTGAAAGTGCAAGAGGAGCTTGCATTGACTGCGACTTAGACTTTAGCATGTCATACTAGGTGTTGTTTTGACCTTATTCTTAGTGATTATTGCTTTAGCATGACTTCTTCCAAACAATTGGGATTGCTTAGTGTGCCTTGAAGGAATCATGCGTTGTTTTAGCATGCAAAAGAATAGTATTGTGGTATTCTCCTTTGATTCTTTGTTTGGGTTGACTTGGCACGTGCTCACACCATTTTATGACTATGAACAAGTCACCACAGCCTCTATGATCATTTAGTCCTTGACTTGTAGTACCACTCTATGCTTTGATTAGTAATGTTTTGTCGCTCTACATGATTATGACCATTATTGGTCTCTTAGTTGGTTACTCCCAGTCTTTTGCTAGCCTCCACTTGTATGAGTAAGCTCTACTCATGCTTCCAACTCCCAAGAAACCAAGTTATTATAAAGTGTCCACTATAAATTCTTATGCATGGTGTGTTACACCATTCCAAGTATATTCTTGTTTTCATCTATCTTCCAATTAAAAAGTATTTTGTTATGTGAAAATTTAGTGATTAAAGCTCTCACGAACTTGATGGCACACTTTATATTCCTTGCCCCTAATAAACTTGAACCATTGTGTCATCTATGTTGTCTATGCTTGCACTTATACGTTGGAATTAGCAGAACCATGTTGTCATGGGTAACATTTTCAAAATTGCACTTGTACTTTGTACACAGTTGATATCATGCTCTTTTGTCTATGGATGTCGTCGGTGTGAAATAAAAAGGGAGCTTGTAATTCCATGGAGTTATGTATTTTGTGTTAGAGAAACGCCTAGGCCGCTAGCCTAAGCCATGCCTAATCATGGTGGAAACTTGCAGCATCACCATAATAAGCAATCTGTGAAGCATCCTAATAAAAACATATGCCAATAGCAAATAAAAAGATCACTGAGATGCTCATTGTCTGCTTGCCTTGTCATTTTGGTTATGGGATAGCTCATGTACCATGTGTAAGGGGTACCCTGTTGGTGGTTCTCTATGATACACATGTACTTACTATCACAAGAACTTACAGGTGACTAAAGTTGAGTAGCATGAGGTGCGACCCTCGTATTCAAGGGATATGAGATTGCCAACTTATACTTTGTCAAGCATATACTCCATAGTTTGCTCACTTTAAACTTAATCACTTTGAGATGCTTATGATAGGGCAATGAGGGCTGAAAGCTAACAAGTACCATATTTTTTGGAAGCTCTTTTTGAAACTTGGAATCCCTTCTTCCCTTTATGAAGGGACTTTCTTCCACTATTATATTGAGTCTCCACCTTCTATCCTTAGGCACCAGTTAAGAGAGCATAGTTGCCATTCTTAGTTCTATGTGTAGTGTCCCAAAACTTATTGATTGATGCATATTGTTGATATTTCTTATTCTTGTGCTATTTTATCTAGTCACTCTTATGATCCTTGAAGGTGTCCTATGCATCTATTTGCTACTCCATGAGGGACAAGCTGAATGCCACTATGCCATGTTTTCTGTATGTGAAACAAACAAAGTTTTTCAATGCATGTTATTCATGATCTTTGTTTGTAGCCTTTCATGTTTCATGAATAGCTACTATGTCTAATTGTTAGAACTCCACCTTTCATGCACATGTTTTGAGTTCTTTGATCCCAGCTTTCAATGCTTGCAAATGGTTTGATCTTGGTTTTGATGGTGCATGTCACCTCAAAAATTATTCTTTTATCACTTACGTACTTGAGGACGAGCAGGAGTTAAGCTTAGGGATGCTTGATACGTCGGAAACATATCTATAATTTTTGATGTTCCATGCTTTTTTATTATCTACTTTTCTTTGATTTGTCCACACTTTGAGGTGCTTTTCATATGTTTTATGGTACTAACCAATTAACAAGTTGTCACAGTGTCAGTTGCCTGTTTTCTGCTATTTTTGGTTCCAGAAAATCTAGTAAGAAAATATTCTCGGAATTGGACGAGACAAAAGCCAAAGTAAATATTTCTGTCACATCCCAAAATTCTCCTAATTTTGGAATGTGAAATAAATAAATAAGTTTGATTGATTGTTTGACTATGTTGAAAATTCTCAAAGAGAAGAAACTTTTTGAATAGAAAATCCTCTCAACCTTGAATTCAAAATCTTATATTCTTTTGTTATGACCTAAGTAGCCATATAGGCAAAAGGGAATGGATTGATTATGGATTGTAGAATTGGTGTGCAAGATTTCAAAATGAAAATCATGAAGCATTCATAAGCATTTCATTACATCCATGCAAAGTTCTCACAAACTGAATCCAAATCTTGGTATCTAAATCCTATAGTTCATTCGCCCAAATATTCCTAAAGGTAATTAAATTGAATTTATAAAACTCACAGTTGCTAAGGAATAAATTATTGATAATTATAGCCGAAAGAGATCCAATTAATATTACAAAATTTTAGGAACAAAATTGAGCTCATTTGGAGCTATTATGAAAAAGTTATGGAATAAATACAAACAAATAAAGATATAAATAAAATGAAATATACAAGGATTTATGAATCCAATATTTGCAAACTAGTAAAAAGATTATAAATATGATCCTACAATGATCTATTCGATTTTAGAAAATTTTAGAAATAAGAATCATATCATTTGGAGTCCGTATGCAAAAGATATGAGGGAAACAAGTAAATAGAAAAAGAAAAGAAAAAAAAAGAAAAACTAACGGGCCGATGGCCAAGCAAGGGACCGACCGAACCAGCTAGGTACGCGCGCACATAGCTAGCCCTGCTTTAAAAAGCGTGCGAAACAATTTTGTCAAACCTATCTCTATTCAAACTGCTATAACTTTTTATCTACAACTCCGAATCAATTTCCGTTTGTTTCTACTTGTTCCCTACTCCAAGACCTATCTCTACACCATCCTAAATATCTATATAAACTCGTGGAGCCACAGCTGTACGAGTTTATCTTCTCGAAATCCCGAATCTACACATGCTTGAACCTTATTTCGCTTTTTAACCCATCTAGACTTCGTTGTTTGCCTTCGGCCAAAAAACGAAAGTTGTAGAACTCATAAAAATCTTTCAATCCTAACAAACCTCACCTATTTTCATCCACCAAAGCCGAGGAATTTTGTATCGCAATATTTCAGATATGACGGTGTAAATCCAAGATGTACTCGCGCTCGTTTTTTTAAATCCAAATTCTTTTGGTGAGAAGGTAGGACTAATGATTCCCCACAACATTCATGTTGTAAGTTTTTCAATTTGGCCTACATATTTGTCTCTCTAACACTAATCTCTTTCTTGTCTATTTTAAACCAAAATCGGGTCAATCCCCTCTCCTAACCACTAGATCTCATCCCAACGGCCAGGATTGGATCGATTCCTCGAAGGGGTACGAGCCAACTGGATCTCGCCATGTGTCAATTGTCAGGTCCGTATCTAGTCCCAGTCAGCATGCAAAGTCAACCTGTCCAGTCAGCGGAAGATTCTCTGGAATATTCCGTTCGAATTTAAAATTGCACATTATAGATCTAACTTGTAAAATTCATTAGAAATTCATACCACGTCCAAAAATTGTGTATAATATATCAAATTGAATATAATTTTACGTAGAATCATCTTATCAGAATAGATCCAACATTTACAGTACGTACTTACTGTAATAATTTAGTTAGTTTTAATGGTCTTTTAGGTTAATAAATTCATAAGAAATTATCTGTAACTCCAAAAAATATGAACAATATAAGAAACTGAAGCTACTATAATGTAGATTAATCATATCTGGTTGGATCCAGCTTTTGCAGACTATTTACCCCGTAGCAATTTAATTGGTTTTAATGGCTTTATAAATCATTAAATTCATAGTAAATTAATTGTTTGTCACAACAATATAAATGATATACCGATGGAAAGCAGGTTCCATGTAGATCATCAATATGCAAATGGTTCAGGCAAATACTGTAAGGTTTCGCAGCAATTAAATAAATAGTTTAATGGCTTATTTAGAGTAATAAATTCATAAGAAAACAAATACTGCTCAGAAAATTACAAATAATATGTCCCTGGAATCACAATTCCGTGGAGATTACAGATATAATTTTAGTTTGATTTGTAGGCAACAGAAACTATATGAATCATTTAAAACCCATTAAACACTATTTAAATCATACAAAATGATCTATAACTCCGATTAGGGTGAATCCAACGCCTACTGGTTCGTATTAACGTTCTCTATCCAGTGAACGAAAGAAACAAATTTAATTCGACAGTTAGAACAGGCGTTACAACAGAACTATTAAAACCCCGATATTGGCAAGTAATTATTAATAACAAGTACTCCATTGCATTAATTGGTCTCTTTCATGCATCATATACTTCAGTATTGTTTAGAGAACTAAAATAACAACCATTGTGACTTATTAAATTGTCATGCATGCATTTTTTGTATTTGTTTGATCTCTATGTGCTATTGTTTATGTTGTATGCAATTGTTTGATCGATAGATTACGAGGAGTGCAACGTGTGTGATTGCAACAACTATGATTGCAAGTATTATGGTTATGACGAGTGCAACCATTATATCTATGAGGATTGTGAGGATTATCTAATCGACTACATCTACAACAAAGGCAGGCGGTGCTATCTTGGTCATAAATGTCCTACCGTTTTCGTATGCATTATAGATGTTTTTGTAGAATTGCATATGTAGGAATTGATGTGTATATACTATGCTATGTCCCATATTATTCCCTAATATTCCTTGTTTTTGAGCCATCGTATTGGTAGATTGCTTAGCTATTCTATTTAAACGAGGAAGGGAATCATACCATGAAAAGTTATTTGTTTTGAAAAGATTTTATTTTGTTAAATAACAAACCAACATGATTTTAATGAACCACCTGGGCGGAATGACATTGATTGGGTCATCGAGTGTGGATTATGGTGGGGAATGTCGCCCAGGACACTGAGAAAGGATTCGTTTCTTTGTTTGGTAGCTTTCATGTGCAACCATGTGCCAATAATGAAATGGGCGGTTGGTTGGACTCGTTAGGTTGTGGTAACTCGAACACACATATCCAGAGATGTAGATAGTGTAGGTTGGACCGGTGCGTGTCGGATTTGGGGAGCTACTTCCCGAACGGTTCCTTCTTGGACTTCTCCCTATCATCACCCAATATGAGAGTGGTGGTACGAGCTGGGCTGGCCAAGTCACATGGAAAAAGTGTACTAACCCCTGCAGGGTGTATAAACTAATTGATTAGCCGTGTCCCCGGTTATGGACAATTCGAGCGACCTGATACTGATGCTATGATATTTCTCACTCATCCTTATTTCTTAATTAGTTCAAACTTGTTGGGTGAACATAATTGGGTAGGAGCACCTGGGAGTGAACCAGAGTGTCCTATTTATCGTATTGGAAAACTACTTTGTTATAAATGTTAGGATAAAACTGTTGCTTTATGCAAATGAGCCCGAACTCCACTTGGCCAAATAAGCATGTAGTTGATAGATATGTTGTTAACCACTTTAGCCTACTTGCCATACATTCAATGTATTGACCATTTATGGCTGCAACGTTTCATGTTGCAGGTTATATCGTATCTGAGTGATCGTTCATAGGTCGCGATACTCCACTCAACAATTGTTCACCTGTGGCACATTTGGAGGATGGAGATCTACCTTGTATTCGTTTTCTGTTGTGTACTTAAATAAATAATGTAAATTCTGGATCATATTCGTTGTATTTATGATGGACAGTTATATTTGGTATCATTTTGTACTGTGTGTTCCAGTGAACCGATCCAGGGATTGGCACTATACACATGAACTCAGCCCTATCAGGAGAGGCTGTTACAAGATGGTATCAGAGCTGTGTGTTGACTGTAGGATCGTGACCTTAGAAATGGATTAGCAATAAGAGACCTCTATTAGGAGAACTATCATATTTTCTACTTATTAGATGTTCTTATATTCCTTGTCTATCTTTTCTATAACCTCTTCTTGTTCAAAATTTATAGTTGTCCATTCTTATGATACCTATATGAGAGTTAGCATATAAGTAAAACAATAAATAAGATAAAATAAATTAACATCTCACCAAGTTTGGGTAGGTCTGGACCACCATATTTTATCTCTTTAGGAGATCATCGCTATCGTGTTAGCATATTGTTCTTACCAACTTATGTGGTATGACAATATAGGTTGCTTGTTTGGTTGTACTGAACCGTATCGTTTGATGCTTTGTTTAGGATCTGTTGTTTTAAAACTCTAAAGTTGCTGGAGTTTTCGTGTGGTTTTAAAATCATTTTAATGGTGTAATTTGATTGAAATTCGAGAGATTACTGCTGCAGTTTTCTGCCTGACCTGTTGTACCGCGCGATTTTTCATATTTTATTGGTAACTCAGAAAAATCTGAACAAATAGGATCTGGAGCATAATTACCTGTAGTACGTGCACAAAAATTGGCTAAAATTCCTGACGGGTTTATGTCGGTCAGAAAAATTCGTGAAGTCTGTTGTACCGTTTTGACAGATTTTGTTTATTGCTTATATGTTGCTATGTTTTACTCTAGTATTGTTCCCAATACTTTCAAACTATTTTGTGGTTATATACTACTAATTTTATACATCTGTAATTTTATTATACAAGTGTTTGCTTGTGTGTTGATTCCTTATGATTGTTTGTTTGTTTGTGACATTGAATGCTTCATGTAGTGATGGGTAGGATTATTTTCTTAGTCGTTTCTTTCCTATAGAATCTATTCTTCCCTATCTTGAACCCTTGGAGATATAATGATGTGGTAAGTGGAAGGTTTGACAACACAATGCATTTAGGAAGGAGAATGCTTTACCTAATGAAAAAAAAAGTGGGAGTATGAAGTGTTGAAATGATGTTATGTAGTAGATTACGTAACCTGAAAGTTGAAGTATCGATAGTTTAGTTTTAGTAGTAGCTTTGTTGATTGAATACATGGGAGTATATATAGAGCATTAGTTCATGCCCATGAAAACATTTTTCAAGACAAGTGAGAATGCCCGAGTGATAGAAAAACGTGATTCACCTATATCCTGATATAGGGTAATGATTTGTGTGCAGGATGGATTAATCACCATTACTACTACTCTTATTATTCGCTCTTGTACTGTTGGCTTTGTGAATCTTGAGTGCCCTTTTCAACCTTAGCAAAGAGTCGATGTTGAGCCTAAACCCTAGAAAGGTATATTGTTACACCCTTCTAAAAGCATCCATTCCTAAGCATAGGAACGTACGGTAAGGATGAATCCCAACCGTGAATTATGGGCACCGTGAAGTAAACATTCCCTATTTTCCCACCATGAGAGTTTTGCTAGTTTAAGAAGTGCTTTCTCGGAAACTATCAATCATGATGTTTAGAATGTGCTAGAGACATTGTGCCAATAAAAGTATAAATGAGAACCAATCTGAGCTAAGTGAATCCTCGAGAAATGACCTAGTCAATTTTATTTTAAGGGCGGTAGCATCCTAATGGATCCCGAACCGTTCTTCCTATCTAGCCTTCCCAAATCTCGGGACGAGATTTATTTTAAAGGTGGTAGTCTGTCACATCCCAAAATTTTCCTAATTTTGGAATGTGAAATAAATAAATAAGTTTGATTGATTGTTTGACTATGTTGAAAATTCTTAAAGAGAAGAAACTTTTTGAATAGAAAATCCTCTCAACCTTGAATTCAAAATCTTATATTCTTTTGTTATGACCTAAGTAGCCATATAGGCAAAAGGGCATGGATTGATTATGGATTGTAGAATTGGTGTACAAGATTTCAAAATGAAAATCATGAAGCATTCATAAGCATTTCATTACATCCATGCAAACTTCTCACAAACTGAATCCAAATCTTGGTATCTAAATCCTATAGTTGATTCGCCCAAATATTCCTAAAGGTAATTAAATTGAATTTATAAAACCCACTGTTTCTAAGGAATAAATTATTGATAATTATAGCCTAAAGAGATCCAATTAATATTACAAAATTTTAGGAACAAAATTGAGCTCATTTGGAGCTATTATGAAAAAGTTATCGAATAAATACAAACAAATAAAGATATAAATAAAATGAAATATACAAGGATTTATGAATTCAATATTTGCAAACTAGTAAAAAGATTATAAATATGATCCTACAATGATCTATTCGATTTTAGAAAATTTTAGAAACAAGAATCATATCATTTAGAGTTCGTATGCAAAAGATATGAGGGAAACAAGTAAATAGAAAAAGAAAAAAAACTAACGGGCCGGCGGCCCAGCAAGGGGCCGACCGAACCAGCCAGGCACGCGCGCACGTACCTAGCCCTGCTTTAAAAAGCGTGCGAAACAGTTTTGTCAAAACTATCTTTATTCAACCTGCTATAACTTTTTATCTACAACTCTGAATCGACTTCCGTTTGTTTCTACTTGTTCCCTACTCCAAGACCTATCTC
The DNA here is from genome assembly GCA_916181665.1 of Avena sativa. Taxonomy (NCBI): domain Eukaryota; kingdom Viridiplantae; phylum Streptophyta; class Magnoliopsida; order Poales; family Poaceae; genus Avena; species Avena sativa. Next base: position 256,176,585 of record OV702297.1, read on the forward strand.
TACACCGTCCTAAATCTCCATATAAACTCGTTGAGCCACAGGTGTACGAGTTTCTCTTCTCAAAATCCCGAATCTACACATGCCCGAATCTTATTTTGCTTTTTAACCCATCTAGACTTTGTTGTTTGCCTTCGGCCAAAAAACGAAAGTTGTAGATCTCGTCGAAATCTTTCAATCTCGACAAACCTCACCTATTTTCATCCACCACAGCCGGAGAATTTCACACCGCAATATTTCAGATATGACGGTGTAAATCCAAGATGTACTCGCGCTCGTTTCTTCAAATCCAAATTCCTTTGGTGAGAAGGTAGGACTAATGATTCCCCACAACTTTCATGTTGTAAGTTTTTCAATTTAACCTATGGATTTGTCTCTCTAACACAGATCTCTTTCTTGTCTATTCTGAGCCAAAATCGGGTCAATCCCCTCTCCTAACCACTGGATCTCAACCCCACGGCCAGGATTATATCGATTCCTCGAAGGGGTACGAGCCAACCGGATCTCACCATATGTCAATTGTCAGGTTAGCATCTAGTCCCAGTCAGCATGCAAAGTCAACCTATCTAGTCAGCGGAATATTCTCTGGAATATTTCGTTCGAATTTAAAATTGCACATTATAGATCTAACTTGTAAAATTCATTAGAAATTCATACCACGTCCAAAAATTGCGTATAATATATCAAATTGAATATAATTTTACGTAGAATCATCTTATCAGAATAGATCCAACCTTTATAATACGTACTTACTGTAATGATTTAATTAGTTTTAATGGTCTTTTAGGTTAATAAATTCATAAGAAATTATCTGTAACTCCGAAAAATATGAACAATATATCAAACTGAAGCTACTATAATGTAGATTAATAATATCTGGTTGGATCCAGCTTTTGTTGAATATTTACCCCGTAGCAATTTAATTAGTTTTAATGGCTTTATAAATAATTAAATTCATAGTAAATTAATTGCTTGTCACAAAAATGTAAATGATATATTGATGGAAAGCTGGTTCCATGTAGATCCTCAATATGCAAATGGTTCAGGCAAATACTGTAACGTTTCATAGCAATTAAATAAATAGATTAATGTCTTATTTAGAGTAATAAATTCATAAGAAAACAAATACTGCTCAGAAAATTACAAATAATATGTCCTTGGAATCACAATTCCGTGGAGATTACAGATATAATTTTAGTTTGATTTTTAGGCAAAATAAACTATATGAATCATTTAAAACCCATTAAACACTATTTAAATCATACAAAAAGATCTATAACTCCGATTAGGGTGAATCCAATGCCTACTGGTTCGTATTAACGTTCTCTATCTAGTGAACCCAAGAAACAAATTTAATTCGATAGTTAGAACAGGCGTTACAACAGAACTATTAAAACCCCTATATTGGCAAGTAATTATTAATAACAAGTACTCCATTGCATTAATTGGTCTCTTTCATGCATCATATACTTAAGTATTGTTTAGAGAACTAAAATAACAACCATTGTGACTTATTAAATTGTCATGCATGCATTTGTTGTATTTTTTTGATCTCTATGTGCTATTGTTTATGTTGTATGCAATTGATTGATCAATAAATTACGAGGAGTGCAACGTGTGTGATTGCAAGTATTGTGGTTATGACGAGTGCAACCATTATAACTATGAGGATTGTGAGGATTATCTAATCGACTACATCTACAACAAAGGAACGTGGTTCTATCTTGGTCATAAATGTCCTACCGTTTTCCTATGCATTGTAGATGTTTTTGTAGAATTGCATATGTAGGAATTGATGTGTATATGCTATGCTATGTTCCATATTATTCCCTAATATTCCTTGTTTATGAGCCATCGTATTGGTAGATTGCTTAGCTATGCTATTTAGACGAGGAAGGGAATCATACCATGAAAAGTTATTTGTTTTAAAAGGATTTTGTTTTGTTAAATGACAAACCAACATGATTTTAATGAACCACCTGGGCGGAATGGCATTGATTGGGTCATCGAGTGTGGATTATGGTGGGGAATATCGCCCAGGACACTAAGAAAGGATTGGTTTTTTTGTTTGGTAGCTTTCATATGCAACCATGTGTCAATAATGAAATGGGCGGTTGGTTGGACTCGGTAGGTTGTGGTAACTCGAACACACGTATCCAGAGATGTAGATAGTGTAGGTTGGACCGGTGCGTGTCTGGTTTGGGGAGCTACTTCCCGAACGGTTCCTTCTTGGACTTCTCCCTATCATCACCCAATATGAGAGTGGTGGTACGAGCTGGGCTGGCCAAGTCACATGGGTAAAGCGTACTAACCCCTACAGGGTGTATAAACTAATAGATTAGCCGTGTCCCCTGTTATGGACAATTCGAGCGACCTGATACTGATGCTATGATATTTCTCACTCATCCTTATTTCCTAATTACTTAAAACTTGTTGGATGAACATAATTGGGTAGGAGCACCTGGGAGTGAACCAGAGTGTCCTATTTATCGTATTGGAAAACTACTTTGTTACAAATATTAGGATAAAACTGTTGCTTTATGCAAATGATCCTGAACTCCACTTGGCCAAATAAGCATGTAGTTTATAGATATGTTGTTAACCACTTTAGCCTACTTGCCATACATTTAATGTATTAACCATTCGTGGCTGCAACGTTTCATGTTGCAGGCTATATTGTATCTGAGTGATCGTCCTTAGGTCACAAGACTCCACTCAACAATTGTTCGCCTGTGGCACATTTGGAGGATGGAGATCTACCTTGTATTCGTTTTCTGCTGTGTACTTAAATAAATAATGTAAATTCTGGATCATATTCGTTGTATTTATGATGCACAGTTATATTTGGTATCATTTTGTACTATGTGTGCCAATGAACTGATCCAGGGATTGACACTATACACAAGAAATCTCTAAGGTTGTATATGTGTTGTTGCCACTAGGGAGAAAACCGTGGTCTCTTGTTCATGGAACAAGTGGATTGTTTACCCTATACACTTTTCTTAAAGCAGTTTTCTGTTGCTTGCAACTTAATACTGGAGAGGGTTCGGATCATAACACAAAGGTGGACTTCTAGTCATAGATGTAGTTGGATGGAGGTCTCTGTATCTTGTTATATTGCCCAATCGAATCTCATAGAATCTTTATGTCTAGTATAGCATTGTTATGCCTTGCTCAGTCCTGTCAATTGCCCTGCTATAATTTGTTTACCCATCATGACATATTTGTTTATCTAAGGAGAACACTTCTAGTGAACTATGGACCTCAGTCCAATCTTTACTATTGATACATCTTCCACTGTTACTGTTTCCTTGCTGCAAACCATCATTACATTACACACCATACAGTTAATCCTTTGTTACAGCAAACCGGTGAGATTGACAACCTCACTGTTAGTTGGGGCAAAGTCTTGACTTTCTGTTGTGCAGGTTTCCACGTTGCTTGCAACACCTTTGAGACGTTTCCTTCCTCCTACTGGTTCGATAACCTCGGTTTCTTACTGAGGGAAGACTTGCTGCTGTGTTGGATCATACCTTTCTCTTGGGTTTCCCGACGAAGCGCTCCACGTTGACGCAGCGCCATCACGCACGTCGTCGCCGGTGCGCCACTGACATGCACTTATCTGTGGCGCATGGCAAGGCCGGTGCGCCGTAGAGAAGTTGTCCCCACAGCTAGTTGTCGACCGTGTCCCATTGCATGTATATCTGTGGCGCACGGAATACACGTGCGCCACTGACTTTGGACACTTTATTCCATTTTGAGGCATCTATCAGTCATATATCACTTCACCATGTGCTTAATTTGGAATGTATCACTTCACCATCACTTCTGCATGTTATGAATATTCTGCATGTTATAGAAATATATAGGGACTGTTGCCTTGTCTATGTGTGCAATCACTACTTCTTTGTCCATATTACTAGATGACCCGGTGCGCCACTGGTGCCGAGGACGAAAGCGAGACACTATTTTATTCACAAATTTAATCATTTGAAAATGAACCGCACTGAACAAAGTTGAGTAACTTATATGTAACTTGCACCTACAACTATAGTTGAAGTAATATTTGTTTTGATTAGTGATGAGAAAACCTATTATTTATGGATGTGTGTCATTCTAATTTGTCTCTTCTGGATCGAAAGGAATGGGATGGTTTTCTAAAAATATTCTTATGTTTCATTCATTGTTTAATTGATTGTTGATTGGAATTCCTTGTTTTGGGGAATCGATGCCTAGGTACTATTCTATTATGAGAACGGTCTTTTTTTTCGAGCTATTTGGCTATGTTATACCATCTTGTTCAGTAAAAGAAGGCGTATAATATTTTTGAAGCCAAACAATGTAAATTTAAGTAATTTTATACAAAAATCTATGAAGAAATATGATACATACCACATTTATATAATATGAAAATGCATGCCATGTTGTATCTATTGACATTTATTTTTCATGGTAGATGTTAGATCGTGTTCTCTAATAGCTTGATCAAAGGTAATTACATAAAATAGGTAGTACGTTTGCACAGTAAACAACACTTAGCTAATGAAATAGGAAGGATTTTCGCCCTTGGGGAAAATGTTGACTCGGCTGTAGACACGTATCAATGCAGGTAGGTCAATATGCCTCACGGCTGTCCATCCTCTAGCGTCGGATCCGTTCATAATACCCTAACAAAGTAGATATGGACGTTTCTTCCCCTCCGCTCCATGTTCCCACCATGCACCGATTTTGATATGTCACTCAACAACAATGGAGAGAGATTCATGCCAGAAAAGCGCCAACGATTGAGTCTCTTGAGAGAGATACTGAAGAGGATTTGTTGTAGCCGATCTTTCATTCGGAGTAGTGCTGTGAGCAGGTTCTGGCTTGCGACAGTGCAAATTCCAGCTGACTGTCCATGTGTTCGTCAATCAGAACATGCCTTCCTTCCTTGGCAACAAAACCTACCATGCTGAAAATATATCTTGAGCATGGATTTTTATACCTAACTAATGTACTTCCTATAACAAAATATCACATGTATACATCGTTGTGTGTGCATGGCTGAAAAAGGATGTGGAAAATATGTTGCTGAGAAAACCAGAGCATCCTTTTGTTTTTTTTTCTCCTTCTGCGTGAAAAACACAACCTCGAACTTATCCTACTACGCATTCGATGCTGCCTGCAGTTCTCACTGCTCCAAACTCCTCCCTCGCTACATGTGGCCACTATGAAGCCGGACATATATGAAAAATAGAATGATAGAATGCATGAATCACACACAGGTCACCAAATCTAAGCCAGGAACGATTATCAACAAGAAGTTAGCTTTGCAATGAATCACCTATCAGAATGATTGTCATAAACAAGCAGCTTAGCTTTGCACTCAAATTATCAATAATTCATTCATTCAAATTACTAACTACATATATTATTGTATTCATCAAGGGAACATAGACGGTTCACTAAATTACGTGTAACATCTTAGAAGAGATCTTCAAAAAAGATATGTCAGCATTGGCATCAAGTGTCAACAGAAGACCTATCAAACAACATGCATGATCTGATAATTTAGTAGAAGCTATAGATATGATACATAGCAGATCATGGATACAAATATACATCGCGGACCACGGCGGAGCTTTAGAACAAATATACATCCTGGATACAAATATACATCAACACTCACTGGACATTCAAATCATGCAAGATCACAGGAACCACACGCACATGCCTCACACTCAGAGAAACAAATTAGAATGAGATATCGTACTATCGTACCTTCAGGGTCAGGTTAGATGATTTCTCCTAGAATCACCATCTCATCAGTACGGTCTAGATCTTATAGAACTCAATATGCTCTGCCTACCCACTGCCAATAGCAACTACAACTATCATATACCAAGCTTGAATGATTTAGTATTGGAAATAAACAAGCAAACCGGAGAGGAGATTTACCAGATATAGCACCATATGAGGATAATGAACTGCTTCTGCTGCTCGGTGCAATGGAAATACCAGTAAGAAAATTCAGGAAATGGCAGCAGATTTAGAGATACAGAGACAAATAAGAGAGATAATGACATTTGGAGAAATAGCCATCTACAGACTCACGGAACATGCACTCGAAAAATGCATGTTCTGTATGATTATAGTTCAGTTTTAATAAATGTTTCTGTACAACAATTTCTAGTACTTGAAATTCCACACATTAAGGTTTTCTTCTATGCTCTCAACCAAACTAAACATCACTTGCTGTCATGGACCATTTACAAACCTATATTGCCAATGTTATAAAAACGCATCTAGCTTATTAAAATGCATCAAGCCAATGCCAATATATGGTTTATCCCTCAAGATCAGAATTCGTTATTTGATATAGTAAAACATAAAGTACATAGACATATGATTAAGAAGTAAGCTAATGAACCAAAAGGAGCAACACCCTATACCAAACCTGTTCCATGCTTGACATGCATCTAAATTCAGAAACAGATAATTACTCCACTTACTCAAAGCCTTTCACTCTCAGAGAAACAGAATAAATAAGTATGCCAAAATAATTATTATTGGCAGACATAGTAGGAATATTGGACAATAGGTTTGACAGAAAAAGACCAGAGATCAACGAAATAGCCTAGAAAAAACATTTGAAAGAGATAACACAAACTCATATCGGGATACTGAAAAAAAAAACTTCCCATGCTCATCTTTACCATACCAATATAAGCCTATTCCATATGATGACCAAAAAAGGGGAATATGCATTCTTAACTATATCCAAGACACCTGCTATTTTTGAGGAAGTAGATAACTGGATCCTTTGAAGTTTCAAACTAAAAGGTTACCTAGAAGTTTCTGTGGAAGAGTGTAGTTCATCAATGGACAGGAGGCGGTTAAATAACTGTTCTGCCAGCATATTTCTAAGCTATCTTTGTCCAGACGAATCAAAACCTACACCTTTTGCCGGACTGTACCCCGGTGAACAACCTGTAGCAAATCACTAATTCATTAGAGTATTAAAATTGTGAACAAAGAACTCTATGTGAATCAAGAACTCAAGGAAACAAACTAATAGTTGTAAAGGCAGAAAATAATACAACATAAACAATAATCGAGATAACATGGAGACAACCTCTCTCCCATAAAAATAGCAACATATATTAGGTAAAATAGGATGGGGTTAAATAACCTTTTTAAGGCATGCACATGAGATCCTGACAGGGAGGTCGAGGACATCCTTGCCCCATCCGCGCACGCCGGTGACGCACTCCACCGTCACTTTCATACATAGCTCGTAAATGCACATAGGCGAGAAGAAGAAAACCTCTATAGAAAAAAAACTCTGAACCAACAGAGGCCGACCTTGTAGAAATCCAGAGGCAGCTAGGCCTGTAGCATGCCGAAGAGATAACAATAAGAAGATGCACTTACCAAACCTAACAGTAGCAAGATATAACATTCCAAGAAACCTAAAGCTATTCTCCAAAGAAATAGAGCTACAAAAGCAGTGAGAACACGGCTAATACATGCACATATGCACCCAAGGCATCTTAAAAGCAGGAAGATAACATCCTAGAAATCCTAAACTTGCTGAGCTAGAAAAACATGAAGCACAAGAACCAAGCTCAAAGAATAGTTAGCGAAAGAGGCATGTAGTTAGGTCATAAAGCCACCCATATATATTCAATTTGGTATACCTGATTATTATCTATCTATTCCCGAAGCTAACCAAATATAAAGCCACCCATATACTGAAACACGAACTGTACTTGCAACCCCGAACAGGTCATTTTGGTATCCCTGATTATTATCTATCTATTCCCCAAGCCATCTACACACACCTCATACATGCACATATTCACAAGGAAAAAGAAGCAAACCTTGTCCGAAGGAAGCACCACAGAAGAAATCCCGAGACAACTAGACCTGCATCACATCGAAAAGCAAACAAAGGAAGATGTATAAGCCACCGGTAGCATCACAACCAATGTACCACCTAGATTCAAACAGCAGCAAGATTATAGACCAAGCAGCAAGAATATAGCCCAACATCCATGTATATCTGCACCCAAGCCATCTACACGCACCTCATATGGGACATGTGCACAAGGAAAAAGAGGCAAACATAATTTAATATTTCTTGCATATACATATAACTGAACTATATATAGGAAAATATGATGCGATAAGGAATCTATTTCTGAATATGCATAGGAAATCAGCTCAATATAACAAAAATCAAGCCACAAGTATCAAAGTAATACAACTCTCTCATTCTTCTACAACAAGAGCACATTTTGCAAATACATAAACCACGAATAAACCAGATATATTACATCACTGTCACTTAAATCATAAACTTCGGCAATCAATTTATATATCAAGAAACCAAGCACTGCCTCTTACCAAGCTCCAACCACTAACTGTTTGGTTACACTATTGTGATAGCTAATGCAACTTATCTGGACATGCTTTCTTAGTAATCCAGATCCAAACCTAACATTTTTTCAAAAAAAGATCTAAACCTAATATGTATATGGATAAGTCAATGACTTCTTTATACAAAAAACACTATCAACTTAATGTTCCTTCTATAACCCTGATACCCTCCACTTGTACCAAGAGTAGTGGAAATAACCAGATCTGCAACATAGTTCATGAATCTGCTTAAGCTTCAACAATCTCAAGTAGCACTGAGAAGTAATGAATCTTCCCAAAATATGAAACATGGGTCTTTCCTAGCACCCATCTAATGAAATCTTTCCTAACGAAATTAAAACTACAAAATAGAGAAGAAATAAAGAGCATTTCCACTCTTGAAATAGAGTGCACAACTTGAAGCTGCTGGTAAAGAACATTAAATCCTAAAAGAACCACAGTAAAAAAGAGGAAGAAACATAAACTATCATAAATCACACTGACCCAAACCGTAAATTTGGTGGTATTTACCAAAATGGAAAATTTGTAGCGAAAAGTATATGTAGGAACACATGCAAAACCTAAACCGTACACTCCCCGTCCTTAACAACAGCAAGATCCAACAGTCACCCGCATGTACCAAGAGCTGCAATCACCATATAATAGCAAGATACCGAGAGATATTAAGAGAGGAGAGCGGCCCGAACCGTGGACGTGAGACCGGACCAGGAAGAACAACCTGCTAGACGAGTAGCAACACACCTATAGAATGGAGTACATGCAAAGACAAACACGAATCAATAAAATCAAACGAAACCAAATGACATAAATGGTAACCAACCCACCCAGCCGATTCCCAACCCCCATCTACAAGCAAACAGAATCCACCCCCTCATCTCTCCCTCACCACCCACCCGGTTCCACGACCCAAATCGAGCCTCCCATGGCACATCCTCCCGGCCTACGGTTGTCGTCGAGCCCGCACCCTCCCTGCTGCGACGCGCCCACGTCCCGGCGTGCGCGCGACCATGCGCCATCGCCCCTCGCTCGTGGCTGCGCCCGCTAGCACCCGCCATTGTCTTCCTCCCCGTCGTCGCCTGTGTGCCCGATCGCCTCTGCCGGGTCGGCATCAGCAGCACCTGCCCAAGCTCCCATCCACCGCACACACATGTGCCGCCCATCTCCTTCCCACCTCTCTGTCGCCGCCCTCCCGCGCCTCTCTCCATTGACGGGAGGAGCTCCCTCTTGCGCGTTGTGCCAACCCCTCTCCCCTAACTCTTCAACCCCAAAGAACGGACAGCCATAGATCGAGACAGGCTCTCCTCAACCAAACGGAGCAACCATCGGGGAATCCATGGGACGGCAGCAGGGGGCGAAAGAAGCAGGACATGGAAAGAGGAACTACGAAGAGGCGGGTGGAGAGGTTAGAAGGAGAGGCTGATGCTACCGAGCAGGGCATGGGATCCGGAGTGGGCGACGAGTCGGAGTGGGCGTGGATTCCGCGACAAGGAGGCAGTCGAGAGAGAAAAGGAAGGAACCACAACCCACACCCAGACAACAGCTGTCAATTGGGACCCATCCTTGCAAGTCACAGTCCCAGCGGGAGAGAAAATCATCGGCAACCATAGAAAAGCGAATCGATCGGCCGACCAAAGTCTACTCCCTGTCCTTTCACATACGCTCTAACAGTGTTCCCTCGATTGACCGATCGTAAAGCAAGGAAAAACGAGAGCAGATGAAACGGGACGCAACCAGCCAACCCAATCCCTCTGTGCAGCCAGTCCCCCGCGCGTGTGGACCCAAAACGTCATTCACTCTGCGATAAATAGAAAAACCTAATTGCTAAATAGTGCTTGGAGGCTGGTTTGCTGGATCGAGCCTCCGTTTTCTCGCCGTCGGATCGAGTGGATCAAACTCCGCATCCCGCATCGTTTCGACAGGTTTGCACCTGAACACAAAGCCCAAACGCTCCGCTCGTACAGAAAGCGACAGTGGAGGCCTAAACCAAGCGGTTGTCGTCCCCTTCCACTAGTGCGCCGCCACCCCCGTCGGCGAGCGCCGCCCTCCACCTCCCTCCTGCGCCCTTGCTCCTCCTGCCACCAACCAAGTGGACGTCCAGCCAGAGGCACGAGCAGCCCCTCGTCGGCCCCGTTTCTCTCTCATCCCATCGGTCTCGATCCCCAAAATCCTCTCGCACAAGCCACCTCCTCCTCTGCTCCCAATTCGCGCGCGGACACGCCCCCTTCCGTCTCCGCATCCTCAACGGCGGCTCTGATCCGGCCGCTGTCCGTCTCCCATGCAGCACCGCTCACCGGCGGCCGCCATCGCATCCGCCTACCCCCCCCCCCCCCCCCGGGCGGTGGCAGCAGCAGCGGCGCCGTCCATAGCGCCCGACGTCCGCGGGGTGGATCCGGTCGTGATGATGCTCTACAAGGTCCTGCGCTGGAGCGACCCCGACCAGCGCCTCCACTCCACCTCCTCCCTACATCTGTTGGTGCCAGAGCTCATCGAGGACTGCACCACTTCAGTACGTTTCCTCCGCCGCTTTTTCTTCTAGAGGCGTATTTTGGATTGTGAATTGTAATCAACATACGGCTTTTGTTTTTGTCAGCGATATAGTGGTTAGGTTTGTGATTTTGGTTTTGTTTTGGCAGCGATATAGTGGTTACAGTACAGACTTGTTTTTCCTGAGAATGGAAAATATCTGAGTGTAGATAGCGGAACATTTTCAGGTACTGATTGAAATGTAGTTGAAAAAGCAGTCTTGAAATTATAACATTTTGTGTAATAATTCCGAGACGAATTGTGTCCATTTTTCATCGGGTATATACACACTGTTTATTCGCTTGAAAGTGCATATGGTCGATAATCCTTACTTCAGGTTGCATCCTCTATGCTTGTTTTTTTATAAAAAAGACAGCCAATTTGACCATTGCTGCAAGGAAAATTTTGATATATTTTTGCTTTAACTACTATTTCCGTGCTATAGTTCTCATTTCTAGTTGCAAAGGAGTAACTGTCCGCAAAAGAGTAGTTGCAGGGATGGCGTAAGTTCATGTTTATTTTGAGCCCCATTAAGACCATTATGGTGCTTGTTGCATGCAGCTAGGATCTGGAAAGAGTAGTTAGGTTCCCAACACAGGGTGGTGACTTACACATAATGTCAATTCATTATTGTTTATTTGGTTACATATCATGAACCATTCGGTATTTTGGCGTAACATGCAAGGTAGCAAGGACTCAGGGCATTTGTTCGACAACATGCTTAAGTTGTTTCTTGATTTTTGATTAACTTGTTTGCTCAACATGCTTAAGTTGGTTATTTGATTCGATGCCATTAGAGAATTTATTAATTAGTTCATATTTTTTATATTGTAGAACTCTTGAAATATGAGGAGCGCACACATTGTATCCCTTTAAATTATCTTGGTTGTGTAGTATTAAGTTACATACCGATTTAACCGAGTTGTTTGTTTCAACTTAACTAAATTGTATACTGAATGTGCCAAAGTTGCTTGGGCACTTCTATTAAGTTGTGTGGACACTTTGTATTAAGTTACTTGCTGCTCCTTAATAAAGTTGGTTTTCATCATAATTTTTCTATATATGCATATGCTAGGGATTTTTCTTTTCTATGTAGACAATCATGTAAATGAATTAGTTGCTCGACTCAACTAAGTAAGTTTGCCACGATATTATAGTTGAGTTTTAGAGTTGTTCATACATGTTTAAGTTGTTTCATCACCGTATTTAAGTTTCTTCAACATGGAACTAACTTGATTAGCTAGATTAGCCAAACTTGTATTTTTGGGGAGAATTGTTTTGCTTTGAGTCAGTGTCCCTTTTTTCGAATCAAGTTGTATTATCACAATAGTTAAGTTGCATTCAGCATGGAACAAAGTTGATCGCCATATTTTCCTAGCTTGCATTCTATTTTTTTGGGGGGCAGTTGTTTTGCTCGGATTCACTATCCCGTTTTCCCAATTAAGTTTCCTTGTCACCATAGTTAAGTTGGTTTTAGCATAGAGTTGAGTTGATTAGCCATATTAGCCGAAGCTGCATTCTGATTTTTTTGTTGCTTGTCTATCATTCCTAAGTTGTTTTTTTACCATGCTTAAATTGGTTCTAAATTTTACTTAGTTGCCTTTTAAAAATTTTAAAGTTTGAATATTAACCGGTGCCGGTCCTCTACCAGCTGCCACCACCCATCTCATTGTTCGCGCCTAGAGCGAGATCGAGCTGGGGGGCGATGGCCATGGTGCCTAGCGCGAGCGTGAGCCGGCCATGGACTTCGACCAGTTGCTAGCGACTAGAGTGAGCTCGGGCCAGTGGCGGTGGACATGACGCCTAGCACAAGCACTCACTGGTCGTGGCCCCCAACCATGGTAAGTTGTTTATCCATTTTAATTAAGTTACTCACTGCTACTTGTTAAGGTGTACTGAATATGTCTAAGTTGTGTACAAGTAATTCCCCCATGAGCTGGATAAATGAAATGTTGTTTTGTTGGGAGCCAAGTGTTTTGTTGCTTTTTCAACACGAACAAGTTGTTCCTTTAGCATGCTTAAGTTGGTTTTAAATCTTGCTTAGTTGATTTTTAATATTTTTAATAGTTTGAATACTTGACTTTCCATTTTTTAGTTGCTTGATCATCATAGCTAAGTTGTTACTGCGGCATGCTTAAGTTGGTTCTAAATCCTACTTAGTTGCTTTTTACTGGTTTTAAAGTTTGACTACTTGATTTTTAATTTTTGGTTGCTTGTTCATCATGCTTAAGCTGTTCTTTAGCAAGCTTAAGTTGGTTTTAAATCTTTGCTTAGTTGATTTTTCATGTTTTAATAGTCCGACTACTTGATTTTTCATTTTTTAGTTGTTTGATCATCATAACCAAGTTGTTATTGCAACATGCTTAAGTTGAATCTAAATCCTACTAAGTTGCTTTTTTAATGTTTTTATAAATTTGGAATACTTGATTTTCCCCCATTTTTTAGTTACTTGTACATCATGCCTAAGTTGTTCCTTTAGCATGCTTAACTTGGTTCTATATCTTACTTAGTTGCCTTTTAATGTTTTGAAACTTGTAATATATGATTTTTGAATTTTTTAGTTGCTTTGTTTGTCATGACTAAGTTGTTATTGTAGCATGCTTAATCCGGTTCTAAATCCTAGTTAGTTCTTTTTTTAATGTTTTTAAAGATGTAATCTTCTATGGACTCATAAATTTATCCATCTTTTGTTTTGTTTATTTTTTTGCTTTTATTTACGGGACTGCAGAGAAAATAAAGATTGCTGTCGTGGTTAGTGAGTTATGCTCAAACATATTAAATAGGATTGGTTCGTTTATTGAAGAGTGGGGAAACCTTGAAGAAGTTTAAGTCGTAACTAGCAATGGTTATAGCATATTTAGGAAGAGGCGAAGGACTGCTGGACTGATAGAGTCAATGAGGATGGAGGTGACGAGGATGATTATAATGATGACTCTGAAAATGAAGATAACAACAATGATGAGTGAATACGGCAATGATGACAACAAGGAAAATGAAGTTGATGAAGTTTGACAGAAATAGGAAATCTTGCCATAGACTTAATGGTGAGGATGAAGAAGCTGCATCACCTTCAGAGTTTACTTTATTTTCAGAACTATTACTTGTTGTTAAATAAATAAGTTACTAGACAAATAAGTTGTCTCGAGTATATCAAATTCTCTTGGTCAAATAACCTGTTGGACAAGAGTTTTTTTCCGGGTAAGTCCTACTAGTTTTTCTCCCTACAAGTACCGTGTGTTGTTGCAATTTGGCTCCATGTTCCAGGATTTGTTCATCTGTAAAAATTTCTAAGTTTCTCTCGAATATTTCTTATTTTTTTCACGATCAGATTGTTGTTCTTTAGTGAATCTAGATACTCTTTTTTGACACAGAAGACGTAATTTTTCATCAAAAGGGGTGCTGGAGAAGGTAAGACAGGAGAGGATATTTTACGTTGTGTTTATCAGTATTGGAAAACCTGATACCTTCCAAAATAGATGTCTTAACTTTGACGGAGAGAGTACAAAAATTACCTTCTTAAGTTTAGGTTCTAGGATCTATGGAGATTCAAAGAAGCAAGAAGAAGCGGACAATGTCAACTTGCAAAAGAAGCTGGGCGTGGGGACAAGGCCACAGGGTGTGCGGTGGTTTTTAATTTGGCTTCTTTTATTTTTTGGCGCGTTTGGTACGAGGACGAACTTCTCGTCGGAAGTTGTCACTATTCTTTTCTAATATGTACGACGCGGGGTGTGGTGCCTTCCTATTTTGGACGAGGGCTAGGACGGGCAAATCAGCCCCCGGAGGCTGCCTAGCCGCGTCCATAGAAAAAAGCGAGGCGGGTGCTCCTTTTCTCCACTCCACGGCCCACGCCCAACCTCGGCTGACTCTCGCACAGTGCCCATCAGCGAGAGAAAAGGAGGCCGAAACATCTCTTGCCAACGAAATCGTGTACATTGTCACAGACGAATGGGCCCGAATACTACCTAGGGCCACCTCCAGTGAGGCAAAAAATAGAATGAAGTAGTGAGATCGGGATTGGGGAGGACGGGATTGGTAAGGACGGGATGGATGGCAAGATATTTTCTCCAGCGATCAGAGGAAAAGAAAGGTTACACAAAGGAGCACACATTTTTGTCTCCGCCCGACAGCCCCATGGGATTCATGGACCCCAGTTGTCATCAACACATCTATGAACACAGAAAGTAAGAAAACTACAACACCAATTGAACGGGTATGAAGCGAACACGCACAATGTGCGCACTCTGCCGAACAGATCGTGCGGCTGATGAGCGTGCGCGCACGCAGACGCCCTGCGGAGGCGGGTTGGCCAGGGCCGGTTATAGGTAGTAATGCATGTTGTATAACATATATGCCTTTTCTATGTATGCCTTGTCTACACGGATGGAGAAGTGGTACGTGGTATATAGACAGGGGTTGAAGATCGATCTCGATCATGGTCTGGGTGTTGCTCGCTGTCGTCATCGTTACCCTCTATTCGATCATAGGGTGATAGCTCTATTTGTAATGTCATGATATTTGTAATGTGATCCAATTTGTAATGTGATCTTATGTGATTATTTTTATTGATGTATACTTGTCTAGTTGTGTGATTATTTTCACTTCTGCATAAATAATTATTTTGATTTCTGTATACTTGTCTAGTGGTGTGATTATTGCTGTAATGATCATGATCTAGTGGTGTGATTATGGATGTAATAAAAAGCACTCGAACAATCAGTGGCACACCATTTTGTTCTTCAGTGGCATAGCTGGTCAGTGGCTCACGACAAAATGGTGCGCCACTGATACTATCCGTGGCGCACAGATAGGAGGTGTGCTGCTGACGCCAGGCATATCCGTGGCGCATGAGGGTGTGCGTCACGGATAAATATTATCAGAGGCGTAATATTCGTGGCGCACGGCCAGTGCGCTACTGACCTCTTATTCGGTGCGCCACTGATAGACCTTTTCCTACTAGTTGTAGATCGATGGCGCAGAGACGGGAGTAGCGTGATAGGCGGTTGTCGGCTATCAAGGCGGAAGGACGGGAGTGCCAGTATGAGGACAAGCTCCGGGAATTCAGGCACCGATGTAGGCAGGCGGGGCACCATATGGTGTATGGGTAGACCAGGGAATAGGCCATGCCTAGACAAACCCGGTCCAAGGATCAGCCGATGGACGCCAACCGGGTGTCGGAGGCGGAGCGCTTGCTGGAGCCGAGGCCGAGGCCGGGGCCGAAGCAGGAGGAACGAGCATCGTGTAAAACTGCGACTGTCTAGGGTTTCTGCCCCAATAATTGGGTCTTCGATGCCAGCCTGATGGTTGAGGTGGTGCTGTCGGTGGAGGGGGCGGCGGCGGCACCTGGGGATGAGAGTCCTTGTTGGTTTGGGCATGATCAGCCAATTGGAGCATAGAGCGAACCTCGGTGAAGGAGGGATGCGGGCGCATCATGGGGATGAAGGAGGCCTGCTTCTCAAACCGCTCGCTGAGTCCGGCAAGGAGGACTTTGATGAGCTATCAGTCATCGATGGGATCACCAAGTTCGCGGAGTTCATTCGCGATCACCTTGAGATGTTGACAGTAGACACTGACTGGTGCATCACCCTGCACTGTGTTCTGAAGATCGGTCTGGAGGTTGTTCGAGCGAGTGTCCACATTGTCCTGGAAGAGCTAACGAAGGGTCGCCCAGAGATCGATGACAGCGGCACCATCATGATGCATGTAGATCCATTGAATAATGGAGAGATCATCCTTGACCCACTGAGGATCATGAAGCTGCGGGAGAGAGTTGTCGGCAACGTGGGATCGGAGATTGCATCGCCCGAGGTGGACGTCGAAGAGGTGATGCCAGTGGTAGTAATTGTGAGAAGCGAGGTCTAGGGTTTATTGAATAAAAGAGCAATTTACCAAGAGAATTAACCATAATAAACGCTAGATAAAACATGAATATAATAATATAAATTAGAATAATCATGTGAAATAGCGAATATAGATTAAGGAAGATAACCAAACAGATTTCAAGGCATATAACTTGAGATATGATCAGAACAAGGTTGAGAAAGAGGATGTACATCACAGCAGCAGCAGAGGAACCGCCAGCGTTCGCGTTGGCACCATCGAAACCCATGTTGTCGAGGAAGAGGTTGCTAATGTCGGGGAAGAAGTCCTCGTTGGGCAAGACGTCGGCGCTATCTCTATTCATGAAGGAGTCCGTGATGAAGCCAGTAGTTGCGCCAATAGCGCTCCCCAAAAACCTGATCGCCCTTCTCCTGTGCAGGACTCAAAGGAGTGGGGTATCGGAGGCCTACTATCCCGGCTCGTGGTGCACGCCGCAAGACAGGATCTGGAAGATCTAGGTAGAGTATTGTTTTGGAACCTGAGGCGCCAAGGAGTGTGTTATGGGGTGTCTGAGAGGAGGCGCGACCTTTATCTCTTATAGGCATAGAGGGAAGGCAAACAGGATGCATAGGAGATGAAACAAAGAGGCGGAAGCTAAAGTGAACATGCGGCAGCCAAAAATCAGATACCCTCCACTCAGTTCACATTCATTTCCACTTAGCTCGTTTTAAAAATCCACTTGAGAAAAATGTTTCACCTTCTGTAAAACTATTCATATACCAATCATGCATGGCGAAATAAAGCTTGGCTCAGCGAGATTCCCTCAACCCGCGCACACGTGACATGATGAGGTGAGGCGAGGCAAGGTGTGGCAAGGCGAGCGAGGAGGAGGAGCGCACGTGTATATGTCTTCTCTTCTCAAGCTCTTACAAGTGGTAGAAGAGCTCTCCTTATAAGATGGTCCAACTTCCTCTAAACTAGCAATGTGGGACTAAACTTTTGTCCCAGCTCTTGCCTTGCATGAATGGGCCAAATGGGCCTCTAGGATTTCAGAAATTTATTAGCATATAATAAATGGGCTGGGTCTATTTAGAAAAAACTCCAACAATCCCCCATCAGATCCCAGAGGCACGTGAAGTTTGCCTTTGGTTCCAAAACATTGTTTATATATCGGTACTATAGTGGTGACTGTTAAGTTGAACTTCCACCTAGATCTTTATACTATACTAGTCTGCAACTTGTGCAGTGGACTATGCCTTGAACTGCAAGTTTGCTGCGAACCTAGCTTCACACAAAGTCTTGACCGATACTAGGCTACCATGGGACTTCCCCACGGGTGGAGCTTATGCGTCATACTCCATGGCCTTTCATGAGTTTATTAGAGAGGACCCTACTCTCATAGACTAAGACGTTTAACAGTCAGACTCATATAGGTGTGTTCTTCAAAAGATTTTCTGCAGGACAACATCTCTGCTTAAGATAAGCCACTTAGAGCATATTAAGATAATAAATCAACCTGCCATACAGAATAGGAAAGTATTGCATCTTTATGGAGTGGTGTTTATTAAAGTAGGGATATTTTCCTCTCAGCTAACAACCATCTTGTCTCCCAATTCTAATTCACGAAATCTTTGATCACATAGAGTGGTTTACCACTATGGAAAACTCATATTGTGGGTCTCGTACCCATATCCTTCGATGCATTTTCTATCACGTTGCATGATATAACCTTTGTGAAGAGGTCTACCACGTTTTTAGATCTTTGGAGATAATTCGATGCAATAACTATAGAATTTCTCATTTTCTCGATAGATTTCAGTCTCCTCTTCACATGTGTTGATGACTTCATATTATCCTTAGAACTATTTACTTTCAAAATCATAGTTTTATTATCGCAGTTCATAGTTTTATTATCGTAGTTTATCAAGTGTTCATGAAGCCACTCTGCTTCAACAATGGTTGTGTCTAATGCTGTGAGTTCTCCTTCCATAGCTAACCTCGGTAAGATGGTATTCTTGCAAGACTTCCAAGAAACAGTGCCACCAACAAGTGTGAATACATATCCGCTTGTGGCCTTTATCTCGTCAGCATCAGATATCCAATTTGAATCACTATAACCCTCTAGTACCCTTGGATACCCGGTATAGTGAACACCATAGCTCACAGTGCGTTTTAGACAGCGCATAACTCTCTCAAGAGCATGCCAGTAATCAGCTACTGGATTTGAAACAAATCGACTGAGTTTTCTCACTACAAAGGCGATGTCAGGCCTCGTAGCGCTAGCTAAATACATAAGCGGACCAACAAATTGAGAGTATCTAAGTTGGTCTCTAGCATTTCGTCGATTCTTATGAAGCAACACACTAGGAACATATGGTGTACGAGAATACTTACAGTCGCTATACCCGAAACGATCCAAGACCTTTTCCACATAGTGAGACTAAAGCAACGTAATGCCACCATTATCATTTCTCAATAGCTTAATGTTCGGAATAACATCAGCTACTCCCAGATCCTTCATCTCAAAAGAACAAGATAAGAAATCCTTGACTTCCTTAATTGCATTAAGGTTGGTTACGAAATTCAGTATGTCATCAACATATAAACAAAGGATGACTCCCTCACCCCCACCATGGCGATGGTACACACATTTGTTAGCTTCATTTACAACAAAGCCTGTGGCAGTTAAATTTCTTTCAAACTTCTCATGCCACTGCTTAGGGGCTTATTTTAGGCCATATAAATACTTCAACAACTTGCACACATTTCCTTCTTGACCACTTACCACAAAACCATCTGGCTGATCCATGTTAGATTTCCTCATCCAACTCTCCATTTAGGAAAGAAGTCTTAACATCCATTTGATGGACGAGAATACCATGAGAGGCAGCCAATGAAAGTAGTACTCGAATGTGGTTAATCTGGCAACAGGTGAGTAAGTGTCGAAGAAGTCTTCACCTTCTTTTTGAGTATAACCTTCCGCCACAAGCCGTGCCTTGTACTTCTCAATGGTACCATTAGGCCTAATCTTTTCCTTAAACACCCACTTGCATCCTACAGGTTTGCACCCATAATGGCAATCAGTGATCTCCCATGTTCCATTAGTTAAGATGGAATCCATCTCACTACGGACGGCTTCCTTCTAGTAGTCAGCATCAGGAGATGCATATGCTTTTGAAATGAAAGTGGGAGTGTCATCGACAAGGTACACAATGAAATCATCACCAAAGGACTTTGTAGTCCTCTGTCTCATGCTCCTTTTAGGAATTTCATTATCCTCCTCCTTAGGACTTTCAGAGTGTTCAATTGGAATGGTAGGTTCAGAAATTGTAGAAAATTCCTGATAAGATGAACTAGGTATCTCCAAATTTGATGAGTTAGGTTTATCCTTCATAGGAAAGATATCCTCAAAGAAAGTTGCATCAGTCAACTCCATGATTGCAGAAACATGAATGTCAGGTACTTTAGATTTACTCTCAAGAATCTATAACCAATGCTATGGAAAGCATAGCCCAGAAAATAACAGTCAATGGTTTTTGGTCCAAGCTTGCGCTTTTTAAGGATTGGTACACTAACATTTGCTAAACAACCCCAAGTACGTAAGTAAGAGAGTTTTAATATTTTCTTCTCCCATTCTTCGAATGGAGTAATTTCATTGTTCTTTGTGGGAACTCGGTTTAGGACATGACACACAGTCAATAGTGCCTCCTCCCACCATTCCTTGGAAAGACCTGATGTGTCTAACTGGGTGTTAACCAAATCTGTTAGAGTACGGTTATTTCTTTCGCCTACTGCATTTGACTTGGGTGAGTAGGGAGGCGTCCTCTAATGAATGTTCCACACAAAAGGAATCAAACTCGTTGGAAAAATGCTCTCCACCATGATCAGACCTAAGCCTTTTAATCTTTCAATCAAGTTGATTTTCTGCTTTAGCTTTATAGATTTTGAAAGAACTGAAAGCCTAATGTTTTGGTTTTAGAAGATACACATGAAAGTATCTCGTAGAGTCATCGATCAAAGTCATGAAATTTTTCTTTCCACCTTTTGTCTGAAGTTGTATGTGATAAGATACACATGAAAGTATCTCGTAGAGTTATCGATCAAACTCAAAGTCATGCTACAAAGATAAGAACGTATGAGCTCTAGTGGTGTTAAATTTCTAACCTCTGAAGTTGTATGTGACTTACGAGGTTGTTTAGCTTGCACGCAGACTTGGCACTTAGATCCCTTAACAGTTGTCAAATGAGGGATTAAATTCATTTTGGCTAGCCGCGTCATACAACCAAAATTAATATGGGAAAGACGAGAGTGCTAGACATTTGATTCAAATTTCGTATAAATATGATTAACAACTTTATTACAAACGTCTGACAGAGATAAGCGGAACAAGCCTCCACACTCATAACCTTTACCAACAAAGTTTCCATACTTAGAGATTACAAATTTATTGGACTCGAATACAATCTTTTATCCATCTCGACACATAAGAGATCCACTAACAAGATTTTTATTTATTGAGGGAACATGATGCATGTTCTTCAGGCGCATGGTCTTTCCCAAAGTTAACTTTAGATCGTCCGTACAAACACTATGAACAGAAGCATGTGAGTCGTTCCCCATCAGCATGGTTTGAGTCCCTCTGACCTGATATGAAGAAAACATGGAAATATCAGAACATACATGTACATTAGCGCCCGTGTCAATCCACCAATAAGGAAAATGACATAATGAAAGAACGGTAGGTAATATACCATACCCAACATCTTTCAAGTCAACGTCGCTCATGACAACATTAGCAGTCTTGCTTCCCTTCCCATGCTGCACTTTTCAAAGCGGTTGGGACAATCAAGAGCTTAGTGATAAGGATCACCGCACACATGACAAGCACCTTTCTTCTTATCATTCTTCTTCTTGAAACTGGTATATTGTGAGACCTTGTTCTTTCCATAGAACTTTCCTTTTCCATCAAACTTGCCCTTGTTCTTTAACTTATGAGGCTGGAAGTTCCTTTTCTGTACAAGATTTGCATTAGAACCTCCCTCGGTACCTCGATCACGTGTGTTTTCTCCTCTCTCCTTCTCTTCCACATCAAGAGTCCCAATGAGATCTGTCACAAAAAACTCTTGTCTCTTGTGTTTCAGAGAAGTAGAAAAATTCCCCCATGACTAGGGAAGCTTGGCAATAATGCCTCCGGCAACAAACTTGTCTGGTAACACACAAGTGAAGTGCTCAAACTCCCGGGCAAGTGACTGTATTTCATGAGCATGCTCCACAATGGGCGGTCATCAACAATCTTATAGTCATAGAATTGTTCCATGACATACAATTCATTGCCAGCATCGGAGACTCCAAATTTTCTATCGAATGTGTCCCACATATCCTTTCCATTGCTAAATGATAGATATGAATCGACAATATTGTCGCCAATAATGTTGATCAAGGCAGCCTTGAAAGTGGTATCATGTTTTTGGAACGCCTCTTCCTGAGCAGGATTAAGGTCACCCTCAGGTGCGACGTAGATGGTGTTATAGCAGCTCATGGTCTAAAACTAGAGCACTGCGCTTGCACTCCATCGTTTTTAATTGACACCTTCAAACACAGGTGGCTTCATAGAAGCAATAAATCCACTTGGAGCAAATTGCCTGAAATAAGGTTTTTGGATTGTTGAATAAAAGAGCAATTTACCAAGAGAATTAACCATAAACGCTAGATAAAACATGAATAGAATAATAAAAATTAGACTAATCATGTGAAATAGCGAATACATATTAAGGCATATAACCAAATTGATTGCAAGGCATAGAACTTGAGATACCATCAGAACAAGGTTGAGAAAGAGAATGTACATCACAGCAGCAGCAAACGAACCACCAGCGTTCGTGTTGGCATCGTGGTCAGCCATGTTATCAGGAAAGAGGTTGCTGATCTTGGGAAGAATTCCTCGTTGGGAAAGACGTTGATGCTATCACTATCCATGAAGGAGTTCGTGATGAAGCCAGTAGTCGCACCTATAGCGCTCCCCAAAAACCTTATCTCCCTTCTCCCATATAGGAATCGAAGCAGCCAGGTCTCAGACACACCATACCATACTCCTTTGTGCCTCTAGTTCCACAACACTGCGCTACCTAGATCTTCCCTATCCCGAATTGCGGCGTGCACCGTGAGATGGGATAGTAGGCCTCCGAGACCCCGCTGCTTCGAGTCCTATACTGGAGAAGGGCGATAAGGTTTTTGGAGAGTGCTATTGGCGCGACTACTGGCTTCATCACGGACTCCTTCATATATAGTGATAGCGCCGACGTCTTCCCCAACGAGGACTTCTTCCCCGACACCAGCAACCTTTTCCTCGACGACATGGCTGACTATGGTGCCAACGTGAATGCTGGCGGTTCCTATGCTGCTGCTATGATGTACATCCTCTTTCTCAACCTTGTTCTAATTGTATCTCAAGTTTTATGCCTTGCAATATGTTTGGTTATCTGCCTTAATATGTATTTGCTATTTCACATGATTTATCTATTTTTTATTATTCTATTCATGTTTTATCTAGCGTTTATTATGGTTAATTCTCTTGGTAAATTGCTCTTTTATTCAACAGGGTTACGGGGATATAGGGGCTAATATATGAGATGGTGTTAGTAAAGGATATTGCGGGAGTTATTGGTGGAGGTAAAGCTAGAGTGGAGGTAGAAGAAGAGGAGGCCGTGGCGGCGACCTGGGCAGGGATGATGGAGACACGCCGCTCGAAGTTTTTGGGCGGAGGTGGCGGGTTTGGTGGGTTCGTCATACCCTAGGATCGGAAGGCTGACACCATGTAGCACTATATTGAATAATAATCGATAACATTATTATGCCGGTTACAGCGGATTAAATAGTCCTAACACAAACAGACTTAGTATATTATAAACCGAAATATTATGCCGGTGAACGTGTTGTACAGGAAATATTCTAACATTGAATATTAAGTAAATATTAAGAAATAAATATAAGTAAGGCGTAGTTTTTGGATTAACTTTAGATGGTTGAATATTAAGTAAATATGTGTCCATGTGGACGGCTTCAGCCCAAAACTTCAGAGGCATAGAAGATTGAATAAGGAGGATGCGGGTGATGTCATTGAGAGTATGGAGGGATCGCTCAGCCTTTCCATTTTGAGGAGAGGTATAAGGACATGAGAAACATAAGAGGATACCATATTGAAGAAATAAATTGTGATTTTTTAAGATTGTCAAATTCACGACCATTATCACATTGGATGAACCATATAGGGAGGAAAAAGTGTACATAAACATACCGCTAAAAGTTCAGAAAAATATTGTGAACATCATATTTGTTGCATAGAGTAAAGGTCCAAACATAATGTATTTAATCATATCAAGAATCACAAGATAATATTTGAAACCAGAGACACTTTCTATTGGTGATGTCCAGAGATCACAATGGAGTAACTCAAAAGGAAAAGACCTAGAAGATTGAGAGGAGCTAAAGGAGATACGAACATATTTGCCTAGTTGACACGACTGACAAATATAAGGATATGAGAATCTCTATTACAAGGTATTGAAAAATCACTAAGAAGTGTTGATAACACATTATTATTGGGATGGCCAAAACGTTGGTGCCACAGATCAACAGAGGTTACCATGCACGTGGGAGGTGCAATGGTCGGGACACCATGGAGGGAATATAGATCATCGGAGCTATCGATCTTGTCCTTGGTCCAATAATCCTTCATAGATAAACCAAAGGGGTCTAACTTGACCGAAACATGATTGTCAGAGGTGAATTGGAAAATAGAAATTACATTTTCATAAGAGTGGGAGCAACAAGAACTTCACGAAGTCAAAGGTTTGGTTGGAGATTGGATTTGAGCCCGGTCGACACAATAAATCGGAATAGTTGATCCATCACCAAGAGTGATGGAAATAAAATACGAAGGTGTGCAAGAAGAAAGCAAATTACTTGACGCAAACATATGACTAGAAGAACCAGAATCAAAAATCCAATCCGTACCTGAGTTTCCTTGAGAATAAAAATTGTTCATGGCTTGTAGAAAAGCAGTTTGGTACGAGCTCAGAGTCGAAGTAGAGGTCGGTGTAGACATGAGAGTCGGCTGCTCTGGTGGCGTCGGCAGGAGTGCCGGCATCGACATGAAGTGAGAGCCACGATCATTGTAGTTCGACATGTAGGGGGATGATGTAGCACCATAGGATGCATAGGGAGTGGCGTTGTACACTAGTGGGAAAAGGCTTACCCATAGGGCCCATATTCGTGGTGCACGTAAGAAGGGTGCCCCATGGGTACTTATCTATGGCGCACGTCGTCGTCGGTGCGGCACTGACATGCACTTATCTGTGGCGCATGGCAAGGTCGGTGCGCCACAGAGAAGTGGTCCCCACAGCTAGTGGTCGACCGCGTCCCATTGCATGTATATCTGTGGCGCACGGAATATGCGTGCGCCACTAAATTTGGACACTTAGCCGAAATAACGCACGCCCCGGCCCGGCCCCCTTCTCCCCTTTCTTTCTCTTCTTCCCCTAACCTTCCTCGCTTCCCCTCCTCCTCCCTCCCCCAGATCCATCCCCTCGCAGCCGAAGGAGCGCCACCGTGGTGCCTCCCTCCATGACGAAGGATTGGCTCCTGCGCGCCTCTTGGTGTTTAGCTGCGACTGCGCCTCCTGTGGGCATTGAAGTCAACACCCGGATTTTTAATTCCAGATACCTGTTATGCCGTACATCGCAATCCTAGGATTACCATTTTTGTGAGACATAACATATTGGTACCATAGTTCATCATCCATTACAACCCATATTAGTCTTACAAATAGTTGATCTCATGATCAAGTCCAATTACAATCAACATAGCGGATTAATAATAAGGGTAGCGTGGTCGGGGCTCCATCTTCAGGATCACATGCAATACTGACAATGGGATATGATCCTAGTTATCATAAGAAAATGATACCATCAGATAGATATTGATAAAATGATTCCAACAAAAGTGGTTTCACTATTTTATCATTTTCCATTGATTTATAATGATTTTTATAGTGGATAAAACTCTAGTTTTAGGAAATAATTTAACAGACAAATTCCGGACCTCCAAAAATTATTTCCTTGGGTGATTAGGTAGTATTTGGTGGACTGATTCAAGAGGAGTTAGAATCAACTTAAAATAATTAACATAATGCCCTTAGGAAATTCTCAAAGGTAGTTCTGGATAATAATTGTCTTTTTCACCAGATTAATTCTATAGGATATTTTGATGTGATTCCATAGACACATGTTAGGTACTCGAAGTACCTTTCTGTAGAAATTGAGTCACCCGTTTTGGATTAGCATACATATTGTAGTGATTTTATTAGTGAATAAACCATGCACAGAATAGTTTAATTCATCAAAATTCATTATAAGCTTAATAAATTTGGGCTCCTGGGGTTTTATGTATATGGGTATGTAGAGGTACATAGAGTTGGAATTAGGTCAAAGTACTTTCTGGTTTTGCCTAGAGAATTTTCTAAAGGTAGAAATGCCCTGAATTTGTTATTTTTACTAAGGAAAAACTTGAACGTCATTTTAGGTGGGGCAGTCGGACATGCAATGGCTAATAACTTTCAGTACCAATTGGATTTACTCCATTTGGAATTACCAAACGCTCTGGAAGATTTTATTTGTGGAAGGAACACATGTGGCTATTTTAATTTCTAAGATATATTCATACAATATTTTGGTCCAGCACCAAGTCTGCATGCTAGAGTGAAGACTTAGGTGTCTGAGAAAATTTTAATCTAAATTTATTTAGTCTCTTTTCATTTTCAAAAAGATTTAAACCAGAAGGTCATATTTTTGGATCTGGGAAAAAGACTAAAAGATTAAGGGTTTCGGGCCAGATCTATAAGGAGGTGAGGGCCAACCATTGGGCAGTAGGGGTGGTGGAGAGGGGAGTGTTGGGTCCTGCATATGACCAGAGAGGACAGGGGAGGGTTGGGTGGAGATATTTTCCAAGTTTGTACTAACAAGCCCTCTCTCTCTCTCATCCAAGTTCTAAAGACAAGGGAGAGGTGTGCTACAGTGGTTTGGCTAGAGTGCTCTACCAGGAGGGAGTGGGGTGGTGTTGTGCAAGCCTGGCTTGAACAAGTCGATATGGGTTTGGATGGTTTTGATTTGAGCAAAAACTTGATTGGCATAAGTGATCCAAACAAAGGCTATGAAGTAAATTGGACAATTTGCATTGAGGAGAGTAGGTAAATGGTACTGGTAGATAGAGGAGGTCAATTCATCACTTCAAGATTGATTAGGGATTTTTCAGATGAGTTTAAGCCCATTTAAAAGCATTTATTCAAAAAATGCAAAAGTTGTTTCTAGAGGGTCATGTGATATTTTTACATTGTACAAGGTTAGTTTTTGATGTGATATGGTCCTAAATACCATATTACACATTGGAGAATTTTATTGGCATTTATTGAGATGGAAAATTATTTGTAATCAATTATTTCTTTTTTCTTGTATTTAAGGAAAAGGGCAAAAATAAATAATAAAGGGTCTCAAAAATATTTATTTTTGGGATGGAAATATGGGATATGATGTATAGTCCTCAAATGTGCCTTTAGTTGGCAAGGTGTTTTGGAGAAAAACAAACTTGTCTTTAAGGACAAGGTTTAGGGGATTTTGCTAGAAAAAATATTTAAATAGTTTTAGGCTCCAAGTAATTATGGAAATTATTTAGAAAAAGATTATATCCAAATTATATGATGTAAAATTGATTCATACATCATTGTCTACTTGGGTTTTGAAGCGTTTTGGTGAAATGGGAAGAAACTAGATTTTAGGGAATCTAGGGTTTTCTTATTTTCATGCCAACTAAACATGGTTGGATTTGTGGGCTCAGAGCTCACCTAGATACAAGAGATAGATGGATAGCTAGGACATGTTATATAGATGATCAATGAAGCAAGGTATGGGCTTGTTTGGATTTGAGGTGGTGTAGGAGTGATGACAAACTTTGATGAGAATAAGGCTGCCATAGCAGGATTGTCCTGATGCCATATAAAACTGGTGGGTTTAAGATGCACAACGCTCCAAAGGAAACAAGTGAAGTATGGTTTGATAATTCATGGTTATTAGGTCATAACCATGCCAAGAGTTGGTCAAGGGGAGGTAGAATATAAATGTGATCTTCTGCCAAAGTAGGCAAGATGATAAGATTTGCAGAACAAATTATTATCTTGACTGCAAAACCATCATGGATGAGTGCGAACCAGAATGGATTAGCCAAGGTAAAGAGTGGCATTTGGTAGTACTAAAGATGTACTACAAGATGGTTCAGTTACATTCTCAAGAATGCACATATGATGGAAAAGGTAGAGCTCCTAAGATTGAATCTAGATAAGAAATCCATACTTGGCCATTTTGGCAGATTTAGAGTTTTAGATTAGATTACAAGTGGGAAACAAATTGAGAGAGTGGCAAATGTTTATCCTTCACATCAAGTGGTTGATGTTGAGGTATAGATTGAATAGAAGGGATCCATGCTTGGATTAGGTCTTCAATGAGTAGGAAGCTATCAAAAGGGATTATCCCTAGATTGATTTGATTAGGAGATGGGATGGACACTTTGGTGGCTTAGGGTAGATCCAGAATTGGAATGCTTGGTCTGAGATTGATGATTTCAAACATAGATTGGGTCCTAAGGTATGATCTACTAGATTAGCTCACTCTAGTTCCTAAGCATACAAGGTAATAGGTAGATCAAGGCAATTCATCTTATCACTTATCCAACTATTAGTAGGGTTACCATCAAGCCTAGCTTGAGGTAAGGATGGGTATTTTGAATAAGCTGTGCTTTGAAGTAAGATAAGGACCATCTTGGTATTTCTACCAAGAATAGAATTAAAATATTTTAATAAAGGTTTTGGAAAACCTAAGGATAAGAGTAGTTGGGAGTTCTGTCTTGAAAACATAAGGAGGTAATATATAGGTCTCCATAGTTTTGCTAATAGAAACTAGTAGAGTATTTTGTTGGGTCAAAGTCATCTTGGGTCAGGTTTTGAAATGCCAGAAATTTTTATAATATGAAAGATGATCCAAGAAATTTCCATTGTAAGATAGCCCTTACCAAATAGAGTTGAGATAGGAAGTAGAGTACCTAAAGGAAAATTAGTTGCATGCACTCAAGCAAACAAGTACGCAAACATTGTAACATTTAATAAGAAAAAGTTTTTGTTCCCCCTGATTTTTGCCTTTTGGACATCAAATCAGGGTTGCTGAAATTGGGATGTTACAGACCTTTCCCCCTTAAAATAATCTTGTCCCGAGATTAGGGAGGTGTAGGGTTGGGTGATAACATCCGCTTAGCAATTTCAGCGGTGGAAATTATTAGGATCTAACAAGTTTTACAAATAAACCGACGTGGTTATTTACAGATCAGAGCTGCGGGGGCTTCAGAGGGGATGGTTTAGATGAAGCAAGTGTAAAAGACGTAGTCTTTCCCCTTAGAATGAGTCTAGGTAGGTTTAGCATTTGATAGGGTCCTTTCTTCTTGCGGCGAGAGGCCTATTTGAGCCTTCTTTATTCTTTTACCACGGTAGTCAGCTTTTCTATCTTCAAGGTCTTGATACACTAGGGTGTTGGCTATACGGTCGACCTTGGGTTGGAGGACTTTCCTTAAGTACCTTCTGATTCTGGAGAAGTGCCGATTGTCGTCCTTCTTGCAGGGTCGATGATTCGGGTTTGGAGGGGTGTTCATCCCTAACGCTAATGAGTGTTCGACTCTAGGGTCTATCGGGTTTTGGTCGGGAAAGATGCAGTCTTTCCCCCTTAGAGCGACACTAGGGATTTTTGGTGGAGTCACCGACCTTCTTGATTATAGTCTTATGTTGATGTCGGGGAATGGAGCTGCACCTTTCATCCGGGGTGGTCATGTTCGGTCGACATCGTGGGAACTGCTTCATGAGTTAGAAGGTCTACTAGAAAGGGCGTCTACTAGCTTCCGGAAAGTTAGTTCTGAGCTAGTTAGGGGTCCGATGGGTTGGCGGATGCCATTGTAGTTTGGCATTCTAGTAAACGAGATCCTTTGGAATGAGGTCATTCCCGGTTTGATCTGATGCAACGTCGTGCGTAAAACACGCACGAAAGACGTCATATGTGCATATCATCCGGGGAATTTAGCAAGTTCGTGTCAGTCGGTGGAGGAGGTACTTAAGAGGTTACAAAATATGCATGTGCCGAAGGGCATCAAAGAACTTAGAGTTTTACAAAACAGGTTCTGGGACGATACATAACTCTACTTGTGTTGGGATAGGCGAGTTTCCACGTGCAAAACTACTTTGAGGGAACGTCCAGAGTCTTGTCGCCATTCTGAGTTTGGAGGTTTCTCCTCAGGTAGTCCTTTCTTGTGGGAAGAGGAGGTTCTAGGGATAGTGGCTTCCTGATTCTTCTGGCTGAAGGGGCTCGTGGTTTCTTTCCCTTTTTTGGTGCCGGACCTTCTCGCTTTGAGGCCGCCAAGTACTTGTCCGGACATTCGCGGGCGAAGTGGCCCGCGCAGGTGAAACAAGTGCCTTGCTTAACTTTGAATCCTCCTTGGGCTTCCTTTGAGATCTTTAAGGGGTAGCGGAGATTTTGGCCTTTGACTTTGTAGGTGAGTTATCAAGGCCACATTGGGGGTACTCTCGGCTGAAATGACCGGGTTGATCACAGGAGAAGCAGGTGCCTTTCTTGGAACGTCCTTCTCTTGATGTCTTCCCAATGTTGATGCAAGGGAGTTGGCGAGCCCTGCAAATCAGGAGATAAAGGGGGCAGTTGGCCGGGACATGGTCTTGACCTTCACAGAGGAAACATGTGGCTAGTTGGGTGGGACAATCCGCTGGAGGATGGAGAGATCCATAGTTTGGGCAGTTGCCAAAGCACTGGCTGGCTTGATGTCCTTCTACACCACAAGGACTGCATGCTTTCTTCGGGTCTCCTATCTTCATGGCCATACTCAGGGGTTTCTGGTGGTGATAAAATCTCTGGCTGTAGAAGGAAACGGTGCTACGGTGTTAGTCTTCCGAATTCGAGGATAGAGGGACTAGTGAGGTATAATATTGGGTGGAGCTATGGTTGACAGCAAATAGGTCAGGAGGGGTTTATGCGAGGCATGAGTTTGAGTATAAGGATGCAGGTTCATCTAGTTCTACGGTTAGTATTAGGAAAGGGTAGGGGTTCTTTGATTTTAATAGGTGGCCATCCTACTGTGTAGAGATTTCAGTGTACGGGGTTTGGGGGTGTTGTTGTCGGGGTAGGCAGACGAGCTGTTGTTAAGCAATAGGGTCAAATGATCCTAGGCAGACAAACAGCACATTCCAAGCATCATATAAGCACATGACAAGCAAACAAGGCATATCATAGGTACTAAGGGGGTGACTACACGCCATAAGGGAATCCTATTTTACGGATACTAATCCTATGTACGGACGTTACTGGGGTCTTGACTTCTGTCTTGCCATCTGTTGTCGTTAGTGCCGTACTTGGTCGATTTGGGGGCGATGAAGGGACTCCGTTGGTAGGGCGATCTTGTAGTGTCTTTCGTCATTGGTAGCTCCTTTGGTTTTCTTGTCTTGGTGTCCCTTCATCTCGGGATCTCCGTCTCATAGTCTCCAAGTCGGATTTTGTTTTTGAAAATGGAACTTTTGAAGTACACAAGATATATAGTAATCCATCTTCAAATAGTTTTAGTCAGAGAAGATAAGATAAGAAATCGTTCAAAAAGCTTTTTAGAAGGTATTTTTTGAAAGTCGGTGATTTCAGAAATAGGGGTTATCCTGTCTAACGTCCATGCTAACTAAGGTCTCCTACAGTCAGGATGGCTCTGATACCAAGTCTATGCAACCCCGGATTTATGGTCCGAGAATACCCGTTATGCATACAATTCACGTTCCCATGATCAGTGAGCCGTGAGCATAACTGACCAGTATCATTACATCATCCAGAAAGTAACAATTACAAAACATACAAAGTGGCCATTATGGCAATTACAACACAAGTAGAGGAAGTCTTCAAGCGCAGAGCCCATGTCATGCCTTAACCTACAAGCAACTGACTGGAAAGACAGCCTAGCTCGCATAGACGTCATCACCTTTGTCACTTCTTAACATATTCAATCTTGCCAAGTAAATAGCTAGGGACAATGTCGGTGAGTACATTGAATGTACTCGCAAACCACCAAGACAATGTAACAAGATAATGCATATTGTGTTGTGGCGAGATAGCTCTACACTATAGTTGTTTCTGAAAAGCTTAACCTTGGCATGTCTATATCTTTGTTGGAAAAGAGATTTTGGAAAATGTGCCTCCTTTTAGAAAATCCAAATATCCCCATATCCTTGTTAAAAACTTTGAAAATCAGTTTTATAGTAAAACCCCTTTTTAAAACATATTCGACCATATCTGGTTAAAACCAAACTCATTATTATATTTCCTCATGACCAAGTGACATCCTTTTTATTCATCTCAAACATATCCCAAGGGTACTCCCAGAAATCACCTTTCCCAACCGTCCTTGACCGTGGACATGGCTATTTGAATATATTAGACTCTGTAGAGTTTGTGCACTTTACGCACAAGAATCAATACAGCCGCTAGGATACAACCACGGTCTGCTACACACGGTAGACGGGGGTTCTGATAATCAAACCTAACTTTTCATTTGCCCATCCCTAGCAATGGCGACTTTTCCTTTTTGGTTATTCTCTCCGACACGAGTATGTGGCACGACGGCCATAGTCCTCCCTTCTGTACAAGCCTATTCCCCAAACCGTAGTTTGGCATATAGTTATTTGACTACACTTCCTTCCGTACATACAATAAGGCATATCGTCCGCGAGAGACCCAATTGTTGCATCGGTACCTTATCCACGATAGTCTGGATTTCAGGGGATTTCTCCCCTTTAGCCAGTACGACCTGCCCCGGCTAAAGAACACAAACTACGACTTAAGCCCCAGCGACTGGGGTAGTGTGGTTACACGGATAAATTGTTCCGGTAAAGGTGTAGAACATCCCTTTCTCTTTCTCTTGCTCAACCTTCTCTTTATCCTCCTCATATCTTCTTTAGTAAAACCTTCACTCGGAGACGATGCCTCTTTCCAAGGGTTTTATTTTGAAAACTTCGTAGTAGGGTAAAACCCAAAATAGTTTTATCATTGAAAATCCGTAGTTTCCAAGAGGGAAGATGCTAAGCATCTTAGCCTCGATCTAAAGTATAAAAAGTGGGTTTCGATGAGGTTAAGTTTCCTAATGGACACTGCATCATAAATCGGAGGAGCAAAGTTACTCGCGCCTTTTATTTGAAGGAAACCATGCATTTAATCATGAAATTCATGAACGAGATATAAAACAATTGATAAAAGGAATAGGTTAATATGGGAGTTCAGGAATGGTGTCTTGCCTGTAACCAGCGACATGTCCCGTGACTTCTTTAGAATACCAGAAAACCAATAATAATAATAATAAGAATATCCCGATGCTTCCTTCTTCTCGGCGTCTCACAATTCGCAACTATCGCTGTTATCGAGCATACATGCACATAAACAACAACACAATCAATACAAGGCATACAAGCATCAACACATACAGTAAGCAATCATACAACACTTGTTACAAAACAATAGGGTGTTCGATGATTAGCTTGATAAGATTGGTAAAATACTTGTAGCCAGAGGAAGATGATCCTTTTTGGATTTATAGTCTCGAGACTACATAATAGAGGGGTTTTTTGACCGAGGGCTTTCTTTGTATGATACCACTGCATAAAAATGATACCATCAGATAGGTATTGATAAAATGAATCCAATAAAAGTTGTTTCACTATTTTATCAATTTCCATTGATTTATAATAATTTTTATAGTGGATAAAACTCTAGTTTTAGGAAATAATCTACCAGACAAATTTTGGAGCTCCAAAAATTATTTCCTTGGGTGATTAGGTAGTATTTGGTGGACTGATTCAAGAGGAGTTGGAATGAACTTAAATTAATTAATAGAATGCCCTCATGAAATTCCCAAAGGATGTTCTGGATGATAATTGTCTTTTTCACCAGATTAATTCTACAGGATATTTTGATGTGATTCCATAGACACATGTTAGGTACTCGATGTAACTTTCTGTAGAAATTGGAATCACCCTTTTTGGATTAGCATACATACTATAGTGATTTTATTAGTTAATAAACCATGCACTGAATAGTTTAATTCATAAAAATTCATTAGAATCTTAATGAATTTGGGCTCCTAGGGTTTTATGTATATGGGTATGTAGAGGTACAGAGAGTTGGAATTAGGTCAAAGTACCTTGTGGTTTTGCCTAGAGAATTTTTTAAAGGAAGAAATGACCTGAATTTATTATTCTTACTAAGGGAAAACTTAGACGTCATTTTAGGTGGGGCAGTGGTACATGCAAGGTATGGCTAATACCTTTCAGTACCAATTGGATGTACTCCATTTGTAATTACCAAACTCTCTGGAAGATTTTATTTGTGGGAGGAACACATGTAACTATATTAATTTCAAAGATCTATTCGTACGATATTTTGGTCCAGCACCAAGTCTGCATGCTAGAGTGAAGACTTAGGTATCTGAGAAAATTTATATCTAAATTTATTTTGTCCCTTTTCATTTTCAAAAATATTTAAACCAGAAGATCATATTTCTGGATCTGGGAAAAAGACTAAAAGAATAAGGGTTTCGGGCCAGATCTATAAGGAAGATGGGCCGCGTGGGGGAGTCATCCCACCCAGAGCGGGGTCGCGTGCGGGCAGCGCCCCTTCTAACCTGGCAAGCGAGGCCTGGCAGTCAGTGACCCGGGGACCACGAAGGGGTATGGGGGACCGGGGCCATCTGATCTAGTGGGAATTGGCGACCCCTAGTCGTCATCCTCGCGGGACCTCGGCGGCAACGAGCAAACCCTAGGGTGGACCGGAAGGAGGCAGGGGAGCTCACTAGGGGCTCGAGGGAGGCTGGGAGGCGGCAGGGGCGATGCGGCGCTCGACGACGGCCCAGTTGATGGGAGGCATAGAGGGGGTTCATCGTAGGGGAGGGTCTCGCGCGACGTTGGCCGAAGGAATCTCCCCGGAGCTCGTCGAAGTGGCTCCAGGGCTTCTGCATGTCAATAAAAGTGGTACCGTTAGCTTCAGAAAGAGAAGGGGATCTCAGGTAGGTGACATGCAGGAGGAGAGAACCAGAGGGGAAGGTGCCTTGCTCGGTTATTTTGGGAGAGACCAAAGCTCTCCCTTCCGCTTCCTTCGGGCTGGGCAGAGCAGGGGGAGTGGAGGGTTGTGAGTGAGTAGAGGAGGGGGAAAATGAGGGGCAAAGTCGTGCTTTGGGTGGCCTATTGCCTTTAAACCGAAGGGAGAGGATTATGGTGTACTAGGTGTAGGAGGGAAGGAGAGAGGAAGTGAGGGACAACCATTGGGCAGTATGGGAGGTGGAGAGGGGAGTGGTTGGTCCTGCATACGACCAGAGAGGACAGGGGAAGGCTAGGTCGAGATATTTTCCAAGTTTGTACTAACAAGCCCTCTCTCTCATCCAAGTTCTAAAGAAAATGGAGAGGTGTGCTATAGTGGTTTGGCTATAGTGCTCTACTAGGAGGGAGTGGGGTGGTGTTGTGCAAGCTTGGCTTGAACAAGTAGATATGGGTTTGGATGGTTTTGATTTGAGCAAATACTTGATTGGCATAAGTGATCCAAACAAATGTTGTGAAGGAAGTTGGACAATTTGCATTGAGGAGAGTAGGGAAATTGTACTGGTAGATAGAGGAGGTCAATTCATTACTTCAAGATTTACTAGGGATTTTCATATGAATTTAATCCCATTTAAAAGCATTTATTCAAAAAGTGCAAAAGTTTTTTCTAGAGGGTCATGTGATATTTTTACATTGGACAAGGTTGATTTTTGATGTGATATGGTCCTAAATACCATATTACATAGTGGAGAATTTTATTGGGATTTATTGAGATGGAAAAGTATTTTTAATCAATTCTTTTTATTGTTTCTTCCATTTAAGAAAAAGGGCAAAAAGAAATAATAAAGGGTCTCAAAAATATTTATTTTTGGGTTGGAAAGATGGGATATGATATATAGGCCTTAGATGTGCCTTGATTTGGCAAGGTGATTTGGATAAAAACAAACTTGTCTTTAAGGACAAGGTTTGGGGGATTTTGCCAGAAAAATAATTTAAATAGTTTTAGGCTCCAAGTAATTTGGAAATTATTTAGAACAAGATTATATCCAAATTATATGATGTAAAATTGATTCATACATCATTGTCCACTTGGGTTTTGAAGGTTTTTGGTGAAATGGGAAGAAACTAGATTTTTAGGAATCTAGGGTTTTCTTATTTTCATGCCACCAAAACATGGTTGGATTTGTGGGCTTAGAGCTCACCTTGATACAAGAGATAGATGGATAGCTATAACATGTTATATATAAATATGATCAAGGAAGCAAGGGTTGGGCTTGGTTGGATTTGAGGTAGTGTAGGAGTGATGACAAACTTTGATGAGAATAAGGCTGCCATAGCAGGATTGTCCTAATGCCATATAAACTAGGTGGGTTTAAGATGCACAAGGTTCCAAAGGAAACAAGTGAAGTAGGGTTTGATAATTCATGGCTAGTAGGTCATAACCATGCCAAGATTTGGTCAAGGGGAGGTAGCATATAGATGTGATCTTCTGCCAAAGTAGGCAAGATGATAAGATTTGCATAAAAGATTATTATCTTGACTGCAAAACCATCATGGATGAGTGGGAACCAGAATGGCTTATCCAAGGTCAAGTGTGGTATTTGGTATTACTAAATATGTACTACAAGATGGTTCAAATACATTCTCAAGAATGCACATAGGTTGGAAAAGGTAGAGCTCCTAAGGTTGAATCTAGATAAGAAATCCAGACTTCGCCATTT
Source organism: Avena sativa (assembly GCA_916181665.1). NCBI lineage: Eukaryota > Viridiplantae > Streptophyta > Magnoliopsida > Poales > Poaceae > Avena > Avena sativa. The sequence goes on from OV702297.1 coordinate 256,213,275, forward strand.
CGGCAGATTTAGAGTTTTAGATTAGATTACAAGTGGGAAACAAATTGAGAGAGTGGCAAAGGTTTATCCTTCCCATCAAGTGGTTGATTTTGAGGTATATATTTAATATAGTTGATCCATGCTTGGATTGGGTCTTCAGTGAGTAGGAAGCTATCAAAAGGGATTATCCCTAGATTGATCTGATTAGGAGATGATATAGACACTTTGGTGGTTTAGGGTAGATCCAGAATTGGGATGCTTGGTCTGAGATTGATGATTTCAAACATAGATTGGGTCCTAAGGGATGAGCTACTAGATTACCTCACTCTAGTTCCTAAGCAAACAAGGCAATCATTAGATCAAGGCAATTAATCTTATCACTTATACAACTATTACTAGGGCAACCATCAAGCCTAACTTGAGGTAATGATGGTTATTTTGAATAGGTTGTGCTTTGAAGATAAGGACCATCTTGGTATTTCTGCCAAGAATATAATGAAAAGGTTTTAATAAAGGTTTTGGAAAACCTAAGGCTAAGAGTAGCTGGTAGTTCTGTCTTGAAAACATAAGGAGGTAATATATAGGTCTCCATAGTTTTGCTAATAAAAACTAGTAGAGTATTTTGTTGGGTCAAAGTCATCTTGGGTCAGGTTTTGAAATGCCAAAAATTTTGAGAATATGAAAGATGATCCAAGACATTTCCATTGTAAGATAGCCCTTACCAAATAGAGTTGAGATAGGAAGTAGAGTACCTAAAGGACAATCACTTGCATGCACTCAGGCAAACAAGTACGCAAACATTGTAACATTTAATAAGAAAAAGTTTTTGTTCCCTCTGATTTTTGCCTTTTGGACATCAAATCAGGGTTGCTGAAATTGGGATGTTACAGACCTTTCCCCCTTAAATAATCATGTCCCGAGATTAGGGACGTGTAGGGTTGGGTGATAACATCCGCTTAGCAATTTCAGCGGTGGAAATTATTAGGATCTAACAAGTTTTACAAATAAACCGACGTGGTTATTTACGGATCAGAGCTGCGGGGGCTTCAGAGGGGATGGTTTAGATGAAGCAAGTGTAAAAGACGTAGTCTTTCCCCTTAGAATGAGTCTAGGTAGGTTTAGCATTTGATAGGGTCCTTTCTTCTTGCGGCGAGAGGCCTATTTGAGCCTTCTTTATTCTTTTACCACGGTAGTCAGCTTTTCTATCTTCAAGGTCTTGATACACTAGGGTGTTGGCTGTACGGTCGACCTTGGGTTGGAGGACTTTCCTTAAGTACCTTCTGATTCTGGAGAAGTGCCGATTGTCGTCCTTCTTGCAGGGTCGATGATTCGGGTTTGGAGGGGTGTTCATCCCTAACGCTAATGAGTGTTCGACTCTAGGGTCTATCGGGTTTTGGTCGGGAAAGATGCAGTCTTTCCCCCTTAGAGCGACACTAGGGATTTTTGGTGGAGTCACCGACCTTCTTGATTATAGTCTTATGTTGATGTCGGGGAATGGAGCTGCACCTTTCATCCGGGGTGGTCATGTTCGGTCGACATCGTGGGAACTGCTTCATGAGTTAGAAGGTCTACTAGAAAGGGCGTCTACTAGCTTCCGGAAAGTTAGTTCTGAGCTAGTTAGGGGTCTGATGGGTTGGAGGATGCCATTGTAGTTTGGCATTCTAGGAAACGAAGTCCTTTAGTATGAGGTCATTCCTGGTTTGGTCTGATGCAACGTCATGGGTAAAACACGCACGAAAGACGTCATACATGCATATCATCCGTGGAATTTAGCAAGTTCGAGTCGGTCGGTGGTGGAGGTACTTAAGAGGTTACAAAACAGGTCTATGCCACAGTGCATCGAAGCACTTAGAGTTTTACAAAACAGGTTCTTGGACGATACATAACTCTACCTATGTTGGGATAGGCGAGTTTCCAAGTGCGAAAACTACTTCGCGGGAACATCCCGAGTCTTGTCACCGTTCTGAGTTTGGAGGTTTTTCCTCAGGTAGTTCTTTCTTGGGGGAAGAGGAGGTTCTGGGGATAGTGGATTCCTGATTCTTTTGGCTGAAAGAGTTCATGGTTTCTTTCCCTTTTTCAGTGTCAGATGTTCTCGCTTTGAGGCGAAGTGGCCCGGATCTCCACAGGTGAAACAATTGCCTTGCTTAACTTTGGATCGTCCTTGGGCTTCCTTTGGGATCTTTAAGGGGTATTGGAGATTTTGGCCTTTGACTTTGTAGGTGTGTTGTCAAGGCCACGTTGGGGGCACTCTCGGCTGAAGTGACCCGGTTTATCACAGGAGAAGCAGGTGCCTTTCTTGGAACGTTCTTCTCTTGATGTCTTCCCAATGTTGATGAAGGGGAGTTGGCGAGCCTTGCCAATCAGGAGATAAAGGGGGAAGTTGGCCAGGACTTGGTCTTGACCTTCACAGAGGAAGCATGTGTCTAGTTGGGTGCGACAATCCGCTGTTGGATGGAGAGGTCCATAGTTTGGACAGTTGCCTAAGCACTGGCTGGCTTGATGTCCTTCTTCACCACAATGACTGCATGCTTTCTTTGGGTCTCCGATCTTCATGGCCATACTAAGGGGTTTCTGGTGGTGATAAAATCTCTGGCTGTAAAAGGAAACGGTGTTATGGAGTTAGTCTTCCGAATTCGAGGATAGAAAGACTAGTGAGGTATAATATTGGGTGGTGCTATGCTTGACAACAAACAAGTCAACAGGGGTTTATGCGAGGGGTGAGTTTGAGTATAAGGATGCAGGTTCATCAAGTTCTATGGTTAGTATTAGGAAAGGGTAGGGGTTCTTTGATTTTAGTAGGTGGCCATCCTGCTGGGGAGATATTTCAGTGTACAGGGTTTGGGGGTGTTGTTGTCGGGGTAGGCAGACGAGGTGATGTTAAGCAATAGGTTCGAATGATCCTAGTCAAACAAACAGTACATTCCAAGTATCATATAAGCACATGACAAGCAAACAAGGCGTATCATAGGTACTAAGGGGGTGACTACACTCCATAAGGGAATCCTATTTTATGGAGACTAATCCTATGTACGGATGTTACAGGGGTCTTGACTTTTGTCTTGCCATCTGTTGTTGTTAGTGCCGTACTTAGTCTATTTGGGGGCAATGAAGGAATCTGTTGGTAGGGCGATCTTGTAGTGTCTTTAGTCATTGGTAGATCCTTTGGTTTGGTTGTCTCGGTGTCCCTTCATCTCAGGATCTCCATCTCTTAGTCTCCAATTCGGATTCTATTTTTGAAAATGAAACTTTTGAAGTAGACGAGATATCGAGTAATCCATTTTCAAATAGTTTTAGTCAGAGAAGATAAGATAAAAATTCCTTTAAAAAGCTATTTAGAAGGTAGTTTTTAAAATTCGGTGAAGATAAGATAAAAATTCCTTCAAAAAGATTTTTAGAAGGTAGTTTTTAAAAGTTGGTGATTTCAGAAATAGGGGTTATCTTGTCTAACTTCCATGCTAAATAGGATCAGTGAGACGTGAGCATAACCGACTATTATCATTACATCATCTAGAAAGTAACAATTACAAAACTTCCAAAGTGGCCATTATGGCAATTCCAACACAAGTAGAGGAAGTCTTTAAGCGCAGAGCCCATGTCATGCCTTAACCTATAGGAAAATGACCGGGAAGACGGCCTAGCTCGCATAGACGTCAGCACCTTCTTCACTTCTTAACATCTGCAATCTGGCCAACTAAATAGCCAGGGACAATGCCGGTGAGTACTTTGAATGTACTCGCAAACCACCAAGACAAGGTAACAAGATAATTCATATTGGACTATGGCAAGATAGCTCTACATCGTAGTTGTTTCTGAAAATCTTAACCTTGGCATATCTATATCTTTGTTGAAAAAGAGATTTTGGAAAATGTGCCTCCTTTTAAAAAATCTAGATATCCCCATATCCTTGTTAAAAACTTTGAAAATCATTTTTATAGTAAAACCCCTTTTTAAAACAACTTCGACCATCTCTAGTCAAAACCAAACTCGTTATTATCTTTCCTCGTGACCAAGTCACATCCTTTTTATTCATCTCAAACATATCCCAAGGGTACTCCTAGCAATCACCTTTCCCAACCGTCCTTGACCGTGGACACGGCTATTTGAATAGATTAGACTTTGCAGAGTTTGTACACTTTACCCACAAGAATCAATACATCCGCCGGGATACAACCACGGCCCGCTACACATGGTAGACGGGGGTTCGGATAATCAAACCTAACTTTTCATTTGTCCATCCCTTGAAACATCGACTTTTCCTTTTGGGTTGTTCTCTCCAACATGAGTATGTGTGAGGATGGCCATAGTCCTCCCTTCCTTACAAGCCTATTCCCCAAACTCTAGTTTGGCATATAGTAATTTTACTCCACTTCCTTCCGTACATACAATAAGTCATACCGTCCGCAAGAGAACCAATTGTTGCACCGGTACCTTGTCCACGATAGTCCGGATTTTAGGGGATTTCTCCCCTTTAGCGAGTACGACAGGCCCGACTATAGACCACAAACTACGAGTTAAGCCCCAGCGACTGGGGTAGTGTGGTTGCACGGATAAATTTTTCCGGTAAAGGCGTAGAACATCCCTTTCTCTTTCTCTTGCTTAACCTTCTCTTTATCCTCCTCATATCTTCTTTAGTAAAACCTCCACTCGGAAACGATGCCTCTTTCCAAGGGTTTTATTTTGAAAACTTCGTAGTAGGGTAAAACCCAACATAGTTTTATCATTGAAAATTCGTAGTTTCCAAGAGGGAAGATGCTAAGAATCTTATCCTCGATCTAAAGGATAAAAAGTGGGTGTCAACGAGGTTATGTTTCCTAATGGACACTCCATCATAACTCGGAGGAGCCAAGTTACTCGCGCCTTTTATTTGAAACAAATTATGCATTTAATCATGAAATTCATGAACGAGATATAAAACAATTGATCAAAGGAGTAGGTTAAAATAGTAGTTCAGGAAGCTTGCCTGTGACTAGCGACATGTCCTGTGACTTCTTTAGAATACGAGAAAACCAATAATAACAATAATAAGAATAACCCGATTTTTCCTTCTTCTCGACATGTCACAATTCGCAACTATCGCCGTTATCAAGAATACATGCACATAAATAACACCACAATCAATACAAGGCATACAAGCATCAATACATACAATAAGCAATCATACAAAACTTTATATAAAAAACTAGGGTGTTGGATGATTAGTTTGATAAGATTGGTAAAACACTTGGAGTCATAGGTAGATGATCCTTTTTTGGATTTATAGTCTCGAGACTACAAAAGAGAGGGGTTTTTTGACCAAGGGATTGCTTTGTATGATACTGTTGGGAATATGCCCTAGAGGCAATCATGTATGATGATATTTCCCATTGTATTCATAAAGTTATTAAGTAGTCCTTGTACGAACATCTGATGTGTATCATTGAATATGTGATTCGGTTGTGGAACTATGCATTCATGTTGTTTGTACTAAATATCCTTGGTCATTAAGGTTGTGCTGGACACACAACTTAGACCAATGTGAAAGTTGGCTTGATGACTCGGTTCCACTTGTCATGGGCATGGAGATGTTATTCCAACTTACACAGATTCAGCTAAAGAGTTTAGCGAGTCGGATTGACCCATATTGATGTGCAACGAACTAGCTGTCATTTGTATATCTCAATCAATGTAATCCTTAGACCTGAGGTTGTTGCATAGTCCGAGTTGAGGATCACCGACTTAGGTTCTGTCAAACGCTGATCCGTAACTGGGCAGTTATAAAGGCAGGGTTCGGGTCGACTGAGAATCAAGTTGCGTGATGTGAATAACCAAGATGGGATTTTGCCCCTCCACTCGGAGAGATATTCTCTGGGCCCTCTCGTGAGATATGATTCGGAAAGCATGGCCATGCACGACTCGGTTAAGTGTTAACCGAGGCAATCGACTAAGAGTTAGTCGGGTGAATCACTTATCTCGGATCGAGAAGAGAGTCGGACTATTTAAGGGATGACATATATTCGCCTATAGTCTGACAAGGTATATCGTGAGGCAAAAGGGACTCGGACGTAAGTCGCATTGGAAAGGCAAGTCGTCATGACTCTTTGGTACTTGGGAGTCGGCACGTTCTGCTAGGAGCCACTGCCGAGTGATCGATTGTGAGTCGGACTCTAATCGTGTCCAAGTAGCCATGAGCCTGCGGGGTCACACACTTAAGAGCGGGAGCAAGTTCGGATTGGATCTGAACATATAATCTGGTTGGGTTGGACCTAAACCTGATTAGGACTGAGTTAGTGAGTTGGACTCACGATGACTAGTGTTATATGGGCTTTAGTGAATGGGTCGCGCGAGCAGAGCCCACATTCACTCCCTATATATAGTGGAGCACCGTAACCCAGAAAGGTTAATCGTTGTTCGGTTAGGTCATTCCATGTGTTGGAAACCCTAGCTCCACAGCAGTCCAGCCGCCGTAACTAACCTAGCAGTTCGCCGCCGGCGCTCCTCCTTGTACGTGTGGATACCAGCAGAGGTGTTGTGCGATCAGCACCAGGACGATCGGATCGTTAGGACTGCACTGCATCAACTGACGCACTTCATCAATAATCCGCAACTGCGCGTCTAGTGGTAAACCTCGTGGCCTTCTACCTCAGCTAGATCTTGGGATCACCACGTTAGAGGAAAATTTTATTTTATCTCCGCGTGGCCCAACAGTGGTATCAGAGCGATAGCTTCTGGTTTTAGGCTCGAGATCTCGCATATGTGATATGCGGTAGGATGTAGATGAGATCTATGTGCTGTTTGGTGGTCGATCTATGAGATAGATCGGTTTTGTATGAAGTTGATTGGATCAACTGTACTCGGGGAATGGTAGATCTGATTTCCGTGATCATACTGCTGAGGTCGTGGAACGACATACCCCTACCGGTCGGCTTCCGCCATTGGGGTAGACTGTGACGCGTAAATCCAGAAGCGGTGATCGAAGATCAAAGAGTTTGATCGAATCGGAACGATGGTCGGAATCCATGTTCGAATCGTAGATGAGATCTATGTTTTCGGACCGCCGGCTTCGCCTTGTCGTAGCGCCTTAGATGTCGTTGCGAGTTTCACAACGCCGGTAGATATTGTATCTATGCATAACTTGTTTTTGCAGGAAGTTGTGAATGGTATGGTTCATGTGCATGTGATGTATGTGTGTAATCCATACGTGATCTGCGAATCACGGTTTATGTCAGCCGGCTGGAGCCTAGGTGCTGTCATTTTATTGTATAACGACCTGCATGTCGGATTCTCTATGTAATTTACTTTACTAAGCTAGTGTAGCTGTTTGGAGAACCCGGAAGGCATGCAAGGCGTTGTACATGTCGGCGACATGGAGTAAGACGGCAAGTGACAAGAGTTGGCACGAGTCGGATTACAGGGTTTGTGGAGATGGAGATCGCCATGAAGAGAGCCATACCATTTCACATTATAATTGCTTTATTTTGTGTTACTGTTATGTCTCAGTTTTACCTCTATTAGATAGTCAGTAAAATTTAATCCCTCAAAGAAGGTCTAGTCGGTTTTCCCGCCAGTGTTTGCACCATCACAAGTCGGACATTTTTGGTAGTGGGCTCATAAAATTGAGGTGCTGCCAATTCTTTCCGACTAGGTGGGTTCGAGTCGAACTCTTACTGCAGAAACACTCGGTAAGCTAGACGGGTCCATCACAACGGTTGTGGGACTCGGGGAAAAGTCGGATGGGAGCCGGGGCATGTGATGCCACCCGTCCAACATGAGTCGCATGAGATGCGATTGACAAGGAGTTGTCTACCTATATCACTTGGCGGCTAGCGGTGATGCTAAAGCTCACTAGCCGACTTGCTTATTTAGGATCCTGAATCACTAAGTAACCATCGGAGGGGTGTTGGTTCTAGTGGGAGCATAAAATATTAAAATGTTTAATATGCTTGCTCTTTTATGAATACATGTCTTAAGTGTTTTTGCATATTTTCTATTGTAGATCATGGCACCAAGTAGCAGTCACTCTCAGATATCCGGTTTTGTGTTGAGAACCATTCTTGAGAAAGATAAACTGAACGACACTAATTTTACCAACTGGTATCGAAATCTGATAATTGTTCTCAAACAAGAAAAGAAGGACCATGTCCTAGACAACCCACTTCCAGATGAGCCGAATGAGAATGCGACTGTCGCAGCCACCAATGCCTACCGTCGGGCTAAGGATGAGTCCACAGATATTAGCTGTCTTATGCTTGCTCACATGGAACCGGACTTGCAAAAGCAGTTCGAGCATGTTGAGGCCTACGATATGATCGAAAGCCTCAAAAGTATGTTCCAAGCTCAGGCGAAGACTGAGAGGTATCAAGTCTCTCAGGATTTGCTGAGTTGCAAGCTTAAGGATGGTGATCCACTTAGTCCGCATGTGATTAAAATGGTTGGTTACGTGCAGTCTTTGGAGAGGCTTGGATACCCCATTAGCGAAGAGTTCCCTACGGATATAATTCTGAACTCTCTTCCTAGTGCATATGGGCAGTTCATTTCGAACTACCACATGCATGGTATGGATAAGAAGCTCACTGAATTGCATGGGATGCTCAAGCAGGCAGAGGCGGATCTCAAGAAGGGCACCAGTCAAGTGTTGATGGTGCAGAATAAGGCTAAGTTCAAGAAGAGTTCTTGGACTAAGAAGAAGGCTAAGTCAGGGGGAAAGCAGGCTCAGGACCCGGTCCCAAGCGCTTCCTCAGGGACTAAACCATCTCCTTCAGCCGGATCCACTTGCTTTTACTCCAAGGCGGATGGCCACTGGAAGAGGAACTGCAGCAAGTACTTGGCCGACAAAGCCAAGAGTGGAGGTATGACTTCCGACTCAGGTACACTTGTTTGCAATGTTATAGACATATATCTTGTTGATGCACCTAATAGTTCTTGGGTATATGATACCGGATCAGTTATTCACATCTGCAACTCGTTGCAGGGACTGGTAAGAACTAGGAGCGTAGCAAGAGGCGAGGTTGATATTCGAGTCAGCAACAAAGCAAAAGTTGCTGTGTTGGAAGTCGGCACAATGCAACTTCATTTACCTTCCGGATTCATTATGGAACTAAATAATTGTTATTATGTTCCAGTGCTCAGTCGAAACATTATTTCTGCTTCATGTTTGATGAGGCAAGGCTATGAGTCGAATATCAAGAATAATGGTTGTTCTTTGTATTTGAATGATATGTTTCACGGCTTTGCACCCGTCTAGGACGGGTTATTTATTTTGAATCTTGATGGTGAGTCGGTTTATAACATAAATGTTAAAAGGTTGAAACCAAATGATCTGAATATGACTTACTTTTGGCACTGTCGGCTTGGTCATATAAGTTGGAAACGCATGAAGAAGCTCCATGATGATGGACTCCTAACTTCGTTCGACTTGGAGTCGTTCGAGACATGCGAATCTTGCCTACTCGGCAAAATGACCAAGACACCTTTTGCAAAGAGTTGCGAAACGGCGTCCGACTTGTTGGGACTAGTACATAGTGATGTATGTGGACCAATGAGCACGACAGCCAGGGGTGGTTATGAGTACTTCATTACCTTCACTGATGATTTGAGTAGGTATGGATATATCTACTTGATGAAACATAAGTCGGAAGCCTTTGAAAAGTTCAAAGAATTCCAGAATGAAGCACAGAATCAACTCGGCAAGAAAATAAAGTTTCTTCGGTCGGACCGAGGAGGCGAGTACATGAGCCATGAGTTTGATGACCATCTGAAAAGTTGTGGAATAGTTCCTCAACTTACTCCGCCAGGAACGCCACAAAGGAATGGTGTTTCGGAAAGGCGGAATCAGACCTTGTTGGACATGGTACGATCAATGATGAGTCGGACAGATCTGCCTTTATCATTTTGGGGTTATTGTCTAGAAACAGCGGCGTTCACACTAAACAAAGTACCATCAAAGTCGGTAGAGAATACACCGCATGAGATGTGGACAGGCAAAAAGCCAAGTTTGTCTTTTCTTAAGATTTGGGGTTGTGAAGCATTTGTCAAGCGACTTCAGTCGGACAAGTTTACAGCCAAGTCGGATAAGTGTATTTTCGTGGGGTATCCGAGGGAAACCTTGGGTTACTACTTCTACAACCGAGAAGAGGGCAAAGTGTTTGTCGCTCGGAACGGTGTCTTCCTTGAGAAAGAGTTTCTCAGTCGGGGAGTAAGTGGGAGCACGGTGCAACTCGAAGAAATTCGAGAGGAACCAGCTAGTAGCGAGTCGGCAAAAACCTTGGAGGTTGAGCCGGTCGTGGCAGCTGAGCCGGCAGCAGCACCTGTACTACGAAGATCGGCAAGATTACGAAGTGTTCGTGATGTGTTACTGTTAGAAAGTGATGAGCCGGCAAATTATTCGGAAGCGATGGTGGGATCTGATTCCGAGTCATGGCTTGGAGCCATGAGATCCGAGATAAAGTCCATGGATGAAAATCAAGTTTGGAACTTGGTTGATCTTCCAGATGGTGCAAGACCCGTCGAGTGAAAATGGGTCTTTAAGAAGAAAACTGATATGGATGGAAATGTTTCCGTCTATAAAGCACGCCTTGTCGCGAAGGGGTTCCGACAAGTTCAAGGAGTTGATTACGACGAGACTTTCTTGCCCGTAGCGATGCTTAAATCAGTTCGGATCATGTTAGCTATAGCAGCCTATTTCGACTATGAGATATGGCAGATGGATGTCAAAACGGCTTTCCTTAACGGAAATTTAACCGAGGACGTGTATATGATACAACCCGAGGGTTTTGTCGATCCGGCTAATGCTGACAAGGTATGCAAACTTCAGAAATCCATTTATGGGTTGAAGCAAGCATCTCGGAGTTGGAATATTCGCTTTGATGAGGTAGTCAAATCGTTTGGTTTCATCAAGAGTGATCATGATTCTTGTTTGTACAAGAAGTTTAGTGGGAACAAAGTAAATTTTCTAATATTATATGTGGATGACATATTACTGATTGGAAATGATGTCCAGATGTTGCAAGAGACCAAGGAATCATTGGAAAGGAGTTTCTCAATGAAAGACTTGGGTGAGGCAACATACATCCTCGGAATCCGGATCTATAGAGATAGATCAAGGAGGCTCATTGGATTGAGTCAGAGTACTTATTTGGACAAAGTGTTGAAGAAGTTCAACATGGAATCGTCTAAGAAGGGGTTCTTACCGATGTCCCATGGTGTAAAACTTAGCAAGACTCAGTGTCCTTCGACAACTGATGAGCGAAGTCGGATGAGTGCTATTCCATATGCTTCTGCAGTCGGATCCATCATGTACGCCATGATTTGTACTAGGCCGGATGTTTCCTATGCTCTAAGTGTTGTGAGCAGACACCAGGCTGATCCTGGAGAGATCCACTAGACAGCGGCTAAAAATATCCTAAAGTACTTGAGAAGGACTAAGGATACGTTCTTGGTTTATGGTGGTGAAGATGAACTCAGTGTAAAGGGTTACACGGATGCGAGTTATCTTACCGACTCTGATGATTCTCGTTCGCAATCCGGATACGTGTTTATTATAAACGGAGGTGTTGTGAGCTGGAAGAGTTCCAAGCAAGAGACTGTGTCTGCGTCTACAACAGAGGCTGAGTATATTGCCGCCTCGGAGGCAGCAAAGGAAGCTGTTTGGATGAGGAATTTCCTCATGGATCTTGGTGTGGTTCAGGGCTCGTCCAATCCGTTGGACGTGTATTGTGACAACAATGGTGCTATTGCACAAGCCAAGGAACCTAGACAACACCAGAAGAACAAGCACATACTCATGCAGTACCACCTAATTCGCCAGTTCGTGGATCAGGGTGATATCAAGTTATGCAAGGTACACACGGATGCAAATATTGCGGATCCGTTGACAAAGCCGTTACCCCAGCCGAAGCATGAGGCGCACCTGAGAGCCATGGGCATTAGATGCTTAGACATATGATGTCGAAAGATTGACTCTAGTGCAAGTGGGAGACTGTTGGGAATATGCCCTAGAGGCAATCATGTATGATGATATTTCCCATTGTATTCATAAAGTTATTAAGTAGTCCTTGTACGGACATCTGATGTGTATCATTGAATATGTGATTCGGTTGTGGAACTATGCATTCATGTTGTTTGTAGTAAATATCCTTGGTCATTAAGGTTGTGCTGGACACACAACTTAGACCAATGTGAAAGTTGGCTTGATGACTCGGTTCCACTTGTCATGGGCATGGAGATGCTATTCCAACTTACACAGATTCAGCTAAAGAGTTTAGCGAGTCGGATTGACCCATATTGAGGTGCAACGAACTAGCTGTCATTTGTATATCTCAATCAATGTAATCCTTAGACCTGAGGTTGTTGCATAGTCCGAGTTGAGGATCACCGACTTAGGTTCTGTCAAACGCTGATTCGTAACTGGGCAGTTATAAAGGCAGGGTTCGGGTCGACTGAGAATCAAGCTGCGTGATGTGAATAACCAAGATGGGATTTTGCCCCTCCACTCGGAGAGATATTCTCTGGGCCCTCTCGTGAGATATGATTCGGAAAGCATGGCCATGCACGACTCGGTTAAGTGTTAACCGAGGAAATCGACTAAGAGTTAGTCGGGTGAATCACTTATCTCAGATCGAGAAGAGAGTCGGACTATTTAAGGGATGACATATATTCACCTATAGTCTGACAAGGTATATCGTGAGGCAAAAGGGACTCGGACGTAAGTCGCATTAGAAAGGCAAGTCGTCATGACTCTTTGGTACTTGGGAGTCGGCACGTTCTGCTAGGAGCCACTGCCGACTGATCGATTGTGAGTCGGACTCTAATCGTGTCCAAGTAGCCATGAGCCTGCGGGGTCACACACTTAAGAGCGGGAGCAAGTTCGGATTGGATCTGAACATATAATCTAGTTGGGTTGGACCTAAACCTGATTAGGACTGAGTTAGTGAGTTGGACTCACGGTGACTAGTGTTATATGGGCTTTAGTGAATGGGTCGCGCGAGCAGAGCCCACGTTCACTCCCTATATATAGTGGAGCAACGTAACCCAGAAAGGTTAATCGTTGTTCGGTTAGGTCATTCCATGTGTTGGAAACCCTAGCTCCACAGCAGTCCAGCCGCCGTAACGAACCTAGCAGTTCGCCGCCGGCGCTCCTCCTTGTACGTGTGGATAGAAGCAGAGGTGTTGTGCGATCAGCACCAGGACGATCGGATCGTTAGGACTGCACTGCATCAACTGACACGCTTCATCAGTAATCCGCAACTGCGCGTCTAGTGGTAAACCTCGTGGCCTTCTACCTCAACTAGATCTTGGGATCACCACGTTAGAGGAAAATTTTATTTTATCTCCGCGTGGCCCAACACATACCACTATACAAAATGATACCATTAGATAGGTATTGATAAAATGAATCCAACAAAAGTGGTTTCACTATTTTATCAATTTCCATTGATTTATAATGATTTTTATAGTGGATAGAACTCTAGTTTTATGAAATAATTTACTAGAAAAATTATGGAGCTCCAAAAATTATTTGCTTGGGTGATTAGGTACTATTTGGTGGACTGGTTCAAGAGGATTTGGAATCAACTTAAAATAACTACCATAATGCCCTTAGGAAATTCCCAAAGGCAGTTCTAGATGATAATTGTCTTTTTCACCAGCTTAATTCTACAGGATATTTTGATGTGATTCCATAGACACATGTTAGGTATTCAAAGTACCTTTCTGTAGAAATTGTAATCACCCTTTTTGGATTAGTATACATACTGTAGTGATTTTATTAGTAAATAAACTATGCACAGAAAAGTTTAATTCATCAAAAATCATTAGAAGATTAATAAATTTTGGGCTCCTGGGGTTTTATGTATATGGGTATGTAGAGGTACAGACAGTTGGAATTAGGTCAGAGTATCTTGTGGTTTTGCTAAGAGAATTTTCTAAAGGCAGAAATGCCCTGATTTGTTATTTTTACTAAGGGAAAACTAGGAAGTCATTTTAGGTGGGGCCAGAGGGAAATGCAAGGTATGGCTAATACCTTTAAGTACCAATTGGATTTACTCCATTTGGACTTACCAAACTCTCTAGAAGATTTTATTTGTGGAAGGAACACATGTGTCTATTTTAATTTCTAACATCTATTCATACAATATTTTGGTCCAGCACCAAGTCTGCATATTATATCTAAATTTATTTACGCCCTTTTCATTTTCAAAAAGATTTAAACCTGTAGCGACCTCGGATCAAGTAAGATCCTAAGTCCCTATGATTAACATGCTAGTACCTGGATCAATAGCTAGCACTCTCAGTCGATGAAATATCATGTAAAACACAAGCCTTTATTACATGAATCGAATAATCTAGAGTTTACAACAAAGGCGAAAAATATACAACATGAGTCCCATCAATGCCACAGGCAGGTTGAGTGAAGACCCGCGATCCTAGCGCACCTTTCAACGATCTCCGAAATTCTGCACATAAAACATGCAGCCAACAAGTTGGTTCAATATTTTGAATGTATTGGCAAATTACACCAATGAAGGAAAGACTAACTCTACATGCAAGGCTAGTTTAGGCTTTGGAGTTCATTTGCATAAAGCTAATTTTCACTAAGTAGAGAGAAGAAGGGAAGATTTTCCTACTTTGTAAACATTTGCTCAGATAAAATAAGGTCGGATGGCACACGAGGATATTACTCACCAAGTGTCCAACAACCAAACACTTGGATATTACGCACCAAGTGACACTTGGATATTACACACCAAGTTCCCAAAATCCCACCCATTGGCGATATTACTCACGCCATGGGGTTTTAAAAAAAACTTTGTTTAGAAAAGAGAGAGGAAGATCCTTCAGAGGCTCCATCCTTCAGATGCTCATTGTTGTTCTGTTACCGTGAACACGGCTGATCGATCAGATTGCAATACTCTCGAGAGATTGTGCACTTTACCCACAATCCACGATCAAGTCCTTTTACAGACAAGACCATGGCGAGGCTTTCCCTTAGTATCCCCTCTACCTTCCGGATCTAACTGTGCCAAGAACCTCCAAATGTTGGTACCCAGGTGAGGTTTCCCACTAAGTACTAGGCCAAGACAGAGCCCATAATGTATTGTGGTTGCACTGGAAGCTTCTGAATTCTGAAACATGGCAGACTTCTTTGATTCCTAGGCGGCCGTCCTCCACCAAAATCTCACTCGTTGACCCGACAACCATTCCTCCTAGAAGAAAACTTAGTTTTATTTTGAAGTGGATTTGAGGAGAAAAGTTTGCTCTAGAGAGCCTTTATACTTAGAAAAATTCTTTGTCTTTCGAACCCCCCAACGGTACTTTGTATATATAGCATAACAAGCAATACTTAGCAAAAACAGGGGATAACCTATTAGGAGGGAAAATCCTAAGTATAGAGCTACTCATGGCATCCTACAAAATCATCGCACTTGCAAAATAATACTAAGAAAAAATTCTACTAGAACATCCTACACATGCATACTACAGAATTTTGAAGATCACATGCATAGAATCAAAACTGGAACAAAAGTTATGAACAAGTGGTGTAACTTGCCTTATGTTGAAAATATGGGTGATGATTGTATTTCTCCGCAGCAATCGCACTCTCCGAACAATCTAATACGAGGACAGGGTAGTTCCAATCAAAACAATTGCAAACATAGCAAACATAAGGGATGATCAAAAACATGCATGATGGTTTAATATGTTACAATGCTTACATTTAGTTCTCTGAGCATTAATAGATCATATGATGCATGTATGAGATCAGTTAAAGCAATAGGGTACTTGTTATTAATAATTACTTAAGGGTTTTGATAGTTCTGTTGCAACGCCTGTTCTAACTGTCGAGTTAAATTTGTTTCTTGGGTTTACTGGATAGAGGACGCTAATACGAACCAGTAGGCGTTGGATTCACCCTAATCGGAGTTATAGATCTTTTTCTATGATTTAATTACCATTTAATGGAGTTTAATTCATTTAAAATATTACTTCATCAAAAGTTATGTCTAAGACCAGATCTGTATTCTAAGAGAAACTGGGAAACCATACACATATTATTTATATTTTTCTGATCTATAAATAATTTATTATGAATTTAATAATTTAAATAGCCATTAAAAGTAATTAAATTAATACAGCAATTTTTATATTTCAAAAATTGTATCTAACCGTATATTAATGTCGTATATGAAATTATGAATCCATATATACTTTATTTGTATTTTTTGGATCTACAAATAATTTATTATGATTTATTTAGTCCAAAATGTCCATTATACTATTTAAACTAATCTCGTAATAATGTTCTACACAATTTTATGAATCCAACGATATATTATTTATAATTTTTGGACATGTATTCGATTTTATATGAATTTTATAAGATTGCCCAATATTCTGCTATTTAAATCAATTTCAATTTAAAAGGGAATATGCTTTGCCACGTGGACAGTGACTGGGTGCTGACCTGCTGACTGGCATCGACGTGGCTGCTGACTGGCGGTTGATGTGAGCACGGACGAGGCGCGTGCCACGCGGCGCGATCCTAGTGGACGATACCCCTTCGTGGCTGGATCTAATCTAGACCACCAGATGGAAATCCGATGGTCCTGGATCGAAGCTCCCTGGGACTCACCGGAGATGACATCACCGGCGGCGGAGCGTCTCGGAGGTGAAGGTTGGTGGCGTTCAAGCGGCTCCCGACGATGAGTAAGACATGTACGAGTTGCACAAGATTATGTCGATGTCCCTCGTGCGTTCTTCAGCTCCTATCGGTGTCCCTGGCAGCGATGGAGGTCGACTGGAGCTTCGCCGGTTCATGACGTGCTCCGGCGCCCTCGGGTACGTGCTGTAGGGATCTGCGGAAGGGGAAAACAGGCTGAGGCGAAGCAGAAGTGCTAGGGGAAGAGAACGAGGGAGATAGGGGGGGGGGGTGCGGGGTGACCGAACCATCAAAAACGAGATCGACCTGAGCTTGCTTCGGTAATGGCAGTGGCGGGATTGGAGTAGATCGATCTGGCGGCTAGGGTTTGTCGATGGAGAAATTTCTCTCGGGGAAAAAGGGAGACGGTATGTATGGGGAGATTTGCGTGCGGAGGGGGCAAGAACAACGAACCAGATCGACGGATTTCGCGGGATTTGGATCGGGCACGTGATGAACTCGTGGGGAAAGTGGTCTCTGGCTAAGGAAAGGAGATGACATGTGGGGTCCATGCGTCAGCGGCCGCGGGAGAGGAGGCGGGCTAGTGTTGGGCCGGCCCATTGGCACGGCTGGCACACTGCGCGCTGCTCGCGGCGGTAGGGAAGAGAAGGGAAAGGTGGGATGCTGGGCCGCTCGGTCCGTTAGCAGTTAGGTTTAGTTTTTTTTGTTTATTCTTTTCTCTTTTTTTAATTTTCTTATTTACTTTATATCTTTTTCATATGATCTCCAAAAGAGTTGATTTTTGTCTCCAAAATTTTCTAAAATTCTGTAGATCATCATAGGACACTTTAAAGAAATATTTTTCATATTTAAACAAATGGATTCATAATACCTTGTTTGTAGTCTTGTAGGAGTATTTTCGATAATTTCAAAATAGGGTTTGCAAACGGTGATTTAACTTAAGAACTTGTATTAATGGAAGGTTCACGGATGAGAAATCAAACAATTGTCTGTTTGTTCAAAACTTGGTAGTCGTAGTAATTCTCTTCTTTTAATGTGGCTTAGTAAAGTATCAATTACAACAAAAGTTTCTTTTCATTCACAATTTCAACAGGATTAAGCAATCCAATCAACTTAATGATTTTATTTTATCATTCCAAATTTAGGAAAAATTCGGGATGTTACAGACTACCACCCTTAAAAGGAATCTCGTCCTCGAGATTCGAGAAAGCTAGCAAGAAATAGGTTTGGTTCACACTAAGGTGCTACCACCCTTAAAAGATTGTATTTGTTAGGTTCTTCTGATGGGTCCGGTGTGGATGTTGATTTGTAAGATCCATTCACACTAACATAATTCGTCGTAACTTGATGGACGGATTGGGCTTCTTTCCTTTGGCATTTCCTTTGCCACTGCCATTCTTCTTTTTTTGAGGACAATCTGACGAGTAATGCCCTATTTTACCACACTTGTAGCATGTCACCTGGCTAGGATCCTTCTTGGGCTTCTTGTTGCTGCATCTATTACCATTACCATCGTCGTTTTTATCCTTTCCAGCTACATTCACATGTTTTGGACAATTATCAGCATAATGCCCATGATTGTGACACTGGAAGCATAGGACTTTTCTTAGATACTTCCTCCTTTTTGGATGAAGATGTACTTCAACTCTTATGATCTGTGAACACATCACAATGTTTGCCCATGAGGTAGTGTCTCCATACCTTGAGTGCATGAACCACAGACGCAAGTTCCAAATCATGTGTGGGGTAGTTGTGTTCGTGGTTCTTAAGTTGTCGGGAGGCATAGGATACCACTTTCCCATCCTGCATCAATACACTTCCAAGTCCTTGTCGAGAAGCGTCACAAAAGACTTGAAAATCCTTTTGGATATCAGGCAGACACAGAACCGGCGCCGTTACAAGGCGTTTCTTCAACTCTTGAAAACTTGCTTCACATGCCTCGGTCCATAGGAATTTCTTTTCCTTCTTCAATAGTTCTGTCATGGGTTTTGCTATTTTGGAAAAGTTTTCAATGTACCTCCGGTAATATCCTGCAAGGCCCAAAAAAAAACTCCTAATATCTCCCACATTCTTGGGTGACTCCCATTCCGTCACGGAAGCTACCTTACTAGGATCTACGACAACTCCTTTTGCTGACACAACATGACCAAGGAATCCCACTTCCTTTAACTAGAACTCGCATTTGCTGAATTTGGCATTCAACTTGTGTTCTCTTAGTTTCTCCATAATAAGGCGCAGATGTTTCTCATGTTCCTTCTCATCCTTAGAGTATATGAGTATATCATCTATGAATACCACGATAAACTTGTCCAAATATTCCATGAACACCTTGTTCATCATGGTCATGAAGTATGTCAGGGCATTGGTGAGACCAAAGGACATCACGGTGTACTCATACAATCCGTATCTTGTGGTGAAAGCTGTTTTGGGTACATCCTGTTCTCGAATCTTTAGCTGAAAGTAGCCTGATCGCAGATCGATCTTTGAGAACACACTTGCTCTCTTTAACTGGTCAAACAAGTCATTGATGTTTGGCAGAGGATACTTATTCTTAATCGTCACTTCGTTCAACGAGCGGTAGTCTACAACCAGCCTCTGGGTTTTATCCTTCTTTTCCACAAATAGGACAGGTGCTCCCCAAGATGACGCGCTGGGTTAGATGAATCCCTTGTCCAATTGTTCCCTAAGCTATTTCTTGAGTTCTTTTAACTCGTCCACATCCATCTTGTATGGTCTCTTAGCTATCGGCCCCGTGCCAGGCATCAAGTCAATGAGGAACTCGATATCACGATCGGGAGGCATTCCGGGTAGCTCCTCTGGGAAGACATCTAGGTATTCCTTTACAATAGGTACCTCCTCCAAGATAATCCCCTTAAGGGAGTTCACCATGGCTTCCTTAAGTGCAAAATTTGACTTGATACGAATTCTCTTCCCTTCTAGTGTTGTGAGCATGACAGTTCTTTTGGCACAATCTATGACTCCTTCATATTCGGTCATCCAATTCATGCCCAAGATTATGTCTAATCCTTGTGATTCTGGAACTACTAGACTTGTGGGAAAGATGTGTGCCCCAATCCTTAGTTCTAATTCCTGGCAACCGGAGTTTGCCACTATTTCTCCCCCAGGAGAACTTACCCAGGAAAGTTTATAGTCTCCATAGGTATCTTTCCTCTATCCACAAATACCCTTGACATGAATGAATGCGATGCACTAGTATCAAAAAGAACAACTGCGGGAATAGAATTGAGCTTGATTCACCGTGGCTTTGACAAACGGATTTGGCTTCTTCCCGTTTCCATTGCCATGATTGTGTCCATTTCCATTCCCATTGCGGTTTTTTATGCCCATTGTGTTTGTGGCCGCCATGGTGATGACCGTTATGGTTGTGGCCATTATTGTTATAAGGTGGTGGTGAGGAATTGTGCTGCTTCTGGTACAGAGTGCTTGTGAGGGTTTGACTTCCTCTTGCGGTTTTCTATGCTCTTCCTTTTGGATTCAAGCACAATGGCTCTGTCCAGGAGTTCCTGAAAGTTGTCAAATTTCTGAGCCACAAGCTGAATAGATATTTCATCATTGAGTCCTCTTAAGAACTCCTCCTGTCTCTTGGCATCAGTGGAAACATCATCGGGTGCATAACGGGCTAGCTTGTTGAAAAGCTCACCATACTCGGTGACAGAACGGTGTAGCTGGTGTAGGTCGTGAAATTTGCGCCTTTTCAGAGTCATGATACCAGCAGCCACATGATGAGTGCGAAAGGCTAACTCAAACTAATCCCAAGTGATAGCATCAATATCCGGGTGGGTGACTTGGTAGTTATCCCACCATTCTGCAGCAGGTCCTTCAAGCTGGTGTGCGGCATAACGTACCCTGTCGGCTCCGACAGCTTGCATGGTGTTTAGCTTCTTGTTGATTGTACATAGCCAGTCATCTGCGATGATTGGTTCAGCGCTGCTAGTGAAGGTAGGTGGATTCAACCTCAAAAACCGAGTCAAGCGATCCTGTTGAGGTGGTGGCGGAGGTGGCAGGTTGTTGTTGTTGTTGTTTTGCATGTTCTGAGTGAGCAGTCGGATCAGCTGGTTCTGAGTGGCCAAAAGTTGTGCTATTTCCGGATGAATTCCGGTGTTTGCACGTCTTGGCGGCATCTGTGGGGTTTGAGAGAAAAGTTAAGAAATAGACAGGAAGACTAAGTAGTAAACTCCTACCCTTATGAAAACACACCAAGCACACAAGACACACAAGACACATTAACACAACTTAACACAGAAAACAACCAAGTTTAACTAAACCAGAATTGTCTTGGTATTTATTACAATCGCGAATAAAGTTCTACTATAGAATTAAAGGTGGTCCAACTATTACACATCCTCCACGCCTTCCTCTTCCTCGTCCTCGAACGAGTAGCCTTCCTGCTCTAGGGTTGTCTTGTACAACTCCATCTCCTTTGTGGTGGCTTCAAGCTTCTCTTGGAGGTTCTTTATATCATCCTGCAGCTTCTTGGATTTTTGGTATACGAGACAAGATTGAAGTAGAACCACTTTAAATTTTTCCTAAGATATCACCCCTTGATGATCATCAATGGTGTGTTGCATCTCCCACCAGGTTGCAGTGTCATCCTTTAGGAATTGGGTGGCATAATGAAGCATTCTGTTGACTTCAATGTTGGCATCCTTCATTCTTTCTTCAACCTGGAGCATCCACTTCTTTGCATCGGCGTGGCTTTTACGCTTGGTGGAGTTGAGTTCCTTGTCCTCCTTATTGATATGGTCCATCCGTCGAGTTGACCAGGGTTTAGAGTAGGAACGAATGGAGTATGGAAAGAAGAAGAATAACCCATACAAGAAATTTTATTTAGAAAATAGGTTTTCATTAGCTATGGTAACAAACCATACAAGATAGCAAACAATTTGTCGCATCTATATTTAGCGAAAATGTTATTCGGGTTTGGTTCCTAATAGGTCACTTGGAATCTTCGAGGCTTCGAGTCTCCAAAAGTCCTCGTGCTCTTGATAGTCTTCATGTTCTTCATAATCTTCAATCTTTCGAGTTCTTTAGTTAATAACATCAACTTAAGGCCTTTGAAGTCTTTAATCTCGTAGCTTCAGTCTTGGAACATATTTCATGGAGGTCTTCAAGTCCCGACTTAATCGAAACATTGAGATGATCTTCTTTGAAAAGGTAATCTTGAGAAAAGTTTCTCCTTGAAGTGTGTAGTGGTCATTTTCTAATGTTGAAAAGAAGAGACTTAGGAAATTTTAAAACCCCAAAGTAGATGATGAGAAGTATGAGAGTTTTCTGAAATAACTTAGAAAATATTTGTCCTAAGGTTTTTCCATGTCCAGGGTCACGATCTACAGTCAACTTATGCTCTGATACCATCTGTAGCGACCTCGGATCAAGTAAGATCCTAAGTCCCTGTGATTAACATGCTAGTCCCTGAATTAATAGCTAGCACTCTCAGTCGATGAAATATCATGTAAAACACATATCTTTATTACATGAATCGAATAATCCAGAGTTTACAACAAAAGCAAAAAATATACAACATGAGTCCCATCAATGCCACAGGAAGGTTGACTGAAGACCCGCGATCCTAGCGCATCTTTCAACGATCTCCGAAATTCTGCACATGAAACGTGCAGCCAACAAGTTGGTTCAATACTTTGAATATATTGGCAAATTACACCAAGGAAGGAAAGACTAACTCTACGTGCAAGGCTAGTTTAGGCTTTGGAGTTCATTTGCATAAAGCTAATTTTCACTAAGTAGAGAGAAGAAGGGAAGATTTTCCTACTTTGTAAACATTTGCTTAGATAAAATAAGGTCGGATGGCACACGAGGATATTACTCACCAAGTGTCCAACAACCAAACACTTGGATATTACGCACCAAGTGACACATGGATATTACACACCAAGTTCCCAAAATCCCACCCATTGGCGATATTACTCACGCCATGGGGTTTTAAAAAAAAACTTTGTTTAGAAAAGAGAGAGGAAGATCCTTCAGAGGCTCCATCCTTCAGACGCTCATTGTTGTTCTGTTACCGTGAACACGGCTGATCGATCAGATTGCAATACTCTCGAGAGTTTGTGCACTTTACCCACAATCCACGATCAAGTCCTTTTACAGACATGACCATGGCGAGGCTTTCCCTTAGTATCCCCTCTACCTTCCGGATCCAACCGTGCCAAGAACCTCCAAATGTTGGTACCCAGGTAAGGTTTCCCACTAAGTACTAGGCCAAGACAGAGCCCATAATGTATTGTGGTTGCACTGGAAGCTTCTGAATTCTGAAACATGGCAGACTTTTTTGATTCCTGGGCGGCCATCCTCCACCAAAATTTCACTCGTTGACCCGACAACCATTCCGCCCAGAAGAAAACTTAGTTTTATTTTGAAGTGGATTTGAGGAGAAAAGTTTGCTCTAGAGAGCCTTTATACTTAGAAAAATTCTTTGTCTTTCGAACCCCCCCAACGGTACTTTGTATATATAGCATATCAAGCAATACTTAGCAAAAACAGGGGATAACCTATTAGGAGGGAAAATCCTAAGTATAGAGCTACTCATGTCATACTACAAAATCATCGCACTTGCAAAATAATACTAAGGAAAAATTCTACTAGAACATCCTACACATGCATACTACAGAATTTTGAAGATTACATGCATAGAATCAAAACTGGGACAAAAGTTATGAACAAGTGGTGTAACTTGCCTTATGTTGAAAATATGGGTGATGATTGTATTTCTCCGCAGCAATCGCACTCTTCGAACAATCTAATACGAGGACAGGGTAGTTCCAATCAAAACAATTGCAAACATAGCAAACACAAGGGATGATAAAAAACATGCATGATGGTTTAATATGTTACAATGCTTGCATTTAGTTCTCTGAGCATTAATAGATCATATGATGCATGTATGAGATCAGTTAAAGCAATAGGGTACTTGTTATTAATAATTACTTAAGGGTTTTGATAGTTCTCTTGCAACGCCTGTTCTAACTGTCGAGTTAAATTTGTTTCTTGGGTTTACTGGATAGAGGACGTTAATATGGACCAGTAGGTGTTGGATTCACCCTAATCGGAGTTATAGATCTTTTTCTATGATTTAATTACCATTTAATGGAGTTTAATTCATTTAAAATATTACTTCATCACAAATTATGTCTAAGACCAGATCTGTATTCTAATAGAAATTGGGAAACCATACACATATTATTTATATTTTTCTGATCTATAAATAATTTATTATGAATTTAATAATTTAAATAGCCATTAAAAGTAATTAAATTAATACAGAAATTTTTATATTTCAAAAATTGTATCTAACCATATATTAATTTCGTATATGAAATTATGAATCCATATATATTTTATTTGTATTTTTTGGATCTACAAATAATTTATTATGATTTATTTAGTCCAAAATGTCCATTAAACTATTTAAACTAATCTCGTAATAATGTTCTACACAATTTTATGAATTCAACGATATATTATTTATAATTTTTGGACATATATTCGATTTTATATGAATTTTACAAGATTGCCCAATATTCTGCTATTTAAATCAATTTCAATTTAAAAGGGAATATGCTTTGCCACGTGGACAGTGACTGGACGCTGACCTGCTGACTGGCATCGACGTGGCTGCTGACTGGCGGTTGATGCGAGCGCTGACGAGGCGCGTGCCATGCGACGCGATCCTAGTGGACGATACCCCTTCGTGGTTGGATCTAATCTAGACCACCCGATGGAAATCCGATGGTCCTGGATCGAAGCTCCCTAGGACTCACCGGAGATGACGTCACCGGCCGCGGAGCATCTCGGAGGTGATGGTTGGCGGCGTTCCAGCGGCTCCCGACGATGAGTAAGACACGTACGAGTTGCAGAAGATTATGTCGATGTCCCTCGTGCGTTCTTCGGCTCCTATCGGTGTCCCTGGCAGCGATGGAGGTCGACTGGAGCTTCGCGGTTCATGACGTGCTCCGGCGCCCTCGGGTACGTGCTGTAGGGATCTGCGGAAGGGGAAAACGGGCTGAGGAGAAGCAGAAGTGCTAGGGGAAGAGAACGAGGGAGATAGGGGGGCGCGGGGTGACCGAACCAGCAAAAACGAGATCGACCCGAGCTTGCTTCGGTAATGGCGGCGGCGGGATTGGAGTAGATCGATCTGGCGGCTAGGGTTTATCGATGGAGAAATTTCTCTCGGGGAAAAAGGGAGACGGTATGTATGGGGAGATTTGCGTGTGGAGGGGGCAAGAACAACGAACCAGATCGACGAATTTCGCGGGATTTGGATCAGGCACGCGATGAACTCGTGGGGAAAGTGGTCTCTGGCTAAGGAAAGGAGATGACATGTGGGGTCCATGCGTCAGCGGCCGCGGGAGAGGAGGCGGGCTAGTGTTGGGCCGGCCCATTGGCACGGCTGGCACACTGCACGCTGCTCGCAGCGGTAGGGAAAAGAAGGGAAAGGTGGGATGCTGGGCCGCTCGTTCCGTTAGCGGTTAGGTTTAGTTTTTTTTTGTTTATTCTTTTCTCTTTTTTTTATTTTCTTATTTACTTTATATCTTTTTCATATGATCTCCAAAAGAGTTGATTTTTGTCTCCAAAATTTTCTAAAATTCTGTAGATCATCATAGGACACATTAAAGAAATATTTTTCATATTTAAACAAATGGATTCATAATACCTTGTTTGTAGTCTTGTAGGAGTATTTTCGATAATTTCAAAATAGGGTTTGCAAACGGTGATTTAACTTAAGAACTTGTATTAATGGAAGGTTCACGGATGAGAAATTAAACAATTGTCTGTTTGTTCAAAACTTGGTAGTCGTAGTAATTCTCTTCTTTTAATGTGGCTTAGTAAAGTATCAATTACAACAAAAGTTTCTTTTCATTCACAATTTCAACAGGATTAAGCAATCCAATCAACTTAATGATTTTATTTTATCATTCCAAATTTAGGAAAAATTCGGGATGTTACAAAACCAAAAGGTCATATTTCTAGATCTGGAAAAAGACTAAAAGAATAAGGGTTTCAGGCCAGATCTATATGGAAGATGGGCCGCGTGGGGGGATCTGGCCGACCCAAGGCAGGGTCACGCGCGGGCAGCGCCCCTTCGAACCTGGCAAGTGAGTCCCGGCTATCAGCGACCCAGGGACCTAGAAGGGGGATGGGAGGATCGGGGCCGTCCGATTTAGTGGGGATCGATAGCCCCCAGTCGTCGTCCTCGCGGGAGCCCGGCGGCGGCGAGCAAACCCTAGGGCATGGCAGAATGAGGTAGGGGATCTCACCAGGGGCTCGGGAAGGATAGGAGGTGGCGGGGGCGATGCGGTGCTCGACGACAGCCCTGGTGATGGGAGGCATGGAGGGGGTTCATCGTAGGGGAGGGTCTCGCGTGACGTTGGTCAAAGGGAGCTTGCCGGAGCTCGTCGGAGTGGCTCTAGGGGCTACTCCATGTCAATAAAATGGGTACCGTTAGCTTCAGAAGGAGAAGGGGATCTCAGGTAGGTGACATGCAGGAGGAGAGAACCATAGGGGAAGGTGCCTTGCTCGATTTCTTTGGGAGAGACCAAAGCTCTCCCTTCCTCTTCCTTCGGGCTGGGCAGAGCAGGGGGAGTGGAGGGAGTTGACTGAGTAGAGGAGGGGTAAATGAGGGGCAGAGGCATGCTGGGGGTGGCCTCTTGCCTTTAAATCAAAGGGAGAGGCTTATGGTGGACTAGGTGTAGGAGGGAAGGATAGAGGAGGTGAGGGCCAACTATTGGGCAGTAGGGGTGGTGGAGAGGGGAGTGGTGAGGCCTGCATACGACTAAAGAGGACAGGGGAGGGCTGGGTGGAGATATTTTCCAAGTTTGTACTAACAAGTCCTCTCTCTCTCTCATCCAAGTTCTAAAGACAAGGGGGAGGTGTCCTACATTGGTTTGGCTATAGTGCTCGACTAGGAGGGAGTGGGGTGGTGCTGTGCAAGCTTGACTTGAACAAGTTGATATGGGATTGGATGATTTTGGTTTGAGCAAAAATTTGATTGGCATAAGTGATACAAACAAATGTTGTGAAGGAAGTTAGACAATTTGCATTGAGGAGAGTAGGTAAATGGTACTGGTAGATAGAGGAGGTAAATTCATCGCTTCAAGATTTATTAGGGATTTTTAAGATGAATTTAAGCCCATTTAAAAGCATTTATTCAAAAAGTGCAGAATTTGTTTCTAGAGGGTCATGTAATATTTTTACATTGGACAAGGTTGGTTTTTGATGTGATATGGTCTTAAACTTGTCTTTAAGGACAAGGTTTGGGGGATTTTGCCAAAAAAGAATTTAAATAGTTTTAGGATCTAAGTAATTATGGAAATTATTTAGAACAAGATTATATCCAAAGTAGATGATGTAAAATTGATTCATACATCATTGTCCACTTTGGTTTTGAAGGGTTTTGGTGAAATAGGAGAACCTAGATTTTAGGGAATCTAGGGTTTTGTTATTTTCATGCCACCAAAACATGGTTGTATTTGTGGGCTCAGAGCTCACCTTGATACAAGGGATAGATGGATAGATAGAACATGTTATATAGATGATCAAGGAAGCAAGGGTTGGGCTTGGTTGGATTTGAGGTGGTGTAGGAGTGATGGAAACTTTGATGAGCACAAGGCTACCATAGCAGGATTGTCCTCATGCTATATAAACCAGGTGGGTTTAAGATGCACAAGGTTCCATTGGAAACAAGTGAAGTAAGATTTGATAATTCATGGTTAGTAGGTCATAACCATGGCAAGAGTTGGTCAAGGGGAGGTAACATATAGATGTGATCTTCTGCCAAAGTAGGCAAGATGATAAGATTTGTAGAAAAGATTATTATCTTGACTGCAAAACCATCATGGATGAGTAGGAAGCAGAATGTATTAGCCAAGGGAAAGAGTGGGCTTTGGTAGTAATAAAGATGTACTAAAATATGGTTCAAGTACATTCTCAAGAATGCACATAGGTTGTAAAAGGTGGAGCTCCTAAGATTGAATCTAGATAAGAAATCCAGACAGCCATTTTGGCAGATTTAGTATTTTAGATTAGATTACAAGTGGGAAACAAATTGAGAGAGTGGCAAAGGTTTATCCTTACCATAAAGTGGTTGATGTTTAGGTATAGATTGAATAGAGGGGATCCATGCTTGGATTGGGTCTTCACTGAGTAGGAAGCTATCAAAAGGGATTGATGGCCACTTTGGTGGCTTAGTGTAGATCCAGAATTGGGATGCTTGGTCTGAGATTGATGATATCAAACATATATTGGGTCCTAAGGTATAAGCTACTAGATTATCTCACTCTAGTTCCTAAGCAAACAAGGCAATCAACAGATCAAGGCAATTCATCTTATCACTTATCCAACTATTACTAGGGTTACCATGAAGCCTAGCTTGAGGTAAGGATGGGTATTTTGAATAGGTTGTGCTTTGAAGTAAGATAAGGACCATCTTGGTATTTCTACCAAGAATAGAATTAAAAGGTTTTAATGAAGGTTTTGGAAAACCTAAGGATAAGAGTAGCTGGGAGTTCTGTCTTGAAAACATAAGGAGGTAATATATAGGTGACCATAGTTTTGTTAATTGAAACTAGTAGAGTATTTTGTTGGGTCAAAGTCAACTTTACTCAGGTTTTGAAATGCCATGTGAAAGATGAGCCAAGACATTTTTGTTGTAAGATATCCCTTACCAAATAGAGTTGAGATAGGAAGTAGAGTACCTAAAGCACAATCAGTTGCATGCACTCAAGCAAACATTGCAACATTTCATAAGAATTTTTTTTGTTCGCCCTAATTTTTTCCTTTTGGACATCAAATAAGGGTTGCTGAAATTGGGATGTTACACACCCCTTTTGTTTAGCAGGTTTGAGATCGACGTCGTTAGCAGGGTTACCCTTCCGTCTTGGCCTAGGCAGAGTTATGGACGCCATTGGTTATTCTTCAGGGATCTTAGCCCCATTTGCATCTTATCATACTCGGATGTTGTAGCGTTTTGATGGTGATTTGGATCTTTGTACTGTATATTTGTATTCTTGACTCATGGAGTCGTGTTGTATATATCTATTATGTGGTTCCATCATGGACTAATATGTAATGGTATTACTTAGTTTCCACCCGCACGAAAGTGTCTGGTGGGCACCTTTGAATCGTTTATATGCGGGTTTGGCGGGAATCGCTAAAGCTTGCATAGAGATGATCCGAGGGTGTTACATAAACATACACAAATGACTGTAGTTAGCGAGAAATTAGGGTTCACTAGTAGAGAATTTCTTATCAGTGGAGCATATTTTGCTACCAATGGCGCATATGGGATGCGCCACTGGTGTTGCGCCATTGGTAATTATATATCAATGGTGCATATTCAATACTCCCTCCATCCCAAGGCTTAAGGCATATAACTTTTTTGAAAAGTCAAGAAATGTAAAATTTGACCAAACGTTTAGAAAAATCCTATTAAGAACGATTAAATTATATAGATACCATGTGAAAATATGTTTCATGATGTATGAAACAGTCTTGATTATGTATTATAAATATTAATATTTTTCTCTAAAAACTTGGTCAAACTTTATTTGGTTTGACTTTTGAAAAAATGTATCTGCCTTAAGCCTTGGGACAGAGGTAGTATGCGCCATTGACAGTTGAACCACCAGTGGCGCATCTTTGGTATGCGACGTTGATGTTTTACCAGTGGAGCACATATCTAAATGCGCCACTAGATGAATAATAGATGTGCCACTAATTTTTCGTACAGGTATATAGAATACAAGGGTCACAGGTATTTATACATGGTACATATACAGTTATTTATACAGTACACAATAGTATAGAAACAAAGATAATAGTAGCAAGTTCATCATCATTGTAGCATTTTCATAGAAACAGAGGTATTTATACAGTTGATCATCATTGCAGCATGATCGACTTCATCGAATAGTAGCATATATATACATCATCACCAAAAGCAACATGGAACTAAGTTAACCACCTGGACCACTTCTCCACTTGAACTAAGTCAAGTACCTGGACATCAAAAGCAACCAGACACAACTATATATTTACTACATCATTACATCAAGTGCAACTAGAAGGGAGAGAACATAGCTACTCGACCCTTTTAAATATCGGCTTGAGACCATTCTCCGCGCAACCATGGAACCAGAATAGGAAGACTTCACCGTCTTTCATATTGGTCTTCCTCACCACCTTATTCTAGTTGGTGGTGATCTAGACACCTACATTGCTTCCTATGCCAAAAATGACTCTCACTGTAGCAATGCTACCCCTTCCAAAAAACCTTGATGTTTGTTGGCCATTTCAGGTATTTTTTGATGAAGGAATAGCTATACTTCTTTCCAAAGTACTGCATAAAAGCAACAAAAGGAACATTAATTCACAGAAAGCAACAAACATAGATGTGTCTTGTGTGCACAGAAATTTAGGTGATTGACAGAAATGCATACCATTTTTGCACAACGCCTCTCTATGTGTGCATCATGAATAGTGCAAACATAGATCTGTCTTGTAGGCCTCTCACGAGCTACCTCCTTCAGAAAGTCAACTTGTGAACTGTCCAAGGACACACGGTTCTCAAACACATAACATTTATCGAAGGTGAATCCGTTTCCCTTTACTCTCGGGCCTACATGTAAGAGACACATACTTAGCATGTAAGATACATATACATAGAAGATATATATACTTAGCATGTAAGATACATATACATAGAAGACATATTTAGCATGTAGCAGCATATACATAGAAGGTTACCTCGAATGGAAATAGCTTTGGCTTCATGAGCAGCAACACGACGCTTAGTAGCAGCACGCCGCTTAGCAGCAGCACACTTGCTAGCAGCAGCGGCTTCACGAGCAGCTCACTTCCTAGCAGTCGCAGCTTCACGGAGAGCACGTCGCATAGCATCCGTAGCTTCACGGGAAGATGCTTCATCATCAGAACTAATTTCGATAACTTCCACATTTTCCTCATTATGGTCAAGGACAATCTTGAAATCCATGTCTGTAGAGGGTTTCATCACAACAGAGTAAGGCAACATCATGTACAGTAGATTAGAATGGTATGTATAGTGGCTTCACATTTATATGAAACTGTCCACATGGGTACTAAATTAGATCACTACTTAAAGGCCAACAAAAACAGAATTAAGCATAATTCTTGAATGCCTAACAGCAGTTTGCCAAAAAAGGCTTAACAGATGCATAGTATGGTGTATCTTGGTAACCCAACGAACATATGCATATTATTGTCTAACAATAGCCGAGGAAGAAGGGATGTGATTTTTCTTTTTTGATATTAATGAAATCCTGCAAGGATCAATGGCAGAACACTATGGTGGAAGACACACGTGATTTTGTGTTGTGCACTGCAACTGCAGCTTTTCTGGTTTCTATTCCACTCTTTATACTAAAGTACAACTTATTTCCTCGAAACTAGGATGAAGGCGCGAGCTTACTAGGTGGTGCCATCCCACCACTGATCATTCCCTATATCCCCTACAAACTTGCTGCATGAAACTAAGTTCGTGTCCATACCCACGAGCATCCTAGGCAGCAGCTAGTCTACAATGGTAGAAAACAAACTCTGAAACTAACTACTGTCAGTTAAGCGTGTACAGACTCACACCTACTAAAAATTATTCAGATTGAAACCTAAACACTAAGTAAACTACAGTTATTTATCCAACAATTAATCCATCGGGATCCTGACAGATGCCTACTGGTGAGCAAACAATCTACATGAACAAAGGGCGCCAACATTGACAGACATATGGTCCATGGCCATCTAATTCCAAAAAATAAAGGGAATGCTAACTGCAGAATGTGGATAGCAAGGATGAACAAGGAGAGGCACCTAGTGGGGGAGGGGCGGCTCCTGGTGCTCGACGGGGATGGGGGCGATGCCTGGTGCTTGACGGGGAGGGGGCGGCTCTCGTCCTCCTAGTTGCTCCATGGGGACGGTCTGACGCTCCTGATTGTCCTCCTCCTGGTTGCTCATCATCCTCCTGGTTGCTCCAGGGGGAGGCGGGGCAGCGCTCCTGGTGGCGGGGACAGGAGGAGGTCCAGATCAGGGGAAGGGAGGGTAGGGAGGGGAGGGGGAGTGGTAGGAGAAGGGAGAGGGAGGGAAGGGGAAGGGGTTGGGAAGGATCACCGGCGGCTGGGGCAGTAGGGCGACTCCTCCAATGGAGGGCAGCGGCCGGGGGCTCGATCGCGTTCTCTAGCTAGGGTTTTCCTTGTGAGAGTGAGAAGGGAGAGAGCGAGGCCGATAGGTTTTTTGGCTACGTGTGAAATATCCATGGCGCATATTTCCCAATATGCGCCATTGGTATTTGTCCCTTAGGCAAATACAACGATACCCTGATTTGGGTCATCTACACAAGCCTAGAGCAATGGTCGATGTTGTGCTGCATCTGCTGTTGCTGGAGCAGCCAGGTTCGATTCCTGGCTCTCTCACAATTTTTCATGATTTTTATAAATCATTTGTCCAGCTATATAGTATTTTTATAAATAGTAATTAAGTTCAACATTTACAAATCTATTCGAGCAAAAAATGTCATGTCATGTGTGCATTATCAAGATTCCGAGATAGCGTCTCTTTGCAAACTTCTTGCCCTTCTTCCTCGCAGTTTAATACTTTAGCCTAGGGCTGGCACCCAGGATACAATGGAGTTTTCCCGTCTATCTCCATCTGCACCATCTTGGATTTCTCCCTAGCAGCGGCTTTGGCGTTGCTCTTTCCCTGAGAAGCGGTTCTTGAAAATGAGGGTCCTACAAGGCCGAGGTTAGTCGCGTCATTTGTGTGTCCATGTCTTCTCCACCGGCACCTCCTTCGTGATGATCATCATCATTTTTCTCGCCGCCATCATATCCTTCTTGATGATCATCATGTCCACTGCCGGCATCTCCTTTGTGATGATGATCATCATGCCCTCCCTCTTCGGCATCATAGTCGCCCATGAAACCACGCGTTAGCAGGTGATTCTCTAGGTCTTCGGAATCAGGGTCGACCAAGCTCCCGAGATTGCATGTTCGACATGGACATCTTATGTATCTCCTCTTGTTCAGAATCATGTTGGCCACCGCGCGTTTCTTGCATCTGCCGCTCGACCTTCGCTCATGTGTCTAACCATGATTTCCTGCACGATATAGAGCAAAAAGAGAGGGTATCTTAGAACCACGACAGCATCATGCACACACACACATGCATGCATGGTCGCCGAGAAAATTTGGGATGACCTCTCCAAAAAATGGGACATATGGGTAGTGCAAAAATTTGCGAAATAGAAATTAATCGACATTTTGGCAAACATCCATGCACCACGCCAGATCAAGCAACATGCTTGCTTCTTCGTCACCTACAAACATTCATGCACCACACAAGCTAGCTTCACATAGATCGTCATGCAAACATGCATCATCCCTCTCGCAACAAGAAGGCTTCACATACATAAGCATGCACACACATACACACTGCATCGACGTCAGTCGGCCACACAAAACATCCACATGCGTGTCCTTGAACAACTCGCCTAGTAGAATCGTTACCGAGTCAAACACGACGAGAGAGTGTGGTTGTTAGAGAACAAGATGGAATTTGGAGGAGGAAAACTAGTTGGTTTAGTAGATAAACAACTTGGAGAGGCTTCCCCTCACAAAACTATGAAGAAAGGTAGGTTCAACAACCAAGAAGGGAGGAAACAATGGAGAAATTGAGGTGGTGGGGAGTAGGAGGACGGGCTAGATCTAGTTCTGGGTGGTGGGTGGAGAAGAATGGAATGGTGGTGGTAGGTTGGGCTGGCTGCCAACTTGTAGATCTGGTCAAATTTATCAGTGGCGCATATTCCACAAAATGCGCCACTGACAAGTCTACCACCTTTTTAGGTGGTGGGCCCCAAGATATATCAGTAGCGCATTGTAGTAAATATGCGCCATGGATAATCCTACCACCTTTTCTGAGTGGTGGGGTCCAGTGGGGCCCACGAATTATCAGTTACGCATTTTTGTCTTAGATCCGCCATTGGTGAGATTATGTCAATGCCGCATTTAGACATATGCGCCATTGACATTTGGTCCACAGCCCTCTAGGTACCGAGCCCATATTATCAGTGGCACATGTTTATCGATGTGCACCATTTGTTAAACAAAATAATAGGGGAGCATCTTTTTAAATGCGCCACTGATAATTATCAGTGGAGCATAGTCAAGAAAATGCCCCACTGATAATATATTTATCCATAAGTCTTTCTCTAGTAGTGGTTTACACTTGAAGCGTGCAAAGTCCTGACGTGCATTAGCCCCATTCACCGTATGAATGAAACAACAATTTTCCTAAAAATTTACTCCCTTGAGAAAACTTGCCATCACTCCACTTCACTAGATCTATTTTACTTGTACTAGTTTTTTCATAGTAATTACATCCAACAATTTACCATTTTCTAGTTAACAATAAAAACAACCACACACACACAAACTCTCTAGATCCTAGCTTTGCATAGAAAGCCATATAAGTTGGGTTATAGGGCTTTAGAGAATAGATAGTTTATCTTCAGCTCCTTGTGGGTTCGACACTCAAATACTTATCGAATTGTACTACGGTGATCCCCTTTACTTGGGGTTATCAAGATACTTTTCTAGCGTCGTGGGCCGGGGAGCGTAGCACTCGGCTTCTATTCTTGTTTCCATTGCTAGTTTATTATTAGTACATTGCATATAAAATCAAAAACCAAAAAAATTATAATGGAAAATTCTCACAGTGATATGTATGATATTCTAGTCAAATATGTTCAAAGCTTGAATATTCCCTTGGGCACTAACTTTTTTAATGCAATAAATCATGATGAAAATGTCATGGAAGATGATGACAAAAGACTAAGCTTGGGGATTCCCATGCATCACAAAGAAAAGGAGGAGGAGGACAAACAATAAAAAAATGGAGGAAGAATGGAGTAGATACCCATCTCCAACTCCCAACAATGGTAACACACAAATTCCTAAAAACACCCCTTCTTCTACTATTTATGATGATACTCTATGTGATATAATTGTGTCTAATATATGGGAGGATGAAAATGATCTAGTTTAGTTAGATGATCCATTATGATCATTGGATGACTTGTATTTATGTGGTGATTCTATTCACAACTATGATGTTGAGTTTGATTGTGATACTTGCAATAATTATGAAAGAGCAAGAGATAAAAACCATCTTTATGTTTCCATTATATTTATGCAAGCTACTAATCATTATGTGCATTGGGTACCACAACCTTGTTTCTATTATTCATATATAAAATGCCAATGCATAGGAAGAAAGTTAGACTCAAATGTTAATATCTATGTGGTTTGTGGTGTGCTCCATATGCTTTCAAATAGTATTATATTTGAGAAGACCTTGATATCCATGTAATATGTAAAATAACTTACCTACTATTATTTAACAATTAGTTTAAGATTTTAACAAAATATAAAATTTGGGAGAGCAAATAAGAATGATTAGCAATGGAGAAGTTGGGGTCGACCTTGAGCATGTGTTGTTCATGCCAATGGAACCGTTGAAAAGCCTATATCATTAAAACTTTTCCCACATAAAAACAAAATAAAAAGAGTGTCTATTTTGCAATATATTCGCTCCTTGAATAAAATGGTTTCCCAATAGATACTAAAGTTTGCATCATGGTAGAAACTATTGTATCATTTGTTTGGAAAACTAACCATTTTGTAGGCATTGAAGTAACATGAAGATGAAAATATTTATTTTTTTAGATGAGCGACATGATATGATGAGAAATAACTAGCAATACCACAAGCTTGGGATGCCCATGCATCCCCCTCTTGATATGATGAGAAATAACTAGCAATACCACAAGCTTGGGGAAAGTATATCAAGTGTAGGGTTTGCAACATAGAAAACAAAAATTTTCCTACGACGGGAACAACTAAGTACCAAGATCTATCTACTAGAGACAATCAACGGGTGGATGTATATACATAGAAAACATACCCCTGATGTCACATCCCATAATTTTCCAAATTTTGTAATGTGAAAAATAGATAAACAAAATAAAATTTTGTTGAAATTTAGGGTGAGAGGAAATTTTTGAATCCAATTGGAAACATCAAAACCTATTTTAATCAAATAAAATTCTAAAGGGATTTAAATATAAACAATTAATAAATAAAGTTATGATAGTTGGAATCACTATTTTTTTGATCTTTAAATAAAAAGATATGGTTTTATAGTAAGGATTATTTTATAGAACCAAATTAAATCTTGGCCAAGCTTTTGCAATAAAATACTTCTATTTGATAAAAAGAGTAAAGGTTTATTTAAATAAAATAATGAGGTTTTATTATTATCCAATTTTATTAAAGTAAACGCTTTTCCATTTTAAATAAACACTAAAACTTGTTAATATATTTTAAATAAGATTTCTAAGTGTTTTGCATTTTCAAATGAAACCTACTGAAATGGTTTTGGTATTATTTTAGATTTCAAATAGAGTTTTAAATAAATCAAATCCTATTTGAATTAATGACTAAGGCCTATTTATTTAATTATTAATGGATCCTAAAAAGAATAAAAATTATTTTTTTTGGACTTTGGTTTATGTTGTTAATCAGAATTAAAATAAATACAAAGTTTGGTGGTGGTTTGATTTGATTTGTTGTTTGAATTGGTTGTTTGAAAATCAAAATAGAAAATCAAATAGAAAAAGAAAAAAGCAATCTGTATAAAAAAATGAAACAGACTCAACCCAACCCAACAGACCCAGCAACCCAACTCGCAGCCCATCTTTCTTGCCCCCCAGCGAATCGTTTTTCACTGAGAAATCAACCCGCTGAGTCACAGACAAGCAGGCCCCATCTTCCCTCCCTCATTGTCGCTGATAGAGGGACCCCACTGGCCACCTCAGCATCGTCTTCCCCACGACCACGTCGCCCTGCCGTTTCTGCCGATTTACTCCGGCGATGAATACGAGTTATTGCCGCTGTTATTATTCGTTGTGATAACGCATACATAACCGCCCGTTCCTCCTCTATCTTTCCCCTCACTCGCCCCTCCTTCCCTGCCCCTAGGATGCTCCAATGCGCCCCCACACCGCCACTGTCTCCGACGGAGTTCCCAGCCAATTCCGGCGCCGTCCAACCGCCTCTCGCCTCCCTCTACATGCAAGCTTGCTCTCCAGTCCCTTGCGCGTCCGCCCATAGCCCCAGCTCACTCCCGCGCGCTCTAGAAGCTCGGCTTCGTCAACATCAGAGCGCCACCGTCTTCGGCCGTTTCTCCGGCGAACTCTCCTGGTAAACACCAACCGCCCCGAGCCTTCCTATTGATGCT
Source organism: Avena sativa (assembly GCA_916181665.1). NCBI lineage: Eukaryota > Viridiplantae > Streptophyta > Magnoliopsida > Poales > Poaceae > Avena > Avena sativa. The sequence goes on from OV702297.1 coordinate 256,250,251, forward strand.
CCTAAGATCCCCAGGACAGTACGCATCTGACACGTCTTTGTTTTGCCTCGGCATGACCTGCAGCTCCATCCCCGACGCCAAACAGAACCACCTGACGCCGCCACCGACTCCGGCGAGGAATTGCCAGCAGCTCCGAGCGCCCCTCGCCAAGCCAACGCCACCTCGAGCTTCACCTCGACCACGCGAACACTATGAGTCACTTCCCCCTCTCCCTCGCTTCCTAGCTTCGCCGGAAACCTCCTGCCCGAGCGTGCGCTGCCGCCAGCCGCCGCGCAGCGCCTCCAGTTTATGTCCAGTAGTTGTGAGCCATTGGATTTTGATCGTGCGTACGCGATAGAATGACTTAAATGAACCGGTACGCTCAATCTGTGCCGTGCATTGCTAGTTAGATCTGACGACCAGTATTGCTCAATCCGAACGAAGGGGTATCGCCCAATGAGGTTAAGACACGTGGCTAGACTCAGGATTAAAAACAGAAAAATGTTCTATTAGATTTGTAAATTTGAAAAATTCATATTTTTAGTTCTACATGTCCAAATTTTGCAAATTTTATATCAATGGATTCATCAGAACAAGTACTTTATAACCATGCAATTTTTTTAATGTTTTGCTTCTGTAAAATTGGTTGAATTTGTAGAAACATGTGTAGGCTTATTTTGAATATGAAAATTGTTCTAGATATATTTTTAGTATGAAATCTTTGCAAAATGGTTTGTTGTGAACCTACTGACCCTAGGAACCAACTTATGGATTTAAAAATATATTTTGTGAATTTAGGGAATAAATAATTGAATTAGCTCATTTCTAGTCAAATAAAAATATTGATTATGATTTAGAAATGATTTTTGAGTAAAACCTTTGGGAAATGATTTGATTCAAACCTTCTGACCCTAAACACCAAGTTTTGAGAATTAAAAATATATTTGGTGAACTCTTTAAAGAATATTGCTTTACTAAAAGCATTTCCAACCACATAAAATATTGATTTGATTTAGAAATGGTTTATAGATAAAACCTTTTGCAAATGGTTTTACCACTTTAGTAAATGACCACTTTTGAACTTTATAATGTTTAGAGCCTTGTAGAAACCACTTTTGCAAATAAAAATATATTTTGCATGCTTGGATGCATGACCTTGTTTCTATTATTTTATGTGTGATAAATTGGTTGGAATGCTAGTTGAATCTATGTTTACTTGATTGAATTGTAGTGGAATTAGAAGAGTGTGATATTTGCAAGATCAAGAAGTGAACCATCATTCTCTACTAAAAAGGCAAGTGACACTATCATCCATGTCCTACTATTTTCATTACACTTAGTGGATTTTGAAACATGCATGATAAGGACTAGTATATTTAAGTGGGCGAAATAAAGATTTGACAACAAGGGATTTGAAACACTTGGAGTTTTCCAAGGAGTTCAGAAAGATTTGACAAAAGATCAAAACTATTATGAAAAGATAGGATAAAACTATATTGCTTTCTGCAAATGAGCCTAAACCCTACTTAGCCAAATATGCATGTAATGATAGGATCCACTTACTTCTACATAATAGTGAAACTTGCCAATACAATTCAAATGTATTGACCCTTGTGGCTGCAACTTATTATGTTGCAGTTTTTTTCGATGTTAGTGAAGTTTGTTGAATAGGATTACAAGTCTACAACCAACTTGATTGCCTGTGGCACTTTGAAGATGAAGGACCCCATGATTTATAGATATTCTGCTGCAATGTAATATGATAGCGTAATGAGCTATGTAAGATGTATTAAATTATTTTATTCCTGGTTATAAAGTTGTATTATGACCTTTGTTTCTTGATATTACTTCTTAACTGTGGATGATAGCTATTGATCTAGGGACTAGCATTGTAAAAACAGGTATCTCTACCTTATTAAAGGTTGGGAACCTTACACCTGAAGATCGACAAATCTTTACAAATCCAAACTCGTGGTTGATGTAGATGATCTCTTGCCAAACTCAAGATCAAGAGGAAGTCCTCGACACCGCAAATCAGCGGCGCATCCGTGCTCGCACACACGTCCGAGGCACCGAGCAACCTCTGCCTCCTCGCTCCAGCGATGCAGCAGAAACACAACTCTTTCTTGCTGAATAGCCACCGGGAACATGTATCTCGCTAGTCCGAGACCATGAGGGATAAATACTAGAGGGAGAGAGAGATCCTTTGATAGGATAAGGGGGGACCCCAAGGGGGTGGCCGGCGCATGGGGGCTGCCCCCTTGCCCTCCCCTCATTCATGTGGGTGGACACTCCACTCACAAAAATCCCTTTGAATTCCCTCCACTCAAAAACCCACTCAAATTCCCATTAAATTTCCACCAAATTTAATGAAAACTCTCATTAAATAAAACTCCTTTTTTTATTCAGAATTTTGTCAATTACTTTAATGACAAACATTCACATATAACCCCTTGCTAGTATTTCATTTCACATGCAAAAACACTTTCTGCAATTTCACCCAAAAACCTGTTTCGGTATCTAGTGAAATAAATTCCTGCGCTTGTTATTCTTTCCGGCATGAAACTTTTGCTCCAAATGGATGTCGATGTCTCTTAAGTGTGTCACCCTACGGTTCACGTATAATGCGGACATGATCGAGACCCCTCTTAGATCAATAATAAGAAGCAGGACCTAGAGGTCCATACTGACTCCCACACATTCAGCGATGACTTTCTTGTGATCGCGAGAACCTTTTACGTTAGTATCTTAATCCCTTTGTTTCGCGATATATTACATGTCCGAGATGCGATAATCGGTATCTCCATACCTAGATTGATCTTGTTACTGACATGTACTCTTTTCTTGTTCCCGTGATATAACATTCCAGTGATCAAATCACTTGCTTGCAAGCTAACCAATGTGATATCACCGAGAGGGCCTAGAGCATATCTATCTGTCATCAGGATGAACAAATTCCACTCTCGATCCATGGGCCTCAACATAACACTTTAGTAGTACTGAACCCATCTTTATAATCACCCTGTTATGGTGTGATGTTCGATGTTATCAAGATACTCTTCCGGTGTTAGTGATTGACATGATCTCATGGTCTAAGAATTAGGATCACTTTGTATGATGTTATAGAAATATAAACTCAATGACTTTGATCGTAATGCTATTCTTCGGATAAATTTTCATCACATCATTACACTAATGTTGTGACCTCGTTATTAACAACATCCAATGTCCATGATCAGGAAACCTTGATCATCTTGTTAATCAACGAGCTAGTTTATGAGAGAGGCATAACTAGGAACTTTCTGTTTGTTTATTAAACACACATGTATTAATGTTTCCATATTAATACAATTATATCATGCAAAATAAACATCTATCATATACTTGGAATATACATAATAACCACTTTATTATTGGCTCTCAGGGCATATTCCCTTCATCAAGTAATATCAAATATGTTTGAATTACCTTTTTGTTTTATTTGGATATTATCTTGCATATAAAAACAAAATAATAAAAAGATTTTATGTTTATTTGGTTCTTTTTGCTTCTTCTTTGCCCTTCCTTGAAAAAGAAAACTATAAAAAGATTTGCTTTCTTCTTTTATTTTTCTTGTTTCTTGTTTCTTGTTTGATTCTTTCTTGATTCTGTTTGATTATTTTCTGTTTTTGGTTTTTGGACATTTGTTATCATTTAAAATAAAGTATTTATCTTTTCTTTAATATTTACAAAAATAAAGTATCAAGTTTTACCCATTTTGGATGTTAAAAGTTGAATCATATATTTGGAGTTGAAATTTCTGCACGCTGTTATTTACCAAATGATTTTTATTATTAAAATGAAGTTACAAATTTTAATAATCTATAAGCACAAAAATTGTCTAAAATTCCTGACATGTTTAAGTGGGCGAAATAAATACGTTCTGCAGCTGCTGTTTTTCTAGGCATAATCTGTCTTTTGTTGCAAGAGTGGCCTTTTTGAGTTTTCATTTGATTCTTTTTGACTCTTTTGATATTTTAAGTATATTGGCCACTTAATAAACTCTCTGTACATTTAAACCAAATTTTATTTGGGGCTTTTATCACAGATAGCACTATATTTTTGTACCACTAATGTTACCCCATAGAAAAGAAATGGGAGAAAGTATTGTGTTGAAGTTTTTTGACTGGGAATTGGAGGAACACCACACTAAGTGTTATCCTAGAATGGTCAATACCATAAGCTTGGGGATGTCCAAGTAACCCCATAGGATGTATCAAACGCTTGATTTACAAACCTCTAAACTTTGTTTTTTGAGCAACATAGAATGATCGTAGAAACTTGGAGCGTCTTTGTCTAGTTTTATGTCTAGTTTTCATATTTCCTTGAGAATAAATGAAACAAACATTATAGATGTTTTTCATCCATATGAAACATCTACTGAAACAATCTATCCCATGATTAAATTCCTTGATGAGAATGAGTTGTGTGCTATAAAAAGAAAAGGGGAGATAAAAGCAACAAGCTGAAATTCCTGTTGTGTTTAGTTCTTAAGCTCAAGTACTTTATATGAAGCATGATTTGTTTTATGCCTATTAATTTGTATCCTTTTCTTGTGAATATTTATGTCCAACATTAAGGAGAAAGGTGAGAAAATAAATGTTGGCATTATGAATTAGATGGCACAATCTTTAGATCTGTTTTTCCTAAGCCTACTATACACAAGCTAAGACTAGTTCCAAGCCCCATAAACTAGACTAGGCATATCCACCTATTTGTGACAAAAGCTACTTTAAAGTATAGTATGTATGTTAATCCTCCAAATATTCTAAAAAACACCTTTTCATATATTTTAAATCTCATAAGAAAGTATGGTTTGGGGTGATGCTTTACATCTTATTACTTGTTGTTGGCTAAACCATGTTGGCATGACACAACCTTTCAATGTTGAATGTTGATAATTAATCATGTTTAAGTTCTACCAATGGATTGCATTGATGTGAAATAAAGTGTGCACACTGGAGTATGCGTGTTGAGAGAAAACGATCCTGAACCACTAGTGAAACCCATGCAACTCATGGTGGAAACTTACAGAATGATGATCCTTGTTGATATGACTCATATATCTGTTTTTCTTGTTCTTATGGAGTACAAATACTAACCCCTCTCACCTTGAACATAACCAAGGATTAATATTAACTCTTATTCTAAATGAATAAATAAATACAAAAGGTGGGCATATAGCTACACAGGGATCAAGAGGTACTTCAGTGATGCCGTTTCTAATACCAATGTGTAATTCTTTTTGATTAGCATGAGGAGTGCAAGTTCATAGGTATGGTGCATGAGACAAGTTTATAGATTCATCAAAGTGTAATTGAAGGTTTATTTTGTTCATCATTTGTTTTATCACACCATTACTTATTGTTTAACATGTTTATAGATGTGTAAAAGATAAAACTTGATAGTACACTTGCATATTATGTTTCATTGAAAGGAATGGAGACTATGATCTTTACATGATAATGAAGGAAGCAAAAGTAACACACTCCAAAGTCCATGTAAGTTTTATCACCTTTATGCTCTAGGACCATTATAGGTTAAGCTTAGCGATGCTTGATGCATGTAAAATGCATCCATGAACTTTGTCGTTTATTGCTTTAAAATTCTTATTATTTTGAAAAATTATTATATTTATTGAGACTAACCTAGTAATAGTTGTAAAAGTGTACAAGTTCTTGTTTTACACTTTATTATGTAGAAAAAAGATGAATATGGAAGAAAATCGCTCAATATGGTAATATTTGGAATTTCCTGAAATATGTCCTTCTGATCACTTTTCAAAGATTGAATCGTAAGAGCTTGCAAATGATGCAAATGAAAAATTTATCAACATGAAAGTTGTAGGGAATTTTAAGCCGTACGATTTAGACATAAAAAGCGCCCTAATGGGAGTCCGGATGTATTTTCCATTGCCCGTTTAGTGAAGGGTACTAAAGCAGGTTCGGGATTTCAAAATTTGGTGATGTGGTTGACTCAAATTTTTTCCTTATGAGATAAATTCGGCCAAGAAATAAATTTGGAGACTTGTGGGCCTTTCTAGGAGTCACCATGAAGATTCTAGAGGTTCCCAAGAACCCATGGATCCAAGGGTTTTGATCTGATGGCTTTGGTGAAGACTCCATCACTATATATTGAGGGAAAACCCTAATTTTGGAGGCATCCATCCATAGCTACGAAATTTACTCTCCTTGGCAGCCCCCAAGGAGGGTAATAAGCCCCTCTTTTTTGCACCATCTCGAAGGAATAAGAAGGGCCAAGGGCCAGTGCCCCAAGGGCAGCCACCGCCATAGGAGGCGCCGGGGTCTCCTAGCCGCCGGCGTCGCCTCCCTCCACGTCGGCGCCGCCTCTCCCCCTTGGAGAGGCACGTCTCCATCACCATCTATAGTGAGATCTCCTCCATATTCCTACTATAATCTCTTGGCAAACATGATGTATGAGGCAAAATTTTACATTTCCATGATCTATTGTATCTCTATGTTGACATTTGAGTACTGATTGTTCATGGCAATTGTGATCTAGTTTGTTTTGATTACATACAAGTTTATGTTATCTTCTATGATGATCTTGATGTACTAGCACATGAGTGCACTCATATGTTGGGGGATACACAAGGTTGTCACCGTTGCTTGATGATATGAGGAGGGATAGCCGGAATTTGATAGAAATCGAATCCCAATTCTTAGATATACATGTTATATTAATTCATGGTTAATCAACGGGGTATTATCATGGGGACCTTAGATCTAATTAAGGTGGTTGGACTTTATATCTTAATAGTTATCTTGTTTGTACTTAATTGGTTTGAGATCAATCACTAGTGGTGTATTTGCTTAAATCTATGGCTACACCTAGTTATGGATCCTCCTAGAAGATACTATAAAAATACTATCTATGTGTTTTATCTAATTGTGACAACCAAATGAATGAAACAACAATTTTCCTAAACATTTACTCCCTTGAGAAACCTTGTCCTCACTCCACTTCACTAGATATATTGTACTTGCACTAGTTTATTCATAGTAATTTGTCACATCCCAAAATTTTCCAAATTTTGAAATGTGAAAAATAAATAAACAAATAAACTTTTGTTGAACTTTAGGGTGAGAAGAAACTTTTTGAATCCAATTGGAAACATCAAAACCTATTTTGATCAAATAAAATCCTAAAAGGGATTTAAAAAGATAAACAATTAATAAATAAATTTATGATAGTTGGAATCACTATTTTTTGATCTTTAAATAAAAAGATATGGTTTTTATAAAGAAAAGGTAGAAATATAATAAGGATTATTTTATATAGCCAAATTAAATGTTGGCCAAGCTTTTGCAATAAAATATTTCTATTTGATAAAAAGAGTTAAGGTTTATTTATATAAAATAATGAGAATTTATTAATATCCAATTTTATTAAAGTAAAGGCTTTTCCATTTTAAATAAAACACTAGAACTTGTTAATTTATTTTAAATAAGATTTCCAAGTGTTTTATATTTTCAAATGAAACCTACTGAAAAGGCTTTGGTTTGTTTTAGATTTCAAATAGAGTTTCTAAATAAATTAAATCCTATTTGAATTAATGACTAAGGTCTATTTATTTAATTATTAATGGATCCTAAAAGAATAATTTTTTTACTTTGGATTGTGTAGTTAAATAGAATTAAGATAAATACAAAGTTTGGTGGTGGTTTGATTTTAATTTTTGTTTGAACTATTTGTTTGAAAATCAAAACAGAAATTCAAATAGAAAAAGGAAAAAAGCTTCAGTATAAAAAATGATGAAACAAACTCAACCCAACCCAACAGGACCAACAAGCCCAGCAAGCCCAACTAACTCACCCCCCGCAGTGAACCATTTTTCACTGATTATCGCACCCGCAGAGTCACAGACAGGCAGGCCCCACTCCCACTTCCTCCACCTCGCTGACAGAGGGGACCCACTGCCACACAGTCGTCTTCAACCCCGCGACCACATCCCCCGCCGTTGCAGCCAATTGATTGCCTGCGTCAATACGCGTTGATGGCGCAGTAACTTCCTCTCGCGACCACACCCTCATAAGCACCACTTCCTCCTCGCCATTTCCCCTTAGACCCCGCTGCCAGAGAGCCACCAGGCTGCCTCGAATCGGCTTTGCACTGCCGCTGCTCCAGCGACCTTCTCCAGTAAATTCTGGCGCCATCCAGCCACCCCTCGCCTTCCTATGCATGCTAGCATATTCCCCATCGCCTGGCACACCTGCCCATAGCCCCAGCTTGCTCCTGCGCACTCTAGAAGCTCGGCTTTGTCATCATCTGAGCGCCACCGCCGTCTATCTCGTCTCCGTCGAGCTTCCCCGGTAAGCTCCATTTGCCCTAGCACCTCCTGTTGATGCTCCCTTCACCCCAGATCAGCATGCATCTAACTCCCCCATCCGTTTGCCTTAGGGTGACCTGCAGCCTCACCTCGGACAGCAAACAGAGCTGCCTGATGCCGCCACCGACTCTAGCGAGCAATTACTTTCGTCCCTGTGCGCCCCTTGCCAAACCAACAGCACCTCGAGCTTCACCAGGACCCTGCGAACACTGTGAGCCCCTCCTCTGTCTTCCTTGCTTCCTGGTTCATCGGCAAGCACACCGCCAGAGCGTGCGCCGCTGTCCGCCGCCGCCAGCGCCGGCAATTACTGGTCGAGCTGTTGTGAACCATTAGATGCAAAGCGTCTGGCTGTGATTAGATCTTAAACCGAAGGGGTATGTGTGCTTTTGAACCGTGCGATTTAAATGAAATCATGTGGTTCACAGAGCACAATCTGCACGAAGCGGTACCGGCCAATAAGATTGAGCCACGTGGACAAGGTTTTGTTTAAAACATAAATTAGAATCTGTTTGAATTGCAAACTTGTAAAATTCATAAATTTAATTCTACACGTCCAAATTTTGAAAATTTTATATCAATGGATTCAGCAGAACAAATACTTTGCAACCATGCATTTTGTTTAATGTTTTGCTTCTGCAAAATTGGTTGAATATGCAGAAACATGTGAAGGCTTATTATGAATATAAAAATTGTTATAGATATAATTTTAAAGTGAAATCTTTGCAAAATGGTTTGTTGTGAACCTACTGACCCTAGGAACCAACTTATGCATTTAAAAATGAATTTTGTGAAGATAAGGAATAAATATTTGAATTAGCTCATTTCTAGTCAAATAAAAATATTGATTATGATTTAGAAATGATTTTTGAGTAAAACCTTTGGGAAATGATTTGATTCAAACCTTCTGACCCTAAACACCAAGTTTTGAGAATTAAAATATACTTGGTGAACCCTTTAAAGAATATTGCTTTGCTAAAAGCATTTTCAACCACATAAAATATTGATTTGATTTAGAAATGGTTTATAGATAAAACCTTTTGCAAATAGTTTTACCACTTTAGTAAATGACAACTTTTGAACTTTATAATCTTTAGAGCTAGTAGAAACCACTTTTGCAAGTAAAACTATCTTTTGCATGCTTGCATGCATGACCTTGTTTCTATTATTTTATGTGTGATAAATTGGTTGGAATGCTAGTTGAATTTGTGTTTGCTTGATTGATTTGTAGTGGAATTAGAAGAGTGTGATATTTGCAAGATCAAGAAGTGAACCAACATTCTCTACTAAAAAGGCAAGTGACACTATCATCCATGTCCTACTATTTTCATTACACTTGGTGGATTTTGTAACATGCATGGAAAGGTTTACTATATTTTATGCTATGCTAAATCCTAATAGGATACCCTTATATATCCCTTAGTGGAAACAATGTAGTTGTAGTATGCTTAGCCCGGCTATATATTGGGATGGGATACATGATATGATTATATGAAGAGTTGAAAAGACATATGTTTTATATAATAAAACAAGTACTCAATGAACCACCTGGGTGGACAAGGATACTCAAGCTTTGGACAAGGTGACAACAAAAGGAACCATGTTTATATGGCCATCTCTTTTTGTATGTGCACTATAAGAAAACCACCCAGGGACTTAGAGATTGAACATGTTTCTCGTACAGTGGCTTCCGTGTACAGCCACATGCTAAATGGGCTCTAGCTTAGTCAACTACATAGTGGAAGACCCATGCATTGGCATCTTCAGGTTAACTAGAATTGTGTAAGGGAAATTTTATCCCTACATTGGTGCCTGGTTGACAATCTAGCATTGTGTATTGGGAGGACTCCTATGGAAAGACTTCGTCACATTCTCAGTCTGCCAGTACTCCATCTTGGTGAATACTTATCCAGCGGCCACTGGTGGCATCAAGATGAGATTGTGTCATGTGGGTAAAGTGTACAACTTCTGCAGAAGATCAAAATTCGAAGTACTTAGTCGTGTCCCTGGTTATGGACAAATACTGAGCAACTAAGGCCTGAAGCTATGGAAGATCTCGACATTCCAATTTCTCAAAGTAAAACTTGATGGTGACAACAAGGGATTTGAAGCACTTGGAGTTTTCCAAGAAGTTCAGAAAGATTTGACAAAGATCAAAATCTATTTTGAAAAGATAGGATAAAACTATATTGCTTTCTGCAAAAGAGCCTAAACCCTACTTAGACAAATATGCATGTAATGATAGGATCCACATATTTCTACATAGTAGTGAAACTTGCCAATACAATTCAAATGTATTGACCTTTGTGGCTGCAACTTATTATGTTGCAGGTTTGTTTGATGTTAGTGAAGTGTGTTGAATAGGATTACAAGTCTACAACCAACATGATTGCCTGTGGCACTTTGAAGATGAAGGACCCCATGCTATTGTTATATTCTGCTGCATTGTATTGTGATAGCCAAATGAGCTATGTAATATGTAATAAATTATTTAATTCCTGGTTATAAAGTTGTATTATGACCTTTGTATCTTGATATTACATCTTAACTATGGATGCTAGCTATTGATCCAGGGACTAGCATTGTAAAAACATGGATCTCTACCTTATTAAAGGTTGGGAACCTTACATAATTACTTCTTACCGTTTTTTAGTTAATAGTAAAAACAACCACACAAAAAAAATCTCTAGATCCTAGCTTTGCATAGAAAGCCATATAAGTGTGTTATAGTGTAGGGTTCGTTGCATGGAAAACAAAAAAATATATCGCAAGAACACATAAAACCAAGATCCAATATATGGCAAAACCAAGATCTAATCCATGAGATAGGTGCGACGAGATTAGAGAGAACTAACCCTCGAAGATCCAAAATGTTTAACGAGATTAGATCTCGTGGTTGGTGTTGTCAATCAGTTTTCGATATCAAGATCACGATGACGATCCTTCCGGCTCCGCGTTCCTGCAGCGCTTCCCCTTACCAAATTAGGGTTTTGCCCCTCCTTTCCTTGTGGTGTCCGGTTTGACCCTTTGGGTCATGGTGTGTGGTTCTTGATGGGGAGGAAGAGGCTGAAGCTGTCCTGTAGATTCCCCGGCAACGGCGCCATAAAATAGCTTGATGGCGCCTAGTACTTGTCGTGGGACGCTTTGTTGGAAACCCCAAGAGCAAGGTATGAAGCAGCACAGCAACAAGTTTCCCTCAGTAAGAAATCGAGGTTATCAAACCAGTAGGAGGAAGTAAACGTCACACAGGTGTTGCTAGCAATGCGGAGACCTACACAACACAAACTCAAGACTTTGCCCCAACGAATCAGCGAGGTTGTCAAGCTCACTGGTTTGCTGTAACAAAGGATTAAATGTATGGTGTGGAAGGTAATGGTTTGCAGCAAGTAAACAAGTAACAGTGGAAGATGTATCAATGGTAAAGATTGGACTGGGGTCCATAGTTCACTAGAGGTGTTCTCCTTAAATAAACAACATGGCATGAAGGGTAAACAACTTACAGCGGGGCAATTGACAGGAACTGAGCAAGGCATAACAATGCACTCACTAGCCAGAAAGATCCTATGAGGTTGATTGGGCAATACAACAATATACATAGACTGCCATCCAGCTGCATCTATGACTGGAAGTCCACCTTCAGGTTATCATCCGAACCCCCTCTAATATTAAGTTGCAAGCAATAGACAACTGCTTTAAGCAAAGTGTGTAAGGTAAAGAATCCACATGTTCCATGAATAAGAGACCTTTGTTTTCTCCCTAGTAGCAACAACACATCTACAATCGAAGAGATTTCTGTCACTTCCCTTGGAAACTAGAGGCATGAACCCAGTATCGAGCATAAATACCCCCTCGTGGAGTCACTAGCAACTACTTGGCAAAGATAACCACTAGCCACGAAGAGCATGCAAGATCAAAAACAACATAGACATGATAGAATCATAAAGATAAAACCATTAATCAAACCAACATAATAATCTCAATATCCATCGGATCCCCGCAAACACAACATGCATGATTACAAATAGATTAGATCTTGATCATGAACGGAGCTCACAAGATCTATACATGAAAGCACAAAGGAGGAGATACAACCATCTAGCTACTACATGGACCCATAGTCCAAGGTGGAACTACTCACGCATCATACCGGAGAGAAGGCCTCCGGGATGATCTCCCCTCTAGCAGGATGCTGGGAAGAACTTCAGATCCCCCCGATCTGGGGACGATGGTGGCGGCGGCTACAGACGATTTCGTGGATTTCTAATCGGTACTCCGGGTTTCTGCATCGAGGGCTTCTTATAGGCGAAGGGGCGAGACCAGGAGTCGGTCAGGGCCACCAAACCCTAGCCAGGCGTGGGACCACCTGCCCCCGCGCCTGGGTGGGTCTAGCCCCCCTGGCCGGCCCCTCCGGCTCTCCTCTGGACTTCTTGTTCCCCACGGAAAGTAATTATCTTTGACGTTGGTCCCATCCAATTCCGAGAATATTTCTTTACTAACTTTTCTGAAACCAAAAACAGCAGAAAACAGGCATCTGGTGTTGGAGATATGCCCTAGAGGCAATAATAAATATAGTTATTAATATATCTTTGTGTTTATTATAAATGTTTACATTCATGCTATAATAGTATTAACAAGGAAACATTAATACTTGTGTGATTTGTAAACTAAAATAGAGTCCCTAGTAAAGCCTCTTTATAATACTAGCTTGTTGGTTAATAAATGATTTTGGTTTCCCTATCATGACATTGAGATGTTATTAACAACAAGATCATATCGTTAGGAGAATGATATGATGGACATACTCCTATAGATAAGCGTTGCATAAAGATCAAGTCATTTTTAATAGTTCAATTGCTATATGCTTTCTGATACATAGTAACCTAATTCTTTCGACCATGAGATCATGCATATCACCTTTGCCGGATGGATGCTTTGATGACATCAAACACCACACCGTAACTGGGTGGCTATAAAGGTGGCATTAAGTGTTCGGAAAGTATTGGTTGAGACACATGGATCAAGAGTGGGATTTGTCCATTCATATGACGGATAGATATACTCTGGGCCCTCTCGGTGAAATGTCATCCAATTAGCTTGCAAGCATGTGACTGGCTCACAAGGGATCACATATCACGGGAACGAGAAAAGAGTACTTATCAGTAACGAGGTTGAAATAGGTATGTGTAAGGTTCCCAACCTTTAATAAGGTAGAGATCCCTGTGTTTACAATGATAGTCCCTGGTTCAATAGCTAGCATCCACAGTTAAGGTGTAATATCAAGAAACAAAGGTCATAATACAACTTTATAACCAGGAATAAAATAATTTATTACATCTTTCATAGCTCATTTGGCTATTACATTATATTGTAGCAGAATATCTATAAGCATGGGGTCCTTCATCTTTAAAGTGCCACAAGTAGACATGTTGGTTGTACACTTTGTAATCCTAATCAACACACTTCACTAAATCAATCAAACCTGCAACATAACAAGTTACAACCACAAGGGTCAATACATTTGAATTGTATTGTCAAGTGATACTATGGTAGTATAGTGGAGTCTATCATCTATATGCTTTTGGCTAAGTGGAGTTGAGGCTTGCATTGCTCAAAAATAGATTTTTCCTTATCATTTGAAAACACTAAGTTTTTGCTTGACAATAATCACCCAAGGCATCTACCAATCAAAGATTAAAGATCCTTTAACCCTTGTTCAACCACAAGTTTTTAACTTAGAAATTTGGATGATGAGATTCTTGATAGCTTCCATGTCTTGATGCTCAAATTGTCCTTTACCAGGGACATGGCTAAGTACTTAGATTTTACACTCTGCAGAGGTGGTGCACTTTCCCCACAAGACTTGGTTTCACCAAGACAAGATCTTTCAGAAGCCTTCCCTTAGACCAAAATGGACGCGCTCCAACCTATCAAACCCCTACCACCAACTGTCCATTTGGCTAAGTTATTGCAACCTATATGATCTAGGCAGAGCCCATAATGCCAAGTGGCTGCACTTGAATCTTCTCAACATTTGACATCTCAAATCTCTTTGTTCCTGGGTGGCCATCCACAAGTGAGATACAGAAGGTAAACCATAAAAATGGGCCTTGTGAACCACTCAACACAAACGATTCCTTCCATTCCACCCAGGTGATTCATTCACTTAGTTGTTTTATTAAACAAAACTCAAGTCCTCAGACTTAGAAATTTTTCCATAGCATGAATATATATTCCACCCTTGTTTTCTATTAGCTAAGCTAAGCATGATAGTAATAGGTATCTTGACTTAGGAAATTTCTACTAAGGTTTCATCTACTAGGATTTCCCATAGCATGGTTTATACTTGGCAAAAATTCCATGCAAGTCCTACTTAGAAATATCACTAATGCATAGTGAAAATAATGGGACAAAAGTATGAAGCATCACTTGCCTTTTTGGTAGAGTATAAGTTCACTCCTTTTCCTTGCTACAATCACACTCTTCAAGTCACTACAATTCAATCAAGCAAGGCACAAGTTCAACCTACCATTTCAAGCAATTCATCACATAAAATGATAAAATCAAAGTAATGCATGCAAGCATGCAAGAGATTGTTTTATTTGCAAAAGTGGGTTCCAATAGGTTATCAACATTTGGAAACACCTATTGGTCATTTTATAAAGTGGCAAAGTCATTTGCAAAAGGCTTCACTTTATAAACCATTTTAAAACAAAGTATCATTTTATGTGGTGTAGAAATGTTTTTAATAAGGCATTAATCTATAGGGTTCACAAAATATGTTTTCAAACCATAAAACCTTGTGTTTTGGGGTCAGAGAGTTTAAAACAAAACATTTCCCAAAGGTTTTCTTCCACAACCTTTTTCAATAAATAAACCATATTTTTCTTATTTGACTAGAATTGGTTTTATATCCAAGATTCATTCTTTTGTTTCACCAAATACATTTTTGAAACCACAAAGTGATTCCTAGGGTCAGTAGGTTCAAAACACACCATTTGCAAAAGGTTTTATCCTCAAAATCATTTTTGAACAATTTTTATATCCTAAACAAGCATACATATGTTTCTACAAAAACAAACATTTTACCAGAAGCTTTTTACTAAACAAAGTGCATGGTTGGCTAGGTCTTGCTTTTCTGAATCCATTGATATAAAATTTGCAAAATTTGGACGTGTGGTTTGAAAGTTATGAATTTTGCAAGTTTACTAATTCAATAGATCAAATTCTGTTTTAATTCAACACACTAGCCACGCGTCTTATTCTGATTCGTCCATACCGTTTCGTCCGGATCAGCTACTCTGGCGCATTAGATCTAAAGTAAATCGCGTGGCTCAGAAGCAAACATACCCCTTCGCTTAAGTTTCTTTCCTATCCACTAGATCGATATCGGACGGCTATCCTCTGCTTGCCACTAGATCGAGAAGCAAACATACCCCTTCGCTTAAGGTTTTGATTTTGTTTAATCAATTCAAACCTCAGTTTGATTTCAAATGTCAACCAAAGTTTGGGTAGTTTCAAATGTTGATTAGTAGCACATTCTGAAATCATTTTTTGAATAAAACCTTATTCTTTTTGGGTCTTTTATTTCTTAAAAAAAGGCTTAGTTTTAAATCATATAAGATTTATTAATATTTCTAAACACCATTTGATTTTCCAAAACCACCCAAATCTTTTCAGTAGGTTTTTATTTAATTAATTGGTTCAAATAATTCATCTTGAATATTTGGAAAGTATTTTAATATGATTTATTAATCATTTAAGATTGGGTATTTGTTTTAATTCCTATAGGAATTTGTTTATGCCATTTATTTTATTTTGGAAATTTCTTTATCCAATAATTTATTTGGATTTGTGTTATAATTCATCTCACTTGTTTAAAGATTTGGCCAAGATTTGGTTTGATATTTAATATTCTTTATTTAATATTTCTTTCTTCAACTTATAAAATCCATATCTTTTTATTTTGAGATCCAAACTTAATGATTCCAATTTTGTAAAATCTTATTTGAGATTTATTTATCCTTTTAAAGATCTTTAGGATTATTTGCTCACCATTTGGTATGGGTTTCTAGATAGGTTCTTTATTAGCTTTGGGAATTCAATTTATTATCTTATTAAATTCATAAGATTTTATTTATGGTTCCAAATTGAGTGAAACCAATTTCTATGGTCTTATATTATTTCTATTTGTCTTTCTTGATCATTTGTGAATGTTTGTTGATCAATTTTCATATGGATCAAATCCATAGGCTTGGGGATAACTTGGATATGGTTTTTATTCCAATGGGGTTTAGGGTTTTGGATTTATTTTCCAAGTGTTTAAATTTCCAGATACATTCATTGAGGAATGCATTTCCCTTGATTTGGATTTTTTTGAATTCAAACTTTTACCAAAGTTTGTTCAAGATGGGATTTTAAGTTTCCTTTTAGAAACAAAAAGTTTCTTTTTACCCTGATTTTCAACAAAAAATTATTTATTTTATTTTATTTTATTTTATTTTTCACATTACAAGATTTGGAAAATCTTGGGATGTGACAGGCTACCACCCTTAAAATAAATCTCGTCCCGAGATTTGGGGAGGTTAGGGGTTACAATTTGGTTCAAAGCATCTAGGGTACTACCACCCTTAAAAATTTTCCAACTAAATTACATTTTGGCCTGCTTGGAATCTTGGGGAAACTTCTCTAGGCAAACATCTGCATAGTGTCCTTTGTTTCCACACTTGAAACATGTGACAAGGCTGAGATCCTTCATAGGCTTGTTTATCTTGTGCTTCATTCATTCTGGACAGTTGCTTGCATAATGTCCTTGGTTACCACAACTGAAACATGTGATAAGATTGAGTTCTTCATGTATCTTCTGTGGACATGTTGCTATATAATGGTCTAGCTCTTTGCAGTTGTTGCACCACACTTGGCTAATATCTTTCTTTTCCTTTGGTATCATTTCCTCTTGTTTGTTTCTTTGGTTCTTCCTCTTTTCTGGGCATTCATTGGCATAGTGTCCCATCTCTTTGCAAGTGTAACATTGCCTTCTTTTTCTTAGGTTTCTCTAAAGCTAGGAGTGCTTCTAGTTCATGTTCTTCATATGTTATCTCATAGGTAGGAATGTCTACTGGTTTCTTTGACCTTCTATTGCTCCTTGGATAATTCATATGTCTCTTCTTTGGTCCTTTAAATTGGGTCATATTGTATGGGGGTACAAGCTGAGATTTTCCTTTGTCTTCATCCTTCTTGGTAGACTTGGCTCTCTCATGGTAGTCTGAAATCAGTTGTTGCACTCCACCTTGTTTCCTTTGTTGAACTATGAAATAGATGGGGCATTGGATAGGGACATGATTATTTCCTTCACATAGGTAACAAGTAACTTGAGATATGGGGCATTGGTAAATTGGATGTTTCTCTTCACAATTGGGGCATTGATCTCCATGCTCCTTGGAAGTGTGATCCTTGTCTCCACAAATATTGCAAGCTTGGGTTCCTTCTAGAACAACATCTTTGTCATCCTTGTTGTCATTAGCTCCTTGGGAAGAGCTTTCTCCCATGTTGGTCATTTGAGTAGCCATCCCTTGCAACAATTGGGATTGAAGTATCAAAATCCTTTGTATGGCTGGTTCTAATCCATTGTTGTTGGCTAAAAGCTGAGTTGTCACTTGGCTCAACTGGGTTTGGTTTGCAAGTAGTTGGTCTCTCATGTTGACCTCTTGGTTGTTGTTGTTGTCACCATCCTTGATGTTGGAGTCTCTTGGAGAAGTCATCTGTTTGGGTTGGATTGGGATTAGAATAGGCAAAAGATTTCTAAGGAAATAATTCTAATCACACATATCACAATTCACACAAGCAATGTGCAAGCAATCATAAACACATTCCACTCAAACAACAAGTTTCAAGCATATTTTTAGGCAACCAAAAATATTTTTTTTACACCACATATGTTGGTGGGTTTGACTTAAAAAAAATATGGTGGTCCATCTATATGGTTCACTTGTGATCATTCTATCCTTCTTAGTTGATTCTTCATTAACACAATCTTGTATCCTTAGAGATTTTCTTGCATCTTGGTCTCAAAACATCAAAGGGATGATGGTTCCTTCTAAGTTGTGTTTCCTTAGTCTTCAAGTCTTGAGTAACATTTCTTGTTTCAATTGTAGTCCTTAGTGATATCCAAGGTTGAAGTCCTTGTTGAAAATGCTGAAGATGTTGAAGTCATTAGAGTTGAAGATGTTGAAGTCATTAGAGTTGAAGATGTTGAAGTCATTAGAGTTGAAGATGTCCTTTGCACATGGTGAAGTCTTTGGCCATGGGGTAGGTTTTGTCCATCAAGTTTGAAATAGAAGAGATGTAGAATCAAAACCAAAATGGTTTGAGAAAAGAGTTTACAAGATTGTTTGTAAATAAGTTTTGGAACAAATACAACTCCTATTTTTCTAAGGGGTTTTGTCCAATCCTAGGGTTACAAATCCTACAGGCAACACAATGCTCTGATACCATCTGTAAGGTTCCCAACCTTTAATAAGGTAGAGATCCCTGTGTTTACAATGCTAGTCCCTGGATCAATAGCTCGCATCCACAGTTAAGATGTAATATCAAGAAACAAAGGTCATAATACAACTTTATAACCAGGAATAAAATAATTTATTACATCTTTCACAGCTCATTTGGCTATTACATTACATTGCAGCAGAATATCTATAAGCATGGGGTCCTTCATCTTCAAAGTGCCACAGGCAGACATGTTGGTTGTAGACTTTGTAATCCTAATCAACACACTTCACTAAATCAATCAAACCTGCAACATAACAAGTTACATCCATAAGGGTCAATACATTTGAATTGTATTGGCAAGTGATACTATGGTAGTATAGTGGAGTCTATCATCTATATGCTTTTGGCTAAGTGGAGTTGAGGCTTGCATTGCTCAAAAATAGATTTTTCCTTATCATTTGAAAACACTAAGTTTTTGCTTGACAATAATCACCCAAGGCATCTACCAATCAAAGATTGAAGATCCTTTAACCCTTGTTCAACCACAAGTTTTTAACTTAGAAATTTGGATGATGAGATTCTTGATAGCTTCCATGTCTTGATGCTCAAATTGTCCTTTACCAGGGACATGGCTAAGTACTTAGATTTTACACTCTGCATAGGTGGTGCACTTTCCCCACAAGACTTGGTTTCACCAAGACAAGATCTTTCAGAAGCCTTCCCTTAGACCAAAATGGACGCGCTCCAACCTATCAAACCCCTACCACCAACTGTCCATTTGGCTAAGTTATTGCAACCTATATGATCCAGGCAGAGCCCATAATGCCAAGTGGCTGCACTTGAAGCTTCTCAACATTTGACCTCTCAAATCTCTTTGTTGCTGGGTGTCCATCCACAAGTGAGATACACAAGGTAAACCATAAAAATGGGCCTTGTGAACCACTCAACACAAATCATTCCTTCCATTCCACCCAGGTGATTCATTCACTTAGTTGTTTTATTAAACAAAACTCAAGTCCTTAGACTTAGAAATTTTTCCATAGCATGAATATATATTCCACCCTTGTTTTCTATTAGATAAGCTAAGCATGATAGTAATAGGTATCTTGACTTAGGAAATTTCTACTAAGGTTTCATCTACTAGGATTTCCCATAGCATGCTTTATACTTGGCAAAAATTCCATGCAAGTCCTACTTAGAAATATCACTAATGCATAATGAAAATAATGGGACAAAATTATGAAGCATCACTTGCCTTTTTGGTAGAGTATAAGTTCACTCCTTGTCCTTGCTACAATCACACTCTTCAAGTCACTACAATTCAATCAAGCAAGGCACAAGTTCAATCTACCATTTCAAGCAATTCATCACATAAAATGATAAAATCAAAGTAATGCATGCAAGCATGCAAGAGATTGTTTTATTTGCAAAAGTGGGTTCCAATAGGTTATCAACATTTGGAAACACCTATTGGTCATTTTATAAAGTGGCAAAGTCATTTGCAAAAGGCTTCACTTTATAAACCATTTTAAAACAAATTATCATTTTATGTGGTGTAGAAATGTTTTTAAGAAGGCATTAATCTATAGGGTTCACAAAATATGTTTTCAAACCATAAAACCTTGTGTTTTGGGTCAGAGAGTTTAAAACAAAACATTTACCAAAGGTTTTCTTCCAAAACCTTTTTCAATAAATAAACCATATTTTTCTTATTTGACTAGAATTGGTTTTATATCCAAGATTCATTCTTTTGTTTCACCAAATACATTTTTGAAACCAAAAAGTGATTCCTAGGGTCAGTAGGTTCAAAACACACCATTTGCAAAAGGTTTTATCGTCAAAATCATTTTTGAACAATTTTTATATCCTAAACAAGCATACATATGTTTCTGCAAAAACAAACATTTTACCAGAAGCTTTTTACTAAACAAAGTGCATGGTTGGCTAGGGCTTGCTTTTCTGAATCCATTGATATAAAATTTTCAAAATTTGGACATGTGGTTTGAAAGTTATGAATTTTGCAAGTTTACTAATTCAATAGATCAAATTCTGTTTTAATTCAACACACTAGCCACGCGTCTTATTCTGATTCGTCCATACCATTTCGTCCGGATCAGCTACTCTGGCGCGTTGGATCTAAAGTAAATCGTGTGGCCCAGAAGCAAACATACCCCTTCGCTTAAGTTTCTTTCCTATCCACTAGATCGAGATCGGACGGCTATCCTCTTCTTGCCACTAACTGGCGACGCAAGGTCAACGGCGAGCGGCGATGCGCTCGGACGAGGGTGGTACTGGCGATGCAGGGAGCTAGAGGAGGAGTGGGGTATCTCACCGAGTTCGTGGGGCTGCGCTGATTCTCGACGTGGTCTCCACAGGGACAGGGGCGCACGGTGTTCACGGCTATTGCTCACCGGAGTTCTTGTCCGCATCTGGTGTGCTTAGTCGACGTTGGAGGCGAGGCTACGGGTCACGAGGAAACAAACGGGAAGCATGGTTAGACGCGCAAGGTCATGGCGATGATGCGTGCTTGAAGGAGAAGGAGAGGGGCGGTCAGGTGCTTACCAGAAGAGTCGCCGGAGTTGAGCTAGCCGTAGGTGGCGAGATGGCGTTGTCGGAGGCGACGTTCTAAGGCGTGCGCGGACTAGCTGGGGCCACTGGTGGATGTGCAAGGTACTGGAGAGTGAGCTCGCGTGCACAAGGGGGCAGGGCATGGTCAGGCGTCGCCGGAATTTGCACTGGACCTCGTCGGAGCCAGTGGGTTTGCCACGAGCAATTCGAGCAGCCCTGGGGCGGAGAGGAGCTGGCGACTGGGGGGGAAATGAGGAAGAGGACGAGGCGATTAAGAAGGCGTGGTCGTAGGGGAGATTAACTGCTGCGTTAATGTAAATTGATGCTGGCAATTTTCGCCAGAAACGGTCGAGGAGGGGAGGCGCGGTCACCGCGGGTGAGGACGACGATGAAGTGGTAGTGGGGTCCTCTGGCAGCGAGAGAGGGAGAGAGGGAGTAGGGTCCACCAGTCATTGGCTCTGCGGGTGAAAGTTCGAGTACGAAACGTTTTCCTGCGGGAGATAGGAAGTGGGCTGGTCTATTGGGCTTAGTGGGCTAGCTGGGCTGGCTGCTTCGTTTCCCTTTTTTTTATCTGATTCCTTTTTCTTTTTCCATTTCTTTTAATCTGTTTTGATTTTGTTTAATCAATTCAAACCTCAATTTGATTTCAAATCTCAACCAAAGTTTGGGTAGTTTCAAATGTTGATTAGTAGCACATTCTGAAATCATTTTTTTGAATAAAACCTTATTCTTTTTGGGTCTTTTATTTATTCAAAAAAAGGCTTAGTTTTAAATCATATAAGATTTATTAATATTTCTAAACACCATTTGATTTTCCAAAACCACCCAAATCTTTTCAGTAGGTTTTTATTTGATTAATTGGTCCAAATAATTCATCTTGAATTATTTGGAAAGTATTTTAATATGATTTATTAATCATTTAAGATTGGGTATTTGTTTTAATTCCCATAGGATTTGGTTTATGCCATTTATTTTATTTTGGAAATTTCTTTATCCAATAATTTATTTGGATTTGGGTTATAATTCATTTCAATTGTTTAAAGATTTGGCCAAGATTTGGTTTGATCTCTAATATTCTTTATTTAATATTTCTTTCTTCAACTTATAAAATCCATATCTTTTTATTTTGAGATCCAAACTTGATGATTCCAATTTTGTAAAATCTTATTTGAGATTTATTTATCCTTTTAAAGATCTTTAGGATTATTTGCTCACCATTTGGTATGGGTTTCTAGATAGGTTCTTTATTAGCTTTGGGAATTCAATTTCTTATCTTATTAAATTCATAAGATTTTATTTATGGTTCCAAATTGAGTGAAACCAGTTTCTATGGTCTTATATTATTTGTATTTGTCTCTCTTGATCATTTGTGAATGTTTGTTGATCAATTTTCATATGGATCAAATCCATAGGCTTGGGGATAACTTGGATATGGTTTTTATTCCAATGGGGATTAGGGTTTTGGATTTATTTTCCAAGTGTTTAAATTTCAAGATACATTCATTGAGGAATGCATTTCCCTTGATTTGGATTTTGTTGAATTCAAACTTTTACCTAAGTTTGTTCAAGATGGTATTTTAAGTTTCTTTTTACCCTGATTTTCAACAAAAATTTATTTTGTTTATTTTATTTTTCACATTACAAGATTTGGAAAATCTTGGGATGTGACAGTATGCAGAGATACCGACGATCATAACCTCGGATAAGTAAACTATCGTGAGAAAAAGGGAAATTGGTATCGTATGTAAGTGGTTCATTCGATAGCAAAGTAATCATAGAAATATGTGGGAGCCATATGAATTTCCAGATTCCTCTATTGGTTATTTTTTGGAGAAGTGTCTCGATCATGTCCGCATAATTCACGAACCGTAGGGAGACACACTTAAGGATTCGACGTTGTTTGAGTAGTTATGGAATGATGAGTAAGAGACCGAATGTTGTTCGGAGTCTCGGATGGGATCCGGGATATCACGAGGAGATCCGGAATGGTCCGGAGAATAAGATTCATATAAGGAAAGTCCTATTTCGGGGTTGGAGAATGGTTCCGGTGTTTTCATCGGGAATGTTCTAGAAGGTTCCGGAATGTCCGGCACTCCGGAGGGGAAGGGTACATGAATGTGTCATATCAAGTTGGAATGATTGCATCATGTACTAGGTGTCATCGCTGAACAAAATAAAGGGTTTAATCAAATCCTAGTTTGAAAAGTCAAACGCCAATTTGAAAAGTCAAACGGCTATTTTGGAAGGTGGAGGGGAAGTAGGAAACCTAATTGGGGAGGAGTTCCTCCCCTCCACCGCCGGCCCCCTTGGGAAACCGAGTTGGGGAGGGACTCCCCTCCCCTGGCGCGCCCCCTCCACCTATATAAGGAGGGGCAGGGCTGCCCCTCCTAGCACCCAACACCTCCACCCAAAACCCTAGCCCGGCGCCGCCACTCCTGCTGCCGCCGCCGCCTAGGGCAAGCCGCCGCCGCCTAGCTAACCCTAGCCGCCGGCCAAGCTTCCTCCTCGGTGTGTCTAAACCCTAGATCACCGAGGATCTCTCTCATAGTCCACCATACTCGCTCCGGCTTAAGGAGAAGCCGTGCGAGATCTCCCCTCTACTTCCGGTACCACGCCGTTGTGCTGCCGGAATCGCGAGGAGAGTGCTACAACCTCCGCTGCCTGCTGGAACAAGGGAGAGGAAGGTCTTCGTCGAGTACCGAACGTGTGACCGACTGCGGGAGCGCTGCCGGAACGCAGCGCCCGAAGGATCATCTACGCGATCTTGAGATCGGGAAGAGTACGACTATATCACATCACATCACACCCCTGCAAAACAAAGTTAGACGCCTCTACTTTCTTTGCAAAGAAAGTAGAGACGTCTAACTTTGTTCGCCATTGAAACTACATCAACTCTCGTGATGATCGGTATTGATGTGGTGGATTTGGTTCGTGTGATCGCTAAAACAATGTGAGGGATATTGTTTTGAGAGGGAGTTCACCTAAATTAATTTAACTATTAATTAGAACTCAGTTTGTCATAAACTTAGTCTAAACTATTGCAAATATGTTGTAGATCAATGGCGGCCCCTACCATCAATTTTAATGCGTTCCTAGAGAAAGAAAAGTTGAAAAACAATGGAAGCAACTTCGCGGATTGGTTCCGCAATTTGAGGATTGTCCTCACAGCTGGTAATTTGACCTATGTGCTGGATGCACCGCTGGGTGACCCACCTACAGCTACTGCTACCGATGAAGTAAAGAATGTTTACCTCGCTCGGAAGACTCAGTACTCCACAGTTCAGTGTGCTATCTTGTATGGTTTAGAATCGGAGCTTCAGAAAAGGTTTGAGAATTCAGACCCACATGATATTGTCCGTGATCTCAAATTGATCTTTGAGACTCACGCGGAAATTGAGAGCTAGGAGACTTCTGAAAAGTTCTTTAACTACAAGATGGAAGAGGGCAGCTCCGTCAGTGAGCATGTGCTTAAGATGTCTGGGCACGCAAACAAACTTCAAAGCTTGGGTATAGTGATTCCTAATGCTTTGGGGATTTATCGTGTCCTCCAATCACTACCACCAAGTTACAAGAACTTTGTGATGAACTACAATATGCAAAACATGAACAAGTAGTTGCCAGAACTCTTTGCCATGTTGAAATCTGCAGAAGTGGAGATCAAGAAAGAGCACCAAGTGTTGATGGTCAATAAGACCACCAAATTCAAGAAAGGGAAGTCTAAGCAAAAGGGACACTTCAAGAAGGGTGGTAAGAAAGTTATCGCGCCGACGAAGAAGACCAAGGCTGGACCTAAGCCTGATACTGAGTGCTTTTACTGCAAGGGAGAAGGTCACTGGAAGCGGAATTTCCCAAAGTACTTGGCGGATTTGAAGAACGTCAACATCAAGAAGAAAGGTATATCCGATATACATGTTATTGATGTGTATATCACTAGTACTCGTAGTAGTGCCTGGGTATTTGATACTGGTTCGGTTGCTCATATTTGTAACTCGAAACAGGTGCTGCAGAATAAACGGAAGCTAGCGAAAAACGAGGTGACGATGCGCGTGGGAAACGGATCAAAGGTTGATGTGATCGCGTTCGGCACGCTACCCCTTCATCTACCATCGGGATTAGTTTTATACTTAAATAATTGTTATTTGGTGCCTGCGTTAAGCATGAACATTATATCGGGATCTTGTTTATTGCGAGACGGTTACTTGTTTAAGTCCGAGAATAATGGTTGTTCGATTTATATGAGTAATATGTTTTATGCACATGCACCTTTGATAGATGGTCTATTCTTATTGAATCTCGATAGTAGAAATACACATATTAATAACATTGAGGCTAAACGTTTGAAATCGAGCGATAACTCGACCTATATGTGGCACTGTCGTCTTGGTCACATTGGAGTGAAGCGTATGAAGAAACTCCATTCCGATGGACTTCTTGAATCACTTGATTTCGAATCACTTGAAATATGCGAAGCATGTCTGATGGGTAAAATGACTAAGACTCCATTTTCTGGTATGATGGAGCGAGCTACGGACTTATTGGAAATCATACATACCGATGTGTGTGGTCCAATGAGTGTAGCATCGCGCGGTGGTTATCGTTATGTTCTTACCTTCACGGATGACTTAAGTAGATATGGGTATATCTATTTCATGAAACATAATTCCGAAACTTTCGAGAAGTTTAAGGAATTTCAAAGTGAGGTGGAGAATCAACGTAACAAGAAGATTAAATTTCTACGTTCTGATCGTGGAGGTGAATATCTAAGTTACGAGTTTGGCGAGCATTTGAAGAAATGGGGAATACTTTCACAATTGACACCGCTGGGAACACCACAACGTAATGGTGTGTCCGAACGTCGTAATCGAACTCTCTTAGATATGGTTCGTTCTATGATGTCACTTACAGATTTACCGCTATCATTTTGGGGTTATGCATTAGAAACAACCGCATTCACTTTAAATAGGGCACCATATAAATCCGTTGAAAAGACACCGTATGAATTATGGTTTGGGAATAAACCTAAATTGTCGTTCCTTAAAGTTTGGGGTTGCGAAGTGTGAGGTCCCCAATCTTTAATAAGATTGAGCCCCCCTGTGTTTACAATGCTAGTCCCTGGATCAATAGCTAGCATCCACAGTTTAGATGTAATATCAAGAAACAAAGGTCATAATACAACTTTATAACCAGGAAGAACTTAATTTTTATTACATCAAACATAGCTCATATGGCTATTACATTACATTGCAGCGGAATAACTATAGTCATGGGTCCTTCATCTTCAAGTGCCACAGGCAGATGTTGGTTGTAGACTTTGTAATCCTAATCAATCAATCTTCACTAAAATCAATCAAACCTGCAACATTACAAGTTACAGCCACAAGGGTCAATACATTTGAATTGTATTGGCAAGTGATACTTTGGTAGTATAGTGGAGTCTATCATCTATATGCATTTGGCTAAGTGGAGTTGAGGCTTGCATTGCTCAAAATAGATTTTTCCTATCATTTTGAAAATACTAAGTTTTGTTTGGCAAAAACTTTCCAAGACATCTACTAATCAAAGACTGGAGATCCACTCAGGGCATCTACCAATCAAAGACTGAAGATTTGCTTGGCAAAAACAATTTTCCTCAATCAATGATTTCAAGATCCTTGTACCAAGCCATCTCTCCATCAAAGATTGAAGAATTTCACACAACCCTTGTTCACCCACAAGTTTTAATTTGGAAATTGGAGTGATGAGATTCTTGATTGCTTCCATGTCTTGATGCTCAAATTGTCCTTTTCCAGGGACATGGCTAAGTACTTAGATTTTACACTCTGCAGAGGTGGTGCACTTTACCCACAAGACTTGGTTTCCCAAGGCAAAATCTTTTAGAAGCATTCCCTTAGACCATCATGGACGCGTTCCAACCTATTAAACACTACCACCAACTGTCCATATGGCTAAGTTCTTGTAACCTATATGATCATGGCAGAGCCCATATTGCCAAGTGGTTGCACTTGAAGCTTCTCAACATTTGACATCTCAAATCTCTTTGTTTCCTGGGTGGCCATCCACAAGTGAGATACACAAGCCAAGTCCATGACCTTGTGAACCACTCAACATAAACCATTCCTTCCATTTCCACCCAGGTGATTCATTAACTTAGTTGTTTTATTAAACAAAACACAAGTCCATAGACTTAGAAATTTTCATAGCATGAATATATATCCCACCCAGGTTTTCTATTAGCTAGGCTAAGCTTGATAGTAATAGGATTCTTAACTTAGGAAAATCCTTCTAAGGATTCATTCTACTAGTTTTCCTATAGCAAGGTCTACACTTAGCAAAATAAAAACCATGCAAATTTTACTTAGCAAAAACACTAATGCATAGTGAAAATAATGGGACATAAGATATGAAGTATCACTTGCCTTTTTGGTAGAGGGTATAGGTTTACTCCTTGATCTTGCTAGTCTCACTCTTCTCTAACTTCACTACAAGTCAATCAAGCAAAGCACAAACTCAATCTACCAATCAAGCAAAACTACACACATAAAATAACAAAGTCAAACAAACAATTTTTCACACGCAAAGTAATGGGATCTAAGTCATGCATAAGCATGCAAAGGTTGGTTCTTTTGTAAGGATGGTCTTCACTAGGCTTCTAACTTTGTAAGTTCCAATTTGGTCATTTACCAAAATGGCAAGGTCATTTGCAAAGAGGGTCTTTATTAGATTCCTAAACTTGTAAGATCCAAATTGGTCATTTACCAAAGTGGCAAAGTTGTTAGCAAAAGGTTTCACCTCAAAAACCACTTTCAAGACAAAGTGTTATTTTATGGGGTGAAGAGATATTTTTCGTAAGGCCTTAACCTATAGGGTTCACCAAATGAGTTGCTATTGCAAAACTTGGTGTTTGGGTCAGTAGGTTTGGTCTAAACCAATTCTCCAAGGTTCTTTACTCAAAAACATTTTCATTACCAAAACTATAGTTTTTAGTTTGCTAGAAATGGACTAAACTAATTAATCCATTCTATTCTTTTCCAAAAACTTGGGTTGGTTCCTAGGGTCAGTAAGGTCACAACAAACCAATTTGCAAAGGTTCTAACCCTAAAATCATTTTTAAACAATTTTTCTAATGTTAGCAGGCACACAAAAGAATCTGCAAAATCAAACAATCTAACAAATACTATTTGCTAAACTAAGGGCAGGGTTGGTTAGAGCTTGTCTTGCTGATTCCAACGACATCAAATTTGTAAAATTTGGACGTGTGGATCAAAAGATACAAGGGTTTGAAGTTTGCAAGAAATTCTGTTTTCAAATTCTGTTTTAAACAGCTCTGGGACACGCGGCACTATTTCATTGGTTGATAACGGTTCGGCCGGATCGGGGTACGTGGAGCGTTGGATTAAGTTAGATCGCACGGTACAGGGCGCATACCCATTCGCGTCTTAAGTGATCTATCATACCCGCCCGATCTAGATCGAACGGCTCGCGTGGGTTTGACCAGAAGCTGGCGGCGCTACGGTGGCTAGCGGCGGCGGAGCGGTCGGTCGACAATGGAGGCGATGCTACAGAAGGTGAGGGAGAAGGAGGGGTTGCTCACCGGGCTCAGGGGGTTACGTCGATGCTCGGGGAGGTGTTGGTCGGGCGAGGGGCGCTCTGGTACGACTGCGATTGCTCGCCAGAGTGGAGGACGGTGTCGGGTGCGTCGGGTGGTCGTCGTGGACGTCGCTGTGGTTCACCCCAAGGCAAGGTGAAGATACGGTTAGATGCGCGGGTCCAAGGCAAGGTCATGTGCATGAACGAGAGGGAAAGGGGCGGCCGGAATTTACCTGTGGGCTTCGCCGGAGAGGAAGCAGACGGCGGCGCTGCAGGTCATCGTCGAAGGCGAGGTTTCAGGGCACCCGTGGTTGAATGGAAGGCACTGACAGAAGCGCCAGGGAGTGGAGAAGCTGCTAGGGTACTTAGGGATGCAAGGGGCGGTAGGGGTTTCGTCGGAATCGTCACCGGAACATCATCGGACAGAGGCGGTGTGCGGCGCAATTCGCTCAGCCTGGGGGCAAGTCGAGGTGTGAGGTCTGGGGGAAAGGGAGGAGGAGGAGCAGGCGGTTAAATGGGCGTCGTCTCGGCGAGGGGTTAACGCAGCGTTAACGCGAATTTAAGCGCGAGAAATCAAGGCAGAAACGGCCGCGCGGTGAGGGGAGAAGGAGTCGCGGGGAGGACGATGAACAGGGCAGAGTGGACCTACTGGTCAGTGGGAAAAGAAATTGGCGAAGGGTCCACCAATCAGCCTCGGTGAGGGTTTCTTTCGCGGTGCAGAAAACGGTTCGGGGGCGTGGGTGAGAGAGGTGGGGTCGTTTCGTCAGCGAGTGAGGGGAGGAGGAGTGGGTCCTGGTTTTCATTGAATCAGTGGGTCAGTATCTGGGTGTAAAATGTTTTTCTTTGGGGAGGGAGTACTGGGCTGGACTGGGCCTTAGTGGGTTGCTGGGCTGGGCTGTCCTTTTCCTATTTTTTCTGTCTGCTCTCTTTTTCTTTTCTAATTCTTTTTCTGTTTGGATTTCAAACAATTATTCACACATTCAAACAACACTCAAATCAATTCAAACAAGCACTCAACTTTACTTTGAATTTGGTTCTGTTTTTCAACATAATCCAAATCTCAAAATAAAATAATAATTTTATTTTTATTTTAGGATCCATTTAATAATTAAATAAAATGGATCTTTAGTTATTAATAGTGTTTGATTTATTTAATAAAATTTCCATTTGAAATCCAATTATTTTCAAAACCAAACCAGAAGGTTTTATTTGAAAAATAAAAGAATACTTGGAAACTTATTTAAATAAATAAATAAGTTTTGGTGTTTTAATTAAAATGGGAAAGCCTTTACTTAAATAAAATTGGATATTTAAATCCTTATTATTTTATTTAAATAATCCTTACTCATTTTAATCAAAGCAAAACCTTTTAATAAAAGATTTCAAAGTAGTAATAAAATACTTGGTGTTCATTTAAAATGGGAAAAAGCCTTTATTTAAATAAAATTGGATATTTAAATCCTTATTATTTTATTTAAATAAACTTTTACTCATTTTATCAAAACAAAATATTTTATTACAAAAGTTTGGCCAAAATTAATTTGGCTCACCTTTTCATTTGAAAACAAAGTCTTTTATTAAAAGATCCAAATAGTATTTCCAAAACAATTTATTTTTCCTTTATTAAATGTTTATCTTTTTAATCCCTTTAGGATTATAATTGTTCACCAATTGGTATGGCTTTGGTAAGGGCTTTATTGGCTTTGGAAATTCAATTTCCTTATCTTTTTATATTCATAAGGTTTTTGTCTATGGTTCCAAACTAAGTGAAACCATCTCTAAGGTTTTTCTTGATCCTTTGTGATTATTTGTTGATCAGATTTGGTATGGATCAAATCCATGGATTTGGAGATACTTTGGAAAATGATTTCCTTCCATTAGGGCTTAGGGATTTGGATTTATTTTCCAAGTGTTCAAATTTCCAGATACATTCATTGAGGAATGCATTTCCCTTGATTTGGATTTGTTGAATTCAAACTTTAACCAAAGTTTGTTCAAGATGGGATTTTAAGTGTCCTTTTAGAAACAAAAGTTTCTTTTCACCCTGATTTTCAACAAAAGTTTATTTTGTTTATTTATTTTTCACATTACAAGATTTGGAAAATCTTGGGATGTGACACGAAGCCTATGTAAAGAAGTTACAACCGGACAAGCTAGAACCCAAAGCGGAAAAATGCGTCTTCATAGGATACCTGAAGGAAACTATTGGGTATACCTTCTATCATAGATCCGAAGGCAAAATCTTTGTTGCCAAGAATGGATCCTTTATAGAGAAGGAATTTCTCTCGAAAGAAGTGACAGGAAGGAAAGTAGAACTCGACGAGGTTGTCGAACCTTCTCTCGAAATTGCGAGTAGCGCAGCACCGGAAGTTCCTGTGGTGCCTGCACCAATAAGAGAGGAAGCTAATGATGATGATCATGAAACTTCGGTTGTAGTTGCTACAGAGCCTCGCAGGTCAACGAGAACTCGTACCACTCCTGATTGGTATGATCCTGTTATGAGTGTCATGTTGGTGGACAACACCGATGACCCTGCGACATGTGAGGAAGCGATGATGAGCCCAGATTCCAATAAATGGCAAGAAGCCATGAAATCCGAGATTGGATCCATGTACGAAAACCAAGTATGGACTTTGGTGGACTTACCAGATGGCCGGAAGGCTATCGAGAACAAATGGATTTTCAAGAAAAAAACAGATGCTGATGGTAATGTTACTGTCTATAAAGCTCGACTTGTCGCAAAAGGGTTTCGACAAATTCAAGGAGTTGACTACGATGGGACTTTCTCACCTGTAGCGAAGCTAAAGTCTGTGAGGATTATGTTAGCAATCGCTGCATATTATGATTATGAGATATGGAAGATGGATGTCAAAACAACATTCCTCAATGGAGACATTGATGAAGAGTTGTATATGATGCAACCCAAAGGTTTTGTCGATCCTAAAGATGCTAACATGTATGCAAACTTCAACGGTCCATTTAATTGAAGCAAGCATCCCGAAGTTGGAATCAACATTTTGATAAGGTAATCAAAAGTTTTGGTTTTATACAAACTTATGGAGAAGCTTGTATTTACAAGAAAGTGAGTGGGAGCTCTATAGCATTCTTAATACTATATGTAGATGACATATTGTTGATTGGGAATGATGTAGACCTTCTTAATAGTGTCAAGGAATATTTGAATAATAGTTTTTCAATGAAGGATCTTGGCGAAGCAGCTTACATATTAGGCATAAAGATTTGTAGAGATAGATCGAGATGCCTGATATCATTGTCACAAAGTACATATTTGGACAAAAGTTCTAAAGAGGTTTGGAATGGAAGATAGCAAGAAAGGGTTCTTGCCCATGTTGCCCAATACGACCTTGAGTAAAACTCAAAGTCCGACATCGGCAGAAGATAGAGAAAGGATGAGTAAGACTCCCTATGCCTCAGCCATATGATCTCTAATGTATGCCATGCTATGTACTAGACCCGACATTGCATATGCTGTTAGTTTAACTAGCAGATATCAAAGTGATCCAGGAGTGGATCATTGGACAGCGGTCAAAAACATCCTTAAGTACTTGAGAAGAACTAAGGATATGGTTCTTTCTTATGGAGGTGATGAACAGCTCGTTGTTAATGGTTACACCGATGCTAGTTGGAACACCGATCCGGATGATTCTAAATCACAATCTGGATACATATTTACTTTGAATGGTGCAGCAGTTAGCTGGAGGAGTGCAAAGCAAAGCGTTGTGGCAAGATCTTCAACTGAATCGGAATACATGGCTGCTTCGGAGGCTTCACAAGAAGCGATATGGATGAAAGAGTTCATTGCAGAGCTGAGTGTGGTTCCAAGTGCGCTAGACCCAATGTCTATCTACTGTGATAACATGGGCGCCATAGCCAATGCGCAAGAACCAAGGTCACACAAGAAGCTGAAGCACATCAAGCTACGTTTTCACGCTATTCGAGAACATGTCCAAGATGGGGACATAAAGATTTGCAAAGTACACACAGATCTGAATGTGGCAGATCCGTTGACTAAACCTCTCCCGAGGGCAAAACATGACCAACACCAAACTGCCATGGGTGTTCGGTATATTACCATGTAATCTAGATTAGTTGACTCTAGTTGCAAGTGGGAGACTGTTGGAGATATGCCCTAGAGGCAATAATAAATATAGTTATTATTATATCTTTATGTTTATGATAAATGTTTACATTCATGCTATAATAGTATTAACAAGGAAACATTAATACTTGTGTGATTTGTTAACTAAAATAGAGTCCCTAGTAAAGCCTCTTTATAATACTAGCTTGTTGGTTAATAAATGATTGTGGTTTCCCTATCATGAACATTCAGATGTTATTAACAACAAGATCATATCGTTAGGAGAATGCTATGATGGACATGCTCCTATAGATAAGCGTAGCATAAAGATCAAGTCATTTTTAATAGTTCAATTGCTATATGCTTTCTGATACGTAGTAACCTAATTCCTTCGACCATGAGATCATGCATATCACCTTTGCCGGATGGATGCTTTGATGACATCAAACACCACACCGTAACTGGGTGGCTATAAAGGTGGCATTGAGTGTTCGGAAAGTATTGGTTGAGACACATGGATCAAGAGTGGGATTTGTCCATCCATATGACGGATAGATATACTCTGGGCCCTCTCGGTGAAATGTCATCCAATTAGCTTGCAAGCATGTGACTGGCTAACAAGGGATCACATATCACGGGAACGAGAAAATAGTACTTATCAGTAACGAGGTTGAACTAGGTATGCAGAGATACCGACGATCATAACCACAGATAAGTAAACTATCGTGAGACAAAGGGAAATTGGTATCGTATGTAAGTGGTTCATTCGATCGCAAAGTAATCGTAGAAATATGTGGGAGCCATATGAATTTCCAGATTCCTCTATTGGTTATTGCTCGGAGAAGTGTCTCGATCATGTCCGCATAATTCACGAACCGTAGGAAGACACACTTAAGGATTCGACGTTGTTTGAGTAGTTATGGAATGATGAGTAAGAGAGCGAATGTTGTTCGGAGTCTCAGATGGGATCCGGGATATCACGAGGAGATCCGGAATGGTCCGGAGAATAAGATTCATATAAGGAAAGTCCTATTTCGGGGTTGGAGAATGGTTCCGGTGTTTTCATCGGGAATGTTCTAGAAGGTTCCGGAATGTCCGGCACTCCGGAGGGGAAGGGTACATGAATGTGTCATATCAAGTTGGAATGATTGCATCATGTACTAGGTGTCATCTCTGAACAAAATAAAGGGTTTAATCAAATCCTAGTTTGAAAAGTCAAACACCAATTTGAAAAGTCAAACGGCTATTTTGGAAGGTGGAGGGGAAGTAGGAAACCTACTTGGGGAGGAGTTCCTCCCCTCCACCGCCGGCCCCCTTGGGAAACCGAGTTGGGGAGGGACTCCCCTCCCCTGGCGTGCCCCCTCCACCTATATAAGGAGGGGCAGGGCTGCCCCTCCTAGCACCCAACACCTCCACCCAAAACCCTAGCCCGGCGCCGCCACCTCCTGCTGCCGCCGCCTAGGGCAAGCCGCCGCCGCCTAGCTAACCCTAGCCGCCGGCCAAGCTTCCTCCTCGGTGCTTCTAAACCCTAGATCACCGAGGATCTCTCTCATAGTCCACCATACTCGCTCCGGCTTAAGGCGAAGCCCTGCGAGATCTCCCCTCTACTTCCGGTACCACGCCGTTGTGCTGCCGGAATCGCGAGGAGAGTGCTACAACCTCCGCTGCCTGCTGGAACAAGGGAGAGGAAGGTCTTCGTCGAGTACCGAACGTGTGACCGACTGCGGGAGCGCTGCCGGAACGCAGCGCCGGAAGGATCGTCTACGCGATCTTGAGATCGGGAAGAGTACGACTACATCACCCACGAGAATCCGCTCTCGTTAAACACTTTGGAATCTTCGAAGGTGAGTTATTCCATCGACTCATTTCTACAATCTAGTAGATAGATCTTGGCTTGTTTGTTTGTATGCGATAGAAATTTTTTGTTTTCCATGCTACAAAACCCTACATCTGGAACTGTTGCAACTTCAAAGTGTAGACAAGAAAAGCAAAGTAAATACAAAACAAGCATGGAGCATCAAAAATTATAGATACGTTTCCAACGTATCAGTGTGGCTGGCCCATGGCCCCCGCAGCATACCCTCGGCCCATGTGGCCCCTCTCGGGGTGGTGGACCAACTGGTGGTCCCTTTATAAAATTATAGAATCTTTTAGTCCTGGAAAGTGACTTTCCTTATATGAATCCTATTATCCGGACCATTCTGAACCCTGGAAAGTGACTTTGCTTATACGAATCCTATTATCCGGACCATTCTGGATCGCCTCGTGATGTCCTGGATCCAATCCGAGACTCCGAATAACATTCATTCTCCAACTCACATTCCATATCTACTTAAACAACATCAAACCTTAAGTGTGTCACCCTACGGTTCACGAACTATGCAGACATGATCGAGACACCTCTCCGGTCAATAACCAATAGCGGGATCTAGAGATCCATAATGGCTCCTACTTATTCAATGATGACTTCATGATCGAATGATGTTGGGGATATACTTTCTGGGTATACCCATAGGACTCGCTGACTAGGGTGGCCCACCAATGGGTTAGAGATTTGCTTCACGGGCGGCCCAGTTAGAGAAAGAGGATGAGCCAGTTCCGGCTATGACAAGGACCAGAAGAGTTACCGACTTAGGCCTGTAGTATTACTTGTAGTCCAAGCTATATCTAGTTACCGACTCTGTAACATAGTCAAATAGGTTTCTCCTGTAACCGTAGGCCCTGGTATCTATATAAACCATCCCTATGGGAGCCTTTAGGGCACAATCAAACTTACAACCACAATCACAACATGCACAGGCGAACCTCTCTTGTAATCCGTTATAACATCCGGCTTACACTGATATATTATTGGGTTGCTAGCAGAAGTAGGATCCGATCACCGCAGTCGAATCTGAACCTGAGTAAACTTGTGCTCACCGTTCCTGGAACATCCGACGTCTCACACCCCATCTTTCCAACGTCACTAGGACACCCTATGGCGTACTTGTCGACAATCCGACGACAGTTGGCGTCCACCGTGGGGCAGGTGACCTTTGGAGCTTCGTTCCAGGCGGAATCTGCGTGTGCAGGAATCGGCAAAACTATCGCCATGGGTCACGTGGTGTATGCCAGTGATGTCCATCTCGTTCTTATTGACGAGACCTAGATTCCGGCTAGCAAACCTGTGATGACCTACACGATCATGTCTATCAGCGAGATAGATATTTATCTCAGCTTCGCTGAACCTGCCCAACCCACCCTTGAGGTGCTGACCATGGCGGAAGAAAAATACGGATCTACTTTGTCTGCAGAGGCGGAAGAGTTCAACATCCCAGAAAAATCGAACCCACCCAGCCCACTCCCGTAGTGGAAGAAGCGGTGGAAGAAAATTGAGGATCTGATATCCCTGACGAGATTGGATACACGGACGAAGACTATATCCACTACGGATCCGGCCCTGCCGATGTCATAGCAGAAAAATCACTCTTGAGAAGCAACATAAAAAAGATGACGAGACGCTCCTACATCGATATCAAGGAAAGCTTTGAGATGGAGGAGGCGAAAACTCAGCTGTTCCACTATGTAGCACCCCGGGTAAAACCAATACTAGAAAGCCACATGTGTTTTTACTCGGTGCATCATCATGCATATGTCTATCTAAAACCATTTCCGAAAATCCCTATTTTGTTTTCTACAAATATCTCTATTTTTATTCAAATACGAAACCTCGGTCTTTTTTTGGATCTTGTATTTGTCTAAAACTATGTTTCAAATGTTTTTTTCTATAAAAATAATTAAATATTTTTATCGGGGAGGCAGCCCAGCCGACCGGCCAAAAGAACCAACCGGCCAAACCACCAAGTACCCACAATAAACCCTAGACTAGTTTGCCCAAACCCCAAACCTAGACACACCTCTGCCACGATGGTGTTCTATGCTGCCATTTTGGCCTGCCATCCCTAGTATCCTCTTCCCCAAGTACATCCACGAGGTATTCGGCTATATGCCAGTGTGTACTGTGCTCCTCTGCCACATGTTGTCCAAGTTTCTCTTTGGAATTACAGGGATATGAGTGTGACCACGATGTGTGATCTGGTGAAGTGATGTTGTTGTGGTTCTAAATGACTGGTGTTCGATGACGAAGGACCATGATCTCCAATACGGACTCGACGCTCCGAAGAATCGTTGACAGGGAACCTCAAAGATTTATTTCGGAATCCGAAGACCCGTTCCCGGCGTCCGAAGACTGATCCACCGAACCCCTTGGAACCCAAGATCTTCGGACCAACGTGTGACCCCTTTTCTCGAAGCCCTGTTTTGTAAATGTTATATATACTTGTGGCATTTAAATTGTCATACTCGCATACATATTGTTGGTGGTTTGGGGGCTTTTGTCGACTCACCTAACAATTAAGTATGGATGCCATATGCGGGCTTTTCTAGTCTTATATTGGTCTCATTTAAATTTGTGTAGCGCACCGGTGAGATATTTTTCCGTGTTAAGACAACATTTAAATAGCGGGTATCTTAAACAACATGAACCATCTAATTAATTTTCGGGACTCTGGTTCCGCATAATATTGCCTAATTGCATCGCACCTTTTGCCATGTCATACATGCATCATGCCCGATCTTCTGCCGTAGTATTAAATAGTGCATCCAGTGCTTTTTCTAGTTCTTTGCTTCTTTACGGATTAGGCCGATGAGTTGATACGAGTGCCGACCCGATCTTCAGATAAAACTTCTCCCCCTTTCTACCTATTTTACATTTCTAGTCTTTATTTCCTCCTGTTGATCTATTGCTATCCGTGTTGCGATGCTTTAGTTTCCATACACCTGTTATATTACTTGCATCCTCTATATTGCCTTGGACACCTCCTATTGCCTATTGATTGATAGACAGTCGGCCTTCCGAGTCGTAGTTGATTGCTCAGGTGCTGCTTCCCATCTTCGATGTTCCACCATTGTTGGGTGGTTGGCACATGCTTAATGGTGGAGATGATCATTGATTTAATTACCATTTAATAACTAAAATTGAAAGTAGGTAAATAATGCAGAGGCACCAGTGGGTAATAGATAATGTTTGGTTTTTAACTGTTCATTGGTGTCCCGTAGGACCCCGAGTTCTTGACACCTGTTCCAAGATCGAGCGCGCTAACCATAGGTGGGTTGTGTGGGCACACCGATCGATTCAATACCTGATTTCAAAGTACTGTACTGGGGGCCACAAACTAGTTTGGGGCTTTATTAATATCATGTTGTAACATCCTAGATTTTATATTAGGATGTTATTAGTTCCATGCATCATCCTTGCATCATTGCATTCTACAAATGAATTTTTACAACAAATCCTAAACACATAAACCTAGCAAAACCCAAATAGTGTTTTTCCATATGTAAGCATTATTATAATGGTCAAGTTTGATCCTTCTAAAAACCTTGTAAAACATTAAACTATGGCCCTATGTTGACCACCTTAATTTTATAAAAATTTAGAAACAATTTTCAACAAGTTTGGACTTAGTTTGCAAAAGTTATTTAGGTTTACTAAAACAGAAAAAGGAAAAATGTTAAAAAGGAAAAAAAGGGCAGCAGCTAACCTAGCTGGGCCGGCTCGCCAGCCCACCCTGCCCCCAGCGCCCGCGCAGCAGCAAACACGCCAGCGCCACGCCGGCCCACTTCCCCCTCCACCACAGACACGCGGGACCCACCCGTCATCCCCTTCCTCCCCGCGGGAACCGCACGCCGCCGTGAGCTGGTCGGACTCTGCCCTAATCGGAGAGGAGTCCGTGTCCCGACGCCAAGACTCCCGTCTATTTAAACCCCTCCACCCTCAGCTCGCCCCGCTCGATTTCTTTCTTGCAAAAACCCTAGCAGTCGACGAATCGCACCGCCGCCGTCGGGTCGACCTTGCCGAGACGGTTCGAAGCCCCCTCCCTTGCTCCTTCCTCCCTCTGTAGATTCCCCATCCACCACTGATTCTATCCGCGTGCCTTTCCCCTTCTCTCTCGCAGGAACTCGCCCGCGATTGCTCGCCGGAGCACCGCCGGAGACGGAGGAGATCAGCGGGACGCTGCTGATAGTCGAGGAAGCAAGGGGAGACGACGAGGACGCGAGCGTGACCGCGAGGGCCAGGCGAACCTCGTCGACCTCGCCGCTGTTCCAGGGAACCGCCGGAGCACCGCCACCCGTCGACCACTGACGCCGCTGCCGCTCGCCACCATCGTCACCACCGCCTGTAAGCCGCGCTGCCTCCTACCGTTCGATCTTCAATCTGTGGCTCGGAGTAGAAGTAGACCCGAAGGGGTACGCGCCTATCACACGCCGTCGCGTGGCCGCCACGTCAGCTCGCCGCATCAGCGCACCGTGCCGCTCCGCGTCACCCCCCCTTTGCTAGCTGGACCAACCAGCGTCTGCCACTTGGCAAAAACCTTAAGTGAGGAATAGATCTGTTTGCAGAATTTAGATTCAAATTTGCGAAAATCATATAAAATTGAATATTTGGCCAAATTTAGCTTATAATATACCGTTGGGTTCCTAATTTTATGTAGAATCCAAATCTGCAATAATATCCCAGGTTTACAGTAAGGTTTTAGGTGTAGATTTTTATCATTAGATTAGAGTGTTTATCCTATAGAAAAATAATTAAAATTCTATTTTAATTGATTCCTGTTGCAATAACTTTGTTCCCACAATACCTAAACTTTGCTTAAGATCATTAGATCTAGCTTGGGGCTAATTAGATGGTTTGATCTCCTTTAATCCTAGGAATTGTTTTAGTGACTCAATTAGATCTAAACCTTTGGGAAATCAATCCTAGTGACACCCTCACACCATTGCAACTCAATCTTGCTACCTTGGTAAATTTAGAAGAACCAACCTTGCATAAATTACCATGTGCATGCATGCATTATTAGCTCTGTGATATGTTATGAACAAGTTGTGATCAGATCTATGTTTGTGATTCGTTAGATTGTTCGGAGTGCGCTAAGGAGTGCTATTGTGTAGAGTGCTGCTCGGATCAAGGCAAGTTACACCACTTGTTCATAATTTTTTCCCAGTTTTGATTCTATGCATGTGATCTTCAAAATTCTGTAGTATGCATGTGTAGGATATTCTAGTAGAAATTTTCCTTAGTATTATTTTGCAAGTGTGATGATTTTGTAGTATGCCATGAGTAGTTCTATACTTAGGATTTTGCCTCCTAATAGGTTACCCCTGTTTTGCTAAGTATTGCTTGCTATGCTATATATACAAAGTACCGTTGGGGGGTTCGAAAGACAAAGAAATTTCTAAGTATAAAGGCTCTCTAGAGCAAAACTTTTCTTCTCAAATCCACTTCAAAATAAAACTAAGTTTTCTTCTGGGCAGAATGGTTGTCGGGACAATGAGTGAGATTTTGGTGGAGGACGACCGCCCAGGAATCAAAGAAGTATGCAATGTTTCAGAATTCAGAAGCTTCCAGTGCAACCACAATACATTATGGGCTCAGTCTTGGCCTAGTACTTAGTGGGAAACCTCACCTGGGTACCAACATTTGGAGATTCTTGGCACGGTTGGATCCGAAAGGTAGAGGGTCTACTAAGGGAAAGCCTCACCATGGTCTTGTCTGTAAAAGGACTTGATCGTGGATTGTGGGTAAAGTACACAAACTCTCGAGAGTATTGCAATCTGATCGATCAGCCGTGTTCACGGTAACAGAACAACAATGAGCGTCTGAAGGATGGAGCCTCTGAAGGATCTTCCTCTCTCTTCTCTAAACAAAAGTTTTAAAAACCCCAAGGCGTGAGTAATATCGCCAATGGGTGGGATTTTGGGGAACTTGGTGTGTAATATCCAAGTGTCACTTGGTGCGTAATATCCAAGTGTTTGGTTGGTTGGACACTTGGTGCGTAATATCCTCGTGTGCCACTCGACCTTATGTTATCTAAGCAAATGTTTACAAAGTAGGACAATCCTATCTTCTTCTCTCTACTTAAGAAAACTAGCTTTGAGCAAATGAACTCTACAGCCTATACCAGCCTTGCATGTAGAGATAGTCTTTTCTCTCCTTGGTGTAATTTGCCAATACATTCAAAGTATTGACCCAACTTGTTGGCTGCACGTCTTATGTGCAGAATCCGAAGATTGAAAGGTGCGTAGGGATCGCGGGTCTACACTCGACAAGCCTGGGGCGTTGATGGACTCATGCTTCTTTTATGTTTCCGCTGTTAATTGAGCTAGCATAATGCTAAGCAATTTTGTAATAAATTCATACTCTGGATTCTCCGTGTAATAAAGACTTTCTGTTTTACATGATATTTCATCGACTCTGAGTGCTAGCTATTGATCCAGGGACTAGCATGTTAATCACAGGGACTTAGGATCCTTATCGATACGAGGTCACTACAGATGGTATCAGAGCACATCGTTGCCTGTAGGACGTGACCCTAGGATTGGAACCACCTCTAACTTTTGTGCCTTACTTGTTTTTCTACTAAGTTATTTTCCGCACTTCTAGTATCTGCTTTCCTCTACTTGTTTAAGTATCTAACCTTCATTCTTCTAACTCAAAGATGACAAGCTTCCTCTACGACACCGTCGCGGACATCGAGCCCCTTCGCTTTGGTGGATGCCTCATGGATCTACTCACATGTTTGGACCTTCCTCTCCCAACAATCCAGGGGAGCACGATGAAGAAACTCCACAAGGACGGCTGTTGGGGAGTCAAGGTCATCCAGCCAGGAAAAGAGCGAGGCAAGAACCCGGAGGAAGACATAGCAATCCACATTGTTAGCGATTCCAAGGAGAAGGCCCTTAGCATCAGCTTGCAGCAACTCATTGGTCGCCTATGTGGACGTCATCATGAAGATCTCCAAGGACACTGCGGTGGCCTCTTTGGAAGACGAGATGAGGAAGGAATTCCCATGGAGTTAACCTTTGAGGAAAGAACTTCTACCAAGCGCCGAAGAACACAATATCAAGACTTGGAGTGCCACATCCATGACCTTGAAAAGGGTACCTTCCTCGAGATGTTGAAGAACGACGAGCTATGCGCCCTCATCAAGGAGAAGGAAGAAATGATCAAGTAGTAGGAGGAGGCAATGAAGATCCAAGAGATAAAATTCCAAGACCAAGAGAAGAAGTTCACTAACCAAGAGAAGAGGGTGATAAATAAAAACAAGAGAATTCGGGAACTCAAACAACAGATCGATGGAGATGAAGTGCAAACTGAAGGCCTTTGCAAGATAATCAATGATGTGCGTGCTTCCAAGAGGGACTTGGCAAAGCAACTTGAAGCCACAAAGAAGTCAAGTTTAGTGGAGGAGCTACAAAGCGAGAAGGAGGGACTTCAGGAGCAGTTGGAAGCCACTACCAAGAAGCTACATGATGAGATAAAGAACCTCCAAGAGAAGCTTGAAGCCACCACAAAGGAGATGGAGTTGTACAAGACAACTCTAGAGCAGGAAGGCTACTCGTTCGAGGACGAGGAAGAGGAAGGCGTGGAAGATGTGTAATAGTTGGACCACCTTTAATTCTATAGTAGAACGTTATTCACAATTGTAATAAATACCAAGACAAGTCTGGTTTAGTTAAACTTGGTTGTTTTCTGTGTTAAGCTGTGTTGTTATGTCTTGTGTGCTTGGTGTGTTTTAATAAGGGTAGGAGTTTACTACTTAGTCTTTCTGTCTATTTCTTAACTATTCTCTTAAACCCCACAGATGCCGCCAAGACGTGCGAACTCCGAAATCCCGCCAGAAATAGCACAACTTTTGGCCACTCAGAACCAGCTGATCCAACTGCTCACTCAAAACATGCAAAACAACAACAACAACCCGCCGCCACCACCACCTTCGCCACCTCCTCAACAGGATCGCTTGACTCGGTTTTTGAGGCTGAACCCACCTACCTTCACTAGCAGCACTGAACCAATCATCGCTGATGACTGGCTGCGTACGATCAACAAGAAGCTAGATACCGTGCAAGCTGTCGGAGCCGATAGGGTGCGTTATGCCGCACACCATCTTGAAGGACCTGCTGCAAAATGGTGGGATAACTACCAAGTCACCCACCCGGATATTGATGCTATCACTTGGGAACAGTTTGAGTTAGCTTTTCGCACTCATCATGTGGCTGCTGGTGTCATGACTCTGAAGAGGCGCGAGTTTCGCGACCTACACCAGCTGCACCGTTCTGTCACCGAGTATGGTGAGCTTTTCAATAAGCTAGCCCGTTATGCACCCGATGATGTTTCAACTGATGCCAAGAGACAGGAGGAGTTCTTAAGAGGGCTCAATGATGAGATATCCATTCAGCTTGTGGCTCAGAAATTTGACAACTTTCAGGAACTCCTGGACAAAGCCATTGTGGTTGAATCCAAAGGGAAGAGCATAGAAAACCGCAAGAGGAAGTCGAACCCTCACAAACACTCTGTTCCGTACCAGAAGCAGCGCAATTCCTCACCGCCACCTTATAACAATAATGGCCACAACCACAACAGTCATAACCATGGTGGCCACAAACACAATGGGCATAAAAACCGCAATGGGAATGGCAACAATGGGAAGGATCTCAGTGAGGTGACATGTTTTAAGTGCAACAGGACAGGACACTATGCAACCTCTTGCCCCGAGAAGAAGAATGGCAATGCTAATGGGAATGGAAATGGATACAACCATGGCAATGGAAATGGGAAGAAGCCAAATCCGTTTGTCAAAGCCACGGTGAATCATGTTTCTATGGAGGATGCTTGTGATGCGCCAAACTCTGTGATTGGTAAGTTCAAACTCAATTCTATTCCAGCAGTTGTTCTTTTTGATACTGGTGCATCGCATTCATTCATATCACCAACGGAGACTATAAACTTTCCTCTAAGGGTAATTTCTCCTGGGGGAGAAATAGTGGCAAACCC
This sequence comes from Avena sativa, assembly GCA_916181665.1. Taxonomy (NCBI): domain Eukaryota; kingdom Viridiplantae; phylum Streptophyta; class Magnoliopsida; order Poales; family Poaceae; genus Avena; species Avena sativa. Next base: position 256,294,228 of record OV702297.1, read on the forward strand.
CGGTTGCCGGGAATTAGAACTAAGGATTGGGACACACATCTTTCCCACAAGTCTAGTAGTTCTAGAATCACAAGGATTAGACATCATCTTGGGCATGAATTCGATGACCGAATATGAAGGAGTCATAGATTGTGCCAAAAGAACTGTCATGCTCACCACACCGGAAGGGAAGAGGATTCGTATCAAGTCGAATTTCGCACTTAAAGAAGTCATGGTGAACTCTCTTAAGGGGATTAGCTTGGAGGAGGTACCTATTGTAAAGGAATACCCAGATGTCTTCCCGGAGGAACTACCAGGAATGCCCCCTGACCGTGATATCGAGTTCCTCATTGACTTAATGCCAGGCACGGGGCCGATAGCTAAGAGACCATACAAGATGGATGTGGACGAGTTAAAGGAACTCAAGAAACAGCTTAGGGAACAATTGGACAAGGGGTTCATCCAACCCAGCGCGTCATCTTGGGGAGCACCCGTCCTATTTGTGGAAAAGAAGGATAAGACCAAGAGGCTGGTTGTGGACTACCGCTCGTTGAACGAAGTGACGATTAAGAATAAGTATCCTCTGCCCAACATCAATGACTTGTTTGACCAGTTAAAGGGAGCAAGTGTGTTCTCAAAGATCGATCTACGATCAGGCTACTTTCAGCTAAAGATTCGAGAATAGGATGTGCCCAAAACAACATTCACCACAAGATACGGATTGTATGAGTACACCGTAATGTCGTTTGGTCTGACCAATGCCCCAACATACTTCATGACCATGATGAACAAAGTGTTCATGGAATATTTGGACAAGTTTATCGTGGTATTCATAGATGATATACTCATATACTCTAAGGATGAGAAGGAACATGAGAAACATCTGCGCCTTATCATGGAGAAGCTAAGAGAACATAAGTTGTATGCCAAATTCAGCAAATGCGAGTTCTGGTTAAAGGAAGTGGGATTCCTTGGTCATGTTGTGTCAGCAAAAGGAGTTGCCGTAGATCCTAGTAAGGTAGCTTCCGTGACAGAATGGGAGTCACCCAAGAATGTGGGAGATATTAGGAGTTTCTTGGGCCTCGCAGGATATTATCGGAGGTTCATTGAAAACTTTTCCAAAATAGCAAAACCCATGACAGAACTATTGAAGAAGGAAAAGAAGTTCCTATGGACCGAGGCATGCGAAGCAAGTTTTCAAGAGTTGAAGAAACGCCTTGTAACGGCGCCAGTACTGTGTCTGCCTGATATCTAGAAGGATTTTCAAGTCTATTGTAACGCTTCTCGACAAGGACTTGGAAGTGTATTGATGCAGGATGGGAAGGTGGTATCCTATGCCTCCCGACAACTTAAGAACCACGAACACAATTATCCCACACATGATTTGGAACTTGCATCTGTGGTTCATGCACTCAAGGTATGGAGACACTACCTCATGGGCAAACATTGTGATGTGTTCACAGATCATAAAAGTTTGAAGTACATCTTCACCCAAAAGGAGTTAAATATGAGACAAAGAAGATGGCTTGAGCTAATTAAGTATTATGACTTGGATTTACAGTACCATCCCGGAAAGGCAAATGTGGTGGCTGATGCCTTAAGTCGTAAGGTGTATGTGAATGGACTTACTACAGGGGAACTTCTAGAGGATTTATGCAAACAATTCAGGGATCTCAGGCTAGAGATAGTTCCGAAAGGGCACGTAGCGACTATGGAAATAGTGTCCACCTTCCAAGAGAGAATCAAGGAAGCACAGAAGGGAGATGAAGAGTTGGAAGAAATAAGAATCAGGATAAGTGAAGGAAAGACTATAGAATTTCGTCTGGACGAACAAGGAACCCTCTGGTATGGGAAGCGTTTGTGCGTTCCCAATGACCCCGATATCAGGAAGATGATTTTACAAGAAGCTCATGATTCGCCATACTCAATTCATCCAGGTAACACGAAGATGTACATGGATGTGAAGGATAGATTCTGGTGGAATAACCTAAAAAGAGATATTGCAAAGTATATTTATCTGTGTGATGTATGCAATAGAGTTAAAGCCGAGCATCAGAAACCGGCAGGACTACTCCAACCACTACCTATACCCGACTGGAAATGGGACAAGGTAGGAATGGATTGCATCACGGGATTGCCCCGGACTCGTTCTGGATTTGATTCTATCTGGGTAGTGGTGGACCACTTCACCAAGGTGGCTCACTTCATCCCCGTAAAGACCACGTATACAAGTGCTAAGCTTGCTAAGATATACATGTCAAGAATTGTAAGTCTGCATGGTGTTCCCAAGGGAATTGTGTCAGATAGAGGCACCCAGTTTACTTCAAAGTTTTGGCGACAACTACATGAGTCTCTTGGGACCCGACTAGAACTCAGTACTGCCTTCCACCCTCAGACAGATGGCCAAACAGAAAGGGTGAATCAAATTTTGGAAGATATGTTGAGAGCTTGTGCACTGGACTATGGGTCTAGTTGGGACGATAACCTGCCGTATGCTGAGTTCTCATACAACAACAACTACTAGACGAGTATCAAGATGGCTCCATTTGAAGTTCTATATGGCAGGAAGTGTAGGACTCCATTGGTATGGAATGGAGTTGGTGAACGCAGTCTTTTTTGACCTAACTTGATAAAGGATGCCGAAGAAAAGGTATGAAAGATTCAGGATAGGCTAAAGGTAGCCCAATCCCGACAGAAGAGTTACGTTGATTCCAAGCGCAGAGATGTGGCTTATGAAATAGGGGACCGTGCGTATGTCCGAGTTTCACCCCTATGAGGAGTTAAGAGGTTCGGAATCAAGGGCAAGTTAGCCCCACGATTCATAGGACCATATAAGGTTCTGGCCTGTAGAGGAGAAGTTGCTTATCAGTTGGAGTTACCAGAAGGACTGACTGTTCATGATGTGTTTCATGTGTCGCAACTAAAGAAGTGTCACCCGGAGATGGCCGAAACACCGCTAAGAGACACCATTTCCCTAGATGAGGTTCAATTGGAGAATGACCTTACCTATGAGGAAAAACCCATCAAAATACTGGAAACAGCTAAAAGGATTACCCGCACCAAGACTATAAGATTCTGCAAGGTACAATGGAACCACCACTCCGAGGAAGAAGCTACGTGGGAGCGTGAAGAAGACTTGAAGGCAGAACACCCACACCTATTTGCTAGCCAACCCGAATCTCGAGGATGAGATTCTTCTTAAGGGGGGTAGGTTTGTAACATCCTAGATTTTATATTAGGATGTTCTTAGTTCCATGCATCATCCTTGCATCATTGCATTCTACAACTGAATTTTTACAACAAATCCTAAACACCTAAACCTAGCAAAACCCTAATAGTGTTTTGCCATATGTAAGCATTATTATAATGGTCAAGTTTGACCCTTCTAAAAACCTTGTAAAACATTAAACTATGGCTGTAACACCCTCAGAATCGGCCCTATGCAAGTTTCAGCGATTCCCGCCAAACCCGCATAGAAACGATTCAAAGGTGCCCACCAGGCACTTTCGTGCGGGTGGAAAACGAAGTAATACCATTACACAATAGTCCACGATGGAACCCACAGAACAGATATATACAACAACGACTCAAAGAGTCAAGAATACAGATATACAATACAAAGATCCAATTCACCTTTAAAACGATATAGCGTCTGCGTACGGACAAGATGCAAATTGAGCTAAGAGCCCTGAAGAATAACCAATGGCGTCCATAACCCTGCCCAGGCCAAGCCGGAACCTGCTAACGACGTCGATCTCAAAACCTGCTAAAAACAAAAGGGGTGCCGACAAAGGGCAAAGGAAAAAGAGAGCGGTCAGTACTGAGGCCAGTACACGGCGAGACTAGAATTCGGCGGTCCTCGCCTACATAGGTATGGTGGACTGAAGTGGCAGCGCGGCATGCACTAAACAACCTATAGAGACTCGATACAACTGGCGTCTATCAGAGAGGGGTAAGAAAGACCTATTCGGAACCAACCTGATACTACCACCAAACATACCCATCCTGGTATAACTCCTTCGAGACCAAACGAGGAAGTCAACCGAGGAACTCACACAGTTGGAAGTTTTATTGATTCGGTTATCGTTGCAGCAATTACTAGTCAGGTATAGATAGTCGTCCTGATATAATAAGCAGTGGGCACTTTTAGTTAACCATTCCGTTGTAGTTGCAACACTTACTAGTCAGATACAATTAGCATGAGATATCCCAAACCCAGCAGTTGTTGGTACTTTTATTTAGCCATTCCATTGTAGTGAAGTTGATTACTAGTCATATCGGATACAAGTCAAATTATAACAGTAAACTTTAGTTATAGTTGTCTATGATCGAGATCTGTGCTCCAAGTCGTCCATAACCGCAGACACGGCTTCTCGAAAAGATTTAACCCTGCAAGGGTGCACCAAAGTTTCCACACGCACCTACACCCTTGTTCTCAGATCAAGTAGGTACAAGATCACAAAACATACACCCAACGGTATGTCGACGGGGTTTCGGACACGACGTTTCCCAGACCCAAAGCAAGCACATGGGGGCCACCCCACTAAGCTACCCCTAACGAAGTCGGCCAGTCTCCGAGACGGACCCAGGGTTTGTGACAATGGCTATAAACGACTGGAAACCCGAAAGTGTGACTGGGCTTGTCGATACCGCGAAAACATTCCACGTTGGTTCCAAAACAGTACAGGCGCTCCACGCACAATCATAAATAAAGCAGTAAAGCATGACATAAGTACAGGATAGTAATAAAGCCTCAAACTACTTTGTGGCCCCGGTACAGTACTTTGAAATCAGGTACTAATCGATGGGGGTGCCCACACACCCCACCTGTGGTTAGCGCGCTCGATCTCGGAACAGGTGTCAAGAACTCGGGGTCCTACGGGACACTAGTGAGCGGTTAAAAACCAAATATTATCTATTACCCACCGGTGCCTCTGCATTTACCTACTTCAATTTTAGTTATTAAACGATAATTAAAGCCATGATCATCTCCAACATTAAACATACGGCAATACTCCAACAACTGTGGTACTTGACGACACGCAACAACACTTGAGCAAGCGACTACAACACGCAAGTCCAACTATCTACCAAACAACAGGTAATAGGATGTGTCCAAGGCAATATAAGGCTGCAAGGGATGTCCCGGGTACGAAAACTAGAGCATCGCAACACAGATAGCAATAGATCAACAGGAGGAAATAAAAACTATAAAATTAAAATAGGTAGAAAGAGGGACAATGCTCGCCTGAAAACATTGCCGAAGGTTCATTCGAAGATCGGGTCGACACTCGCATCAACTCGTCGGCCTAATCCGTGAAGAAGCAAAGCACTAGAATAAACACCGGATGCACTATTTAATACTATGGCAGAAGATCGGGCATGATGCATGTATGATACATGACATGGCAAAGATGCGATGCAACTAGGCAATATTAAGCGGAACCGGGGTCCCGACAATATATTACATGGTTCATGTTGTTTAGGTACCCCGCAATTTAAATGTTGCATTAGCAAGACAAAAGATAGCACCGGTTCGCTACACAAATTTAAAGGGGACCAATATAAGACTAGATTTGCCCGCATATGGACCCCATATTTAATTTAGGTGAATCATCGAAACACCCCCAAACACCCACAATCTGTATGCAAGCATGACAATTTAATTATGCAACAAGATAGATGTTACATCACAAAATAGGGGCGGATAAGATAGGGGTCACACATTGGATCGATGATCTTGGGGTTCGATGGGGTTCGGTTCGGTCCCGCCAGGATCGGTCTTCGGGTCCAGGAACGGTCTTCGATCATCGAGAACGGGCTTCGGAATTCGGTGTAGGAGATCTTGGCATTCCGAGAAGTGGAACTTGCATCGGTGGCCTTCGGGCACTCCAGAAACCTTTCCATAGCGCGTACATGACGGAGTCGATCTTGTCGACGAGGAGATCTTGGCATTACCGGGTAGCAGAAGGTTGTAGGGAAACAAGCCGGATGCAATGCTGCGAGGTAGGGACGGAAAACATCAACGACATCTCATGAGTACTACTATACACCAACAAAATAACAGAGTTGGAACGGCACATAGAGGACCCCTATGTTCATCTCCAGCTGAACACAAAGACAGAGAGGATATGCGTTGTGCATGCGCGACGCTGCAGACGGAGGTGGAGGCTGCCGTGGTGGCCGGAGGCACCGGGCAGGGAGGCGGCAAGGTCACAGGCGGCGGTTCGGGCGGCTTCAGGGGATGAGGCCAGGGTCGCGACCGGCATGGGGTAAGGATGAGTCGGGCGAGGCGGCGCACGACGAAGAGATGGCCACAACGGTAGCAGAGCTTGGTGGCGACCAGAGTTGGCCGAAGGCGGCGACGGGCTTGGCGAGGGCGGCGGCCACGATGCAGGCTGCAGATGCCGCGTCGACGGCGGCTGCGAGGCTCACGGAAGGGAGGCCACGGCGACGGTCTACGCACCTGGGAAGGGCGGCCGCTCACGCCACGGAGAAGGAGGGGTTGGCGGAGCTCCGCGGGCGGCAAGGGCCTCACAGGGAGGAGCTCCGGCCGCAGGAGGGCGAGCTGGCGCCGCAGGGAAGCGGCCCAGGAGGTGGTCGAGGAGGAAGGTCGGCTGCGTGCGCGTCCAGGGAAGGAGAGGGAGCGGGGGGAGAGAGAGGTCACTGGCAGTGGCGGCTCTCGGGAAGCAGGGGAGGAAGAGGGAACGAGGCCACGCGGGGTTGGGGCGAGAGCGGAGCGTGTGGGCGACGCGCCAGAGGGAGCGGGGTCATGGGTGGGGTCGACCTGGCAGGGAGCGGCCAGGTGTGTTTGGTGGCGTAGGGCTAGGTCGGTGTGTTGTGTGCAGGAGCCAGGGAGTGGCGGCGGCAGGAGGTGGTGTGTGCAGCGGCGGCGGGGTGGGGGAGTTGGGGTAGGGTATCTAGGGTTTCTAGGAATTTAGGGTTAGGGTTTTATATATAGGGTAATAGGTGGTCTGTCTAGTTGGGCCTTTGGGCCTGACCGGATGGACTGCCTCCCCTAACAAAATATTTATGTTATTTATTTTCCTTTTATTTAAAACAAAACATTTACAAATAAGTTTTAGGAAAAAATAAGGATCCAAGAGGAACATGGTTTTATATTTGAATTAGAGAAGGGGTATTTGTAGAAAACAAAAATAGGGCTTTTCGCAAATAGTTTTAGGCAAAAAGATGCATGCTGATGTCATGATGATGGAGAAAATAAAATAACAAGCAATTTTCTAGTTAGGGATTTTTCTGGGATGCTACAATTCGACACCACTAACAATGGATCTCGCCCTCGAGATCCGCCTCATAGTATGGGGAAGAAGGTCGACGGTCTGAATCTTCTCGCTTTGTATAGATCCTCGCGACACCACTAACAAGGGTTCTTTCTCCATCTTGAAATCCACGACACCACGAACAAGGGTCGGTGCTCACGTTCGTCGAGAGGACACTCCGGAGAAACAAATGACGAAGGTAGAGGTATCAAAAGATAAGGCCACCTCTAACTTCCATGAGAAGAGGAAAAGTTACATTGACCCACCAGTTCGATGTACAAGAGTGAACAGTAAGAGTCCGGTAGGGTGATCAGTCCATCCCGTACCCAAACTATTAACTCCATACATGAATAGGAAAATCGTGTAACACCACTTTCCAAATTAGACCGAAGATCTCGACAGGCGATGTTCGGAGAACGAAGGAATGATGCAAGTTCTTCCTCGGATCTGACGCAGATGATGTCATCACATTGGAAACCACTGGGAGATACAAAAGAAATCATATGAAAGAAACAATGATTAGGTTCCGCAATGGTTCCATTGGCATGAACAACACATGCTCAAGATATACTCCAACTTCACCAATGCTTGTCCTTCTCATATATTTTTAAACGATATGGGTATCCAACAAGGTACACATATAGATAACGAGTTCAAGAACAAAAGATTGGATGAAGGGTACAATAGACAAGATGCAGATTTGATGATCGTAGCACCACCGTTATAAAAGGGAGAAAGCGAAACCCTGCAGGTACGATGGAAACCCAACCGCGAGAAATCCTGGACTCGACGAAAGATAAGAGAGTAGATTCAGAACACGCAGAGGTAAGAAGAGAATAGTAGAGGGGTAAGGAGTAAAAGCAGACCTAATCAGATCTATCCAACCGGTTTTTCCAAAATAGTTTTGACACTCTACAACGACCGTTAGCTAGGTTGTCCTACAGGCTGGACCAGTGGGGTATCGCAACTGCTGAGCTCTGATACCACTCTGAAACACCCTCAGAATCGGCCCTATGCAAGTTTCAGCGATTCCCGCCAAACCCGCATAGAAATGATTCAAAGGTGCCCACCAGGCACTTTCGTGCGGGTGGAAAACGAAGTAATACCATTACACAATAGTCCACGATGGAACCCACAGAACAGATATATACAACAACGACTCAAAGAGTCAAGAATACAGATATACAATACAAAGATCCAATTCACCTTTAAAACGATACATCGTCCGCGTACGGACAAGATGCAAATTGATCTAAGAGCCCTGAAGAATAACCAATGGCGTCCATAACCCTGCCCAGGCCAAGCCAAAAGGGTAACCCTGCTAACGACGTCTATCTCAAAACCTGCTAAAAACAAAAGGGGTGCCGACAAAGGGCAAAGGAAAAAGAGAGCGGTCAGTACTGAGGCCAGTACACGGCGAGTATAGAATTCGGCGGTCCTCGCCTACATAGGTATGGTGGACTGAAGCGGCAGCGCGGCATGCACTAAACAACCTATAGAGACTCGATACAACTGGCGGCTATCAGAGAGGGGTAAGAAAGACCTATTCGGAACCAACCTGATACTACCACCAAACATACCCATCCTGGTATAACCCCTTTGAGACTAAACGAGGAAGTCAACCGAGGAACTCACACAGTTGGCAGTTTTATTGATTCGGTTATCGTTGCAACAATTACTAGTCAGGTGTAGATAGTCGTCCTAATATAATAAGCCGTGGGCACTTTTAGTTAACCATTCCGTTGTAGTTGCAACACTTACTAGTCAGATACAATTAGCATGAGATATCCCAAACCCAGCAGTTGTTGGTACTTTTATTTAGCCATTCCATTGTAGTGAAGCTGATTACTAGTCATATCAGATACAAGTCAAATTATAACAGTAAACTTTAGTTATAGTTGTCTATGATCGAGAACTGTGCTCCAAGTCGTCCATAACCGCGGACACGGCTTCTCGAAAAGATTTAACCCTGCAGGGGTGCACCAAAGTTTCCACACGCACCTACACCCTTGTTGTCAGATCAGGTAGGTACAAGATCACAAAACATACACCCAACGGTATGTCGATGGGGTTTCGGACACGACGTTTCCCAGACCCAAAGCAAGCACATGGGGGCTACCCCACTAAGCTACCCGTAACGAAGTCGGCCGGTCTTCGAGACGGACCCAGGGTTTGTGACAATGGCTGTAAACGACTGGAAACCCGAAAGTGTGACTGGGGTTGTCGATACCGCGAAAACATTCCACGTTGGTTCCAAAACAGTATAGGCGCTCCACGCGCAATCATAAATAAAGCAGCAAAGCATGACATAAGTACTGGATAGTAATAAAGCCCCAAACTACTTTGTGGCCCCCGGTACAGTACTTTGAAATCAGGTACTAATCGATGGGGGTGCCCACACACCCCACCTATGGTTAGCGCGCTCGATCTCGGAACAGGTGTCAAGAACTCGGGGTCCTACGGGACACCAGTGAGCGGTTAAAAACCAAATATTGTCTATTACCCACCGGTGCCTCTGCATTTACCTACTTCAATTTTAGTTATTAAATGATAATTAAAGCCATGATCATCTCCAACATTAAACATACGGCAATACTCCAACAACTGTGGTACTTGACGACACGCAACAACACTTGAGCAAGCGACTACGACATGCAAGTCCAACTATCTACCAAACAACAGGTAATAGGATGTGTCCAAGGCAATATAAGGCTGCAAGGGATGTCCCGGGTACGAAAACTAGAGCATCGCAGCACAGATAGCAATAGATCAACAGGAGGAAATAAAAACTATAAAAGTAAAATAGGTAGAAAGAGGGAGAATGCTCGCCTGAAAACATTGCCGAAGGTTCATTCGAAGATCGGGTCGACACTCGCATCAACTCGTCAGCCTAATCCGTGAAGAAGCAAAGCACTAGAAGAAACACCGGATGCACTATTTAATACTACGGCAGAAGATCGGGCATGATGCATGAATGATACATGACATGGCAAAGATGCGATGCAACTAGGCAATATTAAGCGGAACCGGGGTCCCACAATTTATTACATGGTTCATGTTGTTTAGGTACCCCGCAATTTAAATGTTGCATTAGCAAGACAAAAGATAGCACCAGTTCTCTACACAAATTTAAAGGGGACCAATATAAGACTAGATTTGCCCGCATATGGACCCCATATTTAATTTAGGTGAATCGTCGAAACACCCCCAAACACCCACAATATGTATGCAAGCATGACAATTTAATTATGCAACAAGATAGATGTTACATCACAAAATAGGGGCGGATAAGATAGGGGTCACACATTGGATCGATGATCTTGGGGTTCGATGGGGTTCGGTTCGGTCCCGCCAGGATCAGTCTTCGGGTCCAGGAACGGTCTTCGATCACCGAGAACGGGCTTCGGAATTCGGTGTAGGAGATCTTGGCATTCCGAGAAGTGGAACTTGCATCAGTGGCCTTCGGGCACTCCAGAAACCTTTCCATAGCGCGTACATGACGAAGTCGATCTTGTCAACGAGGAGATCTTGGCATTACCGGGTAGCACAAGGTTGCAGGGAAACAAGCCGGATGCAATGCTGCGAGGTAGGGACGGAAAACATCAACGACATCTCATGAGTACCACTATACACCAACAAAATAACAGAGTTGGAACGGGACATAGAGGACCCCTCTGTTCATCTCCAGCTGAACACAAAGACAGAGAGGATATGCGTTGTGCGTGCGTGACGCTGCAGATGGAGGTGGAGGCTGCCGTGGTGGCCGGAGGTACCGGGCAGGGAGGCGGCAAGGTCACAGGCGGCGGTTCGGGCGGCTTCAGGGGGATGAGGCCAGGGTCGCGACCGGCGTGGGGTAAGGATGAGTCGGGCGAGGCGGCGCATGACGAAGAGATGGCCACGGCGGTAGTAGAGCTTGGTGGCGACCAGAGTTGGCCGAAGGCGGCGACGGGATTGGCGAGGGCGGCGGCCACGATGCAGGCGGCAGATGCCGCGTCGATGGCGACTGCGAGGCTGACGGAAGGGAGGCCATGGCGACGGTCTACGCACCCGGGAAGGGCGGCCGCTCGCGCCACGGAGAAGGAGGGTTGGCGGAGCTCCGTGGGCGGCAAGGGCCTCACAGGGAGGAGCTCCGGCCGGAGGAGGGCGAGCTGGCGCCGCAGGGAAGCGGCCCAGGAGGTGGTCGAGGAGGAAGGTCGGCGGCGTGCACGTCCAGGGAAGGAGAGGGAGCGGGGGGGGGGGGGGGGAGAGAGAGGTCACTGGCGGCGGCGGCTCTCGGGAAGCAGGGGAGGAAGAGGGAACGAGGCCACGCGGGGTTGGGGCGAGAACGGAGCGTGTGGGCGACGCGCAAGAGGGAGCGAGGTCATGGGTGGGGTCAACCTGGCAGGGAGCGGCCAGGTGTGTTTGGTGGCGTAGGGCTAGGTCGGTGTGTTGTGTGCCGGAGCCAGGGAGTGGCGGCGGCAGGAGGTGGTGTGTGCAGCGGCAGCGGGGTGGGGGAGTTGGGGTAGGGTATCTAGGGTTTCTAGGAATTTAGGGTTAGGGTTTTATATATAGGGTAATAGGTGGTCTGTCTAGTTGGGCCTTTGGGCCTGACCGGATGGACTGCCTCCCCTAACAAAATATTTATGCTATTTATTTTCCTTTTATTTAAAACAAAACATTTACAAATAAGTTTTAGGCAAAAATAAGGATCCAAGAGGAACATGGTTTTATATTTGAATTAGAGAAGGGGTATTTGTAGAAAACAAAAATAGGGCTTTTCGCAAATAGTTTTAGGCAAAAAGATGCATGCTGATGTCATGATGATGGAGAAAATAAAATAACAAGCAATTTTCTAGTTAGGGATTTTTACGGTATGCTACAATGGCCCTATGTTGACCACCTTAATTTTATAAAAATTTAGAAACAATTTTCAACAAGTTTGGACTTAGTTTGCAAAAGTTATTTAGGTTTACTAAAACAGAAAAAGGAAAAATGTTAAAAACGAAAAAAAAGGGCAGCAGCTAACCTAGCTGGGCCGGCTCGCCAGCCCACCCCGCCCCCAGCGCCCGCGCAGCAGGAAACACGTGCCACGCCGGCCCACTTCCCCCTCAACCACAGACACGCGGGACCCACCCGTCATCCCCTTCCTCCCTGCGGGAACCGCGCGCCGCCGTGAGCTGGTCGGACTCCGACCGAATCGGAGAGGAGTCCATGTCCCCGACGCCAAGACTCCTATCTATTTAAACCCCGCCACCCTCGGCTCGCCCCGCTCGATTTCTTTCTTGCAAAAACCCTAGGAGTCGACGAATCGCACCGCCGCCGTCGGGTCGACCTCGCCGAGATGGTTCGAAGCCCCCTCCCTTGCTCCTTCCTCCCTCTGGAGATTCCCCATCCACCACTGATTCTAGCCGCGTGCCTTTCCCCTTCTCTCTCGCAGGAACTCGCCCGCGATTGCTCGCCGGAGCACCACCGGAGACGGAGGAGATCAGCGGGACGCTGCTGATAGTTGAGGAAGCAAGGGGAGACGACGAGGATGCGAGCGTGACCGTGAGGGCCAGGCGAACCTCGTCGACCTCGGCGTTGTTCCAGGGAACCGCCAGAGCGCCGCCACCCGTCGACCACTGATGCCGCTGCCGCTCGCCACCATCGTCGCCACCGCCTGTAAGCCGCGCTGCCTCCTACCGTTCGATCTTCCATCTGTGGCTCGGATTAGAAGTAGACCCGAAGGGGTACGCGCCTATCACACGCCGCCGCGTGGCCGCCACGTCAGCTCGCCGCATCAGCGCACCACGCCGCGCCGCGTCACCCCCCCTTTGCTAGCTGAACCAACCAGCGTCTGCCACTTGGCAAAAACCTTAAGTGAGGAATAGATCTGTTTGCAGAATTTAGATTCAAACTTGCGAAAATCATATAAAATTGAATATGTGGCCAAATTTAGCTTATAATATACCGTTGGATTCCTAATTTTATGTAGAATCCAAATCTGCAATAATATCCCAGGTTTACAGTAAGGTTTTAGGTGTAGATTTTTATCATTAGATTAGAGTGTTTATCCTATAGAAAAATAATTAAAATTCTGTTTTAATTGATTCCTGTTGCAATAACTTTGTTCCCACAATACCTAAACTTTGCTTAAGATCATTAGATCTAGCTTGGGGCTAATTAGATGGTTTGATCTCCTTTAATCCTAGGAATTGTTTTAGTGACTCAATTAGATCTAAACCTTTGGGAAATCAATCCTAGTGACACCCTCACACCATTGCAACTCAATCTTGCTACCTTGGTCAATTTAGAAGAACCAACCTTCCATAAATTACCATGTGCATGCATGCATGATTACCTCTGTGATATGTTTTGAACAAGTTGTGATCAGATCTATGTTTGTGATTCGTTAGATTGTTCGGAGTGTGCTAAGGAGTGCTATTGTGTAGAGTGCTGCTCGGATCAAGGCAAGTTACACCACTTGTTCATAATTTTGTCCCAGTTTTGATTCTATGCATCTGATCTTCAAAATTCTGTAGTATGCATGTGTAGGATATTCTAGTAGAATTTTTCCTTAGTATTATTTTGCAAGTGCGATGATTTTGTAGTATACCATGAGTAGCTCTATACTTAGGATTTTCCCTCCTAATAGGTTACCCCTGTTTTGCTAAGTATTGCTTGCTATTTTATATATACAAAGTACCGTTGGGGGGTTCGAGAGACAAAGAATTTTCTAAGTATAAAGGCTCTCTAGAGCAAAACTTTTCTTCTCAAATCCACTTCAAAATAAAACTAAGTTTTCTTCTGGGCGGAATGGTTGTAGGGACAACGAGTGTGATTTTGGTGGAGGACGGCCACCCAGGAATCAAACAAGTCTGCCATGTTTCAGAATTCAGAAGCTTCTAGTGCAACCACAATACATTATGGGCTCTGTCTTGGCCTAGTACTTAGTGGGAAACCTCACCTGGGTACCAATGTTTGGAGGTTCTTGGTACGGTTTGATCCGGAAGGTAGAGGGGCTACTAAGGGAAAGCCTCGCCATGGTCTTGTCTGTAAAAGGACTTGATCGTGGATTGTGGGTAAAGTGCACAAACTCTCGAGAGTATTGCAATCTGATCGATCAGCCGTGTTCACGGTAACAGAACAACAATGAGCGTCTGAAGGATGGAGCCTGTGAACGATCTTCCTCTCTCTTCTCTAAACAGAAGTTTTAAAAACCCCAAGGCGTGAGTAATATCGCTAATGGGTGGGATTTTGGGGAACTTGGTGTGTAATATCCAATTGTCACTTGGTGCGTAATATTCAAGTGTTTGGTTGGTTGGACACTTGGTGCGTAATATCCTCGTGTGCCACTCGACCTTATGTTATCTAAGCAAATGTTTACAAAGTAGAATAATCCTCTCTTCTTCTCTCTACTTAAGAAAACTAGCTTTGAGCAAATGAACTCTACAGCCTATACCAGCCTTGCATGTAGAGATAGTCTTTTCTCTCCTTGGTGTAATTTGTCAATACATTCAAAGTATTGACCCAACTTGTTGGTTGCACGTCTTATGTGCAGAATCCGAAGATTGAAAGGTGCGTAGGGATCGCGGGTCTACACTCGACAAGCCTGGGGCGTTGATGGACTCATGCTACTTTTATGTTTCCGCTGTTAATTGAGCTAGCATAATGCTAAGCAATTTTGTAATAAATTCATACTTTGGATTCTCCGTGTAATAAAGACTTTGTGTTTTACATGATATTTCATCGACTGTGAGTGCTAGCTATTGATCCAGGGACTAGCATGTTAATCACAGGGACTTAGGATCCTTATCGATCCGAGGTCACTACACAAGTACTTATGCCATGCTTTACTGCTTTATTTACGATTGTGCGTGGAGCGCATGTACTGTTTAGGTACAAATGTGGAATGTTTTTGTGGTATCGACAATCCCAGTCACACTTTCGGGTTCCGGGTCGTTTACAACCATTGGCACAACCCTTTGGGTCCGTTCCGGAGACAGCTGACTTTGTTGCGGGTAGCTTAGTGGGGTGACCCCCATGTGCTTGCTTTGGGTCTGGGAAACATCGTGTTCGAAACCCTGTCGACATACCGTTGGGTGTATGTTTTGTGATCTTTTATCTACCTGATCTGACAATAAGGGTGTAGGTGCATGTGGTAACTTTGGAGCACCCCTGCAGGTTTAAATATTTTCGAGAAGCCGTGTCCGCGGTTATGGACGACTTGGAGCAAAGTTCTCGATCATAGACAACTATAACAAAAGTATACTATTATAATTTGACTTGTATCGGATATGACTAGTAAGTTGGATAACCACCATCCAAAGAATGAATAAAACTTTCAACCGTGTGAGTTTCCTCGGCTTGACTTCCTCGTTTGGTCTCGAGGGGAAATACCAGGATGGGTATGTTTGGTGGTAGTACTAGGTTGGAGCCGAATAGGTCTTTCTCATTTATCTCTGATAGTCGACAGATGTATTGAGTCTCTATAGGTTATTTAGCGCATGCTTCGCTTCTGCTTCAGTCCATCAGACCTATGCAGGCAAGGATCACCGAATTCTAAGACTCGCCGTGTACTGGTCTCAGTACTGACCGCTCCCCTTTTTCCTTTGCCTTTTGTCGTCAACCCTTTGTGTTTGACAGTTTTTGAGATCGACGTCATTAGCAGGGTTACCCTTTAGGCTTGGCCTGGGCAGGGTTATGGACGCCATTAGTTATTCTTTAGGGATATTATCTCAATTTGCATCTTGTCCATACTCGGACGCTATATCATTTTCAAGGTGATTTGGATCTTTGTACTGTATACCTGTATTCTTGACTCATGAAGGTGTTGTTGTATATATATGTTTAGTGGGTTCCATCGTGGACTATTGTGTAATGATATTACTTCGTTTTCCACCCACACACAAGTGCCTGGTGGGCACCTTTGAATTATTTCTATGAGGGTTTGGAGGGAATCGCTAAAACTTGCATATGCCCGATCCGAGGGTGTTACAGAGTGGTATCAGAGCTTAGCAGTTACGATACCCCACTAGTCCATCCTGTAGGATAACCTAGCTAATGGACGTTGTAGAGTGTGAAAACTATTTTGGAATCTGCTATCTTTTCTTTTCTTCGAGTCTAGGAATTCTCATGGTTGGGTTTCCGTCGTACCTTCAGGGTTTCGCTTAAATCCTCTTATAACGGTGCTTCGACATCTGGTCTTCATGCTATCTGAGGAATCATCCTGTGTTGTACCTTTTAGTGGACCGGTTTGTATCTTCCGGTGTTTTCCTTCACGACGACATCATTTGCATCAGATCCGATGAAGAGTCTGCATCACTCCTTTGTTTCCAAACTTTGCTTGTGGAGATCTTCAGTCTGATTTCCGAGAGTTGGTTGCATAATTCCTCTATTCATGTGCAAAGTAATGCTTTGGGTGCGCGATGGACTGGTCACCATCCGACTACTCTTATCATTCGCTCTTGTACATTGTGTCGATGAATCAAGCAATTTTACTCCTTCCACAGAAGTTAGAGATGAGCTTATCTTTTGAGACCTCGACCTTCATTGTTGTTTCTCTGGAGTGTTCTCTCGACGAACGAGAGCATTGAGCCTTGTTGGTGGTGTCACCAATTTCAAGATGGAGTAAGTATCTTTGTTAGTGGTGTCGTGATGATCTACACAAAGCGAGAAGATTCAGATCGTCGGCCTTCTTCTCTGTACCAAGAGGAGGATCTCGAGAGCGATATCTATTGTTAGTGGTGTCAAATTGTAGCACCCCGAGTAAAATCACTACTAGAAAACCGCATGTGTTTTTACTCGGTGCATCATCATGGATATGTCTATCTAAAACCATTTCCGAAATGCCCTATTTTGTTTTCGACAAATATTTCTATTTTTATTCAAATACGAAACCTCGGTCTTTTTTGGATCTTGTATTTGTCTAAAACTATGTTTCAAACGTTTTGTTTTATAAAAATAATAAAATATTTTTATCGGGGAGGCAACCCAGCCGACCAGCCCAAAGAACCAACCGGCCAAACCACCTAGTACCCACAATAAACCGTAGACTAGTTTGCCCAAACCCTAAACCTAGACACACCTATGCCCTCACCCAGACCCTCTCCTCCCTCAACCCGCCGCCGCAGGTTGCAAACCCCATGCGTGCGCGGTACACACAGGTTGACCCAGTGCGTTGCACAGCTAGCACGCACGCCCTGCTCGCGCCAGACCCAACTCCCCCGACACGCTCCCCTTGACCTCACCACGCACACATGCGCCTGCACCGCTCGTGTAACACACGTGAACCGCCCTAATGCTACAGATAATTACCTGCACCCTGGACCACCACCCCAACGCACTATGTGAAGGAAATATGCCCGAGAGGCAATAATAAAGTGGTTATTATCATATTCCTTATTTATGATAAATGTTTATTTGGATTCTGTAATTGTATTAATATGGAAACGTTAATACATGTGTGTTTAATAAACAAAAAGGAAGTTCCTAGTTATGCCTCTCTTATAAACTATCTCGTTGATTATCCAGATGATCAAAGGTTTCCTGATCATGGACATTGGATGTCGTTAATAACGAGATCACAATATTGTTGGAATGATGTGATAAATATTCATCCAAATTATAGAATTACGATCAAGGTAATTGTGTTTATATTGCTATAACATCATACGAAGTAATCTTAGTCCTTAGACCATGAGATCATGTCAATCACTAACAACGGAAGAGTATCTTGATAACATCAAATGTCACACCGTAACAGGGTGACTATAAAGATGGGCGCAATGCTATGAAGGTGTTATGTTGAAACTCATGGATCAAGAGTGGAATTTGTCCATACCGATGATGGAGAGATATACTCTGGGCCCTCTCGGTGATATCACATTAGTTAGCTTGCAAGCAAGTGATTTGATCACTAGAATGTTATATCACGGGAACGAGAAAAGAGTACATGTCGGTAACGAGATCAAAATAGGTATGGAGATACTGATCATCGAATCTCGGACATGTATTATATCGCGAGACAAACGGAATGAGTTACATGCGTATAAGGGTCACACGATCATAGAAGTCATCGTTCAATATGTGGGAGTCAGTACGGATCTCCAGGTCCCGCTGCTGATTATTGATCGGAGAGGGGTCTCGATCATGTCTACATTATTCTTGAACCATAGGGTGACACACTTAAGGGATACCAACACCATTTGGAGAAAATGACATGCCAGAGAAAGAAAAAGAAAGCGCAGGAATTTATTTCACTAGACACCGGAATCGTTTTGGTTGAAATTGCGGAAACTGGTTTTGCATGTGAAATTGAAACGTTATAAGGGGTTTTATCTGAATGTTTTTTAGTTCAAGTAATTAACAAAATTCTGAATAAATAAATAAAAGAGTTTTATTTAATGATAGATTGCATTAAATTTGGTGGAAATTTAATGGGATTTGAGTGGGATTTTGAGTGGAGGAAATGGAGGGGCATTTGTGTGAGTGGGAGCTCCTCTCACATGATTGGAGGAAGAGGTGGTGGAACCACCTTGGCCGTCCATGGCTAGTGGGCTGGATCCTACTCCTATAAAAGGAGCCCTTCCTCTCACTTCTCACTCACACATCCTCGCGAAGGATATCTCTCCCACCTTTAAAATTTCCCATGGTCTTGGATCAATGGTGCTAGACTTGATGGTGCTGGACCAGCTGGACCAGATGGACTCATCACGATCTTGAGATCAGCAAGCGTTCGACTACATCATCGATGAGTACAACCTAGTTAACGATATTCAATTTTTGAGGGTATGTATTGTAGTTGTTCGTAGCATGGAAAATAAAAAATTCTACCGCATGCAAACAAACAAGCCAAGATCTATCTACTAGATTGTAGCAATGAGTCGACAGAGGAGCTCACCCTCGAAGATTCCAAAGCGGTTAATGATAGCAGATTCTCGTGGGTGATGTAGTAGTACTCTTGCCGATCTCAAGATCGTGTAAACGATCCTTCTGGCGCTGCATTCCGGCAGCGCTTCCGCAGTCGGTCACACGTTCGGTACTTGAAGAAGACCTTGCTCTCCCTTGTTCCAGAAGGCAGCGGAGGTTGTAGCACTCTCCTCGCGATTCCGGCAGCACGACGGTGTGGTACCGGAAGTAGAGGGGAGATCTCGTAGGGCTTCGCCTTAAGCCGGAGCGAGTATGGTGGACTATGAGAGAGACCTTGGTGATCTAGGGTTTAGAGGCACCAAAGGGGAAAGCTTGGCTAGCGGCTAGGGCTTGGGGAAGCCCCAAGTCGGCGACTTGGAGAAACCCTAGGAGGCGGCGGCGACTTAGAGGTGGCCGGTGGCTAGGGCTAGGGTTTTGGGTGTGTTAGGTGTAGGGAAGAGGGGCAGCCTGCCCCTCCTTATATAGGTGGGAGGGCACGGCTTGGGACGAAGGAGTCCTCCCCCAAGTCGGCCTCCTTGGCCGGCGGGTGGAGGGAGGGGAACTTCTCCCCAAGTAGGTTTTCTACTCTCCCTCCACCAAGCAAACTTGCCGTTTGACTTTTTCAAATTGGCGTTTGACTTTCAAACTAGGATTTGATTTCTCCCTTTATTTTGCCCAGCCAAGTGACCTAGTACATGATGCAACCATTCCATATTGTCATGACACATTCATGTACCCTTCCCCTCCGGAGTGCCGGACCTTCCGGACCCTTCTAGAACATCCCCGATGAAAACACCGGAATCATTACCCAACTCCGAAATAGGACTTTCCTTATAAAATCTTATTCTCCGGACCATTCTGGATCTCCTCGTGATATCCTGGATCCCATCCGAGACTCCGAACAACATTCAGTCTCTTACTCATCATTCCATAACTACACAACAACATCGAATCCTTAAGTGTGTCTCCCTACGGTTCGTGAATTATGCGGACATGATCGAGACACTTCTCCGATCAATAACCAATAGAGGAATCTGGAAATTCATATGGCTCCCACATATTTCTACGATTACTTTGCGATCGAATGAACCACTTACATACGATACCAATTTCCCTTTGTCTCACGATAGTTTACTTATCCGAGGTTTTGATCGTCGGTATCTCTTCATACCTAGTTCAACCTCGTTACTGATAAGTACTCTTTTCTCGTTCCCGTGATATGTGATCCCTTGTGAGCCAGTCACATGCTTGCAAGCTAATTGGATGACATTCCACCGAGAGGGCCTAGAGTATATATATCTGTCATATGGATGGACAAATCCCACTCTTGATCCATGTGTTTCAACCCATACTTTCCGAACACTCAATGCCACCTTTATAGCCACCCAGTTACGGTGTGGTGTTTGATGTCATCAAAGCATCCTTCCGGTGATGGTGATAAGCATGATCTCATGGTCCAAGGAATTAGGTTACTATGTATCAGAAATCTTATAGCAATTGAACTATTAAAATGACTTGATCTTTATGCTACGCTTATCTATAGGAGTATGTCCATCATATCATTCTCCTAATGATATGACCTTGTTATTAACAACATATCAAATGTTCATGATCAAGAAACCATGATCATATATTAATCAACAATCTAGTATTATAAAGATGCTTTACTAGGGACTCTAATTTAGTTTACAAATCACACAAGTATTAATCTTTCTGGTTAATACTGTTATAGCATGAATGTAAACATTTATCATAAAAACAAAGATATAATAATATCTACATTTATTATTGCCTCGAGGGAATATCTCCAACAGTCTCCCACTTGCAACTAGAGTCAACTAATCTAGATTACATGGTAATATACCGAACACCCATGGCAGTTTGGTGTTGGTCATGTTTTGCCCTCGGGAGTGGTTTAGTCAACGGATCCGCCACATTCAGATCTGTGTGTACTTTGCAAATCTTTATGTCACCATCTTGGACATGTTCTCCAATAGTGTGAAAACATAGCTTGATGTGCTTCAGCTTCTTGTGTGACCTTGGTTCTTGCGCATTGGCTATGGCGCCCATGTTATCACAGTAGATAGACATTGGGTCCAGCGCACTTGGAACCACACCGATACTGGAATGAACTCCTTCATCCATATCGCTTCTTGTGAAGCCTCCGAAGCAGCTATGTATTCCGATTCAGTTGAAGATCTCGCCACAAAGCTATGCTTTGCACTCCTCCAGCTAACTGCTGCACCATTCAAAGTAAATACGTATCCAGATTGAGATTTAGAATCATCCGGATCGGTGTTCCAACTAGCATCGGTGTAACCATAAACAACGAGCTGTTCATCACCTCCATAAGAAAGAACCATATCCTTAGTTCTTCTCAAGTACTTAAGGAAGTTTTTGACCGCTGTCCAATGATCCACTCCTGGATCACTTTGATATCTGCTAGTCAAACTAACAACATATGCAATGTCGGGTCTAGTACATAGCATGGCATACATTAGAGATCCTATGGCTGAGGCATAGGGAGTCTTACTCAACCTTTCTCTATCTTCTGCCGTTGCTGGACTTTGAGTTTTACTCAAGGTCGTATTGGGAAACATGGGCAAGAACCCTTTCTTGCTATCTTCCATTCCAAACCTCTTTAGAACTTTGTCCAAATATGTACTTTGTGACAATGATATTAGGCGTCTTGATCTATCTCCATAAATATTTATGCCTAATATGTAAGCTACTTCGCCAAGATATTTCATTGAAAAACTATTATTCAAATATTCCTTGACACTATTAAGAAGGTCTATATCATTCCCAATAAACAATATGTCATCTACATATAGTATTAAGAATGCTACAGAGCTCCCACTCACTTTCTTGTAAATACAAGCTTCTCCATAAGTTTGTATAAAACCAAAACTTTTGATTACCTTATCAAAACATTGATTCCAACTTCGGGATGCTTGCTTCAATCCATATATGGACCGTTGAAGTTTTCATACCTTGTTAGCATCTTTAGAATCGACAAAACCTTTGGGTTGTATCATATACAACTCTTCATCAATGTCTCCATTGAGGAACGCCGTTTTGACATCCATCTGCCATATCTCATAATCATAATATGCAGCGATTGCTAACATAACCCTCACATACTTTAGCTTCGCTACCGGTGAGAAAGTCTCATCGTAGTAAACTCCTTGAATTTGTCGAAACCCTTTTGCGACAAGTCGAGCTTTATAGACAGTTACATTACCATCAGCATTTGTTTTCTTCTTGAAAATCCATTTGTTCTCGACAGCCTTCCGGCCATCCGGTAAGTCCACCAAAGTCCATACTTGGTTTTCGTACATGGATCCAATCTCGGATTTCATGGATTCTTGCCATTTATTGGAATCTGGGCTCATCATCGCTTCCTCATATGTCGCAGGGTCATCGGTGTTGTCCACCAACATGACACTCATGACGGGATCATACCAATCAGGAGTGGTACGAGTTCTCGTTGACCTACGAGGTTCTGTAGCAACTTCAACCAAAGTTTCATGATCATCATCATTAGGTTCCTCTCTTATTAGTGTAGGCACCACTGGAACTACTTCCGGTGTTGTGCTACTCACAAGTTCGAGAGAAGGTTCAACAACCTCGTCGAGTTCTACTTTCCTTCCAGTCACTTCTTTCGAGAGAAATTCTTTCTCTAGAAAGGATCCATTTTTAGAAACAAAGATTTTGCCCTCGGATCTATGATAGAAGGTATACCCAATAGTTTCCTTCGGGTATCCTATGAAGACGCATTTTTCTGCTTTGGGTTCAAGATTGTCCGGCTGTAACTTATTTACATAGGCTTCGCAACCCCAAACTTTAAGGAACGACAATTTAGGTTTCTTCCCAAACCATAATTCATACGGTGTCGTTTCAACGGATTTAGATGGTGCCCTATTTAAAGTGAATGCGGCTGTTTCTAATGCATAACCCCAAAATGATAGCGGTAAATCTGTAAGTGACATCATAGAACGAACCATATCTAAGAGAGTTCGATTACGACGTTCGGACACACCATTACGCTGTGGTGTTCCCGACGGTGTCAATTGTGAAAGTATTACGCATTTATTCAAATGCTCGCCAAACTCGTAACTTAGATATTCACCTCCACGATCAGAACGTAGAAATTTAATCTTCTTGTTACGTTGATTCTCCACCTCACTTTGAAATTACTTAAACTTCTCGAAATTTTTGGACTTATGTTTCATGAAATAGATATACCCATATCTACTTAAGTCATCCGTATAGGTAAGAACATAACGATAACCACCGCGCGATGCTACACTCATTGGACCACACACATCGGTATGTATGATTTCCAATAAGTCCATAGCTCGCTCCATCATACCAGAAAATGGAGTCTTAGTCATTTACCCATCAGACATGCTTCACATCTTTCAAGTGATTCGAAATCAAGTGATTCAAGAAGTCCATTGGACTGGAGTTTCTTCATACGCTTCACTCCAATGTGACCAAGACGACAGTGCCACATATAGGTCGAGTTATTGCTCGATTTCAAACGTTTAGCCTCAATGTTATTAATATGTGTATTTCCACTATCGAGATTCAATAAGAATAGACCATCTATCAAAGGTGCATGTGCATAAAACTGTCACATCCCAAGATTTTCCAAATCTTGTAATGTGAAAAATAAAAGAATAAAATAAAACTTTGTTTGATTTTCAGGGCCAGAAGAAACTTTTGAAATCCAATTGGAAACCTTCAAACCAAGTTGGATCAAATAAAATCCTAAAGGGATTTAAAATGATAAACATTTATTAAAAGAAAATAAAAATATTTAAAATTACTATTTTGGATCTTTAAAATAAAAGGATTTGGTTTTCAAATGAAATAGAAGTTTTATAAATAAAGATTATTTTGTAAAGCCAAATCAAACCTTGGCCAAAGCTTATGAAATAAAATGCTTTGTTTTGTTAAAAATAGTAAAGGATTATTTAAATATAATAATAAGGATTTAATATCCAAGTTTTATTAATAAAGGTTTTAATATCTCCAAAACATCAAAACTTAATTATTTATTTAAAATAAGTTTTCCAAGTATTTTATATTCCCAAATAAAACCTACTGATTTGGTTTTGAAAACAATTAGATTTTAAAAGAAGTTTTAAATAAATCAAATTCTATTTTGATTTAATAACAATGGTCTATTTAATAATGGACCCTAAAATAAAATTATTATTTTGTTTTGGAAATTTGGTTTATGCTACTGAACAAAACCAAAATCATAGTTGCAAAGTGTGGTGAAAGTTTGAATGGATTTGAATATTGTTTATTTGTTTGAATTTCAAAACAGAATTTGGAAATAGAAAAAGAAAAAGGTTTTAGAATAGAAAAAAATGGAATTGGACTCAGCCCAGCCAGCCAAGCCCAAGAAGCCCAACAAACCAGCCCAGCTTCCTTCTCCCCCGAAAGAAAACGGTTCGCACCAACTTACTGACCCGCACAGAGACTGACTGGTGGTCCCCTTCTCCCTCTCATTCTCCGCTGACCAGCCGACCCCACATAGCCAGCTCACTCCTCTTCCTCCTCGCGACGACCACGCCGGCCGTTTCTGCCGTTGATGTCGCGGCTTCAATTTGCAATAATGCCGTGTCTTAACCTCGCTGTGACTGCACGCTATAAATCGCTAGCGTCTCCTCCTCCTTTCCCCTCTGTCGCCCCACCTCGACACGCCCCCAGGCTGCCCCATTTCTCGCCACACCATCCTCGGTCCGACGAGCTTCCTCCTCCAATTCCGGCCGAGCCTCGCCACCTCCTACCTCCCCGAGCACACGAGCACACTCCTCACTCCCAGACGCATCTCCCAGTACCCTCCGTTCGACCGTGGGCGCCCCAGAGCGTCGACTACGACAAGCCTCCGAGCGCCGCCGCGTCTGTCTTCAACTCCGGCAAGTACCCAGGTAGATTCCGACCGCCCCGACCCCTCTCGTTCACGCACACACCTTCGCCGTCTCTTTGAGCGTCTGACTGTGAGTTTCGTTTGTCTCCAAGTGACCCATAGCGCCGTCCCCGACGACACCTAAGCAAGCCCGACGCCGACGACGTCTCCGACGAGCAATCGCCACCATTCCCGTGCGCCCCCTGCCACGTCGACCACACTTTGAGCATCACCACATCCTTGCGATTCTGGTGAGCATCTCCCCAACTCCTCTCACTTCATGTAACCGCCGTAGCGCCACCGCCTGGCCGTGCGCCGCCGCTAGCCACCGTCGGCGCCGCTCGCATATGGTCAAACAGACCAGCACCGTAGGATCGAGATCTGACGCTCACGATTAGATCACTTAGCACCGAAGGGGTACGCTTTCTAGACCACACGACCTGTTTAGATCTAACGCACCGCAGAGCCCGATCCAGCCGAAGCGGTACCACCCAATGAAATCATGCCGCGTGTCATCTGTTCTGTTTAAAAACAGATTTGAAATCAGATTAGATTGTGATTTTCAAACCTTTGTAACTTTTGATCCACACGTCCAAAATTTGCAAATTTGATATCATTGGAATCAGTGGAACAAACCCTAGCCAACCATGCCTTTTGTTTAGCAAATAGTATCTGTTAGATTGCTTGTTTTTGCAGAAACTTGTGTATGCTTGTTTAGATTAGAAAAATGATTCAAAAATGTTTTTGAGTTTGAAACCTTGGCAAAATGGTTTGTTGTGAACTTACTGACCCTAGGAACCAACCCATGGTATTGAAAATGGATTTGGTGAAGTTTAGGATGGAAAACTTGATTAAGCCCATTTTTAGCCAAATAAAAATTTGGATTTGTTATGAAAATGTTTTTGTAGTAAAAACTTTGGGAAAATGGTTTGGATCAAACCTACTGACCCTAAACACCAAGTTTTGAGAAACAACAACTTATTTGGTGAACCACTTAAAGTTGTTGCTTGATAAAAATATTTATCCACCACATAAAATGTTGAATGGTTTTAAAAATGGTTTTTTGACAAAACCCTTGTTTCAAATGACTTTGCCATTTTGGTAAATGACCACTTTGGACCTTACAAAGTTTAGAAGCCTAGTGGAGACCATCCTTGCAAATAGAACCATCCCTTGCATGCTTACATGCATGACTTGGATCCCATTGTTTTATGTGTGTGAAATTGTTTGATTAACTTTGGTTTGGAATGCTAGTTGATATTGTGTTGCTTGATTGACTTGTAGTGAAGTTAGAAAAGTGTGAGACTAGCAAGATCAAGGAGTGAACCAACATTCCCTACCAAAAAGGCAAGTTACACTATCATCTAAAAGTCCTACTATTTTCATTATACTTAGTGGATTTCGAAACATGCATGAAAATAATTTTATACTTATGCTATGCTAAATCCTAATAGGATTCCCTATACACTCCTTAGTGAAAATGTTGTAGTTGTTACATGCTTAGCCATGCTATTTTGAAAAGAGATACATGTTGAGATTTTATGAAGTTGAGAAAAGGACTTGGTTTTTATATAATAAAACAAGGACTCAATGAACCACCTGGGTGGCCAAGGATACTTTGAGTTTTGGAGAAGGTGGCAACAAAAGGAACCATGTCTATGGCAATCTCTTTGTGTTGTGCTCCAAAGGAAACCACCCAGGAAACTTAGAGATTGAACATGTTTCTCCAATTGTGGCTTTCATGTGCAACCACATGCTATTATGGCTCTGGCTTAGTCAACTACATTGGGAAGACCCATGCATTGTCTTCAGTTAACTGGACATGGGTACCTGGAATCCTACATGGGTGCTGAAGACAAGCTAGCAATGGTGTATGGGAGGACCCTTTGGAAAGACTTCGTCACATTCTCAATCTGCCAGTACTCCATCTTGGTGAACACTAATCCAGTAGCCACTGGTGGCAACAAGATGGGATTGTGACATGTGGGTAAAGTGTGCAACTTCTGCAGAAGATAATAAAATCTAAGTACTTAGCCGTGTCCCCGGTTATGGACAATACTGAGCAACTAAAGTTTGAAGCTATGGGAGATCTCGACATTCGAACTTCTAAAAATAAAAACTCGATGCACTTGGGGGTACCAAGGAGCTCAAGAGATTTTGATAAAACTTGATGCACTTGGGGTTACCAAGGAGCTCAAGGGATTTGGTTAAAACTTGATGTACTTGGGGTTACCAAGGAACTCAAGAGGTTTTGTTGAAAACTTGAACACTTGGGGTTACCAAGGAGTTCAAGGAGATTTTGATAATAACTTAAACACTTGGGTTTTACCAAGAAGATTTCAATGATTTTGTCAAAGGACCAAAACCATTTCGAAAAGACAGGATAAAATATTGCTTTATGCAAATGAGCCTTAAACCCTACTTAGCCAAATGTGCATGTAATGATAGGATCCACTTATTTCTACATAGTAGTGAAACTTGCCAATACAATTCAATTGTATTGACCCTTGTGGCTGTAACTTGTAATGTTGTAGGTTTGATTGATTTTAGTGAAGATTGATTGATTAGGATTACAAAGTCTACAACCAACATTTGTCTGTGGCACTTTGAAGATGAAGGACCCCATGCTTATAGTTATTCCGCTGCAATGTAATGTAATAGCCAAATGAGCTATGTAAAGATGTAATAAAATTATGTTATTCCTGGTTATAAAGTTATATTATGACCTTTGTTTCTTGATATTACATCTAAACTGTGGATGCTAGCTATTGATCCAGGGACTAGCATTGTAAACACAGGGGACACCACCTTATGTTAATAAAGGTTGGGACACTCCCTCTACAAAAACATATTACTCATATAAATCGAACAACCATTATTCTCAGACTTAAACAAGTAACCGTCTCGCAATAAACAAGATCCCGATATAATGTTCATGCTTAACGTAGGCACCAAATAACAATTATTTAAGTATAAAACTAATCCCGATGGTAGATGAAGGGGTAGCGTGCCGACCGCGATCACATCAACCTTTGATCCGTTTCCCACGCGCATCGTCACCTCGTTTTTCGCTAGCTTCCGTTTATTCTGCAGCACCTGTTTCGAGTTACAAATATGAGCAACCGAACCAGTATCAAATACCCAGGCACTACTACGAGTACTAGTGAGATACACATCAATAACATGTATATCGGATATACTTTCTTCTTGATGTTGCCGTTCTTCAAATCTGCCAAGTACTTAGGGCAATTCCGCTTCTAGTGACCTTCTCCCTTGTAGTAAAAGCACTCAGTATCAGGCTTAGGTCCAGCCTTGCTCTTCTTCGCCGGCGCGGCAACTTTCTTACCACCATTCTTGAAGTTTCCCTTTTGCTTAGGCTTGTCTTTCTTGAATTTGGTGGTCTTATTGACCAACAACACTTGATGCTCTTTCTTGATCTCCACTTCTGCAGATTTCAACATGGAGAAGAGTTCTGGCAACGTCTTGTTCATGTTTTGCATATTGTAGTTCATCACTAAGTTCTTGTAACTTGGTGGCAGTGATTGGAGGACACGGTAAATCCCCAAAGAATTAGGAATCACTATACCCAAGCTTTGGAGTTTGTTTGTGTGCCCAGACATCTTAAGCACATGCTCACTGACGGAGCTGCCCTCTTCCATCTTGCAGTTGAAGAACTTTTCAGAAGACTCATAACTCTCAACTGCCGCGTGAGCCTCAAATATCATTTTGAGTTCACGGACAATATCATGTGGGTCATGGTTCTCAAACCTTTTCTGAAGCTCTGATTCCAAACCATACAAGATAGCACACTGAACTGTGGAGTACTAATTCTTCCGAGTGAGGTAAACATTCTTTACTTCATCGGTAGCATCAGCTGCATGCGGGTCACCCAGCGGTGCATCCAGCACATAGGTCAAATTACCAGCATTGAGGACAATCCTCAAATTGCGGAACCAATCTGCGAAGTTTCTTCCATTGTTTTTCAACTTTTCTTTCTCTAGGAATGCATTAAAATTGATGGTAGGGGCCGCCATTGATCTACAACATATTTGCAATAGTTTAGACTAAGTTTATGACAAATTAATTTATAATTAATAGTTAAATTAATCTAGGTGAACTCCCACTCAAAACAATATCCCTCACATTGTTTTAGTGATCACCCGAACCAAATCCACCACATCAAAACCGATCATCACGAGATTTGATGTAGCGTCAATGGCAAACAATCAACATCTTCATCATATCTACTATATGACTCATGCTTTACCTTTCGGTGATCCGTGTTCCGAGACCATGTCTGTACATGCTAGCCTCATCAAGATCAAACCTTAGCTTCCACATGAGAAAATCTAGCTTGCTCACGTTGTATACACTCGCAGAATCTAACACACCCGATCATCACGTGGTGATTTGAAACAACAAGCTTTAGCAATGATGCTTACTAAGGATGAACACTTTAAAACTTGAAATTTATGTGCTTGAGGGATCATCTTATAATGCTACCGTTGTTAACTAAGCAATACAAGATGCATAAAGGATTAACATCACATGCAATTCATAATATGTGATATGATATGGCCTTTCTTCTTGTGCTTCCGATCTCCATCTTCAAGCACGAACATGATCTCCATCATCACCGGCATAGCGTCAAGGTCAATGGCGCCGTTTCATGGTTGTCATCCACCAGCTTCAACTATTACAACTACTTTGAATAGACACGCGGGTCTTAACAGAATTTAAAGACAACCATATGGCTCCTGCCGGTTGCCAACTTACAATAAGGAACATTGCATTCATCAAATATAATCACAATCATGGCCATATCACATCACATCACACCCCTGCAAAAGAAAGTTAGACGCCTCTAATTTCTTTGCATATTTTACATGGTTTGGGGCTTTCTCATAAGTGTCGCTCTAACTTATGAACAAGAACCACAACGTTGATGCTTGAACTATCAAGTGCCCGTTGTAAATCGGATCTATACTATGATGGGAGAGACAGGCACCCGCAAAGCCACTTATGCAATACAAGTTGCATGTTGAGCGTGGATCAAGTCACATGAACGATGTCATGTAAGGTTAGCCCGGGACACTTCATCCCATCATACCGCAAGATGCAAAGTACACAAAAAGCAATTGATAATAAAAGCACCACCGCCCACAATGACCATTGTGTTCTACTCGTGCAACAGATCTACATATAGATACGGCTCTGATACCACTATAGGGGTTCGTAGCATGGAAAACAAAAAAATTCTACCGCATGCAAACAAACAAGCCAAGATCTATCTACTAGATTGTAGCACCGATTCGATAGAGGAACTCACCCTCGAAGATTCCAAAGCGGTTAACGAGAGCAGATTCTCGTGGGTGATGTAGTCGTACTCTTGCCGATCTCAAGATCGTGTAGACGATCCTTCTGGCGCTGCGTTCCGGCAGCGCTTCCGCAGTCGGTCACACATTCGGTACTCGATGAAGACCTCCCTCTCCCTTGTTCCAACAGGCAGCGGAGGTTGTAGCACTCTCCTCGTGATTCCGGCAGCACGACGGCGTGGTACCGGAAGTAGAGGGGAGATCTCGCAGGGCTTCGCCTTAAGCCGGAGCGAGTATGGTGGACTATGAGAGAGGCCTTGGTGATCTGGGGTTTAGGGGCATGAAAGGGGAAAGCTTGGCCGGTGGCTAGGGCTTGGGAAGCCCCAAGTCGGCGACTTGGAGAAACCCTAGGAGGAGGCGGCGACTTGGAGGTGGCTGGCGGCTAGGGCGAGGGTTTTGGGTGTGTTAGGTGTAGGGAAGAGGGGCATCCCTTCCCCTCCTTATATAGGTGGGAGGGCGCGGCTTGGGAGGAGGGAGTCCTCCCCCAAGTTGGCCTCCTTGGCCAGCGGGTGGAGCGAGAGGAACTCCTCCCCAAGTAGGTTTCCTACTCTCCCTCCACCAAGCAAACTTGCCGTTTAACTTTTTCAAATTGGCGTTTGACTTTCAAACTAGGATTTGATTTCTCCATTTATTTTTCCCAGCCAAGTGACCTAGTACATGATGCAACCATTCTATATTGTCATGACACATTCATGTACCCTTCCCCTCCGGAGTGTCGGACCTTCCAGACCCTTCTAGAACATTCCCGATGAAAACACCGGAATCATTCCCCATCTCCGAAACATGACTTTCCTTATATGAATCTTTTTCTCCGGACCATTCCGGATCTCCCCGTGATATCCCGGATCCCATCCGAGACTCCGAACAACATTCTGTCTCTTACTCATCATTCCAGAACTACTCAACAACATCGAATCCTTAAGTGTGTCTCCCTATGGTTCGTGAATTATGCGGACATGATCGAGACACTTCTCCAATCAATAACCAATAGAGTAATCTGGAAATTCATATGGATCGCACATATTTCTACGATTACTTTGCGATCGAATGAACCACTTACATACGATACCAATTTCCCTTTGTCTCACGATAGTTTACTTATCCGAGGTTTTGATCGTCGGTATCTCTTCATACCTAGTTCAACCTCGTTACTGATAAGTACTCTTTTCTCGTTCCCGTGATATGTGATCCCTTGTGAGCCAGTCACATGCTTCCAAGCTAATTGGATGACATTCCACCGAGAGGGCCCAGAGTATATCTATCCGTCATATGGATGGACAAATCCCACTCTTGATCCATGTGTTTCAACCCATGCTTTCCGAACACTCAAATCCACCTTTATAGCCACCCAGTTACGGTGTGGTGTTTGATGTCATCAAAGCATCCATCCGGCAAAGGTGATATGCATGATCTCATGGTCGAAAGAATTAGGTTACTATGTATTAGAAAGCATATAGCAATTGAACTATTAAAAATGACTTGATCTTTATGCTACGCTTATCTATAGGACTATGTCCATCATATCATTCTCCTAATGATATGACCTTGTTATTAACAACATCTCAAATGTTCATGATCAAGAAACCAAGATCATCTATTAATCAACAAGCTAGTATTATAAAGACGCTTTACTAGAGACTCTAATTTAGTTTACAAATCACACAAGTATTAATGTTTATGGTTAATACTATTATAGCATGAATGTAAACATTTATCGTAAACACAAAGATAGAATAATAACTACATTTATTATTGCCTCTAGGGCATATCTCCAACATGTATTCTATGGATGTATATCCACCCGTTGCTTGTATCTAGTAGATAGATCTTGGTACTTATGCGAACCCTACAGTGGTATCAGAGCCGGATTTATGCATAGATGCTTTGCACAGGTAGTACACATATGAGTATGTGGGCGCTGATGGTCATGTTATTAATTCTTCCTTGTACTTTGGATATTGGTGGCATAGTGGGACGAAGCGTCCCGACCAAACTTTACATGTCCTCGCACATGAGACCTGTTCCACGCTTCACATGCACCTAGTTTTGCATAAGTGGCTAGAGGGTGTCTGTCTCTCCTACTATAGTCAATATCTAATTTGCAACGAGTTGTCAATAATTTGGTTACCCTTGTTGTGGTTCCATGTTCGTAGGTAAGAATGGTTCTATCTTCGAAAGACCTAAGCCACGTAAAACTTGCAATGAATAAATTAGAAGCGTCTAGTTTAGATTGTTGTTGGGCTAGTGTCATGATATGGTGATGTTGTAAGTAGAAGTATAAGTCGATACTCTTACAACACACATAATGTGTAAGTTCCATAGACCTTGGCCTTACACATAAAGGAACGATGAGGATCATACCACGATGCACATGATAACGATCAAGTGCAAGGACCATATCATTTCATTTTTTCACATGTGATGTTTGTTGCATCTTATATTGCTAGTTTGGCATTTTATAAGCATAATAAGATTATCCCTCATTTAGATATCGAGATAAAAATGTGTTCTTCCTTAAGTATGCACCGACAATGTTTCGTCGCTTCAAGACATCACGTGATGATTGGGTGTACTTGAATCCACGAGCATATCTCGGGTGTAAGACAGTTTTACACACGCGAATACTAAGGTTCTTACTTGGAGAGCCTAGCATGTGCAGACATGGCCTCGGAACACGGACCAAAAGGTTAAGAATGAGTCATATGCTTGATATGATGATCATTTAGATGCTCGCCTTTGAAGCTACATCGACTCATGTGATGATCGGACTTGGTGTAGTGGATTTGGTTCATGTAATCACCAAAAAGACACGAGGGATGTCGTTTTTGAGTGTGAGTTCATTTCTAATTTGGATTAGTAGAACTCAATTTATAAATTAAATGAAAGTTAATTTGCATAATTTGTTGTAGTCATTGGCATTCGTTCACCACTTCATGCTTAGTTGTAATTGAGATAATAGAACTACAGAATTCTGGATATTTACTTTACAAACTGGTATCATATTGTGTTGAGTGTCAATCTAAAGTTAAAGTCCTATTGCAAACTTTCAGCAAACTCTGTTTACTCCATGAAATTTGATAATTAGTATAAAATCAAGAGTAATAATTCTAGTGTCAGTATCTAA
Source organism: Avena sativa (assembly GCA_916181665.1). NCBI lineage: Eukaryota > Viridiplantae > Streptophyta > Magnoliopsida > Poales > Poaceae > Avena > Avena sativa. The sequence continues at coordinate 256,327,780 of OV702297.1, forward strand.
AGTATCATGTTTGCCTCCATGATTCTTGATTTAAATATCGAGATTATCTAGGAGCTGAAAGAATTGTTTCACAAACCATCATATGTGGCAGATATAACGATATCTGAAACAATGTTTTGGTTGCAATATGATAGAGTACAATGTATGTTCTCATATTGGATGAGAATTTGTGAAGGTTGGAGATGCTAGACATCCTAGTCATCCAAAAGGGTTTTGGAAAGTAATGTTATACTTACGATTAGCCTTTATAAGCTACATTAGCTTGATCATGAAAGTCGTCATGATAAGTATGAATAGAATATGTATGTAAAGTGTTTACTACACTAAAAGATTACTAAAGAATGGATTTTGAAAGAAAACCATTCATTTGATGATGGTGATCTACTTCAAAGTGCAAGTCCAAATGTATTAGTATTTAATTATACACGTTTTGGACTATGTGTCATGTATATGGCACCACTTTTGATGTTGATAGATTCTTTTAAAAAGAAAGGAAATGCTGAAAGAGAATCTATAAAATATATTTGGAAGAAAAGAAAAGAATGGAAATATCCAGCTTAGGTATATGAATGATATACATCTTATGGTTGTATTCTTTGCTTGTTAAGCAATGTGGTTCTTGGGTATTGAATACCAAATTGGTTGGTATGAAATTTCATACAGAACGACGCAATTCATGAACCACAATGGCCTAAATAAGTAGCAAGAGAATATGTGATGATGTTCATCGAAAAAAACAAACCGTTGTTTGTATTTCTCGTTGACATCAAAGCTTGCCTTCAAGATTTTTTTAAATAATAGTTATTTAAATTAGGTATTATGTGAACAAAGATTTTTCAAATAATTACCATATTCCTTATAAGATGGATGATTTACAAATCTAGTTGGAGAAATCACATCCATAAAACTAATGCTAAAATGTCGCAAGACAAATGATTGGAAGATCACTTATGAAGTGACATCGCCGTTTAAAATATATTGGAAATAAAACATGAAGAAACACCATTTTCATGGATTTTTGTAGTCTTTGATTTGATCAAATTGTGAGACTTTCCTCGGGATAATTAAAACTACTTTCAAAGGCCAAAGAAGAACGATCGACTAAAATATTGGAATTTATACATATCGATGTATGTAGTCCATTATGTGTAGTCGTAAGTGATGGATTTCAACTTCATATGCTTTCTCTGGAAATTTGAGTGAATATTCACTTAATGAGAAAGAAGTATTAAATATTAGAAAACGTTAAAAGAATTTCGAGATGAAGTGAAAATCATTGTAACAAGAAAATAAATAATTTATGATTTTATCATAAAGGGATTTATTTGAGTTGCAAGTTTAGCAAAACATCTAGATTTGCATCTCCCGAAACACCATAGGAATATGGAGTGTTTGAGATTTGTCATGAAACCTTGTTTGACATGGTTGGATCAAAGGTGTTATTTATAAAACTGCCATTATGTTTTAAAATATTAAAGCTTTAGAGACTACCGCTTTTACACTGAAAAGAGCTCCATCTTGATCTATTGAAATGACACCATTTAAGTTATTTTTTTGGGTAAAACCCAAGTTGTCCTTTCTTAAATTTTGTTATGCTAAGCATAAGTAAGATGTTTACAACCAAAGTCGAATGAGCATGTCTTTGTAGGTTGTTTCGAATAACCATTGGGTATTCCTACATAACACCGAGGACAAAAGGGTTTGTCGCTTGAAACATGATGTTTCATGAAAAAGAAAATTTTCACAAAAAGTTAAGTGGGAGGACAATAGAACTTTGATAAGGTTAACGAACCTTAGCTATATGAGCTGAGTTGCACAGCACCAGAAAATGTTCTGGAGGCAGCCACAATGCTCATGGCTCACGTGCCTCAAAGGTTGCGGTCACGGAGGTCTAAGTTCCTATTAAACCAAGTAGGTTAGATAAACAATAAAATGCTGAGATTTGAGAGTAAATCATTGTTGTTTGACAATGATGAACCGACTACATGCATAGAAGCGATGATGGGCCCTGACTCCGTCAAATGGCTTGAATCCATAAAATGCGTGATAGTTCCATACACGAGAAATCAAGTTTTTTGAACTTGGAAGACTCTCCAGAATGGTGTAAAAACCTATCGGTCGTATTTGGATCTATAAAGAAACAGACATGGATGTTTCACATCTATGAAATAGTCGACATGTTGTAAAGTATTTTACGACAATGTTCAAGGAGTTGACTATGACAAGATTTGATATTTCATAAGCGATATTTAGTCTGGACGGATTAAAGTAGCAACCACTACATATAATTTGGTATATGGTAGATGAATAAACAAAACAAAGTTCTTCTAATGGAATGGTTACCTAGGACGTGTGCATGACACGATCCAAATGATTTTGTTAACTCAAAGGATGCTAAAAAGGGCATGCAAACTTCAATGGTTGATGTAAGCATAGCGGAGTTGGAATCTTCACTGTGATGAAACTATTAAAGGAGTTTTCATCAGGAGAAGATGAAGATGCTTGCATTTGCAAGAAATTAAGTGGGAGCGCTGAGACATATTTCTAATACATTATGTGGAGAACATCTTGTTGATTGGAAATGATGTATCTTTTAGTGACAAAGGCTAAGAATTTCATTTCGATGAAAGACTTAGGAAAAACCTGAATATTTAGCATGAATGTCTATATGGATAGACTGTGACACTAATATGGTTATGCCAAATGTACATACATGAGATATTGAAGGAATTCTTTATGGAAACTACGAGAAGAGGTTCTTGTTGCATGGAAAATAATTGAATCAAGATTCAAGTGTATCAACACTTGATAAGTGAAACAAGATTCAAGTGCTTTGACACTTGATGAGTGAAATCACAAGAATGTTTTGATCAATCATACCATAATATGTACACATCCAGATATGTCCTATGCTCTAAGTGTTATGAGCATATACCAGAATAAATCATAAAATGATCATTGGACGATAGTAAGGATATTTCTTTTGGAAGAATTAAGAATATATTATATTTGTATAAGAGACAAATAGTTCATTGAAAAATGATACTAGTTTTTTCACAAGATACAAATTAAGTTTATCTCAATTTAAACTATGGGTGGCACAATGTAATGGAAAGGAGATTCCATGATGGATTTGGATAAATTCCAAAGTTAAGACATTGTGATGGATACTGCAACAAAAGGCTAAGTATATGACTGCTATAGTAGTAGCAAAGGGGGGAATTTGTGTCAAGTAGTTTGTTATCAAACTAAGGTGTGGTTCGCAACAGGATTACACTAAAGATATATTCACTACTAGGAAAATGGCTATAGGTAATCAGCACATCCGTGGCTCACATGGTTGAAGTGCCCCACGGCTAAAACAGGCGTGGCTCACCTATGGGCAGTGCCCTACTAGTAACTAGAACAACCGTGGCGCACATGACCATAGTGCGCCACAGATATGTGTGGGCCAGGGCCCTGTTGGCCGCACGCCAAACATCTGTAGTGCACATAGGGTAGGTGCGCTACGGTTGTTAGTGTCAACCGTGGCGCACATGGAGGGGGTGCGCTACGCCTAAGCGCATGCCCCCCTCTGCTGTGAAACGGCCAGACACATCCATGGCGCATTATGGCATGTGCGCCATGGATGTTACTACTCCTTGTGGCGCACTAGGGCAGAGTGCGCCATGGATGTGTCAATTTTTTTTTGACAGCACTTTATGTGCACATGTGTGACCACATCCACCACCCCACACTTCACTTTCCCCTTCTTCTTCCTCCTTAGATCTAGTCGGGATCTTCTCCTTCCCACCTCAATTTCTCCACCCATTCACCATTTTTAGCATGTAGAACTTGCCTTGGATGTTACATAAGTAATAGAGGATGGTCTCCGGTCTCTCATCTCCTTCTCCGGTCTCGCGCGCACCTCTCCTTTCCATCTTTCTCGTGATCGGTCTCTCATCTCGGTAAGTTGTCCATGTAAGGATGTGTTCATGTGTATATGGATGATATGCTCATATGTATGTAGATGATCGATGCTCATGATGTGTGTATGGAGAGGATCGATGGTCATATGTGTGTGTATATGGAGAGTATCGATGATGCTCATGCATGTGTGTATGGAGAGGATAATGATATGTTCATGTGTGTATGGATCGGTCTCTCTCTCTTGTGTTTGTATGTGAACAAGTTGCCATTTGTTTTGCCAAAATGTTGATTCATTTCCATTTTGGCAAGACTTTGGCATTTCTCAAAGGTCCTAATTTTAGGATAGGTCATGCCAAAATTTTCTATCGACCATTGCATGCATGCATTCATTATGTGGTTCTAGTAGACTTCTAATTGTACCGTGTACACCGTGCAGGAAAAAATGGTCCGCATAATGAGCGAAGGCATTGTGGCTAGATTTTTGAAATGTGCGACGGCCGACATGATACGAAATAACAAGACGGATATAAGATGTCCGTGCAGAAGATGCAAACTCAACTGGGTGATCGACCTAGATTCCGGGAATCTGCAGGCGCACCTGCTCTGCCATGGTTTCATGGATGGATACACTCGTTGGATAAGCGATGACGAAGACGATGGAGACGGTGAAGGCGGCCAACATGACGATGATCATCATCACGGCGAGAACGGGCGAGATGATGAAGAGTCTCCTGGAGATGGTGAAGGTGTGGAAGCAGACCGGGATGATGATGATGATCTAGATGCCGAAGGAGCATACGACGATGGAACAACATCAGGCTGGGTGCGGGACCCTTATGTGCAAGAGCTGCTTCTCAAGCAGACGAGTAACGCCAGGGCTGCCGCTAGAGAGAAAGCCAAGCTTGTGCAACTTGAGAAAGACGCGGTTACTCCATTGTATGAAGGATGCAGGCCCGATGATACCCGGTTGAATGTAACGCTCAAGGCTATGGAGATGAAGGCAAAACACAAATTGAGCCACGCAAGCTTCGACGATATGATGGCATTCTGGCACGATCGTCTCCCGGAGGGGAACACATGTCCAACTAGTATTGAGGACGCCAAGAAAATCGTCTGTCCTCTCAATATACCGCACGTTAGATATCACGTATGCATCAACGTTTGCATCATTTATCGGGGTGAGGACGCGGAGAAAACCACATGTCCGGTGTGCGGCGTGAGTCGATACAAGAAAGGGAAGAAAGCACCTCGAAAAGTGGTATGGTACTTTCCTATCACTCCTCGTCTACAGCGCTATTTCGTGGACCCTAAGGAAGCGAAGCTCATGCGATGGCATGCGGAAAGGAAGAAGCCAGGAGATGATGATGATGATGACCCCGAAAAGGATGAGCTGCTGATGCACCCTTCAGATGCTAGCCAGTGGAAAGCATTGGACCTCGAATTCCCAGAATTCGGTGGAGATTCGAGGAACATCAGGCTTGGTGCGAGCACCGATGGACTCAATCCGTTCGGTAGCCAGATCAGCACGCACAACACTTGGCCCGTGTTTGTATGGATGTATGTAGCATCCCAATTGTCTAACAATTGCAATGCTACTAGCCTAGCCTAGATATATGCTACTTCAAATATATAATTGTTGCATCATAATTATATCATGCTCATGTCATCATGCCACCTTGCATTTGAGCATCATATAAAACCCTTTTCCATTTGGTGCTTATCTCATCTGCATTATTAATTGTATTTGCCTCTTGATAATGTATTTGGTTCTTGATATATTGTTTAATGCCCAAGTTGAGTTGGGGGCATATCTCTTGTTTAACTCCACCACCTTTCTTTTTCACCACCTTATTATTCCACCATCCAACTAAATATGAGCTTGGCTTTATTTGGTTTTACCTCTAGCTCATGTGGGTTGGGATGGATCCAATTCTATTCCACATGCTCTCATCTTAGCATCATGTTGTTTTCACAATATTGAAACATGAGAGCCACATGGCCACCTTTGCATGCCTTGTGAGTGGGACCTTTTTCCTAGCTTCCATATGTGTGGTTTTGGGGTTATCATCATGTTGGGATATTTTTGGTGGGCTTATTAAATACCTAGTGGCACATACACACTAGCAAGTCCCATTTCTATACAAACATGTTCATCTCCATCTACTCCACATGGGGCATCCTTGTTAATTCTTTTTTTCTTGGCCTTTATTCCAATTTTGGGAGTGCAAAATAATAATGCCATGAAAGAATATTGTTTTCACAAGAATTATCATGGCATTAAATAATTTGCATGGGCCATGCAAGCACCACCTTTTGCTTGTCTTTGGATTTTATTTGTTCTTGGAATGGATCATCTCTACCTCTATCTTTTCTTTTGGCTTGATCTTATTTGATCATGCTTAAACCACCTCCCCCTCTTTTCTTGTTTTGTTTTGGTTTGATCTTGGTCGATCTTGGCTTGACCTTGTCCATAGTAAACCCTAATCTACCTTGCCCTCATCTAACTCTAACCCTAAACCCCAACCCTAGTCATCTAACCTACTCCATCATCATCACCATAACCCCCCTCTCTCCTAAACCCCACCATGACCTAAACCCTAAGCTACCATCTCCCCCTCTCTTTCGGCCCTCCCTTCTACCTGCCATGCAGGCCCCACCTGGTCCCTCACCCAGCCCAAACCACCCCAACCCTAGCTCCCCACCTAGCTCAAACCCGAGCCTAGATCTACCCTACCCGAGGCTACCCTCACCTCTCCCTCTCGTGCTCCCTCTCTGCCTTGTGGCCCTAGCCCGAGCCTGGCCCTGCCTCCCAGACCACCCTACCCCACCTGCAGCCCCTGCCCTGCCCTGCCCTGGCCGAACCGAGCACGTGAGGAGGTGGAGAAAAGGTGGCCGAGGCCACCTTTATCGCCCAGCTACTCCCACACGGCAACCACGGCACCCCCTCTCCTCTCCGTCCCTATCCACCTCTCTGCCTCGCCAGACCACCCCCAGATCTACACAGGACGCTCCCCTCTTCCCTTGCCGCCCCTCACCACCGCTACACCATTGCCGGCAACACCCTCGGCCTCCAACGCCCCCCCCCTCATCCAGCCGGTGGCGTGACGCTCCAAGGTGTCGAGGAAGACCACGCAGATCCCCTACGTCGCCCTGTACCCGGAGCCAGGAAGGAGGAGCCCAGGACGCTGGACACCGCCGACGCGCTCCGCCGGAACCCTAGATCCTCTGGACGCCTGCCTCCCCGCAAATCTCCTGCGCCCCAGGCCGATCCGACCACGTCAAGCGACTCACGGTGAGCATCCCAGTCGCCCTGACAAGGTCCTCCTCGCCGTAACCGTCTAGAGCCGCCGATACTTCCGTCGAATGCCGTCTGTGCGCCGGCATCGCGATCGTCTTCCCTCGCTGTAGCGTTGCGTAAGCCCCATCTAGGCCCCGTCCGCCTCCCAGACAGCAAGCCCAGACCACCGCAGCGGAGCCGCCTCCGCGCGCGAGCCCTAGATCACGAGATCGAAGCCCCGTGCCGCGCGCGCTGCCGCTGTCTTTTTCGTCAGAGAGAGAGGAAGAAAAACAGTGTCGCGGCGACGTTTTGCAGAAAACCCCCTCCCGTTTTGTTTTCCTCAACCCACACTCCTGCCGACCCCACCTGTCTGCCGCTGTGCGTTTTATAAAAAGGCTCCCCGGCTTTTCATGTCTCAACCCGCAGTCCCTGGGGTCGCCGCGTGTCACCGACCCGTCCCCCCACTGGCGAGTGGGACCGCTCGCGCGTCGGGCCCGCTGGTCAGTTGCTGCGGCTCGTTTAGCTCGCGGTGAGAAAAGCTTCTGCGCACGTGTGTCCCAGTCAGCAGAGAGGCCCACCCGTCAGCGTCTGCGTCTGGCTAAACCTGAGTAACTAAAGTATTTCTGAAATTTGTTTTATGATCAAATCTTTTTCAAATTATTTCAAATTCAAATATAGTTCTGTTTTCAAATAACTTTTCAAATATTAATCCAAATAATACATATAATATATGTTTTCAAATCAGAAAAATGTGAGGATTTCAAATATGCAATCCAAAATATATTTTGGACATTTAAAATTCCAAATTTATTTAAATTACAATAAATGCCCCTTTTCTTAATCAATTAATAACTTTTGTTTTATAACTCCAAATTTAACAAATGATATGTCTAAAATGATTAGCTCGACGAGACCTTTCTGTTTATGCATTCCTTGGTTTGATTTGGAGCATGCATCGTATAAATATAAAGAGTACAGCAACTTAATTGAGTATAAAATGAGCCCAAAACTCAATAAAATGATCTATTCTTGTATGCCACACCTCACCCATGCCATGCTACTTTAATGCCATGCAAATTGTGCATCATTCATCATGGCATGATTGTTTGCTTGTCGCATTTATTCATATGCTTGTGCACTTTATTTATGTTGGCCTTGTTTGTTTGGTTCTTCTTCGAATAGACGCTGAGCAGGGGATATACCAAGAGAACCAGGAGCACTACCCAGATCCATCCCTTGCTTCAACTGAGCTGCCAGGCAAGCACTATCACATGCTTGCATACATATAGTACCTATTGCCTCTATCTTATTCTTGCATCATTGAGTCGCGATTGCATTAATCTGAATCCCAAGTATTGCATAGCCTTTACTTTTAAACCCCACTGAAGCTTGTTCCTCCATCCCATGAGCCATTACTACAGGAGTTGTTTGAGCCATGCGAGTCGTAGAACAGCATGTGTAGGGTATGTGAGTGTCTGATGGATAATGAGGTACCTAAACAACTTAACCGAGTAGTAATGGGATAACTAATGAAAGTGGCATCGGTGAGCCATATCCGCTATTTGGTTTTTTTTCAGGCTCACTTGTGTCCCGTAAGACCCCGAGTACTTGATTCCTGTTCCAAGATTATTCGCGCTATCCACATCCGGGAGGCCTTATGGACCCCCCTGAGCCAGAGCTTGATTCATTCTTATTTCTTGGGGCCACAAACTAGTTTGAGGTTTTATTTACTATCTTGTACTTATGCCATGCTTTACTGCTTTATTTAAAATGTGCGAGGTACTGCACACTGTACTGTTTAGGATCGTGGCCCGATTTCGCTGTATCGACAAGCCCAGCCACACTTTCGGGTTCCCAGTCGTTTACAGCCGCCTCCACAACCTTAAGCCCGTTTCGGAGCCGGCCGGCTTCGTTGCGGGATCTACTTAAAGGGGTGGCCCCCTGAAATATTTCTGAATCCTGTAATTGCTTTGTCGTGACTGTCTCGTTGGGTTTTGATTTGGTTTTTCCGAGGCATATCGAGTGTGTGTTGCTATTTGTGCACCCCTGCAGGGTAAAACTTTCTGAAAGCCGTGTCCGCGGTTATGGACGACTTGGAGCACAGTTTCTCGATCATAGACAAGCATAACTAAAGTACCGCTTTTAATCTGACTAGACTAGGTACCTGACTAGTAAATAGTGCAATACTCACGGAATGGATAATAAAACCTACCAACGGATGGGGGGTTGTTCGTCCGCTTCCTAGTCGGTAAGCGAGGAGGAGGATGGATCTGTGGATATAACCGTTATAACTGTTATAACTGTTGTTATTAATTCACGGACATCCGTCTATCTCTGGTTAGGCGGATGGTTAGCGAGTATCTATAGAATTGTTAGGGTTTATCTTTTGCTGCAATTGCGTCACCCCAGGTTGTGTCCCCTTTAGCGGCATAAAGACTTGCTGAGTACCCCTAGGGTCTCACACGATAAATTATTGGTTCAGATGAACAGGTACACTCGCAAGAGGGATACTGGGTGGAAGAAACGGACGATGTGGGCAACGATCATTCGGTGTAGAGATTCCGGGAACGGGGATCCGTGAGATCTGTGGGCGGGATGTGCTTATTTATGGGGCATCTTATGCCGATTTGCTTCTTATCCGTACTCGGATTTTGTCTTCCGCTTCCGCTTGATACTCTGTTGATTGATGTATGAGGAGATATCCTAAACTATTATATCTATCTAGGATATTTGGATCTTGCCGTATGGCGTTGCAATATTTCCTTTCTTTTTAGATGGGATGACTCTGATGTACTATTGTATGGTGGCTTGCATACATACTCATTTGTGTATGTAGTTGATCCCTTCGCCTGCCGATTACGCCGCCCGTTCTTGTCCCGATGTTTGGAAATGGTTGGGACGGCCGAAAGGTCTACCTGTGAGTGGCATTTGGGCCCCACCGTACTATTTCAACCATTTCTGATCCTCCAGGCTTGTACTAGGAGCGTAATTCACCGAGGTAGTTACAATGTACAACCTCCCTCCATGGTTGTGCATGAAGAAGAAGTACATACAAATGAGTATGCTAATTCAAGGGCCAAAACAACCTGGTACCGACATCAATCTGTATCTCGGGCTATTGAAAGAGGAGCTAGCCACGTTATGGGAATCTGGAGCCAATACTTACGACGCCGTCGCACAAGATTATTTCACTATAAGAGCCGCGTTGGTCACTACGGTGCAAGACTATCCAGGTTGCGGGTATATCTCGGGGCAGGTTATCCAAGGATTCTGCGCATGCGTTAGGTGCAGGGATAACACAAGCTATCTCCAACTAGAGAAAGATCCAGGGTCATCGAAAACCGTGTTCATGGCGCACCGGAGGTGGCTCGGCAAGAATGATCCATGGAGAAAACGTGGAGACCTGTTCGATGGCAAATCCGAGACCCGAGGAATCCCAGAGCATAGGAGTAGCGAAGAAGTGGAAGAGTTGCTGAAAAACTGGAAAGATTGTCCTAAGCCTGGAAAGAAGCGAAAGAGGCAGCATCAAGACAAGCCGCTGATGAAGGTATGGAAAACAAGGTCTGTTTTCTGGGAGTTGCCATACTGGAAGTTTCTCCGCACGCCTCATAGCCTCGACATCATGCATATCACAAAAACGTGTGCGAGAGTCTGGTCGCCACCATAATCAACATGCCAGATAGGACGAAATATGGTCCGAAAGCAAGGCACGACCTGATATGCTTGGGTATCCGGAAGGAGCTTCACGGAGGACGCACTACTCCTGATGATCAGGAAGATGACGATGATCATGAGTCGGAGAAGACACAAGGTCATCGGAAGGGTAAAAAGTTCAAGAAGAACGAATATTACTGCCCTCCTTCTTGCTTCACTCTAAGCCAGGATGAGATCAAACCGTTTTTCAAGTGCCTTCTAGGAGTCAAATTTCCTTACGGCTACACGGGCAAGATAAGCAGATACCTAGACGAGGCGAAGCAGAGGTTCAGTGGCATGAAGTCTCATGACTGTGTCGTGCTAATGACGCAGGTACTTCCAGTCGCACTAAGAGGGATAATGGACGAGCATGTCCGTGAAACGTTATTTGGCCTCTGCAAGTTTTTCGACGTCATCTCTAGGAAGTCGATTGGTGTGAATCGGCTCGGGAGACTACAGGAGGAGATCGTGATGATACTATGTGAGCTTGAGGTCTACTTCCCACCCGCATTCTTCGACATTATGGTGCATCTGCTGGTCCATGTCGTGGAGGACATCGTACAACTCGGGCCGATGTTCCTCCGCAGCATGATGGCGTTCAAAAGGATGAACGGACACATCAAAGGATAAGTTCGCAACAGGTCCCGTCCAGATGGAAGCATAGCCAAGGGCTTTCTGGCCGAAGAGTGCATCTCTTTCTGCACGAATTATCTAGACATCGAGAACCATGTCGGTCTTCCCGTCAACAGGCACCTTGGAAAGCTCGACAGATCTGGTCACCGAGAGGGTCGTCGCATACTGCATGCAGACTTTGATTCTCGATGCGCAGACTTTGATCGAGCAAACCTCATCGCGCTATAGCATTTAGAACTGGTCGATCCTTGGGTACAGAAGCACAAAAGGTTAATCGAGAAGAAGTATAGTGACCAGGGCATACAGAGGACACAGGCAGAAATAATCAAAGAGCACATCTCAGATTTCACGCGTTGGTTTAGGCAGACGCTCCTTGATAATCCCCCACGATCGCATTCTTCTGAAACAGAAAAGATCATATTCACCTTGTCACGGGGACCGATGCAAAACCTTGTGACCTATCAGGCGTATGATATCAACGTCTACACATTCTACACGGAGGAAAAGGACAACAAGTGTGATTATCAGAACTCAGGCGTAACGTCGGAATTCTACACCGATGACAACGTGAAGGAAAGATTCGACGGAAGAATCGAGGAGATCTGGGAGCTCGACTACTGTGGAGAAAAGGTGCCGATGTTCCGTGTCAGATGGGCAAAGAGCGTCGAAAGAGAAGACCGGTATTTTACAACCATGGTTATACCCGAAGCAGCCAAATCCAAGGCCGCCGGTGCAAACGTGGCCGCAAAAAATGAACCGTGGGTACTGGCTACCAAAGTGGACCAATGTTTTTTCATTACCGACCCGACAAAGCCTAGTTGTGTTGTCATGAGGCGAGGAAAAAGAAACATCATCGGAATGGATGGAGTCGCCAACGAGCAAGACTTCGACCAGTACGGCGATCCAAAGATTGAAGATGACGACGACTACGATGCAGCAACATACATCACAAGAAGAAAAAAGACAACTCTACCCAAAAAAGGTAGCCCGTTCGAAAGAAGAAACATGAAAGTGCCGGGGCTAAATTATTCAACCGTGACAAAGAAGGGAAAAAAGATTGTAAAACGCTAGCTCAAAAATTATTGTAAAACGCGTGGTCGAAAAAGATTGTAATATTCATGGACAAATTATTATGAAATTTAGTTATACTTTGAATCATATTTGTACCACTTTTATGACATATATTATCACTTTTGGGCATTTTTGGAATATTAAAAGTATTTTAAAAACAAAACAAAACTTCTATGGCATATATCACCACTTTTGGGCATTTTTTGGAACATTTAAAAGTATTTTTAAAATAAAAAAAAAAGTGGGGCACCAGGATTCGAACCTGGGTGCTCACAAGTTTAGAACAGAGAAGTGGGCAGAACCAATGGGATAAGACAGTGCTAGTGTTAACTAGTGGGGTGGCCGCCCTCTTATCTGATAGTCCAACCCACATAGGCATAGTGCACCCTGGCCAAGTGCGCTACGGGTAATGTGGGTTGGACTAGTCAACCGTGTGTGCCACGTCCGCCTCTCTCATCCCCATCTCACAGACACCACACCGCTACCTCCGCTGCTTTCTCTCGATCCGCCACCGCTGCTGCTTTCTCGATCCGCCACCGCCGTGCTGCGCTCTCGAGGAGGAGGAGGCCTGCGCCGTTGCCGATCCGTGGAGGAGGAGGAGGCCCACGCCACTTGTGGAGGAGGAGGATCGCGCCGCTCGAGGAGGTGGAGGCCGCCGTCGTCCGCCCGTTGTCGTCCGTACCGTCAGAGGTGAGCGTCGCCCCTCTCCTCTCTCCCTATCTCTCCCTCTCTCTCCCTCTCTCCCTCTCTCCCTCTCTCCCTCTCTCCCTCTCTCCCCTCTCTCTGCAGTCCATGGTTAGAGATGTTTAGCAGTCAGAAGAAATGCTTTGCCTCCCTTCATATTGTGCGTCTAGCATCTTGACTAATAAAAACTGAGGAACATTCCAGACACAGATCTTCACAGATTTCAGTAGGGATGTTGATGATCTGTAATGTGCACCGCACCTATTTGGCCATATAGTTCATTGTTTGCCTCTAGTGTATACGAATTTACATCTCCTATTTGATCAGAACTATATATAGTTCAAAAAACAAATGTTGATTCCCAAGTTCATTTGCCATAGGAAATTCAGTTAGATGCCTTCATGCTTCATGCTTTAGCCAGTACACAATGTACCATGTTTTAGCCAGTACAACAGAATAATGGACCATGTTTTAATCCTAAAGATGAAAGTGATCATCATTACAAGCTTTCCTTTTCTCATTATCAGATTATAATTAATCCTAAAGAACGTTGTAGCGGTAGTTGCCAAGAAATGAGCCACAGATCCGAACACAACATGAGTACTTCAGTACTGTTTCTAGTTGCCAAACATGTGTAGCAGTAGGTAGTTATGCGTATACAAAAGTTAGCTCCATAAGAACACAAAAGGGGCATATGGAGTATAACCGATTGCTGTAAGCCTGTAATCTAGACAAGGAGGAATAGTTACCACTATGCCAATGTGGCAGCCTTGATGATCTCATGATAATCTCTTCGTTTTCATTAAAAAATAGGATAGCAATAGCTTTCAGTTCTATCCTAAAGGCACCATCTTTCGCATCAAAAAAAGGAGCTCTTTAACCAGTAAATTCATGTGTCGTCATTATCTCTACAGTCAGCCATGTCAATAATAATGGTCGGTTTGCAAAACAATTGCAGAACTTAATCAAGAGACAATTTTTTTTCATCTCCTCATAAACCATATAGGTAATACTTGCAGTAGGCACCACCTTAAGGAGGTTCGGTAGGATTCCTTTGTAGAACCCAGAAATGCCTTCATGCTTTAGGGTTCTCCAGAACACATCAGACATTCCTTTATATGCAGCCTCCGAATTTCCTCATTGAGCTTGCAGTCTACAATTATTTCGAGATACAGTTGAGATAGAGATTTTTTATGGATATGCAGTTACACATTTCTGATTTCTGACCTTGTTCTGATGACCTGTATGAACAAAAAGAACAAGTGATTGATGTCACTTGGTCATTTGTATTCTCATTTGCTTAGTCTGAAGTAGTAAAAGAAAACCTGGCTTAGTCTAAAGTAGTAAAAATGACAACAAGGATTATTGTATTCTCATTTGCTTGCTGTCACTTGGTCATTTGTATGAAGCACCTTGAAATTGAGCTTGTGCTTGTATATGAAGCACTTTATTATGTGTGTATGCAGGTTCTTGTATGAAATGAGTCCCGATTTTTGCCGGAATGTTGATTAACTTCCGTTTCGGCAGAAATCGGGCACTCCTAGTTTAAGAAAATTAGCAAAGGTCATGCCGGATTTTTCCGTGCATTTAACCAATTATTTGTTTTTTATTAGTGCAAAGATGTGTGACAACGACGAGGCTGGATGTTCTAAGCGCATCAGCGCTGAAGGAGAACTCATACCTTCGAATAAACAATTGACATTCTAGGAGGCAGCCCAGCGGCTAGAAGACGATGAAGAATACCATCCTTCGGACAGCGAGGATGATGAGATGGAAGACGCGGAGGAAGAAGCCGAAGGAACGGCGGGTGATGAAACAACTGATGGCGCCGAGGGAACATGGAGTGGTAGCAATCCTCCTAAGAAGAAGAAGCAGCCGAAGGACCGGCGCCCGAAGACGGTCGGCACCGTCAGGGAGGAAATTACCGAAGTGAGCCCATCAGGGGTTCCTTTGGAGCCTTCCCTTGTCGTCAAAGGGTACGGTAGGCAAGTGGCGGCGATCACCCGGACAACCATCTCGATCAACACCGAGAATCTCCGGCATAAAGATAATGACCACTTGTGCACACTCCTCTTCGAGAAGCTGTACGCAAGATACATGTTCCCCGCTAAGTATCAGAACACAAATTATCATGGGAACGAAGTAAACAAATCTGCCCTCACAAAGATGAGGACCGCCCTGGCCAGCTGGAGAACCCAGATAAAGAAGAAGATCTATAAAGAAAGCAAAAGTCTCGAGGAGATCCAGAAGATTGACCCGTAGATCACCGAAGATCAGTTGCGGGAGTTCAAGGAGAGGTGTGAATCCGAAAGAGCCCTGGCCAATAGTAATCGGGGAAAGGTGCTGTAGGCGATGAATATAGGTCATCACCATCTCGGATCTGGTGGATACAGAACCGCGGAGGCCAAATGGAATAAGGAGGACGAAGAGTATAGATCCAAGTGGATAGAAAACCCCTTTGCTAAATTCGAACCCGGGCAGGTTCAAAACTTCATCAGGGCCCATTACCATGTGGACCCAAAAACCAAACAACTCACCGTGGATCCTGCGGTGAAGGAATTCGAGGAAATTGTGGTAAGTATAATCTAATTACCGCGGATCAACTCGATTGCAATCTAATCCATGATCTAAACGATTCACTATTACTTCTTCTACAGGAGGAGGAAATTATTGCTAGTCATGGATCCCAGGGTTCCTCATCCCAGGGGTCGACGGCGGCCACCCGGTGGGATAACCCTTTTAACAGGGCAATGAACCGGGCCAAGAAAATAGAGCCGGTTACGAAGAAGCCGTCGTCGGCTGGCCGTCTGGCCGGCCTCGGGGGTAAGAATTGGGTGAATCATTTTGGTCCACCACCGAGGACGCATGTGGCACCGTCGGGAAGGAGCGAGGAGGAAAACCGCGAGGTTCAAGAACTTAAGGCACAAGTGGCGCGGATCCCGCAGATCGTCCAAGACAACCTGGCAATCACCCTCACGTCCTTCCCTGCCTACCTTGGTGGAGTCAATAGCGAACTGGAGTGCGGGTGGTTGAGTAGGGCCGTGCCCGATTCCAAGCATGGTCAGCAGCCACTCGAACAACGCGGCACCGACGAATCAGGCGAACTACATGTTCGTGACTCCGCCCGCTAGCACCGCGGTGCCGCAAGTGTTGGTGACTCCCCCTGCCATCACCGCGGCGCCGGAGTACATGTTGGTGCCCCCTGCCATCGTCGCGGCGGCACCGGAGCTCCAAGCACCCGTCGGTAGGGAGAATACACCGGCGGCCAGCACCGCGCCATCAAGCAGCCCTTCCGTCTCTTGTAAGCCCGTCGCCATATGCGGTGCGTCGACATTAGCCGATCTCGACGCCATCACGGTAAACAAATTGCTTTAATTACCGCCTTTCATTCCATCTATTACTCTTATGGCATCTCTGACGACGCCGTACATGTTTTCTGGAGACGGATGTTCCTTGCACTCTCTTATGCTACGTGAACAACAAGCTGAGGGATGTTGCCAAGGGTACCATCGTTCAATCCTTGCAGCACACGTTCCACTCAAGGCCAATGTCAGATAGCGTGCACAGGGTTAAAATTAGTCGGGTTCTAAGGGGCTGCGACGACCTGGAACCTCCCATTCAACCCCCAGGAGCGGATGAAGAAGAGCCGTCTGTCCTCAGAACTTGCTTCGGCTTATTCTTGCTATGGCCAAAGAGCATGATCCGTTTGGGGACGGCGGGGGCCATCACGCCACAGACAACAACACCACCTGTCGTGCCAGCGACAAGCGGTGGCAAGGCCCCCTTACCACCCTCGCCATCACCTCCACGTGGGGGGTCGGATGATCATGTTGATGATATGCACATGGCGCAGGATACGGCCGAGGACGACGAAGACTGGAATGATCACTTCTTCAACACTCAGTTTAGCAACGAAGACCTAGCTGGTGGCCCCACAGAGAAAGCCACTATCACCAAGCGTCTGTTTGGTTCTCAGGAGACGCCTCTAGCTTGCGCCTTTACAGAGCCAGCTGATACAACCAACCGGGCCTTTATTTTAAGCGCTGACACACTACATAGGGCAGCCGGTGCTCAGATTGCGGTGCCTGCCCGGTCTCCAAAAGGAAAAAGGGGCAGGAAAAGAAAATCTAGCACCTCGAGCCAGCCGGTGGCGTCAACAACTGCGAATCCAATCAGGTTTTGGGACGGGCCACCAAGACCCGAGGGTATTATGTGGAGGATTCATGTGGCGGGTGAGCACATGCTACCTAAGAATTTGCGGAAGCTCGCCAGTTCGGAACTGCAGAGTGTGCATGACGGCGTGCTGACGATAGAGAGACGCCTTCTATCGGAGAAAGATCCCTCGCACCCGGTATTCGTGGTTAAGGTTCCACCAGGCTTGGGCTTCGTCGACAATGTCCCTGCGGATCTGTTCTTCCTGTGGTTCGACGACATCTTCAATATGTTCCACCTATACCCGCTGCACTATACCATGGTCCGTCTGTTTTCTCTCAGCCTGGCCATGCAGATCATTAGAGAGAACACACCGGGCATCGCTATAGTGGAACCCTACTACATGCGTGACGGCTGCTTGGGTTCCCCCGCCGAACGACGTATCGTGGCCTCATACCTAAATAGAATCCTCGTAGCGAACAAGACAAAGGAATACATTCTCGTGCCTTACTTTCCCGAGTAAGTCGTTATTCACTCACCACCATCGATTGGCTTTATTAGATCATCATCATTCTTTTTCCAACACATTCCATTTGAATTTTTTGCGCATAGATGAACACTGCACGCTCATCTCCTTATCGCCGAAGCATTCCCACGCCACGTATTTCGACTCAGGGAGTCTAGAAAAGAAGAAAAACTACGACAAGATCAAGGAAGTTCTGGATGATGCTCTCACTGGCTTTGCCTCGACGGAAGGCACCACCTTCGTGCTTACGAAGGTGAAATTTGGCAGGCACGTCTTCAACCACGTAACAGAGTTCCCCTGCGTGAAGCAGCCGGAAAACAGTAAGAAGGAAGCCTACTATGCACTCCATCACATGAGGGCGTTCCTACTTGACCAGCAGAATTCTACACTGCCAGATCATCTCAAACAGTGGGCCGAAGCAAAGGCCAAGATCAATGATTCAGATATTAGACAAGAGATGTATCGCATCCAGCAGCAGTTTGGGGCAATCATCTTTCATGATGTCATGACTTCGGGGGGATCTTCTACGGAGGAAATATCCCGAATAACCGTGACATAGAAGATCGCCTAGAGATGCAGGGTGACTATAGGAAGTTCATGACGAGACAAGGCGTCCTCCCGTTCCCTAAGCCGAGCCAGAAGGCTTGATGCATGTTGGCCTACTTGTACTTACAAACTATAAATGACCTTTGTGTGTGTGTGGACAAGTGTACATGCTACTATACTTATCTTATTAGGTTAATGAATCATCGCTTACTTCTTTTGCTTATTATTATTATATATCAATCAATGCTTGGTTTTTTTGCTTACTCTTTGGTCCTTTGCTCACTTTGGTCCTTCTTTTTTTCCTTACTCTTTTTTCGAGAATAATGCCGATGATTGAAATGTCGTGGCACACTATATATGTGAATGTGCTATGATGGGATTGTGAGCCTTGTGATATGCACAAGTCCAGGTCTTGTGCATCCTACTTGGCTAACGGTTCCATCGTAGCATATTCCTGTGTCCAACGACCTATGTATATATATGAGGCATTCTTTTCGAGTTATTTTTGTCTTTTTCGAGAATAATGCCGATGATTGAAATTTCGTGGCACAATATATATGTGAATGTGCTACGATGGGATAGTTAGCCTTGTGATATGCACAAGTCCAGGAATTGTTCATCCTACTTGGCTGACTGTTCCCTCGTAGCATATTCCTGTATCCAACGACCTAGCTAGTTATATATGAGGCATTATTTTCGAGTTATTTTTGTCTTTTTCGAGAATATGCCGATGATTGAAATGTCGTGGCACAATATATATGTGAATGTGCTATGACGGGATAGTTAGCCTTGTGATATGCACAAGTCCAGGAATTGTGCATCCTACTGGGCTAACCGTTCCGTCATAGCATATTCCTGTGTCCAACGACCTAGATAGTTATATATGAGGCATTCTTTTCGAGCTACTTTGGTCTTTTTCGAGAATAATGTCGATGATTGAAATGTCTTGGCACAATATATATGTGAATGTGCTACGACGGGACTGTAAGCCTTGTGTTATGCATAAGTCTAGATGTTGTGCATCCTACTTGGCTTACAGTTCCATCGTAGCATATTCATGTGTCCAACAACCTATGTATATATATATATGAGGCATTCTTTTCGAGTTACTTTGGTCTTTTTCGAGAATAATGCCGATGATTGAAATGTTGTGGCACACTATATATGTGAATGTGCTGCGATGGGATTGTCCGGCTTGTGCTATGCACAGGTCCAGGTGTTGTGCATCCTACTTGGCGGACGGTTCCATCGTAGCATATTCCTGTGTCGAACAACCTAGTTATATATGAGGCATGCTTTTTGAGTTTGGTCTTTTTGATTTAGGAGTACTTTCTATAAGTGTATCTTCATATGCGACTTTAATTATATATGTTTTTTTAATCACCGGTTAATTATTATTGTCAACTTATAGATGACGTGGTACGTCGTGTACAAGGGACGGGTTCCCGGAGTCTACGATGATTGGGAAGACTGCCGGAGACAGGTGCACCATTTCAGCGGCAATAGCTACAAAGGGTACAACACTATGGCAGAGGCGGAAGCTAGATACACACGCTATCTAGCGGGAGTTAGGACAAGGAACCGGATGAAGACCTACACCTTCGTCGCGGCGGTGATCATGCTTATCTTCTTTGGTTGTTTATCCCGCGTTTGTGTCTAGCTAGTTTAGATGTCTAGGCGAGCTTCTGAGCTCTAACTTGTTCGATCGACACATGTATTCGCATGTCACCAACTACTTTGTAACTGGATCGAAACAATGTAACTTATACTATGTATTCATGTATGAGACTTATCTATATGTATTTGTTTCAATCTTGATTTTCAAATTGTGTATTTATATATATAATTGTATATCTTGTATCTGTGTGTGTATATCTGCTGTAATATTTTATATAATCTGTATTGTATATGATCTGGCTCATAAATTAAAAAAAACAAAAAACACACTTGTGGCGCACATGACCTACCTTTTGTGGCGCACTACACCTAAAGCGCACTTTAGAAGCTTAGTAGCGCACAGGGAAGTGCGCCACAGAAGATCCTACGCATAGCGCACCTGCCCACATAGCCGTGGCGCACTAGCAGGTGCGCTACGCCTATCTCGACACAACTGTGGCGCACTAGGCAGTGCGCCACGGCTAGGAGATAGCCGTAGCACAAGGCACGTGGCGCACTGCTAGTGCGCCATAGATGATCTTTTCAGGTGCGCCACTAACTGCTGTTTTCCTAGTAGTGATTGTATGGCAATAGTATCGACATGATTTAATCCCAAGGAACTAAAGGTCTCACCAAAATACCAAATTTATAAAATGCCATCTCATTGGAGAATGAGTGATGCATGAAAACGCAAAGACATGCAAATACACACAGACCTGAAAGCGTCAGATTCGGAGATTATGTTAACCACTTGCAATCGCGTATATGGAACACCGGAAAACCATAGGTGTTCAATACGCAAAGTTTCTAAACTAGATTATTGTCTCTAGTGCAACTGGGAGACTGAAGGAACTATGCCCGAGAGGGAATAATAAAGTTGTTATTATCGTATTCCTTATTTATGGTATTTATACGGAAACATTAATACATGTGTGTTTAATAAACAAAAAGGAAGTTCCTAGTTATGCCTCTCTTGTAAACTAGCTCGTTGATTAACAAGATGATCAAAGGTTTCCTGATCATGGACATTGGATGTTGTTAATAACGAGATCACAACATTGTTGGCATGATGTGATAAACATTCATCTGAAGTATAGCATTATGATCAAGGTCATTGTGTTTATATTGCTATAACATCGTACAAAGTAATCTTAGTCCTTAGACCATGAGATCATGTCAATCACTAACATCGGAAGAGTATCTTCATAACATCAAACGTCACACCATAACAGGGTGACTATAAAGATGGGTGTAGTGCTACGAAGGTGTTATGTTGAGGCTCATGGATCAAGAGTGGAATTTTTCCATCCCGATGACGGAGAGATATACTCTGGGCCCTCTCGGTGATATCACATTAGTTAGCTTGCAAGCAAGTGATTTGATCACTAAAATGATATATCATAGGAACAAGAAAATAGTACATGTCAGTAACAAGATCGGAATAGGTATGGAGATACCGATGATCGAATCTCGGACATGACATATTTAAGGGATATCGACACCATTCGTAGCACTAGACACCGAAAATGACATGCCAGAGAAAGAAAAAGAAAGCGTAGGAATTTATTTCACTAGACACCGGAATCGTTTCAGTTGAAATTGGTGAAACTGGTTCTGCATGTGAAATTGAAATGTTATAAGGGGTTTTATGTGAATGTTTGTTAATTCAAGTAATTAAAAAAAATTGAATACATAAATAAAATATTTTTATTTAATGAGAGATTGCATTAAATTTGGTGGAAATTTAATGGGATTTGAGTTGGATTTCGAGTGGAGGAAATGGAGGGGAATTTGTGTGAGTAGAAGCTCCACTCACATGAATGGAGGAAGAGGTGCGGGCACCACCTTGGCCGCCGGACATGGCTAGTGGGCTTCCCTCCTCCTGCTATAAAAGGAGCCCCTCCTCTCACTTCTCACTCACACCTCCTCGCGAAGGATCTCTCTTCCCCCTTTAGAATTCCCGATGGCCTCGGATCAACGATATACATGTCTCCGGTGGATTTTTATGGAAGGATCTGTTGCTTCCGCTGCTTCGCTGGAGCGAGGGCGCGGAGGTTGTCGTGGTACCTGTACGTGTGTGTAATCCACTACTAGGAAAAGAGCCGTTCGTGGCACGCTTGAAAAGGGCATCCGTGGCGCACTAGCTGTGCGGCACTATCCTCGCGCTACTGCTATCTCTTACCCATAGCGCACTGCCTGGTGTGCTACGCTTATATGGGGATAGGCGTAGAGCAATACCAGATGTGCCACGGGTAGGGGTACAGGGTGCGCCACAGATGTATTTTTCAAAAAACAAAAAAAATTGCAAAGAACACCCTCGTTTTGAATTGCAAAAGCAATCGGGTCTGCATCGCCGCCGTCGTGTCGCCTAGTCCTCGCAGGGAGCTACCACCGCATGCTAGTCCTCGCCGGCATCAAGGAAGAGAGGGAGAAGGAGGTGTGGCTAGAGAAGGGAGGAGGTCGTTGCAAGGAGAAGGAGGTCGTTGCCTCTCGTCATGACTGCAAGGACGAGGAGAAGGTCGCTTTCACCATCGTCACTGCAAGGAGAGGAGGATGCCGGAGCAAGGAGGAGGAGAAGTCCGTCTTCACCGTCGTCAGTGCAAGGAGAGGAGGAGAAGGCCGCCGTCGCTGTCGTGAGTGCAAGGAGAGGAGGAGAAGTCCGCCGTCACCATCGTGAGTGCAAGGAGAGGAGGAGGCCAGAGAGAGGAGAAGGGGAAGGAGGAGAAGGAAAGGGAGGAGGAGAAGAGAGAGGGAGAAGTAGGAGGAGAAGACAAAAGGAAAAGTAGGAGGAGAAGAATGAAAAGGAGAACAGGGAGGGAAAAGAAGAGGGGTAGGTGGGCGGGGTGGGGATTCAAATTTTGAATCCCGCCCAACTTACTCGTAGCACACTAGGTGGTGGTGCGCTACGGGTAAGTTGCCCTCAGGTCTTTTGACCGTAACTTTTTACTCTTTTCGAATTTTGAAAATCTAAATAATCGCTAAATGACCTAGGGTCGTTGCGAGCGGATGCGAAATCTCTTTCTCATCATTTTGGTAAATTATACGATTTTTTTCGACATCGTATGAAAAAGTTACGGCTATTTTACCGTGGTATGACTTTTTTTTACAGAAAAAGTGGAAACTCATGTTTGTTAATTTTGCTAGAAACTATACCACATTATCTACCTAAATATGAAAGGATTTTATTTTTTAAAGTGTTTATCATTTTCTTTTATGTTTTGCAAAGTCTAAAAAGGCGATCCACAGGGGGGGGGGTAGGCTGGAGGGGGGTGGTGGAGTTGGTGCAGGGTAGTTAGCCGTAGGGCACTAGGGCAAGGTTCCCTACGGCTAAGGTTACACATCCATGGCACACATGGCATAGTGCGCCACAAAACTTTCCACAACCATAGCGCATATACCCCATGTACGGTACGGGTATGCGGCATGCCGCTGGCAGGCCCCTGGCCCACACATATTTGTGGCGTACATACCCCATGTGCGCCATGGTTGTTGTAGTTACTAGTAGGGCACTGCCCACACGTGAGCCACACCTATTTTACATGTGGGGCACTTCAACCATGTGAGCCATAGATGTGTAGATTACCTATAGCCCTTTTCCTAGTAGTGATCACGGATGCACCACTACTTTGCGGTGCTGGACTTGATGGTGCTGGACCGGCTGGACCAGTGGACTCATCACGATCTTGAGATCGGCAAATGTTCGACTACATCATCCACGAGTACAACCTATTTAACGCTATTCAGTTTTTGAGGGTATGTATTCTATGGATGTATATCCACCCGTTGCTTGTATCTAGTAGATAGATCTTGGTACTTAGTTGTTCCCATCGTTGAATGTTTTTGTTTTGTAACAACCCTAGTTTATTAATAGTAAATAGGAGTTGATTGTGTATTCATGAGCATCATTTAAAATGCATGTAAGAAAGAAAGAAAGTAAAACCCTAAACCCTAGCTTTCCCTCTCTCTTTGAAATCAATTCAAATGGCTTTTGGAATTTTGAAAACCTCAAAAGTTTGGAAACCCAAATGGTTATAAGGGTCTCCATAGTATTTTAAATGTTTGGAAACGTTTTTGTTTTTTTGAAAATAATCAAAACAGATTACAAATGAAAATACAAAAGAGAAAACAGGAAACAGAAAAAGAGAAATGTTTTTACAGAAAAAAATAGAAACCCTAGTCTATCTGGGCCAGTAGCCCAACTTCCTCTCCCTTTCTTGCCGCTCAGCGCCACACAGTGCAGCCCACACGCGGCCCAGCTCAGCCCAGCTTCGGCATGTACCTTTTGCAACCTATGTTCGTCGTCTTCTTCGCCACCGAGGAAGCAGCTGCATGTGCCGCCCGCCGCCGTCGATCCCCACCGCCTGCATCCCACCGTTCGCCGCCGTGTGTAGATGGATAAGATCACCTTGGGCACGCCCCTCTCTCCCTCATCCACTTCTCCTCTCCGCAGCAACCTCCCTCTCTCCCATGTCTCCCCAATCTGAAACCCTAGCTTCGGATCTCGCCGTCGTCCTGCCGTCTCCGTCCACCCCGTGTCGTTCTGAGGCCACCAGAAGCTCCGCCTCGCCTTTGTGAGACACCCCGTCGAAGGAATCGACGCTGCGTGCCTCCAGTCTTCGCCAACTATGCCATCTTCCCCGTCTCTGGCCGTCTTCCCCGTCGACGTTGCCGACGCCATCCGGCCTCCCCTCGCTTCGCCGACCCTCCTATCGCGCTCCTGGTGATCTCATGATCCTTATTATGTCCTCCGTTTCCTTCCTAGCTTCCTGGTTGGCCCCGTCGACGTTTGCTTGTGAGCTCCGCTGCCGTGCGGCGTTGAAGATACTGTTCTGGTGACCTTATCCTAGTGGCGCCGCCTTAGTTGTGGTCGCCTAGCTCGGCTGCGTCGAACAGGCACGCTTGCATGCCCCAGATCCCTCTCCTTCATCGTCTCTGGTGCTCCCCGACGTGCTCTCCAGCGAGCCTACATGGCGCCATCGTGTCGTCGACATGGCGCATGCGTGGCAGTGACGTGGGCTTTGACTAAGCTTATCCAGCATGGCAGGTTGACCCAACCCAGGGACCAGTAGTTAGTGACTGGGGCTAGACCCAGCCCTAGTAAGAAATGACCCCCACCCTACGCTGACGTCACAGAGATGCAGTAAACCTTTTTAAATGATTAAATAATTCCAGAAATGAATAAAACTTTTAAAATCAATAACTTTTATTCTATAATTCAGAAAAATACAAATAATATATCAAAATGTTCAAAAAAATGAGTTCTACCTAATAAAACTATAGCCATGAATTGTTAATCAACTCTAATAGAAAGTTTAATTAGAACAACCATAGAACCCTCTCATATGCCTCCGAGGTTTTCCTGAATTAGGGTTTGTACCCCTCGGAAGCCCGATTAAACTGCCGAGCATGTTTTAGGGTTTACATTTCATTACTAATTAAATTGTCATATCATCATCCTTGCTTGAGCATTGCATCGATGCCATGTGTTGATTGTTGTATTTCTTTTCCGGTGTTTCCGCTTCTTCTTGGTAGTACTCGGAGATGAATGTGAGCAATCGACTTCGAGATCGAAGATCAAGGTCAACACCATCGAAGGTAAAGATCAACACCGTCGAAGCTCGAAGACCAATACTTGACCAACTGTAATCAAGTCAAGTACCAGGTGTCCGGAACTCTACTTTCTGGATATCAACTAGCAAAGGCAAGCGAAGCCTCACACATGATATAATCCTATGTTTTCAAGCATTTCAATTCTTGCCATGTGCATACGATTCCAAAGTCTTTTATCGATAGATACAGTAATCCTATCTGATGCATGTTTCCTTTGTAGCCTATATTCCTTGATCCACTGCTCCTAGCATAACTAAGGTTTGAGCTGGTGAAGGGTTGCTAGAGCTATTTTATCTATTGGGCTTAGCCATGCTTAGCTGTTATCACTGGTCCATACGGTTGATGAATCAGAGCTGCGAATGAACCTAGTTTGACAGGATGACGAGGTGTGATCAGAGATGAAAATTAAACATGCTAAGGCTTGTATGGGAGGCCACGGTGGGTTGTGGTTTTTGCAGTCTCATACTTGCCACTACTAGGACCTGAGTTCTTGCCTATGGACCAAGACGAGCGTACAACCACACGGGGGCATGGAAACCCCCTTGACCAACTAACTTGCCGAGTAGATTCCATGAGTCTCATACTTGCCACTACTAGGACCTGAGTTCTTGCCTATGGACCAAGACGAGCGTACAGCCATATGTGTTCCTCCTCGGTGCCCTGTCCCCGGGTGCGTTCCCCATGGACATGGCAATAGGGCCTAGGCATCCTTGTCCTCGACCCCGTGCGGCTGCAGGCTACTGTGTGGCCGCCCGTCGCCCCGGCTCCAGCTACACTGGCGCATCACCGCCCTGTCTCCTTCCTGCTCCGACCGCACCCAGGGTCCTCTGTTTTGGCCTCTTCTTTGGCCCCTGTTTGTAGCCGGCCGCCGCCAGGGACCCTACATCTGGCCACCATATTTTTGTGTTCATGTGTGGGCCACGATGGTGTTCTGTGCTGCCATTTTGGCCTGCCGTCCCTAGTATCTTCTTCCCCAAGTACATCCACGAGGTATTCGGCTATATGCCGGTATGTACTAGTCTCCTCTACCACATTTTGTCCAAGTTTCTCTTTGGAATTACAGGGATATTAGTGTGACTCTAATGTGTGATCTGGTGAAGTGATGTGGTTGTGGTGCTAGATGAGTGGTGTTCGATGACCAAGGACCATGATCTCCAACACAGACTTGACACTCCGAAGAATCGTCGACAGGGAATCTCAATGATTTATTTCAGAATCTGAAGACCCATTCCCGGCGTCCGAAGAACGATCCCCCGAACCCCTTGGAACCCAAGATCTTCGGACCAACGTGTGACCCCTTTTCTCAAAGCCCTATTTTGTAAATGTTATATATACTTGTTGCATTTAAATTGTCATACTCGCATACATATTGTTGGTGGTTTGGGGGCTTTTCTCGACTCACCTAAAAATTAAATATGGAGGCCATATGCGGTCTTTTCTAGTATTATATTGGCCCCATTTAAATTTGTGTACCGCACCGGTGAGATATTTTGCCTTGTTAAGCCAACATTTAAATTGTGGGGTATCTTAAACAACATCAACCATCTAATCTAATTAATTGTCGCGACCCTGGTTCCGCTTAATATTGCCTAATTGCATCGCACCTATGCCATGTCATACATGCATCATGCCCGATCTTCTGCCGTAGTATTAAATAGTGCATCCAGTGTTTTTTCTAGTGCTTTGCTTCTTCACGGATTAGGCGGATGAGTTGATGCGAGTGCCGACTCGATGTTCAGATGAACCTTCGGTAGTGTTTTCCAGGCGAGCATTTTCCCCCTTTCTACCTATTTTACATTTGTATTCTTTATTTCCTCATATTGATCTATTGCTATCCGTGTTACGATGCTTTAGTTTGCATACCCCTGTTATATTACTTGCAGCCCCTATATTGCCTTGGACACCTCCTATTTCTAGTTGATTGATAGACAGTCTGCCTTGCAAGTCGTAGTTGCTTGCTCAGGTGCTGCTTCGCGTCGTCAATGTTCCACCGTTGTTGGGTGGTTGGCACATGCTTAATGGTAGAGATGATCATTGATTTAATAACTAAAATTGAAAGTAGGTAAATAATGTAGAGGCACCGGTGGGTAATAGACAATATTTGGTTTTTAACTTCTCACTGGTGCCGTAGGACCCTGAGTTCTTGACACCTGTTCTGAGACCGAGCACGCTAACCACAGGTGGGGTGTGTGGGCACCCCCATCGATTTAGTACCTGATTTCAAAGTACTGTACCGGGGGCCACAAACTAGTTGGGGCTTTATTACTATCCTGTAATTATGCCATGCTTTACTTCTTTATTTGCGATTGCACGTGGAGCGCCTATACTGTTTAGGAACAAATGTGGAATGTTTTCGCGGTATCGACAAGCCCAGTCACACTTTCGGGTTCCCATTCATTTACAGGCATTGGCACAAACCTCTGGGTCCCTTCCGGAGCCGACCGACTTTGTTGCGGGTAGCTTAGTGGGGTGGCCCCCGGAAACGTCGTGTCCAAAACCCCATCGACATATTGTTGGGTGTATGTTTTGTGATCTTGTACCTACCTAATCTGACAACAAGGGTTTAGGTCCGTGTGTAAACGTTGGTGCACCCCTGCAGGGTTAAATCTTTATGAGAAGCCATGTCCGCGGTTATGGACGACTTGGAGCACAGTTCCTGATCATAGACAACTATAACTAAAGTTTACTGTTATAATTTGACTTGTATCGGATATGACTAGTAAGTTGGATAACTGCCATGCAAAGAATGAATAAAACTGCCAACTATGTGAGTTTCCTCGACTTGACTTCCTCATTTGGTATCGAGGGGGAAATACCAGGATGGGTATATTTGGTGGTAGTATCAGGTTGGATCCGAATAGGTCTTTATCATCTGTCTCTGATAGCCAACATATGTATTGAGTCTCTATAGGTTGTTTAGCGCATGCTTCCCTGCCGCTTCAGTCCACCAGAACTATGTAGGCAGGGACCGCCAAATTCTAAGACTCGCTGTGTAGTGGCCTCAGTACTGACTGCTCCTCTTTTTCCTTTGCCCTTTAACGACACCCCTTGTGTTTGATAGGTTTTGAGATCGACGTCGTTAGAAGGGTTACCCTTCCGACTTGGCCTGGGCAGGGTTATGGACGCCATTGGTTATTCTTCAGGGCTCTTAGATCAATTTGCATCTTGTCCGTACTCAGACACTATATCGTTTTCAAGGAGATTTGGATCTTTGTACTGTATATCTGTATTATTGACTCATGAAGTTGTTATTGTATATATAAGTTCTGTGGTACCATCGTGGACTATTGTGTAATGATATTACTTCGTTTTCCACCTACACGCAAGTGCATGGTGGGCACCTTCGAATAGTTTCTATGCGGGTTTGGCGGGAATCGCTAAAACTTGCATAAGGCTGATCCGAGGGTGTTACACACTACCTCAAGAACATGAACAAGAAGCGGCAATGTTTCGTGTACCACATAAGCTCTGGATCCGACTTTGTCGATGCTAGATCCGAAAGCAATTAATTCCTCGATGCAATCGAAGAAAACGCCGACTTACTTGGCTCACCTCAGGAGTCAATAATGTCACAGGAACTTCGAGACTTTGCCAAGGAGATGGAGGAGTACAAACAAGATCACGCCTCCAATCCAGCGCAAGGTGAGACGGAAAAGTCTCCTAGTCGATATGATAGCATGGATGAAATCTACACCTCGCAGGATGATATGGACACCGGAGATTCATTCGAGGTCCACAAGCCAACCACTACGGAAAGTACATATGGAAGCTTATCCCCCGGTACTGGACCAAAAGCCGTCTTTGCCACCGGTACGCATGTTAAAGCTACTAGGCTGTCAAAGAAGAAGAAGAACAAGAACAAGAATCCGACATCGGCAGAGCTGAACATTGAGGAAACCAACGAAGAAAAAGTTGACGAAGAGATCAAGATGGAGAATCAGGATGGAGGTCCGATTAATACCACGCTGATTGACCCTCCTGTGGATGGACACATCGTCACCAAGGGTGCATGTGAAATTTACGGAGATGCTCTCACGATTCCTATCCCAACGGCTTCGAATCTCACTCCGGAGGCGCTAGAGAAAAGGTCGAGGACCTTAAAAAGTACCATCTATTTTTTCTCGAGGAGGTCGCGTGCATCGTCGAGCTTAAGCAACAGTTAGATAGTGATCCTGCCAAATATCAGTCAAATTTCAAGCGACACCCAAACAAAACAAGAGGAGGTGGCAAGATGACGGAAGGCTCCACAGAAAACGGCCATGTCATTCAGTGGCAAGCTGGCCTCAAAGTCACAATTTTTCCCCACTAGCGCCGACCAAAGAGCTGAAGGAAGGCTCCATAGGGATACGGATCAACACTATTGTCCCCGTGGAGAAGAAGAGAATTCAAGAACCGGCTCAAACGGCCACTCTCGCAGGCCGTCACATGACTAGGCAAGAGTTATTCCGGCTGCGTCCGAAGATGCCATCACGGCCATGGTTCCTCATCAGGACCATCGTCGGAAAAACAACCGCCATAGAGAAGACCCGGAAGTGCGCCGCCCAGCGAGAGCAAGATTGGCTAAGGATGCCACCACCAAGCCGTCCGGCTGGTAACGCCGAACGAAGAGATGGTCCAGATCGTCCTGAAACAAGTAGGGACGGGGCCCAAAGAAACCAGCATCAGAGTCTGTATAATGAGGATCCACCACCACCATCGCGTAACCCAGCCAGAAATAATCCACGAGGGCCACCCTCGCCCCTAGGCAGCGACCATGACGGATCCTGACGTAGCCATGGAAGCCGCAGGGGCGGAGGTGGCAATGGTGAGAGGAGAAGAAGAAATCCGACTCTGCCACGCAGAAGCCGTGAGCCTCCAAGGCAAAGACCTCTCTCGCCAAATGATGCTCGCCATCGCATTGAGTCAAACATAGAAGCGCAACGGTATGAAGAAGAAAATGTGTACGTGAGACCCAAGTGCTTTGTCCCATGCATACGTCGGACCAAATTTCTGGTTGACTTTGGTATTGCCAAACACATCCAGCCCTACGACGGCGCGTCTCGGCTAGATACTTGGCTCTAGGATTTTTTCCAGGCCTGCTGCATCGCCAAAGGAGGAAACAACCTAGTCGCAGTCTGATATCTCCCGCTTATGCTGAGGAAGATGGCTCGATCATGGCTCAATGAACTTCCAGAGAATTCAATTCATAACTGGTATGATATGCAAAGTGCGTTCTTTTCAAACTTCGAGGGAACATACAGGATGCCCTGCACAGTCGAAGACTTGCAGCGTTGCACGCAAAGACCCGGAGAAACTTGTCGGGATTACCTCGGACGCTGGATTGACACGAAGAACTCATATGAAGGAGTAAACGAGAAAACTGCGATAGAAGATTTCATTGCAGGACTCCTAGTCGGATTTTTGCATCATGGAATGAAGCGCGACCATGTCACAAATTTGGGAGAAATGATAGAGATGGCTAGCAAATATGCTGATGCCGATGATGATTCAGAAGGGCTGCTAAACATTCTTGCCAATCCCAATGCGTCCAAACAACCAAAACAACAAGCTCAGAAGGACAAGAACACCTCGGAAGATAAACCGGCTCCGGACAACGTAGCTGTCAACGCAATGTTTGGATCTGTACAATGAGGAGGGCGCAGAGGCGGCCGGGGTCGAGGCCGTGGAACTTCACGAATCCAGGGTAGAGGAGAACAACAACCCGGAAGAACCTATACCTGGGCCGACATTGCCACCAATTCATGTGTCCACCACTTCAATAATAACGGAGGATCTACCCACACAAATGTCGAGTGTCGTTTAATTGACGACATCAAGAAAGACGAATTACTTGGATACAGACCCAAGCGATGAAAAGGAAAGAAAAATTCTGAGAAAGGCAAGGAGCGCAAGGAAAATTCTGACATGGAAGAAGCAGATGCCGCACAACCCAAGTCGGATGGAAAGAAGGAATTTCTGACTAAAAAAGACGCATAATTCTACTTCCTTGGATCTCAGCCGGCTAAAGACAAGAAGGCGGTTCTCCGTGAGCTTAATGCCACGGTTCCGGATATTCCACAATTTCTAGATTGGTCGGATGTAACCATCACCTTTGATCGCTCAGACCACCCGAGGAAAACACATCGTCGAGGAAAGTATCCTGTGGTCATCAATCCTCTTATTGATGGCTATGAGTTGTCTAAAACACTCATGGATGGTGGAAACAACATTAACATCTTCTACATCGAGACGCTCCACCGCGTGAAGCTACACGAGACCCAGTTGAGTTACAACAGCGTAACTTTCCATGGCATTATACCAGGGCGCCAGGCAGATTCTCTGGATGAGATTACTCTGGACGTGACAGTCGGAACCCGAGACAATTACTGGACCGAGCCACTCTTTTTTCAGGTGGTACCGTTCAAAATTGCTTACCACGCCATATTCGGCCGTCCGACTTACTGCGTGTTCATGGCTCATCCCTATTACATCTACAATATGATTACTTGTAGTCCAAGTTGTATCTAGTTACCGACTCTGTAACATAGCCAAATAGGTCTCTCCTGTAACCCTAGGCCCTGGTATCTATATACACCAGCCCTATGGGAGCCTTTAGGGCACAACCAATCTTAGAACCACAATCACAGCTCGCACATGCGAACATCTCTTGTAATCCGCTGTAACATCCGGCTTACGCCGATATATTTCTGGGTTGCTAGCAGGAGTAGGATCCGATCACCGCAGTCCGATCTGAACCTTGGTAAACTTCTGCTCATCGCTCCTAGAAAATCCAACGTCTGACACCCCATCTTTATAACGCCACTAGGACCCCCTATGGCGTACTTGTCGACAATCCGACGACAAATGAACCATTAACATACAATACTGATTCCCTTTGCCGCGCGATACTTTACTTATCCGAGGTTCGATCATCGGTATGTCCATGCTAGTTCAACCTCGTTACCGATAAGTACTCTATACTCGTTCCATGATAGGACATCCCTTGTGACCTAGTCACATGCTTGCAAGACAGTTGGATGACATTCCACCGTGAGGGCCCAGAGTATATCTATCCGTCATATGGATGGACAAATCCCACTCTTGATCCATGCACTTCAACACATCCTTTCATAATACCTAATGCCCCACCTTTATAACCACCCAATTACGGAAGTGGTGTTTGATGTCATCAAAGTATCCATCTGGTGATAGTGATTAACATGATCTAATGGTTGAAGGATTAGGCTACTATGTATTTGAAAGCTAATAGCAAACAAACTCTAAATGACTTGATCTTATGCTATGCTAACTATAGGAGTGTGTCCATCACATCATTCTCCTAATGACATGATCTTGTTATTAATAAAATCCAATGTCCATGATGAGGAAACCATGATCATCTATTAATCAACAAGCTAGTTAACAAGAGGCTTACTAGGGACTATTTTATGTTAACAAAACTCGCAAGTATTAATGTTTCCGGTTAATATAATTATAGCATGTTATGCAAACATTTATCATAAACACAAAGATATAATTGCCCATTGCGCATATCTCCAACAGTCTCCCACTTGCACTAGAGTCAATAATCTAGTTTGAAAACTTTGTGCATTTCAACACCTATGGCTTTCTGGTGTTGTATATATACGATTGCTAGTGGTAAAAATAATCTTCGGATCTAACACTTCCAGGTCCGTGTATATTTGCATGTCTTTGCATATCTACACATCACTCATTGTCCAATGAGATGGCATTGTATAAATTTGGTCCTTTGGTGAGACCTTTAGTTCCTTGGGGTTAAATTATGTCGATACTATTGTCGTACAATATATATTCATAGTACTAGCCTGTTGTGAACTACACCTAGTTTTATAACAAACTTCTTGACACAAATGCCCTCTTTTGATGCTTCAATGGCAGTCATATACTTAGCCTTTTGTTGTAGTATATGTCACAATGTCTTAACTTTAGAATTCATCCAAATCCGTTATGGAACTTTCTTTCCATTACATTGTGCCACCCATAGATTAAATTGAGATAAACTTAATTTGTATATTGTGAAAAAACTAGTATCAATGTAACACTTTACAATGAACTATATTTATATTTGTCACCTCTACATAAATAACATATTCTTAGTTCTTCCAAAAGATCATAAGAATATCCTTACTATCATCCAATGATAATATTTATGAGTCATTCTGGGATATGCTCATAACATTTAGCGCATTGGTCATATCTGGATGTGTACATATCACAATATGATTTATTTAAATATTCTTGTGATTTCACTCACAAAGTGTCAAAACACTTGAATCTCATCTCATTTACCAAGTGTCAATACACTAGAATCTTGATTCAATCCTTTTCGTGTGACAAGTAAGTTTCTTGTCGTTTCCATATTAAACTCATTCAATATCTCATCTATGTACAATTGGCACAACCATATTAGCGTCTTAATCTATCCATATAGACATTGATACCTCATATTCGGGTTTTGCCTAAGTCTTTCATCGAAATGAAATTCTTAACCCGTGTCAATAAAATATACATCATTTCCAATCAACAATATGTCTTTCATGTAATGCATTAGAATATGTCTTAGCGATCCCACTTAATTTCTTGCAAATGCAAGCATCTTCACCGTCTCCGATGAAATTAAACTCTTTTAACAGTTTCATCATGGTGAAGATTCCAACTCCGTGATGCTTACTTGAAGCATTGAAGTTTGCATACGCTTTTAGCATCCTTTGAATTAAAAAAACCCTTTGGATCATGTCATGTGCACGTCCTAGGTAACCATTCTATTAGAAGAACTTTGTTTTGTTAGTTCAACTACCATATACCAAAATTATATTTAGTGGTTGCTACATTAATCGGTCCAGACTAAATATCGCTATGAAAGATCAAATCTTGTCATAGTCAACTACTTGAACATTGTCGTAAACTCGTTCCTGACATGTCAACAGTTTCATATATGTGAAACATCCATGTCTATTTCTATATAGATCCAAATCCGACTGAAAGGTTTTACACCTTTCCAAAGTGTCTTCCAAGTTCAAAAACTTTATTTCTTGTGTATAGAACTATCACGGATTTTATGGCTTCAAGCCATTTGACGGAGTCAATGCCCATCATTGATTCTTTGCATATAGTCGGTTCATCATTGTCAAACAACAATAATTTACTCTCAAGTCCTAGTATTTGACTGTCTATTTGACCTACTTGGTTCAATATGAACTTAGACCTCTGTGAGCATAACCTACGAGGCACCTGAGACATGACCATTGTTGCTGCCTCCGGGAAACTTTTCGGCACTGTGCAACTCAGCAATATATAATTAAGGTTCAATAACCTTATCAGAGTTCTACTGTCCTCCCACTTAACTTTTCACGAAAAATTCCTTCTAAATAAAATGGACGTTCTAAGTGACAAACACGGTTGTATTTAGTGTTATGGAGGAATACCCAACGGTTATTTGAAATAACATACAAAGACATGCTCATCTGACTTTGGTTATAAACATTATACTGATGCCTAGAATACCAAAATTTTAAGAAAGGACAACTTGGGTTTTATCCCAGACCATAACTTATATGGAGTCATTTCAATGGATCACGATGGAGCTCTTTTCAATATAAAAGCGGTAGTCACTAAATCTTTAATCTTTAAAATACAATGGAATTTTTATAACTGAAACCTGTGATCTCACCATGTCAAACAAGGTTTCATTGCATATCTCGAACACTCCATAATCCTATGGTATTTGAAGAAATGCAAATCCTTCGAACGATTCCGCAAATCTTAGGTGTTATGCTAAACTTGTAACTCAAATATCTTCCTTTATGCTCCAATCATAAATTCTTTATGTTCTTGTTACAATGATTTTCCACTTCATCTTGAAAGTCTTTGAACATTTTCAAATATTTCACACTTCTTCCTCATTAAGTAAATATACAGATATATTCACTCAATTTTCCGGAGAAAGCATATGAAGTTGAAATCCATCCCTCACGACTTCACATAATGTACTACATACATCAATATGTACAAATTCCAATAAGTTAGTCATTTGTTCTTCTTTAGCCTTTGAACAAAGTTTCAATTATCTCTAGGAAAGTCTCACAAGCATCGTTTGATCAAAATCAAAAGACTCCAAAATTCCATCAACATGGAGTTTCTTCATGTTTTTCTTTCCAATATAATTTAAACGACAATGTCACTTCTTAAGTTATCTTTCAATCATTTGTTTTTGCAACATTTTTAGAATTTAGTTTTATGGATGTGATTTCTCCAACTAGACTTGTAAATCATCCATCTTATATGAAATACGGTAATTATTTTAACAACATTTTCTTCTCATAATACTTGATCAAAAATAATAATTATTGAAATAAATCTTGAAGGAAAGATTTGATGTCAATGAGAAAAACAACAACACTTTGTTTGTTTTCGACGAACATCATCCCAATATCTCCTTACCTCAACCTCATCCCAATATGAGAAAAACAACAACTCTGATCTTTTGTCAAAAAGCCAAAAATTAGGGAGAACAAAAACTTTTTCTTATTAATTGTTGGAATGTTTGCTTGTGTTCATGAAACTGATTGTGTATTAGGTGATATACTCCTTACCTCAACCTCAGTTGACAAAAAGTATTTTTGTGAGAGAGATGTCTTGTCTCCTCTTTCATATTCTCAAATGTTCTGACAATTCAAATTTGATCCAAGATAACTTTTCCACAACAAAATATTTTATTAGGTCTATTAACAAAACTACGGAGACCTACATATTATCTCCTTATGTTTTCAAGACAGAACTTCAACCACCCTTACCTCTAGGCTTTTCCAAAACCTTTCCAAAAACCTTCTCATCCAATGTTGATAGAAATACCAAGAGGTACTTACCTTACTTCAAAGCACAACCTCTTCAAAACACCCATGCTTACCCCAAGCTAGGCTTGAGGGTGACTTTAGTAGTAGCTTGAGGATGAATTGTCTTGATCTGCTGATTGCCTTGGTTGCTTAGGAACTAGAGTGAGCTAATCTAGTAGCTCATCCCATAGGACCCAATCTATGTTTGTGATCACCAATCTCAAACCAAGCATCCAAACCTGGATCTATCCTAGGCCACTAAAGTGACCGTCTCATCACCTAACCAGATTAATCAAGGGATAATCCCTTTCTGGTAGTTTCCAACTCAGCGAAGACCCAACCTAAGAATGGATCGTATCTACTTAGTTAACACTTCAAAATTGTCATCTTGATCATGAGTTTGGACCTTAGCTTTCTCTCAAAATCATCTACACTGGTAATCTAGTCTAAAACCCTAAATCTCCCAAAATGGCTAAATCTGGAATTCTTATCTAGATTCAATCTTTGGAACTCTACCTATTCCAATCATAGTGCATTCTTGCGAATGTATTTGAACCATCTTGTAGTACATCATTAGTACTAACAAATATCACCCTTTCCTTTGGATAAACCATTTTGGTTCCCACCAATCCATGAGGGTTTTGTAGTCAAGATAATAATATTCTCTTCAAACCTTATCATCTTGCCTACTTTGGCAGAAGCTCACATCTATATTACACCTCCCCTTGATCAAATTTTTGCATGATTATGATCTACCAATCATGTCCTATCAATCCTCACTCCACTTGTTTCCATTTGAGCTTTGTGCTTCCTAAACCCCCATGGTTTATGAGGCATCATGACAACTCTGTTATGGCAGCCTTATTTTTCAACAAAGTTTGCCATCTCTTCTAGACCACCTCAAACCCAACCAAGCCTAACCCTTGTTTCCATGATCATCTATATAACTTTCTATACACGTCCAACTATCCCGTGCTCCAAGGCGAGCTCTGAGATCACCAATCCAACCAGGTTTAGGTGGCATAAAATTAGCAAAACCCTAGTTTCTTCCAAATCTAGTTTCCATACTTTTCCCCACATTTCTTAAAAACCCAAGGTTGTCCATGATGGATACATCAAGCTTATATCATCTACCTTGGATAGGATAATTTTCCAAGTAATTTCCATAATTATTTGGGACCTAAAACCATTTAAATTCTTTATCTTGCAAAATTCTCAAAATCTCTCTTATAAAGGAAAGTTTGTTTTCCTCCAAAATACTTTGACAAAAAAAAGCACATTTGAGTTCTATATATCATACTCCACCTTCCAATCTCAAAAATAAATATTTTTGAGCTTCTTTATTATTTCTTTTTGCCCTTTTTCTTAAATGGCAGAAACAAGAAATAATTTCTTAAAAATACTTTTATATCTAAATAAATTCCATTAAAATTCTACAATGTGTGATATGGTATTTAAGAAAATATCGCATCAAAAAACAACCTTGTTCAATGTAAAAATATTAATTTAGCTTCTAGAAACCATTTTTGCACTTTTTTGAATAAATGGGATTAAGTCGAGAGATAAGGGTCGGGGTTAGCTGCAAAAATGCACATCCCAGCGTCAAACACCTCCTGGATGAGCCCTTCTCTTCACCTCCTGAGTGCTCTAGGGTTTCCCCTCTGGTTTCCATGGCCTAAGGTTGAAGATAACCCGGAGTCATCGATGCCCACTTGATCCGATGGCCCTGAGACGCTCATACCCCTTCGGCGCCCCCCTTCAATGACAGTTGGGCCTTGGCGGGCCATTTCAAATGCACCCTTCCCGCGTGTACAGAAGCCGGGTGGGCGGATCCACCCCCCTTGGGCCAGTACCCTGCCAATCTGGCACGTCCACCCTTCACTACTAGGAAAACCTTAATCAGTGGCGCATACTTTTTGGCCTTCTGTGGCGCATATCAGATGCGCCACTGTTATGTCTCCACGATGAGAACTTCTGTGGTGCATTTCGAAATGCGCCATAAAATTCATGATACTTCTATGGCGCATTTTGCCCGATGTGCCACAGCCTGTTGTTCAGTGGCGCATTATGGAAAATGCGCCACAGAAGTTATATGCCCCACAGAAAGTGAAAAGGGATGCGCCACTGGTGTGTATTTCAGGTATTAAAAAAAATACTGGTCCATAATAAGGTGTTATACAGGTATTATACACGTATACATGTACTGGTCCATATACAGGTGTTATACAGGTACTGGTCCAAAAAAGTGTGTTTTTTAAGAGTGATAGATGATGATCCCTACTTGCTCCAAGAGGGAGATCACCCTAATAAAGTATTAGTCTGAACTTTAATCCTGGAGAATAAACAGAGTTCAAGAAATATTCTAATGCAACTGTTCACCAACTCAGACTACATTTCAAATACTACAACTTGACATGCAAGTGGAAGGTACCCCAAGTTTTAAAAACAAGTGCCAGGTACATTCCAAAGATTAAGATGTTTCCTCTTCTATATAAATTGATATATATGGTGTATAGAAAATATTTTACATTTAATTACGAAGCGTACAACTGTAATTCAAGCTGTGGTGATCATCAGGACGCAATTGACCAATAGAATGAGCCCCATGTGGTGATCGAACAGCCGCCCCAAACTGTAAATCAACATCCGAACCAGCCACTTGATGCTAGTTGTAGATTACAGTATAGCAAATTGAGGCGAGCAGTGTTCCATAGATGTGAACTGAATAAACTAGCTAGGTTTTCCTCGGACTGGACGATACTACACTACTACATACATACATTATAATAGTACCTCGAGCAATCCAACAGTACGCACGGTGCAAACATCCACTAGTTTTGGTGAAGGGCTAGGACAGTCTGCTGACACACAAACTTCTCACATGTGGTGGATGCCTTCAGCATGAACAGACACTTAAGCATGAATAGACACAAGCAGTTCACATCTATCTGAATCAAACAAAAAATACATGGTGAGGGAGGGGAAGAGGAGGCGTTAGTTACCGATGTAGGTGCACGTGCAAAATCTTGTTTTTGGCGTAATCGATGATGACGTAGCGGTCCTGGCGCGTTAAGATCTCAGTGTCCTGCAGCTTCCTGCACCCGGTCACTGCGATCAAGCGGCGACAAACACGGTGCTGGATGGCATGGACGGCGAGAATGGCGATCAAGCGGCGGCTCCTCCTCCACCACGGGCTCCTGCTCCTGCTCCTCCACGGGCTCCATCTCCTGCTCCACCACGGGCTCCTCCTCCATCTCCGGTGTGCAGGTGCTAGGGCGAGCAGCAGAGGCATGCGGCGGTGGAGGCATGCAGGCGAGCGGCGGTTCGGCTAGGCTAGGGTTCGATTTGGGCGCGTGGGGGGGTGGGGTGGGGGGAGGAGGAAAGCTAGGGGGAAAGCGTCGCGCAGCCGGTTATTTGGCTAAGGGCCAAGCTTTTGTGGCTCATATCACTAGAATGCGCCATAGAAGTTGAAACTTGGCTAGCGAGTATCCACGCCTCATTTTTCATGGAGGTCTTCTTTGCCTACTTGGCTAGCGAGTATCCACCGACCCCAACATGTCCATGGAGGAGCATGTTCGCAGGCTGCAGGCGTGCATTTACAGGGAGGTCTGGCATCTTTCACCGCCATCGCCCCCAGCTCTGTGAAGGAATTTGCAATGTTTGTTGTAGTTTGTGCATTTGCAATGATGTATGCCATTGTTGTTTTTCTATTCAAGGGCTATGCTTAGCATGTGCATTTTCAATGATGTATGCCACTGTCTATCTAGTAGATTGTATAGTATTCTACCTATGCCACTGGTACTTGTTTAGTTGGGAAAAGCAAGAGAAAAATGTACTAGAAATTCTCAACATATTCTGAGTAGCACGCACCATTCTATGGCACATATTGTAGATATGCGGCACATAAGTTTGATCTTCTGTGGCGCATATCTATATATGCGCCACAGAATCTTGGACATAGGTGGCCAGACTGTGGGGCCCACATCCTTGTTCTGTGGCGCATATGGTGATATGCGCCACAAAAGATATAAACTTCTGTAGCGCATATAACCATATGTGCCACAGATGGTTGGTCAGAGAAAAGTCAAATCCCGCCTGCTGTGGGTCCCACCTGATGATTCTGTGGCGCATCTGGTTATATGCGCCACAGAAGTGAAAAATTTTGTGGC
This sequence comes from Avena sativa, assembly GCA_916181665.1. Lineage (NCBI taxonomy): Eukaryota > Viridiplantae > Streptophyta > Magnoliopsida > Poales > Poaceae > Avena > Avena sativa. The sequence goes on from OV702297.1 coordinate 256,368,559, forward strand.
GCATATGCTCACATGCGCCACAAATGTTTTATAGACCAAGGCCTGGTGTGGGTCCCACCTCACTTCTGTGGTGCATTGCCAAATTCCATGCGCCACAGAAGTTTTAGGATTCTGTGGCGCATTGGGAGAGATGTGCCACTGGACATATTTTGTGGCGCATGGTAACCATGCGCCAAAGAAGGTATGTCTATCTATAGCTAGTTTCCTAGTAGTGCTTTGTCCTTTTTTTAACATATGATTTATAGAGCTAGTAAATACATTCTGTTTTAAATTGTTTTGAAATTGGAAAATGACTCCAAACGAACAGATCTACTTTTCCTAGTATACCTGAAGTATTTCTTCAACATGTAGTACCAATAATGGACCCAATGAATACTTGGTTTAAATGTAGTAAATCATCTACCTAGAGGTAGCCCTTTTTCCATTCAATTCTTTCTTTGAGCTCTATAACTCCAAACTACACAAACCCTTTTGTTACTGAAAGGTTTCAGTTATACCTTGCATATCCCCCTAGTCCCACCTAACATTGCTTCCTAGTTTCCCCATGCTGAAAATAACAAAAACAACACATTTATGACTATAAAATTCTCTAGGAAAAACCACAAAAGATTTTGACCTATTTCCAACTCTCTGTACATCTAAATACCCATATATATATCAAACCCAGGAGCCCAAAATTTATTAAGCACCTACTAAATTTTGGTGAATCAAACTATTATGTGAGCGGTTTATTTACTAGAAACATCACTACAGTAGTTTTGTAATTCCAAAAGGTGTGATTAAAATTTCTACAAAAAGGTACTCATTGTACCTAACTTGTGTCTTTGGAATCACATCAAAAGTCCTTATATATTTAATCTGGTGAAAAAGACAAATCTTATCCAGTACTGTCTTTGGGAATTTCGCAAGGGCATTCTGGTAATTGTTATGAGGTGATTCCAACACCTCTTGAATCAATCCACCAAATAATACCACATCACCCAAGGAAATATTTTTTGGAGCTCTAGAATTTGTCTAGTGTATTATTTCCTAAAACTAGAGTTTTATCCACTATAAAAATTATTATAAATAAATGGAAATTGATAAAATAGTGAAACCAGTTTTGTTTGATTCATTTTATCAATACATATCTAATGGTATCATACAAAAATTGGCCTTACTCTAGAACCCCTTATCTAGGTAGTTTGGACTATAAATCTAATTTGGAAAATCCACAAATGTAACCAAAGCATTTCCTTTGTATCCACAACCAAATCCTCCAGCATCCTATTGTTTTATATCAAGTGTTGTATGATTGCTTGCTGTATGTATTGATGCTTCTATCCCTTGTGTTAATTGTGGTATTGTTTGTATGCATGTATGCTCAATAACGGCGATAGTCGCGATTGTGTGACACTGAGAAGAAGGAAGCATCGGGTTTCTCTTATTATTATTCTACTCGGTATTCTGGTTTTTTACCGCCGTCAAGGGACATCTCACTAGTCACAGGCAAGCCACCATTCCTGAACTCCTATATTGACCTACTCATTTTTATCAATTGTTTTATATCTCGTTTATGAACTTCACGATAAAATGCATGCTTTGTTTCCAATTAAAAAGTGTGAGTAACTTGGCTCCTCCAAGTTATGGATGAGTGTCCATTAGGACACCTAAACTATTGACATCCATCTTTATCCTTTAGATCGAGGCTAAGATGCTTAGCATCTTCCCTCTTGGAAACTACGGGTTTTCAATGATAAAAATATTTTGGGTTTTACCCTGCTATAAATTTTTCAAAATAAAACCCTTGGAAAGAGGCATCGTTTCTTAGTGGAGGTTTTACTAAAGAAGACATGAGGAGGATAAAGAGAAGGTTGGGCAAGAGAAAGAGAAAGGGATGTTCTACTCCTTTACGGGAACAATTTATCCGTGCAACCACACTACCCAGTCGATGGGGCTTAACTCATAGTTTGTGTTCTTTAGCTAGGGCTGCTCGTACTCGCTAAAGGGGAGAAATCCCCTGATATCCGGACTGCCATGGACAAGGTACCGGTGCAAAAATTGGGTCTCTCGCGAACGGTATGACTTATTGTATGTACGGAAGGAAGTGGAGTCAAATTACTATATTCCAAACTATGGTTTCGGGAATAGGCTTGTACGGAAGGGAGGACTATGGCCGTCGTGCCACATACTCATGCCGGAGAGAACAACCCATAAGGAAAAGCCGCCTTTGCTAGGGATGGATAAATGAAAGGTTAGGTTTGATTATCCGAACCCCGTCTACTGTGTTTAGCGGGGCGTGGTTGTATCCCGAGGGATGTATTGATTCTTGTGGGTAAAGTGCACAAACTCTGTAGAGTCTAATCTATTCGAATAGCCATGTCCACGGTCAAGGACAATTGGAAAGGTGGTTGCTACGAGTACCCTTGGGTTATGTTTGAGATGGATAAAGAGGATGTGACTTGGTCACGTGGAAGTATGAGAAAGAGATTTGATTTGACTAGAGATGGTCGAAGAAGTTTTAAAAAGGGGTTTTACTCTAAACTGTTTTCAAAAAGGGTTTTATCAAGGATATGGAGATATCCCGATTTTCTAAAAGGAGCCATGTTTTCAAAACTCTTTATCAAAAAAGATGTAGAGATGCCAGTTTAGTCTCTTCAAAAACAACTATAGTGTAGAGCTATCTCGCCACGGCCAAATATGCATTATCCTTGTTTAACTTATCTTGGTTGTCTTGCGAGTACATACAAAAGTACTCACGGCTTTGTCCCTGGCTATTTACTTGGCCAGATTGTAGATGTTAAGAAGTGACAAAGGTGCTGACGTCTATGCGAGCTAGGTCGTCTCCCAGTTAGTCGCATGTAGGTTAGGGCATGACATGGGCTCTGCGCTTGAAGACTTCTGCTATTCATGTTGTATCACCATAAGGGCATTAATGTAAGTACTTGTTTTTGTTCTTTATGGATGTTGCAATGATACTAGTCGGTTATGCTCATGGATCAATGATCATGGGAATGTGAATTGCATGCATAACGGGCATTCTCGGACCGTAAATCTGGGGTGCTACACATATTCTGTTGCTGGGTACTTAGGCCATTGCAGTTTATGAATTGTGTTGTCTTGCATGACATTTCACACCAACCATTCGGTATCCAATACCCAAGAACCACATTGTTTTAACAAGTGAAGAATACAGCCATAACATGTAGATCTTCTATATACCCAAGATGGACAATTCAAGTCTTTCCTTTTTTGCCAAATATTTCTGAGGTTCTCTTTCAGCATGTCCTTTCCCTTTTAAATGAATCTATCAACATCAACATTGGTTCCATGCACATGACACATAGTCCAAAGTGTGTATAGTCAAATACTAATACCTTTGGACTTGCACTTTGAAGTAGATCGCCATCATGAAATGTTTGACGTTCTTTCAAAATCCATTATTTAGTAATCTTTTAGCGTAGTAAACATTTTACCTACACATTCTATTCATCCTTATCATGACAACTTTCATGGTCAAGCTACCATAGCTTATAAAGGAGAATCGCGAGTATAATGTTGCTTTCCAAATTTTTTGGGAGGATTAGGATGTCTAGCATCTCCAACCTTTTCATATTCTCATCAAATATGAGAACATATATTTTGCCAAATTATACTCTATCATGTTGCAACCAAAACATTTTTTCAGGTATCGCAATATCTTCCACAAATGATGGTTTCTGAAACAATTCTTTCAGCTCCTAGATAACCTTGATATTAAAACAATCTTTTTAATATCAAGAATCATGGAGGCAAACATGATATTTAGATACTAACACTAGAATTTTTACTCTTGATTTAATACTACTTATTAAACGTCATGGAGTAAATAGAGTTTGCCAAAAGTTTTCAATAGGACTTTTAAACTTTAGATTGACACTATAAAAAAGATACCATTTCATAAAGTAACTATCCAGAATTCTATAGTTCTATTATCTCAATTATAACTAAGTGTACAATGGTGAACGGATGCCAATGACTACAACAATTATGCAAATTCACTTCGATTTAATTTATGATAAATTATGTTCAACTTTAATCATATTATTATTCGAACTCCCACTGAAAACATCCCTCGAGTCATTTTGGTGACTACACGAACCAAATCCGCTACACCAAGTGTGATCATCATGAGAGAATATGTAGCTTTAAAGGCGAACAATCAACATCTTCATCATATCATCCACTTGACTCATGCTTTAACTTTCGGTATTCCGTGTTCCGAGGCCATGTCTGTACATGCGAGGATCGTCAAGATTAACCTTAGTATCCGCATGTGCAAATATGGCTTGCACCTGTTGTATGTACACGTAGAATCTATCACACCCAATCATCACGAGATGCTTCGAAACGACGAGTCTTAGCAACGGTTCCTACTAAGTATGAACACTTTATTACTTGATATTTAGTGAGAGGGATCATCTTATAGTTCTACCGTCATGATCTAAGCAATACAAGATGCATAAAAAGGATTAACATCATATGCAATTCATAATATGTGATATGATATGGCCTTTCTCCTTTTTCCTTTGATCTCCATCTCCAAAGCACGGACATGATCTCTATCATCACCAGCGTGGTGTCAAGGTCAGTGGCGCCGCTTCATGGTTGTCCATCACCAATAACAACTATTACAACTACTTGGAATAAAACTATTACATGATGAATAGACACACATGTCTTAACGAATTAAAAGGCAACCATTAGGATCCTTCCAGTTGCCATATTACAATAAGGATCATTGCATATATCAAATATAATCACAATCACATCATGGCCATATCATATCACATGCCCCTGCAAACAACAAGTTAGGCGCCTCTAATTTTCTTTGCATGTTTTACGTGGCTTGGGGCTTTCGAATAAGAACCATTCTTACCTACGAACATGAACCACAACGCTGATACAAGTGTTGTCAAGTGCCCATTGTAAATTTAATCTTAACTATGGTGGGAGAGACAGACACCCGCAAATCCACATGTGCAATACAAGTTGCACGTTGAGCGTGGAGGAAGTCTCAAGTGTGATGACATGTAAGATTAGACCGGGCCGCGTCATCCCACCATCCCGCAAGATGCAAAGTACACGAAAAGAAATCGACAACAAGAGCATCAACACCCACAAAACCATTGTGTTCTACTCGTGCAACAGATGTACGCATAGATTCGGCTCTAATACCACTTTAGGGTTTGTTGCATGGAAAACAAAAAAATTCTATCGCAAGAACACATAAAACCAAGATCCAATCTATGGCAAAGCCAAGATCTAATCCATGAGATAGGTGCAATGAGATTGGAGAGAACTAACAGTTGAAGATCCAAAGCATTTAATGAGATAGGATCTCGTGGTTGGTGTAGTCGATCACTTGCCGATATCAAGATCGCGATGACGATCCTTCTGGCGCCATGTTCCGGCAGTGCTTCCGCACTCGGTCAGACGTATGTTGTCGATGAGGACCTTCCTCTCCCTATTCTGGCGGGCAACGGAGGTAGTATATCCCCTCGAAATCCCAGAAACACCATGGCGTGGTGGTGGTGGTGGAGGAGAAGAATTCTGCAGGGCTTCGCCTAAGCCGGAGCAGGAGGTGGAATAGGGAGAGGGGCGGCGGCTAGGGTTAAGGTGAGGGGGCAAGGGTGCACCACCACCCATCCTTATATAGATGGGGGGTGCGGTCAGGGTTCCTAGCCCTGGCTGTGTCCTTACCCAACTCGGCGGCCAAGGGGGAGAGGTGGCAACTTGTCCTCAAGTTTCCCCTTACCAAATTAGGGTTTTGCCCCTTCTTCCCTTGTGGTGGACGGTTTGACCCTTTGGGTCATGGTGCTACTGGCCCATGGCCCCCGTAGCATACCCTCGGCCCATGTGGCCCCTCTCGGGGTGGCGGACCCGCTGGTGGTCCCTCTAGAATAATCTAGAAGCTTACGGTCAAAGCACCAAAAACATTTCCAAACCCTAGAAAATGACTTTCCTTATATGAATCCTATTCTCTGGACCATTCTAGATCTCCTCATGATGTCCTGGATCCGATTCGAGACTCCGAACAAAATTCGGTCTCCAATTCACATTCCATATCTACTTAAACAACATTGATTCCTTAACCGTGTCACCCTACGGTTCGTAAACTATGCAGTCATGATCGAGACACCTCCCTAATCAATTACCAATAGCGGTACCTGGAGATCCATAGTGGCTCCCACATATTCAACGATCACTTCTTAATCGAATGAACCATTCACATACGATACCGATCCTTTTTTTGCATGATACTTTACTTATCCGACGTTTGATCGTCAGTACTCTGTACCTAGTTCAACCACGTTACCGAGAAGTACTCTTTACTCATTCCGTGATATGACATCGCTTGTGACCTAGTCACATGCTTGCAAGCCAATTGGATGACATTCCACTAAGAGGGCCCAGAGTATATCTATCCGTCATATGGATGGACAAATCGCACTCTTGATCCATGCGCTTCAACACATACTTTCAGAATACCCAATGCCACCTTTATAACCATCCAGTTACAGAAGTGTCTTTTGATGTAATCAAAGCACTCATCTGGTGATGGTGATTAACATGATCTCATGGTTGAAGTATTAGGTAACTATGTATTTGAAAGCTTATAGAAAAATGAACTTAATGACTTTGTCTTATGCTATGCTTACTTTGGGTGTGTGTCCATCACATCATTCTCCTAATGATATGACCTTGTTATTAATAACATCCAATGTCCATTATCAGGAAACCATGATCATCTATTAATCAACAAGCTAGTTTAACAAGAGGCTTACTAGGGACTCTTTTATGTTTACAAAACACACAAGTATTAATGTTTCCTTTTCATAAAATTATAGCATGGGATGTAAACATTTATCATAAACACAAAGATATAATAATAACCACTTTATTATTTCCTCTTGGGCATATCTCCAACATATAGGGCTTTAGACAATAGATAATTTACCTTCAGCTCCTCGACACTCAAATACTTGTCGAATTGTACTATGGTGATCCCCTGCACTTGGGGGTTATCACTTTGCCATTCTCCAAGATTCCTTGACCAATGATAAAATGATTCACATTGGCTCCTATGAGACCGACAAGGATGCATGGTATTCTCTTGAACGTGTCTATCTTGGAAATAAGAGTATTCAAAGCTCCAAGTTGAAATAAATACACTATGAAGCCATTGCCTTTTTTGGGAAGTAAGATGAGACTCCCGAAGAGCTATATCGACGGGTTACCGCTCTATCTATTAGGATGATTGACCATGGGAGAAAGGATGTTGATGACAAGTGGATCTAGCACAAGTTCATGCAATCCATCTTGCCCTTCTTAAGAGACTTCACCAACAATATTCGCTCAACAGCGGATTTATATGCCATGACTTCAAATGAAGTGCTAAGTGATATTGTGTCTCTTGGAATCATCGACAAGATCTCCGATGATTCTCTTTCTCATGCTCGGAGGATGGATTCTTCTACCCTTGCTTTGAAGGCCAAGGCCCAAGTCTATGAGGAAGAATATGATGGCTTGGAGGTGGTAGGAAGTGATGCCGAAGACATAAAGTGTGCCTTGCATGAGCATCTAGCTCTAGCCGCAAGGACCTTTTGGAGGAATCAAGGAAAGGGCAATGCCTCAAGTGTCAACCCAATAAACTCAAGGCCCAAGTTCAGATCATGCTTCAATTTCCACTTTGTTGCCGAATTCCCATATGAGAAGAGAGAAGACCATGGAGGAAGGATTTTGTTGAAATTCAAGTACAATACCACTTCATCAAGAATGTCCAAAAATAGGACTTTGGAAACAAGAATTTCCCAAACAAGAAGGAACCACAAAAATATGTGTTGATGGTTCATGAGAATATGAGGAAACTCAAGAGGATGAGAGTGATGATGAAGATGAAGAGATTGTGGGGGTGGTTTCCAATGACACAATTTCTACCGCTTTCGCTACCCCAACCACTTCCTCCTCTACCTCAACCACTTCACCGCCATCTCTCTTTGTCTCTCCCAATGATAACAAGAACGTCACCAAGTCCACACGCCTGATGGATAAAGCCTCTGTGGTAACTCCTAAATCCTCTACTCTATCTCTCTCTTGATGCCCCTTCATGTGATGATGAGATGAGTCTCGAGATTAAGAAGGAAGTGGTGGAGTCCACTAGCTTCTTAACTAACTTGGAAGGTGAAGTTAATATTTGCGTTGAGTCCCACATGAGTCAACTAGGTGAATCAGGCTATATCATTGATAAAATAAATGACACCATCTCAAAGAAGTTTGGGCATGCACATGAGGCCGCCTGTAAGGTTCCCAACCTTTAATAAGGTAGATATCCCTCTGTTTACAATGCTAGTCCCTAGATCAATAGCTAGCATCCATAGTTAAGATGTCATATCAAGAAACAAAGGTCATAATACAACTTTATAACCAGGAATAAAATAATTCATTATATCTTACATAGCTTATTTGGCTATCTCATTACAATGCAGCAGAATATCTATAAAGCATGGAGTCCTTCATCTTCAAAGTGCCACAAGCAATCATGTTGGTTGTAGACTTGCAATCCTATTCAACACACTTCACTAACATCAAACAAACCTGCAACATAATAAGTTGCAGCCACAAGGGTCAATACATTTGAATTGTATTGGCAAGTTTCACTACTATGTAGAAATAAGTGGATCCTATCATTACATGCATATTTGGCTAAGTAGGGTTTAGGCTCATTTGCAGAAAGCAATATAGTTTTATCCTATCTTTTCAAAATAGTTTTGATCTTTTGTCAAATCTTTCTGAACTCCTTGGAAAACTCCAAGTGCTTCTAATCCCTTGTTGTCACCTTCAAGTTATACTTTGAGAAATTGGAATGTCGAGACCTTCCATAGCTTCACGCCTTAGTTGCTCAGTATTGTCCATAACCAGGACACGACAAAGTACTTAGAATTTTGATCTTCTGCAGAAGTTGTACACTTTACCCACATGACACAATCTCGTCTTGACGCCACCAGTGGCCGCTGGATAAGTACTCACTCAATGGAGTACCGGCAGATCGAGAATGTGACAAAGTCTTTCCATATAAGTCCTCCCAATACACAATGCTATCTTGTCAACCAGGCACCAAGGTAGGGATTTATTTCCCTTACAGAATTCTAGTTAACCTGAAGATGCTAATGCATGGGTCTTCCACTATGTAGTTGACTAAGACAGAGCCCATTTAGCATGTGGCTGTACACGGAAGCCACTGTAGGAGAAACATGTTCAATCTCTAAGTCCCTGGGTGGTTTTCTTCTAGTGCACACACAAAAAGATAGCCATGTAAACATGGTTCCCTTTGTTGCCACCTTGTCCAAAACTTGAGTATCCTTGTCCACCCAGGTGGTTTATTGAGTACTTGTTTTATTATATAAAACATATATCTTTTCAACACTTCATATAGTCATATCATGTATCCCATCCCAAATATATAGCAAGGCTAAGCATACTACAACTACAATGTTTTCACTAAGGAAAATATAAGGGTATCCTACTAGGATTTAGCATAGCATAAAATATAGTAGTCCTTTCCATGCATGTTACAAAAATCCACTATGTGTAATGAAAATAGTAGGACATGGATGATAGTGTCACTTTCCTTTTTAGTAGAGAATGATGGTTCACTTCTTGATCTTGCAAATATCACACTCTTCTAACTTCCCTACAATTCAATGAAGCAAACACATTTTCAAACCAACATTCAAACAATTTTATCACACATAAAATAACAAAAACAAGGTCATGCATGCAAGCATGCAAAAGATAGTTTTATTTGGAAAAGTGGTTTATACTAGGCTCTAGACATTTTAAAGCTCAAAGTGGTCATTTACTAAAGTGGTAAATCCATTTGCAAAAGGTTTTATCTCATATACCAAATATTATGCTAAGGTGAAATTTTATGTAGTTGAAAATATCTTTTAGCAAAGCAATAACTTTATATGGTTCATAAAATATGTTCTTAATCTCAAAACTTGGTGTTTAGGGTCAGAAGGGTTGAATCAAAACATTTCCCAAAGGCCTTACTCAAAAATCAATTCTAAACCAAAAACAATATTTTTATTTGACTAGAAATGTGCTAACTCAAATATTTATTCCTTAACTTCAAAAAATACATTTTTAAATCCATAAGTTGGTTCTATGGTTAGTAGGTTCAAAAAAAACATTTTGCAAAGATTTCATCTCAAAAATATATCTAGAACAATTTTTATATTCAAATTATGCCTACACATGTTTCTACAAATTCAACCAATTTCCCAGAAGCAAAACATTAAACAAAGTGCATGGTTGCAAAGTACTTGTTCTGCTGAATCCATTGATATAAAATTTGCAAAATTTGGACGTGTAGATTTAAAGTTATGAATTTTACAAGTTTGCAAATCTAATAGATCAAATTTCTATTTTTAAATCAGCCTCTGGACACATGGCTCAATCTAATTGGCTGGTACCATTTCGTGCGGATTGAGCTCTTTGGACCGCAGGATTTAAGTGAGATCGTGTGGCACAGAGACACTCGTACCTCTTCGTTTAAAGATTCTATCTAAGCCAGCAGATGGAGATCTAACGGTGCAAAACAAATTGACCTAAATTGAGCGGCTCTGGCGGCGGCGCTCTGGCGTGGTCGTTGTCGATGATGCATGACGCGAGAAAGAATGGGAGGGGCTCACCATGTTCGCCTTGACGTGCTGATGCTCAACTTGTTCACGAGGAGGCAGGGGGCGGATGGGGACGAAAGTAATTGCTCGCCGGAGTTGCTCTCTGGCTCGGGCTCGCATGGTTGTCGACGGGGGCGAGGCTACAGGTCACCCTAAGGTAAGATAAAGGCATGGTTAGACGCGTACGGCATCAGGGATCATGGGAGCATCAACGAGAGGGTTCGAGGTGGTTGGTACTCATTGGGAAAACTCGCCGGAGGAAATGGCAGACGGCAGTGGTGCTTGGTGTCGAGGTTGTAGACATTCTGGAGCAGGCGCAGCCAAGCGGTTGGCACTGGGAGATGCGCCAGGAGATGGGGAGCAGGCTAGCATGCAGTGGAAGGCGAGGGGCGGTTGCAGTTCGCCGGAATCCGCCGGAGAACATGTCGGAGACAGAGAGGCTTGAGCTCGCAATTCGCGCAGCCTGGTGGAAGAGAAGGTGGGGTGAGCGAGGGAAATGAGAGAGGAGAGGCAGGCATTTAAGTACGCGTGGTCGGGGGCGAGATTAACGCAGACAATAACTCGAATTCATCGCCGGAGTTACTCGGCTGGGAACGGCAGCGAGGATCCGGTCGCGAGGTTAATGACGCTGCGCTGGCCAGTGGGTCCCGTTCGTCAGCGAGAGAGAGAGGGGCGTGGGGTCCACTGATCAGCGACTCAGCGGGTGCACGCGTGGGTGGAAAACATTTCGCGAGTGGGGAGAGCTAGTTGGGCTGGACTGGGCTTGCTGGGCTGTCCATATGGGCTGCTTCGTTTCTCTTTTTTTTATACTGATTGCTTTTTCTTTTTCTGTTTTGAATTTCTGTTTTGATTTTATTTCAAACAATTCAAAAACCATTTGAATTCAAACCACCACCAAACTTTAGGTATAGTTTAATTCTGTTTAACAACATAATTCAAAGTCCAAAATAAAATAATTCTTTTATTCTTTTAGGATCTATTAATAATTAAATAAATAGACATTAGTCTTTATTTCCAATAGGATTAAATTTATTTTAAAACTCTATTTGAAATCTAATTAATACCAAAACCTTTTCAGTAGGTTTTATTTGAAAAACTAAAACACTTGGAATTTCTATTTTAAAAACTTTAATAAGTTTTAATGTTTATTTGAAAGGGAAAAAGCCTTTACTTAAATAAAATTGGATAATAACAAATCCTCATGGTTTTATTTAAATAAACCTTTACTATTTTTATCAAACAAAATATTTTATTTTAAATGCTTGGCCAAGATTAATTTGGCTCTTTAAAATAATTCTTATTTAATAATTCCATCTTTGCTTATCAAAACCATATCTTTTTATTTAAAGATCCAAAAATAGTGAATCCAACTATTATAGCTATATTATTTATTTATCTTTTTAAATCACTTTAGGATTCTATTGGATCAAAATAGGTTTTGATTTTTCCATTTGGAATCAAAAAGTTTCTTCTCACCCTAAATTTCAACAAATTTTTATTTTTTTATTTATTTTTCACATTTAAAAATTTGGAAAATTTTGGGATGTGACAGGCTACCACCCTTAAAAGAAGTCTCGTCCCAAGATTTGGGAAGGCTAGGGTTACAAGTTGGCTTCAAGGCAACTAGGGTACTACCACCCTTAAAAGAAAATTTCATAGGGTTGCATTGATGGTTCACTTGACTATGGGTTCAACACTTGATATCCAGACAAGGAATCCTTATTTGACTCAACTGAATTAACTAATTCCTGACATCCACTTCTTCTATCTCTTCGAAGTTTCCATCCATGTCAATGTGGTTCACATGTCCTTTCTGGGTCACATTGGAGTCATTTCCATTGGCTCTTCTAGCATCCTTTTTCTTTTTCTTCTCATGACAGTCTGATGCATAGTGTCCAAGTTCCTTACAATTATAGCACTACAACTGGCTAATATCTTTCTTCCTGAAAGTGTCATGGTGGTTCTGACCAAGGTCATATCCATTGTCAGTATTATTTCCATTAGTATCATTTCCATTGTTGTTGTGGTGATACTGATGTGGTTCAGAATCTTCATTGCTCTTTTTGAATGAACGCTTATTTTGTGATGATCCTGAGTGATACTTGAGTTTATGCTTCCTCTTTCTATTCTCTACTTGATTCATCTTGTTTTCCAAGATGGTGGCTTTGTCACATAGTGATTGATAAGTTGGGACATAGGCAACAGCTAGCTGCAGGTTCAACTCATCATTAAGTCCTTCAAGAAATTTCTCCTTTCTCTTAGCATCTATATCAACCTCATCCGGTGCATAGCGTGCCAGATTGTTAAATTCTTCAATGTACTCAGCCACACTGAGGTGACGTTGTTTCAGATTGTGGAATTCCTTTTTCTTCAAGTGCATCACTCCAGATGAGATGTGAGCTGTATGGAAACCATCATCAAAAATAGCCCAAGTCACATCCTCAAGAGGAGTGGTAATCTGAAAGTTGTCCCACCATGTTGCTGCTGGTCCTTCAAGTAGAAATGCTGCAAACCTAACCTTTTCTTCGTCGGTGCAGCCAACAGTCACTAAGTCCTTATTCACCGAACGTAACCAGTCATTGGCTAACATTGGGTCAGTTCTTCCAGAGAACCTTGCAGGTCTTAGTTTCAGAAACCTGGTGAGCATATCATGTGCCGGAGGATTATCCTGATTGTTGTTGTTGTTGATGTTGTTGTTGTTCTGATTCTGTATGAACGTGGTTATCGTCTGCATCAGTTGCGTCTGAGCTGTCATCATCTGCTGGATCTTAGGAGTGATGTTGTTGTTTTGGTTGGGGTTGGCACGACGAGGAGGCATCTGTTGGTTTGATAGGGATAAGTATTGACATATAGACCTATGGAAGTTCTAACACACAATCTCAAAACAACCAAGTTCAATCAAACAATCAATCAATCAACAAGCAACTATTGACTTAACAACTTATGAGCTTAATTCATGAGTTGAAGGGAACAACAAGTTTTCTTGAATTAATTAACTTGGTATGGTCATACCTTATAGGTCAATATGTTCCATACACTAACATGATATCAATATTTTGGTGGGCAATATATTGTCTCTTGGTTCTCACTTGTAGTCATTAGTGAAATCCTTGGTGAAACTAAAATTGAAGTCATTGGTCATGGTGAAGGCTTTGTCCATCAAGAAGAAAAGGGAGAGGTGTAGAATCAAAACCAAAAGGTTGAGGAAAGAGTTTACAAGATTGTTTGTAAATAAGTTTTTTTGGAACAAACACAACTCCTATTTTTCTAAGGGGTTTTGTCCAATCCTAGGGTTACAATCCTACAGGCAACACAGTGCTCTGATACCATCTGTAAGGTTCCCAACCTTTAATAAGGTAGAGATCCCTATATTTACAATGCTAGTCCCTGGATCAATAGCTAGCATCCACAGTTAAGATGTAATATCAAGAAACAAAGGTCATAATACAACTTTATAACCAGGAATAAAATAATTCATTACATCTTACATAGCTCATTTGGCTATCTCATTACAATGCAGCAGAATATCTATAAAGCATGGAGTCCTTCATCTTCAAATTGCCACAGGCAATCATGTTGGTTGTAGACTTGCAATCCTATTCAACGCACTTCACTAACATCAAACAAACATGCAACATAATAATTTGCAGCCACAAGGGTCAATACATTTGAATTGTATTGGCAAGTTTCACTACTATGTAGAAATAAGTGGATCCTATCATTACATGCATATTTGGCTAAGTAGGGTTTAGGCTCATTTGTAGAAAGCAATATAGTTTTATCCTATCTTTAAAAAAATAGTTTTGATCTTTAGTCAAATCTTTCTAAACTCCTTGGAAACTCCAAGTGCTTCTAATCCCTTGTTGTCACCTTCAAGTTTTACTTTGAGAAATTGGAATGTCGAGACCTTCCATAGCTTCAGGCCTTAGTTGCTCAGTATTGTCCATAACCGGGGACACGGCTAAGTACTTAGAATTTTGATCTTCTATAGAAGTTGTACACTTTACCCACATGACACAATCTCGTCTTGACACCACCAGTGGCCGCTGGATAAGTACTCACCCAATGGAGTACCGGCAGATCGAGAATGTGACAAAGTCTTTCCATAGAAGTCCTCCCAATACACAATGCTAGCTTGTCAACCATGCACCAATGTAGGGATTTATTTCCCTTACACAATTCTAGTTGACCTGAAGATGCCAATGCATGGGTCTTCCAGTATGTAGTTGACTAAGCCAGAGCCCATTTAGCATGGGGCTGTACACGGAAGCCACTGTACGAGAAACATGTTCAATCTCTAAGTCCCTGGGTGGTTTTCTTCTAGTGCACACATAAAAAGATAGCCATCTAAACATGGTTCCCTTTGTTGCCACCTTGTCCAAAACATGAATATCCTTGTCCACCCAGGTGGTTCATTGAGTACTTGTTTTATTATATAAAACATATATCTTTTCAACACTTTATATAGTCATATCATGTATCCCATCCCAAATATATAGCAGGGCTAAGCATACTACAACTACAACGTTTTCACTAAGGAATATATAAGGGTATCCTATTAGGATTTAGCATAGCATTAAATATAGTAGTCCTTTCCATGCATGTTACAAAAATCCACTATGTGTAATGAAAATAGTAGGACATGGATGATAGTTTCACTTGCCTTTTTAGTAGAGAATGATGGTTCACTTCTTGATCTTGCAAATATCTCACTCTTCTAACTTCACTATAATTCAATCAAGCAAACACATTTTCAAACCAACATTCAAACAATTTTATCACACATAAAATAACAAAAACAAGGTCATGCATGCAAGCATGCAAAAGATAGTTTTATTTGGAAAAGGTTTTATCTCAAAGTGGTCAGTTACTAAAGTGGTAAATCCATTTGCAAAAGGTTTTATCTCATATACCAAATACTATGCTAAGGTGACATTTTATGTAGTTGAAAAATATCTTTTAGCAAAGAAATAACTTTATATGGTTCATCAAATATGTTCTTAATCTCAAAACTTGGTGTTTAGGGTCAGAAGGGTTGAATCAAAACATTTCCCAAAGGCTTTACTCAAAAATCAATTCTAAACCAAAAACAATATTTTTATTTGACTAGAAATGTGCTAACTCAAATATTTATTCCTTAACTTCACAAAATACATTTTTAAATACATAAGTTGGTTCCTATGGTTAGTAGGTTCAAAACAAACCATTTTGCAAACATTTCATCTCAAAAATATATCTAGAACAATTTTTATATTCAAATTATGCCTACACATGTTTCTGCAAATTCAACCAATTTTCCGAAAGCAAAACATTCAACAAAGTGCATGGTTGCAAAGTACTTGTTCTTCTGAATCCATTGATATAAAATTTGCAAAATTGGGACGTGTAGATTTAAAGTTATAAATTTTACAAGTTTGCAAATCTAATAGATCAAATTTCTGTTTTTAAATCAGTCTCTGGACACGTGGCTCAATCTAATTGGCTGGTACTGTTACGTGCGGATTAAGCTCTGTGGACTGCAGGATTTAAGTGAGATCGTGCGGCACAGAGACACTCGTACCTCTTCGTTTAATGATTCTTTCTAAGCCGCCAGATGGAGATCTAACGGTGCAAAACAAATTGACCTGAATCGAGCGGCGCTGGCGGCGGCGCTCTAGCGTAGTCGTTGCCGATGATGCATGACGCAAGAAATAATGGGAGGGGGCTCACCGTGTTCGCCTTTACATGCTGATGCTCAACTTGTTCACGAGGAGGCAGGGGGCACACGGGGACGAAAGTAATTGCTCGCCGGAGTTGCTCTCTGGCTCGGGCTCACACGGTTGTCGACGGGGGCGAGGCTACAGGTCACCCTAAGGTAAGATAAAGGCATGGTTAGATGCGTACGGCATTAGGGATCATGGGAGCATCAACGAGAGGGTTCGGGGTGGTTGGTACTCACTGGGAAAACTCACCGGAGGAAATGGCAGACGGCAGTGGTGCTTGGTGTCGAGGTTGCCGACGTTCTAGAGCAGGTGCAACCAAGCGGTTGGCACTGGGAGATGCGCCAGGAGATGGGGAGCAGGCTGGCGTGCAGTGGATGGCGAGGGGCGGTTGCAGTTCGCCGGAATCGGCTGGAGAACACGTCGGAGACAGAGAGGCTTGAGCTCGCAATTCGCACAACCTGGTGGCAGAGAAGGCGGGGTGAGCGTGGGGAATGAGAGAGGAGAGGCAGGCGTTTAAGTACGCGTGGTCGGGGGCGAGATTAACACAGACAATAACTCGAATTCATCACCGGAGTTACTCGGCTGGGAATGGTAGCGAGGAACCGGTCGCGAGGTTGATGACGCTGCGCTGGCCAGTGCGTCCCGTTCGTCAGCGATCGAGAGAGAGAGAGGGGCGTGGGGTCCACTGATCAGTGACTCAGCGGGTGCGCGCGTGGGTGGAAAATGTTTCGTGAGTGGGGAGAGCTAGTTGGGCTGGACTGGGCTTGCTGGGCTGGCCAGATGGGCTGCTTCGTTTCTCTTTTTTTATACTGATTGCTTTTTCCTTTTCTGTTTTGAATTTCTGTTTTGATTTTATTTCAAACAATTCAAAAACCATTTGAATTCAAACCACCACCAAACTTTAGGTATAGTTTAATTCTGTTTAACAACATAATTCAAAGTCTAAAATAAAATAATTCTTTTATTCTTTTAGGAACTATTAATAATTAAATAAATAAACATTAGTCTTTATTCCCAATAGGATTAAATTTATTTTAAAACTCTATTTGAAATCTAATTAATACCAAAACCTTTTTAGTAGGTTTTATTTGAAAAATAAAACACTTGGAATTTTTATTCTAAAAACTTTAATATGTTTTAATGTTTATTTGAAAGGGAAAAAGCCTTTACTTAAATAAAATTGGATAATAACAAATCCTCATGGTTTTATTTAAATAAACCTTTACTATTTTTATCAAACAAAATATTTTATTTTAAATGCTTGGCCAAGATTAATTTGTCTCTTTAAAATAATTCTTATTTAATAATTCCAACTTTGCTTATCAAAACCATATCTTTTTATTTAAAGATCCAAAAATAGTGAATCCAACTATTATAACTTTATTATTTATTTATCTTTTTAAATCCCTTTAGGATTCTATTGGATCAAAATAGGTTTTGATGTTTCCATTTGGAATCAAAAAGTTTCTTCTGACCCTAAATTTCAACAAATTTTTTATTTTGTTTATTTATTTATTTTTCACATTTCAAAATTTGGAAAATTTTGGGATGTGACACCGCCATGGACATAGCCTCCCTATCTAATGCTCTCGAGGAAGAGCATTGTAAAAGAGTCATTCTTGAAGGGACCAATATTTCTCATGAAGAATCTTTTAACTTGAATGTCTCAAAACTTACTAAGGAACATGACCATGCTCTTGACTTAAGTAAAGTTCTTCAAAAAATAAAAGCTTGAGTTTGTGGTTGGTCATGCTAGACTAAATGAAGAGTTTGAGAAACTCAATAAGGACCATGAGGCACTATTGAGAAAATTCTATATTCTCTCAAAGTCTCATTAATAACTTCAAACTCAAGTGACTAAAGAAAGTTCAATCATGTCAACTAGTGTTGCTTCATGTTCTACTAAAACTTGGTGTGAGCATGGAGATCTTATTGAGGAGAACAATAGGTTGAAGGCCACAGTTGACAAAGGTCTTGTCTCGTGCATACAAGGTGAGAAAATTCTAAATTCCCTTTTGAGAAATCAAAGGGACAATGTTACCAAGGAAGGACTTGGATTTGCACCCAAGACCAAGAAGAAGAACAAGGGCAAGAAAAATCATAAGAATGAGCCTACTCCCTCTTCCAAATTTTTTACCTTCATGAAGAAGGTGGAGAAGGAAAAAGATAAGGAACAATGTGTCCTTAAGGATGGTTATGAACCACCTCATAGTGAATTTACGGGAAAATATAATCCATCCTATGTCCTTATGAAATCTTATGATGGTCATGTCTATGCTAAATCTATAGGAACCTCTTATGGTGATTATTACCATTGGCGCATTTGGGTTCCTAAGATACTTGTGACTAACAAAAGAGGACCGATCCATCAACGGGTACCTAAGACCAATCATTGATTTCTGTTGTAGGACTATGCTTTTGGTGGAATACAATGGGTGGTTGATATGGTGCCACTAGTCATATGACCGGAAAAAATGAGATGCTCGATGAGATAAAGACAAATTCTTCCAACGTGTGTGTCACTTATGGAGATGGATCAAATTCTAAGGTGCGGGTTTGGGTAAGGTAGTGGTCACACCATATATTTCCATTGTGGATATTATGCTTGTAAAAACCCTTTCATATAATTTAATTTCCGTTCATCAACGTACTCTTATGGGTTTTATATCCTACTTTGACTCCAAGGTAGTGGTTCTCATGTGGAGAAAGACTCTCTCTATAGCCTTTGTTGGGAATGTTGAGAACGCTTTGTATGTGGTAGATTTCGATACGAAACCCACACCTAACATGGCTTGCCTAATGGCTAAAGGTGACGTGAGATGGCTTTGGCATCGCCGTCTTGCCCACGTCAACATGAGGTCTTTGCAAATCCTCCATACAGGTGGTCAGATCCTTGGACTAAAAGATAACGTTCGTTTTGTCAAAGATCGTGTGTGTAGGGCATGTATTGAAGGAGAACTCCATGAGTCGGCCCATCCCCCACTACTACCATCTATTCCAAGGGCATCTTGGAGGTTCTTCACATGGACCTCTTTGGTCCTCCATCCTTTGATAGTATTTAGGGAAGAAGTATTGCTTTGTTATTGTGGATGACTACTCAAGATACAATTGGGTATATTTATTCAATAAGAAGAGTGATACTCAACAAACCGTCATCGAATTTGCGAACGAAGTTCAACGTCAACATAACAAGAAGTTCTTGGCCACTACAAGTGACAATGGTACTAAGTTCAAGAATTTTACATTGGATGCGTTCCTTAGTGATGAGGGGATTAAGCATCAATATTCTACTCCATATAGCCCTCAACAAAATGGTGTGAAAGAATGGAAGAACTGGACCCTTATGGATATGGAAAGAACCATGATTGCGGAGTTCAAGTCTCCTTATAATTTATGGGCTCAAGCTATATCAAACGCTTGTCATATTTCCAACCATTTGTATATCCGCAAGCATTTGTACATGACCCCTTATGAGATACTCACCGACAAGAAACCAAGTATCCAGTACATTCGCTTGTTTGGGTGTAGGTTCTTTATTCTCAAGAAAGGTATCCGGTTATCTAAATTCAAGCCTCGTGCTATTGAAGGTATCTTTTCGGATATGCTTCAGACTATCACACTTATATGGTCTATAACAAGTCCACCGGATAACATAGACCACCATCCAACTGCATCTATGACTATAAGTCCACCTTCAGGTTATCATCCGAACCCCCTCCAGTATTAAGTTGCAAGCAACAGACAACTGCTTTAAGCAAAGTGTGTAAGGTAAATAGTCCACATGTTCCATGAACAAGAGACCATTGTTTTCTCCCTAGTGGCAACAACACATATACAACTAAAGAGATTTCTGTCACTTCCCTTGGAAACTAGAGGCATGAACCCACTATCAAGCATAAATACCCCCTCTTGGAGTCAGTAGCAACTACTTGGCGAAGATAGCTACTAACAACGGAGAGCATGCAAGATCACAAACAAAACAGACATGATAGAATCATAAAGACAAAACCATTAATCAAACCAACATAATAATCTCAATATCCATCGGATCCCCGCAAACATAACATGCATGATTACAAATAGATTAGATCTTGATCATGAACGGAGCTCACAAGATCTATACATGAAAGCACAAAGGAGGAGATACAACCATCTAGCTACTACATGGACCCATAGTCCAAGGTGGAACTACTCACGCATCATACCAGAGAGAGGGCCTCCGGGATGATCTCCCCTTCGGCAGGGTGCCGGGAAGAACTTCAAATTTCCCCCGATCTAGGGACAATGGTGGCGGCGTCTATAGACGGATTCATGGAGATTTGATCAGGTTCTTATGGTTTCTGCATCGGGGGCTTATTATAGGCGAAGGGGGAGGTGAGGCTGCGGCCAGAGGGGTCAAACCCTACCTAGGCGCGGGGTAGGTCCCACCCGCGCCTAGGGGGGTTTAGCCACACTGGCATGCCTCCTCGTCTCCCCTCTGGACTTCTTGTTCCCCACGGAAAGTAATTGACTTTGACGTTTGTCCCGTCCAATTCTGAGAATATTTCCTTACTAACTTTTCTAAAACCAAAAATAGCAGAAAACAGGCATCTGGCAGTGTTGCAACTTGTTAATAGGTTAGTACCAGAAAACATGTAAAAAGCACCTCAAAGTGTAGACAAGTAAAGCAAAGTAGATACTAAACAAGCATGGAGCATCAAAAAATATAGATACGTTTCCAACGTATCACGGGTCAGTTCGAGCCGGATTCCGGCGAAGGACTACAAGACCCTTATGAAATATTTGATCAAGGAAAGAGTGGAACAAAAAGTTCCGGATATCTCCATGAAGATGTTTATGTCCAACCATCCTCTGACTCCGGTAAATATTTTGACTCTGCTTTCGCGTTTTGTCGGTGTTTCTGTTCTATCTTTCTCCGACTCTATTTTCATCGATGACTTTGTCAGCTCGAGAAACTCCCCGAGTCTGAGATAGCTCCACTAGAGGGCTATCTATCAGACGACATGGAGGCGATGGAGGATGATGAGCTATAAGAAGTTCCTGCCTCCGCCTCTAAGAAGAGCAAGGCGAAAGAAGTTCTTATCACTGCTGGTAGCCAAGTGCTGCTAGTAGTTAAAAAGTAAGCATTCTGTATTTTGTTTTTAGTACCTTGTACCTTTATTTCTCTCCAGAACACACATGATATTTGGATTTTCGTGTTATAGAGCTAAAGCAGTTTTGAAGAGTAATACCAAGCCTGACAGCAAACCGGGCAAGCAACTGTGTCAGAAGAAACTTGTCATTTCCCCTGCCATGCCGCCACCGACTACATCCATTCCTCCATTAGCACAGGAAGCTTCCGCCTCTCCTAATGCTGGCAACGTCTCGCAAGCCCTGGTCACAATTGCTGATCAGGGAATGAACAAGGGTGAACCCATCAAGGGTAATGATCCCATGGTAATTTCTACAAGAAGTTTGGATAAAGTGGCCGGCTCTACTGTCTCTGGCCTAAAGAGGAAAAGGAAGGAAGAGATCCTCAGGCTGGCTCAATCCAACCTTGAGAAGCAAACCTTAACCACAGAGGCAACAAGCCAGGAGCAGGAGGATGTCAAGCCGGTTAGCCTTCTGGACCAATTTTTGGTCCAGGATGCTAAGATATAGTGTGGCGAACTCCCAGCGACGGATGTTACCTCCCTCTCCCTTGCCGAGAAGGTGTTTTAGAGCACCAAACTCGCATTTGAGAACTTGCACTTGGAAAACATTATAAGTTTCTGATTCTTCTTTGGATTTATTTTATTATCATATCCTCTATCCCCCAAGCATAAAGTCGGATAAACATCGTTGGATCCGATTTGATGTTTTTAGGTTGCAAAGAACGATGTAGTGTAGTCCCCAAGGATCGTGCTGTATTTTTACTTAGTTAAATTTGCAGCTCGATTCTTAGTAGCCGTCTGATAGTATTTCTGTCTTCTAAACTTATAGAAAATTGCATCTTCCAACAAGGAATTGCTCAAGAACATTTGTAATAAACGCAAGGATATCAAAGCCTTGACATGAGAATTCAATGTTGCAAGTTGAGAAAAATGAAGCAGAAGGTAATTTTTCCCGGCTTCCTTTTTGTCAATTAGCTATTGTCATACGCAAACTTGTTTTGCCCGACTGATATTTTCCCTTTGCAGAACTGTTGTGCGAGTCCAGCAAGATTGTGGAGCAATCCTAGAACTTCATGGTCTTGGAACTAGAAAATGCTGAGCTCCGTGACAAGCTTGAGAAGCTAACCATTGAATCGGAGAAATCCGTAGCCACTATACTAGAGTCAAGCAACCATGAGACTATGAGGCTCGAGAAGCCACTGGCCCTCCGAGACAAACAAGTGGATGATCTTCGGAAGGACCTTGATAGATAGAGGGATCTGGCCAAGGCCACAGAAAGCAAGCTGAATAGCCTCCGCGAGGAGCATGCTCGGTGGAATTATTCTGTGCTAGGTAAGATTTCCGACTTACATTTTACGTTGATTTTTCGAATTTCTTTTCAGTCGAATTTTGAGTTTTGGTTCTTTCCTAGCCTCCCTGAGTATTTCCGACTGTCCTACCTCCGAACCCCGCCTCAAACGCATCAAGCTTGTCATAGATATCTTGGTCGACTTCCGCCAAACTCTTAATGAGGCTGGCGAGTCGGTCAAGCATTCTGAATTGCTCAAGATGTCAGTGCAAGTGGTGAGGGACAAGGCCAAGGAGATTCCGAAGCTTATCAAGGACTGGAAGATCTCCTATGCTAGGACTGCTTCCCATACTGCTCTTACTATGGTGATGAGCCGCCACAGCGAGATGGAAATTTGGCATGTTACCAGAGGTATCACCGAGTATGATGATGAGGGAAACCCACAGGACATCAAGGCAATCAAAGATTCCTGTGTAGGTTATGCTTGCCGTGTGGCGGAGATGACCAACTATATGACGCCATTTTTTGAATCTGTCGCCGTGCCTCCCTCGCCTCAAGAGCCAGAAGATAGCCTTGTAGCTTCCGAGTCTAAGATTCAGGGTGACAACATTGTCGACTCCAGCGCTCCACCTTCTTCATCACCACCACCTGGATCCATAGCATAAACAGTTTTTATGCATTATTCTGAACTTTTCGGCAATGTAATGATGTAAACAATAATTTTATTTGTGCTGGTATGTAAAACAATGATGCTTTTATTATCATAACACTCTTGCTTGTTTATATTTTATGTGTGTGCTAGAAAATTTCTGAAACACTTTTTAGTTTTTGGCCTGTACTTGTTGTTTTATTTGGATCTCTACTTCGTCCCTCTCATGAGCCGGCCAATCTTTAGAACGGAAACTTTTCCAAGCAACGGAGCTCAGTTTCTAAACCAATTTAAACTCGTAAACAAAGCCGGCTTCCAGTACCAGAAATTCATTACTCGAAAAATGCCCGTGTCTAAGCAATCAGATAAAAAACCAAAGCATAGACAATAAATTGAATTTTTTACCCTAAGGTAACTTTTTTTAGATATTAAAAAAAACCACAATGAACATGAGTATAAAGTACTTTCAAGGATTCTGTGATTTTTGAAAATGACATGCTCTTTTGGAAATAAGATGGCAAAAAACTTCTCAAAGATAACAGATGAGGAAACCAATATTTTATTTCACTTTGAACATGTACATATATGATTAGAAGGAAATATAACTAAGAATAGAAGGGACGTAGATGTGTAATATTCCATGGATGGTCAATTTCACCCGGGTCTGTGCTACCGCCAGCTCTCTTTCTCTTTCGAGTATCTGGTCTTTCCTTGATTGGTCTCTTATCAGGTAAATAATACGACCCATTATGCAAAACTCTTTTGATCATAAACGGTGCTTTCCAAATTGGGGAAAGTTTATGCTTTCTTTTTTGCATAAGTCGGAGAACCAAATCTCCTTTTCTGAAAGAGCGCTTTTGAACTCTCTATCTATGATACTTGCGTAACTTCTGCTGGCAGGCTGTAGATCTCTGTGCAGCAACAACATGTACTTATTCGATTATATCGAGATCATCTTGTCGAGAAACATCTGCATCTTCTTCCGTACACGCTTTGACTCGTTGAGACTGATGAATTAGATTGCTTGGAAGAACATCTTCTACATCAAAGACCAAGAAGAAACGAGTTTATCGGGTTGATCTGTTAGGAGTTGTACGTAAGCTCCATATCACAGATGGTAATTCTTTTGCCCAAGCCCCCGCGGCCCGACGAAGCGGTGCCTCGAGACGAGGTCGGAGTCCTTGTAAAATAAGACCGTTAGTTCTTTCGACTTGTCCATTAGCTTTTGGATGTGCGACTAATTCAATATCGTGTCGGATCCCTTGTTCTTCGCAGAATTCAGCAAGTTCTCCCCTGGAAAAATTGCTCCCGTTGTCAGTAATTATTCTGTGTGGATATCTGAATCGGATGATCATGTCCTTAACGTACTTTTTGGTTGTGGCTCCATCGCAACTTGTTACGGGTTTATCCTCAATCCACTTTTTAAATTTGTCCTCCGTCACTAGTAGGTTAGTAAATCCACATTTTGCCGTACGAAATGACCCTACAATATCAAGCCCCCAAACTGCAAATGGCCATGTAATAGGGATTGTTCGCAGCTGTTCAGCTGGAACGTGTGCCTGATGGGCGTACTTTTGGCAGCCTCTGCATGTTTTGAGAAGTTTATCGGCATCCGACTTAGCTGTAAGCTAAAAGAATACGTGTCGAAAATCTTTTGCCACTAAGGATCTGGCCGCAGCATGGTGACCACACTCGCCTTTGTGGATCTCGCGCAAGATTTCCACTCATTATTCTGAATAAATACATCTCTAGAAAACGCCAAAAACACTCTGCTTATAGATCTCACCATTTATTATAGTATAGGCTTTTGCTCGTCGGACGATCTGCCGGCTTAGGACTTTGTCTTCGGGTAATTTTCCATCTATCATGAAATCCGGATAGAGTTTTGTCCAACTGGGAATTACAGCCAGAACTTCTATAAAAGGTTAGTCGGATTTCGTTGGATAGTCCTCATCAACTCCTACTATGGAGGGGACCCTTAGATGCTCTAAACAAGCACCATCCGATACTTGTTTCTTGGCAGAGTCTATCCTTGATAGAGCATCTGCTTCCTCATTTTCTTCTCGAGGGATGTGTTGAACCTTAAAACCCTCGAACGATTTAGATAGTTCATCCACAATAGTTTTGTATGCTGCCATGTGCTGCGTTGCAGACATCGGATACTTGTTGAGAAACTAAATCTGAGTCACCATAACACATGAGTCTTGTTATGCCAATGTTTTTGGCCATGCATATTCCCTGCAGAAATGCTTCATACTCGGCAATATTCTATGTTGTCGTAAAGTGTATTTGCAACACATAGAACAGCTTATCTCCTTGGCGTGATTTGAGCACCACGCCGGCCCCCGAGCCTCCTCGTGCATTTGATCCGTCAAAGTGAAGGGTCCAAAATTCCGAGTCTGGAGGGCTTTTGTTTTCTGCCGTCTCTGTCCAATCAACGACAAAGTCGGCCAGTATTTGGAATTTGATTGTTGTACGCGGCTTGTACTCATTGTGGAAAGCTGCAAGCTCTATTCCCCACTTTGCGACATGTCATGTAGCATCGCGGTTATTGATTGTGTCTCGCAGGGGAGCGGTGCTCACCACTGTGATCTTGTGCTCTTGAAAATAGTGGCGTAGTTTTCTGGATGCAAAGAACACTACATAGGCTAGCTTTTGATGATGTGGATACCGTTGTTTCGATTCTATCAGGACCTAACTTAGTTAATAAGTTGTACGATGCACCTTGTGCCCGTGGCCTTTTTCCTCGTGCTCCACTAATGTTACCACACGAATGACCTTATTGGTCGCTGCAATGTAGAGTAACATAGGCTCCTGAGGTTCTGGCGCTGCGAGCACTGGTGCGTTTGAAACTAGGTCTTTCAAACTTTGCAGAGCATTTTTCGGCTTCCTTGGTCCAGACAAACTTGTCGGTTTTGTTCAAGAGTTTGTATGAAGGTGTGGCTCTTTCGCCGAGCCGGCTGACGAACCGACTCCCTGCTCCAATGCAACCAGTGAGGCGTTGCACATCCTTCAGGCGAGTCAGCCTGGTAATGTTGAGTATAGCCTTGATTTTTTCCCGGTTCACCTCTATGCCTCGCTCTGAGATGATGAAACCTAGCAATTTTTCGGCTGGAATTCTAAAGAAACGCTTCTTCGGATTTAGCATCATATTAAATTTTTGTAGACTAGCAAATGTTTCCTCCAAATCAGAAATTAAAGTTCCCTTCTTTTTGGACATAATTGCTATGTCGTCTACGTATACGTGGGCGTTGCGTCCGATTTGGTCGTTGAGACAATGTTGCATAGTATGTTGATATGTTGCTCATGCGTTCTTTAAGCCAAAATGCATAGTTTTGTAGAAGAATGTTCTGAAAGGAGTGACGAAAGACTTCTTAATTTGATCCGATTCTTTCATCGGTATTTGGTGATATCCGGAATATGCGTCGCGAAAATAGAGTAGTTCCGAACCTGCCGTTGAGTTGATAACTTGATCGATTCTTGGCAAAGGGAACGAGTCTTTTGGGATTGCCTTGTTCAAAGCGGTATAATCAACATACATCCTTAAATCAATGATGTCCTTTTTAGGGAAGAGTATAGGATTTGCCACCCAATCTGTATGGATGACCTCTGTTATGAATCCGGCTAACTCTAGTCGGGCTAATTGCTTGGCTATCGCTTTACGCTTTTCATCACCAAACCGTTGTAAGGACTTTTTGACAGGTTTAGCGTCAGGGTACACATTAAGAGAGTGTTCGGCAAGTTCCCAAGGTACTCCATTAATGTCAGAAGGATGCCATGCGAAGATGTGACTATTAGCTTTGAGGAACTCGATGTTTGAGATATGCCCTAGAGGGAATAATAAATGTAGTTATTATTATATCTTTGTGTTTATGATAAATGTTTACATTCATGCTATAACAGTATTAACCGGAAACATTAATACTTGTGTGATTTGTAAACTAAAATAGAGTCCCTAGTAAAGACTCTTTATAATACTAGCTTGTTGGTTAATAGATGATCGTGGTTTCCCGATGATGAACATTGAGATGTTGTTAACAACAAGATCATATCATTAGGAGAATGGTATGATGGACATACTCCTATAGATAAGCGTAGCAAAAAGATCAATTCATTTTAATAGTTCAATTGCTATAAGCTTTCTAATACATAGTAACCTAATTCCTTCGACCATGAGATCATGCTCAATCATCATCATCGGAAGGATGCTTTGATGACGTCAAACACCACACCGTAACTGGGTGGCTAAAAAGATGGCATTGAGTGTTCGGAAAGTATGGGTTGAGGCACATGGATCAAGAGTGGGATTTGTCCATCCATATGACGGATAGATATACTCTGGGCCCTCTCGGTGGAATGTCATCCAATTAGCTTGCAAGCATGTGACTGGCTCACAAGGGATCACATACCACGGGAACGAGAAAAGAGTACTTATTGGTAACGAGGTTGAACTAGGTATGCAGAGATACCGATAATCAAAACCTCGGATAAGTAAACTATCGTGAGACAAAGGGAAATTGGTATTGTATGTAAGTGGTTCATTTTATCGCAAAGTAATCGTTGAAATATGTGGGAGCCATATGAATTTCCAGATTCCTCTATTGGTTATTGATTGGAGAAGTGTGTCTCGGTCATGTCCGCATAATTCATGAACCGTAGGGAGACACACTTAAGGATTCAATGTTGTTTAGTAGATATGGAATGTTATTAGGGATACCGAATGTTGTTCAAAGTCTCGGATGGGATCCGATATATCACTAGGAGATCTGGAATGGTCCGGAGAATAAGATTCATATAAGGAAAGTCCTATTTCGGAGTTCGGGAAAGTTTCCGATGATTTCATCGGAGAGGTTCTAGAAGGATATAGAAGGTTCACTAGTCCGAAAGGATAATGGTCCATGAATGTGTCATGGGTAAGTGGAATGATTGGATCATGTCCAAGGTCACTTGGTGTTGGCATATGAAAGAGAGAAATAAAGCTCTAAATTGAAAGTCAAACGGGAAGTTTGAAAAGTCAAACTGGAACAATGGTTTCCTAGTGGGAGAAGAAACAAGTCCTTCTCTCAATCCAACTTGGGTTTGGGTTTGGATTCAAACCCACCCCTCCCAAGGCTTTCCCTCCATCTCATAAATAGAGGGGGAGGGTTTCCCCAAACAACACAAGTTCCAAGCCCTCTCCATGAGCCGCCGCCGCCGCTGACCCGCGCCTCCGCCGCGCGTCGCCTCTCGCCTCCGCCGCGTGCCGCCGCCGACACCTCCTCCTTCTCCTGGATCTCTAAACCCTAGTTTTCCGGGAAACCCTAATCCACTATAACTCGCATCCGGCTTAGGCGAAGACCTGCGGGATCTTCCCTCTACTTCCGACACCACGTCGTCGTGCTGCCAGAATCACAAGGGAGAACTATAACCTCTGTTGCTTGCTGGAACAAGGGAGAGGAAGGTCTTCATCGAGTACCGAACGTGTGACTGACTGCGGAAGCGCTGCCGGAACACAACGCCGGAAGGATCGTCTAGGCGATCTTGAGATCGGCAAGTGTACGACTACATCACCCACGAGAATCTACTCTCGTTAACCGCTTTGGAATCTTCGAGGGTGACTTGTTCTATCGACTCGTTGCTACAATCTAGTAGATAGATCTTGGCTTGTTTGTGTGAATGCGTTAGAATTTTTTTGTTTTTCCATGCTACGAACCCCTACACTCGACGAGCGCTCTTTCCTATGCGCGGTCTAAGCTTACCCTATGTTTGTCGTCTTGCAGGGATCATCTTTCTTTAGTGATGTTTTCTTCATCTCTTTCGACGCCTTGAACTACAAACTTGGCTTCAGCACCTCGTTCTTCATAGCGGGCATCTCTGGCGGGTAGATGGTCTTCTTGATCTTCTGGTACTCCTGGGCGCCTTCCTCAGATTTCCCGGATGGTGATTACGCCCTTTGGACCTAGAAGTTTAATCATATTGTATATGTAACAGGGACGAACTATGAATGCCTAGTAGGCCCAACGACCGAGGATGGCGTGGTAAGCACTTTTGAACTATACCACCTCAAAAGAGAATGGATCGGTCCGGTAATTGTCTCGGGTTCCGAATTTCACGTCCAGAGTAATCTAACCCAGAGAATCCGCCTGTCTCCCTAGTACAATGCCATGGAAAGTTACACTGTTGTAACTCAACTGGCTCTCGTGTAGCTTCACGCGGTGGAGCGTCTCGATGTAGAGGATGTGAATGCTGATTCCACCGTCCATGAGTGTTCTATAGAACTCATAGTCATCAATAAGAGGATTGACGACCAGAGGGTACTTTCCTCGACGATGTGTTTTCCTCGGCTGATCTGAGTGATCAGAGGTGATGGTTACATCCGACCAGTCCAGAAATTGTGGAACAGCCGGAACTATGCCATTGAGCTCGTGGAGAACCGCCTTCTTTTCTTTGGCAGGCTGGGATCCAAAGAAGCAGACGTATGCGTCTTTCTTGGTTAGAAAATTCTTATTTCCATCCGACTTGGGCTCCACAGTGGTATCCGCTTCTTTCATGTCGGAATCTTCCTTGGGCTACTTTCCTTTCTCGGAATTTTTCTTTCCTTTTCGTCGCTTGGCTCTGTAGCCAGCGGATTCATCTTTCTTGATGTCATCATTGAAACGACACTCGGCATTTGTGTGGGTAGATCCTCCGTTACTATCCAAGCGGTGGACACAGGGATTATTGGCAATGTTAGCCTAGGTGTAGGTTCTTCCGGGTTGCTGATACCCTCTGCCCTGGATTCGGGAAGTTCCACGGCCTCTACCCCGGCCGCCTCCGCGTCCTCCTTGTCCGCCAGATCCGAATGCTGTGTTAACAGCTGCGTTATCCGGAGCCGGTTTTTCATCCGAGGTGTTCTTGTGCTTCTGAGCTTGTTTTTTTTGGATGTTTGGCTGCATTGGGATTGGCCAGAATATTTAGCAGCCCTTCTGAATCATCATCGGCATCAGCATATTTGCTTGTCGTCTCTATCATTTCTCCCAAATTTGTGACATGGTCACGCTTCAGTCTGTGATGCAAAAATCCGACTAGGAGTCCTGCGATTAAAGCTTCTATCACAGTTTGCTCGTTTACTCCCTCATAGGAGTTCTTCGTGTCAATACATCGTCCGAGGTAATCCTGACAGGTTTCTCCGGGTCTTTGTGTGCAACGCTGCAAGTCTTAGACGATGTAGGGCCTCCTGTATGTTCCATCAATGTTTGAAAAGAACGCACTTTTCATATCATACCAGTTATGAATTGAGTTCTCTGGCAGTTCATTGAGCCACGATCGAGCCATCTTCCTTAGCATAAGCAGGAGATATCGGACTGCAACCAGGCTGTTTCCTCCTTTGGCGATGCAGAAGGCCTGGAAAGAATCCTGGAGCCAGGTATCTGGCTGAGCCGCGCCGTCGTAGTGCTAAATGTGTTTGGCAATACCAAAGTAAACCGGCAATTTGGTCAAACATATGCGTGGGCCAAAGCACTTGGGTCCCACGTACACATCTTCTTCCTCCTACCGCCGCGCCTATGTTTGACTCGATGTGATGGCGAGCATCATTCAGCGAGATAGATCTGTGCCTCAGAGGCTCACGGCTTCTGCGCGGTGGAGTCGGCCCCTGCTTCTTACATGGCTACGTCAGGATCCTTCATGGTCGCTGCCAGGAGGCGATGGTGGCCCTGGTGGATTATATTCGGCTAGGTTACGTGGTGGTGGCGGTTGAGCCTCATTATGCTGACTCCGATTTCAGTTTATTTGGGCTCCATCCCTACTTGATTTAGGGAGATTCGGATCATCTCTTCGTCTAGCATTGTCAGTTGGACAACTCGGTGGTGGCATCCTTAGCCGATCTTGCTCTTCTCGCTAGCGGCGTGTTTCTGGGTCTTCTCTATAGCTGTTGTTTTGCCGACGATGGTCCTGATGAGGAATCATTGCCGTGATGGCATCTTCGGACGCAGCCGGAATAACTCTTTCCCAGTCACACGCCGGTCGCGAGAGTGGCTGATTGAGTCGGTTCTTGAATTCTCTTCTTCTCCACGGGGATGATAGCATTGATCAGTATGCCTGCGGAGCCTTCCATCAGCGCTTTGGTCAGCGCCAGTATGGCAAAATTCCGACATTGAGGCCAGCTTTCCACTAAATGACACGGCCGTTTTCTGCTGCTTTAATCCTTTGTCCAGTAATGCAACGCACTATTGGACCTGCTGTGGAGACGAATTATTGGCGAGGATGGATCAAGCTGTAGCAACATTTTCCAACGGCGTGCTGTAGACTCGGATTTTTCTCCTATTTTTCCGTCGAATAGATCTTTGTGATATCCGGGTTCTTGTTGGCAAGAAACGGACCTCCCCTTGTTTTGATTGGGTGTCGCTTGAAATCTGACTGATATTTGGCAGGATCACTGTCTAACTGATGTCTAAGATCGATGTTGCGCGTGTCTTCTTCGAGCAGAAACAGACGGTGCTTTTCTAGGTCCTCAACCCTTTTCTCCAGCACCTCCGGTGTAATATCCGAAGCTGTTGGGATTGGAATCGTTAGAGCATCTCCGTAAATTTCACGTGCACCCTTGGTGATGACGTGTCCATCCATAGGAGGGTCGATCGGCGTGGTATTAATCGGATCTCCATCGTGATTCTCCATCTCGATCTCTTCATCAACTTTTTCTTCATTGGTTTCCTCGATGTCTGGCTCTGCCGGTGTCAGATTCTTCTTCTTCTTCTTCTTCTTCTTCTTCTTTGACCGCCAAGTAGCCTTGATGTGCGTACCAGTGGGAAAGACGGGTTTTTGTCCGGTACCAGGGGATAAACTTACGTCTGTACTTTCCGTAGTAGTTGGATTGTGGACCTCGGAGGAACCTCCGGTATCCATATCATCCTATGAGGTGTAGCTTTCATCCATGCTATCAAATGGACTAGGAGAATTTTCTGGATCACCTTGCGTTGGTTTGGAGGCATGTTCTTGCTCATACTCCTCCATATCCTTGTCGAAGTCTCGAAGTTCCTGTGATGTTATTGACTGTTGAGGGGAGCCAGGTAAGTCGGCGTTTTCTTCGATTGCGTCTAGGACTGAATCACCGCCAGCTCCAGCATCGATAGAGTCAGATCCAGAGCTTATGTGGTACATGAAACAGTGCTTCTTCTTGTTTATGTTCTTGAGGTAGTGGTACAACTTGGTTTCCGCCTCTGCCATCTCGAAGTTCTCCTTGATGTTGGCGATTGCTTCATAATCGATGTAGGGGCATCTCATCATCTCTGTTATCTTGATCCTCAATAGTTCTTCTTCTGCTGCAACATCGGCTAGGCCGGATTCGTAGCGGATGTATTCTTCATCCGTGTACCCGATCTCATCAGGGAGATCATATCCGGATTTTCTTCCACCTCCTCTTCCACTAAAGGAGTGGGCTGGGTGGGTTCGATTTTCTCCGGGATCTTGAACTCTTTCGCTTCTTCGGACAAAGTAGATCCTTATTTTTAACCCGCCATGGTCATTACCTTAAGGGTGGGTTGGGCGGGTTCAGCGAAACCGAGATAAATATCGATCACAGCGATATACATGATCGTGTAGGTCGTCACGGGTTTTGAAGCCGGAATCCAGGTCTCGTTGAGAAGGAAAAGAGGTACATCACTGGCATAGAACACACGACCCATGGCGATAGTTTCGCCGATTCCTGCATGCGCAGATTCCGCCTGGAACGAAACTCCAAAGGTCACCTGCCCCATGGTTGGCGCTAACTATCGTCGGATTGTCGAGAAGTACGCCATAGGGGGTCATAATGGCGTTGGAAATATGGGGTGTGAGACGCCGGATGTTCCAGGAGCGGTGAGCACAAGTTTACCCAGGTTCAGATCCAACTGCGTTGATCGGATCCTACTCCTGCTAGCAACCCAGTAATATATCGGTGTAAGCCGGATGCTACAGCGGATTACAAGAGAGGTTCGCCTGTGCTAGTAGGTTGTGGTAGTAAGATTGGTTGTGACCTAAAGACTCTCATAGGGCCGGTTTATATAGTCACCGGGACCTAGGGTTACGGGAGAGACCTATCCAGCTACGCTACAGAGTTGGTAACTAGATACAGCTTGGACTACAAGTAATACTATAGGCCTAAGTCGGTAACTCTTCCTGGCCTTGTCGTATCCAGACCTGGATCCTCCTCTTTATTCTCCACGGGGATGATAGCATTGATCCGTATGCTTGCGGAGCCTTCCATCAGCGCTTTTGTCAGCGCCAGTATGGCAAAATTCTGACTTTGAGGCCAGCTTTCCACTAAATGACGCGGTCGTTTTCTGCTGCTTTAATCCTTTGTCCAGAAATGCAACACACTATTGGACCTGCTGTGGAGACGGATTATTGGCGAGGATGGATCAAGCTGCAGCAGCATTTTCCAACGGAGTGCGGTAGACTCAGATTTTTCTCCTATTTTTTCGTCGAATAGATCTTTGTGGATATCCGGGTTCTTGTTGGCAAGAAACGGACCTCCCCTTGTTTTGTTTGGGTGTCGCTTGAAATCTGACTGATATTTGGCAGGATCACTGTCTAACTGATGTCTAAGCTCGATGTTGCGCGTGTATTCTTCGAGCAGAAACAGTCGGTGCTTTTCTAGGTCCTCAACCCTTTTCTCCAGCACCTCCGGTGTAATATCCGAAGCCGTTGGGATTGGAATCGTTAGAGCATCTCCATAAATTTCACGTGCACCCTTGGTGATGACGTGTCCATCCATATGAGGGTCGATCGGCGTGGTATTAATCGGATCTGCATCCTGATTCTCCATCTAGATCTCTTCATCAACTTTTTCTTCATTGGTTTCCTCGATGTCCGGCTCTGCCGGTGTCAGATTATTGTTGTTCTTCTTCTTCTTATTTGACCGCCCAGTAGCCTTGATGTGCGTACCAGTGGCAAAGACGGCTTTTTGTCTGGTACCAGGGGATAAACTTCCATCTGTACTTTCCGTAGTGGTTGGATTGTGGACCTCGGAGGAATCTCCGGTATCCATATCATCCTGCGTGGTGTGGCTTTCATCCATGCTATTAAATGGACTAGGAGAATTTTCCGGATCACCTTGCGTTGGTTTGGAGGCATGTTCTTGCACATACTCCTCCATCTCTTTGTCGAAGTCTCGAAGTTCCTGCGATGTTATTGACTGTTGAGGGGAGCCAGGTAAGTCGGCATTTTCTTTGATTGCGTCTAGGACTGAATCGCCGCCAGCTCCAGCATTGACAAAGTCTATAACATCCCTAAAAATCATGTTTCAAAACTCATTCATATCATCCTTGCATCCTTCATTCATTTATGGTTTTTCTCAAAATCATTTAGAAGCAGAAGCTTGTGCTATGATTTCATGTGAGCAAATTCAACTCAATTGGCCATCACCCTTTGAGATTGGATTGTTTAGGAACTTGTTTGCTTGCCTCCATTGTTGGAAAGATTAGGTGTAGCATTTTAACCCAAGTTTCCAATTTAGAAATATTTTCAAACCCTTTCTCAAACATTTGCAAACTAGAGCAAAGTCTCTGTTTGTTTCAAAGCCCAAGCTTGACCAAGCATTGCAAGGTAACCACATGGTGTTTTGACTATTTTTGAAACCACAGAACCCTGCAAAGATCCCTAGTTTTGTTTGAATTCAAAAGGATTTGAATTCATATCAAAATTCATACCAGAAAATAGAATTAGAAAAGAAAAAGACTTAAACAAAGGAAAAAGGCCGAGTGCCAGGTTTCTGGCCCAGCAGAGAAACAGGCCCATCAAGCCCACCCGGGGATCTCCTTTTTCTTCTCTAACGTGCAAGCGCACGCGTTGAGTCGCTGACAGGCAGACCCTACCTCCACCTCGCGCACTTCGCTGACAAGCGGGCCCGGTCCATGTCGTCACCGTCTTCCCCTGACTCCGCGCACGATCTCCACCGCTGACCGTTGCCGCAGTGATGCCGAGCTTAATTGGGCATTAATCGACGGGTGTTTCCTGTCGAGTCACCGGCTATAAGATCCCCTCTGCCTCGCGAGCATTTTCCCCCAAACACCTCACTCGCTCCGCCACCAGGCTGCCCTCAATCAACCTCGCACCGCCGCAGACAGAGCCCACTCCGACGATCGATTCCGGTGAGCCTCGTGTTCCCCCTGCCTCTCGTTCTTACAGTCTGACTCAGCGTGTCTTTGCGCACCTCCTGACTCCACTAGTCCGTCCTGTACTGCCCCAGGTCGCCGGTTCCACTTGACACCGCAAGCACCGACGGTGACATCAACTCCGACGAGTTTCCCCGGTAAGTACAGACCGCCCCTCGCCTTCCTGTTCATGCACACGACTTCGCCTTGACCCTGTGAACCTAACCGCGTCGTTGTTTTGCCTTGGGGTGATCCACAGCTCTATCCTCGACGAGCACCAGGACCATCCGACGCCGCCACGAACTCCGGTGAGGAATTGCCACAGACCCCGAGCGCCCCTTGACCAACCACGAGTACCTTGAGCTTCGCCGTGACCCCCTGAGCCCGGTGAGCAACTCCCCTTTCTCCCTCACCTACTGCATCGTCGGCAACATCGTCAACCGACTGTTCCGCCGCCTCTAACCACCGCGCAGCGCCGCCCATCTGTGACCAGGCAGTAGCAGCCGTTAGATCTGGATCGAACGAATCGGATAGATCCACTTAACCCCGAAGCGGTACGCGATCTGGAGCGTACGATCTATTTAGATCCTGCGGCTGCAGAGCGCGATCTAACCAAGTCTTGTGGGGAAAGTGCACCACCTCTGCAGAGTGTAAAACCTAAGTACTTAGCCATGTCCCTGGTAAAGGACAATTTGAGCATCAAGACATGGAAACTTCAAAAATCTCATCACTCCAATTTCTAAATAAAACTTGTGGGTGAACAAGGGTTAAAGGATCTTCAGTCTTTGATTGGTAGATGCCCGGAGTGGATCTTCAGTCATTGATTGGTAGATGCCTTGGGATAGTTTTGTGCCAAGCAAAAACTTAGTGTTTTCAAAAGATAAGGAAAAATCTATTTTGAGCAATGCAAGCCTAAGCTCCACCAGCCAAATGCATATAGTATTATAGTCCACTTAAAATATACTAAGGTATCACTTGCCAATACTATTCCAAAGTATTGACCCTCTGTGGCTGTAACTTGTAATGTTGCAGGTTACTCCGATGATGATTAGGAGTCATGAGTCTACACTCAACATGATTGCCTGTGGCACATGAAGATGAAGACTTATGTTTATTTACTTATTCCATAAATCTTGTATTAGGCCCTTGGCCCTGAGTTGTAAAAGACTATGTTTTATCTCTGGAATGACTATAATAAACGACCTTTGTATCTGTGTACTTCATCTTAAACTGTGGATGCTAGCATTGATCCAGGGACTAGCATTGCAATCACAGGGATCTTATCCTTTAATAAGGAGGGATCTTACAGATGGTATCAGAGCACTGTGTTGCCTGTAGGATTATGACCCTAGGATTGGAAACCACTAAGGAATTTTTTTTAACTTCTTCTACACTTGTCTATTCTTCTCGTAAACTTTTCTAATCTTCTCATTCTCATCTCTATTTGTAGATGAACTCCATCAACGAAGCCGTGAAGAGAGGACCACTCATGACCATGACCTTGGAGTGTGAGACTGAGTTTCCCAAGATTCTCAAGGACCTCATGGAGACAATGGGAGCACATGGTGCAGCTGTGTACAAGGGCTTTCCAGTGATGGAGGATGGAGTGGAGTATTGGTGGGTGCAACTTCACTTGTACAAAAACAAGGAAGACAACCACAAAGAAAAAGGCTTCTGCATGTACACCAACACTTTTATGCACACCACATTCTTTGAGTCAGCAAAAGAAGCAGCTTGGAAGACTATCAAAGAACTAAGTGCTAGAGTCAAGTGCAGGATGCTCAACCTCCAAAAAGACTTAGAGAAAGAGAAGGAACATACCCAAGAGTTGGAAGTCACCAACCAATCCTTAAGAGGAGATATTATAGACTTAGTGATAGAAGCATGTGAACAAGATAGGCTGATTGCCTCTAGGAACATTGTGTTAGCCACCAGATCCAGTGAGATAGGTCTGTAAATGCACTTCGTTAGTTGGACCACCACCTATCACCTTATTTTCCAAAATGATATCTTAAATAAGTTTGAACCTTGGTTGATGTAATGGATTCTTGTATGCATGACTTGTATGATTTTTGTGTGTTCCAAGAATGTGTTTGAATGTTGACTTGATTATCTTAAATTGTGTTGTTCTAACTTTTTCAATCTTATAAATAGATGCCTATTGCCATCAGCACTGTTGAGGAGTTCCAGGCTACCCGTTTTGGTCCCCGTATCGTAGAGCTTACTACTTTACTCGATCTCCCTCTTCCTATCATTACGGTGCACCCACTCACCAAGTTTGAGAGGAAGGACCTTTGGGGCTTCAAGGTGAACCAGCCAGGACGCCAGACAGAGCCTACTACGGAGGCCATCGTCTTCAAGCTTATGCACGATGACAAGGAGAGAGGCATGGAGGTTGTCATGCAGGATCTGATAGGACGACTGTTAGGCCGTCACTCCCGACAGGTTAGAGGCACTCACTTCCACGCCTTCGGAAGGCGTGATGATGACGGAGAGTCCATTGACTTTGAGGACGACTCGAGGGTCACAGCAGAGCCGATACGCCTGTACCTCCAGGACTTAGAGACTCTTATTAGGCACGTGGATACCGATAGGACCAACGTCATGCTTAGTAATGACGAGCTCCAGGTGCAGCTTCGCGAGAAGGACAAGCTCTTCGCGCAGCAGGACGAGATAGTCAAGGAGATGGAGGCAAAGTTTGAGACCCAAGACCGTAAGTTCAAGAGTCAAGAGAAGCGTGTCCAGGATAGGAACAAAAGGATCCGGGATATGACCGAGGAACTGCAGTCCAAGGACTTCGAGTTAGAGCAGCAGCAGACAGTGATTGAGAGGCTTCGTTCCCAGAAGAGGGCTCTCAAGGCCAAGATCGACTCTTTGACCACTACCATCGAGGAGAACAAGACCGCAATGGAGAACGCAGGTCTTACCTTTGTCGAGGAGGAGATTGAGGCTGACGAGTAGACTTGACTACTCAGTTATCTTTATTTACTGTACTTGTTATTCGAGAACTTATTATTGGACCATCCGACATGTGGATGGCTTGCCACTTGTGTGTTTTTACTTTGAGACTTTTGTTATCTTGTTGATAAGTTTTTATCCTTGTGTTGCTTGCCATGTGTTGCTTGTGTAATGTATTGTGCATAAATCATGTAAGGGTATCTCATTCTTATCTCTATATGAATAAACCACAGATGCCTCCCCGTCGCGCAAACCCCAACCCCAACCCCAACATTACCCCGGAAATGCAACAAATGATGAATGCGCAAACACAGCTTATGCAAATGATGACGACGTTCATCCAGAACCAGAACAACAACAACCCCAATAACAACAACAACAACAACAACAACCCTCCTGGTTTTGATATGCTTACCAGATTTCTGCGTCTGAGGCCAGCTAAGTTTTCAGGAACGACTGATCCCATGGTGGCCAATGATTGCTACGTTCTGTGAACAAAGACTTAGTGACCGTGGGCTGCACGGATGCTGAAAAGGTCAGGTTCGCGGCACATCTGTTGGAAGGACCAGCCGCAGCATGGTGGGACAACTTCCAGATTACCACGCCTATTGATGAGGTGACTTGGGCTATCTTTGAAGATGGCTTTCGTACTACTCATATCTCACCAGGTATGATGAGGCTGAAAAAGAAGGAATTCCACAACCTGAAGCAACGCCACCATAGTGTGGCTGAATATATTGAAGAGTTCAACAATCTGGCATGCTATGCACCGGATGAGGTTGACACTGATGCCAAAAGGAAGGAAAAGTTTCTGGAAGGCTTGAATGATGAGCTGAATCTGCAGCTATCTGTGGCATATGTTCCAACTTACCAGTTGCTGTGTGACAAGGCTGTTATTGTGGAGAATAAAATGAAGCAAGTCAAGAGTAGGAAGAGGAAACACTCCGACAAGCACAGCTCGGGATCGTCTCATAAACGATCTCACTATGATGATAGTGTCAGCTCAGGATCCCACAAGCATGGGAAATTTAACAAGCACCACAACCACAACCGTCATGACAATAAGCATCATCGCAGTCATGACAATGATAAGTATAAGAATCACAAGAGTGGACATAAGAGCCACCAAAGTGGAAGTGGAAGTGGAAGTCAGCCTAAGAAGGACATCAGTCAGGTTGAATGCTTCAAATGCAAGAAGCTGGGGCATTATGCTAATGAGTGCCCTGAAAAGAAAGTTGAAGGACCTAACAAGCCCAATCCTTTCCAGAAAGGACAGGTTAACCACATCAGTGTGGAAGATGTCTATGAAGAGCCTGATGTCATTGCTGGTAAGTTCAGACTTAATTCCACCTCAGCATTTGTACTCTTTGACATTGGTGCATCTCATTCATTCATATCAAAAGCATTTGTTGATAGAAACGGGTTTGCATCTGAAAACATTGGGTGTCCGATAAAAGTTAGCTCTCCGGGAGGAGATATGATAGTGAGTCTTGGATGCCGGAATCTAGTCATAGAGATTGAAAAACATAAGTTTCCAGTAAACCTAATAATCCTGAATTCCCAAGGATTGGATGTAATTTTGGGAATGGATTGGATGGCTAAGTATGAGGGAGTACTAGATTGTGCAAATCGTACAGTTTCACTCACAACCCCTAAAGGTAAGAGGATAAAATTTAAGTCCAATTTTAAATCTAAAGGGAGTAAGCTGAATTCTCTTAAGGGGGTTAGCATGGACAGTGTGCCAATTGTGTGTGAGTATCCAGATGTGTTTCCGGAAGAGTTACCGGGAATGCCACCAGATAGAGATGTAGAGTTTATAATAGATTTGGTACCAGGTTCTGGACCAAGAGCAAAGAGGCCTTATAAAATGTCAGTTGACGAACTTAAGGAACTCAAGAAACAACTTGGAGAACAATTACAGAAAGGATTTATCCAGCCAAGTTCTTCATCTTGGGGAGCTCCAGTTTTGTTTGTAGAAAAGAGAGACAGAACTCAAAGATTATGCATAGATTACCGTTCTCTCAACGAGGTAACCATCAAGAACAAATATCCTTTGCCAAGAATAAATGACTTGTTTGATCAGCTAGAAGGAGCATGTGTGTTCTCGAAGATTGATCTTCGGTCAGGCTATTTTCAACTCAAGATAAGAGAGCAAGACATACCTAAAACAACATTCACCACCAGGTATGGATTGTACGAGTACACCGTGATGCCTTTTGGTTTAACCAACGCTCCAGCATACTTCATGAATATGATGAACAAAGTGTTCATGGAATTTCTCGACAAGTTCGTTGTCGTTTTCATCGATGACATCTTAGTCTACTCCAAGAGCAAGGAAGAGCATGAAAGACATCTACGCTTGATACTTGAGAAACTAAGGGAACATAAGCTTTATGCCAAATTCAGCAAGTGTGAGTTTTGGTTAGAGGAAGTTGGATTTCTTGGTCACGTTATGACAAAGGATGGTGTAGCAGTTGACCCAGCTAAAGTTTCAGCTGTGACAGAATGGGAATCCCCTAAGAATGTAAAAGAGGTTCGTAGTTTCCTTGGTCTAGCAGGTTACTACAGGAGATTCATTGAAAAAATTTCTAAGGTTGCTAAACCAATGACAGAATTGTTAAAGAAAGATAAGAAATTTTCTTGGTCTGAAGGATGTGAACTCAGCTTTCAAGAATTAAAGAAGAGACTTGTATCAGCACTAGTTCTGTGCCTACCAGATTTGGAAAAGGATTTCCAAGTGTATTGTGATGCTTCTCATCAAGGATTAGGTGCCGTACTTATGCAAGGCGGAAAAGTTGTGGCTTATGCCTCGAGACAACTCAAAACTCATGAAGTAAACTATCCTACTCATGATTTAGAGTTAGACGCTGTTGTCCATGCACTCAAAACATGGAGACATTACCTTTTGGGAAAACGTTGTGAAGTATTCACCGATCATAAGAGTTTGAAATATATGTTCACCCAAAAGGAAATCAATATGAGACAAAGGAGATGGCTAGAACTTATCAAGGATTACGACTTGAGTTTGCAGTACCATCCTGGTAAAGCAAATGTAGTAGCAGATGCTCTAAGTCGTAAGGCGTTTGTAAATGGCCTTACCAGAGGAGAATTGCCAGATGACTTGTGTAAGCAATTCAAGGAACTCAGGTTGGAGATTGTGCCAGAAGGACATGTTATGTCTTTGGATGTTCAACCCACTCTGTTGGATAAGATTAAAGAAGCCCAAAAGACGGATAAAGAAATCAAAGAGATTAGGAAAAAGATTAGCCAAGGGAAAGCTAAAAGTTTCCATATGGACGAACAAGGTACTTTATGGCACGGGAAACGTATTTGCGTTCCACAAGATCCGGAATTGCGGAAACTGATTCTACAGGAAGCCCATAACTCTCTGTATTCTATTCACCCGGGAAACACCAAAATGTACATGGATATGAAAGAAAGATTTTGGTGGAACAATCTCAAAAGGGACATCGCTGAACACATTGCTTTGTGTGATGT
Source organism: Avena sativa (assembly GCA_916181665.1). NCBI lineage: Eukaryota > Viridiplantae > Streptophyta > Magnoliopsida > Poales > Poaceae > Avena > Avena sativa. The sequence continues at coordinate 256,410,578 of OV702297.1, forward strand.
GTGTAGTAGAGTGAAAGCGGAACATCAGAAACCAGCAGGTTTGCTTCAACCAATGCCTATTCCTGAATGGAAGTGGGAAAATATTGGTATGGATTTCATTACCGGATTACCTAGGACCAGGTCAGGGTATGATTCCATATGGGTAGTAGTGGATCGCCTAACTAAAGTGGCTCATTTTATACCCGTAAAGACAACTTATACCAGTGCCAAGTTAGCCAAAATCTACATGAACAGAATTGTATGCCTTCACGGTGTACCTAAGAGTATTGTGTCTGATAGAGGAACTCAGTTCACTTCTCACTTTTGGAGACAGCTTCATGAATCTTTAGGAACGAGATTGGAATTCAGCACTGCTTTTCATCCTGAAACTGACGGACAAACAGAAAGGACTAATCAAATTCTTGAAGACATGTTGAGGGCATGTGCCCTAGACTATGGAGCAAGTTGGGATGAAAGTCTGCCTTACGCAGAGTTCTCCTACAACAACAGTCACCAATCTAGTATTGGGATGGCACCATTCGAGTTTCTCTACGGAAGAAAGTGTACCACCCCATTGCTATGGAATGGTGTGGGAGAAAGAAGTTTGTTTGGACCAGATCTTATCAAAGATGCCGAAGAAAAAGTCAAATTGGTTAGGGACAGGTTGAAGATAGCACAGTCTCGACAGAAAAGCTATGCAGATGCTAAGCGTAGAGAAGTCACTTACGAAGTTGGGGATAGAGCTTATCTTAGAGTATCACCACATCGTGGAGTGAAAAGATTTGGAGTCAAAGGAAAGTTAGCACCAAGATATGTTGGACCATTCAACATTCTAAGTCGCAAGGGAGAAGCTGCATATGAAATCGAACTGCCAACATCTTTATTAGCAGTCCATAATGTTTTTCATGTGAGTCAGCTTAAGAAATGTCACCCGGAGATGGAAGGATCTTCTTTGAAGGATACCATATCCTTGGAAGAAGTTCAACTAGAAAGTGATCTCACCTATGAAGAAAAGCCTGTCAAGATTCTTGAGACCGCAGAAAGAGTCACAAGGACAAAGACTATCAAGTTTTGCAAAGTACAATGGAATCATCATTCCGAAGAGGAAGCAACATGGGAAAGAGAAGATGATCTTCGGAAAGACCACCCTCACCTATTTGCTAGCCAATCCGAATCTCGAGGGCGAGATTCATCTTAAGGGGGTTAGATTGTAACATCCCTAAAAATCATGTTTCAAAACTCATTCATATCATCCTTGCATCCTTCATTCATTTTGGGTTTTTCTCAAAATCATTTAGAAGCAGAAGCTTGTGCTATGATTTCATGTGAGCAAATTCAACTCAATTGGCCATCACCCTTTGAGATTGGATTGTTTAGGAACTTGTTTGCTTGCCTCCATTGTTGGAAAGATTAGGTGTAGCATTTTAACCCAAGTTTCCAATTTAGAAATATTTTCAAACCCTTTCTCAAACATTTGCAAACTAGAGCAAAGTCTCTGTTTGTTTCAAAGCCCAAGCTTGACCAAGCATTGCAAGGTAACCACATGGTGTTTTGACTATTTTTGAAACCACAGAACCCTGCAAAGATCCCTAGTTTTGTTTGAATTCAAAAGGATTTGAATTCATATCAAAATTCATATCAGAAAATAGAATTAGAAAAGAAAAAGACTTAAACAAAGAAAAAAGGCCGAGCGCCAGGTTTCTGGCCCAGCAGAGAAACAGGCCCATCAAGCCCACCCGGGGATCTCCTTTTTCTTCTCTCACGCGCAAGCGCACATGTTGAGTCGCTGACAGACAGACCCCACCTCCACCTCGCGCACTTTGCTGACAAGCGGGCCCGGTCCACGTCGTCATCGTCTTCCCCTGACTCCGCGCACGATCTCCGCCGCTGACCGTTGCCGCAGTGATGCCGAGCTTAATTGGGCATTAATCGACGGGCGTTTCCTGTCGAGTCACCGGCTATAAGATCCCCTCTGCCTCGCGAGCATTTTCCCCCAAACACCTCACTCGCTCTGCCACCAGGCTGCCCTCAATCAACCTCGCACCGCCGTAGACAGAGCCTACTCCGGCGATCGATTCCGGTGAGCCTCGTGTTCCCCCTGCCTCTCGTTCTTACAATCTGACTCAGCGTGTCTTTGCGCACCTCCTGACTCCACTAGTCCGTCCTGTACTACCCCAGGTCGCCGGTTCCACTTGACACCACAAGCACCGACGGCGACATCAACTCCGACGAGTTTCCCCGGTAAGTATAGACCGCCCCTCGCCTTCCCGTTCATGCACACGACTTCGCCTTGACCCTGTGAACCTAACCGCGTCGTTGTTTTGCCTTGGGGTGATCCACAGCTCCATCCTCGACGAGCACCAGGACCACCCGACGCCGCCACGAACTCCGGTGAGTAATTGCCACAGACCCCGAGCGCCCCTTGACCAACCACGAGTACCTTGAGCTTCGCCGTGACCCCCTGAGCCCGGTGAGCAACTCCCCTTTCTCCCTCACCTCCTGCATCGTCGGCAACGTCGTCGACCGACCGTTCCGCCGCCGCTAACCACCGCGCAGCGCCGCCCATCTGTGACCAGGCAGTAGCAGCCGTTAGATCTGGATCGAACGAATCGGATAGATCCACTTAACCCCGAAGCGGTACGCGATCTGGAGCGTACGATCTGTTTAGATCCTGCGACTGCAGAGCGCGATCCAACCGAAGCGGTACACGCCAATCACAGCGCGACGCGTGGCTAGGGTTAGATCTAAAAACAGATTTAAAACCAGAAATTTGATCCAAATTCAAATGCTTATAACTTTTGATTGCCACGTTAGAATTTTGCAAATTTTATACTGTTGGATTCAGAAAAACAAGACCTTTCTGCCTATCCAATTTGTTTAACAAATAGTAACCATTAGATTGGCTTTATTTGCAAAAACTTGTTTGAGGCCTTTTTGAGTATAGATTTAGTTTAGTAATTTTGTTTTAGGGTTAAGAAAGTTGTCTTGGCTATTTTTGTGACTTGTTTAGTTTCTGTAAACTTGCACTTGATTGGTAGAGTTTTCAAAAATCACCACTTAGTAGATTCATGCATGCATGCATTCATATTATCTTTGTTTGTATATATCTGTGTGTAATTGTGTGCTACAACTTTGTGTGTAGATTTTGCTAGTGATTGTGATTGTGACGAGTGCTACTCTCCACACTACTAAGGCAAGTGATATCTTCATGAATATTCCATTCCTATATTTTATACTTGCATTAGATATATTTTGCTAAGACTTGCATGCTACCTTTGTCAATTGATGTTGGGAAATCCTATGTAGATTAGAATGGTAGAGTTGCTAGGAAAATTCCCTAAGGATAAGTTGCCATGCCATGTTTAGCCTAGCTACTAGAAAACAAGGGTGGTTTATATATTCACACTATGGAAAAATATTCTAAGTCTGAGGACTTGTGTTTTATTTAACAAAACAACTAAGTTAATGAATCTCCTAGGTGGAATGGGACTTGCTTGGTGGTTTTTGGTTGAGTGGTTCACAAGGCCCATGTTTATGGTTTACCTTAGTGTATCTCACTTGTGGATGGCCACCCAGGAAACAAAGAGATTTGAGATGTCAAATGTTGAGAAGCTTCAAGTGCAACCACTTGGCAATATGGGCTCTGCCATGATCTTAGGTTGCTAGAACTTAGTCTCTTGGACAGTGGGTGGTAGTGGGAATGATAGGTTGGAGCGCGTCCATTTGACTAAGGAAAGGCTTCTGAAGGATCTTGTCTTGGGAAACCAAGTCTTGTGGGGAAAGTGCACCACCTCTGCAGAGTGTAAAACCTAAGTACTTAGCCATGTCCCTGGTAAAGGACAATTTGAGCATCAAGACATGGAAACTTCAAAAATCTCATCACTCCAATTTCTAAATAAAACTTGCGGGTGAACAAGGGTTAAAGGATCTTCAGTCTTTGATTGGTAGATGCCCGGAGTGGATCTTCAGTCATTGATTGGTAGATGCCTTGGGATAGTTTTGTGCCAAGCAAAAACTTAGTGTTTTCAAAAGATAAGGAAAAATCTATTTTGAGCAATGCAAGCCTAAGCTCCACCAGCCAAATGCATATAGTATTATAGTCCACTTAAAATATACTAAGGTATCACTTGCCAATACTATTCCAAAGTATTGACCCTCTGTGGCTGTAACTTGTAATGTTGCAGGTTACTCCGATGATGATTAGGAGTCATGAGTCTACACTCAACATGCTTGCCTGTGGAACATGAAGATGAAGACTTATGTTTATTTACTTATTCCATAAACTCTTGTATTAGGCCCTTGGCCCTGAGTTGTAAAAGACTATGTTTTATCTCTGGAATGGCTGTAATAAACGACCTTTGTATCTGTGTACTTCATCTTAAACTGTGGATGCTAGCATTGATCCAGGGAATGGCATTGCAATCACAGGGATCTTATCCTTTAATAAGGAGGGATCTTATAGAGTCGGATCCAGAGCATATGTGGTACACGAAACAGTGCTTCTTCTTGTTTATGTTCTTGAGGTAGTGGTACAACTTGGTTTCCGCCTCTTCCATCTCGAAGTTCTCCTTGATGTTGGCGATTGCTTCAGAATCGATGTAGGGGAATCTCGTCATCTCTGTTATCTTGCTCATCAAGAGTTCTTTTTCTGCTACAACATCGGCTAGGCCGGATTCGTAGCGGATGTATTCTTCATCCGTGTACCCGATCTCATCAGATAGATCATATCCGGAGTTTTCTTCCACCTCCTCTTCCACTAAAGGAGTGGGCTGGGTGGGTTCAATTTTCTCCGGGATCTTGAACTCTTTCGCTTCTTCAGACAAAGTAGATCCTGATTTTTCTCCCGCCATGGTCATTACCTTAAGGGTGGGTTGGGCGGGTTCAGCGAAACCGAGATAAATAACGATCTCGGCGATATACATGATCATGTAGGTCGTCACGGATTTTGAAGCCGGAATCCAGGTCTCGTCGAGAAGGAAAAGAGGGACATCACTGGCGTAGAACACACGACCCATGGCGCTAGTTTCGCCGATTCCTGCATGCGCAGATTCCGCCTGGAAGGAAACTCCAAAGGTCACATGCCCCATGGTGGGCGCAAACTATCATCGGATTATCGAGAAGTACGCCATAGGGGGTCATACTGGCGTTGGAAAAATGGGGTGTGGGACGCTGGATGTTCCAGGAGCTGTGAGCACAAGTTTACCAAGGTTAAGATCCAAATGCATTGATCGGATCCTACTCCTGCTAGCAGCCTAGTAATATATCGGTGTAAGCCAGATGCTACAGGGGATTACAAGAGAGGTTCACCTGTGCGAGTAGGTTGTGGTAGTAAGATTGGTTGTGACCAAAATACTCTCATAGGGCCGGTTTATATAGTCACGGGGACCTAGGGTTACACGAGAGACCTATCCAGCTACGCTACAGAGTTGGTAACTAGATACAACTTGGACTACAAGTAATACTATAGGCCTAAGTCGGTAACTCTTCCTGGCCTTGTCGTAGCTAGACCTGGCTCCTCCTCTTTCTTCTCCACGGGGATGATAGCATTGATCCTATGCTTGTGAAGCCTTCCGTCAGCGCTTTGGTCAGCGCCTGTATTGCAAAATTCCGACTTTGAGGCCAACTTTCCACTAAATGACGCGGCCGTTTTCTGCTGCTTTAATCCTTTTTCCAGCAATGCAACGCACTATTGGACCTGCTGTGGAGACGGATTATTGGCGAGGATGGATCAAGCTGCAACAGCATTTTCTAACGGCGTGCTGTAGACTCGGATTTTTTTCCTATTTTTCCGTCGAATGGATCTTTGTGGATATCCGGGTTCTTGTTGGCAAGAAACGGACCTCCCCTTGTTTTGTTTGGGTGTCACTTGAAATCTGACTGATATTTGGCAGGATCACTGTCTAACTGATGTCTAAGCTCGATGTTGCGCGTGTCTTCTTCGAGCAGAAACAGACGATGCTTTTCTAGGTCCTCAACCCTTTTCTCCAGCACCTCCTGTGTAATATCCGAAGCCATTGGGATTGGAATCGTTAGAGCATCTCCGTATATTTCACGTGCACCCTTGGTGATGACGTGTCCATCCATAGGAGGGTCAATCGGCGTGGTATTAATCGGATCTCCATCCTGATTCTCCATCTCGATCTCTTCATCAACTTTTTCTTCATTGGTTTCCTCGATGTCCGGCTCTACCGGTGTCAGATTCTTGTTCTTCTTCTTATTCTTCTTCTTTGACCGCCCAGTAGCCTTGATGTGCTTACCAGTGGCAAAGACGGCTTTTGGTCCGGTACCAGGGGATAAACTTCCGTCTGTACTTTCCGTAGAGGTTGGATTGTGGACCTCGGAGGAATCTCCGGTATCCATATCATCCTACGAGGTGTAGCTTTCATCTATGCTATCAAATGGACTAGGAGAATTTTCTGGATCACCTTGCGTTGGTTTGGAGGCATGTTCTTGCTCATACTCCTCCATCTCTTTGTCAAAGTCTCGAAGTTCCTACAATTTTATTGACTGTTGAGGGGAGCCAGGTAAGTCGGCGTTTTCTTCGATTGCGTCTAGGACTGAATCGCCGCCAGCTCCAGCATCGATAGAGTCGGATCCAGAGCTTATGTGGTACACGAAACAGTGCTTCTTCTTGTTTATGTTCTTGAGGTAGTGGTACAACTTGGTTTCCGCCTCTGCCATCTCGAAGTTCTCCTTGATGTTGGCGATTGCTTCATAATCGATGTAGGGGCATATCGTCATCTCTGTTATCATGCTCCTCAAGAGTTCTTTTTCTGCTGCGACATCCGCTAGGCCGGATCCGTGGCGGATGTATTCTTCATCCGTGTACCTGATCTCATCAGGGAGATCATATCCGGATTTTTCTTCCACCTCCTCTTCCACTAAAGGAGTGGGCTGGGTGGGTTCGATTTTCTCCGGGATCTTGAACTCTTTCGCTTCATCGGACAAAGTAGATCCTGATTTTTCTCCCGCCATGGTCATTACCTTAAGGGTGGGTTGGGAGGGTTCAGCGAAACCGAGATAAATATCGATCTCGGCGATATACATGATCGTGTAGGTCGTCATGGGTTTTGAAGCCGGAATCCAGGTCTCGTCGAGAAGGAAAAGAGGGACATCACTGTCGTAGACCACACGACCCATGGCGATAGTTTTGCCGATTCCTGCACGCACAAATTCCGCCTGGAACGAAACTCCAAAGGTCACCTGCCCCATGGTGGGCGCTAACTATCGTCGGATTGCCAAGAAGTATGTCATAGGGGGTCATACTAGCATTAGAAAGATGGGGTGTGAGACACCGGATGTTCCAGGAGCGGTGAGCACAAGTTTACCCAGGTTCAGATCCAACTGCATTAATCGGATCCTACTCCTGCTAGCAACCCAGTAATATATCGGTGTAAGCCGGATGTTACAGCGGATTACAAGAGAGGTTCGCCTGTGCGAGTAGGTTGTGGTAGTAAGATTGGTTGTGACCTAAAGACTCTCATAGGGCCGGTTTATATCGTCACCGGGACCTAGGGTTACAGGAGAGACCTATCTAGCTACGCTACAGAGTTGGTAACTAGATACAGTTTGGACTACAAGTAATACTATAGGCCTAAGTCGGTAACTCTTCCTGGCCTTGTCGTCGCCAGAACTGGCTCCTCCTCTTTCTCTAACTGGGACGCCTGTGAAGAAAAGCTCTAACCCGTTGGTGGGCCACCCTGGTCAGCGAGTCCTGTGGGTATACCCGAAAAGTATATCCCCAACACAGATCCCGATTAGGTGACACTTTCTTGCTTGCCTGATGATGGGAGCTACAGATTGGAGGTTGCTGGTCGGAAGTGAAAAGGATGGGAAGTGGGAGTAGTAGTAAAACTACTAGTGTAGGGGCAGTACTACTACACTTTTTCTACAGTCTAAATTTGGAGCGGCGGTAAGAGATTCCTGGGTTTTTTTGAAAAAATTCAACACGTCGTGGCATGGGATAATAAATTATGTGGGACCCATATACAACCTCCTCCTTTTTTCCCTTGGATTCCCGTGTTCCTGTCCAACCGAGAAAATCGCCCAGTATCAAATCATACTGATTCGGCTCACGGAGAATTTGTTTTAACGGGATAGCTAATATATTAGTATCAGAAACAAAGTGCATCATAGCTCATACAACATATACTCTGAAGATCAGCAATTGAGGGAGGGCAAGAGATGGCAGAGGAAAAGACGACGTTTGTTGCAGCATAGGGCACCAGCTCGATGCCTCAAATGGCGCTTGGGAAGCCTCAAAAGCAGGAAACACACACATACACACATATATACTACTAATATACGAAATAGTTTCTAGTTACATATCTGCTAACAAAGGCCTAAAAATCATAAGGTAGCTCCATATTACAGTACTACGAAAGTAGCGGACCATTCATGGGATAGCTCTACATATATTTAGAGTGAGCTTAGGTGCACCCCAAGAGTTTTGTAGCTAGGATACTGGTCATGAGAATGCACATACGATACCCAAATTACACCCCTTATGATCAGTAGCCCTGCATAAACTCCATCCAGAAGCAGTGTACTCGATCCATATCCTCAGGGTGCAGGCTCATCAATGAACATGTCATCATCATTACCATCAAAGTCCTCTTTGGTTGTCTTCTTTTGCGATTAGTATATTAACAGATACATTTAAAGAGAAACATCCAAGACACACAACCTAATTTTTTCCATTCTATAGATATAGTTGTAGGGTGTAAGACCCCACCTTTATAAAGGTAAAGGTCCGTGTGATTGCAATGCTAGTCCCTGGATCAATTGCTAGCATCCACAGTTAAAGATGAAGTACACAGAAACAAAGGTCATTATTACGTCGTCATTCCAGAGATAACATAGTATTTTGCAACTCCATAGCCATAGGCTAGTACAAGAGTTTTAACTTAACAATATAAATAGAAGTCTTCATCTTCATGTGCCACAGGCAAGCATGTTGAGTGTAGACTCATAACCCTAATCCTCATCAGAGTAACCTGCAACATCACAAGTTACAGCCATAGTGGGTCAATACATTGGAATAGTATTGGCAAGTGATACCTTAGTAAATAATAGTATCTAACTTCTACATGAATTTGGCTAAGTGTAGCTTAGGCTTGCTTTGCTCAAAATAGGTTTTACCTATAAATTGAAAACACTAAGTTTTTGTTTAGCAAAAACTCCCAAGGAACCACCAATAGACATTGGTGAACCTTCACCCTGTTCAACCACAAGTTTTAACTTAGAAATTGGGATGAGGAGATTCTTGATAGCTTCCATGTCTTGATGCTCAAATTTTCCATTGCCGGGGACACGGCTAAGTACTTAGAATCTTCCTTTTGTAGAGGTGGTGCACTTTCCCCACAAGACTCGACATGCATCGAGACAGGACCTTTCGAAAGCCTTCCCTTAGACCAAAATGGACGCGCTCCAAACCTGTGACCCTCTACCGCAAACTGTCCATTTGCAACCTATATGATCCAGGCAGAGCCCATAATGCCATGTGGCTGCACTAGAAGCTTCTTAACATATGGCATCTCAAATACTTTGTTCCTGGGTGGCATTCCACAAGTGAGATACACAGGGTATACCATTGAACAATGGTCCCTGGTAACCACTCAACCAAAATCCATCCATGCAATTACCATTCCACCCAGGTGTTTCATTTACTTAGTTGTTTTATTAAGCAAAAACACAAGTCAAAGACTTGGCAATATTTTCCATAGCATGTGTATATAAACCACCCTTGGTTTCTACTAGCTAGGCTAAGCATGGCAATAGCAAGTATCTTAACTTAGAGAAAATTCTAACAATTCTACAACTACTAGGATTTCCCAAGTATACTATATAGATACTTAGCAAAAATTAACATGCAAGAACTATACAAAATATCAATAATGCATAGTATCAAAAAATATTGGGATAAAAATATGAAGAACCACTTGCCTTGGTAGTTGGGAGAGTAACAACAATCCTCACAGTCACAATCACCACTAGCACCAAAATCTACACATAAAATGATAGCACCAAATTCACATTTCAAATAATCAAACAAAAATATATGAATGCATTCAAATTCCATGTGATGATTTTTCTAAACCAACCAAGACTAGTAAACAGTACTGATTAATAAACTAAACACTTATACACCAAATAAACTTAATTAGATCTTTAAAACATTTTCCAAATAATTTTAATATACAAAATAGGCCTACAACTTTCTCTTCATAAAATTCTATTTTAACAGGGGAAAAATACAAAACTAAGCCTACAGATGTGTAGGATTTATTTTTGTGATTCCATTGATATCTTATTTGCATTTTTTGGATAAATAGAACAAAATTTATTGAATTTACAAGTTTAAACGTTCAAAAATCATTTCTGCAATTTTAAACAGACAGGCTAGGCCACGTGGAATAATTCTATTGGCTGATACCGATTCGCACGGATCGATCAATGTGAGCTGCACGATCTAAATGAAATCGCACAGATCATATCCACTCGTACCCCTTCGTTAAGTGATCTAATCCTACTCGTTAGATCTAGATCCAACGCTGCTGAGCACACGACCTTGGATTGGCGGCGCTAGCGACGGCGGCACGACGGCGGCGCTACTGGTGATGGTGCTCTAGAGATTCCAGAGGGGGCTAGGGGTAGTGGTTGGCCTTACCAGCATTGCACGGCTGCGAGGAAGCTCAAAGTGGTCGTGGTTGGGGCGGGGGCATGCTGTAGCGGGGGCTAGAGCTCGTCGGAGTTGCAGGCGGCATCGGGTCCTTGTAGAAGAAGTTGTTACCGATGCTCTGCATCGCCCTAGCACAAACCAGATGTATCAAGGAGAAGACAAGGGGTGCTCGGAGGTTACCCGGATTTCTCGAAGGAGTTGGGCGGCGGTTCTGTTGTTTGCAGAGATGGACGGAGGCGACGTCCTGGTGCAAGGCAGAGCAAACAAATGGCATGAGATGATGCGCATGAACCAAACGAACAAGCTCGCATTATCCTGAGGTGAAGGGGGCAATGTACTCACCGGAATACGTCACCGGAGGTGCTCGGTACTGCGGCGGTGCAAATGAAATTACAGGCAGCCTGGTGACGTCGAAGGGGCGCTGAGTGAGGGGAAAGGAGCGGAGTGCAGAGGGGTTTAAGTAGGCGGAGCTGGGCAAGGAATTACTCGGAGAATCAATGACATTTATGGGCGCAATCAACGGCAGTGACGCGGGAAGGTAACGGCGGCGACGACGGGGTCGGGGGTGCGCGGTTTGGGGACGATGATTGCGTAGCATTTGGGGCCACCAGTCAGTGGGCGCGGGGTAGGTTCGTGCTGCATGAGAGAGAGAGAGGAAAGGCCCGGGTGGGCTTGCTGGGATGATTTTTCTACTGGGCCGAATGGGTGGCGCGAGCCTTTTTCTTTTTCTTTATTCCTTTTCTATTTCTAGTTTGATTTTCTGAAATCTTTTTCCAATGTTTTTCAAATGAGTTTGAATTCAAACTTTCTCTGGATTTTTGTAAAGTGAACCATGCACAAATTTGAGTATAAAACATTTCTCTTCACTCAAAACTACATTGGCCCATTGAAACTAAAATAAAACCATTCCTTAATTATTTATTTATAAGTAGGCATATGAATGGTTTTGAATTTAGATTTTTGTTTTAAAGTTTTGATCAAGCTTTGGAATCATCATTCAAACCTATAATCCAAAATTTTCTAGTTGAAACAAAGTATTCTCATATTAGAGAGTGAAAAATAAAGCCACTGCCTTACCTACATGAAATAATGGGCAACAATTTGCTTCTGTTTTGAAATCTTATTTGAAAATGATAGAAATGCTTATGAATGCATGCATGATATGCAAACTTTATAAATCATGATTTTTGGGATGTTACAAATCTAACCCCCTTAAGGTGAATCTCGCCCTCGAGATTCGGACTGGCTAGCAAATGGTGAGGGTGGTCTTTCCGAATATCATCTTCTCTTTCCCATGTTGCTTCTTCCTCGGAATGATGGTTCCCTTGAACTTTGCAGAATTTGATAGTCTTTGTCCGAGTAACTCTTTCTGTGGTCTCAAGAATCTTGATATGTTTTTCCTCATAAGTGGGATCACTTTCCAATTGGACCTCTTCCAAAGGTATAGTATCCTTCAAGGAAGTCTCTTCCATCTCCGGATGGCATTTCTTTAGCTGACTTACATGAAATACATAGTGAACGGCAAACAATGATTCAGGAAATTCAATCTCATATGCTACTTCTCCTTTACGGCTCAGAATCTTGAATGGTCCAACATACCTTGGTGCCAATTTTCCTTTGACTCCAAACCTCTTTACTCCACGAAGTGGTGATACTCTAAGATAAGATCTATCTCCCACCTCATAGGTGACTTCCCTACGCTTGGGATCCGCGTAGCTCTTTTGTTGGTACTGTGCTATCTTCAATCCGTCCTTTACCAACTTGACTTTCTCCTCAGCTTCCTTGATTAGTTCTTGCCCGAACAAGTTTCTTTCTCCAACACCATTCCATAGCAATAGTGTAGTACACTTTCTCCCATAGAGAAACTCAAACGGTGCCATCTCAATACTGGCTTGATAGCTGTTGTTGTAAAAGAATTCCGAGTAGGGCAGACTTTCATCCCAACTAGCTCCATAATCTAGGGCACATGCCCTCAACATATCCTCTAGAATATGGTTGCTCCTTTCTGTCTGTCCATCAGTCTGGGATGAAAAGCAGTATTGAATTCCAATATTGTTCCCAATGACTCATGCAGTTGCCTCCAAAAACGGGAAGTGAATTGAGGTCCCCTATCAGACATAATACTCTTGGGTACTCCATGCAGACACACAACCCTATTCATATAAATCTTGGCTAACTTAGCACTTGTATAGGTTGTCTTCACGGGTTTGAAATGAGCCAATTTAGTTAGGCGATCTAATACGACCCAAATAGAATCATATCCCGATCTAGTCCTTGGCAGTCCAGTGATGAAATCCATGCTAATCTTGTCCCACTTCTAATTAGGAATAGGTAGTGGTTGTAACAATCCTGCTGGTTTCTGATGTTCCGCTTTCACTCTGCTACATACATCACACAAAGCAATATGTTCGGCGATGTCCTTCTTGAGATTATTCCACCAAAATATTTCCTTCACATCCATGTACATTTTGGTGTTACCCGGATGAATGGAATATGGTGAGTTGTGTGCTTCTTGTAAAATCAGTTTCCGAAGCTCCGGATCTAGCGGAATGTAGATACATTTTCCATACCATAAAGTACCATGTTCGTCTTCATGGAATCCTTTGGTTTTTCCCTTGCCAATCTTTGCCTTAATCTCTTAAATTTCCTTGTCCGTCTTTTGGGCTTCCTTGATTTTGTCCAACAAAGTGGGTTGAACATCCAATGACATGAGATGTCCTTCAGCCACTATCTCCAATCTGAGATCTTTGAATTGGGCACACAGATCATCTAGAAACTCTCCTTTAGTAAGGCCATTCACATAAACCTTACGGCTTAATGCATCCGCTACAACATTTGCTTTACCGGGGTGGTATTGCAAACTCAAGTCATAGTCCTTGATGAGTTCTGGCCATCTTATTTGTCTCATGTTGATTTATTTCTGAGTGAAGATATACTTCAAACTTTTGTGATCTGTGAACACTTCACATCGTTTTCCCAACATGTAATGTCTCCATGTTTTGAGTGCATGGACAACAGAGGCTAACTCCAAATCATTAGTAGGATAATTCACTTCATGAGTTTTGAGTTGTCTCGAGGCATAAGCCACAAGTTTCCCTTCTTGCATTAGAACTGCACCTAATCCTTGGTGAGATGCATCACAATACACTTGAAAATCTTTCTCCAAGTTTGGCAGACATAAGACTAGTGTTGTCACTAGTCTCTTTTTCAACTCTTGGAAACTTAGTTCACATCCTTCAGTCTAATCAAATTTCTTGTCTTTCTTAAGTAACTCCATCATTGGCTTATCTACCTTTGAGAAATTCTCAATGAACCTTCTATAATATCCTGCCAAGCCAAGGAAACTACGAACTCCTTCCACTGACTTAGGAGATTCCCACTAGGTTATAGCTGACACTTTTGTAGGATCAACTGCTACACCATCTCCGGACACAATGTGTCCAAGAAATCCAACCTCATTCAGCCAAAATTCACACTTACTGAATTTGGCATACAGCTTATGCTCCCTAGGGTTTTCAAGTATCAATCGTAAATGTTCTTCATGCTCTTCATTTCTCTTGGAGTAGATCAAAATGTCATCGATGAAAACGACAACGAACTTGTCAAGAAATTCCATGAACACCTTGTTCATCAGATTCATGAAGTAGGCTGGTGCATTGGTCAAACCAAATGGCATCACGGTGTACTCATACAATCCATACCTAGTGGTGAAAGCAGTGTTAGGTATGTCTTGTTCCCTTATCTTTAGCTGGAAGTAGCCTGATCGAAGATCAATCTTTGAGAACACTCGGGCTCCTTCTAACTGATCAAACAATTCATTGATTCTGGGCAAAGGATATTTGTTCTTGATAGTCACCTCATTGAGTGAACGATAATCTATGCATAACCTTTGACTTCTATCTTTCTTTTCAACTAACAAAACTGGTGCTCCCCAAGATGAAGAACTTGGTTGAATAAATCCTTTCTGCAATTGTTCTCCAAGTTGTTTCTTGAGTTCCTTCACCTCATCAACTAACATCTTGTAAGGTCTCTTTGTTATTGGTCCTGATCCTGGCAGCAAGTCAATCAGAAACTCAACATCTCTGTATAGTGGCATTCCCGGCAATTCCTCCGGAAACACATCCGGATATTCTCTCAAAATTAGCACACTATCTATGATAACCCCCTTAATAGAATTTATCTTACTCCCTTTTGATTCAAAGTTAGACTTGAATCTAATCCGTTTCTTATTCGGGGTTGTGAGTGCGACAGTACGGTTGGTACAATCTAGTACTCCTGCATACTTGGTCATCCAATCCATTCCCAAAATAACATTCAATCCTTGGGAATCTAGGATTATCAAACTAACTGGAAACTTATGCTTCCCAAATTCTATTACTAGATCACGACATCCAAGACTTACTAGCATATCTCCACCAGGGGAACTTACTTTTATAGGACATCCAATATTTTCAGTTGGAAATCCATTTCTATCAACAAATGCTCTTGATATGAATGAATGCGATGCGCCAGTATCAAAAAGAACAAGTGCTGGAACAGATTGAGTTTGAACTTACCAGCCACAGCATCTGATTCCTCATATATTTCTTCCACATTGATGTGGTTCACTTGTCCCTTATGGAAAGGGTTGGGCTTGGTGGTTCCTTCAACCTTCTTCTCTGGGCACTCATTTGCATAGTGTCCCATCTTCTTACACTTGAAACACTCAACCTGACTGATATCTCTCTTTGCAGGCTGACTTCCACGGCCACTTCCACCTCAACTGTGGTGGCTCTTGTGTCCACCCTTGTTGTTCTTATACTTGTCATTATCATGACTACGGTGATGCTTGTTGTCATGATGGCGGTTGTGGCCGTGGTGGTTTTTGTACTTTCCATGTTTGTGGGATCCAGAACTCCCACTATCATCATGATGGGAATGCTTGTGAGATGATCCCGAGCTGTTCTTATCAAAATTGTTCTTCCTTTTCCTGCTCTCAACCTGTTTCATCTTGTTCTCCAAGATGGTAGCCTTGTCACAGAGTGATGGGTAGGTCGGGACATAGGCAATAGACAGCTGCAGATTCAACTCATCATTCAGTACTTCGAGGAATTTATCCTTCCTCTTGGCATCTGTATCAACATCATCCGGTGCATAACGTGCCAGATTGTTGACTTCCTCAATGTATTCAGCCACGCTGTGGTGACATTGCTTGATATTGTGGAACTCCTTCTTCTTCAAATTCATCACTCCGGATGAGATGTGAGCTATACGGTATCCATCCTCAAAGATAGCCCAAGTCACATCCTCAATGGGAGTGGTGATCTGAAAGTTGTCCCACCAAGTTGTTGCTGGCCCTTCTAGCAGATGTGCTGCAAACCTGCCCTTCTCCTCGTCGGTGCAGCCTATAGTCACCAAGTCTTTGTTCACTGAACATAGACAATCATTGGCCACCATTGGATCAGTGGTTCCCGAGAACTTTGCAGGCCTCAGTCTTAGAAATCTGGTGAGCATGTCAAATCCTGGTGGATTATTCTGGTTGTTTTTGTTATTGTTGTTGTTGTTATTCTGGTTCTGGTTCTAGTTCTGCATGAATGTTTTCATCATATGCATTATTTGAGCTTGTGCTGTCATCAGCTGCTGCATCTCAGGAGTGACATTGTTGGTGTTGTTGTTGTTTCGGTTGGGGTTGGCACGCCGAGGAGGCATCTATGGTTTTAATAAGGATAAGAATTAGATACCCATAGATGCTTAACATGCACAATACATCACATAGACAATCACAATAACCAAGCATCAAAAGAACATAGAGTTTGAACGACATAAACAACAAGTTTTTGGAAAAAGCAAACACACCATAGCAAGCCACCCACATGTTGGATGGTCATTGCGACTCAATAATCAAAAGTACAGTAGATGAAAGATAATCGAGTAGTCTACACTACTCCTCCACATCAATCTCCACATCAACGAGGGTAAGACCTGCATTCTCCATGGTGTTCTTGTACTCATCAACACTAGCAGTCAAGGACTCAATGTTGTCCCTAAGAGCCCTCTTCTGTGAGCGAAGCCTCTCGATCACTCCCTGCTGATGCTCAAGCTCGAAGTCCTTGGCCTCTAACTCTTCCTTCATCTCCCGGATCTTCTTGTTCCTGTCTTGGACTCTTTTCTCCTAGCTCTTGAACTTCTTGTCCTGGCTTTCAAACTTGGCCTCCATTTCCTTGACAATCTCGTCTTGCTCCACGAATAGCTTGTCTTTCTCTCGAAGCTGAACCTGGAGCTCGTCATTTCTGAGCATGATGTTGATCCTATCAGTATCAAGGTGCCTAATAAGACCCTCTAGGTCCTGAAGGTACAAACGAATCGGCTCCATCATATCTCTAGCAGCATCATCGTACTCTATAGCCTCACCCTCCTTGTTGCGTATCCCGAAGGGGTGAAAGTAAAGACCTCTAAGCTCGGTGGAGTGCCTCCCTACCAGGCGCCCAAGTAACTCCTACATGACTACATCTAAGCCTTTCTCCTTGTCGTCATGCATCAGCTTGAAAGTGATGGCCTCCGTGGTTGGCTCTGTCTGGCGTCCCGGCTGGGTGACTCTGAAGCCCCATAGGTCCTTCCTCTCAAACTTGGTGAGTGGAAGTTTCATGATGCTAGGAAGTGAGAGGTTGAGCACACTAGTGAGCTCAATCAGACGAGTACCAAAACGAGTTCCATTGAACTCCTTGGCCGTGTTGATAACAACATTAGGCATCTATTTTTATAAGATAGAGAAAAGTTAGAATCAACATCAATAGATAAAAATCAGAAGAACATCTTTTTGCAACAAACACACAAGTCATGGCATACACAAATCCATTACAAACATCAAGGTTCAACATAACTTATACAAAAAAAAATTGGAAGTAAAAACGATAAGTGTGGTGGTCCAACTAATGAAGTACATTACAACTCTCACTCACTAGACAAAATAGCTATCAGGGCATCCTTAGTAGCCATCTGTCTATCTTGTTCACAAGGCTCCCATATTAAATCTACGATGTCTCCCCTTAGTTATTGGTTGGTAGTCTCTAATTCTTGGGTCTGCTTCTTTTCTTCTCTAAGGTCATTTTGGGTGTTGAGCATTCTGCACTTGATTCTATCACCAATCTCCTTGATAGCATTCCAAGCTGCATTTCTTGTAGAGTCAAAGAATGTTGTATGCATTTCGGAGTTGGTGACCATGCAAAATCCTGACTCTTTGTGGTTGTCTTCCTTGTTTTTGTACAAGTGAAGTTGCACCCACCAATACTCTTCTCCTTCATCCATCACAGGGAATCCCTTGTACACAGTTGCACCATGTATCCCCATGGAAACCATAAGGTTCTTGAGTGCCTTGGGAAATTCAGTCTCACACTCCAAAGTCATGGTCATGAGTGGTCCCTTCCTCACGGCTTTGTTGATGGAGTTCATCTACAAATAGAGATGAGAAAGAATATTAGAAAAGTTTACGAGAAGAAAAAGACAAGTGTGGAAATTTTCAAAGTGTTGAAATTTTTTCCTTAGTGGTTTCTAATCCAATCCTAGGGTCATAATCCTACAGGCAACACAGTGCTCTGATACCATCTGTAAGACCCCACCTTTATAAAGGTAAAGGTCCCTCTGATTGCAATGCTAGTCCTTGGATCAATTGCTAGCATCCAAAGTTTAAGATGAAGTACATAGAAACAAAGGTCATTATTACATCGTCATTCCAGAGATAACATAGTCTTTTACAACTCCATAGCCATCGGCTAGTACAAGAGTTTTAACTTAACAATATAAATAGAAGTCTTCATCTTCATGTGCCACAGGCAAGCATGTTGAGTGTAGACTCATAACCCTAATCCTCATCAGAGTAACCTGCAACATCACAAGTTATAGCCATAGTGGGTCAATACATTGGAATAGTATTGGCAAGTGATACCTTAGTAAATAATAGTATCTAACTTCTACATGAATTTGGCTAAGTGTAGCTTAGGCTTGCTTTGCTCAAAATAGGTTTTACCTATAAGTTCAAAACACTAAGTTTTTGTTTAGCAAAAGCTCCCAAGGAACCACCAATAGACATTGGTGATCCTTTAACCCTTGTTCAACCACAAGTTTTAACTTAGAAATTGGGATGAGGAGATTCTTGATAGCTTCCATGTCTTGATGCTCAAATTGTCCATTGTCGGGGACACGGATAAGTACTTAGATTCTTCCTTCTGCAGAGGTGGTGCACTTTCCCCACAAGACTCGACATGCATCGAGACAGGACCTTTCAAAATCCTTCCCTTAGACCAAAATGGACGCTCTCCAATCCTATCACCCTCTACCACCAACTGTCCATTTGGCTAATTTATTGCAACCTATCTGATCTAGGCAGAGCCCATAATGCCATGTGGCTACACTAGAAGCTTCTTAACATATGGCATCTCAAATCCCTTTGTTCCTGGGTGGCATTCCACAAGTGAGATACACAGGGTACACCATTGAACAATGGGCCTTGGTAACCACTCAACCAAAAACCATCCATGCAATTACCATTACACCCAGGTGTTTCATCCACTTAGTTGTTTTATTAAGCAAAAACACAAGTCAAAGACTTGGCAATATTTTCCATAGCATGTGTATATAAACCACCCTTGGTTGCTACTGGCTAGGCTAAGCATGGCAATAGAAAGTATCTTAACTTAGAGAAAATTCTAACAATTTTACAACTACTAGGATTTCCTAAGCATAGCATGTAGATACTTAGCAAAAATTAACATGCAAGCCCTATACAAAATATCACTAATGCATAGTCAAAATATTGGGATAAAAATATGAAGCACCACTTGCCTTGGTAGTTGGTAGAGTAACAACAATCCTCACAGTCACAATCACCACTAGCACCAAAATCTTCACATAACATGATAGCACGAAATTCACATTTCAAATAATCAGACAAAAATATATGAATGCATGCAAATGCCATGTGATGATTTTTCTAAACCAACCAAGACAAGTAAATAGTAATGATCAATAAACTAAACATTTATACACCAAATAAACTTAATTAGATCTTTAAAACATTTTCCAAATAATTTTAATATACAAAATAGGCCTACAAATGTCTCTGCATAAAATTCTATTTTAACAGGGAAAAAATACAAAACTAAGCCTACAGATGTGTAGGATTTATTTTTGTGATTCCATTGATATCTTATTTTCATTTTTTGGATAAACATAACTAAAGTTATTGAATTTACAAGTTTAAACATTTAAAAATCATTTCTGGAATTTTAAACTGACAGGCTAGGCCACGTGAAATAATTCTATTGGCTGATACCGATTCGCACGGATCGATCAATGTGAGCCGCACGATCTAAATGAAATCACATGGATCATATCCACTCGTACCCCTTCGTTAAGTGATCTAATCCTACGCGATAGATCTAGATCCAACGCTGCTGAGCACACGACCATGGATGGGCGGCGCTAGCGATAGCGGCGTGGCGGCGATGCTACTGGCGATGGTGCTCTGGCGATTCCAGAGGGGGCTAGGGGCAGTGGTTGGCCTTACCAGCGTTGCACGGCTGCGAGGAAGCTCAACATCGTCGTGGTTGGGGCAGGGGCGTGCTGTAGCGGGGGCTAGAGCTCGTCGGAGTTGCAGGCGGCGTCGGGTCCTTGCAGACGAAGTTGTTGCTGATGCTCTGGATCACCCTAGCACAAACCAGATGTGTCAGGAGGTGCGCAAGGTCACGGCGAACATGACAGTGTCAACGGGAAGACAAGGGGCGCTCGGAGGTTACCCGGATTTCTCGACGGAGTTGCGCGGCGGTTCTGTGTTTGCAGAGATGGACGGAGGCGACGTTCTGGTGCAAGGCAGAGCAAACAAATGGCATGAGATGATGCGCACGAACCAGATGAACAAGCTCGCATGATCCTGAGGTGAAGGGGGGCACTGTATTCACCGGAATACGTCGCCGGAGGTGCTCGGTACTGCGGTGGTGCAAATGAAATTACGGGCAGCCTGGTGGCGGAGAAGGGGTGTTGAGTGAGGGGAAAGGAGCGGAGTGGGGAGGGGTTCAAGTAGCCGGAGCTGGGCAAGGAATTACTCGTCGAATCAACGGCATTTAAGCGCGCAATCAACGGTAGTGACACGGGGAGGTAACAGCGGTGACGACGGGGTCGGGGGGTGTGGGGTTTGGGGATGATGATTGCGTGGCATTTGGGGCCACCAGTCAGTGGGTGCGGGGTAGGTTCGTGCTGCATGAGAGAGAGAGAGAGAGGAAAGGCCCGGGTGGGCTTGCTGGGCTGATTTTGCTACTGGGCCGAATGGGTGGCGCCAGCCTTTTTCTTTTTCTTTATTCCTTTTCTATTTCTATTTTGATTTTCTAAAATCTTTTTCTAATGTTTTTCAAATGAGTTTGAATTCAAACTTTCTCTGGATTTTTGTAAAGTGAACCATGCACAAGTTTGAGTATAAAACATTTCTATTCACTCAAAACTACATTGGCCCATTGAAATTAAAATAAAACCATGCCTTAATTATTTATTTATAAGTAGGCATATGAATGGTTTTGAATTTAGATTTTTAAAAAAAAATTTGATCAAGCTTTGGAATCATCATTCAAACCTATAATCAAACCTTTTCTGGTTGAAACAAAGTATTCTCATATTAGAGAGTGAAAAATAAAGCCATTGCCTTACCTACATGAAATAATGGGCAACAATTTGCTTCTGTTTGAAATCTTATTTTAAAATGATCCAAATGCTTATGAATGCATGAATGAATGCTTCTGTTCGTAGCATGGAAAACAAAAAAATTCTATCGCATGAACACAAACAAGCCAAGCTCTAATCTACGAGGTCGGTGTAGTGAGTTGATAGAGTACTAACCCTTGAAGATCCAAAGCGTTTAATGAGATTAGATTCCGGTGGTTGATGTAGTCGTTCACTTGCCGATCTCAAGATCATGTAGACGATCCTTCCAGCTCCATGTTTCGGCAGCGTTGCCGCAGATGGTCACACGAATGGTACTAGATGAAGGCCTTCCTCTCCCTTGTTCCAGCAGGCAGCAGAGGTTGTAGATCTCCTCGCAGTTCCAGCAGCACAACGGTGTGGTGGTGGAGGTGCAGGAATAGATCCCACAGGGATTCGCCTAAGCTAGAGCGGGTATGGTGGATTTAGAGGGGCCCTTAGTGTCTAGGGTTTAGATGCCGAGTGGTGGAGGGCAGCTAGCGGCTAGGGTTTAGACTAGACGGTGGCGGCGGTTTAGAGGCTAGGGAGCCGGCGACCTGGGAGGGGGGCGGCGGTCTAGGGTTTTGGGGTGAGGCCAAGGGGGCTCCCCACGCCCTCCTTTTATAGGTGTGAGGGGAGGCTAGGGGAGGAGGAGTCCTCCCCCAACTCCCCTTGTATAGGCGGCGACAAGGGAGGGAGGGGAAACCTTCCTCCTCTAGGTTTCCTCCTCTCCCTCCACTTGGTTTGACTATCAATGTTGGGATTTGACTTTTCAAATTGGAGTTTGACTATTCAAACTAGAATTTGAAAATTTCACTTCCCATTGCGCAGGCAAGTGACCTAGGACATGATGCAACCATTCCACATTGGTATGACACATTCATGTACCCTTCCCTCTCCGGAGTGGTAGACTTTCTAGACCCTTCTAGAAGCTTCTGGTGAAAACACCGAAAACATTTCTGAACCCCGGAAATAGACTTTCCTTATATGAATCCTATTCTCCGTACCATTATAGATCTCCTCGTGATATCCTGGATCCAATATGAGACTTCGAACAACATTCGATCTCTAACACGTTTCCATATTTACTAAACAACATCGAATCCTTAAGTGTGTCTCCCTATGGTTCGTGAAATATGCGGACATGACCAAGACACTTATCCGATCAATAACCAATAGAGGAATATGGAAATTCATATGGCTCCCACATATTTAAACGATTACCCTTGATGGAATGAACCATTTACATACGATAGCAATTTCCCATTGACTACCAATACTTTACGTTTTTGAGGTTTGATCGTCGGTATCTCTACATACCTAGTTCAACCTCATTACCGATACATACTCTTTACTTGTTCCATGATATGTGATCTCACGTAATCTATTCACATGCTTTCAAGCCAATTGGATAACATTCCACCGAGAGGGCCCAGAGTATATCTATCTATCGTATGGATGGACAAATATCACTCTTGATCCATGTGCCTCAACACGTACTTTCAGAATACTCAATGTCACCTTTATAACCACCCAGTTACAAAGTGGTGTTTGATGTATTCAAAGCATCGATCTGGTGATGGTGATTAATATGATCTCATGGTCGAAGGATTTAGGTTACTATGTACTTGAAAGCTTATATCAAATGAACTATTGAATGACTTGATCTTATGCTACGCTTAAATATAGGAGTATGTCCATCACATCATTCTCCTAATGATATGACCTTGTTATTAATAACATCTAATGTTCATGATCAGGAAACCATG
The DNA here is from genome assembly GCA_916181665.1 of Avena sativa. Taxonomy (NCBI): domain Eukaryota; kingdom Viridiplantae; phylum Streptophyta; class Magnoliopsida; order Poales; family Poaceae; genus Avena; species Avena sativa. The sequence continues at coordinate 256,433,708 of OV702297.1, forward strand.
ATCATCTATTAGTCAACAAGCTAGTCTAAAAAGAGGCTTTACTAGGGACTCTTTTATGTTTACAAAACACACAAGTATTAATGTTTTTGGTTAATACAATTATAGCATGGGATGTAAACATTTATCATAAACATAAAGGTATGATAATAACCTATTTATTATTGCCTCTTGGGAATATCTCTAACAGTCTCCCACTTGCACTAGAGTCAATAATCTAGTTTTCAAAAACTTGTGCATTGAACACCTATGGCTTTCCGGTGTTATATTTATACGGTTTCTAGTGGTCAACTGATCTTTGGATCCGACACTTTCAGGTCCATGTGTAATTGCATGTCTTTGTGTCTCTACGCATCACTCATTCTCCAATGAGATGACATTGTATAAATTTGGTCCTTTGGTGAGACCTTTAGTTCCTTGGGGTTAAAACATGTTGGTATAGTTTTCGTACAATATATCTTCATAGTACTAGCCTGATGTGAACCACACATAGTTTGATAAAAAAACTCCTTGATACAAATACCCTCTCTAGCTATTACAATAGCAGTCATACACTTAGCCTTTTGTTGTAATATCTGTCACAATGTCTTAACTTTGGAACTCATCCAAATCCGTATGGAATCTCCTTTCCATTACATTGTGCCACCCATAGTTGAAATTGAGATAAACTTGATTTGTATCTTGTGACAAAACTAGTATAAATGTAACACTTTATAGTGAACTATCTATCTATCTATTTGTAACTTCTACATAAATAACATATTCTTAGTTTTCCAAAGATCATAAGAATATCCTTACTATCATCCAACGATCATCTTATGAATCATTCTGGTATATACTCATAATATTTAGAGCATAGGACATATCTGGATGTGTACATATCACAATATGATTGATCAAAAAATACTCTTTGTGATTTCATTCACAAAGTATCAAAATACTTGAATCTTTATTTCGCTTTAACAAGTGTCAATACAATTTAATCTTGATTCAATCCTTTCTGTGCGACAAGAATCTTTTTTTGAGGGTATTAACAATAGGAAAGGTTCCTACTGCCTCATGTTCATTAATAAGAGATCAGAGTCTGTAATGTTACATATTTACAGAAAACAAAGGGGATAAAAGATCTCCCAAAAGACACGTTAGAAAAGCCTAAGACCTCACAAGATTTACAAACTATGGATAATGCTCTTGATGAGTGGGTGTAAATCCGCCTTTGTCCTATGAATCAGTAGTGACAGATCAACAACCAATCTGGACTTCCAAGCCTGGCTTGAGGGTTGTATGTTATTAAACCAGAGGTTGTTTCTCTCCTTCCAGATGTTCCAGGATCCAAGCAGAGTAATTTCCATAAATAGGTTTGTATTCCAGGTTTTTTTCCCCTGTTCAATGATCTCAAGTCTAGAGTTATCCATAGACCAGGAGATGTTAATTGAATCCCAGCAAGCCTGATTGAAGGGGCAATGAAAGAGCAAGTGTTCAATTGTTTCTTCAGTATTATGACTACACATTAAACATTCATATCTAGTCCCAAGTGCATAATGGCTTCTTCTGAGCATGTTTCTTGTATTCAGTCTGTCAGACCGAACCAGCCATCCAAAGAACTTCACTTTTGTCGTGCACTTTGATTTCCACAGCCATTTGAAGGATATGTGTGGGTTCAGGTTTCAAAAATTATACTGATAATATTTGCTGGATGTCAAATATTTGGACCCCCAAACATAACTCCAAGTGTCATGTAAATGCTCTCTGAGTTGTATCTCTCTGCAATATTTTGAATTGTTCTTAATTCAGCTGAAGCTTTAGGTGACAGTGGAAGATAGAAGAGATGTGTCAAACTGTCTGTTGCTAGAAACTCTTGGGTAGAGATATATTCATTCCTTACATAATAGTAGATAGTTGGGTGACTCTCTCCTAAAATAGTGTCAGACCACTGATCCTTCCAAAACAGTGTATTCGCCGCATTACCAATTGTACTTTTGGCTATCCCTCTGAATAAATGTGATAGTCTAGAGACATCTCTCCACCAGAAAGAGCCACAAGGCCCAGAAGCATGAGGAATAGTATTAATGTACTAAGCATTCCAAACTAGGGAGACCCAGGGGTGTCATCCTTGTTATAAAACTTATGAAGGAACTTAAGCAGCAGGCCTTCATTTTGAATTTTAAGGATGAGAATGCCAACACCTCCTTTATTTTTTGGTCTGCAAATCATGTCGCAAGCAGCAAGAGAGTTGCATTTTTCACCTTCTTCAGTTTTTTTATTCCACAAACAATATCTTTGAATTTTCTCTATGTGCCCCACAATAATATCTGGCAATTTGATTGCACACATTGTCATAGTTGCAACTAAATCCAGTAAGGAATTAATCACAGTCGCTCTCCCACTATAAGACATCATCATGAATGAAGCAGACACCTTTCTCTCAACTCTATCAATCAGTGGCATAAGATCATACACTGCGGGCTTAGTGGTGCCAAGAGGGAGCCCCAAATAAGTGAAAGGCATTTTGGCAATTGAACAACCCAACATATCTGCCATTTCCTTAGAGATGTTGTCTGCCAGATTTATTGGTATTAGGTGAGACTTATGAAAATTGATCTGTAATCCAGTAGAAACAACATAATTGTGAAGAATCCCTTTCATTATTTGAACTTGATCTTTATCTGCTTGCATTATAATCAAAGTGTCATCTACATATTGGACAACTGGAAAATCCTTCCCAAAAATAGGGGAGAATGGGGCCTTGAGGATGTTTTCTCTGAATGCATTATTGATTGCAGATTATAGTAAACCAGCAGCAAGAACAAAAATTAGGGGAGACAAAGGATCCCCTTGTCTGACACCTCTTTTGTAGTGAAATTGCCTCCCAGGTACTCCATTAAGCAGAACAGCAGACTTTCCAGTGCCAAAAATAATTTCAATCCATTTTAGCCACTTATCATCAAAACCCATCTGTTTCATAATTTTCATCATTGCCAGATGATCAATGGTATCAAAGGCTTTGGCAAAATCCAGCTTAAGTAAAATAATATCTTTCTTAGAAGCTTCACATTGATAGAGAAATTCAAAGGCCCAAGCAAGGAAATCCTGAATGTTTCTGCCTTTTAAGAAACCATATTGATTTTTATGAATAATTTTCAGTATTACCTTCTGGAGCCTGTTAGCCAAAATTTTAGTGATCAACTTCAGAACACAATTTAGCAGAGTGATTGGCCTGAAATCATTGATAGATTCAGGTGAACCCATATTTAGAATGAGTGTAATATGCCCCATATTTATACTTTCTAGATTCAGTTCTCCTTCATAAAATTTAAAGCATAAGGAGTAGATGTCTTCCTTGATGATGTGCCAACAAATTTTTAGGAAGAGACCATTAAAACCATCTGGACCTGGGGCTTTATCATTTGGCATTTCCTTCACCACTTTGTCAATTTCCTCCCTGGTGAATGCTATGGATAAAGCTTCAAGGCCCTCAGTTGGAGTAATCAAATGTTGAAGATCAAAAAGCATCTCAAGTTGAGTAGAAGTACCCAATATTTCCTTATAGACTTGAAAAATAGATTTCTCTTTGTCTGCATGCTCAGTGACAAAAGAACCATCTGATAGTTTGAGGGAGGCAATATTGTTCTTTCTATATCTTTCAGTAGCAAAATTATGAAAGAATTTTGTGTTCTCATCTCCAAACTTTGTCCATCTAACTGTGCATCTTTTCTTCCAATAAGCATTTTGGTACTGTAGCAACCTTGCTAAATGAGCTTTTAGAATTCTCCTAAAATTTGCTTCTTGACAGAACAATGGTCTTCTATCTTCCAGATTATCAAGTTCAGAGAGAACCCTATTGGTATTTTCAATACAAGTGGACAACTTTGAAATTGATTTGCTCCAAAATTTCAAATCATATCTCAAATTTTTAAGCTTTGTATTAAGATTTGCAGCACTATTGGATTTGTGAGTTGGTTTACTCCAACTCTCAGTTACAACTTCCAAAAAACCAGGATGAGCTACCCAAAAGTTTTCAAATCTAAAAATCCTACTACCAGGGATCTTAGTCTGTATAGAGACAACACAGGGAGTGTGATCAGAGGTTGGTTTGCCTTGTGTTGAAACAACTGTGTTGGGAAAACTAGTTGTCCAGTGCATGGAATTAAAAAACTAATCAAGTTGCTCCAAAAGAGGATCTTGTTGCATGTTGCTCGAGGTGTATTTTCTTACTTTAATTGGAAATTCAGTGAGATGTTGCTCTCTAATGAAATCATTGAAAATAAGCATATCATTAACATTCCCCCCAAGCTTATTCATGTTTGCAGGGGACCTAATAAAATTAAAGTCACCCATTAAGATCCATTCTTCTTCATCAGGAATATTCACCTCAAACATCCATTCAATAAATTTCTCCCTCAGTTCACCATTACAGGGGCCATAGATGTTAATTAAAGTCCAAGAATGTTTAGAATGGGTAGAAGTGAAATGAACAAAGAGAGCAAATTGTTCACAATGCATGACCATTCCAGAAAAATTGAACTATTCCATATAATAATGAGGCCACCAGAAGCCCCCACAAAAGGCACAAAAACAAACTCATCAAATCTTGCTGGACAGCAAGCTTTAATAAACTTCAGATCCAAAGCTTCCTTTTTTGTTTCTTGTAGACAAATAACTGAACATACACTTACATTAATAGCATTCATTAAGGCTAATTGTTTCTCTCTTGCATAAATCCCTCTGATGTTCCAGCACAAAATAACCCATTGTTTAAACAGTGACATTATTACAACTCAAAAGTAGATAAACCAAAATAGAAATAGACAGGCACACCACCAAACATGACTAGGCACTATCAACATTCTCCTTCTCCTGCCAGCCTTCCATGAGCTTCAAAGGAGTGAGTTCATCCTGAGGAACACCACAAAGAGAAATTCCAATAGACTGGAGCACTGGGATTGGGGTTGCAAGAAGAGTCTTGTCAGTAATCATGTCATCATGAACAGAAGTTATCTGAGTCATATTAGCCTCCTCTGAGACTTCAACAACTTGCACTTCTGGAATCTTCCTTGGTTTCACTTTTGATTTAGTGTGCTTGGAATCACAAATGATTTTAGGCTTAAAGCCCCTGTATCTGGTAGTCCTTGAGCTCTTCTGACTTGGTTGGTAGAAATAGGTGTCCCAAAGGAAACATGTTCTGAATCATCAAGCACTGGAATCTTTCTTTTGGTGCCAGCTTGGGAAAAGGGTAACATACCAGAGATCACCAAATTTTGATCAGAATTCATCACCTTCCTCTTCCTTGATTGGAGCAGCAACTCCCATTCATCAACCATTTTTAAACTGCATAAACTTTGGCATGGGAACAGAGATAGACAGGAGCTTGGCATTATCCAGAGCAAAGTTGGGGAAACAAAACTCCTTGAAGGAAAAATGAGCAAAGTTCCTTGCCATCCAAATTTCCAAACTAATATTCATTAGATTGTCATTAACCAGAGAATAATTAATGGACAAGGTGGTGTCAACTTGCATCAAGTCTGATCCAGAAGAATTTCCATCAGATACATCAGATAGGCTATCATGCCAAGCTTGCATAGGACTGTCCTGAACATTGGTGATTGGGGGTGGCACACCATACTGAAAAGAAACCCCTTATGCAGCTAAGATTTGCTGAAAATTGATCAATGGAGGGTTTGGAACTACTGCAACATCAGCTTCTAGTGGTGCAACAATATTTTCATCATGTGCAACATTATTATCAAAAAGTGCAGCAATCACTTGAGCAGGGACAAATTGTCCTTGCTGATGAAACATGGCAGCATTGTTTTGACCTCCAATGTGCCCACCTTGAGCATTTCCACCTCCAGGCATCTGGTTCTGTTGATTCCAGTTGTCAAGTTGCTGTTGGTAGAGCTGTTCAGCAGATAGACCCTCACCATGCATGGGATGGGGGTTACCATCCTCTGGTTCTGGATCTTCAGGAGGAGGCATAATTTCATGCAAATGGGCATTCCAGTCAGCACATCTGAGTAAAATAACAGAAACAGTCCAGGAGTGCCTGGCCCCACCAAGCTAATGAATAACCAAACTTTTGGGCACAAACTTAGGATGAACAATCCAGACCTTAACCAACACAGATTTATCATCCCCTCTAGGATTATGCCACATAGATAACAAGCCAAAATCCTGAACAACACTATGAATGTACTGGCTAGTCTGATAATCCAAGGGAAAAGCTAAGAACTGTATCCAAGTTTCTCTGCCAAAAGCAGTAAGACGCATATTTCTGGCTTCATTGTATTTCACAAAGGTGACAGTGGTAATATCATCAATCTCAAAGGATGTCCCTACTGTAGCATTCGCAATCAGGGTTTCAGTCATAGTAAAGATGCCAAGGCCTAAAGGATCATCATCGAAATGACTAACAAACAGCTGAGACTTATTGAGAATATTCATCACCTGAACCCTATAGTCCTCTCTAAGCTGAATCAGAATAAATTTTTGGTCTATGCAATTACCTTGCGATCGTGCTACAGAGGGGCTTCAGCTGGCACCACCATATGCGATCTCACCAAGCGATCCACTGGCTCTGGATCTATAGTCAAGCCATTGGGGAGAAAAGCTAAAGGATTCACTGGTAAGTTAGCCATTGTTGAGGTGGAGAGAGAATCTTCGTCAGCCGGTGGAGAAGGAGATGACGCGGCAGGAGAACGAGGGTGAAACTCTAGGTGAAAAAACCGTCTGCTTCTTAACTACCCAAATATTCCGTCCAGGAATATAGGCCTGATTGTTTGTGGTTGATTTCTTTTTTTTCCAAATCCTTCGTATCCTCTTTGGGCAGCTCCTGGCCTAGTGGCCCAATAAATGGCAGTTCCGACAACGCTAGCCCAAGATGCAATTAATCGACAGGTGACGAGATATTAAGCATTGAACACACCAGGGGCGGTGCAAATTAGAACATTTCAAGCATTTATGGCCCAGAGCAGGATTACAAACACAAATTGTCGGGCAAGAATCCACAAGATGATCACGATCTCCACAATTGGAGCAACGTCCCAGAATTTCAAAAACCAGAGCTTTGTTAAGGACAAATTTCAAATCCAATGCATGCATGATATCTTGTTCAGAGTAAAGAGCCTGTCTCATATCTTTGATCATTTCTAACGTGACAGGAGGCAATTACATGCAGGAATTATGTAAAAACTTTGAACCAGTAAAAACTTCCTTATGAGCATGTTCATGTTCCACCAAAATAGGATCCGAGAAACTTCCAAAGAATAGATGCCTAGCCTAATCAGATCCAAACAAAGATGTCACGGGAGGGCCTTGTTGACGAAAACCAAATTTAGCCAATTCATGTGATGATTCCAAATGATAACCTTGTGTAGCACTTTTCTTAAGGAAGTATAAATTTGGATTAAACCGGACGGGAGTAGTGGGAGAGATCCTCACATTATCTTCATAAGGCAGTCCAGGAAAGGAATGATCATTCATGAATCCAGATATCTGAGGATGAGAACCCCGAACAAACTGAAGTAACACACAAAATGTGGCCAGACCCTATCTTTGAAACCATAGATGAAATGCCCCACTTTGTTTGAAGCCACCGAAAACCGAAATCTTCGATCACTTAATTGAAAAACATTGAATGTAGCAGAAATTCCACCAATACAACATTAAAGAGCAAGACCCACAGATTCAACATTCAGAGGAAAAGAGCCCGAGGAGAAGGAAACCACCAAGAAGTGAACCGTAGATCCAAAATGTCGATGCACCTGATTAGCCAAAGCCTGGCCAGGAGAGAAATCCCAGTGGAGTAGGGCTTCATTGTAGTGGATAAGGAGAAAAACCCTAGATCGCCAAGGAATCACCATTGGTGGGTGTGTGGGTGGGTGGGTGAGACGCCATTTTCATTCTCGACAAGAATCTTTCTTGTTTTTTCCATATTAAACTTATTCAATATCTCATCTCTGTAATGTTGGCACAATCATATTAGCGTCTCAATCTATACATATATATATTGATGCCAAATATTCGGTTTATGCCTAAGTCTTTCATCGAGATGAAATTCTTAATCCTGTGTCAATAAAAATACATCATTTCCAATCAACAATATGTCTTTCACATAATGTATTAGAAATATGTCACAGCGCTCCCACTTAATTTATTGCAAATGCAAGGATCTTAATTGTTTTTGATGAAATTAAACCTTTAACATTTTCATCACGGTGAAGATTCCAACTCCGAGATGCTTCCTTCAACCATTGAAATTTTCATTGCTCTTTTAGCATCCTTTGAATTAACAAAACCCATTGGATCTTGTCATGTACACATCCTAGGTAACCATTCTATTAGAAGAACTTGTTTTGTTAATTCAACTATCATATACCAATATATCTAGTGGTTGCTACATTAATCCGTCTAGACTAAATATCTCTATGAAAGATTAAATCTTGTCATAGTCAACTCCTTGAACATTGCCGTGAAATTTTTCCCGACATGTCAACTATTTCATATATGTGAAACATCCATGTCTATTTCTTTATAGATCCAAATATGACTATAAGGTCTTACACCTTTCCAGAGGGTCTTCCAAGTTCAAAACCTTGATTACTGTATGGAACTATCACTGATTCTATGGCTTCAAGCCATTTCACGGAGTAAGGGCCCATCATTGCTTTTTTGCATGTATTTGGTTTATTATTGTCAAACAATAATGATATAACTCTCAAATCTTGGTATTTGATTGTTTACCCAGCCTACTTGGTTCAATAGTAACTTAGACCTCCGTGACCGCAACCTTTTAGGCATGTGAGCCATGCGCATTGTTGCCTCTGGAACATTTTTCGGTGCTGCTCAACTCAGCACATATTATCTAGAGTTCAATAACTTTATCAATGTTCTATTCCTCCCACTTATCCTTTCATGAAAAATTCCTTCTTTAAGAAACTTGACGTTCTAAGAGACAAACACTTTTGTCTTTGGTGTTATGAAGGAATACCCAATGGTTTATTCAAAATAACCTACAAAGACATGCCCATCCGACTTTGGTTGTAAACATTTACTTATGCATAGCATACCAATGTTTAAGAAATGGAAACTTCAGTTTATCCCAAACCATAACTTATATGGTGTCATTTCAACGGATCACGATGGAGATCTTTTTAGTGTAAAAGTGGTATTCACTATAGCTTTAATCTTTAAAAATATAATGGCAGTTTTATAAATCACACCTTTGATCTTACCATGTCGAACAAGTTTTCATTAAATATCTCGAACACTCCATACTACTATGGTGTTTTTGGGAAACATAAATCTATGGAACGATTCCTCAAATATTAGATGTTTTGCTAAACTTGTTGTTGAAATAATTAGCAGTTTTCGCATTAATTTAATCTAAGTGTAAATTATGACAGAACAATTTCCAAGACTAACTAGCATACGCATAGTAGACATGCACCATACAGGCAAGTGAAAAACTAGCACATCTACGCATAATGCAATACTAGTAATCATCATAGGAAATAATAGGAGGGCAAAAACATGTACGAGTTCGTCGATGGTATGACCAACGGCGCAACAGAAGTGGATCCGCCACCAGCGGTAGCAGCAGCAGCCTGCTTGGAAGCGTTGTCAAACATGGCGATGGAGTCGAGGAAGCCAGACGAAGAAGAGCTTGAGCAGTCGCGCCTAGACGCTCCCCAAAAACCTTATCGCCTCTCTCCCGGTGCAGGATCAGAGAGACGGGGTTTCAGAGGCCTGCTCTCCCGGACGGCCGTGCACGCAGCCGGAGGGATGGATTAGCAGAGGGTTGCACAGAGAGGTGGAATGGCGATGCGCAGGTAGGCAAATGCAATCTAATTGCTGGCGACGGCTAGGGTTCGCGTCTGCCTGCTTATATAGTGCGGGTCAGGTAGGACATGGGCAACAGCCCACGACCGAGTCAGTACCAGCCCACGGTGTAGAAGGCCGGTTGATTAACGCATCCGTAATGACGCATTAATGACTCATAATCAATAGAAAATTAATTTTCCCAAACAGCAAAATAAAGCTCGGCTCGGCGAGATTCCCGCAACCCGCGGCGCGCGCGCGTCGTGATGAGGCGAGGCGTGACGAGGCGAGGCGGGCAGTGTCGGAGGAGTAGTGCGTGAGGGTTTCTCTTCTTCTCACACCTTAGTGAGTGGTGCAACACTCTACTATATACGGTGGTCCAACTTCCCTTCCACTAGCAATGTGGGACTAAACTTTGGCACCACTAGGACACACATGAGCTGTCATAGTAATGGGCCAAAGAGAATTTCAGAATTTGTATTTGTTATGGGCCAAAATCCCAACATCAAATATGCCTCAAATTCCAACAATCGCCCACAAAGTCTCATTGGCACATCACATCATTCTATTCCAAATCACTGTTTTGATATACCAGCGTTTTTCAGTGGAGACTGTTAAGTTGAACTTCCACCTAGAGCATTAGACTACACTCATCAACAACTGTCAATGGACTAAGCCTTGAATTGTCAGTTTTGTGTAAATGAGTTTCACCTAATGTCATACTGATACTAGGTTGTCGAAGGCTACCCCTCGGGTGGAGCATATAAGTCACACTCCTGGCCTTTTTCATGAGCTTCCTAGAGATTTCCCTATCTCATAGACTATGACCAGCAGTCGGGCTCACATAGGTGCATTCTTTCAAGACTGCTCTGTAGGATAGCATCTTGGCTTATACAAGACTATGAACACATTAATACTAATTCAACCTGCCATACAGATCGTGAGAGTAATGCATCTTCAGCGGAGTGGATTAATAAAAGTTACTCTCCTCCAGTTAGCCACTGGCTTGTTTCCCCAGGTCCTAATTCACGGGATCTCCGATCAAATAGGTTGGGTTACTACAACAGTAACTCTGTGGGTCTCAAACCCATCTCCTTTGATGCAATATCTATCACATTTCTTGATAGACCTTTTGTGAAAGGATCTGCTAGATTCTTAACTGTCTAGATATAATCCAATGCTATTACTCCGGAGTTTCTCATTTTCCTAATAGATGCCAATCTTCTCTTTATATGTCTTGATGACTTCATATCATCCTTTCAACTACTCACTTTGACGATCACAGTTTGATTGTCGCAGTTCATAAGAATAGCCGACACAGTTTTATCAACAACCGGCAAGTCAATCAAGAGTTCACGAAGCCAATCTGCTTCGATAGTAGCTGTATCTAGTGTTGTGAGTTGTGCTTCCATTGTTGACCTTGTTAAGATGGTATGCTTGCAAGAGTTCCATGAAATAGCGCCACCACCATGAGTGAATACATATCCACTTATGGCTTTCAACTCATCAGCATCAGAAATCCAATTTGAGTTACTATACCCTTCAAGTACCGCATGGTCTCTGGTATAGTGAATACCATAACTCTATGTACCATTTAGATAGCGCATTACTCTCTCAAGAGCATGCCAATGATCATCTCCCGGATTGGAAACAAACCGGCTAAGTTTGCTCACAGCAAATGCGATGCCAGGCCTTATTGCGCTAGCTAAATATATTAACGAGCCAATTATTTGAGAGTATCTCAGTTGATCTTTAGTTCCTTTGTTCTTTCAAAGCATCTTACTAGGATCATATAGTGTCGGCGAAGGAGTACAGTCTGAGTAGCCAAAGCGACTCAACACCTTCTCCACATAGTGAGATTGCAGAAGTGTAATTCCACCATTATCATCTCTCAGTAGCTTAATGTTTAGAATAACATCAGCTTCCCCAAGGTCTTTCATGTCAACACTTTGAGACAAAAAACTCATGACAATCATATTTGTCCCAAAAATCAGTATGTCATCAACATACAAACAAAGTATAACTCCTTTTGCCCCGCCATGGCGATAGTATACACATTTGTCGGCTTCATTTACAACAAAGCCAGCAGATGTTAAAGTTTGATCAAACTTAACATGCCATTGCTTAGGTGCATGTTTCAGTCCATACAAAGACTTCAATAGCTTGCACACCTTGCCTTCTTGACCATCTACTACAAAACCATCTGGCTGATCCATATAAACTTCCTCATCCAACTCTCCATTAAGGAAAGTTGTCTTGACATCCATTTGATGAACGATAAGACCGTGTGAGGCAGCCAATGAGAGTAGAACTCGAATAGTGGTCAATCTAGTCACAGGCGAATAAGTATCAAAGAAGTCTTCGCCTTCTTTTTGGGTATAACCCTTGGCAACAAGCCGAGCCTTGTACTTTTCAATCGTACCATCAGGTCTAAGCTTCTTTTTTAACACCCACTTACATCCTACATGTTTGCACCCATAAGGACGATCAGTGATATCCCAAGTTTCATTTGCCATGATGTAATCCATCTCGCTACAAATAGCCTATTTCCAATAGTCTGCATCAGGGGATGCATAAGCCTATGAAATAGAGGTGGGAGTATCATCCACGAGATAGATAATGAAATCATCACCAAAGGACTTTGAAATCCTCTATCTCTTGTTCCTTACAGGAACTCCATTGTCTACCTCCTCAGCAATTTCATCATTTGCTCGTTCATAATATTCCATGGGAATAGCAGGTTTAGGAGTTTCAACAGATTCCTTTCTAGATGTACTAGGCATATCTTTCATCGGAAAAATATCCTCAAAGAATGTAGCATCCTTAGACTCCATAATTGTACCGACCTTCATGTCAGGAACCTCAGATTTCACCACTAGAAATTTGTATCCAACGCTATGATGAGCATAGCCTAAAAAGACACAGTCCACGGTCTTTGGTCCACATTTACGCTTTTTGGGAATTGGCGAATTCACCTTTGCCAAACAGCCCCAAGTACGTAAATACGAGAGTGTTAGTTTTATCTTCTCCCATAATTCATAGGGAGAAGTTTCATTGTCTTTTGTGGGAACTTTATTTAGGACATGACATGATGTTAATATCGCCTCCCCCCACCATGCCTTAGATAAATCCGAAGTACCTAACATGGCGTTAACCAAGTCTGTTAGAGTACAGTTTTTCCTTTCGGTAACCCCGTTAGATTGGGGAGAATGGGGAGGCGTCCTCTCATGAATAATGCCATGTTCTGCACAAAACAAATCAAACCCACTAGAGAAATACTCTCCACCACGATCTGACCAGACTCTCTTAATCTTTCTCTCAAGTTGATTTTCAACTTCTTCCTTATAGTTTTTAAAGTGCTGTAGAGCCTCATCTTTAGTTTTCAAAAGATATAGATAGAAAAATCAAGTAGAATCATCAATCAACATCATGAAGTATTTGTTTCCACCTTTAGTCAACACACCATTCATCTCACATAGATCTGAATGTATAAGCTCCAGTGGTGCCAAGTTTCTTGCTTCCTGCACAGGCTTGTGAGGCTTGCGCGGTTGCTTAGCTTGAACACACTCTTGACATTTAGAGCCTTTGGCTAAAGTGAAACTCAGAATTAAATTCATCTTAGCTAGACGCATTATACAACCAAAATTAATGTGACAAAGTCGTGAATGCCAATATCGATATCATTGCTAGGGGCACAAATATGGTTCACAACCTTATTACAAAAATCTGATAGGGAAAGACGGAACAAACCGCCGCACTCATAACCTTTACCAATAAATTGTCCATACTTAGAGATGACTACTTTATTGGACTCAAATACCAACTTAAAACCTTCTTTGCAAAGAAGGGAACCACTAACGAGATTCTTATTTATGGAGGGCACATGATGCATGTTCTTCAGCTGCATGATCTTTCTCGAAGTAAACTTCAGATCCACCATGCCAACACCACGAACAGAAGCATGCAATCCATTTCCCGTCAAGACGGAGAGATCTCTTGTGACCTGATAAGAAGAAAACAAAGAGATATCAGCACACACATGAATATTAGCACCGGTGTCGATCCACCAATCTGTAGATTGACAAATTGACAAAACAGTAGGTAAATTACCATACCCGGATGCACCCTTATCATTGCTGCTCATAGTCACGTTGACAAACTTAGAGTTCTGTCCATTTGGATTCTTCCTTCCTTTGCGCTGCTTGCAGTTTGGAGCCCAATGTCCAACCTCGCCACACACAAAGCAGGGATCATGTGACTTGTCCTTCTTATTCTTTTTGAAGTTGGTAGTACGAACGGCCTTGGTCTTCCCCTTGAACTTGTTGTGTAGGTTCTTCTGCACCACATTGGCGCTTGACTGGGTTCCTCGGCTCCCTTTGGGTGTGCGTATTTTGCCTTCGCCTTTTCCTCAAGGTCCAGAAACCCAATGACATTATCAACAGACATCTCTTGCATCATGTGTTTGAGGTTAGTGGCAACACTCCTCCAGGATCGAGGAACCTTTGCAATAATGCATCCCGCAACAAATTTTCCGGGCAACACACACTTCAGGAGCTCAAGTTCTTTTGCAATGCACTGAATCTCACGAGCTTGTTCAACGACAGAACGGTTTTCAACCATCCTATAGTCATGAAACTGCTATTGCAACATATAGGCAAGTGAAAACCTAGCACATCTACGCATACTACAATACTAGTAATCATCATAGGAAATAACAGGAGGGCAAAGAACACGTACGAGTTCGTCGATGGTATGACCAATGGCGCAACAGAAGTGGATCCGCCACCAGCGGTAGCAGCAGCATCCTGCTTGGAAGCATCGTTAGACATGGCGATGGAGTCGAGGAAGCCGGACGAAGAAGAGCTTGTGCAGTCGTTCCTAGACGCTCCCCAAAAACCTTATCGCATATCTCCTGGTGCAGGATTAGAGAGATGGGGTTTCGGAGGCCTGCTCTCCCAGACGGCCGTGCACGCAGCCGGCGGGATGGAGTAGCAGAGGGCAGCACAGAGAGGTGGAACAGCGATGCGCAGGTAGGCATATGCAACCTAATTGCTGGTGACTGCTAGGTTTTCACTTGCCTATATGGTGCATGTCTACTATGCGTATGCTAGTTAGTCTTGGAAATTGTTCTGTCATGATTTACACTTGGATTAAATTAATGCGAAAAATGCTAATTATTTCAACACTTGTAACTCAAATATCCTCCTTGATGATCCAATCATAAACTCTTTATTTTCTTGTTACAATGATTTTCCTCTTCATCTTGAAAGTCTTGGAACAATTTCAAATGTTTCGCAATTCTTCGTCATTAAGTAAATATACATATATATTCACCCAAATTTTTGGAGAAAGGATATGAAGTTGAAATTTGTAACATCCCAATTTCAGCAACCCTGATTTAATGTTAAAAAGGCAAAAATCAGGGGGAACAAAAACTTTTTCATGCAAAGTGTGTTTACTTGTTTTCTTGTGCTCAAGCAACTATCTGTGTATTAATGGTACAATCCTCATCTCAACACTAGCTTACAAAAACTATTTTACAAAAGAGATGTCTTGGCTCATCTTTCATATTCTCAAATGTTCTGGCATTTCAAAAACCTGAGCCAAGATGACTTTGACACAACCAAATACTTTAATAGCTTCTATTGCCAAAACTATGGAGACCTATATATTATCCCCCTATGTTTTAAGACAGAACTTCAACTACCCTTATCTCTAGGTTTTCGCAAAACCTTTATTAAAACCTTTTCATCTCAATCTTGGTAGAGATACCAAGATGGTACTTATCTTGTATTAGGTAGTCTAGGCTTATCAAAACTAAACCCCTTTCAACCTACCCATACTTACCCCAGGCTAGGCTTGAAGGTAAACCTCGTAGTAGCTAGATAAGTAGTAAGATGAATTGCCTTGATCTGTTAGTTGATGAATTGCCTTGATCTGCTGTCTGATGAATTGCCTTGATCTGCTGGTTTACTTGTTTGCTTAGGAACTAGATTGAGCTAGTCTAGTAGTTCATCTCTTAGGACCCCAATCCTTGCTTGTGATCATCACTCTCAGGCTAAGCCTCCAAAGTCTGGATCTATTTTAAGTCACACCAGAGATCATCTCATCTCATGCTTATCTCAATCCAAGGCTAATCCCTCTTGATGGTTCCCATCTCAGGGGAGACCCAATCTGAGCATAAATCCTATCTACCTAGTTATTAACTCAACATCATCACCTTGACCATGAGTTTGGAACCTAGCATCCTCTCAAAATCATCTACAATTGCACTCTAGTCAAAATCTCCAAAATTGCCAAAATGGCTAAGTCTAGATTCCTTATCTAGATTCAATTTTTAGAACTCTACCTCTTACAACCTATGTGCAGTCTTGAGATTATACTTGAACCATCTTTTAGTACATCCTTAGTACTACCAAGGCCCACTCTTTCCCTTGGCTAAGACATTCCATGACCCACTCCTCCATGATGGTTTTGTAGTCAAGATAATAATCTTCTCTGAAAATCTTATCATCTTGCCTACTTTGGCAGAAGCTCACATCTATATGCCACCTCCCCTTGACCAAATATTTGCATGGTTATGATCTACTAACCATGGCCTACCAATACCAACTTCACTTGTTTCAATTGGAGCCTTTTGCTTCTTAAACCCACATGGTTTAGGAGGCTAGCTGATGCACCTGTTATGGAAGCCTTATTTTCCAACAAAGTTGGCCATCTCCTCTACATCACCCCAAATGCAAACAAGACCAATCCTTGCTTCCATGATCATCTACATGACATGGTTTATCCATCCATATACCCCTTGTACCAAGGTAAGCTCTGAGCCCCCTAATCCAATCATGTTTAGGTGGCATCAGAATAACAAAACCCTAGATCCTTCCCGAATCTAGTTTCCCTCCTTTTCACCACTTTTCTTACAAACCAAGGTTGATATTGATGCCTATACCAAGTTTAAATCACCTACCTTGAATATAATCATTTGCCAAATAATTCACATAATTATTTGGAGCCTAATTTTTTTTTTAAATTCTTTTCTAGCAAAAACCTAAAATCCTTGTGTATTAAGACAAATTTGTTTTTCTGCAAATCACCTTGCCAACTTAAGGCACATTGGATGCCTACCTATCATATCCTATCTTCCCAAATCAAAAATAAATATTTTTGAGTTTCTTATGTATTTCTTTTTGCCCTTTTTCTTAAATGACAGAAACAAGAAATAATTCCCTAAAAATACTTTCACACTACAATAAATCCCAATAAAATTCTCCAATGTCTGTTATAGTATTTAGAACCATATCAAATAAAAAAACAAGCTTTTCCAATGTAAAAATATCATTTTTTCTTCCATAATCTACTTCAGCACTTTTTGAAGAAGTGCATTTAAATGGGATTATATTCATCAGAAAAATCCCATTTAAATCATGGAGACATTATTTGACCTACTCCACCTACCAGTACCATTTTCACACTTTGCTCAATAAAACTTTTGCAACTTGATCACAAGCCTCAAGATGATCCACTTATTGCAAATCAAGCAAACTTGATTCAAACCCCTTTTCAAATCAGCACCAATCTTCTCCAGCACTTCACCATAGCAGCACCCACTCCCTCCTGGTCGTGTGCACTATAGCACTACAGTACCTAGCCCCTACTTGTCCCCTAGTGCTTGAGAGAGAGAGAGCAACATATCTTGCAAGGATTTTTGTATTAAAGAGGACATCACCTACCCCACCTCCCCACTCACTCTCTGGTCAAGCTATTGACCACAACACCACCCAGCACCACCTTTGAAAATGATCTGACTAGACGAGCTTCTATTCCTCCTAGTTTTGAAAAACAGAAGATGGCTTTATGAAAAATAACTCCACTAGCCATAAGTCTTGTGGAGTACACCCTGTACTCAGCCTTGCTTCGTTGATGTTTTCTACAGATGATGCTACTCCAACTGAAGGTGGTTTCTATGTCGAAGTCGACAAGTAGTCGGGGTTCCCGGGCATCATCCTAGGATCTATGAAAGGGTCGCTTAAGGCCTCTTAGGCCCTTTGCTAAGTTTGTTGTTTAGAACAACTTGTTTGCTTCCATTGTTTGTTGTAATGATGGGTCTACGATCCTTGGCTTGTATGACTGGTTTGTAACTCTCTTAAGAGTTTACCTTATTAATGTAAGGTTTGTATGTTCTGTAATGATACCGATCATTCCCTGTGAGCTTTGAAATTTAGGTTAGGCTTATATCAGATGAGGATCTGGTATTTGTCTAGCCCTGATCCCGGGTCATGACAAATTTTGGTATCAGAGCAGGACTGCCTGTAGGAAACCCTTCTAGCTGGTCGATGTTGAGTCTAGAGTTTGAGAAAATTATTTGAAAGATAAAAACTATATGCAAAACTCTGAATAGGACTCTCTTTACTCCTTATCCAAGGTTGTTCTATTGCTAAGTTATCTTACCTTGTTTTCTTTGCAAGGTTTTCACTTCTCGTATATCATTTCAAACTTTTAGGATATACGGGTTTGGGTTGTTTTCCCTAGTACTCTGTACTCGGTTGCAAGGCTCAGAGTTTCCAAGATAAATCCGTCAACTGAAGCATAGTTTTTCAACTCTGCTAAGGATGCTTATAATTTCGCTCTCTATCCTTCTGTGACTTGTTGGTATCATAGCATGCTAGCATTCCATCGTTATGGTTTTGTATCTAAGTTGGTAGCGTATACGTTTCGTATGCTTATTCTACTGTCGTAGTTAATGCATTAATATAATCTTCATCCACATGTTCACCTCTACCATGATCTTTCAATATGGTTTTCGTAATCCTTTGATAAGACCCATTTTGGTCAATCCATTCTCATGGTTTCTGTTTTCTCCTTATGATGTTGTCTGGTACTCGTGGTTCTATTGGCCGTCGAGGAAACAACAATGCTGAACAGGAACTTCTGCCACCTCCCACAATGGTCGAGGTTCTCAATAACATTGAGACCAACCGTCTGAGGAATGAACGCCTTCTGGAGCGTGTGGCGCAGAACACTAAACGTCGTCCTGATGACTGTTTCACACTTGGAGATTTCATCTGCTCTTTTCCTCTAATCTTCACCCACCCCAAGGATACCCTTGAAGCTGATGATTGGCTTCACACCATAGGGCGCAAGTTCAGTGCTCTCCGTATCTGTCCCGATGATCGCGTCAACTTCGCCACTTATCAACTAGAAGGTGGGGCTGGTGTTTTGTGGGAAGGTTTCCTGAATCTGCAAGCTCAGGGACATGTTGTTACTTGGGAAGAGTTTGTTGCAGCATTTCGTGCCTCTTATATCCCTAAGACCATCATGGATCTCAAAAGGACAGAGTTTCTGGATCTGACTTAGTGGCGTAGGGATATTGAAACATATGGGCGTGAGTTTACTCGCCTGGCTCGTTATGCAACCAGGGATGTGACCAATGATGAAGATAAGAAAGAGTTGTTCCCTAAGGGACTTAACCCTGCACTTCGCTATGAGTTGCTGCCCTTCAAGTTCCAGTCTTTCCAGGAACTGCACAATCAGGATCTTACTCTAGAGCATGTAAGGAAGGATATGGAGGTCTCTCAGAAGCATGAAGAAGGAAATTCTCGTGCTTCTTCCTCTGGTAACAAGAAGCGCCGTGTGTTTGTTCCATACAATGTTGTGCCTCGGGCTCCTTATGCACCCAAGACCTCTGGCAATGCTTCTCGTTAGCCATAGTAAAATACTGGTGGAGCAAATTATCCTCCTCCTGCTAGTTCTCACACTGGAGTTACCTGTTACTCCTGTGGTCAGCCTGGTCACTACTCAAGGGAGTGTCCCCAAAGGGCCGTCGATCGCAATGATCAACCGGCAAAGAAGAATGATAAAGCTCAAGGTGCTGGACGTGGTCGCCTGACCCATGTCACTATCGAGGAAGCTCAGGAAGATCCACGCGTCATTCTGGGTACGCTCCGTGTCAATTCAATTCTAGCAACAGTCTTGTTTGATTCTGGAGCATCGCATACATTCATATCACAAGATTTTGCACAAATAAGCTATGGCCTATCCTCTAGAGATTAGAACTCCTAAGTCTCGTTGGCAGACCATCTCGGTTACTCATGGGGTTGAGATAGATATAGCATATCAGAAGTTCCCCACTTCTCTCATTGCACTCAATTCAACTAACAATGAGGTCATTCTGGGCATGGACTGGTTAACACGGTATCAATCTGTCTGTGACTATGCACTTAGAACAGTTACTGTGACCTCTCCTGCTAGCATAACTTTCAAGTACTAGACTGGTGGTTCAAAGTCTCCATCATCAGTCCTTAAACCTTTCTCGGAGTTGTATGCCATGGATGTCCTACCTACTCTCCAGGTCCAAGATATCCATGTAGTCTGCGATTTCCCGGATGTCTTTCCTAAAGAGTTGCCTGGCATGGCACCTGATCGAAGTGTGGAGTTTGTCATAGAGCTAGTTCCTGGAACTGCTCCTATCTCCAAAAGACCTTACCGCATGCCTCCTCATGAGTTGGTTGAGTTGAAGAAGAAACTTGAAGAGCTAGAAGGCCTAGGCTATATCCAACCTAGCACATCCTCTTGGGGTTGCCCTACCATCTTTGTCAAGAAGCGGGATACAAATATTCCAAGATTGCTGGTTGATTACCGTCCACTCAATGCGGTGACAATCAAGAATAAGTACCCACCTCCCCGGATAAATGACCTCTTTGATCAATTAAGTGGTGCCACTATCTTCTCCAAAGTGGATTTAAGATCACGATATCATTAAATCAAGATCAGAAAGGAGGATATCCCAAAGACAGCATTCACAAGTCGTTATGGTCTTTACGAGTATACAACGATGTCCTTCGGGTTAACCAATGCCCCTGCCACATTAATGAGGCTCATGAACTCCGTCTTCATGGAATACCTAGAAAATTGCATCGTGGTATACATTGATGATATTCTAATATACTTTAAGACCGAAGAAGAGCATGCCGAACATCTACGTTTGGTGTTGACTAAACTTCGTGAACATAGCCTCTACGCCAAGTTTTCCAAATGTGAGTTCTGGTTACAAGAGATCATGTTTCTTGGCCATGTTGTGTCTTCAAGTGGTGTTGTTGTCATACCGGATAAGGTTCAAACTATTCTGGAATGGAAGTCACCTACTTCAGTTAAGGAAGTCTGAAGTTTCCTCGGAACGGCTGGATATTACCGCTGATTCATCGAGAAATTCTCCAAGATAGCCAAGCCTATGACTGATCTTCTTAATAAAGATAAGAAGTTTGAATGGTCAGACAAGGCAGAAGAAAGCTTTCAATCATTGAAAACTAAGATAACCACCGCTCCTGTGCTTGTCCTCCTGGACACAAGCAAGGATTTCGTCATCTATTGTGATGCTTCTCTTCAAGGGCTCGGATGTGTGTTGATGCAAGATGGTCATGTAGTGGCCTATGCTTCTCAGCAGTTGAAGCCACATGAGAACAATTATCCAACGTCGTTGCTGATGCGCTAAGCCGGAAGTCTTATTGCAGTAATCTGATGATTTCACAAGCCCAACCTTATCTCTATGAGGAAATCAAGCGTCTTAACCTTGAAGTGGTTCGTCGTGGATTCCTTGCTAACCTTGAAATAAAATCTTCTCTCGAGGACCAAATCAAGGAAGCTCAAAAACAAGATCATGAGGTTACCAAGATCAAAGAACGTGTTGCAAGTGGTGAAGCTCAATGCTTCTCCATCAATGATCAAGGTATTCTATACTTCAGTAACCAGCTAGTGGTTCCACACAGTCGGAAAATCAAAGATCTAATCCTACTAGAAGCTCATGAATCCACACTGTCCATCCATCCTGGTGGTACCAAGATGTATCGAGATATCCGTCAAGGATTCTGGTGGAGTGGAATGAAACCATAAATCGCTCGCTTTGTTGTAGAGTGCGACATTTGTGAAGGATGTGAAGGATGAACACCAAAGGCCTGCTAGACATCTGCAACCGTTGAAAATTCCTGGTGTGAAGGATGAACACCAAAGGCCTGCTAGACATCTGCAACCGTTGAAAATTCCTGAGTGGAAAAGGGATGAAATTGGTATGGATTTCATTACTGGACTCCCAAGGACACAAGTAGGAAATGATCCCATATGGGTAATAGTTGATCGGTTATCCAAAGTTGCTCATTTCCTTCTGGTTCGAGAAAATATCCGTGCTAGTCAAATGGCTGCTTATACATCTCTCGAATCATTGTTCTTCATGGTGTTCCCAAGAAGATCATCTCCGATCATGGATGTTTTTTTACTTCCAAATTCTGGCAAAGTTTACAAGAAGCAATGGGAACTCATGTCTCTTTCAGCATAACTTATCATCCTAAAACCGGTGATCAGACCGAAAGAGTAAATCAAATTCTTGAAGACATGCTAAGAGCGTGTGTCATGTCCTTTTGAAAGAACTGGGAGAAATGTCTTCCTTTTGCGAAGTTCTCCTACAACAACAATTTTCAATCTAGTTTGGGTATGGCACCTTTCCAATTCCTATATGGGAGAACATGTCGAACACCGCTGAACTGGACAGAAACCGGCGAAAGACAATTCTTTGGTCCGGACATGATCCAAGAAGCAGAAGATCAAGTTTGCATAATTCGAGAGCGTCTGAAAGCCGCTCAATCTCGTCAGGAGACCAACTATGATCGTCATCATCTTGATGTTCATATAAAGTTGGTGATCAAGTTTACCTCCGGGTCACTCCTCTGAAGGGTGTCCATCGATTCGGTATCAAAGGAAAATTGGATCCTTGCTATGTTGGTCCCTTTCGCATTCTCTCCAAGCGGGGTGAGCTTGCCTACCAATTGGATCTACCCTCAACTTTCCAGAGGTACATGATGTCTTTCATGTGTCTCAACTCAAGAGTTGCTTCAAAGATCCCATTCGTGGTGTGGACCATGAAACTTTGGATTTCCAAGATGATTTAGCCTACCGAGAATACCCTGTTTGTATTCTTGATGAAACCGAGCGCAAGACTCGTCGTCAAACCATCAAGTTCCTGAAAGTTCAATTGTCTCATCAGTCTTAGTCAGAAGCAACTTGGGAACGCGAATATCATCTTTGATCTGAGTACCCTGCCTTCTTTTCTAAAACCTAGGAATCTCGGGTCGAGATTTTTGTAAGTGGGGTAGAGCTGTAACATACCAACTATTGTGTAAAATAAATAAATACATGTTTGAGAATTGCATGCATGCATTACACTTGCACCTTGATTTAATCAAATAAGAACAAACAAAACCCTAATTTTTCTCCCTCTCAAATCCATTCAAATCATTTTTATATTTTGAAAACTATCGAAACAAAGGGATCCCAAATTGTTATAAGGGCCCCTTAGTGTTTTTAGATATTTTATAAAAGTTCCTGTATTTCAAAAATATTCAAAACATATTTGAAATACAAAAGAGAAATCAGAAAAACAGAAAAAGAAAACAGTTTTCTGGAGAAAAAACTAAGTGAACCTGGCTACTGGGCCACAGCCCAGCTTCTTTACTCTCTCTCTCTCTCTCTCTCTCTCTCTCTCTCTCTCTCTCTCTCTCTCTCTCTCTCTCTCTCTCTCTCTCTATCGTCGCGCACGCCCGCAACCGGCCCAGCCTGGCCTAGCTGCAGCCCACTCCCGGCCCCATACCACTTCGCCCCTCGTCTCTGTCGTCTTCCCCTTGAGCGGCAAGCTCCTCGCTGGCACCACCGGCACCGTCGATCGTCGCTCGTGCGCTGTGATGCCCGTCACCGCCCCTGGAGAACATGATAAGATCACTCACGTATTCCTCTCTCTCCCCATCCCCATTTCTCCTCGTCTCGCCCCCTCTGCCATTTTTCCCCAAATGACCAAACCCTAGACGCCGCAGTTGTCGTTTGTCATCGTCGCTGGAGTCCGCCCCGAGCCTCGCCGTTTCCCTTGGGAGCTGCGCATTGTTGATCTGAGCCTCCCCACCGAAGGAATCGAGCCTAGGCGCTTGAAATCGTCGCCGTCGACCTCATCTCTTCCGACGCTGGCCACCGTCAATTCCTCCTCCGTTCGGCTTCCCCTTGCTCTGACGACCCCTCCATCGGCTTCCTGGTGAGCCGCTAGTGCTCAAGCATCCCTCTGTTTCCTCCCTCTCACCCTATACCATCCTCCCCGCATGAGCCCGATGCCGTCACCGCTGTTCTTTGTGGCCGTCGACGCTCCGGTAACCAATAAAGAGTGGCTCCGCCACTAAAGTGCTCAGCGCGTCATCCCGCGCCCAACGCACCCCTCCGAGCAGCCCTGCGAGCTCCCTAGCACCAGCCTCGCTTTCGATCTGAGAGCTTGGCCATTGCTGACGTCATGATGACATCAGCATGGGGCAATAAATCCATTTCTTTTTATTTTAAATGTTTTAGTAAATATTTTCTGTAAATAAGAAATCCCTGACAGGTGGTCCATACCTGTAAGGAATTTAATATTTTCCAAAAATGTTTTCTGGAATGATTAAACTTATGACATGTGGGCCCAACTTGGAAAATATTTTAAATATTCCAAAAATGATTTAAAATGGATTAAAAATGGATAAATTCATAACTAATTCATTTTAAATTAGAAAAATACAAATAATATATCAAAATGTTCATAAAAATAAGAGCTTTGCAATAGCAATATAATCATACATTGTTAAACAACTTTCATTACAAGTTTAATTAGAAGAATCTCCCTGTTCTAGGGTTTGGACCTCTCGGACCCCATTTAAAATGACCAAGCATGTTCTAGGGTTCATTTCAACATTAGTTAACTTGTCATATCATCCATATTGTATGAGAATTGCACATGCCATGTGTTGAATGTTGCTTTTCCTTTTCCGGTGATTGGTTCTTCGCGAATAGGAACCAAACCCGAGGCTGAAGTCAATGCCACCGAAGAGCAGTACTAGTCCAACAATGGACAAGGAAAGTGAAGCCCCACTCATACATATGAATCCTATGTTTACAAAGTATTTCATTCTTTCCATATGCATTCGGTTCAATAGTCTTTTATCAGTAGATAGAGTAATACTATTTGATGCATGTTTCCCATTGTGAACTAAATACCTGATCCACTACTCCTAACATAACTAGGGTTTGTCTTACGAGCATCGCTAGTGCCATAGTTCAATCGAGATTAGCCATGCTTAGTGGTCCAATGCTGATCATTCAGATGGTGCACTGGAGATGCGAATGAATCTAGTATGGTAGGATGTTGTGATGTGATTAGAGATGGATAATAAACATGCTAAGTCTTGTATGGGAGGCCACGTGGGTTGTGGTTTTTGTAGTCCCATACGTGCCACCCTTAGGACCCGATGTTCTTGCATCTTGAACCAAGACGAGTGTACAACCACACGGGGCCTGGAAACCCCCTCGGCTTACTAACTTTCCTAGTAGATTCCATGAGTCACATAGTTCGGGCCTTCCATTCGACATATGCATCTTGGTTGTTTTTGGATGGAGTTGAAGGAGGTTCATTCATAACAGGTAGGTAAGCGTGGCCGGGAACAAGAGATGCACGGCATCCATAATCTTGAACCCCGCACACATCATTAGGGACCGGCTTTAGGACTCGACCCTTTACGGCGGCATCTCCTTAGTGCGTGACTCATGGTCTCGTCGAAAGCAAGGTAGAGGTCGTGGTCAACCACTCACTGCCGGCCTTCCATGGAAGAGGGCTAATAATTTGGCATTAATATTCGGTTGGTACGTGTGGGTAAAGTTGTGCACCCCTGTAGGGTTATAATATTTTCGAAAATCCGTGTCCACCATTATGGACAACTTTGGAACGGACGTGAGGATCATAGAGAACTATAACCGAATGATAAAACTTGGCCAACTAATGTGAGATCCGGAGTACTTCCTCTGGGTTGTCTGAGGGGGTAGTCCGGGAAGAGAGGTTCAGTTAATGATGGTACTTGGTGGATACCGAGGATTATTCTAAGAGCTAGAGTTGTGGTCTTCTTATCCCCTTTAAAAATGATCTGACTAGACGAGCTTCTATTCCTCCTGGTTTTGAAAAACAGAAGATGGCTTTATGCAAAATAACTCCACTAGCCATAAGTCCTGAGGAGTACACCCTGTACTCAGCCTTGCTTCGTTGATGTTTTCTACCGATGAAGCTACTCCAACTGAAGGTGGTTTCTACGTCGAAGTCGATGAGTAGTCGGGGTTCCCGGGTAGCATCCTAGGATCTATGGAAGGGTCGATACTTATGTTTAAGGCCTCTTAGGCCCTTTCCTTGTTTCGAACATCTTGTTTGCTTCCGTTGTTTGTTGTAATGATGGTTCTACGACCCTTGGCTTGTATGACTAGTTTGTAACTCTCTTAAGATTTTACCTTATAAATGTATTGTTTGTATGTTCTGTAATGGTACCGATCATTCCCTGCGCGCTTTGGAATTTAGGTTAGGATTATATCATATGAGGATCTGGTATTTTTCTATCCCTGATCCCGGGTCGTGACACACATGTGGATAGTGTGAATAGTCAAGGAACAAGTATCAAGTACTCGGGGTCTTACGGGACACCAGTGAGCGGTTAAAATCAAAATAACCTTTATTGCCCACCGGTGCCTTTGCATTAGTTATAACTATTCCCAACATTTTAATATCAGTTGTAATTTAAGTCATGATCATCTCCAACATAAAGCAGATGGAAACCTTCCAACAACTATGGTACTTGACGACACGAAGCGGTAGCTGAGCAAGCGACTACGACTCGCAAGGCAGACTATCTACCAAACAACAGGTAATAGGAGGTGTCCAAGGCAATATAGAAGCTGCAAGGGATACGGTACGAAAACTAGAGAATCGCAACACATATAGCAATAGATCAAAAGGAGGAAATAAAGACTATAAAAACAAAATAGGTAGAAAGGGGGAGAATGCTTGCCTGGAAAAAATGTCAAAGATTCATCCAAAGATCGGGTTGACACTTGCATCAACTCACAACCTAATCTTTGAAGAAGCAAAGCACTAAAAGAAACACCATTTAATACTACATCAGAAGATCAGGCATGATGCCTGTATGATGCATGGCATGGGAAAGGTGCGATACAATTAGGCAAAACTAAGTGGAACCTGGGTCCTGACAATTAATTAGGTGGTTTATGTTGTTGAGATACCCCATAATTTAAATGTTGGCTTAACAAGTTAGAACATTGCGATTTCCTAAAAAAATGGAGGCAATATTATACTAGAAAAGCCTGCATATGGTCTCCATATTTAATTATGAGGGGAATGGACAAAGTGTCCCCAACCCACGAGATGTGATGTATGCAAGCAAGAACAATTTATATGCACCAGTATATAGAATTTATAAAATAGAGGGCTCCGATAGGGGTCACACATCGAGGTTATTCGATCTTGGGGTTCCGAGGGTTCGTCCGGATCGGTCTTTAGATCTTCGGACTCTAGGGTTGGTCTTTGGATCCAGGGTCGTCAGGTCCAAGAAGGAGAACTTGTGGATCCATGAAGGAGGCCTCTGGATTCGGTGTTGGTCTTGCCGGCGAGAAGATCTTGTCGAAGGGATCCATGTGGTGGCAAACATGGCAGCGAGGTAGTCTGTTGGCATCGGAGAAGCTCATTGAGAACACAGGCATTCCCAAAGGAGTTGAATGTCCTCCTCATTCAGCGAACACGTATTGGCATATGGTGGCACACACTGGAACCTCATAGGAAGCGACGGAATGACACATAGAAAACAACCAATCCACCACTGTTCCTAATGCATCAACAACAGACGACAAGGGAAAACAAAACAACCACCATGGCTTTTCCATCAGAAGTGATGGGGACCATGGACAGGTAGGGGCAGACGGAGTCGCTGGCCGACATTCGTGGCAAAGAGGCGCACACGCATGGCAGCAAGAGGCGGCGAGGTCCTGCTAGGGTCACCGGCAGCATGGGGCACGCACAGCGTCCAGGCTCGGGTGAGGGAGGGGTGCCGATAGGAGGAGGGGGAAGCTCAGCACCGGACGATGACGTCCGCTCGGGTGGCGGTGGAGGCGAGGCTTGCTGCAGCGATGCACGAAGAAGGGGCCGTGGGCCGGTTCAAGGACGACGTCGGAGAGCTCAAGGACGGGGAAGACGGCTAGCGATGGGACAGCGGGCTCGACTGCAGGAGAGAGGAGGTGGACAGCGAGGTCGTGATACGTCCAAAACATATCTACTTTCTCAGATAATTTGCTATTGTTTTTCCTCTATACTTGTGTGATTTGGATACAACTAACACAGAATGACGCTGTTTTGAGTAGAATTACCTTGGTGTCTTGTTTTTGTGCAGAAAATGAACTATCAGGAAAAATCCAGGAAAATATGCCAAAAACTATTTCTCACTAGAAGATCCACGAAGCCAGAAGGGGAGACAGAGGGAGGCCTGTGGGGCCCAGACCCACCCCAGGCGCGGGCCCACTGACCCTGTGCCTAGGGGAGGTTTGGCCACCCCAGGAAGCTCCTCGGCCTCCCTCCGTGCCTATAAGTTGCCTTCTGACCTAAAAATAGAGGAGGGTTCGATACGTTTCCCAAAAGAGTTCCGCTCCGCCGCCGCCACGAGAAACCAAGATTCAGATCTAGAAACTCTGTCCTGGCACCTTGCCAGGACTGGGAATTCGGAGAGGATCATCGCCATCGTCATCACCAACGCATCTCCATCAACCACCAATGTTTCCCTCATCCATGAGTGAGTAATCCCCTATTGTAGGCTTGGGGATGGTAGGGATTGGATGAGTTCTATCATGTAATCGAATAAGACCTGTTAGGGGCATAGTGCCTAGTATCTCTATTAGTGCTATTTGACTTTGTTGCAACTTGTTGTTCTTAAAGCTTGTCACTAGGGCCCGAGTGCCATCAAATCAGATCTGAACTTATTATTGAATCATTATGATAGTATTGTTTATGATCTTATCTGCAAATTGTGTACAAATATCATTATCCGGATACAAAGGCCCCAAAGTGACAATAATTGGGACAACCGGAGGGGATGGCTGTGGTGTGAGGATCACATGTGTTCACGGAGTGTTAATGCTTTGCTCCGATGCCAGTATTTCCCTAGAGGCCCCGCTGCCATGGGATGGCTGGACAGAAGATGCTGTGCAAGTTCTCATTGCATGCACGTATGACTATATTTGGAGAACATGCCTAGGATTGTTTAGTACTTGGATTCTTGTTATTATTTATCTGCAATGCCCTAGTTCTTTGAAGTTACATGTTTAGACTCGTCCATGGAACACCCGTCCATCCATCCCTATGCCTACCGCACTCAAATCCTACAGTTACCGTTACCGTTACTATTGCTACCGTTTCACTATTGTTGTTGTTGTTACTGTTTCTTTGTTGTTGCTACTACCAAACTGTTGCTACTGATAAACTTCGGTGAGAAAGAACTATTTCCAGGTGAAACTGAACTGACAACTCAGTTGTTAAGGCTTGCAAGTATTCTTTGGCTCCCCTTGTGTCGAATCAATAAATTGGGTAATATTACCCGCGAAGACTGTTGCGATCCCCTATACTTGTGGGTCATCAATACTATTTTCTGGCACCGTTGCCGGGGAACATAGCTTTATTTGTATGTTCACTTGGATCTAATATAAAGATTATGATTTCTCTCTTGATTTATCTTATTTAGATATTGCTGAGAAAGAAAATTTTTGGGGGACTGAAAATGAGAGTGTTGTGGCTCACATGATTGAGCTTTCTACTATGAGTTCTTTGTTCTCTGATGATTTTAAAATGCGCAAGTACTTTGTTGCTAAGATCTTCCCTTTTTCACTAAAAGGAGAAGCTAGTGCTTGGTTTAATAGATTACCTCCTGGTTCCATTGATAGCCCTGATTTCTTAATTGCTTCTTTCTTCCATAAATATTTTCCTCCCAGTGCTAGACATGCTGCTTTGCAGAGACTTTTTGATTTGAAACAGGGATAAGAAGAGAAATTGCCTGATTCATGTAAAAGATTATGTTCCTTGATTCATGCATATCCTGGATGTCCATTACCTCAGAATGAGCTTCTTCATATTTATTATAATGGACTAACTGATGATTCTAGGACCTACCGAGATTGCTTTGCTGATTGTGTTTTTAGGAAAATGACTCCTACAGATGCTGAAGAATTAATGAACAAGATAAGCAAGAATTATGATGATAGGACTTGAACTGAGCTGAATACTCCTGAGCCTATTACTCCTGAACCAGTTGTTCCTGAACCAGTTCCAACACCAACAACACAGAAGAGGGGAGTTATTGCATTAAATGATGAAGTGATGAAGGAAGCTAAAAAGTGTCTAAAGGAGAAAGGTATTAGAGCTGAAGATGCGAATAATCTACCTCCTATAGAAGAATTATGTAAGCCAATTCCCCACTCATCTAGTATTGAGGTACACTCTCTCCAACACTTTGATGAAGGTAATATTCCTTATGTTAAGCCTCCTGATCAGTGCTTAGGGAACTTGACATTTTTATTGTTAAACAAGTTAATTTTAATAAACAAATTCAGAATCATTTATTGGAAAACTCTAGAGCTATCCATGAGTTGAAAGATATTGTGGAAAGAACTTCTAATGATATTAAAAAAATTAAACACTTTCAAATGGTTCGAAGCCAACTTGATCAACTTGCTAAGGTGCAAAAGGATATGCTAGTTAGTGCTTCAGGAAATAAACATGCTTATGGAACTAGAACTAGGAGTGGTGCAGCTACTGAATATCCTTTATATCCTAAAGGACACCCTAAAATAATAGAGCAGGATTCCCAACAAGGTGAAGATAGTGGTAGTCCTTGTAAGAGGAAGAAAAATAAACATAAGAAAGTTGAGGAACCACTTGAACCTGCTGTAGATCCTAATAGTATATCTGTCTCTGATGCTAAAAATGAGAGTGATATTGATAAAAATGAATCTCCTGATAAGGAGGAAGTTGCGGAAGAACCTGAGAAACACACTAAGAACACTAGGTACACTAAGGAAGACTTTATTGCTAATAAGCATGGTAAAGAGAGAGAACCTTTGGTGCAGAAACCTATGACTTTTCCAGGTAAGAAACACAAGTCAAAGGAGGAAGAACACTACAAAAAGTTTTGTGAGTGGATGAAACCTTTATTTCCGCAAATTCCTTTAACTGATGCTATTAAATTGCCTCCTTATTCAAAGTACATGAAGGATATTGTCTCTAATAAAAGGAAGATTCCTAATGAGGAGATTTCTACTTTGCTTGCTAATTAATCCTTCAATGGTAAGGTTCCAAAGAAACTTGGTGATCCAGGTATACCAACTATTCCTTGATCCATTAAGAAAAATTATGTTAGAACTGCTTTATGTGATTTGGGAGTTGGAGTTAGTGTTATGCCTTTTTCTCTATAAGAGAATCCAGCTAGAAAAGTTGATACCAACTGATATATCTTTGCAAATGGTTGATAAGTCAACTACTGTTCCTGTTGGTATATGTGAGGATGTTCCTGTTCAAGTTGCTCATAATTTCATGGTATTAACTGATTTTGTTGTGCTTGAAATGCCTAAAGATGATAATATGTCTATTACTATTGGGATACATTTTCTTAATACTGCAGGTGCTATCATCAATTGCAATCAAGGAAGAGTAACATTCAATATTAATGACAAAGAGCACACTGTCTATTTACAAAAGAAGGTTGTTAAGAGCTATTGCCTGAATTCTATTGAAAATATTGAAGGCATCAAGGTTGAATAAATATTTTGTCCCATTCCACAAGAAATTTTGAAACTATTATTATTGGGACCATTGCTATCAAGTATGAGGTAACATAATCACCTTGTGGAATGCAAAGTTTTGCTTCATATAAGTTCTTTTTGGTAACAAGACTTGATCAAACTTGTTAACAAAAGGATTTTAGTGAACAAAATAATGTTTTCCCAGTGGTTATACTTGCTCACTTTTATTTTTGTCCTTTCCAATCTTTGCTCTTCGTCGTGCCTAACTTAAAGGCGTTAAATAAAAGTACTTGTTGGGAGATAACCCAAGAGTTTCCTTGAGTCTTGGAAGTTATTACTTCAGTAATGACATCTCGTTATCCTTTTTGTTTGCGTTTTGTGCCAAGAATGACCTCTAATGAGAGGGAAGTAAGATTTGGGGAGTTGCTGTCCCGAAACAGATTTCTATCCTCCACCATAAAAATTCGTGAGGAGTATCTGTAAATCGGATTGAGCTGAAAATTTACGAATAAATCCCCCAATACGTTATCTAACTTTTGTTAGTTCAACACTTTTTGATTTGAGCAACATAAGGTCTTCGGAAAAATAGGTTTGTACCTGCTGGTCTGTTTTGACAGATTTCTGCCATTATTTGCATTTGCTTCTTATTGATTCCTTTTTGAGTTCTCTTTAGGTGAATTGAGATTTTTGAAGGAGTTGCTACAGTATCTTGTGTTCTTAATGAAAAGACTTGCTGTTCCAAAGTTTTGCCAGAGGTCTAATATCTTTTGAATACACTAATGTTGCTAATGAAGATTGTGTGAAGTTTTGTATGAAAGAAAATTTTCAGGTGTAGAGAGAGGATGATGTAATGAGATAAAGAATGGACAAAATCTCAAGCTTGGGGGGAGCCACTCCGTGTCACCCCAAGAATTACTCAAGAGGTACAAGCGTCAAATCTTGGGGGTGCCAAAGGCATCCCCTTGTTTAGCAATAAAAATCCCAGGTCTTTCTAGACACTTTGTTTTTATTGTTTCATGCATAGTTGTGTTGTTCTTGGAGCATATTAGTTTTTGTTTTTGGTTCTCTTTTGCTTCGTTTGGTTTGTGTTGGTTGCCTTCTAAAAAAATCGAAAAACACCAAAAATATTTGTTGTTCTTCTTTGGTTTTGTGAGTTCTTTGCAGGGTTCAGCCGTCCACGGTGGATTTTGGTTTCCTCTTAATATTCAAGTCACACAAGTGAAGGGCAATAATGAAGATTAAGACAACTAGAGGTGTGATAAGAGGCTGGTAACAAACTCTATTTGTTTTTCATTTTTTTACATATACTCATCATTGTGAGCATGCTTAGCCTGTTTGTGTAAGGTGTATGTCATTATGGATGCTTAGTAGTTCTTGCTTGTCTATGATTAGCTCCAACTTGCTAATAGTTTGTAGCATGTCATATGAATGTTTTCTTGCATTGTTTTATTCATACTTGGGTATGATATTGTGGTATCCTCCTCTGACTGTTCATGTGAATCAACTTGCACATGCTCACGCATGCATATGACTAATCAATAGTTAGTAAGCCTCGATGATTTATTTTGCCTCAGAGTTCTTGTATCACTTTCATGCCATAGTTAGTCCTGTTTTGTTGCAAGCATGATTGTGATAGTTATTGCTCTCTCATTTGCCGCTCCCTCTCTATTGCTAGCCTTCACTTGCACTGAGTATGTGCGCTACCTGTGCTTCCAACTCCCAAAAACCAATACTGCCGTCTGTGTCCACCATACCTACCTATTAGCATCATTTTCTACTTTAGTGCATATTTAATATGCCATGTTTTTTCCAAAATAAAATGTTTGTCTGTTTTGAGGAAGTTAGTTAGTAAAGCTCTCATGAACTTGATGGCACACTTCATTCCTTGCTCTTAATAATTCTGAAACATTGTGACTAGTCCATGAAAGTTATATGCTTGCTTATTATATACTCAGAGTCAGCAGAACCGTGCTATCACGGGGAATGCTTTCAACAGTTTTTGGATATCTCATCCAGTTGATTCCTTGCTCTTTTGTTTACGGATGATGTGAAAAAAAAGGTTGTTAGCTCATGGAGCTTATACATTGTGTTAGAGAAACGCCTGGGCGGCTAGCCTAAGCCATGCTTAATCATGGTGGAAACTTTTAGCATCACCATAATGAGCATCTATGAAGCTTCCTCAATAAAAAGCTATGCATATGGTAAATAAAAAGATTGCTGAGATGCTCATTGTCTGCTTGCCTTGTCATTTTGGTTATGGGAAAGCTCATGTACCATGTGCAAGGGGTACCCTGTTGGCGGTTCTCGATGATATGCATGTATTTACAGTGACAAGAACTTTCAGGTGACCAAAGTTGAGTAGCATGCGGAGCGACCCTCGTACTCAGAGTGGATCTCACTTTCAACTTAACCACATGAAGATGCCTATGATAGGGGCAATGAGAGCTCAAAGCTAACGAGTACCTTCCTTTCAGCATTGGGAAGCCTTTCAAACCTTCACAAAACCATTTTCACAACTTTGTTGAGTCACCACTTATTCCACGAGCACCTTCTTGAGAGCATAGTTGTCATTCTTTTGTCTGCTCCAAAACTTGGTTAATTATGTCATGACTTGATGCTTGTATCTCTGATATCTTTATCTATAGTATTCACTCGAACTTCAGAGGTGCCTCAGCATTTATATTGTGCTCTTCAAACAAAGGCAAGCGAGATACCACTCTATCATACCTTATTATGTGCATTGCTATGTTGCTTGTGTTTATGTTTGATGCTACTTATTATTATTGAGTTGGTTTCTCTTCATATCTTGCAATAACTATTGAGTAGACTTATTTGCATACTCTTTATTATGAATTGTGTAAGCATCTACTCCTGTGCTAAGAATATATACATCATATGAAGCAAAGTGTTCGTGAAAGTTCTTTTATCGCACTCAGTTTTCAACTGAATTGCTTGAGGACAAGCAATAAGCTAAGCTTGGGGGGAGTTGATACGTCCAAAACGTATCTACTTTCTCGAACACTTTGCTATTGTTTTTCTCTATACTTGTGTGATTTGGATACAACTAACATGGACTGACGCTATTTTCAGCAGAATTACCTTGGTGCCTTGTTTTTGTGCAGAAAATGAACTATCAGGAAAAATCCCGGAAAATATGCCAAAACTATTTCTCACCAGAAGATCCACTGAGCCTGAAGGGGAGACATAGGGAAGCCTGGGGGGCCCAGACCCACCCCAGACGCAGGCCCACTAACCCCGCGCCTGGGGGAGGTTTGGCCACCCTAGGAAGCTCCTCGGCCTCCCTTCGCTCCTATAAGTTGCCTTCTGACCTAAAAACAGAGGGGGGTTCGATAGTTTTCCAAAAAGAGTTCCGCTCCGCCGCCACCACGAGAAACCAAGATTCGGATCCAGAAACTCCGTTCTGGCACCCTACCGGGACGGGGAATTTGGAGAGGATCATCACCATCGTCATCACCAATGCATCTCCATCAACCACCGATGTTTCCCTCATCATGAGTGAGTAATCCTCCGCTGTAGGCTCAGGGATGGTAGGGATTGGATGAGTTATATCATGTAATCAAATAAGATCTGTTAGGGGCATAGTGCCTAGTATCTCTATTAGTGCTATTTCACTTTGTTGCAACTTGTTGTGCTTAATTCTTGTCACTAGGGACCAAGTGACATGATCTCAATTCTAAACTTATCATTGAATCATCATGATAGTATTGTTTATGATCTTATCTGCAAGTTGTGTACACATATCATTGTTCGGATCCAAAGGCCCCAAAGTGACAATAATTGGGACAACCAGAGGGGATGGCTATGGTGTGAGGATCACATGTGTTCATGGAGTGTTAATGCTTTGCTCTGGTGCTCTATTAAAAGGAGCACCTTAATTGCTAGTAGTTCCCTAGAGGCCCCGCTGCCATGGGCTAGCTGGACAGAAGATGTTGTGCAAGTTCTCAATGCGAGCACGTATGGCTATATTTGGAGCACATGCCTAGGATTGTTTAGTACTTGGATGCTTGTTATTATTTATCTGCAATGCCCTAGTTCTTTGAAGTTACATGTTTAGACTTGTCCATGCAACGCCCGTCCATCCATCCCTATGCCTACCGTACTCGAATCCTAATGTTACCGTTACGGTTACTATTGCTATTGTTTCACTGTTGTTGTTGCTATTACTGTTGCTTTGTTGTTGCTACTACCAAACTGCTGCTACTGATAAACTTCTATGAGAAAGAACTATTTCTAGGTGCAGCTGAACTGACAACTCAGTTCTTAAGGCTTGCAAGTATTCTTTGGTTCCCCTTGTGTCGAATCAATAAATTGGGTAATACTACCCGCGAAGACTGTTGCTATCCCCTATACTTGTGGGTCATCAGGCCGCGCCAGTGAGGAGGCGGCGCCACACTACTGGCGAAGGGTGGCAGAAGAGCTCGCTGGAAAGGGTTCCGGTCCTAGCGTCGGCCGGAAGGAGGAGGGCTTGGAGGAGCGGTCGGTGGCCATAGGAGAGGCGACGGTACGGATCGATGCGGGCTGGAGGCGATGATAGCTAGCAGCGGTGGTTATTGGGCTAGGGAGAGGGGATCGCGAGGCCAAAGGACGAGACGAAGGGGATGGGACGAGGAGGAGAGAGGCGCAGATGGTGGGTGATGGCTGTGAAATATAGTCATCCACACTCACATTTAAACTGGATATTATTCATATATTTGATGAAATATCTCTCTAAACCCTGCCACTAATGCCTAATGATCAAATGGTATCCAATCCTTTCTTTCTATTTTCCCTTCGAAGATAATGACATTTGATGATGGAAATCACTACATTACAGTCAAAGATACGATATTTGCAACATACCAAAGAAACCTGGTTCCTTTAACGACCACCTATACGATTAGAATTTTATTCTGGTCGTATAGTTCTGGCCATATAGTTGGCACCGGCATCACCAGGTCAAATAGAACAACTTTCGTGAACAGACCTCTATATAAAGACGCCTCGGGCGACAAGAAAAATAGCTCTGGACCTCTGCCCTCAACACTTTCCCACCAGAAGCCACCACACCGGAGGAATAGATCTAGATCTTATCTCCAAACCCTTCTCCAGCACCATAGGCATATTCCACCACTTGTAATAGTAGATCTCATCTCCAATTGGCGACATTGTAAGACTATTATTATCAATTTCATGATTTCCATTACAATGTTTGTGATTGTTGATTTCATCTCTGTGTGTGAGTAATTCTCCTTGGGCTAAGGGATTCGGCCTAGCCATGTAGCTTTTTGTGCATGTTATTTATCATAGATGGGATCATGTATTAGTTTAAATGACATGATGATTATTGTACCCTCTCTAGCCTTAATATAAGGAATTTTCAGGTACCCAAGACCCCAAGGATTGATCCAGGTATAGGTATTATGAGTGATGACTGGTCTGTAGGTTGGGAACCCTAGTGATAGAAGGGGTAGTATGGATGTATGCGAGGGATTTACTTGGGATTAATGGTGACATCACTATGAATATGATTAGTTCTCTTTCTTCTATGGATGAGACTAGTAGGTTATTGATATAAGAGGTTGTGCAGGCAATAGAAATTATGGATGCACTTCCCACACATAATTATCTTGGTCTAATAATTACATGCATACTTTATTATTACCCTTTATTCCCATCAAATGTTTTGCATGGCTACTGGTGAAACCGAAATCCCCATGCCCTCTCTCTCTCCATTGTCAACAACAACAAAAGATCGAAAACTCTTGGTCTAGTGAAAACACAAAAGGAATTCTAAAACTCCCTAAGGTTCGTTTAAGTAACCTTACTATGCTTTATACATCCCGAGGATTCGATAAACCTATGTCTACTAGGGAAAAATAACTATACTACATCCGTAATCTGGATTGAAGGGATCAACCCTTTTTCTGGCGCTGTTGCAGGGGAAGCAATACCTACCCTGGTGAGGTTAGTAGGAACCATGATAGTTTTAATTTAATTTTGTTAGTTTTCTTTTTGTCGTTATTTGAAAAACCAAAAAAAATAGTTAGTCTTTCAATTCTTTTTTTCACTATTATAAGTTTTATTTAAGAAAATCCAAAAACATAGGAGATATGGCTGAAAACAAGCTTAGGGAGTTTGCAACTCCCAACAATGATTATTTGTGTACTCGTATTACTCAGCCAGCAATTACTGCCGAAGATTATGAAATTAAGCCCCACTATTGAAGTTTGGTTCAATAGAATCAATTAGGAGGCTCTACTATTTAGGATGCAGGTATGCACTTAAATACTTTTACTGAAATATGTGATATGTGATACGTCGGAAACGTATCTATAATTTTTGATGTTCCATGCTTGTTTAGTATCTACTTTGCTTTGCTTTGTCTACATTTTGAGGTGTTTTATATGTTTTATGGTACTAACCTATTAACAAGATGCCACAGTGCCAGTTGCCTGTTTTCTTCTGTTTTTGGTTCCAAAAAGGCAGAAAATGAATATTCTTGGAAGTGGACAAGACGAAAGACAAAGTCAATATTTTACCGTGGGGAACATGAAGCCTGAATACAAGACGAAGGAGGGCCACTAGGGGGCCGCACCCCCTGGCCGCGCGGCCAAGGTAGTCCCGTGCCTAGGGGTGCAGCCGCCATGGAGACCCCCCGCCTCGCCTCTTCGCCTATAAGAAGCCCCCGATGCCTAAACCCTAAGTACCCGATCAATATTCCACGAAACCGTCTATAGCCGCCGCCACCATCGTCCCTAGATCTGGGGGGATCTGAAGATCTTCCCGGCACCCTGCCAGAGGGGAGATCATCCTAGAGGCCTTCTTCTTCATCATGCCAGCCTCCAGTATGAAGCGTGAGTAGTTCCACCTTGGACTACGTGTCCATGTAGTCGCTAGATGGTTGTATATCCTCCTTTGTGCTTTCATGTTTAGATCTTGTGAGCTTCGTTCATGATCAAGATCTCATCTATTTGAAATCATGCATGTTGTGTTTGCGGGGATCCGATGGGTATTGAGATTA
The DNA here is from genome assembly GCA_916181665.1 of Avena sativa. Taxonomy (NCBI): domain Eukaryota; kingdom Viridiplantae; phylum Streptophyta; class Magnoliopsida; order Poales; family Poaceae; genus Avena; species Avena sativa. The sequence goes on from OV702297.1 coordinate 256,472,208, forward strand.
CTATGTCAGATTGATTAATGGTTTTGTCTTATTGATTATATCATGTATGTGTTGTTTGATATCTTGCATGCTCTCCGTTGTTAGTAGCTATCTTGGCCAAGTAGTTGCTAGCGACTCCAGGAGGGGGTATTTATGCTCGATAGTTGGTTCATGCCTCTATTTAATCTAAGGGAAGTGATAGAAATCTCTAAGGTTGTAGTTGTGTTGTTGCCACTAGGGAGAAAAAACGGTCTCTTGTTCATGGAATATGTAGATTGTTTACCTTACACACTTTGCTTAAAGAAGTTGTCTGTTGCTTGCAACTAGATACTGGAAGGGGTCCGGATGATAACCCAAAGGTGAACTTCTATTCATATATGTAGTTGGATGGCGGTCTAGGTATCTTGTTGTATTGCCCAATCGAATCTCATAGGATTGTGAATGTCTAGTATTGCATTGTTATGCCTTGCTCAGTCCTGTCAATTGCCCTGCTGTAATTTGTTTACCCAGCATGCCATGTTTGTTTATCTAAGGAGAACACCTCTAGTGAACTATGGACCCCGGTCCAATCTTTACAATTGATACATCTTCCACTGTTACTATTTACTTGTTGCAAACCAGCATTACCTTCCACACCATATAGTTAATCCTTTGTTACAGCAAACCGGTGAGATTGACAACCTCACTGTTCGTTGGGGCAAAGTCTTGAGTTTGTGTTGCGTAGGTCTCCAAGTTTCTAGCAACACCTTTGAGTCATTTCCTTCCTCCTACTGGTTCGATAACCTCGGTTTCTTACTGAGGGAAAACTTGCTGCTGTTCTCATCATACATTCCTCTTGGGGTCTCCCAACGAAGTGTTCACGCACTCATCAAGCCTTTTTCTGGCGCCGTTGCGGGGAGGCTAAGGACGTCTTCACAAGGGGAGTCCTTCTCAACCTTTCTCTTTACTTTGTTTTGTTTTGTTTAGTTTATTTTTCTTGGTTTTGTTTGCCTTTTCTTTTTATCAAAAACTCCAAAAAAATTAGTTTAGTTTGGTTTGCTTTATCTTATAAAAAACACAAAAAAATTAGTTCCTGCTCTAGTTGCTGCTACTGTTGGATTGCCCCACTTTTGCCAAAATGAACTCTGTTGAGAAAACCAAGTTGTGTGACTTCACTAGCACAAACAACAATGATTTCCTTAGCACTCCTATTGCTCCACCTGCTCCTGATGCTACCTTTTATGAAATCAAGCCTGATTTTTTGAATCTTGTGATGAGAGAGCAATTTTCTGTTGCTAGTTCTGATGATGCTGCTGCCCACCTCAATAACTTTGTTGAACTTTGTGAGATGCAAAAATATAAGGATGTAGATGGAGATATTATTAAGCTCAAGTTGTGTCCTTTCTCCTTGAGAGGAAAAGCTAAAGAATGGTTGCTATCCTTGCGTATAAATAGTATTGATTCTTGGGTTAAGTGCAAAGATGCTTTTATTGGAAAATACTACCCTCCTTCTAAGATTATATCTATGAGAAATGATATTATGAAATTTAAACAACTTGATAATGAACATGTTGCTCAAGCTTGGGAAAAATGAAATCTTTGGTTAAGAATTGTCCCACTCATGGACTTACTGATTGGATGATTATCCATACTTTTTATGCAAGTTTGAACTTCTCTTGAAGAAACCTGTTCGAATCAGCTGCTGGAGGTACCTTTATGACCATCATCTTGGGTGCTGCAACAAAACTCCTTGATAATATGTTGGTTCATTATTCTGAATGGCACACTGAGAGAGCTCCACATGGTAAGAAGGTAAATTATGTTGAAGAAACCTCCTCTTTGAGTGATAAGATTGATGTTATCATGGCTATGCTTGTTAATGGGAAAGCTCCTTTAGATCCTAATAATGTTCCCTTAGCCTCTTTGGTTGCTCAAGGAGAGCAAGTTGATGTGAACTTCATTAGAAACAAAAATTTCAACAACAATGCCTATAGGAATAATTTTGGTAGTAACAATAATTGTAGGCCTTATCCTCCTAATAATGGCAATACTTACGGAAACGGCTACAACAATACTAGAAGTGCCCCTCTGTACTTGAAGTCATGCTCAAAGACTTTATTAGTAAAAAAACCACTTTCAACAAGACTGTGGAGGAAAAGCTTTTGAATGTTGAGAAAAATATTTCCTGTTTGTCTGAAGCACAGTCCTCCTTGATTAATAAAATGGCTGCTAAACCTGAAACTTTGGAAAGTACATTTACTGCTACTCATGCCATACAAGTTACTATTGATGAAAATGTTAGACCGTTAGCCCAACTACATGCTAAGTGGGAAAGAGAAGCTGGAATTGCTAGCAATAGTGTGTGCACTATCACCACCACCAATATGGATGCCACTAAACCACAAGAAGTCCCTATTCCTCCTACCACATTGCCTAAACCCAATGAGCCTACTACTAGTGATGCTAGGTTTGATTTTGATCTTGATGGTTGCAATATTTCTAAAGTGATAATGTTCCTACAAAAGCTTGATAGAAGTCCTGATGCTAGTGATATGCATGTAGCTTTCACCAAACACATTACAGATGCTCTTACTAAAATTAAGGAAGAGAAGTTGAAACACAAAGGTTCTATTCCTAGGAAAGTAGAAGATAGTTGGGGACCCATTATTAATATGCAAGTGAATGACTTTTATCTCAAAGCTTCATGTCACCTTGGTTCTAGTGTCTCTATTATGCCTAGAAAGATTTATGAAATGCTTGATTTGCCACCTTTGGAAGATTGTTATTTGGATGTCCCACTTAATGATAATGCTAATAAGAAACTCATGGGGAGTGTTAATGATGTTCTTATTATGGTTAACAATGCTTATGTCCCTGTTGATTTCTATGTTTTGGATGTTGAATACAATGCTTTTTGTCCTATTACTTTGGGAAGACCTTTTCTTAGAACGGTTGGTGCCATCATTGATATGAAAGAAGGCACCATTAAATATCAATTTCCATTCAAGAAAGGTATTAAACACTTCCCTATGAGGAGAGAGAATTTGCTTTTTGCTCCTCCTTTGAAAGCAAGGTTTGATGTTAATGCTTCTTATTTGAAAACACGTGATTCTTGCTTCTTGTGCCTAACTTAAAGGCGTTAAAGAAAAGTACTTGTTGGGAGATAACCCAAATGTTTTCTTGAGTCTTCCAAGTTATTATTTCAGTAATGACCTCTCTTTATCCTTATTTTGCTTTTTGTGCCAAGAATAACGTCTAATGAGAGGGAAGTAAGATTTGGGGAGTTGTTGTCCCGAAACATATTTTTGTGCTCCACCATAAAAATTCGCGAGGAATCTCTGTAAGTAGAATTGAGCTGATATTTTACGAATAAATCCCCTAGTCTATTAGATAACTTTCGTTAGTTCAACATATTTTGATTTGAGCAACATAATGTCTTCGAAAAAATCGGTTTCTACCTGCTGGTCTGTTTTGACAGATTTCTGTCATTATTTGCGTTTTCTCCTTATTGATTCCTTTTGGGTTCTTTTTGGGAAATTGAGCTTTTTGAGGTAATTGCTATAGTAGATTGTGTTTTTATTGAAAGTTTTGTTGTTCTAAATCTAAACCCAAGGGTCTATTATCATTTGAATACACTAATGTTGCTAATGAAGATTGTGTGAAGTTTTGTATGAAGGAAAATTTTCAGGTGTAGAGAGAGAATGAAGTAATGAGATTAAGAATGGACAAAAGATCAAGCTTGGGGATGACACCCCATGTCACCCCAAGAAATATTCAAGATGTACAAGCGTCAAAGCTTGGGGATGCCCAAGGCATTCCCTTCTTCATCAATAAAAAGCTCAGGTCTTTCTAGACATTTCGTTTTTATTGTTTCATGCACTGTTGTGTTGTTTTTGGAGCGTCTTAGTTTTTATTTGGTTTGCTTAATTTGTTTAGTTTGCTGGAATAAAGTAGTTTGGACCCCTGTTCTCGTTGTGTTGTGTCAAATAAGTTGATTGGTGTTGGAAAGGAGTAGAAAGTTCTTGCTTGAATAGTGCAAGAGGATCTTGCTTTGACTGTGATTTAGACTTTAGCATGTCATGATAGATGTTTTTTGACCTTATGCTTAGTAATTATTTCTGTAGCATGACTTGTTCCAAACAATTGGGATTGATTAGTGTGCCTTTAAAGAATCATGCGTTGTTTTAGCATGTAAAAGCATATTATTATGGTATTCTCCTTTGATGCGTTGTTTGGGTTGACTTGGCACATGCTCACACCATGTTATGACTATAACAAGTCATCGTAGCCTCTATGATCATTTAGTCCTTGACTTGTAGTACCACTCAATGCTTTGATTAGTAATGTTTTGTCGATCTGCATGATTATGGCCATTATTGCTCTCTTAGTTGGTCGCTCCCAGTCTTTTGCTAGCCTCCACTTGTATGAGTAAGCTCTACTCATGCTTCCAACTCCCAAAAAACCAAGTTATTCCAAAGTGTCCACTATAAATTCCTATGCATGGTGTGTTACACCATTCCAAGTATATTCTTGTTTTCATCTATCTTCCAATTAAAAAGTATTTTGTTATGTGAAACCTTAGTGATTAAAGCTCTCACAAACTTGATGGTACACTTTATATTTCTTGCCCCTAATAAACTTGAACCACTATGTCATCTATGTTGTATATGCTTTCACTTATACGTTGGAATTAGCAGAACCATGTTGTCATGGGGAATGCTTTCAACATTGCACTTGTACATTGTACACAGCTGATATCATGATCTTTTGTCTATGGATGTCGTCGGTGTGAAATAAAAGGGGATCTTGTAAGTCCATGGATCTATGTATGTGTGTTAGAGAAACGCCTCGGCCGCTAGCCTAAGCCATGCCTAATCATGGTCGAAACTTGCAGCATCACCATAGTGACATGTATGAAGCATTCTTCTTACAAAAAAAGAGAGACATGTTGAAAAGAGGAAAGAGAGAAAAAAGAACCATATTCCCATGGTAAATATGAATATTGCTGAGATGCTCATTGTCTACTTGCCTTGTCATTTTGGTTGTGGGATAGCTCTTGTACCATGTGCAAGGGGTACCCCGTTGGCGGTTCTCTATGATACACATGTACTTACTATGACAAGAACTTACAGGTGACTAAAATTGAGTAGCATGAGGAGCGGCCCTCGTATTCAAGGGACATGAGATTTCCAACTTATACTTTGTCAAGCATATACTCCATAGTTTGTTCACTTTAACCTTAATCAATTCAAGATACTTATGATAGGGGCAATGAGGGCTAAAATCTAACAAGTACCATAATTTTTGGAAGCTCTTTTTGAAACTTAAAATCCCTTCTTCCCTATATGAAGGGCCTTTCTTCCACTATTATATTGAGTCTCCACCTTCTACCTTTAGGCACCAGTTAAGAGAGCATAGTTGCCATTCTTAGTTCTATGTGCATTGTCCCAAAACTTATTGAATTGATGCATATTGTTGATATTACTTGTTCTTGTGCTATTTGTATCTAGTCACTCTTATGATGTTTGAAGGTGTCCTATGCATCTATTTGGTACTCCATGAGGGACAAGCTGAATGCCACTATGCTATGTTTTTTGTATGTGAAACAAACAAATGCTCTTCAATGCATGTTATTCATGATCTTTGTTTGTAGCCTTTCATGTTGCATGCATAGTTACTTTGTCTTACTATTAGAACTCAATCTTTCATGCTCATGTTTAGATTTCTTTGATCCTAGCTTTCAATGCTTGCAAATGGTTTGATCTTGATTTTGATGGTGCATGTCACCTCAGAATTTATTCTTTTTATCACTTACCTACTCGAGGATGAGCAGGAGTTAAGCTTGGGGATGCTTGATACGTCGAAAACATATCTATAATTTTTGATGTTCCACGCTTGTTTAGTATCTACTTTGCTTTGTTTACAGTTTGAGGTGTTTTTATATATTTTCTGGTGCTAACCTATTAACATGATGCCACAGTGCCAGTTGCCTATTTTCTTCTGTTTTTGGTTCCAGCGAGGCAGAAAATCAATATTCTCGCAATTGGACAGGACAAAAGCCAAAGTCAATATTTTACCGTGGGAACACGAAGTATGAATATGAGACGCAGGAGGGCCACCAGGGGGCCTCACCCCCTAGACGCACGGCCAAGCTGGGCCAGCGCCTGGGGTGTGCAGCCGGCCTGGCAACTCCCTGCCTCGCCTCTTTGCGTATAAGAAGCCCCCGATGCCTAAACCCTAAGTACCCGATCAATATTCCACGAAACCATCTGTAACCGTCGCCACCATCGTCCCTAGATCGGGGGGATCTGAAGCTCTTCCTGGCACCCTGCCTAAGGGTAGATCATCCTGGAGGCCTTCTTGTTCATCATGCTAGCCTCAGGTATGAAGCATGAGTAGTTCCAATTTGTACTATGGGTCCATGTAGTAGCCAGATGGTTGTATATCCTCCTTTGTGCTTTCATGTTTAGATCTTGTGAGCTCCTTTCATGATCAAGATCTCATCTATTTGTAATCATGCATGTTGTGTTTGAGGGGATCCGATGGGTATTGAGATTACTATGTCATATTGATTAATGGTTTTATCTTATTTATTCTATCATGTCTGTGTTGTTTGAGATCTTGCATGCTCTCTGTTTTTAGTAGTTATCTTGACCAAGTAGTTGCTAGTGACTCCAAGAGGGGGTATGTATGCTCGATAGTGGGTTCATGCCTCTATTTAATCTAAGGGAAGTGACAGAAATCTCTAAGGTTGTAGATGTGTTGTTTCCACTAGGGAGAAAACAACGGTCTCTTATTCATGGAATAAGTAGATTGTTTACCTTACACACTTTGCTTAAAGGAGTTGTCTGTTGCTTGCAACTTAATACTGGAGGGGGTTCGGATGATAACCCAAAGGTGGACTTCCAGTCATAGATGCGGTTGGATAGCGGTCTATGTATCTTGTTGTATTGCCCAATTGAATCTCATAGGATCATGAATGTCTAGTATTGCATTGTTATTCCTTGCTCAGTCCTGTCAATTGCCCTGCTGTAATTTGTTTACCCAGCATGCCATGTTTGTTTATCTAAGGAGAACACCTCTAGTGAACTATGGACCCCGGCCCAATCTTTACCATTGATACATCTTCCACTGTTACTGTTTACTTGCTGCAAACCACCATTACTTTCCACACCATACAGTTAATCCTTTGTTACAGCAAATCAGTGAGATTGACAACCTCACTGTTCATTGGGGAAAATTCTTGAGTTTGTGTCGTGCAAGTCTCCAAGTTGCTAGAAACACCTTTGAGTTGTTTCCTTCCTCCTACTGGTTCGATAACCTCGGTTTCTTACTGAGGGAAAACTTGTTGTTGTGATCATCATACCTTCCTCTTGGGGTCTCCCAACGAAGTGTTCACGCACTCATCAATATGATGCGCATGAAAGATGTTGACCCTGACACGGTCAAGTTGCGCTTATTTCCTTTCTCTCTTAGAGGAAAAGCAAAATAATGGTTGTTATTTTTTCCTAGAAATACTATTGCGTCATGGGTGGAATGTACTTCTTTATTTATGACTAGATTCTTTCCACCTGCAAATACTATGCAACTAAGATCTAATATTAATGTTTTTAGACAAGAAGAGCGTGAGCCACTGGCTCGTACATGGGAGAGAATGAAATAATGCATGAGAAACTGTCCCAGCCATGGGATGGAAGATTGGCTAATTCTCCATTTATTTTATAATGCTCTTAACCCTGTGTCTAAGTCTATGCTTGATAATGTAGATGGAGGAACATTTATGGGTAAACAAATTACCGAAGCAAAGCACCTGCTAGAAAATATGCAAGACAACCATGCCCAATGGCATGTGGAAATATCAAACGCGAAGAAGGTGAACTCCGTCACACCTAAAGAAAATGATGAACTTAATTCTAAGTTGGATGAACTCATATTAGCCTTTAAAGGTAAGGAAATCCAGGTAAGAGCTACTCCCTAAAAAAATCGAAGAAATAGACTTCATTGCTCGTAATGATTATAACTCAGCTTGGAAGAAGAATTATAATACAAATTTCTAGAAACATTATTCTAGTCATGCAGGTAACTCTAATAATAATATGGCATCAAGTAATGGTAGTCTCCAATAAACTCTTAAATCTTTTATGGATTCACAAAATGAGAAAAATAATATCCTAGTTAAAATGACGAAGAACCATGATGCTATGCTTGGTAAATTATCTAACCAAGTTGTAAGCTTGAGGAATGATTTGTAGGCCCTCCAGGAAAGAACAAGGATTGTTGAGGCAGGGCTAGGTAAGATAATCGAGAGTCAAACTCTCATTCGAGCTAAATTTGCAAGTAAAGCTGAGCCCAATCTAGTTGAAGACCTCAAGATGATAAGAATCCAAAGGGAGGAGCCTGAAGAACTTGACTATAACAATGCTCCTTCATCGAATTACACCATTAAAGATCTTGTAAAAAGGATCAATATCAAGATTCTAGTGTAACATCCCAAAAATCATGATTTGAAAAGGTTTTCATATCATTCATGCATTCATAAACAATTGGTCATTTCAAACAAGATTTCAAAATAAGAAACCATATAATGCCTATTATTTTATGCAAGAAAGGCAATGGTTTTATTTCTAGTTTCAAAGTATGAGAATGCTTTGATTTAGCCAGAAATGTTTAAAGGTTGAATGCAAAGCTTGCACAAAGATTTTCAAAACAAAGTCCAAAATAAAACCATTTATATACCTATTATATATATATTTAAATAAGGCATGGTTTTATTTTATTTTTCAATGGGTCAAAGTGCTTTGGAGTAAGCAGTAGTGTTTTATACACAATTGTGTGCTTGGTTCACACTACAAAAATCCATAGAAAATTTGAAATCAAACTCATTTGAATTTAGTTTAAATTTGATTCCTCAAAATCCAAACAGAAAAAAGAAAAAGAAAAAAGAAAAAAATAAAACCAACCGCTGCCTATTTGGCCCAACACCACATCCAGCCCATCTAGCCCGCCTGGCTGTTTTCCCCTTTCCCCTCTCTCACACCCGCACCCACTCTACCCCGCTGTCGCTGCCACTGGGCCCAAGCCAACTCAGCTTCTTCTTCCCTACCCCGCGCATGTAGACGTAGTCGACAGCCGTTTCTCCCCCATTCACCGCCGTGATTATTCCGGGCTTGATTGCCATTTATTCGCCATGATATTTCCTTCCCCGATCCGGCTATTTAACCCACTCTGCACCGCGGACATTTCCCCCCAACTTTCCTCGCCCGAACGCCACCAGGCTGCTAGAATTTGCACTCTCGACGCTGCTACCCGACCAAATCTGGTGAGCTATTATGGCCAACTCCAACCGCCCCTTGCCCTTCTTTGCATACTTCAGTGATCCCCTAGCTCGTAGACTTCACCTCATTCCTTTAGTTGGTCTGCTCGTGGCCCAGGTCTTCGTCTTCGTTGAGCTCCGCGAACGGTAGAAGCGCCGCTCAACTCTATTGAAGAATCACGATAAAATCCGGCCGCCCCTTTGTCACATCCCAAGATTTTAGAAATTGGTACTAGAACTTTTTTTTCATTTGCATGTCATTCATGAGCATTGCATTGCATATTTGCATCAAGAAAATTCCCAAATAGAAATAAAGTACTAAAACCCTAAATAGTATATGCCACTTTGCTCCTAAAGATAATTAAATAGGCTTTATAAAAACCCACTATTGCTAAGGCAGAAATTATTGCTAAATTATAGCCTAAGAAGATCCAATTAATATTACAAAATTTTAGAAACAAAATTGAGCTCATTTGGAGCTATTATGAAAAAGTTATGAAATAAATACAAACACATAAAGATATAAATAAAATGGAATATACAAGGATTTATAAATCCACTACTTCCAAACTAGTAAGAATATTACAAATATGATCCTACAATGATCTATGCGATTTTAGAAAAATTTAGAAACAAGAATCATATCATTTGGAGTTCGTATGCACAAGATATGAGGGAAACAAATAAATAAAAAAGAAAAAGAAAAAAAATATAACGGGCCGGCCCACCGGACCGAACCGGCCCAGCCAGCCGACCAGGCACGCGCGTACGTGACGATCGATCCTAGGTCTGCTTTAAAAAGCGTCCAAAACAGTTTTTGTCAAACCTATGTCTATTTAAACTCTTATAACTTTTAATATACAACTCCGAATCTACTTCCGTTTGTTTTTACTTGTTCCCTACTTCAAGACCTATCTCTCCACCGTCCTAAACCTCCATATAAACCCATGGAGCCACAGCTGTACGAGTTTCCCTTCTCGAAATTCCGAATCTACACATGCCCGAATCTTATTTCGCTTTTTAACCCATCTAGACTTTGTTGTTTGCCTTCGGCCAAAAAACAAAAGTTGTAGATCTCGTCGAAATATTTTGTTCCCGATAAACCTCACCTCTTTTCATCCACCACAGCCGGAGAATTTCGCACCGCAATATTTCAGATATGACGATGTAAATCCAAGATGTACTCGCGCTCGTTTCTTCAGATCCAAATTCCTTTGGTGAGAAGGTAGGACTAATGATTCCCCTCAACTTTCATGTTGTAAGTTTTTCAATTAGACCTACGGATTTGTCTCTCTAACACAGATCTATTTCTTGTCTATTCTGAGCCAAAATCGGGTCAATCTCCTCTCCTAACCACTGGATCTCATACCAACGGCCAGGATTAGATCGATTCCGCGAAGGGGTACAAGCCAACCGGATCTCGCCACGTGTCAACGTCAGGTCAGCATCTAGTCCCAGTCAGCATGCAAAGTCAACCTATCCAGTCGGCCGAATATTCTCTGAAATATTCAGTTCGAATTTAAAATTGCACATTATAGATCTAACTTGTAAAATTCATTAGAAATTCATACCACGTCCAAAAATTGTGTATAATATATCAAATTGAAGATAATTTTACGTAGAGTCATTTTATCAGAATAGATCCAACCTTTACAGTACGTACTTACTGTAATGATGTAATTAGTTTTAACGGTCTTTTAGGTTAATAAATTCATAGGAAATTATATGTAACTCCGAAAAATATGAACATTATATCAAATTGAAGCTACTATAATGTAGATTAATAATCTATGGTTGGATCCTGCCTTTGTGGATTATTTACCCCGTGGTGATTTAATTAGTTTTAATGGCTTTAGAAATCATTAAATTCATAGTAAATTATTTGCATATCATGTTATTATAAATCATATACCGATGGAAAGCTGGTTCCATGTAGATCATCAATATGCGAATGGTTCAGGCAAATACTGTAAGGTTTCGCAGCAATTAAATAAATATATTAATGGCTTATTTAGAGCATTAAAATCATAGTAATTCGAATACTGCTCAGAAAATTACAAACAATATGTCCCTGGAATCACAATTCCGTGGAGATTACAGATATAATTTTATTTTTATTTTTAGGCAACAGAAACTATATGAATCATTTAAAACCCATTAAACACTATTTAAATCATACAAAAAGATCTATAACTCTGATTAGGTTGAAAACAACGCCTACTGGTTCGTATTAACGTCTTCTATCCAGTAAACCCAAGAAACAAATTTAATTCGATAGTTAGAATAGGCGTTACAACAGAACTATTAAAAACCCTATATTGGCAAGTAATTATTAATAACAAGTACTCCATTGCACTAATTGGCCACTTGCATGCATCATATACTTCGGTATTGTTTAGAGAACTAAAGTAACAACCATTGTGACATATTAAATTGTCATGCATGCATTTGTTCATCATTTTTTTGTTGTATTGTGCATAATTGCATTGTTTTGAATGGTGTGTTTGTTGTGCACTTGTTTTGATCGATAGATTGCGAGGAGTGCAACATTTGTGATTGTGACGAGTGCAATCTTCTCTATTGTGAGGATTATTTGATCGACTACATCTTCTACAACAAAGGCAAGTAGAGCTATCATAAATGTCCTACTATTTTTCCTATGCATGTAGTATGATTTTCAGTAGTGATGCATGTGTAGGTGTTTTACTACTATGCTATGCTATGCTATGACACTCAGGCATGATTGCCATATCTCCATGACTTGATTCCTTTGAGCCATCGTATTGTAGTTGCTTAGCCATGCTTATTAGATGCGCAAAAGGGAATTCATGATTGATTATGTTATGGAAAAGTTATGTTTTGTTATAATGAAAACAACTGGATTTTAATGAAACTCCTAGGTGTGATGGATTGATGTTTTTGGATGGTTTATTGCCAAAAGCATACCTAGGCTTCAGAGATTGGACAGGTTTCTTGTGTAGTACCTTCCAGTACAATCGCATGTCATTATTTGTCTTGACTAAGTAAGTTGTGGGAACCTGACCCGACGTGACTAGCAGATGTAGGGGATGTAGGTTGGTATGGGTCCGTCCTGAGGGCTTAGGGTTCTGCTTCTGAAAAGTTTCGTCTTGGTTTTCTACCTACCATGGCACAAAATGAGTGTAATGGTAAGAGTGACTGGGTCGTGTGGGTAAAGTGTACAACCCCTGCAGGGTGTCTAAACTAAGTACTTAGCCGTGTCGCCGGTGATGGACAACTATGAGCAACTCGGCCTGGAACCGTTTGGAAGATCTCACTCATCCCAATTTCTTAATTACTAAAACTTGATGGGTGAACATGGGTTTAGGAGCATACGAATGCTGAAATGTCTTGTTTCTACATGGGTTTATGTTGGTATGTCCTTAGAAGATTCTTTCTGAAGAAAGAAAAGTATTTTGAAAGTAGGGAAAAGTTGTATTGCTTTTAGCAAATGAGCCTGAACTCCACCTAGCCAAATATGCATGTAGTTGATAGATCCTTTGTACTCATTAGTTCTACTTGCCAATACATTCAAAGTATTGACCATTCATGGCTGCAACGTTTCATGTTGCAGGTTATATCGTTTCTATGAGATTGTTATACTACTAGGAAAACGCTTGTTCGTGGCGCACCTGAAAAGGCCATCTGTGGTGCACTAGCAGTGCGCCACGGGCCTTGTGCTACGGCTATCTCCTAGCCGTGGCGCACTACCTGGTGCGCCACGGTTGTGTCGAGATAGGCGTGGCGCACATGCCAGTGCGCCACGGAAAGTAGTCCAGGTGCGCCACGCGTATGAAACGATAACCGTGGTGCACTAGGTGCTGTGCGCCACGGATATAAATTTCAAAATTCAAAAAAAAGCAGCAGATCTGGATCTCGTCGTCAGTGCCATCGCGCGTCGGTGCAGGTTGCCGTCATCGCCTCGTCGTCGCCTCCTCCTCATCACCTCGTCGTCGTCGTCGGAACTACAAGGAGGAGGAGGAGAATAGGAGGAAGAGGAAGAGGAGGAGAATAAGAAGAGGAGGAAGAGGAGGAAGAGGAGGAGAAGAAGAAGAGGAGGCCTCGTCGTCGTCGGAACTACAAGCAGGAGGAGGAAGAGGAAGAGAAGAAGGAGCCCTCCGTCTCGTCGTCGGAACTGCAAGGAGGAGGCCGCCATCACCATCTTCACTGCAAGGAGGAGGAAGAGGAGGAGAAGGAGAAGGAGAAAGAGAAAGAGAAGGAGGAGCAGGAGGAAAATGAGAAGGAGAAAGAGAAGGAGGATAAGGAAAATGAGAAGGATAAGGAGGAGAAGAAGAAGGAAATGAGAAGGGAGGAAAAGGAAAAGGAGAGAAGGGGAGGGAAAAGAAAAAGGGTAGGTGGGCGGGGTGAGGATTCGAAATTTGAATCCCGCCCAAGTTTATCCGTGGCGCACTAGGTGGTGGTGCGCTACGTGTAAGTTTTCTCTATTTTTTCTATAGGAAAAAACAGTCTTTTGACCATAACTTTTTACTCTTTTCGAATTTTTAAAATCTAAAAAATCGCTAAACGACCGAAGGTGGTTGCGAGCGGGTGCGAAATCTCGTTCTTGTTATTTTGCAGATAAAGTCGAAACACATGTTTGTTAATTTTACTAGAAGCTATACCACATTACCTACCTAAATATGAAAGGATTTAATTTTTTGAAGTGTTTATCATTTTCTTTTATTTTTTGCAAAGCCTAAAAAGGCGATCCACAGGGGGGTGGAGTTGGTGCAGGATAGTTAGGCGTAGGGCACTAGGGCAAGGTGCCCTACTACTAAGTTTATACATCCGTCGCGCACATGCCATAGTGTGCCACGGATGTGTCTGGCCGTTTCACAGCAGAGAGGGGCATGCGCTTAGGCGTAGTGCACCCCCTCCATGTGCGCCACGATTGACACTAACAACCGTAGCCACCTACCCTATGTGCGCTACGGATGTCTGGCGTGCGGCCAACAGGGCCCTGGACCACACATATCTGTGGCGCACTATGGTCATGTGCGCCACGCTTGTTCTAGTTACTAGTAGGGCACTGCCCATAGGTGAGCCACGCCTGTTTTAGCCGTAGGGCACTTCAACCATGTGAGCCACGGATGTGCTGATTACCTATAGCCATTTTCCTAGTAGTGTGTGGCACATTTGAAGGATGGAGATCTACCTTGTATTCATTTTCTGCTGTGTACTTGAATAAATAATATAAATTCTGGATCATATTCGTTGTATTTATGATGCACAGTTATATTTGGTATCATTTTGTACTGTGTGTGCCAGTGAACCAATCCAGGGATTGGCACTATACACATGAACTCAGCCTTATCAGGCGAGGGTGTTATACCCTTGATCCCTAAATCATACCACTAAGTCCGCCATGTCTCTGCGCATCTCCTAATGCCACGGGTTCGTCTTATTTCGCTGTAGAACGTCGCCTTATCTCTGGCAGAATGCATCAGACGCGAACGCGAACTCCGTCGAGGTCCTCCGGCCACCACCGCACGCCCCTTCCCATGTCAAGCACACCTTGAGCTACAACACAACCTCGCGAGTCTGGTAAGCAAATCCATAGCCCCCATCCCCTTTTGGATTCGCCGGTACATCGCCGTTAGAGCGTCGCCGCCGCGTAGTCACCGCCAGCACCGCCAAGTTTGGTTCGAGTGAGCCAGCATCGTTAGATCCAGATCGTAAGGCATAGATTAGATTGGATCGAATCATTTTCTTTGAATCCGATGCGTTGGATCTGATTAGATCCAATGGTGCATAAGCGTGATCCCGCACGAAAAGGTACCGCCCAATCAGAGCACACCATGCGTGGTTGCTCTGTTTAAACAAATCCGGAAAAGATTTTTGAATGATTAAACTTGTGAAATTCATAACTTTTGATCTGTTTATCCAAAAAATGCAAATAATATATCAATGGATTCAAAAATTAAATCCTACACTGAGTTTGTAGGCCTTGGTTTTGTATTTTGGTTCTGTTAAAATGGGATTTTATGCAGAGACATTTGTAGGCCTATTTTGAGCATATAAATTATTTAGAAAATGTTTTAAAGACTAAATTGAGTTTATTTAGTATATAAATGTTTAGTTTAGTGTTTATTATTGTTTACTTGTCTTGTTTGGTCTGAGAAAAATCATCACATGGCATTTGCAAGCATTCATATATTTTTGGTTGATTAATTTGAATGTAAATTGGTGCTATCATTTTATGTGTGTAGATTTTGGTGCTAGTAGTGATTGGGATTGTGAGGATTGTTACTACTCCCCCAACTACCATGGCAACTGGTGCTTCATATTTTTGTCCCAATATTTTGACTATGCACTAGTGATATTTTGTATAGGGCTTGCATGATATTTTCCTAAGTATCTATATGCTATTCTATGGGAAATCCTAGTAGTTGTAGTCTTGATAGAATTTTCTCTAAGTTAAGATACTTGTTATATTGCCATGCTTATCCTAGCTAGTAGCAAACAAGGGTGGATTATATACATGCTATGGAAAATGTTGCTAAGTTTTTGACTTGTGTTTTTTCTTAATAAAAACAACTAAGTGAATGAATCACCTAGGTGGAATGGTATGTTTGGGTTATGTTGAGTGGTTACACAAGGCCCATATCTATGGTCTACCTTGTGTATCACACTTGTGGAAAGCCACCCAGGAACAAAGGGCTTTGAGATACTTAGTGTTTAGAAGCTTTTAGTGCAACCACATGGCATATGGGCTCTGCCTTGATCATGTAGGTTGCAATAACTTAGCCAGATGGACAGTTGGTGGTAGGGTGATAGGTTGGAGCGCGTCCATTTGGTCCAAGGGAAGGCTTCTGAAAGGTCTCGTCTCGATGCATGTCGAGCCTTGTGGGGAAAGTGCACCACCTCTCGAGAAGGAAAAATCTAAGTACTTAGCCGTGTCCCCCGCAATGGACAATTTGAGCATCAATACACTGAATCTATCAAGGATCTCCTCATCCCAATTTCTAAGTTAAAAACTTGTGGTTGTACAAGGGTAAAGGTTCACCAATGTCTATTGGTGGTTCCTTGGGAGTTTTTGTCAAACAAGAACTTAGTGTTTTCAACTGATAGGCAAAACCTATTTTGAGCAAAGCAAGCCTAAGACACACTTAGCCAAATTCATATATAAGTTATAAGCTATTATTCTACTAAGGTATCACTTTCTAATACTATTACAATGTATTGACCCACTGTGGCTGTAACTTGTGATGTTGCAGGTTACTCTGATGAGGATTAGGGTTATGAGTCTACACTCAACATGTTTGCCTGTGGCACATCAAGATGTAGACTTTACTTTATTTTGATTAAGTTTAACTATTGTACTAGCCTATGGCTATGGAGTTGTAAAAGACTATGGTATCTCTAAAATGAAGATGTAATAATGACCTTTGTATCTGTGTACTTCATCTTAAACTGTGGATGCTAGCATTGATCCAGGGACTAGCATTGCAATCACAGGGACCTTTGCCTTTATAAATGTGGGGTCTTACATACGGTAAGTTAAGGAAATGAGGAAGCCATGTATCAACACTTCATTAATCAGGTAGAAATAAAGGTACGTGATCTTGATGAAGAGTATAAGAAAATTGCTGAAAATTACCTATTAAGCTTGATGATATATTTGAGCCTACCAGGACTAATGAGATAGCAGCACTTTGTGATTTAGGTACAAGTGTTTCAACAATTCCAAAGAGTCTTTTTAATAAGTTAAATCTTGGCTCTTTTGAAATCACCGAGTTAAAATTACATCTAGAAGATTCTACCTACAAACAAGTAGTAGGAATTAAAGAGAATACTATAGTATACATTAAAGGTTGTCCTGCTCTTATTGATTTTGTTATAGTTGACATGCCTGAAGATGCTACTGCTCCTATCATATTAGGTTGTCCTTTCTTAAGAACTATAAAGGCTTTGATTAATCTGCATGAAGGGAATGCGAAGCTCCAATTGCCTTTGCGGGATCCTTTTTTTATTCATTTTCCGAAGAAAAAGAAAGCCAAGCAAGATGAGAAGGAGGCCATCACTTTGAAGGCCAACTATTTTGGAGTGGTTGTTCCACTCATCTGGCCTAAGTGACCAACATCAAGTTCAAGCTATTTCACCATAAAATAGCGCTCCATGGGACGTAACCCATGTGAAATAAATGGTTTGAGTAAAGTTTTTAGTTTAAGTTTTATGTTGAATAAAGAGTGCTAGAAAACTCCAACGAGAATGAGAGATTCAGTGGTACTAAATTTCCTGTTTTATACATGCTAATGTTGGTCGACAATTTAGTCTGTCTTTTTTTGTCAAAACATGGTGTTTTGCTAAGTTTCAGTCTAAAAGTAATTCTTGAAGATATAATTTTTCTTTATGAATACAATATCTTTAACGACCAACTATATGGTGGGAATAAAAATTCCAGCCGTATAGTTCCGGCCATATACTTATTTTGAGCCATCAACAATTTTCTGCTCTAGATATAGAAGGTTCAATGACCAAATATACGGCGGGACCATTTTGGTCCGGCCGTATAGTTGCGCCCGTATAGATATAGCCGCCAGGAAAGAAACCCTAGAAACCCGAATTTTTGTCGTCAGACCAACTATACTACGGGAAAAAATTGTTCTGGCCATATAGTTGCGACCGTAAAGTTGTGTCCGACCACTTAAATGCATGGTAAGGTACTCAAAACACCAAAACTTCAATCTTTTTTCTCTCTTCTACCTCCAAACTCTCTCAAAACCTCAAGGGATCTTCAGCTCTAATCAATTTTGTTCGATTTCCTCACACACAAGTGATCTACGGTAAGTTTCTCCTCCGATCCTACAATTACATTTTGCAAATTCATCTCTAATCTATTTTCATTATCAATCTAGGGTGAGACCTACTTTTAACTAATTATCATGATTCTCTTGCCTAGATTATTATGTTGAGGAGATTCTTTACTGTGCTATGATTAGGAATATGCTATGCTTATTATTTTTGGATCAAAAAGTTTTATTTTTGTATTTATTATTTATTTTTAGAAGATGAACACAAGGAGCGAAACGCGTGCTTGTGCCGCTGTGAGTTCTTCCCAGGCCACTGCTGTAGCCTAGGACCGCATGGGGATACGGTTTAGGAATGAGCTCCAACATGATCACTTCAACAAGATCAATAACCGAGAAGTGAAGGCAACCAAGTGGGCTTGTCCCATCATATTGAACCAACTCGGTATTTCTAATGACTTCAATTTACTTTGCAATAGGGTTGGCCTGCAAAATTTTGTATTCATGATGTGCCTACTTATCGTCGGTTAACTCTTGAATTTTTAAGTTCATTACAAAGCACCATTAAAACATGGCAAAGAGAGGACACTATTTATTTGTAACTTATGAACCACAATTATACATTAACACTTGATGAATGGTGTAATTGCCTTAGTTTTACCAAACAATGATGCTAATACCTTGCGTGCATCTTATACCGACATGAACCCTTCCCTAGATCACTATTATAATAGAATGAGTTTCACTTCAAGAGTCAATAGGGGGGAGAATATTTAGCATCCTGCTATTCGCTATTTGTTCTGTGTTATTGCTAACACCTTGCAGGCACGTAATGTGTTTACAAGACTCAATGAATAGCACATCCTGGTCCTCGCAGAAGCTTCTTTTAACAACAACTTGTCACTCAACTTGGGCTCAATTATTGTGTGCTATTTGGAGCACAAGTCTTCCCAAAGCCAAGGACCCCTCACTGGTGGAGGCGTCATCACTGTGCTTTCCATTGCCCTAGGCATCGACCTAGGTGAGTTGCAACCAGTTCTAGGTGAGCGACGTGTTGGTTTCTCTACTTGAAAATCTTGTGAAATGCTCACTAGGAGAGGGGGTGTTTATTACTTGCATGTTACAGGAGCTGGGCTTCTCTACCCAGCTCCTTTGCCTAATGGTCGCTTCTCTATCAAGGAGGGACGTTTGCTATATGATGTGCAGGTTAAACAACATTAACCCGAGGAGGAGGTTACTGATGAGGATGAGGACCAAGAAGTTCCTTATCTAGGGGAGAAGCCACCGAACCCCGGTTCGCTACATATCAAGACTTCCATGAACTTGGAGGGACTATGGTGGGGATGATAATCTCGCCCTGAACCTTCGAGAACCCACAAGTAACTTATCAACTCAATTTGCGGACTGGAGTTACAACTTTTTCCCACCACCTCAATGATTTGGAGGTTTTCTATCTATTTTTATTTTGGCATTCATTTGATTTATTCTATTTCGAGGTTATGCTTTTTATTTGAGTTTATAAGCACTCATGTTGGCTTCTCCAACACTTTATCTTTAGTTATTTTATTTTTTTTGAGATTTTCAAGCCAAGCTTTGCTGCCAAGTTTCTATTCTTTAATTCCCCTTCTCAAAAACAACAAAAAGATTTCTCCATTTATCTTTATTTTCTCTCTTTCTTTTCTTTTCACCTCGAGGTTCTCATGTATTTGTAGGAGAGTGATGGATTTCGAGTTTCCAAGAAACAAATCAAAAGGGAAGATAGAAGTGGAACCAAACATGAGAGGTATTCCTTATGACTCCCCACATTTGAAGTTTGAGAAACCCATGCTAGTTAGTAGTAAATGTTAAGATATTATATTGGTGGAGTGAGTATCTATATTGTAGTAAAATTTTATTTGCATGGGTATTTAGTTGAGTACGTCTTGTTCCAGCTCTTGTAGTTAAGCAAGTCTTGCCTAAAAATATGCTAAACAATTGAAATAAGAAAAAGTCTCACAATTGAAGGCTTGGGTGTTGTAGTGTTTAGTCTTGAAATCTTATTACTAGAGACACTCAACACCATAGAAAATAATGATTGACTTGATATCTCTCTTTGAAAGGATTTTTTCAATTGAATTAATGTTTAGCGGTATTTGTGAGCATGCCAAAGTTTGACTTGTGAATCATAAGAATGATATAGCTTTAAGCGTGTCAAACTTCATGGGATGCCAACAACTCCGCTAGCCTACGAATGATCATCATGGAGGAAACTCCTAGATTTCGGCTATGGGTTGATTAAACATATATAGCAGCAATGCAATAATGTGTAAGATTCTTGGCTATCCTGGGTAGTTTTAACATAATGGAATCACTCATCTGGCTGATATGAGTAATCATTATGCAAAAGGAACAAAAACCTTAGTGATGCCACGAGTGTCCATCACAGCCCGATAAACCGATGAAATTTTTTGGCATGCTCTCAATTACTTAAAAACCAAAATTCTTTAAGTACAATGAATAGAAAAGTAGTGCTTGAAAAGTCGTCATTTACTGATGTGGGAGAATTGAGATACTTTAGTGTATATTCTTTTCATGACAAACTCTCACACTCTTAATTTTACATTATTATACTTTATTGTTCAAAGGAAATCTTATGATTTGATTACATGACATGGAATAAAGTTTACTCATTTGAATCATCCATGCTTACAATAATTTTGCTGCGCTATAAGGATTCATAAAACCCGTATGATATGATTGCCATTACTCTATATATGCTCATGTTTTTCAGATTAATAAAGTGGAGGAAACATGAGACTACCAATCATGAGTAAGATCATCATCTCATTATTTCATTTTAAATGCTAAGTTCCTTTTTGATTTTGGTTTTCTTGCTCGAGGACGATCAAGTTTAAGCTTGGCGAGGTTGATGGCTGTGAAATATAGCCATCCACACTCACATGTAAACTGGATATTATTCATATATTTGATGAAATATCTCTCTAAACCCTGCCATTAATGCCTAATGATCAAAGGGGTATGCAATCCATTCTTTCTATTTTTCCCTACGTAGATAATGACGGTTGATGATGGGAAACACTACATTAAAGTCAAAGATACGAGATTTCCAACATACAAAAGAAACCTGGAGCCGTGAAGAGGAGGTTGTGCCTTTAATGACCAACTATACAGCGGGTTTTTTTTGTCCGTATAGTTCCGGCCGTATAGTTGGCACCGACATCGACAGGTCAAACAGAACAAATTTCGTGAAGGGACCCCTATAAAAAGAGGCCTAGGGCTACAAGAAAAACCACTCTGGACCTCTGCCCTCGACTCTTTCCGACCAGAAACCACCATGCCGGAGGAATAGATCTAGATCTGATATCCAAACCATTCTCCACCACCATAGCCATATTCCACCACTTGTAATAGTAGATCTCATCTCCAATTGGCGACATTGTAAGACTATTATTATTATCAATCTCATGATTTCCATTACAATGTTCATGATTGTTAATTTCATATCTACGTGTGAGTAATTCTCCTTGGGCTAAGGGCTTCGTCCTAGCCATGTAGATTATTGTGCATGTTATTTATCATACATGGGATCAGGTATTAGTTTGTATGACATGATGATTATTGTGGCCTCTCTTGCCTCAATCTAAGGACTTGTCAGGTACCCAAGAACCCAAGGATTGATCCAGGTAGAGGGAATGTGAGTGATGACTGATCTGCAGGTTGGGAATCCCAGTGACAGAAGGGGTAGTATGGCTGTTTGTTAGGGATTTACTTGGGAATAACGGTGACATCAGTATGCATATCATTAGTTATCTTTCTTTTATGGATGAGACTAGTAGGTTATTTCTATAAGCGGTTGCAGAGGAAATAGCATTTATGGATGCACTGCCCACATATAATTATCTTGCTCTAACAATTACATGCATACTTTATTATTATATTTTATTCCCATCAGATGTTTTTTGTAGCTACTGGTGAAACCGAAAGCCCCAGGCCCTTTCTCTCCATCGTCAACAACAACAAAATATCACAAACTCTTGTTCCGGTGAAAACACAAAAGGAATTCTAAAACTCTTGAAGGTCCGTTTAAGTAACCTTACTATGCTTTCTACTTCTCAAGGATTCGATAAACCTAGGTCTACTAGGGAAAAATAACTATACTACATCCGTAATCCGGATCGAAGGTATCAGTGGGGCCAAGGTTTGTTGAGTCGTGTCGGCAAGGAGTGGGTTGGGGTCCTGGCATGTACACGGTCGGGAGAGTGCGGTCATGTACCGCGGGAAGTCGCATGCGTGCGTGTGTGTGCGTTTGCGGGTGGATCCAGGCGGGTTAGTTTGGTAGATAGGTGGGTGGTGGCAGCTGAGGTGGGATTAGGGTAGGTTTAGCTAGGTTTTTGTCCATGGGTGGGTTTGGTATGGGTTTAGGTCCACCGGTTGGGCCCTTAAGGCCTGGCTAGGTCTAGATTTTCTTTTTATTTATTTTTAAAACATTTTCTGTTTGTTTTCTTTTGTTTAATAATCATTTTGTAAATAATTTTACACAATTTAAAATAGCAAGAACTATAATTTGAATAAAGGAGGAGATGTAATATAGAAAGCAATATAGCGTTTTACCAAAAATAGTTTTGAGGCAAAGTATGCAACAATGATGTCATGATGATCCACAAAGTAATAAAACGGCGGTTTTCTATTACTGATTTTCATGGGGTGCTACAATTTGACACCACTAACAATAGATCTCGCCCTCGAGATCCGCCTCATGGTACTAGGAATAAGGCCGACAATCGAAATCTTCTCGCTGTAGGGTTCGCATCATAGAAAACAAAAAAATTCCTACGATGGGAACAACTAAGTACCAAGATCTATATACTAGATACAAGCAACGGGTGGATATACATCCATAGAATACATACCCTCGAAGACCGAAAAGTGTTAACGAGGTTGTACTTGTGGATGATGTAGTAAAACACTTGCCGATCTCAAGATCGAGAAGAAGTCCATCCGGTCTAGCAGGTCCAGCACCATCAAGTACAACACCGCAAAGCAGTGGTGCATCCGTGATCGCACACACGTTCGGGTACCCCGACAACCTCCGATCCCTCGCTCCAGTGAAGCAGCGGAAGCAAAAAATCCTTCCAGAAAAAGCCATCGGGAACATTTGCTGATCCGAGACCTTGGGGAAATTCTAAAAGGAGGAGAGAGATCCTTCGCAAGGACGTGTTAGTGGAGGAGGAGGAGGAGGAGGAAGAGGTGATCCTTATATAGGGGAGGGGGCAGCCCAAGGGGGCATGGCCGCTGTCCATAGAGGGCGGCCCCACCTCTCCCACATTCATGTGGTGGAAGCTCCACTCACATAAAGATGACCCTCCAGTTTCTCCACTCAAATTCCCATTAAATTTCCACAAAATTTAATGTAATCTCTCTTTAAATAAAACTCCTTTTATTTATTTAGTCACACATAAAACCCCTTACAACATTTCAATTTTACATGCAGAACCAGTTTCAACAATTTCAACCGAAACAATTCTGGTGTCTAGTGAAATAATTCATGCACTTTGTAATTCTTTATCTAGTATATTATTTCTTCCAAATGGCGTCAGTATCCCTTAAGTGTGTCACCCTACATTTCTTGAATAATGTAGACATGATCGAGACCCCTCTCCGATCAATAATCAGCAGTGGGACCTAGAGATCCGTATTGACTCCCACACCTTGAACGATGACTTCTGTGATCATGTGAACCTTGTACGCATGTAACTCAATCCCTTTGTATCACGATATATTACATGTCTAAGATTCGATCATCGGTATATCCATACATAGTTTGATATCGTTAATGACATGTACTCTTTTCTCGTTCCCGTGATATAACATTCTAGTGATCAAATCACTTTCTTGCAAGCTAATTAATGTGATATTACCGAGAGGGCCTAGAGTATATCTCTCCATCATCCGGATGGACAAATTCCACTCTTGATCCATGATCCTCAACATAACACCTTCGTACTACTAAACCCATCTTTATAGTCACCCTGTTACAGTGTGACGTTTGATGTTATCAAGATACTCTTCTAGTGTTACTGGTTGACATGATCTCATGGTCTAAGGACTGGGATTACTTTGTATGATGTTATAGCAATATAAACACAATGACTTTGATCATAATGCTATACTTTGGATGAAATGTTCATCACATCATTCCAACAATGTTGTGACCTCATTATTAACAGTATCCAATGTCCATGATCAGGAAACCATAGATCATATTGTTAATCAACGAGCTAGTTTATAAGAGAGGCATAAATAGGAACTTTCTTTTTGTTTATTAAACACACATGTATTAACGTTTCCGTATTAATACAATCATAGCATGCAAAATAAACATTTATCATAAAAAAGGAATAAGATAATAACCACTTTATTATTGCCTCTCGGGCATATTCCCTTCACTTGCTTCGTGTAGATCTTCGCGAAACCACTAACAAAGATTCTTGCTCCACCTTAAAATCATTGACACCAGCAACAAGGGTTGTTGCTCGCATTTGTCGAGAGAACACTCCAGAAAAACACAGACAAAGGCAGAGGTCTCAAAAGTTAAAGCCACCTCTAACTTCTATGGAAGGATTATAATTTCTTGATCCACCAATTCAATGTACAAGAGGGAATGATAAGAGTAGTCGGATGGTGATCAGTCCATCGCGCACCCAAAGCATTACTCCGCACATCAATAGGAGAATTATGCAACCAACTCTCAGAATTCAGACTAAAGATCTCAACAAGCGATGTTCGGAAACAGATAAGTGATGCAGGCTCTTCTTCTGATCTGGAACAAATGAGGTCATCACGTTGAAAAACAGTGAAAGCTACAAAGAAAATTTTTAGTGAATTTTTGGTCCATTGGAAGGTACAACATAGGAAGATTCCTGAGATAGCATGAAGACCAGATGGCGAAGCACTGTTGCAAGAGGATGGAAGCAAAACCCTGAAGGTATGATGGAAACCCAACCACGAGAAATCCTGGACTTGAACAAGGTAAGAGAGAATATTCAAACACAACAAGGTAAGAGGAGAATAGCATAGGGGTAACGAATAAAAGTAGACCTAATCAGATCTATCCAAACAATTTTTCAAAATAGCTTTGACACTCTACAACGTCCGTTAGCTAGGTTATCCTACAGACTAGACAAGTGGGGTATTGTAACCGCTGAGCTCTGATACCACTCTCTAACACCCTCAGATCGTCCCTATGCAAGTTTTAAAGATTCCCACCAAACCCGCATAGAAACGATTCAAAGGTTCCCACTAGGCACTTTCGTGCGGGTGGAAAACGAAGTAATATCATTACACAATAGCCCTCGATGGAACCCACGGAACAGATATAAACAACAACGACTCAAAGAGTCACGAATAGAGATATACGATACAAATATCCAAATCACCTTGAAAACGATACATATCTGAGTACAGATGAGATGCAAATGGGGCTAATAGCCCTGGAGAATAACCAATGGCGTCCATAACCCTACTCAGTCCAAGCCGGAAGGGTAACTCTACTAACAATGTCGATCTGAAATGTGCTACAACAAAAGGGGTGCTAACAATGGGAAAAGGAAAAAGAGAGCGGTCAGTACTAAGGCCAGTACACTATGAGAATTAGAATTCGGCGGCTCTCGTCTACATAGGTATGGTGGAATGAAGCGGCAGCGCAGCCTGCACTAAAAAACCTATAGAGACTCAATTCAACTAGCTGCTATCAGAGAGATAAGAAAGACCTATTCAGAACCAACCTGATACTAACACCAATCATTCCCATCCTGGTATTTCCCCCTTGAGACCAAACAAGGAATTCGTAGCGAGGAAAGTCACACAATTGGCAATTTTATTCATTCCATTATAGTTGTAGCACTTACTAGTCATATATAGATAGCATGAGTCGTCATAATATAATAAGCAGTGGGCACTTTTAGTTAACCATTCCTCTGTAGTTGCAATACTTACTAGTCAGATGCATATAGCGTGAGGAATCCCAACTCCAGCAGTTGTTGGTACTTTTATTTAGCCATTTCATTATAGTGAAGCTAATTACTAATCATTCCAAAGTCAAATTTATAGCACTACTCTAGTTATAGTTGTTTATGATCGAGATACTGTGCTCCAAGTCATCCATAACCGCGGACACGACTTTTAAAAAGTTTTACCCTGTAGGGAAACAAATAGCAACACATGCACGATCAACCTCAGAAAAACCAAATGAAAACCCAATGAGGCATCACGACAAAGGAATCACAAGATTCATATAATATTTCAGGGGGCCACCCCACTAAGCTACTCGCGACAAAGTTGGCCGGCTCCGAGACGGACCCAGAGGTTTGTGTTAATGGCTATAAATGACTGGGAATCCGGAAGTGTGACTGGCCTTATCGATACCGTGAAAACATTCCACTTACCTAAACAGTACAATAGTAAACGCTCTCCACGAGCAACAACAGTAAATAAAGCAGTAAACATGGCATAAGTACATGATAGTAATAAAATCCAAAACTAATTTGTGGGCCCAAGAAATAAGATATGATTCAAGCTCTCGCTAAGGGGATTCATGGTCCCACATACTGATAAGTACGAATAGTCAAGGAACATGTATCAAGTACTCAGGGTCCTATGGGACACCAGTGAGCGGTTAAAAACCAAATAACATATATTTCCCACCGATGCCTCTGCATTAGTTGTAACTATCTCCATCATTTTAATATCAGCTGTAATTTAAGTCATGATCATCTCCAACATAAAGAATATGGCAACCTTCCAACAACTGTGGTACTTGACGACACGACGCGGCAGCTGAGCAAGCGACTATGACTCGCAAGGCTGACTATCTAGCAAACAATAGGTAATAGGAGGTGTCCAAGGCAATATAGAAGATGCAAGGGATATCGCGGGTACGAAAACTAGAGCATCACAAAACATATAGCAATAGATCAACAGAAGAAATAAAGACTATAAAAACAAAATAGGTAGAAAGGGGGAGAATGATCGCCTAGGAAAACTGTCGAAGATTCATCCGAAGATCGGGTAGACACTCGCATCAACTCACCTAACTAATTCGTGAAGAAGCAAAACACTAAAAGAAACATCGGATGCACTATTTAATACTACGATAGAAGATCGGGCATGATGCATGGCATTGCAAAGGTGCGATGCAATTAGGCAAAATTAAACGTAACCAGGGTCCCAACAATTAATTATGTAGTTTATGTTGTTTACATACCGTGCAATATGCAATTTAAATGTTGGATTAACAAGTTAGAGCATGGCGGTTCGCTACACAAATTTAAATGGAGGAAATATAAGACTAGAAAAGCTCGCATATGGTCTCATATTTAATTATGAGGTGAATCGAACCCACATGATGCGATGTATGCAAGCATGAACAATTTATATGCACCAGTATATGGCATTTATAAAATAGAGGGCTCGGATAAGGATCAAACATCGAGGTTAGGCAATCTTGGGGTTCCGAGGGTTTGTCTGGATGGGTCTCCATGGTCGGTCTTCGGATCTAGGGTCGTCGGGTCCAAGAAGGACAACTTGGGGATCTATGGAGGAGGCCTCGGGATTCAGTGTCGGTCTTGCCAGCGAGAAGATCTTATCGACGGGAACCATGTGGTCCGTTGGCATCGGAGAAGCTCCTTGGGCACACATGCATTCCTCATTTGGTGATCACACCTTGGCATACGGGGCACACATCAAAACCTCACGGGTAGCAACGGAATGACACAAATAAAACAACCGAGCCACCACTGTTCCTAGAGGCACACACGCAAGGCGGAAAGAGGCGGTGAGGTCCTTCTAGGGTCGCCGACGGCGTGGGGCACACACGGCGTCCAGGCTCGGGCGAGGGAGGGGTGCCGGTAGGAGGAGGGGGGAGATGAGCACCGGACATCGACGACAGCTCGGGAGGCAACGCGCGAAGCAGGAGCCATAGCCACGGGCCGGGTCGAGGACGACGATGGAGAGATCGGGGATGGGGATGGGGAAGATGGCGGGCGATGGGGCAGTGGGCTCGACTGCAGGAGAGAGGAGGCGGACGGAGAGGACGCGCCAGCGAGGAGGCGGCACCGCGCTGCTGGGGAAGGGTGGCGGAAGAGCTAGCTGGCAAGGATTACGGTCCTGCCGTTGTCCAGAAGGAGGAGGGCGCGGAGGAGCGGGCGGTGGCCGGAGGAGGAGTGGCGGCAGGGATCAATGCGGGCTGGTGGCGATGGTAGCTGGTGGCGGGTGTTGTTAGGCTAGGGGAGAGGGGATCGCGAGGTCAGAGGGTGAGACGAAGGGGACAGGACGAGGAGGAGAGAGGCACGGGGTGGTGGGGCCAGGGATGGTTGAGTCGTGTCGGCAAGGAGTGGGTTGGGGTCCTGGCGTTTACACGATCAGGAGAGTGCAGTCGTGTACCATGGGCGGTCGCATGCGTGTGTGTGTGTGTTCGATGGTGGGGACATGCTGGTGAGTTGGGTAGATAGGTGGGTGGCGGTGGCATGGGTGGGATTAGGCTGGTCATAGTGGGGAGTAACTTAGAGTAGTAACATGCATATGTTACTACTCTAAGTTTCTACCTCCATAGTGGAAAATAACATATGTGTGGTGTCATGCAAAGGCTTATTTATTGCAATGTAGACTCATTTTGTCTTGAAATGTGTGATGTTATGGTAACATAGCTAGTTACCACAAGCATCTCTATCATCATTTAATTGCATTCCATGTCATCTAAATGCTTAGTTGGCAATACATGTAGGACTATGTTACTACTCAAGTTACTCCCACTATGACTAGCCTTAGGGTAGGTTTCGCTAGGGTTTTATCCATGCGTGGTTTTGGTCTGGGTTTAGGTCCACCGGTTGGGCCCTTAAGGCCTGGCCGGGTAGGCATAGATTTTCTTTTTATATATTTTTAAAACATTTTCTGTTTTTTTCTTTCTTTTAATAATTATTTTTAAATAACTTTACACGATTTAAAATGGCGAGAAATATAATTTGAATAAAGGAGGAGATGTAATGTAGAAAACAATATAGGGTTTTACCAAAAATAGTTTTGAGGCAAAGTATGCAACAATGATGTCATGATGATGATGCACAAAGTAAGACAACAATGGTTTTATATTAATGATTTTCCTAGGGTGCTACACCATCCATTCAAACACCCCTGCCCATTCATTCAAACATCCAGCCCCAAAAATCAATTTATTGCACAAATTTAGCATGAATGCTTGAAAGGGCGTATACATTTAAAGGTTATATGTAAATAGGGCACGATGGCATTTTGAGCCATCATCTTTGTAGTTTCTTCACAATAAAAACATGTTAGAATCTTTGATCTCAACATTTGGGTACAACACCCAAACATCACACGCATCCATTCAACCATACTTCACCTTTTTTATAATGTAAAATTCCTCTTCTATCCCTGCTCCAGAAAAAAGAACCTGAGGAGCACTGCAATAATAGAGGGATATAGGTGATAATTTTGCGTTCCCGCAGGTGCATCACCCCATCGATGTGGTTCCCTGCCCTTATTAAATAAGTATATTTACCTGCCCGCCCACTCCGGCCATGACTTTGTGGACCCACATATCAGTGATCCATAATTACGGGAAGTAGAAATTCCGATCGTTTGCAGTTCAAAATTCAAACATTTTTTCGCTAAACCGAGATAAAATCGTTAAACTCAGCGAAACTGGCTCGAAAACTTGAAAAAATAATGAAACTTGGGAATTATTTATCAAATAATTCATACTTTGTTATAAAATTGGTGCAGTGAGACTTTGAACCATATATAGTCTTTGACCATAAAATTGGTGGGGTGATAGAATTGGTAACGCCATTATATTCCACTAATATAACCATAAAGTTTGAACATTATTGAAAATTCCCTAGACATTAAAACCCTAAACACTAATAAACCCCTAAACCCTGACCAAGAAGGTATCATGCACTTATAGATCAAATTTGAGATACTTCCATTGAATTGGGCAACGCCATTCTATTCGACGAATATATGCATAAAGCATGAACATTATTGAAAATTCCCTAAACCCTAAACAACCCATAAAACCTAAACACCTAAACCCTTAAATACTAAAACCCTAAACCCCTCAACCCATAATTAAACCCTAAACAAGTAGGTATCATGCACTTATAGATCAATAATTGACATACTTTCATTAAATTGTGGTAATGCCATTCTGTTCCACAAATATAAGCATAACGCTTGAACATTATTGAAAATTCCCTAAAACCCTAAACCCTAAACTCCTAAATGACCCTGACCAAGCAGGTATATCATCCACTTATAGATTAACATTTGAGATATACTTTCATTAAATTATGGTAATTCCATTCCATTCCACAAATCTAAGCATAAAGATTGAACATTATTGAAAATGACCTAAAACCTAAATATTAAACCCTATAGCACCCTAAACCCCTAAACGACACTCACCAAGCAGGTATATATCGTCCACTTAATTATAGATCGACATTTGAAATATAATTTCATTAAGTTATGCTAAAGGCACATTCCATTCCACGAATCTAAGCATAAAACTTGAACATTATTTGAAAATGCCCTAAAACCTAAACATTAAACTGCTAAACCAAAAACCCTTTGACCCTAAACCCTAACCAAGAAGGTATCATGCACTTATGTATCAAAATTTCAGATACTTTCATTAAGTTGAGCTAACGCCATTCTATTTCACGAATATAGGAATATAGTTTGAACATTATTGAAAAAACACTAAACCTAAAACCCCTAAAACCTAAACCCTAAACCCTAATCCCTATACCCCTAAACCCTAAAAACCCAAAACCCTCAACCCCTAACCCTGACCAAGCAGGTATCATGCACTTATCAAAACTCGAGATACTTTCATTGTTAAATTGTTGTCGAGTCATTATATTCCATGAATATAAGCATAAAGCTCGAACTTTATTGCAAATTCTATAAACTCTAAACCCTAAACCCCTTAATCCATAAAACCCAGATAAACCTAAAACTTGATAGAGAAAAACCCTAAAACCTAAACCCGAAACAATTGTAGGGTTCACATCATAGAAAACAAAAAAAATTCCTACGATGGGAACTATGTACCAAGATCTATCTACTAGATACAAACAACGACAGGATGTATATCCGTAGAGAATATACCCTTGAAGACCGACAAAGCTTAACGAGTTAAACTCGTGGTTGATGTAGACGATCTCTTGCCGATCTCAAGATCGAGAGGAATTCCTAGCGCCGCAAATCAGCAGCGCATCCGTGCTCACACACACGTACAAGACACCTAGCAACCTCCGCCTCCTCGCTCCAGCAATGCAGCGGAAGCACAACTATTTCTTGCCGAATAGCCACTGGGAACATGTATCTCGCTAGTCCGAGACCATGGGGGATAAATTCTAGAGGGGGAGAGATATCCTTCACGAGGAGGTGTGAGTTGAGAGGATGAGAGGGGAGACTTTTATAAGGGAGAGGGGGCACCAAAGGGGCATGGAGCCCAGCCATGGGGCTGCCCCCACCTCTTCCTCATTCATGTGGGTGGACACTCCACTCACTCAAATTGGTGATCCTTTAACCCTTGTTCAACCACAAGTTTTAACTTAGAAATTGGGATGAGGAGATTCTTGATAGCTTCCATGTCTTGATGCTCAAATTGTCCATTGCCGGAGACACGACTAAGTACTTAGATTCTTCCTTCTGTAGAGGTGGTGCACTTTTCCCAAAAGACTCGACATGCATCGATATAGGACCTTTCAGAAGCCTTCCCTTAGACCAAAATGGACGCGCTCCAAACCTATCACCCTCTACCACCAACTGTCCATTTAGCTAAGTTATTGCAACCTATATGATCCAGGCAGAGCCCATAATGCCATGTGGCTGCACTAGAAGCTTCTTAACATATGGCATCTCAAATCTCTTTGTTCCTGGGTGGCATTCCACAAGTGAGATACACAGGGTAGACCATTGAATAATGGGCCCTGGTAATCACTCAACCAAAATCCATCCATGCAATTACCATTCCACCCAGGTGTTTCATTCACTTAGTTGTTTTATTAAGCAAAAACACAAGTCAAAGACTTGGCAATATTTTCCACAGCATGTGTATATAAACCACCCTTGGTTGCTACTATCTAGGCTAAGTATGGCAATAGCAAGTATCATAACTTAGAGAAAATTCTAACAATTCTATAACTACTAGGATTTCCCAAGCATAGCATATAGATACTTAGGAAAAATTAACATGCAAGCCCTATACAAAATATCACTAATGCATAGTCAAAATATTGGGATAAAAATATGAAGCACCACTTGCCTTGGTAGTTGGGAGAGTAACAACAATCCTCACAATCACAATCACCACTAGCACCAAACTCTACACATAAAATGATAGCACGAAATTCACATTTCAAATAATCAAACAAAAATATACGAATGCATGCAAATGCCATGTGATGATTTTTCTAAACCAACCAAGACAAGTAAACAGTAATGATCAATAAACTAAACATTAATACACCAAATAAACTTAATTAGATCCCTAAAACATTTTCCAAATAATTTTAATATACAAAATAGGCCTACAAATGTCTCTGTGTTAAATTCTATTTTAACAGGGGCAAAATACAAAACTAAGCCTACAGATGAGTAGGATTTATTTTTGTGATTCCATTGATATCTTATTTGCATTTTTTGGATAAACATATAAAAAGTTATTGAATTTACAAGTTTAAACATTCAAAAATCATTTCTGGAATTTTAAATAGACAGGCTAGGCCACGTGAAATAATTCGATTGGCTGATACCGATTCGCACGGATCGATCAATGTGAGCCGAACGATCTAAATGAAATCGCATGGATCAGATCCTCTCGTACCCCTTCATTAAGTGATCTAATCCTACACGTTAGATCTAGATCCAACACTGTTGAGCACACGACCATGGATGGGCGGTGCTAGCGACGGCGGCGTGGCAGCGCTACTGGCGATTCCAGAGGGGGCTAGGGGCAGTGGTTGGCCTTACCAGCGTCGCACGTCTGCGAGGAAGCTCAACGTGGTCGTGGTTGGGGCGGGGGCGTGCTGTAGCGGGGGCTAGAGCTCGTCGGAGTTACAGGCGGCATCGGGTCCTTGAGACAAAGTTGTTGCCGATGCTCTGGATCGCTCTAGCACAAACCAGATGTGTCAGGAAGTGCGCAAGGTTACGCCAAACATGACGGTAGCAAGGATAATACAAGGGGCGCTCGGAGGTTACCCGGATTTCTCGACGAAGTTGGGCAGTGGTTCTTTTGTTTGCAGAGATGGACGGAGGAGACGTCCTGGTGCAAGACAGAGCAAACAAATGGCATGAGATGATGCGCATGAACCAGACGAACAAGCTTGCATCCTGAGGTGAAGGGGGCACTGTACTCATCGGAATACGTCGCCAGAGGTGCTCGGTACTGCGGTGGTGCAAATGAAATTACAGGCAGCCTGGTGGCGGAGAAGGGGCGCTGAGTGAGGGGAAAGGAGCGGAGTGGGGAGGGGTTTAAGTAGCCGGAGCTGGGCAAGGAATTACTCGGCAAATCAATGGCATTTAAGCGCGCAATCAACAGCAGTGACGCGGGGAGGTAACGGCGGCGACGACGGGGTCAGGGGGTGCGGGGTTTGGGGACAATGATTGCGTGGCATTTGGGGCCACCAGTTAGTGGGCGTGGGGTAGGTTCGTGCTGCATGAGAGAGAGGAAAGGCCCGGGTGGGCTTGCTGGGCTGATTTTGCTACTAGGCCGAATGGGTGGCGCCAACCTTTTTCTTTTTCTTTATTCATTTTCTATTTCTATTTTGATTTTTTGAAATCTTTTCCCAATGTTTTTCAAATGAGTTTGAATTCAAACTTTCTTTGGATTTTTTTAAAGTGAACCATGCACAAATTTGAGTATAAAACATTTCTGTTCACTCAAAACTATCTTGGCCCATTGAAATTAAAATAAAACCATGCCTTAATTATTTATTTATAAGTAGGCATATGAATGGTTTTGAATTTGGATTTTCGTTTTAAAATTTTGATCAAGCTTTGTAATCATCATTCAAACCTATAATCAAACCTTTTCTGGTTGAAACAAAGTATTCTCATATTAGAGAGTGAAAAATAAAGCCATTTCCTTACCTACATGAAGTAATGGGCAACAATTTGCTTCTGTTTTGAAATCTTATTTGAAAATGATCCAAATGCTTATGAATGCATGCATGATATGCAAACTTTATAAATCATGATTTTTGGGATGTTACATAGGGGTTCGTAGCATGGAAAACAAAAAATTCTATTACATGAACACAAACAAACCAAGCTCTAATCTACGAGGTCGGTGTAGTGAGTTGATAGAGTACTAACCCTTGAAGATCCAAAGCGTTTAATGAGATTAGATTCCCGTGGTTGATGTAGTCGTTCACTTGCCGATCTCAAGGTCATGTAGACGATCCTTCCAGTGCCACGTTCCGGTAGCGCTGCCGCAGCTGGTCACACGTATGGTACTAGATGAAGACCTTCCTCCCCCTTGTTCCAACAGGCAGCAGAGGTTGTAGATCTCCTCGCAATTCCAGCAGCACGACGGTGTGGTGATGGAGGTGCAGGAATAGATCCCACATGGATACGCCTAAGCTGGAGCGGGTATGGTGGATTTAGAGAGGCCCTCAGTGTCTAGGGTTTAGATGCCGAGTGGAGGAGGGAAGCTAGCGGCTAGGGTTTAGACTAGATGGTGGCGGCGGTTTAGAGGCTAGGGATCCAGCGACCTGGGAGGGGGCGGCGGTCTAGGGTTTTGGGGTGAGGCCAAGGGGGCTCCCCACACCCTCCTTTTATAGGTGGGAGGGGAGGCTAGGGGAGGAGGAGTCCTCCCACAACTCCCCTTGTATAGCCGGCGGCAAGGGAGGGAGGGGAAACCTTCCTCCTCTAGGTTTCCTCCTCTCCCTCCACTTGGTTTGACTATCAATGTTGGGATTTGACTTTTCAAATTGGAGTTTGACTATTCAAACTAGAATTTGAAAATTTCACTTCCCATTGCCCAGGCAAGTGACCTAGGACATGATGCAACCATTCCACATTGGTATGACACATTCATGTACCCTTCCCTCTCCGGAGTGGTGGACCTTCTAGACCCTTCTAGAAGCTTCTGGTGAAAACACCGAAAACATTTCCGAACCCTGGAAATAGAATTTCCTTATATGAATCCTATTCTCCGGACCATTATAGATCTCCTCGTAATATCCTAGATCCAATCTGAGACTTAGAACAACATTCGGTCTCTAACACATTTCGATATTTACTGAACAACATCGAATCCTTAAGTTTGTCTCCCTACGGTTCGTGAAATATGCGGACATGACCGAGACACTTATCCGATCAATAACCAGTAGAGGAATATGGAAATTCATATGGCTCCCACATATTTAAACGATTACCCTTGATTGAATGAACCATTTACATACGATAGCAATTTCCCATTGACTTGCAATACTTTACTTTTTCGAGGTTTGATCGTCTGTATCTCTGCATACCTAGTTCAACCTCATTACGATACATACTCTTTACTCGTTCCATGATATGTGATCCCTTGTAATCTATTCACATGCTTGCAAGCCAATTGGATAACATTCCATCGAGAGGGCCCAGCGTATATCTATTTGTCGTATGGATGGACAAATATCACTCTTGATCCATGTGCCTCAACACATACTTTCAGAATACTCAATGCCACCTTTATAGCCACCCAGTTATGAAGTGGTGTTTGATGTCATCAAAGCATTGATCCGGTGATGGTGATTAAGATGGTCTCATGGTCGAAGTATTTAGGTTACTATGTACTTGAAAGCTTATAGCAAACGAACTATAGGATGACTTGGTCTTATGATACACTTAAATATAGGATTATGTCCATCACATCATTCTCCTAATGATATGACCTTGTTATTAATAACATCCAATGTTCATGATCAGGAAACCATGATCATCTATTAATCAACAAGCTAGTCTAAAAAGAGGCTTTACTAGGACTCTTTTATGTTTACAAAACACACAAGTATTAATGTTTTCGGTTAATACAATTATAGCATGGGATGTAAACATTTATCATAAACATAAAGGTATGATAATAAACTATTTATTATTGCCTCTTGGGAATATATCTAACAGTATCCACTTGCACTAGAGACAATAATCTAGTTTTCAAAAACTTGTGCATTGATCACCTATGGCTTTCCGGTGTTGTATTTATACGGTTTCTAGTGGTCAACTGATCTTTGGATCCGACACTTTCAGGTCCATGTGTAATTGCATGTCTTTGCGTCTCTATGCATCACTCATTCTCCAATGAGATGACATTGTATAAATTTGGTCCTTTGGTGAGACCTTTAGTTCCTTGGGGTTAAAACATGTTGAAATAGTTTTCGTACAATATATCTTTATAGTACTAGCCTGATGTGAACCACACATAGTTTGATAAAAAACTCCTTGACACAAATACCCTCTTTAGCTATTACAATAGCAGTCATATACTTAGCGTTTTGTTGTAATATCTGTCACAATGTCTTAACTTTGGAACTCATCCAAATCCGTATGGAATCTCCTTTCCATTACATTGTGCCACCCATAGTTTAAATTGAGATAAACTTGATTTGTATCTTGTGATAAAAATAGTATAAATGTAACACTTTACAGTGAAATATCTATATATTTGTCACTTCTACATAAATAACATATTCTTAGTTTTCCAAAGATCATAAGAATATCCTTACTATCTTCCAACGATCATCTTATGAATCATTCTGGTATATGCTCATAATATTTAGAGCATAGGACATATCTAGATGTGTACATATCACAATATGATTTATCAAAAAATACTCTTTGTGATTTCATTCACAAAGTATCAAAATACTTAAATCTTTATTTCGCTTTAACAAGTGTCAATACAATTTAATCTTGATTCAATCCTTTCTGTGCGACAAGAATCTTTCTTGTTTTTTCCATATTAAACTTATCCAATATCTCATCTCTGTAACGTTGGCACAATCATATTAGCATCTCAATCTATACATATAGATATTGATGCCAAATATTCGGGTTTTGCCTAAGTCTTTCACCGAGATGAAATTCTTAATCCCGTGTCAATAAAAATACATCATTTCCAATCAACAATATGTCTTTCATATAATGTATTAGAAATATGTCACGGCGCTCCCACTTAATTTACTGCAAATGCAAGGATCTTCATCGTTTTTAATGAAATTAAACCTTTAACATTTTCATCACGCTGAAGATTCCAACTCCGAGATGCTTCCTTCAACCATTGAAATTTTCATTGCTCTTTTAGCATCCTTTGAATTAACAAAACCCATTGGATCGTGTCATGTACACATCCTAGGTAACCATTCTATTAGAAGAACTTGTTTTGTTAATTCCACTATCATATACCAATATATCTAATGGTTGCTACATTAATCCGTCCAGACTAAATATCGCTATGAAAGATTAAATCTTGTCATAGTCAACTCCTTGAACATTGTTGTGAACTTTTTCCCGACATGTCAACTATTTCGTATATGTGAAACATCCATGTCTATTTCTTTATAGATCCAAATATTACTATAAGGTCTTACACCTTTCCAGAGGGTCTTCCAAGTTCAAAACCTTGATTACTATATGGAACTATCACTGATTCTATGGCTTCAAGCCATTTGACGTAGTAAGGGCCCATCATTGCTTGTTTGCATGTAGTTGGTTTATTATTGTCAAACATAATGATATAACTCTCCAATCTTGGTATTTGATTGTTTACCCAGCCTACTTGGTTCAATAGTAACTTAGACCTCCGTGACCACAACCTTTTAGTCACGTGAGCCATGAGCATTGTTGCCTCTGGAACATTTTCCGGTGCTGCTCAACTCAGCACATATTATCTAGAGTTCAATAACTTTATCAAAGTTCTATTGTCCTCCCACATATCGTTTTATGAAAATTCCTTCTTTAAGAAACTTGACGTTCTAAGCGACAAACACTTTTGTCTTTGGTGTTATGAAGGAATACCCAATGGGTTATTCAAAATAACCTACGAAGACATGCTCATCCGACTTTGGTTGTAAAAATTTAATTATGCATAGCATACCAATGTTTGAGAAATGGAAACTTGAGTTTATCCCAAACCATAACTTATATGGTGTCATTTCAACGGATCACGATGGAGATCTTTTCAGTGTAATAGTGGTATTCACTAAAGCTTTAATCTTTAAAAATATAATGGCAGTTTTATAAATCACACCTTTGATCTTACCATGTCGAACAAGTTTTCGTTACATATCCCGAACACTCCATACTACTATGGTGTTTTAGGGAAACATAAATCTATGGAACGATTCCTCAAATATTAGATGTTTTGCTAAATTTGTTGTTGAAATAATTAGCAGTTTATGCATTAATTTAATCTAAGTTTAAATCATGACAAAACAATTTCCAAGACTAACTAGCATATGCATAGTAGACATGCACCATACAGGCAAGTGAAAACCTAGCACATCTACGCATACTGCAATACTAGTAATCATCATAGGAAATAACAGGAGGGCAAAGAACATGTACAAGTTCGTCGATGGTATGACCAACGACGCAAAAGAAGTGGATCCGCCACCAGCGGTAGCAGCAGCAGCCTACTTGGAAGCGTCGTCAGACATGGCGATGGACTCGAGGATGCCGGACGAAGAAGAGCTTGAGCAGTCGCGCCTAGATGCTCCCAAAAACCTTATCGCCTCTCTCCCGGTGCAGGATCAGAGAGACGGGGTTCCGGAGGCCTGCTCTCCTGGACGGCCGTGCACGCAGCCGGCATGATGGAGTAGCAGAGGGTTGCACGGAGAGGTGGAACAGCGATGCGAAGGTAGGCAGATGCAACCTAATTGATGGCAACGGCTAGGGTTCGCGTCTGCGTGCTTATATAGTGTGGGTCAGGTAGGACGTGGGCAACAACCCACGACCGAGTCAGTACCAGCCCACGATGTAGAAGGCCGGTTGATTAACGTGTCCGTAATGACGCATTAATGACTCATAATCAATACACAATTAATTTTCCAAAACAGCAAAATAAAGCTCGGTTCAGCGAGATTCCCGCAACCCGCGGCGCGCGCGTCGTGATGAGGCGAGGTGAGGCATGGCGAGGCGAGGCGGGCAGTGTCGGAGGAGTAGTGCGCAAGGGTTTCTCTTATTCTCACACCTTAGTGAGTGGTGCAACACTCTACTATATAAGGTGGTCCAACTCCCCTTCCACTAGCAAAGTGGGACTAAACTTTGGCACCACTAGCACACACATGAGCTGTCATAGTAATGGTCCAAAGAGAATTTCAGAATTTGTATTTGTTATGGGCCAAAAGCCCAACATCAAATATGCCTCAAATTTCAACAATCCCCCACAAAGTCTCATTGGCACATCACATCATTCTGTTCCAAATCACTGTTTTGATATACCATCGTTTTTCAGTGGAGACTGTTAAGTTGAACTTCCACCTAGAGCATTAGACTACACTCATCAACAACTGTCAATGGACTAAGCCTTGAATTGTCAGTTTTGTGTAAATGAGTTTCACCTAATGTCATACTGATACTAGGCTGTCGAAGGCTACCCCTCGGGTGGAGCATATAAGTCACACTCCTGGCCTTTTTCATGAGCTTCCTAGAGATTACCCTATCTCATAGACTGTGACCAGCAGTCGGGCTCACATAGGTGCGTTCTTTCAAGACTGCTCTGTAGGATAGCATCTTGGCTTATACAAGCCTATGGACACATTAAGACTAAGTCAACCTGCCATATAGATCGTCAGAGTAATGCATCTTCAGCAGAGTGGATTAATAAAAGTTACTCTCCTCCAGTTAGCCACTGGCTTGTTTCCCCAGGTCCTAATTCACAGGATCTCCGATCACATAGGTTGGGTTACTACAATGGTAACTCATGTGGGTCTCAAACCCATCTCCTTTGATGCAATAACTATCACATTTCTTGATAGACCTTTTGTGAAAGGATCTGCTAGACTCTTAGCTGTTTGGATATAATCCAATGCGATTACTCCGGAGTTTCTCATTTTCCTAACAGATGCCAATCTTCTCTTTATATGTCTTGATGACTTCATATTATCCTTTGAACTACTCACTTTGATGATCACAGTTTGAATGTCGCAGTTCATAAGAATAGCCGGCACAGTTTTACCAACAACCAGCAAGTCAATCAAGAGTTCACGAAGCCAATCTGCTTCGACAGTAGCTGTATCTAGTGCTGTGAGTTCTGCTTCCATTGTTGACCTCGTTAAGATGGTCTGCTTGCAAGACTTCCATGAAACAGCGCCACCACC
The DNA here is from genome assembly GCA_916181665.1 of Avena sativa. Lineage (NCBI taxonomy): Eukaryota > Viridiplantae > Streptophyta > Magnoliopsida > Poales > Poaceae > Avena > Avena sativa. The sequence continues at coordinate 256,512,641 of OV702297.1, forward strand.
ATGAGTGAATACATATCCACTTGTGGCTTTCAACTCATCAGCATTAGAAATCCAATTTGATTCACTATACCCTTCAAGTATTGCAGGGTCTCCGGTATAGTGAATACCATAACTCTATGTACCCTTTAGATAGCGCATTAATCTCTCAAGAGCATGCCAATGATCATCTCCCGGATTGGAAACAAACCGACTAAGCTTGCTCACAGGAAACGCGATGTCAGGCCTTGTTGCGCTAGTAAATACATTAACGAGCCAATTATCTGAGAGTATCTCAACTGATATTTAGTTGTTCTTTTGTTCTTTCGAAGCATCTTACTAGGATCATATGGTGTCGGTGAAGGAGTACAATCTGAGTAGCCAAAGCGACTCAAAACCATTTCCACATAGTGAGATTGCAGAAGTGTAATTCCGCCATTCTCATCTCTCAGCAGCTTAATGTTTATAATAACATCAGCTTCTCCAAGGTCTTTCATGTCAAAACTTTGAGACAAGAAACTCTTGACCTGTTCGATGACAATCATATTTGTCCCAAAAATCAGTATGTCATCAAAATACAAACAAAGTATAACTCCTTCGCCCCCACCATGGCGATAGTATAGACATTTGTCGGCTTCATCTACAACAAACCCAGCATATGTTAAAGTTTGATCAAACTTATCATGCCATTGCTTAGGTGCGTGTTTCATCCCATACAAAGACTTCAATATCTTGCACACCTTGCCTTCTTGACCATCTACTACAAAACCATCTGGCTGATCCATATAAATTCCCTCATCCAACTCTCCATTAAGGAAAGTTGTCTTGACATCCATTTGATGAACAATAAGACCATGTGAGGCAGCCAATGAGAGTAGAATTCGAATAGTGGTCAATCTAACCACAGGAGAATAAGTATCAAAGAAGTCTTCGCCTTCTTTTTGGGTATAACCCTTGGCAACAAGCCGAGCCTTGACTTTTCAATCGTACCATCAGGCCTAAGCTTCTTTTTGAACACCCACTTACATCCTACAGGTTTGCACCCATAAGGACGATCAGTGATATCCCAAGTTTCGTTTGCCATGATGGAATCCATCCCGCTACGAATAGCCTCTTTCCAGTAGTCTGCATCAGGGGATGCATAAGCCTCTAAAATAGAGGTGGGAGTATCATCCACGAGATAGACAATGAAATCATCACCAAAGGACTTTGCAATCCTTTGTCTCTTGTTCCTTACAGGAACTTCATTGTCTATCTCCTCAGGAATTTCATCATGTGCTCGTTCATAATCCATGGGAATAGCAGGTTTAGGAGTTTCAAAAGATTCCTGTCTAGATGTACTAGTGTCGTGGTATTGCCGACGATTCGCTTATAGCCGGACTCCGGGTCTTCCTTGAGGTCGTTGACGAACTTGCAGTGTCGACTGGTGTGGGTGGCCTTGCAGTTGGCGTCGAGGTGTACGAGGCACAGCATATCGCAGTACTCTTCGTAGGTTTGGGGAACGCGGAGCGGCGCCGAGTTGCTTTCACTTCCTTGATGCTGCCCACGGCCTGCTCCCCTTCCTCGACCATGTTGTCCGCCTTCTCCTCGTCCTACAAAAGTGATGGCGACCATGTCGGTAGATTGCTTTTCTTCTGGAGCGGTTTTCCGCTTTGTACTGCTATTCCTCCGAGCTTGAGTTGGAACGGCCGTTGCCGGCAAAGAGCCACGAGCATCGTCGTCGGCAGTTGCGAACTCATTAGCTAACTGAATCATCTGATTCAAGTCAAGATGATGGTTGTCCTGTAAGCGCTTTAGATTATGTCGGAGTAACGTGCCTCTTTCCAACCCATCGATGAAGGCGGCCATGGCGGTCTGGCGTGCACTCCTGCGCAGGAATTCTTCATATCCAGCCAGCGGGAGAGGTAGGCGCGAGATGTCTCATCTTTCTCTTGCACGCAACGCTACAGATCGTCCACCGTGCAGGGACGCTTGTATGTACCCTCAAAGTTTTTGGTGAACGCTTCTTGCATGTCCAACCAGTTGTAGATAGATTTCTCCGGCAAGCCGTCGATCCATTGACGGGCCGTGCCCGCCAACATTAACGGGAGGTACTTGACGGTGATGTTGGGGTTGCCTCCGGCAATTTTCACCGCGTTGTCGTAGTCCTGCAACCATGTGGCAGGCTTGGCGGTGCCGTCGCAGGGCTTGATGGTATTGTCAATCCGGAAACCTTTGGGGTAAGTTGCGGTCCGTATTGCAGGTCCGAAGCAACGTGGTCCCAGGTATGGTCCTTCCCGGGCCTCATGGATCTTATCGATCCGCGAACGTGCATCGTATGGCCCCGGGTTCTTCTTCTTTTTGTCAACAGGGGATGGGCTGCGTGAACGACGCGGCCCCCTCCGCCATGGTGACTGCTTGGCGGCGACGGAGGTGGAGGTGGCGGTGGGTTAGCCTTCTTGCTGTTACCCTCCTGCGACGCCTCACGCCTGTCACGATTGCTTATCGGACGCGGAGGGTCATGGCGCGACCTGCTCTTGTGTCCTTCGTTGTGCTTTCCTTCATGATGGGTCTGCTCCGCGTTGTCGCGGATGACGATGCCACACTGCTTTGGTGGGGGCATATCCGTACGATGGTGAGCCTTGTAGTCTTCGTGACATCGGGGGGATCGGGGCGGTGGTGATGGGCGGTGAGGTTGGGCTCTTTATCCGTGGTTGGAGGATATGGGGATAGCATCCTTCCTGTTGCGCGCATCCCTCCGTCTTCGTTCTGATGAACCCGTCCGTGATCCGACATCCTGAGGAGATATGTCCCTTGGCGGTTTGTACTGGCTAGATCGGCACAGCGCTGGGTCAGACTCAAGCCTCTGAGAAGTGGCCTTTTCCTGTTGCTTTACCGCCTTGGCCACTAGGTCATAGACTTGTTCCACTTCCTCAGGTGATCTATCCTCCTACAGAAGGGTCGTGGCGACGCCGAGGTTGAGGAGTGGGGTGGGCATCACCTGCTTGCCTTCACTGTCAATGTATGGCTTGGACTGTGCCGGCTTCGAGGGAGCCCATCCTAGGTTGCGCCGTACACCAGGATCGTTGATAATGCGAGCCGGAGCTTTCTTAGCCTTCTGCTGCTGCAGCAGAGTCTTGTACTCGCCCTCCGTTGCTCTTGCTTTCTCTATGGACTTCTGCACATTGACCAGATCTCGATCTAGTTTAGCTTCCTGCTCCACGATGGCCTGCGCTTCCTCCGGTAGTTGCTGGCGCTTCTCGTTAAGCTGAGTCACGTTCCGGATATGATCAACAGTTAGTGGCTCGACGAGGAGGTTGCCGTACATCACCCTATCAGCTGGGGTAACATGTGATGCTGCCGACGTAGATGCTGGAGGCGGCAAGTTTGCGGTGTTGTTGTTGCTCGGACCGGTGCCGAGTTCCTGCGGCTGCTGCACTGGTTTAGGCGGAGGAGGCATGACTCTTGCGCGATCATCATCAGCAGCAATAAGTGGCCACTTCCCCTTATCCAGCACCGTAGGCGGACCTTGCCCGGGTTGGTCTTCATCCATCGCTGTCCCAATGGTGACGAACACCCCTCGGGACATGACGGTGTTATTAGCTTGTTCTTCGCGCGAGTACTGCTCCTCCATCTCCTGCATGGCGGAGTCCAGCTCTTCTAGACCGAAGTCTATTTCCTCGGAATCTGCACTGAAATCAGCATAAAGTGCGTCAATGACAGAGTCGGAGGGTGCCAGGACTTCCTCGATGACGGGCGGTGGAGGTGCAACGGCCTCGACGATGACTGGAGGTGGCGGTGCTGCTGCGACGATGGCGGCCGGAGGCGGTGGTGGTGGCTGAATCGGAGGTGCTCCGTCAATGAGCGCAAGCGCTGTCTGAGCTCCCGCTTCAGCGTCCGCGTAGTTGTTGACGGTGTTCACCATGCCTTCAAAGGTGAGGCTTCCTGACGCCTGTTGCCGTCTTAGAGAATGTCGGAGAAGTGTGCCGTGGTCCAGTCCTTCCACAAAGTGATAGATGGCATCATCATTGGGGTAATTGGCCAGGTCGGCCCATATATGGAGCCACCTGGCGAGGTAGTCGCGGGGGTTTTCGCCCTCTCTCTGAACGCAGCGCGCTAGATCGAAGATGGTAACCACGCTGACAAACTTGGATCTCTGCTGTCCAGACGCACGAGCGAAGCCGGCGGATTTGCAGCGATCTTCCACCTTTATATCCTGCACAGGGGCGGTTTGGGTGGACCTTGAATTTTTCCGATCTTTGCCACAAAACTCCGAGGAGAGATCCGCCATCGATCCTTCCGCAAACGTATCCTGCCCGTAGGCGGTCCGTGCGGGTCTTGATGCTCCTCCGACTCCCAGGGAACTAGTGCCCGAGTCGGTTTCGCCGATGAAAAGGTGGATGTCTCCGATAGGAACGATCGAACACCGCGTAAGGTTCGTCTTTGCCGTGATCCAGAACTCGTCGGGGGGGGGGGGCGATCGGAACATTGCTGGAGAAGAGGACACGACCGATGGCTACGGTTTCGCCGATTCCCGCGAAGATCTTGGTCCTCGCCCGGTGAAGAGCCTGAAGCGCCTCTTGCCCCACGGTGGGCGCCAACTGTCGTGGTATTGCCGACGAGTACGCCATGGAGGGGTCCTCACAGTGCGTGTTTAGATACGTGGGGTAAGGAGGACGGTTGACGGGTACGAGGTAACACAGCTTACCCAGGTTCAGATCCCACAACGGTGGCGGAATCCTACTCTTGCTATAAATCACTATAATGGCAATACGCCGAGTTACAGAGATTAGGTTCGTTGTGCGAGGTGTGTGTAAAACGATGCCCTAAAGGCTCCCATAGGCCCGGCTTATATAGTCATCAGGTCCTAGGGTTACAGGGAAAAGTCCTAGCCGGACAGGTTACAGAGTTCTACACCGTCTATTACTAGTCTTGTGTATCTTGCACTCCAAGGCTCCGGGTACGCTGGTGACTCCACCGCAGCCTTCCTTTATCCGGCATGGGCCTCCCTTCTGGATCCACCTAACTGGACCGCCCAGCAGACCATAGGCCACGCTACCGACTATGGGCCACCCGGGTTAGTCGGATAAGAGACATGCTATGAGGATACCCATATAGCATATCCCCAACAACTAGGCATATCTTTAATCGGAAAAATATCATCAAAGAATGTAGCATCCTTAGACTCCATAATTGTATCAACCTTCATGTCAGGAACCTCAGATTTCACCACTCAAAATTTGTATCCAACACTATGATGAGCATAGCCTAGAAAGACACAGTCTACGGTCTTTGGTCCAAGTTTACGCTTTTTGGGAATTGGCAAATTCACCTTTGCCAAATATACCCAAGTACGTAAGTACGAGAGTGTTAGTTTTCTCTTCTCCCATAATTCATAGGGAGCAGTTTCATTGTATTTTGTGGGAACTTTATTCAAGACATGACATGATGTCAATATCGCCTCCCCCCGCCATGCCTTGGATAAACCCGAAGTACCTAACATGGCGTTAACCAAGTCTGTTAGAGTACGGTTTTTCCTTTTGGCAACCTCGTTAGATTGGGGAGAATGGGGAGGCATCCTCTCATGAATAATGCCATGTTCCGCACAAAACAAATCAAACTCATTAGAGAAATAATCTCCACCACGATCTGACCAGACTCTCTTAATCTTTCTCTCAAGTTGATTTTCAACTTCTTCCTTATAGTTTTTAAAGTGGTGTAGAGCCTCATCTTTAGTTTTCAAAAGATATACATAGAAAAATCTAGTAGAATCATCAATCAACATCATGAAGTATTTTTTCCACCTTAAGTCAACACACCATTCATCTCACATAGATCTGAATGTATAAGCTCCAATGGTGCCAAGTTTCTTGCTTCCTGCACAGGCTTGTGAGGCTTGCGCGGTTGCTTAGCTTGAACACACTCTTGACATTTAGAGCCTTTGGCTAAAGTGAAACTCGGAATTAAATTCATCTTAGCTAGACGCGTTATACAACCAAAATTAATGTGAAAAAGTCGTGAATGCCAATATCGGTATCATTGCCAGGGGCACAAATATGGTTCACAACCTTATTACAAAAATCTGATAGGGAAAGACGAAACCAACCGCCGCACTCATAACCTTTACCAATAAATTGTCCATACTTAGAGATGACTACTTTATTGGACTCAAATACCAACTTAAAACCTTCTTTGCAAAGAAGGGAACCACTAACGAGATTATTATTTATTGAGGGCACATGCTGCATGTTCTTCAACTGCACGATCTTTCCTGAAGTAAACTTCAGATCCACCGTGCCAACACCATGAACAGAAGCATGCAATGCGTTTCCCGTCAAGATGGAGAGATCTCTTTTGACCTGATAAGAAGAAAACAAAGAGATATCATCACACACATGAATATTAGCACCGGTATCGATCCACCAATCTGTAGATTGACAAATCGACAAAACAGTAGGTAAATTACCATACCCGGATGCACCCTTATCATTGCTGCTCACGGTCATGTTGACAGACTTAGAGTTCTGTCCATTTGGATTCTTCCTTCCTTTGCGCTGCTTGTAGTTTGGATCCCAATGTCCAACCTCACCACACACAAAGTAGGGATCCTGTGACTTGTCCTTCTTATTATTTTTGAAGTTGTAGTACAAACGGCCTTGGTATTCCCCTTGAACTTCTTGTGGAAGTTCTTCTGCACCACATTGGCGCTTGACTGGGTGCCTCGGCTCCCTTTGGTGTGCGTCTTTTGGATTTGCCATTTCCTCAAGGTCCAGAAACCCAATGAGATTCTCAACAGACATCTCTTGCCTCTAGTGTTTGAGGTTAGTGGCAACACTCCTCCAGGATTGAGGAAGTTTTGCAATAATGCATCCCGCAACAAATTTGCCGGGGAACGCACACGTCAGGAGCTTAAGTTCTTTTGCAATGCACTGAATCTCATGAGCTTGTTCAATGATAGAACGGTTTTTAACCATCCTATAGTCATGAAACTGCTCCATGGCATACAGTTCACTGTCAGCATCAGTAGCACCGAATTTTGGTTCGAGTGCATCCCACAGTTCTTTGGCATCGCGCATATGTAAATATGCATCCAACAACTTGTCCCCAATGACGCTTATGACATATCCCACAAAGAATATGGTGGTCTCCTTGAACGTCTTCTCCTGTTCAAGAGTTATCGTTCCTTCAGGATTACCAGCCGATACCCAGAAGGCGTCCATAGCCATCAGCCAGAGGGTAAAATTGGTTTGCCAACGCTTAAAGTGCGCACCTGTAAACGGGTTTGTTTTCAGACAAGCGGCAAATCCTTGACGCGGAAATAGCCTAAAATAAGGTTTTTGGATTGTTGAAATAATTAACAGTTTTCGCATTAATTTAATCCAAGTGTAAATCATGATAGAGCAATTTCCAAGACTAACTAGCATACGCATAGTAGACATGCAACATACATGCAAGTGAAAACCTAGCACATCTACGCATACTGCAATACTAGTAATCATCATAGGAAATAACACGAGGGCAAAGAACACATACGAGTTCGTCGATGGTATGACCAACAGTGCAACAGAAGTGGATCCACCACCAGCGGTAGCAGCAACATCCTGCTTGGAAGCGTCGTCAGACATGGCGATGGAGTCGAGGAAGCCGGATGAAGAAGATCTTGAGCAGTCGTGCCTAGACGCTCCCCAAAAACCTTATCGCATCTCTCCCGGTGCGGGATCAGAGAGACGGGGTTTGGGTGCCTACTCTCCCGGACGGCCGTGCACGTAGCCGGCAGGATGGAGTAGTAGAGGGCAGCACAGAGAGGTGGAACGGCGATGCGCAGGTAGGCATATGCAATCTAATTGTTGGCGACTGCTAGGTTTTTACTTGCCTATATGGTTCGTGTCTACTATGCGTATGCTAGTTAGTCTTGGAAATTGTTCTGTCATGATTCACACTTGGATTAAATTAATGTGCAAACTACTAATTATTTCAACACTTGTAACTCAAATACCCTCCTTTATGATCCAATCATAAACTATTTATTTTCTTGTTACAATGATTTTCCTCTTCATCTTGAAAGTCTTCGAACAATTTCGAATGTTTCACAATTCTTCGTCATCAAGTAAATATACATATATATTCACCCAAATTTTCGGAGAAAGGATACGAAGTTGAAATCTGTAACATCCCAATTTCAGCAACCCTGATTTAATGTTAAAAAGGAAAAAATCAGGGGGAACAAAAACTTTTTCATGCAAAGTGTGTTTACTTGTTTTCTTGTGCTAAAGCAACTGTCTGTGTAATAATGGTATAATCCTCATCTCAACACTAGCTTACAAAAACTATTTTACAAATGAGATGTCTTGGCTCATCTTTCATATTCTCAAATGTTTTGGCATTTCAAAAACCTGAGCCACGATGACTTTGACACAAACAAATACTTTACTAGCTTCTATTGCCAAAACTATGGAGACATATATATATTATCCCCCTATGTTTTCAAGACAGAACTTCAACTACCCTTATCTCTAGGTTTCCCAAAACCATTATTAAAACCTTTTCATCCCAATCTTGGTAGAGATACCAAGATGGTACTTATCTTCTATTAGCTAGGCTAGGCTTATCAAAACTAAACCCCTTTGAACATACCCATCCTTACCCTAGGCTAGGCTTGAAGGTAACCTAGTAGTAGCTAGATAAGTAGTAAGATGAATTGCCTTGATCTGTTGGTTGATGAATTGCCTTGATCTGCTGTCTAATGAATTACCTTGATCTGATGGTTGCCTTGTTTGCTTAGGAACTAGATTGAGCTAGTCTAGTAGCTCATCTCTTACGACCCCAATCCTTGCTTGTGATGATAACTCTCAAGCGAAGCCTCCAAAGTCTGGATCTATTTTAATTCACACCAGAGATCATCTCATCTCATGCTTATCTCAATCCAAGGCTAATCCCTCTTGATGGTTCCCGACTTAGTGGAGACCCAATCTGAGCATAAATCTTATCTACCTAGTTATTACCTCAACATCATCACCTTGACCATGAGTTTGGAACCTAGCATCCTCTCAAAATCATCTACAATTGCACTCTAGTCAAAATCTCCAAAACTGCCAAAATGGCTAAGTCTGGATTCCTTATCTAGATTCAATTTTTAGAACTCTACCTCTTCCAACCTATGTGCAGTATTGAGATTGTACTTGAACCATCTTGTAGTGCATCCTTAGTACTACCAAGGCCCACTCTTTCCCATGGCTAAGCCATTCCATGACCCACTCCTCCATGATGGTTTTGTAGTCAAGATAATAATCTTCTCTGCAAATCCTATCATCTTGCCTACTTTGGCAGAAGCTCACATCTATATGCCACCTCCCCTTGACCAACTATTTGCATGGTTATGATCTACTAACCATGTCCTACCAATACCCACTTCACTTGTTTCAATTGGAGCCTTGTGCTTCTTAAACCCACATGGTTTAAGAGGCTAACTGATGCACCTGTTATGGCAGCCTTATTTTCCAACAAAGTTGGCCATCTCCTCTACATCACCCCAAATGCAAACAAGACCAACCCTTGATTCCATGATCATCTACATGACATGGTCTATCCATCCATATACCCCTTGGACCAAGGTAAGCTTTGAGCCCCCTAATCCAATCATGTTTAGGTGGCATCAGAATAACAAAACCCTAGATCCTTCCCGAATCTAGTTTCCCTCCTTTTCACCACTTTTCTTCAAAACCAAGGTTGATATTGATTCCTATACCAAGTTTAAATCACCTACCTTGAATATAATCATTTGCCAAATAATTCCCATAATTATTTGGAGCCTAATTTTTTTTTAAATTCTTTTCTGGCAAAAACCTAAAATCCTTGTCTATTAAGAAAAAATTGTTTTTCTCCAAATCAACTTTCCAACTTAAGGTACATTTGATGCCTACCTATCATATCCTATCTTCCCAACTCAAAAATAAATATTTTTGAGTTTCTTAAGTATTTCTTTTTGCCCTTTTTCTTAAATGGCAGAAACAAGAAATATTTCCCTAAAAATACTTTTACACTTCAATAAATCCCAATAAAATCCTCCAATGTGTGTTATAGTATTTAGAACCATATAAAATCAAAATCCAAGCTTGTCCAATGTAAAAATATCATTTTTTCTTCCATAATCTACTTCAGCACTTTTTGAAGAAGTGCATTTAAATGGGATTATAATCATCAAAAAAATCCCATTTAAATCATGGAGAGATAATTTGACCTACTCCACCTACCAGTACCATTTTCACACTTTTCTCAATAAAACTTTGGCAACCTTGCTCACAAGCCTCAAGATGATCCACTTATTGCATATCAAGCAAACTTGATTCAATTCCCTTTTCAAATCAGCCCCAATCTTCTCCAGCACTTCACCATAGCAGCACCCACTCCCTCCTGGTCGTGTGCACTGTAGCACTACAGTACCTAGCCCCTACTTGTCCCCTAGTGCTTGAGAGAGAGAGAGCAACATATCTTGCAAGGATTTTTGTATTAAAGAGGACAACACCTACCCTACCTCCCCACTCACTCTCTGGTCAAGCTATTGACCACAACACCACCCAGCACCACCTTTGAAAATGATCTGACTAGATGAGCTTCTATTCCTCCTAGTTTTGAAAAACAGAAGATGGCTTTATGAAAAATAACTCCACTAGCCATACGTCTTGTGGAGTACACCCTGTACTCAGCCTTGCTTCGTTGATGTTTTCTACAGATGATGCTACTCCAACTGAAGGTGGTTTTTATGTCGAAGTCGACAAGTAGTCGGGGTTCCTGGGCATCATCCTAGGATCTATGAAAGGGTCGCTTAAGGCCTCTTAGGCCCTTTGCTAAGTTTGTTTTTTAGAACAACTTGTTTCTTCCATTGTTTGTTGTAATGATGGGTCTACGACCCTTGGCTTGTATGACTGGTTTGTAACTCTCTTAAGAGTTTACCTTATTAATGTATGGTTTGTATGTTCTGTAATGATATGATCATTCCCTATGCGTTTTGAAATTTAGGTTAGGCTTATATCAGATGAGGATCTGGTATTTGTCTAGCCCTGATCCCGGGTCGTGACAGATTTTGGTATCAGAGCAGGACTGCCTATAGGAAACCCTTCTAGCTGGTCGATGTTGACTCTAGAGTTTGAGAAAACTATTTGAAAGATAAAAACTATATGCAAAACTCTGAATAGGAATCTTTTTACTCCTTATCCAAGGTTGTTCTATTGCTAAGTTATCTTACCTCGTTTTATTTGCAAGGTTTTCACTTCACTTCTATCATTTCAAACTTGTAGGATATATGGGTTTGGGTTGTTTTCCCTAGTACTCCGTACTCGGTTGCAAGGCTCAGAGTTTCCAAGATAAATCCGTCCAACTGAAGCATAGTTTTTCAACTCTGCTAAGGATGCTTATAATTCCGCTCTCTATCCTTTTATGACTTGTTGGTATCATAGCATGCTTGCATTCCATTTTGGTGAATACATTCTCATAGTTTTTGTTTTATCCTTAGGATGTCGTCTGGTACTCGTGGTTCTATTGGCCGTCGAGGAAACAACAATGCTGAACAGGAACTTCCGCCACCTCCCACAATGGTCGAGGTTCTCAATAACATTGAGACCAACCATCTGAGGAATGAACGCCTTCTGGAGCGTGTGGCGCAGAACACTGAACGTCGTCTTGATGACTTTTTCACACTTGGAGATTTCATCCGGTCTTTTCCTCTAATCTTCACCCACCCCAAGGAGCCCCTTGAAGCTGATTATTGGCTTCACACCATAGACCGCAAGTTCAGTGCTCTCCGTGTCTGTCTCGATGATCGCGTCAACTTTGCCACTTATCAACTAGAAGGTGAGGCTGGTGTTTTGTGGGAAGGTTTCCTGAATCTGCAAGCTCAGGGACATGTTGTTACTTGGGAAGAGTTTGTTGCAGCATTCCGTGCCTCTTATATCGCTAATACCATCATGGATCTCAAAAGGACGGAGTTTCTGGATCTGACTCAGTGGCGCAGGGATATTGAAATATATGCGCGTGAGTTTAATCGCCTGGCTCGTTATGCAACCAGGGATGTGACCAATGATGAAGATAAGAAAGAGTTGTTCCCTAAGGGACTTAACCCTGCACTTCGCTATGAGTTGCTGCCCTTCAAATTCCAGTCTTTCCAGGAACTACACAATCAGACTCTTACTCTAGAGTATGGAAGGAAGGATATGGAGGTCTCTCATAAGCGTGAAGAAGGAAATTCTCGTGCTTCTTCCTCTGGTAACAAGAAGCGTCGTGTCTTTGTTCCATACAGTGTTGTGCCTCGGGCTGCTTATGCACCCAAGACCTCTGGCAATGCTTCTCGTTATCCACAGTCAAATACTGGTGGATAAAATTATTGTCCTCCTGCTGGTTCTCACACTGGAGTTACCTGTTACTCCTTTGGTTAGCCTGGTCACTACTCAATGGAGTGTCACCAAAGGGCCGTCGATCGCAATGATCAAATGGCAAAGAAGAATGCTAAAGCTCAAGGTGCTGGACATGGTCGCCTAACCCATGTCACTATTGAGGAAGCTCAGGAAGATCCATGTGTCATTCTAGGTACGCTCCATGTCAATTCAATTCTAGCAACAGTCTTGTTTGATTTTGGAGCATCGCATACATTCATATCACAAGATTTTGCGCAAATAAGCTATGGCCTCTCCTCTAGAGATTAGAACTCCTGAGTCTCGTTGGCAGACCATCTGGGTTACTCATGGGGATGAGATAGATATAGCATATCAGAAGCATTGCACTCAAGTCAACTGACAATGATGTCATTCTGGGCATGGACTGGTTAACCAAGTATCAATCTGTCATTGACTATGCACTTAGAACAGTTACTGTGACCTCTCATGTTAGCATAACTTTCAAGTACTAGACTGATGGTTCAAAGTCTCCAACATCAGTCCTTAAACCTTTCTCGGAGTTTTATGCCATGGATGTCCTACCTACTCTCGAGGTCCAAGATATCCATGTAGTCTACGATTTCCCGGATGTCTTTCCTGAAGAGTTGCCTGGCATGGCACCTGATCAAAGTGTGGAGTTTGTAATAGAGCTAGTTCCTGGAACTGCTCCTATCTCCAAAAGACCTTACCGCATGCCTCCTCATGAGTTGGTTGAGTTGAAGAAGAAACTTGAAGAGCTAGAAGTCCTAGGCTATATCCAACCTAGCACATCCTCTTGGGGTTGCCCTACCATCTTTGTCAAGAAGCGGGATACAAATATTCCAAGATTGGTGGTTGAATACCGTCCACTCAATGCGGTGACAATCAAGAATAAGTACCCACCTCCCTGGATAAATGACCACTTTGATCAATTAAGTGGTGCCACTGTCTTCTCCAGAGTGGATTTAAGATCAGGGTATCATTAAATCAAGATCAGAAAGGAGGATATCCCAAAGACAACATTCACAACTTGTTATGGTCTTTACGAGTATACAGTGATGTCCTTCGGGTTTACTAATGCCCCCGCCACATTAATGAGGCTCATGAACTCCGTCTTCATGGAATACCTCGAAAAGTTCGCCGTGGTATACATTGATGATATTCTAATCTACTCTAAGACCGAAGAAGAGCATGCCGAACATCTACGTTTGGTGTTTACTAAACTTCGTGAACATAGCCTCTGCGCCGAGTTTTCCAAATGTGAGTTCTGGTTACAAGAGCTCGTCTTCCATGGCCATGTTGTGTCTTCCAGTGGTGTTGCTGTCATATCGGATAAGGTTCAAACTATTCTGGAATGGAAGTCACCTACTTCAGTTAAGGAAGTCCGAAGTTTCCTCGGAATGGCTGGATATTACCGCCGATTCATCGAGAACTTCTCCAAGATAGCCAAGCATATGACTGATCTTCTTAAGAAAGATAAGAAGTTTGAATGGTCATAAAAGGCAGAAGAAAGCTTTCAAGCATTGAAAACTAAGCTAACCACCGCTCCTATGCTTGTCCTCCCGGACACAAGCAAGGATTTTGTCATCTATTGTGATGCTTCTCTTCAAGGGCTCGGTTATCTGTTGATGCAAGATGGTCATGTAGTGGCCTATGCTTCTCAGCAGTTGAAGCCACATGAGAACAATCCAACCCATGATCTCGAACTCACTTTCGTTGTTCATGTTCTTAAGAAATGGCGACATTACCTTATCGGTAACCGTTGCAAACTTTACTCAGATCATCAAAGCCTGAAGTATCTCTTTACCCAACAAGATCTGAATCTCAGGCAAAGATGATGGTTGGAACTCATCAAAGATTATGATTTGGGTCTCAACAATCAACCCGACAAAGCCAATGTCGTTGCTGATGTGCTAAGTCAGAAGTCTTATTGCAATAATCTGATGATTTCACAAGCCCAACCTTCTCTCTATGAGGAAATCAAGCGTCTTAACCTTGAAGTGGTTCCTCGTGGATTCCTTGGTAACCTTGAAATAAAATCTTCTCTCGAGGACCAAATCAAGGAAGCTCAAAAACAAGATGATGAGGTTACCAAGATCAAAGAACGTGTTGCAAATGGTGAAGCTCAATGTTTCTCCATCAATGATCAAGGTATTCTATACTTCAATAACCATCTAGTGGTTCCAAACAGTCGGAAAATCAAAGATCTAATTGTCACATCCCAAGATTTTCCAAATCTTGTTATGTGAAAAATAAATGAATTAAATAAAACTTTGTTGATTTTCAGGGTGAGAAGAAACTTTTGATTCCAATTGGAAACCTTCAAACCTATTTTTGATCAAACAAATCCTAAACGGATTTGAAAAGATAAACAATTAATAATTAAATATGTGAAATTACTATTTTTGGATCCTTTAATAAAAAGATTTGGTTACAAATGAAAAGGTAGAAATATAAATAAGGATTATTTTATAGAGCCAAATTAAGCCTTGGCCAAGTTTTTGAAATAAAATATTTTGTTTTGATTAAAGGAGTAAAGGGTTATTTAAACAAAATAATGAGGATTTATTAATATCCAATTTTATTAAAATCCTATTTGAATTAAATGATTAAGGTCTATTCATTTAATTATTAATGGACCCTAAAATAAAAATATTATTTTGTTTTGGACTTTGAATTATGTTGATTAACAGGACTGAAATCAATACAAAGTTTAGCAAGGTTTTGATTTCATTTGGGTGTTTGATTTGTTGTTTGAAATTCAAAACAGGAAAATCAGATAGAAAAAAAGAAAAAGATTACTGAATAAAAAAAAAGTGAAACAGCAACCCAACCATCTGGCCCAACAAGCCCAGCTCCAGCCCAACTAAACCCCCCACGCGCGAATCGTTTTCCACCGAAAAACCCACCCGCGCAGTCACAAACGAGTGGACCCCTCTTCCTCTCTCTCTTCCTCTCTGACAGGCATGTCCCACTGCCACCTCACCGTCATCTTCAACCCCCAAACCACGCCCTGCCGTTGCTGCCGCGTTACTGCCGGCGTCAAAGCGCTTAATTGCCTACGTTAACTTCCCCGGCAACCACGCGTGCATAAACGCCCCTCTCCGCTCTATCTTTTCCCCCAGATAGTTCCTCCCCTCTGCCTCTAGGCTGCCCCAATTCGCCCCCACACCGCCACTGCTCCGACGAGATTCTTCAGTGAATTTCGGCGCCGTCCAGCCTCGCCTCACCTTCCCAAGCACACGAGCTCGCTCCTCACCTCCTGGCGCATCTCCTCGTGCCACTCATTCGCTAGCATACGGCCGCTAGCACACCGTCTGACCGCGCGCCGCCGTCTGCCACCGCCAGTGCCGCTAGTTCCTGGTCGAGCTGCTATGGACCGTAGGATTTAGATCCAAGCGTTGCGATAGATTGACTAATCGAACGGGTATCGTATGCTCAGATCCGCACGATGTTATTTAGATCCAACGAACCACAGAGCACAATCCGCACGAACCGTTACGCGCCAGTAGGAATAAGACACGTGTCCAGAGACTGTTTTAAAAACAGAAATTTGATCTATTAGATTTGCAAACTTGTAAAATCCAGAACTTTTGATCCACACGTCCAAAATTTGCAAATTTTATATCAATGGATTCATAAAAACAAGCCCTAGCGAACCATGCACTTTGTTTAGTAAAAAGCTTCTGGTAAAATGTTTGTTTTTGCAGAAACTTGTGTATGCTTGTTTAGGATATAAAATTTATTCCAAAATGATTTTGGGGTTGAAATCTTTGCAAAATGGTTTTTTGTGAACCTACTGACCCTAGGAAACAACTTATGGATTTAAAAATGTATTTTGTGAAGTTTAGGAGTAAATACTTGAATTAACTCATTTCTAGTCAAATAAAAATATTGATTTTGATATGGAAATGATTTTTGAGCAAAATCTTTGGAAAATGTTTTGATTCAAACCTACTGACCCTAAACACCAAGTTTTATGAACTAACAACTTATTTGGTGAACAATATAAAATTTTTGCTTTGCTAAAAACATTTCTCCACCACATGAATTAATGATTGATTTAAAAATGGTTTATAGATAAAACCCTTTTGCAAATGACTTTGCCACTTTAGAAAATGACCACTTTGAACCTTACAATGTCTAGAACCTAGTAGAAACCACCTTTGCAAATAAAATTAGCTTTTGCATGCTTGCATGCACGACCTTGTTTCTATTATTTTATGTGTGTTAAATTGTTTGAATATTGGTTGGAATGCTAGTGGAATCTATGTTTGCTTGATTGATTTGTAGTGAAGTTAGAAGAGTGTGATATTAGCAAGATCAAGAAGTGAACCAACATCCTCTACCAAAAAGGCAAGTGACACTATCATCCAAGTCCTATTATTTTCATTACACTTAGTGGATTTTTGAAACATGCATGATAAGGACTACTATATTTTGCTATGCTAAATCCTAATAGGATACCCCTATTTAGCCCTTCTATATATATTGAGATGAGATACATGTTGAGATTATATGAAGTTGGGAAAAGACTTATGTTTTATATAATAAAACAAGTACTCAATGAACCACCTGGGTGGACAAGGATACTCAAGTTTTGGACAAGGTGGCAACAAAAGGAACCATGTTTATATGGCAGTCTCTTTTTGTATGTGCACTAAAAGAAAACCACCCAGGGACTTAGAGATTGAACATGTTTCTCGTACAGTGGCTTCCGTGTACAACCACATGCTAAATGGGCACTGGCTTAGTCAACTACATTGTGGAAGACCCATGCATTGGCCTCTTCAGGTTAACTGGAATGAGGGAACTAGGAACCCGACATTGGTGCCTGAAGACAAGCTAGCATTGTGTATTGGGAGGACCCTATGGAAAGACTTCGTCACATTCTCAATCTGCCAGTACTCCATCTTGGTGAGTACTTATCCAGCGGACACTGGTGGCAACAAGATGAGATTGTGTCATGCGGGTAAAGTGTACAACTTCTGCAGAACATCAAAATTCTAAGTACTTAGCCGTGTCCCCGGTTATGGACAATACTGAGCAACTAAGGACTGAAGCTATGGGAAATCTCGACATTCCAATTTCTAAAAGTATAACTTGAAAGTGACAACAAGAGACTTGAAGCACTTGGAGGTTTCCAAGGAGTTCAGAAAGATTTGACAAAATATTTTCAAAAGAGCAAAACTATTTTGAAAAGATAGGATAAAACTATATTGCTTTCTGCAAATGAGCCTAAAACCCTACTTAGCCAAATATGCATGTAATGATAGGATCCACTTATATTCTACATAGTAGTGAAACTTGCCAATACAATTCAAATGTATTGACCCTTGTGGCTATAACTTGTTATGTTGCAGGATTGATTGATTTAGTGAAGGGTGTGTTGTTTAGGATTACAAAGTCTACAACCAACATGTCTGCCTGTGGCACTTTGAAGGAAAAGGACCCCATGCTTATAGATATTCTGCTGCAATGTAATGTGATAGCCAAATGAGCTATGTAAGATGTAATGAATTATTTTATTCCTGGTTATAAAGTTGTATTATGACCTTTGTATCTTGATATTACATCTTAACTGTGGATGCTAGCTATTGATCCAGGGACTAGCATTGTAAACACAGGGATATCTACATTATTAAAGGTTGGGACCTCAACACTAATCCTACTAGAAGCTCATGAATCCCCGCTGTCCATCCATCCTGGTGGTACCAAGATGTACCAAGATCTCCGTCAAAGATTCTGGTGGAGTGGAATGAAACCAAAAATCGCTCGCTTTGTTGCAGAGTGTGATGTTTGTGAAGGATGTGAAGGATGAACACCAAAGGCCTGCTAGACATCTGCAACCGTTGAAAATTCCTGGTGTGAAGGATGAACACCAAAGGCCTGCTAGACATCTGCAACCGTTGAAAATTCCTGGTGTGAAGGATGAACACCAAAGGCCTGCTAGACATCTGCAACCGTTGAAAATTCCTGCGTGTAAATGGGATGAAATTGGTATGGATTTCATTACTGGACTCCCAAGGACACAAGTAGGACATGATGCCATATGGGTAATAGTTGATCGGTTATCCAAAGTTGCTCATTTCCTTCCGGTTCAAGAAAATATCCGTGCTAGTCAAATGGCTGCTTATACATCTCTGGGATCATTGTTCTTCATGGTGTTCCCAAGAATATCATCTCCAATCGTGGAAGTTTTTTTACTTCCAAATTCTGGCAAAGTTTGCAAGAAGCAATGGGAACTCATGTCTCTTTCAGCATAACTTATCATCCTAAAACCGGTTATCAGACCGAAAGAGTAAATCAAATTCTTGATGACATGCTCAGAGCATGTGTCATGTCCCTTTGAAAGAACTGGGAGAAATGTCTTCCTTTTGCGGAGTTCTCCTACAACAACAGTTTTCAATCTAGTTTGTGTATGTCACCTTTTAAATTCCTATATCGGAGAACATGTCAAACACCGCTGAATTGGACAGAAACCAGGGAAAGACAATTCTTTGGTCCGGACATGATCCAAGAAGCAGAAGATCAAGTTTGTATAATTCGAGAGCTTCTGAAAGCCGCTCAATCTCGTCAGAAGACCAACTACGATCGTCATCATCTTTATGTTCATTATGAAGTTGGTGATCAAGTTTACCTCCAGGTCACTCCTCTGAAGGGTGTCCATCTATTCGGTATCAAAGGCAAATTGGATCCTCGCTACGTTGGTCCCTTTTGCATTCTCTCCAAGCGGAGTGAGCTTGCCTACCAATTGGATCTACCCTCAACCTTTCCAGACGTACGTGATGTTTTCATCTGTCTCAACTCAAGAGTTGCTTCAAAGATCCCATTCGTGGTGTGGACCATGAAACTTTGGATTTCCAAGATGATTTAACCTACCGAGAATAACCTGTTTGTATTCTTGATGAAACCGAGCGCAAGACTCGTTGTCAAACCATCAAGTTCCTGAAAGTTCAATGGTCTCATCAGTCTGAGTCAGAAGCAACCTGGGAATGCGAAGATAGTCTTTGATCTGAGTACCCTGCCTTATTTTCTGAGTGGGGTAGAGCTGTAACATACCAACTTTTGTGTAATATAAATAAATACATTTTTTAGAATTGCATGCATGCATTACTCTTGCACCTTGATTTAATCAAATAAGAACAAACAAAACCCTAATTTTTCTCCCTCTCAAAACCATTCAAATGCATTTTATATTTTGAAAACTATCCAAAAAAAGGGAGCTCAAATTGTTATAAGGGCCCCTTAGTGTTTTCAGATAGTTTATAAAAGTTCGTGTATTTCAAAAATATTCAAAACAGATTTGAAATACAAAAGAGAAATCAGAAAACAGAAAAATAAAATAGTTTTCTGGAAAAAAAACTAAGTGGACCTAGCTACTGGGCCACAGCCCAGCTTCTTTCCTCTCTCTGTCGTTGCGCGCGCCCGCAACCGGCCTAGCCTGGCCTAGCTGCAACCCACTCCCGACCCCATACCACTTCGCCCCTCATCTCTGTCGTCTTCCCCCTGAGCGGCAAGCTCCTCGCTGGCACTACCGGCACCGTCGATCATCGCTCGCGTGCTGTGTTTCTCGTTGTCGCCCCTGTAGAACATGATAAGATCGCCCGCATCTTCCTCTCTCTCCCCATCCCCATTTCTCCTCGTCTCGCCCCCTCTGTCATTTTCCCCCAAATGACCAAACCCTAGCCGCCATAGTTGCCGTTTGTCATCGTCGCTGGAGTCCGCCCCGAGCCTCGCCGTTTCCCCTGGGAGCTGTGCATCATCGATCTGAGCCTCCCGGCCAAAGGAATCGAGCCTAGGCGCTCGAAATCATTGCCTTCGACCTCATCTCTTCCGACGCTGGCCATCATCGATTCCTCCTCCGTCTGGCTTCCCCTTGCTCTAATGACCCCTCCATCGGCTTCCTGGTGAGCCGCTGGTGCTCAAGCACCCCTCCGTTTCCTCCCTCTCACCCTATACCATCCTCCCCGCGTGAGCCCAATGCCGTCACCGCTGTTCTTCATGGCCGTCGATGCTCCGGTGAACAATAAGGAGCGGTGCCGCCACTAAATTGCTCAGCGCGTCATCCCGCGTCCAACGCACCCCTCTGAGCAGCCCTGCGAGCTCCCTAGCACCAGCCTCGCTCTCGATCTAAGAGCTTGGCCATTGATGATGTCATGATGATGTCAGCATGAGGCAATAAATCCATTTCTTTTTATTTTAAATGTTTAAGTAAATATTTTCTGTAAATAAGAAATCCCTGACAGGTGGGCCATACCTATAAGAAATTTAATATTTTCCAAAAATGTTTTCGGAAATGATTAAACTTATGACATGTGGGCCCAACTTATAAAATATTTTAAATATTCCAAAAATGATTTAAAATGAATTAAAAATGGATAAATTCATAACTAATTCATTTTAAATTAGAAAAATACAAATAATATATCAAAATTTTCATAAAAATAAGAGCTTTGCAATAGCAATATAATCATACATTGTTTCACAACTTTCATTACAAGTTTAATTAGAAGAACCAATTAAACCCCATAGGTGATTTCGAGGATCCCCCAATTCTAGGGTTTGGACCTCCCGGACCCTATTTAAAATGACCAAGCATGTTCTAGGGTTCATTTCAAAATTATTTAACTTGTCATATCATCCATATTGTATGAGCATTGCACATGCCATGTCTTGAATGTTGCTTTTCCTTTTCCGGTGATTGGTTCTTTGTGAATAGGAACCGAACCCGAGGCTGAAGTCAACTGCACCGAAGAGCAGTACCAGTCCAACAATGGACAAGGAAAGCGAAGCCCCACTCATACATATGAATCCTATGTTTACAAAGTATTTCATTCTTTCCATATGCATTCGGTTCAATAGTCTTTTATCAGTAGATAGAATAATACTATCTGATGCATGTTTCCCATTGTGAACTAAATACCTGATCCACTACTCCTAGCATAACTAGGGTTTGGCTTACGAGCATCGCTAGTGCCACAGTTCAATCGAGATTAGCCATGCTTAGTGGTCCAATGCTGATCATTCAGATGGTGCACTGGAGATGCGAATGAATCTAGTATGGTAGGATGTTGTGATGTGATTAAATATGGATAATAAACATGCTATGTCTTGTATGGGAGGCCACGTTGGTTGTGGTTTTTGCAGTCCCATACTTGCCACCCTTAGGACCCGATGTTCTTGCATCTTGAACCAAGACGAGCGTACAACCACACGGGGCCTGGAAACCCCCTCGACTTACTAACTTTCCTAGTTGATTCCATGAGTCACATAGTTCGGGATTTCCATTCGACATACGCATCTTGGTTGTTTTTGGATGGAGATGAAGGAGGTTCATTCATAACAGGTAGGTAAGCATGGCCAGGAACAAGAGATGCACGACATCCGTAATCTTAAACCCCACACACATCATTAGGGACTGGCTTCAGGACTCGACCCTTTACGGCGGCATCTCCTTAGTGCGTGACTCATGGTCTCGTCAAAAGCAAGGTAGAGGTCGTGGTCAACCACTCACTGCCGGACTTCCATGGAAGACGGCTAATAATTTGTCATTAATATTCGGTTGGTTCGTGTGGGTAAAGTTGTGCACCCCTGCAGGGTTATAATATTTTCGAAAAGCCGTGTCCACGGTTATGGACAACTTGGGAACTGACGTGAGGATCATAGAGATCTATAACCGAATGATAAAACTTGGCCAACTAATGTGATATCCGGAGTACTTCCTCTGGTTGTTTGAGGGGGTAGTCCGGGAAGAGAGGTTCAGTTAATGATAGTACTTGGTGGATACCAAGGATGATTCTAAGAGCTAGAGTTGTGGTCTTCTTATCCCCTTTAAAAATGATCTGACTAGACGAGCTTCTATTCCTCCTGGTTTTGAAAAACAGAAGATGGCTTTATGCAAAATAACACCACTAGCCATAAGTCCTGAGGAGTACACCCTGTACTCAGCCTTGCTTCGTTGATGTTTTCTACAGATGAAGCTACTCCAACTAAATGAGGTTTCTACGTCAAATTCGACGAGTAGTAGGGGTTCCCGGGCAGCATCCTAGGATCTATGGAAGGGTCGCTACTTCTGTTTAAGGCCTCTTAGGCCCTTTTCTTGTTTAGAACAACTTGTTTGCTTCCGCTGTTTGTTGTAATGATGGTTCTACGACCCTTGGCTTGTATGACTAGTTTGTAACTCTCTTAAGAGTTTACCTTATTAATGTATTGTTTGTATGTTCTGTAATGGTACCAATCATTCCCTATGCGCTTTGGAATTAGGTTAGGATTATATCATATGAGGATCTGGTATTTTTCTATCCCTGATCCCGGGTCGTGACACACATGTGGATAGTGTGAATAGTCAAGGAACAAGTATCAAGTACTCGGGGTCCTACGGGACACCAGTGAGCGGTTAAAAACAAAATAACCTTTATTTCCCACCGGTGCCTTTACATTAGTTATAACTATTCCCAACATTTTAATATCAGTTGTAATTTACGTCATGATCATCTCCAACATAAAGCATATGGAAACCTTCCAACAACTATGGTACTTGATGACACGAAGCGGTAGCTGAGCAAGCGACTATGACTCGCAAGGCCGACTATCTACCAAACAACAGGTAATAGGAGGTGTCCAAGGCAATATAGAAGCTGCAAGGGATACGGTACGAAAGCACAGGTAATAGGAGGTGTCCAAGGCTGACTATCTTTGGACTCCAGGGTCGGTCTTTGGATCTAGGGTCGTCAGGTCCAAGAAGGATAACTTGGGGATCCATGAAGGAGGCCTCTAGATTCGGTGTCGGTCTTGCCGGCGAGAAGATCTTGTCTACGGGATCCATGTTGTGGCAAACATGGCAGCGAGGTAGTCTGTTGGCATCGGAGAAGGTCCTTGAGAACACAGGCATTCCTAGAAGAGTTGAATGTCCTCCTCATTCAGCGAATACGTATTGGCATATGGGGGCACACACTGGAACCTCATAGGAAGCGACAGAATGACACATAGAAAACAACCAATCCACCACTGTTCCTAATGCATCAACAACAGACGACAAGGGAAAACAAAACAACCACCATGGCTTTTCCATTAGAAGTGATGGGGACCATGGACAGGCAGGGGCATACGGAGTCGCTAGCCGACATTCGTGGCGAAGAGGCACACACGCACGACAGCAAGAGGCGGCGAGGTCCTGCTAGGGTCACCGGCAGCATGGGGCACGCACGGCGTCCAGGCTTGGGTGAGGGAGGGTTGACGGTAGGAGGAGGGGGAAGCTCAGCACCGGACGACGATGTCCGCTTGGGTGGCGGGGAAGGTGAGGCTTTCTGCACCAATGCAGGAAGAAGGGGCCGTGGGCCGGGTCAAGGACGACGTCGGATAGCTCAAGGACAGGGAAGACGGCTGGCGACGGGACAGCGGGCTCAACTATAGGATAGAGGAGGCGGACAGCGAGGCCGTGATACGTCGAAAACGTATCTACTTTCTCGAACACTTTGCTATTGTTTTTACTCTATACTTGTGTGATTTGGATACAACTAACACGGAATGACGCTGTTTTCAGCAGATTTACCTTGGTGCCTTGTTTTTGTGCAGAAAATGAACTATCAGGAAAAATCCCGGAAAATATGCCAAAAACTATTTCTCACTAGAAGATCCACGGAGCCAGAAGGGGAGACAGAGGGAGGCCTATGGGGCCCAGACCCACCCCAGGCGTGGGCCCTATGACCCCGCGCCTAGGGGAGGTTTGGCCACCCCAGGAAGCTCCTCGGCCTCCCTCCGCGCCTATAAGTTGCCTTCTGACCTAAAAACAGAGGGGGGTTCGATAGTTTTCCAAAAAGAGTTCCGCTCCGCCGCCACGAGACACCAAGATTCGGATCCAGAAACTCTCTTCTGCCACCCTGCCGGGACGGGGAATTTGGAGAGGATCATCGGCAACGTCATCACCAACGCATATCCATCAACCACCAATGTTTCCCTCATCCATGAGTGAGTAATCCCTCAATGTAGGCTTGGGGATGGTAGGGATTGGATGAGTTCTATCATGTAATCGAATAAGATTTGTTAGGGGCATAGTGCCTAGTATCTCTATTAGTGCTATTTTACTTTGTTGCAACTTGTTGTGCTTAAAGCTTGTCACTAGAGCCCGAGTGCCATCAGATCAGATTTGAACTTATTATTGAATCATTATGATAGTATTGTTTATGATCTTATCTGCAAGTTGTGTACAAATATCATTGTCCGGATCCAAAGGCCCCAAAGTGACAATAATTGGGACAACCGGAGGGGATGGCTGTGGTGTAAGGATCACATGTGTTCATGGAGTGTTAATGCTTTGCTCCGGTGCTCTATTAAAAGGAGCACCTTAATTGTCAGTAGTTCCCTAGAGGCCCCGCTGCCACGGGCTCGCTGGACAGAAGGTGATGTGCAAGTTCTCATTGCGTGCACGTATGACTATATTTGGAGCACATGCCTAGGATTGTTTAGTACTTGGATGCTTGTTATTATTTATCTGTAATTCCCTAGTTCTTTGAAGTTAAATGTTTAGACTCGACCATGCAACGCCCGTCCATCCATCCCTATGCCTACCGCACTCGAATCCTACTATTACCGTTACTGTTACTATTGCTACTGTTTCACTTTTGTTGTTGTTACTATTGCTTTGTTGTTGGTACTACCAAAATGTTGCTACTGATAAACTTCTGTGAGCAAGAACTATTTCCAGGCTTGCAAGTATTCTTTGGCTCCCCTTGTGTCGAATCAATAAATTGGGTAATACTACCTGCAAATACTATTGCGATCCCCTATACTTGTGGGTCATCAAGCCTATTTTCTGGCACTGTTGCCGGGGAGCATAGATCTATTTGTAAGTTCACTTGGATCTATTATTGTTCACTGCTACTCTTTTCTTGATGGGGAAATCTCGTTATGGAAAGTTCCCTATTTTACCATCCACTACAAGAAGAGGTACAGTCCTAAACACCTCTCTTGCTCTTGATTCACCGTATATTATAAGTAAGCTTGTCACACCACCACCACATACACATGCTACACACACTGCTACTACTGCTGAATCTAAAACTGCTTTTGATACTCATGATGTTACTTCTACTGTGCTTGATGCGAGAGGTTCATTAGGTCCTTTTCTAGATGCTACTATGGCTAGTCTCGGAAATACTGAAACTCCTAGTGAAGACACTATTACACCAGTTAGCTCACCTGAGTCTAGTGAGAGTTGTGATATTAATGATGGTTGCATAGAGCTCAGTGATGAATTTGTTGAAGAGTTCCGAAACACACATGGTGCTAGTGCTATTAAGAGTCTCCTTGCTAGACGTACTATTATGCCCGAGAAGTCCTATGATCCTATGTTTGCCACCTCTCCCATAGATATTAAAGATAAAGATTATGATTTCTCTCTTGATTTATCTTATTCAGATATTGTTGAGAAAGAACCTTTTTGTGGGACTGAAAATGAGAGTGTTGTGGCTCATATGAATGAGCTTTCTACTATGAGTGCTTTGTTCTCTGATGATTTTAAAATGCGCAAGTACTTTGTTGCTAAGATCTTCCCTTTTTCACTAAAAGGAGAAGCTAGTGCTTGGTTTAATAGACTACCTCCTGGTTCCATTGATAGCCCTGATTGCTTAATTGCTTCTTTCTTCCATAAATATTTTCCTCCCAGTGCTAGACATGCTGCTTTGCAGAGACTTTTTAATTTTAAACAGGGAGAAGAAGAGAAATTGTCTGAGTCATGGAAAAGATTCTGTTCCTTGATTCATGCATATCCTGGATGTCCATTACCAAAGAATGAGCTTCTTGATATTTATTATAATGGACTAACTGATGATTCTAGGACCTACCTAGATAGCTTTGCTGATTGTGTTTTTAGGAAAATGACTACTACAGATGCTGAAGAATTAATGAACAGGATAAGCAAGAATTATGATGATTGGACTTCAACTGAGCTAAATACACCTGAGCCTATTACTCGTAAACCAGTTGTTCCTGAACCAGTTCCAACACCAACAACACAGAAGAGGGGAGTTATTGCATTAAATGATGAAGTAATGAAGGAAGCTAAAAAGTGTCTAAAGGAGAAAGGTATTAGAGTTGAAGATGAGAAGAATCTACCTCCTATAGAAGAATTATGTAAGACAATTCCCCACTCATCTAGTATTGAGGTACACTCTCTCCAACACTTTGATGAAGGTGATATTCCTTATGTTAAGCATCCTGATCAATGCTTAGAGGAACTTGACATTTTTATTGTTAAACAAGTTAATTTTAATAAAGAAATTCAAAATCATTTATTGGAAAACTCTAGAGCTATCCATGAGTTGAAAGATATTGTGGAAAGAACTTCTAATGATATTAAAATTCTTTGTAAACACTTTCAAATGGTTCAAACCCAACTTGATCAACTTGCTAAGGTGCAAAAGGATATGGTAGTTAATGCTTCAGGAAATAAATATGCTTATGGAATTAGAACTAGGAGTGGTGCAACTACTCAAGATCCTTTATATCCTAAATGACACCCTCAAAGAATAGATCAGGATTCCCAACAAGGTGAAGATAGTGGTAGTCCTTGTAAGAGGAAGAAAAAGAAACATCAGAAAGTTGAGGAACCACTTGAACCTGCTGTAGATCCTAATAGTATATTTGTCTTTGATGCTGAAACTGAGAGTAGTATTGATAAAAATGAATCTCCTGATAAGGAGGAAGTTGAGGAAGAACCTGAGAAACACACTAAGAACACTAGGTACACTAAGGAAGACTTTATTTCTAATAAGCATGGTAAAGAGAGAGAACCTTGGGTGCAGAAACCTATGCCTTTTCCAGGTAAGAAACACAAGTCAAAGGAGGAAGAACACTACAAAAAAATTGTGAGTGGATGAATCATTTATTTCTGCAAATTCCTTTGACCGATGCTATTAAATTGCCTCCTTATTCAAAGTACATGAAGGATATTGTCTCTAATAAAAGGAAGATTCCTAATGAGGAGATTTCTACTTTGCTTGCTAATTACTCCTTCAATGGTAAGGTTCCAAAGAAACTTGGTGATCCAGGTATACCAACTATTCCTTGCTACATTAAGAATAATTATGTTAGAACTGCTTTATGTGATTTGGGAGCTGGAGTTAGTGTTATGCCTTTTTCTCTCTATAAGAGACTCTAGCTAAAAAAGTTGATACCAACTGATATATCTTTGCAAATGGTTGATAAGTCAACCACTGTTCCTGTTGGTATATGTGAGGATGTTCTTGTTCAAGTTGCTCATAATTGCATGGTATTAACTGATTTTGTTGTGCTTGAAATGCCTGAAGATGATAATATGTCTATTATTCTTGGGAGACCTTTTCTTAATACTGCAGGTGCTATCATCAATTGCAATCAAGGAAAAGTAAAATTCAATATTAATGACAAAGAGCACACCATATATTTCCCCAAGAAAGTTGTTAGGAGCTATTGCCTGAATTCTATTGAAAATATTGAAGGCATCAAGGTTGAAGAAATATATTGTCCCATTCCACAAGAAAATTTTGAAACTATTATTATTGGAACCATTGCTATCAAGTATGAGGTAACATAATCACCTTGTAGAATGCAAAGTTTTGCTTCATATAAGATTATTTTGGTAACAAGACATGATCAAACTTGTTAACAAAAGGATTTTAATGAACAAAATAATGTTTTCACAGTGGTTATACTTGCTCCCTTTTATTTTTGTCCTTTCCAATCTTTGCTCTTCGTCGTGCCTAACTTAAAGGCGTTAAATAAAAGTACTTGTTGGGAGATAACCCATGTGTTTCCTTGAGTCTTGGAAGTTATTACTTCAGTAATGACGTCTCCTTATCCTTTTTGTTTGCTTTTTGTGCCAAGAATGACCTCTAATGAGAGGGAAGTAAGATTTAGGGAGTTGCTATCCCGAAACAGATTTCTCTCTTCCACCATAAAAATCCGTGAGGAGTCTATGTATGCCGGATTGAGCTGAAAAGTTACAAATAAATCCCCCAATACGTTATCTAACTTTCGTTAGTTCAACACTTTTTGATTTGAGCAACAGAAGGTCTTTGGAAAAATAGGTTTATACCTGCTGGTCTGTTTTGACAGATTTCTGCCATTATTTGCATTTGCTTCTTATTGATTCCTTTTTGAGTTCCCTTTAGGTGAATTGAGCTTTTTGAAGGAGTTGCTACAGTAGCTTGTGTTTTTAGTGAAAATACTTGTTGTTCCCAAGTTTTGCCAGAGGTCTAATATCTTTTGAATACACTAATGTTGCTAATGAAGATTGTGTGAAGTTCTGTATGAAAGAAAATTTTCAGGTGTAGAGAGAGGATGATGTAATGAGATGAAGAATGGACAAAAACTCAAGCTTGGGGGAGCCACTCCGTGTAAACCCAAGAATTACTCAACCGGTACAAGCGTAGAATTTTGGGGGTGCCCAAGGCATCCCCTTCTTCAGCAATAAAAATCCCAGGTCTTTCTAGACACTTCGTTTTTATTGTTTCATGCACAGTTGTGTTGTTCTTGGAGTGTCTTAGTTTTTTTTTTTGGTTTTATTTTGCTTCATTTGGTTTTGCGTTGGTTGCCTTCTAAAAAAATCGAAAAACACCAAAAATATTTTTTGTTCTTCTTTGGTTTTGTGAGTTCTTTGCAGGGTTCAACAGTCCACAGTGGATTTTGGTTTCCTGTTAATATTCAAGTCATACAAGTGAAGGGCAATAATGAAGATTAAGACAACTAGAGGTGTGGTAAGAGTCTGGTAACAAACTCTATTTGTTTTTCATTTTTGTACATATACTCATCATTGTGAGCATGCTTAGCTTGTTTGTGTAAGGTGTATGTCATTATGGATGCTTAGTAGTTCTTGGTTGTATATGATTAGCTCCATCTTGCTAATAGTTTGTAGCATGTCATATGAATGTTTTCTTGCATTGTTTTATTCATAATTTGGTATGATATTGTGGTATCCTCCTCTGACTGTTCATGTGAATCGACTTGGCACATGCTCACGCATGCATATGACTAATCAATAGTCAGTAAGCCTCGATGATTTATTTTGCCTCAGAGTTCTTGTATCACTTTCATGCCATAGTTAGTCCTATTTTGTTGCAAGCATGATTTTGACAGTTATTGCTCTCTCATTTGTTGCTCCCTCTCTATTGCTAGCCTTCACTTGCACTGAGTATGTGCGCTACCTGTGCTTCCAACTCTCCAAAACCAATATTGTCGGATGTGTCCACCATACCTACCTATTAGCATCATTTGCTACTTCAGTGCATATTTAATATGCCGTGTTTTTTTCGAAAATAAAATGTTTGTCTCTTTTGAGAAAGTTAGTTAGTAAATCTCTCATGAACTTGATGGAACACTTCATTCCTTGCGCTTAATAATTCTGAAACATTGTGACTAGTCCATGAAAGTTATATGCTTGCTTATTATATACTGGGAGTCAGCAGAACCGTGCTGTCATGGGGAATGCTTTCAACACTTTTTGGATATCTCATCCATTTGATTCCTTGCTCTTTTGTTTACGGATATCGATGATGTGAAATAAAAGGGGAGCTTGTTAGTTCATGGAGCTTATACATTGTGTTAGAGAAACGCCTGGGCCGCTAGCCTAAGCCATGCTTAATCATGGTGGAAACTTTCAGCATCACCATAATGAGCATCTATGAAGCTTCCTCAATAAAAAGCTATGCATATGGTAAATAAAAAGATTGCTGAGATGCTCATTGTCTGCTTGCCTTGTCATTTTGGTTATGGGAAAGCTCATGTACCTTGTGCAAGGGGTACCCCGTTGGCGGTTCTCGATGATATGCATGTATTTACAGTGACAAGAACTTTCAAGTGACCAAAGTTGAGTAGCATGCGGAGCGACCCTCGTACTCAGAGGGGACCTCACTTTCACCTTAACCACATGAAGATGCCTATGATAGGGGCAATGAGAGGTCAAAGCTAACGAGTACCTTCCTTTCAGCATTGGGAAGCCTTTCAAAACTTCACAAAACCATTTTCACAACTTTGTTGAGTCACCACTTATTCTATGAGCACCTTCTTGAGAGCATAGTTGTCATTCTTGTGTCTGTTCCAAAACTTGGTTAATTATGTCATGACTTGATGCTTGTATCTCTCATATCTTTATCTCTAGTCTTCAATCGAACTTCATAGGTGCCTCAGCATTTATATTGTGCTCTTCAAATAAGGGCAAGAGAGATACCACTCTATCATACCTTATTATGAGCATTTCAATGTTGCTTATGTTTATGTTTCATGCTACTTATTATTATTGAGTTGGTTTCTCTTCATAGCTTGCAATGACTATTGAGTAGACTTAGCTGCATACTCCTTATTATGAATTGTCTAAGCATCTACTCCTGTGCTGAGAATATATACATCATATGAAACAAAGTGTTCATGAAAGTTCTTTTATCGCACTCAGTTTTCAACTGAATTGCTTGAGGACAAGCAATAAGCTAAGCTTGGGGCGGGTTGATACGTCCAAAACGTATCTACTTTCTCAAACCTTTGCTATTGTTTTTTCTTTATACTTGTGTAAATTTGGATACAACTAACATGGACTGACGCTGTTTTTAGCAGAATTACCTTGGTGTCTTGTTTTTTTGCAGAAAATGAACTATCAGGAAAAATCCCGGAAAATATGCCAAAACTATTTCTCACCAGAAGATCCACGGAGCCAGAAGGGGAGACATAGGGAGGCCTGGGGGGCCCAGACCCACCCTAGTCGTGGGCCCACTGACCCCGCACCTGGGGGAGGTTTGGCCACCCAGGAAGCTCCTCGGCATCCATTCGCACCTATAAGTTGACTTCTAACCTAAAAACATAGGGTGGTTCGATAGTTTTCCAAAAAGAGTTCCGTTCCGCTGCTGCCACGAGAAACCAATATTCGGATCCAGAAACTCCGTTCTGGCACCCTACCGGGACGGGGAATTTGGAGAGGATCATCACCATCGTCATCACCAACGCATCTCCATCAACCACCGATGTTTCCCTCATCAATGAGTGAGTAATCCCCCGCTGTAGGCTTGGGGATGGTAGGGATTGGATGAGTTCTATCATGTAATCGAATAACATCTGTTAGGGGCATAGTGCCTAGTATCTCTATTAGTGCTATTTGACTTTGTTGCAACTTGTTGTGCTTAATGCTAGTCACTAGGGCCCGAGTGCCATGATCTCAGTTCTGAACTTATTATTGAATCATCATGATAGTATTTTTTATGATCTTATCTGCAATTTGTGTACACATATCATTGTCCGGATCCAAAGGCCCCAAAGTGACAATAATTGGGACGACCGGAGGGGATGGATGTGGTGTGAGGATCACATGTGTTCACGGAGTGTTAATGCTTTGCTTTGGTGCTCTATTAAAAGGAGAACCTTAATTGACAGTAGTTCCCTAGAGGCCCCGCTGCCACTGGCTGGCTGGACAGAAGATGTTGTGCAAGTTCTCATTGCGAGCACGTATGACTATATTTGGAGCACATGCCTAGGATTGTTTAGTACTTGGATGCTTGTTATTATTTATCTGCAATGCCCTAGTTCTTTGAAGTTACATGTTTAGACTTGTCCATGCAACGCCCGTCCATCCATCCTTATGCCTACCGCACTCAAATCCTACTGTTACCGTTACGGTTACTATTGCTACTATTTCACTGTTGCTGTTGCTATTAGTATTGCTTTGTTGTTGCTACTACCAAACTGCTGCTACTGATAAACTTCTATGAGCAAGAACTATTTCCAGGTGCAGCTAAACTAACAACTCAGTTGTTAAGGCTTGCAAGTATTCTTTGGTCCCCCTTGTGTCGAATCAATAAATTGGTTAATACTACCAGCGAAGACTATTGCGATCCCCTATACTTGTGGGTCATCAGGCCGTGCCAGTGAGGAGGCGGCGCCACGCTACTGGCAAAGGGTAGCGAAAGAGCTCGCTGGAAAGGGTTCCGGTCCTGGCGTCAGCCGGAAGGAGGAGGGCTTGGAGTAGCGATTGGTGGCCATAGGAGGGGCGACGGTACAGATCGATGCGGGCTGGTGGCGACGATAGCTAGCTGGGTGGTTATTGGGCTAGGGGAGAGGGGATCGCGAGGCCAAAGGGCGAGACGAAGGGGATGGGACGAGGAGGAGAGAGGCGCGGATGGTGGGTGATGGCTATGAAATATAGTCATCCACACTAACATTTAAACTGGATATTATTCATATATTTGATGAAATATCTCTCTAAACCCTGCCACTAATGCCTAATGATCAAATGGGTATCCAATCCTTTATTTCTATTTTCCCTTCGAAGACAATGACATTTGATGATGGAAATCACTACATTAAAGTCAAAGATACGATATTTGCAACATACCAAAGAAACCTGGTTCCTTTAATGACCACCTATACGACAGGAATTTTATTCTGGTCGTATAGTTCCGGCCGTATAGTTGGCACCAGCATGACCAGGTCAAACAGAACAAATTTCGTGAAGAGACCTCTATATAAAGACGCCTCGGGCGACAAGAAAAATAGCTCTCAACCTTTGCCCTTAACTCTTTCCCACCAGAAGCCACCACACTGGAGGAATAGATCTAGATCTAATCTCCAAACCCTTCTCCACCACCATAGCCATATTCCACCACTTGTAATAGTAGATCTCATCTCCAATTGGCGACATTGCAAGACTATTATTACCAATTTCATGATTTCCATTACAATGTTTGTGATTGTTGATTTCATCTCTATGTGTGAGTAATTCTCCTTGGGCTAAGGGCTTCGGCCTAGCCATGTAGCTTTTTGTGCATGTTATTTATCATAGATGGGATGATGTATTAGTTTGTATGACATGATGATTATTTTACCCTCTCTTGCCTTAATATAAGGAATTTTCAGGTACCCAAGACCCCAAGGATTGATCCAGCTATAGGTAGTGTGAGTGATGACTGGTCTATAGGCTGGGAACCCTAGTGATAGAAGGGGTAGTATGGCTGTATGCGAGGGATTTCCTTGGGATTAATGGTGATATCACTATGAATATGATTAGTTCTCTTTCTTCTATGGATGAGAATAGTAGGTTATTGATATAAGAGGTTGCGCAGGCAATAGAAATTATGGATGCACTGCCCACACATAATTATCTTGGTCTAGCAATTACATTCATACTTTATTATTATCCTTTATTCCCATCAGATGTTTTGCATAGCTACTGGTGAAACCGAAATCCCCATGCCCTCTCTCTCTCCATTGTCAACAACAACAAAAGATCGAAAACTCTTGGTTCAGTGAAAACACAAAAGGAATTCTAAAACTCCCTAAGGTTCGTTTAAGTAACCTCACTATGCTTTCTACATCCTGAGGATTCGATAAACCTAGGTATACTAGGGAAAAAAGAACTATACTACATCCGTAATCCGGATCGAAGGGATCAACCCTTTTTCTGGCGCCGTTGCAGGGGAAGCAATAGCTACCCTGGTGAGGTTAGTAGGAACCTTGCTAGTTTTAATTTAATTTTGTTAGTTTTCTTTCTGTCTTTATTTGAAAAAATAAAAAAATAGTTAGTCTTTCAATTCTTGTTTTTACTATTATAAGTTTTATTTAAGAAAATCCAAAAACATAGGAGATATGGCTGAAAAGAAGCTTAGGGAGTTTGCAACTCCCAACAATAATTATTTGCGTACTCCTATTACTCAGCCAGCAATTATTGCTGAAGATTATGAAATTATGCCCCACTATTGAAGTTTGGTTCAATAGAATCAATTCGGAGGCTCTTATATTTAGGATGCAGGTATGCACTTAAATACTTTTACTGAAATATGTGATATGTGATACGTCAAAAACGTATCTATAATTTTTGATATTCCATGCTTGTTTAGTATCTACTTTGCTTTGCTTTGTCTACACTTTGAGGTGTTTTTATATGTTTTCTGGTACTAACCTATTAACAAGATGCCACAGTGCCAGTTGCCTGTTTTCCTCTGTTTTTGGTTCCAAAAAGGCAGAAAATCAATATTATTGGAATTGGACAGGACAAAAGCCAAAGTCAGTATTTTACTGTGGGGAACATGAAGCCTGAATACAATACGAAGGAGGGCCACTAGGGGGCCGCACCCCTGGACACGCGGCCAAGGTGCCTCGCCTCTTCTCCTATAAGAAGCCCCCGATGCCTAAACCCTAAGTACCCGATCAATATTCCACGAAACCTTCTATAGCCACCGCCACCATCGTCCCTAGATCGCGGGGCTCTGAAGATATTCCCGGCACCCTACCGGAGGGGAGATCATCTCGGAGGCCTTCTTCTTCATCATGCCAGCCTCCGGTATGAAGCTTGAGTAGTTCCACCTTGGAATACGTGTCCATGTAGTAGCTAGATGGTTGTATATCCTCCTTTGTGCTTTCATGTTTATATCTTGTGAGCTCCGTTCATGATCAAGATCTCATCTATTTGTAATCATGCATGTTGTGTTTGCGGGGATCCGATGGGTATTGAGATTACTTGTAACATCCCAGATTTTATATTAGGATGTTATTAGTGCCATGCATCATCCTTGCATCATTGCATCCTACAATAAAAATTTGCAACAAAATCCTAACACCTAAACCTATCAAAACCCTAATAAAGATTTCATTATGTAGGAATTATTGTTGTAGTCAAGCTTGATCCTTCTAAAAACTTTGTAAAACATTAAACTATGGCCCTATGATGACCACCTTCTTTTTACAAAAATTTAGAAGTTGGTTTCATCACTTTTTGACTTTGTATGCAAAAGTTATATAAGTTTTACTAAAACAGAAATTGAAAAAAATGTTTAAGGAAAAAAAAAGGGGAACCTAACCTAACTGGGCCGCTGCGCCAGCCCACCCGCGCCCGCGCGATAGCTAGCTAGCCAGCGCCCGCGCGATAGCTAGCTAGCCAGCGCCCGCGCCAGCCCACTCCCCCCCTCCGCTACCGACACCCGGACCCCACCTATCATCCCTCTCCCTCCCAGAGTCCGCGACGAGCACTGCTTTTGCCGCGTCGGGACCCCCAAATCCCAACAGACTCGGCCATCCCCTTCCCCAAGCATCTAGCCCTTAAAAGACGACCCTCCCGTTGCCTTACCCTCGAAAAACACTAGCTCGAGCTTCGCCAAATCGCTGCTGTTCTTCCTCGCCGTCATCGCGCTCGGGAAGGTTGAGCATCCGGCGATTTGCGCCACCCCAAACCCTCCCTCGCTGTTGGTTGTACTCCTCATGCTTTACCGTCTCCCCTGACCGCTTTTCCCCTTCTATAGAGCACTAGATCGCTCGATTCCTCGTCGACGCCTCGCCGGAGTTCGCGGAGATCGGCGGAGCACCGCGACTGGACGGGGAAGCGAACATGGACGCCAGTCTCACGATCGAGACCGCGAGGAGGACCCGCACGTCGTCATCTGCTCCGCTGCCTCGAGAAGCTGCCGGATCGTCGCCGAGCTTCACCACCCGACAGCGCCGCCGCCGCCTCGCCATCAGCACCGCCACGGTAAGCCACTGCCCTCCTCCCGCTGTTGGATCTTCTACAAATGGCCTAGATTAGAAGGGCGAGCGAAGCGGTACGTGCCAATCGTGCCCGCGCCGCGTCACCCCCCACCTTGCCAGCTAGCCCAATCAGAAGCTGCCACTTGGCAATATTTTAAGTTAGGGTTAGATCTGTTTGCAGATTTAGTTTAAAACTTGCGAAATTCGTATAAAATTAAATATTTGGCCAAATTTAGCTTATAATATACCATTGGATTCATAATTTTATGTAGAACACAGATCTGCAATAAAATTCCAAGTTTACAGTAGGGTTTTTGGTGTAGATGTTAATTATTTGATTAAAGTATTTAATTCATAGAAAAATAATTATAACTCCGTTTTAGTTGATTCTTGTTGCGTCGACTTTGTTTCCGTAATACCTACTGGAAAAAATTATGAAACCTTGCTTAAGATCATTAGATCTAATTTGGGTCTAATTAGATGGTTGGATCTCCTTTTAACCCTATGAATTGTATTAGTGACCCAAATAGATCTAAACCTATGGGAAATCAATCCTAGTAACACCCTTAACACTATTGCAACTCAATTATGCTACCTTGGTCAATTTATAAGAACCAATCTTGCATAAAATACCATGTTGTATGCATGCATGATTATCTCTGTGACATGTTTTGAGCAAGTTGTGATCAGATCTATGTTTGTGATTCGATAGATTGTTCGGAGTGCGCTAAGGAGTGCTATTGTGTAGAGTGATGCTCGGATCAAGGCAAGTTACACCACTTATTCATAACTTTTGTCCCAGTTTTGATTCTATGCATGTGATCTTCAAAATTCTGTAGTATGCATGTGTAGGATGTTCTAGTAGAATTTTCCTTGGTATTATTTTGCAAGTGCGATGATTTTGTAGTATGCCATGAGTAGCTCTATACTTAGGATTTTCCCTCCTAGTAGGTTACCCCTGTTTTTACTAAATATTGCTTGCTATGCTACATATACAAAGTATCGTTGGGGGGTTCGAAATACAAAGAATTTTTCTAAGTATAAAGGCTCTCTAGAGCAAACTTTTCTCCTCAAATCCACTTCAAAATAAAACTAAGTTTTCTTCTGGGCGGAATGGTTGTCGGGATAACGAGTGAGATTTTGGTGGAGGACGGCTACCCAGGAATCAAAGAAGTCTGCCATGTTTCAGAATTCAGAAGCTTCCAGTGCAACCACAATACATTATGGGATCTGTCTTGGCCTAGTACTTAGTGGGAAACCTCACCTGGGTACCAACATTTGGAGGTTCTTGGCACGGTTGGATCCAGAAGGTAGAGGGGCTACTAAGGGAAAGCCTCGCCATGGTCTTGTCTATAAAAAGGACTTAATCATGGATTGTGGGTAAAGTGCACAAACTCTCGAGTGTATTAATCTGATCGATCAGCCGTGTTCACGGTAACAGAACAACAATGAGCGTCTAAAGGATGGAGCCTCTGAAGGATCTTCCTCTGTCCTTTCTAAACAAAGTTTTAAAACCGCATGGCGTGAGTAATATCGCCAATGGGTGGGATTTGGGGAACTTGGTGTGTAATATCCAAGTGTTTGGTTGTTTGGACACTTGGTGCGTAATATCCTCGTGTGCCACTCGACCTTATTTTATCTAAGCGAATGTTTACAAAGTAGGGAAAATCTTATCTTCTTCTCTCTACTTAAGAAAACTAGCTTTGAGCAAATGAACTCTACAGCCTAAACTAGCCTTGCATGTAGAGATAGTCTTTTCTCTCCTTGGTGTAATTTGCCAATACATTCAAAGTATTGACCGAAATTGTTGGCTGCACGTCTTATGTGCAGAATCCGAAGATTGAAAGGTGCGTAGGGATCGCGAGTCTACACTCGACAAGCCTGGGGCGTTGATGGACTCAAGCTGCTTTTATGTTTCCGCTGTTATTTGAGCTAGCTTAATGCTAAGCAAATTTGTAATAAATTTATACTCTAGATTCTTCGTGTAATAAAGACTTTGTGTTTTACATGATATTTCATCGACTGTGAGTGCTAGCTATTGATCCAGGGACTAGCATGTTAATCACAGGGACTTAGGATCTTACTTGATCCGAGGTCACTACAGATGGTATCAGAGCACATCGTTGCCTGTAGGACGTGACCCTAGGATTTGGAACCACCTCTAACTTAAGTGCCTTACTTGCTTTTCTACTAAGTTATTTTCCGCACTTCTAATATCTGCTCTCCTCTACTTGATTAAGTATCTAACTTTCATTCTTCTAACTTAAAGATGATAAGCTTCCTCTACGACACTGTCGCGGACATTGAGCCCCTTCGCTTTGGTGGATGCCTCATGGACCTACTCACACGTTTGGACCTTCCCCTCCCAACAATCCAGGGGAGCACAATGAAGAAGCTCCACAAGGACGGCTGTTGGGGAGTCAAAGTCATCCAGCCAGGAAAAGAGCGAGGCAAGAACCCGGAGGAAGACATAGCAATCCACATTGTTAGCGATTCCAAGGAGAAGGCCCTTAGCATCAACTTGCAGCAGCTCATTGGTCGCCTATGTGGACATCATCATGAAGCTCTCTAGGGACACTGCAGCGGCCTCTTTGGAAGACGAGATGAGGAAGGACTTCCCATGGAGTTAACCTTTGAGGAAAGGACTTCTACCAAGCGCCGAAGGACCCAGTATCAAGATTTGGAGTGCCACATCCATGACCTTGAAAAGAGTACCTTCCTAGAGATATTGAAGAACGACGAGCTATGCGCCCTCATCAAGGAGAAGGAAGAAATGATCAAGCAGCAGGAGGAGGCAATGAATCTCCAAGAGATAAAGTTCCAGGACCAAGAGAAGAAGTTCGCTAGCCAAGAGAAGAGGGTGATAAATAAAAATAAGAGGATTAGGGAACTCAAGCAGGAGATCGATGGAACTGAAGTACAAACTGAAGGCCTTTGCAAGATAATCAATGATGTGCGTGCTTCCAAGAGGGACTTGGCAAAGCAACTTGAAGCCGCGAAGAAGTCAAGCCTAGTGGAGGATCTACAAAGCGAGAAGGAGGGACTTCAGGAGCAGCTAGAAGCCACCACCAAGAAGCTGCAGGATGAGATTAAGAACCTCCAAGAGAAGCTTGAAGCCACCACAAAGGAGATGGAGTTGTACAAGAAAACCCTAGAGTAGGAAGGCTACTCGTTCGAGGACGAGGAAGAGGAAGGCGTGGAAGATGTGTAATAGTTGGACCACCTTTAATTCTATAGTAGAACGTTATTCGCTATTGTAATAAATAGCAAGAAAATTCTGGTTTAGTTAAACTTGGTTGTTTTCTGTGTTAAGTTGTGTTAATATGTCTTGTGTGTCTTGTGTGCTTGGTGTGTTTTCATAAGGGTAGGAGTTTGCTACTTAGTCTTTCTGTCTATTTCTTAACTATTCTCTTAAACCCCACAGATGCCGCCCAGACGCGCGAACACCAAAATTCCTCCGGAAATAGCACAACTCTTGGCCACTCAGAATCAGCTGATCCAACTGCTCACTCAGAACATGCAAAACAACAACAACCCACCGCCACCACCACCACCTCCGCCACCACCTCAACAGGATCGCTTGACTAGATTTTTGAGGCTGAATCCACCTACCTTCACTTGCAGCACTGAACCAATCATCACAGATGACTGGCTACGTACAATCAACAAGAAGCTAGACACCGTGCAAGCTGTCGGAGCCGACAGGGTACGTTATGCCGCACACCAGCTTGAAGGACCTGCTACAGAATGGTGGGATAACTACCAAGTCACCCAACCAGATATTGATGCTATCACTTGGGATCAGTTTGAGTTAGCTTTTCGCACTCATCATGTGGCTGCTGGTATCATGACTCTGAAAAGGCGCGACTTTCACGACCTACACCAGCTGCACCGTTCTGTCACCGAGTATGGTGAGCTTTTCAACAAGCTATACCGTTATGCACCCGATGATGTTTCCACTGATGCCAAGAGACAGGAGGAGTTCTTAAGAGGACTCAATGATGAGATATCCATTCAGCTTGTGGCTCAGAAATTTGACAACTTTCAGGAACTCCTGGACAGAGCCATTGTGGTGGAATCCAAAAGGAAGAGCATAGAAAACCGCAAGAGGAAGTCTAACCCTCACAAGCACTCTGTTCCGTACCAGAAGCAACGCAATTCCTCACCACCACCTTATAATAATAATGGCCACAACCATAACGGTCATCACCATGGCGGCCACAAACACAATGGGCATAACAATCGCAATGGGAGTGGCAGCAATGGAAAGGATCTCAGTGAGGTAACATGCTTTAAGTGCAACAGGACGGGGAACTATGCAACCTCTTGCCCCGAGAAGAAGAATGGCAATGGAAATGGGAATGGAAATGGACACAACCATGGCAATGGAAACGGGAAGAAGCCAAATCCGTTTGTCAAAGCCACGGTGAATCATGTCTCTATGGAGGATGCTTGTGATGCACCAGACTCTGTGATTGGTAAGTTCAAACTCAATTCTATTCCTGCAGTTGTTCTTTTTGATACTGGTGCATCGCATTCATTCATATCAAGGGTATTTGTGGATAGAGGCAAGGTACCAACAGAGATTATAAATGTTCCTCTAAGGGTAAGTTCTCCTGGGGGAGAAATAGTGGCAAACTCCGGTTGCCGGGGACTAGAACTAAGGATTGGGACACACATATTTCCCACAAGTCTAGTAGTTCTAGAATCACAAGGATTAGACATAATCTTGGGCATGAATTGGATGACCGAATATGAAGGAGTCATAGATTGTGCAAAAAGGACTGTCACGCTCACCACACCGGAAGGGAAGAGAATTCGTATCAAGTCAAATTTTGCACTTAAGGAAACCATGATGAACTCTCTTAAGGGGGTTAGCTTGGAAGAGGTACCTATTCTAAAGGAATACCCAGATGTCTTTCCGGAGGAACTACCAGGAATGCCCCCCAACCGTGATATCGAGTTCCTCATTGACTTGATGCTAGGCACGGGGCCGATAGCTAAGAGACCATACAAGATGGATGTGGACGAGTTAAAGGAACTCAAGAAACAACTTAGGGAACAATTGGACAAGGGGTTCATCCAACCCAGCACGTCATCTTGGGGAGCACGCGTCCTATTTGTGGAAAAGAAGGATAAAACTAAGAGGCTGGTTGTGGACTACCGCTCGTTGAACAAAGTGACGATCAAGAATAAGTATCCTCTACCCAACATCAATGACTTGTTTGACCAGTTAAAGGGAGCCAATGTGTTATCAAAGATCGATCTGCGATCAGGATACTTTCAGCTAAAGATTCGAGAACAGGATGTGCCCAAAACAGCATTCACCACAAGATACGGATTGTATGAGTACATCGTAATGTCGTTTGGTCTAACCAATGCCCGAGCGTGCTTCATGACCATGATGCACAAGGTGTTCATGGAATATTTGGACAAGTTTATCGTGGTATTCATAGATGATATACTCATATACTCTAAGGATGAGAAGGAACATGAGAAACATCTACGCCTTATCATGGAGAAACTAAGGGAACACAAGTTGTATGCCAAATTCAGCGAGTGCGAAAGGAAGTGGGATTTCTTGGTCATGTTGTGTCGGCAAAAGGAGTTACCGTAGATCCTAGTAAGGTAGCTTTCGTGACGGAATGGGAGTCACCCAACAATGTGGGAGATATTAGGAGTTTCTTGGGCCTCGCAGGATATTACCGGAGGTTCATTGAAAACTTTTCCAAAATAGCAAAACCCATGACGGAACTATTGAAGAAGGAAAAGAAGTTCCTATGGACCGAGGCATGTGAAGAAAGTTTTCAAGAGTTGAAGAAACGCCTTGTAACGGCACCAGTTCTGTGTCTGCCTGATATCCAAAAGGATTTTCAAGTCTATTGTGATGCTTCTCGACAAGGACTTGGAAGTGTATTGATGCAGGATGGGAAAGTGGTATCCTATGCCTCCCGGCAACTTAAGAACCACGAACACAACTACCCCACACATGATTTGGAACTTGCGTCTGTGGTTTATGCACTCAAGGTATGGAGACACTACCTCATGGGCAAACATTGTGATGTGTTCACAGATCATAAAAGTTTGAAGTACATCTTCACCCAAAAGAAATTGAATATGAGACAAAGAAGATGGCTTGAACTAATTAAGGATTATAACTTGGATTTACAGTACCATCTCGGAAAGGCAAACGTGGTGGCCGATGCCTTAAGTCGTAAGGTTTATGTGAATGGACTTACCGCAGGGGAACTTCCAGAGGATCTATGCAAGCAATTCAAGGATCTCAGGCTAGAGATAGTTCCGAAAGGACACGTAGCAACTATGGAAATAGTGTCCACCTTCCAAGAAAGAATCCAGGAAGCACAAAAGGGAGATAAAGAGTTGGAAGAAATAAGAGTCAGGATAAGCGAAGGGAAAACAAAAGAATTTCATCTGGACGAACAAGGAACCCTCTGGTATGGGAAGCGTTTGTGCGTTCCCAATGACCCCGATATCAGGAAGATGATTTTACAAGAAGCTCATGATTCGCCATACTCAATTCATCCAGGTAACACGAAGATGTACATGAATGTGAAGGATAGATTTTGGTGGAATAACCTAAAGAGAGAAATTGCAGAATATATTTCTCTGTGTGATGTATGCAATAGAGTTAAAGCCGAGCATCAGAAACCGGCAGGACTACTTCAACCACTACCTATACCCGACTAGAAGTGGGACAAGGTAGGCATGGATTTCATCACGGGATTGCCCCGGACTCGTTCTGGATTTGATTCTATCTGGGTAGTGGTGGACCACTTCACCAAGGTGGCTCACTTCATCCCCGTAAAGACCACGTATACAAGTGCTAAGCTTGCTAAGATATACATGTCAAGAATTGTAAGTCTGCATGGTGTTCCCAAGGGAATTGTGTCAGATAGGGGCACCCAGTTCACTTCAAAGTTTTGGCGACAGCTACATGAGTCTCTTGGAACCCGACTAGAATTCAGTACTGCCTTCCACCCGCAAACGGATGGCCAAACAGAAAGAGTGAACCAGATTCTGGAAGATATGTTGAGAGCTTGTGCACTAGACTATGGGTCTAGTTGGGATGACAATCTGCCGTATGCTGAGTTCTCGTACAACAACAGCTACCAGACAAGTATCAAGATGGCTCCGTTTGAAGTTCTATATGGCAGGAAATGTAGGACCCAGCTGCTATGGAATGGAGTTAGTGAACGCAGTCTTTTTGGACCTGAATTGATAAAGGATGCCGAAGAAATGGTACGACAGATTCAGGATAGGCTAAAGGTAGCCCAATCCCGACAGAAGAGTTACGCTGATTCCAAGCGCAGACCGTGCGTATCTCCGAGTTTCACCCCTACGAGGAGTTAAGAGGTTCGGAATCAAGGGCAAGTTAGCCCCACGATTCATAGGACCATATAAGGTTCTGGCCCGTAGAGGAGAAGTTGCTTATCAGTTAGAGTTACCAGAAGGACTGACTGTTCATGATGTGTTTCATGTGTCGCAACTAAAGAAGTGTCACCCGGAGATGGCCAAAACACCGTTAAGAGACACCGTTCCCCTAGATGAGGTTCAATTGGAAAATGACCTTACCTATGAGGAAAAACCCATCAAAATACTGGAAACAGCCGAAAGGATTACCCGCACCAAGACTATAAGATTCTGCAAAGTACAATGGAACCACCACTCTGAGGAAGAAGCTACGTGGGAGCGTGAAGAAGACATGAAGGCAGAACACCCACACCTATTTGCTAGCCAACCCGAATCTCGAGGACGAGATTCTTCTTAAGGGGGGTAGGTTTGTAACATCCCATATTTTATATTAGTATGTTATTAGTGCCATGCATCATCCTTGCATCATTGCATCCTACAATAAAAATTTGCAACAAAATCCTAACACCTAAACCTATCAAAACCCTAATAAAGATTTCTTTATGTAGGCATTATTGTTGTAGTCAAGCTTGATCCTTCTAAAAACTTTGTAAAACATTAAACTATGGCCCTATGATGACCACCTTCTTTTTACAAAAATTTAGAAGTTAGTTTCATCACTTTTTGACTTTATATGCAAAAGTTATATAAGTTTTACTAAAAGAGAAATTGAAAAAAATGTTAAAGGAAAAAAAGGGGAACCTAAGCTAACTGGGCCGCTGCGCCAGCCCACCCGCGCCCGCGTGACAGCTAGCTAGCCAGCGCCCGCGCCAGCCCACTCCCCCCTCTGCCACCGACACCCGGACCCCACCTGTCATCCCTCTCCCTCCCAGAGTCCACGACGAGCACTGCTTCTGCCGAGTCAGGACCCCCAAATCCCAACGGAATCGGCCATCCCCTTCCCCAAGCATCTGACCCTTAAAAGCCGACCCCTCCCATTGCCTTACCTTCGAAAAACCCTAGCTCGAGCTTCGCCAAATCGCTGCCATTCTTCCTCGCCGTCATCGCGCTCGGGAAGGTTGAGGATCTGGCGAATTGCGCCACCCCGAACCCTCCCTCCCTGTTGGTTGTACTCCTCATGCTTCACCGTCTCCCCTGACCGCTTTTCCCCTTCTACAAAGCACTAGATCGCGCTCGATTCCTCGCCGACGCCTCGCCGGAGTTCGTGGAGATCGGCGGAGCACCGCGGCTGGACGGGGAAGCGAACATGGACGCCAGTATCACGATCGAGACCGCGAGGAGGAGCCGCACATCGTCGTCTGCTCCGCTGCCTCGGGAAGCCGCTGTATCATCGCCGAGCTTCACCACCCGACAGCACCGCTGCCGCCTCGCCATCAGCACCGCTGCGGTAAGCCACTGCCCTCCTCCCGCCGTTGGATCTTGTACCAATGGCCCAGATTAGAAGGGCGAGCGAAGAGGTACGCGCCAATCGCGCTGCGCCGCATGGCAAAGCGCGTCGGCACCGCGCCAGCGCCGCGTCACCCCCCACCTTGCCAGCTGGCCCAATCAGAAGCTGCCATTTGGTAATATTTTAAGT
Organism: Avena sativa; assembly: GCA_916181665.1. NCBI lineage: Eukaryota > Viridiplantae > Streptophyta > Magnoliopsida > Poales > Poaceae > Avena > Avena sativa. Next base: position 256,557,443 of record OV702297.1, read on the forward strand.
TAGGGTTAGATCTGTTTGCAGATTTAGTTTAAAACTTGCGAAATTCGTATAAAATTAAATATTTGGCCAAATTTAGCTTATTATATACCTTTGGATTCATAATTTTATGTAGAACACAGATCTGTAATAAAATTCCAAGTTTACAGTAGGGTTTTTGGTGTAGATTTTAATTATTAGATTGGAGTATTTAATTCATAGAAAAATAATTAGAACTCTGTTTTAGTTGATTCTTGTTGCGTTGACTTTGTTTCCGTAATACCTACTGGAAAAAATTATGAAACCTTGATGAAGATCATTAGATATAATTTGGGGCTAATTAGATGGTTGGATCTCCTTTTAACCCTATGAATTGTATTAGTGACCCAAATAGATCTAAACCTATGGGAAATCAATCCTAGTAACACCCTTAACACTATTGAAACTCAATTATGCTACCTTGGTCAATTTAGAAGAACCAATCTTGCATAAAATACCATGTTGCATGAATGCATGATTATCTTTGTGACATGTTTTGAGAAAGTTGTGATCAGATCTATGTTTGTGATTCGATAGATTGTTCGGAGTGCGCTAAGGAGTGCTATTGTTTAGAGTGCTGCTCGGATCAAGGCAAGTTACACCACTTGTTCATAAAAAAATTCCCAGTTTTGATTCTATGCATGTGATCTTCAAAATTTTGTAGTATGCATGTGTAGGATGTTCTAGTAGAATTTTCCTTGGTATTATTTTGCAACTGCGATGATTTTGTAGTATGCCATGAGTAGCTCTATACTTAGGATTTTTCCTCCCAGTAGGTTACCCCTGTTTTTACTAAATATTGCTTGCTATGCTACATATACAAAGTACCGTTGGGGGGTTCGAAAGACAAAGAATTTTTCTAAGTATAAAGGCTCTCTAGAGCAAACTTTTCTCCTCAAATCCACTTCAAAATAAAACTAAGTTTTCTTCTGGGCGGAATGGTTGTCGGGACAACGAGTGAGATTTTGGTGGAGGACGGCCGCCCAGGAATCAAAGAAGTCTGCCATGTTTCAGAATTTAGAAGCTTCCATTGCAACCACAATACATCATGGGCTCTGTCTTGGCCTAGTACTTTGTGGGAAACCTCACCTGGGTACCAACATTTGGAGGTTCTTGGCATGGTTGGATCCAGAAGGTAGAGGGGCTACTAAGGGAAAGCCTCGCCATGGTCTTGTCTATAAAAAGGACTTAATCATGGATTGTGGGTAAAGTGCACAAACTCTTGAGAGTATTAATCTGATCGATCAGCCGTGTTCACGGTAACAGAACAACAATGAGCGTCTAAAGGATGGAGCCTCTGAAGGATCTTCCTCTCTCCTTTCTAAACAAAGTTTTAAAACCCCATGGCGTGAGTAATATCGCCAATGGGTGGGATTTTGGGAACTTGGTGTGTAATATCCAAGTGTTTGGTTGTTTGGACACTTGGTGCGTAATATCCTCGTGTGCCACTCGACCTTATTTTATCTAAGCGAATGTTTACAAAGTAGGGAAAATCTTCTCTTCTTCTCTATACTTAAGAAAACTAGCTTTGAGAAAATGAACTCTACAGCCTAAACTAGCCTTGCATGTAGAGATAGTCTTTTCTCTCCTTGGTGTAATTTGCCAATACATTCAAAGTATTGACCCAACTTGTTGGCTGCACGTCTTATGTGCAGAATCCAAAGATTGAAAGGTGCGTAGGGATCGCGAGTCTACACTCGACAAGCCTGGGGCGTTGATGGACTCAAGCTGCTTTTATATTTCCGCTGTTATTTGAGCTAGCTTAATGCTAAGCAAATTTGTAATAAATTTATACTCGGGATTCTTCGTGTAATAAAGACTTTGTGTTTTACATGATATTTCATCGAAGTGCTAGCTATTGATCCAGGGACTAGCATGTTAATCACAGGGACTTAGGATCTTACTTGATCCGAGGTCACTACATTACTATGTCAGATTGATTAATGGTTTTGTCTTATTGATTCTATCATGTATGTGTTGTTTGAGATCTTGCATGCTCTCCGTTGTTAGTAGCTAACTTGGCCAAGTAGTTGCTAGTGACTCCAAGAGGGGGTATTTATGCTCGATAGTGGCTTCATGCCTCTATTTAATCTAAAGGAAGTGATAGAAATCTCTAAGGTTGTAGTTGTGTTGTTGCCACTAGGGAGAAAACAACGGTCTCTTGTTCATGGAACAAGTAGATTGTTTACCTTACACACTTTTCTTAAAGAAGTTGTCTGTTGCTTGAAACTTGATACTGGAGGGGGTTCGGATGATAACCCAAAGGTGAACTAGTATTGCCCAATCAAATCTCATAGGATCGTGAATGTCTAGTATTGCATTGTTATGCCTTGCTCAGGCCTGTCAATTGCCCTGCTGTAATTTGTTTACCCAGCATGCCATTTTGTTTATCTAAGGAGAACACCTCTAGTGAACTATGGACCCCGGTCCAATCTTTACAATTGATACATCTTCCACTGTTACTATTTACTTGTTGCAAACCAGCATTACCTTCCACACCATATAGTTAATCCTTTGTTACAACAAACCGGTGAGATTGACAACCTCACTGTTCGTTGGGGCAAAGTCTTGAGTTTGTGTTACGCAGGTCTCCAAGTTGCTAGCAACACCTTTGATTCGTTTCCTTCCTCCTACTGGTTTGATAACCTCGGTTTCTTACTGAGGGAAAACTTGTTGCTATTCTCATCATACATTCCTCTTGGGGTCTCCCAACGAAGTGTTCACGCACTCATCAAGCCTTTTTCTAGCGCAGTTGCGGGGAGGCTAAGGGCGTCTTAACAAGGGGAGTCCTTCTCAACCTTTCTCTTTACTTTGTTTTTGTTTTGCTTAGTTTATTTTGCTTGGTTTTTTTGCCTTTTATTTTTATCAAAAACTCCAAAAAAATAGTTTAGTTTGGTTTGCTTTCTTTAATAAAAAAACAGAAAAAATTAGTTCCTGCTCTAGTTGCTGCTACTGTTGGATTGCTCCACTTTTGCCAAAATGAACTCTGCTGAGAAAACCAAGTTGTGTGACTTCACTAGCACAAACAACAATGATTTCCTTAGCACTCCTATTGCTCCACCTTCTCCTGATGCTACCTTTTATGAAATCAAGCCTGATTTGTTGAATCTTGTGATGAGAGAGCAATATTCTGGTGCTAGTTCTGATGATGTTGCTTCCCACCTCAATAACTCTGTTGAACTTTGTGAGATGCAAAAATATAAGGATGTAGATGGAGATATCATTAAGCTCAAGTTGTTTCCTTTCTCCTTGAGAGGAAAAGCTAAAGAATGGTTGCTATCCTTTTCTATAAATAGTATTGATTCTTGGGTTAAGTGCAAAGATGCTTTTATTGGAAAGTATTACCCTCCTGCTAAGATTATATCTATGAGAAGTGATATTATGAAATTTAAACAACTTGATAATGAACAAGTTTCTCAAGCTTGGGAAAAATGAAATCTTTGGTTAAGAATTATCCCACTCATGGACTTACTGCTTGGATGATTATCCATACTTTTTATGCAAGTTTGAACTTCTCTTCAAGAAACCTGTTGGATTCAGCTACTGGAGGTACCTTTATGACCATCATCTTGGGTGCTGCAACAAAACTCCTTGATAATATGATGCTTAATTATTCTGAATGGCACACTGAGAGAGCTCCACATGGTAAGACGGTAAATTATGTAGAAGAAACCTCCTCTTTGAGTGATAAGATTGATGTTATCATGGCTATGCTTGTTAATGGGAAAGCTCCTTTAGATCCTAATTATGTTCCCTTAGCCTCTTTGGTTGCTCAAGAAGATCAAGTTGATGTGAACTTCATTAGAAACAACAATTTCAACAACAATGCCTATAGGAATAATTTTGGTAGTAACAATAATTGTAGGCCTTATCCTCCTAATAATGGCAATACTTACGGAAACGGCTACAACAATACTAGAAGTGCCCCCTCTGTACTTGAAGTCATGCTCAAAGACTTTATTAGTAAACAAACCACTTTCAACAAGACTGTGGAGGAAAGCTTTTGAATGTTGAGAAAAATATTTCCTCTTTGTCTGAACCACAGTCCTCCTTGATTAATAAAATGGCTGCTAAACCTGAAACTTTGGAAAGTACATTTACTGCTACTCATGCCATACAAGTTACTATTGATGAAATTGTTAGACTGTTAGCCCAACTACATGCTATGTGGGAAAGAGAAGCTGGAATTGCTAGCAATAGTGTGTGCACTATCACCACCAATATGGATGCCACTAAACCACAAGAAGTCCCTATTCCTCCTACCACATTTCCTAAACCCAATGAGCCTACTACTAGTGATGCTAAGTTTGATCTTGATCTTGATGGTTGCAATATTTTTGAAGTGATAATGTTCCTACAAAAGCTTGCTAGAAGTCCTGATGCTAGTGATATGCATGTAGCTTTCACCAAACACATTACAGATGCTCTTATTAAAATTAAGGAAGAGAAGTTGAAACACAAAGGTTCTATTCCTAGGAAAGTAGAAGATAGTTGGGGACCCATTATTAATATGCAAGTGAATGACTTTGATCTCAAAGCTTCATTTGACCTTGGTTCTAGTGTCTCTATTATGCCTAGAAAGATTTGTGAAATGCTTGATTTGCCACCTTTGGAAGTTTGTTATTTGGATGTCCCACTTAATGATAATGCTAAGAAGAAACTCATGGGGAGTGTTAATGATGTTCTTATTATGATTAACAATGCTTATGTCCTTGTTGATTTCTATGTTTTGGATGTTTAATACAATGCTTATTGTCCTATTACTTTGGGAAGACCTTTTCTTAGAACGGTTGGTTCCATCATTGATATGAAATAAGGCACCATTAATATCAATTTCCATTCAAGAAAGGTATTAAACACTTCCCTATGAGGAGAGAGAATTTGCTTTTTGCTCCTCCTTTGAAAGAAAGGTTTGATGTTAATGCTTCTTCATTTGAAAACACGTGATTCTTGCTTCTTGTGCCTAACTTAAAGGCGTTAAAGAAAAGTACTTGTTAGGAGATAACCCAAAAGTTTTCTTGAGTCTTCCAAGTTATTACTTCAGTAATGACCTCTCCTTATCCTTTTTTTTTGCTTTTTGTGCCAAGAATAATGTCTAATGAGAGGGAAGTAAGATTTGGGGAGTTGCGCTCCCGAAACAGATTTTTGTGCTCCACCATAAAAATTCGCGAGGAATCTCTGTAAGTCGGATTGAGCTGATATTTTGCGAATAAATCCCCCATTCTGTTAGATAACTTTCGTTAGTTCAACATATTTTGATTTGAGTAATAGAAGGTCTTCGAAAAAATCTGTTTCTACCTGCTGGTCTGTTTTGACAGATTTCTGTCATTATTTGCATTTTCTTCTTATTGATTCCTTTTGGGTTCTTTTTGGGAAATTGAGCTTTTTGAGGGAATTGCTACAGTAGCTTGTGTTTTTATTGAAAGTTTTGTTGTTCTAAATCTAAACCCAAGGGTCTATTATCTTTTGAATACACTAATGTTGCTAATGAAGATTGTGTGAAGTTTTGTATGAAGGAAAATTTTCAGGTGTAGAGAGAGAATGAAGTAATGAGATGAAGAATGGACAAAAGATCAAGCTTGGGGATGCCACCCCGTGTCACCCCAAGAAATATTCAAGAGGTACAAGCGTCAAAGCTTGGGGATGCCCAAGGCATTCCGTTCTTCATCAATAAAAAACTCAGGTCTTTCTAGACATTTCGTTTTTATTGTTTCATGCACTGTTGTGTTGTTCTTGGAGCGTCTTAGTTTTCATTTGGTTTGCTTAGTTTGTTTAGTTTGCTTGAATAAAGTAGTTTGGACCCCTGTTCTCGCTGTGTTTTGTCAAATAAGTTGATTGTTGTTGGAAAGGAGTAGAAAGTTCTTGCTTGAATAGTGCAAGAGGATCTTGCTTTGACTGTGATTTAGACTTTAGCATGTCATGATAGATGTTTTTTTTGACCTTCTGCTTAGTAATTATTTCTGTATCATGACTTGTTCCAAACAATTGGGATTGCTTAGTGTGCCTTTAAAGAATCCTGCGTTGTTTTAACATGCAAAAGCATAGTATTGTGGTATTCTCCTTTGATGCTTTGTTTGGGTTGACTTGGCACATGCTCACACCATGTTATGACTATAACAAGTCACCGTAGCCTCTATGATCATTTAGTCCTTGACTTGTAGTACCACTCAATGCTTTGATTAGTAATGTGTTGTCGCTCTGCATGATTATGGCCATTATTGCTCTGTTAGTTGGTCACTCCCAGTCTTTTGCTAGCCTCCACTTGTATGAGTAAGCTCTACTCATGCTTCCAACTCCCAAAAACCAAGTTATTCCAAAGTGTCCACTATAAATTCCTATGCATGGCGTGTTACACCATTCCAAGTATATTCTTGTTTTCATCTATCTTACAATTAAAAAGTATTTTGTTATGTGAAAACTTATTGATTAAAGCTCTCACAAACTTCATCACACACTTTATATTTCTTGCCCCTAATAAACTTGAACCACTGTGTCATCTATGTTGTATATGCTTGCATTGTACACAGTTGATATCATGATCTTTTGTCTATGGATGTCGTCTGTGTGAAATAAAAGGGGAGCTTGTAAGTCCATGGATTTATGTATGTGTGTTAGAGAAAAGCCTCGGCCGCTAACCTAAGCCATGCCTAATCATGGTCGAAACTTGTAGCATCACCACAGTGACATCTATGAAGCATTCTTCTTACAAAAAAAGAGAGACATATTGAAAAGAGGAAAGAGAGAAAAAAGAACCATATTCCCATGGTAAATAAGAAGATTGCTGAGATGCTCATTGTCTGCTTGCCTTGTCATTTTGGTTGTGGGATAGCTCTTGTACCATGTGCAAGGGGTACCCCGTTGGCGGTTCTCTATGATACACATGTACTTACTATGACAAGAACTTACAGGTGACTAAACTTGAGTAGCATGAGGAGCGGCCCTCGTATTCAAGGGACATGAGATTGCCAACTTATACTTTGTCAAGCATATACTCCATAGTTTGTTCACTTTAACCTTAATCAATTCAAGATGCTTATGATAGGGGCAATGAGGGCTAAAATCTAACAAGTACCATAATTTTTGGAAGCTCTTTTTGAAACTTGAAATCCCTTCTTCCCTATATGAAGGGCCTTTCTTCCACTATTATATTGAGTAACCACCTTCTACCTTTAGGAACCAGTTAAGAGAGCATAGTTGCCATTCTTAGTTCTATGTGCATTGTCCCAAAACTTATTGAATTGATGCATATTGTTGATATTACTTGTTCTTGTGCTATTTGTATCTAGTCACTCTCATGAAGTTTGAAGGTGTCCTATGCATCTATTTGCTACTCCATGAGGGACAAGCTGAATGCCACTATGCTATGTTTTTTGTATGTGAAACAAACAAACGCTCTTCAATGCATGTTATTCATGATCTTTGTTTGTAGCCTTTCATGTTGAATGCATAGTTACTTTGTCTTACTGTTAGAACTCCATCTTTCATGCTCATGTTTAGAGTTCTTTGATCCCAGCTTTCAATGCCTACAAATGGTTTGATCTTGATTTTGATGGTGCATGTCACCTCAAAAATTATTATTTTTGTCACGTACCTACTCGAGGATGAGAAGGAGTTAAGCTTGGGGATGCTTGATACGTCGAAAACGTATCTATAATTTTTGATGTTCCATGCTTGTTTAGTATCTACTTTGCTTTGTTTATAGTTTGAGGTGTTTTTATATATTTTCTAGTACTAACCTATTAACAAGATGCCACAGTGCCAGTTGCCTATTTTCTTCTGTTTTTGGTTCCAGAAAGGCAGAAAATCAATATTCTCGCAATTGGACAGGACAAAAGCCAAAGTCAATATTTTACCGTGGGAAGTATGAATACGAGACGGAGGAGGGCCACCAGGGGGCTGCACCCCCTAGCCGCACGGCCAAGGTGGGCCAGTGCATGTGGTGTGCAGCCGGCCTGGCAACCCCCTGCCTCGCCTCTTCGCCTATAAGATTCCCCCGATGCCTAAACCCTAAGTACCCGATCAATATTCCATGAAACTGTTTGTAGCCGCCTCCACCATCGTCCCTAGATCGGGGGATCTGAAGCTCTTCCTGGGACCCTGCCGAAGGGTAGATCATCCCGGAGGCCTTCTTCTTCATCATGCCAGCCTCCGGTATGAAGCGTGAGTAGTTCCAATTTGTACTACGGGTCCATGTAGTAGCTAGATGGTTGTATATCCTCCTTTGTGCTTTCATGTTTAGATCTTGTGAGGTCCGTTCATGATCAAGATCTCATCTATTTGTAATCATGCATGTTGTGTTTGCGGGGATCTGATGGGTATTGAGATTACTATGTCAGATTGATTAATGGTTTTATCTTATTGATTCTATCATGTCTGTGTTGTTTGAGATCTTGCGTGCTCTCTGTTTTTAGTAGCTATCTTGACCAAGTAGTTGCTATTGACTCTAAGAGGGGGTATTTATGCTCGATAGTGGGTTAATGCCTCTATTTAATCTAAGGGAAGTGACAAAAATATCTAAGGTTGTAGATGTGTTTTTGCCACTAGGGAGAAAACAACGGTCTCTTGTTCATGGAACAAGTAGATTGTTTACCTTACACACTTTGCTTAAAGCAGTTCTCTGTTGCTTGCAACTTAATACTGGAGGGGGTTCGGACGATAACCCAAAGGTGGACTTCTAGTCATAGATGCGGTTGGATAGCGGTTTATATATCTTGTTGTATTGCCCAATCGAATCTCATAGGATCATGAATGTCTAGTATTGCATTGTTATGCCTTGCTCAGTCCTGTCAATTGCCCTGCTGTAATTTGTTTACCCATCATGCCATGTTTGTTTATCTAAGGAGAAAACCTATAGTGAACTATGGACCTCGGTCCAATCTTTACCATTGATACATCTTCCACTGTTACTGTTTACTTGCTGCAAACCACCATTACCTTCCACACCATACAGTTAATCCTTTGTTACAGCAAATCGGTGAGATTGACAACCTCACTGTTCGTTGGGGCAAAGTCTTGAGTTTGTGTCGTGCAGGTCTCCAAGTTGCTAGCAACACCTTTGAGTCGTTTCCTTCCTCCTACTGGTTCGATAACCTCGGTTTCTTACCGAGGGAAAACTTGCTACTGTGCTCATCATACCTTCCTCTGGGAGTCTCCCAACGAAGTGTTCACGCACTCATCAATATGATGCGCATTAAAGATGTTGACCCTGACACGGTCAAGTTGCGCTTATTTCCTTTCTCTCTTAGAGGAAAAACAAAAGAATGGTTGCTATGTTTTCCTAGAAATACTATTGCATCATGGGTGGAATGTACTGCTTCATTTATGACTAAATTCATTCCACCTGCAAATACTACGCAACTAAGATCTAATATTAATGTTTTTAGACAAGAAGAGCGTGAGCCACTGGCGCTTACATGGGAGAGAATGAAATAATGCATGAGAAACTGTCCCAGCCATGGGATGGAAGATGCTAATTCTCCATTTATTTTATAATGCTCTTAACCCTTTGTCTAAGTCTATTCTTGATACTGTAGCTGGAGGAACATTTATGGGTAAACAAATTACCGAAGCAAAGCACCTGCTAGAAAATATGCAAGACAACCATGCCCAATGGCATGTGGAAATATCAAACACGAAGATGGTGAACTCCGTCACACCTAAAGAAAATGATGAACTTAATTCTAAGTTGGATGAACTCATATTAGCCTTCAAAGGTAAGGAAACCCAGGTAAGAGCTACTCCCGAAAAAAATATTGAAGAAATAGACTTCATTGCTCGTAATGATTATAACTCAGCTTGGACGAAGAATTATAATCCAAATTTCTAGAAACATTATTCTAGTCATGCAGGTAACTCTAATAATAATATGGCATCGAGTAATGGTAGTCTGCAAGAAACTCTTAAATCTTTTATGGATTCACAAAATGAGCAAAATAATATCCTAGTTAAAATGACGGAGAACCATGATGCTATGCTTGGTAAATTATCTAACCAAGTTGTAAGCTTGAGGAATGATTTGCAGGCCCCCCAGGAAAGAACAAGGATTGTTGAGGCATGGCTAAGTAAGATAACCGAGAGTCAAACTCTCATTCTAGCTAAAATTGCAAGTAAAGCTGAGTCCAATCCAGTTGAAGACCTCAAGATGATAAGAATCCAAAGGGAGGAGCCTCGAGAACTTGACTATAACAATGCTCCTTCATCGAATTACACCGTTGAAGATCTTGTAAAAAGGATCGATATCAAGATTCTGGTGTAACATACCAAAAATCATGATTTGAAAAGGTTTGCATATCATTCATGCATTCATAAACAATTGGTCATTTCAAACAAGATTTAAAAATAAGAAACCATATAATGCCTATTATTTTATGCAAGAAAGGCAATGGTTCTATTTCTAGTTTCAAAGTATGAGAATGCTTTGATTTAGCTAGAAATGTTTAAAGGTTGAATGCAAAGCTTGCACAAAGATTTTCAAAACAAAATCCAAAATAAAACCATTTATATGCCTATTATATATATATTTAAATAAGGCATGGTTTTATTTTATTTTTCAATGGATTAATGTGCTTTGGAGTAAGAAGTAGTGTTTTATACACAATTATGTGCTTGGTTCACACTAAAAAAATCCAGAGAAAATTTGAAATCAAACTCATTTGAATTTAGTTTGAATTTGATTCCTGAAAATCCAAACAGAAAAAGAAAAAGGAAAAAGAAAAAAAGAAAACCAACCGCTTCCTATTTGTCCCAACACCAGATCCAACCAATCTAGCCCACCCGGCTGTTTTCCCCTCTCCCCTCTCTCACACCTGCACCCGCTCTACCCTGCTGTCTCTGCCATTGGGCCCAAGCCAGCTCAGCTTCTTCTTCCCCACCTCGCGCGTGCAGACGCGGTCGACGGCCGTTTCTCCCCCATTCACCACCGCGATTATTCCGGGCTTGATTGCCATTGATCTACCTTGTGTATCACACTTGTGGAAAGCCACCCAAGAACAAAGGGATTTGAGATACTTAGTATTTAGAAGCTTCTAGTGCAACCACATGGCATATGGGCTCTTCCTTGATCATATAGGTTGCAATAACTTAGCCAGATGGACAGTTGGTGGTAGGGTGATAGGTCGGAGCACGTCCATTTGGTCCAAGGGAAGGCTTCTGAAAGGTCTCGTCTCGATGCATGTCGAGTCTTGTGGGGAAAGTGCACCACCTCTCGAGAAGGAAAAATCTAAGTACTTAACCGTGTCCCCGGCAATGGACAATTTGAGCATCAAGACACTAAAGCTATCAAGGATATCCTCATCCCAATTTCTAAGTTAAAAACTTGTGGTTGTACAAGGGTAAAGGTTCATCAATGTCTATTGGTGGTTCCTTGGGAGTTTTTATCAAACAAAATCTTAGTGTTTTCAACTGATAGGCAAAACCTATTTTGAGCAAAGCAATCCTAAGCTACACTTAGCCAAATTCATATAGAAGTTAGAAGCTATTATTCTACTAAGGTATCACTTTCCAATACTATTCTAATGTATTGACCCACTGTGGCTGTAACTTGTGATGTTGCAGGTTTCTGATGAGGATTAGGATTATGAGTCTACACTCAACATGTTTGCCTGTGGCACATGAAGATGAAGACTTTACTTCATTTTGATTAAGTTGAACTATTGTACTAGCCTATGCCTATGGAGTTGTAAAAGACTATGTTATCTCTGGAATGACGATGTAATAATGACCTTTGTATCTGTGTAGTTCATCTTAAACTGTGGATGCTAGCATTGATCCAGGGACTAGCATTGCAATCACAGGGACCTTTGCCTTTATAAAGGTGGGGTCTTACAGATGGTATCAGAGCACTGTGTTGCCTGTAGGATTATGACCCTAGGTTGGATTAGACTAAGAAACCACTAAGGAAAAATTTCAACACTTTGCAAAGTTCTACACTTGTTTTTTCTTCTCGTAAACATTTCTAATCTTCTCTCTCATCTCTATTTGTAGATGAACTCCATAAACGAAGCCGTCAGGAAGGGAACACTCATGACCATGACTTTGAAGTGTGAGACGGAGTTCCCCAAAGCACTCAAGAACCTTATGGTTACCGTGGGGATACATGGTTCAGCTGTGTACAAAGGATTCCCTGTGATGGATGAAGGAGAAGAGTATTGGTGGGTGCAACTTCACTTGTACAAAAATAAGGAAGACAATCACAAAGAGTCAGGATTCTGCATGGTCACCAACTCTGAAATGCACACAACATTCTTTGACTCTACAAGAAATGCAACTTGGAATGCCATCAAGGAACTTGGTGATAGACTCAAGTGTAGAATGCTCAACACTCAAAATGACCTTATAGAAGAAAAGAAGCATACCCAAGACTTAGAAGCTACCAATCAACGACTAAGGGAAGACATCATAGACTTAATATGGGAGTCTTGTGATCAAGATAGACATATTGCCACTAAGGATGCCCTGATAGCTATCTTGTCTAGTGAATGAGAATTGTAACGTACCCCGTTAGTTTGACCACCATACTTGTCGTTTTTACTCACAAAAATTTGACTTGTATGTTTTATTGATAAAAGTGTGCTTGTGTTTTTATTGTCTTGTGATTTTTCCTACTTGTATTGATTCTAACCTTTCTCTATCTTATAAAATAGATGCCTAATGTTGTTATCAGCACTTCCAGGTAGTTCAAGGGAACTCGTTTCAGTTATCGTCTCGTGGAGCTCACTAGTGTGCTCAACCTTCCACTTCCTAGTATCACGACACTTCAGCTCACCAAGTTTAAGAGGAAGGACCTTTTGGGCTTCAGAGTCACACAGCCGGGACGCCAGGCAGAGCCACCCACGGAGGCTATCACCTTCAAGCTGATGCATGATGACAAGGAGAGAGGCTTAGATGTAGTCATGCAGGAGTTACTTGGACGCCTGGTTGGGAGGCACTCCAACGAGCTTAGAGGTCTCTACTTTCACCCGTTCGGGAGACGTGACGAGGAGGGTGAGGTTGTAGAGTACGATGATGCTACTAGAGAGACGATTGAGCTAGTTCATCTGTACCTTCAGGACCTAGAGGGTCTTATTAGACACCTCGACACGGAGAGGACCAACGTCATGCTTAGCAATGACGAGCTCTAGGTTCAGCTGAGGGAGAAGGACAAGCTCTTCGCGGAACAAGACGAGATCGTCAAAGAGATGGAGACTAAATTTGAGAGCCCGGACAAGAAGTTCAAGAGCCAGGAGAAAAGAGTCCAAGACAGAAACAAGAAGATCAGGGAGATGAAGGATGCGTTAGAGGCCAAGGACTTCGATCTTGAGCACCAACAGGGAGTGATTGAGAGGCTTCACTCATAGAAGAGGGCCCTCAGGGCCAAGATTGAGGCCTTGACCACTAGTGTAGAGGATTACAAGGCCGCCATGGAGAATGCACGTCTTGATCTTGTTGATGTGGAGGTCGACATGGAGGAGTAGTGTAGACTACTCGACTATCTTTCATCTATCATACTTTGATTATTGAGTCGCAATGACCATCCAACATGTGGATGGCTTGCTATGGTGTGTTTGCATTTTCAAAACCTCTTGTTATGTCGTTCAAACTTGATGTTATTTTGATCTTGGCTATTGTGATTGTTTCTATGTGTTGTATTGTGCATGTTAAGCATCTATGGGTATCACATTCTTATCCTTATTGAAACCACAGATGCCTCCCCGTCGTGCCAACCCCAACCCAAACAACAACAATAATGTCACTCCCGAGATGCAACAGTTGATGACACCACAAGCTCAACTGATGCAGATGATGACACAGTTTATGCAGAACCAGAATCAGAACAACAACAACAACAACAAGAACAACAACAACAAAAAAATCAGAATAATCCTCCAGCATTTGACATGCTCACCAGATTTCTAAGACTAAGGCCTGCAAAGTTCTCAGGAACCACTGATCCAATGGTAGCCAATGACTGGTTACGTTCAGTGAATTAGGACTTAGTCACTATTGGCTACACCGACAAGGAAAAAGTCAGGTGTGCAACGCATCTGCTCGAAAAGGACCAGCAGCAACCTGGTGGGACAACTTTCAGATCACCACTCCCCTTGAGGATGTGACTTGGGCTATTTTTGAGGATGGATTCAGTACAACTCACATCTCATCCGGAGTGATGAACTTGAAGAAAAAGGAGTTCCACAACCTGAAGCAGCATCACCGCAGTGTGGCTGATTACATTGAGGAGTTCAACAATCTGGCGCGTTATGCACCGGATGAAGTTGATACTGACGCTAAGAGGAGGGAGAAATTCCTCGAAGTACTTAATGATGAGTTGAACCTGCAGCAGTCTGTTGCCTATTTCCCAACCTATCAAACACTTTGTGACAAGGCTACCATCTTGGAAAACAAGATGAAACAGGTTGAGGGCAGGAAGAGGAAGCATAGATTTGATAAGCACAGCTCGGGATCGTCTCACAAGCATTCCCATCATGATGATAGTGGAAGTTCTGGATTCCACAAACATGGGAAATACAACAACCACCACAACAACAACCGTCACCATGATAACAAGCATCATCGCAGTCATGCCAATGACAAGTATAGGAATCACAAGAGTGGGCACAAGAGTCACCAAAGTGGGAGTGGAAGTGGAAGTCAACATGTAAAGAAAGATCTCAATCAGGTTGAATGTTTCATGTAGCGTCCCCAACCTTTAATAAGATTGAGTCCCCTGTGTTTACAATGCTAGTCCCTGGATCAATAGCTAGCATCCACAGTTTAGATGTAATATCAAGAAACAAAGGTCATATACAACTTTATAACCAGGAATAAAATAATTTTATTACATCAAACATAGCTCATTGGCTATTTACATTACATTGCAGCGGAATAACTATAGTCATGGGTCCTTCATCTTCAAAGTGCCACAGGCAGATGTTGGTTGTAGACTTTGTAATCCTAATCAATCAATCTTCACTAAAATCAATCAAACCTGCAACATTACAAGTTACAGCCACAAGGGGTCAATACATTTGAATTGTATTGGCAAGTGATACCTTAGTATATTTTAAGTGGACTATAATACTATATGCATTTGGCTGGTGGAGCTTAGGCTTGCTTTGCTCAAAATAGATTTTTCCTTAACTTTTGAAAACACTAAGTTTTTGCTTGGCACAAAACACCCAAGGCATCTATCAATCAAAGACTCCAGATCCACTCAGGGCATCTACCAATCAATGACTGAAGATCCTTTTAACCCTTGTTCACCCACAAGTTTTATTTAGAAATTGGAGTGATGAGATTCTTGAAGTTTCCATGTGTTGATGCTCAAATTGTCCTTTACCAGGGACATGGCTAAGTACTTAGGTTTTACACTCTGTAGAGGTGGTGCACTTTCCCCACAAGACTTGGTTTCCCAAGACAAGATCCTTCAGTAGCCTTTCCTTAGTCAAATGGACGCGTTCCAACCTATCATCCCATCTACCACCCACTGTCCAAAAGACTAAGTTCTAGCATCCTAAGATCATGGCAGAGCCCATATTGCCAAGTGGTTGCACTTGAAGCTTCTCAACACTTGACATCTCAAATCTCTTTGTTTCCTAGGTGGCCATCCACAAGTGAGATACACTAAGGTAAACCATAAACATGGGCCTTGTGAACCACTCAACCAAAAACCACCAAGCAAGTCCCATTCCACCTAGGAGATTCATTAACTTAGTTGTTTTGTTAAATAAAACTCAAGTCCTCAGACTTAGAATAATTTTTCCATTGTGTATATATATAAACCACCCTTGTTTTCTAGTAGCTAGGCTAAGCATGAAGGTAGTAGGAATCTTAACTTAGGAAATTTCTTCTAAGGCTTCATCTACTAGGTTTTCCCATAGCAAGGTCTATACTTAGCAAAATAAGATTCCATGCAAGTCCTACTTAGAAATATCACTAATGCATAGTGAAAATAATGGGACAAAAGATATGAAGCATCACTTGCCTTTTTGGTGGAGGGTATAGGTTCACTCCTTGATCTTGCTAGTCTCACACTTCACTACAAGTCAATCAAGCAAACACAATTCAATTCACATTCCAAACCAAAGTCAAACAAACAATTTCTCACACACAAAATAATGGGATCTAAGTCATGCATAAGCATGCAAAGGTTGGTTCTATTGTAAGGATGGTATTCACTAGGCTTCTAACTTTGTAAGTTCCAAATTGGTCATTTACCAAAATGGCAAAGTCATTTGCAAAGAGGGTCTCTATTAGATTCCTAAACTTTGTAAGATCCAAAATGGTCATTTACCAAAGTGGCAAAGTTAAAGTAATGCATGCAAGCATGCCAAGCTTTGCTTTGTTTGTAAAAGTGGTTCCTAGTGGGTCATAGACTTTTGGGTACATCTAATGGTCATTTTGCAAAGTGGCAAGGCCATTTGCAAAAGGGTCTCTCCTCAAAACCATTTTCAAAACAAAGGGTCATTTTAGGTGGTGTAGAAATATTTTACTAGGGCATTAGCCTATAGGGTTCACCCAATGAGTTGCTATTGCAAAACTTGGTGTTTGGGTCAGTAGGTTTGGTCCAAAACATTTTCTCAAAGTTTTCTTTATGAAAGCATTTTCATAAACAAAACAATGGTTTTTTAATTAGCTAGAAATGGACTAAACCAATTAATCCATTCTAAACTTTTCAAAAATCATGTTCCAAACTATGGGTTGGTTCCTAGGGTCAGTAAGGTCACAACAAACCAATTTGCAAAGGTTTTAACCTTAAAAACATTTTTAAACATTTTTTTCTAATGTTAGCAAGCACACAAAAGAATCTGCAAAGTTAAACAAGCTAACAGATACTATTTGCTAAACTAAGGGCAGGGTTGGTTGGAGCTTGTCTTGCTGATTCCAACGACATCAAATTTGTAAAATTTGGACGTGTGGATCCAAAGATACAGGGGTTTGAAGTTAGCAAGAAATTCTGTTTTCAAATCTGTTTTTAAACAGATCAACAGACACGTGTCCTAACCCTATTCGCTGATACCGATTCGGTTGGATCAAGCGTCAGGAGGCGTTGGATCTAACTCAAATCGTGCGGTCCAGAGGACATACCTCTTCGGTGTTAAGTGAACTAATCGTGAGCGCCAGATCTAGATCGAACGGTCCTGATCTAATCAACCACAAAGTGGCGGCGCTGCGGTGGCTAGCGGCGGCGGAGCGGTCGGTCGACGACGGAGGCGACGCTACAGGGGGTGAGGAAGAAAGAGGAGTAGCTCACCGGGCTCAGGGGGTCACAGCGATGCTCGGGGAGGTGTTGGCCAGGCGAGGGGCGCACGGGGCTGTCCTAGATTGCTCGCCGGAGTTCGTTCTAGCGGCGGTTGGCTCTGGTTGCTGTCGAGGACGAAGCTGCAGATCACCCGGAGGTAAACAAAACACATAGTCAGGAGCGCAAGGTCACGGCGAAGGTGTGTGCATGAACGAGAAGGCGCGGGGCGGTCTGGTTCACCTGGGAGACGTCGCCGGAGAAGAAGCAGACACGGCGGCGCTCTGTGCTTGACGAAGGCGAAGATTGGGGGCGCCCTAAGACAAACGGAAAGTGCTGTTAGGTTCGTCTGATCTTGGAGATCATCATCGTGTTCTCGGGGAGGAGAGGGTGACCGGAATCTACCTGTGGGGCTCGTCGGAGAAAGAGGCAGACGGTGGCGACGGTGGTTGTCGACGCTCTGGGTCGCTCGGGGGCAAGCTGGTGCTACGGGGATGTTCGCCAGGAGGTGTGGATCACGAGAGGATGGTCGAGGAGGCAAGGGGCGGCGAGTCTTGGCCGGAATTTCTCGGAGACGGTGGTCGGAGCTGCGGCGGTATAGAGAGAAATGGAGGCAGCCTAGGGGCAAAGGGGAGGCGGGGTTTGAGGGAAAGGGAGGAGGAGGAGCATGCGGTTAAATAGGCGTTGTCACGGCGAGGTTTAACGCAGCGTTAACGCGAATTCAAGCCGCGGCATTCAAAGCAGAAAACGGCCGGCGAAGTCTGGGGAAGACAGGGTCGCGCGGGGAAGAAGAAGGAGGTGGCGGTGGGGTCCTCTGTTCGGTGGGAAAGGAAGAAGGAACGGGGTCCACTTGCCAGTCTCTTAGCGGGTTCCTTTCGCGGTGTAGAAAATGGTTCGGGGCATGGGTGAGAGAGGTGGGGTCGTTTCGTCAGCGAGTGAGGGGAAGAGGAGTGGGTCCTGGTTGTCATTGACTCAGTGGGTCTGTTATTTGGTACGAAAAGTTTTCTTCGGGCAGTGAAAAGGCTGGACTGGTACTGGGCCTATTAGGCTGCACTATTTTTTTTTCTGTCTGCTCTCTTTTTCTTTTTCTTATTCTTTTCTGTTTTGAATTTCAATCAATTATCAATCAACAAACAAGGTTCAAACAATTCAAACAAAACACTCAACTTTACTTTGAATTTGGTTCTGTTTTTCAACATAATCCAAATCTCAAAATAAAATAATATTTTTATTCATTTTAAGATCCATTTAATAATTAAATAAAATGGATCTTTAGTTTATTAATAGTGTTTGATTTATTTAATAAAATTTCCATTTGAAATCCAATTATTTTCAAAACCAACCCAGAAGGTTTTATTTGAAAAATAAAAGAATACTTGGAAACTTATTTAAATAAATGAATAAGTTTTGGTGTTTAATTAAAATGGGAAAGCCTTTACTTAAATAAAATTGGATATTTAAATCCTTATTATTTTATTTAAATAATCCTTTACTCATTTTAATCAAGCAAAACCTTTTAATAAAAGATTTCAAAGTAGTAATAAAATACTTGGTGTTCATTTAAAATGGGAAAAGCCTTTACTTAAATAAAATTGGATATTTAAATCCTTATTATTTTATTTAAATAAAATTTTACTCATTTTATCAAAACAAAATATTTTATTACAAAAGTTTGGCCAAAATTAATTTGGCTCACCTTTTCATTTGAAAACAAAGTCTTTTATTAAAAGATCCAAAATAGTATTTCCAAAACAATTTATTTTCCTTTGATAAATGTTTATCTTTATAAATCCCTTTAGGATTATTTGATCACCAATTGGTATGGGCTTTGGTAAGGGCTTTATTAGCTTTTGGAAATTCAATTTCCTTATCTTATTATATTCACAAGATTTTGTCTATGGTTCCAAACTAAGTGAAACCAATCTCTAAGGTCTTTTCTTGATCCTTTGAGAATATTTGTTGATCAACTTTGGTATGGATCAAATCCATGGATTTGGAGATAACTTGCAAAACGATTTCCTTCCATTAGGGTTTAGGGATTTGGATTTATTTTCCAAGTGTTCAAATTTCCATATACATTCATTGAGGAATGCATTTCCCTTGATTTGGATTTTTGTTGAATTCAAACTTTAGCCAAAGTTTGTTCAAGATGGGATTTCAAGTCTCCTTTTAGAAACAAAAGTTTCTTTTCACTCTGATTTTCAACAAAATTTTATTTTGTTTATTTATTTTTCACATTACAAGATTTGGAAAATCTTGGGATGTGACAGGCTACCACCCTTAAAATAAATCTCGTCCCGAGATTTCGGGGGGCTAGGGTTACAAGCAGGTTCAAAACAACTAGGGTACTACCACCCTTAAATTTTTTCAAACTAAACTACATCTTGGCTTGCTTGGATCTTGGAAAAACTTCTTCTCGGAAAACTTCTGCATAGTGCCCTTGTTTTCCCACTTGACTCATGGGCCAAGGTTGAGATTTTCCATAGGATTGTTCAACTTTTCTGGACAATTGTTTGCATAATGTCCTGGTTCTTTGCAATTGAAACACATCACTTGGCTGATATCTTTCTTTTCCTTTGGTATCATTGCCTCTTGTTTGTTTCCTTGGTTCTTCTTCTTCTTGGGTTTCTCTAAAGCTAGGAGTGCTTCTAGTTCATGTTCTTCATAGGTTATCTCAAAGGTAGGAATGTCTACTGGTTTCTTTGACCTTCTATTTCTCCTTGGATAATTCATATGTCGCTTCTTTGGTCCTGCAAATTGGGTTGTATTGCATGGAGGTACAAGTGGAGATTTTCCTTTGTCTTCATCTTTCTTGGTAGAAATTGTTCCCTTACGGAGGTTTCCAAACATTTGATGTATTCTATCTTGCTTCATTTGTTGAACTATAGGATAGATGGGGCATTGAATAGGGACATGATTATTTCCTTCACATAGGAAGCAAGTAACTTGAGATGTGGGGCATTGGCCAACTGGATGTTCCTCTTCACAATTGGGGCGTTGGTCTCCATGCTCCTTGGAAGTGTGGTCCTTGTCTCCACAAATATTGCAAGCTTGATTTCCTTCTAAAATAACATCTTGGTCATCCTTGTTGTCATAGACTCCTTTGGAAGAGTTGTCTCTAATGTTGATCATTTGAGTAGCCATCCTTTGCAACAATTGGGATTGAGTTTCTAAAAACTTTTGCATGGTTGGGTCTAATCCATTGTTGTTGGCTAAAAGCTGAGTTGTTACTTGGCTCAACTGGGTTTGGTTTGCTAGTAGTTGTTCTCTCACGTTGACCTCTTGATTGTTGTTGTTGGTGTCATCAACCTTGATGTTGGAGTCTCTTGGAGAAGTCATCTGTTTGGGTTGGATAGGGATTAGAATAGGCAAAAGGTTTTTCTAAGGGATCAATTCTAATCACACACATCACAATTCACACAAGCAATGTGCAAGCAATCACAAACAAACACTCCACTCAAACAACAGTTTCAAGCACATACTTAGGCAACAAAATATTTTTGTTACACCACATAGGTTGGTGTGTTTGTCTTTAACTAAATATGGTGGTCCATCTACATGGTTTACTTGTGATCTTTCCATCCTTCTTGGTTGATTCTTCTTGAATGAGATCTTTGTATCCTTGGAGAAGTCATGTCTCTTGTTCACAAATCTTCAAAGGTGGTGATGGCTTCTTCTAAGTTGTGTTTCCCTAGTCTTCAAGTCTTGAGCAAAATTTCTTGTCTCACTTGTAGTCCTTAGTGTCATCCAAGTTGGAAGTCCTTGGTGAAAATGCTGAAGATGTTGAAGTCATTAGAGTTGAAAGTGTTGAAGAAGTCCTTTGCACATAGTGTAGTCTTTGGTCATGGGGTAGGCTTTTCCATCAAGTTTTGAAGTAGAAGATAAGTAGAGTTGAAACCAAAAAATTATTGAGGAAAGAGTTTACAAGATTTGTTTTTGTAAATAAGTTTTGGAATAAGACAATTCCTATTTTTCTAAGGGTTTTTGTCCAATCCTAGGGTTACAAATCCTACAGGCAACACAATGCTCTGATACCATCTGTAGCGTCCCCAACCTTTAATAAGATTGAGTCCCCTGTGTTTACAATGCTAGTCCCTGGATCAATAGCTAGCATCCACAGTTTAGATGTAATATCAAGAAACAAAGGTCATATACAACTTTATAACCAGGAATAAAATAATTTTATTACATCAAACATAGCTCATTGGCTATTTACATTACATTGCAGCGGAATAACTATAGTCATGGGTCCTTCATCTTCAAAGTGCCACAGGCACATGTTGGTTGTAGACTTTGTAATCCTAATCAATCAATCTTCACTAAAATCAATCAAACCTGCAACATTACAAGTTACAGCCACAAGGGGTCAATACATTTGAATTGTATTGGCAAGTGATACCTTAGTATATTTTAAGTGGACTATAATACTATATGCATTTGGCTGGTGGAGCTTAGGCTTGCTTTGCTCAAAATAGATTTTTCCTTAACTTTTGAAAACACTAAGTTTTTGCTTGGCACAAAACACCCAAGGCATCTATCAATCAAAGACTCCAGATCCACTCAGGGCATCTACCAATCAATGACTGAAGATCCTTTTAACCCTTGTTCACCCACAAGTTTTATTTAGAAATTGGAGTGATGAGATTCTTGAAGTTTCCATGTGTTGATGCTCAAATTGTCCTTTACCAGGGACATGGCTAAGTACTTAGGTTTTACACTCTGTAGAGGTGGTGCACTTTCCCCACAAGACTTGGTTTCCCAAGACAAGATCCTTCAGTAGCCTTTCCTTAGTCAAATGGACGCGTTCCAACCAATCATCCCATCTACCACCCACTGTCCAAAAGACTAAGTTCTAGCATCCTAAGATCATGGCAAAGCCCATATTGCCAAGTGGTTGCACTTGAAGCTTCTCAACATTTGACATCTCAAATCTCTTTGTTTCCTGGGTGGCCATCCACAAGTGAGATACACTAAGGTAAACCATAAACATGGGCCTTGTGAACCACTCAACCAAAAACCACCAAGCAAGTCCCATTCCACCCAGGAGATTCATTAACTTAGTTGTTTTGTTAAATAAAACTCAAGTCCTCAGACTTAGAATAATTTTTCCATTGTGTATATATATAAACCACCCTTGTTTTCTAGTAGCTAGGCTAAGCATGAAGGTAGTAGGAATCTTAACTTAGGAAATTTCTTCTAAGGCTTCATCTACTAGGTTTTCCCATAGCAAGGTCTATACTTAGCAAAATAAGATTCCATGCAAGTCCTATTGAGAAATATCACTAATGCATAGTGAAAATAATGGGACAAAAGATATGAAGCATCACTTGCCTTTTTGGTAGAGGGTATAGGTTCACTCCTTGATCTTGCTAGTCTCACACTTCACTACAAGTCAATCAAGCAAACACAATTCAATTCACATTCCAAACCAAAGTCAAACAAACAATTTCTCACACACAAAGTAATGGGATCTAAGTCATGCATAAGCATGCAAAGGTTGGTTCTATTGTAAGGATGGTCTTCACTAGGCTTCTAACTTTGTAAGTTCCAAATTGGTCATTTACCAAAATGGCAAAGTCATTTGCAAAGAGGGTCTCTATTAGATTCCTAAACTTTGTAAGATCCAAAATGGTCATTTACCAAAGTGGCAAAGTTAAAGTAATGCATGCAAGCATGGCAAGCTTTGCTTTGTGTGTAAAAGTGGTTCCTAGTGGGTCATAGACTTTTGGGTACATCTAATGGTCATTTTGCAAAGTGGCAAGGCCATTTGCAAAAGGGTCTCTCCTCAAAACCATTTTCAAAACAAAGGGTCATTTTAGGTGGTGTAGAAATAATTTACTAGGGCATTAGCCTATAGGGTTCACCCAATGAGTTGCTATTGCAAAACTTGGTGTTTGGGTCAGTAGGTTTGGTCCAAAACATTTTCTCAAAGTTTTCTTTATGAAAGCATTTTCATAAACAAAACAATGGTTTTTTAATTAGCTAGAAATGGACTAAACCAATTAATCCATTCTAAACTTTTCAAAAATCATTTTCCAAACTATGGGTTGCTTCCTAGGGTCAGTAAGGTCACAACAAACCAATTTGCAAAGGTTTTAACCTTAAAAAAAAATTTAAACATTTTTTTCTAATGTTAGCAAGCACACAAAAGAATCTGCAAAGTTAAACAAGCTAACAGATACTATTTGCTAAACTAAGGGCAGGGTTGGTTGGAGCTTTTCTTGCTGATTCCAACGACATCAAATTTGTAAAATTTGGACGTGTGGATCCAAAGATACAGGGGTTTGAAGTTAGCAAGAAATTCTGTTTTCAAATCTGTTTTTAAACAGATCAACAGACACGTGTCCTAACCCTATTCGCTGATACCGATTCGGTTGGATCAAGCGTCGGGAGGCGTTGGATCTAACTCAAATCGTGCGGTCCAGAGGACATACCTCTTCGGTGTTAAGTGAACTAATCGTGAGCGCCAGATCTAGATCGAACGGTCCTGATCTAATCAACAACAAAGTGGCGGCGCTGCGGTGGCTAGCGGCGGCGGAGCGGTCGGTCGACGACGGAGGCGACGCTACAGGGGGTGAGGAAGAAAGAGGAGTAGCTCACCGGGCTCAGGGGGTCACGGGGATGCTCGGGGAGGTGTTGGCCAGGCGAGGGGCGCACGGGGCTGTCCTAGATTGCTCGCCGGAGTTCGTTCTAGCGGCGGTTGGCTCTGGTTGCTGTCAAGGACGAAGCTGCAGATCACCCGGAGGTAAACAAAACACATAGTCAGGAGCGCAAGGTCACGGCGAAGGTGTGTGCATGAACGAGAAGGCGCGGGGCGGTCTGGTTCACCTGGGAGACGTCGCCGGAGAAGAAGCAGACACGGCGGCGCTCTGTGCTTGACGAAGGCGAAGATTGGGGGCGCCCTAAGACAAACGGAAAGTGCTGTTACGTTCGTATGAGCTTGGAGATCATCATCGTGTTCTCGGGGAGGAGAGGGGTGACCGGAATCTACCTGTGGGGCTCGTCGGAGAAAGAGGCAGACGGTGGCGACGGTGGTCGAGGTGGTTGTCGACGCTCTGGGTCGCTCGGGGGCAAGCTGGTGCTACGGGGATGATCGCCAGGAGGTGTGGATCACGAGAGGATGGTCGAGGAGGCAAGGGGCGACGAGTCTTGGCCGGAATTGCTCGGAGACGGTGGTCGGATCTGCGGCGGTACAGAGAGAAATGGAGGCAGCCTAGGGGCAAAGGGGAGGCGGGGTTTGAGGGAAAGGGAGGAGGAGGAGCATGCGGTTAAATAGGCGTTGTCACGGCGAGGTTTAACGCAGCGTTAACGCGAATTCAAGCCGCGGCATTCAAAGCAGAAAACGGCCGGCGAAGTCTAGGGAAGACAGGGTCGCGCGGGGAAGAAGAAGGAGGTGGCGGTGGGGTCCTCTGTTCAGTGGGAAAGGAAGAAGGAACGGGGTCCACTTGCCAGTCTCTTAGCGGGTTCCTTTCGCGGTGTAGAAAACGGTTCGGGGCGTGGGTGAGAGAGGTGGGGTCGTTTCGTCAGCGAGTGAGGGGAAGAGGAGTGGGTCCTGGTTGTCATTGACTCAGTGGGTCTGTTATTTGGTACGAAAAGTTTTCTTCGGGCAGTGAAAAGGCTGGACTGGTACTGGGCCTATTAGGCTGCACTATTTTTTTTTTCTGTCTGCTCTCTTTTTCTTTTTCTAATTCTTTTCTGTTTTGAATTTCAATCAATTTTCAATCAACAAACAAGGTTCAAACAATTCAAACAAAACACTCAACTTTACTTTGAATTTGGTTCTGTTTTTCAACATAATCCAAATCTCAAAATAAAATAATATTTTTATTCATTTTAAGATCCATTTAATAATTAAAGAAAATGTATCTTTAGTTTATTAATAGTGTTTGATTTATTTAATAAAATTTCCATTTGAAATCCAATTATTTTCAAAACCAAACCAGAAGGTTTTATTTGAAAAATAAAAGAATACTTGGAAACTTATTTAAATAAATGAATAAGTTTTGGTGTTTAATTAAAATGGGAAAGCCTTTACTTAAATAAAATTGGATATTTAAATCCTTATTATTTTATTTAAATAATCCTTTACTCATTTTAATCAAGCAAAACCTTTTAATAAAAGATTTCAAAGTAGTAATAAAATATTTGGTGTTCATTTAAAATGGGAAAAGCCTTTACTTAAATAAAATTGGATATTTAAATCCTTATTATTTTATTTAAATAAACTTTTACTCATTTTATCAAAACAAAATATTTTATTACAAAAGTTTGGCCAAAATTAATTTGGCTCACCTTTTCATTTGAAAACAAAGTCTTTTATTAAAAGATCCAAAATAGTATTTCCAAAACAATTTATTTTCCTTTGATAAATGTTTATCTTTATAAATCCCTTTAGGATTATTTGATCACCAATTGGTATGGGCTTTGGTAAGGGCTTTATTAGATTTTGGAAATTCAATTTCCTTATCTTATTATATTCACAAGATTTTGTCTATGGTTCCAAACTAAGTGAAACCAATCTGTAAGGTCTTTTCTTGATCCTTTGAGAATATTTGTTGATCAACTTTGGTATGGATCAAATCCATGGATTTGGAGATAACTTGGAAAACGATTTCCTTCCATTAGGGTTTAGGGATTTGGATTTATTTTCCAAGTGTTCAAATTTCTAGATACATTCATTGAGGAATGCATTTCCCTTGATTTGGATTTTTGTTGAATTCAAACTTTAGCCAAAGTTTGTTCAAGATGGGATTTCAAGTCTCCTTTTAGAAACAAAAGTTTCTTTTCACTCTGATTTTCAACAAAATTTTATTTTGTTTATTTATTTTTCACATTACAAGATTTGGAAAATCTTGGGATGTGACATTTCAAGTGTAAGAAGATGGGGTACTATGCTAATGAGTTCCCAGAAAAGAAAGTTGAAGGAACCAACAAGCCCAATCCCTTCCAAAAGGGACAAGTGAACCACATCAATGTGGAAGAAATATATGAAGAATCTGATGCTGTGGCTGGTAAGTTTAAGCTAAATTCTATTCCAGCACTTGTTCTTTTTGATACTAGTGCATCGCATTCATTCATATAAAGAGCATTTGTTGATAAAAATGGATTTCCAACTGAAAATATTGGGTGTCCTATAAAAGTAAGATCTCGCGGTGGAGATATGATAGCGAGCCTTGGATGTCGTGGTCTAGTGATAGAGTTCAGGAAGCATAATTTTCTAGTTAGTATGATAATCCTGGATTCCCAAGGATTGGATGTTATTCTGGGCATGGATTGGATGACCAAATATGAAGGAGTACTAGATTGTGCAAATCATACTGTCACACTCACAACCCCGGATAATAAAAGGATAAGATTCAAGTCTAACTTTGAATCAAAAGGGAGTAAGCTGAATTCTCATAAGGGGTTAGCATAGATAGTGTGCTAATTGTGCGAGAGTATCCGGATGTGTTTCCGAAGGAATTGCCTGGAATGCCACCAGATAGAGATGTTGAGTTTCTGATTGACTTGCTACCAGGATCTGGACCAATAGCAAAGAGACGTTACAATATGTCAGTTGATGAGTTGAAAGAATTCAAGAAACAACTTGGAGAACAGTTGCAGAAAGGATTTATTCAACCTAGTTCTTCATCTTGGGGTGCACCAGTTTTGTTTGTTGAAAATAAAGATAGAAGTCAAAGGTTATGCATAGATTACCGTTCACTCAATGAGGTAACTATCAAGAACAAATATCCTTTGCCTAGGATCAATGATTTGTTTGATCAGTTAGAAGGAGCCCGTGTGTTCTCAAAGATTGATCTCCGATCAGGATATTTCCAGCTTAAGATTAGAGAGAAATACATACCTAAGACTACTTTCACCACTAGGTATGGATTGTATGAATACACGGTGATGCCATTTGGTTTGACAAATGCACAAGCCTACTTCATGAATATGATGGACAAGGTGTTCATGGAATTTATTGAGACATTTGTTGTCATTTTCATCGATGACATTTTGATCTACTCCAAGAGCAATGAAGAGCATGAAGAGCATTTGCGTATGATACTTGAGAAGCTTAGGGAGCATAAGCTGTAGGCCAAATTCAGCAAGTGTGAATTCTGGCTGAATGAAGTCGGATTTCTCGGACATATTGTGTCAGGACATGGCGTAGCGGTTGATCCTGCAAAAGTGACAGCTGTAGCTGAGTGGGAATCTCCTAAGTCTGTGAAAGAAGTTCGTAGTTTCCTTGGCTTGGCAGGATACTATAGAAGATTCATTGAGAATTTCTCAGAGGTAGCTAAGCCAATGACGGAGTTACTTAAGAAAGATAAGAAATTCGATTGGACTGAAGGATGTGAACTTAGTTTCCAAGAGTTGAAGAAGAGACTAGTGACAGCACCAGTCTTATGTCTGCCAGATTTGGAGAAAGATTTCCAAGTATATTGTGATGCATCTCACTAAGGATTAGGGGCAGTTTTGATGCAAGAAGGGGAAGTTGTGGCTTATGCCTCGAGACAACTCAAAACTCATGAAGTGAATTATCCTACTCATGATTTGGAGTTAGCCTCTGTTGTCCATGCACTCAAAACATGGAGACATTATATTTTGGGAAAACGTTGTGAAGTGTTCACAGATCACAAGAGTCTGAAATATATCTTCACTCAGAAGGAAATCAATATGAGACAAAGAAGATGGATAGAACTCATCAAGGACTATGACTTGAGTTTGCAATACCACCCCGGTAAAGCAAATGTTGTAACAGATGCATTAAGCCGTAAAGTTTATGTGAATGGCCTCACTAAGGGAGAATTACCAGATGATCTGTGTGCCCAATTCAAAGATCTCAGATTGGAGATAGTGCCTGAGGGACATCTCATGTCATTTGATGATCAACCCACATTGTTGGACAGGATCAGGGAAGCCCAAAAGATAGACAACGAAATTGAAGAGATTAAGGGAAAAATTAGCAAAGGGAAATATAAAGGATTCCATGAATACAAACAGGGTACTTTACGGTATGGAAAACATATATGCATTCCGCAAGATCCGGAGCTTCGGAAACTGATTTTACAAGAAGCACACAACTCACCATATTCCATTCATCCGGGTAACACCAAAATGTACATGGATGTGAAGGAAAGATTTTGGTGGAATAATCTCAAGAAAGACATCGCAGAACATATCTCAAGCGGAACATCAGAAACTAGCACGATTGTTACAACCACTACATATTCCTGATTGGAAGTGGGACAAGATTGGCATGGATTTCATCACTGGACTGCCAAGGACTAGATCAGCATATGATTCTATTTGGTTCGTGGTAGATCGCCTAACTAAAGTGGCTCATTTCATACCCGTGAAGACAACCTATACAAGTGCTAAGTTAGCCATGATATATATGAATAGGATTGTGTGTCTGCATGGAGTACCCAAGATTATTGTGTCGGATAGAGGAACTCAATTCACTTCGCATTTTTGGTGACAACTGCTTGAGTCATTGGGAACGAGATTAGAATTCAGCACTGCTTTTCATCCTCAAAGTGATGGACAGACAGAAAGGACCAACCAAATTCTGGAGGATATGTTGAGGGCATGTGCCCTAGACTATGGTGCTAGTTGGGATGAAAGTCTGCCTTACGCAGAATTCTCTTACAGTAACAGCTACCAAGCCAGTATTGAGATGTCACCATTTGAATTTCTCTATGGAAGAAAGTGTACTACACCATTGCTATGGAGTGGTGTCGAAGAAAGAATTTTTTTGGGCCAGAACTAATCAAGGAAGCTGAAGAGAAAGTCAATTTGGTAAAGGACAGATTGAAAATAGCATAGTCCCAACAGAAGAGCTACGCATATCCAAAGCGTAGAGAAGTCACCTATGAGTTAGGTGATAGAGCTTATCTTAGAAACTCACCACTTCGTGGAGTGAAGAGATTTGGAGTCAAAGGAAAATTGGCACCAATGTATGTTGGACCATTCAAGATTTTGAGTCACAAAGGAGAAGTGGCTTATGAAATTGAATTGCCTGAATCACTGTCTGCCATCCATAATGTGTTTCACGTAAGTCAGTTGAAGAAATACCATCCGGGGATGGAAGAGACTTCATTGAAGGATACTATACCATTGTAAGAGGTTCAGTTGGAAAGTAATCTCACTTATGAAGAGAAAGCTATCAAGATTCTTGAAACTGCAGAAAGAGTCACTCGTACCAAGACCATCAAGTTTTGCAAAGTTCAGTGGAATCATCATTCCGAAGAGGACGCAACTTGGGAAAGAGAAGATGACCTTCGGAAATATCACCCTCACCTATTTGCTAGCCAATCCGAATCTCGAGGGCGAGATTCACCTTAAGAGGGTTATATTTGTACCATCCCAAAAATCATGATTTGAAAAGGTTTGCATATCATTCATGCATTCATAAACTTATTGGTAATTTCAAACAAGATTTCAAAATAAGAAACCATATAATGCCTATTATTTTATGCAAGAAAGGCAATGGTTTTATTTCTACTTTCAAAGTATGAGAATGCTTTGATTTTGCCAGAAATATTTAAAGGTTGAATGCAAAGCTTGCACAAAGATTTTCAAAACAAAATCCAAAATAAAACCATTTATATGCCTATTATATATATTTAAATAAGGCATGGTTTTATTTTATTTTTCAATGGGTCAAAGTGCTTTGGAGTAGGCAGTAGTGTTTTATACACAATTATGTGCTTGGTTCACACTACAAAAATCCAGAGAAAATTTGAAATCAAACTCATTTTAATTTAGTTTGAATTTGATTCTTGAAAATCCAAACAGAAAAAGAAAAAGCAAAAACAAAAAAAAAAAAACTGCTACCTATTTGGCCCAACACCAGATCCAACCCATCTATCCCACCTGGCTGTTTTCCCCTCTCCCCTATATCTCACCCGCACCCGCTCTACCCTGCTGTCGTTACCACTGGGCCCAAGCTAGCTCATCTTCTTCTTCCCTACCCCGCGCGTGCAGACGCGGTCGACGGCCGTTTCTCCCCCATTCACCGCCGCGATTATTCCAGGATTAATTGCCATTGATTCGCCGCGAGATCTCCTTCCCCGCTCAGGCTATTTAAGCCTCTCTGTACCGCGGACATTTCCCCCCAACTTTCCTCGCCAGAACGCCACCAGGCTGCTAGAATTTGCACCTGCGACGCTGCTGCCCGACCAAATCCGGTGAGCTATTACGGCCAACTCCAACCGTCCCTGGCCCTCTGTTGCATACTGAAGTGATCCCCTTTCTCGTACGCTTCACCTCATGCCTTTAGTTTGTCTGCTCGTGGCCTAGGTCGTCGTCTTCGTCGAGCTCCGCGAACGACAGAAGCGTCGCTCAACTCCGGTGAAGAATCACGGCAAAATACGGCCGCCCCTTGATCCCTAAATCATACCACTAAGTCTGCCATGTCTCTACGCATCTCCTAATGCCACTGGTTCATCTTATCTCGCCGCATAACATCGCCTTCGTCTCGGGCAGTAGGCATCAGACGCAAACGCGAACTTCGTCGAGGTCCTCCGGCCACCACAGCACGCCCCCGCCCACGTCAAGCACACCTTGAGCTTCAGCATGACCTCGTGAGTCTGGTAAGAAACTCCACAGCCCCCAGCCCCTTTGGGATTCGCCGGTACATCGCAGTCAGAGCGTCGCCGCCGCGCAGTCACCGCCAGCGCCGCCAAGTTTTGGTCGAGTGAGCCAATGCCGTTAGATCCAGATTGTAGGGCATAAATTAGATTGGATCGAATCTTTTTATTTGAATTCAATGTGTTGGATCTGATTAGATCCAACGGTGCAGAAGCCTGATCCCGTGCGAAACGGTACCGCCCAATCAGAGCATGCCACGTGTGATTGCTCTGTTTAAAAAAATCTTGAAAAGATTTTTGAATGATTAAACTTGTGCAATTCATAACTTTTGATCTGTTTATCCAAAAAATGCAAATAATATATCAATGGATTCACAATAATAAATACTACACTACTTTGGACTTGGTTTTGTATTTTGTTTCTGTTAAAATGGTATTTTATGCAGAGACATTTGTAAGCCTATTTTGAGCATATAAATTATTTAGAAAATGTTTTAATGACTAAATTGAGTTTATTTAGTATATAAATGTTTCGTTTAGTGTTTATTATTGTTTACTTGTCTTGTTTGGTTTGAAAAAAATCATCACATGGCATTTAGATGCATTCATATATTTTTGCTTGATTAATTTGAATGTAAATTGGTGCTATCATTTTATGTGTGTAGATTTTGGTTCTAGTGGTGATTGGGATTGTGAGGATTGTTGCTACTCCCCCAACTAACAAGGCAAGTGGTGCTTCATATTTGTGTCCCAATATTTTGACTATGCACTATTGATATTTTGTATAGGGCTTGCATGATATTTTCCTAAGTATCTATATGCTATGCTATGGGAAATCCTAGTAGTTGTAGTCTTGCTAGAATTTTCTCTAAGTTAAGATACCTGTTATATTGCCATGCTTATCCTAGATAGTAGTAAACAAGGGTGGATTATATACATGCTATGGAAAATGTTGCTAAGTCTTTGACTTGTCTTTTTTATTAATAAAAACAACTAAGTGAATGAATCACCTAGGTGGAATGGTATGTTTGGTTTATGTTGAGTGGTTACACAAGGCCCATATCTATGGTCTACCTTGTGTATCACACTTGTGGAAAGCCACCCAGGAACAAAGGGATTTGAGATACTTAGTGTTTAGAAGCTTCTAGCGCAACCACATGGCAAATGGGCTCTGCCTTGATCATATAGGTTGCAATAACTTAGCCAGATGGACAGTTGGTGGTAGGGTGATAGGTTGGAGCACGTCCATTTGGTCCAAGGGAAGGCTTCTGAAAGGTCTCGTCTCGACGCATGTCGAGCCTTGTGGGGAAAGTGCACCACCTCTCGAGAAGGAAAAATCTAAGTACTTAGCCGTGTCCCCGGAAATGGACAATTTGAGCATCAATACACTGAAGCTATCAAGGATCTCCTCATCCCAAATTCTAAGTTAAAAACTTGTGGTTGTACAATGGTAAAGGTTCACCAATGTCTATTGGTGGTTCCTTGGGAGTTTTTGTCAAACAAAAACTTAGTGTTTTCAACTAATAGGCAAAACCTATTTTGAGCAAAGCAAGCCTAAGACACACTTAGCCAAATTCATATAGAAGTTAGAAGCTATTATTCTACTAAGGTATCACTTTCTAATACTATTCCAATGTATTGACCCACTGTGGATGTAACTTGTGATGTTGCAGGTTACTCTGATGAGGAATAGGGTTATGAGTCTACACTCAACATGTTTGCCTGTGGCACATGAAGATGAAGACTTTACTTTATTTTGATTAAGGTGAACTCTTGTACTAGCCTATGGCTATGGAGTTGTAAAAGACTATGTTATCTCTGGAATGACGATGTAATAATGACCTTTGTATCTGTGTACTTCATCTTAAAATGTGGATGCTCGCATTGATCGAGGGACTAGCATTGCAATCACAGGGACCTTTGCCTTTATAAAGGTGGGTTCTTACATCCGGTAAGTTAAGGAAATGAGGAAGCCATGTATCAAAACTTCATTAATCAAGTAGCAATAAAGGTACGTGAGCTTGAGGAAGAGTATAAGAAAATTGCTGAAAATTACCTGTTAAGCTTGATGATATATTTGAGCCTACCAGGACTAATGAGATAGCAGCACTTTGTGATTTAGGTACAAGTGTTTCAACAATTCCAAAGAGTCTTTTTAATAAGTTGAATCTTGGCTCTTTTGAAATCACCGAGTTAAAATTACATCTAGTAGATTCTACCTACAAACAAGTAGTAGGATTTAAAGAGAATACTTTAGTATACATTAAAGGTTGTCCTACTCTTATTGATTTTGTTATTGTTGATATGCGTGAAGATGCTACTGCTCCTATCATATTAGGTCGTCCTTTCTTAAGAACTATAAAGGCTTTGATTAATCTGCATGAAGGGAACGTGAAGCTCTAATTGCCTTCGCGGGATCCTTTTTTTATTCATTTTCCCAAGAAAAAGAAAGCCAAGCAAGATGAGAAGGAGGCCATCACTTTGAAGGCCAACTATTTTGGAGTGGTTGTTCCACTCGTCTGGCCTAATTGACCAACATCAAGTTCAAGCTATCTGACCATAAAATAGTGCTCCATGGGACGCATACCATGTGAAATAAATGGTTTCAGTAAAGTTTTTAGTTTAAGTTTTATGTTGAATAAAGAGTGCTAGAAAACTCCAACGAGAATGAGAGATTCAGTGGTACTAAATTTCCTGTTTTATACATGCTAATGTTGGTCGACAATTTAGTCTGTCATTTTTTTGTCAAAATATGGTGTTTCGCTAAGTTTCAGTCTAAAAAGTAATTCTTGAAGAAATAATTTTTTTATGACTACAGTATCTTTAACGACCAACTATACGGCGGGAATAAAAATTCCAGCCGTATAGTTCCGGCCATATAGTTATTTTGAGCCATCAACATTTTTTCTGCTCTAGATATAGAAGGTTCAATGACCAACTATACGGCGGGACCATTTTGGTCCGGTCGTATAGTTGCGCCCGTATAGATATAGCCGCCAGGAAAGAAACCCTAGAAACCCGAGTTTTTGTCGTCAGACCAACTATACGGCGGGAAAAAATTGTTCCGGCCATATAGTTGCAACCGTATAGTTGTGTCCGACCACTTAAACGTACGGGAAGGTACCCAAAACACCAAAACTTCAATCCTTTTTCTCTCTTCACCTCCAAACTCTCTCAAAACCTCAAGGGATCTTCAGCTCTAATCAATTTTGTTCGATTTCCTCACACAAGTGATCTATGGTATGTTTCTCCTCCGATCCTCCAATTACATTTTGCAAATTCATCTCTAATCTATTTTCATTATCAATCTAGGGTGAGACCTTCTTTTAACTAATTGCCATGATTCTCTTGCCTAGATTATTATGTTGAGGAGATTCTTTACTGTGCTATGATGAGGAATATGCTATGCTTATTATTTTTCGATCAAAAAGTTTTATTTTTGTATTTATTATTTATTTTAGAAGATGAACACCATGAGCCAAAGCGTGCTTGTGCCTCTGCGAGTTCTTCCCAGGCCAGTGCTGCAGCCTAGGACCGCATGTGGATACGGTTTAGGAATGAGCTCCAACGTGATCACTTCAACAAGATCAATAACCGAGAAGTGAAGGCAACCAAGTGGGCTTGTCCCGTCATATTGAACCAACTCGGTATTTCTAATGACTTCAATTTACTTTGCAATAGGGTTGGCCTGCAAAATTTTGTATTCATGATATGCTTACTTATAGTCGGTTAACTCTTGAATTTTTAAGTTCATTGCAAAGCACCATTAAAACATGGCAAGGAGAGGACACTATTTATTTCCGACTTATGAACCACAATTATACATTAACACTTGATGAATGGTGTAATTGCCTTAGTTTACCAAACAATGATGCTAATACCTTGTGTGCATCTTATATCGACATGAACCCTTCCCTAGATCACTATTATAATAGAATGAGTTTCACTTCTAGAGTCAATAGGTGGAGAATATTCAGATTCCTGCTATTCACTATTTTTTGTGTGTTATAGCTAACACCTTGCAGGCACGTAATGTGGTTACAAGACTAAATGAAGAGGACATCCTGGTCCTCGCAGAAGCTGCTTTTAATAACAACTTGTCACTCAACTTGGGCTCAATTCTTGTGTGCTATTTGGAGCACAAGTCTTCCCAAAGCCAAGGACCCCTCACAGGTGGAGGTGTCATCACCATGCTTTCCATTGCCCTAGGCATCGACCTAGGTGAGTTGCAACCAGTTCTAGGTGAGCGACGTGTTGGTTTATCTACTTGAAAATCTTGTGAAATGCTCAGTAGGAGAGGTGGTGTTTATTACTTGCATGTTACATGAGCTGGGATTCTCTACCCAGCTCCTTTGCCTAATGGTCTCTTCTCTATCAAGGAGGGACGTTTGCTATATGATGTGCAGGTTAAACAACATTAACCCGAGGAGGAGGTTCCTGATGAGGATGAGGACCAAGAAGAGGAGCAAGAAGTTCCTTATCAAGGGGAGAAGCCACTGAACCCCGGTTCGCTACATATCAAGACTTCCATGAACTTGGAGGGACTATGGTGGGGACGAATAATCTCGCCCCGAACCTCCGAGAAACCACAAGTAACTTATCAACTCAATTTGCAGACTGGAGTTATAACTTTTTCCCACCACCTCAATGATTTGAAGGGCCTGCAAAGGCCTAAGCTTTGGGAGGTTTTCTATTGATTTTTATTTTGGCATTCATTTGATTTATTCTATTTCGAGGCAATGCTTTTTATTTGAGTTTATAAGCACTCGTGTTGGCTTCTCCAACAGTTTATCTTTAGTTATTTTATTTTTTTCGAGATTTTCAAGCCAAGCTTTGCCGCCAAGTTTCTATTCTTTAATTCCCCTTCTCAAAAGCAAGAAAAAGATTTCTCCATTTATCTTTATTTTCCCTCTTTCTTTTCTTTTCACCTCGAGGTTCTCATGTATTTGTAGGAGAGTGATAGATTTCGAGTTTCCAAGAAACAAATCAAAAGGGAAGTGAGAAGTGGAACCAAACATGAGATGTATGCCTTATGACTCCCCACTTTTGAAGTTTGAGAAACCCATGCTATTTAGTAGTAAATATTAAGATATTATATTGGTGGAGTGAGTATCTATATTGTAGTAAAAAGTTATTTGCATGGGTATTTAGTTGAGTACGTCTTGTTCCAGCTCTTGTAGTTAAGCAAGTCTTGGCTAAAAATATGCTAAACAATTGAAATAAGAAAAAGTCTCACAATTGAAGGCTTGGGTGTTGTAGTGTTTAGTATTGAAATCTTATTCTTAGAGACACTCAACACCATAGAAAATAATGATTGACTTGATATCTCTCTTTGAAAGGATTTGTTCAATTGAATTAATGTTTAGCGGTATTTGTGAGCATGCCAAAGTTTGACTTGTGAATCATAAGAATGATATAGCTTTATGCGTGTCAAACTTCATGGGATGCCAACAACTCCGCTAGCCTACGAATGATCATTATGGAGGAAACTCCTAGATTTCTGATATGGGTTGATTAAACATATGTAGCAGCAATGCTATAATGTGTAAGATTCTTGGCTATCCCAGGTAGTTTTAACATAATGGAATCACTCCTCTGGCTGATATGAGTAATCATTATGCAAAAGGAACAAAAACCTTAGTGATGCCACGAGTGTCCATCACAGCCCGATAAACCAATGAAATTTTTTGGCATGATCTCAATTACTTAAAAATTAAAATTCTTTAAGGACAATGAATAAAAAAGTAGTGCTTGAAAAGTCATCATTTACTGATGTGGGAGAATTGAGATACTTTAGTGTATATGCTTTTCATGACAAACTCTCACACTCTTAATTTTACATTATTATACTTTATTGTTCAAAGGAAATCTTATGATTTGATTACATGACATGGAATAAAGTTTACTCATTTGAATCATCCATGCTTACAATAATTTTGCTGTGTTATAAGGATTCATGAAAACCGTATGATATGATTGCCATTACTCTATATATGCTGAAGTTTTTCAGATTAATAAAGTGGAGGAAACATGAGACTACCAATCGTGAGTAAGATCATCATCTCGTTATTTCATTTTAAATGCTAAGTTCCTTTTTGATTTTGGTTTTCTTGCTCGAGGACGATCAAGTTTAAGCTTGGCGAGGTTGATGGCTGTGAAATATAGACATCCACACTCACATGTAAACTGGATATTATTCATATATTTGATGAGATATCTCTCTAAACCCTGCCATTAATGCCTAATGATCAAAGGGGTATGCAATAATTTCTTTCTATTTTTCCCTACGTAGATAATGACCGTTGATGATGGGAAGCACTACATTAAATTCAAAGATATGACATTTCCAACATACCAAAGAAACCTGGACCCGTGAAGAGGAGGTTGTGCCTTTAGTGACCAACTATACAGCAGGAAATTTTTTTCTATCCGTATAGTTCTGGCCATACAGTAGGCACCAACATCGACAGGTCAAACAGAACAAATTTCGTGAAGGGACCCCAATAAAAAGACGCCTAGGGCTACGAGAAAAACCACTCTGGACCTCTGCCCTCGACTCTTTCCGACCAGAAACCACCACCCCGGAGGAATAGTTCTAGATCTGATATCCAAACCCTTCTCCACCACCATAGCCATATTCCACCACTTGTCATAGTAGATCTCATCTCCAATTGGAGACATTCTAAGACTATTATTATCAATCTCATGATTTCAATTACAATGTTTATGATTGTTAATTTCATCTCTATGTATGAGTAATTCTCCTTGGGCTAAGGGCTTCGTCCTAGCCATGTAGATTTTTGTGCATCTTATTTATCATACATGGGATCATGTATTAGTTTGTATGACATGATGATTAGTGTGGACTCTCTTGCCTCAATCTAAGGACTTGTCAGGTACCCAAGACCCCAAGGATTGATCCAGTAGAGGGAATGTGAGTGATGACTCATCTGTAGGTTGAGAATCCCAGTGACAGAAGGGGTAGTATGGCTGTATGTCAGGGATTTACTTGGGATTAACTGTGATATGAGTATGCATATCATTAGTTCTCTTTCTTCTATGGATAAGACTAGTAGGTTATTGCTATAAGCGGTTGCAGAGGCAATAGCAATTATGGATGCACTGCCCACATATAATTATCTTGCTCTAACAATTACATGCATACTTTATTATTATTATATTTTATTCCCATCAGATGTTTTGCACATCTACTTGTGAAACCGAAAGCCCCAGGACCTTTAGCTCCATCGTCAACAACAACAAAATATCGCAAACTC
Source organism: Avena sativa (assembly GCA_916181665.1). Taxonomy (NCBI): domain Eukaryota; kingdom Viridiplantae; phylum Streptophyta; class Magnoliopsida; order Poales; family Poaceae; genus Avena; species Avena sativa. The sequence goes on from OV702297.1 coordinate 256,595,524, forward strand.
TTGGTCCAGTGAAAACACAAAAGGAATTCTAAAACTCTTGAAAGTCCGTTTAATTAACCTTACTATGCTTTCTGCTTCTCGAGGATTCGATAAACCTAGGTCTACTAGGGAAAAATAACTATACTACATCCGTAATCCGGATCGAAGGTATCAGTGGGGCCAAGGGTTGTTGAGTCGTGTCGGCAAGGAGTGGGTTGGGGTCCTTGCATGTACACGGTCGGGAGAGTGCGGTCATGTACCGTGGGAAATCACATGCGTGCGTTTGTGTGTGTTTGCGGGTGGGGCCAGGCGGGTTAGTTTGGTAGATAGGTGGGTGGCGGTGGCTGGGTGGGATTAGGGTAGGTTTAGCTAGGTTTTTGTCCATGGGTGGGTTTGGTCTGGTTTTAGGTCCACCGGTTGGGCCCTTAAGGCCTGGCTAGGTCTAGATTTTCTTTTTATTTTTTCAAAACATTTTCTATTTTCTTTTATTTTGTTTAATAATCATTTTGTAAATAACTTTACACGATTTAAAATATCAAGAACTATAATTTGAATAAAGGAGGAGATGTAATGTAGAAAGCAATATAGCGTTTTACCAAAATTAGTTTTGAGGCAAAGTATGCAATAACGATGTCATGATGATGCACAAAGTAAAAGAACGACGGTTTTCTATTACTGATTTTCCTGGGGTGCTACAATTTGACACCACTAACAATAGATCTCGCCCTCGAGATCCGCCTCATGGTACTAGGAATAAGGCCGACAATCAGAATCTTCTCGCTGTAGGGTTCGCACCATAGAAAACAAAAAATTTCCTACGATGGGACCATCTAAGTACCAAGATCTATCTAATAGATACAAGCAACGGGTGGATATACATCCATAGAATAAATACCCTCGAAGACCGTATAGCGTTAACGAGGTTGTACTCGTGATGAAGTCCATCTGGTCCAACCGGTCCAGCACCATCACCTCCGCGCCCTCGCTCCAGCGAAGCAGCGGAAGCAACAAATCCTTCTAGAAAAAGCCACCGCGAACATGTATCTCGCTGATCCGAGACCATGGGGAAATTCTAAAGGGGGAGAGATATCCTTCGCGAGGAGGTGTGCTTTGAGAGGATGAGAGGGGGGCCTTTTATAGGGGAGAGGGGGGCACCCAAGGGGCATGGCGCCCAGCCATGGGGGCTTCCCCCACCTCTCCCACATTCATGTGGGTGGAGCTCCCACTCAAAATGAAAAGCCTCCACTCCTATAAAAGAGCCTCCACTTACACTAGAGACAATAATCTAGTTTGAAAACTTTGCATATTGAACACATATGGCTTTCTGGTGTTCCATATACGCAATTGCAAGTGGTTAACATAATCTACGGATCTGACACTTTCAGGTCCATGTGTATTTGCATGTCTTTGCTTCTCCACGCATCACTCATTCTCCAATGAGATGGCATTGTATAAATTTGGTCTTTTTGTGATACCTTTAGTTCCTTGGGGTTAACTCATGTCGATACTATTGTCGTACAATATAAATTTAGTGTTAGCCCGTTGCGAACCACACCTTAGTCTGATAACAAACTACTTGACACAAATTCCCTCCTATGATGCTACTATAGCAGTCATATACTTAGCCTTTTGTTGTAGTATCCGTCACAATGTCTTGACTTTGGAATTCATCCAAATCCATCATGGAATCTGCTTTCCATTACATTGTGCCACCTATAGTTTAAATTGAGATAAACTTAATTTGTATCTTGTGACAAAACTAGTATCAATGTAACGTTTTACAGTGAACTATTTGTAATTGTTTGTCACCTCTACACAAATATATTCTTAGTTCTTTCAAAAAGATCATAAGAATATCCTCACTATCGTCCAATGATCATTTTATGATTCATTCTGGAATATGCTCATAAAACTTAGAGCATAGGACATATCTGGATGTGTACATATCATGGTATGATTGATCAAAACATCCTTGTGATTTCACTCATCAAGTGTCAAAGCACTTGTATCTTGTTTCACTTATCAAGTGTCGATACACTTGAATCTTGATTCAATTCCTTTCCATGCGACAATAACCGTTTCTTGAAGTTTCTATATTGAACTCCTTCAATATCTCATATATGTACATTTGGCACAACCATATTAGCATCACAGTCTATCCACTATAGACATTCATGCTAAATATTCGGGTTTTGCCTAAGTTTTTCATCAAAATGAAATTCTTATCCTTTGTCAATAAAAGATACATCATTTCCAATCAACAAGATGTCCTCCACATAATGTAGTAGAAATATGTCTTAGCGCTCCCACTTAATTTCTTGCAAATGCAAGCATCTTCATCGTCTCCTGATGAAAACTCCTTTTCATCACGGTGAAGATTCCAACTCCGCGATGCTTACTTCAACCATTGAAGTTTGCATGCCCTTTTAGCATCCTTTGAATTAACAAAACCCTTTGGACCGTGTCATGTACACGTCCTAGGTAACCATTCTATTAGAAGAATTTTGTTTTGTTTATTCATCTACCATATACCAAATTATTTGTAGTGGTTGCTACTTTACCGTCCAGACTAAATATCGCTATGAAAGATCAAATCTTGTCATAGTCAACTCCTTGAACATTGTCGTCAAATACTTTACGACATGTCGACTATTTCATAGATGTGAAACATCCATGTCTGTTTCTTTATAGATCCAAATACGACCGACGGGTTTTTACACCTTTCCGGAGGGTCTTCCATGTTCAAAACTTGATTTCTCGTGTGTGGAACTATCACGGATTTTATGGCTTCAAGCCATTTGACGGAGTAAGGGCCATATCATCGCTTCTTTTCATGTAGTCGGTTCATCATTGTCAAAAAATAATGAGTTACTCTCAAATCTCAGCATTTGATTTTTATTCGACTGACTTGGTTCAATAATAACTTAGACCTTCGTGACCACAACCTTTGAGGCACGTGAGCCATGAGCATGCTGGCTTCCTCCGAAACATTTTCCGGCACTGCGCAACTCAGCACATATAGCTGTAAGATCCCTCCTTTGTAAAGGAAAAGGATCCCTGTGATTGCAATGCTAGTCCCTGGATCATTGCTAGCATCCACAGTTTAAGATGAAGTACACAGATACAAAGGTCATTTATTACATTCATTCCAGAGATAAAACATAGTCTTTTACAACTCAGGGCCACAGGCCTAATACAAGAGTTTTTGGAATAAGTAAATAAACATAAGTCTTCATCTTCATGTGCCACAGGCAAGCATGTTGAGTGTAGACTCATGACACCTAATCATCATCGGAGTAACCTGCAACATCACAAGTTACAGCCACAGTGGGTCAATACTTTGGAATAGCATTGGCAAGTGATACCTTAGTAAATTTTTAAGTGGACTATATTACTATATGCATTTTGGCTAAGTGTATCTTGGCTTGCTTTGCTCAAAATAGGTTTTTCCTATTAGTTGAAATCACTAAGTTTTTCTTTGTCAAAAACTTTCCCAAGAAACCACCAATAGACATTGGGGTCCTTTACCCTTGTTCACCCACAAGTTTTACTTAGAAGTTGGAGTGATGAGATTCTTGTAGCTTCCATGTCTTGGTGCTCAAATTGTCTATTGCCATGGACTTGGCTAAGTACTTAGATTTTCCATCTGCAGAGGTTGTGCACTTTCCCCACCAGACTTGGTTTCCCAACATAGGACCTTTCAGAAGCCTTTCCTTAGCCAAATGGACGCGCTCCAACCTATCATTCCCACTACCACCAACTGTCCAAGAGGCTAAGTTCTAGCAACCTATGTGATCAAGGCAGAGCCCATATTGCCAAGTGGTTGCACTATAAGCTTCTCAACACTTGTCCTCCAAATCCCTTTGTGCCTGGGTGGCATACCACAAGTGTGATACACAAGGTAAACCATGTCCATGGGCCTTGTGTAACCACTCAACCAAAAACCACCATTCAAGTCCCATTCCACCCAGGAGGTTCATTGACTTAGTTGTTTTATTAAGAAAAACATAAGTCCAAAAGACTTAGAAATATTTTCATCATAGCATGTATATACTTTACCAACCCTTGTTTTCTACTAGCTAGGCTAAGCATGGCATAGTAACTTAACTTAGGAAATTCCCTAGCAATTCTACCATTCTACAACTACTTAGGATTTACCAACATAGCATTTGGCAAAAAAAGTAACAACATGCAAGACTTAGCAAAATATTTCTAATTCTTGTACAAAATATAGGGATGGAAATATTCATGAAGTACCACTTGCCTTGGTAATGGGGAGAGTAGAACTCTTCACAATCACAGTCACTAGCAAAATCTACACAAAAAATTGTAGCACAAAATTACACACAATTCATATACAAACAAAAATATGAATGCATGCATGCAAGAAAATGCTAAGTGATGATTTTTGAAAACTCCACCAAGCAAGTGCAAGATACAGAAACATAACCAAGTCAAAAAGTTTGCTAACTAAACTTATTTAGCACTAAAACATTTTACTAAACAAATTCTATACTCAAAATGGTCCTAAATATGTTTCTGCATACAAAGTCATTTTAACAGAAACTTTTTGTTAAACACATTGCAGATTCAGAAAGGGCTTGTCTCACTGATTCCAACGGTATAAAGTTTGCAAAAATCTAACGTGGGAATCAAAAGTTATAGCCCAAAATCTAACGTGGGAATCTCACTGATCCTTCGCGAGGAGGTGTGCTTTGAGAGGATGAGAGGGGGGCCTTTTATAGGGGAGAGGGGGGGCACCCAAGTGGCAGGGCGCCTAGCCATGGGGGTTGCCCCCACCTCTCCCACATTCATTTGGTTGGAGCTCCCACTCAAAATGAAAAGCCTCCACTCCCATAAAAGAGCCTCCACTCAAAAATCCACTCACATGCATTAAATTTCCACCAAATTTAATGCAAGCTCTCATTTAAATAAAACTCTTTTATTTATTTATTCAGAATTTTGTTAATTAATTTAATTAACAAACATTCAAATAAAACCCCTTACAAAATTTCAATTTCACATGCAGAACCAGTTTCAGCAATTTCAACCGAAACAGTTTCGGTGTCTAGTGAAATAAATTCCTGTGCTTTCCTTTTTCTTTCTCTAGCATATTATTTGCTCCGAATGGTGTCAGTATCCCTTAAGTGTGTCACCCTACGGTTCGCGAATAATGTCATGAAACTTTTTCTCCATTTGTATGTCGGTGTCTCTTAAGTGTGCCACCATACGGTTCGTGAATAAAGCGGACATGATCGAGGCCCCTCTCCGATCAATAATCAGAAGCTGGATCTGGAAACCCATACTGACTCCCACAGATTCAACGATGACTTTCTTGTGATCGTCGGAACCTTTTATGCTAGTATCTTAATCCTTTTGTTTTGTGATATACTACATGTCCGAGATTCGATCATCGGTACCCCATACCTAGTTTGATCTCGTTACTGACATGCACTCTTTTCTCGTTCCCGTGATATAACATTCTAGTGATCAAATCACTTGCTTGCAAGCTAACCAATGTGATATCACCAAGAGGGCCCAGAGTATATCTATACGTCATCGGGATGAACAAATTCCACTCTCGATCCATGGGCCTCAACATAACACTTTAGTAGTTCTGAATCCATCTTTATAATCACTCAGTTACAGTGTGATGTTTGATGTTATCAAGAAACTCTTCCGGTGTTAGTGATTGACATGATCTCATGGTCTAAGGATTAGGATCACTTCGTAAGTTGTTATAGAAATATAAACTCAATGACTTTGATTGTAATGCTATACTTTGGATGAATGTTCATCACACCATTACAACATCCAATGTCTATGATCAGGAAACTTTGATCATCTTGTTAATCAACGAGCTAGTTTATGACAGAGGCGTAACTAGGAACTTTCTGTTTGTTTATTAAACACACATGTATTAATGTTTCCGTATTAATACAATTATAGCATGCAAAATAAACATCTATCATATACTTGGAATACACATAATAAACACTTTATTATTGCCTCTCAGGGCATATTCCCTTTAACAATAAACCCCTGACCAAGTAGCTATCATATGCAAACTTATAGATCAAATTTTCAAATACTTTTATTAATTTGGGTAATGTCATTCTATTCATCGAACCTAAGAATAAAGCTTTAACATTGTTGAAAATTACCTAAACCCTCAACCCTAAACAACCCCTAAAACTTAAACCCTCAACCCACATACATCCTAACCAAGCAGGTATCATACAGTTATAGATCCAAATTTGAGATACTTTCATTAACTTGTTGTAGCGCTATTATTGAAACTTCCCTAAACCCCTAATAAAACCTAAACCATAAACCCCTATCTTATCTTATCTTATCTTATCTTATCTTATCTTATCTTACCACTATATAGTGTATGAATAACTTTGAATAATGACCATTGGATCAAGTCTCGCGAATTCCAATATTGCCAGTTGTCAGATCTTCTTTTCCATTATATGAGCATCTGATGCTAGAAGATACTATTGATATATTCTTTAGCACAATAAACGCTATGCACAAACCTCAAAACACACTTATCCATCGTTTTAGAGTGTTCTCCATCATTTCTCTAGACCATGTTACCAAAATTTACATGTTTTTACTAAATTGCCATATTTTCAATATATCGCAAGAATTTAGCGAGTGAGATTGAATGGGTTTATCCAATAAACATGTTACTTTGTGTTAAAATTGGCATGATTTCATATTGAGCCACAATCTTTGAAGTTTTTAAACAACCAAAAATAATTTTGTCACTTGGAAAAATAAAAAAATATCAAATTTGTATTTTCCCTTTGTAAGCAAAGCTTGATTGCCCAAGATTCATCCAATGTACGGAGTACAAAACATGGACACAGTATCAGTAACTATGTCTATGCAAGTCAAAAAAGCAAATATGGTTGTGACCTTGGTCATCTTGTTTAAAATACGAAAGATGTTTATCAACTCATTAAATGCTCAAAAGCATATAGGTGTGTGCGTCTATCTGACGGGGACAACATGCCGAAGTGGGAGTGGGAGTAGCGTACCTTACAAGCTTAAGCTTGAAAATTTTGAGAGAGCGCTGAAATATCCTGCCCATCCGTTCAAACACCCCACCCATTAATTCAAATATCGAGCCCCGAAAATCAATTTATTGTACAAATTTAGCCTGGAAGACTGAAAGGGCATATACATTTAAAGGTTATACTTTGTATGTAAAAAGGGCGTGGTGGCATTTTGAACCATCATCTTTGTAGTTGGTCACAATAAAAACTTGTTAGAAGCTTCGACCTCAACATTTGGGTACGACGCCCAAACATCACAAGCATCCATTCAAACATACTTCACCTTTTTTAGAGTGCAAAATTCCTCTTCTATCCCTTCTATGGAAACAAGAACCCAAGGAGCACTGCAAGAATATAGGGATATAGGTGGTAATTTTGCATTCTCCCACGTGCATCACCACATCGTGGTTCCCTGCCGTTCTTTAATAAGTATATTTACCTACCCGCCCACTCTAGCCTTGAATTTGTGGACCCACAATGCATGTGACCCGCATGTCAGTGACCCAGAATTAGGGGAAGTAGACATTCTCATCGTTCGTAGTTCAAAATTCAAAAAAAAATCGATAAACCGAGATAAACTCATTAAACTCAGGGAACCTGGCTCGAAAACTTGAAAAATTGATGAAACTTGGGCATTTTTCATCAAATAATTCATACTTTGTGATAAAATTGTTGAATTGAGACTTTGAACCATATATAGTCTTTAAACCATAAAATTGGTGCGGTGATAAAATTGGTAACACCATTGTATTACACTAATATAACCGTAAATTTTCAACATTATTGAAAATCCTTAAAACACTAAACCCCTAAACCCTAAAACCGTAAACACTAATAAAGCACTAAACTCTAACCAAGCAGGTTTCATGCACTTATAGATCAAATTTTAGATACTTCATTGAATTGGGAAATGCCATTCTATTTGACGAATATATGCATAAAGCTTGAACATTATTGAAAATTCCCTAAACACTAAACAACCCCTAAAACCTAAACCCTCAACCCCTAAATAATAAAACCCTAAACCCCTCAAACTAAAATTAAACCCTAACCAAGTAGGTATCATGCACTTATAGATCAAAAATTGAGATACTTTCATTAAATTGAGGTAACGACATTCTGTTCCACAAATATAAGCATAAAGCTTGAACATTATTGAAAATTCCCTAAGTCCTAAACCCATAAACCCTTAACCCCTAAATACTAAAACCCAAAACCCTAAACCCCTCAACCCATAATTAAACCCTAAACCCCTCAATCCATAATTAAACCCTAACCGAGTAGGTATCATGTACGTCTATATCCAAATTTGAGATACTTTCAATAAATTGCAGTAACGCCATTATGTTCCACTAATATAAGAATAAATATTGAACATTATTGAAATTTCCCTTAATCGTAAAACCCTAAACCCCTAAACTACCCTGACCAAGCAGGTATATCTTCCAACTATAGATCAACATTTTAGATATACTTTCATTAAATTATGCTAACGCTATTCCATTCCACGAATCTAAGCATAAAGCTTGAAAATTATAGAAAATACCCTAAAACCGAAACCCCTAAACCCTATAGCCCTAAACCCCTATACGACCCTGACCAAGAAGGTATATATCATCCACTTAATTATAGATCAACATTTGAGATATACTCATTAAATTATGCAAAAGACATATTCCATTCCACAAATCTAAGAATAAAGCTTGAAGATTATTGAAAATTCCCTAAACCTCCTAAACCCTAAACCCTTTGAACCTAAACCTGGATAAAGCAGGTATCATGTACTTATAGATCACAATTTGAGATACTTTCATTAAGTTACGCTAACGCCTTTCTATTTCATGAATATAGTCATATAGATCGAACCTTATTGAAAATTCACTAAACCCTAACCCCATCAAACCTAAACCCTAAGCCATACACCCCTAAACCTGAAAAACCCTAAATCCCTAACCCCGACCAAGCATGTATCATGCACATATAGATCAAAACTTGAGATACTTTCATTGTTAAATTGCTGCTGAGTCATTATAGTCCACGGATATAAGCATAAAGCTCTAACTTTATTGAACATTCTCAAAACCCTAAACCCATAAATCCCTAAGACCTAGATAAAACTAAAACCCGAAAGACAAAACCCCTAAACCCTAAACCCTAAACACTAAAGCACTATACCCTGACCAAGCAGCTATCATATGCACACTTATAGATCAAATTTTCAAATAGTTTTATTAATTTGGTAACACCATTCTATTCGACTAGCATAAGCATAAAGCTTGAACATTATTGAAAATTCCCTAAACCCTCAACCCTAAACAATCCCTAAAACTTAAACCCTCAACCCACATACACACTAACCAAGCAGGTATCATGATCTTATAGATCCAAATTTGAGATACTTCCATTAAATTGTAGTAGCACTATTCTATTCCACAAATATAAGTAGAATGCTAGAACATTATTGCAAATTACCTAAACCTTAATCCCCTAAGGCCCCGCTTGTTTTATTGTTTTGGGTACCGATCAGATCTGAATATTACAGAGTATACCGGGGTTTTAGCGGGACCAATCTAGGTCCATAATATTTACTGGCTTAAATCCAGGGAAACATGCGGGGCATAAAACCTAAACCATAATACCCTATATTATCTTATCTTACCAGTATATAATGTACGAATAACTTTGATTGACCGTTGGATCAAGACTCGTGAATCCCAAAATTGCCAGCCATCAGGTCTTCTTTTCCATTATATTAGCATATGATACTAGAAGATACTATTGATATAGTATTTAGCATAATAAACGGTATGCACAAACCTCAAAACACACTACTCCATCACTCTAGTGTCTTCTCCATCATTTCTCTAGATCATGTTACCAAAATTGACATGTTTTTAGAAAATTTCCATATTGTCAATATATCGCAAGAATTTAGCCAGTAAGATTTAATGGGTTTATCCATTAAACATGTTACTTTGTGTGACAATTGGCACAATGTCATATTGAGCCATAATCTTTGAAGTTTCTTTACAAAACAAAACAATGTTGTCACTTGGAAAACATGAAAAAATTAAATTTGGATTTTCCCTTTGTAAGCAAAGCTTGATTTGTCAAGATGCATCCAATGTACAGAGTACAAAACATCGGCACAGTATTAGCAACTATGGCTGTGCAAGTCAAAAAATCAAATATGGTTGTGACCTTGGTCATCATGTTTGAAATACTACAGATGTCTATCAACTTAATAAATGCTCGAAAGCGTACAGGCATCTGGGTCTATCTGACGGGGACATGATCCCCAAGTGGGAGTGGGAGTAGCATACCTTACAAGCTTCAACTTCAAAATTTCGAGAGAATGATAAAATATATCGCCCATACATTCAAACATCCCGACCATTCATTCAAGCATCTAGCCCCAAACATACTTCACCTTTTTTAGAATGCGAAATTCCTCTTCTATCCCTTCTCCCGAAACAAGAACCCGATGAGCACTACAATAATAGAGGGATATAGGTGGTAATTTTTCGTTCTCCCACGTCCATCACCCCATCGACATGGTTCCCTCGCCTTCTTCTATAAGTATTTACCTGTGTCAACACCCGGATTTTTAATCCCAGATGCCTATTATGCCAGACATCGCAATCCCAGGATTACCATTTTTGCGAGACATAACAGATTGGTACCATAGTTCATCATCCATTACAAACCATAATATCGGTCTTACAAATAAAGGATCTCATGGTCCAGTCTCAATATAATCAATGCAGCGGAATAATATAATAACGGTAGCATGGTCGAAGCTTCATCTTTAGGGTCACAAGCAAAGCTGACAAGGGAGATGATCCTAGTTTTCATAGACTTCCTGTTGTCCAACATCCTGGTAGTCCTCCTCATAGTCTGGCCATAGGAATAGCCAAGGACAAAGCCATGAGTACTCTTTAAGTACTCGCAAACTATGACTAACAAGTAAAGTGGTTCAAGTAGGAATCCTAATATCTAGGTTTATTTGCAAAAACCCAGGTTTATCTCTAACTGAGTTTAAAAGTAAAGAAAACTAGTTTAATGTTTTACAACACCTAAGTGGGAACTTAGTTTTCATGTTCACAACCTTTCGTGGTCAAGTCAAGGTCATAGTTCATTTCACAAGTCATTTTGAAAACATCTGACGACGAAACAGTATGGCCACTCCACCTATCCATAACCACAGACGGGGATATTCGAATAGTTTGACACTCTACAGAGGTGGTACGCTTTCACCACAACTTTTGATACATCCGTCAGGAACAATCCAGAATCACCATACTCAGTATGCGGATAATCAATCCTAACCTTTGAATTACACACCCTAGTATAGGCACCTCCCCTATGACTTTGGCCTCCCAACCATGACCACCTGTCATCTTGGGAACTGCACAGGTGGACAATCATCACGAGGTAGCCTCAGCTCAAACCTCTTCCGCAAGGTAACCCATACTAAGATATATAAACTTCCAGTCAATCCCTACCCAAATTCAGGTATTGTGGTTGTACGGTAAAATTGGAATGGTATGATATCCGTACCCAACCATCAGTTTTATAAAGGGGCTAAGGCTCATGCCTCAACATTTTCATCATCAAAATCATCTGATGTTCATAATACATGTCCAAAACATTTCATTAGAATGACTCATCATTCTAAGGTTTTCATAATCATTTTCACCAAGAGTTCCCATCTAAAGTGATCAAGTTTTATGCTTAGCACTAGCCACTAAAGTTAAGGGTAATCACTAATGAGGGGTGTTAATCAAGTGTGACTATCCAAATCTAGATCTCATGCCTCAGTATGACATCTAGTTCTAACTAACTTAGGCCAAGTTTTATGATCTTTATGCTACCTATAATCTCTTTCCAAAACTCACTAAATACTAACTAGAAGTAATAAAGAACTTTGATAAAGAAATAAAAGAATAAAGATTGCAAGTAAAACTGGGATTTGGTATAATAAAGTGGTATAACCAAATATGCCTAAGGCATTGCATAGGTTCACTACTAGGAAATCCTTCATCAGTGGCGCATCAATATTGGTCTTCTATGGCCCATGGCTGGGACGCCACTGTTACGTGGCCACTGATGAAAACTTCTGTGGCGCATTCCGAAATGCGCCACAGAAGTCATGATACTTCTGTGGCGCATTTTTGTTGATGCGCCACAGGACTCTGTTCAGTGGCGCATTATGGACAATGCGCCACTGAAACACTATGCGCCACAGAAGGTTACAACAATGTGCCACTGGTTTGAGTATCAGGTATTAAAAAAATTGAAACTTGTCCGAATATACAATATTATACAGGTATTATATAGGTATTATACAGTATTATACAGAAACAGTATATTTGACTTAGTATATGAAAACAAATATAATACAAACATGAATAGTGCCATCACAGTACTTAGAGCCCGAACGAGATAGACAAGTGATCATCACATTACAATATAAGTCAAATGAAGTGGTTTGTTACAAGTGTTTGTTACAAAGTTCACCATCTCATCACATTACAAATGAAGTGTTCATCTCGCCTACACTAGAATCAAACAGAATACAATTATGACGACGGTGAGAAAGAGCAAGAGCACTAGCAATATCTTCATCCGGCTCTCCTTCCATAGGTGGTTCCTCCACTTGGCTACCGCCTCCTCTCGAGTCGCTATCCTTTGTAGCTGTTGCCGCTAAACTTGTTCACCTGTTTCTGACAGTCCTCCCTCTCATCGTAGACTCCTGGAACCCAACCCTTGTACACCACGTACCACTTCGTCATCTCTATAGATAAGGCATATTAGTAAATCATGCAACAGAAAGAACTAAATTGGTTCACATGCATATATATTCACATAAACTAAAGCAAAAGATCAGTAAACATAGAAGATAGCACATCGATCATAATCATAGAACTTCGACGACAACGACCACAATAGTGAAGTTTACAACATACGACCACGGTAGTATATAGTTTGTGACACAATACTACGCACAGACATCTATGATAATTCTAGTTGCACAAATTGATCAATGTTGAGAACTGCTAATGCTCGGCTTCGGGAATGGTAGATAGCCATCCTTCGTCATCCACGTCATGTTGTCACCCTGTTGATGAAGAATATTTTCAATCTCCCTCTTAGTCAACCCTCTGTTGTGTTTTAGGACCCCTCCCCTCCTGTTGACATCTTCCACGATGATTTCCGACAACTTAACCTATATGCGATGGAAGTCTTCTCTAAGATCATCATCGTCCCTTCGCACCAAATTTTCGGCCCATGCTCGGAAACTAGATGGCAGAGTTAGGTTCTGGCAATCCCGAACAAACCCTTTAAGGTGATGCATGGCGTATAAGGCCTCCTTGGCGCGGCTAGTAGCCGGCTCCTTGACGCAGGGGAACTCGAGCACATGCTTGAACACGTCCTTGTCATCCTTGATACATTCCCCCTTGTTGACGAAGGGGCATCCCTTTTTACCGTAGCCCTCGAGCCTCATTCAAAACACCCCTTATTCTGGTGTAGTCCTTCTTCTTCTTCTTCTTACTCGCCGAGTCGAAATACGATGCTATCGAGTACTTTGTGCAAATGATGATGAGTGTGCAGTATTTGTCTCTGCACAACACGATTGAAACGGGATGTTGGAAGAGGGAAAAGGAAGAAAGCTATAAGAAAGCCTAAGTTAACAATGCTAGGGGGTGTGTGTACTTACTCGGGAAAGAAAGGCAAAAGAAGCGTGTTCGTCCTCTTGTGGTCCACCATGAACTTCTCGAGATACGCCGTCGCCTTGGCACGCGTCTCAGATCCTTCCCTCAACTGGCTATCACGCATGTAGTAGGGATCCACTATCACGATGTAGGGGGTCTGCTATCTCTTGGTCTTCATAGCCAGATTGAGCGCGAATAGGCGGACCATGTTATAGTCCAGGCATTTCGAGAGAAACAGTTTGAAGACGTCCTCGTACGATATGAAGAACACGTTCGCGGGGGCTTCATGGACTAAGTCCACCTCCGATGGCACCTTGACAGTGAAAACCGGGTAATTTGGATCTTTGTCTTTAAGAAGAATGCCCTCTAGTGTCTTGATACTATCACTCAAAGCGAGCATATGTCCACCAGCAAGGCGAAGTAGATCCGGAGTCAGTATCGCTTCACCGGCTATATGTAACATCCCAAAAATACTAAACTTGGATCATAAAACTCTAATCATCAAAATTAGGGTTAACAAAAACTTTTCTAAAATAAAAATATGAAAGCATGCATGGTGTATGCATTTCATTTGGAATTCTTTTGAACCAACTTGTTTGTGTGTCCCTTTGCTTGTAAATGGGTGCTTAGGTGAAATAAACATCATCTAAACAATTCCCAAACTTTTCTCAAAGACAAATAAATCAAAACAAAGATAAATGAGTGAATGGTCATTTTGACCAATTTAACTCCCATGCCTACTTTGGCTGTCTCAAACTTTCAGAACTTAACAGAAACTTTTCTGGATCTTTGCACCCCTTGATAGTACTCATAACAAAGTATCAAGGCCCACTTTGTGATCATCCAGAAACTTTCAAATCCATAGTTTAAAGGACAGTTCAAAATTAAATCTTTATCATATGAGAAGATCCCACTTTTTCAAAAACCACTCAAACAAGCTCAACTTTCAAAACCCAAGAATCTGCAGACTCACCAGCACCAACCTAGCACACCCACCAAAAATCTTTTCAAAATTCAAAACTTGAATTCTTGCGGCCATTTCATCAAACACCTTGCAGATACAAATCTAACAAAATCAAAACACTGTTTTGAGCAGTGAATTGAGCCTAACTTGTTCCCTCTCTGGACACCACTAGCCTTAGTAGATCATCTAACAATATTAACTAATCACTAGCACCACTGTGAGATTGGCAATGCCATCAATGGTGAACAGCTGAAGCCACCCATGCCACCCCAGTGTAGACAACAAGCTAGGAGAGAAACTAGCCGTGCCAACCTTGTCTGGAAGATCACCCATGCCTCACCGCCCCCTCTCGACCAGCCCTGCCTCGAAGACACCGACCAGAGCACCCAGGAACGCCGCGCCCATGCCTCTGTCAACCATGCCGAGCGTGCGCCAGAGCGCCAGCCTTGACCGAAGCCCACAAACCGCGCGCCGCCCTTGCCGCGTTCATACACGATCACTACCGACCCAGGAGACCACCAGACATCCCCGTTTGCCGCCCCATGCCTCACAGCCACCGCTCGCCGTCGAAGACGCCGCCTCTGCCGCGCAGAGCATCGTGTGTTCCAGACCAAACCGCACCGCCCCTACATGCGCATTAAAGGTGTAGAGCATTGCTAGGAGACCACCAAGCGATCGCCATCGTTGGCCATGCCTCTAGCAGCCCGTAGCCATGTCACCACCGTCGTCTGCCCATGTCGTTCGGTCTCGTCGTCGCGACTATAAATAGAGGCCACCCCCAGCCGAATTGAGCACACCATCTCACTCCCCTCTCTTCACCGATTGTCCCACCCCGTTCCCAGAGCAAGGCGAGTAGCACTTCGCCGAAGTTTCACCAGAGCCTGCCGCCTCTGGAGAAGAAGGGAGCCAGCGATTGGAGCCGCCCCAGGAAAACTTGTCGGTATCAGGAGGTTCGCCGTCGTCGACTTTGTCGTTCGCCCGCCTCGCCAACCCTCGCCTGAACCCCGGTGAGCCCCAACGACCCCCACTGGCCGCGCTAGGTTTCTGTCTCGCCGGCGTTGCCCAACGTCGACGATGACCCTCAGCCGTTGGATTAGAATCAGATCAAACGCACCACATCGCCCCATACCGCTTCGCACCCACCTGTCTCACTGACGCGTGGGGACAACCACTTAACCAGCCTGCGTAAGCGCTGTGCTTACCAGGCCGGCCCAGTATCGCTTCCCGCGCAGCCCAGTTATTTGAATTTAACCTTTTCCATTTTATTTCAAACACACTTCTGTACCCAGTTTCAAAAATCAACCCAGGTCGATTCAGTGAACCAAATTGAATGAAACCAATTTTGTTAGAAAGGCCTGGGTATGCTGAATCCAAGCCCGTTGGATTCAAGTCATTTGGATCTGTAGATCATCCATGGTAAAAATAACAAGGCAGAAGCTTTTGTGCATTCAAACATTTTTCAAATCTAAACCATAATAGCTTTTGAGTTGATTCCAACTCTCAAAAATCACATTTAACCATACCTTTCAGAATATATAAAAATATATAGGTTTACTTATAGAAATAATATTCAAGTAATAAAAGAGTGCTACATAGGCATTTCTAGTCACTTTATTTAATTAAAATAAAAGGGTAAAACCTTATTAAATTGTGACACCACTTTAAATCATCTTCCCATGAACTAAAATATGTGGTGATGACATGTGTCAACATGATCCCATGTTTGGTTTGGAGAATATTAAATCTTAAGTAGTTTTTCAATGAGTAGAAATTACTTTTCTAAAAATAAAAGGAAGTAAACCAAGCTTTAATCTTGTAATGTTAGTGATGATGCTAGATCATATATAGGACCCTTTGTGTGATGATTGCAAGTAGTTAAGTATTGTTTGGTGATTGTATACATCGTATTTATTTGTAGACGCTAGTACCGACTGAGGATACGAGGAGGAAGGAGGATACTACGAAGAAGAAGCCGAGGAGAACTTCAACCACTTCTCTGCACAAGGAAAGCCTAATGCTACTAGTTGAATGTGCAAGCTAACAGTTGCAATTTGGTAAGCTTATACTGATATTGTGCAAGCCAATACTTGCAAGCTATTAACTTAGCAAGCCTTACTAATCAAGTTGACCTATGCGAGCTAATACTTGCTTGCTACCATGCCCACTATATGCCTTAAAGCATATATGATCATAACCACTTGATAAACCAATCCTAGTTTTATTTGCAAGCTTTATACTTTATTTCTTTATCAAAGCTATTACTTAGAGTTTACTTAAGTGAATTGTAGATTTTCAAAGGATAAATGAAGGTTGCATAAAGAGCATAAAATTTGGCCTAAGCTAGATAATCTTGATGTTATCCTAAGGCTTGAGATTGAACTTAGTTAAAACTCCACTAGTTTACCACCCCTCATTAGTACTTACCCCCACTTGTAGATGCTAGTGCTAAGCATAAAACTTGATCAACTTTAGATGGGAATACTTGGTGGAAAAATGGTTATGAAAACCTTGGAATGATGGATCATTCTATTGAAATGTTTTGACATGTGTTTCCGAGCACCAGATGATTTTGGTGATGAAAATGTTGAGGTATGAGCCTTAGTCCTTTATAAAACTGATGGTTGTTTGGATGCGATACCATTCCAATTTTATCGCACAACCATAATACCCGAAGATTGGGTAGGGCTTGACTGGAAACTTATATACCTTAGTATTAGTTCCCTCACGGCCAAGGTCTGAGCTGAGGCTACCTTGTGAAGATTGTCCACCTGTGCAGTATCCAAGATGACCATTGGTCATGGTTGGGAGGCCAAACTCACAGGAGAGGTGCTTATACTAGGGCGTGTAATTGAAAGGTTTGGATTGCTTATCCGCATACTGAGTATGGTGAATTCAGGATTTGTTCCTGATGGATGTATCGAATATTGTGGTGAAAGTGTACTATCTCTGTAGAGTGTCAAACTATTCGAATAGCCGCGTCCGCGGTTATGGACAGTTGGAGTGGCCATACTGTTCCCCCGTCAGATGTTTTCAAAAGACTTTTGAAATGAATTGAGACTTTGACTTGACCACAACAGGGTTATGATATGAAATACAAGTTCTTACTTAGGAGTTATAAAATTATGACTAGCTTCTCTTGCTTCTCAGCTTAGTAGAAATAAATCTGGCTTTTGCAAAACAACCTTAGAGCTTAGTGTCCTATTACAAATACCCCTTCACTTGTTAGTATTAGTTTGCGAGTACTTAAAGAGTACTCATGGCTTTGTCCCTGGCTATTCCCGTGGCCAGACTATGAAGAGGAGTATCTGGAGGATGGACCCCAGGAACTTTACGACAACTAGGATCATCTCCCATCGTCAGCATTGCCTGTGACCTCGAAGATGGAGCTTCGCGTACACTACCGTTATTATTACGTATTCCGCTGCTTGAAGTTGTATTAAGAACTAGATGAATGAGATCCCTATTTGTGTAAGACCTTATGAATGGTTTGTAATGGATGATGTACTATGGTATCCAATTCTGTTATGTCTCGCAAAAATGGTAATCCTGGGATTGCGATGTATGGCATAACAGGCATCTGGGATTAAAAATCCGGGTGTTGACAAGTTGGTATCAGAGCCATCCTGACCATAGGAGACCCTAGTTAGACTGGACGTTTGAATCAAAAATTTAGTTTCAAAACCAAAGGAAGCAAATATTTACATAAACTTATTCTTATTCTTACGTCTTGGACTCTTTCATAAAAATTCACGCTACTCCAAAATTATTTCAAAGATTACATCAAATTTTGCACCCTAGATCACTTTTAGTAAAACTCGCAACTACGCTAGTGCACAAACGTAGTGAGTAGTATTCGGTCCCACTGTATCGTAGTTTTCAGAATGGTTCTTAAAACATCTGTTTTTCTTTGTTGTGGTGTGTGTTGTATCGTGTGTTATGAATGAATGAACGAAAAGCGAGTTGCTAGAAAAATCTGGGTCAAACTTTAAAAACTTTTCAAAATCCCAGAACCTTAGAAATTTCCCTCTTTCCTGATGATCTATCTCAATATTCAGATGCCATGCGGAGGAAGTGGTTCATCCCCAGACTTGATGTTGTAGATTCTGCAAATGTTGACTTCTGACCGCGAATCTGAAAGATCGGAATGTCAAGCCAACCTAGACACCCTGCAACAGATAGCCCACCTAGCCCACAACAACCAAGGCCACGGAAATTAGGACAACCATGGATCTAAGCTCAAAAATTTCTAGAATACCAACCCACCTGTTTTCACTAAGTCGAAAGAGCCCTTAGACGCCGATGATTGGCTGCAAACCATGGAAAATAACCTAGAAGTCGCCGGAGTGGAAGCCAACGAGAAAGTTCTGTTCGCCACCCACTATCTAGCCGGAGATGCCAGGGCATGGTGGAATAGTGTTCGTGCAATGACCGTAGGCCAGATGATGACCTGGGAGGAATTCAAGGTCAAGATTAGTAGAACCCATGTGCCACCGGGTTTGATCAAGAGAATGAGAGACGAGTTCAGAGAACTGAAGCAAGGAAGGATGACCATACTGGAATACCGTGACAAATTCTTGTCATTAGCTAGGTATGCCCCGGATGAGATCGACACCGAAGCCAAGAAGAAAGAAAGATTCCTGAATGGTCTGCATGTTGAGATGCAGACAGTGTTAGTCAATATCCCCTTTGCTGATATTGAAGCCCTTGTCGATTCTACTATCTAGATGGAAGGAAAGATAAACCAAGCCAATGAGAACTGCAAGCGTCGCATGATGCATCAGCCAAGAACCCATCAGACCCCAAAGTATCGCCCTAACCCATCTCCCGGATTTGCCCTGAGAACCAACAGACCCCCGATGAACCGTTAGATCTATCCCAACCGTGGAAACCCTAGGCCCAGAGGAAATCACAACAACCCCGACAACGCTAGCAATTTCAACCGTGCCCCACCCAAGTTCAACAACAACAATGCTACCACCAACACCAACACTACCCCGAGGACTGGAAGCAATGTTGTGCCTGTAGCAGCAAAGGACAAGGCGCAGGTGACTTATTATGACTGTGGAAATAAGGGTCACTACTCCAATGAGTTCCCCAACAAGAAGAATGCCGCAGCCCCAATGCCAATGTCCTAGCTCAGCAACAGCGTTGTGTTCAGCCCGGAAGAAGGTTTGCCCCAGGGAATTCGCTCAACCGCAATGGCCGTCTTTTTCTCATGCATGCTGAAGAAGCTCAGGAAGCGCCAGACGTCGTGCTGGGTATGTTTTCTGTTAATTCAGTACTTACAAGAGTGTTGTTTGATTCTGGTGCATCGCATTCATTTGTCACCGAAGAATTTGCATGCACTAGTAAAATTCAACCAACCAAACTGAAGCATGTCATGATCGTTCAAATTTGCAAAGCCGTCCCTATTCGAATCCATGGCATAGATTTTTATGCTAATCTGATAGTACTCGGAACTAAAGCTTTGGAAGTAGTACTAGGAATGGATTGGATGTCCAAACATAAAGGATTGATTGACTGTGCCAAGAAAGCCATAACCATGACCAGTACCACCGAAATATCCGTCGAGCATATATCTGAAACCTTACCTCGCCAATTCAAGTGCAACAAGAGTATAGCCCAACCTACCATTGACCAAGTCCGGATAGTCTGTGAATACCCCGATGTATTTCCAGATATTTTGCCCGGTATGCCCCCAGATCGGGATATCGAGTTTATCATTGAACTAATCCCCGGAACTGGACCCATAGCCCAGAGACCATATAGTATGAACACTTCTGAGCTCGCAGAACTAAAGAAGCAATTGGATTCCATGTTGGATATTGGATTGATTCAACCAAGTGCGTCACCTTGGAGGTCCCCTGTCTTATTTGTGGACAAGAAGGATGGAGGTAGCCGTTTGTGTACGGCTTACCGGAAGTTGAATGATGTCACCATAAAAAACAAGTATCCCTTGCCCAAGATAGAAGATTTGTTTGATCAGTTGACCGGTGCCAAAGTGTTTGCTAAGATTGATCTTAGAACCGGCTATCATCAACTCAAGATTCGTGCAGAGGATATCCCAAAGACTGCCTTTACCACCAGATATGGATTATACGAGTATACTATCATGTCTTCTGGATTAACCAATGCCCCTGCTTATTTCATGAATCTCATGAATAAGATTTTTATGGACTTCCTGGATAAGTTTGTCGTTGTTTTCATTGATGACATTCTGATTTATTCCAAATCAGAAGAAGAACATGAGCTACACCTAAGGACCATTCTTGGAACCCTTAGAGAGCATCAGCTGCATGCAAAGTTTAGCAAATGTGAATTCTGGTTACAGGAGGTGGGATTCCTCGGCCACATTGTCTCAGCCGGAGGAATTGCAGTTGACCCTACAAAGGTGAAAGATGTCGAAGATTGGCAAGCCCCAACCACTCAAACCCAAGTTCGTGCATTTCTAGGATTGGCGGGATATTACCACAAGTTCGTAGAAGGATTCTCGAGTATCGCCAGACCCATGACCCAATTGCTGAAGAAGGACAAGAAGTTTGAATGGACGGACAAATGTGAAGAGAGTTTTAAAGAACTCAAGAGGAGATTGATTTCAGCCCCAATCTTAATCATGCTGGATATCACGAAGCCCTTCGATGTGTATTGTGATGCATCCAAGATCGGTCTCGGATGTGTGCTAATGCAAGAAGGCAAAGTCATATCTTATCTATCTCGACAACTGAAGCAACATGAACAAAATTACCCAACCCATGACCTCGAACTCACAGTCGTAGTTATAGCCTTAAAGACATGGAGGCATTATCTGATGGGAAATCGTTCTGAGATTTATTCAGATCACAAGAGCCTGAAGTATATATTCACTCAGAAGGAGCTAAATATGAGACAGAGAAGATGGATTGAGATAATCAAGGATTACGATCTGGACATTCACTATCACCCTGGTAAAGCCATTGTGGTAGTCGATGCCCTTAGCAGATTGCCGTGCAGCTTGAACTCCATGATTTTGAAGGAGCAACTAAGTTTGCACAAAGAGATGGAAGAATTTCGAATGGAATTAGTGAGTGAAGGATTTTTGGCTAGCATAGAACTTCAGCCCACTTTGATCAGTCAGATTAAAGAGGCACAGAAGGGAAATGCTAGTATCGACAGAATCAAGCGTCTTATCGGTACAGGAAAAGTACCTGGATTCACCGAAGACGAAGAAGGAGTTCTGTGGTACAAAGGACGCCTTTGTGTACCAGCAGATTCTGAGTTGAAAGAAGTGATTCTGAAGGAGGCTCATGATACTCTTTATTCTATCCACCCCGGGGGAACTAAGATGTATCAAGATTTGAAAGAGCAATTTTGATGGCATAAGATGAAGAGAGAAATCGGAAGCTATATCGCCAAGTGTGATATATGTCAGCAAGTCAAGGCAGGCCATCAAAGACCCGCTGGATTGTTACAACCCTTGCAGATTCCGGAATGGAAATGGGATTCCGTTGGAATGGACTTTATCACTGGACTGCCTACTTCTAGCAGGGGAAATGACTCTATCTGGGTCATAGTTGACCGATTGTCCAAGGTCGCCCATTTCTTGCCCGTCAAGACCACATATAAGAGTTCGAAGCTAGCGGAGTTATACATCGCTAGAATCGTTAGTTTGCATGGAGTCCCCAAGAACATCGTATCGGATTGAGGAACTCAGTTTACCTCGAGATTCTGGAAGAAAGTCCAAGAAGGTTTAGGAACCCTCCTAGATTTCAGCATCCCTTATCACCCTCAAACCGATGGACAAACAGAGCGAAGTAAACCAAATACTCAAAGATATGTTGAGAGCATGTGTGTTAGAATATGGATCTAAATGGGAAGACTGTCCGCCTTTCGCAGAATTTTCTTACAACAACAGTTATCAAGCTAGTTTGCAAATGGCCCCATTTGAATTCATGTACGGAAGGAAGTGTCTCACCCCTTTGAATTGGTCGTAAGTAGGAGAGAGTCAGATTTTCGGACCCGACATCCTACGAGAAGCAGAAGAGAAGGTTCACAAGATTCGTGAGCACCTCAAGACAGAAGAGTTACACCGACAAGAGACGTAGAGACCTTGCCTTCAACCTAGGAGATTTTGTTTATCTGAAAGTGTCGCCATTGAAGGGAATGCAGCGTTTCCAACTCAAGGGAAAGTTAGCCCCCAGATATATCGGACCCTTCAAGATTCTGAACCGTCGAGGAGAAGTGTCGTATCAATTAGAACTACCCGAAGAGATGTCTGCTGTGCACAATGTGTGCCATATCTCGTTACTTCGCAAGTGTCTCGAAGTCCGAGAGAAGACCGAAGTGTTCAAGAATATCGACCACCGGACCATAGAGATCAACGATGACCTGACCTATCCCGAAGTACCCATCCGTATTTTGGAAGAAGCTTTCAGAACTACCCGAACCCGAAGCATCAAGTTTCTCAAAATTCAGTGGAGCAACCACACAGAAGAGGAAGCTACCTAGGAGCACGAAGATCACATCAGGACAGAGTTTCCCGATCTCTTCAAATCCTAGGTAATCTTTTTCATCCTTTTTCAAATCTCGGGACGAGATTTTGTTTAAGGGGGGAAGGTTTGTAACATCCCAAAAATACTAAACTTGGATCATAAAACTCTAATCATCAAAATTAGGGTTAACAAAAACTTTTCTAAAATAAAAATATGAAAGCATGCATGGTGTATGCATTTCATTTGGAATTCTTTTGAACCAACTTGTTTGTGTGTCCCTTTGCTTGTAAATGGATTCTTAGGTGAAATAAACATCATCTAAACAATTCCCAAACTTTTCTCAAAGACAAATAAATCAAAACAAAGATAAATGAGTGAATGGTCATTTTGACCAATTTAACTCCCATGCCTACTTTGGCTGTCTCAAACTTTCAGAACTTAACAGAAACTTTTCTGGATCTTTGCACCCCTTGAAAGTACTCATAACAAAGTATCAAGGCCCACTTTGTGATCATCCAGACACTTTCAAATTCATAGTTTAAAGGACAGTTCAAAATTGAATCTTTATCATATGAGAAGATCCCACTTTTTCAAAAACCACTCAAACAAGCTCAACTTTCAAAACCCAAGCATCTGCAGACTCACTAGCAGCAACCTAGCACACCCACCAAAAATCTTTTCAAAATTCAAAACTTGAATTCTTGCGGCCATTTCATCAAACACCTTGCATATACAAATCTAACAAAATCAAAACACTGTTTTGAGCAGTGAATTGAGCCTAACTTGTTCCCTCTCTAGACACCACTAGCCTTAGTAGATCATCTAACAATCTTAACTAATCACTAGCACCACTGTGAGCTTGGAAATGCCATCAATGGTGAACAGCCGAAGCCACCCATGCCACCCCAGTGTAGACAGCAAGCTAGGAGAGAAACTAGCCATGCCAACCTTGTCTGGAAGATCACACATGCCTCACCGCCCCCTCTCGACCAGCCCTGCCTCGAAGACACCGACCAGAGCACCCAGGAACGCCGCGCCCGTGCCTCTGTCAACCATGCCGAGTGTGCGCTAGAGCGCCACCCTCGACCGAAGCCCACAGACCGCGTGCCGCCCTTGCCGCGTGCATACACGATCACCACCGACCTAGGAGACCACCAGACATCCCCGTTCGCCGCCCCATGCCTCATAGCCACCGCTTGCCGTCGAAGATGCCGTCTCTGCCGCGCAGACTGTCATGTGTTCCAGACTAAACCGCACCGCCCCAACATGCGCATTAAAGCCGTAGAGCATCGCCAGGAGACCACCAAGCGATCGCCACCGCCGGCCATGCCTCTAGTAGCCCGTAGCCATGTCACCACTGTCGCCTTCCCATGCCGTTCGGTCTCGTCGTCGCGACTATAAATAGAGGCCACCCCCAGGCAAATTGAGCACACCATCTCACTCCCCTCTCTTCACTAATCGTCCCACCCCATTCCCGGAGCAAGGCGAGCAGCACTTCGCCGGAATTTCACCGGAGCCTGCCGCCTCTGGAGAAGAAGGGAGCCAGCGATTGGAGCCACCCCAGGAAAAGCTGTCGGTACCAGGAGGTTCGACGTCGTCGACTTTGTCGTTCGCCCGCCTCGCCGACCCTCGCCTGAACCCCGGTGAGCCCCCAACGACTCCCACTGGCCGCGCTAGGTTTCTGTCTCGCCGGCGTTGCCCAACGTCGACGATGACCCTCATCCATTGGATTAGAATCAGATCGAACGCACCACATCGCCCCATACCGCTTCGCACCCCCTGTCTCACTAACGCGTGGGTACAACCACTTAACCAGCCCGTATAAGAGCTGTGCTTAGCTAGCCGGCCCAGTATCGCTTCCCGCGCAGCCCAATTATTTGAATTTAACCTTTTCCATTTTATTTCAAACACACTTCTGTACCCAGTTTCAAAAATCAACGCAGGTCGATTCAGTGAACCAAACTGAATGA
Organism: Avena sativa; assembly: GCA_916181665.1. Classification (NCBI taxonomy): domain Eukaryota; kingdom Viridiplantae; phylum Streptophyta; class Magnoliopsida; order Poales; family Poaceae; genus Avena; species Avena sativa. The sequence continues at coordinate 256,620,688 of OV702297.1, forward strand.
AACCAATTTTGTTAGAAAGGTCTGGGAATGCTGAATCCAAGCCCGTTGGATTCAAGTCATTTGGATCTGTAGATCATCCATGGTAAAAATAACAAGGCAGAAGCTTTTATGAATTCAAACATTTTTCAAATTTAAACCATAATAGCTTTTGAGTTGATTCCAACTCTCAAAAATCACATTTAACCATACCTTTCAGAATATATAAAAATATATAGGTTTACTTACAGAAATAATGTTCAAGTAATAAAAGAGTGCTACATAGGCATTTCTAGTCACTTTATATAATTAAAATAAAAGGGTAAAACCTTATTAAATTGTGACACCACTTTAAATCATCTTCCCATGAACTAAAATATGTGGTGATGACATGTGTCAACATGATCCCATGTTTGGTTTGGAGAATATTAAATCTTAAGTAGTTTTTCAATGAGTAGAAATTAATTTTCTAAAAATAAAAGGAAGTAAACCAAGATTTAATCTTGTAATGTTAGTGATGATGCTAGATCATCTATAGGACCCTTTGTGTGATGATTGCAAGTAGTTAAGTATTGTTTGGTGATTGTGTACATCGTATTTATTTATAGACGCTAGTACCAACCGAGGATACGAGGAGGAAGGAGGATACTACGAAGAAGAAGCCGAGGAGAACTTCAACCACTTCTCTGCACAAGGCAATCCTAATGCTACTAGTTGAATGTGCAAGCTAACACTTGCAATTTGGCAAGCTTATATTGATACTGTGCAAGCCAATACTTGCAAGCTATTAACTTAGCAAGCCTTACTAATCAAGTTGACCTATGCAAGCTAATACTTGCTTGCTACCATGCCCACTATATGCCTTAAAGCATATATGATCATAACCACTTGATAAACCAATCCTAGTTTTACTTGCAAGCTTTATACTTTATTTCTTTATCAAAGCTATTACTTAGAGTTTACTTAAGTGAATTGTATATTCTAGAAGGATAAATGAAGGATGCATAAAGAGCATAAAATTTGGCCTAAGCTAGATAATCTTTATGTTATCCTAAGGCATGAGATTGAACTTAGTTAAATCTCCACTAGTTTACCACCCCTCATTAGTACTTAGCTCCACTTTTAGATGCTAGTGCTAAGCATAAAACTTGATCAACTTTAGATGGGAATACTTGGTGGAAAAATGGTTATGAAAACCTTGGAATGATGGATAATTCTATTGAAATGTTTTGACATGTGTTTCCGAGCACCAGATGATTTTGGTGATGAAAATGTTGAGGTATGAGCCTTAGCCCTTTATAAAACTGATGGTTGTCTGGATGCGTATACCATTCCAATTTTAACGTACAACCAAAATACCCGAAGATTGGGTAGGGCCTGACTGGAAACTTATATACCTTAGTATTAGTTCTCTCACGGCCAAGGTATGAGCTGAGGCTACCTTGTTAAGATTGTCCACCTGTGTAGTACCCAAGATGACCGTTGGTCATGGTTGGGAGGCAAAACTCACAAGAGAGGTGCTTATACTAGGGCGTGTAATTGAAAGGTTAGGATTGATTATCCGCATACTGAGTATGGTGAATTCAGGATTTGTTCCTGATGGATGTATCGAATATTGTGGTGAAAGTGTACTATCTCTGTAGAGTGTCAAACTATTCGAATAGCCGTGTCCGCGGTTATGGACTGTTGGAGTGGCCATACTGTTCCCCCGTCAGATGTTTCCAAAAGACTTGTGAAATGAATTGAGACTTTGACCTGACCACAACAGGGTTGTGATATGAAATACAAGTTCTTACTTAGGAGTTATAAAATTATGACTAGGTTCTCTTGCTTCTCAGCTTAGTAGAAATAAATCTGGATTTTGCAAAACAACCTTAGAGCTTAGTGTCCTATTTCAAAAACCCCCTTCACTTGTTAGTATTAGTTTCCGAGTACTTAAAGAGTACTCATGGCTTTGTCCCTGGCTATTCCTGTGGCCAGACTATGAAGAGGAGTATCTGGAGGATGGACCCCAGGAAGGTTACGACAACTAGGATCATCTCCCATCGTCAGCATTGCCTGTGACCCCGAAGATAGAGCTTCTCCTACACTACCGTTATTATTACGTATTCCGCTGCTTGAAGTTGTATGAAGAACTGGATCAATGAGATCCCTATTTGTGTAAGACCTTATGAATGGTTTGTAATGGATGATGTACTGTGGTATCAAATTCTGTTATGTCTGGCAAAAATGGTAATCCTGGGATTGCGATGCAGGCATAATAGGCATCTGGGATTAAAAATCCGGGTGTTGACACTATATGTATCCTGAGCAAGCCATCCTCACGGGCTGGTACGACGTCATCCTTAGCCCGGATCCTCTTTGGAGGAGGTTGGCTCTCAGCTTTCTTACCTCTCTTCCTGTGCTTCTTCGTCTTCTGAGAAGGCTCCTCCACTGGGGATTCTAAGTGCTCAACGGCCGCCTTTTGGAGTGTGTCAGGGCTAAAGACGAATCCGACTGGTTTCTCCTGTTGATCAACGGCCGGAGGCGTCTCTTGAGATAAACCTCCGAAGACCAGGCGTTGCGTGCATGTAGTGGGACGCCCACCTTGACCTTCGTGAGCGATGAAGGGTTCTTCATCCACAGCAGGCATGTACAATCCTATGACGGCGCCGGTGTTGATGTAGTCATCGATGTTGACAAATTCTTCATCATCATCGTTGTTGCCGCCATGTGGTGATGGTGGTGGCGGGGGCGACAGTGGTTGCGTTGCGACGGCGGCATCGCCTTGGGGCGGCTCACACGCTCCCAACAATTTTTGGTGGCGACTGGTGGTGGCGACGATGACAGGTGGCTTCCTAGGTGGTAGCCGGACGATCGAGGTGGCGCCGGTGACAGGTGGCATCCGAGGTGGTGGCCGGGCGATCGAGGTGGCGCTTAGGTGCCCCGTAAGACGAATGTGACTCTTCGGCCATGTCAAGGGCCAGCCGTGGCATTCTTCAAGGGTCTTGTGTTCTTCAGCTCCCGGAGGTTGAAAGGGGGGGTCCATGTCGTCGCACCCTGGCAACACCCGAGCAATCCGGACCCTCATCACGACATCGTCCATTGCATTGTTGTGCATCGTGTGGTTTGCCGGTTGTATGATATTGCCCTTGGCAACATCCTTCAACTCGCCGTCGACAACTTTGTGGAGTAGTACGCAAGTAGCGTCCTGAATATCGACACATATGTGTTGGGCATCATGATCGAGGTGGCAATCACCAAAGGTGCATAAAGAAGATGAAGCGGAGTATGATATTAGTTACCTTGGTGAGGGCATTGAGCTCGGCTAATGTCGACACACAGCCGCTCCCAGCGGCAGGCCTATCATCAGCATTCTCCCGCGGTACTGGTGCCACTGCCGGCTGTGCGATACTGGTATTTTTGGGGGGAGAAGCAGGGGGCAGTTGTGCGATAACAAGCTCTTGCGGCTGCGCCGTGGCGATGGTGGACGGCGGGGTCACCAAGTTCGGCGACGCGTTAACGTTGATGCTCGAGTTGCTGCCGCTAAAGCTGGGCACTTTTATCGGCCCCTGTCGACCTCCCGCATTCCAAACAGCTAGCCCCTCCATCAACCCAGGGGGATGACCGCGCGAAGCTTCTCCTCCAATAACTTGTCCATTGCTTTCTCGTCCACTTTTGTCTCTAATGTCTTCACCTTCAACTTCAGCTCTTCAACCTCGGCTTTATCTTTAGCCGCTGACTGGTTCGTCCTCTCCCTCCTCTTCTTTGCGTCCTCTTTGTAGTACTCTGTAAACTTCATGCTTGTACCGAAGCCGGACACACGGCCAGCTGATTTTGGCAGCAACTTCTTCTCCCTCTTCTTGTAAGTGTTCATCGCCCTGTTAAAAACAGTGTCCCATGGGTCCGCCGCCGAATCTTGGGACGACAAGTCCTCGCTAGCGTTCAATTCCTTCTCCTGCAGAGATACGAGGAGAGGTGAACCCATGCATGCATTTAGATTCTTGGCTTAATTATTTTATTGAGAGATCCACGGTAAATTCCTTACCAGGTCATGCTCAAAGGCCTTCACATCCGGGTCGTCAGTGACGAACTCCCCTGTAACAGGGTCCAGGTAGTAGCGGGACCAGACAAATTGTCGGATCTGCAGGTCTGTAATATTATACCATGGGTTCTCTTTACCCAGGCGTTCAAGCTCGGCATCCTTCTTGTCCCAAATGGGATGTTTCCCTCTGTATCCGCCACTTCCAAGCCGGTGGTTACCTATGTTCTTCTCTCTCATAGTCTTTCCCTACTCAGTCCATGCTTTAGAGGCAGCGATATCTAAGTCCGCCTTGAATATCTTGAACTCTTCTTCGTCGAGCATCGGATTTTTCCTACTTATAATCTCTCAGCTTTCACCATTGTCAATGTTGTTCTTTACCCGGGTTTTCCAGCTGCTCAAGGCGTTTCTCATCTTTGTCAGTGCTAGTTTGTTCATCGGGTTCTTATTACTCTCCAGGTTTCTGAACTTCTCTGGGAATGTGTATCGCTTGTGAAGCTTCTTAAGGAGCTTCTCAACCAAAGCATGATTACGTCGGATGTACTTCGTGTTGATCTACATGCTTTCCCAGACGATGCACCCGAGTTGCATGCCTTACCCGCAGGCAATCGATGAAGGCGCAATGGGTTGGCCACCTTGTGTGACCTCGGTGAACTCATCACTGACGTTGGCGAGCACTTGCGGCTTTCGATCCTTAATATCCTTCTTCTTCTTCTTCTGTATGGTGGCCGGGTTGCCGCTACCACCATCTGTGCGCTCACCACCATCCGTGGTGGTGTTACCCTCCTCCCCGCCTTCACTAGTTTCATCGTAGTCGTCGTCGTACCCCTCGTAATCTGGATCTTCCTCGCCCCCAGCACCTCCGACAACGGTCGTCGGTGGTGGTGTCATTCTCATCTCCTCCGCCTCCTCATGCTCTTGGGATGGCCCCCAGAATGATTTGTTGGCCTCTCGGGCTAGATCCTGAACGCTCATTTGTTTAGAAGGACCGGCCTCGTCGTTAGTCGACATGTTTGTGCTTTATTACTAAAAAGAGACAAAAGGTTAGCACAAATATCGACCGAAAAATTCGGCATGACCTTTGCTAATTTTTGGACCTACGAGTGCCCATTTCTCAACCGAAACGGAAGTGAATCAACACTTCGGGAGAAACGGGCAACTCAGTTGAAATCCCTGCAAGAAAAAAAAACCCAGCCCCATTGACAACCCCATTGACCTCATCCATCATCATCCATCATCATATAAACAGAAACACAACACAGATTCATATAAACATCCATCATCATCCATCACAGATTCATATAACAGCAACACAACATAGGCAACACCAGTAGATAATCCAACATCAGAGCATTTACAAGCATCAGAATAATAGAACATAGAACATAGAAGATAATAAAATCCAGCATCAGGATAATAGAACAAAGAAGATAATCCAGCATCAGAGCCACAGGCAACACCAGTAGATCTATCTATTGATCATTTTACAAGCATCTGGGATGAGCAAAGATACTACTACAGCAGATTAGCACTTGAGGTACTACTACAGCAGATTGGCATTATAAAAGGTTTACATTATAAAAAGGTTTACGTTATAAAGCAGAGGTACATTATAAAAAATAAGGGGCTGAATCCTAGGTGTGCCATGGCCCAGATTGGCACTTGAGCCAAGTTAAAATATAACAGTAGGTGTATTCAGCAGACTTAGATGTCACTAGAAGTATAACTGAAACAAAGTGCAAGTATAACTGAAACAACAGTATAACATTCATATTAACCTCTAGGCTAAGGATACATGGAATCCATATGAAAGTGTGATGGCATTTTCATACAAAAACTGAAACACAGTGCAAGGCATATTATTCAAAGTTGAAATATAACTACAAGGCATATTATTCAATCTGACTACAAGAATCCTCTCTAACAAATGGCTGAATACATAAAACTAATGTTGTCAGCTCCCAAACTCCAATGGATCAGCACCCAATATTAATTAAGAAGTCAAAGTTTTACATGTAATTTCCTATCCATATAATTTCAATATATTACAAGCACAATAGACAAGGCAGCACATACACAGACCTATCTTAAAAACAAGGGAGGGTACACACAATGTTATTTAAATTAAGTAGATTTCATTCAGCATCAAGACATCTGACATGATAAATTGATATAAATATGTTATGTTCTATTTGCAAGAGGGAGCATCATGGCTGCCTCGACACAATGAGGTGATAATTTCATTAGAAGCCTGAAACTTGATTTTGGGTTTTCTTCACTACCTAAGTGAATCTAAAAATATATATCTTCCCTAATTAAGCCCTTTTGCATCCCCAATGCTATATGAGGAAACCCCACAACAAAGTAATACAGCATCTGCGACACAGAAGCTCACAAATCGAAATTAGCATAACTAGATGAAACACACACCATTGGACCTGAAAGCGTGCATCTCCTGCTTTCATACAAAATCATATCAACTAGGACAACATCACTGATAGAAACTCACTAGTGGAAAGGAGGGGAAAGGAGGAACTCACTAGTGGTGTACACGACGGCACAAGGAGCACAATGGCGCCTCCTCCACACGGCGGCTCTTCCTCCACAGGCGCACAGCGACTCCTCCTCCATAGGCGCATGGCGGCTCATCCTCGACAGGCGCACGGCGGCTCCTCCTCGATAGGCGCACGACGGCTCCTCCTCCACTAGCCTCCTCCTCGGTGCGGCGGGCGTGGGCGGTGCTTGGGCGGGCGTGCGCTAGGGCGGGCGGAGCTTAGGCGGGCGGCGCTAGGGTTCGTCGGGGATGCATGCGCGTTTGATTTGGGGAAAGTGAAATGGAGGTGGGGAAAATCAAAGGCCGAACCGTCCATTTGACTAAGTGCCAAGGTTTTGTGGCGCATATCGCCTGAATGCGCCATAGAAGTTTAAACTTCTGTGGCGCATTCTAGTGATATACGCCACAGAACCTTGGCACTTAGTCCAAAACGGTGCAATGTTGTAGTTTGACATGAATCACTCACTAGCCTATTGGTCTTGCTTGACAGCACTAATCTGGGGTAGCCAGGTTTGAATCCTGGCTGTCTCAATTTTTTTCCTTATTTAAAAATTATTTTTAATTACAAGTTACAAATATATTTAAAACCAAGAATCATATACATAAAAAAACCCGAATATCGTATACATAATTATATTATTCTCAAAAAAGCCAAAACATATACATCAATATAATTTTACTCGAGATAGCCTCTCTTCACAATCTTCTTGCCTTTTTTCTTCGTGGTTGGATACTTTAGCCCGGGCACTATGAGATTTATTCTCGTGAACGGACAACCTTTAGTAGGTAGTGTGGTCTTTCTTCTTACTGTAGTAGTAGTAGGCATGTTGAAGTACTTGTCGAACTCCTCTTCGATCTTCGGATCGCCATTCTTGTCAAAGTCTTGCTCATTGGCGGATCCTTCCATTCCGATGATGCTCCTCTTTCCCCTCCTCACTACAACACGACTGGGCTTTGACGGGTCGGTAATAAAGAAACATTAATCAACTTGGCTAGCGAGTATCCACGGATCATTTTTCGTGGAGGCCTTCTTTGCCGACTTGGCATCTGGTATAACATAGGTGGTGAAATATCGGCCTTCTTTTTCGACGTTCTTGGCCCATTTAGCATGGAACATCGGTACCGTCTCTCCACAGTAGTTGAGCTCCCATATCTCTTCGATCCTTCTGTATAATATTTCCATGACAGTAGTCTCGTCATCGGCGAAGGACATCATAGTAACTCCTGAGTTTTGATATTCGCTATTCATGTCCTTTTCCTCGGTGTAGAATCTGTAACCGTTGATGTCGTATGACTGATAGGTCTTTACGTTATGTGCTGGGCCCTGTGACAAGGAGAATATGAGTTGTTGATCTTCCGTAGAAGGCGTCTGCGGGGGATTGTCCAGCATCCTTTTCTTGAACCAACCCGTGAAGGTGGAGTTGTGTTCTCTTGTTACATCTCCTTTCTTCCCCGGGCGGGCCCGGTCCACGTACTGCTGCTCGATCAAGCTTTTGTGCTCTTCCACCCAAGGGCTGACCAATTCAATGTGTTGTAGTGCGACTCGGTGTGCCCTGGCAAAGTCAGCGCGTCTATTAGCAATGCCGACATGCAGTGAGCGGTGGCCCTCGCGGTGACCATACCCAGCGAGCCTGCCGAGGTGCTTCTTGGTGGGTATTCCAACATCCTCGTTCTTGGTGGTTAGATAGTTCTGGCATAAAGAGATGCACTCGTAGATCAGAAAGCCCTTGGCTATGCTTCCATCTGGACGGGACCTTTTGCGAACGAACCCTTTGATTACAGCGTTCAGCCTTTCAAACGGCATCATGTTATGCTAGAATGTCGGCCCGAGCTGGATGATGTCATCCACGACATGGACAAGTAGATGCACCATGATGTCGAAGAATGCGGGCGGAAAGTAAATCTCGAGATCGCATAGTACCACCACGATCTCTTCTTGTAGACTGTCGAGCTGCTTCATGCTGATCGACTTCCTAGAGATGACGTCGGAAATTTTTCCCAAGCCAAATAGCGTCTCACGGACGTGCTCGTCCATTATCCCTCGTATGGCAACTGGAAGTATCTGTGTCATCATCACGTGACAGTGGTGGGACTTCATACTGCTGAACCTCTTCTTCGCTACATCGAGATACCTGCTTATCTTTCCCGAGTAACCGTGAGGAACTTTGACTCCTAGGAGGCACCTGAAAAACTGCTCGATCTGCTCCTGACACAGAGTGAAGCAGGCAGCGCGAAGCACAACCACCTCATTCTTCTTAACCATTTTGCGGCGACCCTGAGTCCCTTCCGTTTGATCGTCATCATCATCACTATCAGGGTACTGAAGCTCCTTCTTGATGCCAAGCAATTTGAGGTCATTTCTTGCTTTAGGCCCATCCTTGGTCCTCTCCGACATGTTGAGGAGAGTGCCAAGCAGACTCTCGGTAATGTTCTCCGTGATGTGCATTACATCGAGGCTATGGGGCATGTGGAGGACCTTCCAGTATGGCAGGTCCCAGAAAACAGACCTCGCTTTCCATACACCCAGAAGCGGCTTTGTCCTTGGTCGCTTCTTCCCTGGCGCTGGGCACTCATCCCAATTATTCAGAAGCTCCTCGATTTCTTCGCCGCTCCTCGTACGCGGGGATCTTTCGAGCTCGTCTTTACCATTGAACAGGTCAACGCGTTTTCTCCACGGGTGATCCATGCGAAGCCACTTTCGAGTCCCTTGGAACACGGTTTTTGAAGACCCGGGATCCTTGGGTAGCTGGAGATGCAGGGTCTTATCCATGCACTTGACACATGCATTGTGTCCGTGGTTCACCTGGGCCGATACATATGCGTAACCAGGATAGTCCTGCACCATCGTGAGTAACGCGGCTCTCAGAGGGAAATATTCTTTAGTGTAGGCGTCCCATGTATGGGCTGGCGTCTCCTCTTTCAACAGCCCGAGATAAAGATGCATATCGACACCTGGCTGTTTTGGCCCCTGAATAAGAATGCTCATGTGTACGTACCTTTGCTTTGTGCAGAGCCACGGAGGGATGTTGTATGGCCATACAAACACGGGTCAGGTGCTATGCATGCTACTCTGGTTGCCAAAAGGATTGAGTCCATCGGTGCTCATACCCAGCCTGGCGTTCCTTGCATCGCCCCCGAACTCTTCGAACTTGATGTCCAATGCATTCCACTTGCTAGCGTCTGAAGGGTGTGTTTGGATCTTGCCCTTCTCTGGATCATCTTCGGTTTTCTCCCTTTCCATGGAGGACCACGTCCGCAGGCTGCAGGCGCGCGTGAACAGGGATGTTTGGCATCTTCCACCGCTGTCGCCCCCACCAGCTCTTTGAAGGGATTTGCAATGTTGTAGTTTGTGTATTTGCAATGATGTATGGCATTGTTGTTTTGCTGTTCAAGGCTATGCGCATGTGCATTTTTCAATGATGTATGCCACTGCACATGTCTATCTACTAGATTGTCTAGTATATTCTACCTATTCCACTGGTACTTGTTTAGTTGAGAAAGCACAAGAGGAAAATGTGTGTGCTAGGAAACAAATAATCTGAGAAGCACGAAGCTTTCTGTGGCGCATACCACACACATGCGCCACAGAAGTTTGTTCTTCTGTGGCGCACACGCAACAATGCGCCATAGAAGCTTGTACATAGGTGTCCAGCGAGTGGGGCCCACATATATCCTCTGTGGCGCATATCGCAATATGCGCCACAGAAGATATAAACTTATGTGGCGCATCTCCCTGTATGCGCCACAGAAGTTTGGTCAGAGCACGGTCAGACCCCGCCTGCTATGGGTCCCACCAAACTTCTGTGGCGCATACGGAGTAATGCGCCACAGAAGATTCATGGTCCAACGGCTGGCGTGGGTCCCACCAAACTTCTGTGGCGCATTGCTATGGAAGGTGCGCCACAAAAGTTTGGTGGTTCTGTGGTGCATTTCGGCGGATGCGCCACTGGGTAACTTTTGTGGCGCATGGTCAGGACCACGCGCCATAGAAGGTATGTCTATCTATAGCTAGTTTCCTAGTAGTGGTTAATTGGTATTGCGGGGCTTGCAAGTATTATCTTGCATAGTGTAGCTTGCTAGGATGGCATGCCTTGAGTAGTGTAGTGGTTGAAGTTATCCTGTCCTTCTTCGTAGTAGTAGTCTCCTTCATCTTCGTATCCTTGGTCAGTACTAGCGTCTATAAATAAATACGAGGTACACAATAAACAAACAATACTTAACTACTTCTATTAGGCACACAAGGTTCACACTAGATGATCTAGAATCATCACAAGGATTAAGGCCTTAGTCTTATTTATTTTATGTTGGAAAAGTAATTTCTACTCAATGAAAAACTACTTAATATTTAATATTCTCCAATTAAAATATCGGATCATATTGACACATGTCATCACCATATATTTTAATACTTGGGAATGTGATTTAAAGTTCTGTCACAATTTAATAAGGTTTAACATTATTATTTTAAATAATTACAGTGACTAGAAATGCCTATGGGGCATTCTTTTAATACTTGTCCTTTATTACTACAAGTAAACCTAGATATTTTTACATATTCAGATATATAAGGTCAAATGTGATTTTTGAGAGTTGGAATCAACTCAAAATCATTTATGCTTGATTTTTGAAAAATGTTTGAATGTAGAAAAGTCTCTACATTATTATTTTTGATATAGATGACCTATAATTCCAAATGGTTTGAATCCAACGGGCTTGGATTAATAATTTCAATACCTTTCTAACAAAATTGGTTTCATACAATTTGGTTTAGTGAATCTCTCTAAATTGATTTTTGAATCCACTGACACAACTAGGTTTGAACTAAATTGAAAAATCTATATTTGAATTACTGGGTTGCGCGGGAGAGATAAATGGGACGGCCCAGCGGCATAGAACGCGTGCAGCGGGCTGCTACCAGAGCGGTCCCACGCATCAGCGGCTTTAGCTACACGAAGCAGTAAGTTTCAACCTGGGCCGTTCGATTATATTAGATCCAACGGCTAGGGTCTGTCGTCTCCGTCGGGCAGCGCCGGCGAGACTGAACCCTAACACGGTGGTGGGGGTCGTGTGAGGCTCACCAGGGCTCCAGTTAGGGTCGGTGTTGGGGGCGAACGACGTTGTCGATGATGGCGGTTCAAACGGTGGTCACGACACCTCCTGGGGCGGCTCCAATCAACAGCTCCGCTCCTCCTCCTCTGCGGCACACTCCGATGAAATTCCAGCGATGCGGAGCTCGCCTTGATCCGGGGAAGGGTGTGGGAGGTTCTGTGAGAGGTGGGAAGTGAGGTGGTGTGGAGAATTGAGGCTGGGGTGGCCTCCTTTTATAGCCGAACGAGAGAGGTAGTGCGGCATGGGCAGAGCTTGTCGGGGTCGACAGTATAGCGAGCTAATGGCATGGCGGAGTGTGTAGGCCGGTGCGCAGTCTCCTAGCAATGCTTAAGGACTTCATGGCGTGGCAAGGGGCGGTTGAGAATGGTCGGGAACGGGTCGTGCTCTGCGCGGCACCGATGAAGGTTTTGACGATGCACATGCGCTACGGGTCGCACGGCGGCGAACAGGCATGTCTGGGAGATATAGGGTTAAGGTGAGTGCATGCATGCGCGGTGAGGGCGAGGCGCGGCGTACGCGAGCTGGTTGGGTGCGGCGCTCTGAGCGCTCTCGGCACAGCGCAAAGACAGTGGGCGCGGCGTTTCCTCTGTGGTCCAGGGCCTAGCTGCGTGTGAGGGCTAGACAGGGGGTGGAGATGGACGGTGTGTTGCCTCTTGGACATGGTGGACGGGCGCGGCGTTCGCTCCAGCGCGCTGTCCATGGTCGGCTGGCAAGGGGGGCTCGGGTGGCACGGCATGGTGCAAAGGGATAGAGGGCTAGCTGCTTAATTGCACTGGTAGTCACTGGGGGGAGACAAAGGGAGTGAGTTGAGGAAGATTGTTTGATCAAACACTGCTCCAAACAGTATAAGTTAGGCAATTTGATTTGTGTCTGCCAAGTGTTTGACAAAATGACCGAAAAAAATTTAGTTTTGAATTTTTGGATGAATTTTTGTGAGTGCTCTGGTTACATGCTTGGTAGTATCTGGTTGCTTGGGTTTGGCAAGGTGAACTGGTTTGGTTGTGTGTTGATAAATGGTGATCTTAGTACCTACACTTGATTCAATTTTGAATTATCATTTGAATGGATTTGTAATCTATTTCTGTTGGTTTGCAAAGTGGGTTTCGGTTCACTTTTACATGGTCTAGCAAGCGGTGAAAAGAATTGGTTTAGTTTCTGTTAGAAAATTTGGACTAGAAACACTCAAAGTGGTCTAGTGGTTAACTTTGGTCAAAATGACCATTTGCTTATATATCTTATTTTTGATTTTCTCTTTATTTGATTCTTCTTGGAAATGATCTATATGATGTTGTTTTCATCTTTAAACCAATCGTTTCCATTCATAGAAATCAATCATGGAAATACAAGCATTCATGCATTCATCACACACACATGCATTCATATTGGTTTTAAATAATAAAAGTTTTTGTTAACCCTAAACTTGGGGGATTAGAACTTTATAATCTTGATTAATATTTTTGGGATATTACAAACCTTCCCCCCTTAAACAAAATCTTGTCCCGATATTTAAGAGAAAGAAAACTTGGATTAAAAGAGATCTGGAAACTCAGTCCTAATGTAATCTTCTTGCTCCCAGGTATCTTGTTCTTCAGTGTGGTTACTCCAATGGATCTTGAGAAACTTGATACTCCAGGTTCTGGTGGTTTTGAAGGCTTCTTCCAAAATATGAATGGGTACTTCGGGGTACGTCAGGTCCTCGCTGATCTCTATGGTTTTGTGATCAATATTCTTGAAAAGTTCGGTCTTCTCCGGGACTTCTAGGCATTTGCGAAGTAACGAAATATGAAACACATTATGCATGGCTGACATCTCCTCCGGCAGTTCTAGTTGATACAATTATTCTCCTCGGTGATTTAAAATCTTGAAGGGTCCGATATATCTGGGGGCTAACTTTCCTTTGAGTTGGAAACATTGCAATCCTTTCAAGGGTGATACTTTCAGATATACATAATCTCCGATATTGAAGGCTAGGTCTCAACGTCTCTTGTCGGCATAACTCTTCTTTCTGGATTGGGCAGTCTTAAGGTGCTCACGGATCTTGTGCACTTTCTCTTCGGCTTCTCGTAGGATGTCGGGTCCAAAAATATGACTCTCTCCTACTTCTGACCAATTCAACGGGGTACGACACTTCCTTCCATACATAAATTCAAATGGGGCCATTTGCAAACTGGCTTGGTAACTATTATTGTATGAAAATTCTGTGAAAGGCAGACAGTCTTCCCATTTGGATCCATATTCCAACACACAAGCTCTTAATATATCTTCGAGTATCTGGTTTACTCACTCCGTTTGTCCATCAGTCTACGGGTGATAAGCTGTGCTGAAATCCAGTTGGGTTCCTAATCCTTCTTGGACTTTGTTCCAAAACCTCAAGGTAAACTGGATTCCTCGATCCGACACAATGTTCTCGGGGAATCCATGTAAAATGACTATTCTAGCAATGTACAACTCTGCTAGCTTTGAACTCTGATAAGTGGTCTTGACCGGTAAGAAATGAGCGACTTTGGACATTCTATCCACTATGACCCAGATAGGGTCATTTCCCCTACTAGATCTAGGAAAATCGATAATAAAATCCATTCCTACTGAATCCCGTTTCCATTCCTGAATCTGCAATGGTTCCTATAGTCCTGCGGGTCTCTAATGTCCCACTTTGACTCTCTGACGGATTTCACATTTGGCTATATAGCTTCCATTTTCTCTCTTCATCTTATGCCACCAAAATTGCTCCTTCAAATCCTAATACATCTTTGTTCCTCTAGGGTGGATAGAACAAAGAGTATCATGGGATTCTTTCAAAATAGCTTGTTTGAACTGTGAATCTGTTGGTACACAGATACATCCTTTATACAACAATACTCCTTCTTCATCTTCGGTGAATCTGGGTACCTTCCCTGTACCGATACGACGTTTGATTCTGTCGATACTAGCATTTCCTTTCTGTGCCTCCTTTATTTGACTGATCAAAGTGGGTTGCAGTTCTATGCTGGCCAAAAATCCTTCACTTACTAGCTCCATTCTAAAATCTTCCAACTCCTTGTGTAAACTTGGTTGCTCCTTTAGAATCATGGTGTTCAAGCGATACGGTAATCTGCTAAGAGCATCTACTACCACATTGGCTTTGCCAGGGTGATAGTGAATGTCAAGGTCATAGATCCTTTTCGTCATATTCAGCTCCTTCTGGGTGAAAATATACTTCAGACTCTTGTGATTCAAATAAATCTCACAACGGTTACCCATGAGATAATGCCGCCATGTCTTCATGGCTAAAACTACGGCTGCTAGTTCAAGTTAATGGGTAGGGTAATACTGCTCATGTTGCTTCAGTTGTCTGGATAAATAGGATATGTCTTTGCCTTCTTGCATTAGCACACATCCGAGACCAACCTTGGATGTGTCACAAAACACATCAAAAAGCTTCCTGATATCCGGCATAATCAAGATTGGGGCTGAAATCAATCTCTTCTTGAGCTCTTGAAAACTTGCTTCACATTTGTCCGTCCATTCAAACTTCTTATCTTTCATCAACAATTGGGTCATGGGTCTTGCGATGCTCGAGAATTATTCTACGAACTTGCGGTAATATCCCGCTAATCGGAGAAATGCATGAACTTGGGTTTGAGTGGTCGGGGCTTGACATTCTTCAATATCCTTAACCTTAGCAGGGTCGACAGCAATTCCTCCTACCTACAACATATGTCCGAGGACTCCTACTTCCTTTAACCAGAACTCACATTTGCTAAAGTTGGCATACAACTGATGCTCCCTAAGGGTATCAAGGATGGTCCTTAGGTGTATCTCATGTTCTTCTTCTGATTTGGAATAGATCAGAATGTCAGGAATGAAAACAATGACAAACTTATCCAGGAAGTTCATAAAAATCTTATTCATGAGGTTCATGAAATAAGCGGGGGCATTGGTTAATCCAAAAGACATGACGGTGTACTCATATAATATATATCTGGTGGTAAAGGCAGTCTTTGGAATATCCTCTGTGCGAATCTTGAGTTGATGATAACCAGTTCTAAGATCAATCTTAGAAAACACTTTGGCACCGGTCAACTGGTCAAACAGGTCTTCTATCTTCGGTAGTGGGTACTTATTCTTAATGGTGACGTCATTCAGCTTCCGATAATCCATGCACAAATGGTTACCTCCATCTTTCTTATCCACAAATAAAATAGGGGATCTCCATGGCGACGCACTTGGTTGAATCAGACCTATCTCCAGCATAGCATCTAGTTGCTTCTTTAGCTCCACTAATTCATACGGGTTCATGCTATAAGGTCTCTGAGCTATGGGTCCAGTTCCAGTGATTAGTTCAATGATAAACTTGATATCCCAATCTGGGGGTATACCGGGGAATACATCTAGGAATACGTCGGGGTATTCACAGACTACTCTGACTTGGTCAATGGTTGGTTGGGCTAGACTATTGTTGCACTTGAATTGACGAGGAAAAGTTTCAGATACATGCTCTACTGATACTCCAGTGGTACTATTCATGGTTATGGCTTTCTTGGCACAGCCGATTAATCATTTATGTTCTGACATCTGATACGTCCAAAACATATCTACTTTCTCGAACACTTTGCTATTGTTTCTTCTCTAAACTTGTGTGATTTGGATACAACTAACATGGGCTGACGCTGTTTTTAGCAGAATTACCTTGGTGTCTTGTTTTTGTGCAGAAAATGAACTATCAGGAAAAATCCCAGAAAATATGCCAAAAATTAAATTTCACCAGAAGACAAGACGAAGAGGAGGCCTGGGGGGCCAACACCCACCCCAAGCGCGGGCCCACCACTGGCCGCCTCTGGAGGGGGTGTAGCCACCCTAGGCACCCCCTCGGCCTCCCTCTATGCCTATAAGTTGCCTTTCGACCTAAAAACCGAGGGGGGTTCGATAGTTTTCCAGAAATAGTTCCTCTCTGCCACCGCCACCAGAAACCAAGATTCGGATCCAGAAACTCCGGTCTGGCACCCTGCCGGGACGGGGAATTTGGAGAGGATCATCGCCATCTTCATCACCAAGGCATCTCCATCAACCACGGATGTTTCCCTCATCCATCAGTGAGTAATCCCCCGCTATAGGCTTGGGGATGGTAGGGATGGGATGAGTTCTATCATGTAATCGAATACGATCTGTTAGGGCATAGTGCCTAGTATCTCTATTAGTGCTATTTGACTTTGTTGCAACTTGTTGTGCTTAATGCTTGTCACTAGGTCCCAAGTGCCATGATCTCATATCTGAACTTATTATTGAATCATTATGATAGTATTATTTGTGATCTTATCTGCAAGTCTTGTACACGTATCATTGTCCGGATCCAAAGGCCCCAAAGTGACAATAATTGGGACAACCGGAGGGGATGGCTATGGTGTGAGGATCACATGTGTTCATGGAGTGTTAATGCTTTGCTCCGGTGCTCTATTAAAAGGAGCACCTTAATTTCTAGTAGTTCCCTAGAGGCCCTGCTGCCCCAGGCTGGCTGGACAGAAGATGTTGTGCAAGTTCTCATCGCGAGCACGTATGACTATATTTGGAGCACATGCCTAGGATTGTTTAGTCCTTGGATGCTTGTTATTATTTATTTGAAATTCCCTAGATTTTGAATTTACATGTTTAGACTCGTCCATGCAACGCCCGTCCATCCATCCCTATGCCTACCGCACTCGAATCCTACTGTTACCGTTACTCTTACTATTGCTCCTGTTTCACTGCTGCTGTTGCTTTGCTGTTGTTACTACCAAACTGTTGTTACTGATAAACTTCTGTGAGAAAGAACTATTTCCAGGTGCAGCTGAACTGACAACTCAGTTGTTAAGTCTTGCAAGTATTCTTTGGCTCCCCTTGTGTCGAATCAATAAATTGGGTTTATACTACCCGCGAAGACTGTTGCGATCCCCTATACTTGTGGGTCATCAAGACTATTTTCTGGCACCGTTGCCTGGGAGCATAGCTTTATTTGTAGGTTCACTTGGATCTATTATTGTTCACTCCTACTCCTTTCATCATGGGGAAGTCTCGTGATGGAAAGTTCACTATTTTACCATCCACTACAAGAAGAGGTACAATCCTAAACACCTCTGCCGCTCTTGATTCACCGTCTGTTATAAGTAAGCTTGTCACACCACCACCACATACTCATGCTACACACACTGCTACAACTGTGATGGAAACTACTTTTGATACTCATGATGTTACTTCTACTTTGCTTGATGTGAGTGGTTCATTAGGTCCTTTTCTAGATGCTACTATGGCTAGTCTAGGAAATACCAGAACTCCTAGTGAAAACACTATTACACCTATTAGCTCACCTGAGGATAGTGAGAGTTATGATATTAATGATGGTTATATTGAGTTCACTGATGATTTTGTTGAAGAGTGCCGAAACACACATGGTACTAGTGCTATTAAGAGTCTCCTTGATAGATGTACTATTATGCCTAAGTTGTCCTCTGATCCTAAGTTTGCCACTTCGCCCATAGATATTAAAGATGAAGATTATGGTTTCTCTCTTGATTTATCTTATTTATATATTGTTGAGAAAGAACCTTTTTGTGGGACTAAAAATGAGAGTGATGTGGCTCATATGAATGAGCTTTCTACTATGAGTGCTTTGTTCTCTGATGATTTTAAGATGCGCAAATACTTTTTTGCTAAGATCTTCCCTTTTTCACTAAAAGGAGAAGCTAGGGCTTGGTTCAATAGATTACCTCATGGTTCCATTCATAGCCCTGATTTCTTGATTGTTTCTTTCTTCCAGAAATATTTTCCTCCCAGTGCTAGACATGCTACTTTTCACAGACTTTTTGATTTTAAACAGGGAGAAGAAGAGAAATTGCCTGAGTCATGGAAAAGGTTCTGTGCCTTGATTCATGCACATCCTGGATGTCCATTACCTAAGAATGAGCTTCTTGATATTTATTATAATGGACTAACTGATGATTCTAGGACCTACCAAGATAGCTTTGTTGATTATGTTTTCAGGAAAAGGACTCCTACAGATGCTGAAGAATTAATTACTAAGATAAGAAAGAATTATGATGATTGGACTTCAACTGAGCTGAATACACCTGAGCCTATTACTCCTGAACCAGTTGTCCCTGAACCATTTCCAGCACCAACAACAAAGAAGAGGGGAGTTATTTGATTAAATGATGAAGTGATGAAAGAAGATAAGAAGTGTCTAAAGGATAAATGTATTAGAGCTGAAGATGTGAAGAATCTACCTCCTATAAAAGAATTATGTAAGCCAATCCCCCACTCATCTACTATTTAGGTACACTCTCTCCAGCACTTTGATGAAGGTGATATTCCTTATGGTAAGCCTCCTGATCAATGTTTAGAGGAACTTGACACTTTTATTGTTAAGCAAGGGTATTTTAATAAACAAGTTCAGAATCATTTATTGGAAAACTCTAGAGCTATCCATGAGTTGAAAGATGTAACATCCCAATTTCAGCAACCCTGAGTTATTGTCAAAAAAGAAAAAAGCAGGGGGAACAAAAACTTTTTCTTGCTACATGTGCAATGTTTGTTTACTTTCTTGCTTTTGCTCAAGCAACTGTTTGTGTATTAGTTGTGTAGTCCTCATCTTAACACAAGTTTACATTAAAGCTATTTTACCAAAGAGATGTCCTGGCTCATTCTCCATTTTCTCAAATGTTCTGACATATCAAAAACCTGAGCCAAGATGACTTTGACCCAACCAAATACTTTACTACTCTCTACTAATAAAACTATGGAGACCTGTATATTATATCCTTATGTTTTCAAGACAGAACTTCAACTACCCTTACCTCTAGGTTTTTCCAAAACCTTTATTAAAATCTTTTCATCTCAATCTTGGCAGAAATACCAAGAGGTACTTATCTTACTTCAATACATAACCAATTTAAAATTACCCATCCCTACATCAAGCTAGGCTTGATGGTAACCCTAGTAGTAGTTGGATAAGTTGGATAGGATGAATTGCCTTGATCTGCTGATTGCATTGTTTGCTTAGGAACTAGAGTGATCTAATCTAGTAGCTCATCCCTTAGGATACAATATATACTTGTGATCATCAATCTCATATCAAGCATCCAAGTCTGGATCTATCCTAAGCAACTAAAGTGATCATCTCACCTCCTAATCAGATCAATCTAGGGATAATCCCTTCTAATAGTTCCAACTCAATGAAGACCCAATAAAAACATGGATCCTATCTACTTAGTTAACTCTTCATAATCATATCCATTATAATGAGTTTGGAACTTAGCATCCTCTCAAAATCATCTCCATTTGCACTCTAGTCTAAAACCCTAAATCTGCCAAAATGGCTTAAGTCTGGATTTCTTATCTAGATTCAATATTTGGAGCTCTACCTTTTCCAACCTATGTGCATTACTGAGAATGTACTTGAACCACCTTGTATGACATATTTTAGTACTACCAAATCCCACTCTTTCCCTTGGGTAAACAATTCTAAATCCAACCGATCCATGATGGTTTTGTTGACATCATGGTAATCTTTTCTGCAAAACTAGTCAACATGCCTACTTTGGCAGAATCTCACATCTATATGCCACCTCTCCTTGACCAAATATTTGTTTGGTAATGATTTAATAATCATGGAATATCAATCCCCACTTCACTTGTTTCCATTGGAGCCTTGTGCTTCCTGAACCCACATAGTTTGGGAGGCTACCTAATGTATCTGCTATGGCAACCTTAATTTCAACAAAGTTTGGCATATCTTCTAGATCACCTCAAATGAAACCAACCCCAACTCTTGCTTCCATGATCATATATATAACTTGGTATATCTATCCATATACCCCTTCTACCAAGGTGATCTCTGAGCTCCCTAATCCAACCCTATTTAGGTGGCATCAGAATAACCAAACCCTAGATCCTCCCACATCTCGTTTCCACCCTTTTCACCACTTTTCTGAAAAACCAAGGATTACCTTGATGCCTACATCAAGTTTAAATCATCTACCTTGGATATAAGAATCCCCAAATAATTCCCAAAATTATTTGGATTATTAAACTATTTTATTCCTTTTAATTACCAATTTCTCTACAACCTTGTATTCAAAGGCAAGTTTGTTTTTCTCCAAATCACCTTGCCAACCCTAGGCACTTTTTATTCCTATTATCATATCCCATCTTTCCACCTCAAAATAAAGATTTTTGAGATGCCTTGTTATTTGTTTTTGCCCTTTTTCTTAAATGGCAGAAACAAGAAATAATTCCCTAAAAATACTTTTCCACCTCAATAAATTCAAACAAAATTCTCCAATGTGTGTTATGGTATTTAGGACCATATAACATCAAAAACCAAGATTTTCCCTTGCAAAAATATCAAATAAGATTCTAGAGACTAATTTTGGAGTATTTGAATATTTAAGTTTAAGTGCACATTTAATCATTAGAAAAATCCCAAATAAATCTTGGAGGTGTACAAGGACCATATCCATCTAAAAGTAACCTTTCCCCATGTTGGAAAATGTAAATTTTGGACTTCATTCATAACCCAAGTTTTGATCAAATTTGGCAAACTAATCAAAACCATTAGCCAAAGCCCATCGAACCCCATAAAAGCTTGTCTAATACACCACCACTACACACCTCCCTCCCCCTAGTCGTGGCACTGTAGATCTAAAGTGACCAAACCATAGTTCTTGTCCTTTTTCTCTTGTTGAGAGGGAGACAAAGCCTCCTTGTCTTGTCCCCTCTTATTAATGCCATAGCAGCAGCTACCTTCTCACCCCCTGTCACATAGCACGACCAGATGCCCCCACACCTCTCTCTCCATCGCCCCTCTTGCCATATCGTCGAGCAGCACCACTCCTCCATGCTCAAAATGGACCTAGTCCATCAAACACCTCCCCCATTTGGTTTATTAGGCCAGAGGCCAGTACAACACTCCCCCACTTTAGAGATCCCAACCTTTAATAAGGTAGAGATCCCTGTGTTTACAATGCTAGTCCCTGGATCAATAGCTAGCATCCACAGTTAAGATGTAATATCAAGAAACAAGGGTCATAATACAACTTTATAACCAGGAATAACATAATTTTATTACATCTTTCATAGCCCATTTGGCTATTACGTTACATTGCAGTAGAAAATCTATAAGCATGGGGTCCTTCATCTTCAAAGTGCCACAGGCAGACATGTTGGTTGTAGACTTTGTAATCCTAATCAAATCAACTTCACTAATATCAAACAAACCTGCAACATAACAAGTTACATCCACAAGGGCCAATACATTTGAATTGTATTGGCAAGTTTCACTACTATGTAGAAATAAATGGATCCTACCATTACATGCATATTTGGCTAAGTAGGGTTTTAGGCTCATTTGCAGAAAGCAATAATTTATCCTATCTTTTCAAAACAGTTTTGATCTTTTGTCAAAATCTTTCTGAGTTCCTTGTTACACCCCAAGTGCTTCAGGTCTTTGTCAAAATCTCTTGAGCTCCTTAGTACACCCCAAGTGCTTCAAGTCTTTGTTAAAATCTTTTTGAGCTCCTTGGTACACCCCAAGTGCTTCAAGTCTTTGTCAAAATCTCTTGAGCTCCTTGGTAAACCCCAAGTGCTTCAAGTCTTTTGTGGTCACTTTAAGTTTTGCTTTTAGAAATTTGAATGTCGAGATTTCCCATAGCTTCAGGCTTTAGTTGCTCAGTATTGTCCATAACCGGGGACACGGCTAAGTACTTAGAATTTTATCTTCTTGTTGCCACCAGTGGCCGCTGGATAAGTACTCACCAAGATGGAGTACCGACAGATTGAGAATGTGACGAAGTCTTTCCATAGGGTCCTCCCAATCTAGCTTGTCTACCAGGCACCAAAGTAGGGTTCCAATTTCCCTCATTTAGTTAACCTGAAGAGGCTAATGCATGGGTCTTCCCAATGTAGTTGACTAAGCCAGTGCCCATTTAGCATGTGGCTGTACACGGAAGCCACTGTTCGAGAAACATGTTCAATCTCTAAGTCCCTGGGTGGTTTTCTTTTAGTGCACAACAAAAAGAGATTGCCATATAAACATGGTTCCTCTTGTTGCCACCTTTTCAAAAACTTGAGTATCCTTGTCCACCCAGGTGGTTCATTGAGTACTTGTTTTATTATATAAAACATAAGTCTTTTCTCAACTTCATAAAATCTCAACATGTATCTCTTCTCAAAATATATAGCATGGATAAGCATTTTACAACTACATTGTTTTCACTAAGGAATATATAAGGGTACCCTACTAGGATTTAGCATAGCATAAAGTATAGAAATTCTTTTCATGCATGTTTCAAAAATCCACTAAATATAATAAAAATAGTAGGACTTGGATGATAGTGTCACTTGCCTTTTTGGTAGGGAATGTTGGTTCACTTCTTGATCTTGATAATCTCACACTCTTCTAACTTCACTACAAATCAATCAAGAAAACATAGATTCAACTAGTATTCCAACCAATAATCAAACAATTTATCACACATAAAATAATAGAAACAAAGTGATGCATGCAAGCATGCAAAAGATAGTTTTATTTGAAAAGGTGGTTTCTACTAGGCTCTATACATTTTAAGGCTCAAAGTGGTCATTTTCCAAAGTGGCAAAGTCATTTGCAAAAGGGCTTTATCTATAGACCATTTCTTAAATCAAATCATTATTTCATGTGGCGGAAAATGTTTTTAGCAAAGCAACAATTTTATATTGTTCACCAAATAATTTGTTAGTTCACAAAACTTGGTGTTTAGGGTCAGTAGGTTTGAATCAACACATTTGCCAAAAGTTTTTCTCAAAAATCATTTCCTTAACAAAATCCATATTTTTATTTGACTAGAAATGAGCTAATTCAATTATTCAATCCTAAACTTCACAAAATACATTTTTAAATCCATAAGTTGGTTCCTAAGGTCAGTAAGTTCACAACAAACCATTTTGCTAAGATTTCATCCCCAAAATCATTTTGGAATAAATTTTATATCCTAAACAAGCATACACAAGTTTCTGCAAAAAAAAACATTTTAACACAAGCTTTATACTAAACAAATGGCATGGTTGGCTAGGGCTTGTTCCACTGATTCCATTGATATAAAGTTTGCAAATTTTGGACGTGTGGATCAAAAGTTATGGATTTTTCAAATTTGCAAACAAATCTGATTCTAATTCTGTTTTAAATCAAAAGCTGGGCCACGCGGCGCTTTCCTATTCGTCGGTACCGCTTCGGCCGGATCAGCAACGTGAGGCGTTGGATCAAGTTAAATCGCACGGCACTGGTTGCATACCCCTTCAGCGTTAAGTGATCTAATCGCAGCTGCAG
Source organism: Avena sativa (assembly GCA_916181665.1). Taxonomy (NCBI): domain Eukaryota; kingdom Viridiplantae; phylum Streptophyta; class Magnoliopsida; order Poales; family Poaceae; genus Avena; species Avena sativa. Next base: position 256,644,661 of record OV702297.1, read on the forward strand.
GATCTTAATCGCATGACGCACAGCGCGCTAGCCATAGACGGGCGGCGCTGGTGGCGGCAGGTGGCGGCGGCGTGTCTGGCTACCGCGGAGCTTGTGCTAGAGGAAACGGGGAAGATAGAGGAGGGTCTCACCATGCTCGCAGGGTTGCGGTGAAGCTCAACGCGTGGTCGGTTCGTCGAGGGGCGCTCAGACGCGACGGGGATTCCTCGCCGGAGTGGGTGGCGGCGTCAGGTGGTTCTGGTCGTTGTCGGGGGCGACGCTGTGGTTCACTCCGAGGCAAAACGAGGACACAGTTAGACGCATGCAGTCCTGGGGTTCACGCGAGTATGATAGAGAGAGCTCGGGGTGGTCTGGCTTACCAGGGGGAGGTCGCCGGAGAGAGAAGCAGACGCAGCGGCGCTCAGAGGTTGTCGAAGCTGAGGCTCTGGGGTGAGCACGGTTGAACAAAAGGCACAGGGAGAAGCGCCAGAGGCTAGGGAGTGTGTGAGCTTGGTCGAGGAGGCAAGGGGCGGTGTCTACTGGCCGTAATTGTTCGCGGAACTCGCCGGAGGCAGTGGCGATGCGAGGCGAAATTGTCGCAGCCTGGAGACAGAGGGGAAGCGAGGTCTGAGGGGAACCAGAGAGGGGAGGGAGGCATTTGAGACAGCGTGGTCGCGGGGTGGAGTAACGGCCGCTGTTAACGCGAATTGATCGCCAGAGTAATGGCGGAAACGGTCAGGGCGACGTGATCAGGGGGAAGACGACGCTGAGGTGGCTCTGTGGGGCATGCCTGTCAGCGAGAAAGGGAGAGAGGGAGAGGGTCCACTCGTCGGTGTCTATGCGGGTGCGAGAAAGAGTGAAAAAACGATTCGCGCGTGGGGGAAGTAGCTGGGATGGAACTGGGCTTGCTGGGACAGACGAGTTGGGCTGAAACCTTTAGCATTTTTTTGTACTGAAACTTTTTCCTATTTTCCATTTGGTTTTATGTTTTGAATTTCAATCAAACAATTCAAACATTCAAAACAATCAAACTTCCACCACACTTTGCATTTGTGTTTGGTTCTGTTTAACAACACAAATCCAAGTCCCAAAAATAAAATAATATTTTTATTTTAGGGTCCAATAATAATTAAATGAATAGACCTTAATCATTTAATTCAAATAGGATTTGTTTTATCAAAATCTTTATTTTGAAATTTTAAAATAAAACCAAAAACACTTCAGTAGGTTTTATTTGAGAATATAAAATACTTGGAAAACTTGTTTAAAATAATTTAACAAGTTTTGATGTTTAATTAAAATGGGAAAAGCCTTTACTTTAATAAATTTGGTTTATTAATAAACTCTTATTATTTTATTTAAATAAACCTTTACTCTTTTAATCAAAGCAAAACATTTTATTTCAAAAGTTTGGCCAAGGTTTACTTTGGCTTTATATAATTAGTCTTTATTTATTTTTCTACCTTGGCCTTTGAAAACCAAATCTTTTATTAAAAGATTCAAAATAGTGATTCCAAATATTTTTCACTTTATTGTTTATTTATCTTTTTAAATCCCTTTAGGATTTTATTTGATCAAATAGGTTTGAAGGTTTCCAATTGGAATAAAAAAGTTTCTTCTCACCCTGAAAATCAACAAAGTTTTATTTTATTCATTTATTTTTCACATGACAAGATTTGGAAAATCTTGGGATGTGACAGGCTACCACCCTTAAAATAAATCTCGTCCCGAGATTTGGGGAGGCTAGGGGTTACAAGTTGGCTTAAAACAACTAGGGTACTACCACCCTTAAAAATTTCCAAACTATATTACATATTGGCCTTCTTGGGATCTTAGGGAAACTTTTCTGGGCAAACATCTGCATAGTGTCCTTTGTTTCCACACTTGAAACATGTGACAAGGCTAAGATCCTTCATAGGCTTGTTTACCTTGTGCTTCATCTTTTCTGGACAGTTGCTTGCATAATGTCCTTGGTTACCACAATTGTAACATGTGATAAGTTTGAGTTCTTCACGTGTTTCTTGTGGACAAGTTGCTGCATAATGGCCTAGCTCTTTGCATTTGTTGCACTCTACTTGGCCAATATCCTTATACTTCTATTTCTCTGGACATTCACTGGAATAGTGTCCCATTTCTTTACAATGATGACATTGCACATGGCTTTTGTCCTTCTTTTTCTTGGGTTTCTCCAAAGCTAGGAGTGCATCTAGTTCATGTTGTTCATATGTTATCTCATAGGTGGGAATGTCTACTTGTTTCTTGGACCTTCTATTGCTCCTTGGATAATTCATATGCCTCTTCTTTGGTCCTTTAAATTGGGTTGTATTGCATGGAGGTATAAGTGGAGCTTTTCCTTTGTCCTCATTCTTCTTGGTAGATTTGGATCCCTCTTGATAGTTTGCAATCATTTGTTGCACTCCACCTTGTTTCCTTTGTTCAACTATGGAATAGATGGGGCATTGGATAGGGACATGGTTATTTCCTTCACATAGGTAACAAGTAGCTTGAGATGTGGGACATTGGCCAACTAGATGTTTCTCTTCACAGTTGGGGCATTGATCTCCATGCTCCTTGGAAGTGTGATCCTTGTTTCCACAAATATTGCAAGCTTTGGTTCCTTTTAGAATAACATCTTTGTCATCCTTGTTGTCACATACTCCTTTGGAAAATTTGCTTTCCATGTTGAGCATTTGATCTGTCACCTTATGCAACATTTGGGCTTGGTTTTCCAAAAATCCTTGCAGGGTTGGATCTTCCCCACTGGTGTTGGCTATGAATTGAGTTGTCATTTGGTTCAACTGGCTTTGGGTTGCTATGAGATCTCTCATGTTGTCCTCTTGGCTGGTGTTGTTGTCATCAACCTTGATGTTGGAGTCTCTTGGAGTAGTCATCTGTTTGGGTTGAATTGAGATTAGAATAGGCAAAATATTTCTAAGGGAATAATTCTAATCACACATATCACAATTCACTCAAGCAATGTGCAAGCAATCACAAACAAACATTTCACTCAAACAACAAAGTTCAAGCATATCTTTAGGCAACAAAATATTTTTGTTACACCACATAAGTTGGTGGGTTTGGCTTAAACTAAATATGGTGGTCCATCTATATGGATCACTTGAGATCTTTCCATCTTTCTTTGGTTGATTCTTCTTGCATGGGATCATGGTTTCCTTGAGAAAAACTTTTGGTCACAAAACTTCAAAGGTGATGAGGGTTCTTTCTAAGTTGTGTTTCCTTAGTCCTCAAGTCTTGATTAACATTTCTTGTCTCACTTGTAGTCCTTAGTGATATCCAAGGTTGAAAAACTTGGTGAAAATGCTGAAGATGTTGAAGTCATTAGAGTTGAAGATGTTGAAGTCATTAGAGTTGATGAAGTCCTTGCTCATGGTGAAGTATTTGGCCATGGGGTAGGTTTTGTCCATCAAGTTGAAAATAGAAGAGATGTAGAATCAAAACCAAAATGATGGAGGAAAGAGTTTACAAGATTGTTTGTAAATAAGTTTTGGAACAAATATAACTCCTTATTTTTCTAAGGGTTTGTCCAATCCTAGGTTTACGAATCCTACAGGCAACACAATGCTCTGATACCATCTGTAGAGATCCCAACCTTTAATAAGATAGAGATCCCTGTGTTTACAATGCTAGTCCCTGGATCAATAGCTAGCATCCACAGTTAAGATGTAATATCAAGAAACAAGGGTCATAATACAACTTTATAACCAGGAATAACATAATTTTATTACATCTTTCATAGATCATTTGGCTATTACATTACATTGTAGTAGAAAATCTATAAGCATGGGGTCCTTCATCTTCAAAGTGCCACAGGCAGACATGTTGGTTGTAGACTTTGTAATCCTAATCAAATCAACTTCACTAATATCAAACAAACCTGCAACATAACAAGTTACAGCCACAAGGGTCAATACATTTGAATTGTATTGGCAAGTTTCACTACTATGTAGAAATAAGTGGATCCTACCATTACATGCATATTTGGCTAAGTAGGGTTTTAGGCTCATTTGCAGAAAGCAATAATTTATCCTATCTTTTCAAAAAAGTTTTGATCTTTTTTCAAAATCTTTCTGAGTTCCTTGGTACACCCCAAGTGCTTCAGGTCTTTGTCAAAATCTCTTGAGCTCCTTGGTACACCCCAAGTGCTTCAAGTCTTTGTTAAAATCTTTTTGAGCTCCTTGGTACACCCCAAGTGCTTCAAGTCTTTGTCAAAATCTCTTGAGCTCCTTGGTACACCCCAAGTGCTTCAAGTCTTTTGTGGTCACTTTAAGTTTTGCTTTTAGAAATTTGAATGTCGAGATTTCCCATAGCTTCAGGCTTTAGTTGCTCAGTATTGTCCATAACCAGGGACACGGCTAAGTAGTTAGAATTTTATCTTCTGCAGAAGTTGTACACTTTACCCACATGACACACTCTCATCTTGTTGCCACCAGTGGCCGCTGGATAAGTACTCACCAAGATGGAGTACCGGCAGATTGAGAATGTGACGAAGTCTTTCCATAGGGTCCTCCCAATCTAGCTTGTCTACCAGGCACCAATGTAGGGTTCCAAGTTCCCTCATTTAGTTAACCTGAAGAGGCTAATGCGTGGGTCTTCCCAATGTAGTTGACTAAGCCAGTGCCCATTTAGCATGTGGCTGTACACGGAAGCCACTGTTCGAGAAACATGTTCAATCTCTAAGTCCTTGGGTGGTTTTCTTTTAGTGCACAACAAAAAGATATTGCCATATAAACATGGTTCCTCTTGTTGCCACCTTTTCAAAAACTTGAGTATCCTTGTCCACCCAGGTGGTTAATTGAGTACTTGTTTTATTATATAAAACATAAGTCTTTTCTCAACTTCATAAAATCTCAACATTTATCTCTTCTCAAAATATATAGCATGGCTAAGCATTTTACAACTACATTGTTTTCACTAAGGAATATATAAGGGTATCCTACTAGGATTTAGCATAGCATAAAGTATAGAAATTCTTTTCATGCATGTTTCAAAAATCCACTAAATATAATGAAAATAGTAGGACTTGGATGATAGTGTCACTTGCCTTTTTGGTATGGAATGTTGCTTCACTTCTTGATCTTGCTAATCCCACACTCTTCTAACTTCACTACAAATCAATCAAGCAAACATAGATTCAACTAGTATTCCAACCAATAATCAAACAATCTATCACACATAAAATAATAGAAACAAAGTCATGCATGCAAGCATGCAAAAGATAGTTTTATTTGCAAAGGTGGTTTCTACTAGGCTCTATACATTGTAAGACTCAAAGTGGTCATTTTCCAAAGTGGCAAATTCATTTGCAAAAGGGTTTTATCTATAGACCATTTCGTAAATCAAATCATTATTTCATGTGGTGGAAAATGTTTTTAGCAAAGCAAAAAAATTATATTGTTCACAAAATAAGTTGTTAGTTCACAAAACTTGGTGTTTAGGGTCAGTAGGTTTGAATCAACACATTTGCCAAAGGTTTTTCTCAAAAATCATTTCCATAACAAAATCCATATTTTTATTTGACTAGAAATGAGCTAATTCAATTATTCAATCCTAAACTTCACAAAATACATTTTTAAATCCATAAGTTGGTTCCTAATGTCAGTAAGTTCACAACAAACCATTTTGCTAAGATTTCATACCCAAAATCATTTTGGAATAAATTTTATATCCTAAACAAGCATACACAAGTTTCTGCAAAAACAAACATTTTAACAGAAGCTTTTTACTAAACAAATGGCATGGTTGGCTAGGGTTTGTTCCACTGATTCCATTGATATAAAGTTTGCAAATTTTGGACGTGTGGATCAAAAGTTATGGATTTTTCAAATTTGCAAACAAATCTGATTCTAATTCTGTTTTAAATCAAAAGCTGGGCCACGCGGCGCTTTCCTGTTCGTCGGTACCCGCTTCAGCCAGATCAGCAACGTGAGGCGTTGGATCAAGTTAAATTGCACGGCACTGGTTGCGTACCCCTTTAGTGTTAAGTGATCTAATCGCAGCCGCAGGATCTTAATCGCACGACGCACAGCGCGCTAGCCATAGACGGGCGGCGCTGGTGGCGGAAGGCGGCGGCGTGTCTGGCTACGGCGGAGCTGGTGCTAGAGGAAACGAGGAAGACAGAGGAGGGTCTCACCGTGCTCGCAGGGTTGCGGTGAAGCTCAAGGCATGGTCGGTTCATCGAGGGGCGCTCAGACGCGACGGGGATTCCTCGCCGGAGTGGGTGGCGGCGTCAGGTGGTTCTGGTCTTTGTCGGGGGCGACGCTGTGATTCACTCCGAGGCAAAACGAGGACACAGTTAGACGCGTGCAGTCCTGGGGTTCACGCGAGTATGATAGAGAGAGCTCGGGGTGTTCTGGTTTACCAGGGGGAGGTTGCCAGAGAGAGAAGAAGACGCGGCGGCGCTCAGAGGTTGTCGAAGCCGAGGCTTTGGGGTGAGCACGGTTGAACAAAAGGCATAGGGAGAAGCGCCAGAGGCTGGGGAGTGTGTGAGCTTCGTCGAGGAGGCAAGGGGTGGTGTCTACTGGACAGAATTGTTCGCGGAACTCGCCAGAGGCAGTGGCGATGCGAGGCGAAATTGTCGCAGCCTGGAGGCAGAGGGGAAGCGAGGTCTGAGGGGAACCAGAGAGGGGAGGGAGGCATTTGAGACAGCGTGGTCGCGGGGTGGAGTAACATCCGCTGTTAACGCGAATTGATCGCCGGAGTAATGGCGACAACGGTCAGGGCGACGTGACCAGGGGGAAGACGACGCTGAGGTGGCTCTGTGGGGCATGCCTGTCAGCGAGAAAGGGAGAGAGGGAGAGGGTCCACTCGTCGGTGTCTGCACGGGTGCGAGAAAGAGTGAAAAACGATTCACGCGTGGGGGAAGTAGCTAGGCTGGAACTGGGCTTGCTGGGCCAGACGAGTTGGGCTGAAACCTTTAGCATTTTTTTGTACTGAAACTTTTTCCTATTTTCCATTTGATTTTTTGTTTTGAATTTCAATCAAACAATTCAAACATTCAAAAAAATCAAACTTCCACCACACTTTGCATTTGTTTTTTGTTCTGTTTAACAACACAAATCCAAGTCCCAAAAATAAAATAATATTTTTATTTTAGGGTCCAATAATAATTAAATGAATAGACCTTAATCATTTAATTCAAATAGGATTTGTTTTATCAAAACCTTTATTTTGAAATTTTAAAATAAAACCAAAAACACTTCAGTAGGTTTTATTTGAGAATATAAAATACTTGGAAAACTTGTTTAAAATAATTTAACAAGTTTTGATGTTTAATTAAAATGGGAAAAGCCTTTACTTTTTATTAATAAACTCTTATTATTTTATTTAAATAAACCTTTACTCTTTTAATCAAAGCAAAACATTTTATTTCAAAAGTTTGGCCAAGGTTTACTTTGGCTTTATATAATTAGTCTTTATTTATTTTTCTACCTTTGCCTTTGAAAACCAAATCTTTTATTAAAAGATTCAAAATAGTGATTCCAAATATTTTTAACTTTATTGTTTATTTATCTTTTTAAATCCCTTTAGGATTTTATTTGATCAAATAGGTTTGAAGGTTTCCAATTGGAATCAAAAAGTTTCTTCTCACCCTGAAAATCAACAAAGTTTTATTTTATTCATTTATTTTTCACATAACAAGATTTGGAAAATCTTCGGATGTGACACCCACTGCCTCATTTCACCTCCCTCCCCTCCAGCTACCCTTCCCAAGCTCCATATCCAGATCCCTGCCTCCCTCTCGCCATGGTAAAGGAGAGAAGCTCCTCTCGGCCTTGCTCGAAGAGTTGAGCATGTCATCGTCCCAAGACACTCCACTTCATCTCTCTCTGCTGATTTCTAACCTCCACGACCTAACCTATCTCCCCTTGATCTCTGTTGTTCCAGGATAGGCCGGAGGCCACCACCGTCGGTGTCAACCCGAAGCAATCTCCCTTCTGCGAGTGTGGGTCGCTCGAGCCTCTGTAGCACCGCCAGGATCATCCCTACGCCCTACCCGACCTCGCCGCATCCTCCTAGTTGCCTGTCCATTGACATGCTAGTCCCGGCGCGCACCCGAGCCATCCCCATCACTACAGACGCTCACGACCCAGGTCAGCGCGGAACCCTGTTGTGCCGCCCCTCATATGGATCACCTCCGCGCCCCGCATCACCATGTGCCCTCGCTCGCTCTCCTACGGGCCCCTAGGTGAGCCCCTCGTCAATCTCAGCCCGTGCTAGGGTTTCTACAACGGAGGGGTCGGCGCAAGGTGGAAGACGGCATCGATGGTGTCCATCTCGTACTAATCGAATAGAGGTGGGCTCCCCATACCCCTTCGTATCCGCCTGAGGCTGACAGGTGGGGCCCACGGCCGGTGTTTGAAAGCCCCGCGTGCGCTGCCCTTGCTAGACGTGGGCCAGATCCTCTTGCGCGGCCTAATAAAGCCCCAGATCTGGCCCAGGCGCTCCCCATATCCTTTTTCCTTTTTCTTTTTGACTTTCCAGATCTACTTTATACCTGTTTGGTTTAATTCAATTCAAAAATAGTAATAACCCAAATAAATTTAGTTAATAATTTTAACAGGTACCTCAGCCTCCACTCTAACATGCAGAATTAGTTTTGGACCAATTTACTAAACAGATAAAATCTTAGAAAATAAAATAACCAAGCCTATTCCTTTAACTAATAAAATCTTCTAGAGAGTTTGGTATTTCCAATTGGATTAAATCCAATTGTAACTAAAAGGTTCTATCCATACCATACCTTTCCCACTGGGCCCACATAAATTGGCTTCCTAGTTTGCCTTTAGTGAAAATAACAAATTTAGGGCATTTCTGACTTTAGAAAATTGTCTAGGTGAAAGAAAATGGAGTTAGGACCTAATTCCAACTTTGTGTTAATCTAATTACCCATACTTATCAAACCCAGGAGCCCAATTTTTATTGAGGATTAGTTGAGTTTTTGTGAATTAAAACATTATGTGCATTGTTTAAACACCAATAAATTGACCACAATGGTTATGTTTATCCAAAAAGGGTCATTCCAATTTCTTCAGAAAGGTATTACCAGTACCTAACCAATTACTTTGGAATCACATCAAAAGCTTCTGTTGTTTAAAATCATTATAAATCAACGGAAATTGATAAAATAGTGAAACCACTTTTGTTGGATTCATTTTATCAATACCTATCTGATGGTATCATTTTTATCCAATGATATCATACAGATCTTGTCCTTTGCTCAAAAACCCTCTCTTATGTATTTCCTAGACCTTAAATCCGAAGGGATCATCTTCCCATGCTTCCACTTCTTCTACCGATCTAATCAATCCAATCATCCAGCACCCTACTGATGTATATCTTGTGTTGTATGATTTCTTGCTGTATGTATTGATGCTTGTAAGCATTGTTTTGATTGTGGTGTTGCTTGCTTGCATGTTTGCTCGATGACGGTGATAGTTGCGATTATGTGACACCGAGAAGAATGAAGCATCGGGTTATTCTTATTATTGATATTATTGGTACTCTGGTATTATAAGGAAGTCACGGGACATCTCATTGTTCACAGGGAAGCCACATTTAAACACATAACCCGGTTCTTTGTAGTTTTGCTAGAACAATTAACCCGTGCAACCACATTACTCTGGAATGGGACGGGGTTGGGCTAGAAGTTTGTCTAATCCGGTATAGCTGTCTCAAACTACTACGGGGGAGAACAAATCCCTGGAGGCTGGGCTTTCTCCTGTAAAGGACCATGTGAAACATCGGTCTGGAGAAGGTAAATATCGTCTAATGGCAGCCAGATGATGCTATGAACCCCTCATTGAAAACGCACACCCTGCAGGGTACAAAACACGCTCCGGTTGGCTTGTGACTATATAGGGCGTCCCGGTTTTGAGGGGATTAACTTCATAGGGTAGGCACTTGTATCGGAGAGGGCATTCGGATGGTCTTGACCGGTTATTCGACCCACGATCAGTGTAGATCAGGGACAGGTAATCAGATGTTGTGGGTAAAGTGTACAACCTCTGCAGAGTGTAAATCTATTCGAATAGCCGTGTGCACGGTTATGGATGGATGGGAAGGTTGCTGTAGAGCGGTGATGGTTTTGATTTCAAAAAGGACTTAAAAAAGCAATGCCTTGGAAATGTTTTGACCATGGGATGGTCGGAAAAAGGAGGAAGGAGTTTGGTCATGAGATGCCTGGAAGGATAAAAAAATGGGTGACCCAATCCTAGTGATTTTCCTAAAAACTTTTCAAAAAGGTTTCCAAATTGTTTTACAAAAGTTTTCAACAAAGATATAGAGACATGCTATATTTACAAGAGAAACTAGTTTATAAAAGAACCTCTCTTGGATCTAACCTACCATAGCCATATTGCATATCTTTTATTATTGTTCCCGTAAGGTGGTTTGCGAGTACATTCAAAGTACTCACGGGCATTGTCCCTGTCTATTTACTTTGCCAGACTTTTCAGAAGCAAGGTGAACGATGGAGGTCGTTGACGTCTATGCGAGCTAGGCCGTCTTCCCAGTCAGTTGCCTGTAGGTTAAGGCATGACATGGGCTCTGCGCTTGAAGACTTCCGCTATTGATGTTGTATCTCCATAATGGCACAAATGTAAGTTCTTGTATTCGTTAATTATAGATGTTGTAATGATACTTGTCGGTTATGCTCACGGCTCACTGATCATGGGAACGTGAAATTGCAGGCATAACGGGTATTCTCGGACCATAAATCCGGGGTGCCACAAACATGGTATCAGAGCCATCCTGACTATAGGAGACATTAGTTAGCATGGACGTTAGACAGGACAACCCCTATTTCTGAAAACACCATCTTTCAAAAACTATTTCTCAAAATCCTTTCAAAAGATTTCTTATCTTATCTTCTCTAATTTAAAAGAATCGAAAATGGATTACTCTATATCTCGTCTACTCCAAAATGTCCCGTTTTCAAAAACAAAGTCCGACCTGGAGACTACGAAGACGGAGATCTCGGAATGAAGAGACACCGAGACAAGTAAAACTAAGGAGCTACCAACGACGAAAGACACTGCAAAATCGCCCTACCAACGGAGTCCTTCATTGCCCCCAAATTTATCAAGTACGGCATCGATGACAAAAAATGGCAAAACAGAAGTCAAGACCCCCGTAACGTCCGTACTTAGGATTAGCATCCCTAATATAGGATTCCCCTTATGGCGTATAGTCATCCCCTTAGTACCTATGGTACGCCTTGTTTGCTTGCCATCTGCTTGTGTGATGCTTGAAATGTGTTGCTTGTTTGCCTCAGATCACTCGATCCTATTGTATGAACACCTTCTAGGTGTATCCCGACGCTAACCCTCGCAATCCCATAGCTGGAAACCTCTCCTCAGCAGGATGGCCGCATAAAGAAATCCTTGACAACTCTTACTCGTGCCTTAGTTCTAACCGGCCCAAAAGAGAAACGACCTAGCCAACTCTCCACCGAATCAACATGAAGTCTTCGCCCAGAAGCCGTAAGATAAGAAGGCCCGAAAGCAACCAGTCTACTCCGTAAACAAACCAAAGCAACACCTAGGGTTAAAATGAATACAACACATCTGGAGCCAAAATGCCTCCACCCCGACTAAAGACGAATAAAAAGCGTCTCTACCCGCTAAAACTAACCCGATATAACCCATACGGCTTCTTTAGATAACCACCATAGGAAGGTAGTCATAATAAGACGAAGGATCTAACCTCAACCTCGACGACCCCAAGTAAATCTCTAAGGTGGAAAGACTATGTCTTTCCACTCTATTCCAGAAGACCGACCATGAGAAGATAATTCCATAAGATCTCCAATCCAAGAACGTGCTCCAAACCCCACCCCAAGAGTCGTCAGAGGAACAGAACAAAGACATCATCAACAATATTCATAAGTCTTTTCAATCCCCCCCAATCACCGAGACGTTTAGATTTAAGACGACAAGACTACCCGATGTGGTCAATACTACTCCTCACAGAGTAGAAAGAAACACAAGAGATCTTGTTTTTCCGAAGACGTCACAAGTTCCTTTCTCTTCTATCTCCGCTAACCTCTAGCAAGTAATGGGTCGTCTCGAAACTTGCTTAGTAAGGCGTTAAGTAAATTCGCCATTGCCCTGCACAAATCTGCTGAACTCTAGATGGACCATGTTGGATGGTATGAAAGAATAATGCCCTTCTTTGCGTGTTTTACCCACGATGTTGCATCAGACCGAACCCGAAAATACCCCTTTTCTAAAGGACCGCGTTCCGAGACCGCCAACAGCCAATGGCAATCCTCGACCTAGTGGACCCCTACCTATCTCAGAACTAACTAACCAGAAGCTAGATAAACGCCTTCCCCGGTATGATTATTACTCCAAGAAGTAGCATCGACGCCTCCCACGAAGCAGTACAAGGTTGACGGAAGGTAACCACCTCAAGATCAAAGGTGCAGCGCCATCCCCAGCATCATCTATGACTCTAATCAGGAAGGTCGGCGACTCCACCAAAAACCCCCTAGTGTCGCTCTAAGGGGGAAAGACTGCATCTTTCCCAAAAACCCGATAGAACCCTAGAGTCGAACACTAGTTATCGTTAAGTGATGACCACACCTAAAAAATCCGAATCAACGACCCTGCAAGAAAGACGACAATCGGTACTACTCTAGAATCAGAAGGTACTTCAGGAAAGTTCTCCACCGTAGAGTCGACCGCCCAGCCAGCACTTCCAGCATTTCAAGACCAAGAAGGCAGAGAAGCTGACTTCAGCAGTAAACGTTTGAAGAAGGCTCAAGTCGTTGTCTCGCCTCAAGAAGGAAGTACCCTATCATTGCTAAACCTACCTAGAAGCGTCCTAAGGGGAAAAGACTACGAATTTTCCATTCGCAACTCAAATCGAAGCCAGTCAGTTCCGACCCATATCTGACCATGCTTGTTCGTTGTAAAACATGTTAGCATCCTAAATTCCAGCTAAAATTGTCAAGCGGATGTTATCACCCAACCATACTCCTCCCTAATCTCAGAACGAGATTATTTTAAGGGGGAAAGGTCTGTAACATCCCAATTTCAGCAACCCTGAGTTGTTGTCCAAAAGGCAAAAATCAGGGGAACAAAAACTTTTTCTTGCTACATGTGCAATGTTTGTTTACTTGCTTGCTTGTGCTCAAGCAATTGTTTGTGTATTAGTTGTGTACTCCTCATCTCAACACAAGTTTACAAAAATGTATTTTACCAACGAGATGTCCTGGCTCATTCTCCATTTTCTCAAATGTTCTGACATAAAAAAATTGAGCCAAGATGACTTTGACCCAACCAAATACTTTACTAGTCTCTACTAACAAAACTATGGAGACCTATATATTATCTCCTTATGTTTTCAAGACAGAACTTCAACTACCCTTACCTCTAGGTTTTTCCAAAACATTTATTAAAACCTTTTCATATCAATCTTGGTAGAAATACCAAGAGGTACTTATCTTACTTCAACACATAACCAATTCAAAATTACCCAACCCTACCTCAATCTAGGCTTGATGGTAACCCTAGTAGTAGTTGCATAAGTTGGATAGGATGAATTGCCTTGATCTGCTGATTGCATTGTTTGCGTAGGAACTAGATTAGCTAATATAGTAGCTCATCCCTTAGGAGCTAATATATACATGTGATCATTAATCTCATATCAAGCATCCAAGTCTGGATCTATCCTAAGCAACTAAAGTGATCATCTCACCTCCTAATCATATCAATCTAGGGATAATCAGCCAATATATACTTGCGGCGAAGGTTACCGAAGACGGTGATGGCAATTCAGGGCGGCATGATGTGGAAAGGTGGGGGAAAGAGAGGGAGAAAGGGGTTGGCACTCACCTCGACCAATTCCCGCCAGAATCAGGATCAGGGAAGGAGGAAGATGGACAGGGCAGTGGCGACGGGGCAGGCCTGCTTGGTCATGACCGAAACGGAGGCGAGGAGGAGGTCACCGGCAGCTCCGTCTCCTCCTCCTGCTGCGATTCTGAAGAGGCGGAAGTGCCGGTTCTGTTCCTTGGCCCAACCACTTCCGCTGGCTGCCGTGGCAGCTCCACCTCTATCCTCCCCTTGCTACAATTTTCGGTAGGAGGGAGGCGTGGTACGGAGGAGAGGAAGAGGGGGAATGGCGACGCGGGGGAGGGAGAAGGCTAGGGTTCAGAGGCCGCTCGGGGGGATAAGAAGGAGGCGGTCACGCGTTGCTTGTGGGTGCTGACGAGGAAAACAACACCGGACGACACTCTGTTACTTGCAGAGACAAAGAAAGGGAAAGGAGACGGTGAACAGGGACGGCGTCGGGGTGAAGGGGTACTGGGCCAAGAAGAGGGAGAGAAGGACCCCGAGTGGGCTTTGCTTCTGCTGGATTCCGCCTAGGCTTGGTGGCTGCTGCTTCTCCTCTCTCACTATTTTTTATGCTCTTAGCATTTTCCTTTATTTGTTGTTGTTTGTTTGTTTCAAATCCAAACAAGCTACTAATTCAAAACCTTTTGAACTTTGTAGGAGCATTTGAATAGGGGATTGTGGTATGCAAATAGAAATAGAGAGGGAATAGCACAAAGGGGAGGAGATGCCCACAACAATATTAGTCTTGGGCATTTTACAAGATATGGGATTTAGGGTTTTAACAAATGAATAAAACCATTTGGGAAAATATGGAACCCTAGCAAGTGGGTGCTCTCTTGTAGAAAACAAAATAGAGATACAAAATATGTAGAGAGTGATGCGATAGCAAGCATCAACAAACAATACAAAATGCAGGTATCATGATGCTCAAATGCAATGTGGTATGATGATATGAGCATGGTATCATGATGATGCACAAAACAAAATACCAAGCGATTTTATAGTAGTGGTTTTCCCGGGATGTTATAATTCGACACCAGTAACAATGGATCTCGCCCTCGAGATCCGCCTCATGGTACGGGGAAGAAGGTCGACGGTCTTAATCTTCTCGCTTCATGTTGATCCTCGCGACACCACTAACAAGGATTCTTTTTCATGTTGAAATTGGCAACACCACAAACAAGAGGTCGTTGATCATGTTCATCAAGGGAACGCTCTGGATAAATAATAGAGGAGTTAAAGGTAATGCCACCTCTAACTTCCATGGAAGGAGTAAGAATTGCATTGATCCACCATTTAGTGTACAAAAGCGAATGATAAGAGTAGTGGTATGGTCGCGACTCCATCCCGCACTCAAAGCATTACTATGTACATGAACAGACGGATTATGCAACCAACTTTTGGAATCAAACTAAAGATGTCGACAATCAATTTTCAGAAATAAAAGAATGATTTAGGCTCTTCATCGATTCTGACTCAGATGATGTCGTCGTGAAGGGGAACACCAGAAGATACAAAGAAAAAAAATTAGTGAATTTTTGATCCACTAAAAGATACAACAGATGAAAGGTCCATCAGATAGCATGAAGACTAGATGTCAAAGAACCGTTACAAGAGGATGGAAGCGAAACCTGAAGGTACTGTATCCTACAAGGATGTCAAAGACACTCTAGAACATCCGTTAGCTAGTGTATCCTACAGGATGGACCGGTGGGGTATCGTAACTGCTGAGCTCTGATACCACTTTGTAACACCATCGGATTGGCCCTATGCAAGTTTTAGCGATTCCCGCCAAACCCGCATAGAAACGATTCAGAGGTCCCCACCAGGCACTTGCGTGCGGGTGGGAAAACGAAGTAATGCCATTACACATTAGTCCACGATGGAACCCACAGAACAGATATATACAACAACGACTCTATGAGTCAAGAATACAGATATACAATACAAAGATCCAAATCACCTTGAAAACAATACAACATCTGACTACGGACAAGATGCAAATGGGGCTAAGATCCCTGAAGAATAAACAATGGCGTCCATAATCCTGCCCAGGCCAAGCCGGAAGGGTAATCCTGCTAATGACGTCGATCTCAAAACCTGCTTAAACAAAAGGGGTGCCGACAAAGGGAAAAATAAAAAGAGAGCCGTCAGTACTGAGGCCAGTACACGGCAAGACTAGAATTCGGCGGTCCTCACCTACATAGGTATGGTGGACTGAAGCGGCAGCGGAGCATGCGCTAAACAACCTATAGAGACTCAATACATTTGTCGGCTATCAGAGAAAGATGAGAAAGACCTATTCGGATCCAACCTGATACTACCACCAAACAAACCCATCCTGGTATTTCCACCTCGAGATTAAACGAGGAAGTCAAGCCGAGGAAACTCACACGGTTGGCAGTTTTATCCATTTCATTATAGTTGCAGCATGTACTAGTCATATATATATTGTATGAGGTATCCTGATATAATAAGCAGTGGGCACTTTTAATTAACCATTCTTTTGTAGTTGCGATACTTAGTAGTCAGATACATATAACATGAGACATACACGAACCCAGCAGTTGTTGGAACTTTTATTTAGCCATTCCGTTGTAGTGAAGCTGATTACTAGTCATTATAAAGTCAAATTTATAGCACTACTTTAGTTATAGTTGTCTATGATCGAGATATTGTGCTCCAAGTCGTCCATAACCGCGGACACGACTTTCAGAAAGTTTTACCCTGCAGGGGGCACAAATATCAACACACGCTCGATCAACCTCGGAAAAAAACCAAATGAAAACCCAACGAGGCATCACGACAGAGCAATTGCAAGATTCATATAATATTTCAGGGGGCACCGCACCAAGCTACCCGCTACGAAGTTGGCCGGCTCCGAGACAGACATAGAGGTCCGTGACGATGGCTGTAAACGACTGAGAACCCGAAAGTGTGACTGGCTTGTCGATACCGCGAAAACATGGCACGGGGTTCCAAAATAGTACAGGCGCTCCACGCGCAATCATAAATAAAGCAGTAAACCCTGGCATAAGTACATGATAGTAATAAAGCCCCAAACTACTTTGTGGCCCCAAGAAATAATATATTACTCAAGCTCTTGCTAGAGGGATTCATGGTCCCACATGCGGATAGTGCGAATATTCAAAGAACATGTATCAAGTACTCGGGGTCCTACGGGACACAAGTGGACGGTTAAAAACCAATTAACATATATTGCCCACCTGTGCCTCTGCATTATTTACCTACATTCAATTTTAGTTATTAAATAATAATTAAAGCCATGATCATCTCCAACATTAATCATGAGGCAATACTCCAACAGCTGTGGAACACCGACAGCGCGACCCACCACCTGCGCAAGCAGCTATGACTCGTAAGGCCGACTGTCTACCAAACAACAGGTAATAGGAGGTATCCAAGGCAATATAATGGCTGCAAGGGATATCACGGGTACGAAACTAGATCATCGCATAACAGATAGCAATAGATCAACAGGAGGAAATAAAGACTATAAAGGTAAAATCGATAGAAAGGGGGAGAATGCTCGCCTGAAAAACATTGCTGAAATTTCATAACCGAAGAACTTGTCGAAGCTCACAACATCTCATCGTCCTATCCGGGAAGAAGCAAACACTAAAAGGAACAAGCGATGCAACAATTACAACCAATGCAGAAGAATTGACATGATCATGATATGATGCATGACATGGCAAGTTAATTATGCAAACTATGTCGAGAAGGTATTAGGGGCATCGCACATTGATGATACAGCATTAGTGAGGCATTACCAACGAGAATAATAGTTTCCCAATTTTAATCATCATGTTTTCCTTACATAAACATTTCTGATTTTTCAATTTATCTATGATGCATGATTCAATTACAAGTATGGAATACACAGTTGGTAAGGGCTTGTCGCGCTGATCAATTTAGACATATCATTTGTCGAATTCGGAGTTACGAATTTAAAGGTATGCAATATTTAAGAAATAGGCATTTATTAATATTTATTAATTCAAAGATTTTAAATTGCTCAAATGTTATTATAAATAGCATAAACAGATTCCCCACAATTTTCTGATTTAGCAACATATATTATTTATAATACTTGGAATTATGAATTTAAAACAATATTAAAGTCAAAAAGAGTCAAATGGGGTCAAAGTCAAAGGTTTGACTAGCTAGAGTCAAATCTGGTAAAATTGAAAAATATGGTTAAATTCGTATTTGAAAAACATTCATATTTCATTTTGGGAGTTTCTTCAAATTCAAAATATTTCAATAGATATGAATTTATTTGATATTAATCATTTACTGAAATTTTACTTGATTTAAGAAATAGCTGAAGGCTTTTCTTACTCGGTCTAGAGCTACCCAAAGCTGTTGACCAGTGGGGTCGCAGGCGGCACGGCCCACTGCGCGAGTGGACGCAACGGGGGTGTGCCACGTGGGCAACAGCTGGGCTGCAGGTTGGAAGCCAAAAAGAAGGAGGGGCTTTTTGCAAAAATCTCTTGGACCCGACGGGAACCTGACGAACTGAAGTTTGGATCACAAAAAAACTGGTAGCTCGGGCCGATGTTGCGACGAAGATGGCGAGCACTAGGATTGGAATTTGGTGACGCCGTAAAAACGAGAATTGTAGAGGGCACGAAGGTCTTCGATATTTGTTCAGGAATCCTCGGCTAAAAAGGAACGACGCGATCGGTAACTCGCCGAGAACAGAGACGGAACTGCTGCTCGGGCTGTTCTACTGCAGAGCTAGGCGCACGTGGATGTTGCTGCTGCTGCACGCGCGGCAGAGGTTACCGAAGACGGCGATGACGATTCAGGGCGGCATGATGCGGAAAGGTGGGGTAAAGAGAGGGATAAAGGGGTTGGCACTCACCTCGACCAATTCCCGCCAAAATTAGGATCGGGGAAGGAGGAAGATAGACAGGCCAGTGGCGATGGGGCGGGCCTGCTTGGTCATGAACGAAACAGAGGCGAGGAGGAAGTCACCGGCAGCTTCGGCTCCTCCTCCTGCTGCGATTCCGAAGAGGCGGAAGTGGCCGTTCTGTTCCTTGGCTCAACCGCTTCCGCTGGCGGCCATGGAAGCTCCACCTCTATGCTCCCCTCGCTGAAATTTTCGGCAGGAGGGCGGCGGGGTACGGAGGAGAGGAAGAGGGGGAATGGCGGCGTGGGGGAGGGAGAAGGCTAGGGTTCGGAGGCCGCTTAGGGGGATAAGAAGGAGGCGGACACGCCTTGCTCGTGGGTGCTGACGAGGAAAACGACACCGGAAGGCACCCTGTTACTTGCAGAGACGAAGAAAGGGGAAGGAGACGGTGAATAGGGACGGCGTCGGGGTGAAGGGGTACTAGGCCAAGAAGAAGGAGAGAAGGACCCCGAGTGGGCTTTGCTTCTGCTGGATGCCGCCTGGGCTTGGTGGCTTCTACTGCTCCTCTCTCACTATTTTTTATGCTCTTAGCATATTCCTTTATTTGTTGTTGTTTGTTTGTTTCAAATCCAAACAAGTTACTAATTCAAAACCTTTTGAACTTTGTAGGAGCATTTGAATAGGGGATTGTGGTATGCAAATAGAAACAGAGAGGGAATAGCACAAAGGGGAGGAGATGCCCACAACAATATTAGTCTTGGGAATTTTACAAGATATGGGATTTAGGGTTTTAACAAATGAATAAAACCATTTGGGAAAATATGGAACCCTAGTAAGTGGGTGCTCTCTTCTAGAAAACAAAATAGATATATAAAAAATAGTTAGAGAGTGATGCGATAGCAAGCATAAACAAACAATACGAAATGCAGGCAAGGTTTAATATGATGCTCAAATGCAATGTGGTATGATGATATGAGCATGGTATCATGATGATGCACAAAACAAAATACCAAGCGATTTTATAGTAGTGGTTTTCCCTGGGTGCTACAAGGGCAATAATGAAGATTAAGACAAACTCTATTTGTTTCATTATTGTACATATACTCTTCACCGTGAGCATGCTTAGCCTGTTTGTGTAAGGTGTATGTCATTATGGATGCTTAGTAGTTCTTGCTTGTCTATGATTAGCTCCAGCTTGCTAATAGTTTGTAGCATGTCATATGAATGTTGGCTTGCATTGTTTTATTCATACTTTGGTATGATATTGTGGTATCCTCCTCTGAATGTTCATGTGAATCGACTTGGCACATGCTCACGCATGCATATGACTAATCAATAGTCAGTAAGCCTTGATGATTTATTTTGCCTCAGAGTTCTTGTATCAATTGCATGCCATAGTTAGTCATGTTTTGTTGCAAGCATGATTATGACAGCTATTGATCTCTCGTTGTCACTCCCTCTCTATTGCTAGCCTTCACTTTCCCTGAGTATGTGCTCTACCTGTGCTTCCAACCCCCTAAAACCAATATTGCCAGCTGTGTCCACCATACCTACCTATTAGCATCATTTGCTATTTCAGTGCATATTCCATATGCCTTGTTTTCTTCCAAAATAAAATGCTTGTCTGTTTTGAGAAAGTTAGTTAGTAAAGCTCCCACGAACTTGATGGCAAACTTTATTCCTTGCTCTTAATAATTCTGAACCATTGTGACTAGTCCATGAAAGTTATATGCTTGCTAATTATATACTGGGAGTCAGCAGAACCGTGTTGTCAAGGGGAATGCTTTCAACACCTGTTGGATATCTCATCTAGTTGATTCTTTGCTCTTTTATTTATGGATGTCGATGATGTGAAATAAAAGGGGAGGTTGTGAGTTCATGGAGTTTATACATTGTGTTAGAGAAACGCCTATGCCACTAGCCTAAGCCATGCTTAATCATGGTGGAAACTTGCAGCATCACCATAATGAGCATCTATGAAGCATCCTCAATAAAAAGCTATGCATATGGTAAATAAAAAGATTGCTGAGATGCTCATTATTTGCTTGCCTTGTCATTTTGGTTATGGGAAAGCTCCTGTACCATGTGCAAGGGGTACCCCGTTGGCGGTTCTCAATGATATGCATGTATTTACAATGACAAGAACTTTTAGGTGACCAAAGTTGAGTAGCATGCGGAGCGACCCTCGTACTCAAGGGACTTGGGATTTCCAGTCTATGGTCTGTCAAGCATATAATTCAGAGTGGACCTCACTTTCACCTTAACCACATGAAGATGCCTATGATAGGGGCAATGAGAGCTCAAAGCTAATGAGTACCTTCCTTTCAGCATTGGGAATCCTTTCAAACCTTCACAAAACCATTTTGACAACCTTGTTGAGTCACCACTTATTCTATGAGCAACTTCTTGAGAGCATAGTAGTCATTCTTATGTTTGTTCCAAAACTTGGTCAATTATGTCATGACTTTGATGCCTGTATCTCTGATATTTTTATCTCTAGTCTTCATGTGAACTTTAGAGGTGCCTTGGCATTTATATTGTGCTCTTCAAATAAAGGCATGCGAGATACCACTCTATCATACCTTATTATGAGCATTTCAATGTTTCTTATGTTTATGTTTCATGCTACTTATTATTATTGAGTTGGTTTCTCTTCATAGCTTGCAATGACTGTTGAGTAGACTTAGTTGCATACTCCTTATTATGAATTATATAAGTATCTACTCCTGTGCTGAGAATATATACATCATATGAAGCAAAGTGTTTGTCAAAGTTCTTTTATCGCACTCAGTTTTCAACTAAATTGCTTGAGGACAAGCAATAAGCTAAGCTTGGGGGGAGTTGATACGTCCAAAACGAATCTACTTTCTCTAACACTTTGCTATTGTTTCTTCTCCAAATTTGTGTGATTTGGATACAACTAACATAGACTAACGTTGTTTTCAGCAGAATTACCTTGGTGTCTTGTTTTTGTGCAGAAAATGAACTATCAGGAAAAATCCTGGAAAATATGACAAAAATTATATTTCACTAGAAGATCCACGGAGCCAGAAGACGAGATGGAGAGGAGGCCTGGGGGCCCACACCCACCCCGGGCACGGGCCCACCACTGGTCGCGCCTGGAGGGGGTGCAGCCACCCTAGGCACCCCATCGACCTCGCTTGGATTTCTTAGTACTTTGATGCTTGTTATTATTTATTTGCAATGCCCTAGATTTTGAAGTTACATGTTTAGACACGTCCATTCAATGGCCGTCCATCCATCCCTATGCCTACTGCACTCG
This sequence comes from Avena sativa, assembly GCA_916181665.1. Lineage (NCBI taxonomy): Eukaryota > Viridiplantae > Streptophyta > Magnoliopsida > Poales > Poaceae > Avena > Avena sativa. Next base: position 256,666,661 of record OV702297.1, read on the forward strand.
AATCCTACAGTTACCGTTACTATTACTATTGCTCCTGTTCCACTGCTGTTGTTGCTTTGCTGTTGTTACTATCAAACTTTTGCTACTGATAAACTTCTGTGAGCAAGAACTATTTCTAGGTGCAGCTGAACTGACAACTCAGTTGTTAAGGCTTGCAAGTATTCTTTGGCTCCCCTTGTGTCGAATCAATAAATTGGGTAATACTACCCACAAACACTATTGCGATCCCCTATACTTGTGGGTGATCAACATCCAACCCTTCCTAGTACTACTTCCAAACCTTTGGTTCCAAGTACTATTAGATTAGCATAAAAATATATTCCATGGATTCTGATAGGTACGGCCTTGCACAAACAATCTAGCTTTGGTGGTTGAACCAGGTATTGGAACTATCATAACATGCTTCAATTTTTTTGGTTGAATCTTACTAGTGCATGCAAATTCTTCCGTAGCAAACGAGTGCGGTGCTCCAGAATCAAAAAACACTCTCGCAAGTACTGAGTTAACAGAAAACATACCCAGCACGACATCTGGCGCTTCCTGAGCTTCTTCAGCATTCATGTGAAATAGACGGCCATTGTAGTTGAGTGAGTTCCCTAGGGCAAATCTTCTTCCAGGATAAACACGGCGCTGCTGCTGAGCTGGGGCATTCACATTGGTGGCTTCTACAAGATTCTTGGGGCACTCATTGGATTAGTGACCCTTGGCTCCGCATTCATAACAGGTAACCTGATACTTGTCTTTTCCTGCAACAGGCACGACATTGCTTCCAGTCCTTGGGGCAGTATTGGTGATGTTGGTGTTGTTGAACTTGGGCGGTGCACGGTTGAAATTGTTGGAGTTGCCGAGTTTGTTGTTGTGGTTTCCTCCGGGCCTTGGGTTTCCTCTACCATGGTTGGGATAGTTCGAACGGGTCATCAGTGGTCTATTGTTTCTCGGGGCATATCCTACAGACGGGTTGGGGTGATACTTTGGGGTATGGTGGGTTCCTGGTTGATGCATCATTCAACGCTTGCGATTCTCATTGGCTTGGTTGATCTTGCATTCTATCTGGATTGCAGAATCCACTAAGGCTTCAATGTCAGCGAAAGGAATGTTGACTAATACCGTCTGTATCTCATTATGAAGACCATTCAAGAATATCTCCTTCTTCTTGGCTTCAGTGTCAATATCATCTGGTGCATACCTAGCTAATGACAGAAATTTGTCATGGTACTCAACTACTGTCATCCTCCCTTGCTTCAATTCTCTGAATTCATCTCTCATCCTCTTGATTAAACCCGGCGGCACATGGGTTCTGCTGAACTTGAGTTTGAATTCATCCCAAGTCATCATTTGTCCTCCATTTGGACCAGGTATGCTAATGTCGTGTACCCGTAGGGTATAACCATGTCAGTAGCCCCCGAGTGTTCAGTCGAATCGCAGATTCGGCTGATGACTCTTTCAATCTTTCGGGTGCAGATGTTTCTGTTCAGAAAATAAATGATTTTAGTGTGTAGGGATTGTTGATGCGTCTGGCTGACTCTCCTGACGGATCAGGGTCAGTTAACTGTCTTAGGACAAAACAACATGATCTTCTTCAGATTCGAGTCTCTAGACTCGAACCCAGAACAGATGTTGGCGTAATTTGACTCAGGCCGTTGAGGTCTTACAGGAGTCGAATCCCATTAGTTTTCAAATGATGTACCCAACGCGTCCGTCGGGATTTTCATCGCTCCTGTTGGCACGGATTTTTACTAGCAGAGCGCAGTCGGGTGCATTACTAGGCCATCAGATGGTATCTGTAGGTCTTATCTTTGCGTCGCAGACACATCATCCGAAATTTTATCACCGCGGAGGTGTTTCGGGTGGCCAAGGAGAATGTTACTCACTTAGCGTTGGTTGGGTCAAAGTTGCCAAAAAGTTTTTGCATTCTGATCAAAAGGATCGCAGTCGAAAAATTCATAGGGTGCGCGACCAGCACTCTCTATGGGAGTAGCCCCCGAGTGTCTGTTCGAGTCGTAGACTCAAGCAAAGACTTTAATTCAACCGTTTTTGGCTTCTAGTCCGTAGGACACATTTTTTCGGATGCTTGAATCAATCCTCCCTATGGGAGTAGCCCCCGAGTCTGTAGTGGAGTCGTAGACTCGACGTAGGACTCGAAGAATAGATCATTGGCGTAGTACCTTATTCATGCTTCGGGTGCGCGGCCAGCGCTCCTGATAGGAGTAGCCCCCGAGTAGTTACTTGAATTGTAGATTCGAGTGAGTACTTTAGCTGTTTAGCGAAAGATTTTTGACTGTTGCTAGTGTGGTTTTGATGATGTCAGTGCTGAAGATCGGTGACCTCAATCGTCTACGGCGCCAGAGGTGACGTGACTGGACGAACATGGGTCCCACTTTCCTACTTGGAGTTGACTGTTCATGGGCGACGTGACGAGAATTACGGCGTCTCCTCGATTTACGTGTGTAGTGGACGGCGTGGGAGCGACGGTTCGCTGCTGTGCTGATACGTGGACGGTTGGATTTGATTCTGGCACTAGGGCTTCCCGATGAACGGTCTCTATTCATCATCTTCGTCCTTACAACTGTGGGGAAAAACTATGGTTTGTTTTTCACCATAGCCATTTGCTTCCTACTACTTCCATTTTCTTGAGGAATTCATGTCGCGCGCTGGACATTATCCGATCGTTCCCTTCCTCTTTCCTGCGCTCGCATCGCTGCCGTCGTCGCACCGTGATGGGGAAATTGAAGAAGGCCTCCACCGGAGCAGGCACCAGTGCTGCTGCAGGCGGCAAGAAGGGTACCACCGCCGCTCGTGTCACCGATGGTGGGTGGAGGCGCACGGAGACGTGTGAGGGTGACCTGCGCAAGCTTCGTGAAGCGGGCATAATCCTGCAAGACAAGGAGGCCGTCAAGATCCCCGGCGATGAGGTAATTCCCCGTCCACCCGCAAGGTTTCGGGTGATGTTCGTTGCTTTTGTTCTTTGTGGCCTCTTGCTCCCAGTCCACGATTTTCTCCATGGACTGTTGTTCTTCTATGGCATCCAACTCCACCATCTTTCGCCCAATTATCTTCTCCACATCGCCTGCTTCATCACTTTTTGCGAGTGCTTGCTCGGTATCGAGATGCACTTTGGCCTCTTCCGGAAGCTCTATTCCATGAAGAGGCAGTCCGGCTCCGACGGAGTTTATCCGATCGGCGGCTGCGTCATTTCCCTTCGATCCACTTTTCTTTTCTTTTTCTATGTCTGAGTCAGTCCAATACTGGCGGAGGAAGTGGTTTTATATCTGTGACTCCACAGTGGACGGGCAAAACTTCGTCCTTGCCCCTTTCGACTCCACCTAGGAGATCTTGAAGAAGATATCCTGGAAAAATCATATCCTGGAGGGCGAGGTGGAGGAGATAGAGGAGCTCTACCATCAGGTGGAGGCCCTCCAGGTGGTCCCGGAGAAGGAAGTGAACGGTGTGGATATCATCCGCACCTTCCTCAAACATAGGGTGCAGCCACTTCAGGCTAGGGTGCATCTGATGTTCCTTTATTCTGGCTGCCACGACCCAACGAGAGTTGCGGCTGAGGATCTCTCCAAGGGGGACGTCGACAGAGTTCTTCAGCCGTTACTTAAGTTCAATACCGACGAGGACATTCCGGGGAAATCGTAGACCCCCCTTTCAGTGCTTCTCGACCGGTTCCGCAGGTGTAGATCTGCGACGTGCGCGTAACACTTTTTTCAAGTGCGTTTCCTTGTAATTTTATGTTCTGAATGTTTGTCTTCATTGTGCGGGATTTCAAGGTACCTGGCATGGTGCCTCCACTACCCGAACAGTTTCCGGATGCATAGGACAACGAAGTCGTGGACTCCGAGTTCGAGCTTCCATCGGCGCAGTCGCCTACTGAGGAGGCTCCCGAGAAGAGCGAGGGGCAAACCCGAAAGCGGGCACGGAGATCGAGAGAATCTTCGAATGCCTCGACTCCGCCAAAGCCTAGGGATCTGCCCTTCCTTGTCCGCCATAGTGGAGGTGATGGTACTTCTTCCTCGCCAATCCCAGTCGTGCCTGTGCGGGCTGTAGAACCGCAGCCACCGGCAAAGACGAAGAAGGAAGAGAAGAAAGGCAAGAGGGTGCTGCCTATTTTTGACTTGAGCGACATGGACTCGTAAGTATCTTCGTATGCGATTCATTATTTTCTTGTCTTCTTGCTTTTTGACTGGTTTGTTCCTTGTAGCCACTCCTCTGAGGGCTCTTTTAGCGATGCCACTCAGGAGGCAGTAGGGGAGTCGAAGATGATGCCTCCTCCCTCTCAGACGGTGGCCACCTCTCGGGGTGACGCTTCGAAGCCTTCTCCGCAGGAGGTTCGAGTGATCATCTCCCAGAAGACTATAGTCGGACCTTCGGAGTCTCCGTCTGAGCATGTAAGTTTTTTCCTCTTTTGCTGTAGGGGGAGCCCCGGAGCCTTATTTTCGGATTATCTTCTAATTGTGCCTCTTTTCTGCATGTCTCGAGGGGAGCCCCCGAGCATTATTCATGTGCTAGGTGTCTTTTCTCATTTCTTGGGCGCAGCCCCCGAGCCGTTTTGTGATACTTTGTTTCTTCTTACAGCCCTTTGTGAAGCAGCACCTGTCGTTGGAGGCTAGCTTGCGGCAGCTTCAAGGTACATGCTTAACTAATCCTCTACTGTTTCGTCTGCTTGCTAGCTTGTTTGAGCTCATGTACGTTCTTGTTGTTTTTGCAGATGAGAATAATAATGCCCTCCGCGAGCTTGATGCTATCAAAAAGAGCCTTGGGCGAGCGGATAAGAAGGCCGAGGATGCCGTGGGGGAGAAGAAGCGCCTTGAATAGGAGTTGGATGATGCCATGGCAGCCAAGGAGCGCCTGCAGCAGGAAGCCACGGATCACGAGGAGCAGCTCGCCACCGCTGCGGTTGCGCGTGAGAAGGAGGTGGCCGAAAAACTAATGGCTGCTGCCAAGGCTGTCTCTGGTGAGTGTTTTTGCCTCTCTTTGGTTTTTTCGGCTTCCGTGTCCCTTTGCCTTTATTTGATTCTTACCGTTCCTTTCTTCTTATCTAGATGCCGCAGGCATTGAGTTCAATCGTGGTGCCCTGGAGCACGGTAGTGCTTTGGATGATGCCGCTGCAGCGGTCGAAGACCGCTGCAGTACTACGGTTGGCTCCCTTGCCAGGCCAAGGAGATCCTTGGGCTCTTCTACAAGGAGCTCGTTCCCAAGGGTGCTGCCCTTGAGGATGTCGATTCTTTGGCGGATGCGCTATCCACGGATGCACCTGCGGCCTACAAGCGCAAGCAGAAGGGCATCGGTGCTTCCATGGGCCTAGCCATGGCCATGGCCTCTAGAGTGGAGCTGGATCTTCACCAGGTCACCTCCCAGATGCCAACAGCTCCTGACGATTCCGAGGTATCCTTTTCTCTCTATCCTGCTCGCTGTAATCGCTATGGGTCAAATCTTATTGAGCTTCTGGCGGAGTATGCGGCGAAGCAGCAGGAGGAGGTCAAGAGCAGGCACTCTGGCTCCGAGGCCACTCAGGATGCTGCTGCTTAGGCTTTGTCTATGTAGGATAGTTGTCTTCTACTTTTGTTGTAATATCTTGATGAACAATTTCCTGTGCCACGCAGTGGATTTTTGTTGTATATAATGAGCCTTCGAGCTTTTGCTCAGTCGTGTGTTGTTCATATCCTTGTCTGTTTTCATTTAGGGACCTTCAGGTGAGGACCCCGTCGATACTTCGTCTTCTCCGCAGTCGCGACCATCCTTGGATGATGCGTCACAGATTCTTTTTCTTCGTGACCGTGTTCGCAGTCTTGATAAGGAGTTACTTGGCATCCCAGGCCATGCAGACGTTTGGAAGTCGAAGGCGGAGCGAGGTACCGCCAGAGAGGAATATCTGATGGGGAAGCTACGGTAGTTGGCCGAGCAACTGCAGTGTAAGTTTCTTCGAGCTGCTGCTCATTTTCGGATGCGCCTGTTTTGCAGGACTTCTTACTTTGTAGTTGTTGTAGGTGCCAACCTTGTTCCGTGGGAGGAAAAGGAGCGCGTTGCATTTCGGATCAACTGCTTGACCCAGCAAGATATGGAAGCCGGAGGCTTTTTCTGGATGGACCGCGACCGTGCCACGGTCCTTGCGACTGTGCAGGATCGTGTTCACCAAGTGTCGCGGGTGTTGCGGCAGGTGAAGATTTCCCGATCGTCGATTATTCATGTCATGTTCTCCCTTAATGAGGCGCCTTCAACTCTATGCGTTTTGCTAGCAAAATTTCGGGACGTGGGTCACGTCAGGGCGCTGGTGCGGCACCAGTTGGTTGCAGGGGTGAAGGCCGCCCTTTCCCTCGTGCTGTTGCATCGTCCTGATGTTAACCTTGTGTCTATGGTGGCTAGGCCGCCTCCTCGGCCAGATGGTGGCCTATGGGACATGCGCCCGCACTATGCGGCTGTTAGGCAGTATGCCGAAGAAGTTTTAGATCTCTTTGAGCATCATGCACAGGTGATCCTTCAGAATAGGTAGCACCTGTAAAAAAGATAGATGTAAAACTTGTATGTGTTTCGTATGGGCGTGTTATGCCCTTTGTTTTAAAGGTTAATTGTATTAGCACGTGGTGCTTGGTTGTATGCATGCCCTTTTCGTTAGCCTGACGTGATCAGCTACTCAGGTGTACATGCGTTATCCTCAGCCGACGAAGTCGTGAGGTGAGGGGATCCCCTGAGTGTGTTGTAGCATAAAGAAATGCAAGAAATAGATTAATTTTCGGGAGAGACACTTAGCTTTATTCATATTGTAATGAGGAGGTACATTGTTCGGCTGAGTAGCCTTGGCTGAGTAGCCTTGGCTGAGTAGCCTTCTTGAAAGTAAAGGGGGGATAGCTAGGGGTAGAAGCGTCGGAGTTGTGCGACATTCCATGGGTTGGAGTATGCGACTCCAGACTCCCCGTGCTTGAGGCGGTAGGCGCCACCTGGGATGACGTCGGTGACGACGTAGGGTCCTTCCCAGGGTGACTCGAGCTTCTTCGGCCGCTCTTGATTGAGTCGTAAGACGAGGTCTCCTTCGACGAAGGACCTTGGGCGCAGTCGACGACTGTGATAGTTGCGGAGGCTCTGCTGGTAGACCGCCGAGAGAGCCGCGGTGATGTCGCGTGCCTCGTCGAGTATGTCGACGGCGTCTTCGAGTGCGGCCATCGATTCGGCTTCGCTATAGGCGACGACCCGTGGGGCCTTATGGCGCACTTCCGCAGGCAACACGGCTTCGGCTCCGTGCACCATGAATAAGGGCGTGTAGCTAGTTCAGCTGTTTGGCATTGTGCGCAAGCTCCAGAGGACGGAGGGTAGCTCTTCTGCCCATGCTCCCGCAAGCCGCTCGAGTGGGCTCAATAGGCGTTTCTTGATGCCACCGCCTACGAAGCCGTTGGCCTTTTCGACATGCCCGTTGGTTTGCGGATGTGCCAAGGAGGAATATGATATGTTGATCCCGAGGCCTTCACAGAAGTCCTGGAATTCTTTGGAGATGAAGTTCGACCCGTTGTCCGTGATGATGCTGTGCAACACGCCAAACCTGTAGACTATGGATTCGAAGAACTTCATGGCCGTTTAACCCTTTTGGTTGGTAATGGGCATGGCTTCGATCCACTTGGTGAACTTGTCGACTGCGACCAGGAGGTAGACGTGGCCTCCTTTTGAGGACTTGGGCAGTTTGCCGATCATGTCGAGGCCCCATTGGGCGAAGGTCTAGGTTAAGGGTATGGGCCTGAGATATGATCCTCGTGCGTGCGGTTTTTCTATGAACCTCTGGCACCCGTTGCACTATCGGACGATGTCCTTGGCGTCTTTCATGGCCGTTGGCCAGTAGAACCCAGCTCGTAGAGCTTTGGCGACGAGGGCGCGGCTGCCCGCGTGATGGCCGCAGATGCCCTCGTCGATGTCTTGGAGGATGGTTTTGCCGTCACCGATGGTGACGCACCTTTGGAGTACACCCGAAATGATGCGCTTGTACAGCTCGCAATTGATGATGGTGAAGGCCTTGGACCGGCGAAATATGCGCCGTGCATTTGTCGGGTCATTAGGCAGTTCCCTGTTTATCAGGTACCGAAGGTACGGCTGCGTTGCACTCGTTCATCGTCTGCTGGAAGACGAGGTTCGAGTAACCGTAGATGACAAGGCGCGTTGCGCCGCAGATCTTGGCCATCCTCATGTAGTGGATGAGAGCCTCGTATTCGGCTTCGTTGTTGGAGGCTCGAAATTTCATCCGGAGGACGTACTTCATCTTGTCGTATTCGGCTTCGTTGTTGGAGGCTTGGAGACATCGAAGTGCATCATCCATGACTGTGTCATGTCCGGGGTATCCAGTAGCTGTAGCTCCATCCAATGGATGAGGAAATCCAGTAGGACCTGAGACTTGATCGCATGGTGCTTCTCATAGACTATGTCTAGAGGGGACAGCTCGATACCCCATAGGGCCACGCGTCCTATGGCTTCTGGGTTGTTCAGGATGCTGTTCAGAGGTACCTCGTTGACGACCATCACCTTATGCTCCTGGACGTAGTGTCTCAGCCGACGAGCCATCATGAACACGCCGTAGGCGAGTTTCTGGTAGTGGGGGTACCTCTGTTTTGTTGGCGTCAATATCTCGCTGAGGCAGTAGATTAGGTGTTGGACCCTGTGGGTCTTGCCATCTTTGGGTCGTTCGACCATGAGCACAGTGCTTACCACCTGATGTGTGGCTGCTACGTATAGTAGTAGAGGCTCGCGTTCATTTGGTGTGACCAGGACGGCTGAGGTGGAGAGCAGCCGCTTCAGATCTTCGAATGCGTCGTCGCCTTCAGGTGTCCACTCGAATTTCTCTGCTTTGCGTAGTAGCTGGTAGAAAGGCAGAGCCTTCTCACCCATGCGGCTGATGAATCTGCTCAACGCCGCGATGCGCCCAGCGAGCTGTTGGACTCCTTTGAGGTTCTTTGGTTTCTCCATGGCTAGTATGGCCCGGATTTTCTTCGGGTTCGCCTTGATTCCTCGCTGGGAGATGAAGTAGCCAAGCAGTTGGCTAGATGGGACGCCGAAGGCGCACTTTTCTGGGTTCAGCTTGATGTTGTAGTGATCAAGGTTGTCGAACATCTCGCGGAGATCTTCGATCAGTGTCTTGGCCTCCCTCGTCTTGACTACTATGTCGTCAACATAGACCTGTATATTTCGGACGATCTGGCTGTTCAGGCATGCCTGCATGCACCGCTGGTATGTGGCACTTGCGTTCTTCAGCCCGAAAGGCATTGTGTTGTAGCAGAATACTCCAAACGGCGTGATGAACGCCGTTTTCTCCTGATCTTCGACCTTCAGTCGAATCTGATTGTAGCCTGAGTAGGAGTCAAGGAAGGAGAGTTTCTCGCATCCTGCATTCGAATCGATGATTTGACCGATCCGAGGGAGAGGGATGTGATCCTTCGGGCAGTGCTTGTTCAGCGATGTGAAGTCCACGCACATCTGCATGATGTCCGTGTCCTTTTTAGGGACCATCATGGTGTTTGACAACCACTCTCTTTCCTTGATCTCCCTGATGAAATCAGTGTCAAGCAGTCTGTTGACTTCGACTCCGATGGCTTCGGCCCATGGCTCGGACAATCGTCGGATGGACTATTTGACGAGCTTGGCATCTGGGAACACATTGAGTGCGGGCTCGCCCTGGGAACTCCTGGCATGTCCGCAGGACACCAATCGAAGATTTCCCAGTGCTCATGGAGGAATTCGACGAGCGCGCTTTCCTATGCGGGGCTGAGGTTGTTAGCGATCAACACCGTCTTGGAGGCATCTGTCGGGTGGACCTGCACCTTCTTTGTGTTGACTATTGAGTCGAACGACATGCCAGGTGCGTTTTGCCTTGAAACAGGGGGTGCCCCATTGTGCGTCACCTCTCGAAGCCTTGTGAGTTCCTCTTGCATGCCGAATGACAGGGAGATTCTATTGAAGTCCCTGTCCCAGTGGTCGGATCGGGTGAAGCTCCCCTGGATGGTGATGACGCCCTAGGTCCTGGCATCTTGAGTAGCAGGTATGCATAGTGCGGTACTACTAGGAATCTTGCGAATGCCACGCGCCCGAGGATGGCGTGGTATTGTGATGGCCAGTCCACCACTTCGAACTCGAGCCGCTCACACCGAAAGTTGTCGGGTTTTCCGAAAATGACGTCGAGCCATATCTTTCCTAGGGGATATGCCCTTCCCTGGGACGATGCCGTGGAACGTTGTGTCGGATTCTTCCAGGCTGCACAGCAGGATCCGCATTGCTGCTAAGGTGCTGGCAAACATCAGGTTAATGCCGCTGACACCGTCCATGAGGACGCGGCTCATCTCGAACCCTCCGATCTACGCCTCGAGCACTAGGGCAGCATGACCTGGGCGAGGGATCTGGCGGGGGTGATCCGAACGACTGAATGTGATGTAGGACTCTGAACCGCTAAGGTACTCAGGGATGGCGGGTGGAGCGGTCATGGCCAAGCTGACCTGGCGGGTGATCTTCTTTTGCACCATGTTTGTTGGGCGCCCCTTTTGGATCATCAGTGACCCTTTCGGTGCGGGGTACCCGTTTACACCTTTGTTCTGTATGGGTGCGACCAGGTGATTCGAAGGTCCCACGGGTGGTGGCAGAGTATCTCCGTGGGCGATGTCTCCTGGTGTGGGCGCGTGTCCGAACCCGGGGTTCGGGACTTGCTGTCTCATCTGGGACAGGCTCTCGCTGAGTTTCTGGAACTCGCGGTAGTCTTTGAGCATGTGGCTGGCCTTCTTTTTGCCATCCTGCTTGTCGATGTAGAAGTGGATGGTGCATGGGCCCGACAACTTGTCGTATGCCGAGGGCTCGTCGTCGCGGCCGCGGTGTTGCCACATTTGCGTTGGACGTCCTCCATCGCGGAAGTTGTTTCCACGGTATCTGCCGCTGCTGCAGTTGCTTTCATTGCGGCGATTGGCATAGCCAGCCGCAACCATGTCGGGTCCATCACGATCGTCGTAGACACGCGATCTTCGCTTGCTGCAGCGGCCGTAGTCATCTTCCTCATCCGAGTGTGCTCGGTGGACAGATTCCTCGCCATCTGCCCATCTGTTTGCGATGTCCATGAGGTGGTCAAGTGTATTGGGATTGACGCACCCAAGTTCTTCCTTGAAGTCCTGGCGCTTGACGCGATCTTTGAAGGCATCGATTGTTCTCTCCTCAGAGATGTGTGCCGTGGAGTTCTTGATATTGGACTAGCGTAGTATGTACGAGCGAATGGATTCGCCCATTCGTTGAGTGCACGCCCGTAGCTCTTCGATCGAGGCTGGCCTCTTGCTGGTACCTTTAAAGTTTCAAATGAAACTTTAGGCCAGTTCCTCCCAGCTTCGCATGGAGCCTGAGGACAGTCTGTTGAGCCAGATCCGGGCTGCGCCTATCAGCTGTAGCTGAAGGCACTGCAGAGCGGTGTTTTTGTTTCCGCCGTGCAGCTTGACGGATGATAGGTGGTCGCTGAGCCACGCCTTAGGGTCCTGCATGCCGTCGCACTTTGAAGTGTCCGAAGGAAGCTTGAAGTTTCTTGGCATCCATGTCCACCGAACAGATCTGCTGAAGCATCGAGCTCTGCAGAGTTCTCCTTTGTCGTCATCCTCTTCGGATTCGGATGATCACACGCGCTTGGTGCGTGCCTTGTCGATCTTGCGCTGAGCAAGGTCGCTTCGAGCATCGTAGTCACGACTGCGACGTCGTGGCCTCTTGCGTGGTCGAGGTATGTTGTGTTCGTCCTCGTCGGATGAGGGTGTGGGACTGTGGTTGAATCTGACTGCAGCTTTCTTTTTCGTCTCCGCAAGAGCTTCCTCGTGGAGCGCAGCTCCAAAGAGTCCAAGTCCGGCTAGTGCGTACTTATGCATGGCCCTCTTTGGGTCCCCCACCGGAGGTGGATGGGATGCAAGATATGTGGTGGATGCCATGATCGCAGCTTGCGGCGTCTTCGGGCTGACGTTGTCGTTGGCATCCATCTCCATGAAGGACGTGTTGAGGGTTCGGGTCACCTCGCGACGTGCAGCGGGATCCATGTTCTCTACGCGAGAGCGATTCTTGTTGGCATTGTTGTCGTGCGAGCTGGAGCCGCCAACGGCAGAGAGCGCAGCTCGCCGCGCGCTCGACTCTGAGGCTGCTTGCTTGTGTTTGTCGAGTGCCTCTTGCATCTTCACCTGCTTTTTGTGCTCTTCGATGAGGAGCAGGTGGTATGCCATAAGTATGTCCCGTGAGGCACCCACAGGCAGGATCTTGTTTCCCGCCACGGCTTCACGTTCCTAGTTCCATACTTCCTCGCTGAGGTGGATTACTTGATTGGCATCAGGGTCGTCCTCGTTTGGCGGGGGAGGGGGATGGTTGCCTCCTGTTTTTGCCGTTTCTACCCTGCGGGTTGGGTGGCGGTACATGGGCACCCGAACATGGTGGTTGTTGCTCGTTTTCGCTTTGGATGACCATGGCGCATTGGTAGCGTCCGTGGATTGGATCGCTGCTTCCACAGCTTTCAGATCCGAAACCGTAGGTCTCTTCATCCGACGGGGGATTGCACAGATCTGAGTTGCAGCTGCTACTGTCGTATGACTCATCTGTCTATGTTGACGTGCGTAACACGTTGGGATGCGGGGACCATGAGGCGGGCTTGATCGATGGCAGTGGCACCCGCTATAGGAGGCGGAGCATGCCAGTCTGTCCCACCTGGAAGCGGAAGCTCCCGAACAGGATCTCGAGCCCGTTCCCTACGTGCTCGAAGTCCTTCAGGGTGGCTGGCGAGTGGGCGGTGAAGTCGAAAGCGCCAAAGAGGAGATGGCTCTCTATCACCGAGGAGTTGTAGATCGATTTGGTCGGGACCATCACGATCGCACAATCAGCGCCCCCGATTCCCACAGACGGCGCCAATTGACGAGGTTTAATCTCGTCAATGCTCATTGTTATGAGCTTGGGTTTTGGAGAAGATGGGGGTGCTAGAGATCGTGGAACGGTTAACAGACAAGCAACCAGGGGACATGATATTTACGCAGGTTCAGGCCCCGGAGGGAAAACCCTACTCCTGCTTGTCTTCTCTTGATTACGGCGGAACCGAAGGTTATAGGGGCGCACAGATGCAATCTGGCGTGGAGGTGTGTATGCGATGAGGTGAGAGAGAGCCTCCTCATTGTGCCCTCCTAGCCTTTATATAGAGATAGGCAGGTCCCGGGCATAGATCGAGTCGGTTACAAGTTTCGGGTTTCCCCTTTTGAATATTTTATCTGTTCTAGTCTTGCTCTCCAAGGATCCTAAGACGTCATGGGCTTGGGCCACCCGAAAATCTTCATGGGCCACGTATATTCTCATGGGCCTTCCTTGGGCTGGACCAGGTATGCTAATTTCGTGTACCCGTAGGGTATAACCATGTCACCATGAGTTGTTCCCCTCAACACCAAGACGTTGGGATACACAGACCAACCGGAGTGCATTACGACTCCTCGAGAGTGGGCACTTTCAATGAGGGGCTGATAGTATCGCCTGGCTGCTCCCGAGGGCAGTTTGCAATTCCTCTAGGTGACTGCCTCATAGTTTACCCTTTCTCTAAAGGAACCACGGAATTAAAGGGAGTTGATCCCTTATATGTAGTCATGAGAATTCCCATACCAGAGTAGCAAACTTAAAATCTAGCCCTGTCCCACCCCAAAGTAATGTGGTTGCACTGGTTAATTGTTCTGGAAAAACTGCAAAGAACCGGATGTGTTTTTGTAAACCTTTAGCCTCCATCTTTCGTCCAGCCTTTTTTTAAAACAAAATCTTTTTTTATTATTCAAACTTCTCTTGGTAGGTCAAAACTCACCAAGGTTTTGCCATAATACATTTTTGTAAAACTTTTCCCTGGTCTTCCCATCCTATATTTTTTCTTCGGCTAAAATGGGGTCTCCAAAGTGGTATGGTATTATACACCATCTACCATACTAGGGATAAGTAGGTGTCACCAAGGGGGTTGTACTTAGTAGTACAAATGTGTAATGTTTTGGGAGGAGCCTAACAACTACCTGATATATGTCATCATATATTAAAACAATGAAGTTTCATAAATAGTAGGTAAAACAAGCATAAGTAAATAGTAGGACAAGGCTTATGAGTAAGAAGGTGGCTTTACTATGATCGACAATATGGAAATATGTCTTTGGACTTCTTAAAATAATCCCATCTTCTCATTGTCAACACAATCGCAACTATTGTCGTCAAGGATCACACATGAAAGCAAACAATTTCCACAATCAACACAAGGAATACAAGCATCAGTACAAAATAACAATCAAGTAATAAGCACATTGTAGTGGACCGAACCCTATAAGGTTCAAATCCATGTGTTTATAGTGCTTGTCCCTGGATCGAATAGCTAACACCCACAGTTAAGATGTAATATCAAGAAAAAAGGGTCATATTACATCGCATATCTAGGAATAAAAATAGTTCATTAAAACTTACATAGCTCATATGGATATCTTATTACAAAGAAACAGATATAACTATAAAGCATGGAGTCCTTCATCTACATGTGCCACAAGCAAACATGTTGGTTGCACACGCGCAATCCCTACTCATCAAACTTCACTATCATCAAGTGATCCTGCAACATGATAAGTTACATTCACAAGGCTCAATACATTTGAATTGTATTGGCAAGTGATACCATATTGATATGGAGAACCTAACATCTACATGAATATATGGCTAAGTGGAGTTTTGGCTGGCCTGTGCATAAAGTAACTTTTTCCTATCCTTTGTAAAATAGTTTTTCTCTTTTTCATCAACACTTCATCAAACTTGGCACTCTGGATACCCTCCAGGTGCTTCCCTTGTTCCCTTGTTCACTCTGAAATTAGAATGATGAGATTCTTGATTGTGCTTCATTGTCTTGATGCTCAAAAGTTGTCCATAACCGGGGACACAGCTAAGTACTTAGTTTTACCGTCTTGAGAGGTGGTGCACTTTCCCCACAAGACTCGACATGCATCGAGACGAGACTTTTCAGAAGAAATCCCTCAGACCACAACGGACGTGTTCCATCCTATCATCACTACCACCCTCTGTATGTCTGGCTGAGTTCTCGCAACTTAGTCGGTCAAGGCAGAGCCCATATACAATGTGGTTGCACTGGAAGCTTCATGACAAGAACATCTCCAATCTCTTTGTTCCTCGGTGTCCATCCACAAGTGTGATGCCTCGGGGTAAACCATAGAAATGGTCCCTGGGTAACCACTCAACATAATCCATACAAGTCCCATTTCCATCCAAGTGTTTCATTAACATCAGTTCTTTTCTTTAGTCAAAAAATACTCATATTTCCATAAGGCGTCATATCATGATTTACACCCACTAATATATATAGCAAGACTAACCATTCTAATCTTATTATGTCTCCTATCTTTAGGAAATACTACCAAGGTAGATACTATAGGATTAACATAGCATAGACATAATAGTCCTATCGTGCACACTACAAAAACATCACTAATGCAATATAGAAAAATAGGACCCTTGATGACCAAAGTATCACTTTCCTTTATAGTATAATATTCAGGTACTCTCCTTGATCTTACAAATGTCACACTCCTCGAAGTCCACTATAATACAATAAACTAAAAAGCACACACTCAAAAGTAGCATCACAAAACAATCACAAGAATACAATGAAATGCATGCAAGCATGCAAAAAAGATGATTTTATTTGAGAAATTTTTATAGCAAGGTTGTGAACACTAAAAATATTCAACTGACCATTTTAGATAGGTTTTATGCCCAATCCAACATTTTGTGCAAAAATATTATTTAGTAGCATTTTGTATTACTAGAAAAAGGCAATACTCATAGGATTAATGCTACTGCAGTAAAATTATATGTTTAATTTCTTATGTTGATGTTTCTGGTCAGAGGGTTCAATATACAATTATTTGCAAAAGGATTCACTAAAAATAATTTACACAACATTTTTTATACTCAAAATACTCCATAAATGGTACTGTATAAAAAGTTATTTTAACCGAGTAAAAAATACTAAATTATGGCTCCATTGTGTTCTACTCGTTTTTTTGAATCCATAGACATATTATTTGATAAATTTGGATAAATAGAACTAAAGTTATGATTTTTACAAGTTTCTATATTCTTATGTCTAAAAATCCAAAAATAGGAATAGATATGACACTTGGCAGATTATGGTTGGAGGATACCCCTTCGTTTTAGTGATCTATGATGACCTTTAGATGAAGATCTAACGGTCCAAGATAGTTCACCAGAATAACTCGCCAAAGTTCGCCGGATTTGCGGGCACGGGCTTGGCGTCGACGTTTCCGTTGCTAGAAAAGTCACCGGAGTCGATGAAGACATGTACAACATAGATAATGTCGAGGCTAATAGGATGGACACCATGGCATCGTCGGTAGCATCCAAGAGAGGCAGGAATCCTTTGCTGGAGCGACGTGTGATGTTGGTGGCGCGTCCAACTACAACAAGAAGGTAAACCATCATGTCCTGAAGGTAGGCAACATCAAGATTAGTCTTCTGATTGAAGGAATCGACGAGGGACTCACCGAGGATGACAAGATCTGATGATGAACTGTGTTTTTATAGGTAATCTTGGCATGGTTCGTGTGTGTTTAACGGGGCTCCTCTCGAGAAAGTTTATGAACAAAAGTGAAGGAGGAGGACTAGAGGTACGCGCTGGATCTTTCAGTTTTTCTTGATATGCTCTAGAGAGGGAGATCGGGAGACGTATGTCGCCATATGATATTCGGTTCATGGTATTGATTTGAGAGATTATGACACTAAAGGGAGAAATTAATGGCCTGTACGGATCCTCCACTCAATTGCAAATGTTTTTCATTTTGAAATCGAGAAGAAATGGTCATTGAATTGATGGAGGAGGAGAGGAATAGATGACAATGGCCATGGGAGCAACCCTCATCCATGTTTTGTACGTGAACGATGAGGAAGAAAACCACTTGTAGATCGGTCTTGTTGGAGAAGCAATTTTTGGCCCAAGAAGAAAATAGAGGGAAAAAATAGAGAGGGGAGGAATGGTGCGGGCTCAGTTGCTTACAGGGTTGGGCTGGGTAGGATTTAGGCCTACGTGGTTTTTTTGGAACGTTTTTTTCTTTTTCTATTTTTTTCTAACTTTTAATTTGTCTCTTCAATTTGGTTTAAAATTTTACAAAATCTTTTCAGAAAAATTTATATAAAATATAAGTTGATATTTTACTCCAATTAGAGTATTTGTAATATTATTTTTTATAAATCATAATTCATTAAAAAATTGAGTATGACACGTAGGCCTATACGGTATATATTTTTAATTCTTGTTTATTTCATATCTTTTGATTTAGAGCTTCAAAAAGGTTCAAACCAATTTCTACGGTTTTACTTAATAATAACTTATCATTATATATTATCTAAGTGTAATTTTGTTCCATGTAAAATGGATTTTATCTATGGGCTTAAATTGACTTTTCAGTATTTCTTTATCTATCTTAGGTAAATCATATATTTTGATTTATAGTTCCAAAAAGGGCGATTCGAATTTCTATAGTTTTATTTAATAATTATTGATCTTTATATATCCTTTAGAATTAATTTATTCGCAATTAAGTATTGATTTTATTTATAAGCTTTATTAGCCTTGCAATACTTTCTTTTATCTTATATAAATCATAATTTTTATCCATGGCTCCAAATAGAGTGAAAACAATTCCAATGGTTTTGTAATATTGTTGCTTACTATTATAGATTATACAGAAATGATTTTGCTAAATTTTTATATGGAACATAGCCATAGTCCTGTATTGAACTTGATGCTGATTTCTCTTATTAATGTTTAGGTTTATCAATTTTTTCCATAGGTAAAATGCAAGTGCTTAACGACAATGATGCATGACATGCATTTGAATTTTTTGAAATCTTGTTTGTCACTTTCTCATTCAAAATTGTTTTAAGTAAGGTTTTGATGTTTCCAATTAGAAGCACCAAGTTTATTTTTCTCCTAAATTTCATCCTTTATTTATTTTGTTTGTTTATTTTTCACATTTCAAAATTTACAAAATTTTGTGATGGATACACATGATATAAATCAGTAGGTTTCGGGAAGATTGGATTTAGAAGATTGGCAAAATTTCTTGGAAGCCTTTGTAGAAATTCCAAGATGATCTAAAGTCTAGAAGCTACTTAGTTTAGGATGTTTTATACCAAGGCCAGATTATATCTGATACCATTGTAAAAAATGATACAACCAGATAAGTATTGATAAAATAAAACCAACAAAAGTGGTTTCACTATTTTATCAATTTCCTTTGATTTATTATGGAATTTCTAGTGTTAAAGGCTCTAGTTTTAGGAAGTAATTAACAGAAAAATATTTGTGTTTACAAACTCTAATTCCTCTTAGGATTAGGTAGGGTTTGATGGACTGGTTTATTGAGAGTTGGAATCACTTGAAAATAATTAATAGAATCCCTTGGGAAAATCGCAAAGTCAGTTCTGGAAGGTATTTCTATTTCACCTTATTTAATCATCAGGGGATTTTGATATGATTCCAATGGCACATGTTAGGTATTTGAACTACCTTTATGCAGAACTTGGAATCACCCTTTTTGGATATATGGAACTATTGGAGTGATTTATTTACTGAAACAACCATGCATAGAATAGTTTTATTCTCTAAAAATCAACAAAGGATTTATAAATTTTGGGCTCCTTTGGTTTGAAGTATATAAGGATTTGCGAGTTCCTAGAGTTGTAATTAGGTCACTACAACTTTTGGTTTGACCTAGAGAAATTCCTAAATCAGATATGGTTTGATTTTATCATTTTTTCTATGGTCAAATTATGGCTCTAAATGGTATGGGACCAAGAATATGAAATAGGTACATTTAGAAACAACCATAAGATTTTGTATTTACTCCATTTGGACTTATGAAATTTGCTGGAGTATTTATTTATTGAAAGGAACACATGTTTGTGATTTATTTACTAGAAATTATCTATAGAATATTTTAGCCTAGTTCTGATGCTGCATGTTAGAGAAAACATCAGGGGATAATGTAAAAATGATATCTTGAATATATCGTGTATTTTATATTACATATGGATTTAAACCTACTAGGAAGTTTTTAGATCTAGACAGGGAATATTAAAAGCTTCATAAAAATAGAAAAAGGACTACGGGCCGGAACTGACCGAAGTGGCAACGTAGTTGCTGTGCTGGCCCATCCCCGCGTATTACTTAGTCCAATTCAAATATTTTTATTGTGATTTAATATTCATTTTAATTAAGTGAGGCATAAGGAATTTATTTAAATAAAATTGAATATGGTTCCTAAGACCATATATTTTTATTTAAACAACTTTTTTATTATTTTATGTTATTTAAATAACTTTTTATTCCAATTACTTATGGATTTAGCCATAGTTTAAATTTTTTTGCAAAAATTCTTATTTATTTATTTCTTTATTTGTCTTATAAATTCATATTTTTTATTTGTAGTTCCAAAAATAGTGATTCCAATTTGTATAATTTTATTTAATATTTATTTATCTTTTTAAATACTTTTAGGATAACTTTGTTCACAAATTTGGTATTGATTTTAGCTATGAGCTTCATTAGCCTTGTAATATTTTCTTTTATCTTATAAAAATCATAAGTTTTTATCCATGGCTCCAAATAGAGTGAAACCAATTCCCGTGGTCTTACAATATTTTTGTTTACCTTTTTTATCATTTAGAAAAATTTTGTTGCTCAATTTTTATATGGAACCAAGCCATAGTCTTGGAGTGATCTTGAATATGATTTCTTTCATTAGGGTTTAGGTTTTTGGTTTAACTTTTCTAAGTGCTTAAATTCAAGATAAACTCCCTGCATGAATGCATTTGATTTGTTTGAAGATTTGTTTGTTGCTTTTTCATTCAAATTTTGTTCAATTAAGGTTTTGATGTTTTCATTTTGAAGAAAAAAGTTTCTTTTTCCCCTAAATTTCAACATTTGTTTCTTTTTTTGTTTATTTTTCACATTTCAAAATTTCGAAAAATTTCAGATGTGACAGACTACCAGCCTTAAAAGGAATATCATCCCGAGATTCCGAAAGGCTACAGACAACAAGTTGGCTTCAAGACAACTAGGGTACTACCACCCTTAAAAGGATATTAACTAGATTACATCTTGGCTTACTTGGTGTCTTGATGTAACTTCTCTAGACAGTTGTTTGTATAATGTCCCTTATTACCACATTTGCAACATGTGACAAGGTTGAGATCCTTCACAGGCTTGCTTGTCTTGTTCTTCTCCTTTTCTGGACAGTTTGATGCATAATGGCCTAGCTCTTTGCATTTTTGGCACATCACTTGTCTACTATCCCTCTTTAAATTTGGTATCACTATCCCTTGTTTGTTTCCTTGGCCCTTCTTCTTTTTGGGTCTCTCCAAGGCTAGGAGGTCTCTTAGTTCATGTTCTTCATATTTCACTATAAATGTAGGGAAACTTCCTCGGTTCTTAGAACGGTTCCTAGGATAACGTCGACGTTTCCTCTTTTGCTCACCAAAGTTGGTTACCTTGTATGGAGGTGCATACTTATATTTGACTTTGTCTTCATCATTCTTGGTGGAAGTTGTACTATCATGGGTGTTTCCAAAAAGTCTTGATGTATTCCATCCTTAGCTTGATGTTTCATCTGTTGAACTATAGGATAGCTGTGGCATTGGACAGGGACATGATCATTTCCTGCACAGGACACGGGTAACTTGAGATGTGGGGCATTGTCTAGCTGGATGTTTTTCATCACAATTAGTGCATTGGTCAATATGCTCTTTATAAGTGTGTCCTATGTCTCCATAGATTTTGCAGGCTTGGGTTCTTCCCACAGTATCATCCTTGAAATCATTGTTGTCATAATCTCTTTGGGAAGGGTTGCTTCTCATGTTAATCGTCTGATTGGTCATCCTTTGCAACAATTGGGATTGGGATTGGGATTCCAAGAACTTTAGCATGGCTGGGTCTAACTTAGTGTTGGTGTGGTTGTTGGCTCAAAACTGGGTTGTCAATTGATTTAACTTAACTTGGGTTGCTAGCAATTGTTCTGTCAGGTGCATCTCTAGGTTGTTGTTGTCACCATCCTTGATGTTGGAGTTGTGATCCCTTGGAGAAGTCCTCTGTTTGGGTTGGGTTGGGATTAGAATAGGCAAAAGATTTATAGGGAAAGAATTCTACTCATACACAATAATTCACACAAGACAATGTACAAGCAATCACAATCATGCATTCCACTCAAACAACAAGGTTCAAGCATATTCTAGGCAAACAAAATATCTTTGCTATACCACATAGGTTGGTATGATCAATAAATCGATTTAAACTAATCACTAGTATGGTGGTCCAACTATAGGGTATCACTTGATATCTCTCCATCCTTCTTAGTTGTTACATCAAGAACAAGATCATGGTATCCTTGGATGAAATTCTTGCATCTAGGTCACAAAGTTCAAAGGTGATGTTTATAATGTTTCCTCATGAGTTGAGTTTCCTTAGTCTCCAAGTCTTGAGTATTATTCTTATGTCACTTGAAGTCCTTAGTGATGTCCAAGTTGAAGTCTGTGGTGAAACTAAAGCTAAAGACCTTTGAGATTTTTAAGCTGAAGTCATTTGTGATGTTGAAGTACTTGCTTATGTTGAAGTTTTTGTCCCACAAGTTGAAAAGGTAGAGATGTAGAATCAAACCAAAATGTTGAGGACAGAGTTTAAAAGATTGTTTTTCAAATAAGTTAGAGCAAATACAACTCCTATTTTTAAGGGGTGTTGACCAATCCTAGGGTTACAATCCTATAGGCAACACAGTGCTCTCATACCATCTATAGAGGACTGAACCCAATAAGGTACAAGTCCTAGTGTTTACAATGCTAGTCCCTGGATCGAATAGCTAGAACCCACAGTTTAAGATGTAATATCAAGAAACAAAGGTCATATTACAACTTATAACCAGAAATAAAATAATTCATTACAACTTACATAGCTCATATGGCTATCTTATTACAAAGCAACAGATATAACTATATAGCATGGATTCCTTCATCTTCAAGTGCCACAGGTAATCATGTTGGTTGTAAACTTGTAATCCCTACTCAACAAGCTTCACTAACATCAAATAAACCTGCAACATAATAAGTTATAGCCACAAGGGTTAATACATTTTAATTGTATTGGCAAGTGATATCATATTGATATGGAGAATCTATCATCTACATGAATATATGGCTAAGTGGAGTTTTGGCTGGCCTTTGCATAAAATAGGTTTTTCCTATCCTTTGTAAAATAGTTTTAATCTTTTCAAAACACTTCATCAAACATGGCACACTGGAGTCACACCAGGTGCTACCCTTGTTCACCCACAAGTTTTAACTTAGAGAAATTGGGATGGGGAGATTCTTGATCATTTAAATGTCTTTGATGCTCAAAATGTCCGATACCGGGGACACGGCTAAGTACTTTGGTTTTACCCTCTCGAGAGGTGGTGCACTTTCCCCACAAGAATTGACATGCATCGAGAGAAGACTTTACAGAAGCAATCCCTCATACCACCATGGACGCATTCCATCCTATCATCACTACCACCTTTTGTCCATCTGGCTGAGTTCTTGCAACTTAGTTGGTCAAGGCAGAGCCCATATGCCATGACGCTACACTGGAAGCTTCTCAACACTAAACATCTCAAATCTCTTTGTTCCTGGGTGGCCATCCACAAGTGATATACACCAGGGTAAACCATAGAAATGGGACCTGAGTAACCACTCAACACAAACCATACCTTCCATTCCACCCAGGTGTTTAATTAACAAGTTGTTTTCTTAGTCAAAAACACATAGGCATAACTTTTCCATAATATCATAACATGAATTTCCACCCTTGTATTCTAATAGCTAGGCTATGAATACTAGCATAACCTATCTCTTGTCTTAGGAAAAATCCTGTCAAGTTATATTCTATAGGATCTACCATAGCATAGCAACATACAAAAATAGTCCTATCATGCATACTACAAAAATATCACTAATGCAATATTGAAAAGATAGAACTTTTGATGACCAAATTATCACTTGCCTTTTTAGTAGAAAATCTAGGTACTCTCCTTGGTCTTGCAAATGTCACACTCGTCAAAGTTCACTACAATACAATCAAGCAAAAGTACACACTCAAAACTTCAACACAAAAATTAACCAAACAAAAAAGAAGAAGACAAAGAAATGCATGCAAGCATGCAAAATGTTGTTTTATTGAAAAAGTGGTTTCTAACAAGGTTCTAACATTTCAAAAAACTACTAGTCTTTTATAAAAGTGGAATTTCATTTGAAACCAAGTTAGTGAAAATAAGTCATTTAAATCATTTTTCTTTTGTTAGAAAATCGTTTATTCAAAGGAATAATTCTAGTGCCAATAAAAATTTATTTTTAATTTCACATGTTAGTGTTCATGGTCAGATGGTCCAAAACAAAACCATTTGCAAAAGGATTTACTCAAAAATAATTTTTAAGACAATTTTTATACTCAAAATAGCTCTAAACAAGTCTGCATAAAACTCTAATTTTTCAGATGGAAATGACAAAAGAAAGGACATAGGTGTAACATACACATTTTTCTAAATCCATAGACACCTAATTTGTAATTTTTGGACTTACAGATAAAAAATTATTCATTTTACAAGTTTAAACATCAAATAGATCAAATATGGGTTTTAATTCTAATTCATAGACACGCGGTGTGTTCTGATTGGTCGATCCCGCTTCATGCGGATCACGCTACGCGGGCTGCTAGATCTAACTGAAAACGCACGGACCAGATCAGGTGATACCACTTTGTTAAGTGGATCTATCCTAACCCTCAGATCTGCATCTAGTGGACTAGATTGTCCTGGCCAGAAACTGGCGTCGCAAATGGAAATAGCGGCGGCGACGCCTCTGATGGTGATGTTCCAGCGAGGCCAGAGGGAAAGGGAGGGGGTGCAGGGCGTTACCAGGGTCGCAGGAACGTGGCGGTTCTCAAGGTGGTCGTGGGCGAGTCCGGGGTGCTCTGGTTCACTGCCGATTACTTGCCTGAGTTCATGCTGATGGCGGTGTTTGCTGACGAAGATGAAGCCGAGCGTCCAGGGCTCGAGCATGCAAAAGAAAGGAATCAGTGAGTGCGCCTGAGAGTAGTGGTCACAGCAATGCGAGGCAGAGGGCAAGGCGTGGTCGGGCTAACCGGAAATTCCTCGCCGGAGTTGTGCTTGTCATCGGTTGCACACAAGCGAATACAAAGCCGAGCCTACAGGGCGCCAATGGGCGAACGGACGACATCAGTAGTTGCACAAGACGATGAAGAACAATCTAGTATGTACCAGGGGCAAGGAGATGTCAGGACTCACCAGATTTCTCGCCGGAGACCGTCGGAGACAGCGGCGTGAGTTTGATTCAGCGCAGTCTGGGGGCGCTCGAGTGCGGGAAAATGAGGGGATATAGAGAGGAGGGAGGGTGGTTAACTGAGCATGGTCGTGCGCAGTGATTGTTCCGTTAAACGCGCGAATTTACTGGGCGTAATTCCACCTGAAACTGCAGCGAGAGGGGGCGAGTTCAATGCGTTTGAAGACGATGATGGTGACGTGGTTGTGGGGCTAGTCCTTCAGCGACGGGGTACGGAGAGGTCGCGGTAAGAAAAGAAAGCAGAGGGGAGAGAGAGAGGTGGCCTGGGTGGGCTGGGGTTTGCTTGGCCTAGGGTTTAGGTAGGTTAGTTTCCCTTTTTTTCTTCAAAAACTTTTTCCTTTTCTTTTTCTGTTTTATTTTTTTATTCAAAACATTTGATTCAAACTTCAATTTGAATTCAAATCTTCTCCAATCTTTTCAGTAGGTTTTTATACCTAATATAAGTGTATTATTTAGTCCAATTCAAATATTTTTCTTTCGATTTAATATTCATTTAAATTAAGTGAGGCATAAGGCATTTATTTAAATAAAATTGAATATGGTTCATAAGCCCATATAATTTTATTTAAATGACTTTTTTATTCTTTTATGTTATTTAAAAAACTTTTATTCCAATTACCTACGGATTTATCCATAGTTTAATTTGTTTTTGCAACAATTCTTATTTATTTATTTCTTTGTCTTATAAATTCATATCTTTTTATTTGTAGTTCCAAAAATAGTGATTCCAATTTGTATATTTATATTTAATATTTATTTATCTTTTTAAATCATTTTAGGATTACTTTTTTTCACAAATTTGGTAATGATTTTAGGTATGAGCTTTATTAGCCTTGGAATATTTTCTTTTATCTTATAAAAATCATAATTTTTTATCCATGGCTCCAAATAGAGTGAAACCAATTCCCGTGGTTTTACAATATTTTTGTTTACCTTTTTTATCATTTAGAAAATTTTTGTTGCTAAATTTTTATATGGAACCAAGCCATAGTCTTGGAGTGATCTTGAATATGATTTCTTTCATTAGCGTTTAGGTTTTTGGTTTAACTTTTCTAAGTGCTTAAATTCAAGATAAATTCCCTGCATGAATGCATTTGATTTGTTTGAAGATTTGTTTGTTGCTTTTTCATTCAAATTTTGTTCAAGTAAGGTTTTGATGTTTTCATTTTGAAGAAACAAGTTTCTTTTTCCCCTAAATTTCAACATTTGTTTCTTTTTTTGTTTATTTTTCACATTTCAAAATTTCGAAAAATTTCAGATATGACAGACTACCACCCTTAAAAGGAATCTCGTCCCGAGATTCCAAAAGGCTAGAGACAACAAGTTGGCTTCAAGACAACTAGGGTACTACCAACCTTAAAAGGATATTAACTAGATTACATCTTGGCTTACTTGGTGTCTTGATGTAACTTCTCTAGACAGTTGTTTGTATAATGTCCCTTATTACCACATTTGCAACATGTGACAAGGTTGAGATCCTTCACATGCTTGCTTGTATTGTTCTTCTCCTTTTCTGGACAGTTTGATGCATAATGGCCTAGCTCTTTGCATTTTTGGCACATCACCTGTCTACTATCCCTCTTTAAATTTGGTATCACTATCCCTTGTTTGTTTCCTTGGCCCTTCTTCTTTTTGGGTCTCTCCAAGGCTAGGAGGTCTCTTAGTTCATGTTCTTCATATTTCTCTACAAATGTAGGGAAACTTCGTCGGTTCTTAGAACAGTTCCGAGGATAACGTCCACGTTTCCTATTTTTCTCACCAAAGTTGGTTACCTTGTATGGAGGTGCATACCGAGATTTGACTTTGTCTTCATCATTCTTGGTGGAAGTTGTACTATCATTTGTGTTTCCAAAGTCTTGATGTATTCCATCCTTAGCTTGATGTTTCATCTGTTGAACTATAGGATAGATGTGGTATTGGATAGGGACATGATCATTTCCTTCACACAGGACACGGGTAACTTGAGATGTGGGGCATTGTCTAGCTGGATATTTTTCATCACAATTAGTGAATTGGTCAATATGATCTTTATAAGTGTGTCCTATGTCTCCATAGATTTTGCAGTCTTGGGTTCTTCCCATAATATCATGCTTGAAATCATTGTTGTCATAATCTCTTTGGGAAGGGTTGCTTATCATGTTGATCATCTGATTGGTCATCCTTTGCAACAATTGGGATTGGGAATCCAAGAACATTAGAATGGCTAGGTCTAACTCAATGTTGGTCTGGTTGTTGGCTAAAAACTTGTTTGTCACATGATTCTACATAGCTTCCGTTGCCAGCAGTTGTTCTGTCACGTGCATCTATAGGTTGTTTTTGTCACCATCCTTGATGTTGGAGTTGTGATCTCTTGGAGAACTCATATGTTTGGGTTTGGCTGGGATTAAAATAGGCAAATGATATCTAGGGAAAGAATTCTACTCATACACAATAATTCACACAAGACAATGTACAAGCAATCACAATCATGCATTCCACTCAAACAACAAGGATCAAGCATATTCTAGGCAAATAAAATATTTTTGCTATACCACATAGGTTGGTATGATCAATAAATTGATTTAAAATAAACACTAGTATGGTGGTCCAACTATAGGGTATCAATTGAGATCTTTCCATCCTTCTTAGTTGTTACATCAGGAACAAGATCATGGTATCCTTGGAAGAAATTCTTGCATCTGGGTCACAAAGTTCAAAGGTGATGTCTATAATGTTTCCTCATGAGTTGAGTTTCCTTAGTCTCCAAGTCTTGAGTATTATTCTTATCTCACTTGAAGTCCTTAGTGATGTCCAAGTTGAATTCCTTGGTGAAACTGAAGCTAAAGTCCTTTGAGATGTTTAAGCTGAAATCATTTGTGATGTTGAAGTCATTTGTAATGTTGAATTTTTTGTCCCACAATTTGAAAAGGGAGAGATGTAGAATCAAAACAAAATGTTGAGGAAAGAGTTTACAAGATTGTTTTGCAAATAAGTTAGAACAAATACAACTCCTATTTCTAAGGGGTTTTGTCCAATCCTAGGGTTACAATCCTACCGGAAACAAAGTGCTCTGATACCATCTGTAGAGGCCTGAACCCAATAAGGTACAAGTCCCAGTGTTTACAGTGCTAGTCCCTGGATCGAATAGCTAGCACCCACAGTTTAAGATGTAATATCAAGAAACAAAGGTCATATTACAACTTATAACCAGGAATAAAATAATTCATTACAACTTACATAGCTCATATGGCTATTTATTACAAAGCAGCAGATATAACTATATAACATGGAGTCCTTCATCTTCAAGTGCCACATGCAATCATGTTGGTTGTAGACTTGTAATCCCTACTCAACAAACTTTACTAACATCAAACAAACCTGCAACATAATAAGTTATAGCCACAAGGGTCAATACATTTGAATTGTATTGGCAAGTGATATCATAATGATATGGATAATATATTATCTACATTAATATATGGCTAAGTGGAGTTTTGTCTGGCCTTTGCATAAAATAGGTTTTTCCTATCCTTTGTAAAATAGTTTTCTCTTATCAAAACATTTCATCAAACATGGCACACTGGAGTAACACCAGGTGCTATCCTTGTTCACCCACAAGTTTTAACTTAGAGAAACTGGGATGAGGAGATTCTTGATCATTTCAATGTCTTTGATGCTCAAAATGTCCGTTACTGGAGACACGACTAAGTACTTAGGTTTTACCCTCTCGAGAGGTGGTGCACTTTCCCCATAAGACTCGACATGCATCGAGATGAGACTTTTCATCAGCAATCCCTCAGACCACCATGGACGCGTTCCATCCTATCATCACTACCACCTTCTGTCCATCTGGCTGAGTTCTTGCAACTTAGTTGGTCAAGGCAGAGCCCATATGCCATGTGGCTACACTGGAATCTTCTCAACACTAAACATCTCAAATCTGTTTGTCTCTAGGTGGCCATCCACAAGTGAGATACACTAGGGTAAACCATAGATATGGGCCCTGAGTAACCACTCAACACAAACCATACCTTCCATTCCACCCAGGTGTTTCATTAACAAGTTGTTTTCTTAGTCAAAAACATATAGGCATAACTTTTCCATAATATCATAACATGAATTTCCACCCTTGTATTCTAATAGCTAGGCTAAGCATACTAGCATAATCTGTCTCTTATCTTAGGAAAAATCCTACCAAGATATATTCTATAGGATCTACCATAGCATATCAAGATACAAAAATAGTCCTATCATGCATACTACAAAAATATCACTAATGCAATATTGAAAAGATAGGACTTTTGATGACCAAAGTATCACTTGACTTTTTAGTAGAAAATCTATGTACTCTCCTTGATCTTGCAAATGTCACACTCGTCAAAGTTCACTACAATACAATCAAGCAAAAGCACATAGTCAAAACTTCAACACAAAAATTAACCAAACAAAAACAAGAAGAGAAAGAAATGCATGCAAGCATGCAAAAGGTTGTTTTATTGAAAAAGTGGTTTCTAAAAAGGTTCTAATATTTCAAAACACCTACTGGTCTTTTATAAAAGTGGAATTTCATTTGAAACCAAGTTAGTAAAAATAAGTCATTTAAATCATTTTTCTTTTGTTAGAATTTTTTTAATTCAAAGGAATAATTCTAGTGACAAAAAAATATATTTTTAATTTCACATGTTAGTGTTCATGGTCAGATGGTCCAAAACAAAACCATTTTCAAAAGGATTTACTCAAAAATAATTTTTAGAACATTTTTTATACTCAAAATAGCCCTAAACAAGTCTCTACATAAAACTCTCATTTTTCAGAAGGAAATGACCAAAGCAAGGCCAGAGGTGCAACATACACATTTTTCTGAATCCATAGACACCTAATTTGTAATTTTTGAATTTAAATATCAAAAATTATGGATTTTACAAGTTTAAACATCAAGTAGATCAAATCTGGGTTTTAATTCTAATTCATAGACACGCTGGGTGTTCTGATTGGTTGATCCCGCTTCGCCGGATAACGCTAAGCGGACCGTTAGATCTAACTGAAAACGAACGGACCAGATCAGGCGATACCTCTTTGTTAAGTGGATATATCCTAACCCTCAGATCTACATCTAGCGGACCAGATTGCTCTGGCCAGAAACTGGCGGCGCAAATGGCAATAGCGGTGGCGATGCCTCTAACGGTGATCTTCCGGCGAGGCCATAGGGAAAGGGAGGAGGTGCAGGGTGATACCAGGGTTGCAGGAACGTGTTGGTTCTCAAGGTGGTCGTGGGCGAGGCCGGGGCGCTCTGGTTCGCTGCTGATAACTTGACGGAGTTCGTGTTGAAGGTGGTGTTTGCTGACGGAGACGAAGCCGAGTGTCCAGGGATCGAGCAAGCAAAAGAAAGGCATCAGTGAGTGCTCCTGAGGGTAGCGGTCACAGCAATGTTAGTCAGAGGTCAAGGCGTGGTCGGGCTCGCCAGAAATTTCTCGCCGGAGTTGTGCTTGTCGTCGGTTGCCCACAAGCGAATAGAAAGCCGAGCCTACAGGGAGCCAGCGGGTAAACGGATGGCATCAGTAGGTGCACCAGATGATGAAGAACAATCTAGTGTACCAGGGGGCAAGGAGAGGTCAGGACTCACCGGATTTTTTGCCGGAGACCGTCGGAGATAGCGGCGGCATGAGTTTGATTCAGCGCAGCCTAGGGGCGCTCGGGTGGTTAAGAGAGCATGGTTGTGCGGGATGATTGTTCCGTTAACTACGCGAATTTACTCAATGTAATTCCACCTGAAATGGCAGCGAGAGAGGGCGAGTTCAACGCGTTTGAAGATGATGATGGTGACGTGGTTGTGGGGCTAGTCCGTCAGCAAGGGGGTGCGGAGAGGGCGCGGTAAGAAAAGAAAAAAGAGGGGATAGAGAGGTGGCCCGGGTGGGCTGTTGGGCTGGGGTTTTCTAGGCCTGGGGTTTGGGCAGGTTAGTTTCCCTTTTTTTCTTCAAAAACTTTTTCCTTTTCTTTTTCTGTTTTTTTAAAACATTTCATTCAAACTTCAATCTGAATTCAAATCTTCTCCAATCTTTTCAGTAGGTTTTTATACCTAATATAAGTGTATTATTTATTCCAATTCAAATACTTTTCTTGTGATTTAATATTTATTTAAATAAAATTGAATATGGTTCATAAGCCCATATAATTTTATTTAAACGACTTTTTTATTCTTTTGTGTTATTTAAATAACTTTTATTCCAATTACCTATGGATTTAGCCATAGTTTAAATTGTTTTTGCAACAATTCTTATTTATTTATTTCTTTGTCTTCTAAATTCATATCTTTTTATTTCCAAAAATAGTGATTCCAATTTGTATAATTTTATTTAATATTTATTTATATTTTTAAATCCTTTTTTGTTCACAAATTTGGTATTGATTTTTGCTATGAGCTTTATTAGCCTTGGAATATTTTCTTTTATCTTATAAAAATCATAAGTTTTTATACATGGCTCCAAATAGAGTGAAACCAATTCCCATGGTTTTATAATATTTTTGTTTACAATTTTTTATCATTTAAAAATGTTTGTTGGTAAATTTTTATATGGAACAAAGCCATAGTCTTGGAGTGATCTTGAAGATGATTTCTTTCATTAGGGTTTAGGTTTTTGGTTTAACTTTTCTAAGTGCTTAAATTCAAGATATATTCCCTACATGAATGCATTTGATTTGTTTCAACATTTGTTTGTTGATTTTTCATTCAAATATTGTTCAAGTAAGGTTTTGATGTTTCCATTTAGAAGCAAAAAGTTTCTTTTCCCCCTAAATTTTAACATTTGTTTATTTTTCAAATTTCAAAATTTGGAAATTTTTGGGATGTGAAAATATAGTCCATGGATGATCTTGAGGGAGAGGTGGGGCTTGCGGTTTGTGCATCATGGGTGGTGGCGTGGTCGTTTGGGAGCCACTGGCATCGTGTAGATGGAAGAGAGGGATGGGGAGGTGGTTGCAAGGTGGAGTAATGGCAGTTCTTTGTGTTTTTTATCTCCTACATACACAAGAACAAACGACAAGGGGCATGTGTTACTACAGTGCATGGCTATAGTGTAGCTCGACAAGAGGGGGTTATGGTGTTAGGGAGGAGTGATAGAGAAGCTTTGATGAGGTTTTGATTTGGTTTAGCTCATTTGTTTTGTTAGTTTTGCCAGTTTTGATCATGGGGTTGCTTATGAAGGAAGTTTTATAAATTGCGTTTGTCAAGGTGGGAAGATGGTAATGGTAGATGGACATGGTCGTCTTATTATCATTTATTCAAAAAGTGCTAAAATGGTTCCTAGAATCTTATTTGATAATTTTGTATTGGACAAGTGTTATTTTTTGTGTGAGATGATCTTGAATACCAAGTTATACTTTGGAGAATTTTCTTGGAATTTATTTAGAAGAAAAAGTATTTTTAAGCTATTATTTCTTGTTTCATCCATTTAAGAAAAAAAGGCAAAAAGAAATAATAAAGCATCTCAAAAATATTTATTTTTGAGATGGGAAGATAGAATATGATATATAGGCCTCAAGAGGGCCTTGGTTTGGCAGAGTAGTTTGAAGAAAAACAAACTTTCCTTTATAAAAGTGGTTTTTAGGATTTTGTAATGGATGTAATGTTAACCGAGGTGACTGACTAAGAGTTAATCAGATGAATCACTTATCTCAGATCGAGAAGATAGTCGGGTTATTTAAGGTAAGACAATCATTCGCCTATAACTCATCAAGGTATATCTTGAGGCAAAAGGGACTCGGAAGCAAGTCACATTGGAAAGGCATGTCGTCATGACTCTTTGGTACTTGGGAGTCGGCACGTTCTGCTAGGAGCCGGTACAGACTGATCTTGGGATCACCATGTTAGAGGGAAAAAGTTTTTTTTATCTCTACGTGGCCCAACACCTCCAACCTCCACCTTCCTCCAGCTGCTCTGCAGCCAGCCCTCTCTTCCACTCTAGAGCCCATTCACCGCCGATGCTCTCTTCTACATTGGAGCATCTTCAACGCTGCCCTCTCTTCCACACCCGGAGCTCCTTTCCCGCCGATGCTCTCTTCCACTCCAGAACATCTTCACCGCCAATGCACCAGATCGACATCCAAATGCCTATCAGATGCCGCTGTCGCCCTCTTGCGCATCCCACTCGGTCCCACCACATAACGTTAATTTCTCTTGCCCAGTTGCTATTTTTTGGTACTCGTAAGCTACGAAAGCGTTACAATGTTGTTCGATATCCTAGATGCTATTGACATTTCATTTGCGACCACATCTAGGAGTTTTTATCCACATCATAAGCTTGTCGCTATTATTTCCTTCCTTGCATTCTCACACTATCGGCGTAATCCTCCAACACTAACTCTTAGATGTTATTCTTTCCAAGCGCTCGAATGGGTCATGGGAACAACTCATTAAGTATGCGACACTAACAATCTAACACCAAGCAAGGATGAAGTGCGAGGTTTTGGTGTATTACTTAGGCCAGTTTCTTGTCATGTTAATAAGTTGTATTACCTGTATGCATATTAAGTTAATAATTCATTTCACCTGAAAACCTGCCATGGCATTTCTATTCATGTTTTGTTGTGTTTCTATCTACGCATGCTTAATTCAGAAAATTTCCATCTAGTCATTTTTAATGCTATCTTTTTGGTGTTTTCAACTGCTTTCATCCTTCCAAACTAGCTCACTATTTTGAATCATATATCTGGTCATTTTTAATGCTATCTTTTTGGTGTTTTTCAAGTGCTTTCATCCTTTCAAACCAACTAACTCAATTTTAAATGTTATTACTTAATGTAGAGAAAGGACAATTGAGTACAAGGACCAGAGTTCCATCTGCTCGACTTAGATACTACTGGTATACTGACTAGGAGTCACGCCCGGTTGAGAAGGATCAACTGTCAGCATGAACGAGCTACTGTATGTTCATACTTACTTAAATCTTATGGGTCAGCCTTAAGATTTTTGGCTTGTGGACAAGGTCCACTATGTATATACATAGCTCTTAAGTTGCACTGTTTGTCTTATGGTGTAGTTTATTCAGACATAGCGGATGCCCAGCATGTGTAGCATTAATTATTTGTGGTGTCTAGAGAGTCTTTTTCACTTGTGAGGGTGAGTATAGCAAGTTTTTGTGGACCCTGGGTCTAGTATAAGACCCATTCCTTTATTGTTTCTTTCTACTCTGATGAGTAGGCCCCCTATCTGGTGTAAATTGTGGAGAATATTTTATTTTCTTAGACCCGAACCAAGTAAATTTCTTAGCCACGTCTTGTATCCTTGCTCTTAAATGATCTCTAATTTATATAATACTACTTTTTCCCCTTGTAATTTGTTTTAACCCCTTTCACCATATTGTACTAGGAAGTAGTTAAAACGAAGCAGGGGTCCTCCGAAGGCAGGACTGAAAGTTGTGACCCCTCTTCTCATTCGTCCTCCCATCGCATTTCTGAAGCAAACAACTTACTTACCAGTCCACCTAGAACAACTCCTATAGGTGATATATCTATGAAGATTGTGTTGCTTGCAGAAAGAATGGGTGTAGCTGCTCTTAGATCTATAGCTGAAATGTTGAAGAAGAGGACAGATGATACATTGAAGAGAATTGCCATGTACCGATCTCTTATTAAGGATACCAATACTCTATTATTTTTAGAATCCAGATCTTGTTTAATGATGTGTTGTAATAAACTTTTATTATTGTTTAATAAGTATTTAAATTTTTGCATGTGTAGTAATTGGTGTCTTGTCATTCGTGTGTTGTTCTGCAAAATAAGTCGGCAGTTCCAAAAAAAGGCCAAAACAGTAAAAGGCTAGAACAGAACGATCAATAAAACAACGCGTGGATGCAAACATGAATAGTAAAAAACCAAAGCATTAAAGTGCCAAACAGTAAAATACCAGAATAGGGAAGGGCCGTAACAACAATTGGCCGTGATAGCGAAAGGCCAGAATAGTGAATGGCCAGAACTGTAACAGGCGTAAACAGTACCCGGTCAAAATCCCGATGGGCTGGAACAATAACATGCATGAATACATATAGACACAAATATTGAAAGGCTAGATAGTCAGCAGACCGCAATAGTAAAAGGCTAGATAGCTAGCAGAGTGGAACAGTAAATGCTAGATGTCAGTAGGCCGGAATAGTAAAAGGCTAGAGTCATAGAAGGCTATAATAGTAAAAGGATAAATTTTTAGTAGGCCGAAATAGTAAATAACCATATTTACAGGAGGACGGAATAGTAAATGGCCAGATTCATAGCAGGCCGGAACAGTAAAAGGCTAGATTGTCAAAAGACCGGAACAATAAAAGGTCAGATTAACAACAGGCCGGAACAGTAAACGACCAGATTCATAGTAGGTCCGAACAGTAGATGACCAGATATACAGCAGGCCGAAATAGTAGAGGCTAGATTCAAAGCAGGCCAGAACAGTGGAAGGATAGAATAACAGCAGGCCAAAACAATAAAGGGCTAGAATCTCAGCAGGCTGGAACAGTACTGGACCAGAATGGAGCAGGCCGCACAGTGTTTGGTTACCACGGGCCTTATGTAGGCCGAAACAGAGGTGGGCCTGAAAGTATGTGGGCCCAACATATGGGCCTATTTCAAACAGTGCTGGGGGAACAGTAACGGGCCGACTTACTATTGGGCTCCCTTAATGGGTCCACCCACTTAAAAATTATCAGTCCTTGGCTCGGCCTAGGTTTTTACCACGGTTTCCATGACTGTTAAACGCGCTAACTGGCCATTAACATTGTTTGCCACATGGCTGTTTGCATGACGTTAGCAGTCAACACGGATGGCGAATAGTTCTACGACAGAACGACTTTTCGTATCTGAAGGGTGCAATCCGCCACGATCGGAAAAAACCCGTGGTAGATTCATTTGTGATAGGGCTTCTACCACGAAGGGCATCCATCGTAGAATGCTTTTCATCCACGACAAACGGGCATTCAACCAAGAAAATCGTCAGTTGTAAAAGGACAATTTTCTTGTCGTGGTAGTTTCTCTAGGTCCCATATGTCAGCCTCAAAGTACAAAACGATGATTATAAGAATAACATAAATTGCCTAGGATTCGAACTCAAGACCTCAACAGCGGTCAAATGCTTGCCTAGCCACTGCGAAATAAACAACTAATACAATATAAATGTTAAATATTACTTCTATAACTTAAAAAGACTTTCTTTGACCATGTTTATCTCCCTCCAAATAATAAGGCGGCGCTCCTGGCAGCTAAACTAAAAAAGTCTACATAATGCAGTAGTTTCTACATAAAAACATAGGTAGGCGGTGTTTTGGGGGCGGGGGTAATGCCTATAAAGGCCAAATTAAAAAGTTTCTCAGCTAACTAGGGGCATATGCCCTACTCTTCATGGTCTATATTCCATGGGCTCACTCCTAAACTAAATGGACTATGATCGGTGCCCACAAGACCACGAAAGTGCCGAATTAGAAGGTTTTTGGCTATGCTTGGGCCTGATAGGCTAATTTCATGGGCTCAGTGATAAAAATTCTGGACCTCAACAAGGAAGAAAAAATAAGGGCGAAAAAATTTGGCAGATATTTCATGTGAAAATTGTTGACAACCAGAACACATAGCCCGCGCGCGCCAAAATTTTCTACTCACGTCTTCACTCCAGCAGCCAGCTACTGTCTCTCTGCGCCATTCTTCTAGAGATGCAACGGCCGTGAAAACCACAGGCCACACTCCAAAACATTCACACTCCGTCTACCAGCCCGGGCGACTGATACAATTGTTGGCGTCGGCTTTCTTCCCTATACACAGATGCCGACAGTCATCTGGTCGATTTCCACGGTACACTTATAATTTCCTTAGTTCGCTCG
This sequence comes from Avena sativa, assembly GCA_916181665.1. Lineage (NCBI taxonomy): Eukaryota > Viridiplantae > Streptophyta > Magnoliopsida > Poales > Poaceae > Avena > Avena sativa. The sequence goes on from OV702297.1 coordinate 256,702,933, forward strand.
AATCGTTCCCTTGAAGTCATTTTGTACTCGATCTGTTCGTTTGATATTGTTCTACACTTGATCAGTTTGTTCGAATTGGTTGGCATTTTATTGCGCTCGGTTAATCTATTCTATCAAATATATAAAATAATTCGACACTCAATTTCTAAAATAGACTAAAATTATGTGGCATTAATAGTTCTATATTCCATTAGTTTGCTTAAATATCTTTGTTTAATTAGATTCTGACCATCTCTATCCTCAATAGATGGACATAGATTGGATATTGAACGGACAAAAAGTAACTCCTTCATATTGGTAAGGTGTTAATGACTTCATTAAGTTTGTTAGGCAGCATAACAATGACTCAAATGTGTCTTGCCCATGCCAAAAATGCCTTAATTATGAAAAACTGAGTCAGAGCACAGTTGCAGACCATATATTCATTAATGAGATATAATGCACAGTTGCAGACCATATATTAGTTGGACAAAACATGGTGAACCATATGATCAGCCTGTTCTTGATCGTCTAGCTGATGTTGATTAGCCTGAAGCTCATTAGATCAAGGATGAGGACCTTTCTAGTTTGTTAAGGGACATGTACCCCACTGCAAGCAAAAAGGGCGGTCCTTCTCTTATTAGAATACTTTTCTATGAACTGATACAAGATGCCAAGTATTTAGTGGACCCTGATTCTGGTATCTCAAGATTCGAATAAATAATGAAATTACTAAAGGAAAATTCGTTCAACAAGGTTACCAACAAAGCTTTCGATTTAGTGATTAAGATGTACATCGAGTCAATCCCTAGGGAAGGACCGCCAAAATACTTTTATGAGATGAAACAATATATCAAGGTACTTGGAATATCATACGAGAAGATCCACTTTTGTCCAAATAACTATGTACTGTTCTGGGAGGATTATGAAAACCTCGATGAATGCCCAGTATGTAACGAATCAAGATGGAAAATGGTGATAAAAATAAGAAATATCCTTGTAAGGTTCGGATATATTTTTCAATTATAGATAGATTTCAGAGGATGTTTTAGTTAGAACAAACATCTAAGGAAATAAGATGGCATAAAGAGATTCTCAAGCCAGACAATTACTTAATGAGACATCAAGCTGATGGCGATGAATAGAAGAACATTGCCAAGGCTCATCTAGGATTTTCTGCGGATCCAAGGAACCTAAGACTTGGCCTAGCTACAGATGAATTTAACCCAATTGGAAACATGAGTAACTCGTACAACATGTGGCTAGTACTTGTTATAATTTACAACCTGCCTCCCTGGGCATGCACTGGTCAGTCAAACTTCTTGCTGACTTTAATCATCCCAAGTCATAACTCACCTATGAAGGATTTTGATCTATTCATGGAGCCTCTTATACAAGACTTGAAGATACTATGGAAGGGTGTCATGACTCCTGATATCCTTTCAAGCAAACCTTAAGATGCCAAGTTCCCTCTGCAAGCTGATGTGCTGATATGCACCCATGATTTTCCAGCTATTGCCACTATGTCAGGCAGAGTGACAGCAGGTTACAATGCATGTGTTCTCTATGAGTCAAAATAGGTCAAAGTGAGGCTACAAAATAAGACCAATTATCTTGGCCACCGGGTTTTTCTTCATGAAGGACACAAATTCCAAAAAATCATAAAACATTTGCAGTTCTATGGAAAGAGGACTGAGTATGGCACTACACCATGAATGTTCACTACAACTGAGTTACAGGCGCATCTAGAAAAGTTCAGAAATGTGAATGAGTATGACGAGCTAGTCACCATTTATGTTTCCCACCAAGATAATCCTAGTGTTTGTATGGTAACTAAACTTGCGAAGTTGATGAAAATTTGATTGCCAGAGGCGACTGTACGCATGATGGACAAGTAGATTTAACTATCGAGTTAGTGTAGTGGACAAAGACTTGAATAGGCTGGTTCTACCTAATGAATCTTAGGATATGTATGATGAATGGCATGAGGATGAAGATCCAACCTAGTTGGAATATATGGATCTAGAACACGAAGGTGTGGAAAGCGATAATGGTGACAATGATTAGACTATTGTTTCAAATTATGTAGTGAGAAGATGAACATTGATTAATTTTTGTTTTGTTATTTTAAACTGTATGATACATGATGACATTTTTCTGTTGGATTGTAATCTGACTAATTGGTTTCCCTATCTAAATAGGATTAAACTTAATTCGACAAGTGCACTACATTAATTAATTAGCAACATGTTCACTACATTAATTAATTAGCAACCACACGACTAGGTTTCATATAGAAGGGGCCATATGCACCTCGTGTCATTAAAGATGGGGGACCACATTGTCTCAGTAGATAGGGCAGCTGGCGTTGGTCTCAAACTAAGTGAATATGCACTTGCGGTGGTATGGATGGTTGCATCCCCGGAGATGCACCGTTGTGTGCTTCGACAGCGCCTGCCTGCATATGCTGTAGTGGCCATCCTCCTACTCAACCAGGTACCAACTGTCTGAAAGCGCCGATAGGTTGACGATGAGCTAAAGGTCCACACTAAGGGTTATGTTGAAGTGGAACCCGTTTACCCACACACATGCCTCATGCCAGAGCTAGTGTAGAATGTCATAAGTCATGATGATGTCCCACTCCTGCGCCATGAGTTGCAGGTTCTTCAACATCTATACACAGCCAAGAACCTTCCGCCTAGTTCCCACGACCTTGATTGCTCTTTCCTGCTTGCTGGGAGGCAGGCTAAGATTCAACACCTCCTCTTTGGAGGGTGTGGTTGCGACACATCCTCCTCTAGAGGGGCTGGGAGGGAGCCAGGCATCCTCCTAAGCTTGTACGTCCTCGAGAAAAAGATATTCAGTGTCATTGTGTAAGGCATCACCTCATCAACTAACTGCAGCTCGACGATGGAGAAGCTGGTTGTGGCTGCGGAGATGTGGCAGGCACGAAAGACACAGGGGCCAGACTCAATGATGTGCTCCTGTGAGGAGCGCCCTAGTTTTGACGGCGCCACTATTTGGTGATTTTTGGGGGTGGGGAAGGGAGGGGATGGGTAGGGGTGGCGGCTAGTCGATGGCAAGGAGTTGGATTTTTTAATTTTGGGTTCTTTGGCACTGTCCTGGACGAGGGGGAAGAGGCCAGGTGAAATTGGTGAGAGGGGGGAGCTCGAAGGCGAGGCTGCGCTAGCTCGTCACTCCCCAACGACAACCTTAGCTCATTCTCTCTCCATTGTTCGATTTAGGGGAAAGTCCAACATAAACATTGAAATTGTAGGGAAAAGGTGAAATCAAACCCCAACACCAAATCCTTGAAATTGGCACTCCAAACTTATTAATCATGGTCTATTTTGAACCCTATATATGTTTGAGATGGGATTTCGTTCTCGTCTTTTATGTAAAAGAGAGAAACTATGTGGGATGCGGTGATAACACCCAAGTTCTACTAATTTTCAAGATTTATAGCTAATAAAGGAGAGCAACTATTTGGATGCATAGGCTGGTCGTGCCTCCCCTTTTTATGGGTAAAAGATAGAAACTATTTGGATGCGATAATGATTCAATTTATTTATAACATAACTAGTACAGGTACTCCACAACCACGGCACAAACTAAAACCAATACTGTAGACGAATTAGCACAGACATGGTCGGACATCCGCATATCATACGGTTGTTTTCTGTCAAGAACCTATGGTACCCTCTACCCCATGTAGTCACTCTGTATCGTGTTCGATTTACTCAAAGAAACTCCCCCTCATGGTGCACCCTTTGTTTCTGCATGTTAACCTCATTACCAAGGACATCAGATCCATAAAAGTGGTTGGTTCAAACAAACCTCCGTACTCACATCACGGGCACTTGACATCAAATAATTTTCCAATACATTCTACACATGCAATGTGCGCATTGCCAGAGCACTACTCATGCAAGAAAAAGAGGTTTGGCCCAAAAACAACAGTTGTATGGAATTAGTGTGACATAAAAGGAAAATATCCTGAAGAAAGAAGTACTTAACCATGTCCGTGGGATGACAAAAAATTTGAGAACAAAGCCTATAGCTGAAGACCAGCTTCATTTCACTCAAGTCAATAGTATCTTCAAATCACTTGTCCGCCATAGAACCGCCACTCATGTCAATCGTAGCTTCCACTACGGATCTAAGAGGGAGTTTTGAGACCGAGCGAGAGAACAGAAAGACAGAGAAGGTTGATGAGAGCGAGCGAGAGAGACTCCTCATCTCACTCTAGGGAAGCAAAAGAAAAAGAGACTGACACTAAGAAAACTAGGGAAGCGTTGTGTTTACCAAATAGGAGCAGGTGTGGAGTACTCTAGTTTTTAATTAATCTCTGACCTGGTGTACACGACACTTTGACGACCTAGCTCTACGTACAATAATAAATACAGTAGTACTACCAGTAGTAGTAAGAAAAGACTTTCCCTGATTTTTTTAAAAGGGTGTCAAATTTCTTAGAATGTATATTACTAGCAACAAGTTGAATGGGGCCATACTTTGAAGCATGTTTTCTTCAAAAACAATGCAAAACTCCTGTGTGGATACTTTTTCATGAAACCGGTACATCTAAGAGAACACCATGTGCTAGTTTTCTCCCAAAAAAATGTTTTGTTGAATTACTTTAATTTATGTTTCCATAGAAATGACACATACATGGATCATCATCATATCAACTTCTCCCTTATTTGTTATTTTTTTCCAAAAAGGACCTTAGCATTAAAAGAAACATGGAAAAGTACAAAGCACGTCAACAAAATATATCGAAATCCTTGAGATGCCCTTCATCTTCTACCTCGGTTCCCCACGCCACGAGGAGCAATGGTACCTGCAAGATTGATATGTTTTTTTGCAAAGGTGTCGAGGATATCCTTGTGATGGAGGATGTCGTCCATGCGGTCATCGTTCATGCCCGACGTGCACTGGAATACAATCTACCCAACGAGGCTGATGAATTGGTCCATCTCATCGTGCTAGGCAAGATGCTGCGTGAGAACAACAATCTCAATGTAGACGTTCGCCGGCATGGCGAGCAGAGCCTTGGAAAGCTGCAGGGCCATAAGTACGCGGAACAAATTGTCTCTAGAGAGACCAGCCAGGGAAGAAATGAGCATGGCAACAGCTTGGGGTAGAGTACCGGGACAAAAAATTGGGGCTAAAAGTCACATATAGGTAGGCTAGATGATAAACTCCATAGAAGAAAACAATATCGCGGCCGATTGAATGCATTGTGCAAAACATACCTGTTGGGTATGCGTCAAGGCGCATGGCCTGAAGGCGGGCAGTGAAGTCATCCACCATACCTGTGATGATGCCGAAGCTAGTGAGGAAATTATCCAGCGTCCTCTTGATCCAGGCCACGCTCCAGCACGACACGGAGGCGAGCGTCGACGTGGGGGTGAGTGTACCTAGATTTCTTGCACAGACGGATGGCGCTCGCCATAACAGCCTCCGTCTTTCATTCTCTCCTTCTCTTTTCCCTACTAATGCTCAATCTAGGTACAAGGGCCAGCTACCCATGTCTGCGTGTGGCCTCTCGCAGGGTAGCCAAATTTACACTTCTACTCGTTGATAGTACTAGTAGTTTGCGGCCATTTTTTTGGGACCATAACCTGGCCTAGAAAATCGGTGAGAAAATCTTGGGAATGTTTGAGCTAGCCTTTTAACTGCACCGTAATTCTCTCTCCTTTTTTTATTTTTTTACTACGATTGTTGTAGGGCATGCACATGTCATTTTTCTATGGTATGCTTGGTCAAAGAAAGAACATTGAAAATGAGGCCCTCTTTTTTTATTACTGGAGTAGTACTTTTCCTTCACAAAAAGCAGTTCAACTTCTCCTTCGTGCTAACTCTTCAACGAAATTTAACTATTCCTCGAAAGACATGGTCCCCTCACAAATACTTGAAGGAATCCTAATGGATTGGCTGCGTCGACCTCAGAGGTCTTCTTTGGCTCGAGGCCAGGCCCTGGAACAGTTCATCTGCCAGGAACATGTCTGTATTGGAGCCGGCTCTGTAGGGCGCCTGGACACCTATGGTAGACATGTGTTGGTCGTGCCAGCCGATGACAAAATTTTGTCCCCCTCGAGGCTACCGATCCTACACTAGCAGTGTCACGGAGGCGTCAACATGGCAGCCAAATAAAAGTGGACCTGTACAAAAAAGCGCCGTTGTGCTTCCACTTCGACTGCTACAGAGATTAGTCCGGGGAGTGCTCTAGATGAGCATCAACCGTGGCCAAGTTAAGCCCGCGCGAGACAGTGGCCAATCCATCCACCGGGAACCAGCGGCTAGCGAGCATGGGACCGTGGTAGATAACTCACATGGGTTCAACTGTGCATGGCAGATGACCCGGTCCTAGGTCCTGTCGAGCCTATCGAATCCTATGCTGGCCCTTGATTACGAGTAGGACATGCTTGAGTGCGAGAAACCTACGGCCGGTGGAGTAGCGGCTGGGGGAATAAACTCAGTAGGGGACAGATCGACCTCTTTGGACCTTCGCCTGATGTTAACCACTCACAACAATGATTCCATTCCTTAGAATTGCTTACCACATCCTTGTGTGCTCCTCTACTCCTTTCGATCAATCTTGTACCTTACACCATGATCAACAGGAATGAGCGTGCCATTTTTTTGTGTGGCAAGTAGTTGTAGGAAGTGTATGGCTCAGCTGCTCGCTTGAAATTGAGACAGACTTGACTACTTTTCCAAAGCTAAATTTTAGGCCGTTCGTGCCAATTGTATGGACTTGGATGTAATTTTCCATTTTTTATGTCCTTCATGTAACCTTTAATTCCACTAACCATGTTGATTAAAGCATATTGCTCTTTTGAGACCTACCCTGGTTCAAAAATTAGAAGAATGCCACCACCAAAATTTTCATACAATGCCAAGTTTTAGGATTTTTCATGCTTCATAGCTGAAACTCCGCACACTTAAATGGCTTTATGTTAATAATACGATATTAGGAAAAAGTTGAATACATGTGAGCATAATAGACTATTACTCTTGAAAATTTCCAAAATTCCTCCAAAATTCAACCACGATTAATAATCATAAACACCAGTTTCAAAAAGGCTCAAAAGTAATAATAATTACATAAAGGTCCTTGGACCACCTTGCGGTGACTACAAACCCTAGCGTGATAATTGAAGCATCTCGCTCCTCTACGATCTATGGTGACCCAGTTCAAAAAAATAAAAAAGAATGCCATGGCCCAAAATTTTCACACCAAATGTACCATGCTCTCTTACAATTCCCAAGTTTTAGCATTTTTCAAGCGGGCATAGAAAGGTTTTTCATTTTTCATGTTTAATCTTTTTGGTTTTTGTTGAGGATGGTGCATCGTAATGCTAGCTATTGTATATTTTAATCGCTAGGTATTGTATATGCTATTATAAGGCCGGCAGTAGATGATGTGTCACTTTGTTATACCTAAGACTTAGTTATACTATTGAAATTTCTCTCACGCACTTCTTGTAGATTATTAAATTAGACCAAATTCGACATATCAACATAAATTCGTCTGAGTGGGTGAAATTAGGTAGAAAATTAAACTTGAAAAATATAACATGTAATTTATCCAACCACTTTATGTACTAGTAAATAAATTGCATATATGAACTCTAATATAACCATATTAACCATACTTCCTTCTTAAAAAACTTTTACTTCTTCACCATGCTATCATGCACCGACTTATACCAAAATAAGGGCACACCGTCATTATCTTGATGAAGATATATAGAGTATGTCTATGACCTTGGTCATTTGGCTTGAAACCCAAGAAAGTTCACACGGAGTACATGGAATAGTAGGCCATGCCATGAAGTGAGTTTTTCAAATATTTTTACTGGTAGAATAAATTAAAGAGCAAAGAATGCCCCCAACAAATTTCCGTACAAAGTGGACAATTCTTTCTTACAGATTCCAGAGTTTAAGTATTTTTTCAAACTTCCTAGCTAAAGCTCCACACAATTAAATGACTTTATGTCGCAAAACCAAAATCAGTTCAAACTTGAATACATGTGAGCGTGACAGACTATTACACTTGAAAATTTCCAAAATTCTTCTGAACGTACCCGGGCAGCGAATATATCATGGGCCAACAATAGTTTTGGAAAAATGCTAGTACTGATTAGTATTTGCATACCGGAAAATTTAATCGCGTATGGAAAATATTCAAGCAAAATAAAGCGTCAAACAAAAACACGAGACTTCATTATGCTTGGCATACTTTTTCAGGTGTAGTATTATATTGCGAAGAAAAATAATAGACATGGGTTTTTGACAACTTTAGAAAAAACATATTCACATTAGTAGAGCCTACCATGTATATGAAAACTCTTGGGTTTCAGCCCGAATGGACAATAAGGTCATGGCCATATATATCAATACCCTAGCTACTTTATGATACGGTTCTCACATCGGCCGGATATATGGGCGCGTCTTGGCATAGTAAACAATGTTTCCCATGGGAGTTTCTGAAAATAAGGAAAACATCTTTCACATTTCCAAGTTATTACAGGGATGTTTTGTACTAGTAAATAAAATCAGAAGAATGTCGCTCGGAATGCGACAAGCGCGCCTTGTTTCCGGGCATAGTGAACCATGCACGTTTTACTTGTGATTCCTAGGTTCTATGAGATTTCAAGGTTCGTACCTAAATTAACCCACTTAAATTACACTACTCCATCTGATTCAAATTAATGTTTGCCAAATTGTCGATAAGGTTAACATTTTTCATAAGGTAGGACCCACATAGCTTGGTCATATTTCTCCATGCAATAGAGAGGAGAGAGGGGAAATAAATTTTCTATTCTCTATGGGCAACCCACAAGATCGAGGCAACTTTATTTTCTCCATAATGTACTACTATACTGACTTAATGTGTGCTTATTTTACACACTGCGGATGCCCTAAGAAAAAGCAAATAATGGGCCCAGTTGGCACTGTAAAACTCCTATGCAGAAGTTAGAGTCTTCAGTTTAGTGAGTCCCACGAATCATCTCATTTAGACATTGTCTAAATGTTGAAGATTTTACTCATAGTACAATATTTTTTTTGCTTAGACATATGCTCACCTATGTACACGAGCTTTACATTCAGATAGAATAAAACATAGGCAGGGTAAGACGGCAGTATCAAAGAAAGAAGGTGAATTGAAGGCGGTTCGATGTCAGAGCAAAGTTTATGATGGGTTTCTGACATGAGGTACTCTTACCGCCTTACAATGTACACTCTACTAGTACGAAATTTCAGAACCTATGAACAAAAAATGTGTGTTTTCTCTCTCCTTCACTACCTCTCATCTCTCCCCACCCCTCTCCCCTCGCACATCGGCCCGATTGATCTCTCCCTCATCCATAGCATGGCGTTGCGCACCTGTGCCTTGGTACGGCGGCTCTATTTCTTTCTTTTTAAGAGGACGGCTCTGTTTGTCAGGCGTGTTCGGCATCCGCGTTTGTGTGGAGTAGGAGGAGTAGTACATAGGAAGTAAACCACTTTGGTCCTTGGCAACAAAAAGATTCAAACTTTTATGGTTTTGAAATTTTAACTTGCTTCCCAAACATCGGGGGGGGGGGGGTGAGAGGTTATTCAAAATACCGGCCATTCCCAGTAGTACTTCTTATCTTATATTTTCCGTCAACAAAATATATAGTGTACCGATAACTTTAAAGATTGACCGTTGGATCAAGACTTGCAAATCCAAACTTTGATAACCCTTGGATCTTATTTTCCATTCTTAGCATCTAGAATATTCTATTGATAGTCTTTAGCACAATTAACGCTAGTATGCGCAAACCTCAAAACACACTTCATTGCTTAGTTTCAGGGACCTTGTGCTAAATGCATGTACTTGGATGTAATTTTCATTTTTTACGAGGTCCTTGATGTAACTTGTACTTCCATCGACCGTGTTAACTGAAGCACCCTGCTCCTGTGGGACCTAACATAGTTAGAAGAAAATGTAACCCTCCCAATTATCAGAAAAAGTGGACAATGGTTTCTTATATAATTCCATTTTTCAAGATTCCTAGCCAACTTCGCACAATTCACTGGCTTCTTGCTGATTAAACAAAATTAGGTCAAACTTGAGCTTCAAGTAAGCGCGATAGATTGATATTGAATTAAATGTATTTTCAAAGGTAGATGGGTGCATCTTCTTTTAGTAAATAATGACATCGGTGTGAGTTTCCACTTTGGTCCTAAGCGGCAAAAAAATTCAAACTTTTCCAATTCCAAAATATTCGCTTGCTTCCCAAACATCGGGAGAGAATGTTATTCAAAAGATTGGCCATTCATAGTAGTACTTATTATCTTATCTTTATCTTGCCTTACAGTAAACTAACACTATATAGTGTACGAATAACTTTGAACATTGATCATTTGATCAAGACTAGCAAATCCAAACATTGCTAAGCAATGGATCTTCTTTTCCATTCTTAGCATGTAGAATATTCTATTGATATAATTTAGCACAATGAACGCTAGTATGCATAAACCTCAAAACACAGTTCACATCATAGTTTTAGGGACCCTGTTCTAAATGCATGGACTTGGATGTAATTTTCATTTTTATGAGGTCCTTGATGTAACTTGTACTTCCACCGACCGTGTTAACTGGAGAACCTCGCTCCTATTTGACCTACCATAGTTAGAAGAAAATGCAACCGCCCCAATTATCACACAAAGTGGACACGGTTTATTATAGTTCCATTTTTCAAGCTTCCTAGCTAACTTCGCACACTTCACCGACTTCTTGCCGATTTAACAAAATTAGGTCAAACTTGATCTACAAGTAATCTCGGTACATTACTCTTGAGTAAAATGTCTTTTCAGAGATAGATGGGTGCATCTTATTTTAGTAAAGAATGTTGTCGGTGTGAGTTTCCACTTTGGTCCTTTGCGACAAAAAATTCAAACTTGTCCGGTTCCAAAATATTCACTTGCTTCCCAAACATCGGGAGGTAAGGTTATTCAAAAGATCGGCCATTCATAGTAGTACTTCTTACCTTATATTTATCTTATCTTATCTCTTACAATAAAATAACACTATATAGTGTACGGATAACTTTGAACATTGACCGTTTGATCAAGACTGGCAAATCCAAACATTGCTAACCATTGGATCTTTTTTTCTATTCTTAGCATCTAGAATATTCTATTGATAGTATTTAGCACAATGAACGCTAGTATGCACAAACCTCAAAACACAGTTCACTAAATAGTTTGAGGGACCTTGTTCTAAATGCATGGACTTGGATGTAATTTTCATTTTTATGAGGTCCTTGATGTAACTTGTACTTCCACTGACTATGTTAACTGAAGAACCTTGCTCCTATTTGACCTACCACAGTTAGAAGAAAATGCAACTGCCCCAATTATCACACAAAGTGGACACAATTTATTATAGTTCCATTTTCAAGATTCCTAGCTAACTTCGCACACTTCACTGACTTCTTGCTGATTTAACAAAATTAGGTCAAACTTGATCTACAAGTAAGCGCGGTACATTAGTCTTGAATTAAATATATTTTTTGAGGTAGATGGGTACACCTTATTGTAGTAAACAATATCGTTGATGCGAATTTCCAACTATCTGGAAAGAACATTGTTAATTTCCCGAGTGATGAGGAAATTGTTCTTTTTCATAAAGTAAGTATAAAGAGTATGGATTTGTCGAAGATTTGTCCCACGAAGGAAAGTAGGTCCCAACGATCCCTTGGTTCAAGATGGTGATGAACACGCAGTTCTAATAAGTCACGGCGATGGTGGTGACAGTGGAGCAAGAACACGACAGAGAGGTCCCCTGGTTTTTTACCCAGGTTTGGGACCCTCGTGAGGATGTAAAGCCCCTACTCCTGCTTTGTTGTATTTCTCGCGTGCCTCGCAAGGGTACAATGGTGGATGAAAGTCTAGGGTTTGAGATCTCTAGGATCAACATGTTCTAACGTAGGAGAATGGCTCCTTATATAGTGGCGTTTGGCCTCTTCCTCCAATTCTTAGGCGGGAAGGGCTTCCACAGTGCCGCTCCTCGAGATCCTGGTCTACGAGGCTGCTTTTGGTAGACTAGGTCAAGGACGTCGGGATTCCCACCATCCTTATGTAAAGTGGCCTTCTTTGTCACCTTTTGTCTTCATCTGATGCGCTCTCCTTTCATCCCTTACACAGGAAAGGCAAGGGGAGGAGCCTTCCACCATGAGGTCGTTTGACCTCTTCCTATAGAAAAGGAGGTGGACTGAGTCTTTCTTTATCAAGGAGGACTGGAGCCGCATGGCTGCTATGCTCCTTATCAGGGCATGACTCATGCCCCATCTGATGGAGTTACCAATCTAACCCTAGCGCTCCCCAAAGCATCTGAGGCTCCGAGATGAGGCGTGGCACAACAATAGAGTCTCTATAAGAGGTATATCCTTTGTAGGTTGTTTCCTCACGACAGTCTCGTGAGGGATCAGGTGGCCAGGCCACCTTTTGAGGTTCAACAGCCTCATGAGGGGGGTGACATCCTTGGTGCTGGATCCTTCAACCACAGGGACATGGCACCCTGGTTGCCAGGGCCCCAACATTATCCCCCGTGGGCTTGGCTCGCACATGTCCCTTTGTGGACTCGAACGGGCAAGAGCCCATGGACGGTTGACGGGACTGGGCGCCCATTTGGTCAACAAGATCCTTCCACGCTCCTATCCTGGTCGTAAAGCTGAAACGTCCATGCGCTCTCGACCGCAAATCTTGAGCACACTGTTCCCACCCCGGGAATTGTTCCAATGATGCGATGACGTGTGGGGCCTAGTGGTTAATGCCATGTTTCTTCCCCTTGCCTTGACAAATTGAGGAGCGGGAATGATGCCTGCTATTTTGATGCTACCTTCCCCACTTATTTACCCTCCCTTCACACCGTCAGGGTCCCATCCTCCTCGATGGATCCCAAGAGCTTCTCTGCCGGGTGAGAAGGGTAAGTCCTCCTTGGTGGAGACGGAAGTGACCTCGATGGTGAAACGCAGTCGGGGGCGCCCATGCGGGAGGAGTTGCCGGAGGCATGGAGGACACACGCTGATCTATCACTCCCCCCTCCTCTAGGGTCATTGTGGCGGGTGACGGAAACACGCCGCTCAAGTGCGGTCCAGGTCACCCTCATGGAAGCGACCGCGAAACTCATAGGGGGCGTGGATGACGGCCATGCTGTGGATCAGAGAACACTCGACCCCTTCTAGTAGCCATGATCAATATCGAGGATGACCCCGAGCCCGTCAGGGGCATCGACTTCATCGTCGTACTTAGTGACCTAGAGTAGTTCATGAGGGTGAAGCTCCCTGAGCGTTTCGTTCTCGGGACCGCAGAAGACCTTCTCGAGGAAGTGTAGTTGTGACACTCTAGAGGGCATGAGAGATGGGAGGTACGCTTCGACACCTTCTCATGGGTACACAAGTTTCTCTCCAGAGGTTGGCATCGCTTCCTCTCCGAGCACCGCATTCGGTGCGACTTCACGCTGCAATTTCGATACACTGGTGGGGGAGACTTCTCCATCTCGGTGTACAAAACCTAGATGTGCCATGTGGACTACCTCCTCACCTCCGGACGATCTGAGAGGGGCAACCGATGTGGCTCCCGTGGCTTCGCCGAGGAGGTGTATCCTCTCGCTATCAGAGGTGCAATGTTGTAGTACTTTTCATCCTTCTGTCTTGTAAGAATGACTTATGACTGTTGGAGATATGCCCAAGAGGCAATAATAAAGTGGTTATTATTATATATTTGTGTTTATGATGAATGTTTGCATAACATGCTATAATTGTATTAACTGGAAACATCAATACTTGTGTGTTTTGTAAACATAAAAGAGTCCCTAGTAAGCCTCTTGTTAAACTAGCTTGTTGATTAATAGATGATCATGGTTTTCTAATCATGGACATTAGATGTTATTAATAACAAGACCATGTCAATAGGATAATGATGTGATCAACACACTCATATAGATAGAATAGCATAAGATAAAGTCATTTAGAGTTTGTTTGCTACAATCTTTCAAATGCATAGTAACCTAATCCTACGATAATGAGATCATGTTAATCACCATCACCGGATGGATGATTCGATGACATCAAACAACACTTCCGTAAATGGGTGGTTATAAAGGTGGCATTAGGTATTCTAAAAGTATGTGTTGAAGATCATGGATCAAGAGTGGGATTTATCCATCCATTTGACGGATAGTTATACTCTGGGACCTCTCAGTGGAATGTCATCCAATTGGCTTGCAAGCATATGACTAGGTAATAAGGGATGTGATATCACAAAACGAGTAAAAAGTACCTATCGGTAACAAGGTTGAACTAGGTATGGAGATACCGATGATCAAACCTTGGATAAGTAAAGTATCGCGCGACAAAGGGAATTGGTATCGTATGTAAATTGTTCATTCGATCACGAAGTCATCATAGAAATATGTGTCAGCCATATGGATTTCCAGTTCCCTCTATTGGTTATTGATCGGAGAGGTGTCTCGATCATCTCTGCATGGTTCACGAACCATAGGGAGACACACTTAAGGATTCGATTTTATTGAGGTAGATATGGAATATGAGTTGGAGACCTAATATGTTCGGAGTCTTAGATTGGATCCAGGACATCACGAGGAGATATGGAATGGTCCGGAGAATAAGATTCATAAGGAAAGTGGTTTTCTGGGGTTGGGAAAAAGTTCCGGTGTTCTGACTGGATACTTCTAGAATGTTCTAGAGGGACCACCAATGGTTCCACCACCCCGGGAGGGGGTCACTTGGACATTTTCATGCCCTAGGGGCCTAATACGTCCATTTTGCATCAGTATTTTATATCATAATTTTTCTGTTAATCATTGATATATTTCATATTAAGAGGTGATACTTATGTAATTTCATCTATTTTGCATGTTGGATGACTTTTGGAGGATGAACTTTCAGAGTCAGGATTCTGATGAAAAAGGCAGTGTCTAGATGCAATATTCACGAAGATCAAAAAATTCCAGAAAATATATGGGAATTCCTATTTTTCCAGAAGACAAAGGAAGACAGAAGGGGAAGTGGAGATGGGCCACAGGGGGCCCACACCACCCCCAGGCGTGGGCCCCCTGGGCCGCTCCACCAGGTGGTGTGGCCACCATGTGTAGAGGTCCCAACCTTTAATAAGGTAGAGATCCCTGTGTTTACAATGGTAGTCCCTTGATCAATAGCTAGCATCCACAGTTAAGTTGTAATATCAAGAAACAAAGGACATAATACAACTTTATAACCAAGAATAAAATAATTCATTACATCTTACATAGTTCATTTGGCTATCTCATTACAATGCAGCAGAGATAACTATAGCATGCAGTCCTTCATCTTCAAAGTGCCACAGGCAATCATGTTGGTTGTAGACTTGTAATCCTAATCAATAAACTTCACCAACATCAAACAAACCTGCAACATAATAAGTTACAGCCACAAGGGTCAATACATTTGAATTGTATTGGCAAGTGATACTATGATAGTATAGTGGGGTCTATCATCTATATGCATTTGGCTAGGTGGAGCTTAGGCTTGCTTTGCTCAAAATAGTTTTTCCTTATCTTTTGAAAACACTAAGCGTTTTCTTGTCAAAATCACCCGAGGAACCACCAATAGAAATTGGTGAACCTTCACCCTTGTTAAACCACATGATTTTAACTTAGAAATTGGGATGAGGAGATTCTTGATAGCTTCCATGTCTTGACGCTCAAATTGTCCTTTGCCATGGACATGGCTAAGTAATTAGATTTTTCACTCTGCAGATGTGGTGCACTTTCCCCACAAGACTTGGTTTCA
Organism: Avena sativa; assembly: GCA_916181665.1. NCBI lineage: Eukaryota > Viridiplantae > Streptophyta > Magnoliopsida > Poales > Poaceae > Avena > Avena sativa. The sequence continues at coordinate 256,718,745 of OV702297.1, forward strand.
CCAAGACAAGATCTTTTCAGAAGCCTTCCCTTAGACCAAAATGGACGCGTTCCAACCTATCATCCCCTACCACCAACTGTCCATTTGGCTAAGTTATTGCAACCTATATGATCCAGGCAGAGCCCATAATGCCATGTGGCTGCACTTGAAGCTTCTCAACATTTGACATCTCAAATCTCTTTGTTCCTGGGTGGCATTCCACAAGTGAGATACCAAGTTTTCCCCAGTATAATGGACTTGGTGATGCCCATGTTTTCCTAGCATACTGGACTTGCATAACCACTCAACACAAACCATTCTTTCCATTCCACCCAGGTGATTCATTCACTTAGTTGTTTTATTAAGCAAAACACAAGTCCTTGACTTAGAAATATTCCATAGCATGAATATAATCCACCCTTCTTTCTACTAGCTAAGCTAAGCATGATAGTAGTAGGAATCTTAACATAGGAAAATTCTACTAAGGTTTCATCTACTAGGATTTCACATGACATAGTTTATACTTAGCAAAAATTCCGTGCAAGTCCTACTTAGAAATATCACTAATGCATAGTGAAAATAATGGGACAAAGTATGAAGCATCACTTGCCTTTTTGGTAGAGAATTATAAGTTCACTCCTTGATCTTGCAATATTCACACTCTTCAAATTCCACTACAATTCAACCAAGCAAGCAATATTCAATCCACCATTCAAGCAAACATCACATAAAATAATAAAAACAAAGCAATGCATGCAAGCATGCTAAAGATTGTTTTATTTGGAAAAGTGGTTTCTAATAGGTTATAAACATTTGAAAACACCTATTGGTCATTTGCAAAAGTGGTAAAACCATTTGATATTAAGTTAGTGGAAAATGGCCACTTTAAATCATTTTTGTTTTGCTAGAAAGGATTTAAATCCAAAGAGTATTTCTAGTGTTCACCAAATATATTTTTAACACAAATGTTAGTGTTTTAAGGTCAAGTGTTTAGTATTCAAACCATTGCAAAAGGATTTATCTATATACCATTTTTATACCAAATCAATATTTTATGTTGTTGAAAATGCCTTTAGCAAAGTAATAATTTTTATAGGGTTCACAAAATATATGTTTAAATCATAAAACTTTGTGTTTAGGGTCAGAGAGTTTAATAAAAATCATTTCCCAAATTTTTTTCTCCAAAAAGTATTTTTTAACATGTAAAGAACATTTTTATTTGACTAGAAATGTTCTAAATGAAAGATTTATTCTTTTGCCCCAAAAAATATGTTTTTGAATCCACAAGTTGGTTTATATGGTCAGTAGGTTCAAAACAATCCATTTGCCAAAGATTTTGTCACAAAAATAATTTTAGAATGAATTTTATATTCAAATTATGCCTACACAAGTTTCTGCAAAAACAACCATTTTTACCAGAGGCAATTTATTAAATAAAGTGCATGGTTGGATAGTACTTGGTCTTCTGATTCCAGTGATATAAAATTTGAAAAATTTGGGCGTGTGGACCAAAAGTTATGAATTTTACAAAATCATTGATCTAATAGATCAAAATCTGTTTTTAAAACCTGTGTCTGGCCACATGGCTGTATCTTATTCACCAGTACCGTTTCGCGTGGATCGACTAACGTGGGCCGCTGGATCTAATGAAAATCACATGGCACAGAATGCTTCGTACCTCTTCGATAAGTGATTCTATCCTAGTGCTTGGATTCAAATCCTACGGATCACAGCATGTTTACCAACAGTTGGCGGCGCTGGCGGCGGCGAGTGGTGGTGGCGTGGTCAGATTGCGGCGGAGCCGGTGTTTTAGGAAGCAAGGGAGATAGAGGAGTGGCTCACCAGAATCGCCGTGGCGAGTAGATGCTCGTCGCGTCCTTGGTTGGCGAAGGCGCGCTCGAGGATGACGGTGATTGCTCGCCGGAGAAGCTTCTCGCGGCGGTGCTCTCGGGCTATCGTCGTTGGCGATGTTTCGGACCACGCTAAGACAATATAGGGGCTGCGTTAGCTGCGCACTAGGTCGGCGATCATGCATGCATCCACGAGAGGAAGAAGGGCGGTCAGTACTCACCGGGCAAGGTCGACGGAGCGGAGACAGACGGTAGCGATGCTCAGACTTGGTTGTTGCCGAGCATATGGGGCGTGCGCAGGAAAACTAAAGATGTTGAGAGGTGCAGGAGGCGATGGGGAACACGCTCGAGAGCTCTGGGGGCAGTGGGGCTGGTGGTGGTGGTGGCCGGAATTGCTTGCGAAGCTCGCCGGAGTCCGCGGTGGTGTGACTTAAAATCGAGGCAGCCAAGGGCTCTCTGGCAGAGAAGCTTGAGGGGAAAGAGGGAGGGCGAGGAGGGGATTATGATAGCGTGGTTGGTGGGAGGAATCAATCGGGGGATTGATGCGAATTAAACGCGCAAATCAATTAGCAGAAACGGGAGAGAGAGGGAGGAAGAAGGGGTCCGCGGGGTTGAAGACGGTGCCGTGGCTATGGTGGAGCATCGTCAGTGAGAGAGAGAGGGGGAAGGTGGGGTCCAGACGTCAGGGACTGAGTGGGTTAGTTAGTGAGTGAGAAAAACGGTTCGAGGGTTTGGTTGGGCTAGATGGGCCTGGTGGGCTGGGGTCTGTTTCATATTTTTTTATACAGAATCTTTTTCCCTTTTCTATTTCTATTAATCTGTTTTGATTTTTATTTAAATAATTCAAACCCTATTTGAATTCAAACATTTTCCAAACTTTGTGTATATTCAAATACTATTTATTAATACATTCTAAAGTCAAATTTAGAACAATAATTTTTATTCTTTTTAGGGTATATTAATTATTTAAAATAGGCCTTGTATTAATTCAAATAAGATTTATTAATGTTTTCAAACTCCATTTGAAATCTAAATTTTACCAAATCTTTTCAGTAGGTTTTATTTGAAAATAAAACACTTTGAATTATTGTTTAAAATACTTTGTTTTGTTTTTTTATGTTCATTTAAAATGGGAAGTGTCTTTATTTAAAAATAATTTGGGTAATAATAAATCCTCAAAATTTTATTTAAATAAACCTTTACTCTTTTTATTTGACAAAAATATTTTATTTTATTTGCTTAACCAAGATTTAATTTGGCTTTTTAAAATAGACCTTATTTATTATTTCTTTCTTTATCTTATAAAATCCATATCTTTTTATTAAAAGATCCAAACTTGGTGATTCCAATTTGTAAAATCTTATTTGATATTTATTTATCTTTTTAAATCTCTTTAGGATTAATTGCTCACCATTTGGTATGGATTTTAGGTAGGAGCTTTATTAGATTTGGAATTTTATCTATGGCTATAAATCTTTAGTATTTGAGATAACTTGGAAATGTTTTCCTTCCATTAGGTTTTAGAGTTTTGGTTTATTTTCCAAGTGTTTAAATTTCAAGATGCATTTATGAAGAATGCATTTCACTTGATTTGAATTTAGTTGGATTCAAACATTGATCAAAATTTGTTCAAGATGGGATATTTAAGTTTCCATTTAGAAACAAAAAGTTTCTTTTCACCCTAAATTTCAACAATTATTTATTTTGTTTATTTATTTTTCACATTTCAAAATTTGGAAAATTTTGGGATGTGACACCATGGCCCACCTCTGGCGTCACCGTTTTGACTATATCATCCCCCCAAAGCTCTAAGACCCGGGGAGAAACCACAGAAATATTTCGTCGCCTCTGCGGTGCGGAAATAATAAAGAGAGAGAGAGTTCTCCGGTAGGCAGAATTCTGCCGGGGAAATTCGTTCCTGAAGAGGGGAGATCGTCACCATCAACATCGTCATCAAACTAGACTTCATCGGGATCATCATCATCATCTTCACCATCATCTCCACCAGCACCATCACAACCACTCCATCCCTCTGTAACAATTGGGATGAATCTTGCATAGTTCTTAGGGCAAACTTTCCCTGTGTTGATTAGTTTTGTAGTTGATACTCTTGAGTGGAACCATTGAATTATTGTTCATGTTCAGATTGTTAATTATCATTATATCATCTTTTATCTTGATCCATATGATGTCTCGTGAGTAGTTCGTTTAGTTCTCGAGGACATGGGAGAAGTCGTGTCGTTAGTAGTGGAATTGTGTTGTAGTAATATTCAATGGTTTGATATTTAGTTGTGGTGTTATTCTTCTAGTTGTGTCATGTGAACATCGACTACATGGTTCTTCACCATTTATGGGCCTAGGGGAATGCATTGTGTATTTGGCTAATAATTGCGGGGTTGCCAGAGTGACGGAAACCTGAACACCCATTAGGAAACCTTTGCACAAGGGAGTGTAGAATCTCAGAGTTTAATGATGTGGTTAGGTTTTTATCTTAATTACTTTCTTTTAGTTGTGGATGATTGCAAGGGGTACAATAACAAGTATGTATTAGTGCAAGTAAGGTCGATACATTAGCATATGTTCACCCACGCAACACTTATCCAACAAAATAAGATTAATAAACTATATGAAATGAAAGCACTTGACAGTATTCCCATGTGTCCTCGAGAACGTTTGGTCCTCATAAGTAATACAATCGGCTTGTCCTTTGCAGGAGAAAGTATTGGGCCACTTGCTGCAATTATTATGTTGTCTTTTATTTACTTGCACTTTATTTCTTTGCATTATCAAAAAACCCTAAAGAATAGTTTGCTAAGTATTTATAGAGAATTTCGGATCCAAACCACTAGTCAACACCTTCTGCTCCTCGTTGGGATCGACACTCCTATTTATCAAAAGTACTACGATACACCCCCTATACTTGTGGGTCATCAAGACTATTTTCTGGCAACGTTGCTGGGGAGTGAAGCGCGATTGAAGAGTGGAAATGGTAAAGGAAATTTTTAGTGTGAGTGTTGTTTTTATTTCTGTTTGCTATTTTGTTTCCAATATGGATAACTCACTTAGTTTCCTATTTGGGAAAACTACTACCACAGTTGAGGTAGTAGATGAACCACCACCTGATGAGATAGATCCTTTTAATATACCTACAAATATTGTTGATCATGTTATGTATAACTACTATTTTGGGGATGGAACTGTCCATCCTGGTGATCATTTGCTTTTTATCCATGAATTATGCGGGTTGTTCAAGTGTGAAGGTATCACGACGGAACAAGTTAAGAAGAAGTTACTATCTATATTTTTGAAAGGTAGAGCTGAAGAATGGTATAAGCTGCTGAAGAATAGACAATCTATGGAATGGGACGAAATAGTACCTCTCTTTTATTCTAAATTCTATCCTCCTAGTGAGATTCATAAAGACTAGAATCAAGTATATAACTTTTGGCCTCGTGATGGAGAGAGTACAGCCCAAGCTTGGGGGAGATTGAAGTTACTAATTCTCAAATGTCCTATTCATGCGCTCCCTAATAATATTATCATTAATAAGTTTTATGCAAGGCTTTCTCTTCATGATAAGGATTTATTAGATGCTTCTTGTGCTGGATCATTTAGACGTATGAAAGAAGAAGCTAAATGGGATCTTCTAGACCATATTCAAGAAAATACCGAAGCATGGAAGAATGACAAAGGAAGAAAGTCAGGTGTAAATTATGATTATGAATTCATAAAATCTTTTACGGGAACTGATGACTTTCATAATATTATTACTGAGTATGGTCTTGATTCTCAAGTTATTGCCAATTGTTTTAAGGCCTTTGCCTCTTATATTGAAATTCCCAAAAAGGAGTGGAACAAGTACCATGCACCATATAAAGATAGTGTTAATCATGTTCCTGCTATAAATACTGAAGTTTGTACTGTTGATCGCATTCTGCCTAAACCTTATATTGAGAAAATACCTTTCCTTGCTATGGTAAAGGAACATTCTATTATAGCTAATTTGGTTCGCAAAAGTACAAATAAAGCTGTAGAACCTGATGAACAAATAAATATTGAACCTGTAGTAGCCATTGTGAAAGACCTTATCATAAAATTGTAGAAGATGGGCACATTATATTTTGTAAAGATGCTTCTAATATCGTCTCACATCCTAGTAGAGCTAGAAAATCTATTGTCCATGTGCTTTCCGTTATAATTGGTGATCATTGCTATTATGGTTTATGTGATATTGGTGCAAGTTCTAGTGATATTCCTTATGAACTTTACAAAGAAATTATGCATGAAATTGGTCCTTTTGAACTTGAAGACATTGATGTAGATATTCACATTGCTAATATATATACCGTCTATCTAATTGGTATTATAAGAGATGTGGAAGTTCTTTGTGGTAAGATTAAATATCCTGCTGATTTTCTAGTGCTTGGTAAGGAAGCTAGTAAAACTTTTCCTATCATTTTTGGTAGACCTTTCTTGTACACTTGTGGAGCTATTATAGATTGTAAGAATGAGAAAATTTTAAATAAATTTGATGGAGAACCTTATGAGTTTAATTTTTCCAAATTTGCTAAAACTGCTTATGAAAATGAATTCCTAATGAGGATTTCAGAGTTAAACAACTTTCTTCTATTTTTCTTGCTCTTAACAATGCTTTGAAGAAATATATGTAAGATCATGAAAGTGAGGTCTTCATGGAATAAAGAAATGAGATTGACGAGATTTTCCTTCGTCAACCTGAGATGCTTAAGCATAACCTATATGTGGAAGATTTGGGTACCATACTACCACCTAAAGGGGATCCTGTCTTCGATCTAAAACCTCTACCTAATGATCTTAAATATGCTTATCTAAATGATAAGAAAATATATCCTGTTATTATTAGTTCTAAACTTTCAGGAAAGGAAGAGGAAATATTATTGGAAGTATTGAAGAAACACCGAGGAGCTATGGGTTATACTCTTGATGATTTAAAAGGGATTTCTCGTACCATATGTCAACATGCTATTAATATAGAATCAGATGCAAAGACAGTTGTTGAACATCAATGTCGTTTAAATCCTAAGATGAAGGAAGTGGTAAGAAATGAGGTATTAAACTTGTTGATGCTGATATTATTTTTCCTATTGCCGATAGTAATTAGGTTAGTCCTGTTCATTGTGTCCCCAAGAAAGGAGGAATTACAGTTGTGCCAAATGAAAATAATGAGCTTATGCCTCAAAGAGTAGTAGTTGGTTATAGGATGTGCATTGACTTCAGAAAAGTGAATTAAGTTACTAGGAAAGATCATTATCCTGTACCTTTTATTGACCAAATGCTTGAAAGGTTGTCTAAGAAGACTCATTTTTGTTTTCTTGATGGTTATTCTGGGTTTTCTTGAAAGGTTTTCTCAAAATAATGAGCTATGGGTTTTCTTGATCATTATCCTCTACATTTTTGTTTTCTATTAAAGCGCAAGACCAAGAGAAAACAACTTTTACGCATCCATATGGAACCTATGCATATAGACGTATGCCTTTTTGTTTGTGTAATGCTCCAGCTAGTTTTCAGAGGTGTATGTCTGCTATCTTTCATAGTTTTTGTGACGAAATTGTGGAAATGTTCATGGACGATTTCTCCATCTATGGAACTTCTTTCGATAATTGTTTCCACAATCTTGATAAAGTTTTGCAGAGATATGAGGAAACTAATCTTGTTTTAATTGGGAGAAATGCCACTTCATGGTTAATGAACGAATTGTACTTGTACATAAAATTTCTGAAAGAGGTATTGAAGTTGACAGAGCCAAAGTTGAGGCAATTGAGAAAATGCCCTGTCCTAGGGATGTTAAAGGTATTCGTAGTATCCTTGGTCATGCTGGTTTCTATAGAAGGTTTATTAAATATTTCTCCAAAATATCAAAACCCCTTACTAAACTTCTCCAAACAGATGTACCTTTTGTTTTTGATGATGATTGTAAGGAAGCTTTTTGAACTCTAAAGAAGGCTTTAACTACTGCTCCTATTGTCCAACCACCTGATTGGAATTTACCCTTTGAAATTATGTGTGATGCTAGTGATTTTGCTGTAGGTGCTGTTCTTGGGCAATGAATCGATAACAAATTGAATGTTATCCATTATGCTAGTAAGACTCTTGATTCTTCTCAAAAGAATTATGCTACTACTAAAAAGAGTTCTTAGCTGTAATCTTTGCTTGTGATAAGTTTAGACCTTATATTGTTGATTCAAAAGTTACCATTCATACTGATCATGATGCTATTAACTACCTTATGAAAAAGAAAGATGCTAAGCCTAGGCTTATTAGATGGGTGTTGCTTTTACAAGAGTTCGATCTACATATTGTAGATAGGAATGGTCCTAAATATCATGTTGCTGATAATTTATCTTGATTGGAAAACATTTCTTTTGATCCTATGCCTGTTAATGACAGTTTTCCAAATGAACAGTTAGCTATAGTAAATGTTAGCTCGTGAGAGAGTCCATGGTATGCTGATTATGCTAACTTTATTATTTCCAAGTATTTGCCTCCAACCTTTACAGCCCAGCAAAGAAGGAAATTATTTTATGATCTGAGGCATTATTTTTGGGATGACCCACATTTATATAAAGGACTGGATGGTATTATGCGAAGATGTGTTCTAGAATATGAACAACAAGAGATATTGAGAAAATGTGATGGTAGTGCTTATGGAGGACATCATGCTGGAGATAGAACCGCACGAAAGGTTTTACAATCAGGTTTTTATTGGCCTGCTATCACATCCCAAATTTTAGATTTGGTTCTGCATATCATTCATATCATTGCATCATACTTTTCCATGCAAAACCGTCGATTGAAAAGAATCGGCGAAACGCTATTTTCGAAACCCTATTCTATTTTACTATGAGGCTCCTGCGGGAGGCTTTAGTAGGACTAGTGTTGCCCACCCTTGTAGCCTAGTGGTTTCGCTCAACCGTTGTTCCTAGATTGTTCTCCTCGATTTTACAAAACCGTAGGAGCAAGAATCGCTCGATTCGGAGCTCGTACGGAAAGGTTGCGGCCGTTTTATGAAAAGATAGAAAAACGGGCCGACTTTCGGGCCGTTTTCCGAGTCCTTTTCCAACTGCGCGCCGAATCCGCGTAGGACCCCACGAAGGGGCCCCACATAAGAGGCACCCGGCTGCCTCGGTTTCCGCACCCCGCCCCTTGCCTCGTTTTCCGCACCCGCCAGCCGCCTCGGGACGCGCGCCCCGCCTCGATCCCCCCCCCCCCCCCCGCGATCGCACCGCCTCCCAGGAACCTCCCTGCCGTCTCGATCGCCGCGCCTGGGGACGCGTGCCTCTCCTCGGGATCGCCGCCGCCTCGATCGCCGACCCCGTCGCCGTCGCCTTTCCCCGCCGCCGGCCAGGTACCCCGCCCCCGCCTCCGAGCCACAGCCCACGCCGAGCCGCTCCCGCCTCGCAGCGCGCCTCGCCTCGCCGCCCTGCCCCGCCACCAGCGCGAGCGCTGCCGCTGCTTGCTGCTGCCGTGCTGCGCGCCACGTGCTGCTGCTGCTGCCGCTTACCGCTACTGCGCGCTAGCGCCCCTTCGCGCGCGCGCTGCCCACGCACGCACGTGCACCGTCTTGCGCCGTCGCGTTGACTACCTTGACCCGTGCGCTGACCTTTACTTTTCGCGCAGGAAAAACACCGTCGCCGGAATCGATCGCCGCCGCCGTCCGGAACTCGCCGCCGTTCGTTTCGCCGTTTGTCTCTGGTAAGTCTGCAGCCACCGTTAGATTTCAGATCAGTGGTTCAGATCAGCCGTTGACCGGTCAGACTCAGGCGTTGACTAGTCAGACGCCCAGTCAGCAGATGCGTTGACCAGTCAACAGACACAGATGACTGGTTAATTTCGTTAATCGTTTTAGTTGACAGATTTCGGTAGAAACTTGTAAATTGCGTAGAAATTAAACCGCTGGGCCAAAAATTGCAAATAAAATATGTGTAGGTTCAGTAAGTCGTGTAGAATCTTGCTGTACCTTTGGTTCAGACTTTTGCAGCAAGATTTAGTACAGTTTAATCAAATAGGTTAATGGCCTTTTTGGAGTAATTAATTCGTAGAAAAGGATCCGTAGCTCCAAAAATCGCGTATGATATGTCCCTGGATTCAGTGGAACGAGGGGAATCTCATCGTGATTTGAAAAGATAGGCTTACAGTAAAAACTTCTGCAGAAACTGTCTAGTGGCTTTCTGCAGTGTTTTAATTACTCGGGGAGTTTTATAATTCCTTTTTGAGTAATTCCAATTGGTACTGTTCCTAAATAATAGTATACTATTGGTAGAATTTTCCCAAGATTTTACGAATAGTATAGTACTGGTAGTGAATTATTTGAGTTCTAGCTCTAGTTTCGAGCATTACTTTTTGCGTAATAGTTTTCCTAGCGCTAAAACTATTTTCCATGCATGCAATCAGTAGCGTTATTGATTAGGATTATGTGGTGCTGCTGTAGCAGCAATTCACTTGCCTTGCATCCCTTCATGCATCATCTTTGTTGCATATGATTGTGAATTGTTTGTTTATGATTGCAATTATATCGTGTAGATTGTGACGAGTGCAATGCTTGCTCGTGTGTGGATTGTTCTTCCTACCGCTACAACCAAGGCAAGTAGATGCTACTTTGTTCATGATATCGTCCTACTATTTTCAATGCATTGTCGTGTATTTTGTAGATGCATGTGTAGGATGATACTATCGCTATGCTATGACCTATTATGTGGTAGGGCTTTCCTTGTAGATAAACCACCGTTGGTAGATGTGCTTAGCCATGCTACGATGAACGAGGGCTGGGTTACATCATTGTGACTTGTTTCTAAAAGTATTGGTTTGTGAAAACTAAAACAACTTAATCAATGAATCTCCTGGGTGTGATGGTATTGATAATTTTTGGTGGTTTCGTTGCGGAAAGGAACCCAGGTATCAAGAGAGAATGATTGGCTTCATTATTGTGTAGCTTACGTGTACAACCATGTGCCAATAATGGAATGGGCGGTTGGTTGGACTTAGTAGGTTATGGTAACCCGAACCCGCGTATCTAGAGATGTAGAATTTTGGTAGGTTGGACCGGTGCGCGTCGGGATTGGGGTGCTACTTCCCGAACAGTCTCTTCTTGGACTTCTCCCTATCATCACCCAAAATGAGAGTGATGGTACGAGCTGGGCTGGCCAAGTCACATGGGTAAAGTATACTAACCCCTGCAGGGTGTATAATCTAATCGATTAGCCGTGTCCCCGGTTATGGACAACTGAGTTGCTTGGTATTGATTCCATGACATGTTTCTCGCTCATTCCAACTTCATAATTGTTTTAATGTTGTTGGGTTAACTTAATTGGGATCTTTTCAAAGAAAATCAAAAACTGTTTATGAAAGTAGGACAAAGGTATTTGCAAATTCAAGCCAGAAACAGCTCCAATTGACAAATATGCATGTAGATGTTAGTACTATTGTCTCCTTTACTAGCTCTACTTGCCATACATTCCATGTATTGACCCTTCGGGGATGCTACGTTTCATGTTGCAGGTTATTCCGATTCTGAGTAATCGATATAGGCCACGGTACTCCACTCGGCACTTGTTCACTTGTGGGCAACTTGAAGAATGGAGGATTTACTTTATTTATGTTGCTACCTGAATTATTTGAGCTAGCCTTGGGCTAAGCTTTTATTGTAATAATGGTACTCTGGATCTTTGTTATTCATGATACACGGATATTTTGCTATGTTATTCATCTTATTCTATTGTGGGCCAATGAACTGATCCAGGGATTGGCATGTCACATAGAAGCCACGGTCTTTTCAGAACCGCGGTGTTACAAGATGGTATCAGAGCCCGTGTGTCGACTGTAGGATCGTGACCTAGGATTGGATTAGGAAGCCTTAGAATTATGAAAGCCTATATTAACCCTGTCTTTCATCTTATTCCTTTCACCCTCGTAAATTCTTACCATATACTATTCTCACACTTTCCTCTTTTACTTGATAGGTGGGAGAAGTCAGGACTGAATATGCGACCATGGAGTCACCAAGGCCCTTTGCAAGGCAGTTAGCACAGCTCTCGCAGTCATTGGGATTGCCACTGCCCATGTTCAAGGGAAGAAGGTTGTACACCTATGGATATGGAGAGGATGCATGGGAGATCACTACCTTCATATTCAGGGATGCCGCCTTGCCAAATCCAGTGCATTTGATCTACACCAAGACATACTGCAACTGGGGACTTGGAATCAACTTGGCCATACATGAAGCTCTGTCTCGCCAGTGCCATAGTGTCCGACACCTACTGCCAGCAGATTCAACCTACCGTGACTATGGGAAGCGTGATGAAGATGGGCACATTGTGGTTACCCCGGGCGATAGGAACAACATGCCGCCCCGTCGGAGGCACATAGAGGACATGGAAAGGGAGAATGGAGGTCTAGCTGAGAAGGTGATGATGATAAAGGAGATTGCAGATTTTGCTAGCAATGGTATGGTGGCCCAAGGACAGGAGATTGACACCCTGCATGAAGCTGTGGGAGTTCTGGAGAATGCCCTGATAGCCAGAGATGCAACCATAGCTCATCTTCATGGTACGGTGCAGGAGAACACCTAGAACATACAACAGTTGCAAGGGACCGTCCAGGAAAGGGATCAAACTATTGAAGCTATGACAGCCCAGATTGCCGCTCTCCAAGCACAGTTGAATCCACCCTCTGATGATGACAATGGAGATGATGGCAACAGTGGGGATGATGATGACAGTGGGGACGATGATGATGATGAGGACGAGGATGATGATGATGGAGACGATGATGGTGGAGGAGATGAAGCTGTTGCAGTTGCAGCTGAGAGTGAAGAAGAAGAGGAGGATCCAGAAGAGGTGGAGTTTGAGATCTCAAGTGATGATTCAGGAGAGGTGTACACTCCGCCGCCATAGTTGTACCGCGAGCCGAAGGGTCAACGCATGACAGCAAGGACCTACTGCAACCTCTTCAAGGAGTAGATAGAAGTCCACCAATTAGTCCACGTTAGGCAAATTCGTTAGGATTAGTCTCGATCGTTGTGAAGCTTAGTTCGTGTTAGTTTAAGAGTGAATAGTTGCTTATTTGTGTACTCCAATATCCCAGGAATTATTTGTGCGAATTTTATTAAAGAGTTATGGCAAGTTTGATTACTATCTGTGTTATTTTCGCTGCAGTTTTTCTGCTGATACAGCAGTACTGTACGATTTTTCATATTTTTCTGATAACTCGAAAAAATCTGAAAAAAATTGGGCTGATGAGAAACTCTCTGTACTGTATGTGCAAAAATCAGATAAATTTTTTGACGAGATTAAGTCAGGCGGAAAAATTCGCGAACTTTGCTGGACTATTCTGGCAGTTTGCTGTTTTGTTGCTTTGTTGTTCAACTGTTTAGTTAACTATTGCCAACTCTTGTAAAACTATTTCAGTAGGTATATACTGCTAAGATAACCCCTGGGATGTTGCTGGATCACTTGTTTGTTGATGTGTTACTTTCTTGTGATTGTCTGCTATTGTTTGTTGTTGTTTGATCATATGCATGGGTAGAATCCTATTATCGTAGTTGAATCTTTCTAAGCTTACCTGTGCTGAACCGCAGATGCCTCCCCGCCGTCAACCCACTGAGTTGGAGCAACTCATGGCAGCTCAGGCACAGCTGACCCAAGTGATGACTCGGTTCATGGCAGCTCAGAACAACAACAATGGAAACAATCAGCCTCAGGGAGATGCTCTCACCAGATTTCTGAGGTTAAGGCCAGCTAAGTTCTCTACTGCAACGGAACCAATGGTTGCTCTCGACTGGTTGCGTTCAGTCAAGAAGGATCTGGTAACTGTTGGATGCACTGATGCTGAGAAGGTGAGGTTTGCCGCTCACCTACTGGAGGGACCAGCCGCTTCTTGGTGGGACACTTTTCAGATCACCCACCCGCTGGATACCGTGACTTGGGCAATGTTTGAGGAAGGTTTCAGGACCAACCACGTGTCTTCAGGAGTTCTGAGCCTGAAGAGGAAGGAGTTCCGCAACTTGCGCCAAACCAATCGCACCGTGGCTGAGTACATTGAGGAGTTCAACAACCTGTCCCGTTATGCACCTGAGGATGTTGACACTGATGCAAAAAGGAGGGAGAGATTCCTGGATGGCCTCAGTGATGAGCTTTCAGTACAGCTACTGGTGGTTTATTGCCCCACTTTCCAGGAGCTTATGGACAAGGCCAGGATCTTGGAACGGAAGCACAAACAGGTGGAGAACCGCAAGAGAAAGAGCAACAATCACCACTCTGGTTCTCACCACAAGTCTCACACTTCATATGATGGATACTCCAAGCATAGAGGGAGTGACCATGGGAACCATGACCGCCACTACCATGGAGGCGATGGGCATCGTCATGACAACCATAGGAGCAGCCACCACAGCCACAAGGGAGGACACTCTCACCACTCTGGAGGACACGGTGGACATGACCGCAACCGTGATCGCAGCTTTGTGAAGAAGGATCTGAGTGAGGTGACATGCTTCAAGTGTAAACAGAAGGGACACTATGCTGACAACTGTCCGAAGAGGAAAGGACTGAAGCCAACCAACAGCGAGAAGGCCACAGTGAACCACATGAATGTGGAGGAGATTCCAGATGAGCCTGACCTTGTGATTGGTAAGTTCCCAATCAACACTTACCCTGCACTTATACTTTTCGATACTCGTGCATCGCATTCATTCATATCAAGGGCATTTGTGGATAAGTATAAGTTACCTACTGAGTCTATGAAAAGGTCTATTAGAGTGAGTTCACCTGGAGGAGATATGATAGCTAGCGCGGGATGCCGCGACTTGACTGTGAGGATTGGAACACACAACTTCAGTGCACATTTGGTAGTGTTGGATTCACAGGGATTAGACGTTATTATGGGTATGGATTGGATGTCTATGCATGGGGGACACATAGATTGTGCACAGCGAGCTGTTGGACTCAAAACCCTGGATGGTAAGAGGATTAGATTCAAGTCGGCTGTTCGACCAGGGGGTTAGCATGGATACTGTGCCAGTGATTAGGGATTACCCCGACGTGTTTCCGGAAGAGCTGCCAGGAATGCCACCTGACAGGGAAGTAGAGTTTCTTATCGACCTGATGCCGGGAACAGGACCAATAGCAAAGAAACCATATAAGATGGATGTGGATGAGCTGAAGGAATTGAAGAAGCAGTTGAAAGAGCAGCTGGAAAAGGGATTCATTCAGCCTAGTTCGTCGTCATGGGGTGCACCTGTTTTGTTTGTGGAGAAGAAAGACAACAGCAAGAGATTAGTGGTGGACTATCGCTCGCTGAATGAAGTAACCATCAAGAACAAGTACCCTCTGCCGAACATAAATGATTTGTTTGATCAACTGGAAGGAGCGAAGGTGTTCAGCAAGATTGATCTGCGATCAGGCTACTTCCAATTGAAGATCCGGGAGGAGGACGTACCAAAAACCGCCTTCACCACTAGGTATGGTTTATATGAGTATACGGTTATGTCTTTTGGACTAACGAATGCCCCGGCGTATTTCATGACCATGATGAACAAGGTATTTATGGAGTACTTGGACAAGTTCGTTGTGGTGTTTATTGATGACATACTGAT
The DNA here is from genome assembly GCA_916181665.1 of Avena sativa. Classification (NCBI taxonomy): domain Eukaryota; kingdom Viridiplantae; phylum Streptophyta; class Magnoliopsida; order Poales; family Poaceae; genus Avena; species Avena sativa. Next base: position 256,734,201 of record OV702297.1, read on the forward strand.
ATATTCCAAGGATGATGCTGAGCATGAGAAGCATCTGCGACTGATTATGGAGAAACTGAGGGAACATCAGCTGTATGCCAAATTCAGCAAGTGTGAATTCTGGCTTAACACCATTGGGTTTCTCGGACACGTAGTGTCAGGAGAAGGAGTCGCTGTTGATCTAAGCAAAGTGACTGCAGTAAGTGAGTGGGAAGCACCCAAGAATGCGGGAGAGATTCGAAGCTTTCTGGGACTTGCAGGATATTACCGGAGGTTCATTGAAAACTTTTCCAAGATTGCTAAGCCGATGACTGAACTTCTGAAGAAGGAGAGGAAGTTTGAATGGTCAGACATATGTGAAGCCAGCTTTCACGAACTGAAGCGTCGACTAGTGACCGCGCCTGTTCTGTGTTTACCAGATCTTCAGAAGGATTTCCAAGTGTACTGTGATGCTTCTCGACAGGGACTTGGGAGTGTGCTGATGCAAGATGGGCGAGTAGTGTCATATGCCCCACGACAACTCAAGCACCATGAGCAGAATTACCCCACACATGACTTGGAGTTAGCGTCAGTGGTTCATGCGCTCAAGGTATGGAGGCATTACTTAATGGGAAAACACTGTGATGTGTACACCGACCACAAGAGCCTGAAGTACATATTTACACAGAAGGAACTGAACATGAGGCAAAGGAGATGGTTGGAACTTATCAATGATTACGATATGAATCTGCAATACCACCCAGGAAAGGCCAATGTAGTAGCAGATGCTCTGAGCCGGAAGGTCTATGCCAATGGATTGAAAATTGGTGAATTTCCTGAGGATTTGTGCAAGCAATTCAAGGACCTTAGACTGGAAGTAGTGTCTGAAGGATACTTGGCTACAATGGAAGTCCAACCGACGTTACAGGACAGGATCATGAAGGCTCAGGTAGGAGACAAGGAAATAGAGGAGATGAAGGAAAATATGAAGGAGAATCGGGAAAAGGATATTCTTGAGGATGAGCACGGTACCTTGTGGTATGGAGATCGTTTGTGTGTGCCCAGCGACCCGGAGATAAGGGAGTTGATTCTGCAAGAGGCTCATAACTCGCCATACTCCATACATCCGGGCAACACAAAGATGTATATGGATTTGAAGAGCAGATTTTGGTGGAACAACATGAAGGGAGATATCGCCAAGCATATTGCCCTATGTGATGTGTGCAGCCGAGTGAAGGCGGAACACCAGAAGCCAGCAGGATTGCTACAGCCATTGCCCGTGCCGGATTGGAAGTGAGATAGAGTGGGAATGGAATTTATCACAGGATTGCCCAGGACCAGGTCAGGATATGACTCTATTTGGGTAGTGGTCGACCATTTGACCAAGGTAGCCCACTTTATACCGGTGAAGACGACCTATACGAGTGCAAAGTTGGCCAAGATTTACATGGACAGAATTGTGAGCCTACACGGAGTTCCCAAGAGTATCGTATCTGATAGAGGCACCCAATTTACCTCACACTTCTGGCGCCAGCTGCACGAGTCACTCGGTACTAGATTGGAGTTTAGCACAGCGTTTCACCCACAGACTGATGGACAGACCGAGAGGGTGAATCAGATTTTGGAAGACATGCTGAGAGCTTGCGCTTTAGCTCATGGTTCTAGTTGGGATGAGAATTTGTCATATGCTGAGTTTTCCTATAACAACAGCTATTAAACCAGCATCAAGACGTCACCGTTTGATGTACTGTATGGGAAACGGTGCCCGACTCCATTGCTATGGGATGGAGTGGGAGAACGTCAGTTGTTTGGACCCGACTTGATCATGGACGCTGAGGAGAAGGTCGCCTTGATTAGGGATAGGCTGAAGGTAGCACAATCAAGGCAGAAGTGCTACGCTGACGCCAAGCGCAAGGAAGTGGTGTATGAGATAGGTGATAGAGCATACCTCAGAGTGTCGCCACTTCGTGGAATCAAGAGATTTGGAATTAAGGGTAAGCTGGCACCTCGATTTATTGGACCATACCGGGTCTTAGCACGGAAAGGAGAAGTTGCTTATCAGTTGGAGTTGCCAGAGGCTCTGTTCGCTGTTCACAGTGTGTTCCACGTATCCCAGCTGAAGAAGTGCCATCCGGAGATGGTGGATACACCGTTGAGAGACACTGTACCGCTAGAGGAGGTTCAGCTCGAGAACGACTTGACCTATGAGGAGAAACCGGTCAAGATTCTGGAGACAGCGGAGAGGATTACCCGTACCAAGACGATCAGGTTTTGCAAGGTGCAGTGGAGCCACCACACTGAAGAGGAAGCCACTTGGGAGCGCGAGGATGACATCCGAGAGGACTACCCACACCTATTTGCTAGCCGCGCCGAATCTCGAGGACGAGATTCATCTTAAGGGGGTTAGTCTTGTCACATCCCAAATTTTAGATTTGGTTCTGCATATCATTCATATCATTGCATCATACTTTTCCATGCAAAACCGTCGATTGAAAAGAATCGGCGAAACACTATTTTCGAAACCCTATTCTATTTTACTACGAGGCTCCTGCGGGAGGTTTAGTAGGACTAGCGTTGCCCACCCTTGTAGCCTAGTGGTTTCGCTCAACCGTTGTCCCTAGATTGTTCCCCTCGATTTTACAAAACCGTAGGAGCAAGAATCGCTCGATTCGAAGCTCGTATGGAAAGGTTGCGGCCATTTTATGAAAATATAGAAAAACGGGCCGACTTTCGGGCCGTTTTCTGAGTCCTTTTCCAACTGCGCGCCGAATCCGCGTAGGACCCCACGAAGGGGCCCCACATAAGAGGCACCCGGCTGCCTCGGTTTCCGCACCCCGCCCCTTGCCTTGTTTTCCGTACCCGCTAGCCGCCTCGGGACGCGTGCCCCGCCTCGATCGCCCCCCCCCCCCCCGCGATCGCGCCGCCTCCCAGGAACCTTCCTGCCGCCTCGATCGCCGCGCCTCGGGACGCGTGCCTCTCCTCGGGATCGCCGCCGCCGCCTCGATCGCCGACCCCACCGCCGGACAGGTACCCCGCCCCCGCCTCCGAGCCACCGCCCGCGCCTCACCGCTCCCGCCTTGCAGTGCGCCTCACCGCCCTGCCCCGCCATCAGCGCGAGCGCTGCCGCTGCAGCTGCTGCGCTGCCGCCTCTTGCTGCTGCCGCGCTGCGTCGCTGCTCGCGCTGCGTGCTAGCGCGCCTTCGCGCGCGCGCTGCCCACGCACGCACGCACGCACGCGCGTCGTCTTGCGCCGTCGCGTTGACTACCTTGACCCGTGCGCTGACCGTTACTTTCCGCGCAGGAAAAACACCGTCGCCGGAATCGATCGCCGCCGCCGTCTGGAACTCGCCGCCGTTCGTTTCGCCGTTTGTCTCCGGTAAGTCTGCAGCCACCGTTAGATTTCAGATCAGTGATTCAGATCAGCCGTTGACCGGTCAGACTCAGGCGTTGACTAGTCCGACGCCCAGTCAGTGCCCAGTCAGCAGATGCGTTGACCAGTCAACAGACACAGATGACTGGTTAATTTCGTTAATCGTTTTAGCTGACAGATTTCGGTAGAAACTTGTAAATTGCATAGAAATTAAACCGCTAGGCCAAAAATTGCAAATAAAATATGTGTAGGTTCAGTAAGTCATGTAGAATCTTGCTGTACCTTTGGTTCAGACTTTTGCAGCAAGATTTAGTACAGTTTAATCAAATAGGTTAATGGCCTTTTTGGAGTAATTAATTCATAGAAAAGGATCCGTAGCTCCAAAAATCGCGTATGATATGTCCCTGGATTCAGTGGAACGAGGGAAATCTCATCGTGATTTAAAAAGATAGGCTTACAGTAAAAACTTCTGCAGAAACTGTCTAGTGGCTTTCTGCAGTGTTTTAATTACTCGGGGAGTTTTATAATTCCTTTTTGAGTAATTCCAATTGGTACTGTTTCTAATCAGTGATTCCTATGCGGTAGAATTTTCCCAAGATTTTACAAACAGTATACTACCGGTAGTGAATTATTTGAGTTCTAGCTCTAGTTTCGAGCATTACTTTTTGCGTAATAGTTTTCCTAGCGCTAAAACTATTTTCCATGCATGCAATCAGTAGGGTTATTGATTAGGATTATGTGGTGCTACTGTAGCACCAATTCACTTGCCTTGCATACCTTCATGCATCATCTTTGTTGCATATGCTTGTAAATTGTTTGTTTATGATTGTAATTGTATCGTGTAGATTGTGACGAGTGCAACGCTTGCTCGTGTATGGATTGTTCTTCCGACCGCTACAACCAAGGCAAGTAGATGCTACTTTGTTCAGGATATCGTCCTACTATTTTCAATGCATTGTCGTGTATTTTGTAGATGCATGTGTAGGATGATACTATCGCTATGCTATGACCTATTATGTGGTAGGGCTTTCCTTGTAGATAAACCACCGTTGGTAGATGTGCTTAGCCATGCTACGATGAACGAGGGCTGGGTTATATCATTGTGACTTGTTTCTAAAAGTATTGGTTTGTGAAAACTAAAACAACTTAATCAATGAATCTCCTGGGTGTGATGGTATTGATAATTTTTGGTGGTTTCATTGCGGAAAGGCACCCAGGTATCAAGAGAGAATGATTGGCTTCTTTATTGTGTAGCTTACGTGTACAGCCATGTGCTAATAATGGAATGGGCGGTTGGTTGGACTTAGTAGGTTGTGGTAACCCGAACCCGCGTATCCAGAGATGTAGAATTTTGGTAGGTTGGACCAGTGCGCGTCGGGATTGGGATGCTACTTCCCGAACAGTCTCTTCTTGGACTTCTCCCTATCATCACCCAAAATGAGAGTGATGGTACGAGCTGGGCTGGCCAAGTCACATGGATAAAGTGTACTAACCCCTGCAGGGTGTATAATCTAATCGATTAGCCGTGTCCCCGGTTATGGACAACTGAGTTGCTTGGTATTGATTCCATGACATGTTTCTCGCTCATTCCAACTTCATAATTGTTTTAATGTTGTTGGGTTAACTTAATTGGGATCTTTTCAAAGAAAATCAAAAACTTTTTATGAAAGTAGGACAAAGGTATTTGCAAATGCAAGCCAGACACAGCTCCAATTGCCAAATATGCATGTAGATGTTAGTACTATTGTCTCCTTTACTAGCTCTACTTGCCATACATTCCATGTATTGACCCTTCGGGGCTGCTACGTTTCATGTTGCAGGTTATTCCGATTCTGAGTAATCGATAGGCCACGGTACTCCACTCGGCACTTGTTCACTTGTGGGCAACTTGAAGAATGGAGGATTTACTTTATTTATGTTGCTACCTGAATAATTTGAGCTAGCCTTGGGCTAAGCTTTTATTGTAATAATGGTACTCTGGATCTTTGTTATTCATGATACACGGATATTTTGCTATGTTATTCATCTTATTCTATTATGGGACAATGAACCGATCCAGGGATTGGCATGTCACATAGAAGCCACGGTCTTTTCAGAACCGCGGTGTTACACCTGCTCTTTTTAAAGATGCAAGAAAGTTTATTTTATCATGTTATGAATGTCAAAGAGTTGGCAACATTTCTAGACGCAATGAAATGCCTATGAATTATTCTCTTGTTATTGAACAATTTGATTGTCGGGGATTCGACTTTATGGGTCCTTTCCCTCCTTCAAAAGGGTATACTCATATTCTTGTTGTTGTTGATTATGTGACTAAGTGGGTACAGGCCATACCTACAAAAAGTGCTGATGGTGAGACCTCTCTAAAAATGCTTAAAGATGTTATTTTTCCTAGGTTTGGTGTGCCTAGATATCTTATGACTTATGGAGGTTCTCATTTTATTCATGGTGGTTTTAGGAAGACTCTCGCTAAATATGATGTTAATCATAGAATTTCTTTAGCTTATTATCCTTAAACCAGTGGGCAAGTAGAAATTCTGAATAGAGAAATTAAATCTATCTTGCAAAAGACTATTAATAGATCTAGAAAGAATTGGGCTAAAAAGTTGAATGATTCTTTATGGGATTATAGAACTTATAAAAATCCTATGGAAATGTCTCCTTACAAAATGGTTTATGGTAAAGCTTGTCACTTGCCTTTAGAATTAGAACACAAAGCTTATTGGGTAGTGAAAGAACTGAATAGATATTTTAAACTTGTTGGTAAGAAAAAATTGCTTGACTTGAGTTCTTTAGATGAGTGGATAAGTGAAGCTTATGAAAATGTTAGACTCTTTAAAGAAAAAGGTAAAAATATGGCATGACAGGAGAATTCTTAAAAGAGAGTTCCATGTTGGTGAGAAAATTCTATTGTATAGCTCTCGTCTCAGATTTTTTGCAGGAAAACTACTCTCACAATGGGAAGGGCCCTTCATTATTAAAGAGGTGTATCGTTCAGGTGCAATCAAAATCTCCTTATTGAGAGACAACACTACGCAAGTGGTGAATTGTCAAAGGCTTAAACATTATATTTCTAGAGATTCTTATAATGAAGGTGTTGATATTATTAATATGGTGACTCTAGAAGAATTTATTGAAAACCAAATTCAGGAACCTACAGAGCCCGTTTTCGAATAGGTAACAGTTCTGGTAAGAAAAAGTTCACGAAAAACTTTCCAATTTATATTTTGCAGTTTTTATTTCATATCGAAGATAATGAGTCGAAACAGGGAAGGAAACGGAGCCCCGGTGGCCCATACCACCCTGTGGCAAGGGCCCACCTGGCCGCGCCACCAGGGGGTGTGACCACCCCGGAGCCCGTCTTCGTCCCGTTTTCGCCCAGTACCTTCCTTATGTCATAAAACTTCGTAATATATAATCCCCCGGATCCCCGAGGTTCGTATATCTTGTTCTTGTCCTGTTTTTGTGTTGATCTGTTTCTGTTAGGAAGATTATCAGTTTTGGAGCCACAATGTATTCCTCTGGAACACCCAAACAGGATTCCTCCATGGACATCATCAACCCATATATGTATGAATTGAAGATTTACCCCAAGGAGTTGTTACTCGAGGATGGGATGGTATAGATAAAAGAAGTTCAGGGCCCTGAAGGAGAAGGTAGTCTAGAGGATAGGAAGGGAGCATTGGAGCAAGAAGTTTTTAGGTACAAGAAGATGGCGGAACGCAAGTGAACTCCATCCATAAGATAAGTTCACAACTCGTCGAATAGCACAAAAAGGAGACTGCCAAGCTTTGGGATGAAATCCTCTCGCTCCATCAGACCACCAACCAATTACAAGCACAACTCTATGACATGCAAAATCAAAACTATGAGTATGAGGCTACGTTTAAACGCATAAGTTCTACTACTAGTTTCAGGATATTGCAAACCAAGACATCCTTTGTTGATGGGGAGCCTTTACCTTGGAAGTCCGATGATGACAAGGAAACACCACCACCACCGAAGGAGTAATTCGTCATCAGGTTTTGGCATCCCCTTGGTTTGTTCCAAGCTTGGGGGAGTGCCGCGGTATCACATCATTATATTTCATCTTTTTACCTTTTTAGTTGAGTCATATCATGAATAGAAAAGTTATCATATAGGATGGTTTACATTGGGAAAGTATCTCTCCTCTAGTTGGTTATCTATGTATCCCTTGGTGTGAGTGACATTATGGAATATTAATGAGAAGTTTCATCATTTAATTATTGCACATCTTATCTTAGTTTGCAATCTCTGTTATATGATTGATCTTGTTGATTAGTATTGGTATCACTTGGAGAGCATCAAGTTAATCTAGTTGGTTTTAGCAAACCTAGCTTTGGTCAGTAGCAACACCTTTTGAGGTTTGAAAGGAAAAGAGCAAAGAACTTACAAATATTATATTATTTTCTTTCTTTCTTGATTGGATCATAAGCTTTTTATTCTTTAGTTAAGATCTTTTGTGTTTTCAGGGAAGATTTCATGATTGTTTCTATCACTTGTATGTTTGCTTGTTTACTTCAACCCTTATGATTGCTACCTAGCCTTGCTATCCAAAAACCTGTACTAAGAGGGAATTCTTCTCGTGCATCCAATCCTTGAACATAAACCTATGCCATTTGTTTCCACCATATATACCTATTAGCATTATTGCTATTCCAAGTAAATTCTCGAGTTTCATCTATGTTCCAAATTAAAAATTCTTTTGTTATGTGAAAACTAGTTAGTAAAGCTCTCACGAACTTGATGGCACACTTTACTTTCTTGCACCTAATAATCTTGAACCATTGTGTCATCTATGTTGTATATGCTTCCACTTATTAGTTGGGAATTAGCAGAACCATGTTGTCATGGGGAACACTTTCAACACCTGTAAATATCTACCTAGTTGATATCATGGTCTTTTGTTTGCGGATGTCGGCGGTGTGAAATAAAAGGGGAGCTTGTAAGTCCATGGAGTTATGTATATGTGTTAGAGAAACGCCTGGACAGCTAGCCTAAGCCATTCCTAATCATGGTGGAAACTTGCAGCATAACCATAGTGATAAATCTATGAAGCGTCCTCAGAAAAAAAATATAAAAAAAGAGAGAGAAGAGAAAAAAATATATGCACCATTCTCATGGTAAATAAAGGATCGCTGAGATAGCTCCTGCGTCATGGGGCAAGGTGTACCCCGTTGGCGGCTCTCTATGATACACATATACTTACAATGACAAGAACTTGCTTGTGACTAAAGTTGAGTAGCATGAGGAATGACCCTCGTACTTAAGGGACACGAGATTTCCAACTTATGATTTGTCAAGCATATACTCGATATCTGTTCACTTTAACCTTAATCACCTTAAGATGCTTATGATAGGGGCAATGATAGCTCAAAGCTAGTAAGTACCATAATCTTTTGGAAGCTCTTTATGAAACTTGAAATCCCTGCTTCCCTCTACGAAGGGTCTATATTTTATTTCTTAGTTGAGTCATTAAACCTATTCCTTTATATCTCCATCAAGCATTTGACTTGTTGTGATTCAATCTTTCATATGATGATTTATTCAATCTTGTTTCCTATCTTCCTTGTTTTCCACATTGCTCTTATTTGAATGAATATTACTTTGAAAGCTATCGTTGTAAAAAGCCATTTATGTTTGAGCAAAAGGATTCCTGTTATAAACTTCCTTTATAAAAGCTTTTCTTAAAACTAAGCATGATTTGTAAACTGTTTTCTGACCAAGAACAAAGTTTGCCATTACCAATTATGATTGTCTTTGCATCTTTATTGTGACTCCCATACTCGTTGAAAGTTAAGTTATATAATAGGGAGTTGTTTTATATTATGATTTATTTATTGGTAAATGTGATGCTTCTTGTCCGTATTGTTTTTATCAACACTTCACTCCACAAACCTGTGGTCATGTTTACTGAGCTCAGTTTTCGCTTGGACAAGCGAGGACTAATCTTGGAGGGAGTTGGTACGTCCATTTTTCATCACTATTTTATATCATAATTTGCTGTTATTCATTGATATATTTCATATTAAGAGGTGATACTTATGTTATTTCATCTATTTTGCATGTTGGATGACTTTTGGAGGATGAACTGCCGGTGTCATGATTCTGATGGAAAAAGTGGTGTCCAGATGCAATATTCGTGAACATCAAAAAATTTCAGAAAATATATGGAAATTCCTATTTTTCCAGAAGACGAAGGAAGCCAGAAGGGGAAGTGGAGATGGGCCACAGGGGGCCCACATCACCCCCTTGCGCGCCCCCTGGGTCGCGCCATCAGGTGGTGTGGCCACCCTGGCCCACCTCTGCCGTCGCCCTTTCGCCTATATCACCCCCCTGCAACCCTAAGACTCGGGGAGCGACCACAGAAAGATTCCGCCGCCTTTGTGGGGCGAAAACTACAGAGAGATAAAGAGCTCTCCGATAGGCACTGCCGGGGAAATTCCTTCACGAAAAGGGGAGATCGTCGCCATCAACTCCGTCATCAAGCTAGACTTCATCGGGATCATAATCATCATCATCTTCACCATCATCTCCACCAGCACCATCACCACCACTCCATCCACCTGTAATAATTGGTTTGAATCTTGCATAGTTCTTAGGGGAAATTTTCTTGGTGTTGATTACTTTTGTAGTTGATGCTTTTGAGTGGAACCATTGAATTACTATTCATGTTCAGATTGTTACTTATCATTATATCATCTCTGATATTGATCCATATGATGTCTCGTGAGTAGTTCGTTTAGTTCTTGAGGACATGGGAGAAGTCATGTTGTTAGTAGTGAAATTGTGTTGAAGTAATATTCAATGGTTTGATATTTAAGGTGTGGTGTTATTCTTCTAGTGGTGTCATGTGAACATCGATTACATGATACTTCACCATTTATGGGCCTAGGGGAATGCATTGTGTATTTGTCTACTAATTGTGGGGTTGTCGAAGTGACAGAAACCTGAACCCCCATTAGGAAACCTTTGCACAAGGGAGTGTAGGATATCAGAGTTTAATGCTATGGGTAGGTTTCTATCTTAATTACTTTCTTGTAGTTGCGGATGCTTGCAAGGGGTATAATTACAAGTATGTATTAGTCCAAGTAAGGTCGGTACATTAGCATAGGTGCACCCACACAACACTTATCCAACCAAAGAAGATTAATCAACTATATGAAACGAAAGCACTTGACAGTATTCCCATGAGTCCTCGAGAACATTTGGTCCTCATAAGTAATACAACCGGCTTGTCCTTTTCTAAAGAAAGGATTGGGACACTTGCTGCAATTATTATTGTTGTCTTTTATTTACTTGCACTTTATTTCTTTGCATTATCAAGAATCCCTAAGCATTTACAGAGAATTCTTGATCCAAACCACTAGTCAACACCTTCTTCTCCATGTTGGGATCGACACTCATATTTATCGAAAGTATAGATACACCCCCTATACTTGTGGGTCATCAGGGCCAGCCGCACCAAACCCTAATCGGCCAATTCGGACAAGACTAGTAAAAGGGTCAAACCCTCGTTTGAATAGTCAAATCTTAGTTTGAAAAGTCAAACTCTAGTTTTTGGTAAAAAGGAAGACTTCGTGGAAAAGGTTTCAAGCTCTTCCCTTGGTGGCCGAGTTGGGGGGGACAAGGCCTAGGATGGGAACCCTTGGCCGGCCGCCCCCACCTATATAATGAAGGGTGGGGCGCACCCCCCACGCCCTTGTCTAAGGCACCCAAGTCCCTTGCCCCTATAAACCCTAGGCGCCACCTAAAACCTAGGCACCTCCTTCCTCCCTCCTCCATCGCCCTGCTCCGGTTTAGACGAAGCCCTATAGGGATTCTCCTCCACCACCACCAGCACGCTGTCGTGCCACTGGGATTCCGAGGAGATCTTAATTGGCTACCATACAGGTGACCGACTACGGAAGCGCTTCCAGAACGGGGTGCCTAAAGGATTGTCTACACCATCTTGCGATCGGCAAGTGATCGACTACATCAACCACGAGAATCCAATATCGTTAAACGCTTTGGATCTACGAGGGCTAGTCCTCTACAATATCGTTGCACCGATCTTGTAGATTAGATCTTGGTTTTGTGTGTTCTTGCGATAGATTTTTTTTGTTTTCCATGCAACAAACCCTACAGTGGTATCATAGCTGACTCTATCCATAGATATGTTGCACGAGTAGAACACAATGGTTTTGTGGGAGTTGATGCTCTTGTTGTCGGTTGCTTTTCGTGTTTTTCATCTTGTGGTATGGTGGGATGAAGCGGCCCGGGCTAACCTTACATGTTGTCGTACATGAGACATGATCCACTCTCAACGTGCAACTTTTAATGCACAAGTGGCTTTGCGGGTGTCTGTCTCTCCCACCATAGTTAATATTCAACTTTTAATGCCCCAAGCCACGTAAAATATGCAAAGAAAATTAGAGACGTCTAACTTATTTTTGCAGGGCATGTGATGTGATGTGATACGGCCATGATGTGATTGTGATTATATTTGATGTATGCAATTATCCTTATTGTAAGTTGGTAACCGGCAGGAGCCGTGTGGTTTCTTTAAATTCATTAAGGCATGCATGTCTATTTATCATGTAATCGCTTTATTCCAAGTAGTTGTAATAGTTGCTGGTGGTTTTGGACAACCATGAAGTGGCAGCATTGACCTTGACGCCATGCTGGTGATGATGGAGATCATGTTCGTGCTTTGGAGATGGATATCAAAGGAACAAGAAGAAAGTCCATATCATATCACATATTATGAATTGCATGTGATGTTAATCCTTAGTGGGCACCATAGCTTATGTTCGTGCTTTGATCGTGACAGTAGCATTATAAGATGATCCCTCTCACTAAATATCAAGTAATAAAGTGTTCGTCCTTAGTAGGCACCATAGCTAAGACTCCTCGTTTCAAAGCATCGCACGATGATCAGGTGTGATAGATTTTATGTCTGCATACAACAGGTGCAAGCTAGATTTGCACATGTGGATACTAATGTTAACCTTGACGAGCCTAGCATGTACACACATGGTCTCGGAACACGAAATACCGAAAGGTAAAGCATGAGTCATATGGATGATATGATGAACATGTTGATTGTTCTCCTTTGAAGCTACATCCTCTCTCGTGATGATCGGACTTGGTGTAGTGGATTTGGTTCGTATAATCAATAAGGCAACCTGAGGGATGTTGTTTTGAGTGGGAGTTCAAAAGTAATGTGATTATAGTTGAACATAATTTATGTAAATAAAAGTGAATTTTCATAATTGTTGTAGTCGCTGGTGTCCCTTCACCACCTTACACTTAGTTTTAATTGAGATAATAGAACTATAGAATTCTGGATAGTTACTTTACGAACTGGTATCGTATTGTTTTGAGTCTCAATCTAAAGTTTAAAAGTCCTATTGCAAACTTTCAGCAAACTCCTTTTACTCCATGAAGTTTAATAATTAGTATTGAATCAAAAGTAACATTCCAGTGTTAGTATCTAAAGTATCATGTTTGCCTCCATGATTCTTGATATTCAAAAGATTGTTTTAATATTAAGGTTATCTAGGAGCTGAAAGAATTGTTTCAGAAACCATCATATGTGGAATATATTTTTATATCTAAAAACAATGTTTTGGTTGCAATATGATAGAGTATTACTTAGCAAAATACATGTTCGCATATTGTATGAGAATTTGCGAAGGTTGGAGATGCTAGACATCCTAATCCTCCAAAAGGTTTTGGAAAGAAACTTTATACTCGCGATTCACCTTGATAAGCTATAGTAGCTAGACCATGAAAGTTGTCATGATAAGGATGAATAGAAAATGTTTTCTACACTAAAATATTACTAAATAATGGATTTTGAAAGAATGCCAAACATTTGATGATGGTGATCTACTTCAAAGTGCAAGTACAAAGGTATAAGTATTTGACTATACACACTTTGGACTATGTGTCATGTGTATGACACCACAATTTATATTGATAGATTATTTTAATAAAGGAAAGGAAATGCTGAAAGAGAATCTCAGAAATATTTGGCACAAAAAATAAAAGATTTGAAATGTCCAGCTTAGGTATATAGATGATATACATGTTATGGATGTAATCTTTGCTTGTTAAACAATGTGTATCTTGAGTATTGGATACAGAATTGGTTGGTATGAAATGTCATACAGGACAACACAATTCATGGACTGCAATGGCCTATGTAACCAACAAGATAATATGTGATGATGCTCATCGAAATCAAATAAAGTGTTGTGGTGCTTCTCATATACATCAAAGCTTACCTTCAAGGTTTGTTTTAATAATTGTTATTTTGATCAAGTATTATGAGAACAAAAGGTTGTTCAAATAATTTCCGCATTCCATAAAACATGGATGATTTACAAGTCTGGTTGGAGAAATCATGTCCATAAAACTAATGGTAAAAATGTAGAAAGACATTGATTGAAAGATCACTTAAGAAGTGACATTACCATTTCAATTATATTCGAAAGAAAACATGTAGAAACTCCATGTTGATGGAATTTTGGAGTCTTTTGATTTTGATCAAATGATGCTTGTGAGACTTTCCTAGAGATAATTGAAACTTCATTCAAAGGCCATAGAAGAACGAATGCCTAACTTATTCGAATTTGTACATATTGATGTATGTATTCCATTATATGTAGTCATGAGCGATGGATTTGAACTTCATATGCTTTCTCCATAACTTTTGAGTGAATACATGTGTATATTTACTTAATGTGGATGAAGTATGAGATATTTTAAAATGTTCAAAGACTTTCAAGATGAATTGGAAAATCATTGTAACAAGAGAATAAAGAGTTTATGATTGTATCATAAAGGAAGATATTTGAGTTACAACTTTAGCATAACACCTAAAGATTTGAGGAATCGTTCCATGGATTTGCATTTCCTGAAACACCATAGGAGTATGGAGTGTTCGAGATATGTAATGAAACCTTGTTTGACATGGTAGGATCAAAGGTGTCATTTATAAAACTGCCATTATATTTTAAAAGATTAAAGCTTTAGAGACTACCTCTTTTACACTGAAAAGCACACCATCGTGATCCGTTGAGATGACACCATATAAGTTATGGTTTGGGATAAAACCCAAGTTGTCCTTTTTTAAAAAATTTTATGCTAGGCATAAGTAAAAAAATTATAATCAAAGTCGGATGAGCATGTCTTTGTATGTTATTTCGAATAACCGTTGGGTATTTCTCCATAACATCGAAGACAAAAGTGTTTGTAGCTTAGAACGTCAGGTTGCTTTAGAAGGAATTTTTCATGAAAAGTTAAGTGTAACATCCCAAATTTCATCAAATTCAAAACCATCTTATTGCATTCATATCATCATGGCATGTTTATTTTGCACAAAATTTTGAAAGCTAAAACCCTAGAAAAACCATATTTTATACCCCTTTTATATTATATGTATGGGGCATGGTTTTATTTTTATTTTATGACCCCAAAATGTTTTGGAGTGATTTGTTGTGTTTGACAAACTTTTAAACACTAGGATCACATCATAAAATTTTGGTGAAGGTTTGAATTGATTTGGATTTGAATTGCTCATTCAAATCTTAATTAGAAATTCAAAACAGAAAAAGAAAAGGCAAAGGAGAGAAAGAATAAAAGCTGCCAAGCAATCTGGCCCAGCTCCACTCGCAACCCACGAGCCAACTTGGGAACCCCCCTCTCCCCTCTGATTCTCACCCCGCGTGCGCACCCACTCGCTGACTCGTGGACCCCACCGCCATGCCATCTCATCGTCGTCACTCCTGCGCTAGAGACCCGTGCTCGCTATCGTTTCTTCCCCTTTCAAAGCCGAAATGAAATCCATTTAATTGATGCTGATGGAGTGTGTAATTATCGTCTCTCGCCCCGGCTACTCATATTCCTCCTCGCACCGCCGCAGTACCGACAAACTCTGGCGACGCATTACGGTGAGTCTAGTGCTCCCCTTTGCCTCTGGTTCACGCGATTGTGTTCGCCATGTACTTGCACACCTACTAATGCATGCTGTTTGTTCTATTGTGCCCTAGGTCATCGCCTTCGTCTTCAACTTCAGCACCTGATGACGATCCGAACTCTGACGAGCAATTATGTCCGTGTCCGTGCGCCCCCGCCCCGTCCACGACCATGTTGAGTTTCCCCTCGTCCCCGCAACCTCGGTAAGCCCCATTGCCCCCTCTCTTTCCCTTGGCCTTGCTGGCACATCGCCGTCAGTAGCGTCGCCACTACAGTAGCCATGCGCGCCGCTAGCTTTTGGTCAGAGCAACAAGATCCACTCGATCTAGATCCAGTGGCCTAGATTAGATCTAGCAGCGAACAGGTATAGTTAGACCTCGATCGAGAATCACACTTAGATCCAACGGCTCGCGTGCGTGATCCGCGTGAACCGGTACGCACCAATCAGAATATGCCGCGTGGCTGTGTTTTAGTTCTAAAATCCAGATTTTTATCTATCAGATGTTTAAACTTGTAAAATTCATAACTTTTGTTCTATAAATCCAAAAATTACAAATTAGGTGTCTATGGATTTAGAAAAATGAGATCTTTGCATCTATGTCATTACTTTGGCCATTTGCTTCGTAAAAATTAGGATTTTATGAAGAGATATTTGTAGGCTTATTTTAACTATAAAAATTATTTGGAATATTATTTTAAACTGGTTTTTGTTTCATTTAGACTTTAAATTATATGCTTTGTCTTCAGTACTGTAGAGTTTGATTTAAAAAGTGTGGCAAATCATCTCATTGTATTTTGCATGCATTCATATTATTTTTGGTGTGTATATTGACTTGTGATTATTTTGTTGTATGAATTGTTGTGTAGATTTTGTGGATTGTGAAGAGTGTGATTGTGAGGATTGTACCTATTCCTCTAGCTACAAAGGCAAGTGATATTTCCTTGTTTTCCTATTATTTTATCTATTACCCTAGTGATATTTTGAGTAGGAATTGCATGGTAATTTTTCAAAGTATATGATATGCTATGGTAGATCCTATAGTTGATATATTGGTAGTATTTTCCCTATGTTAAGAGACATGTTATGATATTATGCTTATCCTAGCTATTAGAATTAAAGGGTGGAAAATTCATGTTATGATATTATGGAAAGATTATGTCCATGTGTTTTTTACTAATAAAACAACTTGTTAATGAAACACCTGGGTGGAATGGGACTTGTATGGTATGTGTTCGCTGGTTACACAGGGCCCATGTCCATGGCTTCCCCTATGTATCACACTTGTGGATGGCCACCCAGGAACAAAGAGACTTGAGATGTTTAGTGTTGAGAAGCTTCTAGTGCAACCACATGGCATATGGGCTCTGCCATAACCAACTAGGTTGCAAGAACTCGGTCGGATGGACAGATGGTAGTAGAATTGCTAAGATGTAACACGTCCATGGTGGTCTGAGGGATTGCTTCTGAAAAGTCAAATATCGATGCATGTCGAGTCTTGTGGGGAAAGTGCACCACCTCTCGAGAGGGTAAAACCTAAGTATTTAGCCGTGCCCCCGGTAATGGACAATTTTGAGCATCAAAGACATTGAAATGATCAAGAATCTCCTCATCCCAATTTATCTAAGTTAAAAATTGTGGGTGAACAAGGGTAGAAGTTCACCAATGTATATTGTTGGTACCTTAGTGTTTTTGTCAGGAAAACTTAGTGTTTTAAACTAGTAAGAAAAAAACTACTTTGTGCAAAGCCAGCCTGAAACCACACTTAGCCAAATTCATGTAGCTGGTAGTCTCTACTATATATCTATGATATCACTTGCCAATACAATTCCAAATGTATTGACCCCTTATGGCTGTAACTTATTATGTTGCAGGTTACTATGATGGTGAGTAGGGTTATGAGTCTATACTCAACATGTTTGCCTGTGGCACATGAAGATGAAGACTTTATTTATTTACTATGTAATGAGAACTCTATGTGTTAGCCTTGAGATAATGAGTTGTAAGAACTATTTTACTCCTAGAATTACAATGTAATAATGAACTTTGTATATGTGTACTTCATCTTGAACTGTGGGTGCTAGCAATTCGATCCAGGGACTAGCACTGCAATCATATGGACCTTTACCTTAAAGGGTGAGGTCTTACATTAAGTGTGAGGACAATAGAACTTTGATAAGTTTAATGAACCTTATCTATATGTGCGGAGTTGCGCAACACCGGAAAGTGTCCTAGAGGCAACAATAATTCTCATGGCTCACGTGCCTCAAAGGTTGTGGTCACGAAGGTATAAGTTCCTATTGAACCAAGTAGGTCGGGTAAAACAATCAAATACTAGGATTTGAGAGTAAATCATTATTGTTTGACAATGATGAACCGACTACATGAAAAGAAACGATGATGGGCTCTAACTCCGTTAATTGGCTAGAAGCCATGAAATCCGTGATATTTCCATACACAAAAAATCAAGTTTTTGAACTTCGAAGACCCTAAAGAAAGGTGTAAGACCTATCAGTCGTATTTGGATCTATAAAGAAATATACATGGATGTTTCACATCTATGAAATAGTCTAAATGTCAGGAAAGAGTCTACGACAATGTTCAAGGAGTTGAGTATGACAAGATTTGACCTTTCATAGCGATATTTAGTCTAGACAGATTTGACCTTTCATACGAAGTTGTAATTGAACAGACAAAACAAGTTCTTCTAATATAATGGTTACCTAGGATGTGTACATGAAACGATCCAAAGGATTTTGTTAATTCAAAGGATGCTAACACGGCATGCAAACATCAATGGTTGAAGTAAGCATCGCAGAGTTGGATCCTTCACTCTGATGAAACTGTTAAAAGGTTTAATTTCATGGGAGACGATGAAGATGCTTGCATTTGCAAGAAATTAAGTGGGAGCACTAAGACATATTTCTAGTGCATTATGTGAAATACATATTGTTGATTGAAAATGATGTATCTTTTATTGACACGGGTTAATAATTTCATTTCGATGAAAGACTTAGGGAAAACCCGAATATTTGGTTGCAATGTCTATATGCATAGATTGAGACGCTAATATGATTGTGCCAAATGTACATATATGAGATATTGAATAAGTTCAATATGGAAACGACAAGAAAGGTACTTGTCGCACAGGAAGGATTGAATCAATATTCAAGTTTTTTGACACTTGGTAAGTGAAACGAAATTTAAGTGTTTTGACACTTGGTGTGTGAAATCACAAGAATATTTTGATCAATCATACTGTGATATGTACACATCCAGATATGTCTTATGCTCTAAATATTATGAGCATATACTAGAATAATTCATAAGATAATCATTGGACGATAGTAAGGTAATCTTATAATATTTGGAAGAATTAAGAATATATTATTTATGCAGAGGTGAAAAATTGATAGATAGTTCATTGTGAAGTGTTACATTGATACTACTTTTGTCACAAGATACATATTAATTTTATCTCATTTTAAACTATAGGTGGCACACTGTAATGCAAAGGAATTTCCATAATAAATTTGGATGAGTTCCAAATAATAGACATTGTGACATATAGTACAACAAAAGGCTAAGTATACGACTATTATTGTAGTAGCAAAAGAGGGATTTTGTGTCAAGTAGTTTGTTATCAAACTAGGTGTGGTTCACCGGGCTAGTACTATGAAGATATATTGTACGACAATTGTATCGACATGATTTAACCCCAAGGAACTAACGGTCTCACCAAAGGACCAAATTTATATAATGCCATCTCATTGGAGAATGAGTGATGTGTAGAGTCGGAAAGACATGCAAATACAAATGGACCTGGAAGTTTCTGATCCGAAGATCAAGTTTACCACTAGAAATCGTGTATCTACAACACCAGAAAGCCATAGGTGTTGAATGCACAAGTTTTTCCAAACTAGATTATTGACTCTAGTGCAAGTGGGAGACTATTGGAGATATGCCAAAGAGGCAATAATAAAGTGGTTCTTATTATATCTTTGTGTTTATGATGAAAGTTTTCATAGCATGCTATAATTGTATTAACTGGAAACATTAATACTTGTGTGTTTTGTAAACATAGAAGAGTCCCTAGCAAGCCTCCTATTAAACTGTCTTATTGATTAATAGATGATCATGGTTTCCTGATCATGGACATTAGATGTTATTAATAACAAGATCATGTCATTAGGAGAATGATGTGCTGGACACACTCCTACAGATAGCATAGCATAATATCAAGTCATTTAGAGTTTATTTGCTACAAGATTTCAAATACATAGTAACCTAATCCTTTGACAATGAGATCATGTTAATCACCATCAACGGATGGATTCTTTGATGACATCAAACACCACTTCCATAACTGGGTGGTTATAAAGGTGGAATTAAGAGCGTTATTTCACCATACATATGATGGATAGATATACTCTGGGCCCTCTTGGTGCAATTTCATCTAATTGGCTTGCAAGCATGTTACTAGGTCATAAGGGATGTCATATCAAGAAATGAGTAAAGAGTACTTATCGGTAACAAGGTTGAACTAGGTATGGAGATACCAACAATCAAACCTCGGATAAGTAAAGCATCGCATGACAAAGGGAATCAGTATCGTATGCAAATGGTTCATTCGATCACGAAGTTATTGTATAAATATGTGGGACCATATGGATTTCCAGATCCCTCTATTGGTTATTGATCGGAGAGGTGTCTCGATCATGTTTGCATAGTTCACATACCGTAGGGAGACACACTTAAGGGTTCGATGTTGTTTAAGTTATGGAATATGAGTTAGAGATCGAATGTTGTTTGGAGTCTCAGATTGGATCCAGGACATCACAAGGAGATCTGGAGTGGTTCGGAGAATAAGATTCATATAAGTAAAGTGGTTTTCCGGGGTTCGGAAAATGTTTCGGTGTTTTAACCGGATACTTCTAGAATGTTCTAGAGGGACCACCAGTGGCTCCACCACCCCAGGAGGGGGTCACTTGGATAGTGGCATGCCCTAGGGGCCAGCCGCACCAAACCCTAAAGGGCGAATTCGACAAAGTCTAGTAAAAGGTCAAAACCTAGTTTGAATAGTCAAATCCTAGTTTGAAAAGTCAAACTTTAGTTTTTGGTAAGAAGGAAGACTTGGTGTAAAAGGTTTCAAGCTCACCCCTTGGTGGCCGAGTTGGGGTGGACACGGCCTGGGCTGGGCTTGGAACCCTTGGCCGGCCTCCCCCCACCTCTATAATGAGGGCTGGGTGCATCCCCGCCCCCCACACACTTTTCTAAGGCGCACAAGTCCCTTGGCCCTCTAAACCCTAGGCGCCACCTAAACCCTAGGAACCTCCTTCCTACCTCCTCCATCGCCCTGCTCCTGCTTAGGCAAAGCCCTGTAGGGATTCCACTCCACCACCATGTCGTCATGCTGCTGGGATTCCGAGGAGACCTACTACCTCCACTGCCTGCTAGAACAAGGGAGAGGAAGATATTCATCAACCATCGTACGTGTGACCGACTGCGGAAGCGCTACCGGAACACGGCACCGAAAGTGATCGAATACATCAACCAAGAGAATCATATCTTGTTAAACTCTTTGGATCTATGAGGGTTAGTCCTCGACAATCTCGTTGGACCGATCTCGTGGATTAGATCTTAGCTTGTCCATAGATTGGATCTTGGTTTTGCGTGTTCTTGAGATAGAATCTTTTTGTTTTCCATGCAACGAACCCTACGATGACGAACTTCTTTTGTGTGGACTCATGTGTTGGTTGTCCTCTTTTGCATGTTTGTTGTGATGCCTGGAGTTTTGTCGTGTGTGTCCATGGCATGGCTCCTGCTTAACAAAGTCGGCGATGGCTGCCTGTACCTTCTTCTTGTGTAGTAGACCTCACGACACCCTCATGATGCAAGGTCCATGCTGGCCGCACCCAACGAGGCGAATACCGAAAACGACGCTTGAGGGGTGTTGCTTGCGCATGGTGCCATGATGTAGATCGTGCGGGGCTTACACACGATTCTGGGGATGTCGACCCCTGTCCTTGCAAAGGACTTTAGGCCCTCCAGCCATAGGTCGTTATGGGGTATTTTCATGGCTTGCTGACGCGAAGGATTGTCGAGCCCTTGCGAGCCACGAGGAGCTCCAGTGTGTGTTCATCCTCATGGAGAGGTTTCGACGTTGGCTCCTAGGCTTAGAATTTTGAGTGTCATTTTAGTCTCGCGAGGCCCGTGGGTATTATTGTTCCTTGGTTGAGGAGGCTCCTGCGTGAGCCACCTTTCGAGGAAAGGGGAGCTTGCTCTTATGTTTTTCGGGGATGTCAATGCTTAGGCTTGCAACCAGGGTTGCCTTTTGAGTTGCTCTATGGACCTCCTGGGGGAGTACTGTAGGGCTGGTGCCTAATTGTGAGTGAGGAGACCTATTGTTGGCCCTCTCCAAGTTGTAAGTAGTGGCTGTGCCATGGGAGGCCTTGCCTTGAGCGCTTCTCCTGGGGCCTCTCGAGGAGATGGCTATGGTGAGAGGTCACGTGTCACTGAAGTCCAGAAATGCACTTATGGGAAATGTTTTTGAGTGCTAGGAACCTTAGGTGCGGTAACATACTACCGAAATTGGCCCATAAGTATAGAGCTCGACACTCTCGGCCATGCAACGTTTTGGCCGCTGGAGAGGGTGTGTCTGCGGGGTCGCCCCATAAGCTTCTCGAGGAGAAAGCTGTAGGACTAATGCTACTCCCGTCTGCCCCCTTGCCGAGGGTTTTGTGGGTTTTGCATGTGGGTTTTTTAAATATCAGGCACAGTGGGTGAGGTGAAACGTCGTCGGAACCAGTCTGTTAGTTCAGAGCTCGACACTTTAGGTCCTAAGAGCTTCGGCTGTGGAGGAGCAGAACCTCATGATCCGTCATGGAGATGTTTTTTCTAAGTTTCAGGAGCGTGGGTGAGGTGACTCATCGAATGATCAGGTCCGTAATTTTAGAGCTCGACACTTTATTTCCTGTAGTTTTTTGGCCAGCGGAGGGGGAATGCCCCTCACGAGCCGCCCCATAGACCTTACGAGGAGAGGGCCATAGGGAAAATGCGCTTACTTCTGGGGCTTGATACATGCACTACGCGAGGGTCTCAAGCACCAGAAACCGTCGGTGAGGTAAGTTATGGCCAGAACGAGTCTGTAAGTTCAGAGCTCGACACTTTAGGCTTTGATGATGCCAGGGAGTGACTCGTTTATGGAGACCACGCCTAGCACTTCCGCTCGTGTGGTGTATGTGAGGGAACTCAAGCGAGTATGGTTTTTAAAGAAATTCTTTCCGAGGGAAAAACGAAATAGCAAAACTTGCGAGGGGCATAAGATCCAAATAACCACTAGGACTTCAAGCTTATTACAAGGCCGCCATGAACGACTTAGAGAACGAAGTTGTAAAGGGTTAGAGTTTTTGGAGGTCACCTTCAAAAGGTCAGGGAGTGAAGCTCATCGTACGGAGAGGTTTGTCCACATTCCAGTAGCTCGATCCCGCTTCTTTGATGGTAGCTTAGACGTCATATGGGAGGTGGTCGAGATTGTATGCGTGATGGGTGCAGTCCATCGGGAAGTCAGGAGCCCCTGGGTCGATGCAGTTCTCGGGAGCCTCTTAAGCGCTCGCGAGGATAGGAGGCAGCGGCCTGGAATCCCTCGTGTGGGGAAGGGTGTCGAACATGGCCCACTCCACGCGAGGTGGCTTCCGCCTCATCGAGCCCCCAATGTAGTTCATTACGTTCACATCTTCTGGGTAGGCTGTAGCCACTATCTTGTAGGCGTGCTCAAGGGAGTGCGGGGCTTTGAACTTGTCACACCGGACCATGATGATTCCGCCGCTCCCCCCGGGAATCTTGACGATGTTGTAAGCATGGTGACTAGGCACCATGAACTTGGCCAGTGTGGGGTAGCCGAGGATGACGTTATATGTTAGGGCGATGTGTGCCACCTCGAAGTCGATGAGCTCGATGCGATAATTATCGTGTGTTCCAAACTTGATGGAGAGGCGCACCTTCCCAATGGGTATGGTGGTCCCGTTTGTTACTCTAGAGAACGACATCGTCGGCATCAGCCTGTCATACGGCACCCGCACCTTAACAAACGTATCGGTGGAAATCATGTTCATACCCGCTCCTTCGTCGATGACGGTCTTTGCAACAGTTATGTTGTTCATTTTGGGGTGAAAATCATGGGTAGTGCTCCCATGCCCCTGGTGGAAGAGGGGTGGTCGCTAGCATCAACGGTGATAGCACACTGGGACCACTTGAGCTTTGGGGATGGGACCCCTGGTGTGACAATAGCGATCTCGCGGGTGAGTAGGTTGAAGTGTCGGTTGGACGCTGGAGCCTGGGAGCCACCGAGGATGCAAGCTATGGTGCGGGGCGGCTCCTAGTAGCCCCCGTCGCTTGCATTAGCATGGCTCTTCTTCGGCGGGAGCGTGTGCTGTTGTACGGTGTTGGCCTGGTGGCCCGCCTGTAGAGGGTCATGGCCTCCGGAGTTGTTGTTCTAGCGCTCGCCCGCCTAGTAACTGCCTCACGGGATACCTGACCCGCCGCCTTGTCTTTCCGTCATCTGATTTCTCCGCATGTCACTGAGCTTCTTGACCTCATAACAGTCGTCGGTGGGGTGCCCTTGTGTCTTGTGGAGGAGGCAGTATAGGCATTCATCCCCTTCACCGTTCCCCTCGCCAGGGCTCTTTCAATTAGGCTCCACGTTGAGTATAATGGAGGTTTTGCGCTTGGGGTCCTTGTTTTTTTGCTTTTGGACGAGATAGAGGATTTTGGGGTGGCCTCCACCTTGGCGAGGCCAAACATCTACCCTGCCTCCTCCCTGGCGCACTTTTCAACCAGGACAAAGAGCGGGACCAACATGGTGAGGTTTTCTCCATGGATGCCAATCTTCTCCCTCATATTGATGTTTGTGACACCCTTGGAGATGGTTTTGAATCCGAGATCTTTGGGATCTTGTTGCAGATCCAGCTAAACCTCTAGAGGAACTTCAAGAGGGTCTCTTCAGGTTGACGATGCACTAGGCGGAGGTCGTAGTAGGCGAGGGGCGCTCGTAAGTTCCCTTGAAGTTAGCGATGAAAAGGGAGGAGAGATCCTCCTAGGAGTTGACAGACTCCACGGGGAGGTTCATCAGCCATGTGCTGGAGGCCTCCTTTAGGAATAGGGGGAACTAGTTCGCCATTATGCGGTAGCCACCTCCCGTCTCCTCAATGCCCGTGGTGTAGAGCTATAGGAACTCGCATTGGTTGGCCATCCTGTCACTGAGTTCCGGCACCTCCAGGCAGAACTTGTGTGGCTAGACCACACGGCGGAGCTCCTTGGTGAAAGAGAGGCAGTTGTTGGCCTACACCTCTTTGCCGTCGGCGAGGACCGCATGATTTTGCTGACCTGCGGTAGCAATTTCCTCGGTGATATGGTCTTCGTGCATATGCGGCTGTGGTTCGGCCGCTGGGGGCGAGACGATTTGGCAGCTGTTGGCCGGTGGGGGAGTGATATTGACGGGATTGCGGGTCTCGTCATGGAGATGAGCCTAGTGCGAGCCCCTAGCCCTCGGTGCTCTTCCGTCGACCCATGTCCCCTACCATTCTAGGGAGAGGATAGCGATGTAGGGGAGCTTGGTGAGCCAGTCGCACCAGATTTGTTTGCCTGGTTCGGCTGGTAAGTGGTCTAGAGCTCATACAACATGCTATTGGCGGCCTCCGGCATGAGACGCTCGGATTGGCCATGTGAAGACGCGGTGAGGGAGAGAGATGTGGTGCCACATGAGGAGGACATGGGCTCTTGCAATGGGCGATAGGAAGATCCCCCTTCGTCCTCTGTCCATGGGGTCTGCTCAAAGGCGGCTCGCCGTGGGACAGGCTCCGTCTGAGCCTTGTTCGCCGCATGTCATAGGGAGCGCTCGGCGTTAGTCTCATCGGAAGTTGACATAGCATCAAGGTTGACAAAGTCCTTGAAAGCATGCCTCAGCCCCCTACCTAGCATTCCAAATGTCGGAGATTTTTCCCGCAATGGAATCTAGGGCCCAACGATCCCTTGTTTCGAGAGGGGGCTGAACACGTAGTTCCAAGAAGTCACGACGATGGTGGCGACGGCGGAGAAAGTACACGATAGAGAGGTGACATGGTTTTTTTTGCCCAGGTTCGGGACCCTAGTGAGGAGGTAAAGCCCCTACTCCTTCTTTCATGTATTGATCGCGTGCCTCGCGAGGGTACAATGGTGGATGAAAATCTAGGATTTGAGATCTATGAGATTGACCTGCGCTAAGTAGGAGAAGGGAACCTTATATAGTGGCGTTGGGCCTCTTTCGCCAATTATTAGGAGGGAACGACTTCCACAGTGCTGCTCCTCGGGATCATGGTCTACGAGGCTACTTTTGGTGGACTAGGTCTAGGACGCCAGGCTTCCCACCATACTTCTGTAAAGTGGCCTTCTTTGGCACCGTTTGTCTTCATTCGGCGCTCTCTACTTTTCCTCCCTACACCGAAAAGACAAGGGGAGGAGCCTTCAGCCATGAGGTCGTCTATCCTCTTCCTGCAGAAAAGGAGGTGGACCGAGTCTTGCTTTACCAATGCGGACTGGAGCCGCAGGGCTACTGCGCTCCCTGTCGAGGCATGGCTCACACCTCGTTCGATGAAGTTACCAATATTCCCCTGGCGTGCCCCAAAGGATCCGAGGCTTTGAGACAAGGTGTGGCATAGCAGTACAATCCCTATAAGAGGTATATCCTTCGATCAGGTTGCCAGGCCACCTCTGAAGGTTCTATTGTCTCATTAAAGGTGTCACATCCTTGGTGCTGGACCCTTCAACCGTAGGGACGTGGCAACCCGGTAGCCAGGGCCCCACAGGATCTAAAGGCCACAAGCCAAGCTTCGATACATATTAGGTGGACCAATATATTTTACTTACGATTCCCATGTTTAATGTTATGAGTTTTCAAAATTCGTCCTAGTAAATTCTGCCCACTTGAATCACTTTATACTGATTTATCGAAATTAGGTCAAATTTCAACTACAAGTAAATTGTACGTTGCTTTGAAAGTTTTGTGAATTTTTTTGGAGGTAACCATTGAGGGTTGAACTAATATATCACAAACCACCACCGAGAGTTTTGACAACAGGTTCAACTTCTTGCTAAGATTTTGTCTCTTGACAATTTAACAAAATTAGGTCAAACTTGAGCTACAATTAAGCGCAATAGAAGTCTCTCGAATTAAATTTCATTTCATGGGTAGATGAGTGCATCTTATTGTAGTAAACAACACCGTCGTTGTGATTTTACAACTATCACGAAATAACATTCTAAATTTTCTGAGTGCTGACGAGATTGTTCCTTCCCGAAAAGAAAGTCTGAAGAATATGGATCTGAATGCCATAAGCCAAGATTTTAGACATATATAGTGGACCGACATGTTGTACTTATGATTCCCATGTTTTATGAGTTTTCAAACTTCTTCCTAGCTAACTTCGTCCACTTGAATGACTATATGTCGATTTATCAAAATTAGGTCAAATTTCAATTACAAGTAAATTGTACATTGTGTTGAAAATTTTGCGATTTTTTTTGGAGGTAACCATTGGAGGGTCATTTAATAAATCACAAACCTCCACCGAGAATTTTGGCAATGGGTTCAACTTCTTGCTAAGATTTTTCATCTTGACAACTTAACGAAATTTGTTCAAACTTGAGCTACCAGTAAGCACAATAGCTTGCTCTTGAATTTTTGGAGTTAGATGGGTGGATCTTCTTTTAATAAACAATGCCTTCGGTCTGATTTTCCAACTATTAGTAAAAGCATTATCTATTTTCTGAGTGATGACGAGATTGTTCCTTTTCGTAAATAAAGTCTAAAGAATATGGATCTGAATGCCACAACCCAAGCTTTCAGACATATATAGTGGACCGACATGTTGTGTACTACTTATGTGATTCCCATGTTTCATGATTTTTCAAACATCATCCTAGATAACTCTGCCCACTTGAATGGCTTTATGTCGATTTATCAAAATTAGGTCAAATTTTAACTATGAGTAAATTTTAGGTTGCATTGAAAATTTTGCGGATTTTCTTGAATGTTACCATTAGGGGGACATTTAATATATCACAAACCACACCATCGAGTGTTTTGACAACAGGTTCAACTTGTTGCTAAGATTATTCATCTTAATAACTTAAAGAAATTAGGTCAAACTTGCGCAACAAGTAAGCATGATAGATTGCTCTTGAATTAATTATCTTTTCGAAGGTAGATGGGAGCCTTGTTTACGGATATAGAAGACCATGCATGTTTTACTTGCGATTCTTAGGTTCTATGAGTTTTCAAGGTTTTGTAGCTAAATTAACCCACTTAAATTACACTACTCCCTCCGATTCAAATTAATTTTTGCCAAATTCCGGATAAGGTCAACATTTTCCAAAAGGTAGGACCCACATAGCATGGTCATATTGCTCTATGCAATAGAGAGGAGAGAGGGGAAGTGATTTTTGTATTCTCGATGGGCAACCCACAAGCTTGAGGTAACTTTATTTTCTCCACAATGTACTACTATACTGACTTAAGATGTGCTTTTTTTACGCATTGTGGATACCCTAAGGAAAAAAAGCAAATAATGGGCCCACTTGGCAGTGTAGAACTCCTATGCAGAAGTTAGCGTCTTCAGTTTAGTGGGTCCCGAGAATCATCTCGTTTATACACTGTCAAAAAGGTGGAGCTTTTACTCGTAGTACAATATTTATTTTTCTTAGACATATGATCACCTCTGTCCACGCTATGTATATGCAGAGAGAATAAAACGTAGGCAGTGGAAGAGGACAACATCAAAGAGAGAAGAGGAGTTGAAGGAGGTTCGACGTCAGAGCAAAGTGTATGATGGGTTCCTGACATGAGGTACTCCTGTCGCCTTACAGTGTACACTTTTCTAGTAGAAAATTTCAGGACCTATGCATGCAAAAGAATGTGTTGTTTCTCCCTCCTTCGCTACCTCTCATCTCTCCCCACCCCTCCCTTCACGCACCGACATAGCTGATCTCTCCCACGTCCATAGCATGGCAATGCGCACACGTGCCTTGGTACGACGACTTTGTTTCTTCCTTTTTTGAGAGGGCGGCTCTGTTTCTCTGTCGTGTACGGCAACCGTGTTGGTGTGGTGTAGAAGGAGTAGTACATAGGAAGGAAACCACTTTGGTCCTTGGTGGCAAAAAGATTCAAACTTTTCCAAATTTTCACTTTCTTCCCAAACATCAGGAGGGAAAGGTTATTCAAAAGACCGACCATTCGCAGTAGTACTTCTTAGCTTATCTTTTTCGTAAAAAAAACTATATAGTGTACTAATAACTTTGAACATTGACTGTTGGATCAAGACTGTCAAATCCAAACATTGCTAACCGTTGGATCTTCTTTTCCATTCTTAGCATCTAAAAAATTATATTGATAATCTTTAGCACAATGAACGCGAGTATGTGCAAACCTCAAAACACACTTCATTGCTTAGTTTCAGGGACCTTTTGCCAAATGCATGGACTTGGATGTAATTTTCATTTTTTACAAGGTCCTTGATGTAACTTGTACTTCCATTGACTGTTTTAACTGAAGCACCTCGCTCCTACGGGACCTACCACAGTTAGAAGAAAATGCAACCCTCCCAATTATCACACCAAGTGGACCACGGTTTCTTATATAATTCCATTTTTCAAGCTTCCTAAATAACTTCGCACACTTCACTGACTTCTTGCCGATTTAACGAAATAAGGTCAAACTTGAGCTACAAGTAAGCGCGGTAGATTGATCTTGAAGTAAATGTATTTTCGAAGGTAGATGGTGATGGGGATATGTCGAATGGGGTATGCCAAGCATGATGTTTCCTACTAGATCAAGCTCCCAGAGAGTGGGCATGTAGGACGGCGACTGGATCGCGACTCAAGAAGGGACCTAGCGACTAGAAGATGGAGGCCCAGAAGCGTAGCTAATCCTAGTCGGATTAGGTCAAGTCCTCAGAGTCCCTAATTGACTTGGTTGTATATATGTAAACCTTAGCTAGGTACCCATATCTAAACCTCCCTAGTGTACTCTCTATACTCACGTTCCATCATACACCCCATCGATTCGTTGCCTAGCCACCAAGCTTGCCACCATTGTAACCACTCGATAATACAATCTTGCAGGAGTAGGTCTTTACCCTTCAGGGGGGCGAACCTAGGTAAACCCTTGTGTCTTCACCGTCATACCGCTACACAGATGGCTGGCCGCCCTTGCCCTTCATCCTACTACTCGCTGCCCATCATAGCATCTTCCGTGGCCATTCCCACGATAATGTCACGCACCATGGGGCCTGGCCGGTCACCCATGAGTTCTACGGCTAAACCCTACTTGACAATCAACCGGTCGATCGCCACCGGCCGCATGATCACATGCGGAGAGATCCTCTAGATCTTGCTCAACAGCTACGTTCCGGTGTCGCCCGATCATGCACAGCGCCATAATGCTAGTCGGCACCATCAACCTCTTCGTCAGCTTCACGGATGTTGTCATCTCTGAGGATACGGTGATCATCGGCGAGTTTCTCCCACGCGATCGACTCTCGGAGAGCCAGATTCACACCATCCACCGCATCGCCTCCGAGTACGACTTGGCCAACAACAACGTGGTCGAAACTGACGTGGCCATGGACAACACGACCGTCCACAACGACGCTGACTTGGAGACCCCTACCTCAGTCACCGGATCCATCATCATCGCGTCACCCGAAGGCTCCATCACTCGAGTCTCCAACCCTATGGATTTCGAGGATTCCTCCATCCTCGAGATCTTTGACTCCGACTCCGGGTCGGAGAACTCTGGCGATCTCCATGCCAGATCCAGTGGCTTCATCGTGACCTACATGGCGGGCAGCACGAGCACCCCGTCGGACCCTTTCTCCATGCAAATGCTGCCAACCACGACGGTGACAGAGGTCAAGGATGCTCGCCTGGCCTAGAGGAAGCAACGCGCAAGGAGCATGTAGAGCGCGAAAAATTTCACCTCGAGCAAGCAATGGCGCAGGAGCTATCACTTTACCACCAGCGTCGCATCAGGACGTGCCTGGACCCCAACGTTCAGGGTCATGCCCTAAACTTCGACGAGGACAACGAACCCACGTGCACGGCCGATCGCGCGATTTGTGAGAACACGCCGCCTGGCGGCAGCAATCATCCACCACTAGGAGCACCAACGAGTGGGGCTCACCCGCCACCACCCGGCCGCACGCCTCCTCCCGACTAGCCAAGAGTCCTCATCTCTCCGCAGGAATTCGACACGAATGGCCTCCCGCTGTATTCCACCCCGATGGACATTGTCATCGCGGGGCAGGCCGCGGTCGCCAACCTCAACATCACGGGAGAAGGAGCCCTACAAGTCAAGTACGCCTAGGCCCTACTCGCTAGGGCCCTCGAGCAGCAAGCCGCGGGAGCCGACTCGCGAGGACAAATGTATTCCCATTCATCCGGAAGAAGGGCGACTTCGAGCGGCCGCCCAACGGTCGCCAACACTCTCAACTGCATGCCATATGAGCACGTGCAGCCTCAACCACGGGCCGGGCATCCAGTTCTCTCCACCAATGACCCTCGACCGGCAAACAACACGGTCGCCGCCAATGGACAACCGATCGACGCGCAGACACACGTCATCAACAAGCAGACCTGGCGCGCACGCCATCCCATTGACCTAAGGCACACCCTCACCAACCGCGACGACTACGAGCCAAAGGGCTCCCTCAGTCAAGTCTGCCCCTAGTGCTTCGGGCCCATGATCCGAGGCGAAAAATATCCTGCCAATTTCAATGCGCCAAAGGAGATCGAAAAGAATTACCCCATGTATGACCTAGCTATGTGGCTAGACACATACCTCATGGAGATGGGAATCTCCATCCACACAGACCTCCTCGCCACTCGTTACCTCCCCTTGATGATGGATGGAGCGACACGACAGTGGATCAACACTATCCCCCAAACAACATCTACTCATTGGAGGACATGCGCGAGGCCTTTGTCAGGCATTTCCAGGGCTCCTACACCCGCGCCACCACCATTGAAGACCTGGAGCGATGCATCCAGGGACCGCGCGAGTCGACCCGCCACTGGGTCCAATGATGGCAGGACCTGTGGCTCAATGCCTTCGGCATCCACCCGGACACGATGATCCACTGATTCAATAACTCGTGCCAGTATGAATCCCTGGTCAACAAGATCAAGAGGGTCTACCGAACGCTCGAAAACATCCCTGACCTCCTCGAGATCGCCAAGCGCTACCCGGAGGACGACCCGAACCAAGAAACCAATGTCGAGTTGGGCGGAAACCGACGCATAAGCAACCATGACAACAAAAGACAACGTGAATTGTGCTACATCAACACTCGCCTCACAGGCAAGCGTCGCGGTGAAGGGCGAGTTGAATTCGTCGCCAACGCCGGCTACGCGCCACGCGAGCCGAAGAACTTCCGCCGCGATAGAGGAAACTACCATGACAGCGGAAACTACCGCGCGAGACCAAAATTCGACCTCGTAGCTCTGCTGAACCAGCCATGTGTCTATCACAGCATGTAGGGGAAGCCCGCCACTCACACCACCACCGACTTCCACTCTCTAAAGGAGATCGAGAAGTCAAGGTGAGCAAGGGAAGACCCCAACAACAACCCGCCAAGGGACCACGAAAATGCCAGTACCTTTGGCAACAACATCGGCTCGTTGCACACCTTCACCGGGCTCGGCACCAAGCGAGAAAAGAAGGTCCTCTCCCACACAGTCGCCGTCAACATGGTGTCCCAGGACGAAGTTCCCCGGTTCCTCAACTAGTCCGAGTAGTGCATCACGTGGAGCCGCTAGGACCACTCGCCACAGATCGAGTACCCCGGGCGAGTGGCCCTGGTAGTCAAGCCCAAAGTGGCTGACTATTGGCTCCCCAAGACATTGATGGACAGCGGGAGCTCCAGCAACATCATATACCTTGATACGTTCAGGAGGCTGCAGGTCCCGTAGTCGATGGTCGAATCGACCCTCACCACCTTCCACATCATCGTCCCCGGTCGGAAGGCGTACCAGATCGTCAAGGTAATGCTGCCAGTCACCTTTGGCACACTCTCTAACTTCCACACCGAGCGGATTGTCTTCGAGCTGGTGAAATTTCATAGCCCCTACCATTGTGTCCTTGGGTGACAAGCATCCGCCAAATTCATGGCAGCACCACATTACGCTTACAACATGATGAAGCTCCCAGGACCATGCGGCGACCCCGATATGGCCGTGGAGTGCGCGAAAAAAGGCATCGAACTCGCGAAAGTCGTTATCGCCGTGGAAACCAACCACGCCGACGAGGACGACCCCACAATCCTGAAGTAGCCCAATGCAGAGGACGCCGTGTCGACAGCGTTCGAAGCCGCCATGCACACCCGCACCATCGAGTTGATCTCGGGCGACTCCAACCAGACAGTCACAATCGGGATAGGCATGATCCCCACAGAGGAAATCATGCTCATCGATTTTCTCCATGAGGATCGCGAAATCTTCACATGGAAACCATCTTACATGACAGATGTCTCGAGGGAACTCGCTGAGCACAAGCTTAATGCTAACCCCAAAGCGCGACATGTCAAGCAGTCGCTATGGCCCTTCAATGAAGAGCGCCGCTGAGCAATCTCCGAAGATGTGTATTGTCTACTCGCTGCAGGCTTCATCCGGCCCATAAAGTACTCCAAGTGGCTGGTAAACTCAGTCTTGGTCAGGAAGAAAAACAAGGCCTGGAGAATGTGTATCGACTACACCAACCTCAACAACGCCTGCCAAAGGAGTAGTTCGTCCTACCACACATCGACTAGATCATCGATTCAACCGCGGGGTCAGAGTCGATGTGCTTACTTGACACGTACTCTAGTTACAACTAGATCAAGATGGTGGTCAAGGACGAGGATAAGACGGTGTTCATCACGCCATTCAGCACCTACCGCTACATCGCCATGATGTTTGGCCTCAAAAATGCCGGCGTGACCTACCAGCGGTGCATACAGGACTGTCTCGCGAGCCAAATTGGACGCAAAATTCACTTCTACATCGACGACGTGGTGGTCAAGTCCAATCGCCAGAGAGACCTACTCGCCAACCTGGTCGAAACCTTCGAAAATCTTCAGAGGTACAAGATGAAGCTCAACCCAGACAACTCCTGGGGTACGTAGTCTGCAAACGAGGCATCGAGGCGAACCCCACTAAGATAGACACAATCGCACGACTCGGGAAACCCGAGTGCCTCTGCGACGTCCATAAGCTGGCTGGTCAAGTCATGGCTCTCATTCGCTTCATCCCTCGGCTAGGCGAGAAGGCAATGCCGCTCTACCGCCTTATGTGCAAGAACCCCACATTCCAATGGGACAAAGAGGCGGACTATGCGCTAAAAGGGCTCAAAGAAGTGCTACTCGTCGCACCCCTACTCGCCGCACCCGTCGACAAGGATCCGATGATCATCTACGTCACAGCCTCCATGCGATTCATCAGCGCTGTGACATCGTCGATTGACCAAAAGAGGGAAAGGAGAGCCCCGTACAGCGCTTGGTGTACTACATCAGCGAGGTCCTCACGGAATCACAACAGCGCTACCCGCAATACTAAAAATTCGTATACGCCGTCTTCCGAGCCCAGTGGTGGCTCCCACTCTACTTCTAGGTCCTCACGGACTCACGGTTGTCTCCTTCGCGCCATTGCAGGACATCATCTGCAACCGCGAGGCGACCGAGCGAGTCTCCAAGTGGGTAGTCGAAATCGGTGTCCACAACATCAAGTATGAGCCACGCAAGGCGATCAAGTTGCAGACCCAAGCAGACTTCTTCGCCGACTAGGGAAAGGCGCAACAACCAGCGAAGCTGCCATACCTCCACTAATGGTCGCTCCACTTCGACGTGTCCAAGAACTTGGACAGCGCAGGGGCCAAGGTCATACTCACCTCCCCCAAAGGCGACCAGCTCCACTACATGCTACACCTCGACTTCAAGCCCTATTCCTACAACATGGCTGAATACGAGGCCCTCCTGCACAGCATGTGGATTCCAAGGATATGAACGTCAATCGCCTACAGTGCTACGACGACTCTAAATTCATCGCCGTACAAGTCGCTGGTACCTGCGAGGCCATCTGACCCACCATGGAAGCATACCGACAAGCGGTAGACTAGCTGGGGGCCACTTTGCCGACTACTCCGTCGAGTGGATCGACAGGCGCAAGAACGAGCAGGCCGATGCCCTCTCCCGCATCGGATCGGCTTGACAAACTCCACCCGCAGGCGTCTTCCTAGACACCATCCACAAACCTTCGGTCTCTCCGTCGAAGGAGATTGACGTCGGGATACTGCTACAACCAGTGCCCGCACTGGTCGCCATGGTCTCAGATCCAACTGACTGGATCGCGCCATACCTCGCCTACCTCGAGAGAAGAATGCTGCCTTCTGACGAAATGGAGGAATCCATGATAGTGCAATGCTACAAATCCTTTGTCATCATAAACGGCGAGCTCTATAAGCACAACATGACCGACATGTTCCAACACTGCGTCCAATTAGGGGAAGGACACAAGATCCTCCAGGGCATCCACGCCGGCGACTGCGGCCATCATGCCGGCGCCCGTTCTCTAGTCACCAAGGCCATGCGAGATGGCTTCTACTGGCTCACCGCGCATGGAGACGCCATCGTCATCATCCAATGCTACGTTGGGTGCCAGAAGTACGCCAACCAGATGCACATTCATGTCTCGGTGCTCAAGAAAATCCCCATCACCTGTCCATTTGTCATGTGCGGCATGGACATGGTAGGCCCCTTCAAAAAGACTCCTTCTGGCTACACCCACCTCTTGGTCATAGTCGACAAATTCTCCAAGTGGGTCAAAGCCAAGACAGTCCGTAAGTGCGACGGGAAGATCGCCGCCAAATTCCTCCCCGAGCTCATCTGCCTCTACGGATTCCCGCACAACATAATCACGGACAATGGTATCAACTTCGCAAAGGGCACCATAGCTGAATTCTGTGAGGAGCACAACATATGGCTCGACCTCACCTCAGTCAACCACCCAGAGTCATACGTCCAGGAAGAATGCGCCAATCAAAGCATCCTCCATGGCCTCAAGCCGCGACTACAAGTTCCCCTAGAGCAAACTCTGGGATGCTAGGTCGAAGAGCTCCCCTCCATCATATGGGGAATCCGCACCTTCATCAACCGGTCAACAGGATTTATGCCCTTCTTCATGGTGTACCGCGCCGAGGCCGTCATGCCAACTGACTTGGAACACGACTCACCTTGGGTCGTCAACTACGTGTAGGCTGACAACGAGCTCGTAAGCCAAGACGGTGTCGACCAGCTCGATGAATCACGCGACCTAGATCACTCCCGCACCGCCATCTACCAGCAGGGACTCTGCTGCTACCACAGCCACAGAGTCCGGACTCATCCATGACAAGAAGGGCATGCACAAGCTCTCTCCCCCATGGGAGGACCATTCGCCATATGGCGAGTCCTCGGCCACGACGCCTACTACCTCATCGACATATGAGGTGACGGTCAACTCGATGTCAAGCGGCCGTGGAATGTAAACCTCCTTTGGAAGTTCTACTCCTAGAACTCCAACTTGTACTCCCCCTGCCATGCAATACAATAAACTTGACTCGCACATATTGTGCCTACTCGCCAAACTCTTTTGTCAATCGCACTCGTAATTTTAGCAACACGCTACCCACGGAAGTCAACCCTTGGCAGAGCGACCGGCACAGCTAATTAGTGCGGCACAAGGGCACCGAAAGTATTCGGGCCTTGTGTCATACACAAAAACACCAACCCGGAGCCACCATTGGATTCGCCCTGCTCGACTGGCTCATCGGGCCAAGACAACCATACAGGCTTCATACAGCGACCGGTCCTCCACATCCTCGCGTACAGAGACTCGAACGGTTAAGTACCACCCACAGGGACTTGCCCAAGTCCAAACCCACGCGGCTCGGGAACACACCAAGTATGAGAGCGTATCTTGGACTCGCCACGCGACTGGCTTTCCTGGCCAGGTCGAGAGACGTGTTACAAACAATGCACCATGTCCTCACCTACATTGGGCATGCGACTAGAATGTCTAATTACCATTCTCGGGGACTCGCCTAACCGACCCCTCCAGCGTCCGGGGAAACAACCAAGTATTGAGCACCCCTTGGGGTCGCCAAGCGACTGGATCCATGACCCACAGCGAAACCGA
This sequence comes from Avena sativa, assembly GCA_916181665.1. NCBI lineage: Eukaryota > Viridiplantae > Streptophyta > Magnoliopsida > Poales > Poaceae > Avena > Avena sativa. Next base: position 256,770,748 of record OV702297.1, read on the forward strand.
CTCTGACTAAACTAACCGTCTAACATAAGGAAACTTGCACACATCTGAGGTAAACCCCATTAAAGGGCAGACGCGCTCGAGGACTCGCTCAATAAACAAAAATCACAAAATAACACACAACAACTAACGATTTTCATCCCATTAGCAACAAAATATATTGTTCGCAATCAAGGATTCATACTTAGATCCAGTCGCTACTACTAATACCTCATAAACATATCTATAAATTTTGATGTTACATGCTTGTTTAGTATCCACTTTGCTTTGCTTTGTCTACACTTTGAGGTATTTTTATATGTTTTCCGGGACTAATCTATTAACAAGATGCCACAGTGCCAGTTGCCTTTTTTCTGCTGTTTTTGGTTCCAGAAAAGAAAGAAAATAAATATTTTCAGAATTGTACGGGATGAAAGCCAAAGTCAATATTTCACCGAGGAGAACACGGAGCCAGAAGACTAGACAGAGGAGGGCCACGAGGGGCCCACACCCCCTGGTCGTGCGGCCAGGCCTGACTCGTGCCTGGGGGGTCCGGCCGCCTCGGGCACCCCCTCGGTCTCCCCCTTCACCTATAAGAAGCCCCTGATATGAAAACCCTAAGTACCCGATCAGATCTCCATGAAACAGTCTGTAGGCGCCGCCACCATCGCCCCTAGATCGTGGGGGATCTTAAGCTGTTCCCGGCACCCTGCCGAAGGGGAGAGATCATCCCGGAGGCCTTCTTCATCACCATTCCAGCCTCCGGTATGATGAGCGAGTAGTTCCACCTTGGACTATGGGTCCATACAGTAGCTAGATGGTTGTTTCTCTTCCTTTGTGCTACCATGTTTAGATCTTGTGAGCTCCGTTCATGATCAAGATCATCTATTTGGAATCATGCATGTTGTGTTTGCGGGGATCTAATGGATATTGAGATTACTATGTCAGGTTGATTAATGATTTTATCTTGTTGATTCTATATTGTCTGTTTTGTTTGAGATCTTGTATGATATCTGTTTCTAATAGCTATCTTGGCCAAGTAGATGCTAGTGACTCCAAGAGGGAGTATTTATGCTCGATAGTGGGTTCATTCCTCTATTGAATCAGGGGAAGTGACATAAATCTCTAAGGTTGTAGATGTGTTGTTGCTACTAGGGAGAAAACAACAATCTCTTGTTCATGGAAAAATTGTATTGTTTACTTTACACACATTGCTTAAAGCAGTTATCTGTTTCTTGCAACTTAATACTAGAGGGGGTTTAGATGATAATATGAAGGTGGATTACTAGTCATAGATGCAGTTGGATGGCGGTATATGTATATTGTTGTAATGCCCAATCAAATCTCATAGGATCATGAATGTCTAGTATTGCATTGTTATTCCTTGCTCTGTCATGTCAATTGCCCCGCTGTAATTTGTTTACCCAGCATGGTATGTTATTTATCTTAAGGAGAACACCTCTAGTGAACTGTGGACCCCAGTCCAATCTTTACCATTGATACATCTTCCACTATTACTGTTTACTTTCTGCAAGCCACCATTACCTTCCACACCATACGTTTAATCCTTTGTTTTCAGCAAAGCGGTGAGATTTACAACCTCACTATTCGCTGGGGCAGTGTCTTGAGTTTGTGTTGTTTAGGTTTCCAAGTTGTTAGCAACACCGTTGAGTCATTTCCTTCCTCCTAATGGTTCGATAACCTTGGTTTATTATTGTGGGAAAACTTATTGTTGTACTCATCGTACCTTGCTCTTTGGGTTTCTTGACAAAGCTCTACATTGATCTGAGCTGCATCAAGGCATTTTCTGGCGCTGTTGCTGGGGAGGTTAAGGACGGCTTCACAAGGGGAGTCCTTTACAACCTTTCTCTTTACTTTGTTTTGTATTTTCTTTTGCCTTGTTTTGCTTGCTTCTTTTTATAAAAAAATCCAAAAAATTAGTTTCCTTTGGTTTGCTTTTTGTTATAAAAAACACAAAAAAATAGTTCCCACTCTAATTGCTGCTGTTGTTGGCTTGCTCCACCTTTGCAAAAATGAACTCTGCTAAGAACACTAAGTTGTGTGACTTCACTAGCACAAAAAACAATGATTTCCTGAGTACGCCTATTGCTCCACCTGTCCTGATGCTACCTTTTATGAAATTAAGCCTGCTTTGTTGAATCTTGTGATGAAAGAGCAATTTTCTGGTGCTAGTTCTGATGATGCTGCTTCCCACCTCAATAACTTCGTTGAACTTTGTGAGATGCAATAGTATAAGGATGTATATGGAGATATTAGTAAGCTCAAATTGTTTCCTTTCTCCTTGAGAGGGGAAGCTAAAGAATGGTTGCTATCCTTGCCTAGAAATAGTATCCATTGTTGGATTAAGTGCAAATATGCTTTTATTGGAAAATACTATCCTCCTGCTAAGATTATATCTATGAGAAGTGAAATAATGAAATTTAAACAACTTGATAATGAACATGTTCCTCAAGCTTGGAAAGAATGAAATCTTTGGTAAAGAATTTTCCCACTCATGGAATGACTGCTTGGATGATTATCCATACTTTTTATGCAGGGTTAAACTTCTCTTCAAGAAATCTATTGGATTCTGCTGTTGTAGGTACCTCTATGACCATTACTTTGGGTGTTGCAACAAAGGTCCTTGATAATTTGATGGTAAACTATTCTGAATGGCACACTGAGAGAGCTCCACATGGTAACAAGGTAAATTCTGTTGAAGAAACCTCCTCGTTGAGTAATAAAATTGATGTTATCATGGCTATGCTTGTTAATGGAAAAGCTCATATTGATCCAAATAATGTTCCCTCAGCCTCTTTGGTTTCTCAACAAGAGCAAGTTGATGTGAACTTCGTTAGAAATAATATTTTTGGCGACAATGCTTATGGTGATAATAACTATAGGCCCTATCCTCCTAATAATGGAAATACTTATCATGGTAGATCTGGAATGCCTAGTGAAGATAGGATTCAAGAAGTTGAAAGATCCACTAAAACCTTTATGAAAATGCAATATGAGCAGAACAAAATTTCACTAAAACTATGGAAGAACAATCTGCTATTTTGAAAAATATTATTCATCAACTTGAGAATTTGAATAGGGAAATTCCTAGTTTACAGTCCAAAATTTTGACTACTGAGAAAAATATTTCATCTTTGTCCGAAGCATAGTCCTCTTTGATTAATAAAATGGTTGCTAAACCTGAAACCTTGTAAAGTACTTTTGCTGCTAATCATGCCATACAAGTTACTATTGATGAAAATGTTAGACTGTTAGCTAAACTACATGCTTAGCGGGAAAGAGAAGCTGAAATTGCTAGAAACAATAGTGTTTGTACTATTACCACCACCAATAAGGATGCTACTAAACCACAAGAATCATTATGTTCCTACAAAATCTTGCTAGAGGTCCTAATGCTAGTGATATGAATGTGGCTTTCACGAAACACATTACAGATGCTCTCATTAAAATTAAGGAAGAAAAATTGAAACACAAAGCTTCTATTCCTAGGAAAGTAGAAGATAGTTGGGAACCCATCATTGATATTCAAGTGAATGACTTTGATCTCAAAGCTTCATGTGACCTTGGTTCTAGTGTCTCTATTATGCCTAGAAATATTTATGAAATGCTTGACATGCCACCTTTGGAAGATTGCTATTTGGATGTCCCACTTGATGATAATTATAAAAAGAAACTCATGGGAAGTGTTAATTATATTCTTATTATGGTTAACAATGCCTATGTCCCTGTTGATTTCTATGTTTTGGATGTTGAATACAATGCTTCTTGTCCTATGACTTTGGGAAGACCTTTTCTTAAAACTGTTGGTACCATCATTGATATGAAAGAAGGCACCATTAAATATCAATTTCCATTCAAGAAAGGTATTAAACACTTCCCTATGAGGAGAGATAAGTTACCTTTTTCTCCTCATTTTAAAGCAAAATTTGATGTTAATGCTTCTTCATTTGAAAATACTTGATTCTTGCTTCTTGTGCCTAACTTAAAGGCGTTAAAGAAAAGTACTTCTTGAGAGATAATCCAATAGTTTTCTTGAGGTTTGGAAGTTATTACTTTTGTAATAACCTCTCCTTATACTTTTTATTTGATGTTTTTGCCAAGAATAACCTCTAATGAGAGGGAAGTAAGATTTGGGGAGTTGTTGTCTCAAAACAGATTTTTGTGCTCCACTGTAAAAATTCTTGAACAATATCTGTATGTCGGATTGAGATGTAATTTTCTGAATAAATCGCCCAGGTTGTTAGCTAACTTTCGTTAGTTCAACACTTTTTTATTTGAGCAACAAAAGTTCTTCGAAAAATCGGTTTCTACCTGCTGGTCTGTTTTGATAGATTTCTGCCATTATTTGCATTTGCCTCTTTATCGATTTCTTTTTGGGTTCTCTTTGGTAAATTGAGCTTTTTGAGGGAATTTCTATAGTAGCTTATGTCTTTAATGAAAGTTTTTCAGTTTTTAAACTGAACCCAAAGGTCTATTATATTTTGAATGCACTAATGTTGCTAATGAAGATTGTGTGAAGTTTTGTATGAATGAAAATTTTCAGGTGAAAGGGAGAAATGATGTAATGAGACGAAGAATGGACAAAAGCTCAATCTTGGGTATGCCCCCAGTGTCAGTCCAAGAAATATTCAAGAGGTACAAGCGTCAAATCTTGGGGATGCCCAAGTCATCCCCTTCTTCATCAGTAAAAATCTTAGGTCTTTCTAGACACATCGTTTTTATTGTTTAATGCACTGCTGTGTTGTTCTTGGAGCATCTTAGTTTTTGTTTTTTGTTTTTTGTTTGCTTAGTTTTCTTGAATAAAGTAGTTGTACCCCTGCTTTTGCTGTGTTGTTTCAAATAAGTTGATTGGTGTTGGAAAGGAGTAGGAAGTTCTTTCTTTAGTAGTACAAGAAGGAGATTGCTTTGACTGTGACCTAGAATTTATCATGTCATGCTAGATGTTGTTTTGACCTTATTCTTAGTGATTATTGTTGTAGCATGACTTGTTCTAAACAATTAGGATTGCTTAATGTGCCTTGATAGAATCATGTGTTGTTTTAGCATACAAAAGCATAGTATTGTGCTATTCTCCTTTGATGCTTTTTTTGGGTTGACTTGGCACATGATCACACCATGTTATGAATATGAACCAGTCACCTTAGCCTCTATGATCATTTAGTTTTTGACTTGTGGTAACACTTTATGCTTTGATTAGTAATGTTTTATCGCTCTGCATGATTATGGCCATTATTCTCTTAGTTGGTCACTCCCAGTCTTTTGCTAGCCTCTACTTGTATTGAGTAAGCTCTGCTCTTGCATCTAACTCCCAAGAAACCAAGTTATTCCAAAGTGTCCACTATAAATTCCTATGCATGGTGTGTTACACTATTCCAAGTATATTCTTGTTTTATCTATCTTCCAAATTAAACTTGATATGTGAAAGTTATTGATTAAAGCTCTCACAAATTTGATGGCACACTTTATTTTTCTTGCCCCTAATAAACTTGAACCATTATGTCATTTATGTTGTATATGCTTGCACTTATAAGTTGGGATTAGCAGAACTATGCTGTCACGGGGAACGCTTTCAACACTTGTAAATATCTACCCAGTTGATATCATGCTCTTTTGTTTATGGATGTCGTCGGTGTGAAATAAAAGGGGAGCTTGTAAGTCCATGGAGTTATTTGTGTGTGTTAGAGAAACGCTTGGGCCGCTATCCTAAGCCATGCCTAATCATGGTGGAAACTTGTAGCATCACCATAGTGAGCAATCTATGAAGCATTCTTCTTATAAAAAGAGAGATAGAAAAATCATATTGAGAAAAATATAAAAAAAGATGAGAAAAGAGGAAAGAGAGAAAAAAGCACCATTTTCCCATGGTAAATAAAAATATTGCTAAGATGCTCATATTCTGCTTACCTTTTCATTTTGATATGGGATAGCTCCTGTATCATTGGGCAAGGGGTACCCCGTTGGCGGTTCTCTATGATACACATATACTTACTATAACAAGAACTTACTGGTAACTAAACTTGAGTAGCATGAGGAGCGGCCCTCATACTCAAGGCACATGAGATTTCCAACTTATACTTTGTCAAGCATATACTCCATATTTTGTTCACTTTAACCTTAATCAGTTCAAGATGCTTATGATAGGGGCAATGAGAGCTGAAAGCTAACAAGTACCATAATTTTTGGAAGCTCTTTATGAAACTTGAAATCCCTGCTTCCCTTTATGAAGGGACTTTCTTCCACTTTTATATTGAGTCTCCACCTTCCATCCTTAGGCACCAATTAAGAGAGCATAGTTGCCATTCTTAGTTCTATGTGCATTGTCCCAAAACTTAATGATTGATTCATATTGTTGATATTGCTTGTTCGTGAACTATTTGTGTCTAGTCACCCTTATGAACTTTTAAGGTGTCCTATGCATTTATGTTCTTCTACTCCATGAGGGACAAGCTGAATTCCACTATGCTTTTATATATGTGAAATAAACATACGTCTTTCAATGCATTGTTATTCATGAATTTTTGTTTGTATCCTTTCATGTTGCAGCATATTTACTTTGTCTTATTGTTAGAACTTCATCTTTCATGCTCATGTTTAGAGTACTTTGATCCCAGCTTTCAATGCTTGCAAATGGTTTGATGTTGATTGTGATGGTTCATGTCACCTCAAAAACTATTATTTTTATCACTTACCTACTCGAGGACGAGCAGGAGTTAAGCTTGGGGATGCTTGATATGTCGTAAACGTATCTATAAGTTTTGATGTTCCATGCTTGTTTAGTATCAACTTTGTTTTGCTTTGTCTACACTTTGAGGTATTTTTATACGTTTTCTCGACTAACCTATGAAAAAGATGACATAGTGCCAGTTGCCTATTTTCTGCTGTTTTTGGTTCCAAAAAAGCCAGAAAAAAAATATTCTCAGAATTGGATGGGACGAAATCCAAAGTCCATATTTCACCCAGGAGAACATGGAGCTAGAAGACGAGACGGAGGAGGGCCATGAGTGGCCCACCTCCCCTGGCCCCATGGCCAGGACTGGCCCGCTCCTGGGTGGGTGCTGCCGCCTCGGGCACCCCCTCGGTCTCCCCCTTCTCCTATAATAAGCCCCTGATACCAAAACCCTAAGTACCCGATCAGATCTCCACCAAACAGTCCTTAGCCGCCGCCACCATCATCCCTAGATCGGGGGGATCTGAAGCTCTTCCCGACACCCTGCCGGAGGGGAGAGATCATCTCGGAGGCCTTCTTCATCACCATGCCACCCTCCGGTATGATGAGTGAGTAGTTCCACCTTGGACTATGGGTCCATACAGTAGCTAGATGGTTGTTTCTCCTCCTTTGTGCTACCATGTTTAGATCTTGTGAGCTCCGTTCATGATCAAGATTATCTATTTATAATCATGCATGTTAGATTGATTAATGATTCTATCTTGTTGATTCTATCATGTCTGTGTTGTTTGAGATCTTGCATGCTCTCCGTTTCTAGTAGCTATCTTGGCCAAGTAGATGCTAGTGACTCCAAGAGGGAGTATTTATGCTCAATAGTGGGTTCATGCCTCTATTGAATCTGGGGAAGTGACAGAAATCTCTAAGGTTGTAGATATGTTGTTGCTACTAGGGAGAAAACAACAATCTCTTGTTCATGGAACAATTGTATTGTTTACTTTACACATATGGCTTAAAGTAGTTATCTAGTTCTTGCAACTTAATACTAGAGGGGGTTCAGATGATAACATGAAGGTGGATTACTAGTCATAGAAGCAGTTGGATGGCGTTCTATGTATATTGTTGTAATGCCGAATCAAATGTCATAGGATCATGAATGTCTAGTATTGCATTGATATGCCTTGCTCTGTCCTATCAATTGCCCCGCTATAATCTGTTTACCCAGCATGTTATGTTACTTATCTTAAGGAGAACACCTCTAGTGAACTGTGGACCTCAGTCCAATCTTTACCATTGATACATCTTCCACTATTACTGTTTACTTTCTGCAAGCCCCCATTACCTTCCACACCATACGTTTAATCCTATGTTTTTAGCAAACCGGTGAGATTGACAACCTCACAGTTTGTTGGGGCAAAGTCTTTAGTTAGTGTTGTGTAGGTTTCTAAGTTGTTAGCAACACCTTTGAGTCATTTCCTTCCTCCTACAGGTTCGATAACCTTGGTTTCTTACTGAGGGAAAAAATATTGATGTACTCATCATACCTTCCTCTTGGGGTTTCCCAACGAAGCTCTACAGTGATATGAGCCGCATCAAGGACGCGCTGCCACCATCCCTGACCTGGATGAAGGGTTCCCACGGGTACCCTGGGTAGGTCGTCAAGCTCTTCAACATGGCCAGCCGAAAGGGCTGCTCTGACTTCAGGTCGCGATGCTACGGCCCGGGATCATTCGCCGCCACCACCATCTCCTGGTACGGTAGTAAGTCGCCCATCGTGAACACCCGCTCGGTGTAAGGAGCAGCCTTGCTGCCAACTTCAGCACCTCCGATATCTCCACCATGCTAGTCACCGAGGGATACCTGCTGGTGACGTCGTCGAGGTAGAAATCGTCGGGGAAGTGCGCGATCCCAAGAATCAGTGCAGTCGCGACCCCGCGGCGAAAGACCGACCGTGCCATCCAGTCAACCATGGTCGACGCCTCCTCGAGGTAGAGCCACACCTCTGTCAACCCGCTCGGGATCAATTCAGTGGGCCAGATCCCTTGGAGAATGGCCCGAATGTACGCTGCCGAGAGGGTGGCCGAGTCCACCAACATGGTCACGCACCTCTTGGCATCGTATGTCTGTACCTCAGGATCTCCTTCGCATATCGCCCTGCAACAATACAAAGTCAAGATCACAAGGGAGTGCACCCTCAGCCTCACCCGCTCAGGGACTCGCCGGCATAGCTACTCGCCCACTCGGGGACTTGCCCACCACTACAAAAGAATACATCAAAGAAACGCTTACCAAGAAGTGGACAACATTGCTCCGTGGAGAAGTCCTGCAGCACTATCAACTGGTCTTGTAGACCAGCAACCAATGCATCGGAGACCTTCCGCTCACCCTCCGCTGCGACGACAGCAGCCTTGGCCCTCTCCTCGGATGAAGTCGCCTCCGCCTTCGTGGTCTCTATATCCTTCGCCAACGTGGTGATCCGCTCTTCCGTGACGGCCAACATCGACTTCGCAGTTTCCATCTCAGAGGCTGGAACATAACCCTCGTGGGCCTTGGAGATCGCGGCGGGGCGGTCCTCTACAAAAGGAGAATCGCAATAAGAATTCCGCAAAACAAGACCAAAAACCCCCCAAAGCTCGAATACTCACCCACAGTCGCCTACAGCTGCTGGTTAAGCTCCTGCGCAGCCCGCAGGTTGCGCTCCAGGCGCTCCTTCGTGGCTTGCCACTCCGACGACTCCCATTGGAGGCCCTGCGAACGGAAAGTAAACGTAAGCCACCAACAAAAGATTCTAAGTGCCTAGCCACTGAAATTCAGCGACTAGCCACTCGAGGACTGGACCAGCAAAAGTTCTAACTGCCTAGACGCTGAAATTCGGCGAGTAGCCACTCGAGGACTGGACAACAAATGTTCTAAGTGCCTAGCCGCTGAAAGTAAGTGTCTAGTCACTCGGGGAATGGACAATAAAAATATAAAAGAATCTAGGCGCTAAAATTCAGCAACTAGATCCTCGGGGACTGGACATACCTAGATAGCCGCACCAAGCATGTTGTGGAGCTCGATTGCGTCCACCGACGGCAATAGAAATGACGTCCGCCCACGTCGCTGCCCAGCATCTCCATCTACAACCTCAGGCACCTGAGGCGACTGCATCCCTGTCACCTCAACGGAAGCCTTAGGTAAGAAGAGATGGAATGTCGCAGCCACCATTGCCGGGGTGCTAGTCGTAGGCGCCGACACCCCAGCCAGCGCGCCTGACTCGCCCAGCTGCGAGCCTGCTACCTCAGCAGCCTCCAAAGGAGTAGCGGCTCCAGTCGGCGCCTCGCCCGACACGTCGACTAGTCCTTCAGCAGCTACGATGGAGTTGTCCTCCTTCGTCTTCTTCGCAGCTTTGACTCGTGCCTCGATCACATCACCCTTCCTCTTCTTGGAAGGGTCGACCTCCTCTTCGGTGGTGACTGGTGGCACCATGGCCACATAAGGGTGACCAATATTCTTCATGCTAGTTCTGCAAACGGCGTGATCAACACTCTGACTAGCGACCCAGAAAACTACCCCGAATGACTCGGTGCAAACTTACTTGGCGACCGGAATGAAGCATAGACCGGTGCGGATGTGCGCAGGCTTCTCCATCTCCAGGCCTAGCTTGCGCGTGAGTCCTGTCTCAAACATGCTTGCGGCCCATGAAACCGTGGGCTTCTTTGATGACGCACCCGCGGCCACATGCACCTCTGGCCCAGGCAACACGGGCGCCCTCTCCGACGGTGATGACCTCAACTCCATGGCCGGGGCAACCCCTAGCCCTGGGATCGCCGAGAATGGTGGTGGGATCACCGCAAGCAGAATATCGCCCTCCACCACAGCCTCGACTCCCGATCCCTTCGCCCCTAGAATCTTTGTTAAAGCCCCGGCCTCTGCGTCATTAGCCTCATCATCCGACTCAAAAATGGCCGCCGACCTGGGAGGCGATGCCGCCTTAGGCACCTTCTTCTTTGTGGGCGACTTCGCTCGCATAGTCTTCCTCGGCATGGCCCGCGCCGCGAGCTATACTCCTTCACATTGCCCTCCTCCTCATCGCTCTCCTCGAGGCTTCGACTCGCCTCGAGCTCGCGCTACTTCTGCCCGCGGGTCTTTCAAGCCGCAGGTGCGGAGACCTCCACCACATCATCCTTGTCTTCGAAGGACTTGTTTGCATCCTCTTTGAACTCCCCGTAGGATTCTTCATCTACGGGAGGGAGCCAATTCTCCAAGACCTAAAATAATTGACAGACACAAAGGAAACAATAGAAAACCACGACTCCAACATTGCGACTACAAAGTCAAGAGAGGAACTTACTATTGGTGAATGGCACTTCCCTGTGGCGGCATTCGGAGCACGCCCGGCCTTCGAGTCGGTGTACTCAGCCTCTATGATCTTCTTCAGCACGGCGATGTAATCGTCGGCATTCCAAGTCACCGAGCATGACCTCGTCCCGTCATCCCTGCAAGTGTACTTGTGCATCCAGTGGGCTCGAATCGCCAATGGCACCAGTCACCGCCCAAGCCAGCAATTGTAAAGGTTGATGGTTTCCATACACTCCTTCTTGAGCGTCTGAATATACGTCAGCATCTCATCCACGGCCATCCTCTTGTGGTTGGGAATCTTGTTCGTCATCAGCCGGTGCGACTCACTCCTTTTAGCGGTGTAAGTTGGGAGCGACACCTCGCCCTCCGATGTCAACTCGCTCACATAAAACCAATACTTCTTTCACTCGCTGGCGGATTTCTTCGGGAGCATCAGATCTAGAAAAGGAGGCCTTAGTCTTCTGTTGGAAGGTGAGGCTGCCCGCTACCAGAATCGGGCCGCCTGACCCTCGCGGCTAACGTGGCCGTGGAACAGGTCCAGCCACAGGTGTAAATAGGGGCGACACCCTAGATAGCACTCGCAGAATGCCATGAAAATTGTGAGCTAATCGATGCTATGCCGCCCCAGATCTGAGGGCTTGATCGCGTAATACATGCTGAATCGCCGAAAGAAGACCAACATGGGGAATCCGACCCCCCCTTTCTAGGTGGCTCGAGAAGCAAATAAATTATCCAGGGCGAGCATTGGGCTCCATCTCCCTAGTCGCAGGGATCCGCCATTTCCCCTTACAGAGGATTCCCGCCTCCTGGAAGGAATTCAGCAAGGCCACAGTGCACTTGGACTTGCCCCATAGGTCGGTTGGAGGTGCCATCGACAAAGATCTAGACTCACTCGCTCTAGAAATTTTGGATCAGAAGGAGGAAGAAGACTGAGAATGCGCGGGGTCAGAGAAATGCAAGGAAGAATCGCTTCTTTCCCTGTCACTCTCCTTATATAGGGGGGCGCTTCCCGCCAATCTCAGAGAAGCCATTACCTTGCAGTAATTATGCCATATTACCGTTGGATTATCCAATGGCTAGTTTGACTAAGATGACGGTCCAACTTCGTTCACTTGACCATTACTTGAATTGGGCCCATAAGTTTGCCCATTATATATTCAGGCCATGTACTATTTCAGCCCGCTGTTATTATGGCCTTCTACTGTTTCGGTCTGATCAGCATCTGGCCTTCTACTGTTCTGGCCTGCTGAGTATCCTTCCTTCTACTATTTCAACCTGCTGTGAATCTGGCTTTTTATTGTTACCGGTCTGCTGCGTATCTAGCCATTTATTGTTTAGGCCTACTACGAATCTGGTATTTCATTGTTCTGGTCTGCTGTCTATCTGTCCATTTATTTTTCGAGCCTACTGACAATCTAGCCATTTACTATTCTGGCCTGCTGACAATCTAGGCTTTTACTGTTACGGCCTACTGACAATCTAGCCTTTTACTCTTCTGTCCTATGGTGAATCTAGCCTATTACTGCTCTGGCCTACTATAAATTTGGCCATTTACTGTTCCGGCCTGCTACAAATCTGGATGTTTATTGTTCCGGCCTGCTAAAAATCAAGCCTTTTATCGTTCTAGCATGTTGTGATTCTGGCCTTTTACTATTCCGGCATGCTTACTATCTAGCCTTTTACTATTCCAGCCTTCTAACTATCTAGACTTTTATGGTTTTGGCATGCTGACTATCTAGCCTTTTAGTGTTTGAGTCTATTAGTATTCTTGCATGATACTGTTCCAGCCCATCGGGGTTTTGGCCCCGTACTGATCAGGCATGTCACTATTCCGGCCTTTAAATGTTACGGCCACTACTGTTCATATTTACTTACATGCGTCATCTCACTGATCGTTCTGTTCCAGCCTGTTACTGTTTTGGCCTTTTATGGAACCACCGAGTTATTTTTTAGAACAACACACGAATGCCAAGACGCCAATAGATACACATGCGAAAATATAAACTATTTATTACAATAATAAAAGTTTATTACAACACATCATTAAACAAGATCTGCATTCTAAAAATTACAAAGTGTTGGTATCCTCAATAAGAGATCAGTACATGGAAATTTGCTTCAATATATCATATGTCCTATTCTTCAACATTTCAGCTACAGATCTAAGAGCAGCTATATCCTTTTTTCTGCAAGAAACACAGTCTTCGTAAATTTATCACCTGCAGGAGATGTTCTAGATGGACTGGTAATTAAGTTGTTTGCTTCAGAAATACAATGGGAGGATGGATGAGAAGAGGGATCACAACTTTGAGTCCTGCATTCTGAGGACTCATGCTTCATTTTAATTGTAGCATTACAATAAGGCGAAAGGTGTTAAAACAAAGAACAAGGGGAAAAGTAGTATTATATAAATTAGAGATCATTTAAGAGCAAGCTTACTAGACGTGGCTAAGAAATTTACTAGGCTTGCATCTAAGAAAATAAAATCTACTCCACCGTTTACACAAGATAGGGGACCCACTTATCTAAGTAGAAAGAAACAATAAAGGAATGGGTCTTGTACTAGACCAGGGTACACAAAGACTTGCTACACTCACCCTCACAAGTGAAAAAGACTCTCAAACGCTACACGTGTTGGACATCCACTATGTATGAATAAACCACACCATAAAGCAAAAAGTGCAACTTAAGAACTATTATGCATAAGCTTTAAGTAAGTATGAACTTACAATAGTTCGTACAGGCTCATAGTTTCTCCTACTCAAGCGGGTGCGACTCCTGGTCAATCTGCTAGTAGTATCTGAATTAGCAGCTGGAACTCTGGTCCTTATACTCCATTGTCCTTTCTCTGCATTAATTCATAACATTTAAAACTGATTTAATTAGTTTGGAAGGATGAAAGCACTTGAAAAACACCAAAAATATAGCATTAAAAATGACTAGATGTATGATTCAAACTATCTAGCTAGTTTGGAAGGATGAAAGCAGTTGAAAAAACCAAAAAGATAACATTAAAAATGACTAGATGGACATTTTTTGAATTAAGAATTCGTAGATAGAAACACAACAAAATATGAATGGAAATGTCATGGAAGGTTTTTAGGTAGAATGACTTAATAACATAATATGCATACATGCAATATAACTATTAAGATGAAAAGAAACTGGCATAAGTAACACACTGAAACCTCGGACTCCAGCCTTTCTTACCATCAGATTGTTAGTGTTGGATCCTTTCTGAGTTTTTCCAATGACCCATTCGAGCACTCGAAAATAATAGCATCTACGAGTTAATGTTGCAGGAATACACTAATAGTGTGAGAATGTAAGAAAGGAAATAATAGCAACAACTTATGATGTGGACAAGAACTACCATATGTGGCCACAAAGAAAATGGCCATAACATCCAGGATATTGAACAACATTCTAATGCTTTTGTAGCTTACGAGTACCAAAAAATAGCAACGGGTAAGAGAAACTATCAGTGTTTGGAGAGGGTGGGTGGGACGCACAAGAGGGTGGCGATGGTGTTGGCTGGGCATTTCGAGGTGGATCCGGTGAGTTGGGCGGTGAAGATGTTCCCCAGTGGAAGAGAGCGCCGGTGAGTAAAGATATCCGATGTGTAAGAGAGCATCGAGAGTGAAGATGCTCTCATGTAGAAGAGAGCACCGGCAGTGAAGGAGCTCCAGTATAGAAGAGAGGGATGGCGCTGAAGCGACTAGAGGAAGGTGGAGATCGGGAGGGGGTGGGCGGCGAAGAGGTGACAGGAGGATATAGGTGGGATGACACAAATTTACCACCTATACCCCTCTATTATTGTAGTACTACTTTAGTCCTTGTTTCCAGGACAGGGATAGAAGAGGAATTTTGCATCGAAAATAATGGGGCTGGAATTTTGAGTAGATGTGCGAGATGTTTCGGCGATGTGTGGAAATTTTTAGGTTGAAACTTCCAACATACATTACTCCGACGCAGCCGCTCCTCACGTCCTGGCCTTGTTTGGACCGACACAACAGCGACAACATGCTTACCAGCATCTAAATGAGTTTCCACACATTTGCTAGAACTGATAAGAATTATATTTTGAAAGCTTTCAAACAATATGACCAAGGTCATGGCCATATCTCTGCCATAGTTTATGACAATGTATCTATATTTGGTAGATTGGTGTATCTTGTCATTTCAAGCAATGTTTACAAAAGTAGATTCCTGATTTCATTGATATATAATGCCCTGCTTGGTCAGGGTCATTTAGGTGTTTACACTACAAGAAATCTGGTGACACATGACCCTCCATATTGGTCACTAGAAGGTCATAGTTTTTAATTTGTGACCTTTTTGTGACCAAATACAGAAGGTCAAAAGCTAAGCTTCACTAGTTAAACACCACGACTTTTTCTCTAAATTGGTCATAGATATCTATGAACAATATAGATGGTCATGGATTCTATGACCAACTGTATTGGTCATAGACTATCTACCCTGTCCACGTAGGATCCTACGTGGCCCATCCTACGTGGCAAATTTGTGACCAATTCGAAAGGTCGTGGATCATATTTAGCCCACTCCAGATAGGTGTTTTAGATGGGCCAAGCCCAACAATTCAGCATATTTTCATGATTATATATGTCAACTCTGGTCCACTAAATGGGCCAAGTCCAATAGTTTAGCCTTTTTAATTTCTTAGACTTTCCACTTTATTGCTGGCCTTGGGATTTTAGCAATTCATTTCCTTTTGGACCTTGGCCCTTTAGCAATTCATTTTCCTTTTTGCTCTTGGTCTTTTAGAAATTCATTTAATTTTGGGTCATTTGTCCTTTTACAGTTAAATTTCATGCTATTTTCAAATTTTTGTTTCCCAAATATGCCCCATATTTGTTTTGGGTCATGGCCTTTTTGCAGCCCAACTAGTTCTGAATATCAACATAAATTTCAGCCCAGTTTGGAAATGTTCGGCCCAAGGCATCATAGCCAAACTACCAAATACGACCTAGGATAGATAGACAACAAATAAAATAATCAACCAACAATAACAAGGATACATAGAAATACAAAAATATAGCAAACATATTTTCAAGTAACAAACATACTTGATCCATCAAGTTACAAACAGATAGCAAACAGGTTCAGGTTCACAAACAGACTTGCTCCATCAATTCGGGTTCACAAGTTCACAGCCATGCATCAATCATAGTTCACAAAGATACAGAAAGAATAGTTCCCAGAACTAGTCCAGCAACATAGCTAGTTCCTAGAACTACTAGTTCCCAGATTCTTTACCAACATAGCTGCATCAACAGTTCCCAGATCCTTTACCACCAAGTAGTGCCATCAAGTGAGCATACCTCACGTCATTTTCTTCTGTCTTTTTGCACAACAGCTCGAACTCTCTGTCGCATGCAACTTGTGAAGCTTCAGAGTCCTCTGACCTCTTCTTGAGAATGGCCACTTCCTCTCGAGATCTATCTAGCTTTTCTTCTAAGTCATATACATGTGCAGCTAAAGTAGCATTGGATTTGCCGGCCTTGTTTGTAGATGACTTGAGCCCAACGGTGGTCAAGAAAGTACTTGAATTGCAATCTGCCGAAGCAAGCACTACAGCAACAACCTCAACATCATACTTGGGTTGCTCACCGTCTTCTAGAGGTGCATCCTTCATATTTTCCATCTAGACCTGGTATATGGAGAATTGCACATTATTGGCAGAATAGATTTTTAGGACTCCAACAATCATCTAAAGCACAAGTGAACAACTACAGAACCGGCAGTACTATTGAATAACAATCGGAGAAAGAAACAAGTCACATGATCATTCACAGATTTACTTACAATAGCCTCCTTCACTTGCTCCAAAAAGCCGTTTTTCTTGCTGTTGTGTGTGCTTTTAAACAGATCAATGGCAGTCAGCTCTTCACCCTGGCGTTCCTCCCTTTGAAATTTTATTCAACAAGAATCAGAATCAAAGCAAAAGCTTTCGAGACAATAGTGATGTGGGCGTAAATAAAATCAAGTCTTACGGTGGCAAATATAGGCGCGATGTACGACCTTGAACCAGTTTTCTGCTACAACTTGACCTTTTCTTGGTTGGCCTTGTTAGACTCACAAGTTTTCTGCAAAAAAAGACTATAATCACTAGCACAAGAAACAACACCTAGCCAGCTACCACAATAAACAACAACCAGCATAGCCAATACATGTAGAAAAAACCATGGGCACAAACACAACAATACCTTGTGTCTTGGGGTAGACCACAAATCAGACCTTGCCATTCATCATCCGACAGGCCTTTAAGAGGAGACTTGATGCAAACTTGATTTGCTAGTACGTCATCAAAGAATAGCTTCTTGATTTTGTGGCGTCTGTTCTTTGATGCCTTCTGCAGCATATCAGTGCATGCACTCTTAATGATCTCCGAGTTGGTGTCCATCACAAAGTTCGCCTGCCAAGAGAACAAACAAGGGAAGTACATGGTTAACAGTGAAATGGCAGGTGTTACAGTGAGAAAGAAATGCACCTAGCTATGAGAGAATTAACTTACATCAACTTTCCCAATGAAGTTCTCCATGAGGTTCTCGTCCTTTTTGTAGTCCTTGAAATGTGGCAGCACCGGAGTATGGGTTCTTGCGTTAAGTCCATAATGAGAGGCAAGATTTGCAGCCTGCACAGGATCCTGTGGACGCTTCATCCCTTCGGAAATGTGTATTTTCACCTTGGTACCCAGCGCCTTGGTTACACCTGGCCACAGTGATTATCTCTAAAAATGAAATCAACATCATTAATAAGAAGTACAAATGAAATAATGGTTCATAGATGCATTGCTTCCAATTAAGAAATGAAATAGAAAAAATAGAGGTGACGAGATTGCCTTGATCACACATTGCCTGCTCGGGTTCTTCACGTTCTTCGGGTTCTTCAAAAATGATAGCTGAGCGGAGTCACTGATCCATGATGACAAGGGTGAGGTCCATGTAGGCAGATCTTGCTTCATCCATGGAGACAAGCACTATATACTTTCTTTTTGTACGCTTGGCCATGGTGATTATCTCTGAAAATGAAATTAACCACATTAATAACAAGTACAAATCAAGGGATGGTTCTATCAAATAGGCAGGCATACGTGCATTGCTTACATTTAGGAAATTAACTAGTAAAAGAGAAGCAGTATATAAACTTGCCTTGGTCATGCTTCTCAAGTTCTTTAGCTTCATTAGAAATGGCAGCAGAGTCGAAACACTGATTCCTGGCCACAAGGCTGAGGTCCATACAAATAAAACTTCCTTGATCAATGGACTGAAACCCATCATCAAGGCGTGGTGAGCTCTGCACACGAGTCTCCTTTCCTTTCTGCCTCGTCCCTCTAGCATGAGTAGGTACATCATCTTCCAAAATGCTCTTTGATGCTCCTGGAGCTACCACGAACACCCTACCCGGAGCCATTGCACTTTATGCTTCTAGTCTCTTCATAGGCTTCTTCACAACACTCTTCTTCCTCCTAGAAAACGCGTGGGCCTTGTATGAACAGCAAATAGAATGGCATTGGATCACAAGTAAAAATATTGTGTGAGAACATAATGTAAGGAAAACAAGAAATCACAAAAGCAAACAAAGTAACCCCCCTGCAAACTAAGTTAAAGTTTACGCCTTGACATTCTTATCCACAACATTGTCATTGACCTCATCTTTATCAATGACTTCATCATCTCGAGGATTATTCTAAGATTTCGCCATGTGATATCTTAGATGCTGAGGCCGCACTGGTAATTCCACTAACTGCTGGACCATCACTCGAATTTCTAATCATCGAGACTAGTGCATTGATGCCAAGTGACTAGAATATGCGGTTGTTCCGCACAATTGTTTTAGCCCTAAGCTTCTAAATTTAAGTGAGCGGCGCTTCTTGACATGGATAGAAAAAACATACTATTAGATGTATGGTTGAAATGCATTGACAAGCATTACAACTCAAACAGCTATAAGTATGCTATCAGTTTATATTTCTATTTACTCCTAGTAGACTAACAGGACAATCAGAATATAACAGGGTTATTCATATTATTTCAATGCACATCAACTACCAGATTGAAAACAAAACATGGGTACAAATTCTTGTCATGCTTCATACAAACACATAAACCCAGAGACACATTCATAAATAAAACTAACAGTGTAAGTGCAAGTTCCATACCAACCAACTGTGTCTTCTTAGTCATCCTTGTCATGGATGATATCGGTGTTGTTGGATCCTTGCTAATTAGTTTGATGATGTCCAATTGAACTAATATCTCACAAAAAAGAGTGGACAAGAGTTATATACACCATAGATAACTAAGAATCAGCATGGTCAATACACATTATTCAAATTTTTCTATTGTTGCTTATGCCTTTCCTCATTGGGCAGTAATAACTAAACAAATAATCTAGCATGTAATGTTATATGGATACTGCTAGGTTACAGCAGTAACTATTGTTTCTTATCCCAAACCAATAATAGCAGAATAAATAATTTAGGATGTCATTAGCAAGCAAGCAAGTAACTATAATGTAGGAAACATCTCCAGTTGTTACAGCAAGAAAGCAAGCAACTATAGTACTACTACTTTCATGAGAAGTAACTTCAAGCAATCAAGCAAGCAACTATAGTACTACTACTGTCATGTTATAGCAATCAAGCAACTATAGTACTACTAATTTCATATTATAGCAAGCAAGTAAATATACAACTACTATTGTTTCTTATGCCAAAGCAAGCAAGCAAACAACAAGCAAGCAGCATGAGCAGTAACTTTACAACTATGTTACAGCTACCAAGTAACTATACTACTACTATTGTAGCTTATGCCAAAGCAAGCAAACAAGCAAGCAGCAAGCAGCAAGCAAGCAATAGTTGCAATATACCCTGTTCAGCTGTTCAGTACTGTTATGTTGGCGAGCTCCGGTTTGATTTTTTCTTGCTCCAATTCACCTCTCTTCTTTCTATCCTTTTCCAACAAAAATAAATGTATGAAAGCTCTGTTTCAGGATACACTCTAGCTCCACGTATATCAGCAATAGAATACAATAGCATGTTCCTTTAAAAAAGTCTAATAGTATGAACTCTAGTCTTGTTCCTTTTAGAAAATTGACTCCTAAATCCCATGAGAATGAAACCCACTAAATCCCCTGGCAATGAAACCCTAATGGCATGAACAATAGGCATGGTAAGAAACCCTAACCTGAACCCTAGGCATGGCAAGAAACCCTAACCCGAACCCTAGGCATGGCAAGAAACCCTAACCCAAACCCTAGTCATGGCAAGAAACCCTAACCCTAGGCATGGAACAAAATCCTAACGGCATAACCCTAGTCATGACACGACATAGAATAGGAGGATATGAGGAGAACAGCAGATGAACTTGCCTGAACAGATCGGTGGCAGTCGTAGGTGCAGCTACCCACCTGTGGCCATCGTTGGCGTGCACGTGGCCATCGTCTTCCTAAGCGCACACATGGTCATCGTCTTCCTGAGCGCACGCGTGGTCGTTTCCTTTGCGAGCGCACGTCTGTTCGTTTTCTTTGCGAGCGCACACTTAGTCGGCGTATTCTTGGGTGGGGGTGGATGGGGAATGGAGAAGGAGGGGGAGGGGAATGGAGAAGTGGGGGTCGAATGGATGGGGATCTGAGGGATTTGGGTGGATGGCCATCTCCTCGTGTGGTTTGTCGGAATTTCCCTTCTCTTTTTCTCTTTTGGTGAGCGTGTTTGTCATTGTGTTCTCGAGGCGGGAGTTCATGCGGGAGTTTCCAATGGGAAGTTTTTGGTGAAGTGGAGGAAAATTTGGTGAAGTTGGAAAATTTTGGGCATTTGGAAGCTCCTTTCATTTTATGTGCCCTAGTATTAGGAGTACAAAAAAAAAATTTTGAGAGAAAGTACAAATAAAATGTTCTGAAGTGGCATCGGCTCATTTTTATAAAATATTAGACCACATTTTATGTAAAATTGAACAATCGTTTGCAACTACAATCTTCCTAGGCACTTCTCATGAAGTAGACAAGTTTCCGCCGATTTGGCTATAGCTTTGCCAAATTTGAACTAGAGGCGTGCTTTGTATATTTCTCATGAGTTTTCCTAAAAATCATTTTTACAGTTAGGGCATGTTATTCAAGTTGTGACAAGATCCAAACCGGTTTCACCGAAATGGTGAGTTCCCCCTTAACAATTAAGTTTCTATATTCGTTTTTAGGTGATAGCGCATGTCTATGATGGGGGTGAAACATGGGTACTAGGTTTTGGACATTTCAGCATTCCACCGCAATTTAATACACATTCTAGGGTCCATATCAAGATTTGGAGGTATTCCGATGCTCCGAGCTTCTTCTAACGAAACCCTGATTTGTGGGCCCCAGATCGTCTACCCCCTAGATGTTCTTCTCTGACAGGGGTAGCCTGGTGGATTTTCCTCTTGGTTTGTGCTTGGTTGGGTCATAGGATAATTCCAAACCATGTTTGGGCACAACTTGTGACAATATCCAACCCAGTTTCACCGAAATGGGGAGTTCCCGACCCCCTAATAATGAAATTTTGAGAACATCTTCGTTTTTAGGTGACATCGCATGTCTGAGAAGGGGTCACACTTGGAATCAGTTTTTGGACATTTCAACATTCCACCACACTTTAATACACATTCTAGGGTCCATTGCAAGGTTTTGGAGGTATTCCTATGCCCCGAAGAGCTTCTTCCAACGAAACCCTAATCCGTGGGCCTAGATCGTCTACCCCCTAGATGTTCTTCTGACAGGGGTAGCCCGGTGGACTTTTTTATTGGCTCGTACTTGGTTGGGTCATAGGATAATTCCAAACCATGTTTGGGAACATGTTGTGACAAGATCCAATGCGGTTTCACCGAAACAGGGAGTTCCCGGCCCCCTAACAATTAAATTCTAGAACACCTTCGTTTTTAGGTACTAGTGCATGTCTGCGAAGAGGGTGACACTTGTGAACCAGGTTCTGGACATTTTCAACATTCCACCACACTTTAATACACATTCTAGGGTCCATTGCAAGGGATTGTATGTATTCCGATGCTCCGAAATGATTCCTCCTACGAAACCCTGATCTATGGGCCCTGGATCGTCTACCCCTAGATGTTCTTATGAAAGGGGTAGACAGGTGGATTTTTCTATTGGTTTGTTCTTGGTTGAGTTATAGGATAATTCCAAACCATGTTTGGGCACAATTTGTTACAAGATCCAAACCGTTTTCACTGAAACGGGGAGTTCCCCTCTAATAATTAAATTCTAGAACATCTTCGTTTTTAGGTGATAGCACATGTCTGCGAAGAGGGTGACACTTTGGTACCAGGTTATGGACAATTCAGAATTCCACCACACTCTAATACACATTCTAGGGGTCCATTGCATGATTTGGAGGTAATTCGATGACCCGAAGTGCTTCTTCCTAGAAAACCCTGATCCGTGGGCCCAGATCGTCAACCTCTTAGATGTTTTTCTGACAGAGGTAACCCAGTGGACTTTTCTATTCGTTTGTGCTTGGTTGGGTCATATTATAAATCCAAACCATGTTTGGGCACAAGTTGTGACAAGAACCAACCCGGTTTCAGCGAAGCAAGGACTTCCCGCCCCCCTAACAGTTAAAATCCCAGGATCTTCGTTTTTAGGTGATAGCGCATGTCTATGAAGGGGGTGACACTTGGGTACCAGGTTTTGGACAGTTGAGCATTCCACCACACTTTCATACACATGCTAGGGTCCATTGCAAGGGTTTGTAGGTATTCCGATGCTCCAAAGCGATTCCTCCTATGAAACCCTGATCTCTTGGCCCCAGATTGTCTACCCCTAGATGTTCTTATGAAAGGGGTATAACGATGGATTTTTCTCTTGTTTTGTGCTTGGTTGGGTTATAGGATAATTCCAAACCATGTTTGGGCACAAGGTGCGACAAGATCCAACCCGGTTTCACCAAAACGGGGAGTTCCCCTTTAACAATTAAATTCGAGAACATCTTCGTTTTTAGGTGATAGCGCATGTCTGCGAAGAGGGTGCCACTTGGGTACCAGGTTTTGGAAAAGTCATCTTTCCACCACACTCTAATACACATTCTAGGGGTCCATTTCAAGGTTTAGAGGTAATTCGATGCCCTGAAGCGCTTATTCCTACAAAACCCTAATCCATGGGCCCAGATCGTCAACACCCTAGATGTTCTTCTGACAGAGGTAGCCTAGTGGACTTTTCTATTTGTTTGTGCTTGGTTGGGTCATATTGATAAATCCAACCATGTTTGTGCACAAGTTGTGACAATAACCAACACGGTTTCACCGAAACAAGGACTTCCCAGCCCCCCTAACATTTAAATTCTAGGATCTTCATGTTTAGGTGATAGCGCATGTCTACGAAGCGGGTGACACTTGGGTACCAGGTTTTGGACATTTTCGCATTCCACCACACTTTCATACACATTCTAGGGTCCATTGCAAGGGTTTGGAGGTATTCCGATGCTCTGAGGTGCTTCTTCGTATGAAACCCCGATCTGTGGGCCCCAGATCTTCTACCCCCTAGATGTTCTTATGAAAGGGGTACCTCGGTGGATTTTTCTCTTGGTTTGTGCTTGGTTGGGTTATAGGATAATTCCAAACCATGTTTGGCCACAAGGTCTGGCAAGATTCAACCCGGTTTCACCAAACGGGGAGTTCCCAGGCCCCTAATAATTAAATCCCAAAACACCTTCGTTTTTAAGTGACATCGCATGTCTGAGAAGGGGTCACACTTGGGAACTAGGTTTTGGACATTTCAACATTCCACCACACTTTAATACACATGCTAGGGTCCATTGCAAGGTTTAGAGGTATTCTGATGTCCCGAAGAGCTTCTTCCTACAAAACCGATCAGTGGGCCTGGATCGTCTACCCCCTACATGTTCTTATGAAAGGTGTAGCCCGGTGGATTTTCCTCTTTTTTTGTCCTTGGTTGGGTCATAGGATAATTCCAAACCATGTTTGGGCACAAGTTGTGACAAGATCCAAACCAGTTTCACGGAAACGGGGAGTTCCTGGCCCCCTAACAATTATGTTTTAGGATCTTCGGTTTTAGGTTACATCCCATGTCTGCGAAGGGGTCACACTTGGGAACCAGGTTTTGGACATTTCAACATTCCACCACACTTTAATACACATACTAAGGTCCATTGCAAGGTTTGGAGGTAGTCCGATGCCCCGAAGTGCTTCTTCCTACAAAACCCTGATCTGTGGGCCTGGATTGTCTACCCCCCTAGATGTTCTTATGAAAGGGGTAGACCGATGGATTTTTCTCTTGGTTTGTTCTTGCTTGGGTTATAGGATAATTCCAAACCATGTTTGGGCACAAGTTGTGACATGATCCAACCCGGTTTCACCGAAACGGGGAGTTCCCGACCCTTTAACAATGAAGTTTTAGGATCTTCGTTTTTAGGTAATAGCGCATGTCTACGAAGGGGGTGACACTTGGGTACTAGTTTTTGTACATTTCAACATTACACCATACTTTAATACACATTCTAGTGTCCACTTCAAGGGTTTGGAGGTATTCCGATGCTCCGAGGAGCTTCTTCCTATGAAACCCTGATCTACGGGACCCAGATCGTTTACCCCCTAGATGTTCTTATGAAAGGGGTAGCCCGGTGGATTTTTCTCTTGGTTTGTGCTTGGCTGGGTTATAGGATAATTTCAAACCATTTTTGGGCAAAATTTGTGAAAACATACAACCCGGTTTCTCCGAAACGGGGAGTTCCCTGCCCCCTAATAATTAAATTCCAGAACACCTTCCGTTTTAGGTGACATCGCATGTCTGAGAAGGGGTCACACTTGGGAACCAGGTTTTGGACATTTCAACATTCCACCACACTTTAATATACATGCTATGGTCCATTGCAAGGTTTGGAGGTATTCCGATGTTCCGAAGAGCTTCTTCCTACAAAACTAATACGTGGGCCTAGATCGTATACCCCCTAGATGTTCTTATGAAAGGGGTAGGACGGTGGATTTTCCTCTTGTATTGTGCTTGGTTGGGTCATAGGATAATTCCGAACCATGTTTGGGCACATGTTGTGACAAGATCCAACCAGGTTTCACCGAAACGGGGAGTTCCCGGCCCCCTAACAATTAAGTTTGAGGATCTTCGATTTTAGGTGACATCGCATGTCTGCGAAGGGGTCACACTTGGGAACCAGGTTTTGGACATTTCAAAATTCCACCACACTTTAATACACATGCTAGGGTCCATTTCATGGTTTTGAGGTTTATCGATGTCCCAAAGAGCTTCTTCCTACAAAACCCTAATCTGTGGGCCTGGATTGTCTACCCTCCTATATGTTCTGATGAAAGGGGTAGCCCAGTGGATTTTTCTCTTGGTTTTGCTTGGTTGCGTTATAGGATAATTCCAACCATGTTTGGGCACAAGTTGTGACAAGATTATACCCGGTTTCACCGAAACATGGAGTTCTTGGCCCCCTAATTAACTATTAATTTTCAGGATCTTTGTTTTTTAGGTGATAGCGCATGTCTACGAAGGGGGTGACACTTGGGTACCAGGTTTTGGACATTTCAGCATTCCACCACCGCACTTTAATACACATGGTAGGGTCCATTGCAAAGGTTTGTAGGTATTCCGATGCTCCAAAGAGCTTCTTCTAACGAAACCCTTATTTGTTGGCCCCGGATCGTCTACCCCCTAGATGTTCTTCTAACAGGGGTAACCCGGTGGATTTTCCTCTTGGTTTGTTCTTGGTTGGGTAATAGGATAATTCCAAACCATGTTTGGGCACAAGTTGTGACAAGATCCAACAACGTTTCACCGAAACGAGGAGTTCCCGGCCAATTAAATTCCAGGATCATCGTTTTTTCGGTGATAGTGCATGCCTACGAAGCGGGTTGCACTTGGGTACAATGTTTTGGACATTTCAGCATTCCACCACACTTTAATAGCCATACTAGGGTCCTTTGAAAGGGTTTGGAGGTATTCAGATGCTCCGAGGTGCTTCTTCCTATGAAACCCTGATCTATGGGCCCATAATCGTCTACCCCCTAGATGTTCTTATGATAGGGGTAGGCCGGTGGAATTTTCTCTTGGTTTGTGCTTGTTTGGGTTATAATATAATTTCAAACCATGTTTGGGCACAATTTCTGACAAGATCCAACCCGGTTTCACCAAAACTGGGAGTTCTCGACCCCCTAATATTTAAATTTCTAGAACACCTTCGTTTTTAGGTGACAGCGCAAGTCTGCGACGGGTTCACACTTGGGAACCAGGTTTTGGACATTTTAGCTTTCCAACACACTTTAATACACATGCTAGGGTCCATTGCAAGGTTTGTAGGTATTCTAATGCCCCGAAGAGCTTCTTCCTACAAAACCCTGATTTGTAGGCCTAGATCGTCTACCCCCCTAGATGTTCTTATGAAAGGGGTAAACCGGTGGATTTTCCTCTTGGTTTTTGCTTGGTTGGTTCATAGGATAATTCCAAACCATGTTTGGGCACAAGTTGTAACAAGATCCAACCCGGTTTCACCGAAACGACGAGTTCCCGGCTACCTAACAATTAAAATTTAGGATCTAAGTTTTTAGGTGATAGCACCTGTCTATCACATGCTAGGGTCCATTGCAAGGTTTCGAGGTATTCCGATGTGCTCCGAAGAGCTTCTTCTAACGAAACCCTGATTTATGGGCCCATGATCATCTACCCCCTAGATGTTCTTCTAACAGGGGTAGCCCGGTGGATTTTACTCTTGGTTTGTGCTTGGTTGGGTTATAGGATAATTCCAAACCATTTTTGGGCAAAAGTTGTGACAAGATGCAACCCGATTTCACCTAAACGGTGAGTTCTCGGCCCCCTAACAGTTAAGTTTCAGGATCTTCGTTTTTAGGTAACATCTCATGTCTCCGAAGGGGTCACACTTGGGAACCATGTTTTGGACATTTCAAAATTACACCACACTTTAATACACATGCTAGGGTCCATTTCATGGTTTGGAGGTATTCTGATGCCCCGAAGAGCTTCTTCCTACAAAACTCTGATCCATGGGCCTGGATCGTCTACCCCCCTAGATGTTCTTATGAAAGGGGTAGCCCGGTGGATTTTTCTCTTGGTTTTTTCTTTTTTGGGTTATAGGATAATTCCAAACCATTTTTGGGCACAAGTTGTGAAATGATCCAACCCGGTTTCACCAAAACATGGAGTTCCCAGCCCCCTAACAATTAAGTTTCAGGATCTTCGTTTTTACGTAATAGTGCATGTCTACGAAGGGGGTGACTCTTGGGTACTAGGTTTTGGACATTACAGCATTCCACCATACTATAATACACATGCTAGGTCCATTTCAAGGGTTTGGAGGTATCCCGATGCTCTGAGGCGCTTCTTCCTATGAAACCCTGATCTGTGGGCCCTAGATAGTCTACCCCATATATGTTCTTATGAAAGGGGTGGCCCGGTGGATTTTTCTCTTAGTTTGTGCTTGGTTGGGTTATAGGATAATTCCAAATCATGATTGGGCACAATTTGTGACAAGATCTAACCCGGTTTCACCGAAACTAGGAGTTCTTTCCCCCTAATAATTAAATTCTAGAACACCTTTGTTTTTAGGTGACATCCCATGTCTGCGAAGGGGTCACACTTGGGAACCATGTTTTGGACATTTCAACATTCCTCCACACTTTAATACACATGCTAGGGTCTATTGCAAGGTTTGGAGGTATTCCGATGCCCTGAAGAGCTTCTTCCTACAAAACCTGATCTGTGGGCCTGGATCGTCTACCCCCTAGATGTTCTTATGAAAGGAGTAGCCCGGAGGATTTTCCTCTTGGTTTGTCCTTGGTTGGGTCATTGGATAATTCAAAACCATGTTTGGGCACAAGTTGTGACAAGATCCAACCCATTTTCACCAAAACAGGGAGTTCCCGGCTGACTAATTAACAATTGAGTTTCTGGATCTTCGTTTTTTAGGTGATAGCCCATATCTACGAATGGGTGACAATTGGGTACTAGGTTTTGGACATTTCAGCATTCCACCATTGCACTTTAATAGACATGCTAGGATCCATTGCAAAGGTTTGTAGGTATTCCGATGCTCCGAAGAGCTTCTTCTAACGAAACCCAGATTTGTGGGCTCCAGATCATCTACCCCCTAGATGTTCTTCTGACAAGGGTAGCCCAGTGGATTTTCCTCTTGGTTTGTGCTTGGTTGGGTCATAGCATAGTTCTAAACCATGTTTGGGCACAACTTGTGACAATATCTAACCCAGTTTCACCGAAACGAGGAGTTCCCGACCAATTAAATTCTAGGATCTTCGTTTTTTCGGTGATAGTGCATGCCTACGAACCGGGTTACACTTGGGTACCATGTATTGGACATTTCATCATTCCACCACACTTTAATACACATGCTAGGGTAAATTGAAATGGTTTGAAGGCATTCCGATGCTCCGAGGCGCTTCTTCCTATGAAACCCTGATCTGTGGGCCTAAAATCGTCTACCCCCTAGATGTTCTTATGAAAGGGGTAGCCCGGTGGATTTTTCTCCTTGTTTGTGCTTGGTTGGGTTATAGGATAATTGCAAACCATGTTTGGGAACAATTTGTGACAAGATCCAACCCGGTTTCACCGAAACAGGGAGTTCTCTGCCCCCTAATAATTAAATTTCTAGAACGCCTTCGTTTTTAGGTGACATCGCATGTCTGCGAAGGGGTCACACTTAGGAACCAGGTTTTGGACATTCCAGCATTCCACCAGAGTATAATACACATGCTAGGGTCCATTGAAAGGTTTGGAGGCATTCCGATGCCCCGAAGAGCTTCTTCCTACAAAACCATTATCCATGGGCCTGGATCGTCTACCCCCTAGATGTTCTTATGAAAGGGGTAGGCAGGTGATTTTCCTCTTGGTTTGTGCTTTGTTGGATCATAGGATAATTCCAAACCATGTTTGGGCACAAGTTGTGACAAGATCCAACCCGGTTTCCCTGAAACGGGGAGTTCCCGGCCAATTAAACTCCAGGATCTTCTTTTTTCGGTGATAGTGCATGCCTACGAAGCGGGTTACATTTTGGTACCATTTTTTGGACATTTCAGCATTCTACCACACTTTAATACACATGCTAGGGTCCTTTGCAAGGGTTTGGAGGTATTCCGATGCTCCGAGGCGCTCCTTCCTATGAAACCCTGATCTATGGGCCCAGAATCGTCTACCCCCTAGATGTTCTTATGAAAGGGGTAGAGCGGTGTATTTTTCTCTTGGTTTGTGCTTGGTTGGGTTATAGGATAATTGCAAACCATGTTTGGGAACAATTTCTGACAAGATCCAACCAGGTTTCACCGAAACTGGGAGTTCTCGGCCCCCTAAAAATTAAATTTCTAGAACACCTTCGTTTTTTGGTGACATCACATGTCTACGGCAGGGTCACACTTAGGAACCAGGTTTTGGACATTTCAGCATTCCAAAAGACTGTAATACACATTCTAGGGTCCATTGCAAGTTTCGGAGGTATTCCGATGCCCCGAAGAGCTTCTTCCTACAAAACGCTGATTCATGGGCCTGGATCGTCTACCCCCCTGGATGTTCGTATGAAAGGGGTAACCCAATGGATTTTCCTCTTGGTTTGTGGTTGGTTGGGTCATAGGATAATTCCAAACCATGTTTGGGTTCACCAAAACAGCTATTTGCCAACCAATTATATTCCAGGATCTTCCTTTTTTCGGTGATAGTGCATGCCTACAAAGCGGGTTACAGTTGGGTACCAAGTTTTGGACATTTCAGCATTCCACCACAGTTTAATTCACATGCTAGGGTCCATTGCAAGGGTTTGGAGGTATTCTGATGCTCCGAGGCGCTTCTTCCTATGAAACCCTGATCTATGGGCCTAGAATCGTCTACCCCCTAGATGTTCTTATGAAAGGGGTAGCCCGGTGGATTTTTCTCTTGGTTTGTGCTTGGTTGGATTATAGAATAATTGCTAACCATGTTTGGGCACAATTTGTGACAGGATCCAACCCGGTTTCATCGAAACTGGGAGTTATCGACCCCTAATAATTAAATTTCCCTAACACCTTCGTTTTTTGGTGAAATCGCATATCTACGAAGGGGTCACACTTGGGAACCAGGTTTTGGACATTTCAGCATTCCACCACACTTCAATACACATTCTAGGGTACATTGCAAAGTTTCACTAGTAGAAAACAGGCCTTTCGTCTAGGCCATTAGTCTCGGCTGTGGCTGGGGCCAGGACTAATGGCCCGCGCCGGACGGCCCGAGCCACCCCAAACCATAGGTCCCGACCCGTTAGACCCCATTAGTCCCGATTTGAGACTCAAGACGGGACTAAAGGGTCTGGGGCCTATCGCTCGCTGCGAGCACCCCCATTAGTCCTGGTTTGTGTCTCAAACCAGGACTAGTGGTCTGGCCCTATATATATGGCACAACCCCGTCCTCCTATCAACTATTTTTTTCCTGGTGGGAGAGGTGGTGTTGTGCTATTTTTTTCTTGTTCATATGCACTAGAGGTGTTCGGTGAAATGTCCATTAGAGCGATGCGAGTTTAGGTCACACAAGACATACATGATATGAGGTGCCCGAGCCACACTTATGTTTTCTCATCTTTGTTTCCAAGTGTAATAAAAGGATAGAAACTATTTTCTCGTTTAGACCGCGCGGTACTAATTTGAGCATCGTGATTGCGTTTGATATATATATTTGTATGATATAGATGAGCCATCCATGGATGTACGGTGACCGACGCTCTGCCGCTTTCAAAGAAGGCGTGCGTTCTTTTCTACTTGTGGCCGAGGATAACAAGCGGTGCGATGGTTTTATGTGTTGTCCATGTGTTGACTGTAGGAATGAGAAGGCTCACACTTCCGCAAGAGTCATTTAGAGCCACCTGCTTTGGTCTGGTTTTATGTCCGGCTATAATGTTTGGACCAAACACGAAGAAAGAGTGGTTGTGATGGAAGACGGCGCTGAAGAAGAGAACGATGATGACAACTACCGATCTATGTTTCCTAAATAAGCTGATACCGCAATGGAAGACAATGAAGAAGAAGGAGGTGAAGAACGGGAACCAGACCGGCCCGCTGATGATCTTGGTCGGGTCATTTATGATGCAAAGAGAGACTGCGATACAGAAATGGAGAGGTTGCAATTTGAGCAGATGTTATAGGACCACAAAAAATTGTTGTATCTAACTTGTGAAGATGGCCAGAAGAAGCTGGGTAGCACACTGGAATTGCTGAAGTGGAAGGCAGAGACCGGTGTGACTGACTCGGGATTTGAGAAGTTGCTGGTACTCATGAAGAAGTTGCTTCCAAGAAATAACGAATTGCCCACCAGTACATACGAAGCAAAGAACCTCGTCTACCCTCTAGGATTAGATGTGTAGAAGATACATGTGTGCCCTAATGACTGCATCCTCTACCGCGTTGAGAAGTACGAGAATTTGGATAAATGCCCGGTATGCACTGGATTGCGGTATAAGATCAGAAAAGATGACCCTGGTGATGTTGATGGCGAGCTACCTAGGAAGATGGTTCCTTCCAAGGTGATGTGGTATGTTCCTATAATACCACGATTGAAACGTTTGTTCAGAAACAAAGAGCATGCCAAGTTGTTGCGATGGCACATGGAAGAACGTAAGAAAGACGGGATGTTGAAGCACCCCGCTGATGGGAAAAATCGAGAGAGAC
The DNA here is from genome assembly GCA_916181665.1 of Avena sativa. NCBI lineage: Eukaryota > Viridiplantae > Streptophyta > Magnoliopsida > Poales > Poaceae > Avena > Avena sativa. The sequence continues at coordinate 256,802,443 of OV702297.1, forward strand.
TTCCCGGACTTTGCTGGTGACGCAAGAAACTTATGGTTTGGTCTAATTACAGATGGCATGAATCCTTTTGGGGAGCAGAGACGCAGTCACAGCACCTGGCATGTGACTCTATGTATCTAAAACCTTCCTCATTGGTTGTGCATGAAGCAGAAGATCATTATGATGCCAGTGCTCATCCAAGGCCCGAAGCAACCCGGTAACGACATTGATGTGTACCTAAGGCCATTAGTTGATGAACTTTTACAGTTGTGGGCCGAACCAGGTTTACGTGTGTGGGATGAGCACAAACAGGAGCATATTCGACCTACGAGTGTTGCTGTTCGTAACCATCATTGATTGGCCTGCTCTTAGTAACATCTCAGGACAGACGAACAAGGGAATAATGCATGCACACACGATTTAGATGAGACGGAAAGTATATATATGGATAAATATAGGAAGAATGTGTACCCGTACAATCGTCATTTTCTTCCGCCCATACATCCCTTCAGGAAAAAGGGCAAGCATTTCAAGGGCGGGGCAGATCACCGGAAGCAGCCTGCCCCCCGTACTAGTGCTGATGTATTTGGTATGGTCAAGGATTTAAATGTAATATTTTGAAAGGGTCCCGGAGGACAACCTATTCCGAAAGACGCCGACGGACACGCACCCATGTGGAAGAAGAAATCTATATTTTTGGAGCTACCCTATTGGGAAGTCCATGAGGTCCGCTCTGCAATCGACGTGATGCACCTGACGAAGAATCTTTGCGTGAATATTCTAAGCTTCTTGGGCTTGTATGGGAAGTCAAAAGGTACACCGAAAGCACGGGAGGACCAGCAAAGTTATAAAGGACGAGACGGCAAGCATCCAGGGTAGTTTCAAGGGCCTGCCAGCTATGCTCTTACCAAGGAAGACAAGGAAATCTTTTTTGAAGTCCTTTTCAGTATCAAGGTCCCATATGGCTTCTCGTCTAACATAAAGGGAATAGTAAATATGAAAGAGAAAAAATTCCAAAACCTAAAGTCGCATGACTATCACGTGCTTATGACGCAATTGCTTCTGGTTGCATTGAGGGGGATTCTACTAGAAAATGTTCGGCTGGCCATTGTGAAGGTATGTGCATTCCTCAATGCAATTTCTCAGAAGGTAATCGATCTAGAAAGTCTATCAGGGTTACAGATTGATGTGCTCCAATGTAAGGTCAGCTTCTAGTTGTTGTACCCTCCATCTTTCTATAATATTATGACGCACCTCCTAGTTCACCTAGTCGAAGAGATTATAATTCTCGGTCCTGTGTGTCTACACAATATGTTCCCCTTCGAAAGGTTCATGGGAATCTTAAAGAAATATGTTCATAACCATGCTAGGCCAGAAGTAAGCATCTCCAAGGGCTATGGAACAGAGGAGGTCATTGAGTTTTGTGTTGACTTTCTTCCTGGCCTTAAGCCGATTGGTGTTCCTGGATCTCGATATGAGGGGAGGCTGACTGGAAAAGGCACACTAGTAAGGAAAAAATGGTGGTATGGGCATGGATTGTTTCAATAAAGCACACTACACAGTTCTACACAATTCCACCTTGGTGGCTCCTTATATGGAGAAACATAAGATTATTGTATGCTCAGAAAACCCGGGGAAGCCTGACTCCTCGATTAAAGTGGCACACGAGGACACTTTCGGCAGTTGGTTGCAGAAACATCTCATGAATAACAACACTATTGAAGATCAGCTGTACTTGTTGGCACGGTTACCATCTTTGACTATATGTACTTTCCAAGGGTACGAGATAAATGATAATACATTTTACATGATCGCCCAAGATAAAAAGAGCACCAACCAAAACAGTGGTGTCTGCTTTGATGCAAGAGATGACAATGGGAAGAAGGACACATATTATGGGTACATAGAGGAGATATGGAAACTTGAGTATGGACCTACTTTTAAGGTCCCTTTGTTTCGGTGCAAATGGGTCAAGATGACAGGAGTCAGGGTACATGTAGACGAAAAGTATGGCATGACAACAGTGGATCTCAACAATCTTGCATACATGGACGAACCATTCATCCTAGCCAACGATGTCGCTTAGGTTTTCTATGTGAAGGACATGTCTACGAAACCAATAAAAAGAAATCAGCAAAAGAATGCATCGTCCGATGAGCTAAAGTACCACATAGTTCCTTCAGGGAAAAGAAACATCATGGGAGTGGATGACAAGACAGATATGTCAGAAGATTATAATAAGTTTCATGAAATCCCGCCCGTCAAAGTGAAAACTGACCCAAGCCTCCTGTTAAACGATGAAGATTCTCCATGGCTACGGTGTAGAAGAAAATAACAACACTAGATAGGGATGTTGGTGATCTATGTAATATATTAAACCTTTTATGTAATCATATTGTGAATCATATTGTGAGTCAAATATTTTACCAGATCCACATGCATGCAACATTGGTCATCTTGCTCAATCAAATAGGACGACGACACCCAGTGACTAAGCCGTGGGAGGAGAAAACCCAAAGATACGGACCCATCATACGAGCATAGCTCGGGTGAGATCCCTAAAGAATCTGCCAGGTATCGTCGACCATGGTGTCCAACGCAGCCATATAGTGATGGACGTGCTCGTCCTCCTCCCTGACACGACGATGTACCACCTCCTTTGTGGCCGGCTCCCTTCTTTACCCTTCCTGGACCAGGAGACCTCCACCAAAGAAGCTCCGGGTCGACGACATCACCCGGATTCCTCACCAACCTACACGTCCCGGAAGGTAGCACCATCCAGTCCCAGCCTGGCGGAGCCCAGTCTCGGACATGCCCGGCGGAACCGAGTACTCCGTTCCCGCCGAGTCGACTACGAGGATGCAGGATGGGCATCCTAAAGTAGGCGGCAAGGAATGTGTGTATGTGTGGGTGGCCATGACGGTCGCCCTATAAATAGAGGGAAAGGGCGGGCAGGCTGGATCAGGAAGCCTATAAATAGAGGGAAAGGCCTATAACTAGAGGGTTCCTCTTTAGTCCCGGTTGGAGAAACCAACCGCAACTGATGGGATTGCGGCAGGCTAGGCCAGGCATCACAAATGATAGGGGTGAGTGTTGACATTATGTCATGCGGCTTGTACCTTGTCCTGGATGGTGTCACCAACCGGGACTAAAGATGAACCTTTAGTCACGGTTGGAGACACCAACCGGGACAAAACATGAGTGAGCACTAATAATAAGGGTGAGTGTCGACATTATGTCATGAGTGTCAACACTATGACGAGATGCTTGTACTATAAATAGGCATCCTTGTGAGTACAGTACTCCAGCCAGTTTGAGGCATCTCCAAGATGGTCTTCAAGAGCAGGGACACCACTATGGCCAGTTTGAGGGAGATGCAGGACGAGCCTAGTCCTCCGGCATCTCCAATAAACTAGTCATAGAGGCACTCCCTAATATGTGAAATTAGGTTAACTCCCAGGCGTATTGATCTAGTTGGAGAAGTTACAAGCTCCAAGATGGTCTTCAAGAGCAGGGACACCACTACGGCCAGTTTCAGGGAGATGCGTCGAATCCCAGTCCTCCGACATCTCCAAGAAACTTGTCATAGCGGCACTCCCTAATATGTGACCACACGTGTTTGGAGATCAGATCTTCATGGTAAGTACGAATCGGGACAACATCTTCATATTTTGGGAAAGTCGTAGTACGAATCGGAACTAAAGGACCCCCTTTAGTCCCGGTCCAACCACAAAACGGGACTAACACTCAATACATTTATTAGTACTTAAAAACTGAGACTACGAAATCGGGACTAAAGGCCCCCTTTAGTCCTGGTCCAGCCACAAACCGGGACTAACACTCAATACATTTATTAATATTAAAAACCGGGACTAGCTAACACTAAGGACTAAAGCCGCCCCCTTTAGTCATAATCATGCCTAGTCCTATAGTACGCAGCTTCAGGGTCTTCTTCGTCATCGTCACCTGCCACTCCGGGGATCCTCAGCCCATCTATGGCATATACCGGGGGAACATGCCACTATGGCCTTAGATTCACAGCTGGCGGGGGACGGGTATCCTGGAAGACGATGCCGCTACCGCCGAGCGGGGGAGGGGCCTTCTTGTGACTCAGTGGTGGGTGGACTTGTGGGCACCGCAGGCGAGGATGGTCTCCCCCGACGATGTAGCGCATCACGCTGATGATAGTACGGTTCGCCCACCACATATGGCGGCCGGCTTAGTTTTGGTTCACTGGGGGCGGGCCATCACCCTCGTACCTGGTGAGCTCCCTTTCATGTCGGTTAGCGAAGAAGGCATTCTAGGTGTCGTAGTTGTCGGGATCCCACTGGGATCCATCCGCTGATCTGGCGTGAGCACGTGGTAGAAGTGGTTCATGATGGCCGCCTGTCGGGCGGAGCCTTGAGACACAGGAGGGATAGGAACCCCTCCAGCGCTCAGCATCCAGCCGACGGGCGGCCGGTTGCCTGGTGGGCAAGGGTAGCCATAGGCGGACAACGCCTCGGTCTCCTCGAGGGTCAGAATGGCCCAGTAGGCGATGTCCATTTCGGTGAGAGAGGAAGGTGTGGATGTGTGCATAACGATGGAACGGTCGGCCTATATATAGATGGAAAGGGTGAGAAAACATAGCGGGAAGAGGTGGGAAATGGCGAGAAATATCTTTAGTCCTGGATGGTGGCTACAATCTGGACTAAAATCTCGGTTCAGAGAAAAGGGTGGGAAAACTTGGCGGGAAGCGGTGGGAAATGGCGAGAAATATCTTTAGTCCCTGTTAATGGATACAACCGGGACTAAAGCTTATTCATAAAATGGATTTGGATTAATTATTCAAATTCAATAACTTTTCATGTTGAAAATTTAGTGAGATTCAAAATTATGCAAAAAATAATAGTTAATGCATTTTTAAATTGTTAATGGCAAAATGGTTAATAATTTGACTATTTAAAATAATTATTTTATAAAAAAGAAAATTGATTTGGATTAATTATTCAAATTCAAGCACTTTTCATGTTGAAAGTTTAGTGAGATTCAAAATTATGCAAAAATAATAGTTGATGCATTTTTAATTTGATAATGGCAAAATGGTTAATAATTTGACTATTTAATTTAATTATTTTATAAAACAGAAAATGGATTTGGATTAATTATTCAAATTCAAGCACTTTTCATGCTGAAAGTTTAATGAGATTCAAAATTATGCAAGAAATAATAGTTAATGCATTTTTAAATTGATAAATGGCAAAATGGTTAATAATTTCACTACTTAAAATAATTATTTTATAAAACACAAAATGGATTTGGATTAATTATTCAAATTTAAGCACTTTTCATGTTGAAAGTTTAGTGAGATTAAAAATTATGCAAAAAAAATAGTTAATGCATTTTTAAATTGATAATGGCAAAATGGTTAATAATGTCACTATTTAAAATAATTATATTATAAAACAGAAAATGGATTTGGATTAATTATTCAAATTTAATCACTTTTCATGTTAAAAGTTTTCTCAAATTCATAAGTATGCAAAAAGTATAATTTAAATGTTTTAAATGATATATTTGAAAATTTGAAAAAAAAAAGCACAGCAGCTGGTTCTGGCCCAGCGCGCTCAAATTTGGGTCTTTAGTCCCGGCCTAGGTACCAGTCAGGACTAAAGGGTCTGCCCAGCGTGCGAAAAATGAAACCCCCCTCTAGTCCTGGTGCGTGGCACCAGCCGGGACTAGAGACCCCCTTTAGTCCCGGCTGGTGCCACGAACCGGGACTAGAGGGGAGGTATAAAATTGGAGGCCAACAGACGACCAGACGCCGTCAGGCTGCCCAACTCCGCCGCCGACGAGCACGTACGCCTCCCTCCACGCCAGCCACGCCCAACTCCGGCACCGACGAGCACGTACGCCCGCGCCTGTGCCGCCTCCGCGCCCCCAACGGTCCACGCGCGCCCTCTCGCCAGCGCCGCACCTCGCCGCAGCACCTCCGGCCTCCGGCCACCGCCTACCGCTAGCGCCAGGTAAGATTAATTTGTTAGTGCTTAATTAGGATTTGTTTAGGTTAATTTGTTTATAGGATTTGTTAGTGCTTAATTAGGATTTGTTTAGGTTAATTTTGTTTATAGGATTTGTTAGTGCTTAATTAGGATTTGTTTAGGTTAATTTTGTTTATAGGATTATTATTTTGTTTAGGATTTGTTTAGGATTTGCTAGTGCTTAATTAGGATTTTTTTAGGTTAATTTTGTGTTAGTGTTTTAATAATAGGGGTGATTATTATTAGTGTAGGATTTTGTTAGTGTTTAGAATGATTTGTTAGTGTAGGATTTTTTTATATAGTGTAGGATTATTATTTTTAGGGTATGAGATATATTAATATTTTTATATAGTGTAACCGGAGTTAGGGTTAGGGTTAGGGTGTTGGTGCTCGGTGGTGACCGGAGTTAGTGTTAGGATGGTGGTTCTCGCGGGAAGCCATAGTCGCCCGCCTCTCCCGCGGCCACTATCACCAGCACCGGCCACCGCCACCGCACCTCCGGGTTTAGGGTTTGGGGTTTATTTGGTATGTTAAAATAAATATTGTGTGCATTTGGCAGGAACTATGGATCCACCTAGTCCAATCCGCAGAGACCTAGATTCAGAACACTTTCTCGAGGATATGATTCACGATGCCGATGAGGGATCTCCCTTGAGGTATCTGAACTCATCCGGTGAGGGAGAGGAGACCAACAGACAAGAGGTAGAAGCCCATGGATGCGTAACGCAAACTGACGAGGTATATATATATATATATATATGATGTCTGATGATCGTCACTAGATGACCTAGTTGTCTATATATTATGTTGACGAATGTTTCTTCTGTTAGGCCTCTACATCGAGCAAGAAAACCAAGCGCGGCCCAGCCAAAAAGTTGGAACTGTTTATGAAATTACAGAGGTCGCAGGAGAGAGCGAACTATTGGAACCAAAAAAAAAACGAATATTTGTACAACAATGCGGAGTTGTTGCTAGATATCTCACTCCGATCACTGTTCGATAGTGGAATAATCCCAAAGAGGCAGAATGGAGTGATGTGTATATCGATGATAGGTTCAAAGAGCAACTATTTACTAACCTCATGGCACATTTCAAGCTGCCAGAATGTGACATTGATGAAAGACGGCTAAAATGAGAAAGAAAGTCAAGCAGTTTGCACTGAAGAAGATGGCCGAACTATTCAAGAACTAGAAGAAATCATTATGGCAAAAGTATCAGAATGACAAGAAAACTCCATTATTTGAAGGCTATCAAGCGAAGCAGCAGCCTTACTGGGATGCATTTGTGGAGTATATGAGGTCAGGTGTTGCAGAGGAAAAGTCCGAAAAAACAAGATAAATGTTGCAGAAGAAATATCAGCATAACATGGGGCCAGGGGGCTACGCGGCTGCCATGCCTAAGTGGGATGGAAAAGAGAAAGAGCTTCATGATAAAGGGATCATTGCAGAACCAATTCGCGAAGAATGGGATCTGAGGGCAAGAAATTGGTTCCTTGCGCATGGGAGTACATATGACGAACTTACAGGGGACCTTGTTTGTAGTGATGGGATAAAGGTACCCAGGAGTGCATGGCTAAAAGTGGTGAAAGATATTAAAGATGGAAAAAAACAGTTTCATCCCGATAGAGAGAAAGACTTGCTGACCTTGGTCCTCGGGAATCACGAACATACATGACGAGTCCGAGGCCTTGACGGGAGTTTCTCGTGGGAGACTAGGTTTCCTAAGGACCAAGGTACCTATAGAAGCCGTGCAAGAGCAAAGCAGCGACAGGAGGAGGAGAAGGCAGAGAAGTTCAACCAGCTGCTAGCAAGAATTGACAAGTAGCAGATCGACGAACTTAGAGGAATAGCGTGCTTGCAAGATCCTCCACTCGATATTATCGCCAACCCACCTCAGCGGAGTAGCAGCGTGGCGGAATCGGAGGTCTCGTCTAACGATGCACCCTATACAGATGGTGGTCCTGTCTACCCCGTGGATGGACTTAAGGAGCAGATAATAAATTGAAGAACGTATCTGTGAAGGTGGTGGTCGGATCTGCTTTCCCTTGTCCGCCTGACGCAGGTTGGCATGGCCGTGAGATTCCACCTGGCTATGCTAAAGTTGGGGTGGATCAAATCATAAAGGAGTGGGATTCAATGGAGCTTGACATCCCTGGACCTGAAGGTGAGAGCACACTCGGAGAAGTACTTGGTGGTATCATTCTATGGGACAAGAACAACATACGGTTTCTAGGCTCGGCCCCAAGGATAACACTACCACCTCCGAGTCGTCGCAGGTCTCCTTCACCTCCATCACCTCCAAGAAGCCCACCCATGATGACTACGACCACAACATCCCGAGTCCATCTCGATCTCTGTCGCAGGCTCAGCAGTCTTCACCGCCTGCTAAGGACAATAAGCAGAAGAATACTGAAGGATGTGACAACCCAAAACAGAAAATGTCGCCCCTCCCAACAATGCCTCATAAGAATATTCCCATCAGAACTTACGATCAAACTGATGCGGAATCTGCAGCGATAGCAAAGGCCAAAGTGGCGGCGCATTTTGAAAAGAAGAAACCCGAGCCCGCTCCGGTATGCACCGAGAAGCAAAAGGCATATGCAATTGATTTTCTGAACACAAAATCGCAATATGAGTTGCACCATAAGACAAATGACTATCTACGCACACTTCAGAAAGAAGTGGTGAAGAGCAAATCAAGCAAATCAAGTGCAAGCGGTAAAAAATCAGCAAGCACAGGTGCAAGCGGGACCAAAACTGTAATCAGTAAAAAATCAGACGTTCCCCTTCTCAGACAACATGCCAAACTAACGATCGCACCCCTCAAGGTGTTTTCAGAAAATGTTCCCCTTCTCGCACAACAGCCACTAGATATGTCAGTAGCTGCGGAGTTGGCGGCCACCATGCAAATTAGTCTTGATGAACTGTTAGGCCCCCAACTTGACCTTCTACCCAAGGCTGCTATAGCCCCTAGATATGTCGCAGGTGAGGATTTGGTCAGCAAAGAGATGCCGAAAGAACTGCCAACACAAATGCGGAATCTCCATCAATGGTACTCGGCGGTCATAAAGCAGGGGAGAATAATGATCGTAGCCAATGTCCCACGTGAGTACTACTTCAGACCCGAAGAGGTCCATATTGAGTTTCCAGAATTGTTCCAGTTATACCATCTTGACACCCTGGACAAATCCATCCTCAGCTGCTATTGTCCGTAAGTTGTTGAATTCATTGTCTACATGTTCAGTTTTTCATTTGTTCAGCTCAGAACATGTAATTATGCAGAATGAAGATCCTGGAATGTAGAAGAAAAAGAATCTATAATATTGGGTTCATTGACCCAGATAAAGTATATATAACCATGCTAATGGATAAACCCGAGGAGACGGAGGAAAACATTCTAAGGTTTTCAATGGACCAAAATTTCTTTGACCACATACTGTTTCCTTACAATTTTAGGTGAGGGTCTTACTCTGTTGTAGACATTCACTTTTGATTAGTCGATGCTAATAAGTGTAACTGATAAGTTACTTATGTATATATAAATGTTTGAAGCTCCACTGGGTTCTCCTAGACATTCAACTTGATAAGCGAAGAATTGATGCCATGGACCCATCAAAGATAAACCTGGAAGATTTCCGCAGCATGCAGGACATGCTCCAGAAGTAAGTTTCGCGCTATATCGGTCTCTTTCGTTGATTTCTTGAGATATCAGGTAATGAATAACTCATTCATTCATTTCCTTCGTCGGGCAGGGTTTGGATCCGGCTCAAGCGCGAGGTTAAGGGTTCCTTTAGTGAGAAGCTGACGTTTAAGGCGGTCTCGGTAAGTAGCACGTGATATGTCCGCGCATCTCTTTACTTCTAGTTTCAATACAATGATGATGCTAAATTATTATTTTGATTGAATTCTATTCTCGTAAAGTGCGCAAGGCAGCCACAGGGGTCGAATATATGTGGATTCTACGTATGCGAGTTCATTCACACGTTTACCACCGAACACAATGATTATAGAGTCGACGTAAGCAATGCATTCATACCATCATATTATTGTCGTCACCTTTTGTTATCATGATTGATATTCATATTGATCTCCTTTTTCTTCTATATAGTTTGAGAGAATGCAGGATCAACTACTACAAGAGAAATGCGTACTAGCAATTGCATAGGAGTTGGCGGGATTTATTTTCAAAGAGATCATAGACGATGCTAGAGAATTTAGTGTGAATAGGCGCTACTGATCTCCATGTAATCGAACACACGTGCTCTAGTCCCGGTATTTTGTGTTCTCCATGTAACTATGTAAATTGTATATATTTGTATGCTTGATATCATAATACAAGTTATCGTATATATGCATGAATGTGTACGATATATGGTGGCGTAGAAATATTCAAAAACTATGTTGAAATGAAATAAGTAAATAAAACAAAAAAAATGAAATCTCTGTCGCGGTAGAGAAAGGGCACAAAATGCTGCCACGGCAGAGAACCAGTAGTCCAAGGTAATGCTTTGCTGCGGCAAAGAAAAGGTGCAAAATGCTGCCGTGGTAGAGACCCACTAGTCCCGGTCCTTAACACCAACCGGGACTAGTGGGGGTGCACCCTAAACGCGCAAGGGCAGCCATGTGGACATCCACTAGTCCCGGCTGGTAACAGGGCCGGGACTAGTGGTGGGCCTCTAGTCCCGCTTGATTAGTCCCGGTTCCAAAACCGGGACTAAAGGCCCTTACGTCCCAGGACTAGAGGCCCTGTTTCCACTAGTGTTTGGAGGTATTCTGATGTCCCGAAGACCTTCTTCCTAAAAAACCCTAATTCGTGGGCATGGATCGTCTACGCACCTAGATGTTCTTATGAAAGGGGTAGCCTGGTGGATTTTCCTCCTGGTTTGTGCTTGGTTGGGTCATAGGACAATTCCAAACTATATTTGGGCACAAGTTGTGACAAGATCCAACCCGGTTTCACTGAAACGGGGAGTTCCCGACCCTCTAACAATTAAGTTTTAGGATCTAAGTTTTTAGGTGATAGCACCTGTCTACGAAGGGGGAGACACTTGGGTACCAGGTTTTGCACATTTCAGCATTCCACCACACTTTAATACACGTGCTAGGGTCCATTGTAAGGTTTGGAGGTATTCCGATGCGCTCCGAAGAGCTTCTTCTAACGAAACCCTGATTTGTGGGCCCCAGATCATCTACCACCTAGATGTTCTTCTAAAAGGGGTAGCCTGGTGGATTTTCCTCTTGATTTGTGCTTGGTTGGGTCATAGGATGATTCCAAACCATGTTTAGCCAAAAGTTGTGACAAGATCCAACCCGGTTTCACTTAAACGGGGAGTTCCCGGCCCCCTAACAGTTAAGTTTCAAGATCTCCGTTTTTAGGTCACATCTCATGTCTACGAAGAGGTAACCCTTGGGAACCACGTTTTGGACATTTCAAAATTACACCACACTTCAATAAACATGCTAGGGTCCATTGCAAGGTTTGGAGGTATTCCGAAGCCCCGAAGAGCTTCTTCCTACAAAACCCTGATCCATGGGCCTGGATCATCTACCCCCCTAGATGTTCTTATGAAAAGAGTAGCCTGGTGGATTTTTCTCTTGGTTTGTTCTTGGTTGGGTTATAGGATAATTCCACACCATGTTTGGTCACAAATTGTGAAATGATGCAACCCGGTTTCACCGAAACGGGGAGTTCCCGGCCCCCTAACAATTAAGTTTCAGGATCTTCGTTTTTAGGTAATAGCGCATGTATACAAAGGGGGTGACATTTGGTTTATAGGTTTTGGATATTTCAGCATTCCACCAAACTTTAATACACATGATAGGTCTATTTCATGGGTTTGGAGGTATTCCGATGCTCCGAGGCGCTTCTTCGTATGAAACCCTGATCTGTGGGCCCCAGATCGTCTACCCCCTAGATGTTCTTATGAAAGGGGTATCCCTGTGGATTTTTCTCTTGGTTTGTGTTTGTTCGGTTATAGGATAATTCCAAACCATGTTTGGGCACAATTTGTGTCAAGATCTAACCCGGTTTCACCAAAACTTGGAGTTCTCGGCCCCCTAATAATTAAATTTCCAGAACACCTTCATTTTTAGGTGACATCGCATGTATGCGAAGGGGTCACAATTGGGAACCATGTTTTGGACATTTCAGCATTTCGACACACGTTAATACACATGCTAGGGTCCATTGCAAGGTTTGGAGGTATTCTGAAGCCCCGAAGAGCTTCTTCCTACAAAACCCTGATTTATGGGCCTAGATCGTCTACCCCCCTAGATGTTCTTATGAAAGGGATAGCCCGGTGGATTTTTCTCTTGGTTTGTGCTTGGTTTGGTCATAGGATAATTCCAAACCTTGTTTGGGCACAAGTTGTGACAAGATCCAACCCGGTTTCACCGAAATGGGGAGTTCCCGACCGCCTAACAATTAAGTTTCCGGATCTAAGTTTTTAGGTGATAGCAGCTATCTACGAAGGGGGAGACACTTGGGACCAGGTTTTGGACATTTCAGCATTCCACTGCACTTTGATACACATGCTAGGGTCCATTGCAAGGTTTAGAGGTATTCCGATGCGCTCCGAAGAGCTTCTTCTAACGAAACCCTGATTTGTGGCCTCCTGATCATCTGCCCCATAGATGTTCTTCCAACAGGGGTAGCCCGATGGATTTTCCTCTTTGTTTGTGCTGGTTGGGTCATAGGATAATTCCAAAACATATTTGGGCAAAACTTGTGACAAGATCCAATCCGGTTTCACCAAAACGGGGATTTCCCGGCCTCCTTACAATTAAGTTTCAGGATCTTCGTTTTTAGGTGACATCTCATGTCTGCGTAGGGGTCACACTTGGGAACCACGTTTTCGACATTTTGAAAATTACACCACACTTTAATACACATGCTAGGGTCCATTGCAAGGTTTGGAAGTATTCCGAAGCCCCGATGAGCTTCTTCCTACAAAATCCTGATCCGTGGGCCTGGACCGTCTACCCCCTAGATGTTCTTGTGGAAGGGGTAGCCCGGTGGATTTTTCTATCGGTTTGTTCTTGGTTAAGTTATAGGATAATTCTAAACCATTTTTGCGCACAAGTTGTCAAATGATCCAACCCAGCTTCACCGAAACGGGGAGTTCTCGTGCCCCTAACAATTAAGTTTCAGGATCTTCATTTTTAGTTAATAGTGCATGTCTACGAAGGGGGTGACACTTGGGTACTATGTTTTGGACATTTCAGCATTCCACCATACTTTAATACACATGCAAGGTCCATTTCTAGGGTTTAGAGGTATCTTAATGTTCTGAGGCGCTTCTTCCTATGAAACCCTTATATGTGGGCCCAGTATGGTCTACCCCCCCTAGATGTTCTTATGAAAGGGGTAACCCAGTGGTTTTTTCTCTTGTTTTGTGCTTGGTTGGGTTATAGGATAATTTCAAACCATGTTTGGGCACAATTTGTGACCAGATCCAACCCAGTTTCACCGAAACCGGGAGTTCTCGACCCTATAACAATTAAATTCCAGAACAAGTTTGTTTTTAGGTGACACCGCATGTCCGAGAAGGTGTCACACTTGGGAACCAGGTTTTGGACATTTCAACATTCCACCACACTTTAATACACATGCTAGGGTCCATTGCAAGGTTTGGAGGTATTCCGATGCTCCGAGGCGCTTCTTCCTATGAAAACGTGATCTATGGGCCCAGAATCGTCTACCCCCTAGATGTTCTTATAAAAGGGGTAGCGCGGTGGATTTTTCTCTTGGTTTGTGCTTGGTTGGGTTATAAGATAATTGCAAACCATGTTTGGACACTATTTGTGACAACAACCAATCTGGTTTCACCGAAACTATGAGTTCTCGACCTCATAATAATTAAATTTCCAAAACACCTTCATTTTTAGGTGGCGTCGCATGTCTGCGACGGGTCACACTTGGGAACCAGGTTTTGGACATTTCAGCATTCCACCAAACTTTAATACACATGCTAGGGTCCATTGCAAGGTTTGGAGGTAGTCCGATGCCCCGAAGAGCATCTTCCTACAAAAGCCTGATCCGTGGGCCTAGATCGTCTACCCCCTAGATGTTCTTATGAAAAGGGTAGCCCGGTGGATTTTCCTATTGGTTTGTGCTTGGTTGGGTCATAGGATAATTGCAAACCATGTTCGGGCACAAGCTGTGACAAGATCCAACCCGGTTTCACTGAAACGGGGAATTCCCGGCCAATTAAATTCCATGATCTTCGTTTTTTCGGTGATAGTGCATGCCTACGAAGCGGTTTACACTTGGGAACCATGTTTTGGAAATTTCAGCAGTGCACCACACTTTTATACACCTGATAGAGTCCATTCCAAGGGTTTGGAGGTATTCCGATGCTCTAAGGTGCTTCTTCCTATGAATCTGTGGGCCCATAATGGTCTACCACCAAGATGTTCTTATGAAAGGGATAGACCGGTGGATTTTCCTCTTGGTTTGTGATTGGTTCAGTCATAGGATAGTTACAAACTATGTTTGGGCACAAGTTGTGACAAGATCCAACCCGGTTTCACCGAAATAGGGAGTTCCCTGCCAATGAAATTCGAGGATCTTATTTTTTTTGTGATAGTGCATGCCTACCAAGCGGGTTACACTTGGATACCCAGTTTTCTACATTTTAGCATTCCACCACACTTTAATACACATTCTAGGGTCCATTGCAAGGTTTGGAGGTATTCCGAAGCACCGAAGAGCTTCTTCCTACAAAAACCTGATCCGTGGTCCTAGATCGTGTACCCCCTAGATGTTCTTATGAAATGGGTAGCCCGGTGGATTTTACTATTGGTTTGTGCTTGGTTGGTTTATAGGATAATTCCAAACCATGTTTTGGAACAAGTTGTGACATGATCCAACCCGGTTTCACCGAAACGGGGAGTTACCGCCCCCCTAACAATTAAGTTTTAGGATCTTCGTTTTTAGGTAATAGCGCATGTCTACGAAGGGGGTGACACTTGGGTACCAGGTTTTGGACATTTCAGCATTCGACCATACTTTAGTACACATTCTAGGGTCCATTGCAAGGGTTTGGAGGTATTCCGATGCTCCGAGGCGCTTCTTCCTATGAAACCCTGATCTGTTGGCCTGGATCATCTACCCCCCTAGATGTTCTTATGAAAGGGGTAACCCGGTGGATCTTCCATTTTGTTTGTGCTTGGTTGGGTCATAGGATAATTCCAATCCTTGTTTTGGCACAAGTTGTGACAAGATCCAACCCGGTTTCACCGAAATGGGAAGTTCCCAGCCCCCAAACCATTAATTTTCAGGATCTAAGTTTTTAGATGATAGCGCATGTCTACGAAGGGCGTGACACTTGGGTACCAGGTTTTGGACATTTCAGCATTCCACCGCACTTTATTACATATGCTAGGGTCCATTGCATGTTTTGGAGGTATTCTGATGTGCTCCGAAGAGCTTCTTCTAACGAAACCGTGATTTGTGGGCCCCGGTTCATCTACCCCCTAGATGTTCTTCTGACATGGGTAGCCCGGTGGATTTTCCTCTTGGTTTGTGCTTGGTTGGGTCATATGATTATTCGAAACCATGTTTGTGCACAAGTTGTGACAAGATCCAACCCGGTTTCACCGAAACGGGGAGTTCACGTCCAATTAAATTCCAGGATCTTCCTTTTTCGGTGATAGTGCATACCTACAAAGCGGGTTACACTTGGGTACCATATTTTGGACATTTCAGCATTCGACCATACTTTAATACACATGCTAGGGTCCATTGTAAGTGTTTGGAGGTACTTCGATGCTCTGAGGCGCTTCTTCCTATGAAACCCTTATCTGTGGGCCCAGAATGGTCTACCCCCTAGATGTTATTATGAAAGGGGTAACCTGGTGGATTTTTCTCTTGGTTTGTTCTTGGTTGGGTTATAGGATAATTGCAAACCATGTTTGGGCACAATTTGTTACAAGATCCAACCCGGTTTCACCAAAACTGGGATTTCTCGGCCCCCTAACAATTAAATTCCAGAACAAGTTTGTTTTTAGGAGACACCGCATGTCCGAGAAGGGGTCACACTTGGGAACCAGGTTTTGGAAATTTCAACATTCCACCACACTTTAATACACATCCTAGGGTCCATTGCAAGGCTTGGAGGTATTCCGATGCTATGAGGCGCTTCTTCCTATGAAATCCTGATCTATGGGGCCAGAATCGTCTACCCCCTAGATGTTCTTATGAAAGGGGTAGCGCGGTGGATTTTTCTCTTGGTTTGTGCTTGGTTGGGTTATAATATAATATCAAACCATGTTTGGACACAATTTGTGACAAGAACCAATCCGGTTTCACCGAAACTATGAGTTCTCGACCCCCTAATAATTAAATTTCCAAAACACCTTCATTTTTAGGTGACGTCGCATGTCTGCGACGGGTCACACTTGGGAACCAGGTTTTGGACATTTCAGCATTCCACCAGACTTTAATACACATGCTAGGGTCCATTGCAAGGTTTGGAGGTAGTCCGATGCCCTGAAGAGCATCTTCCTACAAAAGCCTGATCCGTGGGCCTAGATCGTCTACCCCTAGATGTTCTTATGAAAGGGGTAGCCCGGTGGATTTTACTCTTGGTTTGTGCTTGGTTGGGTCATAGGATAATTGCAAACCATGTTTGGGCACAAGTTGTGACAAGATCCAACCCGGTTTCACCGAAACGGGGAGATCCCGGCCCCCTAATTAACAATTAAGTTTCAGGATCTTTGTTTTTAGGTTACAGCGCATGTCTACGAAGGGGATGAAACTTGGGTACTAGGTTTTGGACATTTCAGTATTCCACCAGCGCACTTTAATATACATGCTAGGGTCCATTGCAAAGGTTTGAAGGTATTCCAATGCTCCGAAGAGCTTCTTCAAACGAAACCCTGATTTGTGTGCCTCGGATCGTCTACCCCCTAGATGTTCTTATGAAAGTGGTATCCCGGTGGATTTTCCTATTGGTTTGTGCTTGGTTGGGTCATAGAATAATTCCAAACCATGTTTGGGCACAATTTGTGACAAGATCCAACCCGGTTTCACCGAAACGGGGAGTTTCCGACCCCCTAATAATTAAGTTTCAGGATCTAAGTTTTTAGGTGATAGCACATGTCTACGAAGCGGGTGACACTTGGGTACTAGGTTTTGGACATTTCAGCATTCCACCGCACTTTAATACACATGCTAGGGTCCATTGCAAGGTTTGGAGGTATACCGATGTGCTCCGAAGAGCTTCTTCTAACGAAACCCTGATCCGTGGGTCTGGATCATCTACCCCCTAGATGTTCTTATGAAAAGGGTAGCCTGGTGGATTTTTCTCTTGGTTTGTGCTTGGTTGGGTTATAGGATAATTCCAAACCATATTTGGGAACAAGTTGTGACATGATCCGACTGGTTTCACCGAAATGGGGAGTTCCCGACCCCCTAACAATTAAGTTTTAGGTAATAGCGCATGTCTACGAAGGGGGTGACACTTGGGTACTAGGTTTTGGACATTTCAACATTCCACCATACTTTAATACACATGCTAGGGTCCATTGCAAGGGTTTGGAGGTATTCCTATGCTCCGAGGCGCTTCTTCCTATGAAACCTTGATTTGTGGGCCCTAGATCGTCTACCCCCTAGATGTTCTTATGAAAGGGGTAGAACGGTGGATTTTTAGCTTGGTTTGTGCTTGGTTGGGTTATAGGATAATTCCAAACCATGTTTGGGCACAATTTGTGACAATACCTAACCCGGTTTCAGCAAAACAGGGAGTTCTCGGCCTCCTAATAATTAAATTTCTAGAACACCTTCATTTTTACGTGACATCACATGTCTGCGAATGGGTCACACTTGGAAACCGGGTTTTTGACATTTCAGCATTCCGACACACTTTAATACATATGCTAGGTTCCATTGCAAGGTTTGGAGGTATTCCGATGCTCCGAGGCGCTTCTTCCTATGAAACCCTGATCCGTGGGACTGGATCGTCAACCCCTAGATGTTCTTATGAAAGGGGTATACCGGTGGATTTTCCTCTTGTTTTGTGCTTTGTTGGGTCATAGGATAATTCCAAACCATGTTTGGGCACAAGTTGTGACAATATCCGACCGGTTTCACCAAAACATGGAGTCCCCCCCCCCCTAATTAACAATTAAGTTTCAGGATCTTCGTTTTTAGGTGATAGCGCATGTCTTCGAAGGGGGTGATACTTGGGTACTTGGTTTTGGACATTTCAGCATTCCACCAGAGCAGTTTAATACACATGCTAGGGTCCATTGCAAAGGTTTGTAGGTATTCCGATGCTCCAAAGAGCTTCTTCTAACAAAACCCTGATTTCTGTCCCCCGGATCGTCTACCCCCTAGATGTTCTTCTGACAGGGCTAGCCCGGTGGATTTTCCCCTTGGTGTGTGCTTGGTTGGGTCATATGAGAATTCGAAACCATGTTTGGGCACAAGTTGTGACAAGATCCAACCCGGTTTCACCGAAACGAGGAGTTCCCGACCAATTAAATTCCAGGATCTTCGTTTTTCGGTCATAGTGCATGCCTACGAAGCGGGTTACACTTGGGTACCATGTTTTGGACATTTCAGCTGTCCACCACACATGCTAGGGTCTATTTCAAGGGTTTGAAGGTATTTCAAGGGCCAGAATCGTCTACCCCTAGATGTTCTTATGAAAGGCGTAGCCCGGTGGATTTTTCTCTTGGTTTGTGCTTGGTTGGGTTATAGGATGATTGCAAACCATGTTTGGGCACAATTTGTGACAAGATCCACCCCGGTTGCATCGAAACTGGGAGTTCTTGGCCGCCTAATAATTAAATTTCTAGAACACCTTCGTTTTTAGGTGACATCGCATGTCTGCGAAGGAGTCACACTTGGCAACCTGGTTTTGGACATTTCAGCATTCCACCACACTTTATTACAGATGCTATGGTCCATTGCAAGGTTTGGAGGTATTCCGATGCCCCGAAGAGTTTCTTCCTACAAAACCATGATCCGTAGGCCTGGATCGTCTACCCCCCTAGATGTTTATGAAAGGGATAGCCAGGTGGATTTTCCTCTTGGTTTGTGCTTGGTTGGTTCATAGGATAATTCTAAACCATGTTTGGGCACAAGTTATGGCAAGATCCAATCCAGTTTCACCGAAACGGGGAGTTCCGACCAATTAAATTCCAGGATCTTCTTTTTTCGGTGATAGTGCATGCCTACTAAGAGGGTTACACTTGGGTACCATGTTTTGGACATTTCAGCATTCCACCACACTTTAATACATATGCTAGGTTCCATTGCAAGGTTTGGAGGTATTCCGATGCTCCGAGGTGTTTCTTCCTATGAAACCCTGATCCGTGGGACTGGATCGTCAACCCCTAGATGTTCTTATGAAAGGGGTATACCGGTGGATTTTCCTCTTGTTTTGTGCTTTGTTGGGTCATAGGACAATTCCAAACCATGTTTGGGCACAAGTTGTGACAATAACCGACCGGTTTCACCGAAACATGGAGTCCCTCCCCTAATTAACAATTAAGTTTCAGGATCTTCGTTTTTAGGTGATAGCGCATGTCTTCGAAGGGGGTGATACTTGGGTACTTGGTTTTGGACATTTCAGCATTCCACCAGAGCAGTTTAATACACATGCTAGGGTCCATTGCAAAGGTTTGTAGGTATTCCGATGCTCCAAAGAGCTTCTTCTAACAAAACCCTGATTTCTGTGCCCCGGATCGTCTACCCCCTAGATGTTCTTCTGACAGGGCTAGCCCGGTGGATTTTCCCCTTGGTGTGTGCTTGGTTGGGTCATATGAGAATTCGAAACCATGTTTGGGCACAAGTTGTGACAAGGTCCAACCCGGTTTCACCGAAACGAGGAGTTCCCGACCAATTAAATTCCAGGATCTTCGTTTTTCGGTCATAGTGCATGCCTACGAAGCGGGTTACACTTGGGTACCATGTTTTGGACATTTCAGCTGTCCACCACACATGCTAGGGTCTATTTCAAGGGTTTGAAGGTATTTCAAGGGCCAGAATCGTCTACCCCCTAGATGTTCTTATGAAAGGCGTAGCCCGATGGATTTTTCTCTTGGTTTGTGCTTGGTTGGGTTATAGGATGATTGCAAACCATGTTTGGGCACAATTTGTGACAAGATCCACCCCGGTTGCATCGAAACTGGGAGTTCTTGGCCCCCTAATAATTAAATTTCTAGAACACCTTCGTTTTTAGGTGACATCGCATGTCTGCGAAGGAGTCACACTTGGCAACCTGGTTTTGGACATTTCAGCATTCCACCACACTTTATTACAGATGCTATGGTCCATTGCAAGGTTTGGAGGTATTCTGATGCCCCGAAGAGTTTCTTCCTACAAAACCATGATCCGTAGGCCTGGATCGTCTACCCCCCTAGATGTTTATGAAAGGGATAGCCAGGTGGATTTTCCTCTTGGTTTGTGCTTGGTTGGTTCATAGGATAATTCTAAACCATGTTTGGGCACAAGTTATGGCAAGATCCAATCCAGTTTCACCGAAACGGGGAGTTCCGACCAATTAAATTCCAGGATCTTCTTTTTTCGGTGATAGTGCATGCCTACTAAGAGGGTTACACTTGGGTACCATGTTTTGGACATTTCAGCATTCCACCACACTTTAATACATATGCTAGGTTCCATTGCAAGGTTTGGAGGTATTCCGATGCTCCGAGGCGTTTCTTCCTATGAAACCCTGATCCGTGGGACTGGATCGTCAACCCCTAGATGTTCTTATGAAAGGGGTATACCGGTGGATTTTCCTCTTGTTTTGTTCTTTGTTGGGTCATAGGACAATTCCAAACCATGTTTGGGCACAAGTTGTGACAATATCCGACCGGTTTCACCGAAACATGGAGTCCCCCCCCTAATTAACAATTAAGTTTCAGGATCTTCGTTTTTAGGTGATAGCGCATGTCTTCGAAGGGCGTGATACTTGGGTACTTGGTTTTGGACATTTCAGCATTCCACCAGAGCAGTTTAATACACATGCTAGGGTCCATTGCAAAGGTTTGTAGGTATTCTGATGCTCCGAAGAGCTTCTTCTAACAAACCCTGATTTCTGTGCCCCGGATCGTCTACCCCCTAGATGTTCTTCTGACAGGGCTAGCCCGGTGGATTTTCCCCTTGGTGTGTGCTTGGTTGGGTCATATGAGAATTCGAAACCATGTTTGGGCACAAGTTGTGACAAGATCCAACCCGGTTTCACCGAAACGAGGAGTTCCCGGCCAATTAAATTCCAGGATCTTCGTTTTTTCGGTCATAGTGCATGCCTACGAAGCGGGTTACACTTGGGTACCATGTTTTGGACATTTCAGCTGTCCACCACACATGCTAGGGTATATTTCAAGGGTTTGAAGGTATTTCAAGGGCCCAGAATCGTCTACCCCCTAGATGTTCTTATGAAAGGGGTAGCCCGGTGGATTTTTCTCTTGGTTTGTGCTTGGTTGGGTTATAGGATGATTGCAAACCATGTTTGGGCACAATTTGTGACAAGATCCACCCCGGTTGCACCGAAACTGGGAGTTCTTGGCCCCCTAATAATTAAATTTCTAGAACACCTTCGTTTTTAGGTGACATCGCATGTCTGCGAAGGAGTCACACTTGGCAACCTGGTTTTGGACATTTCAGCATTCCACCACACTTTAATACAGATGTTATGGTCTATTGCAAGGTTTGGAGGTATTCCGATGCCCCGAAGAGTTTCTTCCTACAAAACCATGATCCATAGGCCTGGATCGTCTACCCCCTAGATGTTGATGAAAGGGATAGCCGGGTGGATTTTCCTCTTGGTTTGTGCTTGGTTCGTTCATAGGATAATTCCAAACCATGTTTGGGCACAAGTTATGGCAAGATCCAATCCAGTTTCACCGAAACGGGGAGTTCCGACCAATTAAATTCCAGGATCTTCTTTTTTCGGTGATAGTGCATGCCTACTAAGAGGGTTACACTTGGGTACCATGTTTTGGACATTTCAGCATTCCACCACACTTTAATACACAATGTAGGGTCTATTGCAACGGTTTGGAGGTATTCCGATGCTCCGAGGCGCTTCTTCCTATGAAACCCTAATCTGTGGGCCCAGAATGGTCTACCCCGTCAATGTTCTTATGAAAGGGGTAGCCCGGTGGATTTTTATCTTGGTTTGTCCTTGGTTGGGTTATAGGATAATTGCAAACCATGTTTGGGCACAATTTGTGACAATATCTAACCCGGTTTCACCAAAACTGGGAGTTCTCGGCCCCCTAATAATTAAATTTCCATAACACCTTCGTTTTTAGGTACCATCGCATGTCTGTGAAGCGGTCACACTTGGAAACCAGGTTTTGGACATTTCAGCATTCCACCACACTTTAATACATATGCTAGGGTCCATTGCAAGGTTTGGAGGTATTTCGATGCCCCGAAGAGCTTCTTCCTACAAAACCTTGATCCGTGGGACTGGATCGTCAACCCCCTAGATGTTCTTATGAAAGGGTTATCCTGGTGGATTTTACTCTTGGTTTGTGCTTTGTTGGGATTCTGATAATTCCAAACCATGTTTGGGAACAAGTTGTGACAATATCCAACCAGTTTTACCAAAACGGGGAGTTCCCGACCCCCTAATTAACAATTAAGTTTTAGGTTCTTCGTTTTTAGGTGATAGCGCATGCCTTCGAAGGGGGTGACACTTGGGTACTAGGTTTTGGACATTTCAGCATTCCACCAAAGCACTTTAATACACATTCTAGGGTCCACTGCAAAGGTTTGTAGGTATTCCGATGCTCCGAAGAGCTTCTTCTAACGAAACCCTAATTTGTGTGCCCCGGATCGTCTACCCCCTAGATGTTCTTCTGACAGGGGTAGCCCGGTGGATTTGCCTCTTGGTTTGTGCTTGGTTGGCTCATATGAGAATTAGAAACCATGTTTGGGCACAACTTGTGACAAGATCCAACCCGGTTTCACCGAAACGAGGAGTTCCCGACCAATTAAATTCCAGGATCATCGTTTTTCAGTGATAGTGCATGCCTACGAAGCGGGTTACACTTGGGTACCATGTTTTGGACATTTCAGCTGTCCACCACACATGCTAGGGTCTATTGCAAGGGTTTGAAGGTATTCCGATGCTCCGAGGCGCTTCTTCCTATGAAACCATGATATGTGGGCCCAGAATCGTCTACCCCCTAGATGTTCTTATGAAAGGGGTAGCCCGATGGATTTTTCTCTTGGTTTGTTCTTGGTTGGGTTATAGGATAATTGCAAACCTTGTTTGGGCACAATTTGTGACAAGATCCACCCCGGTTGCACCGAAACTGGGAGTTCTCAGCCCCCTAATAATTAAATTTCTAGAACACCTTCGTTTTTAGGTGACATCGCATGTCTGTGAAGGAGTCACACTTGGCAACCTGGTTTTGGACATTTTAGCATTCCACCACACTTTAATACAGATGCTATGGTCCATTGCAAGGTTTACAGGTATTCCGATGCCCCGAAGAGTTTCTTCCTACAAAACCATGATCCATAGGCCTAGATCGTCTACCCCCTTAGATGTTTATGAAAGGGATAGAGGGTAGATTTTCCTCTTGATTTGTGCTTGGTTGGGTCATAGGATAATTCCAAACCATGTTTGGGCACAAGTTATGGCAAGATCCAACCCGGTTTCACCGAAACAGGGAGTTTCGGCCAATTAAATTCCAGGATCTTCTTTTTTCGGTGATAGTGCATGCCTACGAAGCGGGTTACACTTGGGTACCATGTTTTCGACATTTCAGCATTCCACCACACTTTAATACACAATCTAGGGTCTATTGCAACGGTTTGGAGGTATTCCGACCGAGGCGCTTCTTCCTATGAAACCCTGATCTGTGGGCTCAGAATGGTCTACCCCCTCAATGTTCTTATGGAAGGGGTCGGACGGAGGATTTTTCTCTTGGTTTGTGCTTGGTTGGGTTATAGAATAATTCCAAACCATGTTTGGGCACAATTTGTGACAATATCCAACTCGGTTTCACCGAAACTGGGAGTGTAGACCCCCTAATAATTAAATTTCCATAACACCTTCGTTTTTAGGTGACATCGCATGTCTACGAAGGGGTCACACTTGGGAACCATGTTTTGGACATTCAGCATTCCACCACACTTTAATACACATTCTAGGGTCCATTGCAAGGTTTGGAGGTATTCTGATGTCCCGAAGAGCTTCTTCCTACAAAACCCTGATCCGTGGGCCTGGATCGTCTACCCCCCTAGATGTTCTTATGAAAGTGGTATCCCGGTGGATTTTCCTATTGGTTTGTGCTTGGTTGGGTCATAGAATAATTCCAAACCATGTTTGGGCACAAGTTGTGACAAGATCCAACATGGTTTCACTGAAACGGGGAGTTTCCGAACCCCTAATAATTAATTTTCAGGATCTAAGTTTTTATGTGATAGCACATGTATACGAAGGGGGTGACACTTGGGTACTAGGTTTTGGACATTTCAGTATTCCATCGCCCTTTAATACACATGCTAGGGTCCATTGCAAGGTTTGGAGGTATTCCGATGCCCTCCGAAGAGCTTCTTCTAATGAAACCCTGATTTGTAGGCCCCGGATCATCTACCCCCTAGATGTTATTCTGACAGGGGTAGCTCGGTGGATTCTCCTATTTTTTGTGCTTGGTTGGGTCATAGGATAATTACAAACCATGTTTGGGCACAAGTTGTGACAAGATCCAACCTGGTTTCACCGAAACGGGGATTACCCGGCCCAGTAACAATTAAGTTTCAGGATCTTCGGTTTTAGGTGACATCACATGTCTGCGAAGCGGTCACACTTGAGAACCAGGTTTTGGGCATTTCAAAATTACATGACACTTTAATACACATGCTAAGGTCCATTGCGAGGTTTGGAGGTATTCTGATGCACCGAAGAGCTTCTTCCTACAAAATCCTGATCCGTGGGCCTAGATCGTCTACCCCCCTAGATGTTCTTATGAAAGGGGTAGCCCGATGGATTTTTCTCTTTATTTGTGCTTGGTTGGATTATAGGATAATTCCAAACCATGTTTGCGCACAAGTTGTGACATGATCCAACCTGGTTTCACCGAAACGGGGAGTTCCGGCCATCTAACAATTAAGTTTTAGGATCTTCGTTTTTAGGTAATAGCGCATGTCTACCAAGGGGTGACACTTGGGTACTAGGTTTTGGACATTTCAGCATTCCACCATACTTTAATACAAATGCCAGGGTCCAGCGCAAGTGTTTGGAGGTATTCCGATGCTCCGACGCGCTTCTTCCTATGAAACCTTGATCTGTGGGCCCTAGATCGTCTACCCACTAGATGTTCTTATGAAAGGGGTAGCCCGGTGGATTTTTCTCTTGGTTTGTGCTTGGTTGGGTTATAGGATAATTCCAAACCATGTTTGGGCATATGTTGTGACAATATCCAACCCGATTTACTAGTATAATTACAACTGCGGTGACCCAGCATACCCCTTCATGATGTAGTATATTATAGTCGTTGATATAACACTAATGAAACACTGTGCACTAGTATTATATCCCCCAGAGTGGTACAACAGTAACACAGCAAGTCCAATACATGGCTGAAGGTTACAATAGGTTACCATTATTAAAATAGGATTTATCAAAGTTTATTACTTTTAAAATATTTACTAAATAATAATTATTTAAATAGTTAACATAACAATTTTTATAATGGATTAATGTTATAGATTTTATTTTTCTAAACATGTTCATATATAATACATATTTTTCTGAATTATAAAACAAAATTTATGGATTTAATAAGATTTAATGGTGTTATTTTATTTCTGGAATATTTAAATTTGGGTTTATATTCTTTCTTTATTTCTTAAACAGAAAATAACCTTTTGCATGGGGCTAAGCCTACCCAAGGTCACGGACATGTGGGCCTATGGCCACATCATCAGCCACGCGAGACAGAGACTAGGTCAAACTGGCTGACTAGGCCGAGGGTGATGTTGGCATGACGTCATCGGAGCTTGATCCCCTCACATCGATGATGGATCAGGTGATTTGGTGCGCGCGTAGGGCTGCAGTGAGGCTTGTTGGAAAGAGGACGATGTGAGGAGTCTAGGAGTGGTGGCGCCGCTAGCAAATGGTCGTCGGAGGATGGTCAATGACGGTGGACAACGGCGGCGGTGTCGGGTGCTCGTGGTGTGAACGAACTAGAGCGAAATACAGAGAGTAAAAGGTACTGGAAGAACCAGTGGCTCACCCTGGTTGCAATGGTTGTGTCGGCAAGGACTGGTGCGGTCGGAGACGAGCTCTCCGACGAGGATTCCGAAAAACTGTCACAAAGAGGAAGGGCAAAATTTGCCCTCTCCAGTGCTCCCCTTGATGCAAGATTCCACCCGGAGGATCTACGGAGCACGATGCATCTCCATGGCTACTTGGAAGAGAGTGGGAAGGTGCGGCTCGATAGTGAGGCAATCTAGGGTTTCAGCGCTGATGAAGAAATTGAAAGAAAGAAAGAGAGAGAACTACAGAGGGGGAAATGGGGATGAGGACGAATAGATGGCGTCGTGGCGTTCTTATCCCTTCCTTCCAGTAGCGGTAGCACGCATCATAGCATGGCGGTCCATCGACGATGGAGCTGCGGCCAACGAGCTGCTTCTAGTAGGCGAGGTAGACGATGATGCGACATTTGCGAAAAAAACCTGGAACATTTCCTCTCTTGAACCGCAGTCCCCACACTAGCCCACTCGTCAGTTACTGAGTGAGAGGAGCCGGGCTGGTTACTGGGCCGAGGTGGCTGTTGCGGGCTGCTCGTGAGTAGTGGATAAGGAGAAGGAAGTTGGGCCATGGGCCAGGTTTGGTCTCCTTCTATTTTTTCCTGGTTCTTTTTTTTCTATATTCTGTTTTGTTTACAGATTTGAATTTGCATCTTTAATTTGAACTTTTCTAACAAAGTTTACTTGCTGAATATTTGCAGCAACAATTTATATTGATTGAGATTTATTTTGTAAATCTTAATGATAAATATTTTATATTTCTTTATTTTCTTTATATGAATTCCTTTTAATATTTTGTAGAAGCCTTTATTACTAATTTTCTTTATATACTAAACCATGGCTTTATTATATGATATTTCCTTATTTGTTTATAAAACTTAACTCTAGTTAACTCATAGTTTGAATAGAAATTTTTATATATAATGATCCTATATCATTATTTGATGCATAAAAGACAAAGGAAATCAGTATGGTTAATATTACTCCCATTAATTTAGAAAATGACAATGTACATATTCTATTATGATAAACATAGAAGTTTAGGGTTTGAATTGTAACTGTTTACCCAAGGATTTAGGTTTCTTAATTTTCTTATATTCCTTTGTTGATGTGAGTAAAGATTTAATAGATAAGCATATTGTCTTTTGTTTGTGATCCTTAATGGTATCACCTTTTAAAATAGGAAGTTATTAACTAAAATTTCTTATGGAAAAGAATTGATAATAATATCTCCTAAACACATATGGTTAAGACAATTGGAATTGTCAGAGATGTGCTTAGGTGATTTGCTATAGGAAATATTCCTATAAGGCTTTGTGGAAATAATATGATTTATCCAACAGAGGAGATGGATGTTAAGCTTGATCATAGATTTAGGGTTTAGTGTTTACCAAGAATTCCTATCTTCCATAGTTCACAATCCTGGACTTCTAATTAAGGAATTCCTTTCCTATATATACTACTTTTTCCTTTCCATCATCATGGTTAGCATGATGAACTTTACTTCACAAGAATATTCCTATCCACCTTTTATTCTTCTAAACTCATTGATGAATCCAATGAGTTTGACACTAAAGCATTTCATGATCTTCACCTATCCAGACTTGGTTATATTAACTACTCTTCTGCTGATAACCTTCAATCTAACAAGTAGCTATTTCTAACTCCATTCCTATTCTTCCATAATCATCCACCACTAACATTACTTCAGTAGGTGGGTTTATAATTAGATATACATCCAATCCTACTCCACCTCAAGTGTTTACTCTTTTCCAGAGGAAAATACTAACTCTATAATTCAATGCTGCTCTAACATCTTCTTAATCATACAGTCTTACCTGTACTTGACTCGAATATCTCATATTAAAGTTCAATAAAGTTTTTACCCACCAATGTTACTTATACAAGATATAAGCATTCAATATTGGTGACTAAAGCATGATCATTATAATCCTTTGATCCCTTATGGTTTAGGTTTCTAATGAGCTAGTCAAGGCTTCATCAATACAACTTTACAATTGTATTGAAATTATCCTCTTAGTATCTCTTATTGGATTAAGGGTTGTTTATTCATGGACTATGCCCACTTGATCCAATAGAATTACTACTGGTAACTATCTTTAGGATTCCTCCTTGTAATTTTATTTATTACCATAAAACTATATAATCTAAATAACTCTTCTATTCATTTAGGAGTGCTTTAACTCCATCAATTATCATATTGATTTGTTTCTCTTCAAACACTCCCATCCTATAGATGATATCTAAAACTAGCATTACCAATTACCTCTTCTTAGTTGTTTCTTTATAGGCACTTAAATGCATGCTATGATATGGTCAAGAGTTAATAGATTAAGAATTGGTGAATCAGTAGTTGATTACTCAACATTGATGAACAACAGATATTGAGATAGGATTCCATAAGGATTGATTTGGAAAGAAAGATACATGGTGCATGATCTTGACTTGGTTTCTTTCCTAATTAATCACACTAAAGAGTTAAAGTTAGGTATTATCATGACACTCATAGTAAGAACAGATAAGAAAAAGAGAGGTCAGGATTAGTCATTACATTCTTATTACTTGAGTTGTAATCTGAACTTGGTATTCATAAGTTGTTGTGAGGAACATTATGATATGATCTCTTAAGGATCAGATATCAATCATTAAGTAATGCATTAAGTTTTAAAGTTTATTATATTTGATCTACACTTAGATCAAATCATGTTTACCCTGATAAGGTTTTAGCAAAGGTCATATTGAAACTTATCGCAGTCAACTTGATGATCTACTTGAATTCCATCAAGTTGAGAGAAGCTTCAATCACTTTGACAAGTTTTTATTTGAAAGCGCGAAAATTATTTGGATTTTCTATGCATGAATGCAATGCACACATCTAGGTTCAGCTTATTTCTGATCTCTAATGCTGGGATGTTACAAACTCTCCCCCTTAAAATAAACTTCGTCCTCAAAGTTCGCAAACTCTCACGTTTGGGAGTAAGGAATTGAGTTGTGTGGGTTACGGTATTTCTCAACTCCATGGTAATTGTAGTATTGTATATCCTGATTAGATATCCTAATCAAACTCTTTTTATTTAATTATCGAACTTTCTTACTATGTTATATAAAGTCTAGGAAGTCTCCCTAACACAGGTTTTTCAATTATTATAACACAATAGTTGTGGTCAAAATACTAGATATGTCAGTAGCTGCGGAGTTGGCGACCAACATGCAAATTAGTCTTGATGAACTGTTAGGCCCCCACCTCGACCTTCTACCCAAGGCTGTTATAGCCCCTATATATGTCTCAGGTGAGGATTGGGTCAGCAAAGAGAGGCTAAAAGAACTGCCATCACAAATGCGGAATCTCCATCAATGGTACTCGGCGGTCATAAAGCAGGGGAGAATAATGATCGTAGCCAATGTCCCATGTGAGTACTACTTCAGACCCGAAGAGGTCCATATTGAGTTTCCAGAATTGTTCCAGTTATACCATCTTGATGCCCTGGACAAATCCATCCTCAGCTGCTATTGTCTGTAAGTTGTTGAATTCATTGTCTACATGTTTAGTTTTTCAGTTGTTCAGTTTAGAACATGTAATTATCCTTATTATGCAGAATGAAGATCCTGGAATGTAGAAGAAAAAGAATCTATAATACTGGGTTCATTGACCCAGATAAAGTATATATAACCATGCTAATGGATAACCCCGAGGAGACGGAGGAAAACATTCTAAGGTTTTTAATGGAGCAAAATTTCTCTGACCACATACTGTTTCCTTACAATTTTAGGTGAGGGTCTTACTCTGTTGTACACATTCACTTTTGATTAGTCGATGCTAATAAGTGTAACTGATGAGTTACTTATGTATATATAAATGTTTGCAGCTCCACTGGGTTCTGCTAGACATTCAACTTGATAAGCGAAGAATTGATGCCATGGACCCATCAAAGAGAAACCTGGAAGATTTATGCAGCATGCAGGACATGCTCCAGAAGTAAGTTTCGCGCTATATCATTCTCTTTCGTTGATTTCCTGACATATCAGGTAATGAATAACTCATTCATTCATTTCCTTCGTCTGGCAGGGTTTGGATCCGGCTCAAGCGCGAGGTCAAGGGTTCCTTTAGTGAGAAGCTGACGTTTAAGGCTGTCTCGGTAAGTAGCACGTGATATGTCCGCGCATCTCTTTACTCCTAGTTTCAATACAATAATGATGCTAGATTATTATTTTTATTGAATTCTATTCTCGTAAAGTGCACGAGGCAGCCACAGGGGTCGAATCTATGTGG
This sequence comes from Avena sativa, assembly GCA_916181665.1. Classification (NCBI taxonomy): domain Eukaryota; kingdom Viridiplantae; phylum Streptophyta; class Magnoliopsida; order Poales; family Poaceae; genus Avena; species Avena sativa. The sequence goes on from OV702297.1 coordinate 256,832,962, forward strand.
ATTCTACGTATGCGAGTTCATTCACACGTTTACCACCGAACACAATGATTATAGAGTCGACGTAAGCAATGCATTCACACCATCATTTTATTTTCGTCACCTTTTGTTATCATGATTGATATTCATATTGATCTCCTTTTTCTTCTATATAGTTCGAGAGAATGCGGGATCAACTACTACCAGAGAAATGCGTACTAGCAATTGCAGAGGAGTTGGCGGGATTTATTGTCAAAGAGATCATAGACGATGCTAGAGAATTTAGTGTGAATAGGCGCTACTGATCTCCATGTAATCGAACACACGTACTCTAGTCCCGGTATTTTGTGATCTCCATGTACCTATGTAAATTGTATATATTTGTATGCTCGATATCATAATACAAGTTGTCTTATATATGCATGAATGTGTACGATATGTGGTGGAGTAGAAATATTCAAAAACTATGTTGAAATGAAAAATAAGTAAATAAAACAATAAAAAATGAAATCTCTGTCGTGGTAGAGAAAGGGCACAAAATGCTGCCACGGCAGAGAACCACTAGTCCAAGGTAATGCTTTGTCGCGGCAAAGAAAAGGTGCAAATGCTGCCGCGGTAGAGACCCACTAGTCCCGGTCCTTAACACCAACCGAGACTAGTGGGGGTGCACCTTGAACGCGTAGGGGCAGCCACGTGGACATCCACTAGTCCCGGCTGGTAACAGGGCCGGGACTAGTGGTGGGCCTCTAGTCCCGCTTGATTAGTCCTGGTTCCAAAACTGGGACTAAAGGCCCTTACGGCCCGGGACTAGACGCTGTTTCCACTAGTATTTGGAGGTATTCTGATGTCCCGAAGACCTTCTTCCTATAAAACCCTAATCTATGGGCCTGGATGGTCTACCCTCCTAGATGTTCTTATGAAAGGGGTAGCCTGGTGGATTGTCCTCTTGGTTTGTTCTTGGTTGGGTCATAGGATAATTCCAAACTATGTTTGGGCACAAGTTGTGACAAGATCCAACCCGGTTTCACTAAAACGGGGAGTTCCTGGCCCCCTAACAATTAAGTTTCAGGATCTAAGTTTTTAGGTGATAGCACCTGTCTACGAAGGGGGAGACACTTGGGTACCATGTTTTGGACATTTCAGCATTCCACCGCACTTTAATACACATTCTAGGGTCCATTGCAAGGTTTGGAGGTATTCCGAAGAGCTTCTTCTAACGAAACCCTAATTTGTGGGCCCCAGATCAACTACCCCCTAGATGTTCTTCTAACAGGGGTAGACCGGTGGATTTTCCTCTTGATTTGTGCTTTGTTGGGTCATAGGATGATTCCAAACCATGTTTGGGCAAAAGTTGTGACAAGATCCAACCCTGTTTCACCTAAACGGGGAGTTCCCGGCCCCCTAACAGTTAAGTTTCAGGATCTTCGTTTTTAGGTCACATCTCATGTCTGCGATGGGGTCACACTTGGGAACCACGTTTTGGACATTTCAAAATTACAGCACACTTTAATACACATTCTAGGGTCCATTGCAAGGTTTGGAGGTATTCCGAAGCCCCAAAGAGGTTATTCCTACAAAACCCTAATCCATGGGCCTGGATCGTCTACCCCCTAGATGTTCTTATGAAAGGGGTAGCCCGGTGGATTTTTCTCTTGGTTTGTTCTTGGTTGGGTTATAGGATAATTCCAAACCATGTTTGGGCCAAATTTGTGAAATGATCCAACCCGGTTTCACCAAAACGGGGAGTTCCCGGCCCCCTAACAATTAAGTTTCAGGATCTTCATTTTTAGGTAATAGCACATGTCTACAAAGGGGGTGACACTTGGGTTATATGTTTTGGACATTTCAGCATTCCACCATACTTTAATACACATGCTAGGTCCATTTCATGGGTTTGGAGGTATTCCGATGCTCCGGGGCGCTTCTTCGTATGAAACCCTAATCTGTGGGCCCCAGATCGTCTACCCCTAAATGTTCTTATGAAAGAGCTATCCCTGTGGATTTTTCTCTTGGTTTGTGCTTGTTTGGTTATAGGATAATTCCGACCATATTTGGGCACAATTTGTGACAAGATCTAACCCGGTTTCACCAAAACTTGGAGTTCTCGGCCCCCTAATAATTAAATTTCAAGAACACCTTCGTTTTTAGGTGACATCGCATGTCTGCGAAGGGGTCACAATTGGGAACCATGTTTTAGACATTTCAGCATTTCGACACACATTAATACACATGCTAGGGTCCATTGCAAGGTTTGGAGGTATTCCGATGCCCCGAAGAGCTTCTTCCTACAAAACCCTGATCTGTGGGCCTGGATCGTCTGCCCCACTAGATGTTCTTATGAAAGGGGTATCCCGGTGGATTTTCCTCTTTGTTTGTGCTTGGTTGGGTCATAGGATAATTCCAAACCATGTTTGGGCACAAGTTGTGACAAGATCCAACCCGGTTTCACCGAAATGGGGAGTTCCCGGCCGCCTAACAATTAAGTTTCAGGATCTAAGTTTTTAGGTGATAGCAGCTGTCTACGAAGGGGGAGACACTTGGGTACCAGGTTTTGGACATTTCAACATTTGAGCGCACTTTAATACACATGGTAGGGTCCATTGCAAGGTTTGGAGGTATTCCGATGCGCTCCGAAGAGCTTCTTCTAACGAAACCCTGATTTGTGGCCTCCGGATCATCTGCCCCCTAGATGTTCTTCTAAGAGGGGTAGCCCCATGGATTTTCTTCTTTTTTGTGCTTGGTTGGGTCATAGGATAATTCCAAAACATGTTTGGGCAAAAGTTGTGAGAAGATCCAACCCAGTTTCACCTAAACGGGGATTTCCCAGCCCCCTAATAATTAAGTTTCAGGATCTTCATTTTTAGGTGAAATCTCATGTCTGCGAAGGGGTCACACTTGGGAACCACGTTTTGGACATTTTCAAAATTACACCACACGTTTTGGTCCATTGCAAGGTTTCGAGGTATTCCGAAGCCCCGAAGAGCTTCTTCCTACAAAAACCTGATCCGTGGGCCTGGACCGTCTACCCCCTAGATGTTCTTATGGAAGGTGTAGCCCGGTGGATTTTTCTATTGGTTTGTTCTTGGTTGGGTTATAGGATAATTCCAAACCATGTTTGCACACAAGTTGTGAAATGATCCACCCGGCTTCACCGAAACAGGGAGTTCTTGTCTCCCTATCAATTAAGTTTTAGGATCTTTGTTTTTAGTTAATAGCGCATGTCTACGAAGGGGGTGACACTTGGGTACTATGTTTTGGACATTTCAGCATTCCACCATACTTTAATACACATCAAAGGTCCATTTCTAGGGTTTGGAGGTATTCCGATGCTCCGAGGCGCTTCTTCCTATGAAACCCTGATCTCTTGGCCCAGATCGTCTACGCCCTAGATGTTCTTATGAAAGGGGTAGCCCGGTGGATTTTTCTGTTGGTTTGTGCTTGGTTGGGTTATAGGATAATTCCAAACCATGCTTGGGCACAATTTGTGACAATATCGAACCCGGTTTCACCGAAAATGGGAGTTCTCGCCCCCCTAATAATTAAATTTCCAGAACACCTTCGTTTTTAGGTGACATCGCATGTCTGCGAAGGGGTCACACTTGGGTCAGCATTCCTCACACTTTAATACACATTCAAGGGTCCATTGCAAGGTTTGGAGGTATTCCGATGCCCCGAAGAGCTTCTTGCTACAAAACCGTGATCTATGGGCCTGGATCGTCTACCCTGCTAGATGTTCTTATGAAAGGGGTAGCCCGGTGGAGTTTCCTCTTGGTTTGTGCTTGGTTGGGTCATAGTATAATTCCAAACCATGTTTGGGCACAAGTTGTGACAAGATCCAACCCGGTTTCACAGAAACGGGGAGTTCCCGTCCCCCTAATTAACAATTAAGTTTTAGGATCTTTGTTTTTTAGGTGATAGCGCATGTCTACGAAGGGGGTGACACTTGGGTACTAGGGTTTGGTAGGGTCCATTGCAAAGGTTTGTAGGTATTTCGATGCTCCGAAGAGCTTCTTCTAACGAAACCTTGATTTGTGGGCCCCGGATCATCTACCCCCTTGATGTTCTTCTGACAGGGGTAGCCCGGTGGATTTTCCTCTTGGTTTGTGCTTGGTTGGCTCATAGGATAATTCTAAACCATGTTTGGGCACATGTTGTGACAAGATCCAACCCAGTTTCACCAAAACGAGGAGTTACCGGCCAATTAAATTCCAGGATCTTCGTTTTTTCGGTGATAGTGCATGCCTACGATGCGGGTTACACTTGGTTACCATGATTTGGACATTTCATCGTTCCACCACACTTTAATACACAATCTAGGGCCTATTGCAACGGTTTGGAGGTATTCCGATGCTCCGAGGCGCTTCTTCCTATGAAACACTGATCTGTGGGCCCAGAATCGTGTACCCCCTAGATGTTCTTATGAAAGGGGTAGCCCGGTGGATTTTTCTCTTGGTTTGTTCTTGGTTGGGTTATAGGATAATTGCAAACCATGTTTGGGCACAATTTTTTACAAGCTCCAACCCGGTTTTACCGAAATTGGGAGTCTCTGCCCCCTATTAATTAAATATCTAGAACACCTTCGTTTTTAGGTGACATCACATGTCTGCTAAGGGGTCACACTTGGGAACCAGATTTTGGACATTTCAGCATTCCACCACACTTTAATACACATGCTAGGGTCCATTGGAAGCTTTGGAGGAATTCCGATGCACGGAAGAGCTTCTTCCTACAAAACCCTGATCCGTGGGCGTGGATCGTCTACCCCCTAGATGTTCTTATGAAAGGGGTAGCCCGGTGGATTTTCCTATTGGTTTGTGCTTTGTTGGGTCATAGGATAATTCCAAACCATGTTTGGGGCACAAGTTGAGACAAGATCCAACCCGGTTTCACCGAAACTGGGAGTTCCCGGCAGCCTAACAATTAAGTTTGAGGATCTAAGTTTTTAGGTGATCGCACCTGCCTACGAAGGGGGAGACACTTGGGTACCAGGTTTTGGACATTTCAGCATTCCACAACACTTCAATACACATGCTAGGGTCCATTGCAAGGTTTGGAGGTATTCTGATGCGCTCCGGAGAGCTTCTTCTAACGAAACCCTGATTTGTGGGCCCCGGATCATCTGCCCCCTAGATGTTCTTCTAACAGGGGTAGCCCGGTGTATTTTCCTCTTGGTTTGTGCTTGGTTGGGTAATAGGATAATTCCAAACAATGTTTGGGCAAAAGTTGTGACAAGATCCAACCCAGTTTCACCTAAACGGGGAGTTCCCGCCCCCCTAACAGTTAAGTTTCAGGATCTTTGTTTTTAGGTGACATATCATGTCTACGAAGGGGTCAAACTTGGGAACTATGTTTTGGACATATCAAAATTACGCCACACTTTAATACACATGCTAGGGTCCATTACAAGGTTTGGAGGTATTCCGATGCCCCGAAGAGCTTCTTCCTACAAAACCCTGATCCGTGGGCCTAGTTCGAATACCCCCTAGATGTTCTTATGAAATGGGTAGCCCGGTGGATTTTTCTCTTGGTTTGTTCTTGGTTGGGTTACATGATAATTCCAAACCATGTTTGGGCACAAGTTGTGAAATTATCCAACCTGGTTTCACCGAAACGGGGAGTTCCAGGCCCCCTAACAATTAAGTTTCAAGATCTTCCTTATTAGGTAATAGCACATGTCTAAGAAGGAGGTGACACTTGGGTACTAGGTTTTGGACATTTCAGCATTCCACCATACTTTAAATGAAACCCTGATCTGTGGGCCCCAAATCATCTACCCCCTAGATGTTCTTATGAAAGGGGTACTCCGGTGAATTTTTCTCTTGGTTTGTGCTTGGTTGGGTTATAGGATAATTCCAAACTATGTTTGGGCACAATTTGTGACAAGATCTATCCCGGTTTCACCAAAACTGGGAGTTCTCGGACCCCTAATAATTAAATTTCCAGACAACCTTCATTTTTAGGTGCCATCGCATGTCTGCAAAGGGGTCACACTTGGGAACCAGGTTTTGGACATTTCAGCATTCTGCCACACTTTAATACACATGCTAGGGTCTATTGCAATGTTTGGAGGTATTCCAATGCCCCGAAGAGCTTCTTCCTACAAAACCCTGATCCGTGGGCCTGGATCGTCTACCCCCTAGATGTTCTTATGAAAGGGGTAGCCCGGTGGAGTTTCCTCTTGGTTTGTGCTTGGTTTGGTCATAGGATAATTCCAAACCATGTTTGGGCACAAGCTGTGACAAGATCCAACCCGGTGTCACCGAAACGGGGAGTTCCCGGCCCCCTAATTAACAATTAAGTTTCAGGATCTTTGTTTTTAGGTGATAGCGCATGTCTACGAAGGGGGTGACACTTGGGTACTAGGTTCTGGACATTTCATCATTCCACCAGCACAATTTAATACACATGGGGTCCATTGCAAAGGTTTGTAGGTATTCCGATGCTCCGAAGAGTTTCTTCTAACGAAACCGTGATTTGTGGACCCCGGATCATCTACCCCCTTGATGTTCTTCTAACAGGGGTAGCCCGGCAGATTTTCCTCTCGGTTTGTGCTTGGTTGGGTCACAGGATAATTCGAAACCATGTTTGGGCACAAGTTCTGACAAGATCCAACCCAGTTTCACCAAAACGAGGAGTTACCGGCCAATTAAATTCCAGGATCTTCTTTTTTTCGGTGATAGTGCATGCCTACGAAGCGGGTTACACTTGGGTACCATGTTCTGGACATTTCATCGTTCCACCACACTTTAATACACATGCTAGGGTCTATTCCAAGGGTTTGAAGGTATTCAGATGCTCTGAGGCGCTCCTTCCTATGAAACCCTAATCTATGGGCCCAGAATCGTCTACCCCCTAGATGTTCTTATGAAAGGGGTAGCCTGGTGGATTTTTCTCTTGGTTTGGGCTTGGTTGGGTTATAGGATAATTGCAAACCATGTTTGGGCACAATTTGTGACAATATGCAACCCGGTTTCACCGAAACTGGGAGTTCTCTTCCCCCTAATAATTAAATATCTAGAACACCTTCATTTTTAGGTGACATCACATGTGTGCTAAGGGCTCACACTTGGGAACCAGATTTTGGACATTTTAGCATTCCACCACACTTCAAACACATGGTAGGGTCCATTGGAAGGTTTGGAGGCATTCCGATGCACCGAAGAGCTTCTTCCTACAAAACCCTGATCCGTCGGCCTTGATCGTCTATCCTCCTAGATGTTCTTATGGAAGGGGTAGCCCGGTGGATTTTCCTCTTGGTTTGTGCTTGGTTGGGTCAAAGGATAATTCCAAACCATGTTTGGGCACAATTTGAGACAAGATCCAACCCGGTTTCACCGAAACTGGGAGTTCCCGATCTCCTAGCAATTAAGTTTGAGGATCTAAGGTTTTAGGTGATAGCACCTGCCTACGAAGGGGAGACACTTGGGTACCAGGTTTTGGACATTTCAGCATTCGACATCACTTTAATACACATGCTTGGGTCCATTGCAAGGTTTGGAGGTATTCCGATGTGCTCCGAAGAGCTGCTTCGAACGAAACCCTGATTTGTGGGCTTCAGATCATCTACCCCTAGATGTTCTTCTAACAGGGGTAGCCCGGTGTATTTTCCTCTTCGTTTATGCTTGGTTGGGTCATAAGATAATTCCAAACCATGTTTGGGCAAAAGTTGTGACAAGATCCAACCCGGTTTCACCTAAACGGGGAGTTCCCGCCCCCTAACAATTAAATTCCAGAACAAGTTTGTTTTTATCTAACACCGCATGTCCGAGGAGGGGTCACACTTGGGAACCAGGTTTTGGACATTTCAGCATTCGTCCACACTTTAATACACATGCCAGGGTCCATTGCAATGTTTGGAGGTATTCCGATGCCCCGAAGAGCTTCTTCCTGCAAAACCCTGATCCGTGGGCCTGGATCGTCTACCCCTCTAGATGTTCTTATGAAATAGGTAGGCCGGTGGAGTTTCCTCTTGGTTTGTGCTTGGTTGGGTAATAGGATAATTCCAAACCTTGTTTGGGCACAAGTTGTGACAAGATCCAACCCGGTTTCACTGAAACGGGGAGTTCCTGGCCCCCTAATTAACAATTAAGTTTCAGGATCTTCGTTTTTTAGGTGATAGCGCATGTCTACGAAGGGGGTGACACTTGGGTACTAGGCTTTGGACATTTCAGCATTCCACCAATGCACTTTAATACACATGGTAGGGTCCATTGCAAAGGTTCGTAGGTATTCCGATGCTCCGAAGAGCTTCTTCTAACGAAACCCTGATTTGTGGGCCCCGGATTATCTACCCCCTTGATGTTCTTCTGACAGGGGTAGCCCGGTGGATTTTCCTCTTGGTTTGTGCTTGGTTGGGTCATAGGATATTTCGAAACCATGTTTGGGCACAAGTTGTGACAAGACCCAACCCAGTTTCACGAAACAAGGAGTTACCATCCAATTAAATTCCAGGATCTTCGTTTTTTCGGTGATAGTGCATGCCTACGAAGCGGGTTCCACTTGGGTACCATGTTTTGGACATTTCATCGTTCCACCACACTTTAATACACATGATAGGGTCCATTGCAAGGGTTTGAAGGTATTCTGAGCTCTGAGGCGCTTCTTCCTATGAAACCCTGATCCGTGGTCCCAGAATCGTCTACCCCCTATATGTTCTTATGAAAGGGGTAGCCCGGTGGATTTTTCTCTTTGTTTGTGCTTGGTTGGGGTATAGGATAATTGCAAACCATGTTTGGGCACAATTTTTGTCAAGATCCAACCCGGTTTCACCGAAACTGGGAGTTCTCTGCCCCCTAATAATTAAATATCTAGAACACCTTCGTTTTTAGGTGACATCACATGTCTGCTAAGGGGTCACACTTGGGAACCATATTTTGGACATTTCAGCATTCCACCACACTTTAATACACATGCTAGGGTCCATTCCAAGGGTTTGAAGGTATTCAGATGCTCTGAGGCGCTCCTTCCTATGAAACCCTGATGTGTGGGCCCAGAATCGTCTACCCCCTAGATGTTCTTATGAAAGGGGTAGCCCGGTGGATTTTTCTCTTGGTTTGTGCTTGGTTGGGTTATAGGATAATTGCAAACCATGTTTGGGCACAATTTGTGATAAGATCCTACCCGGTTTCACCGAAACTGGGGAGTTCCCATCCAACTAACAATTAAATTCCAGAACAATTTTGTTTTTAGGTGACACCGCATGTCCGAGAAGCGGTCACACTCGGGAACCTGGTTGTGGACATTTCAGCATTCCAACACACTTTAATACACATGCTAGGGTCTATTGCAAGGTTAGGAGGCATTCCCACACACTTTAATACCCTGATCCATGGGCGTGGATCGTCTTCCCCCCTAGATGTTCTTATGAAAGGGGTAACCCGGTGGATTTTCCTATTCGTTTATGCTTGGTTGGGTCATAGGATAATTCCAAAACCATGTTTGGGCACAAGTTGTGACAAGATCCAACCCGGTTTCAACGAAACAGGAAGTTCCCGGCCCCTAACCATTAAGTTTCAGGATCTAAGTTTTTAGGTTATAGCGCATGTCTACAAAGGGGGTGAAACTTGGGTACCAGGTTTTGGACATTTCAAGGTTTGGAGGTATTCCGATGCGCTCCGAAGAGCTTCTTCTAACGAAACCGTGATTTGTGTGCCCCGGATCATCTACCCCCTAGATGTTCTTCTTACATGGGTAGCCCGGGGGATTTTCCTCTAGGTTTGTGCTTGGTTGGGTCATAGGATAATTCGAAACCATGTTTGTGCATAAGTTGTGACAAGATCCAACCCAGTTTCACCGAAATAGGGAGTTCACGACCAATTAAATTCCAGGATCTTCCCTTTTTCGGTGATAGTGCATGCCTACAAAGAGGGTTACACTTGGGTAATATGTTTTCGACATTTCAGCATTTGACCATACTTTAATACACATTCTAGGGTCCATTGCAAGTGTTTAGAGGTAATTCAATGCTCTGAGGCGCTTCTTCCTATGAAACCCTTATATTTGGGCCTAGAATGGTCTACCCCCTAGATGTTCTTATGAAAGGGGTAACCCGGTGGATTTTTCTCTTGGTTTGTGCTTGGTTGGGTTATAGGATAATTGCAAACCATGTTTGGGAACAATTTGTGACAATATCCAACCTGGTTTCACCAAAACTGGGAGTTCCCGGCCCCCTAACAATTAAATTCCAGAACAAGTTTGTTTTTATCTAACACCGCATGTCCGAGGAGGGGTCACACTTGGGAACCAAGTTTTGGACATTTCAACATTCCACCACACTTTAATACACATTCTAGGGTCCATTGCAAGGTTTGGAGGTATTCCGATGCTCCGAGGCGCTTCTTCCTATGAAACCCTGATCTATGGGCCTAGAATCGTCTACCCCCTAGATGTTCTTATGAAAGGGGTAGCGCGGTGGAATTTTCTCTTGGTTTGTGCTTGGTTGGATTATAGGATAATTTCAAACCATGTTTGGGCACAATTTGTGACAATATCTAACCTGGTTTCACCAAAAATGGGAGTTCGCAGCCCCCTAATAATTAAATTTCCGAAACACCTTCGTTTTTGGTGACATCGCATGTCTGTGAAGGGGTCACAAATGGAAACCAGGTTTTGGACATTTTAGCATTCCACCACACATTAATACATATGCTAGGGTCCATTGCAAGGTTTGGAGTTATTCCGATGCCCCGAAGAGCTTCTTCCTACAAAACCCTGATCTGTGGGACTGGATCATCAACCCCCTAGATGTTCTTATGAAATGAGTATCCCGGTGGATTTTCCTCTTGGTTTGTGCTTTGTTGGGTCATAGGATAATTCCAAACTATGTTTGGGTACAAGTTGTGACAATATCCAACCGGTTTCACCGAAATGGGGAGTTCCTGGCCCCTAATTAACATTTAAGTTTCAGGATCTTCGGTTTTAGGTGATAGCGCATGTCTTCGAAGGAGGTGACACTTGGGTACTAGGTTTTGGGCATTTCAGCATTCCACCAGTGCACTTTAATACACATGCTAGGGTCCATTGAAAAGGTTTGTAGGTATTCTGATGCTCCGAAGAGCTTCTTCTAACACTAGTGGAAATGAGGCCTTTGGTTGAGCCAGGAAATGGGCTTTAACACCTACGAACCGGTGTTAAAGGGGGGGCCCGTACCAGCGTGGCCCTTGCAGCAAAAAGGATCCCCCGTTTAACACTGGTTCGTGGCACGAACCGGTGTTAAAGGCCCCTGCACCAGTGGCCCGCGCAGCCCCCCCCCCCCCCCCATTAACACCGGTTCGTGGCTTGAACCGGTGTTAAAGGGGGGGCTATATAACACACCGCAGCCCACACCCCTCTCTTCCATTTTATCACTCTCTCATTTTGGAGCCTAGCAAGAGGGTGTGAGGTGTGCTAGTTTGTGTTTTTTCCTATGCACAAGAGGTGTTCGGTGAAATGCCCGAGAGCTCAAAATAAGTTTTCTCGTTGCTCTTTCCTTCTCGGTCAAGGTCGGCAACTATCCTTTCATGTGTCATTGATGTACTATATATAAATGTCCATCTCCCTATTAATTTTTTATATATACTATATATTAATGCAGATGAACCGACAATGGATGTACGGTGGCCGATGCACTTCCGAGTACATTACGGGCCTCCAAAATTTCATCGTTGTGGCTAATGCAAACCGTGGTCACAATGGTTTTATGTGCTGTTCGTGTGTGCACTGTCAGAACAAGAAAGACTACTCAAATACCAGAACGATTCACGCCCACCTGCTTCGATCCGGTTTCATGCCCAGCTATAATTGTTGGGCCAAGCACGGAGAAAAAGGGGTTGTGATGGAAGACAACGAAGAAGAAGAGGATGATGACAACTATCATAATATGTATCCTAAATATGATGATACTACAACGGGGGTAGATAATGAAGATCAAGAGGCAGCAGATGGGCCCGCTGATGACGATCTTTGTCGGGCCATTACTGATGCAAAGGAAGAATGTGAAACTGAAAAGGAGAAGGAGAAGCTGGAGCAGATGTTAAAGGATCACAAAACATTGTTTTACCCAACTTGCGAAGATGGCGACAAAAAGCTACGTACCACACTGGATTTGCTGCAATGGAAGGCATAGAATGGTGTGACTGACAACGCATTTTCAAAGTTGTTGGTAAAAATGAAGAATCTTCTTCCAAGAAATAATGAGTTGCCCGACAGTACATACCAAGCAAAGAAGGTTGTCTGCCCTCTAGGATTAGACGTGCAGAAGATACATGCCTGCATTAATGACTTCATCCTCTACCGTGGTGAGAAGTACGAGAATTTGGATGCATGCCTGGTATGCACTGCACTGTGGTATAAGATCAGACGAGACGATCCTGGCGATGTTGAGGGCGAGGCCCCTAGGAAGAAGGTTCCTGCCAAGGTTATGTGGTATGCTCCTATAATACCACGGTTAAAATGTCTCTTCAGAAATAAAGAGAATGCCAAGTTGTTGCGATGGCACATGGAAGACCGTAAGAAAGACACGATGTTGAGACACCCCGCTGATGGGTCACAGTGGAGAAAAGTCGAGCGAGAGTACCCAGACTTCGCACGTGACACAAGGAACTTAAGGTTTGGTCTAAGTACAGATGGCATGAATCCTTTTGGTGAGCAGAGATGCAGTCACAGCACCTGGCATGTGACTCTATGTATCTATAACCTTCCTCCTTGTTTGTGCATGAAGAGGAAGTTCATTATGATGCCAGTGCTCATCTAAGGCCAGAGGCAACCCGGCAACGACATTGATGTGTACCTAAGGCCATTAGTTGAAGAACTTTTACAGTTGTGGGCCAAACCAGGTGTACGTATGTGGGATGAGCACAAAGGGGAGCCATTTAAACTATGAGCATTGCTTTTCGTAACCATCAATGATTGGCCTGCTCTTAGTAACATTTCAGGGCAGATAAACAAGGGATACAATGCATGCACACACTGTTTAGATGAGAATGAAAGTGTATATTTGGATAAATGTAAGAAGGTTGTGTACCTAGGGTATCGTCGATTTCTTCTGAACCTACATCCAGTAAGAAAGAAAGGCAAGCATTTCAAACGTCTGACAGAACCCCGGAGGAAGCCTGTCCTCCGTACCGGTGAGGAGGCATTTGGTATGGTCAAGGACCTAGAAGTAATCTTTGGAAAAGGTCCTGGCAGTCTATCTATTCCGAATGACGATGCCGGACATGCGCCCATGTGGAAGAAGCAATATATATTTTGGGACCTACCCTATTGGAAAGTTTTAGAGGTCCGCTCTTCAATCGACGTGATGCACATGACAAAGAATGTTTGCGTGAACCTGCTAGGCTTCCTAGGAGTATATGGGAAGACAAAAGATACACCGGAAGTACGGCAGGACCAACAACGTCTGAAAGACCCTGAAGAGCCTATTCATTCTGAGAACGAGAAGGGTAAACAATGCCACTTAACTCCTGCCAGCTACGCTCTTACCAAAGCAGAGAAGGAAATCTTTTTTGAATGCCTGAGCAGTATCAAGGTCCCGTCTGGCTTCTCGTCGTATATAAAGGGAATAATAAATATGGCAGAGAAAAAATTCCAAAACCTGAACTCTCATGGCTGCCACGTGATTATGACACAATTGCTTCTGATTGCATTAAGGGGGCTTCTACCTGAAAATGTTCGAGTACCCATTGTGAAGCTATGTGCATTCCTCAATGCAATATCTTAGAAGGTAATCGATCCAGAAACCCTACCAGGGTTACAGACAGATGTGGCCCAATGTCTTGTCAGCTTTGAGTTGGTGTTCCCACCATCCTTCTTCAATATTATGATGCATCTCCTGGTTCACCTACTAGAAGAGATTGCCATTCTCGGTCCTGTATTTCTACACAATATGTTCCCCTTTGAGAGGTACATGGGAGTCTTAAAGAAATATGTTCATAACCGTGCTAGGCTAGAAGGAAGCATCTCCAAGGGCTATGTAACAGAGGAGGTCATTGAGTTCTGTGTTGATTTTATTCCTGACCTTAAGGCGATTGGTGTTCTAGAATCACGACATGAGGGGAGACTACGTGGAAAAGGCACCCTAGGATGTAAAGCAATGATATGTAGGGACGAGCATTCTCTCAATCAAGCACACTACACGGTTTTACAAAGATCTATCATGGTTGCCCCGTATATCAATGAACACAAGAATTTAATACGCCTCAAACACCCGGGGCAGTCTAATGAATGGATTATAAGTGAACACATGGCGAGTTTTGGCGGCTGGCTGCAAAGACTTCTCACGAATAACACCACTGTTGGGGTCAGCTGTACTTGTTGGCCAGGACACCATCTTCGATTGTATGTACTTTCCAAGTGTACGAGATAAATGGGAATACACTTTACACGATAGGCAAAGATAAAAAGAGCACCAACCAAAATAGTGGTGTCCGCTTCGATGCAGCAGAAGACAATGGGCAAAAGACCACGTATTATGGGTTCATAGAGGAGATATGGGAACTTGACTATGGACCTAATTTTAAGGTCCCCTTGTTTTGATGCAAATGGGTCAAGCTAACAGGAGGAGGGGTTGGGGTAGACAAGAAGTACGGAATGACAACAGTGGATCTCAACAATCTTATGAAGGTAGACAAGAACTTAGACGAACCATTCGTCTTAGCCAATGATGTGGCTCAGGTTTTCTATGTGAAGGACATGTCTACCAAACCGAAAAAAAGAAAAAATAAGCAAACAGATACATCACACGATGAGCCAAAGCGTCACATAGTTCTTTCAGGAAAAAGAAACATCGTGGGAGTGGAGGACAAGACAGACATGTCAGGAGATTATAATAAGTTTGATGAAATTCCGCCCTTCAGAGTGAAGACTGACCCAACCATCCTGATAAACGGTGCTGATACTCCATGGTTACAGCTGACGCGATCATAAGATTGACTATATGTATTAATTGAGCCTTTTTTGGCACACATATGTATCTCAACATGGAAATCAATGTCATATTTTTTCTGTTAAAAGTATATGTATTAAATGAGCCATTTTACTTCCCGCCGTTTTTTCTCGCCATTTTTCTTCCCGCCATTTTTCCCCGCCACTTTTCTTCCCGCCAGTTCTTCCCTCCAGCCATTTCTCACTATATATATGTAGTGTTGGCCTCCATTGTCATTGCACATCTCTAGAATCATATCTGCAACCTCATCACTCTTTCCCATGGCTTCCACCGTAGCACTAACCCCCAGGGAGGCGGAGGCGCTTTGCGCCTCGAACTACCCCTGCCCGCCGGGCTACAGTGTCACTGTCGGCTGGATGCTGAGCGCCGGAGGCGTGCCGGTTCCTCCTGTCCCTCTAGGTGTGGCGCGCCAGATGGCCATCACGAACCACTACTACTTCGAGCTCAAAGGCGGAGCAGCGGAGGAATCCCAGATGGCATCCCAACTATTTCCCTACTTGGGAAGCCTTCTTCGGGGATCGGCATGGGAGGGCGCTCGCCAGGCACGAGGAGGACGGCCCACCTCCTCTGAACTTCAACGAGGCCGATCGTCGGCTATGGTGACGCGGTCGGACTCTCCAGAGCGTCATGGCCTATGACACTGCCGCCGACTCTAACCCCCGTCTGCGCTACCCTCAAGTCCAGCCCACGCGTACTCAGCCTTCAAGGTTCAATTACGGCGACCCCGACGACGACAGCGACGACGGCGGCCGCGAGTACGATGACTACAGTGGCGAGTATTATAGGTGTAGGCAGGAGCATGACTGAATCAATCCAACATTCCGAAACAAGTTCGGCCGATTGTGACTTAATCTGGCCATGTATCTTAATTTCCAGTTCTTTTATGTATCTTAATTTTCAGTCGTTCTTTATGTAACTTACTGTTAGTTGCATTCCGTATTTTAATTCCAGTTCTATCTCATTCACAAAATGACCTATCTCATTCGATGTTTCTTGGCTTTTGGGTCAAATGACCAATGTTATGGCTAGAATTAAGGCATAGTTTGTGATAATGTGGCCATATTGTGCATACATGTGCATCATGGCAAACAATATTGCAAGAGGAAGTTTTCCTTGTTGTCGCACCAAAAAGGCATTTTCCATTTTCCGAGCATAAAAAACGGACGGTTTTATGAAGCAACCACCAAGTGGCTAATTCAAAAAACCACCACCACATTTTACAAAAATACTAGACCACCTTATATGGAAAATGTACCAACAGGGGGGTCTGAAACCTTTCCGTCCACCTCTGGTGAAAAAGACAAATTCCTACCGAATCGGCAGGAAGTGGTTCAAATATGAACTACAGATACATGATACGATGCTCATGATTTTTTACAAAAATCATTTTTAGGTTCACAATATGCTATTTTATCAAAAATCCAATGCAAGTTGAGCGAGGATAAAAAATAAAAAAAGATCGGGTTAGATTCCTGTTTAGATGCTTAATATTTCTTATGTTCAAAGTTTTAGGGTTTGTCTATTTTATTTTTGTTTGAATTGAATAATCAAAATTTATATGTAAGTGTTTTAATCATTTTGAAATTTTTCATCTAAAGTAAATATAAAATGTTTTTACATGAATGGATATATATTATTTTTCTGAAAATTATGATATATTATTCATATTTTTCTAAGTTGAAATGAAAAAGATATGAATTTTCTAAATTCATATCCTATTTTTTGTATTAAAAATGCCCCCACCCCTTTAATGCATGAAATAAATGCCACCCCTTTAACACCGTTTTCAGCCACGAACCGGTGTTAAAGGGGGGGGCGCATTTATTTTGTTTCGCGCCCGCACCCCCCCCCCTTTAACACCGGTTCGTGGCACGAACCGGTGTTAAAGGGGGGCGTTATAACGCGCTCCTTCCTCTCTTCCTTCTTCCCCCCAGCCAAATCGAAAAGCGCGCACGCAGAGGAAAGCAGAGGAGAGCCGCGCCGCCTTCCAGCCCTCGCCGTCGCCATCCCACGGGAGCGCCGTCGCCCCCTCGCCGCGCGCGAGCCGTCGTCGTACGTCCGTCGTCGTGTCCACGTATGCCCTCGCCGTCGTGCCCACGCCGTCCAGCCGTACGTCGCCGTTGCCGTCTCCCTCGCCCTCACCGTCGCCCTCATCATACGTATGTCATCCACGCCCTATCCACCCCCTCCCCCCTCGAACTCGCGCCGAGCAGGGTGTTGGTGCATGCACCGGAGGCGCGCGCCCTGCCCCGGTTCCTCACCGACGCCCTGCCACCCCTACCGCCCACGGTGGACAAGGGATGTGACTCCGCCTCTTGAGACGCCGTCCAAGCCCGTGACGCCACCACCAGCAACCCCGTCCAAGCCCGTGACACCGCCTCTCCACCAGCGAGACCGTCCAAGCACGCGTGTAGTTGTAGTACTTCTTCTCGGAGGTCCACGAGGCCACGGCGTCCGACGCGTTCTAGGCTATGCCGGCGAAGCCCCAGAAGATGTTCTCCCCGTATGGCCCGCCGGAGTGCTGGAGCTTGTAGTCGGCATTACGCACGTGTCGTGGGGGCTCACGAAGTCCGACAGAGCGTTCTGCGGGGCGCACAGCGTGCCGACTGCCGCAGCCATGGCGAACGCCAGAGGGGCGAACGGCAGAGAGGTGCTCCGTCGCGGGGTCGTATGTTTCCAAACAGAAGGGGTACCGGCGAATCGCAAATAAAATACCACTGGGCCAAAATTTCCAAATAAAATACCATTTAATTTACTAGAACAAGTGGCATATGTGTATGTATATTTGTATGTGTATGTATATATGTATATTGTATTGTATGTGTATTGTATATGCATGTGTATATTTTGTGCCACGCCGACGACCACCGCCACCATTATGCCGTCGACCCTGACCTCCTCTGTCCTCGTTGAGCCCACGTCGTGCTGGTTCGAACGCACACCCCCATGCATCCCGGCCCCGCTCTCTCCCTAGCGCCGCCACCTCTCGTTGTCAATATAGCATTATAATAACCATGCTGTGTTAATCAACTTTCATGACAAGTTAATTAGAAGAAGTAAATGGACCCTCTCATAGGGTTTTCTCCGAATTAGGGTATGGAATGACCAAGCATGTATTAGGGTTACATTTCAATACTTTTAACCTGTCATATCATCATCTTTGTTTGAGCATTTCAATAGATGTATTACTGATATTTGTGTGATAATATTTTGTTTTAGAAACTATGGATCCACTCAGTAGAAACCTTGAAGATGAAGAAATAATGGAGAACATGATCCACGAGGACACCTCACAATATCTAAACTTGGAGGGACATGATGACAACTCAAGTAGTCATGGAGAAGATGACGACTGCGGTGAACGCACTTTAGTGATTACAAAGTCTGTCGAGGTATATGCATGGATTAAGCCTCTGCTGACTTGAACCGATTGATTTTTATATATGTAAATGTATTAATTAACGCTTCTTTCTTCTTTTATCCCTCTGGATCGACCTGCCAGCAACAATCTTCTTCTACGAAAAAGAGCAAGCAAGGCGCGAGCCATCGGTTGAAAGATCATGCAAAGTTCACGATCGAAGCAGTCCGTGTTGATGGCAGGCCGATGGAGCCCAAGAAGGCCGCAGACAAATTTGTACGTCAGGCTGGAGTTCTTGTTAGGGACCAAATCCCAATCATAATTGAAAATTGGAATAAGCCAAAGAAGGGAGATGGTACCTTTGTCGATGAAAGATCCAAAGAAATGCTTTGGAATTCGCTGTTGGTAAATTTCACCCTTCCGCCAGAGGAGGATGAAAACAAACCGGTTATAAAGGAAAAGGTCAAAGAGTGGACTCTAAAGAAGATGGCTGACGCATTCCGCAACTGGAATACAAAATTGAACAAATTTGTCAAAGCTCGCGAGACTCCAGATTTCAAAGACGCGTATTATGCGAAGATAAGACCTCACTGGCCCGAATTTGTGGCATACAAGGAAGATGCTATAGCTACAAAGAGGTCAGAAACCAATACGCTAAATGCCCAGAAGAAGGAATATCACCAGAGGACGGGATCAGGTGGCTACATATCTCAGAGGCGTAAGTGGGAAGAAGCTGAGAAGGCCCTGCGCGCTAGAGGCATCACACCCCAGACACATGGGTGGGACCTACGTGCAAAGATTTGTTTCTACGGAATCGGGGCAAGGTTGGACCCAGAAACATGATTGTGTATCTTCCCAACCCTCCTTGCCAACCCCGTCACTGAACTCATCACGGCATACGAGGAAACAGCCGCCAGGACCTTCCATCCCGACAGAGAGAATGACCAGCTTACACGCGCCATCGGTAAAAAAGAACACCCTGGACATGCACGAGGCACAGGGGGTATGACGTGGAAGGATGGGTTTGCCGAGTGGGGCGACTCTTACAGATGGCGCGACAGAAAAGAAAAAGAGTGTACATAGCGGATGACATAGATAGAACATGCACTTGTGGCGCAGCAGGCGCAAGTGAATGCACAACAGAGCCATCAAGCTACCGGCCCATCTCAGCGGCACGAAGAGCCTGCATTGGAAGCTGCCGGCGGCCCAGACTCTACACGGAAAAGCAGCATGGCTTCCACGGAGAACGTGTAGCCCACGCTTGAAATGACGGGTCCTCGATACCCCATGGATGAGATCACGGAGAGCTAACACGCTGAGCTGCATGTGAGATTAATGGGCTTATCCATTAAGGTGGTTGTCGGCTATGCCTTACCTCCTGTAGCTGGTGGAACTTACCACTTCGACCGATTCCAGATGGCTATGCTATTGTCGGGGTGGATGAGGTTGTGAAGGAATATGAGGAAGCATAGCTTGACCATGCTACAGGTGAAGGGGAAACTCAACTCAAATTTGCAGTGAAAACAACCATTCTTTGGAAGAAGGAACACATCGTGCTTCCAAATTGGAGGCCACTGGCACCCCCGCCGTCTCCGCAGCGTCAGCAGTCTGAGCCGCCTCAGCCGTCTCCAAGTCTTCAGAATACTCCCGTGTCGTCTCCGGTGCTTCAGCCATCTCCTGCGCGGCAGCCATCTCCGGCGCTTCAGCCATCTCCTGCGCGGCAGCCATCTCCGGTGCTTCAGCCATCTCCTGCACGACAGCCATCTACGACGCGCAAGCCATCTCCGGCGCACCAGCCATAACCTCAGCGTAAGCGGAAGAGCACTTCCACGAAGAGCATCACTAGCACTGCCACGAAGAAATCCGCAGGAAACCGTAAGCCAAAGGGTTCAAGAAACTACGTCCCGCAGCCTTCCGCCTAGCCATTGTCGGTTTTACCGTGGAATCGCAGTGACGAGGAGACCAATAGGATCTCGGAAGAAGAGGTCAAGAAATTCTTTGCACCTAGACGGGCCGAGCCAAAGGAGAAAATAGATCCGACGGTGGTGGAGAAGTTTTACAATAATCTTTTGAAACCTGAAACCCCACTTGTGCCGGACTACGAGCGCCAGATTTTGAAGGGGGTGCAAGGCGGAGGGAGACTGAAAGTAGCAGTCGTGCGGCACCCCAAAAAACAGTTCCCATGCTCGGAGAGCAGGAAAATCAATCATCCGCCCCGCTCCAAGTGTTCGACACACGGAACGCTCCTCCTGTAAATGATTACGAGGCAGAGCTACAAAGAAAGGCAAATGAGATGGGGATGACTTACATTGCATACTTGAACCTCATGGGAGACAACATTCCCACAGGCGATGTCAACCCCTTACAGGCATGGAAGTATGGGAAGAATCTCGTTAAGAAAGAGGAGCTCAAGAATCTACCAACAAAGATGCGAAGATTGCACAAGTGGTACCTTGATTTCTGCAAGACGAGAAAGGAAGAATGGATCACGCCGCATATAAGAGATCAAATTTTCTTGTGCGGAAACGACGAGATCGACTTCAACATTCAAGACTTGCATTTTCTATTCAATCATAAGGAACTCGACAAAGCTGCCATCAGCCTTTATTGTGTGTAAGTACTATTTCTGTAATTTCTATATCATCTCATTCACTTCATTAATTGCATATATATATATGCTCACCATATATGTATATACTATTATGCAGGAAAAAGGTTATGGAATGCATGAAAGGAGGCTCTTTTGACATTGGGTTCGTTGACCCAAATAGAGTTCATGAAGAAGTGGTAAGAACCAAATCCGGGCAAACAGAAGATTACTTGCTAAGGTCTTTACTGAGACAACAAACCAAAAGGGAAATACTATTGCCTTACAACTTCTCGTGAGTACTGTTACCCTCTCTTGTACACATTTTGTTTCGGCTTACTCGATGTTAAGTGTAACTGATGATGAGTTATGTGTGCGTAGGTTCCACTTTATTCTGCTAGTCATTTAACCTGACTCAGGAAAAGTCCTTGTCATGGAATCGTTACGGAAAGAAAAAGAGCTATGGGAAGACTTTAGAGAGATGCTCCAGAGGTAATTTCAATCATATTATCGCACTAGATCGGCAACTTTCGTGACAACAAGTAATTAATTACTCATTTATCCATTTTCTTTGCCGGACAGGGTTTGGAAAAGGTTCACGGGCAGGGCCGTGGGTGAATGGTCAGAAGAACTAAAATTTGTAGACCAAAATGTAAGTAATACTAGCTATCTAGGTCTGCGTATCTCTTAGATTCTGCTTCCAATTCCATTATATCATGCTTTATTTATTATTATTTTGATTGAACTCTCTATTCTCGTAAAGTGCGTGTATCAGGGACCCGGCAATAACTTATGTGGATACTATGTTTGCAAGTTCATTCGCAACACGATATGTGCGACGGGCCAAGCCGCACTAGAACAACTTAGAGTAAGTAAACAAAGTACACAACATTATTTTATTACCATCAATTGTGTTGAGTTTTATTCTTATATATATATTGACCCCATTATTCATATATATTTAGATTGAACGGATGCGGGACCAACTCCTACCATTTTACCGCATACGAGCCATTCAAGAGGAATTGGCGGGGTTCATACTTGATGAGGTCGTCACGCCTGGCGGAGAACTCTTTAGATATCCAAAAACTCTTTAGATGCTTGAACGTGTTTGTCTTGTACTTGATGCTTCAACGTTTACGGAGAATACCACACAATGGCGATGTTTGTGTATAATAATAGTTCTTAATTATTCATGTACTCGTATGTATCGACGATGATGTATGTGTATATACCGCTCCCGATCGATTCCCCCTTCCTCCATCCCCGTCTCTTCCGCGCCGCAGAAATACGCCCAGAACGGGGCGGCGGCAGAACTCTGCCGCGGCAGAGATTTAGGCCGTTTTCCTGCCGCGGCACAGATTTAGGCCGTTTTCCTGCCGCGGCAGAGATTTATCTCTTTTTACTGCCGCGGCACAGAACCTTTAACACCGGTTCGTGTTACGAACCGGTGTTAATGGGGGGAGGGCTCAGCGCTACGGCAGCCCCACGTGCGCCACCCTTTAACACCGGTTCGTATAAGAACCGATGTTAAAGGGGGGCCTCTAACACCGAACCCTCAACAGCGGTTCTACACCCGCTGTTAGAGGGCCTTAGGAACTGGTGTTAAAGGCCCCCGTATGCACTAGTGTAACGAAACCCTGATTTGTGTGCCCCGGATCATCTACCCCCTAGATGTTCTTCTGACAGGGGTAGCCCGGTCGATTTGCCTCTTGGTGTGTGCTTGGTTGGCTCATATGAGAATTTGAAACCATGTTTGGGCACAAGTTGTGACAAGATCCAACCCGGTTTCACCGAAACGAGGAGTTCCCGGCCAATTAAATTCTAGGATCTTTGTTTTTTCGGTGATAGTGCATGCCTATGAAGCGGGTTACACTTGGGTACCATGTTTTGGTCATTTCAGCTGTCCACTACACATGCTAGGGTCTATTGCAAGGGTTTGAAGCTATTCCGATGCTCCGAGGCGCTTCTTCCTATGAAACCCTGATCTGTGGGCCCAGAATCATCTACCCCCTAGATGTTCTTATGAAAGGGGTAGCCCGGTGGATTTTTCTCTTGGGTTGTTCTTGGTTGGGTTATAGGATAATTGCAAACCATGTTTGGTCACAATTTGTGACAAGATCCACCCTGGTTGCACCGAAACTGGGAGTTCTCGGCCCCCTAATAATTAAATTTCTAGAACACCTTCGTTTCTAGGTGACATCGCATGTCTGCGAAGGAGTCACACTTGGCAACTTCGTTTTGGACATTTCAGCATTCCACCGTCTTTAATACATATGCTATGGTCAATTGCAAGGTTTGGAGGTATTCCGATGCCACGAGGAGTTTCTTCCTACAAAACCATGATCCATAGGCCTAGATCGTCTACCCATAGATGTTTATGAAAGGGATAGCCGGGTGGATTTTCCTCTTGGTTTGTGCTTGGTTGGTCATAGAATAATTCCAAACCATGTTTGGGCACAAGTTATGGCAAGATCCAACCCGGTTTCACTGAAACGGGGAGTTCCGGCCAATTAAATTCCAGGATCTTCTTTTTTTCGGTGATAGTGCATGCCTACGAAGCGGGTTACACTTGGGTACCATGTTTTGGACATTTCAGCATTCCACCACACTTTAATACACAATCTAGGGTCTATTTCAACGGTTTGGAGGTATTCCGATGCTCCGAGGCGCTTCTTCCTATGAAACCCTAATCTTTGGGCCCAGAATGGTCTACCCCCTCAATGTTCTTATTAAAGGGGTATCCTGGTGGATTTTTCTCTTAGTTTGTTCTTGGTTGGGTTATAAGATAATTGCAAACCATGTTTGGGCACAATTTGTGACAATATCCAACCTGGTATCACCGAAACTGGGATTCTAGACCCCCTAATAATTAAATTTCCATAACACCTTCATTTTATGTGACATCGCATGTCTACGAAGGGGTCACACTTGGGAACCAGGTTTTGGACATTTCAGCATTCCACCACACTTTAATACACATGCTAGGGTCCATTGCAAGGTTTGGAGGTATTCTGATGTCCCGAAGAGCTTCTTCCTACAAAACCCTGATCCGTGGGCCTGGATCGTCTACCCCCTAGATGTTCTTATGAAAGTGGTATCCCAGTGGATTTTCCTATTGGTTTGTGCTTGGTTGGGTCATAGAATAATTCCAAACCATGTTTGGGCACAAGTTGTGATAATATCCAACCCGGTTTCACCGAAACGGGGAGTTTCCGACCCCCTAATAATTAAGTTTCAGGATCTAAGTTTTTACGTGATAGCACATGTCTACGAAGGGGGTGACACTTGGGTACTAGGTTTTGGACATTTGGGCATTCCACCGCACTTTAATACACATGCTAGGGTCCATTTCAAGGTTTGGAGGTATTCTGATGCGCTCCGAAGAGCTTCTTCTAACGAAATCCTGATTTGTGGGCCCCAGATCATCTACACCCTAGATGTTATTCTGACAGGGGTAGCTCGGTGGATTATCCTATTTGTTTGTTCTTGGTTGGGTCATAGGATAATTCCAAACCATGTTTGGGCACAAGTTGTGTCAAGATCCAACCCGGTTTCACCGAAACGGGGAATACCCGCCCCCCTAACAATTAAGTTTCAGGATCTTTGGTTTTGGGTGACATCGCATGTCTGCGAAGGGGTCACACTTGGGAACCAGGTTTCGAACATTTCAAAATTACACCACACTTTAATACACATGCTAGGGTCCATTGCAAGGTTTGGAGGTATTCTGATGCATCGAAGAGCTTCTTCCTACAAAATCCTGATCCGTGGGCCTAGATCGTCTACCCCCCTAGATGTTCTTATGAAAGAGATAGCCCGATGGATTTTTCTCTTTGTTTGTGCTTGGTTGGGTTATAGGATAATTCCAAACCATGTTTGTGAACAAGTTGTGACATGATCCAACCTGGTTTCACCGAAACGGGGAGTTCCGGCCCTCTAACAATTAAGTTTCAGGATCTTCGTTTTTAGGTAATAGCGCATGTCTACGAAGGGGGTGACACTTGGGTACTAGGTTTTGGACATTTCAGCATTCCACCATACTTTAATACAAATGCCAGGGTCCATCGCAAGTGTTTGGAGGTATTCCGATGCTCCGAGGCGCTTCTTCCTATGAAACCTTGATCTGTGGGCCCTAGATCATCTACCCCCTAGATGTTCTTATGAAAGGGGTAGCCCGGTGGATTTTTCTCTTGGTTTGTGCTTGGTTGGGTTATAGGATAATTCCAAACCATGTTTGGGCATATGTTGTGACAATATCCAACCCGGTTTACTAGTATAATTACAACTGTGGTGACCCAGCATACCACTGCATGATGTAGTATATTATAGTCGTTGATATAACAGTAATGAAACACCGTTCACTAGTATTATATCCCTCAGAGTGGTACAACAGTAACATAGCAGGTCCAATACATGGCTGAAGGTTACAACTCACGCTATACACAAGATCTAGAGAACACTCTAGGTTAAAGAGAGAGAAAGAAACTTCTTACACATAAGAATCAAAAGTAAACAACTCAAATACTATCATACTAGTTAGACTAGTGTGCTAACTAATGGTCTGGCATTGCTTCTATTGCAATTATCTATAGGAATAGGTTCTATGGTTAGAGATTCTATTCTTATCTAATTAGTAACTTCGTCCTCACTTGAGTTGATGTATATGTTGACTTTCTTGACTTCCTTGAAGTGCTTTTAGCGGTTGATGATGATTCCTGGAGCATAACTTGATGTAGAAGTCGTCTGTATTGACTTCCTTGAAGGGCTTTTAGGGTTAAGAAGATACGTTGAGTACGAGCGTACTCAGCAAGTGCACTAGAAAAGGAGTGTTTGATGCACTATAACTACAGCTACAGACCGTAGGTCATAGGCAATGCAAGTTTTCGTAAACATTTCTTCAAAGGTTGCTTTTATTCTAAAAAGGTATGTCCGTCAGCCCTTCACGGGTTTACCAGAACTTTCATGGAGTTCCTTTCCCGCTGCGTTCGCAACTCCTTCCCGGAACATGGAGTAACAAGTTACAGTTATTACACTCTGCAGAGGTGTGTTACTTTATCCATGAGAGATCAACTCTTTGTTGCACAACCGGGCAGCTTATTCCCGTCCACAATTCCATGATGTGGGGACTAGAAGATGATCCAAGACAATCACTGCCCCCTTCGCGACCTTGCATGCCTCCTGTGTGTACACCATACCCAAATATTGGATTACGGGAATGGTTTGTATAGACCGTTAGATGCCAGAACTATCGTGGAACGTTGAGGGTTCCCACCCATATGCTGCATATCCTCTATGAATTACCAATTAATATGCATGCTACAAGGATAACAGCCACGACCTGCACATCCGGCTACATGCGAGAGGAAGAAGATATAGCTGAATTGTCCCATTCCAAATCTCATGGTTAACGCGTGATATACAGCGCAAGAATCACTGGCGACAATGGTTGTTAAGTCCTAGATAATATGTTCCTTTACCACCGGAACTTTCATAGAAGGTTATTACCTCATGGTAAATAACCAATAATCACATTATTATAAAAATAGTGTTTTCGGATCTTTTCAAATGCAGGTGATGTCCATATTGGATTTGTAAAAAATACTTTACAGAAAATAACGAAAGGACATGAGCAAGTGTGAACTTGCCTTTTGTGATTGCAAGATTATGCACTCACGGTATTCAAGACAATATAAGATCCAATATCTGAAATCAGCATCATTGGTCCAGTAAGGACTAATGTTTAAAGAAGCAATGTGCTTTTATGCATAAGTAATGTGATTCACTTTATAAATGCGAATCCCTAGGGTAACGTTGTTCTAGGGTTTGGATGCTATAAATGATGTCTTTGAAATGTGTTGTACTTTTAGATAAGTTTTACACTTGTGCTTCTTATTAGGGCTTGTGAGTGTGTGTGAAACAACATGTAATTACAATGTTATAAAACAATGAGACACACATAAATGTGAAATGCTACTCAAGATTGTTTATACCAGAGTTGTTGTTTGAAGTGGCAAAAAGAATAACATTTGAAGAAAAGATTCCTTTTCTAAGGTCTAAACAATCTTTATTGTTAATAGGATGTGTTCAATGTCTTTTGCTGTGTGCTTGATTAGTTTGGACTTGAGATGCTTTATGTCTTAATTGGAATAGACCAAAGTTAACTATAAAAACATATGTAGTTTATTAGACATAATGTTTATAAGTCTTGAGACTAAAGATAACTTTAAAAAAACATAGATGGTTTGGAAGTGTAGTGCTGATGATATTTGAACCTTGTGTACTTGGTAATGTTTCCTTAAGGTTTCTTAAGAATGGTTATAATTTTACTTGGTGTAGTGGTTTCTTGATTTTATAATGGAATAGTAGCATTTACCTTTTTATAGATGAGTGGTTATAGTTTATAAACAAAGAAATAATATTACTTAACTACATATGGACTTACTATAGTGCTATGATGGTTTTGTAAAATGGTGGTTGAAGTATATGGAAAACATTGGATTTAGCCACAAATCATTCTTGGGGATTTTATAATTGTTCCGGACCTTTTTAGAAAATAATTACTCATTTGGTTGAAGGATAATTCAATAAAATTGTATTTATAATGTTTTGAACCATTATGACTTCATGATATGAATATTTAAGACTAATACTATTTATTAGACTTAATTTCCTAATTTTTAGAAATATTATCAAATTTTATTTACCCTTATATGAATTATTAACTAAGGAAATAGGTTTAAATTCAAATTACTAGAGTATTAAGTTTTTTTTACTTTAAAAGTGGAATATTATATTTTTAACAAGTAGACATTATTTTTGTGATCATTTTGATATATTACTTTTATTTTTGTGATTCATAAATAATAAGATATGATTTTTATAAGATTTATTACTTTATAAATACTTAATAAATAATAAATACTTATTTAAGTGAAATAATAATGCATGATTCTAGTTTTAAAGTATTTTTTTATTTTTCCAAGATTTTTGGTATTTTATTTATATTTTTAACATTTACCATTATTAAAATAGGATTTATCAAAGTTTATTACTTTTAAAATTTTTATTAAATAATAATTATTTAAATTGTTAACATAACAAATTTTTATAATTCATTAATGTTATATATTTTATTTTTCTAAACATTTTCATATATAATACATATTTTTCTGAATTATAAAACAAAAGGTATGAATTTAATAAGATTTAATGATTTTATTTTATTTCTGGAATATTTAAATTTGGGTTTATATTCTTTCTTTATTTCTTAAACAGAAAATAACCTTTTGCACTGGGGCTAAGCCTACCCAAGGTCACTGACCTGTGGGCCTATGGCCACATCATCAGCCACGCGAGACAGAGACTAGGTCAAACTGGCTGACTAGGCCGAGGGTGACGTTGGCATGACGGAGCTTGATCCCCTCAGATCGATGATGGATCAGGTGATTTGGTGCGCGCGGGGGGCTGCAGTGAGGCGTGTTGGAAAGAGGACGATGTGAGGATTCTAGGAGTGGTGGCGCCACTAGCAAATGGTCATCGGAGGATGGTCAACAGCGGCGGTGTCGGGTGCTCATGGTGTGAACGAACTAGAGCGAAATATAGAGAGTAAAAGGTACTAGAAGAACCAGTGGCTCACCCTGGTTGCAATGGTGGTGTCGGCGAGGACTGGTGCGGTCGGAGACGAGCTCTCTGACGAGGATTCCGAAAAACTGCCGCAAAGAGGAACGGCAAAATTCGCCCTCTCTAGTGCTCCCCTTGATGGAAGATTCCACCTAGAGGATCTACGGAGCATGGGGCATCTCCATGGATACTTGTAAGAGAGTGGGAAGGTGTGGCTCGACAGTGAGGCGAGCTAGGGTTTCAGCACTAATGAAGAAATTGAGAGAGAGAGAGCTGCAGAGGGGGAAATGGGGATGAGGACGAATAGATGGCGTCATGGCGTTCTTATCCCTTCCTTCCAGTAGCGGTAGCACTGATCACAACATGGCGGTCCATCGACGACGGAGCTCCGACCAACGAGCTGCTTCCAGTAGGCGAGGTAGACGATGATGCGACATTTGCAAAAAAAAACCCTGGAACCTTTCCTCTCTTGATCCGCAGTCCCTACACTGGCCCACCCGTCAGTCACTGAGTGAGAGGATCCAGGCTGGTTACTAGGCCAAGATGCCTACTTTGGGATGCTCGTGAGCAGTGGATAAGGAGAAGGAAGTTGGGCCATGGGCCAGATTTGGTCTCCTTCTGTTCTTTCCTGGTTCTTTTTTTTTCTATATTCTGTTTTGTTTACAGATTTGAATTTGCATCTTTAATTTGAACTTTTCTAACAAAGTTTACTTGCTGAATATTTGCAGCAACAATTTATATTGATTGAGATTTATTTTGTAAATCTTAATGATAATTATTTTATATTTCATTATTTTCTTTATATGAATCCCTTTTAATATTTTGTAGAAGCCTTTATTTTTTTTCTTTCTATACTAAACCATGGCTTTATTATATGATATTTCCTTATTTGTTTATAAAACTTAACTCTAGTTAACTCATAGTTTGAATAGAAATTTTTATATATAATGATCCTATATCATTATTTGATGCATAAAAGACAAAGGAAATCAGTATGGTTAATATTACTCCCATTAATTTAGAAAATGGCAATGTACATATTCCATTATGATAAACATAGAAGTTTAGGGTTTGAATTGTAAGTGTTTACCCAAGGATTTAGGGTTCTTAATTTTCTTATATTCCTTTCTTGATGTGAGTAAAGATTTAATAACTAAGTATATTGTCTTTTGTTTGTGATCTTTAATGGTATCACCTTTTAAAATAGGAAGTTATTAACTAAAATTCCTTATGGAAAAGAATTGATAATAATATCTCCTAAACACATATGGTTAAGACAATTGGAAATGTCAGAGATGTGCTTAGGTGATTTGCTATAGGAAATATTCCTATAAGGCTTTGTGGAAATAATATGATTTATCCAACAGAGGAGATGGATGTTAATATTGATCATAGATTTAGGGTTTAGTGTTTACCAAGAATTCCTATCTTCCATAGTTCACAATCCTGGACTTCTAATTAAGGAATTCCTTTCCTATATATACTACTTTTTCCTATCCATCATCATGGTTAGCATGAACTTTACTTCACAAGAATATTCCTATCCACCTTTTATTCTTCTAAACTCATTGATGAATCCAATGAGTTTGACACTAAAGCATTTCATGATCTTCACCTATCCAGACTTGGTTATATTAACTACTCTTCTGCTGATAAACCTCAATCCAACAAGTAGCTATTTCTAACTCCATTCATATTCTTCCATAATCATCCACCACTAACATTACTTCAGTAGGTGGGTTTATAATTAGATATACATCCAATCCTACTCCACCTCAAGTGTTTACTATTTTCCTAGAGGAAAATACTAACTCTATAATTCAATGCTGCTCTGACATCATCTTAATCATACAGTCTTACCTGTACTTGACTCCAATATCTCATATTAGAGTTCAATAAAGTTTTACCCACCAATGTTACTTATACAAGATATAAGCATTCAATATTGGTGACTAAAGCATGATCATTATAATCCTTTGATCCCTTATGGTTTAGGTTTCTAATTAGCTAGTCAAGGCTTCATCAATACAACTTTACAATTGTATTGAAATTATCCTCTTAGTATCTCTTATTGGATTAAGGGTTGTTTATTCATGGACTATGCCCACT
This sequence comes from Avena sativa, assembly GCA_916181665.1. Taxonomy (NCBI): domain Eukaryota; kingdom Viridiplantae; phylum Streptophyta; class Magnoliopsida; order Poales; family Poaceae; genus Avena; species Avena sativa. The sequence continues at coordinate 256,863,535 of OV702297.1, forward strand.
TGATCCAATAGAATTACTACTGGTAACTATCTTCAGGATTCCTCCTTGTAATTTTATTTATTACCATAAAACTATATAATCTAAATAACTCTTCTATTCATTTAGGAGTGATTTAACTCCATCAATTATCATATTGATTTGATTCTCTTCAATCACTCCCATCATATAGATGTTATCTAAAACTAGCATTACTATTTACCTCATCTTAGTTGTTTCTTTATAGGCACTTAAATGTATGCAATGATATGGTCAAGAGTTGATAGATAAAGAATTGGTGAATCAATAGTTGATTACTCAACATTGATAAACAACAGATTTTGAGATAGGATTCCATAAGGCTTGATTTGGAAAGAAAGATACATGGTGCATGATCTTGACTTGGTTTCTTTCCTAATCAATCACACTAAAGAGTTAAAGTTAGGTATTACCATGACACTCATAGTAAGAATAGATAAGAATAAGAGAGGTCAGGTTTAGTCATTACATTCTTATTACTTGAGTTGTAATCTGAACTTGGTATTCATAAGTTGTTGTGAGGAACATTATGATATGATCTCTTAAGGATCAGATATCAATCATTAAGTAATGCATTAAGTTTTAAAGTTTATTCTATTTGATCTACCCTTAGATCAAATCATGTTTACCCTGATAAGGTTTTAGCAAAGGTCATATTGAAACTTATCGCAGTCAACTTGATGATCTACTTCAATTCCATCAAGTTGAGAGAAGCTTCAATCACTTTGACAAGTTTTTATTTGAAAGCGTGAAAATTATTCGGATTTTCTATGCATGAATGCAATGCACACATCTGGGTTCAACTTATTTCTGAGCTCTAATGCTGGGATGTTACAGACTCTCCCCCTTAAAATAAACTTCGTCCTCGAAGTTCGCAAACTCTCACGTTTCGGAGTAAGGAATTGACTTGTGTGGGTTATGGTATTTATCAACTCCATGGTAACCTTGAATGGAATAATTGTAGTATTGTATATCCTGATTAGGTATCCTAATCCAACTCTTTTTATTTAATTATCGAAGTTTCTTACTATGTTATATAAAGTCTAGGAAGTCTCCCTAACACAGGTTTTTCAATTATTATAACACAATAGTTGTGGTCAAAATGCTAAATTTTTGGATTGTTATTTTAAGAATTATACTGGTGGTCCTTCCGAAGGTTGGATTTGAACTCATTTTGTCCATATCCATCAGAATTTCTTATTCTGTACACATGCCCAATTGGATGTGCTTTATTACCTCTTAAGGATTACTTAAGAGTTGTTTCTTCTAGAATTAGTCGGTTAGGATTAATCTTTTATCACCTTCAAGCTTTTACCTTATTAAGCTTTAGATAATCTTTGATTATCACCTATAGTACTTCTTCAACTTACATTTATAATGTTTACTCTCCCCCTTAGGTTTTACTAATAGTCTCTAAACTACATATATAGTAACCATTGGTTTTATAACTAGAATGTTGGTCTCTGTTCAGCTTATACTTTACCTAATTAGGGTCTTATGAAAGATTGTACGGTGTATCCACACAATTGTGTATCTCCGAAACAAATCTTTCAGCATTGTTTGTCTTACTTACTATTGGACATTTTTGCTTGGATAGGTCTGACTTTATGAAGCATCTCGAAAGACGATCGCTTTAAATTTTATACTCCTTTGGGTCTTACTTTAGATCAGGCCAAATTTTATGCTCTTTATGCAACCCTTAAGATGATCTGGTTAACTATGTCAATCAACACCGGCTGCGATCAAGATACCAACTGTGGATCAGAATACCGACTATGGATCAAATACCAGTTGTGGATCATCCTAGGTTGTAGGTATTACCCTATGGTTTCCGACATACTACTGGCATTCTCTCTGAATTGTTAGAGCTTGACTACCATTGAAGTTCCAAAACTTCTGCTTTGCACCTATTCATGATACTTCCATGAGCTTGATACAACTACATTATTAACTTCTTAGCCACGTTACCTACTTTAAATGAGCTTTAAGTTCATTTCTTCTTGTTGCTCCTTATACTTCCTACGTTATTCTTCCTTCTCATAGCTAGCTAAGAATGATCTATGCTTGATCTATCCTCCAAATTATGTTAATACTCCTTATATTTTGCTTCATCCTTTATGTAAGTCTTCATCTTGATCTTTGGAACTCGTCTCTCCTTTACACGAATTCCCATTCCTATCTAGGTCTATGACATCAAGTAATAACTGGGTGTTACATCATGCATTTGCACACCAAGTCCACTTCATGTATAGATCTAGCCAATCAAGAAGATTCAAGAAAATCCAAAAGTCGATAAACAACAAAACATATACCATGTATTATACATAGGTTTGAAATAATTTACATATGTACTAGATGTTCCAACGGTTTGCCCCTCACCTATATTACACAACTATCTTACAAGAACTTCTTGTTCTTGTGAGTATATCCTCACTTATTTCGGCAAACCCTTCAAACTAAAATATGCATGACCCTCTATGTACATTATTCAAGCACTCATCCCTTGGGATATCGTTCCTTTCTTACTTTCATCTTCCTCTAGTGCTTCCTGGAGTTCCGTCCATGATTACGTGAAGTCCTACGACTGCCTTGTGGAGCGTAGGAGCATCTAGGATGTGCGTATTCTTGATTAGAAGTACGGAGACTGAGATTAGTTATTGAAAAATGACTAGAGTTGGCGTAATCTTCTACAGGATATTCCTGGTTTTTCGGCAACGCTTCCTCAAAGTTAGTTGGCTCCTTAGCCTTTTCTTGGATCCATTCGTACATATTGGTATAGTAGCAATCGGAATACTCTTCTAAGTCGACTGGATTGGTACCACCCCCATATGGTCCATAAGGCTCTCTATGGTTATAGTTGGTCTCTTCTCCGATACCTGTATCACAAGGTATAGGATTTCCTATGGTTCTACTCCCCATTCATACTTGTTTTGTTCAGGGTTATTTGGAATAACTCTAGCCCATTACTGTTGTTCGGAGTTGTACTTGGTCCATTGATCTTCAGGTGGCTTGAATTCATTTTGGTAATAGGCATAGTTTTCTGAATGTGGATCATCAAACTCAATTTCCTCATACACTTCTCCTGAAGGTATGTATTTGGGATTCCTAGCTTCTTTATCTAACTTCTTCCTACGTGCCATTGCTTTATCAGGATTAGTAAAATCCTCAATGACCATATCCAGTTCCTGAAGTAAAACTTGGTGAGTGTTATGATAAGTGTTTAGCAAAGACCGATAACAATCCATATACTCTACAGCTAGAGTGGGTTCAGTTTGGAATAAAGTAGAGTGATCTAGCTCATGCTCTGGTTTTGAGGTTTCATGGGGTATAATGGTGTGAGTACTACCTTCTAGAGCCTGGGATTTATGTTCTCGCATCATGGTTATAGTTGCTGCTATGACAATCTGATATGCAGATGCCATGCACCTTGCCTCTCCTGATGGAATTTATCCCTTAAGTCCTAACTTCTTGGGTAACATGATCATGACACGGTATTTAGCTAACACCTGCCCATCATAGTAACTGTAAATCTTGACCAAAAGTCTTCATTCACAATCCAAACTCCATAGAAGCTGTCGGAGATTATCTGTCCAATCCCCTCCATGGTCATTCAGCGTCATGTTCATCACTTGAACAATCCGGGGTGGATACCGAGGTGCCATGTGTAACTTTAGATAAGAAATTATCATCAGTCACATAGAGTTAAAACTCTTGGGTAAAGATCAGGATTGCAATCATACTAAAGAATTATCGCACTAGCAACATGACATGATTATTCTCAAGTGAATATCCCTCATATCACTAGAGAACTCTTTATTAATGTAGGTATAAGTCCTGCAGGTTCTACCCATTTACTAGGTTTCCAACCTAAGGTCAAAGCATATGCTCTGATACCAACTGCGGTGACCCAGCATACCACAACATGATGTAGTATACTATAGTCGTTGATAAGACACTAATGAAACACCGTTCACTAGTATTATATCCCTCAGGTTGGTACAACAGAAACACAGCAGGTCCAATACATGTCTAAAGGTAACAACTCACGCTATACACAAGATCCAGAGAATACTCTAGGTTAAAGAGAAAGAAATAAACTTCTTACACAGAAGAATCAAAAGTAAACAACTCAAATACTATCATACTAGTTAGACTAGTGTGCTAACTAATGGTCTGGCATTGCTTTTATTGCAATTCGCTACAGTATAGGTTCTATGGTTAGAGATTCTATTCTTATCTAATCAGTAACTTCGTCCTCACTTGATTTGATGTATATGTTGACTTTCTTGACTTCCTTGAAGGGCTTTTAACGGTTGATGATGATTCCTAGAGCATAACTTGATGTATACGTTGTCTGTATTGGCTTCCGAATCTAGCAAGGGTTAAGAAGATACGTTGAGTACGAACATACTCAGCAAGTGCACTAGAAAAGGAGTGTTTGATGCACTATAACTACAACTACAGACCGTAGGTCGTAGGCAATGCAAGTTTTCGTAAACATTTCTTCATTGGTTGCTTTTATTGTGAAAATATATGTCGGTCAGCCTTCACGGGTTTACCAGAACTTTCATGGAGTTCCTTTCCCGCTGTGTTCACAGCTCCTTCCCGAAGAGCTTCTTCCTACAAAACCCTGATCCGTGGGCCTGGATCGTCTACCCTCCAGATGTTCTTACGAAAGGGGCAACCTGGTGGATTTTCCTCTTGGTTTGTGCTTGGTTGGGTCATAGGATAATTCCAAACCATGTTTGGGCACAAGTTGTGACAAGATCCAACCCAGTTTCACCGAAACAGGGAGGTCCCGGCCCCCTAACAATTAAGTTTCAGGATCTATGTTTTTAGGTGATAGCGCATGTCTCCGAAGGGGGTGGCACTTGGGTACCAGGTTTTGGACATTTCAGCATTCCACCGCACTTCAATACACATGGTAGGGTCCGATGCACTCCGAAGAGCTTCTTCTAACAAAACCCTGATTTGTGGGCCCCGGATCATCTACCCCCTAGATGCTCTTCAGACAGGGGTATCCTAGTGGATTTTCCTCTTAGTTTGTGCTTGGTTGGGTCATAGGATAATTCCAAACCATGTTTGGGAACAAGTTGTGACAGGATCCAACCCGGTTTCACCGAAACGGGGAGTTGCCGCCCCCGTAACAATTAAGTTTCATGATCTTCGGTTTTAGGTGACATCGCATGTCTGCGAAGGGGTCACACTTGGGAACCAGGTTTTGGACATTTCCAAATTACACCACACTTCAATACACATTCTAGGGTCCAATGCAATGTTTGTAGGTATTTCGATGCGCTCTGAAGAGCTTCTTCCAAAGAAACCCTGATTTGTGGGCCCCAGATCATCTACCCCTAGATGTTCTTCTGACAGGGGTAGCCTGGTGGATTTTTCTATTGGTTTGTTCTTTCTTGGGTTATAGGATAAGTCCAAACCATGTTTGTCACAAGTTGTGACATGATCCAACCCGGTTTCATCGAAACGGGGAGTGCCCGGCCCCCAAACAATTAAGTTTCAGGATCTTTGTTTTTAGGTAATAGTGCATTTCTACGAAGGGGGTGACACTTGGGTACTAGGTTTTGTAAATTTCACCATTCCACCAAATTTAATACACATGCTAGGGTCCATTGCAATGGTTTGGAGGTATTCAGATGCTCCGAGGCGCTTCTTCCTATGAAACCCTGATCTGTGGGCCCCAGATCGTCTACCCCTAGATGTTCTTATGAAAGGGGTAGCCCGGTGGATTTTTCTCTTGGTTTGTGACTGGTTGGGTTATAGGATAATTCCAAACAATGTTTGTGAATATGTTGTGACAAGATCCAACCCAGTTTCACCGAAATGGGGAGTTCCCGACCCCCTAATAATTAAATTCAGGAATAACTTTGTTTTAGGTGACATCGCATGTCCGAGAAAGGGGTCAACTTGGGAACCAGGTTTTGGACATTTCAACATTCCACCACACTTTAATACACATGCTAGGGTCCATTGCAAGGTTTAGAGGTATTCTGATGCTCCGAGGTGCTTCTTCCTATGATACCCTGATCTATGGGCCCAGAATCGTCTACCCCCTAGATGTTCTGATGAAAGGGGTAGCACGGTGGATTTTTCTCTTGGTTTGTGCTTGGTTGGATTATAGGATAATTTCAAACCATGTTCGGGAACAATTTGTGACAATATCCAACCCGGTTTCACCGAAACTAGGAGTTCTCGACCCCCAAATAATTAAATTTTTAGGTGAGGTCGCATGTCTGCGATGGAGTCACACTTGGGAACCAGGATTCGGACATTTCAGCATTCCACCACACATTAATACACATGCTAGGGTCCATTGCAAGTTTTGAAGGTATTCCGATGTCCTGAAGAGCTTCTTCCTACAAAAACCCCTTATCCGTGGGCCTAGATCGTGTACCCTCCAGATGTTCTTACGAAAGGGGCAGTCTAGTGGATTTTCCTCTTGGTTTGTGCTAGGTTGGGTCATAGGATAATTCAAAACCATGTTTGGGCACAAGTTGTGAGAAGATCCAACCTAGCTTCACCGAAACGGGGAGTTCTCGGCCCCCTAACAATTAAGTTTTAGGATCTAAGTTTTTAGGTGATAGTGCAAGTCTACGAAGGGGGTGACACTTGGGTACCAGGTTTTGGACATTTCAGCATTCCACCGCACTTTAATACACATGCTAGGGTCCATTGCAAGGTTTGGAGGTATTCCGATGCGCTCTGAAGAGCTTCTTCTAACAAAACCCTGATTTGTGGGCCGCAGATCATCTACCTCCTAGATGTTCTTCGGACACAGGTAACCCGGTGTATTTTCCTTTAGGATTGAGCTTGGTTGGGTCATAGGATAAATCCAAACCATCTTTGGGCACAAGTTGTGACAAGATCCAACCCGGCTTCACCGAAACAGGGAGTTCTCGGCCAATTAAATTCCAGGATCTTTGTTTTTTCGGTGATAGTGCATGCCTACGAAGCGGGTTTACACTTGGGTACCATGTTTTGGACATTTCACCACTCCACCACACTTTAATAGACATGCTAGTTTCCATTGCAAGGGTTTGGAGGTATTCCGATGCTCCGAGCCGTTTCTTCCTATGAAACCCTGATCTGTGGGCCCAAAATGGTCTACACCCTAGAGGTTCTTTTGAAAGGGGTAGCCCGGTTGATTTTTCTCTTGGTTTCTGCTTGGTTGGGTTATAGGATAATTGCAAACCATGTTTGGGCATAATTTGTGACAACATCCAACCCGGTTTCACCGAAACTGAGAGTTCTCGACCCCCTAATAATAAAATTTCCAGAACACCTTCGTTTCTAGGTGACATCGCATGTTTGCGAAGGGGTCACACTTGGGATCCAAGTTTTGGACATTTCAGCATTCCACCATAATTTAATACATATGCTAGGGTCCATTGCAAGGTTTGGAGGTATTTCGATGACCCGAAGAGCTTCTTCCTACAAAACCCTGATCCGTGGGCCTGGATCGTCCACCCCCTAGATGTTCTTATGAAAGGGGCAGCCCGGTGGATTTTCCACCTGGTTTGTCTTGGTTGGTTCATAGTATAATTCCAAACCATGTTTTCTCACAAGTTGTGACAAGATCCAACCCGGTTTCACCGAAACGGGGAGTTCTCGGCCCCCTGACAATTAAGTTTCAGGATCTAAGTTTTTAGGTGATAGCGCATTCTACGAAGGGGGTGACACTTGGGTACCAGGTTTTGGACATTTCAGAATTCCACCACACTTTAGTACACATTCTAGGGTCCATCAAGTTGTGACAAGATCCAACCCGGTTTCATAGAAATAGGGAATTCCCGGCCAATTAAGTTTCAGTATCTTTGTTTTTAGGTGATAGCACATGTCTACGATGGGGGTGACACCTGGGTACCAGGTTTTGGACATTTCAGCATTCCACCACACTTTAATACACATTCTAGGGTCCATTACAAAGTTTGGAGGTATTCTGATGTTCCAAGCATCTTCTAACGAAACCCTTATTTGTGGGCCCCTAATTGTCTACCCCCTAGATATTCTTCTCTGACAGGGGTAGCCCGGTGGATTTTCCGCTTGGTTTGTGCTTGGTTGGGTCATAGGATAATTCCAAACCATGTTTTCGCACAAGTTGTGACAAGATCCAACCCGGTTTCACCGAAACGGGGAGTTCCTCGCCCCCTAACAATTAAGTTTCAGGATCTAAGTTTTTACGTGATAGCGCATTCTACGAAGGGGGTGACACTTGGGTACCATGTTTTGGCCATTTCAAAATTCCACCGCACTTTAGTACACATGCTAGGGTGCATTTCAAGGTTTTTAGGTACTCCGATGAGCTCCGAAGAGCTTCTTCTAACAAAACCCTGATTTGTGGGCCTCAGATCATATACAACCTAGATGTTCTTCTGATAGGGTAGCTCGGTGGATTTTCCTCTTGGATTGTTCTTGGTTGGGTCATAGGATAATTCCAAACCATGTTTGGGAACAAGTTGTGACAAGATCCAACCCGGTTTCACCGAAACGGGGAGTTCCCGCCCCCTTAACAATTATGTTTCAGGAACTAAGTTTCTAGGTGATAGCGCATGTCTATAAAGGGGGTGACACTTGGATACCAGGTTTTGGACATTTCAGAATTCCACCGCACTTCAATACACATGTTAGGGTCCATTGCAAGATTTGGATGTATTCTGATGCGCTCCGAAGAGTTTCTTCTAACGAAACCTTGATTTGTGGGCCTCGGATCATCTACCCCTACATGTTCTTTTGACAGGGGTAGCCCGGTGGATTTTCCTCTTGGTTTGTGCTTGGTTGGGTCATACGTAATTCCAAACCATGTTTGGGCACAAGTTGTGACAAGATCAAACCCGGGTTCACCGAAACGGGGAGTTCCCGGTCCCCTAACAATTAAGTTTCAGGATCTTCGGGTTTAGGTTACATCGCATGTCTGCGAAGGGGTCACAGTTGGGAACCAGGTTTTGGACATTTCAGAATTATACCACACTTTAATACACATGCTAGGGTCCATTGCAAGGTTTTGAGGTATTCCGATGCCCCGAAGAGTTTCTTCCTACAAAACCTTGGTTGGTTGGGTAATAGGATAATTCCAAGTCATGTTTGGGCTCAAGTTGTGACAAGATCCAACCCGGTTTCACCGAAATAGGGAGTTCCCGGCCAATTAAGTTTTAGTATCTTTGTTTTTAGGTGATAGCGCATGTCTACGATGGGGGTGACACCTGGGTACCAGGTTTTGGACATTTCAGCATTCCACCGCACGTTAATACACATGCTAGGGTCCATTACAAGGTTTGGAGGTATTCCAATGCGCTCCGAAGAGCTTCTTCTAAAAAAAACCTAATTTTTGGGCCTCGGATCATCTACCTCCTAGATGTTCTTCTGACACGGGTAGCCCGGTGGATTTTCCTTTTGTATTGTGCTTGTTTGGGTCATAGGATAATTCCAAACCATGTTTGTCACAAGTTGTGACAAGATCCAACCCGGTTTCACTGAAACGGGGAGTTCTAGGCCAATTAAATTCTAGGATCTTTGTTTTTTGGTGATAGTGCATGCCTACGAAGCGGGTTTACACTTGCATACCATGTTTTGGACATTTCATCATTCCTCCACAATTTAATACACATTCTATGGTCCATTGTAAGGGTTTGGAGGTATTCCGATCCTCCAAGGCGCTTCTTCCTATGAAACCCTGATCTGTGGGCCCATAATGGTCTACCCCCTAGATGTTCTTATGAAAGGGGTAGCCCGGTTGATTTTTATCTTGGTTTGTGCTTGGTTGGGTTACAGGATAATTGCAAACCATGTTTGGGCGCAATTTGTGACAACATCCAACATGGTTTCACCGAAACTAGGAGTTCTTGACCCCTAATAATTAAATTTCCAGAACACCTTCGTTTTTAGGTGACATCGCATGTCTGCGAAGGGGTCACACTTGGGATCCAGGTTTTGGACATTTCAGCATTCCACGACACATTCATATGCTAGGGTCCATTGCAATGTTTGGAGGTATTTCGATGTCCCGAAGAGCTTCTTCCTACAAAACCCTAATCCGTGGGCCTGGATCGTCCACCCCCTAGATGTTCTTATAAATGGGGCAGCCCGGTGGATTTTCCACTTGGTTTGTGGTTGGTTGGGTCATAGGATAATTCCAAACCATGTTTTCACACAAGTTGTGACAAGATCCAACCCGGTCACTGAAAATGGGAGTTCCTGGCCCCCTGACAATTAAGTTTCAGGATCTAAGTTTTTAGGTAATAGCGCATTCTATGAAGGGGGTGACACTTGGGTACCAGGTTTTGGACATTTCAGAATTCCACTGCACTTTCATAAACATGTTAGGGTCCATTGCAATGTTTTGAGGTATTCCGATGCGCTCTGAAGAGCTTCTTCTAACAAACCCTGATTTGTGGGCCTCAGATCATCTACCCCCTAGATGTTCTTCTGACAGGGGTAGCTCGGTGGATTTTCCTCTTGGATTGTGCTTGCTTGGGTCATAGGATAATTCCAAACTATTTTTGGGCACAAGTTATGAAAAGATCCAACCCGGTTTCACCGAATCAGGGAGTTCCCGAACCCCTAACAATTATGTTTCAGGATCTAAGTTTCTAGGTGATAGCGCATGTCTACAAAGGGGGTGACACTTGGGTACTAGGTTTTGGACATTTCAGCATTCCAACGCACTTCAATACACATGCTAGGGTCCATTGCAAGGTTTGGAGGTATTCCGATGCACTCCGAAGAGCTTCTTCTAACGAAACACTGTTTTGTGGGCCTCGGATCATCTACCCACTACATGTTCTTTTGACAGGGGTAGCTCGGTGGATTTTCCTCTTGGTTTATGCTTGGTTGGGTCATAGGATAATTCCAATCCATGTTTGGGCACAAGTTGTGACAAAATCTAACCCGGTTTTACCGAAACGGGGAGTTCCCGGTCCCCTAACAATTAAGTTTCAGGATCTTCAGGTTTAGGTTACATCACATGTCTACGAAGGGGTCACACTTGGGAACCAGGTTTGGGACATTTCAGAATTCTACCACACTTTAGTACAGATGCTAGGGTCCATTGCAAGGTTTGGAGGTATTCCGATGCCCCGAAGAGCTTCTTGCTACAAAACCTTGATCCGTGGACCTAGATCGTCTACCCCCTAGATGTTCTTATGAAAGGGGTAGCCCGGTGGATTTTCCTCTTAGTTTGTGCTTGTTTTGTTCATAGGATAATTCCAAACCATGTTTGGGCTCAAGTTGTGACAAGATCCAACCCGGTTTCACCGAAATAGGGAGTTCCCGACCAATTAAGTTTCAGTATCTTTGTTTTTAGGTGACACATAGGTACCAGGTTTTGGACATTTCAGCATTCCACCGCACTTTAATACACATGCTAGGGTCCATTACAAGGTTTGGAGGTATTCTGATGCTCCGAGCTTCTTCTAACGAAACCCTTATTTGTGGGCCCCTAATTGTCTACCCCCTGGATGTTCTTCTCTGACATGGGTAGCCCGCTGGATTTTCCGCTTGGTTTGTTCTTGGTTGAACCATAGTATAATTCCAAACCATGTTTGGACACAAGTTGTGACAAGATCCAACCCGGTTTCACCGAAATGGGGAGTTCCTGGCCCCGTGACAATTAAGTTTCAGGATCTAAGTTTTTATGTGATAGCGCATTCTACGAAGGGGGTGACACTTGGGTACCAGGTTTTGGACATTTCAGAATTCCAGCGCACTTTAGTACACATTCTAGGGTCCATTGCAAGGTTTTGAGGTACTCCGATGCATTCCGAAGAGCTTCTTCTAACAAAACCCTGATTTTTGGGCCTCGGATGATCTACCCCTAGATGTTCTTCTAACAGGGGTTGCTCGGTGGATTTTCCTCTTGGATTGTGCTTGGTTGGGTCATAGGATAATTCCAAACCATGTTTGGGTACAAGTTATGACAAGATCCAACCCGGTTTCACCGAAACAGGGAGTTCCCGCCCCCCTAACAATTATGTTTCAAGATCTAAGTTTCTAGGTGATAGCGCATGTCTACAAAGGGGGTGACACTTGGGTACCAGGTTTTGGACATTTCAGCATTCCACCGCACTTCAATACACATGCTAGGGTCCATTGCAAGGTTTGGAGGTATTCTGATGCACTGCAAAGAGCTTCTTCTAACGAAACCCTGATTTGTGGGCCTCGGATCATCTACCCCCTACATGTTCTTTTGACAGGGGTAGCCCGGTGGATTTTCCTCTTGGTTTGTGCTTCGTTGGGTCATAGGATAATTCCAAACCATGTTTGGGCACAAGTTGTGACAAGATCCAACCCGGTTTCACTGAAACGGGGAGTTCCCGATCCCCTACCAATTAAGTTTCAGGATCTTCGGGTTTAGGTGACATCGCATGTCTGCGAAGGGGTCACACTTGGGGACCAGGTTTTGGACATTTCAGAATTCTACCACACTTTAATACACATGCTAGGGTCCATTGCAAGGTTTGGAGGTATTCCGATGCCCCGAAGAGCTTCTTCCTACCAAACCCTGATCCGTGGACCTAGATCGTCTACCCCATAGATGTTCTTATGAAAGGGGCAGCCCGGTGGATTTTCCTCTTGTTTTGTGCTTGGTTGGGTCATAGGATAATTCCAAACCATGTTTGGGCTCAAGTTATGACAAGATCCAACCCGGTTTCACCAAAATAGGGAGTTCCCGACCAATTAAGTTTCTATATCTTTGTTTTTAGGTGATAGCGCATGTCTACGATGGGGATTCCACCGCACTTTAATACACATGATAGGATCCATTACAAGGTTTGGAGGTATTTTGATGCTCCGAGCTTTTTCTAATGAAACCCTTATTTGTGGGCCCCTGATTGTCTACCCCCTAGATGTTCTTCTCTGACAGGGGTAGCCCGGTGGATTTTCATCTTGGTTTGTGCTTGGTTGAATCATAGTATAATTACAAACCATGTTTGGGCACAAGTTGTGACAAGATCCAAGCCGGTTTCACCGAAATGGGGAGTTCCCGACCCCCTAATAATTAAATTTCGAGAACACCTTCGTTTTTAGGTGACATCGCATGTCTGCGAAGGTGTCACACTTGGGAACCAGGTTTTGGACATTTCAACATTCGACCACACTTTAATACACATGCTAGGGTCCATTGCAAGGTTTTGGAGGTATTCCGATGCCCCGAAGAGCTTCTTCCTACGAAACCCTGATCAGTGGGCCCGGATCGTCTACCCCCAAGATGTTCTTTTGACAGGGGTAGCCCGGTGGACTTTTCTATTGGTTCATACTTGGTTGGGTCATAGGATAATTCCGAACCATGTTTGGGCACAAGTTGTGACAAGATACAGCGCGGTTTCACCGAAATAAGGAGTTCCCGGCCCCCTAACAATTAAATTCCAGAACACCTTCATTTTTAGGTACTAGTGCATGTCTGCGAAGAGGGTGACACTTATGAACAAGGTTTTTGAAATTTTCTACATTACACAACACTTTAATACACATGCTAGGGTCCATTGCAAGGGATTGGATGTATTCCGATAATCCGAAGCGATTCTTCCTATGAAATCCTGATCTATGGGCCCTACGTCGTCTACCCCCTAGATGTTCTTATGACAGGGGTAGACTGGTGGATTTTTCTCTTGGTTTGTGCTAGTTGGGTTATAGGATAATTCCAAACCAGCTTTGGGCACAATTTGTGCCAAGATCCAACCCGGTTTCACCGAAACGAGAAGTTCCCCTCAAACAATTAAATTCTAGAACATCTTTGTTTTTAGGTGATAGCGCATGTCTGCGAAGAGGGTGACAATTGGGTACTAGGATTTGGACATTCAGAATTCCACCACACTCTAATACACATGCTAGCGGTCCATTGCAAGGTTTGGAGGTAATTCTATTCCCCGAAGCGCTTCTTCCTACAAATCCCTGATCCGTGGGCCCAGATCTTCTACCCACTAGATGTTCTTCTGACAGAGGTAGCCCAGTGGACTTTTCTATTGGTTTGTGCTTGGTTGGGTCATATGATAAATCCAAACCATGTTTGGGCACAAGTTGTGACAAGAACCAACCCGGTTTCACCAAAACAGGGAGTTACCGGGCCCATAATAATTAAATTCCATAACACCTTCGTTTTTAGTTGTCATCGCATGTCTGAGAAGGAGTCGCACTTGGGAACCAGGTTTTGGACATTTCAACATTCCACCACACTTTAATACACAAGCTAGGGTCCATTGCAAGGTTTGGATATATTCCGATGTCCCGAAGAGCTTCTTCCTACAAAATCGATCCGTGGGACTCGATTGTCTACCCCCTAGAAGTTCTTATGGAAGGGGTAGCCCGATGGATTTTCCTCTTAGTTTGTTCTTGGTTGTGTCATAGGATAATTCCAAACCATGTTTGGGCACAGGTTGTGACAAGATCCTACCCGGTTTCACCAAAACGGGGAGTTCCCGGTCCCCTAACAATTAAGTTTCAGGATCTTCGATTTTAGGTGACATCGCATGTCTGCGAAGGGGTCACACTTGGGAACCAGGTTTTGGACATTTCAACATTCCACCACACTTTAATACACATTCTAGGGTCCATTGCAAGGTTTGGAGGTATTCCGATGCCCCGAAGAGCTTCTTCCTACAAAACCCTGATCTATGGGCCTGGATCATCTACCCCCTAGTTGTTGTTATGAAAGGGGTAGCCTGGTGGATCTTTCTATTGTTTTTTGCTTGTTTGGGTTATAGGATAATTAAAAACCATGTTTGGGCACAAGTTGTGACATGATCCAACCCGGTTTCACCGAAACGGGGAATTCGCGGCCCGTTAACAATTAAGTTTTAGGATCTTCGTTTTTAGGTAATAACGCATGTCTACGAAGGAGGTGACACTTGGGTACTAGGTTTTGGACATTTAAGCATTCCACCATACTTTAATACACATGGTAGGGCCATTGCAAGGGTTTGGAGGTATTCTGATGCTCCGTGGAGCTTCTTCCTATGAAACCCTAATCTATGGGCCCCAGATCGCCTACCCCCTAGATATTCTTATAAAAAGGGTATCCCGGTGGATTTTTCTATTAGTTTGTGATTGGTTGGTTTATAGGATAATTCCAAACCATGTTTGGTCATAAGTTGTGACAAGATCCAACCCGGTTTCACTGAAATGGGGAGTTCCTGCCCCCTAACAATTAAATTCCAGAACACCTTCGTTTTTAGGTGACATCACATGTCCGAGAAGGGGTCACACTTGGGAACTAGGTTTTGTACATTTCGACATTCTACCACACTTTAATACACATGATAGGGTCCATTGAAAGGTTTGAAGGTATTCTGATGTCCCGAAGAGCTTCTTCCTACAAAACCCTGATTCGTGGGCCTGGATCGTCTACCCCCTAGATGTTCTAATGAAAGGGGTAACCTCGTGGATTTTCCTCTTGGTTTGTGCTTGGTTGCGTTATAGTATAATTCTAAACCATGTTTGGGCACAAATTGTGACAATATCCAACCCGGTTTCACCGATACGGGGAGTTCCCGGCCAATTAAATTCCAGAATCTTCGTTTTTCGGTGATAGTGCATGCCTACGAAGTGGGTTACACTTGGGTACCATGTTTTGGACATTTCAACATTCTAACACACTTTAATACACATGCTAGGGTCCATTGCAATGGTTTGGAGGTATTCCGATGCTCCGAGGCATTTCTTCCTACGAAATCCTGATGTGTGGGACAAGAATCGTCTACCCCCTAGATGTTCTTACGAAAGGGGTATCCCGGTGGATTTTTCTCTTGGTTTGTGCTTGGTTGGGTTGTAGGACAATTTCAAACCAAGTTTGGCACAATTTGTGACAAGATCCAACCCGGTTTCACCAAAACTAGGAGTTCTCGTCCCCCTAAATTTAAATTTCTAGAACACCTACATTTTTAGGTGACATCGAATGTCTGCGAAGGGGTCACACTTAGGAACCAGGTTTTGGACATTTCAGCATTCCACCACACTTTAATACACATGCTAGGGTCCATTACAAGGTTTGGAGGTATTCCGATGCCCCGAAGAGTTTCTTCCTACAAAACCTTGATCTGTGTGCCTGGATCGTCTACCCCCTAGATGTTCTTATGAAAGGGCTAACTCGGTGGATTTACTCTTGATTTATGCTTGGTTGGGTCATAGGATAATTTTAAACCATGTTTGGGCACAATTTGTGTCAAGATCCAACCCGGTTTCACCGAAACGGGAGTTCTTGGCCAATTAACTTCCAGGATCTTTGTTTTTTCGGTGATAGCGCATGCCTAAGAACCGGGTTACGCATGGGTACCATGTGTTAGACATTTCAGAATTCTACCACACTTTAATACACATTCTAGGGTCCATTGCATGGGTTTGGAGTAATTCCGATGCTCCGAGGCGCTTCTTCCTATGAAACCCTGCTCTGTGGGCCCAGAATCATCTACCCCTAGATGTTCTTATGAAAGGGGTAGCCGGTGGATTTTTCTCTTGGTTTGCGCTTGTTTGGGTTATAGGATAATTTCAAACCATGTTTGGGCACAATTTGTGACAACATCCAACCCGGTTTCACCGAAATGGGGAGTTCCCACCCCCTAACAATTAAGTTCCAGGACACCTTGGTTTTTAGGTGACATCGCATGTCTGAGAAGGAGTCACACTTGGGAACCAGGTTTTGGACATTTCAATATTCCACCACACTTTAATACACATGCTAGGGTCCATTGCAAGGTTGGGAGGTATTCTGATGTCCCGAAGAGCTCCTTCCTACAAAACCCTGATCCATGGGCCTGGATCGTCTACCCTCCTAGATGTTCCTATTAAAGGGGTCGCCCGGTGGATTTTTCTCTTCGTTTGTGCTTGGTTGCATTATAGGATAATTCCAAACCATGTTTGGGCACAAGTTGTGACAAGATCCAATCCGGTTTCACCGAAACGGGGAGTTCTCGGCCCCCTAATTAACAATTAAGTTTCAGGATCTTCGTTTTTAGGTGACATCGCATGTCTACGAAGGGGGTGACACTTGGGTACTAGGTTTTGGACATTTCAGCATTCCACCAACGCACTTTAATACACATGATAGGGTCCATTTCAAAGGTTTTTAGGTATTTTGATTGTCCGAAGAGCTTCTTCTAACGAACCCCTGATTTGTGGGCCCCAGATCTTCTACCCCCTAGATGTTCTTCTGACAGGGGTAGCCCGGTGGATTTTCCTCTTGATTTGTGATTGGTTCGGTCATAGGATAACTCAAAACCGTGTTTGGGCACAAGTTGTGACAAGATCCAACCCGATTTCATCGAAACGGGGAGTTCCCGGCCAATTAATTTCCAGGATCTTAATTTTTTGGTGATAGTGCATGCCTACGAAGAGGGTTACACATGGGTACCATGTTTTGGACATTTCAGCATTCCACCACACGTTAATACACATGCTAGGGTCCATTGTAAGGGTTTGGAAGTATTCCGATGCTCCGAGGTGCTGCTTCCTATGAATCCCTGATCTGTGGGCCCAAAATCGTCTACCCCCTAGATGTTCTTATGAAAGGGGTAGCCCAATGGATTTTTCTTTTATTTTCTGCTTGGTTAGGTTATAGGACAATTGCAAAGCATATTTGGGCACAATTTGTGACAATATCCAAAACGGAGAGTTCCCGGCAAATTAGATTCGAGGATCTTTGTTTTTTCGGTGATAGTGCATGCCTAAGAAGTGGGTTACACTTGGGTACCATGTTTTGGACATTTCAGCATTCCACCACACTTTAATACACGCGCTAGGGTCCATTGCAATAGTTTGGAGGTATTCCGATGCTTCGAGGCGTTTCTTCCTATGAAACCCTGATGTGTGGGCCCATAATCGTCTACCCCTAGATGTTCTTATAAAAGGGGTATCCCGGTGGATTTTTCTCTTGGTTTGTGCTTGGTTGGGTTATAGGACAATTTCAAACCAAGTTTGGGCACAGTTTGTGACAAGATCCAACCCGCTTTCACCAAAACTAGGAGTTCTCATCCCCCTAATATTTAAATTTCTAGAACACCTTCGTTTTTAGGTGACATCGCATGTCCGAGAAGGGGTCACACTTGGGAACCATGTTTTGGACATTTCAACATTCCACCACACTTTAATACACATGTTAGGGACCATTGCAAGGTTTGTAGGTATTCCGATGCTCCAAGGCGCTTCTTCCTATGAAACCGTGATCTGTGGGCCGAGAATCCTCTACCCCCTAGATGTTCTTACCAAATTGGTAGCGCGATGGATTTTTCTCTTAGTTTGTGCTTCGTTGGGTTATAGGATAATTGCAAACCATGTTTGGGCACAATTTGTGACAAGATCAAACCCGGTTTCACCGAAACTAGGAGTTCTTGACCCCCTAATAATTAAATTTCCAGAACACCTTTGTTTTTAGGTGATGTGGCATGTCTGTGAAGGGGTCACACTTGGGAAACAGGTTTTGTACATTTCAGAATTCCACCACACTTTAATACACATGCTATGGTCCATTGGAAGGTTTGGAGGTATTCTGATGCCCCGAAGAGCTTCTTCCTACAAAACCCTGATCTGTGGACCTAGATCGTCTACCCACTAGATGTTCTTATGAAAGGGGTTGTGGCATCCCGCAAAAAACCACTACTAGAAAATCGCGTTGTTTTCGTGCATTGCATCATCATGTCCGCATGCTCTTGTCATCATGCCACATTGCATTTGAGCATCGTCATCATCTTGCATTTGCTTGCGTAAAACTATTTGCAGAAAACCTATTTTTGTTTTCTAACACGCCCCGTCTCTGTTCAAACACAAAACCCGGGTCACCGGATTATTTTGTTTTGTTTGCTATCGGTTTGCAAAAGTCGGTTTGAAACAAATAAAATTATGTAATTATTTTTGTGGGGCGGTCGAACGGGCCGAATCGACCCAGTCGACCACCCCGGTATTAAACGGTCCATCTAAACCAGCCCCTCTAAATCCTATCCCCACCCAAATCTATCCTACCCACCAACCGAAGTGTGCCACCTCACCCCTCCCCCAAACTCCTACCCACGCTGCCACCTCATCAATCAGCCACCCAGAAATCTCCCTCTCTCACACAGCCACTCCCTCACCCTCTCTCTCTGCACCCGGACCCCACCGCCCCTGGGTCCCACCGCAGGCCGCAGCAGCCCCCACCCGCCTGGCCTCTTCCCTGTCCCGCGCCCCACCTCTCCCCCCGGCCCCACCTCTCTGGCCCACCCGACCCCGCCTGCTCCGTCCTCTCTCCTTCCTCCCGCACCCTCCCTCGTCCTCCCGCGCGCCCGCCCTCGTCGGCACCGCCTCCGTCGAGCCGCGCTCGCCGCCTTCTCCGCCTCGAGCCTCTCCGCGCGGGCCCCGTCCGCCGCCAGCGCCCTTCACCGTCTCCGGCGTTCTGCGCGCGCCCTCCGGCCGAGCGGCCGTCCGCGCTCGTCGCCCCGCCCCAACCCGCGAGGACCCCGAGCCCCGCCCACGCGTTCCTCTCTTCCCCGCGGTCCGGACCTCGCCGCCTCGCCTTCAACCGCGTCCGGCGCAGCGGCCGCCGCCCGCCGTCCGCTGCCGGTCCGCCCCGCCTGCACCTCCCTCCGCCTCAGCGCCCCGTCGACCCGCTCGGCCCCTCCGTCCTTCCTCGCCGCCGTCGGAGGTCCCCTGGGCCCGCCCCCGAGCGCCGCCGCGCCCGGCCGCCCGCGTCTCTTCCTCGCGCGCCGACCCGAGCCGGCCACGTCCTCCCCGCCCTCTGCAAGCGCCTCCGGCCCCACCGCCGGCGGTCTCCCGCGCGTCTGCGGGTGCGTCCCCGGCCGCCGTCCTTTCCCTCTCCGGCGCTGTCCGGCTTGTCGACCTCGCCGACCTGCGTCTGGACCTTCCAACCCTGGCTCTGCCCTGTCGACGTGCTCCTGTCCCGGTGGTCTGCCTCCACTCGAACATGGTCCCAGCTTTTTGCAAGTATGTTGATGGCGTGGAGATGTTGGTGTTGCTGATCGAGACCTCGGGGTGAACAAGTACCAAGTTTGGGCAATGGTAACGATGCTGCTCGGGCCCCATGCCAAGATCTTCCGAAGAACATGCCATCCGACAAGATCGACATCGACTAGGACGAATCCGATGCGCCCCGACGTCGAACCAAGTCCTTCTTCGCGGAACGCCAAGATCTACCTCCGTTATCCAAGGACGATCCCGCCGAGACCGAACCCCAGATCCGAACCCTGAGACCCGGACCCAGAACCCTCGGAACCCCAAGATCTTCCGAACCCTAATGTGTGACCCTTTTTCTCGAACCCTATTTTTTTATAAATGATATTACCTGTCGCATATTAATTGTTCATGCCTGCATATTGTCATGTGGTTTGGGGGCCTTATGCCGATTCACCTCATAATTAAATATGGGGCCCATATGCGGACAAATCTAGTCTCATATTGGCCTCAGTTAAATTTGTGTAGCGAACCGGTGATATATTTTGCCATGCTAATACAACATTTAAATTGCGGGGGTTCTAAATAACTTGAACCGTTTAATTAATCGTCGGGACCCCGGTTCCGCTTAATCTTGCCTAATCACATCGCACCTTTGCCATGTCATACATCATACATGCATCATGCCGATCTTTGCCGTAGTATTAAATAGTGCATCCGGTGTTTATTCTAGTGTTTTGCTTCTTCGCGGATAAGGCCGTGGAGTTGATGCGAGTGTCGACCCGATCTTCGGATGAACCTTCAACAATGTTTTTAGGCGAGCATCTTCCCCTTTCTACCTATCTTACTTTTATAGTATTTATTCCCTCCTGTTGATCTCTTGCTATCTGTGTTGCGATGCTCTAGTTTTCGTACCCGTGATATCCCTTGCAGCCTTATATTGTCCTGGACACCTCCTATTACCTGTTGTTTGGTAGATAGTTGGACTTGCGCGTCGTAGTCGCTTGCTCAAGTGCTGTTGCGTGTCGTCAAGTACCATAGTTGTTGGAGTTTTGCCGCAAGTTAATTGTTGGAGATGATCATGGCTTTACCTTTCGTTCACTTCAATTACTGTTTAACAACTAAAATGGAAGTAGGTAATGCAGAGGCACCGGTGGGTGATAGACAATATTTGGTTTCCGACCGCTCACTGGTGTCCCGTAGGACCCCGAGTTCTTGACACCTGTTCTGAGATCGAGCGCGCTAACCACATGTGGGATGTGTGGGCACCCCATCGATTTAGTACCTGATTCCAAGTATTGTACTGGGGGCCACAACTAGTTTGAGGTTTTATTACTATTCTGTACTTATGCCATGTTTTACTGCTTTATTTAAATTGTACGATGGATAGCACACTGTACTGTTTAGGATCGTGACCCGTTTTCGCTGTATCGACAAGCCCGAGAGTTTCGGGTTCCCAGTCGTTTACAGCCGGCTCCACAAACCCTAAGTCCGTCTCGGAGACCGGCCGACTTCGTTGCGGGTTCGACTTAGTGGGGTGGCCCCCATGTACTTACTTTGGGTCTGGGAAACGTCATGACTTAGGCCCCGCCGACATACCGATGGGTGTATGTTAATTGATCTGGCAAAAAGGGTCGAAGTGCGTGTGGATATCTCATGCTAATCGCGTGTGGATACTTTGGTGCACCCCTGCAGGGTTAAATCTTTTCGAGAAGCCGTGTCCGCGGTTATGGACGACTTGGAGCACAGTGCTTGATCATAGACAACTATAACTAAAGTTTACTGTTATAAATTGACTTGTATCCGATATGACTAGTAATCAGCTTCACCACAACGGAATGGCTAAATAAAAGTGCCAACAACTGCTGGGTTTTGGGTTATCTCATGCTATTTGTATCTGACTAGTAAGTGTTGCAACTACAACGGAATGGTTAACTAAAATGGCCCACTGCTTATTTTATCAGAATGATTATCTACACCTGACTAGTAATTGCTGCAACGATCACTGAATAAATAAAACTGCGAACTGTGTGAGTTCCTCGGTCGACTTCCTCGTTTGGTCTCGAGGGGGAATACCAGGATGGGATTGTTTGGTGTTAGAATCAGGTTGGTTCCGAATAGGTCTTTCTTACCCCTCTCTGATAGTCGCCAGTTGTATCGAGTCTCTATAGGTTGTTTAGAGCATGTTGCCGCTGCCGCTTCAGTCCACCATACCTATGTAGGCGAGGACCGCCGAATTCTAGCCTCGCCGTGTACTGGCCTCAGTACTGACCGCTCTCTCTTTTTCCTTTGCCCTTTGTCGGCACCCCTTTTGTTAAGCAGGTTTTGAGATCGACGTCGTTAGCAGGGTTACCCTTCCGGCTTGGCCTGGGCAGGGTTATGGACGCCATTGGTTATTCTTCAGGGCTCTTAGCCCCATTTGCATCTTGTCCGTAGTCGGATGCTCTATCGTTTTCAAGGTGATTTGGATCTTTGTTCTGTATATCTGTATTCTTGACTCTTTGAGTCGCTGTTGTATATATATCTGTTCTGTGGGTTTCATCGAGGACTGTTGTGTAATGTTATTACTTCGTTTTCCACCCGCACGAAAGTGCCTGGTGGGCACCTTCGAATCGTTTCTATGCGGGTTTGGCGGGTTTCGCTAAAACTTGCATAGAGCCGATTCTGAGGGTGTTACAGGGGTAGACGGTGGATTTTCCTCTTGGTTTGTGCTTGGTTGGGTCATAGGATAATTCCAAACCATGTTTGGGCTCAAGTTGTGACAAGATCCAACCCGGTTTCACCGAAATAGGGAGTTCCCGACCAATTAAGTTTCAGTATCGTTGTTTTTAGGTGATAGCGCATGTCTACGATGGGGGTGACACCTGGGTACCAGGTTTTGGACATTTCAGCATTCCACCGCACTTTAATACACATGCTAGGGTCCATTACAAGGTTTGGAGGTATTCTGATGCTCCGAGATTCTTCTAATGAAACCCTTATTTGTTGGCCCCTGATTGTCTACCCCCTAGATGTTCTTCTCTGACAGGGGTAGCCCGGTGGATTTTCCGCTTGGTTTGTGCTTGTTTGGGTCATAGGGTAATTCCAAACCATGTTTTCGCACAAGTTGTGACAAGATCCAACCCGGTTTCACCGAAATGGGGAGTTCCCAGCCCCCTGACAATGAAGTTTCAGGATCTAAGTTTTTAGGTGATAGCGCATTCTACGAAGGGGGTGACACTTGGGTACCAGGTTTTGGACATTTCAGAATTCCACCGCACTTTAGTACACATGCTATGGTCCATTGCAAGGTTTTGAGGTACTCCGATGCACTCCGAAGAGCTTCTTCTAACAAAACCCTGATTTGTGGGCCTTAATAATCTACCCCCTGGATGTTCTTCTGACAAGGGTAGCTCGGTGGATTTTACTCTTGGATTGTGCTTGGGTGGGTCATAGGATCATGCCAAACCATGTTTGGGCACATGTTGTGACAACATCCAACCCGGTTTCACTGAAACAGGGAGTTCCCACCCCCCTAACAATTATGTTTCAAGATCTAAGTTTCTAGGTGATAGCGCATGTCTACAAAGGGGGTGACACTTGGGTACCAGGTTATGGAAATTTCAGCATTCCACCACACTTCAATACACATTCTAGGGTCCATTGCAAGGTTTGGAGGTATTCCGATGCGCTCCGAAGAGCTTCTTCTAACGAAACCCTGATTTGTGGGCCTCGGATCATCTACCCCCTACATGTTGTTTTGACAAGGGTAGCCCGGTGGATTTTCCTCTTGATTTGTGCTTGGTTGGGTTATAGGATAATTCCAAAACATGTTTGGGCACAAGTTGTGACAAGATCCAACCCGGTTTCACCGAAACGGGGAGTTCTCGGCCAATTAAATTCCAGGATCTTTGTTTTTCGGTGATAGTGCATACCTACGAAGCGGGTTTACAGTTGAGTACCATGTCTTGGACATTTCAGCATTCCACCACACTTTAATACACATGCTAGGGTCCATTTCAAGGGTTTGGAGGTATTCCGATGCTCTGAGGCGCTTCTTCCTATGAAACCCTGATCTGTGGGCCCAGAATGGTCTACCCCCTATATGTTCTTATGAAAGGGGTAGCCCGGTTGATTTTTCTCTTGGTTTATGCTTGGTTGGGTTATAGGATAATTGCAAACCATGTTTGGGCACAATTTGTGACAATATCCAACCCGGTTTCACCGAAACTGGGAGTTCTCGTCCCCCTAATAATTAAATTTCCAGAACACCTTCGTTTTTACGTGACATCGCATGTCTGCGAAGGGGTCACAATTGGGATCCATGTTTTGGACATTTCAGCATTCCACCACACTTTAATAAATATGCAAGGTTTGGAGGTATTTCGATGTCCCGAAGAGCTTCTTCCTACCAAACCCTAACCCGTGGGCCTGGATCGTCCACCCCCTAGATGTTCTTATGAAAGGGGCAGGCCGGTGGATTTTCCGCTTGGTTTGTTCTTGGTTGGGTCATAGGATAATTCCAAACCATGTTTTCGCACAAGTTGTGACAAGATCCAACCCGGTTTCAACGAAACGGGGAGTTCCCGGCCCGTTGACAATTAAGTTTAAGGATCTAAGTTTTTAGGTGATAGCGCATTCTACGAAGGGGGTGACACTTGGGTACAAGGTTTTGGACATTTCAGAATTCCACCGCACTTTAATACACATGCTTGGGTCCATTCCAAGGTTTTGAGGTATTCCGATGCGCTCCGAAGAGCTTCTTATAACAAAACCCTGATTTGTGGGCCTCGGATCATCTACCCCTAGATGTTCTTCTGATAGGGGTAGCTCGGTGGACTTTCCTCTTGGATTGTGCTTGGTTGGGTCATAGGATAATTCCAAACCATGTTTGGGCACAAGTTGTGTCAAGATCCAACCCAGTTTCACCGAAACGGGGAGTTCCCGCCCCCCTAACAATTATGTTTCAGGATCTTAGTTTCTAGGTGATAGCGCATGTCTACAAAGGGGGTGACACTTGGCTACCAGGTTTTAGACATTTCAGCATTCCACCGCAATTCAATACACATGCTAGGGTCCATTGCAAGGTTTGGAGGTATTCCGATGCGCTCCGAAGAGCTTTTTCTAACGAAACCCTGATTTGTGGTCCTCGGATCATCTACCCCATACATGATCTTTTGACAGGTGTAGCCCGGTGGATTTTCCTCTTGGTTTGTGCTTGTTTGGCTCATAGGATAATTCCAAACCATGTTTAGGCATAGGTTGTGACAAGATCCTACCCGGTTTCACCGTAACGGGGAGTTCCCGGCACCCTAACAATTAAGTTTGAGGATCTTCGGTTTTAGGTGACATCGCATGTCTGCGAAGGGGTCACACTTGGGAACCAGGTTTGGAACATTTCAGAATTCTACCACACTTTAATACACATGCTAGGGTCTATTGCAAGGTTTGGAGGTATTCCGATGCCCCGAAGAGCTTCTTCCTACAAAACCTTGATCCGTGGATCTAGATCGTCTACCCCCTAGATGTTCTTATGAAAGGGGTAGCCCGGTAGATTTTCCTCTTGGTTTGTGCTTGGTTGGGTCATAGGATAATTCCAAACCATGTTTGGGCTCAATTTGTGACAAGATCCAACCCGGTTTCACCAAAATAGGGAGTTCCCGGCCAATTAAGTTTCAGTATCTTTGATTTTAGGTTTTAGCGCATGTCTACGATGGGTGTGACACCTGGGTACACCTTCGTTCCAGAACACCTTCGTTTTTAGGTGACATCGCATGTCAGCGAAGGGATCACATTTGGGAACCTGGTTTTGGGCATTTCAGCATTCCACCGCACTTTAATACACATGTTAGGTCCATTGCATGTCTGCGAATGGGTCACATCGTTTGTGCTTGGATGCTAGTTCTCGTCCCCCTAAGTTTTTAGGTGACATCGCATGTCTGCGAATGGGTCACACTTGGGAACCAGGTTTTGGACATTTCAAAATTCCAACACACTTTAGTACACATACTAGGGTCCATTGCAAGGTTTGGAGGTATTCTGATGCCCTGAAGAGCTTCTTCCTACAAAACCCTGATCCGTGGGCCTGGATCATCTACCCCCTAGATGTTCTTATGACAGGGGTAGCCCGGTGTATTTTTCTCTTGGTTTGTGCTTGGATGGGTTATAGGGTAATTCCAAACCATGTTTTGGCACAAGTTTCACATGATCCAACCCGGTTTCACCGAAACGGGGAGTTCCTGGCACCTTGACAGGTAAGTTTCAGGATCTTCGTTTTTAGGTAATTGCGCATGTATGCAAAGCGGGTGACAATTGGGTACTAGTTTTTGGACATTTCAGCATTCCACCATAGTTTAGTACACATGCTAGCTCCATTGCAAGGGTTTGGACGTATTCCGATGCTCCGACGCGCTTCTTCCTATGAAACTCTGATCTGTGGGCCCTAGATCGTCTACCCCTAGATGTTCTTATGAAAGGGGTATCCCGGTGGATTTTTATCTTAGTTTGTCCCTGGTTGGGTTATAGGATAATTCCAAACCATGTTTGGGCATAAGTTGTGAAAATATCCAACCCGGTTTCACCGAAATGGGGAGTTCCCACCCCCTAATAATTAAGTTCCAGAACACCTTGGTTTTTAGGTGACATTGCATGTCCAAGAAGGGGTCACAGTTGGGAACCAGGTTTTGGACATTTCAACATTCCACCACACTTTAATACACATGCTAGGGTCCATTGCAAGGTTTGGAGGTATTCCGATGTCCCGAAGAGCTCCTTCCTACAAAACCCTGATCCATGGGCCTGGATCGTCTACCCTCCTAGATGTTCTTATTAAATGGGTAGCCCGGTGGATTTTTCTCTTGGTTTGTGCTTGCTTGCGTTATAGGATAATTCCAAACCATGTTTGGGCACAAGTTGTGACAAGATCCATCCCGGTTTCACCGAAACGGGGAGTTCTCGGCCCCCTAATTAACAATTAAGTTTCAGGATCTTCGTTTTTTTGGTGATATCGCATGTCTACGAAGGGGGTGACACTTGGGTACTAGGTTTTGGACATTTCAGCATTCCACCACCGCACTTTAATACACATGCTAGGGTCCATTGCAAAGGTTTTTAGGTATTCTGATGCTCTGAAGAGCTTCTTCTAACGAAACCCTGATTTGTGGGCCGCAGATCGTCTACCCCCTAGATGTTCTTCTGACAGGGGTAGCCCGGTGGATTTTCCTCCGGATTTGTGCTTGGTTGGGTCATAGGATAATTCAAAACCATGTTTGGGCACAACTTGTGACAAGATCCAACCCAGTTTCATCGAAACGGGGAGTTCCCGGCCAATTAATTTCTAGGATCTTAATTTTTTGGTGATAGTGCATGCCTACGAAGAGGGTTACACTTGGGTACCATGTTTTGGACATTTCAGCATTCCACCACACGTTAATACACATGCTACGTTCCATTTTAAGGGTTTGGAAGTATTCCGATGCTCCGAGGCGCTTCTTCCTATGAAACCCTGATTTGTGGGCCCAGAATCGTCTACCCCCTAGATGTTCTTATGAAAGGGGTAGCCCGGTGGATTTTCTTTTGTTTTGTGCTTGGTTAGGCTATAGGACAATTGCAAATCATATTTGGGCACAATTTGTGACAATATCCAACCCGATTTCACAAAAACTGGGAGTTCTCGGCCCCCTAATAATTAAATTTCCAGAACACCTTCGTTTTTATGTGACATCGCATGTGTGCGAAGGGGTCACAATTGGGAACCATGTTTTGGACATGCCAGCATTCCAACACACTTTAATACACAGTATAGGGTCCATTGCAAGGTTTGGATGTAATCCGATGCCCCGAATAGCTTCTTCCTACAAAACCCTGATCCGTGGGCCTAGATCGTCTACCCCCTAGATGTTCTTATGAAAGGGGTAGCCCAGTGGATTTTCCTCTTGGTTTGTGCTTGGTTGGGTCATAGGATAATTCCGAACCATGTTTGGGCACAAGCTGTGACAAGATCCAACCCGGTTTTTCACCAAAATGGAGAGTTCCCGGTAAATTAGATTCTAGGATCTTCGTTTTTTCGGTGATAGTGCATGCCTACGAAGTGGGTTACACTTGGGTACCATGTTTTGGACATTTCATCATTCCACCACACTTTAATACACACGCTAGGGTCCATTGCAATGGTTTGGAGGTATTCCGATGCTCCGAGGAGTTTCTTCCTATGAAACCCTGATGTGTGGGCCCATAATCATCTACCCCTAGATATTCTTATGAAAGGGGTATCCCGGTGGATTTTTCTCTTGGTTTGTTCTTGGTTGGGTTATAGGACAATTTCAAACCAAGTTTGGGCACAATTTGTGACAAGATCCAACCCGGTTTCACCAAAACTAGGAGTTCTCGTCCCCCTAATATTTAAATTTCTAGAACACCTTCGTTTTTAGGTGACATCGCATGTTCGAGAAGGGGTCACACTTGGGAACCAAATTTTGTACATTTCAACATTACACCACACTTTAATACACATGGTAGGGACCATTGCAAGGTTTGTAGGTATTCCGATGCTCCGAGACACTTCTTCCTATGAAACCCTGATCTGTGGGCCCAGAATCCTCTACCCCCTAGATGTTCTTATGAAATGGGTAGCGCGGTGGATTTTTCTCTTGGTTTGTGCTTGGTTGGGTTATAGCATAATTGCATACCATGTTTGTGCACAATTTGTGAGAAGATCCAACCCGGTTTCACCGAAACTAGGAGTTCTTGACCCCCTAGTATTTAAATTTCCACAACTCCTTCATTTTTAGGTGACGTGGCATGTCTGTGAAGGGGTCACACTTGGGAACTAGGTTTTGGACATTTCAGAATTCCACCACACTTTAATACACATGCTATGGTCCATTGCAAGGTTTGGAGGTATTCCAATGCCCCGAAGAGCTTCTTCCAACAAAACCCTGGTTCGTGGGCCAGGATCGTCTGGCCCCTAGATGTTCTTATGAAAGGGGTAGCCCGGTGGATTTTCCTCTTGGTTTGTGCTTGGTTGGGTCATAGGATAATTCCAAACCATGTTTGGGCACAAGTTGTGACAAGATCCAACCCGGTTTCACCGAAACAGAGAGTTACCGGCCAATTAAATTGCATGATCTTCGTTTTTTCGGTGATAGTGCATGCCTAAGAAGCAGGTGACACTTGGGTACCATATTTTGGACATTTCAGCATTCTACCACAGTTTAATACACATGCTAGGGTCCATTGCAAGGGTTTGGAGGCATTCCGATGCTCCGAGGCGCTTCTTGCTATGAAACCCTGATCTGGGGGCCCAGAATCGTCTACCCCCTAGATGTTCTTATGAAAGGGGTAGCCCGGTGGATTTTTCACTTGGTTTGTGATTGGTTGGGTTATAGGATAATTTCAAACCATGTTTGGGCACAATATGTGACAAGATCCAACCCGGTTTCACAGAAACTAGGAGTTCTTGACCCCCTAATAATTAAATTTCCGGAAGACCTTCGTTTTTAGGTGACGTGGCATATCTGTGAAGGGGTCACACTTGGGAACCAGGTTTTGGACATTTCAGAATTCCACCACACTTTAATACACATGCTATGGTCCATTGCAAGGTTTGGAGGTATTCTGATGCCCCGAAGAGCTTCTTCCTACAAAACCCTGATCCGTGGGCCAAGATAGTCTGCCCCTAGATGTTCTTATGAAAGGGGTAGCCCGGTGGATTTTCCTCTTGGTTTGTGCTTGGTTGGGTCATAGGATAATTGCAAACCATTTTTGGGCACAATTTGTGACAAGATCCAACCCGGTTTCTCCAAAATAGGGAGTTCTCGACACCCTAATAATTAAATTTCCAGAATACCATCCTTTTTAGTTGACATCGCATGTCTGCGAAGGGGTCACACGTGGGAACCAGGTTTTCGACATTTCAGCATTCCACCACACTTTAATACACATGATAGTCTCCATTGCAAGGTTTGGAGGTATTCCGATGTCCCAGAGAGCTGCTTACTACAAAACCCTGATATGTGGGCCTCGATCGTCTACCCCCTGAGATGTTCTTATAAAGGGGTAGCCCGGTGGATTTTCCTATTTTTTATGCTTGGTTGGGTCATAGGATAATTCCAAACCATGTTTAGGCACAAGTTGTGAAAAGATCCAACCCGGTTTCACCAAAATGGGGAGTTCCCGGCCAATTAAAGTCCACGATCTTCGTTTCTTTGGTGATAGGGCATGTCTACGAAGGAGGTGACACTTGGGTACCAGGTTTTGGACATTTCAGCATTCCACCACCACACTCTAATACACATGCGAGGGTCCATTGCAAAGTTTTGTAGGTATTCCGGTGCTCTAAAGAGCTTCTTCTAACAAAAACCAGATTTGTGGGCCCCAAATCGTCTACCCCTAGATGTTCTTCAGACAGGGGTAGCCCGGTGGATTTTCCTCTTAATTTGTGCTTTGTTGGGTCATAGGGTAATTCAAAACCATGTTTGGGCACAAGTTGTGAAAAGATCCAACCCGGTTTCACCGAAACGGGTTGTTCCCGGCCAATTCAATTCCAGGATCTTAATTTTTTGGTGATAGTGCATGCCTACGAAGAGGGTTACACTTGGGTACCATGTTTTGGACATTTCAACATTCCACCACACGTTAATACACATGCTAGGGTCCATTGCAAGGGTTTGGAAGTATTCCGATGCTCCGAGGCGCTTCTTCCGATGAAACCCTAATCTGTGGGCCCAGAATCGTCTGCCCCCTAGATGTTCTTATGAAACCATGTTTGGGCACAATTTGTGACAGCATCCAACCCGGTTTCACCGAAATGGTGAGTTCCCGGCCCCCTAATAATTAAATTCCAGAACACCTTCGGTTTTAGGTGACATCGCATGTCTGCGAAGGGGTCACACTTGGGAACCAGGTTTTGGACATTTCAAAATTCCACCACACTTCAATACACATACTAGGGTCCATTGCATGGTTTGGAGGTATTCTGATGCCCCGAAGAGCTTCTTCCTACATAACCCTGATCCATGGGCCTAGATCATCTTCCCCCTAGATGTTCTTATGAAAGGGGTAGCCTGGTTGATTTTCCTCTTGGTTTGTACTTGGTTGGGTCATAGGATAATTACAAACCATGTTTGGGCACAAGTTGTGACAAGACCCAACCCGGTTTCACCAAAACGGAGAGTTCCCGGCCAATTAAATTCCAGGATCTTCGTTTTTCGGTGATAGTGCATGCCTACGAAGCGGGTTACACTTGGGTCCCATGTTTTGGACATTTCAGCATTCCACCACACTTTAATACAGATGCTAGGGTCCATTTCAATGGTTTGGAGGTATTCCTATGCTCCGAAGCACTTCTTCCTATTAAACCCTGATCTATGGCCCCAGAATCGTCTACCCCCTATATGTTCTTATGAAAGGGGTAGCACGGTGTATTTTTCACTTGGTTTGTGCTTGGTTGGGTTATAGGATAACTGAAACCATGTTTGGCCACAATTTGTGGCAAGATCCAACCCGGTTTCACCAAAACTGGGAGTTTTCGACCCCCTGATAATTAAATTTCTAGAAACACCTTCGTTAATAGGTGACATCGCATGTCTGCGAAGGGGTCACACTTGGGAACCAGGGTTTGGACATTTCAACATTCCACCACACGTTAATACACATGCTAGGGTCCATCGCAAGGTTTGGAGGTATTCTGATGTCCCGAAGACCTTCTGCCTATAAAACCCTGATTCGTGGTCCTAGATTGTCTACACCCCTAGATGTTATTATGAAAGGGGTATCCCTATGGATTTTCCTCTTGGTTTGTGCTTGGTTGGGTCATAGGATAATTCCAAACCATGTATGGGCACAAGTTGTGATAAGATCGAACCCCGTTTCACCGAAACAGGGAATTCCCACCCCGTAACAATTAAGTTTCGGGATCTTCGGTTTTAGGTGACATCGCATGTTTGCGAAGGTGTCACACTTGGGAACCAGGTTGTGGACATTTCAAAATTACACCACACTTTAATACACATGCTAGGGTCCATTGCAAGGTATGGAGGTATTCCAATCCCCGAAGAGCTTCTTCCTACAAAACCCTGATCTGTGGGCATCGATCGTCTACCCCCCTATATGTTCTTATGAAAGGTGTAGCCTGGTGGATTTTTCTCTTGGTTTCTGCTTGTTTGTGCTATAGGATAATTCCAAACCATGTTTGGGCACAAGTTGTGACATGATTCAACCCGGTTTCACCGAAATGGGGAGTTCCCGGCCCCCTAACAATTAAGTTTCAAGATTTTCGTTTTTAGGTAATAGTGCATGTCTACAAAGGGGGTGACACTTGGGTACTAGGTTTTGGACATTTCAGCATTCCACCATACTGTAATACACATGCTAGGGTCCATTGCAACGGTTTGGAGGTATTCCGATGCTCCGAGGCGCTTCTTCCTATGAAACCCAGATCTATGGGCCCCAGATCGTCTACCCCCTAGATGTTCTTATCAAATGGGTAGCCCGGTGGATTTTTCTCTTGGTTGGGTTATAGGATAATTCCAAACCATGTTTGGGCATATGTTGTGACAATATCCAACCCGGTTTCACCGAAATGGGGAGTTCCCGGCCCCCAAACAATTAAATTCCAGAACAACCTTGATTTTATGTGACATCGCATGTCCGAGAAGCGGTCACACTTGGGAACCAGGTTTTGGACATTTCAACATTCCACCACACTTCAATACACGTGGTAGGGTCAATTGCAAGGTTTGGAGGTATTCCGATGCTCAGAGGCGCTTCTTCCTATTAAACCCAGATCTGTGGGCCCAGAATCATCTACCCCCTAGATGTTCTTATGAAATGGGTAGAGCGGTGGATTTTTCTCTTGGTTTGTGCTTGGTTGGGTTATAGGATAATTTCAAACCATGTTTGGGAAGAATTTGTGGCAATATCCAACCCGGTTTCACCAAAACTAGGAGTTCTTGACCACCTAATAATTAAATTTCCAGAACACCTTCATTTTTAGGTGACGTGGCATGTCTGTGAAGGGGTCACACTTGGAAACTAGGTTTTGGACATTTCAGAATTCCACCACACTTTAATAAACATGCTATGGTCCATTGCAAGGTTTGGAGGTATTCTGATGCCCCGAAGAGCTTCTTCCTACAAAACCCTGATCCGTGGGCCCAGATCGTCTGTCCCTAGATGTTCTTATGAAAGGGGTAGCCCGGTGGATTTTCCTCTTGCTTTGTGCTTGGTTGGGTCATAGGATAATTACAAACCATGTTTGGGCACAAGTTGTGACAAGATCCAACCCGGTTTCGCCAAAACGGGGAGTGCCCAGCCAATTAAATTCCAGTATCTTCGTTATTTCGGTGATAGTGCATGCGTACGAAGCGGGTTACACTTGGGTCCCATGTTTTGTACATTTCAGCATTCCACCACACTTTAATACAGATGCTAGGGTCCATTTCAATGGTTTGGAGGTATTCCTATGCTCCGAAGCACTTCTTCCTATTAAAACCTGATCTATGGGCCCAGAATCGTCTACCCCCTAGATGTTCTTATGAAAGGGGTAGCACGGTGTATTTTTGCACTTGGTTTGTGCTTGGTTGGGTTATAGGATAACTGAAACCATGTTTGGCCAAAATTTGTGTCAAGATCCAACCCGGTTTCACCAAAACTGGGAGTTTTCAACCCCCTGATAATTAAATTTCTAGAACACCTTCGTTAATAGGTGACATCGCATGTCTGCGAAGTGGTCACACTTGGGAACCAGGGTTTGGACATTTCAACATTCCACCACACATTAATACACATGCTAGGGTCCATTGCAAGGTTTGGAGGTATTCTGATGTCCCGAAGACCTTCTGCCTATAAAACCCTCATTCGTGGTCCTAGATTGTCTACACCCCTAGATGTTATTATGAAAGGGGTATCCCTATGGATTTTCCTCTTGGTTTGTGCTTGGTTGGGTCATAGGATAATTCCAAACCATGTATGGGCACAAGTTGTGATAAGATCGAACCCGGTTTCACCGAAACAGGGAATTCCCACCCTGTAACAATTAAGTTTCGGGATCTTCGGTTTTAGGTGACATCGCATGTTTGCGAAGGGGTCACACTTGGGAACCAGGTTGTGGACATTTCAAAATTACACCACACTTTAATACACATGCTAGGGTCCATTGCAAGGTATGGAGGTATTCCAATCCCCGAAGAGCTTCTTCCTACAAAACCCTGATCTGTGGGCATCGATCGTCTACCCCCTATATGTTCTTATGAAAGGTGTAGCCTGGTGGATTTTTCTCTTGGTTTATGCTTGTTTGTGTTATAGGATAATTCCAAACCATGTTTGGGCACAAGTTGTGACATGATTCAACCCGGTTTCACCGAAATGGGGAGTTCCCGGCCCCCTAACAATTAAGTTTCAAGATTTTCGTTTTTAGGTAATAGTGCATGTCTACGAAGGGGGTGACACTTGGGTACTAGGTTTTGGACATTTCAGCATTCCACCATACTGTAATACACAAGCTAGGGTCCATTGCAATAGTTTGGAGGTATTCCGATGCTCCGAGGCGCTTCTTCCTATGAAACCCAGATCTATGGGCCCCAGATCGTCTACCCCCTAGATATTCTTATCAAAGGGGTAGCCCGGTGGATTTTTCTCTTGGTTGGGTTATAGGATAATTCCAAACCATGTTTGGGCATATGTTGTGACAAGATCCAACCCGGTTTCACCGAAATGGGGAGTTCCCGACCCCCTAACAATTAAATTCCAGAACAACCTTGATTTTATGTGACATCGCATGTCCGAGAAGGGGTCACACTTGGGAACCAGGTTTTGGACATTTCAAAATTCCACCACACTTCAATACACATGGTAGGGTCAATTGCAAGGTTTGGAGGTATTCCGATGCTCAGAGGCGCTACTTCCTATTAAACCCTGATCTGTGGGCCCAGAATCATCTACCCCCTAGATGTTCTTATGAAATGGGTAGAGCGGTGGATTTTTCTCTTGGTTTGTGCTTGGTTGGGTTATAGGATAATTTCAAACCATGTTTGGGCAGAATTTGTGGCAATATCCAACCCGGTTTCACCGAAACTAGGAGTTCTTGACACCCTAATAATTAAATTTCCAGAACACCTTCATTTTTAGGTGACGTGGCATGTCTGTGAAGGGGTCACACTTGGGAACTAGGTTTTGGACATTTCAGAATTCCACCACACTTTAATAAACATGCTATGGTCCATTGCAAGGTTTGGAGGTATTCTGATGCCCCGAAGAGCTTCTTCCTACAAAACCTGATCCGTGGGCCCAGATCGTCTGTCCCTAGATGTTCTTATGAAAGGGGTAGCCCGGTGGATTTTCCTCTTGGTTTGTGCTTGGTTGGGTCATAGGATAATTACAAACCATGTTTGGGCACAAGTTGTGACAAGATCCAACCCGGTTTCACCGAAACGGGGAGTTCCCGGACCCCTAACAATTAAGCTTCAGGATCTAAGTTTTTAGGTGATAGCGCATGTCTACGAAGTGGTGACACTTGGGTACCAGGTTTTGGACATTTAAGCATTCCACCTTACTTTAATACACATGCTATGTTCCATTGCAAGTTTTGGAGGTATTTTGATGTGCTCCTAAGAGCTTCTTCTAACGAAACCCTGATTTGTGGGCCCCGAATCATCTACCCCCTAGATATTCTTCTGACAAGGGTAGCCCGGTGGATTTTCCTCTTGGTTTGTGCTTGGTTAGGTTATAGGATAATTCGAAACCATATTTGGGCACAAGTTGTGACAAGATCCAACCCGGTTTCGCCAAAACGGGGAGTTCCCAGCCAATTAAATTCCAGTATCTTCGTTTTTTTGGTGATAGTGCATGCCTACGAAGCAGGTTACACTTGGGTACCATGTTTTGAACATTTCAGCATTCCACCACACTTTAATACACATGCTAGGGTACATTACAAGGGTTTGGAGGTTTTCCGATGCTCTGAGGCGCTTCTTCCTATGAAATCCTAATCCGTGGGCCCAGAATCGTGAACCCCCTAGATGTTCTTATGAAAGGGGTAGCCCGGTGGATTTTTCTCTTGGTTTTTTCTTGGTTGGGTTATAGGATAATTGCAAACCATATTTGGGCACAATTTGTGAGAAGATCCAACCCGGTTTCACCAAAACTGGGAGTTCTCGGCCCCCTAATAATTAAATTTCTAGAACACCTTCGTTTTTAGGTGGCATCGCATGTCTGCGAAGGGGTCACACTTGGGAACCATGTTTTGCACATTTCAGCATTCCACCACACTTTAATACACATGCTAGTGTCCATTGCAAGGTTTCGAGGTATTCCGATGTCCCGGAGAGCTTCTTACTACAAAACCCTGATACGTGGGCCTGGATCGTCTACCCCCTTAGATGTTCTTATGAAAGGGGTAGCCCGCGATTTTCCTACCTGTTTGTGCTTGGTTGGGTCAGAGGATAATTCCAAACCATGTTTGGTCACAAGTTGTGACAAGATCCAACCCGGTTTCACCGAAACGGGAAGTTCCCGGCCCCCTAACCATTACGTTTCAGCATCTATGTTTTTAGGTGATAGCGCATGTCTACGAAGGGGGTGACACTTGGGTACCAGGTTTTGGACATTTCAGCATTCCATCGCACTTTAATACACATGCTAGGGTTCATTGCATGGTTTGGAGGTATTCCGATGCGCTCGGAAGAGCTTCTTCTAACGAAACCACGATTTGTGGGCCCCGGATCATCTACGACCTAGATGTTCTTCTGACATGGGTAGCCCGGTGGATTTTCCTCTTGGTTTTTGCTTAGTTGGGTCATAGGATAATTCGAGACCATGTTTTTGCACAAGTTGTGACAAGATCCAACCTGGTTTCACCGAAATGGGGAGTTCACGGCCAATTAAATTCCAGGATCTTCGTTTTTCGGTGATAGTGCATGCCTACAAAGCGGGTTACACTTGGGTACCATGTTTTGGACATTTCAGACTTCCACCACACTTTAATACACATGCTAGAGTCCATTGCAAGGTTTGGAGGTATTCTGATGCCCCGAAGAGCTTCTTCCTATAAAACACTGATCCGTGGGCCTGGATCGTCTACCCCTTAGATGTTCTTATGAAAGGGGTAGCCCGGTGTATTTTCCTC
The DNA here is from genome assembly GCA_916181665.1 of Avena sativa. Taxonomy (NCBI): domain Eukaryota; kingdom Viridiplantae; phylum Streptophyta; class Magnoliopsida; order Poales; family Poaceae; genus Avena; species Avena sativa. Next base: position 256,900,532 of record OV702297.1, read on the forward strand.
TTGGTTTGTGCTTGGTTGGGTCATAGGATAATTCCAAACCATGTTTCACTGAAACGGGGAGTTCCCGGCCAATTAAATTCCAGGATCTTCGTTTTTTCGGTGATAGTGCATGCCTACGAAGCCAGATACACTTGGGTACCATCTTTTGCACATTTCATCATTCCACCACACTTTCATACACATTCTAGGGTCCATTGCAAGGGTTTGGAGGTACTCTGATGCTCCAAGGCACTTCTTCCTATGAAACCCTTATCTATGGGCCCATAATGGTCTACCCCCTAGATGTTCTTATGAAAGGGGTAAACCGGTGGATTTTTCTCTTGGTTTGTGCTTGGTTGGGTTATATTACAATTGCAAACCATTTTTGGACACAATTTGCGACAAGATCCAACCCGGTTTCACCGAAACTAGGAGTTCTCGCCCCCCTAATAAGTAAATTACAAGAACACCTTTGTTTTTAGGTGACATCGCTTGTCTCTGAAGGGGTCACACTTGGGAACCAGGTTTGGGACATTTCAGCATCCCACCACACTTTAATACACATTCTAGGGTCCATTGCATGGTTTGGAAGTATTCCGATGGCCCAAAGAGCTTCTTCCTACAAAACCCTGATCTGCGGGCCTGGATCGTCTACCCCCTAGATATTCTTATGAAAGGGGTAGCACGGTGGATTTTCCTCTTGGTTTATGCTTGGTTGGGTCATAGGATAATTCCAAACCATGTTTGGGCACAAGTTCTGACAAGATCCAACCCAGTTTCACCAAAACGGGGAGTTCCCGGCCAATTAAATTCCACGATCTTCGTTTTTTCGGTGATAGTGCATGTCTACAAAACGGGTTACACTTGGGTACCATGTTTTGGACATTTCAGAATTCCACTACACTTTAATACATATGCTAGGGTCCATTGCAAGGGTTTGGAGGTATTCCGATGCTCCGAGGCTATTCTTCCTACGAAACCCTGATTTGTGGGCCTCGAATGGTCAACCCCCTAGTTGTTCGTATGAAAGGGGTAGCCCGGAGGATTTTTCTCTTGGTTTGTGATTGGTTGGGTTATATGATAATTGCAAACCATGTTTGGGCTCAAGTTGTGACTAGATCCAACCCGGTTTCATCGAAATGGGGAGCTCCCGACCCCCTAATAATTAAATTTCGAGAACACTTTCATTTTTAGGTGACATCGCATGTCTGCGAAGGTGTCACTCTTGGGAACCAGGTTTTGTACATTTCAACATTCCACTACACTTTAATACACATGCTACGGTCCATTGCAAGGTTTTGGAGGTATTCCGATGCCCCGAAGAGCTTCTTCCTACGAAACCCTGATCGGTGGGCCCGGATCGTCTACCCCCTAGATGTTCTTTTGACAGGGGTAGCCCGGTGGACTTTTCTATTGGTTCGTACTGGGTTGGGTCATAGGATAATTCCAAACCATGTTTGGGCACAATTTGTGACAATATCCAACGCGGTTTCACCGGAATAGGGAGTTCCTGGCCACCTAACAATTAAATTCCAGAACACCTTCGTTTTTAGGAACTAGTGCATGTCTGCGAACAGGGTGACACTTGTGAACCAGGTTTTGTACATTTTCAACATTCCACCACACTTTAATACACATTCTAGGTTCCATTGCAAGGGATTGGATGTATTCCGCTGATCCGAAGCGATTCCTCCTATGAAACCCTGATCTGTGGGCCCTGCATCGTCTACCCCCTCGATGTTCTTATGAAAGGGGTAGACCGGTGGATTTTTCTCTTGGTTGGGTTATAGGATAATTCCAAACCATCTTTGGGCACAAGTTGTGACAAGATCCAACTCGGTTTCACCGAAACGAGAAGTTCCCCTCAAACGATTAAATTCCAGAACATCTTTGTTTTTAGGTGATAGCGCATGTCTGCGACGAGGGTGACACTTGGGTACCAGGATTTGGACATTCAGAATTCCACCACACTCTAATACACATTCTAGGAGGTAATTCGATGCCCCGAAGCGCTTCTTCCTACAAAACCCTGATCCGTAGGCCCAGATCGTCCACCCCCTAGATGTTCTTCTAGCTGAGGTAGCCCAGTTGACTTTTCTATTGGTTTGTGCTTGGTTTGTTCATATGATAACCCAAACCATGTCTGCGCACAAGTTGTGACAAGAACCAACCTGGTTTCACCGAAACAGGAACTTCCTGGCCCCATAATAATTAAATCCCATAACACCTTCATTTTTAGTTAACATCGCATGTCTGAGAAGGGGTCGCACATGGGAACCTGGTTTTGGACATTTCAACATTCCACCACACTTTAATACACATTATAGGGTCCATTGCAAGGTTTGGATGTATTCCGATGTCCCGAAGAGCTTCTTCCTACAAAATGGATCTGTGGGCCTGGATCGTCTACCCACCTAGAAGTTCTTATGAAAGGGGTAGCCCGGTGGTTTTTCCTCTTGGTTTGTTCTTGGTTGGGTCATAGGATAATATCAAAAAAAATTTGGGCACCGGTTGTGACAAGATCCTACCCAGTTTCACCGAAACGGGGAGTTCCCGCCCCCCTAACAAATAAGTTTCAGGATCTTCGATTTTAGGTGACATCGCATGTATGCGAAGGGGTCAAACTTGGGAACCAGGTTTTGGACATTTCAACATTCCACAACACTTTAATACACATTCTAGGTTCCATTGCAAGGTTTGGAGGTATTCCGATGCCCCGAAGAGCTTCTTCCTACAAAACCCAGATCCGTGGGCCTGGATCGTCTACCCCCTAGTTGTTGTTATGAAAGGGGTAGCCTGGTGGATCTTTCTCTTGGTTTGTTCTTGGTTGGGTTATAGGATAATTCCAAACCATGTTTGGGCACAATTTGTGACATGATCCAACTTGGTTTCACCGAAACGGGGAATTCTCGGCCCGTTAACAATTAATTTCAAGATCTTCGTTTTTAGGTAATAGCGCATGTCTACGAAGGGGGTGACACTTGGCTACTAGGTTTTGGAAATTTCAGCATTCACCATACTTTAATACACATGCTAGGGTCCAATTCAAGGGTTTGGAGGTATCCCGATGCTCCGAGACGCTTCTTCCTATGAAACCCTGATATGTGGGCCCCAAATCGCCTACCCCCTAGATGTTCTTATGAAAAGGGTAGCCCGGTGGATTTTTCTCTAGGTTTGTGCTTGGTTGGGTTATAGGATAATTCCAAACCATGTTTGGGCATAAGTTGTGACAAGATCCAACCCGGTTTCACCGAAATGGGGAGTTCCCGCCCACTAACAATTAAATTCCAGAATACCTTCATTTTTAGGTGACATCGCATGTCTACGAAGGGGTCACACTTGGGAACCTGGTTTTGGACATTTCAGCATTCCACCAAACTTTAATACACATGCTAGGGTCCATTGCAAGGTTTGGAGGTATTCCGATGTCCGGAGAGCTTCTTCTAACGAAACCCTGATTTGTGGGCCTGGATCGTCTACCCCCTAGATGTTCTTCTGACAAGGGTAGACTGGTGGATTTTCCTCTTGGTTTGTGATTGGTTAGGTCATAGGATAATTCGAAACCATATTTTGGCACAAGTTGTGACAAGATCCAACCCGGTTTCACCAAAACGGGGAGTTCCCAGCCAATTAAATTCCAGTATCTTCGTTTTTTCGGTGATAGTGCATGCCTACGAAGCGGGTTACACTTGGGTACCATGTTTTGAACATTTCAGCATTCCACCACACTTTAATACACATGCTAGGGTACATTACAAGGGTTTGGAGGTTTTCCGATGCTCTGAGGCACTTCTTCCTATGAAATCCTAATCCGTGGGCCCAGAATCGTGTACCCCATAGATGTTCTTATGAAAGGGGTAGCCCGGTGGATTTTTCTCTTGGTTTTTTCTTGGTTGGGTTATAGGATAATTGCAAACCATATTTGGGCACAATTTGTGAGAACATCCAACCCGGTTTCACCAAAACTGGGAGTTCTCGGCCCCCTAATAATTAAATTTCTAGAACACCTTCGTTTTTAGGTGACATCGCATGTCTGCGAAGGGGTCACACTTGGGAACCATGCTTTGCACATTTCAGCATTCCACCACACTTTAATACACATGCTAGTGTCCATTGCAAGGTTTCGAGGTATTCCGATGTCCCGGAGAGCTTCTTACTACAAAACCCTGATACGTGGGCCTGGATCGTCTACCCCCTTAGATGTTCTTATGAAAGGGGTAGCCCGCGATTTTCCTATCTGTTTGTGCTTGGTTGGGTCAGAGGATAATTCCAAACCATGTTTGGTCACAAGTTGTGACAAGATCCAACCCGGTTTCACCGAAACGGGAAGTTCCCGGCCCCCTAACCATTACGTTTCAGCATCTATGTTTTTAGGTGATAGCGCATGTCTACGAAGGGGGTGACACTTGGGTACCAGGTTTTGGACATTTCAGCATTCCATCGCACTTTAATACACATGCTACGGTCCATTGCATGGTTTGGAGGTATTCCGATGCGCTCGGAAGAGCTTCTTCTAACGAAACCACGATTTGTGGGCCCCGGATCATCTACCACCTAGATGTTCTTCTGACATGGGTAGCCCGGTGGATTTTCCTCTTGGTTTTTGCTTAGTTGGGTCATAGGATAATTCGAGACCATGTTTGTGCACAAGTTGTGACAAGATCCAACCTGGTTTCACCGAAATGGGGAGTTCACGGCCAATTAAATTCCAGAATCTTCGTTTTTCGGTGATAGTGCATGCCTACAAAGCGGGTTACACTTGGGTACCATGTTTTGGACATTTCAGACTTACACCACACTTTAATACACATGCTAGAGTCCATTGCAAGGTTTGGAGGTATTCTGATGCCCCGAAGAGCTTCTTCCTATAAAACACTGATCCGTGGGACTGGATCGTCTACCCCTTAGATGTTCTTATGAAAGGGGTAGCCCGGTGTATTTTACTCTTGGTTTGTGCTTGGTTGGGTCATAGGATAATTCCAAACCATTTTTTGGCACAAGTTGCGACAAGATCCAACCTGGTTTCACCGAAACGGGGAATTCCCGGCCAATTAAATTCCAAGATCTTCGTTTTTTCGGTGATAGTGCATTCCTACGAAGCCGGATACACTTGGGTACCATCTTTTGCACATTTCATCATTCCACCACATTTTCATACACATTCTAGGGTCCATTGCAAGGGTTTGGAGGTATTCTGATGCTCCAAGGGACTTCTTCCTATGAAACCCTTATCTGTGGGCCCATAATGGTCTACCCACTAGATGTTCTTATGAAAGGGGTAACCCGGTGGATTTTTATCTTGGTTTGTTCTTGGTTGGGTTATAGTATAATTGCAAACCATGTTTGGACACAATTTGTGACAAGATCCAACCCGGTTTCACTGAAACTAGGAGTTCTCGCCCCCCTAGTAAGTAAATTACAAGAACACCTTCGTTTTTAGGTGACATCGCTTGTCTCTGAAGGGGTCACACTTGGGAACCAGGTTTGGGACATTTCAGCATTCCACCACACTTTAATACACATTCTAGGGTCCATTGCAAGGTTTGGAAGTATTCCGATGGCCCAAAGAGCTTCTTCCTACAAAACCCTGATCTGCGGGCCTGGATCGTCTACCCCCTAGATATTCTTATGAAAGGGGTAGCACGGTGGATTTTCCTCTTGTTTTATGCTTGGTTGGGTCATAGGATAATTCCAAACCATGTTTGGGCACAAGTTCTGACAAGATCCAACCCGGTTTCACCAAAACGGGGAGTTCTCGGCCAATTAAATTCCACGATCTTTGTTTTTTTGGTGATAGTGCATGTCTACAAAACGGGTTACACTTGGGTACCATGTTTTGGACATTTCAGAATTCCACTACACTTTAATACACATGCTAGGGTCCATTGCAAGGGTTTGGAGGTATTCCGATGCTCCGAGGCGATTCTTCCTACGAAACCCTGATTTGTGGGCCTTGAATGGTCAACCCCCTAGTTGTTCGTATGAAAGGGGTAGCCCGGAGGATTTTTCACCGAAACATGGAGTTCCCGGCCAATTAAGTTTCAGTATCTTCGTTTTTAGGTGATAGGCATGTCTAAGATGGGGGTGACACCTAGGTACCAGGTTTTGGACATTTCATCATTCCACCACACTTTAATACACATGCTAGGGTCCAGTACAAGGTTTGGAGGTATTCCGATGCTTCGAGCTTCTTCTAACGAAACCCTGATTTGTGGGCCCTAATCGTTTACCCCCTAAATGTTCTTCTCTGACAGGGGTAGCCCGGTGGATTTTCCTCTTGGTTTGTGCTTGGTTGAATCATAGTATAATTCCAAACCATGTTTGGGCACAAGTTGTGACAAGATCCAAACCGGTTTCATCGAAATGGGGAGCTCCTGACCCCCTAATAATTAAATTTCGAGAACACTTTCGTTTTTAGGTGACATCGCATGTCTGCGAAGGTGTCACTCTTGGGAACCAGGTTTTGGACATTTCAACATTCCAATACACTTTAATACACATGCTATGGTCCATTGCAAGGTTTTGGAGGTATTACGATGCCTCGAAGAGCTTCTTCCTACGAAACCCTGATCGGTGGGCCCGGATCGTATACCCCCTAGATGTTCTTTTGACAGGGGTAGCCCGGTGGACTTTTATATTGGTTCGTACTGGGTTGGGTCATAGGATAATTCCAAACCATGTTTGGGCACAATTTGTGACAATATCCAACGCGGTTTCACCGGAATAGGGAGTTCCCGCCCCCCTAACAATTAAATTCCAGAACACCTTCGTTTTTAGGTACTAGTGCATGTCTGCAAAGAGGGTGACACTTGTGAACCAGGTTTTGTTCATTTTCAACATTCCACCACACTTTAATACACATGCTAGGTTCCATTGCAAGGGATTGGATGTATTCCGCTGATCCGAAGCGATTCCTCCTATGAAACCCTGATCTATGGGCCCTACATCGTCTACCCACTAGATGTTCTTATGAAAGGGGTAGACCGGTGGATTTTTCTCTTGGTTGGGTTATAGGATAATTCCAAACCATCTTTGGGCACAAGTTGTGACAAGATCCAACTCGGTTTCACCGAAACAAGAAGTTCCCCTCAAACGATTAAATTCCAGAACATCTTTGTTTTTAGGTGATAGCGCATGTCTGCGAAGAGGGTGACACTTGGGTACCAGGATTTGGACATTCAGAATTCCACCACACTCTAATACACATTCTAGGGGTCCATTGCAAGGTTTCGAGGTTATTCGATGCATCGAAGCGCTTCTTCCTACAAAACCCTGATCCGTAGGCCTAGATCGTCCACCCCCTAGATGTTCTTCTAGCAGAGGAAGCCCAGTTGACTTTTCTATTGGTTTATGCTTGGTTTGGTCATATGATAAATCCAAACCATGTTTGGGCACAAGTTGTGACAAGAACCAACCTGGTTTCACCGAAACAGGAACTTCCTGGCCCCATGATAATTAAATCCCATAACACCTTCGTTTTTAGTTAACATCGCATGTCTGAGAAGGGGTCGCACATGGGAACCAGGTTTTGGACATTTCAAGATTCCACCAAACTTTAATACAAATGATAGGGTCCATTGCAAGGTTTGGATGTATTCCGATGTCCCGAATAGCTTCTTCCTACAAAATGGATCTGTGGGCCTGGATCGTCTACCCACCTAGAAGTTCATATGAAAGGGGTAGCCCGGTGGTTTTTCCTCTTGGTTTGTTCTTGGTTGGGTCATAGGATAATTCCAAACCATTTTTGGGCACCGGTTGTGACAAGATCCTACCCGGTTTCACCAAAACGGGGAGTTCTCGCCCCCCTAACAATTAAGTTCTTCTAACAGGGGTAGCTCGGTGGATTTTCCTCTTGGATTTTGCTTGGTTGGGTTATAGGATAATTCCAAACCATGTTTGGGCACAAGTTGTGACAAGATCCAACTTGGTTTCACCGAAACCGGGAGTTCCCGAACCCCTAACAATTATGTTTCAGGATCTAAGTTTTCAGGTGATAGCGCATGTCTACGAAGGGGGTGACACTTGGGTACCAGGTTTTGGACATTTCAGCATTCCACCGCACTTCAATACACATGCTAGGGTCCATTGAAAGGTTTTGAGGTATTCCGATCGGCTCCGAAGAGCTTCTTCTAACGAAACCCTGATTTGTGGGCCTCGGATCATCTACCCCCTACATATTCTTTTGACAGGGGTCACCCGGTGGATTTTCCTCTTGGTTTTTGCTTGGTTGGGTCATAGGATAATTCCAAACCATGTTTGGGCACAAGTTGTGACAATATCCAACCCGGTTTCACCGTATCGGGGAGTTCCCGGTCCCCTCATAATAGAGTTTCAATATCTTCGGGTTTAGGTGACATCGCATGTCTGTGAAGGGGTCACATTTGGGAACCAGGTTTTGGACATTTCATAACTCACCACACTCATGCTAGGGTCTATTTCAAGGTTTGGAGGTATTCCGATGCCCCGAAGAGCTTCTTTCTACAAAACCCTGATCCGTGGGTTATAGGATAATTGCAAACCATTTTTGGGCACAATTTGTGACAAGATCCAACCTGGTTTCACCGATACTGGGAGGTCTCGACCCCCTAATAATTAAATTTCTAGAACACCTTCGTTTTTAGGTGACATCGCATGTCTGCGAAGGGGTAACATTTGGGAACCAGGTTTTTGACATTTAAGAATTCTACCACACTCATGCTAGGTTCTATTGCAAGGTTTGGAGGTATTCCGATGCCCCGAAGATCTTCTTGATACAAAACCCTAATCTGTGGACCTAGATCGTCTACCCCCTAGATGTTCTTATGAAAGGGGTATCTCGGTGGATTTTTCTCTTAGTTTGTGCTTGGTTGGGTTATAGGATAATTCCAAACCATTTTTAGGCACAATTTGTGACAAGATCCAACCCGGTTTCACCAAAACTGGGAGTTCTCGACCCCCTAATAATTAAATTTCCAGAACACCATCGTTTTTAGGTGACATCGCATGTCTGCGAAGGGGTCACATTTGGGAACTTGGTTTTGGACATTGCAAGGTTCGTTGGTATTCCGATATCCCGGAAAGCTTCTTACTACAAAACTCTGATCCGTGGGCCTGGATCGCCTACCCCCCTAGATGTTCTTATGAAAGGGGTAACCCGGTGGATTTTCCTATTATTTTGTTCTTGGTTGGGTCATAGGATAATTCCAAACCATGTTTGGGCACAAGTTGTGACAAGATCCAACCCGGTTTCACCGAAACGGGGAGTTCCCAGCCCCCTGATAATTAAGTTTCAAGATCTAAGTTTTTAGGTGATAGTGCATGTCTACGAAGGTGGTCACACTTGGGTACAAGGTTTTGGACATTTTAATATTCCACCGCACTTTAATACACATGCTAGGGTCCATTGCAAGGTTTGGAGGTATTCCGATGCGCTCCGAAGAGCTTCTTCTAAGAAAACCCTGATTTGTGGGCCTCAGATCATCTACCCCCTAGATGTAATTCTGACAGGGGTAGCCCAGTGGATTTTCCTTTTGGATTGTGCTTAGTTGGGTCATAGGATAATTCCAAAGCATGTTTGGGCACAAGTTGTTACAAGATCCAACCTGGTTTCACCGAGACGGGGAGTTCCCGGCCAATTAAATTCCAGGATATTTGTTTTTCGGTGATAGTGCATGCCCACGAAGCGGGTTTACACTTGGGTACCATGTTTTGGACATTTCAGCATTCCACCGTACTTTAATACACATGCTAGGGTCCATTGCAAGGTTTGGAGGTATTCCGATGCGCTCCGAAGAGCTTCTTCTAACAAAACCCTGATTTGTGGGCCTCGGATCATCTACCCCCTAGAGGTTCTTCTGACAGGGGTAGCCGAGTGGATTTTCCTTTTGGATTGTGCTAGGTTGGTTCATAGGATAATTCCAAACTATGTTTGGCCACAAGTTGTGACAAGATCCAACCCGGTTTCACCGAGAAGGGGAGTTCTCGGCCAATTAAATTCCAGGATATTTGTTTTTTCGTTGATAGTGCATGCCCACGAAGCGGGTTTACACTTGGGTACCATGTTTTGGACATTTAAGCATAACACCACACTTTAATACACATGCTAGGGTCCATTGCAAGGGTTTGGAGGTATTCCGATGCTCTGAGGCGCTTCTTCCTATGAAACCCTGATATGTGGGCCCAGAATGTTCTACCCCCTAGATGTTCTTATGAAAGGGGTAGCCCGGTTGATTTTTCTCTTGGTTTGTTCTTGTTTGGGTTATAGTATAATTGCAAACCATGTTTGGCCGCAATTTGTGACAAGATCCAACCCGGTTTCACCGAAACTTTGAGTTCTCGACGCCCTAATAATTAAATTTTCAGAACACCTTCGTTTTTAGGTGACATCACATGTCTGTGAAGGAGTCACACTTGGGATCCAGGTTTTGGACATTTCAGCATTCCACCACACTTTAATACATATACTAGGGTCCATTGCAAGGTTTGGAGGTATTCCGATGTCCTGAAAGCTTCTTCGTACAAAACATGATCCGTGGGCCTGGATCGTCCACCCCCTAGATGTTCTTATGAAAGGGGAAGCCCGGTGGATTTTCCTCTTGGTTTGTGCTTGGTTGGGTCATAGGATAATTCCAAACCATGTTTTCGCACAAGTTGTGACAAGACCCAACCCGGTTCACCGAAATGGGGAGTCCTCGGCCCCCTGACAATTATGTTTCGGGATCTATGTTTTTAGGTGATAGCGCATTCTATGAAGGGGGTGACACTTGTGTACCAGGTTTTGGACATTTCAGCATGCCCCCGTACTTTAATACACATGCTAGGGTCCATTGCAAAGTTTTGAGGTATTCCGATGCGCTCCGAAGAGCTTCTTCTAACAAAACAAAGATTTGTGGGCCTCGGATCATCTACCCCCTAGATGTTCTTCTGACAGGGGTAGCTCGATGGATTTTCCTCTTGGATTGTGCTTGGTTGGGTCATAGGATAATTCCAAACCATGTTTGGGCACAAGTTGTGACAAGATCCAACCCGGGTTCATCGAAACGGGGAGTTTCGCCCCCCTAACAATTATGTTTCAGGATCTAAGTTTTTAGGTGATAGCGCATGTCTACGAAGGGGGTGACACTTGGTTACCAGGTTTTGGACATTTCAGCATTCCCCCGCACTTCAATACACATGCTAGGGTCCATTGCAAGGTTTTGAGGTATTCCGATGCGCTCCGAAGAGCTTCTTCTAACGAAACCCTGATTTGTGGACCTCGGATCATCTACCCCCTACATGTTCTTTTGACATGGGTAGCCTAGTGGATTTTCCTCTTGGTTTGTGCTTGGTTGGGTCATAGGATAATTCCAAACAATGTTTGGGCACAAGTTCTGAGAAGATCCAACCCGGTTTCACCGTACCGGGGAGTTCCCGATCCCCTAATAATAAAGTTTTAGGATCTTCGGGTTTAGGTGACATCGAATGTTTGTGAAGGGGTCACATTTGGGAACTAGGTTTTGGACATTTCATAATTCTACCACACTCATGCTAGGGTCTATTGCAAGGTTTGGAGGTATTCCGATGCCCCGAAGAGCTTCTTCCTACAAAACCCTGATCCGTGGACCTAGATCATCTACCCCCTAGATGTTCTTATGAAAGGGGTATCCCGGTGGATTTTTCTCTTGGTTTGTGCTTGGTTGGGTTATAGGATAATTCCAAACCATTTTTGGGCACAATTTCTGACAAGATCCAACCCGGTTTCACCGAAATTGGGAGTTCTTGACCCCCTAATAATTAAATTTCCAGAACACCTTCGTTTTTAGGTGACATCGCATGTCTGCGAAGGGGTCACATTTGGGAACCTGGTTTTGGACATTTCAGCATTCCACCACACTTTAATACACATTCTATGGTCCATTGCAAGGTTTGGAGGTATTCCGATGTCCCGGAGAGCTTCTTACTACAAAACTCTGATCCGTGGGCCTAGAACTCCACCCCCTAGATGTTCTTATGAAAGGGGTAACCCGGTGGATTTTCCTATTTGTTTGTACTCGGTTGGGTAATAGGATAATTCCAAACCATTTTTGGGCACAAGTTGTGACAAGATCCAACGCGGTTTCATCGAAACGGGGAGTTTCCAGCCCCGTGATAATTAAGTTTCAGGATCTAAGTTTTTAGGAGATAGCGCATGTCTACGAAGGTGGTGACACTTGGGTACGAGGTTTTGGACATTTTAGTATTCCACCGCACTTTAATACAGATGCTAGGGTCCATTTCAACATTTGGAGGTATTCAGATGCCCTCCGAAGAGCTTCTTCTAATAAAACCCTGATTTGTGGGCCTCAGATCATCTACCCCCTAGATGTTCTTCTGACAGGGGTAGCCCAGTGGATTTTCCTTTTGGATTGTGCTTGGTTGGGTCATAGGATAATTCTAAACCATGTTTGGCCACAAGTTGTGACAAGATCCAACCCAGTTTCACCGAGACGGGGAGTTATCGGCCAATTAAATTCCAGGATCTTTGTTTTTTCGGTGATAGTGCATGCCCACGAAGCGGGTTTACACTTGGGTGCCATGTTTTGGAAATTTCAGCATAACACCACACTTTAATACACATTTTAGGGTCCATTGAAAGGGTTTGGAGGTATTCCGATGCTCCGAGGCGCTTCTTCCTATGAAACCCTGATCTGTGGGCCCAGAATGTTCTACCCCCTAGATGTTTTTATGAAAGGGGTAGCCCGGTTGATTTTTCTCTTTTTTTGTGCTTGGTTGGGTTATAGGATAATTGCAAACCATGTTTGGGCAGAATTTGTCACAAGATCCAACCCGGTTTCACCGAAACTGGGAGTTCTCGACCCCCCTAATAACTAAATTTCCAGAACACCTTCGTTTTTAGGTGACATCGCATGTCTGCGAAGGGGTCACATTTGGGAACCTGGTTTTGGACATTTCAGCATTCCACCTCACTTTAATACACATGCTATGGTCCATTGCAAGGTTTGGAGGTATTCCGATATCCCGGAAAGCTTCTTACTACAAAACTCTGATCCGTGGGGCTGGATCGCCTACCCCCCTAGATGTTCTTATGAAAGGGGTAACCCGGTGGATTTTCCTATTTTTTTGTTCTTGGTTGGGTCATAGGATAATTCCAAACCATGTTTGGGCACAAGTTGTGACAAGATCCAACCCGGTTTCACCGAAACGGGGAGTTCCCAGCCCCCTAATAATTAAGTTTCAGGATCTAAGTTTTTAGGTGATAGTGCATGTCTACGAAGGTGGTCACACTTGGGTACAAGGTTTTGGACATTTTAGTATTCCACCGCACTTTAATACACATGCTAGGGTCCATTGCAAGGTTTGGAGGTATTCCGATGCGCTCCGAAGAGCTTCTTCTAAGAAAACCCTGATTTGTGGGCCACAGATCATCTACCCCCTAGATGTAATTCTGACAGGGGTAGCCCAGTGGATTTTCCTTTTGGATTGTGCTTGGTTGGGTCATAGGATAATTCCAAAGCATGTTTGGGCACAAGTTGTGACAAGATCCAACCTGGTTTCACCGAGACGGGGAGTTCTCGGCCAATTAAATTCTAGGATATTTGTTTTTCGGTGATAGTGCATGCCCACGAAGCGGGTTTACACTTGGGTACCATGTTTTGGACATTTCTGCATTCCACCGTACTTTAATACACATGCTAGGGTCCATTGCAAGGTTTGGAGGTATTCCGATGCGCTCCGAAGAGCTTCTTCTAACAAAACCCTGATTTGTGGGCCTCGGATCATCTACCCCCTAGAGGTTCTTCTGACAGGGGTAGCCTAGTGGATTTTCCTTTTGGATTGTGGTAGGTTGGGTCATAGGATAATTCCAAACCATGTTTGGCCACAAGTTGTGACATGATCCAACCCGGTTTCACCGAGAAGGGGAGTTCTCGGCCAATTAAATTCTAGGATATTTGTTTTTTCGTTGATAGTGCATGCCCACGAAGCGGGTTTACACTTGGGTACCATGTTTTGGACATTTCAGCATAACACCACACTTTAATACACATGCTAGGGTCCATTGCAAGGGTTTGGAGGTATTCCGATGCTCTGAGGCGCTTCTTCCTATGAAACCCTGATCTGTGGGCCCAGAATGTTCTACCCCCTAGATGTTCTTATGAAAGGGGTAGCCCGGTTGATTTTTCTCTTGGTTTGTGCTTGGTTGGGTTATAGGATAATTGCAAACCATGTTTGGCCACAATTTGTGACAAGATCCAACCCGGTTTCACCGAAACTTTGAGTTCTCGACGCCCTAATAATTAAATTTTCAGAACACCTTCGTTTTTAGGTGACATCACATGTCTGTGAAGGAGTCACACTTGGGATCCAGGTTTTGGACATTTCAGCATTCCACCACACTTTAATACATATACTAGGGTCCATTGCAAGGTTTGGAGGTATTCCGATGTCCTGAAAGCTTCTTCCTACAAAACATAATCCGTGGGCCTGGATCGTCCACCCCCTAGATGTTCTTATGAAAGGGGAAGCCCGGTGGATTTTCCTCTTGGTTTGTGCTTGGTTGGGTCATAGGATAATTCCAAACCATGTTTTCGCACAAGTTGTGACAAGACCCAACCCGGTTCACCGAAATGGGGAGTCCTCGGCCCCGTGACAATTATGTTTCGGGATCTATGTTTTTAGGTGATAGCGCATTCTATGAAGGGGGTGACACTTGGGTACCAGGTTTTGGACATTTCAGCATTACCCCGTACTTTAATACACATTCTAGGGTCCATTGCAAGGTTTTGAGGTATTCCGATGCGCTCCGAAGAGCTTCTTCTAACAAAACAAAGATTTGTGGGCCTCGGATCATCTACCCCCTAGATGTTCTTCTGACAGGGGTAGCTCGGTGGATTATCCTCTTGGATTGTGCTTGGTTGGGTCATAGGATAATTCCAAACCATGTTTGGGCACAAGTTGTGACAAGATCCAACCCGGGTTCATCGAAACGGGGAGTTCCGGCCCCCTAACAATTATGTTTCAGGATCTAAGTTTTTAGGTGATAGCACATGTCTACGAAGGGGGTGACACTTGGTTACCAGGTTTTGGACATTTCAGCATTCCACCGCACTTCAATACACATGCTAGGGTCCATTGCAAGGTTTTGAGGTATTCCGATGCGCTCCGAAGAGCTTCTTCTAACGAAACCCTGATTTGTGGACCTCGGATCATCTACCCCCTACATGTTCTTTTGACAGGGGTAGCCTAGTGTATTTTCCTCTTGGTTTGTTCTTGGTTGGGTCATAGGATAATTCCAAACCATGTTTGGGCACAAGTTGTGACAAGATCCAACCCGGTTTCACCGTACCGGGGAGTTCCCGGTCCCCTAATAATAAAGTTTTAGGATCTTCGGGTTTAGGTGACATCGAATGTCTGTGAAGGGGTCACATTCAGGAACTAGGTTTTGGACATTTCAGAATTATACCACACTCATTCTAGGGTCTACTTCAAGGTGTGGAGGTATTCCGATGCCCCAAAGAGCTTCTTCCTACAAAACCCTGATCCGTGGACATAGATCATCTACCCCCTAGATGTTCTTATGAAAGGGGTATCCCAGTGGATTTTTCTCTTGGTTTGTGCTTGGTTGGGTTATCGGATAATTCCAAACCATTTTTGGGCACAATTTCTGACAAGATCCAACCCGGCTTCACCGAAACTGGGAGTTCTCGACCCCCTAATAATTAAATTTCCAGAACACCTTCGTTTTTAGGTGACATCGCATGTCTGCGAAGGGGTCACATTTGGGAACCTGGTTTTGGACATTTCAGCATTCCACCACACTTTAATACACATGCTACGGTCCATTGCAAGGTTTGGAGGTATTCCGATGTCCCGGAGAGCTTCTTACTACAAAACTCTGATCCGTGGGCCTGGATCTCCACCCCCTAGATGTTCTTATGAAAGGGGTAACCCGGTGGATTTTCCTATTTGTTTGTTCTCGATTGGGTAATAGGATAATTCCAAACCATTTTTGGGCACAAGTTGTGACAATATCCAACGTGGTTTCACCGAAACGGGGAGTTTCTAGCCCCGTGATAATTAAGTTTCAGGATCTATGTTTTTAGGAGATAGCGCATGTCTACGAAGGTGGTGACACTTGGGTACGAGGTTTTGGACATTTCAGTATTCCACCGCACTTTAATACACATGCTAGGGTCCATTTCAACATTTGGAGGTATTCAGATGCCCTCCGAAGAGCTTCTTCTAACAAAACCCTGATTTGTGGGCCTCAGATCATCTACCCCCTAGATGTTCTACTGACAGGGGTAGCCTAGTGGATTTTCCTTTTGTATTGTGCTTGGTTGGGTCATAGGATAATTCCAAACCATGTTTGGCCACAAGTTGTGACAAGATCCAACCCAGTTTCACCGAGACGGGGAGTTATCGGCCAATTAAATTCCAGGATCTTTGTTTTTTCGGTGATAGTGCATGCCCACGAAGCGGGTTTACACTTGGGTACCATGTTTTGGAAATTTAAGCATAACACCACACTTTAATACACATTTTAGGGTCCATTGCAAGGGTTTGGAGGTATTCCGATGCTCCGAGGTGCTTCTTCCTATGAAACCCTGATCTGTGGGCCCAGAATGTTCTACCCCCTAGATGTTTTTATGAAAGGGGTAGCCCGGTTGATTTTTCTCTTGGTTTGTGCTTGGTTGGGTTATAGGATAATTGCAAACCATGTTTGGGCAGAATTTGTCACAAGATCCAACCCGGTTTCACCGAAACTGGGAGTTCTCGACCCCCCTAATAATTAAATTTCCAGAACACCTTCGTTTTTAGGTGACATCGCATGTCAGCGAAGGGGTCACATTTGGGAACCTGGTTTTGGACATTTCAGCATTCCACCTCACTTTAATACACATGCTATGGTCCATTGCAAGGTTTGGAGGTATTCCGATATCCCGGAGAGCTTCTTATTACAAAACTCTGATCTGTGGGCCTAGATCGTCTACCCCCTAGATGTTCTTATGAAAGGGGTAACCCGGTGGATTTTCCTATTTTTTGTTCTTGGTTGGGTCATAGGAAAATTCCAAACCATGTTTGGGCACAAGTTGTGACAAGATCCAACGCGGTTTCACCGAAACGGGGAGTTCCCAGCCCCGTGATAATTAAGTTTCAGGATCTAAGTTTTTAGGTGATAGCGCATGTCTAGGAAGATGGTGACACTTGGGTACGAGGTTTTGGACATTTTATTATTTCACAGCACTTTAATACACATGCTAGGGTCCATTGCAAGGTTTGGAGGTATTCTGATGCGCTCCGAAGAGCTTCTTCTAACAAAACCCTGATTTGTGGGCCTCGGATCATCTACCCCATAGATGTTCTTCTGACACGGGTAGCCCAGTGGATTTTCTTTTTGGATTGTGCTTGGTTGGGTCATAGGATAATTCCAAACCATGTTTGGCCACAAGTTGTGACAAGATCCAACCCGGTTTCACCGAGACGAGGAGTTCTTGACCAATTAAATTACAGGATCTTTGTTTTTTCGGTGATAGTGCATGTCCACGAAGCGGGTTTACACTTGGGTACCATGTTTTGGAAATTTCATCATAACACCACACTTTAATACACGTGTTAGGGTCTGAGGCGCTTGTTCCAATGAAACCCTAATCTGTGGGCCCAGAATGTTCTACCCCCTAGATGTTCTTATGAAAGGGGTAGCCCGGTTGAATTTTCTCTTGGTTTGTGATTGGTTGGGTTATAGGATAATTTCAAACCATGTTTGGCCACAATTTGTGACAAGATCCAACCCGGTTTCACCGAAACTGGGAGTTCTCGATGCCCTAATAATTAAATTTTTAGAACACCTTCGTTTTTAGGTGACATCACATGTCTGCGAAGGAGTCGCACTTGGGATCCAGGTTTTGGACATTTCAGCATTCCACCACACTTTAATACATATACTAGGGTCCATTGCAAGGTTTGGAGGTATTCCGATGTCCCGAAAAGCTTCTTCCTACAAAACCTGATCCGTGGGCCTGGATCGTCCACTCCCCTAGATGTTCTTATGAAAGGGGCAGCCAGTTGGATTTTCCTCTTGGTTTGTGCTTGGTTGGGTCATAGGATAATTCCAAACCATGTTTTCGCACAAGTTGTGACAAGACCCAACCCGGTTCACCGAAATGGGGAGTCCTCGGCCCCCTGACAATTAGGTTTTAGGATCTAAGTTTTTAGGGGATAACGCATTCTATGAAGGGGGTGACACTTGGGTACCAGGTTTTGGACATTTCAGAATTCCCCCGTACTTTAATACACATGCTAGGGTCCATTGCAAGGTTTTGAGGTATTCCGATGCGCTTCGAAGAGCTTCTTCTAACAAAACTCTGATTTGTGGGCCTCGGATCATCTACCCCTAGATGTTCTTCTGACAGGGGTGGCTCAGTGGATTTTCCTCTTGGATTGTGCTTGGTTGGGTCATAGGATAATTCCAAACCATGTTTGGGCACAAGTTGTGACAAGATCCAACCCGGTTTCACCGAAACTGGGAGTTCCCGGCCCCCTAACAATTATGTTTCAGGATCTAAGTTTTTAGGTGATAGCGCATGTCTACGAATGGGGGTGACACTTGGTTACCAGGTTTTGGACATTTCAGCATTCCACCGCACTTCAATACACATGCTAGTGTCCATTGCAAGGTTTTGAGGTATTCCGATGTGCTCCGAAGAGCTTCTTCTAACGAAACCCTGATTTGTGGGCCTCAAATCATCTACCCCCTACATGTTCTTTTGACAGGAGTAGCCTGGTGTATTTTCCTCTTGGTTTTTGCTTGGTTGGGTCATAGGATAATTCCAAACTTTGTTTGGGCACAAGTTGTGACAAGATCCAACCCGGTTTCACTGTATCGGGGAGTTCCCGCTCCCCTAATAATAAAGTTTCAGTATCTTCGGGTTTAGGTGACATCGCATGTCTCTGAAGGAGTCACATTTGGGAACCAGGTTTTGGACATTTCAGAATTCTACCACACTCATGATAGGGTCTATTTCAAGGTTTGGAGGTATTCTGATGCCCCGAAGAGCTTCTTCCTACAAAACCCTGATCCGTGGACCTAGATCGTCTACCCCCTAGATGTGCTTATGAAAGGGGTATCCCGGTGGATTTGTATCTTGGTTTGTGCTTGGTTGGGTTATAGGATAATTTCAAACCATCTTTGGGCACAATTTGTGACAAGATCCAACCCGGTTTCACCGAAACTATGAGTTCTCGACCCCCTAATAATTAAATTTCTAGGACACCTTCGTTTTTAGGTGACATCGCATGTCTACGAAGTGGTCACATTTGGGAACCTGGTTTTGGACATTTCAGCATTCCAACACACTTTAATACACATGCTACGGTCCATTGCAAGGTTTGGAGGTATTCCGATGTCCCGGAGAGCTTCTTACTACAAAACTATGATCCATGGGCCTAGATCGTCTACCCCCCTAGATGTTCTTATGAAAGGGGTAACCCGGTGGATTTTCCTATTTGTTTGTTCGTGCTTGGGTCATAGGATAATTCCAAACCATGTTTCGGCACAAGTTGTGACAAGATCCAACGCGGTTTCACCGAAACGGTGAGTTCCCAGCCCCCTGATAATTAAGTTTCAGGATCTAAGTTTTTAGGTGATAGCACATGTCTACGGAGGTGCTGACACTTGGGTACGAGGTTTTGGACATTTTAGTACTCCACCACACTTTAATACACATGCTAGGGTCTATTGCAAGGTTTGGAGGTATTCCGATGTGCTCTGAAGAGCTTCTTCTAACAAAACCTTAATTTGTGGGCCTCGGATCATCTACCCCCTAGATGTTCTTCTGACAGGGGTAGCCCAGTGGATTTTCCTTTTGGATTGTGCTTGGCTGGGTCATAGGATAATTCCAAACCATGTTTGGGCACAAGTTGTTACAAGATCCAACCCGGTTTCACCGAGACGGGGAGTTCTTGGCCAATTAAATTCCAGGATCTTTGTTTTTTCGGTGATAGTGCATGCCCATGAAGCGGGTTTACACTTGGGTACCATGTTTTGGAAATGTCAGCATAACAACACACTTTAATACACATGCTAGGGTCCATTGCAAGGGTTTGGAGGTATTCCGATGCTCCGAGACGCTTCTTCCTATGAAACCCTGATCTGTGGGCCCAAAATGTTCTACCCCTAGATGTTCTTATGAAGGGGGTAGCCCGGTTGATTTTTCTCTTGGTTTGTGCTTGGTTGGGTTATAGGATAATTGCAAACCATGTTTGGGCACAATTTGTGACAATATCCAACCCGGTTTCACCGAAACTGGGAGTTCTCGACGCCCTAATAATTAAATTTCCAGAACACCTTCGTTTTTAGGTGACATCACATGTCTGCGAAGGAGTCACACTTGGGATCCAGGTTTTGGACATTTCAGCATTCCACCACACTTTAATACATATACTAGGCTCCATTGCAAGGTTTGGAGGTATTTCGATGTCCCGAAAAGCTTCTTCCTACAAAACCTGATCCGTGGGCCTGGATCGTCCACCCCCCTAGATGTTCTTATGAAAGGGGCAGCCCGGTGGATTTTCCTCTTGGTTTGTGCTTGGTTGGGTCATAGGATAATTCCAAACCATGTTTTCGCACAAGTTGTGACAAGACCCAACCCGGTTCACCAAAATGGGGAGTCCTCGGCCCCCTGACAATTAAGTTTCAGGATCTAAGTTTTAGGTGATAGCGCATTCTATGAAGGGGGTGACACTTGGGTACCAGGTTTTGGACATTTAAGCATTCCCCCGTACTTTAATAGACATGCTAGGTTCCATTGCAAGGTTTTGAGGTATTCCGATGCGCTCCGAAGAGCTTCTTCTAACAAAACCCTGATTTGTGGGCCTCGGATCATCTACCCCCTAGATGTTCTTCTGACAGGGGTAGCTCGGTGGATTTCCCTCTTGGATTGTGTTTGGTTCGGTCATAGGATAATTCCAAACCATGTTTGGGCACAAGTTGTGACAAGATCCAACCCGGTTTCATCGAAACAGGGAGTTCCCGGCCCCCTAACAATTATGTTTCAGGATATATGTTTTTAGGTGATAGCGCATGTCTATGAAGGGGGCGACACTTGTGTAGCAGGTTTTGGACATTTCAGCATTCCACCGCACTTCAATACACATGCTAGGGTCCATTGCAAGGTTTTGTGCTATTTTGATGTGCTCTGAAGAGCTTCTTCTAACGAAACCCTGATTTGTGGGCCTCGGATCATCTACCCCCTACATGTTCTTTTGACAGGGGTAGCCCGATGGATTTTCCTCTCGGTTTGTGCTTGGTTGGGTCATAGGATAATTCCAAACCATCTTTGGGCACAAGTTGTGACAAGATCCAACCCAGTTTCACCGAATCGGGGAGTTCCTGGTCCCCTAATAATAAAGTTTCAGGATCTTCGGGTTTAGGTGACATCGAATGTCTGTGAAGGGGTCACATTTGGGAACCAGGTTTTGGACATTTCAGAATTCTACCACACTCATGCTAGGGTCTATTTCAAGGTTTGGAGGTATTCCGATGCCCCGAAGAGCTTCTTCCTACAAAACCCTCATCCGTGGACCTAGATCGTCTACCCCCTAGATGTTCTTATGAAAGCGGTAGCACGGTGTATTTTCCTCTTGGTTTGTGCTTGGTTAGGTCATAGGATAATTCCGAACCATGTTTGGGCTCAAGATGTGACAAGATGCAACCTGGTTTCACAAAAAACAGGGAGTTACTGGCCAATTAAGTTTCAGTATCTTTGTTTTTAGGTGATAGTGTATGTCTATGATGGGGGTGACACCTGGGTACCAGGTTTTCGACATTTCAGCATTCCACCGCACTTTAATACACATTCTAGGGTCCATTACAAGGTTTGGAGGTATTCTGATGCTCCGAGCTTCTTCTAAAGAAACCCTGATTTGTGGGCCCTTGGTCGTCTACCCCCTAGAAGTTCTTCTCTGATAGGGGTAGCCCAGTGGATTTTCCTCTTGGTTTGTGCTTGGTTGAATCATATTATAATTCCAAACCATGTTTGGGCACAAGTTGTGACAATATCCAACCTGGTTTCACCAAAATGGGGAGTTCCCGGCATCCTAATAATTAAATTTCGAGAACACCTTCGTTTTTAGGTGACATCGCATGTGTGCGAAGGTGTCACACTTGGGAACCAGGTTTTGGACATTTCAAACATTCCACCACACTTTAATACACAATATAGGGTCCATTGAAAGGTCTTGGAGGTATTTCGAGCTTCTTCCTACAAAACCCTGATCGGTGGGCCCGGATCGTATACCCCCTAGATGTTCTTTTGACAGGGGTAGCCCGGTGGACTTTTCTATTGGTTCGTACTTGGTTGGGTCATAGGATAATTCCAAACCATGTTTGGGCACAAGTTGTGACAAGATCCAATGCGTTTTCACCGCAATAGGGTGTTCCTGGCCCCTAACAATTAAATTCCAGAATACCTTCGTTTTTAGGTACTAGTGCATGTCTGCGAAGAGGGTGACACTTGTGAACCTGGTTTTGGACATTTTCAACATTCCACCACACTTTAATACACATGATAGGGTCCATTGCAAGGGATTGGATGTATTCCGATGATCCGAAGCGATTCCTCCTATGAAACCCTGATCTATGGGCCCTGCATCGTCTACCCCCTAGATGTTCTAATGAAAGGGGTAGACCGGTGGATTTTTCTCTTGGTTTGTGCTTGGTTGGGTTATAGGATAATTCCAAACCATATTTGGGCACATATTGTGATAAGATCCAACCCGGTTTCACCAAAACGGGAAGTTCCCCTCAAACAATTAAATTCCAGAACATCTTTGTTTTTAGGTGATAGCGCATGTCTGCGAAGAGGGTGACACTTGGGTACCAGGATTTGGACATTCAGAATTCCACCACACTCTAATACACGTGCTAGGGGTCCATTGCATGCTTTCGAGCTAATTTGATGCCCCGAAGCGCTTCTTCCTACAAAACCCTAATCCGTGGGCCCAAATCGTCTACCCCCTAGATGTTCTTCTAACAGAGGTTGTCCAGTTGACTTTTCTATTGGTTTGTGCTTGGTTGGGTCATATGATAAATCCAAACCATGTTTGGGCACAAGTTGTGACAAGAACCAACCCGATTTCACCGAACCAGGGACTTCTCGGCCCCATAATACTTAAATCCCATAACACCTTCGTTTTTAGTTGACATCGCATGTCTGAGAAGGGGTCGCACTTGGGAACCAGGTTTTGTACATTTCAACATTACACCACACTTTAATGCACATTCTAGGGTCCATTGAAAGGTTTGGATGTATTCCGATGTCCCGAAGAGCTTTTTCCTACAAAATCGATCTATGGGCCTGGATCGTCTACCCCCCTAGAAGTTATGATGAAAGGGTTAGCCTGGTGGATTTTTCTCTTGGTTTGTGCTTGGTTGGGTCATAGGATAATTCCAAACCATGTTTGGGCACAGCTTGTGACAAGATCCTACCCGGTTTCACCGAAATGGGGAGTTCCCGCCCCCCTAACAATTAAGTTTCAGGATCTTCGGTTTTAGGTGACATCGCATGTCTGTGAAGGGGTCGCACTTGGGAACCAGGTTTTGGACATTTCAGTATTCCACAACACTTTAATACACATGCTAGGGTCCATTGCATGGTTTGGAGGTATTTTGATGCCCCGAAGAGCTTCTTCCTATAAAACCCTAATCCGTGGGCCTAGATCGTCTACCCCCTAGTTGTTGTTATGAACAGGGTATCCAGGTGTTCTTTCCTCTTGGGTTGTGCTTGGATGGGTCATAGGATAATTCCCAACCATGTTTGGGCAAAAGTTGTGACAAGTTCCAAACCGGTTTCACCGAAACGGGAAGTTCCCGGCCAATTAAATTCCAAGATCTTCGTTTTTCGGTGATAATGCATGCCTACGAAGCGGGTTACACTTGGGTACCATATTTTGGACATTTCATCATTCCACCACACTTTAATACACATTCTGGGGTCCATTATAAGGGTTTGGAGGTATTCCGATGCTCTGAGGCGCTTCTTCCTTTGAAACCCTTATCTGTGGGCCCAGAATGGTCTACCCCCTAGATGTTCTTTTGAAAGGGGTAACCCGGTGGATTTTTATCATGGTTGTGCTTGGTTGGGTTATAGGATAATTTCAAACCATGTTTGGGCACAATTTGTGACAAGATCCAACCCGGTTTCCCCAAAACTGGGAGTTCTCGGCCCCCTAATAATTAAATTTCAAGAACACCTTCTAGGTGACATCGATTGTCTCCGAACGGGTCACACTTGGGAACCAGGTTTTGGACATTTCAGTATTTCACCGCACTTTAATACACATGCTAGGGTCCATTTCAAGGTTTGTAGGTATTCCGATGCCCCGAAGAGCTTCTTCCTACAAAACCCTGATCAGTGGGCTTGGATCGTCTACCCCACTAGATGTTCTTATGAAAGGGGTAGACCGGTGTATTTTCCTCTTGGTTTGTGCTTGGGTGGGTCATAGGATAATTCCAAACCATGTTTGGGCACAAGTTGTGACAGGATCCAACCCGGTTTCACCAAAACGAGGAGTTCCCGGCCAATTAAATTCCACGATCTTCGTTTTTTGGTGATCGTGCATGTCTACGAAGCGGGTTACACTCGGGTATCATGTTTTGGACATTTCAGCATTCCACTACACTTTAATACACATGCTATGGTCCATTTCAAGGGTTTGGAGGTATTTCGATGTTCCGAGGCGATTCTTCCTATGAAACCCTGATTTGTGGGCCCAGAATAGTCAACCCCCTAGATGTTCTTATGAAAGGGGTAGCCCAGAGGATAATTGCAAACCATGTTTGGGAACAATTTGTGACAATATCCAACCCGGTTTCATCAAAACTGGGAGTTCTCGACCCCATAATATTTAAATTTCCTGAACACCTTAGTTTTTAGGTGGCATCGCATGTTTGCGAAGGGGTCAGACTTTGGAACCAGGTTTTGCACATTTCAGAATTCCACCACACTTTAATACACACTCTAGTGTCCATTGCAAGGTTTGGAGTTATTCCGATGTCCCGAAGAGCTTCTTCCTATAAAACCCTGCTCCATGGGCCTGGATCGACTACCCCCTAGATGTTCTTACGAAAGGGGTAGCACGGTGGATTTTCGTCTTGGTTTGTTCTTGTTTGGGTCATAGGATAATTCCAAACCATGTTTAGGCACAAGTTGTGACAATATCCAACCCGGTTTCACCGAAACGGGGAGTTCACGGACCCCTAACAATTAAGTTCTCGGATCAAAGATTTTACGTGATAGCACATGTCTACGAAGGGGGTGACACTTGGGTACCAGGTTTTGGACATTTCAGCATTCCACCTTACTTTAATACACATGATATGTTCCATTGCAAGGTTTGGAGGTATTTCGATGAGCTCCGAAGAGCTTCTTCTAACAAAACCCTGATTTGTGGGCCCCGGATCATCTACCCCTAGATGATCTTCTGACAGGGGTACCCCGGTGGACTTTCCTCTTGGTTTGTGCTTGGTTGGGTCATAGGATAATTCGAAACCATGTTTGGGCACAAGTTCTGTCAAGATCCAACCCGGTTTCACCGAAACGTGGAGTTCGCAACCAATTAAATTCCTGTAGCTTCGTTTTTTCGGTGATAGTGCATGCGTACGAAGTGGGTTACACTTGGGTACCATGTTTTTGACATTTCAGCATTCCACCACACTTTAATACACATACTAGGGCCCATTGCAAGGGTTTGTAGGTATTCCGATGCTCGGAGGCGCTTCTTCCTATAAAATCTTGATCTGTGGGCCCAGAATCATCTACCACCTAGATGTTGTTATGAAAGGGGTAGCCCGGTGGATTTTTCTCTTGGTGTGTTCTTGGCTGGGTTATAGGATAATTCCAAACCATGTTGGGGCACAATTTATGACAGGATCCAACCCGGTTTCTTCGATACTAGAAGTTCTTGGCCCCCTAATAATTAAATTTCTTGAACACCTTCGTTTTTGGTGACATCGCATATCTGCGAAGGGGTCACACTTGGGAACCAGGTTTTGGACATTTCAGCATTCCACCAAACTTTAATACACATGCTAGGGTCCATTTCAAGGTTTGGAGGAATTCCGATGCCCCGATGAGCTTCTTCCTACAAAACCCTGATCCGTGGGCCTAGATCGTCTACCCCCCTAGATGTTCTTATGAAAGGGGTATCCCGGTGGATTTTCCTCTTGGCTTGTGATTGGTTTGGTCATAGGATAATTCCAAACCATGTTTTGGCACATGTTGTGACAAGATCCAACCCGGTTTCACCGAAACGGGGAGTTCCCGGCCAATTAAATTCCAGGATCTTCATTTTTTCGGTGATAGGGCATGCCTACGAAGCGGGTTACACTTGGGTACCATGTTTTGGACATTTCAGCATTCCACCACACTTTAATACCATGTTAGCGACAGGGATAGGCTCATCGCGGCCAGTCCTATCCCTTTCCAGGATGTGCATGTCTCTTTCGTTAAGCACAATGAGGGGGGAAATTGGAGGAGGACTCAGTTCAACAACGAGTGTTGGGTGATGCTAGTTGGCCCCCCTTGGACCACTGGCACACTGAAGATCTGAATGCTATATTTGTAGATATTGGGAAGGTTCTTCTTTGGGAGCGGGACCAGGATCATAAGGGAAGGATTCTAGCGAAAATTCATGTTACTGACCTGGTGGAAATCCCTAAGAGTGTCAGGTTCACTATTGGTGACTTCGTGGAGACTGAATCTTGGACCTTTTCTATTGAAGTTTTACAAAGTGACTTGCTTGGGGGGGCCACCTGAGGAGGACCCACTGCCTGCTAACAACGAGGACCCACATACCCTTCCTGTCTTTGGTCCATATCCCCATCCTCCACATCCCCCACCTGCTCCTCTTGGTGAGGCTGGTGGTTGGGGTCAATGGTTGGCGCCAGTGCAAGACCCTGCTCCTAGTGGTTCTAACAATGAGGGATGGGATCCATGGGAAGCTGCTGCTGCCCCAGTTCAGGGCCCTGTGGTTGCTCCTGGTGAGGATATGCCTGTGGATGATCATAATCTCCCCCCAGGATGTTAACAGTGTAGTTACTAGTGTTATTCTTGTCAATGATTGGGAGTCAGATGATGAAGACTCTATGAATGCTGATCCTGCAACTATTGAGGGGCATGCAGCTATTGAGGAGCCTCAGGGAGTTGGTATTGGGGAAGGCCTGCAGAACATCCTTCAAAATTACTTGGAGGAGGATGAAGCTAATTCTGATGAAGATGGGATGGTGGAGAGTCCAATGGACACTGGTGCTGAGGCTGGAGAAAACAATGATTGGATGTTGGAAGATCAACACCTCATATCCCCTAATGAAGCTCATCTCTAGGTTGGCATGGTCAGAACTTTTGTTTCCATCCCTGATGTTCATGCTGCAAAGCAGGGCTTTTCCCAACAAGGTTTGGAGCTCTGGGAAAGTTACTTTGCCCCCCATATTCAAAAGGATTCTTCTTCAAAGGGCTCACTCATGTGTGAAATTTTATTACTCCCATGCTTGCTACACCTTAGAAGTTCAATTGGGTCAAGAGCTTTCTTACTTCTCCCTTATGAGAAATTATTAAAGAACCTATTGCTGAGGAGAATGCAATCTCTTTCATCATCCCTAATGAAAGCATTTCACAGATGGCACCTCCTTGTCTGGGCATTGAGGCCAAGCAGTCCTCCTCCTCTCCTTCCACTCCTTCCAGAAAGAGAAAGGGCAAGGAACCTCTAGTTGAATCTGAGGTGAGAAGAAGTCCTAGAATTATTGAATTAAATGGGGGTTTCAAAAATATAAACTGCTCAATTTCAGACTGTCTGACATGCAATGCAGCTCCACCATGTTTAAATCCTAAAGTGGTTAAAAATCTTGCTGCTTCTTTCTGCAAGGTAAAGGATGGTGACCTTGATAAGAGGCTGCTCAAGAAAGGGAAAGCCATTGAAGTTGCAATCAAGGCTCCTTCCAAAGGTACCAACAAGGGGAATGGCTCCTCAATCTTGAACCTTGGGGGCAAGAAGAAAACTGGGGCTGCTGGTACCTGTGGTTAGCAAGCCAAGAAGAAGCCCTCTACTTAGGTGTTTAATGTATCACAAACTATCTTTTGCTGGAACCTTGTTGGTTCCCTGTCCTGAAACTTGTAATAGTGGTCACCTGATGTGTTTGCTACCTAGTGTGGTTATGGATGTTGAATCTGTCAGTGGGATTAAGCTGTGGAATGCATTTTGCTTATTTGGATGTGATCTCTTCAGTAGGGTGATGACATTGGTTGTATCACCCCTTAATCTAACTCCCAATATGGTTTTTAATGGATAATAAAAGAATATGGAAGATTTTGAATTGGAACATCTGGGGCATTAATTCTGATAAAAAATGGGTTGCCCTTAGAAACAAGATTGATGAATCTGGTTGTGACATTATTTGTCTCCAAGAAACTAAGAGGGAAGGATTTGATATCTCTTACATCAGAAAATTTTGTCCCTCCAAATTTGACAAATTTGAATTCCTTCCCTCCAGGGGGTATTCTGGGGGTTTGGTTATCATTTGGAATAGCACTCTGTTTTCTGGGAAACTTTCTTTTCAAAATGAGTTCTCCATCTCCATTACCTTTAGCTCTCTCTTGTCCAATGAAACATGGATTCTCAACAATATTTATGGGCCCTGCTTAACTGAAAAAAGCAGAATTCTAAGAATGGTTTGGAAATATTGATATGCCTGATGATATGGATTGGCTCATTGTGGGTGATTTCAATTTTATTAGAAAACCCTCTGAAAGAAATAGGCAGGGGGTGATGTGAATGACATGCTCCTTTTTAATGAAGCCATTAGCAACCTGGGGCTCATAGAGTTACCCCTTAAAGGTAGAAAGTTCACTTGGTGCAACATGCAAAAGGAACCTCTCTTGGAGAGACTGGACTGGTTTTTTACATCTGCTTCCTAGACTCAGAGCTATTCTTCAACTTTTGTTGTCCCTCTTACCAAGCCAACCTCTGATCATCTGCCTTGTGTCATCTCTATTGGCATAATGATTCCAAAATCCCAGGTTTTCAGATTTGAGAATTACTGGATGCATCACAGTGATTTTAAAGCAATTGTTCAAAATGCCTGGAACAACCCAGTTGGTTTCCCCGACTCTGCTAAAAAAAATAATGCTAAATTCAAAAATGTCAGAAGAGGGCTAAAGATCTGGGAAATTTTTTTGCCTTGTTTGAAACCTCAAATTAGTAATGTCAATGCAACTATTGATCTCTTGGATGTCTTGGATGAAATGAGAAGTCTTACTGTACTGGAATGGAATCTCAGGGACTTGCTTAAAAATCTTGTAATCTCACTTCTACAAGATCAAAATGCTTATTGGAAGCAAAGAGGAAAAGTCAAATGGGTCAAGTTGGGTGTTGAGAACACAAAAAAATTTCATTCAAAAGCTACCATCAGTTTCAAGCATAATTACATCTCCATGCTCAAAGATGATTCCAATGAGGAGATTCATGTTCATTCTGGTAAAGCTGACCTCCTTTGGCATGCTTTCAAAGATAGAATGCGCACTTCTGATAAGCCTGAAATGCATTTTAACCTTAGTGAGTTGGCAGGGGATTGCCTGAGTCAGGAGGAAAGATATGTTTTAGAAGAGCCATTCTCTAATATTGAAATTGAAGATGTAATTAAAGAACTTCCTAATGACAAGTCCCCTGGCCCTGATGGTTTTAATAATGAATTCATTAAGCAATGTTGGCCTATTATTAAGGAGGATGTTAAACAACTCCTTTTGGATTTCTATGAAGGCAAGACTTCTTTGGAAAGCATTAATGCTTCTTTTATCACCCTCATTCCAAAAAATGAGGCCGCTTTGACACCTGCTGATTTCAGGCCTATTACACTGCTTAACAGTGTCTTCAAGATTATAACCAAGCTCCTAGCCAACAGACTTCAAAAAATATTCTTAAGCTTGTCCACAAAAACCAATATGGATTCCTAAAACAAAGATCTATTCAAGACTTCTTAGGATGGGCCTTTGAATTCCTTTATCAATGTCACAAGTCCAAGGAGGAAATTTTAATTCTGAAGCTTGACTTTGAAAAGGCTTTTGATAAAATTGAGCATTCCACCATCATCAATATTCTCAAAGCCAAAGGTTTTGGTGAGAAATGGATTAATTGGATTCAGTTGATTTTTGGATCTGCTTCATCTGCTGTATTGTTAAATGGAGTGCCTGGTAAAATATTCTATTGTAGAAGAGGTGTAAGGCAAGGGGATCCTTTATCCCCCCTCCTGTTTGTCCTTGTTGCTGATCTTCTCCAATGCATTCTCAACAAAGAAATGTGCCTTGGGCTTCTTTCCCTTCCCCTAGAAGGTCTTTTCTATCCAGATTTCCTTGTAATCCAATATGCAAATGACACCTTATTGGTCCTTAAGGCTGACTCAAAACAGTTGATGTGCCTTAAAGCTCTACTTCATACTTTTGCTCTCCACTGGACTCAAGGTTAATTATTCTAAATCTAGTATGATGCCAATCAACATGGATTCTGATAGGCTAAGACATTTTGCTAGTACAATCTCCTGCCTCACTGGATCACTACCCTTTACTTATCTTGGATTGCCTTTAAGCATCAACAAGCCTGCAGTGGAACATTTTCTACCTATTATTCAGAGAGTGGAGAGAAGATTATGTGGGATTGATGATATCTTAAACTATGGGGGAAAGCTACAATTGGTTAAATCTGTCTTATCCTCTCTTTCCATTTATTATATGAGCTGCTTTGAGCTTCCTGTCTCTATTAAAGATCAACTGATCAAGTATACGAGGCAATGCTTGTGGAGGAAAAAACCACTGATGTACAAGCTAGAGGACAAGCTCTAGTGGCCTGGAGTAAAGTTTGTAGACCAAAGAATCATGGAGGTTTGGGTGTTCTTGATCTTAACATTCAAAACTCAGCTCTTCTTTTGAAAAATTTGGATAAATTCTATAATCATAAAGATATTCCCTGGGTTCATCTTGTCTGGAACACTTACTATTGCAATGGAAAATTGCCTGGAAGAAGTTTTGAGGGGTCCTTTTGGTGGAAGGCTCACCTAAAATTAGTTGACATATTTAAAGGAATTGCAAAGTGCTCGGTGGGAGATGGCAAATCCACCTCCTCTGGACTGATATGTGGAAAGATGAATGCTTTCAGCATAAGTTTCCTCATTTACTGTCTTATGCAAGAATCCACATATCCCTGTCAGTGAGTTCATGCAGGCACCCAACATGCAAGATCATTTATTTCTTCCTCTGTCTCAGCAATCTTACTTTGAATATCAATGCCTTGAGCAAATTATCAATGAAGGATACATGGAGAAATAGACAACTGGAGCTACATTTGGGGAAGTGTTTTTTTCTCAGTCAAAAAGGCCTATTCTTCATTATCTGGGTATCAAACAGCTCAACCTCATTTTTGCTGGTTATGGAAGTCTTCTTGCCAGCAAAAACACAAGTTCTTCTTATGGCTTTTGCTCCTTGATAGACTAAACACCAGAAACCTTCTGAAGAGGAAAAGATTATCTCTGGTCACATACGATTGTGTGTTCTATGGATGCACTAGTGAGGAAACGTTACTTCATTTATTTTGGGACTGTTCTTTTGCAAAAGCATGCTAGGATGAAATTTTACCTGCACGAGACAATGACTTAAATCTCCTTGAGGCGTTGGCTAGTATAAAACGCAGACTAAAAGTCCCCTTTGCAATGGATATTATTATTATATGGGCTTGCGGCATATGGATGTGCAGAAACAATGAAATCTTTAACAACAAGCGAGCTTCCCTTGATGAATGGAGACTATTGTTTCTCAAGAATTGAGATGGGTCCTGTGTAGAATTAAGAAAAAGTATTACCAGGATCTCAAAGCCTGAATCAAGAACAATTTAGATAGGAGATAGTTAGCCATGTCGTTTTTCCCTCGATGAGGTAGCCTTGAATTTGTAAATATCTACTGATTGTAACTCATTATGATTTATAAAAAATGAAGTGGGGTTTTTTACCCTACTATTTTACCCTAAAAAAAGCTCAAAGGGGGTAATGCAACAGATAGGACACTCTATCTATCGATAAAAGACCATAGTAGAATCGTATGCATCATGGCAAGAATTGAAATGCTTTCGAAATCATAGGATTATATCATGGTGGGGCTATGCTTGCCTTTGCCTGTTGATAGCCGAAAGTAGAGCTTCAAGATCCTTGTACTTGACTTGATATCGTGTTCTACCGGAAGAACCAAACACCGGAAACAAAGGGAAACAATCAACACATGTCATCGATGCAATGCTCAAGCAATTATGATGATATGACAAGTTGAATTGCATTGAAATGTAACCCTAAAGCATGCTCGGCAATTAATCGGGGTTCCGAGGGGTGAAAACCCTAACTCGGAGAAACTCCAGAATCACCTATGAGGGGTTACTATGTTCTTATAATTAAACTTGTTATGAAAGTTGTTGAACAATGCATGATTATAGCTTAAATAGATAGTTCTCACTTTTCTAAACATTTTCATATATTATACATATTTTTCTGAGTTATAATGGATTACTTATTGAATTTACAAGATTATTACATTTTCTGGAATTGTTTAATCAATTTAAATGGAATTATTGCATCACTGTGACATCAGCACAGGGGTGAGGTCATTTGTCACCAGGGCAGAGGCTACCCCCAGCCACAGACGACTGGGCCCCATGGGATATTATTCTTATTCTAGAAAATAATTACAGAAAAGATTTTAATAAAAAGAAAAGAGGTTATATTGCCTCATGCTGATGTCGGCATGACATCAGCAATGGGGATCCTCGGGTGGGCGATGCCAGTGCCGATTGCGGGCACGCGAGTGAGCGAGACTGGGCTCGTTCGATGCGGCTCATCGAGGGGGACCACAAATTGGCGGCGCTGGACCATTTGGTCGAGGGACTCACCGGCGGCGAGCACAACTGCGGCGGCGGGGTGAGGTGCACGACGTGGGAGAGATACAGAGAGCAAGGAGGAGAACGGAGGGGTGCCTGAGCACTAGCAGCGGGTCGGGAAGGCTTGGCGTGGTCCGAGGGCAGCCGAATCTACGGGAGAGACGCTCGACACGGGCTCGAAACAGAGCGAGAGGGAGGACGGGAGAGGGTCCAGGAGGACGGGAGAGGGCGGCGAGCTCGGGCAGCCTGCCGGCGTTGGGGGCGGTTACTGTGCACGCGTTGGTGAGAAGCAGAGGAGTGAGATGGGGAAGAAGAAGAGGAGGTGCGCAGTTATAAACGAAGGGCCTTTTATCCCGGTTGTTGGCACCAACCGGGGCTAAAGGATCATACGTCCCAGTTAGAGCCACCAAACGGGACGTATACTCCACTTTTTTTCATCAGCCCAAGGCGCGCGCGCAGGGGTTTTTAGTCCCGGTTGGTGGCTCCAACCGGGAAGTATGACCCTGTTTTCAATTTTTTTCAGGAATTTTCTCTTTGTTCCCGCCTTATTTTTTTGGGGTTTAAATTTGTAATGTTTTTTAAATAATAATTACTTTGGAATTTAGAAAAACTTTAAACATAAAAAGTGTTTGAATTTGAATAACTAGTTCAAAACCATTTTCTGTTTTTAAAAATAATTAATGTAACCATTTAAACTATGAACCATTTAAAATTAAAAATGAATTAACTTATATTTTTTGAATATTAATTTGGAATTTAGAAAAACTTTAAACATAAAAAGTCTTTGGATTTGAATAACTAATTCAAAACCATTTTCTATTTTTAAAAATAATTAATGTAAACATTTAAAATTAAAACTGAATTAACTTATATTTTTTCAATATTAATTTGGAATTTAGAAAAACTTTAAACATAAAAAGTGTTTGGATTTGAATAACTAATTCAAAACCATTTTCTGTTTTTAAAAATAATTAATGTAACCATTTAAAATGAAAAATGAATTAACTTATATTTTTTGAATATTAATTTGGAATTTAGAAAAACTTTAAACATAAAAAGTGTTTGGATTTGAATAACTAATTCAAAACCATTTTTTGTTTTTAAAAATAATTAATGTAACTATTTAAAATTAAAATGAATAACTTATATTTTTTACATATTAATGGGGGAAAAAGGACGGGAAATAATGGGCGGGAAGAAAATTTTATTACGATAGAACTGGAATGAAAGTACATAACGCGACTAACACTAAGTTACATAAAGCACGACTGATGATTAAGATACATAAAAGAACTGAAAATTAAGATACATGGCCAGATTAAGTCACAATCGGTCGAACTTGTTTTGCAATGTTGGAGTGATTCAGTCATGCTCCTGCCTACACCTGTAATACTCGCCACTGTAGACTCGCCGTGGCCATCGTCGCTGTCGTCGTCAGGGTCACCATAGTTTAACCTTGAAGGCTGAGTACGAGTGGGCTGGACTTGAGGGTAGCACAGGAGGGGGTTAGAGTCGGCGGCCGTGTCGTAGGCCATGACGCTCTAGAGAGTCCGGTTGCGCCACCACAGCCGACGGACGGCCGACATGAGGTAGGCCGTCCTCCTCATGCCTGGCGAGCGCCCTCTCACGCCGATCCCCGAAGAAGGCTTCCCAAGTCGGGAAATAGTCGGGATGCCAGTTGGGATTCCTCTGCTGCTCCGGCGTGAGCTCGAAGTAGTAGTGGTTCGTGATGGCCATCCGACGCGCTACACCTAGAGGGACAGGAGGAACCGGCACGCCTTTGGCGCTCAGCATCCAGCCGACAGGGACACAGTAGCCCGATGGGCAGGGGTAGTTCGAGGCGCAAAGCGCCTCCGCCTCCCTAGGGGTTAGTCGTATGGTGGAAGCCATGGGAAAGAGTGATGAGGTTGCAGATATGAGTCTAGAGATGTGCAATGACAATGGACGCCAATCCTACATATATGTACTGAGAAATGGCGGGAAGAAAACTGTGGGAATAAATGACGGGAAGAGAAATGGCGGGAAAAAAATTGCGGGAAGAAATGGCGGGAAAAAATATGGCGGGAGGAAATGGCGGGAAGAAACTTGGGTTTAGGGTTTAGGGTTTTGTGAAGGTTTTTTGAGCATCGTTATAACTTGCATTGGATCTCTAAAGAAAGCACATATTGCGAGTCTAAAAATGATTTTTTCAAAAATCACGGGTGCTAGATCATGTACCTGTAGTACAAACAGGACCCACTTCCTATCGATTCGGCACACATTTGTCCTTTTTACCCGGGATGGACGAAAACGTTTGAGATGTCCCGGTTGGGAGATAGTCCATTTAAGGTGGTATAGTATTTTAGAAAAATGGGACGGTAGCATTCTGAAATAGCATTTTGGTGGTTACTTCACAAAACGACCCGTTTTTTGCGCTCGGAAAATGGAAAATGGATTTTTCGTGCGACGAAAAGGAAAACTTCCTCCTGCAACATTGTTCTCCATACCAATGTCCACATGCATGCATAATATGGGCACAGCATCACAAACTATGCCGTGATTCAGCACATAACATCGGTCATTTGGACCGAAAGCCATGAAACCTCGAACATGATAGGTCATTTTGTGAAGGTTTTTTCGAGACATGATCAATATACCAAGTATGGTATTATTCCTTGTAACTATGTCACATAATATGACACCACGCGAAGGATTTACATTGTTCGGATTTTTTTTGAATTTCTTATGCCCGTTTTGAATTTTTTAAATTTCTAACTATGGTCGAACGAGCGTGCATGAAGATAGGGGACGAGCATCGTTAGAACTTGCATTGGATCTCTGAAGAAACCACATATTGCGAGTCTAAAAATGATTTTTTCAAAAAATCACGAGCGTTAGATCATATACATGTAGTACAAACCGGACCCACTTCCTACCGATTCGGCAGACATTTGTCCCTTTTACCCGGGATGAACGAAAAGGTTTGAGATGTCCCGGTTGGGAGATAGTCCATGTAAGGTGGTCTAGTATTTTAGAGAAATGAGACGGCAGCATTCTGAAATAGCATTTTTGTGGTTACTTCACAAAACAACCCGTTTTTTGCGCTCGAAAAATGGAAAATGGCTTTTACGTGCGACGAAAAGGAAAAATTCCTCATGTAACATTGTTCTCCATACCAATGTCCACATGCATGCATAATATGGGCACAGCATCACAAACTATGCCGTGATTCAGCACATAACATCGGTCATTTGGACCGAAAGCCATGAAACCTTGAACATGATAGGTCATTTTGTGAAGGTTTTTTCGAGACATGATCAATATACCAAGTCTGGTATTTTTACTTGCAACTATGTCATATAATATGACACCACGCGAAGGATTTACATTGTTCGTATTTTATTTGAATTTCTTATGCCTGTTTTGAATTTTTTGAATTTCTAACTATGGTCGAACTGGCGTGCATGAAGATAGGGGACGATCATCGTTAGAACTTGCATTGGATCTCTAAATAAACCACATATTGCTAGTTTAAAAATGATTTTTACAAAAAATCACGGGCGTTAGATCATGTACCTGTAGTACAAACCGGACCCACTTCCTACCGACTCGGCAGACATTTGTCCTTTTTACCCGGGATAGACGAAAAGGTTTGAGATGTCCCGATTGCGAGATAGTCCATGTAAGGTGGTATAGTATTTTAGAAAAATGGGATGGTAGCATTCTGAAACAGCATTTTGGTGGTTACTTCACAAAACGACCCGTTTTTTGCTCTCGGAAAATGGAAAATGGCTTGATCATTTGGACCGAAAGCCATGAAACCTCGAACATGATATGTTCATCTTTAGTCCCGGTTGGAGGGATTTCGGCAGGCTGGGCCAGGCAGCACTAATGATAGGGGTGAGTGTCGACACTATGTCATGCAGCGTGTACCTTGTCCCGGATGGTGTCACCAACCGGGACTAAAGATGAACCTTTAGTCCCGGTTGGAGAAACCAACTGGGACAAAACACGAGTCAGCACTAATAATAGGGGTGAGTGTCGACATTATGTCGTAAGTGTCGACACTATGCCGAGCTGCTTGTACTATAAATAGGCATCCTTGTGAGTCTAGTTCTCCAGCCAGATTGAGGCATCTCCAATATGGGTTTCGAGAGCAGGGACACCACTACGACCAGTTTCAGGAAGATGCCGCCAGATCCCAGTCCTCCAGCATCTCCAAGAAACTGGTCATAGAGGCACTCCCTAATATGTGAAATTAGTTAGCTCCCAGGTGTATTGATCTAGTTAGAGAAGTTACAAGCTCTAAGATGGTGTGCGAGAGCAGGGACACCACTATGACCAGTTTCAGGGAGATGCCGCCGGATCCCAGTCCTCCGGCATCTCCAAGAAACTGGTCATAGAGGCACTCCCTAATATGTGAAGCTAGTTAGCTCCTAGGTGTATTGATTTAGTTAGAGAAGTTACAAACTGCAAGATGGTGTGCGAGAGCAGGGACACCACTACGACCAGTTTCAGGGAGATGCCGCCGGATCCCAGTCCTCCGGCATCTCCAAGAAACTGGTCATAGAGGCACTCCCTAATATGTGACCACGCGCGTTTGGAGATCAGATCTTAATGGTAAGTACGAATCGGGACAACTTCTTCATAGTTCGGAAAATTCGTTCTACGAATCGGGACTAAAGGCCCCCTTTAGTCCTGGTCCAGCCACAAAACAGGACTAACACTCAAGACATTTATTAATATTAGAAACCGAGACTACAAAACCGCGACTAAAGGCCCCCCTATATATAGTCCCGGTCAAGCCACAAACCGGGACTACCACTCAACACATTTATTAAACTTGGAAAATTGCAAACATCATAAGATATCCTTCACAAAATGAGCTATCATGTCTCAAGATATTTAGGTTCACAATATGCAGCCGACCGGCCAGACATGAACTAGGGGTACACAATATGAGCATGAACTTCTTGGCATATGTCCTTCCTTATGATCGCTTCAGACGTAACCATGGAGCATCTTCTTTACTTAATGGAATGTTTGGGTCAGTTTTCACTGTGAAGGGCGGAATTTCATCAAACTTATTATAATCTTCTACCATGTCTGTCTTGTCCTCGATTCCCCTGAAAGAACTATGTGACGCTTTGGCTCATCATATGATATATTCGTTTGCATATTTTTTCTTTTTTTCGGTCTGGAGGACATGCCCTTCACATAGAAAACCTGAGACACATCATTGTCTAGGACGAATGGTTCATCTCTATAACCAAGATCGTTGAGATCCACTGTTGTCATTCCGTACAAGTGGTCTATCTTTACCCCTTCCCCATTCAGGTTGACCCATTTGCAGCAAAAAAAAGGGACCTTAAAAAAGACTCCATAGTCTAGTTCCCATATCTCCTCTATGTAACCATAGTATGTGTCCTTTTGCCCATTCTCGTCTGTTGCATCAAAGCGGACACCACTATTTTGGTTGGTGCTCTTTTTATCTTGGGCGATCATGTAGAATGTATTCCCATTTATTTCGTACCCTTGGAAATTCAATATAGTAGAAGATGGTGATGCGGCCAACAAGTATAGCTGATCTCCAACAGTGGTGTCATTCAAGAGATGTGTCCGCATCCAACCACCGAAATACTTCATGTGTTCATCTATAATCCATGAGTCAGGCTTCCCCGGGTTTTTGGAGCGTACAATATTCTTGTGTTCCTCGATATACGGAGCTGCCAAGGTGGAATTATGTAGAACTGTGTAGTGTGCTTTAGTGAAAGAATCCCCGTCCCTACATATCATTGCTTTCTTTCCCAGCATGCCTTTTCCACTTAGTATTCCCTCATGCCGCGAGTCAGAAACACCAATCGGCTTAAGGTCAGGAATAAAGTCAATACAAAACTCAATGACCTCCTCTATTCCATATCCCTTGGAGATGCTTCCTTCTGGTCTAGCATGGTTATGAACATATTTCTTTAAGACTCCCATGAACCTCTCAAAGGGGAAAATATTGTGCAGAAATATAGGACCGAGAATGGCAATATCTTCCACTAGGTGAACCAGGAGATGCGTCATAATATTGAATAAGGATGGTAGGAACACCAACTCAAAACTAACAAGACATTGTACCACATCCTTCTGTAACCTTGGCAGAATATCTGGATTCATTACCTTCTGAGATATTGCATTGAAGAATGCACACAACTTCACAATGGGTACTCGAACATTTTCCGGTAGAAGCCCCCTCAATGCAATCAGAAGCAACTGCGTCATAATCACGTGACAGTCATGAGACTTCAGGTTTTGGAACTTTTTCTCTGCCATATTTATTACCCCCTTTGTATTAGATGAGAAGCCAGATGACACCTTGATACTGTAAAGGACTTCAAAAAATATTTCCTTCTCTGCTTTGGTAAAAGCATAGATGGCACGACTTAAGTGACGCCCTTTATCCGTCTTGTTCTGTGTATGTATGTTCTTTGGGTATTTCATAATTTTTTGGTACTCCCGTGCTTCTGGTGTATCTTTTGTCTTCCCATACACGCCTAGGAATCCTAGAAGGTTCACGCAAAGATTCACGTGCATCACGTCGATTGAAGAGCGGACATGTAGGACTTTCTAATATGGCAGCTCCCAAAGTATAGATTTCTTCTTCCACATGGGTGCATGTCCTGTAGCGACGTCATTCAGAACTGATTGACCGCCAGAACCGTTTCCAAAGATTACTTCTATGTCCTTGACCATACCAAAAACATCATCACCAGTAGGGAGTTCAGGCTTCTTCCGGTGATCTGCCTCACCTTTGAAATGCTTGCCTTTCTTTCTTACGAGATGATTGGTCGGAAGAAATCGTCGATTCGCCAGGTACACAACCTTCTTGCATTTATGAAAATATGTACCTTCAGTATATCTAAACAGTGCGTGCATGCCTTACATCCCTTGTTTGTCTGTCCTGAAAGGTTACTAAGAGCAGGCCAATCATTGATGGTTATGAAAAGCAACCCTCGTAGGTCAAATGGCTCCTGTTTGTTCTCATCCCACACATGTACACCTGGTTTGCCCCACAGCTCTAAGAGTTCTTCAACTAATGGCCTAAGGTACACATCAATGTTGTTGCCCGGTTGCTTCGGGCCTTTGATGAGCACTAGCATCATAATGAAGTTATGCTTCATGCACAACCAAGGAGGAAGGTTGTAGATACATTGAGGCATGGGCCATGTGCTGTGACTGCATCTCTGCTCCCCAAAAGGATTCATGCCATCCGTACTTAGACCAAACCATAATTTCCTTGCGTCACCTGCAAAGTCCGGGAAGTCTCTCCCGATTTTTCTCCACTGTGACCCATCAGCAGGGTGTCTCAACTTCCCGTATTTCTAACGGTCTTCTTTATGCCATTGCAACAACCTGGCATGTTCTTTGTTATTATAGGAGCATACCACATAACCTTAGCAGGAACCCTCTTCTGGAGGGGCTCTCCCTCAACATCACTAGAGTCGTCTTGTCTGATCTTATACCACAATGCATTGCATACCGGGCATTTATCTAAATTCTCATACTCCTTACCGCGGTAGAGGATGCAGTCATTAATGCATGCATGTATCTTCTGCACAGATAATCCTAGAGGACAGAGAGTCTTCTTTGCTTCGTAGGTACTCTCGGGAAGTTCGTTAGGTTTTGGAAACTTTGGCTTCATTATTTTCAGCATCTTTTCAAATGAGGAGTCAGTTAGACCACACTCTGCCTTCCATCGCACCAAACAAAAATGACAAGAAGAGGTCATTACTGAAGTAATAACTTCCAAGACTCAAGGAAACTCTTGGGTTATCTCCCAACAAGTACTTTTCTTTAACGCCTTTAAGTTAGGCACGGAAAGTTTGAGAAGATGCTCTCATAAGAACTATGATTTGAAGTAAAAGAGAGCATCAAGAAGCAAATTCAAAAAACATTTAAGTCTAACCCACTTCCTATGCACATTTATCTTGTATGCAAATAAATTCACAAAGAACAAAATTACCTGCATAGGAAGATAAGACAATAGTAACTTCAAAACATTCAGCGCAAAGAGAGGTGTTTCAATACCATGAAAAATTCTACAACCATACTTTCCTCTCTCATAATAATTTTCAGTAGCATCATGAATAAACTCAACAATATAGCTATCACATAAATCATTCTTTTCATGATATACAAACACATAATTTTTATCAAGCTCAAAAATAGTGGGATTAAAACCTTCACAGGTTTTAACCAAAGTATATTTCAAAAGGATCAACAGGAACATAACATTCATCCTCCTTTTGTAAGCATGGAGGACAATCAAATAATGTAATAGGTAATTAGTTACTATTATTATAAGGTATAGATGGGTAGATCCATTCTGCCTCCCTTTGTTCATCACTCTCCTCCTCTTTTTCATCTAATGAGCTTTCAGTTTCAGCAATTTCTTCTTCCATAGGCTCCTGCAAAGCATTAGTCTCTTCCATGTGTGGAAAGCATCTATTAAAATATTCAAGGATATAGACATTTGCTTCCTTGTAATTATCAAAGCAAAATTTAAGTATCTCATAAACCTCATATTCATAAGGTGCATCAAAGTAATAAGTAACATTATAAGTGGAGCACACCTCTCTAGCAATAGTATTCAACTTATCAATTTGTTCCCATAAGTGTTTCCCTTTTTGTGACAAATGGTGTTCCTTATAATAATACTTTTGTTCTTCCGTGAACCCACCTTGCCAATAAGAACTAGTTTCAAAGAAACCATCCATTGATAGAAAGCATGACCAAGCAAGGCAATAACAGACAACCAACTAGAGTAGGACCTAATTTTTGTGTGTTTTTTAATAAAGAAAGCAAACCAAACTAGACTAATTTTTTTGGGTTTTTGAAAAGAGGCAAACAAAACCAAGCAAAAGAAACAAAGAAAAATAAAAACAAAGTAAAGAGAAAGGAAGTGAAGGACTCCCCTTGTGAAGACGTCCTTAGCCTCGCTGGCAACGGCGCCAGAAAACTTGTTGATGACTCCTTGGTGGCGCCAGAGAACTTGGTGCTTGATGTGGAGTCTTGTTGGGAACCCCAAGAGCAAGGTGTGAAGAGCACAGTAGAAAGTATTCCCTCAGTTGAGACCGAGGTTATCGAACCATCAGGAGGAAGGAAATGTCACACAGGTGTTGCAAGCAATGCGGAGACCTGCACAACACAAAATCAAGACTTTGCCCCAATGAATCAGTGAGGTTGTCAACCTCACCGATTTGCTGTAACAAAGGATTAAATGTACGATGTGGAAGGTAATGGTTTGCAGCAAATAAACAAGTAACAGTGGAATATGTATCAATGGTAAAGATTGGACTGGGGTCCATAGTTCACTAGAGGTTCTCTCCTTAGATAAACAACATGGCATGAAGGGTATACAAATTACAGCGGGGCAATTGACAGGAACTGAGAAAGGCATAACAATGCAATTACTAGACAGAAAGATCCTATGAGGTTGATTGGGCAATACAACAATATACATAGACCGCCATCCATCTGCATCTATGACTAGAAGTCCACCTTCAGGTTATCATCCGAACACCCTCCAGTATTAAGTTGCAAGCAACAGACAACTGCTTTCAGCAAAGTGTGTAAGGTAAATAGTCCACATGTTCCATGAACAAGAGACCGTTGTTTTCTCCCTAGTACCAACAGCACATCTACAACCAAAGAGATTATTTTCACTTCCCTTGGAAACTAGAGGCATGAACCCACTATCGATCATAAATACCCCTCTTGGAGTCACTAGCAACTACTTGGCCAAGATAACCACTAGCAATGGAGAGCATGCAAGATCACAAACAACACAGACATGATAGAATCATAAAGATAAAACCATTAATCAAACCATCATAATAATCTCAATATCCATCGGATCCCCGCAAACATAACATGCATGACTACAAATAGATTATATCATGATCATGAATGGAGCTCACAAGATCTATACATGAAAGCACAAAGGAAGAGATACAGGCATCTGGCTACTACATGGACCCATAGTCCAAGGTGGAACTACTCACGAATCATACCGGAGAGAAGGCCTCCGGGATGATCTCCCCTCCGGCAGGGTGTCGGGAAGAACTTCAGATCCCCCCGATCTAGGAACGATGGTGGCGGCGGCTACAGACGGTTTCGTGGATTTCTGATCGGGTCCTCAGGGTTTCTGCATTGGGGGCTTCTTATAAGCGAAGGGGGAGACCGAGGCGGCCTCCAAGGCAGGCAAACCCTAGCCAGGCATGGGCTAGGGCCCACCCGTGCCTAGGGTGGGTCTGGCCCCCCTAGCTGACCCCTCCGGCTCTCCTCTAGACTTCTTCTTCCCCACTGAAAGTAATTGACTTTGTCCTTTGTCCCGTCCAATTCCGAGAATATATTTTACTAACTTTTCTGAAACCAAAAACAACAGAAAACAGGCATCTGGATCTTTTGAAACTAGTTAGTAGGTTAGTACCAGAAAACATGTAAAAAGCACCTCAAAGTGTGGACAAGTAAAGCAAATTAGATACAAAAAAAGCATGGAGCATCAAAAATTATAGATACGTTTCCAACGTATCACCCCCCTAGATGTTCTTATGAAAGGGGTAGCCCGATGGATTTTCTCATGGTTTGTGCTTGGTTGGGTCATAGGATAATTCCAAACCATGTTTGGGCACAAGTTGAGACAAGATCTAACCCGGTTTCACCGAAACGGGGAGTTCCCGGCCAATTAAATTCTAGGATCTTCGTTTTTCGGTGATAGTGCATGCCTATGAAACGGGTAACACTTTGGAAACAGGTTTTGGACATTTAAACATTCCACCACACTTTAATACACATGATAGGGGCGATTTCAAGGTTTGGAAGTATTATGTTGCTCCGAGGCGCTTCTTCCTATAAAACCCTGATACGTGGGCCCCGAATCGTCTACCCCCTAGATGTTCTTATGAAAGGGGTAGCGCGGTGGATTTTTCTCTTGGTTTGTCCTTATTTGGGTTATAGGATAATTGCAAACCATGTTTGGGCACAATTTGTGACAAGATCCAACTCGGTTTTTAGGTGACGTCGCATGTCTGCGAAGGGGTCACACTTGGGAACCAGGTTTTGGACATTTTAGCATTCCACCACAGTTTAATACACATGCTATGGTCCATTGCAAGGTTTGGAGGTATTCCGATGTCTCG
Source organism: Avena sativa (assembly GCA_916181665.1). NCBI lineage: Eukaryota > Viridiplantae > Streptophyta > Magnoliopsida > Poales > Poaceae > Avena > Avena sativa. Next base: position 256,944,592 of record OV702297.1, read on the forward strand.
AAGATCTTCTTCCTACAAAACCCTCATCCATGGGCCTGGATCGTCTACCCCCCTAGATGTTCTTATGAAAGGGGTAGCCCGGTGGACTTTCCTCTTGGTTTGTGGTTGATTGGGTCATAGGATAATTCCAAACCATGTTTGGGCACAAGTTGTGACAAGATCCAACCCGGTTTCACCGAAACGGGGAGTTCCCGGCCCCCTAAAGATTAAGTTTCATGATCTAAGTTTTTAGCTGATAGCGCATGTCTATGAAGGGGGTGACACTTGGGTACCAGGTTTTGGACATTTCGGCATTCCACCGCACTTTAATACACATGCTAGGTTCCATTGCAAGGTTTGGAGGTATTCCGATGCGCTCAAAAGAGCTTCTTCTAGCGAAACCCTGATTTGTGGTCCCCGGATCATCTACCCCCTAGATGTTCTTCTGACAGGGGTAGCCTGGTGGATTTTCCTCTTAGTTTGTGCTTGGTTGGGTCATAGGATAATTCCAAACCATGTTTGGGCACAAGTTGTGACAAGATCCAACCCGGTTTCACCGAAACGGGGAGTTCTCTCCCCCCAACAATTAAGTTTCAGGATCTTCGATTTTAGGTGACATCACATGTCTGCGAATGAGTCACACTTGGGAACCAGGTTTTGGACATTTCAATATTACACCACACTTCAATACACATTCTAGGGTACATTGCAAGGTTTGGAGGTATTCCGATGCCCCGTAGAGCTTCTTCCTACAGAACCCTGATTCGTCAGCCTCGATCGTCTACCCCCCTAGATGTTCTTATGTAAGGGGTAGCCCGGTGGATTTTTCTCTTGGTTTCTGCTTGGTTGGGTTATAGGATAATTCCAAACCATGTTTTGGCACAAGTTGTGACATGTTCCAACCCGGTTTCACCAAAACGGGGAGTTCCTGGCCCGTTAACAATTAAGTTTTAGGATCTTCGTTTTTAGGTAATAGCGCATGTCTACGAAGGGGGTGACACTTGGGTACTAGGTTTTGGACATTTCAGCATTCCACCGTACTTTAATACACATGCTAGGGTCCACTGCAAGGTTTGGAGGTATTCCAATGCGCTCCGAAGAGCTTCTTCTAATGAAACCTTGATTTGTGGGCCCCGGATCATCTATCCCCTAGATGTTCTTCTGACAGGGGTAGCCCGGTGGATTTTCTTCTTGGTTTGTTTTTGGTTGGGTCATAGGATAATTCCAAACCATGTTTTTGGTACAAGTTGTGACAAGATCCAACCCGGTTTCACCGAAATGGGGAGTTCCCGGCCCCTAAACAATTAAGTTTCCGGATGTTCGATTTTAGGTAATAGCGCATGTCTACGAAGTGGGGGACACTTGGGTACTAGGTTTTTAATATTTCAGTCCATCACACTTTAATAAACGTGCTAGGTCCATTGCGAGGGTTTGGAGGTATTCCGATGCTCCGAGGCGCTTCTTCCTATGAAACCCCGATCTGTGGGCCCTAGATCATCCACCCCCTAGATGTTCGTATGAAAGGGGTAGCCCGGTGGAATTTTTATTTTGTTTTGTGATTATTTGGGTTATAGGATAATTCCAAACCATGTTTGGGCACAATTTGTGAAAAGATCTAACCCGGTTTCACAGGAACTGGGAGTTCTCGCCCCCATAATAATTAAATTGCCAGAACACCTTAGTTGTTAGGTGATATCGCATGTCCGCGAAGGGGTCACACTTGGGAACCAGGTTTTGGACATTTCAGAATTCCAACACACTTTAATACACATGCTAGGGTCCATTGCATGGTTTGGAGGTATTCCGATGCCCCGAAGAGCTTCTTCCTACAAAACCCTGATCTGTGCGCCTAGATCGTCTACACCCCTAGATATTCTTATGAAAGGGGTATCCCGGTGGATTTTTATCTTGGTTTGTGCATGGTTGTGTTATAGGATAATTCCAAACTATGTTTGGGCACAAGTTGTGACATGATCCAACCCGGTTTCACCGAAACGGAGAGTTCCATGCCCCCTAACAATTAAGTTTTAGGATCTTCGTTTTAAGGTAATAGCACATGTCTACGAAGGGGGTGACACTTGGGTACTAGGTTTTTAATATTTCATCATTCCACCACACTTTAATACATGTGCTAGGTCCATTGCAAGGGTTTGGAGGTATTCTGATGCTCCGAGGCGCCTCTTCCTATGAAACCCTGATCTATGGGCCTAGATCATCTACCCCCTAGATGTTCGTATGAAAGGGGTAGCCCGGTGGAATTTCTCTTGTTTTGTGCTTAGTTGGGTTATAGGATAATTCCAAACCATGTTTGGGCACAATTTGTGACAAGATCCAACCCGGTTTCACCGAAACTGGGAGTTATCGCCCCCCCTAATAATTAAATTTCCATAACACCTTCGTTGTTAGGTGATATCACATGTCCGCGAAGGGGTCACACTTGGGAACCAGGTTTTGGACATTTCATCATTCCAACACACTTTAATACACATGCTAAAGTCCATTGTATGGTTTGGAGGTATTCCGATGGCCCGAAGAGCTTCTTCCTACAAAACCCTGATCCGTGGGCCTGGATCGTCTACAGCCCCGAGATGTTCGTATGAAAGGGGTAGCCTAGTGGAATTTTTCTCTTGTTTTGTTCTTATTTGGGTTATAGGATAATTACAAACCATGTTTGTGCACAATTTGTGACAAGATCCAACCCGGTTTCACCGAAACTGGGAGTTTTCGCCCCCCTAATAATTAAATTTCCAGAACACCTTCGTTGTTAGGTGATATCGCATGTCCGCGAAGGGGTCACACTTGGGAACCAGGTTTTGGACATTTCAGCATTCCAACACACTTTAATACACATGCTAGAGTCCATTGAATGGTTTGGAGGTATTCCGATGCCCCGAAGAGCTTCTTCCTACAAAACCCTGATCTGTGGGCCTGGATCGTCTACCCTCCCTAGATGTACTTAAGAAAGGGGTATCCCAGTGGATTTTCCTCTTGCTTTGTTATTGGTTGGGTCATAGGATAATTCCAAACCATGTTTGGGCACAAGTTGTGACAAGATCCAACCCGGTTTCACCGAAACAGGGAGTTCCCGGCCTAGATGTACTAAGTTTCAGGATCTATTTTTTTAGGTGATAGCGCATGTCTATGAAGGGGTGACACTTGGATACCAGGTTTTGGACATTTCAGCATTCCACGACACTTTAATACACATTCTAGGGTCCATTTCAAGGTTTGTACGTATTCCGATGCGCTCCGAAGAGTTTCTTCTAACGAAACCCTCATTTATGGGCCCCGGATCATCTAGCCCCTAGATGTTCTTCTGACAGGGGTAGCCCGGTGTATTTTCCTCTTGGATTGTTCTTGGTTGGGTCATAGGATAATTCCAAACCATGTTTTGGGCACAATATGTGACAAGGGTTTAACCCAAACAAGGAGCTCCTGGCCCCCTAACAATTAAGTTTTAGGATCTTTGGTTTTAGGTTATATCGCATGTCTGCGAAGGGGTCACACTTGGGAACCAGGTTTTGTACATTTCAAAATTACACCACAGTCTAATACACATGCTAGGGTCCATTTCAAGGTTTAGAGGTATTCCGATGCCCCGAAGAGCTTCTTCCTACAAACCCCTGATCCGTGGGCCTGGATCGTCTACACCCCTAGATGTTCTTTTGAAAGGGGTAGACCGGTGGATTTTTCTCTTGGTTTGTGCATGGTTGGGTTATAGGATAATTCCAATCCATGTTTCGGCACAAGTTGTGACATGATCCAACCCGGTTTCACCGAAACGGGGAGTTCCCGGCCCCCTAACAATTAAGTTTTAGGATCTTTGTTTTTAGGTAATAGCGCATGTCTACGAAGGGGGTGACACTTGGGTACTAGGTTTTTAATATTTCAGCATTCCACCACAATTTAATACACGTGATAGGTCCATTCCAAAGGTTTGGAGGTATTCCGATGCTCCGAGGCGCTTCTTTCTATGAAACCCTGATCTGTGGGCCCCAGACCGTCTACCCCCTAAATGTTCTTATGAAAGGGGTAGCCCGATGGATTTTTCGCTTGTTTTGTGCTTGGTTGGGTTATAGGATAATTCCAAACCATCTTTGGGCACAATTTGTGAAAATATCCAACCCGGTTTCACCGAAACTGGGAGTTCTTGGCCCCCTAGTAATTAAATTTCCAGAACACCTTTGTTTTTAGGTGACATCGCATGTTTACGAATGGGTGACACATGGGAACCATGCTTTGGACATTTCATCATTCCACCACACTTTAATACACATGCTATGTTCCATTGCAAGGTTTGGAGGTATTTTGATGCCTCGAAGAGCTTCTTCCTACGAAACCCTCATTCGTGGGCCTGGATCGTCTACCCCCTAGATGTTCTTATGAAATGGGTAGACCAGTGGATTTTCCTCTTGGTTTGTGCTTGGTTGGGTCATAGGATAATTCCAAACCATGTTTAGGCAGAAGTTGTGAAAATATCCAACCCGGTTTCATCGAAACGGGGAGTTCCCGGCCCCCTAATTAATAATTAAGTTTCAGGATCTCTATTTTTTAGGTGATAGCGGATGTCTACGAAGGTGGTGACACTTGGTTACTAGGTTTTGGATATTTCATCATTCCACCACCACACTTTAATACACATTCTAGGGTCCATTGCAATGTTTGGAGTTATACCGATGCGCTCTGAAGAGCTTCTTCTAACGAAACCTTTATTTGTGGGCCTTAGATCATCTACGCCCTAGATTTTCTTCTGACAAGGGTAGCCCGGTGGATTTTCCACCTGGTTTGTTCTTGGTTGGGTCATAGGATAATTCCAAACCATGTTTGTGCACAAGTTGTGACAAGAACCCACCCGGTTTCACCGAAATGGGGAGTTCCCGGCCCCTAAAAAATAAGTTTCAGGATCTTTGGTTTTAGGTGATAGCGCATGTCTGTGAAGGGGTCACACTTGGGAACCAGGTTTTGGACATTTCCAAATTACACCACACTTTAATACACATGATAGGGTCCATTGCAAGGTTTGGAGGTATTCCGATGCCCCGTAGAGCTTCTTCCTACAAAACCCTGATCTGTTAGCCTAGATCGTCTACCCCCTAGATGTTCTTATGAAAGGGGTAGCCCGGTGGATTTTTCTCTTGGTTTGTTCTTGGTTGGGTTATAGGATAATTCCAAACCATGTTTGGGCACAAGTTGTGACATGATCCAACCTGGTTTCACCAAAATGGAGAGTTCCTTGCCCGTTAACAATTAAGTTTTGGATCTTCGTTTTTAGGTTATAGCGCATGTCTACGAAGGGGGTGACACTTGGGTATTAGGTTTTGGACATTTCAACATTCCACCATACTTTAATACACATGCTAGGTTCCACTTCAAGGGTTTGGAGGTATTTCGATGCTCCGAGGCGCTTCTTCCTATGAAACCCTGATCTGTGGGCCCCAGATCGTCTACCCCCTAGATGATCTTATGAATGGGGTAGCACGGTGGATTTTTCACTTGGTTTGTTCTTGGTTGGGTTATAGGATAATTCCAAACCATGTTTGTCACAATTTTTGACAAGATCCAACCCGGTTTCACCGAAACTGGGAGTTCTTGGCCCCGTAGTAATTAAATTTCCAAAACACCTTTGTTTTTAGGTGACATCGCATGTCTACAAAGTGGTCACACTTGGGAACCAGGTTTTGGACATTTCAGCATTCCAACACACTTTGTGGGCCCCGGATCATCTAGCCCCTAGATGTTCTTCTGACAGGGGTAGCCCGGTGGATTTTCTTCTTGGTTAATTTTTGGTTGGGTCATAGGATAATTCCAAACCATGTTTTGGGCACAAGTTGTGACAAGATCCAACATGGTTTCACCGAAACGGGGAGTTCCCAGCCCCCTAACAATTAAGTTTCAGGATCTTCGGTTTTAGGTGACATCGCATGTCTGCGAAGGGGTCACACTTGGGAACCAGGTTTTGGACATTTCAAAATTACACCATAGTTTAATACACATGATAGGGTCCATTGAAAGGTTTGGAGGTATTCAGATGCCCCGAAGAGCTTCTTCCTACAAAACCCTAATCTGTGGGTCTGGATTGTCTACACCCCTAGATGTTCTTATGAAAGGGGTAGCCCGGTGGATTTTTCTCTTGGTTTGTGCATGGTTGGTTTATAGGATAATTGCAAACCATGTTTGGGCACAAGTTTTGACATGATCCAACCCGGTTTCACCGATACTGGGAGTTTCCGGACCCCTAACAATTAAATTTTAGGATCTTTGTTTTTAGGTAATAGCGCATGTTTACGAAGGGGGTGACACTTGGGTACTAGGTTTTTAATATTTCAGCATTCCACCACATTTTAATACATGTTCAAGGTCCATTGCAAGGGTTTTGAGGTATTCCGATGCTCCGAGGCGGTTCTTCCTATGAAACTCTGATATGTGGGCCCTAGACCGTCTACCCCTAGATGTTCTTATGAAAGGGGTAGTATGGTGGAGTTTTCGCTTGGTTTTTGCTTGGTTGGGTTATAGGATAATTCCAAACCATGTTTGGGCCCAATTTGTTACAAGATCCAACCCGGTTTCACCGAAACTAGGAGTTCTTGGCCCCCTAGTAATTAAATTTCCAGAACACCTTTGTTTTTAGGTGACATCGCATGTCTACGAAGGGTCACACTTGGGAACCAGTTTTGGACATTTAAGCATTCCACCACACTTTAATACACATGTTAGGGTCCATTGCAAGGTTTGGATGTATTTCGATTCCCCGAAGAGCTTCTTCCTACGAAACCCTGATCCGTGGGCCTGGATCGTCTACCCCCAAGACGTTCTTATGAAATGGGTAGACAAGTGGATTTTCCTCTTTGTTTGTGCTTGGTTGGGTCATAGGATAATTCCAAACCATGTGTGGTCACAAGTTGTGACAAGATCCAACCCGGTTTCATCGAAACGGGGAGTTCCCGGCCCTCTAATTAACAATTAAGTTTCAGGATCTTCGTTTTGTAGGTGATAGCGCATGTCTACGAAGGGGGAGACACTTGGGTACTAGGTTTTGGACATTTCAGAATTCCACCACACTTTAATACACATTCTAGGGTCCATTGCAAGGTTTGGAGGCATTCCGATGTGCTCCGAAGAGCTTCTTCTAACGAAACCCTGATTTGTGGGCCCCGGATCATTTAGCCCCTAGATGTTCTTCTGACAGGGGTAGCCCGGTGGATTTTCCTCTTGGTTTGTTTTTTGTTGGGTCATATGTTAATTCCAAACCATGTTTTGGGAACAAGTTGTGACAAGACACAACCCGGTTTCACCTAAATGGGGAGCTCCCGACCCCCTAACAATTAAGTTTCAGGATCTTCGGTTTTAGGTGACATCGCATGTCTGCGAAGGGGTCACACTTGGGAACCAGGTTTTGGACATTTCAAAATTACACTACAGTTTAATACACATGCTAGGGTCCATTGCAAGGTTTGGAGGTATTCCGATGCCCCGAAGAGCTTCTTCCTACAAAACCCTGATCCGTGGGCCTGGATCGTCTACACCCCTAGATGTTCTTATGAAAGGGGTAGGCCGGTGGATTTTTCTCTTGGTTTGTGCATGGTTGGGTTATAGTATAATTCCAAACCATGTTTGGGCACAAGTTGTGACAGGATCCAACCTGGTTGCACCGATACGGGGAGTTCCCGGCCACCTAACAATTAATTTTTAGGATCTTTGTTTTTAGGTAATAACGCATGTTTACGAAGGAGGTGACACTTGGGTACTAGGTTTTTAATATTTCAGAATTCCACCACATTTTAATACATGTGCTAGGTCCATTGCAAGGGTTTGGAGGTATTCCGATGCTCCGAGGCGCTTCTTCCTATGAAACCCTGATATGTGGGCCCCAGACCGTCTACCCCTAGATGTTCTTATGAAAGGGGTAGGACGGCGGATTTTTCGCTTGGTTTGTGCTTGGTTGGGTTATAGAATAATTCCAAACCATGTTTGGGCCCAATTTTTTACAAGATCCAACCCGGTTTCACCGAAACTGGGAGTTCTTGGCCCCCTAGTAATTAAATTTCCAGAACACCTTTGTTTTTAGGTGACATCGCATGTCTACGAAGGGGTCACACTGGGGAACCAGGTTTTGGACATTTCAGCATTCCACCACACTTTAATACACATGTTAGGGTCCATTGCAAGGTTTGGATGTATTTCGATGCCCCGAAGAGCTTCTTCCTACGAAACCCTGATCCGTGGGCCTGGATCATCTACCCCCTAGATGTTCTTATGAAATCGGTAGACAAGTGGATTTTCCTCTTTGTTTGAGCTTGGTTGGGTCATAGGATAATTCCAAACCATGTTTGGGCACAAGTTGTGACAAGATCCAACCCGGTTTCATCGAAACGGGGAGTTCGCGGCCCCCTAATTAACAATTAAGTTTCAGGATCTTCGTTTTTTAGGTGATAGCGCATGTCTACGGAGGGGGAGACACTTGGGTACTAGGTTTTTGACATTTCAGAATTCCACCACACTTTAATACACATTCTAGGGTCCATTGCAAGGTTTGGAGGCATTCCGATGCGCTCCGAAGAGCTTCTTCTAACGAAACCCTGATTTGTGGGCCCCGGATCATCTAGCCCCTCGATGTTCTTCTGACAGGGGTAGCCCGGTGGATTTTCCTCTTGGTTTGTTTTTGGTGGGGTCATAGGTTAATTCCAAACCATGTTTTGGGCACAAGTTGCGACAAGATCGAACCCGGTTTCACCGAAACGGGGAGTTCCCGACCCCCTAACAATTATGTTTTAGGATCTTCGGTTTTAGGTGACATCGCATGTCTGCGAAGGGGTCACACTTGCGAACCAGGTTTTGGACATTTCAAAATTACACCACAGTTTAATAGACATCCTAGGGTCCATTGGAAGGTTTGGAGGTATTCCGATGCCCCGAAGAGCTTCTTCCTACAAAACCCTGACTAGTGGGCCTAGATCGTGTACACCCCTAGATGTTCTTATGAAAGGGGTAGCCCGGTGGATTATTCTCTTGGTTTGTGCAAGGTTGGGTTGTAGGATAATTCCAAACCATGTTTGGGCACAAGTTGTGACATGATCCAACCCGGTTTCATCAAAACGGGGAGTTCCCGGCCCCCTAACAATTAAGTTTTAGGATCTTTGTTTTTAGGTAATAGCGAATGTCTACAAAGGGGGTGACACTTGGGTACTAGGTTTTTAATATTTCAGAAATCCACCACATTTTAATACATGTGCTAGGTCCATTGCAAGGGTTTGGAGGTATTCCAATGCTTTGAGGCGCTTCTTCCTATGAAACCCTGATCTGTGGGCCCAGACCATCTACCCCCTAGATGCTCTTATGAAAGGGCTAGCCCGGTGGATTTTTCGCTTGTTTTGTGCTTGGTTGGATTATAGGATAATTCCAAACCATGTTTGGGACCAATTTTTTACAAGATCCAACCCGGTTTCACTGAAACTGGGAGTTCTTGGCCCCCTAGTAATTAAATTTCCAAAACATCTTTGTTTTTACGTGACATCGCATGTCTACAAAGGGGTCCCACTTGGGAACCAGGTTTTGGACATTTCTGCATTCCACCACACTTTAAAACACATGCTAGGGTCCATTGCAAGGTTTGGAGGTATTTCAATGCCCCGAGGAGCTTCTCCCTACGAAACCCTGATCTGTGGGCCGCAGATCGTCTACCCCCTAGATGTCCTTATGCAATGGGTAGCCCGGTGGATTTTTCTCTTGGTTTGTGCTTGGTTGGATATATGTTAATTTCAAACCATGTTTGGGCATATGTTGTGACAAGATGCAGCCCGGTTTCACCGAAACGGGGAGTTCCCGGCCCCCTCATTAACAATTAAGTTTTAGGATCTTCGTTTGTTAGGTGATAGCGCATGTCTGCGAAGGGGTCACACTTGGGAACTAGGTTTTGGGCATTTCCAAATTAAACCACACTTTAATACACATCCTAGTATCCATTGCAAGGTTTGGAGGTATTCTGATGCCCCGTAGAGCTTCTTCCTACAGAACCCTGATATGTGAGCCTGGATCGTCTACCCCCTAGATGTTCTTATGAAAGGGGTAGCCCGGTGGATTTTTCTCTTGTTTTGTGCATGGTTGGGTTATAGGATAATTCCAAACCATGTTTGCGCACAAGTTGTGACATGATCCAACCCTGTTTCACCGAAACGGGGAGTTCCCGGCCCCCTAACAATTAAGTTTTAGGATCTTTGTTTTTAGGTAATAGCGCATGTTTACGAAGGGGGTGACACTTGGGTAATAGGTTTTTAATATTTCAGGATTCCACCACATTTTAATACATGTGCTAGGTCCATTGCAAGGGTTTGGACGTATTCCGATGCTCCGAGGCGCTTCTTCCTATGAAACCCTGATATGTGGGCCCCAGACCGTCTACCCCCAAGATGTTCTTATGAAAGGGGTAGCCCGGTGGATTTTTCGCTTGGTTTCTGCTTGGTTGGGTTATAGGATAATTCCAAACAATGTTTGGGCCCAATTTGTTACAAGATCCAACCCGGTTTCACCAAAACTGGGAGTTCTTGGCCTCCTAGTAATTAAATTTCCAGAACACCTTTGTTTTTAGGTGACATCGCATGTCTACGAAGGGGTCACACTTGGTTACCACGTTTTGGATATTTCAGCATTCCACCACACTTTAATACACATGTTAGGGTCCATTGCAAGGTTTGGATGTATTTCGATGCCCCGAAGAGCTTCTTCCTACGAAACCCTGATCTGTGGGCCTGGATCGTCTACCCCCTAGATGTTCTTATGAAATGGGTAGCCGTGTGTATTTTCCTCTTGGTTTGTGATTGGTTGGGTCATAGGATAATTCCAAACCATGTTTGGGTATAATTTGTGACAAGATCCAACCCGGTTTCATCGAAACGGGGAGTTCCCGACCCCCTAATTAACAATTAAGTTTTAGGATCTTCATTTTTTAGGTGATAGCGCATGTCTACGAAGGGGGAGACACTTGGGTACTAGGTTTTGGACATTTCAGCATTCCACCACACTTTAATACACATGCTAGGGTCCATTGCAAGGTTTGGAGGAATTCTGACGCGCTCCGAAGAGCTTCTTCTAATGAAACCCTGATTTGTGGGCCCCGGATCATCTAGCCCATAGATGTTCTTCTGACAGGGGTAGCCCGGTGGATTTTCTCTTGGTTTGTTTTTGGTTGGGTCATAGGTTAATTCCAAACCATGTTTTGGGCACAAGTTGTGACACGATCCAACCCGGTTTCACCGAAACGGGGAGTTCCCGACCCCCTAACAATTAAGTTTCAGGATCTTCGGTTTTAGGTGACATCGCATGTCTACGAAGGTGTCACACTTGGGAACCAGGTTTTGGACATTTCAAAATTACACCACAGTTTAATACACATGATAGGGTCCATTGCAAGGTTTGCAGGTATTTCGATGCCCCGAAGCGCTTCTTCCTACAAAACCCTGATCCGTGGGCCTGGATCGTCTACACCCCTAGATGTTCTTATGAGAGGGGTAGCCCGATGGATTTTTATCTTGGTTTGTGCATGGTTGGGTTATAGGATAATTCCAAACCTTGTTTGGGCACAAGTTGTGACATGATCCAACCCGGTTTCACCGAAACGGGGAGTTCCCGGCCCCCTAACAATTAAGTTTTAGGATCTTTGTTTTTAGGTAATAGCGCATGTCTACGAAGGGGGTGACACTTGGGTACTAGGTTTTTAATATTTCAGCATTCCACCACATTTTAATACACGTGCTAGGTCCATTGCAAGGGTTTGGAGGTATTCCGATGCTCCGAGGCGCTTCTCCTATGAAACCCTGATCTGTGGGCCCCAGACCGTCTACCCCCTTGATGTTCTTATGAAAGGGGTAGCCCGGTGAATTTTTCGCTTGGTTGGGTTATAGGATAATTCCAAACCATGTTTGGGCACAATCTGTGACAAGATCCAACCCGGTTTTTAGGTAACAATTAAGTTTCAGGATCTTCGTTTTTTAGGTGATATCGCATGTCTACGAAGGGGGTGACACTTGGGTACTAGGTTTTGGACATTTCAGCATTCCACCACCACACTTTAATACACATGCTAGGGTCCATTGCAAGGTTTGGAGGTATGCCGATGCGCTCTGAAGAGCTTCTTCAAAGGAAACCTTTATTTGTGGGCCTCGGATCATCTACCCCCTAGATGTTCTTCTGACAGGGGTAGCCCGGTGGATTTTCCACTTGGTTTATGCTTGGTTGGGTCATAGGATAATTCCAAACCATGTTTGGGCACAAGTTGTGACAAGATCGAACCCGGTTTCATCAAAATGGGGAGTTCCCGGCCCCCTAATTAACAATTAAGTTTCAGGATCTTCGTTTTTTAGGTGATAGCGCATGTCTACGAAGGGGGTGACACTTGGGTACTAGGGTTTGGACATTTTAGCATTCCAACACCACACTTTAATACACATGCTAGGGTCCATTGCAAGGTTTGGAGGTATGCCGATGCGCTCTGAAGAGCTTCTTCTAATGAAACCTTTATTTGTGGGCCTCAGATCATCTACCCCCTAGATGTTCTTCTGACTTGGTAGCCCGGTGGATTTTCCACTTGGTTTGTGTTTGGTTGGGTCATAGAATAATTCCAAACCATGTTTGGGCACAATTTGTGACAAGATCCAACCCGGTTTCATCGAAATAGGGAGTTCCCAACCCCTAAAAATTAAGTTTCAAGATCTTCGGTTTTAGGTGACATCGTATGTCTGCGAAGGGGTCACCCTTGGGAACCAGGTTTTGGACATTTCAAAATTACACCACACTTTAGTACACATGCTAGTGTCCATTGCAAGGATTGGAGGTATTCCGATGCCCCGTAGAGCTTCTTCCTACAAAAACCTGATCCGTCAGCGAGGATCGTCTACCCCCCTAGATGATCCAACCCGTTTTCACCAAAACGGGGAGTTTCTGGCCCCCTAAAAATTAAGTTTTAGGATGTTCGTTTTTAGGCAATAGGGCATGTCTACGAAGGGGGTGACACTTGGGTACTAGGTTTTGGACATTTCAGCATACCAACACACTTTAATACACATTCCAGGCCCATTCCAAGGGTTTGGAGGTATTCCCATGCTCCGAGGTGCTTCTTCCTATGAAACCCTGATCTGTGGGCCCCAGATCGTCTACCCCCTAGATGTTTTTATGAAAGGGGTAGCCCAGTGAATTTTTCTCTTGGATTGTGCTTGGTTGGGTTATAGGATAATTCCAAAACATGTTTAGGCATATGTTGTGACAAGATGCAGCCCGGTTTCACCGAAACGGGGAGTTCCCGTCCACCTAAATAACAATTAAGTTTCAGGATCTTCATTTTTTAGGTGATAGCGAATGTCTACGAAGGGGGTGAGACTTGGGTACTAGGTTTTGGACATTTCAGCATTCCACCACCGCACATTAATACACACGGTAGGGTCCATTGCAAAGGTTTGTAGGTATTCCGATGCTCCGAAGAGCTTCTTCTAATGAAACCCTGATTTGTGGGCCCCGGATCATCTACCCCCTAGATGTTCTTCTGACAGGGGTATCCCGGTGGATTTTCCACTTGGTATGTGCTTGGTTGGGTCATAGGAATTCTAAACCATTGATGGGCACAAGTTGTAACAAGATCCAACCCGGTTTCACCAAAACAGGGAGTTCCCGGCCAATTATATTCCAGGATCTTCGTTTTTTTGGTGATAGTGCATGCCTACAAAGCGGGTTACACTTGGGTACCATGTTTTGGACATTTCAGCATTCCACCACACTTTAACATGATAGGGTCCATTGCAAGGCTTTGAAGGTATTCTGATACTCTAAGGCGCTTCTTCCTATGAAACCCTGATCTGTGGGCCTAGAATCGTCCACCCCCTAGATGTTCTTATGAAAGGTGTAGCGCGGTGGATTTTCTCTTGGTTCGTGCTTGGTTGGGTTATAGGATAATTGCAAACCATGTTTGGGCACAATTTGTTACAAGATCAAACATGGTTTCACTGAAACTAGGAGTTCTCGATCCCCTAATAATAGAATTTCTAGAACACTTAGGTGACATCGCATGTTAGCGAAGGAGTCACACTAGGGAACCAGTTTTTTGACATTTCAGCATTACACCACACTTTAATACACATGCTAGGGTCTAATGAAAGGTTTGGAGGTATTCCGATGCCCCGAAGAGCTTCTTCCTACAAAACCCTGATCTGTGGGCCTAGACCGTCTACCCCCCTAGATGTTCTTATGAAAGGGGTAGCCCGGCTGATTTTCTTCTTGGTTTGTGCTTGGTTGGATCATAGGATAATTCCGAACCATGTTTGGGCACACGTTGTGACAAGATCCAACCCGGTTTCACCGAAACAGGGAGTTCCCGGCAAATTAAGTTTTAGGATCTTTGTTTTTAGGTGATAGGGCATGTCTACGAAGGGGGTGACACTTGGGTATTAGGTTTTGGAAATTTCAGCATTCCACCACACTTTAATACACATTCTAGGTCCATTGCAAGGGTTTGGAGGTATTCCGATGCTTTGAGGCGCTTCTTCCTATGAAACCTTGATTTGTGGGCCCCAGATCGTCTACCCCCTAGATGTTATTATGGAATGGGTAGCCCGGTGGATTTTTCTCTTCGTTTGTGCTTGGTTGGATATAGGATAATTCCAAACCATGTTTGGGCATATTGTGTGACAAGATGCAGCCCAGTTTCACCGAAACGGGGAGTTCCCGGCCCCCTAATTAATAATTAAGTTTCAGGATCTTCGTTTTTTAGGTGATAGTGCATGTCTACGAAGGTGGTATGACTTGGGTACTAGGTTTTGGATATTTCAGCATTCCACCACCGCACATGAATACACCTGATAGGGTCCATTGCAAAGGTTTGTAGGTATTCCGATGCTCCGAAGAGCTTCTTCTAATGAAACCCTGATTTGTGGGCCCTTGATCGTCTACCCCATAGATGTTCTTCTGACAGGGGCAGCCCGGTGGATTTTCCTCTTGGTTTGTGCTTGGTTGGGTCATAGTATAATTCGAAACCATTGATGGGCACAAGTTGTGACAAGATCCTACCCGGTTTCACCAAAACGGGGAGTTCCCGACCAATTAAATTCCAAGATCTTCGTTTTTTCGGTGATAGTGCATGCCTACGAAGCGGGTTGCACTTTGGTACCATGTTTTGGACATTTCAGCATTCCACCACACTTTAATACACATGCTAGGGTCCATTGGAAGGGTTTGAAGGTATTCTGATGCTCCGAAGCGCTTCTTCCTATGAAACCCTGATCTATGGGCCCAGAATCGTCTACCCCCTAGATGTTCTTATGGAAGGGGTAGCCTGGTGGATTTTTCACTTGTTTTGTGCTTGGTTGGGTTATAGTATAACTGCAAACAATGTTTGGGCACAATTTATGACAAGATCCAACCCGGTTGCACTGAAACTGGGAGTTCTCGACCCCCTAATAATTAAATTTCTAGAACACCTTCGTTTTTAGGTGACATTGCATGTCTGCAAAGGGGTCACACTTGGGAATCAGGTTTTAGACATTTCATCATTCCACCACACTTTAATACACAATCTAGGGTCCACTACAAGGTTTGGAGGTATTCCGATGTCCCGAAGAGCTTCTTCCTACAAAATCCTGATCCGTGGACCTGGATCGTCTACCCCCTAGATGTTCTTATGAAAGGGGTAGCCTGGTGGATTTTCCTCTTGGATTGTGCTTTGTTGGGTCATAGGATAATTCCAAACCGTGTTTGGGAAGAAGTTTTGACAAGATCCAACCCGGTTTCACCAATATGGGGAGTTCCCGACCCCCTAACAATTAAGTTTTATGATATAAGTTTTTAGGTGATAGCGCATGTCTACGGGGGTGACACTTGCGTACCATGTTTTGGACATTTCAGCATGCCACCGCACTTTAATACACATGCTAGGGTCCATTGCAAGGTTTGAAGGTATTCCGATGCATCGAAGAGGTTCTTCCTATAAAACCCTGATCTATGGGCCTCGATCGTCTACCCCCCTAGATGTTCTTATGCCTTTCCTGATTGGGCAGTAATAACTAAACAAATAAGCTAGCATGTAATGTTATATGGATGCTGCTATGTTACAGCGGTAACTATTATTGCTTATGCCAAACCAAGAACAACAGAATAAATAATTTAGGATGTCATTAGCAAGAAAGTAACTATAATGTAGGAGACATCTCCAGTTGTTACAGCAAGGAAGCAATCAACTATAGTACTACTACTGTCAGGAGCAGTAACTTCAAGCAAGCAAGCAAGCTAGCAACTATAGTACTACTACTATCATGTTACAGCAAGAAAGCAACTATAGTATTACTATTGTCATGTTACAGCAAGCAAGTAAATATACTACTACTATTGTTGCTTATGCCAAAGCAAGCAAGCAAACAACAAGGAAACAGCAAGCAAGCATCATGAGCAGTAACTGTACTACTATGTTACAACAACCAAGTAACTATACTACTACTATTGTTGCTTATGCCAAAGCAAGCAAACAAGGAAGCACCGAGGAGCAAGCAAGCAATAGTTGCAACATACCCTATTCAGCTGTTCAATATTGTTGTGTTGGAGAGCTCCGGTTTGATTTTTTCTTGCTCCAATTCACCTCTCTTCTTTCTATCCTTTTCCAAAAAAAGAAATGTATGAAATCTCTATTTCAGGATACACTCTAGCTCCAGATATATGAGCACACTCTAGCTACACATGAATTTAGTTAGCATTCCTCTGTAATAGAATACAACAACATGTTCCTTTAAAAAAAGTCTTACAACATGAACTCTAGGCTTGTTCCTTTCAGAAAATGGACCCCCTAAATACCATGACCATGAAGCCCCCTAAATCCCATGGCAATGAAACCCTAACGGCATGAACAATAGACATGGCAAGAAACCCTAACCCGAACCCTAGGCATGGTAAGAAACCCTAACCCGAACCCTAGGCATGGCAAGAAACCCTAACCCAAACCCTAGGCATGGAACAAAACCCTAATGGCATAACCCTTGTCATGGCATGACATATAATAGGAGTATCTGAGGAGAACAACAGATGAACTCGCCTGAAAATATCGGTGGCCGTCGATGGTCACAGCTACCCGCCATGGACGTCGTCGACGCGCGCGTGGCTGTCGTCTTCCCGAGCGCGCACCTGGCCGTTGTCTTCGCGATCGCATACCTGGCCGTCGTCTTCTTGGGTGGGGTTGAATGGGGAATGGAGAAGGAGGGGGAGGGGAATGGAGAAGTGGGGGTCGAATGGATGGGGATCTGAGGTATTTGGGTGGATGGCCATCTCCTCGTGTGGTTTGTCTGAATTGCCCTTCTCCTTTTCTCTTTTGGTGGGCGTTTGTGTCATTGTGTTGTCGAGGCAGGAGTTTCTAGCGGGAAGTTTTTGGTGAAGTGGAGGGAAATTTGGTGAAGCTGGAAAATTTTGGGCATTTGGAAGCTCCTTTCATTTTATGTGCCCTAGTATTAGGAGTACAAAAAAATATTTTTTTTAGAGAAAGTACAAATAGAATGTTGTGAAGTGGCATCTGCTCATTTTTATAAAATATTAGACCACATTTTATGTAAAATTGAACAAACGTTTGCAACTACAATCTTCCTAGGCACTTCTTATGAAGTAGACAAGTTTCCGCCAATTCGGCTGTAGCTCTGCCAAATTTGAACTAGAGGCGTGCTTTGTATATTGCTCTTGAGTTTCCTAAAAATCATTTTTAGAGTTAGGACATGTTATTCAAGTTGTGACAAGATCAAACCGGTTTCATCGAAAGGGAGACTTCCCCCTTAAAAATTAAGTTTCGGTATCTTTATTTTTAGGTGATAGAGCATGTCTGTGATAGGGGTGACACCTGGATACCAGGTTTTGGACATTTCAGAATTCCACCGCAGTTTAATACACATGCGAGGGTCCATTGGAAGGTTTGGAGGTATTCCGATGCTCCAACCTTCTTCTAACGAAACCCTGATTTGTGGGCCCCGGATTGTCTACTCCCTAGATGTTCTTCTCTGACAGGGGTAGCCCGGTGTATTTTCCTCTTGGTTTGTGCTTGGTTGGGTCATAGGATAATTCCAAACCATGTTTCGGCACAAGTTGTGACAAGATCCAACCTGGTTTCACCGAAATGGGGAGTTCCCGACCCCCTAATAATTAAATTTCGAGAACACCTTCGTTTTTAGGTGACAGCGCATGTCTACGAAGGGGTCACACATGGGAACCAGGTTTTGGACATTTCAACATTCCACCACACTTTAATACACATGCTAGGGTCCATTGCAAGGTTTTGGAGGTATTCCAATGCCTCGAAGAGCTTCTTCCTACGAAACCCTGATCCATGGGCCTGGATCGTCCACCCCCTAGACGTTCTTCTAACAGGGGTAGCCCGGTGGACTTTTCTATTTGTTCATACTTGGTTGGGTCATAGGATAATTCCAAACCAAGTTTGGGCACAAGTTGTGAGAAGATCCAATGCAGTTTCACCGAAATAGGGAGTTCCAGGCCCCCTGACAATTACATTCCAGAACACCTTCGTTTTAGGTACTAGTGCATGTCTGCTAAGAGGGTGACGCTTGTGAACCAGGTTTTGGACATTTTCAATATTCCACCACACTTTAATACACATTCTAGGGTCCATTGCAAGGGATTGGATGTATTCCGATGCTCCGAAGCGATTCCTCCTATGAAACCCAGATCTATGGGCCCTGGATCGTCTACACCCCTAGATGTTCTATGAAAGGGGTATCCCGATGGATTTTTATCTTGGTTTGTGCATGGTTGGGTTATAGGATAATTCCAAACCTTGTTTGGGCACAAGTTGTGACATGATCCAACCCGGTTTCCCCGAAACGGGGAGTTCCCGGCCCCCTAACAATTAAGTTTTAGGATCTTTGTTTTTAGGTAATAGCGCATGTCTACGAAGGGGGTGACACTTGGGTACTAGGTTTTTAATATTTCAGCATTCCACCACATTTTAATACACGTGCTAGGTCCATTGCAAGGGTTTGGAGGTATTCCGATGCTCCGAGGCGCTTCTCCTATGAAACCCTGATCTATGGGCCCCAGACCGTCTACCCCCTTGATGTTCTTATGAAAGGGGTAGCCCGGTGAATTTTTCGCTTGGTTGGGTTATAGGATAATTCCAAACCATGTTTGGGCACAATTTGTGACAAGATCCAACCCGGTTTTTAGGTAACAATTAAGTTTCAGGATCTTCGTTTTTTAGGTGATATCGCATGTCTACGAAGGGGGTGACACTTGGGTACTAGGTTTTGGACATTTCAGCATTCCACCACCACACTTTAATACACATGCTAGGGTCCATTGCATGGTTTGGAGGTATGCCGATGCGGTCTGAAGAGCTTCTTCAAAGGAAACCTTTATTTGTGGGCCTCGGATCATCTACCCCCTAGATGTTCTTCTGACAGGGGTAGCCCGGTGGATTTTCCACTTGGTTTATGCTTGGTTGGGTCATAGGATAATTCCAAACCATGTTTGGGCACAAGTTGTGACAAGATCCAACCCGGTTTCATCAAAATGGGGAGTTCCCGGCCCCCTAATTAACAATTAAGTTTCAGGATCTTCGTTTTTTAGGTGATAGCGCATGTCTACGAAGGGGGTGACACTTGGGTACTAGGGTTTGGACATTTTAGCATTCCACCACCACACTTTAATACACATGCTAGGGTCCATTGCAAGGTTTGGAGGTATGCCGATGCGCTCTGAAGAGCTTCTTCTAACGAAACCTTTATTTGTGGGCCTCAGATCATCTACCCCCTAGATGTTCTTCTGACAGGGGTAGCCCGGTGGATTTTCCACTTGGTTTGTGTTTGGTTGGGTCATAGAATAATTCCAAACCATGTTTGGGCACAATTTGTGACAAGATCCAACCCGGTTTCATCGAAATAGGGAGTTCCCAACCCCTAAAAATTAAGTTTCAAGATCTTCGGTTTTAGGTGACATCGTATGTCTGCGAAGGGGTCACCCTTGGGAACCAGGTTTTGGACATTTCAAAATTACACCACACTTTAATACACATGCTAGGGTCCATTGCAAGGATTGGAGGTATTCCGATGCCCCGTAGAGCTTCTTCCTACAAAAACCTGATCCGTCAGCGAGGATCGTCTACCCCCCTAGATGATCCAACCCGTTTTCACCAAAACGGGGAGTTTCTAGCCCCCTAAAAATTAAGTTTTAGGATGTTCGTTTTTAGGCAATAGGGCATGTCTACGAAGGGGGTGACACTTGGGTACTAGGTTTTGGACATTTCAGCATACCAACACACTTTAATACACATTCCAGGCCCATTCCAAGGGTTTGGAGGTATTCCCATGCTCCGAGGTGCTTCTTCCTATGAAACCCTGATCTGTGGGCCCCAGATCGTCTACCCCCTAGATGTTTTTATGAAAGGGGTAGCCCAGTGAATTTTTCTCTTGGATTGTGCTTGCTTGGGTTATAGGATAATTCCAAAACATGTTTAGGCATATGTTGTGACAAGATGCAGCCCGGTTTCACCGAAACGGGGAGTTCCCGTCCACCTAAATAACAATTAAGTTTCAGGATCTTCATTTTTTAGGTGATAGCGAATGTCTACGAAGGGGGTGAGACTTGGGTACTAGGTTTTGGACATTTCAGCATTCCACCACCGCACATTAATACACACGGTAGGGTCCATTGCAAAGGTTTGTAGGTATTCCGATGCTCCGAAGAGCTTCTTCTAATGAAACCCTGATTTGTGGGCCCCGGATCATCTACCCCCTAGATGTTCTTCTGACAGGGGTATCCCGGTGGATTTTCCGCTTGGTATGTGCTTGGTTGGGTCATAGGAATTCTAAACCATTGATGGGCACAAGTTGTAACAAGATCCAACCCGGTTTCACCAAAACAGGGAGTTCCCGGCCAATTATATTCCAGGATCTTCGTTTTTTTGGTGATAGTGCATGCCTACAAAGCGGGTTGCACTTGGGTACCATGTTTTGGACATTTCAGCATTCCACCACACTTTAACATGATAGGGTCCATTGCAAGGCTTTGAAGGTATTCTGATACTCTAAGGCGCTTCTTCCTATGAAACCCTGATCTGTGGGCCTAGAATCGTCCACCCCCTAGATGTTCTTATGAAAGGTGTAGCGCGGTGGATTTTTCTCTTGGTTTGTGCTTGGTTGGGTTATAGGATAATTGCAAACCATGTTTGGGCACAATTTGTTACAAGATCAAACATGGTTTCACTGAAACTAGGAGTTCTCGATCCCCTAATAATAGAATTTCCAGAACACTTAGGTGACATCGCATGTTAGCGAAGGAGTCACACTAGGGAACCAGTTTTTTGACATTTCAGCATTACACCACACTTTAATACACATGCTAGGGTCTAATTAAAGGTTTGGAGGTATTCCGATGCCCCGAAGAGCTTCTTCCTACAAAACCCTGATCTATGGGCCTAGACCGTCTACCCCCCTAGATGTTCTTATGAAAGGGGTAGCCCGGCTGATTTTCTTCTTGGTTTGTGCTTGGTTGGATCATAGGATAATTCCGACCCATGTTTGGGCACACGTTGTGACAAGATCCAACCCGGTTTCACCAAAACAGGGAGTTCCCGGCAAATTAAGTTTTAGGATCTTTGTTTTTAGGTGATAGGGCATGTCTACGAAGGGGGTGACACTTGGGTATTAGGTTTTGGAAATTTCAGCATTCCACCACACTTTAATACACATTCTAGGTCCATTGCAAGGGTTTGGAGGTATTCCGATGCTTTGAGGCGCTTCTTCCTATGAAACCTTGATTTGTGGGCCCAGATCGTCTACCCCCTAGATGTTATTATGGAATGGGTAGCCCGGTGGATTTTTCTCTTCGTTTGTGCTTGGTTGGATATAGGATAATTCCAAACCATGTTTGGGCATATTGTGTGACAAGATGCAGCCCAGTTTCACCGAAACGGGGAGTTCCCGGCCCCCTAATTAACAATTAAGTTTCAGGATCTTCGTTTTTTAGGTGATAGTGCATGTCTACGAAGGTGGTATGACTTGGGTACTAGGTTTTGGATATTTCAGCATTCCACCACCGCACATGAATACACCTGATAGGGTCCATTGCAAAGGTTTGTAGGTATTCCGATGCTCCGAAGAGCTTCTTCTAATGAAACCCTGATTTGTGGGCCCTGGATCGTCTACCCCATAGATGTTCTTCTGACAGGGGCAGCCCGGTGGATTTTCCTCTTGGTTTGTGGTTGGTTGGGTCATAGTATAATTCGAAACCATTGATGGGCACAAGTTGTGACAAGATCCTACCCGGTTTCACCAAAACGGGGAGTTCCCGGCCAATTAAATTCCAAGATCTTCGTTTTTTCGGTGATAGTGCATGCCTACGAAGCGTGTTGCACTTTGGTACCAGGTTTTGGACATTTCAGCATTCCACCACACTTTAATACACATGCTAGGGTCCATTGCAAGGGTTTGAAGGTATTCTGATGCTCCGAAGCGCTTCTTCCTATGAAAGCCTGATCTATGGGCCCAGAATCGTCTACCCCCTAGATGTTCTTATGGAAGGGGTAGCCTGGTAGATTTTTCACTTGTTTTGTGCTTGGTTGGGTTATAGTATAACTGCAAACAATGTTTGGGCACAATTTATGACAAGATCCAACCCGGTTGCACTGAAACTGGGAGTTCTCGACCCCCTAATAATTAAATTTCTAGAACACCTTCGTTTTTAGGTGACATTGCATGTCTGCAAAGGGGTCACACTTGGGAATCAGGTTTTAGACATTTCATCATTCCTCCAGACTTAATACACAATCTAGGGTCCACTACAAGGTTTGGAGGTATTCCAATGTCCCGAAGAGCTTCTTCCTACAAAATCCTGATCCGTGGACCTGGATCGTCTACCACCTAGATGTTCTTATGAAAGGGGTAGCCTGGTGGATTTTCCTCTTGGATTGTGCTTTGTTGGGTCATAGGATAATTCCAAACCGTGTTTGGGAAGAAGTTTTGACAAGATCCAACCCGGTTTCACCAATATGGGGAGTTCCCGACCCCCTAACAATTAAGTTTTATGATATAAGTTTTTAGGTGATAGCGCATGTCTACGGGGGTGACACTTGCGTACCATGTTTTGGACATTTCAGCATGCCACCGCACTTTAATACACATGCTAGGGTCCATTGCAAGGTTTGAAGGTATTCCGATGCATCGAAGAGGTTCTTCCTATAAAACCCTGATATATGGGCCTCGATCGTCTACCCCCCTAGATGTTCTTATGCCTTTCCTGATTGGGCAGTAATAACTAAACAAATAAGCTAGCATGTAATGTTATATGGATGCTGCTATGTTACAGCGGTAACTATTATTGCTTATGCCAAACCAAGAACAACAGAATAAATAATTTAGGATGTCATTAGCAAGAAAGTAACTATAATGTAGGAGACATCTCCAGTTGTTACAGCAAGGAAGCAATCAACTATAGTACTACTACTGTCAGGAGCAGTAACTTCAAGCAAGCAAGCAAGCTAGCAACTATAGTACTACTACTATCATGTTACAGCAAGAAAGCAACTATAGTATTACTATTGTCATGTTACAGCAAGCAAGTAAATATACTACTACTATTGTTGCTTATGCCAAAGCAAGCAAGCAAACAACAAGGAAACAGCAAGCAAGCATCATGAGCAGTAACTGTACTACTATGTTACAACAACCAAGTAACTATACTACTACTATTGTTGCTTATGCCAAAGCAAGCAAACAAGGAAGCACCGAGGAGCAAGCAAGCAATAGTTGCAACATACCCTATTCAGCTGTTCAATATTGTTGTGTTGGAGAGCTCCGGTTTGATTTTTTCTTGCTCCAATTCACCTCTCTTCTTTCTATCCTTTTCCAAAAAAAAGAAATGTATGAAATCTCTATTTCAGGATACACTCTAGCTCCAGATATATGAGCACACTCTAGCTACACATGAATTTAGTTAGCATTCCTCTGTAATAGAATACAACAACATGTTCCTTTAAAAAAAGTCTTACAACATGAACTCTAGGCTTGTTCCTTTCAGAAAATGGACCCCCTAAATACCATGACCATGAAGCCCCCTAAATCCCATGGCAATGAAACCCTAACGGCATGAACAATAGACATGGCAAGAAACCCTAACCCGAACCCTAGGCATGGTAAGAAACCCTAACCCGAACCCTAGGCATGGCAAGAAACCCTAACCCAAACCCTAGGCATGGAACGAAACCCTAATGGCATAACCCTTGTCATGGCATGACATATAATAGGAGTATCTGAGGAGAACAACAGATGAACTCGCCTGAAAATATCGGTGGCCGTCGATGGTCACAGCTACCCGCCATGGATGTCGTCGACGCACGCGTGGCTGTCGTCTTCCCGAGCACGCACCTGGCCGTCGTCTTCGCGATCGCATACCTGGCCGTCGTCTTCTTGGGTGGGGGTGAATGGGGAATGGAGAAGGAGGGGGAGGGGAATGGAGAAGTGGGGGTCGAATGGATGGGGATCTGAGGTATTTGGGTGGATGGCCGTCTCCTCGTGTGGTTTGTCTGAATTGCCCTTCTCCTTTTCTCTTTTGGTGGGCGTTTGTGTCATTGTGTTGCCGAGGCAGGAGTTTCTAGCGGGAAGTTTTTGGTGAAGTGGAGGGAAATTTGGTGAAGCTAGAAAATTTTGGGCATTTGGAAGCTCCTTTCATTTTATGTGCCCTAGTATTAGGAGTACAAAAAAATATATTTTTTAGAGAAAGTACACATAGAATGTTGTGAAGTGGCATCTGCTCATTTTTATAAAATATTAGACCACATTTTATGTAAAATTGAACAAACGTTTGCAACTACAATCTTCCTAGGCACTTCTTATGAAGTAGACAAGTTTCCGCCAATTCGGCTGCAGCTCTGCCAAATTTGACCTAGAGGCGTG
Source organism: Avena sativa (assembly GCA_916181665.1). Taxonomy (NCBI): domain Eukaryota; kingdom Viridiplantae; phylum Streptophyta; class Magnoliopsida; order Poales; family Poaceae; genus Avena; species Avena sativa. The sequence continues at coordinate 256,969,476 of OV702297.1, forward strand.
CTTTGTATATTGCTCTTGAGTTTCCTAAAAATCATTTTTAGAGTTAGGACATGTTATTCAAGTTGTGACAAGATCAAACCGGTTTCATCGAAAGGGAGACTTCCCCCTTAAAAATTAAGGTTCGGTATCTTTATTTTTAGGTGATAGAGCATGTCTGCGATGGGGGTGACACCTGGATACCAGGTTTTGGACATTTCAGAATTCCACCGCAGTTTAATACACATGCGAGGGTCCATTGGAAGGTTTGGAGGTATTCCGATGCTCCAACCTTCTTCTAACGAAACCCTGATTTGTGGGCCCCGGATTGTCTACTCCCTAGATGTTCTTCTCTGACAGGGGTAGCCCGGTGTATTTTCCTCTTGGTTTGTGCTTGGTTGGGTCATAGGATAATTCCAAACCATGTTTCGGTACAAGTTGTGACAAGATCCAACCTGGTTTCACCGAAATGGGGAGTTCCCGACCCCCTAATAATTAAATTTCGAGAACACCTTCGTTTTTAGGTGACAGCGCATGTCTACGAAGGGGTCACACATGGGAACCAGGTTTTGGACATTTCAACATTCCACCACACTTTAATACACATGCTAGGGTCCATTGCAAGGTTTTGGAGGTATTCCAATGCCTCGAAGAGCTTCTTCCTACGAAACCCTGATCCATGGGCCTGGATCGTCCACCCCCTAGACGTTCTTCTAACAGGGGTAGCCCGGTGGACTTTTCTATTTGTTCATACTTGGTTGGGTCATAGGATAATTCCAAACCATGTTTGGGCACAAGTTGTGAGAAGATCCAATGCAGTTTCACCGAAATAGGGAGTTCCCGGCCCCCTGACAATTACATTCCAGAACACCTTCGTTTTAGGTACTAGTGCATGTCTGCTAAGAGGGTGACGCTTGTGAACCAGGTTTTGGACATTTTCAATATTCCACCACACTTTAATACACATTCTAGGGTCCATTGCAAGGGATTGGATGTATTCCGATGCTCCGAAGCGATTCCTCCTATGAAACCCAGATCTATGGGCCCTGGATCGTTTACCCCTAGATGTTCTTATGAAAGGGGTAGAACGGAGGATTTTTCTCTCGATTTGTCCTTGGTTGGGTTATAGGATAATTACAAACCATGTTTGGGCACAAGTTGTGACAATATCCAACTCGGTTTCACCGAAACGGGGAGTTCCCCTCTAACAATTAAATTCCAAAACATCTTCATTTTTAGGTGATAGCGCATGTCTACGGAGAGGGTGACACTTGGGTACCAGGTTTTGGACAATTTAGCATTCCACCACACTCTAATACATATTCTAGGGGTCCATTTCAAGGTTTGGAGGTAATTCGATGCCCCGAAGAGCTTCTTCCTACAAAACCCTGATCCGTGGGCCTAGATCGTCTACCCCCTAGATGTTCTTCTGACAGAGGTAGCCCAGTGGACTTTTCTATTGGTTTGTACTTGGTTGGGTGATATGATAAATCCAAACCATGTTTGGGCACAATTCGTGACAAGAACCAACCCGGTTTCACCAAAACAGGAACTTCCCAACCCCCTAACAGTTAAATTCCAGGATCTTTGTTTTTAGGTCATAGCGCATGTCTAAGAAGGGGTGACACTTGGGTACCAGGTTTTGGACGTTTCAGCATTGCACCACACTTTCATACACATTCCAGGGTCCATTGCAAGGGTTTGGAGGTATTCTGATGATCTAAGGCGCTTCTTCCTATAAAACCCCAATCTGTGGGCCCCAGATCGTCTAGCCCGTAGATGTTCTTATAAAAGGGGTAGCCCAGTGGATTTTTCTCTGGGTTTGTTCTTTGTTGGGTTATAGGATAATTCCAAACCTTGTTTGGACACAAGGTGTGACAAGATCCAACCCGGTTTCACCAAAACAAGGAGTTGCCCGCCCCGTAATAATTAAATCCTAGAACACCTTCATTTTTAGGTGACAACGTATGTCTGAGAAGGGGTCACACTTGGGAACCAGGTTTTGGAAATTTCAACATTCCACCACACTTTAATACACATGCTAGGGTCCATTTCAACGTTTGGAGGCATTCTGATGTCCGGAAAGGTTCTTCCTACAAAACCGATCTATGGGCCTAGATAGTCTACCCCCTAGATGTTCTTATGACAGGGGTACCCTGGTGGATTTTCTTCTTGTTTTGTGCTTGGTTAGATCATAGGATAATTTCAAACCATGTTTGGGCAAGATCCAACCCGGTTTCACCAGGTCGTGCCTTAACCCACGACTAAAGTCCCGCCCTTTAGTCGCGGGTTAAGCCACAACCCGGGACTAGTGTGTTTTTTTGGCCGCTTCGTTTTCACGCGCAGGCACCCTCTAGTCCCGAGTCCAGCCACGGCCCGCGACTAGTTTATTTTTTGTAAATTTTCTTTTTTTAATTCAAATCAAATATAAAACTTTGAAAAATCATATCTCCTATTGTAAAAATCCAAATAAAACAAATAATATGTCTATTATTATCAGAAAAATATAGAGAATCTTAATATAATATCCATACATCTGTTTGCATCATTCATAAATTATTTCATTTGTAAATTTTCTTTTTTTAATTCAAATCAAATATAAAACTTTGGAAAATCATATCTCCTATTGTAAAAACGAAGCACTTTAAAGATATTTCCCATCATTTCTCACCGCTTCCTGCCAAGTTTTCCTGCCCTTTCCTTTTCACCAGAGCTTTTAGTCCCGGTTGTAGTCACTAACCGGGACTAAAGATATTTCCCGCCATTTCCCACTGCTTCCCACCAAGTTTTCCCGCCCTTTACCTCTATATCTAGGGCGATCGCGCCATGGCTATCCACACATCCACACCTTCCTCTCTCACAACAATGGAGAGCGCCTACTGGGCCATTCCGACCCTCGAGGAGACCGAGGCATTGTGCGCCTCCAGCTACCCTTGTCCACCGGGCTATGGGCCACCCGTCGGCTGGATTCTAAGCACTGGAGGGGTTCCTGTCCGTCCTGTCGCTCAAGGTTCCACATGTCAGGCGGCCATCATGAATCACTTGTACCACGATCTCACGCCGGAGCAACGGATGGATCACTAGTGGGATCCCGACAACTACAACACCTGGAATGCCTTCTTCACTAACCGGCGGGAGTGGGAGCTCACCAGGTACGAGGGTGATAGCCCGCCCCCGGTGAACCACAATGAATCCGGCCGCCGTCTGTGGTGGGCGAACCATACTATCATCAGCGTGATGTGCTACATCGCCGGGGGAGACCATCCTCGCCTGCGGTGCCCACAAGTCCACCCGCCACAGAGCCACAAGAAGGCCCCTCCCCCGCCCGGTGATAACGGCATCGTCTTCTAGGAGACCCCTCTCCTGCCCGCTGTGAATCCAAGGCCGGAGTGGCAGGTGCCCCCGGTATATTCCATGGCTGGGCAGAGGATCCCCGGAGTGGCAGGTGACGATGACGAAGAAGACCCTGAAGCTGCATACTATAGGACTAGGCATGATTATGACTAAAGGGGATGGCTTTAGTCCTGTTTTTTAATATTAATAAATGTCTTGAGTGCTACCTAATCTCGGGACTAAATATGAAGATGTTGTATTCTTGTGAGTTCGCTCAGGTGATCAAATGATGTTTTTTCTACCTGCCTACAGCAATCAAAATGCTGTAGTATTAAAACTAATAAATGTATTGAAACTAATACATCTTTCTCAATCAAACAGGAAGACGACTCCCAGTGCCTAAGCCGCGGGAGGTGAAAACCCAAAGAGACAGAACCATCACACGAGCATAGCTCGGGTGAGATCCCTAAAGAATCTGCCAGGTATCATCGACCCTGGTGTCCAACGCAGCCATATAGTGACGTACATGCTTGTCCTCCTCCCTGACACGACGCCGTACCACCTCCTTGGTGGCCGGCTCCCTCTGCACCCTTCCTGGACCAGGCGATGTTTCTTTTTCCTGGAAGAACTATGTGGCGCTTTGGCTCATCGTCTGTTGTATTCTTTTGCTTATTTTTTCTTTTTCTAGGTTTGGTAGACATGTCCTTCACATAGAAAACCTGAGCCACATCATTCGCTAGGACGAATGGTTCGTCTAAGTACCCAAGTTTGTTGAGATCCAACGATGTCATTCTGTACTTCTTGTCTACTTCAACCCCTCCTCCTGTCAGCTTGACCCATTTGCACCGAAACAAGGGGACCTTAAAAGTAGGTCCATAGTCAATATGTGGTCTTTGACCCATTGTTGTATGTTGCATCAAAGCGGACAACCCTACTTTGGTTGGTGCTCTTTTTATCTTGGGCGATCGTGTAAAATGTATACCCATTTATCTCGTACCCTTGGAAAGTCGATATAGTCGAAGATGGTGACCTGGACAACAAGTATAGCTGATCTCCAAGAGTGTTGTTTTTGATGAGATGTTGCAACCAACCGCAAAACTCTTCATGTGTTCATCTCTAATCCAAGAGTCATGCTTTCCAGGGTTGTTGGAGCGTAACTTGTGTTCCTCGATATACGGGGCTGCCAAGATAGAATTCTGTAGAACTGTGTAATGTGCTTTGGTGTAAGAATGTTCGTCCCTACATATTATTGATTTCCTTCCTAGAGTACCCTTTCCACTCATTCTCCCCTCATACCACAATTGAGGAAGAGCAATCGGCCTAAGGTAAGGAACGAAGTCAACACAAAACTCAATGGCCTCCTCTGTTCCATAGCCCTTGGAGATGCTTCCTTCTGGCCTAGCACGGTTACAAACATATTTCTTTAAGATTCCCATGAACCTCTCAAAGGGAAACATATTGTGTAGAAATACAGGACCAAGAATGGAAATCTCTTCGACTACGTGAACCAGTAGGTGCGTCATAATATTGAAGAAGGATGGTGGGAACCCCAACTTGAAACTGACAAGACATTGGACCACATCATTCTGTAACTGTTGTAGATCTTCAGGATTGATTATCTTCCGAGAGATTACATTGAGGAATGAACATAGCTTCACAATGGGTACCCGAACATTATCCAGTAGAAGCCCCCTCAATGCAATCGGAAGCATTTTCTCATAATCACGTGGCAGTCATGAGACTTTAGGTTTTGGAACTTTTTTTCTGCCATATTTATTATTCCCTTTATATTCGACGAGAAGCCAGACGGGACTTTAATACTGCTCAGGCATTCAAAATATTTTTTTTATCTTGTTCGGCAAGAGCGTAGCTGGCATGACCTTGAAACCATTCTGGATGCAGGCCATATGGGTCTTTCATATGTTGATGGTCCTTTCGTGCTTCCGGTATATCTTTTGTCTTCCCATACACACCCAAGAATCCTAGCAGGTTCACGCAAAGATTCTTCATCACATGCATCACATCGATTGCCAAAATATAGATTTCTTATTCCACATGGGTGCGTGTCCGTCAGCCTCCTTCAGAATAGATTTTCCGCCAGGACCCTTTCCAAAGGATACTATTTGATCCAAATCTTTGACCATATCAAATATATCAGCACCAGAACGCTCCTTAGGCTTCGTCTGGTGACATGCCAGACCGTTGAAATGCTTGCCTTTCTTTCTTAATGGATGCTTGGCCAAAAGAAAACAACGATGCCCATTGTACACATTCTTCTTACAATGTTCCAAATATATACTTTCAGTCTCAACTAAACAGTGCGTGCATGCATTGTATCCCTTGTTTGACTGTCCTGAAAGGCTACTAAGAGCAGGCGAATCATTGATTGTTATGAAAAGCAACGCTCGGAGGTCAAATTCTTCCTGCTTTTGCTCATCCCACACGCGTATGCTGGGTTCATGCCACAACTGTAAAAGTTCTTCAACTAATGGCTTTAGGTACACATCAATGTTGTTGCCAGGTTGCTTCGACCTTGGATCAACACTAGCATCATAATGAACTTCCAATTCATGCAAAACCAAGGAGGAAGGTTATAGATGCATAGAGTCACATGCCAATTTCTGTTACTGGAGCTCTGCTCCCCAAAAGGATTCATGCCTTCTATACTTAGACCAAACCTTAAACTCCTTGCGTCATCTACAAAGTCCAGGTACTTTCTATTGATTTTTCTCCATTGTGACCCATCAGTGGGGTGTCTCAATATCCCGTCTAACTTACGTTCCTCTTTATGCCATAGCAACAACTTGGGGTGCTCTTTGTTTCTGAATAAGCGTTTCAACCGTGGTATTATAGGAGCATACCACATCACCTTGGCAGGAACCCTCTTCCGGGGGGGCTCACACTCAATGTTACCAGGTCATCTCGTCTGATCTTATACCGAAGTGCAGTGCATACCGGGCATGCATCCAAATTCTCGTACTCCTCACCACGTTAGAGGATGCAGTCATTAGGGCATTCATGTATCTTCTGAACCTCTAAACCTAGAGGGCAGACAACCTTCTTTGCTTCGTACGTACTGGCGGGCAATAGTTATCTTTTGGAAGCATATTCTTCATTATTTTTAGCAAATTTTCAAATGAGGAGTCAGGTATAGCACACTCAACCTTCCATCGCAGTAATTCCAGTGTGCTGTCCAGCTTTTTCAGACCATTTTCGCAATTTGGGTACAACAACTTTTTGTGATCCTCTAACATGCGATTGAACTTCTCCCTCTCCTTTTCATTTTCACAGTCTCTTCGTGCATCGGCAATGGTCCGACCAAGATCATCAGCGGGTTCATCATGTGTCTCTTCTTCATCCTCCCCTTCAGCATCCCCCATGGAAGTATCTCTGTACTCTGGGAAACCATGATAGTTGCCATCCTCCTCCTCTTCTTCATTGTCTTCCATTATAACCCCTCTCTCTCCATGCTTGGTCCAAAAATTATAACTGGGCATGAATCCGGACTTCAACAGGTGGCTGTGAAGGGTTTTTTAGTCAGAGTAATCCTTTTGATTCCTACATCCACTACATGGACAAAATACAAAACCATTGCGCTTGTTTGCATCAGCAACATAGATGAATTCATGCACACCATTAATGAACTCGCCAGGGCGTCGGTCAGTATCATACATCCATTCCCGGACCATCTACATTATGGTAAAAGTATATGAAAACCCATTACACAGCATGATAAAATTATTACAAGTTATATTGAGAGCTTCTAGAGAATTAATTTTGAATTTTGAAAAATTTACATGCACCAATTTGTGAATTGGAGAAAACAATTAACATGATAAAAGTGGAGTTTTTTATTATTGTTCTATCAGTGAAAACCTCATTCCATTCTAAGCTCTGAAACTCTACAATTACACATTTCAATTTTCAGTAACTATGTGCCTAATCAAAATTTGTTACACATATCAAAATCCTTCTACTTCTACAGCATGCATGCATTGATCCATATCTCTATACTTTTAGAGCATTATAGAGATAAAGTAGCAATAAGAGATGAAAGAATGAAGTTCGATCCTTTTAAAACTTTGGATTTAGGGGTTGCAAACTAAATCTTGAGAAGAAAAATGGCATGAACTCGGCTTGATTCTTTGAGTAAAATGGCCACCATATGGTTAGGGCAGGTGGACCGGAAGCTGTATACATACTGATGGACAATTATTCCCGGGCCGTGGTACGACCCGGGACTAATAGTCCCCAAAAAGAGCAGCTGGCCCGCTCCAGGTTATTAGTCCCGGGCCGTATTATGGACCGGGACTAGAGCTCTGGTCTGGCCCGGGACTAGTGTCTACGGGCATTTCTAGTCGTTGGAGGCATCATCGTCCGGGACTAGTGCTAGAACTAGTCGCGGTTCATGACAGGCCGAGACTACTGGCTTTGTTCAGATCGAACCGAAGATATGTTTTCCACTAGTGGGTAGCCCGGTGAATTTTTCTATTGGTTTGTGCTTGGTTGCGTTAAAGGATAATTCCAAACCATGTTTGGGCACAAGTTGTGACAAGATCCAACCCGGTTTCACCAAAACGGGGAGTTCTTGGGTACCATGTTTTGGACATTTCAGCATTCGACCACACTTTAATACACATGCTAGGGTCTACTGCCAGGGTTTGGAGGTATTCCGATGCCCTGAGGCGCTTCTTCCTATGAAACCCTGATCTATGGGCCCTAGATCGTCTACCCCTAGATGTTCTTATGAAAGGGGTAGACCGATGGATTTTTCTCTTGGTTTGTTCTTCGCTGGGTTATAGGATAATTCCAACCATGTTTGGTAATAAGTTGTGACAGGATCCAACCCGGTTTCACCAAAATGGGGAGTTCCCGCCCCCTAACAATTAAATTCCAGAACACCTTTGTTTTAAGGTGACATCGCATGTCCGAGAAGGGGTCACACTTGGGAACTAGGTTTTGTACATTTCAACATTCCACCATAAGTTTAATACATATTCTAGGGTCCATTGCAAGGTTTGGAGGTATTCCGATGTCCCGAAGAGCTTCTTCCTATAAAACCCTGATCCGTGGGCCTGGATCATCTACCCCTAGATGTTCTTATGAAAGGGGTAGACCGGTGGATTTTTCTCAAGGTTTAGGGTTTAGGATAATTCCAAACCATGTTTGGGCACAAGTTATGACAAGATCCAACCCGGTATCACCAAAACGGGGAGTTCTTGGCCCCCTAATAATTAAATTTCTAGAACACCTTCGTTTTAGGTGACATCGCATGTTTGTTCTTGGTTGGGTTATAGGATCATTGCAAACCATGTTTAGGCACAATTTGTGACAAGATCCAACCCAGTTTCACCAAAACGGGGAGTTCCCGGCTCCCTAAAAATTAAATTCCAGAACACATTCGTTTTTAGATGACTTCGCATGTCTAAGAAGCGGTCACACTTGGGAACTAGGTTTGGGATATTTCAACATTCCACCACACTTTTATACACATTCTAGGGTCCATTGCAAGGTTTGGAGGTATTTTGATGTCCCGAAGAGCTTCTTCCTACAAAACCGGGGTAGCCCTATGGATTTTTCTCTTCGTTTGTTCTTGGTTGGGTTATAGGATAATTTCAAACCATGTTTGGGCATAATTTTTGACAAGATCCAACCCAGTTTCACCGACCCGCGGTGTTCCCGGCTCCCTAATAATTAAATTCCAGAACACCTTCGTTTTTAGGTGACTTCGCATGTCTGAGAAGGGGTCACACTTGGGAACCAGGTTTTGGACATTTCAATATTCCACCACACTTTAATACACATTCTAGGGTCTATTGCAAGGTTTAGAGGTATTCCGATGTCCGAAGATCTTCTTTCTACAACGATCCGTGGGCCTGGATCGTCTACCCCCCAAGATGTTCTTATGAAAGGGGTAGCCCGGTGGATTTTCCTCTTGGTTTGTTCTTGGTTGGGTCATAGGATAATTCCAAATCATGTTTGGGCAGAAGTTATGACAAGATCCAACCCGGTTTCACCGAAACGGGGAGTCCCCGGCCCCTATCATTTAAGTTTCAGGATCTTCAGTTTTAGGTGACATCACATGTCTGCGAAGGGGTCACACTTGGGAACCAGGTTTTGGACATTTCAAAATTCCAACACACTTTAATACACATACTAGGGTCCATTTCAAGATTGTAGGTACTCCGATGCTCCAAGGTGCTTCTTACTATGAAACTTTGATCTATGGGCCCAGAATCGTCTACCACCTAGATGTTCTTATGAAAGGGGTAGCCCGGTGTATTTTTCTCTAGGTTTGTGATTGGTTTGGTTATATGATAATTGCAAACCATGTTTGGGCACAATTTGTGACAAGATCCAACCCGATTTCACCGAAACTGGGAGTTCTCGGCCCCTAATAATTAAATTTCCAGAACACATTCATTTTTTGGTGACATTGCATGTCCCGAAGAGCTTCTCCCTACAAAACCGATCTATGGGTATGTATCGTCTTCCCCCTAGATTTTCTTATGCAAGGGGTAGACTGGTGGACTTTCCTCTTGGTTTGTGCTTGGTTGGGTCATAGGATAATTCCAAACTATGTTTCGGCACAAGTTGTGACAAGATCCAACCCGGTTTCACCGAAACGGGAAGTTCCCGGCCAATTAAATTCTAGGATAGTGCATGCCTACGAAGCGGGTTACACTGGGGTACCATGTTTTGGACATTTTAGCATTCCACCACACTTTAATACACATGCTAGGGTCCATTTCAAGGGTTTGGAGGTATTCCGATGCTCCGAGGCGCATCTTCCTATGAAACCCTGATCTGTGGGCCCAGAATCGTCTACTCCTAAATGTACTTATGAAAGGGGTAGCCTGGTGGCTTTTCTCTTGGTTTGTTCTTGGTTGGGTCATAGGATAATTCCAAACCATGTTTGGGCACAATTTGTGACAAGATCCAACCCAGTTTCACAGAAATGGGGAGTTCCCGGCCCCCTAATAATTAAATTCTAGAACACCTTCGTTTTTAGGTGACTTCACATTTCTAAAAAGAGGTCACACATGGGAACCAGGTTTTGGAAATTTCAACATTCCACCACACTTTAATACACATTCAAGGTCCATTGCAAGGTTTGGATGTGTTCCGATGTCCAGAAGAGCTTCTTCCTACAAAACCGATCTGTGGGCTTGGATCATCTACCCCCCTAGATGTTCTTATGAAAGGGGTAACCAGTGGATTTTCCTCTTGGTTTGTGCTTGTTTGGATCATAGGATAATTCCATACCATGTTTGGGAACAAGTTGTGACAAGATCCAACCCGGTTTCACCAAACTGGGAGTTCCCGTCCCCCTATCAATTAAATTTCCCGAACAACTTCGGTTTTAGGTGACATCACATGTCTGTGAAGGGGTCACACTTGGGAACCAGATATTTGAAAATTTAGCATTCCACCACACTTTAATACACATTCTAGGGTCCATTGCAAGGTTTGGAGGTATTCCGATGCCCCGAAGAGCTTCTTCCTACAAAACCCTGATCCATGGGCCTGGATCGTCTACCCTCCTAGATGTTCTTATGAATGGGGTAGCCCGATGGATTTTTATCTTGGTTTGTGATTGGTTGGGTTATAGGATAATTCCAAACAATTTTTGGGCACAAGTTTTTACATGATCCAACCCGATTTCACCGAAACGGGGAGTTCCCGGCCCCTAACATTTAAGTTTCAGGATCTTCAGTTTTAGGTGACATCACATGTCTGCGAAGGGGTCACACATGGGAACCAGGTTTTGGACATTTCAAAATTCCAACACACTTTAATACACATACTAGGGTCCATTTCAAGATTGTAGGTACTCCGATGCTCCAAGGTGCTTCTTACTATGAAACTTTGATCTGTGGGCCCAGAATCGTCTACCACCTAGATGTTCTTATGGGAGGGGTAGCCCGGTGTATTTTTCTCTATTGCTTGGTTTGGTTATAGGATAATTGCAAACCATGTTTGGGCACAATTTGTGACCAGATCCAACCCGATTTCACCGAAACTGGGAGTTCTCGGCCCCTAATAATTAAATTTCCAGAACACATTCGTTTTTAGGTGACATCGCATGTCCCGAAGAGCTTCTCCCTACAAAACCGATCTATGGGCATGTATCGTCTTACCCCCAAGATTTTCTTATGCAAGGGGTGGACTGGTGGACTTTCCTCTTGGTTTGTGCTTGGTTGGGTCATAGGATAATTCCAAACCATGTTTCGGCACAAGTTGTGACAAGATCCAATCCGGTTTCACCGAAACGGGGAGTTCCCGGCCAATTAAATTCCAGGATAGTGCATGCCTAGGAAGCGGGTTACACTTGGGTACCATGTTTTGGACATTTTAGCATTCCACCACACTTTAATACACATGCTAGGGTCCATTTCATGGGTTTGGAGGTATTCCGATGCTCCGAGGCGCGTCTTCCTATGAAACCCTGATCTGTGGGCCTAGAATCGTATACTCCTAAATGTACTTATGAAAGGGGTAGACTGGTGGCTTTTCTCTTGGTTTGTTCTTGGTTGGGTTATAGGATAATTGCAAACCATGTTTGGGCACAATTTGTGACAAGATCCAACCCAGTTTCACAGAAATGGGGAGTTCCCGGCCCCCTAATAATTAAATTCTAGAACACCTTAGTTTTTAGGTGACTTCACATTTCTAAAAAGAGGTCACACTTGGGAACCAGGTTTTGGACATTTCAACATTCCACCACACTTTAATACACATTCTAGGGTCCATTGCAAGGTTTGGATGTATTCTGATGTCCAGAAGAGCTTCTTCCTACAAAACCGATCTGTGGGCCTGGATCGTCTACCCCCCTAGATGTTCTTATGAAAGGGGTAGCCCAGTGGATTTTCCTCTTGGTTTGTGCTTGGTTGGATCATAGGATAATTCCATACCATGTTTGGGCACAAGTTGTGGCAAGATCCAACCTGGTTTCACCAAACTGGGAGTTCCCGTCCCCCTATCAATTAAATTTCCTAAACAACTTCGTTTTAAGGTGACATCACATGTCTGTGAAGGGGTCACACTTGGGAACCAGATATTTGAAAATTTAGCATTCCACCACACTTTAATACACATGCTAGGGTCCATTGCAAGGTTTGGAGGTATTCCGATGCCCCGAAGAGCTTCTTCCAACAAAACCCTGATCCATGGGCCTCGATCGTCTACCCTCCTAGATGTTCTTATGATTGGGGTAGCCCGATGGATTTTTATCTTGGTTTGTGATTGGTTGGGTTATAGGATAATTCCAAACAATTTTTGGGCACAAGTTTTTACATGATCCAACCCGATTTCACCGAAACGGGGAGTTCCCGGCCCCTAACATTTAAGTTTCAGGATCTTCAGTTTTAGGTGACATCACATGTCTGCGAAGGGGTCACACTTGGGAACCAGGTTTTGGACATTTCAAAATTCCAACACACTTTAATACACATACTAGGGTCAATTTCAAGATTGTAGGTACTCCGATGCTCCAAGGTGCTTCTTACTATGAAACTTTGATCTATGGGCGCAGAATCGTCTACCACCTAGATGTTCTTATGGGAGGGGTAGCCCGGTGTATTTTTCTCTAGGTTTGTGCTTGGTTTGGTTATAGGATAATTGCAAACCATGTTTGGGCACAATTTGTGACAAGATCCAACCCGATTTCACCGAAACTGGGAGTTCTCGGCCCCTAATAATTAAATTTCCAGAACACATTCGTTTTTAGGTGACATCGCATGTCCCGAAGAGCTTCTCCCTACAAAACCAATCTATGGGCATGTATCGTCTTACCCCCAAGATTTTCTTATGCAAGGGGTAGACTGGTGGACTTTCCTCTTGGTTTGTGCTTGGTTGGGTCATAGGATAATTCCAAACCATGTTTCGGCACAATTTGTGACAAGATCCAATCCGGTTTCACCAAAACGGGGAGTTCCCGGCCAATTAAATTCCAGGATAGTGCATGCCTACGAAGCAGGTTACACTTGGGTACCATGTTTTGGACATTTTAGCATTCCACCACACTTTAATACACATGCTAGGGTCCATTTCAAGGGTTTGGAGGTATTCCGATGCTCCGAGGCGCATCTTCCTATGAAACCCTGATCTGTGGGCCCAGAAACGTCTACTCCTAAATGTACTTATGAAAGGGGTAGACTGGTGGCTTTTCTCTTGGTTTGTTCTTGGTTGGGTTATAGGATAATTGCAAACCATGTTTGGGCACAATTTGTGACAAGATCCAACCCAGTTTCGCAGAAATGGGGAGTTCCCGGGCCCCTAATAATTAAATTCTAGAACACCTTCGTTTTTAGGTGACTTCACATTTCTAAAAAGAGGTCACACTTGGGAACCAGGTTTTGGACATTTCAACATTCCACCACACTTTAATACACATTCTATGGTCCATTGCAAGGTTTGGATGTATTCCGATGTCCAGAAGAGCTTCTTCCTACAAAACCGATCTGTGGGCCTGGATCGTCTACCCCCCTAGATGTTCTTATGAAAGGGGTAGCCCAGTGGATTTTCCTCTTGGTTTGTGCTTGTTTGGGTCATAGGATAATTCCATACCATGTTTGGGCACAAGTTGTGACAAGATCCAACCCGGTTTCACCAAACTGGGAGTTCCCGTCCCGTATCAATTAAATTTCCCGAACAACTTCGTTTTTAGGTGACATCACATGTCTGTGAAGGGGTCACACTTGGGAACCAGATATTTGAAAATTTAGCATTCCACCACACTTTAATACACATGCTAGGGTCCATTGCAAGGTTTGGAGGTATTCCGATGCCCCGAAGAGCTTCTTCCTACAAAACCCTGATCCCTAGGCCTGGATCGTCTACCCTCCTAGATGTTCTTATGAATGGGGTAGCCCGATGGATTTTTATCTTGGTTTGTGATTGGTTGGGTTATAGGATAATTCCAAACAATTTTTGGGCACAAGTTTTTACATGATCCAACCCGATTTCGCCGAAACGGGGAGTTCCCGACCCGTTAACAATTAAGTGTTAGAATCTTCGTTTTTAGGTAATAGCGCATGTCTACAAAGGGGATGACACTTGGGTACTAGGTTTTGGACATTTCAGCATTCCACCTTACTTTAATACACATGCTAGGGTCCACTTCAAGGGTTTGGAGGTATTCTGATGCTCCGAGGCGCTTCTTCCTATGAAACCCTGATATGTGGGCCCCAGATCATCTACCCCCTAGATGTTCTTATGAAATGGGTAGCCCGGTGGATTTTTATCTTGGTTTGTGGTTGGTTGGGTTATAGGAAAATTCCAACCGTGTTTGGGCATAAGTTGTGACTTGTCCAACCCTGTTTCACCGAAATTGGGAGCCCCCCATAACAATTAAATTCTAGAACACCTTCGTTTTTAGGTCACATCGCATGTCCGAGGAGGGATCACACTTGGGAACCAGGATTTGGACATTTCAACATTCCATCACAGTTTAATACACATGCTAGTGTCCATTGCAAGGTTTGGAGGTATTCCGATGTCCCGAAGAGCTTCTTCATACAAAACCCTGATCCGTGGGCCTAGATCATCAACCCCCCTAGATGTTCTTATGAAAGGGGTAGCCCGGTGGATTTTTTCTCTTGGTTTGTGCTTGGTTGCGTTATAGGATAATTCCAAACCATGTTTGGGCACCATTTGTGACAAGATCTAACCCGGTTTCACCGAAACAAGGAGTTCTTGGCCCCCCAATAATAATTAAGTTTCAGGATCTTCGTTTTTTAGGTGATAGCGCATGTCTACAAAGGGGGTGAAGCTTGGGTACCAGTTTTTGGACATTTGAGCATTCCACCACCGCACTTTAATACACATTCTAGGGTCCATTGCAACGGTTTGTAGGTATTCTGATGCTCCGAAGAGCTTCTTCTAGCGAAACCCTGATTTGTGGGCCCCGGATAGTCTACCCCCTAGATGTTCTTCTGACAGGGGTAGGCCGGTGGATTTTCCTTTTGGTTTGTGATTGGTTGGGTCATAGGATAATTCCAAACTATGTTTGGCTACAAGTTGTGACAAGATCCAACCCGGTTTCACCAAAACGGGAGGTTCCCGACCAATTAAATTCCAGGATCTTCTTCTTTTCCTATGATAGTGCAAGCCTACGAAGCGGGTTACACTTGGGTACCATGTTTTGGACATTTTAGCATTCCACCACACTTTACACTACTAAGAAAAGGGCTGTTCGTGGCGCACCTAAAAATCCCATCCGTGGCGCACTAGTGGTGCGCCACTAAGCGTACGCTGCGGCTAAAAAGTGCCCGTAGCGCAGTATCCTGGTGCGCTACGGTTATATGGGGATAGGCATAGCGCTCTATCAGGTGCGCCATGGGTAGGGGTATAGGTGCGCCACGGATATTTTTTCGAAAAACAAAAAAATGCAAAAAACACCCTCGTTTTGAATTGCAAAAGCAATCGGGTCCGCATCACCGCCGTCATGTCGCCTCGCTGGAGCATGGTGGCCGTGGCCACGACGTACCACCACAGTGAGGTGCGGGAAGCCGTGGACGTGCTAATCCTCGCCAGCATCAAGGAAGAGAGGGAGAAGGAGGTGTGGGTGGAGAAGGGAGGAGGTCGCCGCAAGGAGAAGGAGGTCATCGGTGCTCATCGTCGCTCGTCGTGACTATAAGGAGGGGGAGTCCGCAAGGAGAAAGAGATCGTCGTCGCTCGTCGTGACTGCAAGGAGGAGGAAAAGGTCGTCGTCGCCATCATCACTGCAAGGAGAGGAGGATGCTGGAGCAAGGAGGAGGAGAAGGCCACCGTCACCGTCGTCAGTGCAAGGGAAGGAGGAGAAGGAAAAGGAGGAGGAGGAGAAGAGAGAAGGAAAAGGAGGAGGAGAAGAGAGAAGGAAAAGGAGGGAGGAGAATGAAAAGGAGAAGAGGAAGGGAAGAATAGAGGGGTAGGTGGGCGGGGTGTGGATTCAAATTTTGAATCCCGCCCAACTTACTCGTAGCACACTAGGTGGTGGTGCGCGACGGGTAAGTTGCCCTCTATTTGTATTTGTAGGAAAAAACGGTCTTTTGACCGTAACTTTTTACTCTTTTCGAATTATAATTCTAAATAATCGCTAAACGACCGGACGTTGTTGTGAGCGGATGCGAAATCTCGTTCTTGTCATTTTGGTATATTATACGATTTTTTCGACATCATATGCAAAAGTTACGGCCATTTTACCGTGGCATGACTTTTTTTGCAGAAAAAGTGGAAACTAATTTTCCTAGAAACTATACCACATTACCTACCTACATATGAAATGATTTATTTTCTGAAGTGTTTATCATTTTCTTTTATTTTTTGGAAAGCCTAAAAAGGCGATCCGAGGGGGGTGGGCTGGAGTTGGTGCAGGCCACTTAGCCGTAGGGCACTAGGACAGAGTGCCCTACGGCTAACTTGACCCAGCTGCTCCAGCACACATGTCCGTAGATCACTAGGTCAGAGTGCCCTATGGCTAAGTTTCACATCCATAGCGCACCTTTACCAAGTGTGCTACGGTGATGTGGCCACCTGTGCCCTGGCCCACACATAGGCGTGGTGCACCACCCCCATGTGCGCCACGCTTACGGCAGTTAGCCATAGGGCACCTATGGGCAGTGCCCCACACCTATTTTACCCGTGGGGCACCACTAGCACGTGCGCCACGGATGTGTGGATTACCTATAGCCGTTTTCCTAGTAGTGTTAATACACATGCTAGGGTCCATTGCATGGGTTTGGAGGTATTCCGATGCTCCGAGGTGCTTCTTCCGATGAAACCCAGATCTTTGGGCCTAGAATAGTCTACCACCTAGATGTTCTTATGAAAGGGGTAGCCCGGTGTATTTTTCTCTTGGTTTGTGCTTGGTTGGGTTATAGGATAATTGCAAACCATGTTTGGTCACAATTTGTGACAAGATCTAACCAGGTTTCACCGAAACTGGGAGTTCTTGGCCCCTAGTAATTAAATTTCTAGAACACCTTCGTTTTTAGGTGACATCGCATGTCCCGAAGAGCTTCTTACTACAAAACCAATCTGTGGGCCTGGATCGTCTTCCCACCTAGATGTTCTTATGAAAGGGGTAGCCCGGTGGACTTTCCTCGTGGTTTGTGCTTGGTTGGGTCATAGGATAATTCCAAACCATGTTTGGGCACAAGTTGTGACAAGATCCAACCCGGTTTCACCGAAACGGGGTGTTCCCAGCCAATTAAATTCCAGGATAGTGCATGCCTACGAAGAGGGTTACACTTGGGGTACTATGTTTTGGACATTTCAGCATTCCACCACACTTTAATACACATACTAGGGTCCATTTCAGGAGTTTGGAGGTATTCCGATGCTCCGAGGCGCATCTTCCTATGAAACCCTGATCTGTGGGCCCAGAATCGTCCACTCCTAGATGTTCTTATGAAAGGGGTAGCCTGGTGGATTTTTCTCTTAGTTTGTTCTTGGTTGGGTTATAGGATAATTGCAAACCATGTTTGGGCACAATTTGTGACAAGATCCAACCCAGTTTCACAGAAATGGGGAGTTCCCGGGCCCCTAATAATTAAATTCCAGAACACCTTCGTTTTTAGGTGACTTCACATTTCTAAGAAGAGGTCACAGTTGGGAACTAGGTTTTTGACATTCCAAAATTCCACCACACTTTAATACACATTCTAGGGTCCATTGCAAGGTTTGGAGGTATTCCGATGTCCCGAAGAGCTTGTTCCTACAAAACCGATCTGTGGGCCTGGATCGTCTACCCCCCTAGATGTTCTTATGAAAGGGGTAGCCCGGTAGATTTTCCTCTTTGTTTCTGCTTGGTTGGGTCATAGGATAATTCCAAACCATGGTTGGGCACAAGTTGTGACAAGATCCACCCCGGTTTCACCAAAACAGGGATTTCCCGGCCCCCTATCAATTAAGTTTCAGGATCTTAGGTTTTAGGTGACATCGCATGTCTGCGAAGGGGTCACACATGGGAACCAGGTTTTGGACATTTCAAAATTCCACCACACTTTAATACACATGCTAGGGTCCATTGCAAGGTTTGGAGGTACGCCGAAGCCCCGAAGAGCTTCTTCCTACAAAGCCGTGATCCGTGGGCCTGGATCGTCTACCCTCCTAGATGTTCTTCTGAAAGGGGTAGCCGGATGGATTTTTTCTCTTGGTTTGTGCTTGGTTGGGTTATAGGATAATTTCGAACCAAGTTTGGGCACAAGTTTTTCCATTATCCAACCCTATTTCACCGAAACGTGGATTTTCCTTTTGGTTTGTTCTTGGTTGGGTCATAGGATAGTTCCAAACCATGTTTGGGCACAAGTTGTGACAAGATCCAACCCGGTTTCACCAAAACGGGGAGTTCCCGGCCAATTAAATTCCAGGATCTTCTTCTTTTCCTGTGATAGTGCAGGCCTACGAAGCGGGTTACACTTGGGTACCATGTTTTGGACATTTTAGCATTCCACCACACTTTACACTACTAGGAAAAGGGTTGTTTGTGGCGCACCTAAAAAGCCCATCCGTGGCGCACTAGTGGTGCGCCACTAAGCGTACCCTGCGGCTAAAAAGTGCTCGTAGCGCACTATCCCGGTGCGCTACGGTTATACGGGCATAGGCGTAGCGCACTATTAGATGCTCCACGGGTAGGGGTACAGGTGCGCCACGGATGTTTTTTTCGAAAAACAAAAAAAATGCAAAAAACACCCTCGTTTTGAATTGCAAAAGAAATCGGGTCCGCATCACTGCCATCATGTCGCGTCGCTGGAGCATGGTGGCCGTGGCCACGACCTACCAGCGCAGGGAGGTGCGGGAGGCCGTGGACGTGCTAATCCTCGTCGGCATCGAGGAAGAGAGGGAGAAGGAGGTGTGGCTGGAGAAGGGAGGAGGTCGCCGCAAGGAGAAGGAGTTCATCGGCGCTCTTCATCGCTCGTCGTGACTGTAAGGAGGAGGAGGCCGCAAGGAGAAGGAGGTTTTGTCGCTCGTCGTGACTTCAAGGAGGAGGAGAAGGTCGCCGTCGCCATCGTCACTGCATGGAGGGGAGGATGCTGGAGCAAGGAGGAGGATAAGGCCACCGTCGCCGTCGTTAGTGCAAGGGAAGGAGGAGAAGGAAAAGGAGGAGGAGGAGGAGGAGAAGATAGAAGGAAAGGAGGAGGAGAAGAGAGAAGGAAAAGGAGGAGGGAGGAGAATGAAAAGGAGAACAAGAAGGGAAGAGAAGAGGGGTAGGTGGGCGGGGTGGGGATTCAAATTTTGAATCCCGCCAAACTTACTCGTAGCGCACTAGGTGGTGGTGCGCTACGGGTAAGTTGCCCTCTATTTGTTTTTGTAGGAGAAAACGGTCTTTTGACCATAACTTTTTACTCTTTTAGAATTTTGAAAATCTAAATAATCGCTAAACGACTGGACGTTATTGCTAGCGGATGCGAAATCTCGTTCTCGTCATTTTGGTATATTATACGATTTTTTTCGACATCATATGCAAAAGTTATAGCCAATCGTGGCATGAATTTTTTTTGCAGAAAAAGTGGAAACTAATTTTCCTAGAAACTATACCACATTACCTACCTACATATGAAATGATTTATTTTTTTGATGTGTTTATCGTTTTATTTTATTTTTTTGCAAAGCCTAAAAAGGCGATCGGGGGGTGAGGTGAAGTTGGTGCAGGCCACTTAGCCGTAGGGCACTAGGACAGAGTGCCCTACGGCTAAGTTGACCCAGCTGCTCCAGCACACATGCCCGTAGAGCACTAGGTTAGAGTGCCCTATGGCTATGTTTCACATCCGTAGCCTACCTTGACCAAGTGCGATACGGTGCTGTGGCCACCTGTGCCCTGGCCCACACATAGGCGTGGTGCACCACCCCCATGTGCGCCACGCTTACTGCAGTTAGCCATAGGGCACCTATGGGCAGTGCCCCACACCTATTTTACCCGTGGGACACCACTAGCACGTGCGCCACGGATGTGTGGATTACCTATAGCCGTTTTCCTAGTAGTGTTAATACACATGCTAGGGTCCATTGCATGGGTTTGGAGGTATTCCGATGCTCCGAGGTGCTTCTTCCGATGAAACCCTGATCTGTGGGCCTAGAATCATCTACCACCTAGATGTTCTTATGAAAGGGGTAGCCCGGTGTATTTTTCTCTTGGTTTGTGCTTGGTTGGGTTATAGGATAATTGCAAACCATGTTTGGTCACAACTTGTGACAAGATCCAACCCGGTTTCACCGAAACTGGGAGTTCTCGGCCCCTAATAATTAAATTTCTAGAACACCTTCGTTTTTAGGTGACATCGCATGTCCCAAAGAGCTTCTTCCTACAAAACCGATCCGTGGACCCGGATCATCTACCCCTAGATGTTCATACGAAATGGGTAGCGCGGTGGATTTTCCTCTTGGTTTGTGCTTGGTTGGGTCATAGGATAATTCCAAACCATGTTTGGGCACAAGTTCTGACAAGATCCAACCCGGTTTCACCGAAAATGGGAGTTCCCGGCCAATTAAATTCCAGGATAGTGCATTCCTACGAAGCGGGTTACACTTGGGTACCATGTTTTGGACATTTTAGCATTCCACCACACTTTAATACACATTCTAGGGTCCATTGCAAGGTTTGGAGGTATTTCGATGTCCCGAAGAGCTTATTCCGACAAAACCGGGGTAGCCCTGTGGATTTTTCTCTAGGTTTGTTCTTGGTTGGGTTATAGGATAATTGCAAACCATGTTTGGGCACAATTTGTGACAAGATCCAACCCAGTTTCACAGAAACGGGGAGTTCCCGGCACCCTAATAATTAAATTCCAGAACACTTTCGTTTTTAGGTGACTTCACATTTCTAAGAAGAGGTCACACTTGGGAACCAGGTTTTGGACATTTCAACATTCCACCACAATTTAATACACATTATAGGGTCCATTGGAAGGTTTGGAGGTATTCCGATGTCCCGAAGAGCTTCTTCCTACAAAACCGATCTGTGGGCCTGGATCGTCTACCCCCCTAGATGTTCTTATGAAAGGGGTAGCCCGGTGGATTTTCCTCTTGGTTTGTTCTCGGTTGGGTCATAGGATAATTCCAAACCATGTTTGGGCACAATTTGTGACAAGATCCAATCCGGTTTCACCGAAATGGGGAGTTCCCGGCCCCCTCTCAATTAAGTTTCAGGATCTTTGGTTTTAGGTGACATTGCATGTCTGCGAAGGGGTCACATATGGTAACCAGGTTTTGGACATTTCAAAATTCCACCACACTCTAATACAAATGCTAGGGTCCATTGCAAGGTTTGGAGCTACTCCGATGCCACGAAGAGCTTCTTCCTACAAAACCCTGATCTGTGGGCCTGGATCGTCTACCCTCCTAGATGTTCTTATGAAAGGGGTAGCCTGGTGGATTTTTCTCTTGGTTTGTGCTTGGTTGGGTTATAGGATAATTTCAAACCATGTTTGGGCACAATTTGTGACAAGATTCAACCCATTTTCACAGAAACGGGGAGTTCCTGGCCCCCTAATAATTAAATTCCAGAACACCTTCGTTTTTAGGTGACTTCACATTTCTAAGAAGAGGTCACCCTTGGGAACCAGTTTTTCGACATTTCAACATTCCACCACACTTTAATACACATTATAGGGTCCATTGCAAGGTTTGGAGGTATTCCGATGTCCCGAAGAGCTTCTTCCTACAAAACCGATCTGTGGGCCTGGATCGTCTACCCCCCTAGATGTTCTGATGAAAGGGGTATCCCGGTGGATTTTCCTCTTGGTTTGTGCTTGGTTGGGTCATAGGATAATTCCAAACCATGTTTGGGCACAAGTTGTGACAACATCCAACCTGGTTTCACCGAAACGGGGAGTTCTCGGCCCCCAATCAATAAAGTTTCAGGATCTTCGGTTTTAGGTGACATCGCATGTCTGCGAAGGGGTCACACATGGGAACCAGGTTTTGGACATTTCAAAATT
This sequence comes from Avena sativa, assembly GCA_916181665.1. Taxonomy (NCBI): domain Eukaryota; kingdom Viridiplantae; phylum Streptophyta; class Magnoliopsida; order Poales; family Poaceae; genus Avena; species Avena sativa. Next base: position 256,991,705 of record OV702297.1, read on the forward strand.
CCACCACACATTAAGTCACATGCTAGGGTCCATTGCAAGGTTTGGAGGTACTCCGATGCCCCGAAGAGCTTCTTCCTACAAAGCCGTGATCCGTGGGCCTGGATCGTCTACACTGCTAGATGTTCTTATGGAAGGGGTAGCCCGATGGATTTTTTCTCTTGGTTTATGCTTGGTTGAGTTATAGGATAATTTCAAACCAAGTTTGGGCACAAGTTTTTACGTGATCCAACCCTATTTCACCGAAACGGGGAGTTCTCGACCCGTTAACAATTAAGTGTCAGGATCTTCGTTTTTAGGTAATAGCGCATGTCTACGAAGGGGGTGACACTTGGGTACTAGGTTTTGGACATTTCAGCATTCCACCATACTTTAATACACATGCTAGGGTCCACTGCAAGGGCTTGGAGGTATTCCGATACTCCGAGGCGCTTCTTCCTATGAAACCCTGATATGTGGGCCCCAGATCTTCTACCCCCTAGATGTTCTTATGAAAGGGGTAGCCCGGTGGATTTTTCTCTTGGTTTGTGCTTGGTTGGGTTATAGGATAATTCCAACCATGTTTGGGCATAAGTTGATACAAGATCCAACCCGGTTTCACCGAAATTGGGCCCCCCGTAACAATTAAATTCTAGAACACCTTTGTTTTTAGGTGACATCGCATGCCCGAGGAGGGGTCACACTTGGGAACCAGGTTTTGGACATTTCAACATTCCACCACAGTTTAATACACATGATAGGGTCCATTGCAAGGTTGGGAGGTATTCCGATGTCCCGACGAGCTTCTTCATATAAAACCCTGATCCGTGGGCCTAGATCGTCTACCCCTAGATGTTCTGATGAAAGGGGCAGCCCGGTGGATTTTTCTCTTGGTTTGTGCTTGGTTGTGTTATAGGATAATTCCAAACCATGTTTGGGCACCAGTTGTGACAAGATCTAACCCGGTTTCACTGAAACGAGGAGTTCTTGGCCCCCCAATAATAATTAAGTTTCAGGATCTTCGTATTTAGGTGATAGCGCATGTCTACAAAGGGGGTGAAACTTGGGTATCAGGTTTTGGACATTCGAGCATTCCACCACCGCACTTTAATACACATTCTAGGGTCCATTGCAAAGGTTTGTAGGTATTCTGATGCTCCTAAGAGCTTCTTCTATTGAAACCCTGATTTGTGGGCCCCGGATAGTCTACCCCCTAGATGTTCTTCTGACACGGGTAGCCCGGTGGATTTTCCTTTTGGTTTGTGCTTGGTTGGGTCATAGGATAATTCCAAACCATGTTTGGGCACAAGTTGTGACAAGATCCAACCCGGTTTCACCGAAACAGGGAGTTCCCGGCCAATTAAATTCCAGGATCTTCTTCTTTTACTATGGTAGTGCAGGCCTACGAAGGCGTTACAATTGGGTACCATGTTTTGGACATTTTAGCATTCCACCACACTTTACACTACTAGGAAATGGGTTGTTCGTGGTGCACCTAAAAAGCCCATCTATGGCGCACCACTAGTGCGCCACTAAGCGTACGCTGCGGCTAAAAAGTGCCCGTAGCGCACTATCCTGGTGCGCTACAGTTATATGGGGATAGGCATAGCGCACTATCAGGTGCACTACGGGTAGGGGTACAGGTGCGCCACGGATGTTTTTTTCGAAAAACAAAAAAATGCAAAAAAACACCCTCGTTTTGAATGGCAAAAGCAATCGGGTCCGCATCGCCGCCGTCATGTCGCCTCGCTGGAGGATGGTGGCCGTGGCCACGACCTACCACCGCAGGGACGTGCTCATCCTCACCGGCATCAAGGAAGAGAGGGAGAAGGAGGTGAAAGAACATGTGGGCCCCCATGTGTGGTTTTGGTAATTAATGACAATCTTTATGGACTAATGTGTGTATTAAGTTATACTTGTAGGAATTGTCCATTGGCATCACTTGGAGCTTGTGTCGGCTTGAAGGTCGATGAAATGAGAAGAAGATATGTTGTGCAGGCTCAAAATGCGCAATCTTTACAAGATCTCATGTTTGATGCTTGCCATCCTCGATGATCATGGATCGATGATGAGGAATCAAGAAAGGCGTTCCATCTTGAGAAGGGAAAGATCGTCTACATCGAGCTCAAGTGGAATGCTCAAGGCAAAGGTATAATCTTGATAGGTTTTCCCTTTTTCCGGTCTTATATTGTTAGTGGAAGTCCGGTTTTAGGATAGATAACCGTACTATCAAGAGGGGCTCTCGAATGAGTAACTCGATCACATTGTTCGGAGAGAGCTCAAACCTTTGCATACTTGCATCATCGTATTTAGTTGTTATTTGGTATTATCCATGTGAGGATATAGAGCTCGTGGTAATCTCCATAACAAGCTCTTGTTCATCAAAATCGGATCCCTCTTTTATATCTTATTGCGATTTTGTTCTATGCGGTTTTTCAGTTTCTCACCAAGTAAGGTATCTCACATTATTATACTTTATACATTCTCACTTGGTGATAACCAATATTTTCACCTTTTATAGGTAAGCTCATGTCGTCCTCTTTCCAACGCAATTGGAATCGGGTCGATTGGAGTTACCAATCAAAAGTTATAGCCGTTTGAATATCTGCTGGTCTCCTAGGTATGTAGTACCGCATTTTAGTACCTAGCGAGGCAGAAGGTTTTGGAAAGTTGCCAAAATCCACTGCCGGGCTAGGTACCAAAAAGTAGTAGTACCGCATTTTAGTACGTAGCGCGGAGAAGGTTTTTTACTTCGTTATTTGGATCTATCCTCCCTTGATGGACTATGATGTTTCTTTGCATGATCTTGTAGAGGTTGTTGTACTCTTCGAAACGAGCCCAAGATCATCGAAATCGGAGTCCGGATGCAAAAGTTATGGCTGTTTTCGTTCTGTCACGACCGGTAGTACCGGACCAGTATCCGGTAGTACCGGCGTCCGGTAGTACCGCATTTTGGTACCGGGGAGCACAGAGAAAAAATGTGTTTGGAGCCCCAGGAACCCCAGGAAATGTCCGGTAGTGCTAGGAAAGTCCGGTAGTACCGGGAAAAAGTCTGGTAGTACCGGGAATCGCGTTTTTGGGCTGCAACGGTTGGATTTTGGAGGGACCTATATATGGGGCATTCTTCCCCAATGGTTCCTTAACCTTTCTTGCAAGTTTTCCCCTCCATTGTTGACCTTCTTGAGCTTGCTTTCTCTCAATCCCTCTGATGATTCTTGCATATTCTTGAGGGATTTGAAAGAGGAGATCTAGATCTACAATCCCACCAATCAATCTCTCCTCTAAGTGAGGGGAACATATTGGGATCTAGATCTTGGAGTCTTTTGTGGATTTCCTCCATTGTTCTTCCTCTCTTATTCCCCCATAAGCTTTTGTAGCTTTGGTGGAATTTGGGAGAGAAGTATTTGAACACCTTTGTAGTGTTCTTGCCATTTGCATTTGGTGCATCGGTTTGAGTTCTCCTCGGAGGATTTGGTTTGTTTGACTCTTTGGAGCTTGTCCCTCTTGGGTTCTTGGAACCCTAGACGGTTTTGTGGCCTTGGTGGCATTGTGGCCTTTTGTGGCATTTGTTGGGAGCCTCCAATTAAGTTGTGGAGAAGTGCCCCAACCTTGTGAGAGGTTCCGGTTGCCACCGACAAGTGCACCGATAGTGGAAGCTTGGATCGATCCCATTGGGGTGAGATTCACCGGAGAATAAGGGAGGCCTTTTGTGGCGTTGGTGGTTTGATACCACCCCCTCTCCAAACGAGACGTACTCCATGTTGGGAGGAACTCGGTAAAATATCGGTGTCCCCGCGTGCCTCGGTTATCTCTATACCCGAGCTCTTTACTTATGCACTGTACATTGTGATAGCCTTCGTGCTTGAAGTAATATATATCTTTATATCACTTTGTTGCTTGTATTGCTTAGCATAAGTTGTTGGTGCACATAGGTGAACCTTAGTTGTTCTAGGTTGTGCTTAACAAAGTAAACACTAGTTTTATTCCGCCTTTGTTGAGCCACTCTAGGAAAAGTTTTAATCGCCTATTCACCCCCCCTCTAGGCGAAATCTGTATCCTTTCAGGAGGTGTGGCTGGAGAAGGGAGGAGGTCGCCGCAAGGAGGAGTTCATCGGTTCTCGTCGTCGCTCGTCGTGACTGTAAGGAGGAGGAGGCCGCATGGAGAAGGAGGTCTTCGTCGCTCGTCATGGCTGCAAGGAGGAGGAGAAGGTCGCCGTCGCCATCGTCACTGCAAGGAGAGGAGGATGCTAGAGTAAGGAGGAGGAGAAGGCCACCGTCGTCGTCAGTGCAAGGGAAGGAGGAGAAGGAAAAGGAGGAGGAGGAGAAGAGAGAAGGAAAAGGAGGAGGAGAAAAGAGAAGGAAAAGGAGGAGGGAGGATAATAAAAAGGAGAAGAGGAAGGAAAGAGAAGAGGGGTAGGTGGGCGGGGTGGGGATTCAAATTTTGAATCCCGCCCAACTTACTCGTAGCACACTAGGTGGTGGTACGCTACGGGTAAGTTGCCCTCTATTTGTTTTTACAGGAAAAAACGGTCTTTTGACCGTAACTTTTTACTCTTTTCGAATTTTGAAAATCTAAATAATCTCTAAACGACCGGACATTGTTTTGAGAGCGGATGCGAAATCTCGTTCTCGTCATTTTGGTATATTATACGATTTTTTTCGACATCATATGCAAAAGTTATGGCCATTGTACTGTGGCATGACCTTTTTTTGCAGAAAAAGTGGAAACTAATTTTCCTAGAAACTATACCACATTACCTACCTACATATGAAATGATTTATTTTTTGAAGTGTTTATCATTTTCTTTTATTTTTTTGCAAAGCCTAAAAAGGCGATCCGGGGGGGCGGTGGGGTGGAGTTGGTGCAGGCCACTTAGCCGTAGGGCACTAGGACAGAGTGCCCTACGACTAAGTTGACCCAGCTGCTCCAGCACACATGCCCGTAGCACACTAGGTCAGAGTGCCCAACATCTAAGTTTCACATCCGTAGCGCACCTTGACCAAGTGCGCTATGGTGCTGCGGCCACCTGTGCCCTGGCCCACACATAGGCGTGGTGCACCACCCTCATGTGCGCCACGCTTACGGCAGTTAGCCATAGGACACCTGTGGGCAGTGCGCCACGCCTATTTTACCCATGGTGCACCACTAGCACGTGCGCCACGGATGTGTGGATTACCTATAGCCGTTTTCCAAGTAGTGTTAATACACATGCTAGGGTCCATTGCATGGGTTTGGAGGTATTCTGATGCTTTGAGGTGCTTCTTCCTATGAAACCCTGATCTATGAGCCTAGAATCGTCTACCACCTAGATGTTCTTATCAAAGGGGGTAGCCCGGTGGATTTTTCTCTTGGTTTGTGCTTGGTTGGGTTATAGGATAATTGCAAACCATGTTTGGGGACAATTTGTGACAAGATCCAACCCGGTTTCACCAAACTGGGAGTTCTCGGCCCCTTAATAATTAAATTTCCAGAACAACTTCGTTTTTAGGTGGCATCGCATGTCTGTGAAGGGGTCACACTTGGGAACCAGGTTTTGGAAATTTAAGCATTCCACCACACTTTAATACACATGCTAGGGTCCATTGCAAGGTTTGTAGGTATTCTGATGCCTCGAAGAGCTTCGTTCTACAAAACCCTGATCCGTGGGCCTGGATCATCTACCCCCATAGATGTTCTTCTGAAAGGGCTTGCCCAGTAGATTTTCCTCTTGGTTTGTGATTGGTTGGGTTATAGGATAATTCCAAACCATGTTTGGGCACAAGTTGTGACAAGATCCAACTCGGTTTCACCGAAACGGGGAGTTCCCGACCAATTAAATTCCAGGATCTTCGTTTTTTCAGTGATAGTGCATGCCTATGAAGCGGGTTACACTTGGGTACCATATTTTGGACATTTAAGCATTCCACCACACTTTAATACAGATGCTAGGGTCCATTACATCGGTTTGGAGGTATTCCGATGCTCCGAGGTGCTTCTTCCTATGTAACCCTGATCTGTGGGCCCAGAATCGTCTACCACCTAGATGTTTGTATGAAAGGGGTGGCCCGGTGGATTTTTCTCTTGGTTTGTGCTTTGTTGGGTTATAGGATAATTGCAAACCATGTTTGGGCACAATTTGTGACAAGATCCAACCAGTTTCACCGAAACTGGGAGTTCTCGCCCCCTAATAATTAAATTTCCAGAACAACTTCGCTTTTAGGTGACATCGCATGTCTGTGAAGGGGTCACACTTGGGAACCAGGTTTTGGACATTTCAGCATTCCACCACACTTTAATACACATGCTAGGGTCCATTGAAAAGGTTGTTAGGTATTCCGATGCTCCGAAGAGCTTCTTCTAACGAAACCCTGATTTGTGGGCCCCGGATCGTCTACCCACTAGATGTTCTTCTAACAAGGGTAGCCCAGTGGATTTTCCTCTTGGTTGGTGCTTCGTTGGGTCATAGGATAATTCCAAACCATGTTTGGGCACAAGTTGTGAAAAGATCCAACCTGGTTTCACCGAAACGGGGAGTTCCCGGCCAGTTAAATTCCAGGATCTTCATTTTTCGGTGATAGTGCATGCCTATGAAGCGGGTTACACTTGGGTACCATGTTTTGGAAATTTCAGCATTCCACCACACTTTAGTACGCATGCTAGGGTCCATTGCAAGGGTTTGGAGGTATTCCAATGCTCCGAGGCGCTTCTTCCTATGAAACACTGATCTGTGGGCCTAGAATCGTCTACCCCTAGATGTTCTTATGAAACAGGTAGCCCGGTGGATTTTTATATTGTTTTCTTATTTGTTGGGTTATGGATAATTGAAAACCATGTTTGGGTCACACTTGGGAACCAGGTTTTGGACATTTCATCATTCCACCACACTTTAATACACATTCTAGGGTCCATTGCAAGGTTTGGTGGTATTCCAATCTCCCGAAGAGATTCTTCCTACAAAACCGATATGTGGGCCTGGATCGTCTACCCCCCTAGATGTTCTTATGAAATGGTTGTCCGGTGGATTTCCTCTTGGTTTGTGCTTGGTTGGGTCATAGGATAATTCCAAACTATGTTTGGGCACAAGTTATGACAAGATCCAACCCAGTTTCACCAAAACTGGGAGTTCCCGGCCCCCTATCAATTAAGTTAAAGGATCTTCGGTTTTAGGTGACATCGCATGTCTGCGAAGGGGTCACACATGGGTACCAGGTTTTGGACATTTCAAAATTCCACCATACTTTAATACACATTCTAGGTTCCATTGCAAGGTTTGGAGGTACTCCGATGCCCCGAAGAGCTTCTTCCTACAAAACACTGATCTATGGGCCCTGAATCGTCTACCACCTAGATGTTCTCATGAAAGGGGTAGCTAGGTGGATTTTTCTCTTGGTTTGTGCTTGGTTGGGTTATATGATAATTGCAAACCATGTTTGGGCACAATATGTGACAAGATCCAACATGGTTTCACCAAAACTGGAAGATCTTGGCCCCCTAATAATTAAATTTCCAGAACACCTTCGTTTTTAGGTGACATCGCATGTCCCGAAGAGCTTCTTCCTACAAAACCGATCCGTGGGCCTAGATCGTCTACCCCCCTAGATGTTCCTATGAAAGGGGTAGCCCGGTGGATTTTCCTATTTTTTGTGCTTGGTTGGGTCATAGGATAATTCCAAACCATGTTTAGGCACAAGTTGTGAGAAGATCCAACCCGGTTTCACCGAAACAGGGAGTTCCCGGCCCCCTAACAATTAAGTTTCAGGATCTTCGGTTTTAGGTGACATCGCATGTCTGCGAAGGGGTCACACTTGTTGGTGATATGCCCTAGAGGCAATAATAAAAGTGGTTATTATCATATCTTTGTGTTTATGATAAATGTTTACATTCATGCTATAATAGTATTAACCGGAAACATTAATATTTGTGTGATTTGTAAACTAAATTAGAGTCCTAGGTAAAGCCTCTTTTTAATACTAGCTTGTTGGTTAATAGATGATCGTGGTTTCTCGATCATGGACATTGAGATGTTATTAACAACGATATCATACCATTAGGAGAATGGTATGATGGACATACTCCTATAGATAAGCATAACATAAAGATCAAGTCATTTCAATAGTTCATTCACTACAAGCTTTCTGATACATAGTAACCTAATTCCTTTGACCATAAGATCATGCTAATCACCATCACCGGAAGAATTCTTTGATGACATCAAACACCACACTGTAACTGGGTGGCTATAAAGGTGGCATTGAGTGTTCTGAAAGTATGTGTTGAGGCACATGGATCAATAGTGGGATTTGTCCATCCATATGACGGATAGATATACTCTGGGCCCTCTCGGTGGAATGTCATCCAATTGGCTTGCAAGCATCTGACTGGCTCAGAAGGGATCACATATCACGGGAACAAGAAAAGAGTACTTATCGGTAACGAGGTTGAACTAGGTATGTAGAGATACCGATGATCAAAACCTCGGATAAGTAAACTATCGTGAGACAAAGGGAAATTGGTATCGCATGTAAGTGGTTCATTCGATCGCAAAGTAAATGTAGAAATATGTGGGAGCCATATGAATTTCCAGATTCCTCTATTGGTTATTGATCGGAGAAGTGTCTCGGTCATGTCTGCATAATTCACGAACCGTAGGGAGACACACTTAAGGATTCGATATTGTTTAGTAGATATGGAATGTTAGTAGGGATACCGAATGTTGTTCGGAGTTTTAGATGGAATCTGGGATATCTCGAGGAGATCCGGAATGATTCGGAGAATAAGATTCATATAAGTAAAGTACGATTCCCGAGTTCAGGAAAGATTCCGATGTTTTCATCGGAGAGGTTCTAGAAGTTTCACCGGACCAGAAGGGGAATGGTCCATGAATATTTCATGGGTAAGTGGAATGATTGGATCATATCCTAGGTCACTTGGTTTGGGCATTTGCAAGAGAGAATTAAAGCTCTAAATTGAAAGTCAAACGGGAGGTTTAAAAAGTCAAACTGGAACAATGGTTTCCTAGTGGAAGAAGGAAAAAGTCCTTCCTTCAATCCAACTTGGGTTTGGGTTTAGATTCAAACCCTCCCCTCCCAAGGCTGCCCCCCTCTCATAAATAGAGCGGGAGGGCTACCCCAAACACACAAGATCCAGCCCTCCAGCCCGTGTCGTCCCGCCGCCGCACGCCGCTGCCAGCCACCGCCTCCTAGTCGCCGCCGCCCTTGCCGCCGCTGACACCTCCTTATCCCGGCCTTCTTACCCTAGATCGCCGGGAAACCCTAGATCTACCATAACTCGCACCGTCTTAGGCGAAGCCCTGCGGGATCTTCCTTCTACTTCCGACACCACGTCGTCGTGCTGCCGGAATTGCGAGGGGAGAACTACAACCTCCGCTGCCTGCTGGAACAAGGGAGAGGAAGGTCTTCATCGAGTACCGAACGTGTGATCGACTGCGGAAGCGCTGCCGGAACACAGCGCCAGAAGGATCGTCTACGCGATCTTGAGGTCGGCAAGTGTACGACTACATCACCCACGAGAATCTGCTCTCGTTAACCGCTTTGGAATTTTTGAGGGTTAGTACTCTAATCAACTCGTTGCTACAATCTAGTAGATAGATCTTGGCTTGTTTGTGTGCATGTGGTAGAAATTTTTTGTTTTCCATGCTACGAACCCCTTCAGTGGTATCAGAGCCGTGTCTATATGTAGATCTGTTGCACGAGTAGAACACAATGGTCATTATGCACGTTGATGCTTTTGTTGTCGATTGCTTCTTGTCTACTTTGCATCTTGTGGGATGGTGGGATGAAGCGGCCCGGGCTAACCTTACATGACATTGTTCATGAGACTTGCTCCACGCTTGACATGTAACTTGTATTGCATAAGTGGCTTTGCGGGTGCCTGTTTCTCCCAACATAGTTAAGATTCAATACAACGGGTGGTTGACAATACTAGTATCAACGTTGTGGTTCTTGTTCGTAAGTTAGAAGGACACTTATTGAAAGCCCAAAACCATGTAAAACATGCAAAGAAAATTAGAGGCATCTAACTTTGTTTTGCAAGGGTGTGCTGTGATGTGATATGGTCATGATTGTCATTTTGATTATATATGATGTATGCAATGTTCCTTATTGTAAGTCGGCAACCGGCAGGAGCCATATGGTTGTATTTTAATTCCGTTAAGACCCGCGTGTCTATTTTGCAAAGTAGATGTAATAGTTGATGCTGGCGGACGACAACCATGAAGCGACGCCATTGACCTTGACGCCATGCCGGTGATGATGGAGATCATGTTCGTGCTTGAAGATGGAGATCGGAAGAACAAGAAGAAAGGCCATATCATATCACATATTATGAATTGCATGTGATGTTAATCCTTTTATGCATCTTGTATTGCTTAGTTCGTGACGGTAGCATTATAAGATGATCCCTCAAGCACAAAAATTTGCTCATGCGGAAGCTCGTTATAAAGTGTTCATCCTTAGTAAGCACCGTTGCTAAAGCTCGTTGTTTTGAAGCACCACATGATGATCAGTGTGTTAGATTCTACGAGTGTATACAACGTGAGCAAGCCAGATTTGCTCATGCAGAAGCTAAGGTTTGATCTTGACGAGGCTAGCATGTACATACATGGTCTCAGAACACGGATCACCGAAAGTTAAAGCATGAGTCATATAGTAGATATGATGAACATGTTGATTGTTCTCCATTGAAGCTACATCAACTCTCGTTATGATCGGTTTTGATGTGGTGGATTTGGTTCGTGTGATCACTAAAACAATGTGAGGGATATTGTTTTTGAGTGGGAGTTCACCTAGATTAATTTAACTATTAATTAGAACTCAATTTGTCATAAACTTAGTCTAAACTATTGCAAATATGTTGTAGATAAATGGCGGCCCCTACCATCAATTTTAATGCGTTCCTAGAGAAAGAAAAGTTGAAAAACAATGGAAGCAACTTCGCGGATTGGTTCCGCAATTTGAGGTTCGTCCTCAATGCTGGTAATTTGACCTATGAGCTGTATGCAACACTAGGTGACCCACCTGCAGCTGATGCTACCGATGAGGTAAAGAATGTTTTCCTCGCTCGGAAGAATCAGTACACCACATTTCAGTGTGCTATCTTGTATGGTTTGGAATCGGAGCTTAAGATGTCCGTGAAATCGGAATAAAAGGTTTGAGAACCATGACCCACATGATATTGTCCGTGAACTCAAAATGATATTTGAGGCTCACGCGACAGTTGAGAGTTATGAGGCTTCTGAAAAGTTCTTTAACTGCAAGATGGAAGAGGGCAGCTCCGTCAGTGAGCACGTGCTTAAGATGTCTGGGCATGCAAGCAAGCATCAAAGCTTGGGTATAGTGATTCCTAATGCTTTGAGGATTCACCATGTCCTCCAATCAATACCACCAAGTTACAAGAACTTTGTGATGAACTACAATATGCAAAACATGGACAAGTTGTTGTCCGAACTCTTCTCCATGATAAAATCTGCAGAAGTGGAGATAAAGAAAGAGCACCAAGTGTTGTTGGTCAATAAGACCACCAAATTCAGAAGGAAGGCAAGTATAAGAAAAAGGGAAATTTCAGGAAGGGCGGTAAGAAAGTTACCACGTCGGCGAAGAAGACCAAGGCTGGGCCTAAGGCTGATACTAAGTGCTTTTACTACAAGGGAGAAGGTCACTGGAAGCGGAATTTCCCTAAGTACTTGGCGGATTTGAAGAACGACAACATTAAGAAGAAAGGTATATCCTATATACATGTTATTGATGTGTATCTCACTAGTACTCGTAGTAGTGCCTAGGTATTTGATACTAGTTCAGTTGCTCACATTTGTAACTCGAAACAGGTGTTGCAGAATAGACAAAAACTAGCGCAGAACAAGGTGACGATGCGCGTTGGAAATGGATCAAAGGTTGATGTGATCGCGGTCGGCACGCTACCTCTTCATCTACCATCAGGATTAGTTTTATACTTAAATAATTTTTATTTGGTGCCTGCGTTGAGCATGAACATTATATCTGGATCATGTTTATTGCGAGACAGTTACTTGTTTAAGTCCGAGAATAATGGTTGTTCGATTTATATGAGTAATATGTTTTATGCACATGCACATTTGATAGATGGTCTATTTTTATTGAATCTCGATTGTGGAAATACACACATTAATAACATTGAAGCTAAACGTTTGAAATTGAGCGATAACTCGACCTATATGTGGCACTGTCGTCTTGTCCATATTGGAGTGAAGCGTATGAAGAAACTCCATTCCGATGGACTTCTTGAATCACTTGAAAGATGCGAAGCATGTCTGATGGGTAAAATGACTAAGACTCCATTTTCTGGTATGATGGAGCGAGCTATAGACTTATTGGAAATCATACATACCGATGTGTGTGCCCCAATGAGTGTAGCATCGTGTGGTGGTTATCGTTATGTTCTTACCTTCACAGATGATTTGAGTAGATGTGGGTATATCTATTTCATGAAACATAAGTCCGAAACTTTAGAGAAGTTTAAGGAATTTCAAAGTGAAGCAGAGAATCAACGTAACAAGAAGATTAAATTTGTACGATCTGATCGTGGAGGTGAATATCTAAGTTACGAGTTTGGCGACCATTTGAAGAAATGCAGAATACTTTCATAATTTATACCGCCGATAACACCACAGCGTAATGGTGTGTCCGAACATCCTAATCGAGCTCTCTTAGATATGGTTCGTTCTATGATGTCACTTACAGATTTACCGCTATCATTTTGGGGTTATGCATTAGAAACAGCCGCATTCACTATAAATAGGGCACCATGTAAATTCGTTGAAACGACACCATATGAATTATGGTTTGGGAAGAAACCTAAATTGTCATTCCTTAAAGTTTGGGGTTGTGAAGCTTATGTAAAGAAGTTACAGCCCGACAAGCTTGAACCCAAAGCGGAAAAATGCGTCTTCATAGGATACCCGAAGGAAACTATTGGGTATACCTTATATCATAGATCCGAGGGAAAAATATTCATTCCCAAGAATGGATCCTTTCTAGAGAAGGAGTTTCTCTCGAAAGAATTGACTGGAAGGAAGGTAGAACTCGACGAGGTTGTTGAACCTTCTCTCGAACTTGCGAGTATCGCAGCACCGGAAATAGTTCCCGTGGTTCTTACACCAATAAGAGAGGAAGCTAATGATGTTGATCATGAAACTTCGGTTGAAGTTACTGCGGAACCTCGCAGGTCAACGAGAACTCGTATCACTCCTGATTGGTATGATCCCGTTATGAGTGTCATGTTGGTGGACAACACCGATGACCCTGCGACATATGCAGAAGCGATGATGAGCCCAGATTCCAATAAATGGCAAGAAGCCATGAAATCCGAGATTGGATCCATGTACGAAAACCAAGTATGGACTTTGGTGGACTTACCGGATGGCCGAAAGGTTGTCGAGAACAAATGGATTTTCAAGAAGAAAACAAATGCTGATGGTAATGTTGCTGTCTATAAAGCTCGACTTGTCGCAAAAGGGTTTCGACAAATTCAAGGAGTTTACTATGATGATACTTTCTCACTAGTAGCAAAGCTAAATTTTGTGAGGATTATGTTAGCAATTGCTGCATATTATGATTATGAGATATGGCAGATGGATGTCAAAACAGCGTTCCTCAATGGAGACATTAATGAAGAGTTGTATATGATGTAACCCAAAGGTTTTGTCGATCCTAAAGATGCTAACAAGGTATGCAAACTTCAACGGTCCATTTATGGATTGAAGCAAGCATCCCGAAGTTGGAATCAACGTTTTGATAAGGTAATCAAAAGCTTTGGTTTTATACAAACTTATGGAGAAGCTTGAATTTACAAGAAAGTGAGTGGGAGCTCTGTAGCATTCTTAATACTATATGTGGATGACATATTGTTGATTGGGAATGATGTAGACCTTCTTAATAGTGTCAAGGATTATTTGAATAATAGTTTTTCAATGAAAGATCTTGGCGAAGCAGCTTACATATTAGGCATAAAGATTTATAGAGATAGATCGAGACGCCTAATATCATTGTCACAGAGTACATATTTGGACAAAGTTCTTAAGAGGTTTGGAATGGAAGATAGCAAGAAAGGGTTCTTGCCCATGTTGCCCAATACGAACTTGAGTAAAACTCAAAGTCCTGCAACGGCAGAAGATAGAGAAAGGATGAGTAAGACTCCCTATGCCTCAGCCATAGGATTTCTTATGTATGCCATGCTATGTACTAGACCCGACATTGCATATGCTGTTAGTTTGACTAGCAGATATCAAAGTGATCTAGGAGTGGATCATTGGACAGCGGTAAAAAACATCCTTAAGTACTTGAGAAGAACTAAGGATATGGTTCTTTCTTATGGAGGTGATGAATAGCTCATTGTTAATGGTTACACCGATGCTAGTTGGAACACCGATCTGGATGATTCTAAATCTCAATCTGGATACGTAATTACTTTGAATGGTGCAGCAGTTAGCTGGAGGAGTGCAAAGCAAAGCGTTGTGGCAATATCTTCAACTGAATCGGAATACATAGCTGCTTCGGAAGCTTCACAAGAGGCGATATGGATGAAGGAGTTCATTACAGATCTCGGTGTGGTTCCAAGTGCGCTGTACCCAATATCTATCTACTGTGATAACATGGGAGCCATAGCCAATGAGCAAGAACCAAGGTCACACAAGAAGCTGAAGCACATCAAGCTACGTTTTCACGCTATTCGAGAGCATGTCCAAGATGGTGACATAAAGATTTTCAAAGTACACACATATCTGAATGTGGCGGATCCGTTGACTAAACCTCTCCGGAGGGCAAAACATGACCAGCACCAAACTGCTATGGGTGTTCGGTAGATTACAATGTAATCTAGATTAGTTGACTCTAGTGCAAGTGGGAGACTACTGGAGATATGCCCTAGAGGCAATAATAAAAGTGGTTATTATCATATCTTTGTTTTTATGATAACTGTTTACATTCATGCTATAATAGTATTAACTGGAAACATTAATACTTGTGTGTTTTAATACTAGCTTGTTGGTTAATAGATGATCGTGGTTTCTCGATCATGGACATTGAGATGTTATTAACAACGAGATCATATCATTAGGAGAATGGTATGATGGACATACTTCTATAGATAAGCGTAGCATAAATATCAAGTCATTTCAATAGTTCATTCGCTATAAGCTTTCTGATACATAGTAACCTAATTTCTTTGACCATGAGATCATGATAATCACCATCACCGAATTCTTTGATGACATCAAACACCACACCGTAACTGGGTGGCTATAAAGGTGGCATTGAGTGTTTGGAAAGTATGTGTTGAGGCACATGGATCAATAGTGGGATTTGTCCATCCATATGATGAATAGATATACTCTGGGCCCTCTCAGTGGAATGTCATCCAATTGGCTTGCAAGCATCTGACTGGCTCACAAGGGATCACATATAATGGGAACGAGAAAAGATTACTTATCGGTAACGAGGTTGAACTAGGTATGCATAGATACCGACGATCAAAACGTCGGATAAGTAAACTATCGTGAGACAAAGGGAAATTTGTATTGTATGTAAGTGGTTCATTCGATCGCAAAGTAATTATAGAAATATGTGGGAGCCATATGAATTTCCGGATTCCTCTATTGGTTATTGATCGGAGAAGTGCCTCGGTCATGTCTGCATAATTCACGAACCGTAGGGAGACACACTTAAGGATTCGATGTTGTTTAGTAGATATGGAATTTTAGTAGGGATACCGAATGTTGTTCGGAGTTTCGGATGGGATCCGGGATACCTCAAGGAGATCCGAAATGGTCCGGATAATAAGATTCATATAAGGAAAGTCCAATTCCGTAGTTCGGGAAAGATTCCGATGTTTTCATCGGAGAGGTTCTAGAAGGTTCACATGACCGAAAGGCGAATGGTCCATGAATATGTCATGGGTAAGTGGAATGATTGGATTATATCCGAGGTCACTTGGTTTGGGCATTTGCAAGAGAGAATTAAAGCTCTAAATGGAAAGTCAAACGGGAGGTTTGAAAAGTCAAACTAGAACAATGGTTTCCTAGTGGAAGAAGGAAAGAGTCCTTCCTTCAATCCAACTTGGGTTTGGGTTTGGATTCAAACCCTCCCCTCCAAAGGCTGCCCCCCTCTCATAAATAGAGGGGGAGGGATGCCACAAAGAAACAAGAGCCAGCCCTCCACTCCATGCCGCGCTGCCGCCAACTTGCGCCGTCGCCGCCTAGTCGCCGCCGCCCTAGCCACCGCCGGCACCTCCTCCTCCTCCCAGCCTTCTAACCCTAGATCGCCGGGAAACCCTAGATCCACCATAACTCGCACCGGCTTAGGCGAAGCCCTGCGGGATCTTCCTTCTACTTCCGACACCACGCCGTCTGCTGCCGGAATCGCGAGGGGAGAACTACAACCTCCGCTTCCTGCTTGAAGAAGGGAGAGGAAGGTCTTCATCGAGTACCGAACGTGTGACCGACTGCGGAAGCGCTGCCGAAATGCAGCGCCAGAAGGATCGTCTACGCGATCTTGAGATCGGCAAGTGTACGACTACATCCCTCACGAGAATCTGCTCTCGTTAACCGCTTTGAAATCTTCGAGGGTGAGTACTCTAATCAACTCGTTGCTACAATCTATTAGATAAATCTTGTCTTGTTTGTGTGCATGCGGTAGAATTTTTTTGTTTTCCATGCTAGGAACCCCTTCAACACTTGGGAACCAGGTTTTGGACATTTCAAAATTACACCACACTTTAATACACATGCTAGGGTCCATTACAAGGTTTGGAGGTACTCCAATGCTCCGAGGTGCTTCTTCCTATGAAACCCTGATATGTGGGCCCAGAATCATCTACCACTTAGATGTTCTTATGAAAGGGATAGCCCGGTGTATTTTACTCTTGGTTTGTTCTTGGTTGGGTTATAGGATAACTGTAAACCATGTTTGGGAAAAATTTGTGACAAGATACAACACAGTTTCACCAAAACTGCGAGTTCTCGGCCCCCTAATAATTAAATTTCTAGAACATCTTTGTTTTTAGGTGACATCACATGTCTCGAAGAGCTTCTTCCTACAAAACCGATCTGTGGGCCTGGATCGTTTACCCCCCTAGATGTTCTTATGAAAGGGTTAGCCTTGGTGGATTTTCCTCTTGCTTGTGCTTGGTTGGGTCATAGGATAATTCCAAACCATGTTTAGGCACAAGTTGTGACAAGATCCAACCCGGTTTCATTAAAACCGGGAGTTCCCGGCCCCCTATCAATTAAGTTTCAGGATCTTCGGTTTTAGGTGGCATCGCATGTCAGCGAAGGGGTCACACATGGCACCCAGGTTTTGGACATTTCAAAATTCCACCACACTTTAATACCCATGCTAGGGTCCATTGCAAGGTTTGGAGGTACTCCGATGCCCCGAAGAGCTTCTTCCTACAAAACCCTGATCCGTGGGCCTGGATCGTCTACCCTCCTAGATGTTCTTATGAAAGGGGTATCCCGGTGGATTTTTCTCTTGGTTGGGTTATAGGATGATTCCAAACCATGTTTGGGAACAAGTTGTGACATGATCCAACCCAGTTTCACCGAAATGGGAAGTTCCCGGCCCGTTAATAATTAAGTTTCAGGATCTTCATCTTTAGGTAATAGCGCATGTCTACGAAGGGGCTGACACTTGGGTACTAGGTTTTGGATATTTAAGCATTCCACCATACTTTAATACACATTCTAGGGTGCACTTGAATGGTTTGGAGGTATTTCGAAGCTCCGAGGTGCTTCTTCCTATGAAACCCTGATCTATGGGCCCAGATCGTTTACCCCCTAGATGTTCTTATGAAAGGGGAAGCCCGGTGGTTTTTTCTCTTGATTTGTGCTTGTTTGGATTATAGGATAATTGAAACCATGTTTGGGCATAAGTTGTGACAAGATCCACCCCGGTTTCACCGAAATGGGGAGTTCCCGCCCCCTAACAATTAAATTCCAAAACACCTTTGTTTTTAGGTGACATCGCATGTCCGAGAAGGGGTCACACTTGGGAACCAGGTTTTGTACATTTCAACATTCCACCAGAGTTTAATACACATGCTAGGGTCCATTGAAAGGTTTGGAGGTATTCCGATGTCCCGAAGAACTTCTTCCTACAAAACCCTGATCCGTGGGACTGGATCGTCTACCCCCCTAGATGTTCTTATGAAAGGGGTATCCCGGTGGATTTTTCTCTTGGTTTGTCCTTGGTTGCATTATAGGATAATTCCAAACCATGTTTGGGCACAAGTTGTGACAAAATCCAACCCGGTTTCACTGAAACAGGGAGTTCTTGGCCCCCTAATTAACAATTAATTTCAGGATCTTCGTTTTTTGGGTGAAAGCGCATGTCTACAAAGGGGGTGAAACTAGGGTACCAGATTTTGGACATTTCAGCATTCCACCACCGCACTTTAATACACATGCTAGGGTCCATTGCAAAGGTTTGTTGGTATTCTGATGCTCACAAGAGCTTCTTCTAACGAAGCCCTAATTTGTGGGCCTCGGATCGTCTACCCCCTAGATGTTCTTCTGACAGGGGTAGCCCGGTGGATTTTCCTCTTGGTTTGTGCTTGGTTGGGTCATAGGATAATTCCAAACCATGTTTCGGAACATGTTGTGACAAGATCCAACTTGGTTTTATCGAAACGGGGAGTTCCCGGCCAATTAAATTCTAGGGTCTTATTTTTTCTGATGATAGTGCATGCCTACGAAGTGGGTTACACTTGGGTACCATGTTTTGGACATTTTAGCATTCCACCACACTTTAATACACATGCTAGGGTCCACTTCAAGGGTTTGGAGGTATTCCGATGCTCCGAGGCGCTTCTTCCTATGAAACCCTGATCTGTGGGCCCCAGATCGTCTACCCCCTAGATGTTCTTAGGAAAGGGGTAGCCCGGTGGATTTTTCTCTTGGTTTGTGCCTAGTTGGGTTATAGGATAATTCCAAACCAAGTTTAGGAACAAGTTGTGACAAGATCCAACCCGGTTTCACCGAAATGGGGAGTTCCCGCTCCCTAACAATTAAATTCCGGAACACCTTCGTTTTTTGGTGACATCGCATGTCCGAGGAGGGATCACACATGGGAACCAGGTTTTGGACATTTCAACATCCCACCACCGTTTAATACACATGCTAGGGTCCATTGAAAGGTTTGAAGGTATTCCGATGTCCCGAAGAGCTTCTTCCTACAAAACCCTGATCCGGGGGCCTAGATCGTTTACACCCTAGATGTTCTTATGAAAGGGGTAGCCCGGTGGATTTTTCTCTTTGTTTGCGCTTGGTTGGATAATCCCAAACCATGTTTGGGCATAAGTTGTGACAAGATCCAACCCGGTTTCACCGAAATCGGGAGTTCCCGCTCCCTAACAATTAAATTCCGGAACACCTTCGTTTTAGGTGACATCGCATGTCCGAGGAGGGGTCACAGTTGGGAAAAAGGTTTTGGACATGTCAACATCCCACCACAGTTTAGTACACATGCTAGGGTCCATTGAAAGGTTTGGAGGTATTGCGATGTCCCGAAGAGCTTCTTCCTACAAAACCCTGATCCGGGGGCCTAGATCGTCTACACCCTAGATGTTCTTATGAAAGGGGTAGCCCGGTGGATTTTTATCTTTGTTTGTGCTTGGTTGGATAATCCCAAACCATGTTTGGGCATAAGTTGTGACAAGATCCAACCCGGTTTCACCGAAATCGGGAGTTCCCGCTCCCTAACAATTAAATTCCGGAACACCTTCGTTTTAGGTGACATCACATGTCCGAGGAGGGGTCACACTTGGGAAAAAGGTTTTGGACATGTCAACATCCCACCACAGTTTAGTACACATGCTAGGGTCCATTGAAAGGTTTGGAGGTATTCCGATGTCCCGAAGAGCTTTTTCCTACAAAACCCTGATCCGTGGGCCTGGATCGTCTACCCCCCTTGACGTTCTTATGAATGGCGTAGCCCTGTGGATTTTTCTATTGGTTTGTGCTTGGTTGCGTTATAGTATAATTCCAAACCATGTTTGGGCTCAATTTGTGACAAGATCCAACCCAGTTTCACCGAAACGGGGAGTTCTTGGCCCCCTAATTAACAATTAAGTTTCAGGATCTTCGTTTTTTAGGTGATAGCGCATGTCTACAAAAGGGTGAAACTTGGGTACCAGGTTTTGGACATTTCATCATTCCACCACCGCACTTTAATACACATGCTAGGGTCTATTTCAAAAGTTTGTAGGTATTCCGATGCTCCGAATAGCTTCTTCTATCGGAACACTGATTTGTGGGCCTCGAATCGTCTACCCCCTAGATGTTCTTCTGACAGGGGTAGACCGGTGGATTTTCCTCTTGGTTTGTTCTTGGTTGGGCTATAGGATAATTCCAAACCATGTTTGGGCACAAGTTATGACAAGATCCAACCCGGTCACCGAAACGGGGAGTTCCCGGCCCATTCAAAATTAAGTTTTAGGATCTTCATTTTTAGGTAATAAACATGTCTATGAAGGGGGTGACACCTGGGTACTAGGTTTTTGACATTTCAGCATTCCTCCACACTTTAATACACATTATAGGGTCCACTGCAATGGTTTGGAGGTATTCCGATGCTCCGAGGCGCTTCTTCCTATGAAACCCTGTTCTGCGGGCCCCAAATCATCTACCCCATAGATGTTTTTATGTAAGGGGTACCTGGTAGTTTTTCTCTTGGTTTGTGCTTGGTTGGGTTATAGTATAATTCGAACCATGTTTGGGCATAAGTAGTGACAAGATCCAACCCGGTTTCACCGA
The DNA here is from genome assembly GCA_916181665.1 of Avena sativa. Lineage (NCBI taxonomy): Eukaryota > Viridiplantae > Streptophyta > Magnoliopsida > Poales > Poaceae > Avena > Avena sativa. Next base: position 257,012,460 of record OV702297.1, read on the forward strand.
AATGGGGAGTTCCCTTCCCCTAACAATTAAATTCCAGAACACCTTCGTTTTTAGGTGACATGGCATGTCCGAGAAGGTGTCACACTTGGGAACCAGGTTTTGGACATTTCAACATTCCACCACAGTTTAATACACATGCCAGGGACCATTGCAAGGTTTGGAGGTATTCCGATGTCCCGAAGAGCTTCTTCCTACAAAACCATGATCCGTGGGACTGGATCGTCTACCCCCCTAGATGTTCTTATGAAAGGGGTATCCCGGTGGATAATTCCAAACCATGTTTGGGCACAAGTTGTGACAAGATCGAACTCGGTTTCACCAAAACAGGGAGTTCTTGGCCCCCTAATTAACAATTAATTTCAGGATCTTCGTTTTTTGGGTGATAGCGCATGTCTACAAAGGTTGTGAAACTTGGGTACCAGGTTTTGGACATTTCAGCATTCCACCACCGCATTTTGATACACATACTAGGGTCCATTGCAAAGGTTTGTAGGTATTCTGATGCTCCGAAGAGCTTCTTCTAACAAAACCCTGATTTGTGGGCCCCAGATCGGCTACCCCCTAGATGTTCTTCTGACAGGGTAGCCTGATGGATTTTCCTCTTGGTTTGTGCTTGGTTGGGTCATAGGATAATTCCAAACCATGTATGGGCACAAGTTGTGACAAGATCCAACCCGGTTTCACCGAAACGGGGAGTTCCCGGCCAATTAAATTCCAGGATCTTCTTTTTTCTCGGTGATAGTGCATGCATACGACGCGGGTTACACTTGGGTACCATGTTTTGGGAATTTCAGCATTCCACCACACTTTAATACATATGCTAGCGTCCACTTCTAGGGTTTGGAGGTATTCTGATGCTCCGAGGCGCTTCTTCCTATGAAACCCTGATCTGTGGGCCCTAGATCGTCTACCCCCTAGATGTTCTTATGAAAGGGGTAGCCCGGTGAATTTTTCTCTTGGTTTGTGCTTGGTTGGGTTATAGGATAATTCCAACCATGTTTGGGCATAAGTTGTGACAAGATCCAACCCGGTTTCACCGAAATGGGGAGTTCCCGCTCCCTAACTATTAAATTCCAGAACACCTTCGTTTTTAGGTGACATCGCATGTCCAAGGAGGGGTCACACTTGAGAACCAGGTTTTTGACATTTCAACATTCCACCACTGTTTAATACACATGCTAGGGTCCATTGCAAGGTTTGGAGGTATTCTGATGTCCCGAAGAGCTTCTTCCTACAAAAGCCTAATCCGTGAGCCTGGATCGTCTACTCCCCCTAGATGTTCTTATGAAAGGGGTAGCCCGGTGGATTTTTCTCTTGGTTTGTGCTTTGTTGTGTTATAGGATAATTCCAAACCATGTTTGGGCACAAGTTGTGACAAGATCCAACCCGGTTTCATCGAAACAGGGAGTTCTTGGCCCCCTAATTAACAATTAAGTTTCAGGATCTTCGTTTTTTAGTTGATAGCGCATGTCTACAAAGGGGGTGAAACTTGGGTACCAGGTTTTGGAAATTTCCGCATTCCACCACCGCACTTTAATACACATGCTAGGGTCCATTTCAAAGGTTTGTAGGTATTCCGATGCTCCGAAGAGCTTCTTTTAATGAAACCCTAATTTGTGGGCCCTGGATCGTCTACCGCGTAGATGTTCTTCTGATAGGGGTAGCCTAGTGGATTTTCCTCTTGGTTTGTCCTTGGTTCGGTTATAGGATAATTGCAAACCATGTTTGGGCACAATTTGTGACAAGATCCAAGTTTCACCGAAACTAGGAGTTCTCGGCCCCTAATAATTAATTTTCTAGAACTCCTTCGTTTTTAGGTGACATCGCATGTATGCGAAGGGGTCACACTTGGGAACCAGGTTATGGACATTTCAGAATTCCACCATACTTTAATACACATGCTAGGGTCCATTGCAAGGTTTGTAGGTATTCCAATCCCCCGAAGAGCTTGTTCCTACAAAACTTAATTTGTGCGCCTGGATCGTCTACCCCCCTAGATGTTCTTATTAAAGAGGTAGCCCAGTGGATTTTCCTCTTGGTTTGTGCTTGGTTGGGTCATAGGATAATTCCAAACCATGTTTGGGCACAAGTTGTGATAAGATCCAACCCTGTTTCACCGAAACGGGGAGTTCCCGAACAATTAAATTCCAGGATCTTCATTTTTTGGTAATAGTGCATGCCTACAAAGCGGGTTACACTTGGGTACCATGTTTTGGACATTTCAGCATTCCACAACACTTTAATACACATGCTAGGGTCCATTTTAAGGTTTTGGAGCTATTCCGATGCTCTGAGGCGCTTCTTCCTATGAAACCCTGATCCGTGGGCCCAGAATCGTCTACCCCTAGATGTTCTTATGAAAGGGGTAGCCTGATGGATTTTCCTCTTGGATTGTTCTTGGTTGGGTCATAGGATAATTCCAAACCATGTTTGGGCACAAGTTGTGACAATATCCAACCCGGTTTCACCGAAACGGGGAGTTCCCGGCCCCCTATCAATTAAGTTTCAGGATCTTCGGTTTGAGGTGACATCGCATGTCTATGAAGGGGTCACACTTGGTAACCAGGTTTTGGACATTTCAAAATTCCACCACATTTTAATACTCATGCTAGGGTCCATTGCAAGGTTTGGAGGTACTTCGATGCCCCGAAGAGGTTCTTCCTACAAAACCCTGATCCATGGTCCTGGATCGTTTACCCCTAGATGTTCTTATGAAAGGGGTAGCTGGTGGATTTTTCTCTTCGTTTGTGCTTGGTTGGATTATAGGATAATTCGATACCATGTATGGGCACAAGGTTTTACATGATCCAACCCGGTTTCACCGAAACGGGGAGTTCCCGACCCGTTAATAATTAAGTTTCAGGATCTTCGTTTTTATGTAATAGCGCATGTCTACGAAGGGGTGACATTTGGGTACTAGTTTTTGGACATTTCAGCATTCCACCATACTTTAATACGCATGCTAGGGTCCACTACAAGGGTTTGGAGGTATTTTGATGCTCCGACGCGCTTCTTCCTATGAAACCTTGATCTGTGGGCCCAGATCATCTACCCCCTAGATGTTCTTATGAAAGGGGTATCCCGGTGGTTTTTCTCTTGGTTTGTGCTTGGTTGGGTTATAGGATAATTCGAACCATGTTTTTGCATAAGTTGTGACAAGATCCAACCCGGTTTCACCGAAATTGGGCCCCCCGTAACAATTAAATTCTAGAACACCTTTGTTTTTAGGTGACATCGCATGCCCGAGGAGGGGTCACACTTGGGAACCAGGTTTTGGACATTTCAACATTCCACCACAGTTTAATACACATGCTAGGGTCCATTGCAAGGTTGCGAGGTATTCCGATGTCCCGACGAGCTTCTTCATATAAAACCCTAAAACCGAAATGGGGAGTTCCCGCCCCCTAACAACTAAATTCTAGAACACATACGTTTTTAGGTGACATCGCATGTCCGAGAAGGGGTCACACTTGGGAACCAGGTTTTTGACATTTCAACATTCCATCACAGTTTAATAAAAATTCTAGGTTCCATTGCAAGGTTTGGACATATTCCGATGTCGCAAAGAGCTTCTTCCTACAAAACCCTGATCCGTGGGCCTGGATCGTCTACCCCCTAGATGTTCTTATGAAAGGGGTAACCCGGTGGATTTTTCTCTTGGTTTGTGCTTAGTTTCGTTATAGGATAATTCCAAACCATGTTTGGGCACAAGTTGTGATAATATCCAACCCGGTTTCACCGAACGGGGAGTTCTTGGCCCCCTAATTAACAATTAAGTTTCAGGATCTTCGTTTTTTAGGTGATAGCGCATGTCTACAAAGGGGGTGAAACTTGGGTACCTCGTTTTGGACATTTCAGCATTCCACCACCGCACTTTAATACACATTCAAGGGTCCATTGCAAAGGTTTGTAGGTATTCCGATGCTCCGAAGAGCTTCTTCTAACGAAACCCATATTTGTGGGCCCCAGATCGTCTACCCCCTAGATGTTCTTCTGACAGGGGTAGCCTGGTGGATTTTCCTTTTGGTTTGTGCTTGGTTGGGTCATAGGATAATTCCAAACCATGTTTGGGCACAAATTGTGACAATATCCAACCCGGTTTCACCAAAACGGGGAGTTCCCGGCCAATTAAATTCCAGGATCTTCGTTTTTTTGGTGATAGTGCATGCCTACGAAGAAGGTTACACTTGGGTACCATGTTTTGTACATTTCAGCATTCCACCACACTTTAATACACATGCTAGGGTCCATTGCAAGGGTTTGGAGGTATTTCGATGCTCCGAGGCACTTCTTCTTATGAAATCCTGATCTGTGGGCCCATAATCGTTTACCCCTAGATGTTCTTATGAAAGGGATAGCCCGGAGGATTTTTATCTTGGTTGCATTCTAGGATAATTGCAAACTATGTATGGGAACAATTTGTGACAAGATCCAACCCAGTTTCTCCAAAACAGGGAGTTCCCGGCCCCCTAATAATTAAATTCTAGAACTCCTTCGTTTTTAGGTGACTTCGCATGTCTGAGAAAGGGTCACACTTGGGAACTATGTTTTCTACATTTCAACATTCCACTACACTTTAATACATATTCTAGGGTCCATTGCAAGGTTTGTAGGTATTCTGATCGCCCGAAGAGCTTCTTCCTACAAAACTGATCTATGGGCCTGGATCGTCTACCCCCTAGATGTTCTTATGAAAGGGGTAGCCCGGTGGATTTTCCTCTTGGTTTGTTCTTGGTTGGGTCATAGGATAATTCCAAAACATGTTTGGGCACAATTTGTGACAAGACCCAACCCGGTTTCACCGAGACAGGGAGTTCCCGGCCAATTAAATTACAGGATCTTCATTTTTTCGGTGATCGTACATGCCTACGAATCGGGTTACACTTGGGTACCATGTTTTGGACATTTCAGCTTTCCACCACACTTTTATACACATGCTAGGGTCCATTGCAAGGGTTTGGAGGTATTCCGATGCTCCGAGGAGCTTCTTCCTATGAAATCCTGATCTCTGGGCCCAGAATCGTCTACCCCTAGATGTTCTTATGAAATGGGTATCCCGGAGGATTTTTCTCTTGGTTTGTTCCTGGTTGGGTTATAGGATAATTTCAAACCATGTATGGGCACAATTTGTGACAACATCCAACCCAGTTTCACAGAAATGGGGAGTTCCCGACTCCCTAATAATTAAATTCCAGAACACCTTCGTTTTTAGGTGACTTTGCATGTATGAGAAGGGGTCACACTTGGGAACCAGGTTTTGGACATTTCAACAGTCCACTACACTTTAATGCACATTCTAGGGTCCATTGCAAGGTTTGGAGGTACTCTGATGTCCCGAAGAGCTTCTTCCTACAAAACCGATCTATGGGCCGGGATCGTCTACCCCCTAGATGTTCTTATGAAAGGGGTAGCCCGGTGGATTTTTCTCTTGGTTTGTGCTTGGTTGGGTCGTAGGACAATTCCAAACCATGTTTGGGCACAAGTTGTGACAAGATCCAACCCGGTTTCACCGAAATGGGGAGTTCTCGGCCCCTAACAATTAAGTTTCAGGATCTTCGATTTTAGGTGACATCGCATGCCCGGCGAAGCGGTCACACTTGGGAACAAGGTTTTGGACATTTCAAAATTCCATCACACTTTAATACACATGCTAGGGTCCATTGCAAGGTTTGGAGGTACTCCGATACCCCGAAGAGATTCTTCCTACAAAGCCCATACCTGGATCGTGTACCCCCCTAGATGTTCTTATGAAAGGGGTAGCATGGTGGATATTTCTCTTAGTTTGCGATTGGTTTTGTTATATGATAATTCAAAAACCATGTATGGGCACAATTTGTGACATGATCCAACCCGGTTTCACGGAAACGGGGAGTTCCCGGCCCGTTAACAATTAAGTTTTAGGATCTTCGTTCTTAGGTAATAGCGCATGTCTACGAAGGGGCTGACACTTGGGTACTAGGTTTTGGACATTTCAGCATTCCACCATACTTTAATACACATGTTAGTGTCCACTTCAAGGGTTTGGAGGTATTCCGATACTCCGAGGCGCTTCTTCCTATGAAACCCTGATCTCTGGGACCCAGATCGTCTACCCCCTAGATGTTATTATGAAAGGGGTACCCCGGTGGATTTTTCTCTTGGGTTGTTCTTGGTTGGGTTACAGGATAATTGCAAACCATTTTTGGGCACAATCTGTGACAAGATCCACCCAGTTTCACCGAAACTGGGAGTTGTCGGCCCCCCAATAATTAAATTTCCAGAACACCTTCGTTTTTAGGTGACATTGCATGTCTGCGAAGGGGTCACACTTGGGAACCAGGTTTTGGACATTTCAACATTTCACCACACTTTATTAAACATGCTAGGTTCCATTGCAAGGTTTGGAAGTATTCTGATCCCCCGAAGAGCTTCTTCCTACAAAACCGTTATCTGCGGGCCTGGAGCGTCTACCCCCCTAGATGTTCTTATGAAAGCGGTAGCCTGGTGGATTTTCCTCTTGGATTGTGCTCGGTTGGTTCATAGGATAATTCCAAACCATGTTTGGGCACAAGTTGTTACAAGATCGAACCCGGTTTCACCGAAACGTGGAGTTCCCGGGCCCCCTAACAATTAAGTTTCAGGATCTTCTGTTTTAGGACACATCACATGTCTGCGAAGGGGTCACACATGGGAACCAGGTTTTGGAAATTTCAAAATTACACCACGCTTTAATACACATGGTAGGGTCCATTGCAAGGTTTGGTGGTACTCCGATTCCCCGAAGAGCTTCTTCTTACAAAACCCTGATTTGTAGGCCTGAATCGTCTACCGTCCTAGATGTTCTTATGAAAGGGGTAACCTGGTGCATTTTTCTCTTGCTTTGTGCTTGGTTGGGCTATAGGATAATTCCAAACAATGTCTAGGCACAAGTTGTGATATGATCCAACCCGATTTCACCAAAACAGGGAGTTCTTGGCCCGTTAACAATTAAGTTTCAGGATCTTTGTTTTTAGGTAATCCGATGCTCTAGGCGCTTCTTCCTATGAAAGCCTGATCTATGGGCCCCAGATCGTCTACCCCCTAGATGTTCTTATGAAAGGTGTAGCCCGGTGGTTTTTTCTCTTGGTTTGTGCTTGGTTGGGTTATAGGATAATTCCAACCATTTTTGGGCATAAGTTGTGACAAGATCCAACCCGGTTTCACCAAAATGGGTAATTGCCGCCCCCTAATAATTAAATTCCAAAACACCTTCGTTTATAGGTGACATCGCATGTCCGAGAAGGGTTCACACTTGGGAACCAAGTGTTGGACATTTCAACATTCCACCACAGTTTAATACACATGCTAGGGTCAATTGCAAGGTTTGGAGGTACTCCGATATCCCGAAGAACTTCTTCCTACAAAACCCTGATCCGTGGGCCTGGATCGTCTACCCCCCTAGATGTTCTGATGAAAGGGGTAGCCCGGTGGATTTTTCTCATGGTTTCTGCTTGGTTGTGTTATGGGTTAACTCCAAACCATTTTTGGGCACAAGTTGTGACAAGATCCAACCCGATTTCACCGAAACGGGGAGTTCTTGGCCCCCTAATTAACAATTAAGTTTCAGGATCTTCGTCTTTTAGGTGATAGCGCATGTCTACAAAGGGGGTGAAACTTGGGTACTAGGTTTCGGACATTTAAGCATTCCACCACCGCACTTTAATACACATGCTAGGGTCCATTGCAAAGGTTTGTAGGTATTCCGATGCTCCGAACATCTTCTTCTAACGAAACCCTGATTTGTGGGCCCTGGATTGTCTACCCCCTATATGTTCTTGTGACAGGGGTAGCCCGGTGGATTTTCCTCTTGGTTTGTGCTTGGATGGGTCATACGATAATTGCAAACCATGTTTGGGCACAAGTTGGGACAAGATCCAACCCTGTTTCACCGAAATGGGGAGTTCCCGGCCAATTAAATTCCAGGATCTTCTTTTTTTTGGTGATAGTGCATGCCTACGAAGCGGGTTACACTTGGGTACCATATTTTGGACATTTTAGCATTCCACCAAACGTTAATACACATGCTAGGGTCCATTGCAATGGTTTGGAGGTATTCCGATGTTTCGAGGTGCTTCTTCCTATGAAACCCTAATCTGTGGGCCCTGAATCATCTACCACATAGATGTTCTTATGAAAGGGGAATCCCGATGTATTTTTATCTTGGTTTGTGCTTTGTTGGGTTATAGGATAAATGCAAACCATGTTTGGGCACAATTTGTGACAAGATCCAACCGGGTTTCATCGAAACTGGGAATTGTCGGCCCCCTAATAATTAAATTTGTAGAACACCTTCGTTTTTAGGTGACATCGCATGTCTGCGAAGGGGTGACACTTGGGAACCAGGTTTTGGACATTTCAGCATTCCACCACACTTTAATACACATGCTAGGGTCCATTGAAAGGTTTGGAGGTATTCCGATCCCCCGAAGAGCTTCTTCCTACAAAACTGTGATCCATGGGCCTGAAGTGTCTACCCCCCTAGATGTTCTTATGAAAGGGGTAGCCCGGTGGATTTTCCTCTTGTTTTGTGCTTGGTTGGGTCATATTATAATTCCAAACCATATTTGGGCACAAGTTGTGACAAGATCCAACCGGGTTTCATCGAAACAGGGAGTTCCCGGCCAATTAAATTCCAGGATCTTCGTTTTTTCGGTGATAGTGCATGCCTACGAAGCGGGTTACACTTGGGTACCATGTTTTGGACATTTCAGCATTCCACCACACTTTAATAGACATGCTAGCGTCCATTACAAGGGTTTGGTGGTATTTTGATGCTCCGAGGCGCTTCTTCCTGAAACCCTGATCTGTCGGCGCAGAATCGTCTACCCCTAGATGTTCTTATGAAAGGGGTAGCCCGGTGGATTTTTCTCTTTGTTTGTGCTTGGTTGGGTTATAAGATAATTGCAAAACATGTTTGGGCACAATTTGTGGCAAGATCCAACCCGGTTTCACCGAAACTGGTAGTTGTCGGCCCCCTAATAATTAAATTTCCAGAACACCTTCGATTTTGGACATTTTGTCGGCCCCCTAATAGTTGTCTGCGAAGGGGTCACACATGGGAACCAGGTTTTGGACATTTAAAAATTCCACCACACTTTAATACACATGCTAGGGTCCATTGCAAGGTTTGGAGGTACTCCGATGCCCCGAAGAGCTTGTTGCTACAAAACCCTGATCCGTGGGCCTAGATCGTCTACCCCCTAGATGTTCTTATGAAAGGGGTAGCCCGGTGGACTTTTCTCTCTGTTTGTGCTTGGTTGGGTTATACGATAATTGCAAACCATTTTTGGGCACAAGTGGTGACATGATCCAACCCGGTTTCACCGAAACGGCGAGTTCCCGGTCCGTTAACAATTAAGTTTCAGGATCTTCATTTTTAGGTAATAGCGGATGTATACTAGGTTTTGGACATTTTAGCATTCCACCATACTTTAATACACATTCTAGGGTCCACTGCAAGGGTTTGGAGGTATTCCGATGCTCCGAGGCGCTTCTTCCTATGACACCCTGATCCACGGGCCCCAGATCGTCTACCCCTTAGATGTTCTTATGAAAGGGGTAGACCGGTGGTTTGTTCTCTTGGTTTGTGCATGGTTGGGTTATAGGATAATTCCAACCATGTTTGGGAATAAGTTGTGACAAGTTCCAACCCGGTTTCACCGAAATAGGTAGTTCTGCCCCCCTAACAATTAAATTCCAGAACATCTTCGTTTTTAGGTCACATCACATGTCTGAGAAGGAGTCACACTTGGGGACCAGGTTTTGGACATTTCAGCATTCCACCACACTTTAATACACATTCTAGGGTCCATTGCAAGGTTTGGAGGTATTCCGATCCCCCGAAGAGCTTCTTCCTACAAAAACCTGATTCGTGGGCCTGTATCGTCTACCCCCTAGATGTTCTTATGAAAGGGGTAGCCCGGTGCATTTTCCTCTTGGTTTTTGCATGGTTGGGTCATAGGATAATTCCAAACCATGTTTGGGCACAAGTTGTGAAAATATCCAACCCGGTTTCACCGAAATGGGTAGTTCTCGGCCAAATAAATTCCAGGTGCTTGGTTGGGTTATAGAATCGTCTACCATGTTTGGGCAAGTTTCAGGATCTTCGGTTTGAGGTGACATTGCATGTATGAGAATTGGTCACACTTGGGAACCAGGTTTTGGACATTTCAACATTCCACCACACTTTAATTCACATTGTAGGGTCCATTGCAAGGTTTGGAGGTACTCCGATGTCTCGAAGACCTTCTTCCTACAAAACCAATCCGTGGGCCTGGATCATCTACCCTCCTAGGTGTTCTTATGAAAGGGGTAGCCCGGTGGATTTTCCTCTTGGTTTGTGCTTGGTTGGGTCATAGGATAATTCCAAACCATGTTCGGGCACAAGTTGTGACAATATCGAACTCGGTTTCACCGAAACGGGGAGTTCCTGGCCCCCTAACAATTAAGTTTCAGGATCACTAGTGCAAACCGCCCTATGTGTCCCGGTTGGTAAGGGGCTTTAGTCCCGGTTCCCCAACCGGGACGGGGCAATCGGGACTAAAGCCCTAACATTTAGTCCCAGTTGCCCCACCAACTGGGACAAAAGAGCGTAACACGAATCGGGACAAATAACTCTCTGCCATGGCAGAGAATTCATTTTGGCAACCTTTTTTTGCCGCGGCAGAGAATTCATTTATGTTGTTTTATTTTTATTTGGTGTTTTGCACTCATCAATGAAGGAACCATTATATTACACAAGATCATCATGACAATATAGATCCAAGTGTCCAACATATTACATTGGATACACGGAGTTCATGCACTACATACAAAATAAGCTATTTGTACAATCCCTATTGGATATACACACCTGAATAGTATTTTCCTTTCGGGTCTAGGACTTCTGCATCCAAGAATCCCGCCAATTCCACCTGAATTGCTCGTATGCGATCCTTTGGCAGAATACCATCCCGTAGACGTTCGATCTGATTTATAAAAGGAGTCATCCTATATGAATGAAACTAAACACAATTTGATGGTAATTAAAAACTATAGAAATTGTTTACGTACGTTAAGTTGCTCTAAATTTCTCCCCTTCTCACAGCATGTTTGACGGATGAACTCGCAAACATAGTATCCACTTAAATTGTTCCCTGGTCCCTGCGTCAGGCACTTTACGAGAACATAGTTCAATCAAAATAATAATCAAGCATGATAATAACGGTATCAAAAATAGAATCAAAGAGATGCGCAGATATAGCTAGTGGTGCTTACATCTAGTGGTTTAAATGTAAGCTCCTCTTTCTAAACACCCCTAGCCTTCTTGGTGAACCGTTTCCAAGCGCTGCCCGGCGAAGAAAACGAATAAAAGAAGTTATTAATTACTTGATATCATAAAATTCACGAACGTTGCCGATATAGTGTCATAATGATTAGAATTACCGCTGGAGAAGCATCTGCATGTCCTTCCACGTCTCAAGGGGTTTATGTTTCGAGTCCATGACTAGTACACGCCCTTTGTCAGGTTGAATGATTAACAGAATATAGTGCAAGATGCACATGCATAACTAATCACTTATGTACTTAACATCGAGTAAGAGAAATATAAATTGTATACAAGACAATAACACTCACTCGAAGTTGTAAGAAAATAGTATTTCCCTTCTGGTTTCTTGAAACTTTAACACGTGTACGATATTATCCTCCGTATCGTGGGGGTTTGTTTTGAGATTAGCTTGATGAACTCAATATGGGTCAATGAACCCAATGTCATAGATTTGTCCTCTACTGCATTATAGAATCTTCATTCTGCATATTATAGTATGATTATATACATGCAATAAACGAGGTGAGATAGCTAGAGAATAAATTAATTACAGAATTGGTACTTACAAACAATAGGCACTGATGATCGATTTGTCCAAGGCGTCTTGATTGAATAATTGAAATAGTTCAACAAATTCAATGGATATCATGTCATCTATTTCTTTCCCATAATGCTTTTTTGTAACCCTCAGCATTATCCTGTTAGCCCCGGCCTTTGTGGCATGCATGTACCAGTTATGCAATCTTCGCATTTTTGTTGGAAGATTATTTACCTCCTCAGGATTGACGAGAGATTTGCCGTACTGGTATTTGTATGCTACTTCACCCACGGGGAAGTACTGTAACTGGGATAAGTAGTGGGCAATACTCATACCTTCAGCAGCAGCAACTTTTCTCCGTATTGTGCAACTACATCTGGATCATACTGATCTTTAGCCGCATATTTGCTCGACCCCACATTGGTATGGGAAACAACCTTGAGAGGGGCGCAAGATTGTTTTGCTTGTTCTCCGAGCTGGGCAACAGATTTCACGCTTGCATCAGTACTTCTCTTCGACAGTTGTTGTGCCGCATGTGACTTGAGAATAGAGCGCTCATAGTCTGATGACAACTTTGGCTCGGGTTGGTGAAGGGCCTTTAGAATTTTGAACACTCGGGCCTGTTCTTCTTTGGTGCTGGGGAACTCTGGATCTTTCAGCCGCCTCAGCTTAGCGAAAAACGCTGTCGTTTCCGCCTCAACGATCATCGTAGTCTCCTCTTCAGTATAGTCATAAGCTCTCTTGGGAGGAACCTTTGGTACTTTTGGAAGAGGCTCTTGTCTACGTGTCGGCGATCGCTTACCACTCCGCAGAGTAGCGCCGGAGACTGGTGAGGCGACGGAGACGGGTGAGGCGACGAAGCCGGGTGAGGCGACGAATACGGCTGTCGCGGAAGCGACGGCCGCGCTAGAGACGGGTGAGGCGGCGGTGAAGATGGCCTTGGCGTGTGATTTTGAAGCACGATACATTCCTTTGGCCATAGAATGGTGACGTTTGTTGCTTCTCCCAGTTCAGTCACATCCCCTTGACCTGCAGGGTAGTCAAGCTTCAAACCTTGAAAGGTGGGCATGATTTCATCCACCCCGACAACAGCATACCCTGTGGAACCGGACGACAATGGTAAGTTGGTGTGGGTACAATTGGTAAGGCATAGCCGATCGCCACCTTCATTGATATGTTCAGAACTTTGACATGTAGCTCGCAGTGTGTCATCTGTGTGATATCATCCACTGGATAACCAACACGAGCCATCGTAGGTGCACCATCTTCATTGTCATTGTCATCACTCGGGACCTCGGTGGAAGGCACACTTCTTTTTCGATTATTCGATAGGCCGGTAGCATCGAATGCAGGTTCTACCACCATGTGCTGCTGAGATGGGCCGGTAGTAACTTGCTGGCCAAGTGTGTTAATTTGATCTTGTTGTTGCTTTATTCATTCTTCAATTATACGCATTCGCTATTTATGAATATCTGCTTCAACATCCGCCTTGTCCTTTCTCCTCTTACGGCTTCTATCAGGATATTTCTTCCTCTCTTCGGGAAACCCAGTCCTCCATGGTTGGGAGCCTATTGTGCCTCGTGTTCGTCCATCATGTTCCTTATTTCCAAGGGCGAGTGTGACCTCATCATTCTCTCTATCGGGAATGAAGTCCCCATCTTTAACAGCCTTTACTGCGTTTCTCATCTTCTCGATTGGCAAGGGGTCTTCTTTATGTCGTATTTTATATATACACTTCCCTTCCGAGTCCAACATGCCCCCATGCCCGTAAAACCAATTCTTTGCACGTTCGATCCAATTGTCTGTCTCTGGGATGATCTTTTTAGCACGCAGTTCATCCTCAAGTTTCTTCCACTTAGGAATGTCAGCCTTGTAGCCACCTTGCCCCATAGTATGGTGATACTTCTTGATAGCAGCATTCAGCTTATTCGTTGCAGACATTTTCTTAGATTTTTCTGATGTCTTGTAATTCACAAACTCAGCCCAGAATAGTTTTATCTTCTGAAACTGAATCTTCTCGAAATCCAGAGTCTTCTCTTTCACGACATAGTCAATGTGCAATCTTTTATTCCAGTTGGTGAAACACTGGGCCATCTTCTTAATAGCCCACTCCCTGACCTTCATCTCCATGGCTTTCGCATGTTCTAAGGCGTCCTCAACTGGATCCTCCGCATTTGGATCCAACTCTATCTTCGGTAGTTTGAAATTAAGCATGAGCCTATTCCACAGTAAATCTTTGGCCATGTTAGGGAGATATAAACATGTTCCCTCTTCTTCCGCATCAGCATGCCTATTCTAATTTTGAATGGTGATCGGGATGAAGTCCCTAACGATTACTCCGCATTGTTACACAAATTTGTTTGCGACAACAAGGGGAGCCGTCGGTTTGCCGTCTTCACCGATATCTTCGATCCTGAACCTCTCATGGTCTTCCAACTTTTTGGTTGGGCCTCGTCCGCTCTTTTCAGTAGATTTGTTCGATCTGGAGGGCTAAAAGAAGAAAGATCGTCGTTATTATTTCTATATAGATAGTAGATGATTAATTAATGAATTAATTATATTACATGCATCTCGCCGGAGCGGTCGTCTTCTCGATCATACAAGGCATCGCCTTCTCCCTCGCGTGTAGCACCCCGGGTAAAACCACTACTAGAAAATCGTGGTTATTTGTATGTTGCGCATCATCATGACATCATCATGCATGTGTTTGACTAAACCTATTCCCCAAAAGTCTATATTGTTTTCTAATTATCCCCTTTCTATTTCAAATTGAAATCTCGGTCTTTTCTGAATATTTTGTTTTGTCTAAAATTATTTACAAAATGCCTCATAAATAAAACATGAAAAATATTAAGCATAAATATTATATTCGGGTGAGGCAGCCATAGGCTAGGCCCAAAAGCCCAGCCCACAGCCAAACCCTAACCCTAATCCTAGGCTACCCAATCCCACCATTCCCCTGTTCCGCCGCCACTCAACACATCGCCCGCGCCTCCTGGAACCGCTCACCCGCGCGCACCCACACTCCCACATCGCTCCCGCATGCCTGGCACCCCGACCCCACTCCCGCCCGCGAGTGTACAGCCTCGCTCGCGTACACCGAACGCACGACCCCTGCCGCGATTCCCTAGCCCCACCCACGCGGACCGCGTCCCCAACCTCACCTCCCTCGCACGGATCTTCTCCCCAACCTCCCCTGCTTTCGCCTCCAGGGCCTGCAAGCCGAGCTCCCCACCTTGCGCCGCCAGGGCCGCATCTCCCCTCACCACGTGCCATCCTGGCTCGCCCGACCCTCCCCCGCTCCTCTCCGTCATCGAGCGGCGGCCGCCATCTCCTCTTCTGCTCGAGCCAGGCGCCACGCCTCTTCGCACTGCCACCTTCCCCGGAGTTCCGGCCGCCTCCCCTCGTCGACCTTGTCGTGGCCCTCTCTCGCCGCCTGCAGGGCCCCCTCTTCCCCACGTTGTGGCGCTGCTACCGGAAGCCCCACCGCCCTGGCCATGGTGCACGGCGCCCTCCTCTCGCAGACACGCCGCAGCCGGCTGCCTCCTTCTCGCCGTTGTCTTCGCGCACGGGTCCCCTCCGGCCTGCACCTCGCATGAACTCGCCGTCCTGGCCTCCCTCCGGTCGGCCTCGACAATGGGCTCTTCAGCCCTGCGCCCCGTCGCCGTTTGTTTCCTCTGCAGCACAGTCGCTAGCCGAAGCTTCCTCTGCCACGACCTCTGACCTCCTCGCCTCCATGTTCGGCCCCGTTGCTGCAGCGTTCCTGCGCCACCTCTCTGCTTGCCGTGGCCTGGTGCCTCGCAGGTCCCTGCCAAGTGCCCTTATCGTTTGTTGTTGGTGAGTGTCATGTTGGGTTGTTGAAGCCTGATATACACGCAGTCCACACCGTGACCGAGGATTGATACTTTTGAAGATGTTGTTACCCGAAGACCGTACCTTCGTGGAACAAGTTCACTGCCAACAACACAAGCCGGAACCCCAAGGTCGTCAACACGGACTCGGAGGATCCCCGGACGCCAACACCATTTACATGGAACCCGAAGACTTCGAGATCTCCTTCACGGATCCGATGGCCGGAGCCCGGAAGACCCTGATCCTGATCCCTCAAATCCAAGTTCATCAAACCACCAAGTGTGACCCTCTTTTCGAGACCTTATTTTAATAAATGAAATATATATAATTGTGCATATCAATTGTCATGCTTGCAAATATATCATGTTGTTTGGGGGCCTTTTGCCGATTCACCTCATAATTAAATATGGGGTCCATATACGGGCAATCTAGTCTTATATTGACTCTATTTAAATTTGTGTAGTGAACTGGTGACATGTCTTGTCTTGTTAATACAACATTTAAATTGCGGGGTAGCTAAACAACATGAAACATTTAATTAATTGTCGGGACCCCTATTCCGCTTAATACTGCCTCATTGCATCGCCTCTTGCCATGCCATACATCATATATGCATCATGCCCGCTCTTTTGCCGTAGTAATAAATAGTGCATCCGGTGTTTCTTCTAGTGTTTTGCTTCTTCACGGATTAGGCCGACGAGTTGATGCGAGTGTCGACCCGATCTTCGGATGAACCTTAGGCAATGTTTTCAAGCGAGGAAGCTCCCCTTTTGTACCTATCTTACTTTTATAGTATTTATTTCCTCCTGTTGATCTATTGCGATCTGTGTTGCGATGCTCTAGTTTTCGTACCCGGGACATCCCTTGCAGCCTTATATTGCCTTGGACACATCCTATTACCTGTTGTTTAGTAGATAGTTGGACTTGCGGGTCGTAGTCGCTTGCTCAAGTGTTGTTGCGTGTCGTCAAGTACCACAGTTGTTGGAAGACTGCCATATGCTTTATGTTGGAGATGATCATGGCTTTAATTATTGTTTAATCACTAAAATTGAAGTATGTAAATAATGCAGAGGCGCAGGTGGGCAATAGATGTTATTTGGTTTTTAACCGTCCACTTGTGTCCCGTAGGACCCCGAGTTCTTGACACCTGTTCCGAGATCGAGCGCGCTAACCACAGGTGGGGTGTGTGGGCACCCCCATCGATTAGTACCTGATTTCAAAGTACTGTACCGGGGGCCACAAAGTAGTTTGGGGATTTATTACTATCCTGTACTTATGCCATGCTTTACTGCTTTAATTACGATTGCGCGTGGAGCGCCTGTACTGTTTTGGAACCAACGTGGAATGTTTTCGTGATATCGACAAGCCCAGTCACACTTTCGGGTTCCCAGTCGTTTACAGCCATTGTCACAAACCTCTGGGTCCGTCTCAGAGATCGGCCGACTTTGTTGCGGGTAGCTTAGTGGGGTGGCCCCCATGTGCTTGCTTTGGGTCTGGGAAACGTCGTGTCCAAAACCCCGTCGACATACCGTTGGGTGTATGTTTTGTGATCTTGTACCTACCTGATCTGACAACAAGGGTGTAGGTGCGTGTGGAAACTTTGGTGCATCCCTGCAGGGTTAAATCTTTTCAAAAAGCCGTGTCCGCGGTTATGGACGACTTGGAGCATAGTTCTCGATCATAGACAACTATAAATAAAGTTTACTGCTATAACTTGACTTGTATCCGATATGACTAGTAATCAGCTTCACTACAATGGAATGGCTAAATAAAAGTACCAACAACTGCTGGGTTTGGGATATCTCATGCTAATTGTATCTGACTAGTAAGTGTTGCAACTACAACGGAATGGTTAACTAAAAGTGCCCACTGCTTATTATATCAGGACGTCTATCTATACCTGACTAGTAATTGCAGCAACGATAACCGAATAAATAAAACTGCCAACTGTGTGAGTTCCTCGGTTGACTTCCTCGTTTGGTCTCGAGGGGGTTATACCAGGATGGGTATGTTTGGTGGTAGTATCAGGTTGGTTCCGAATAGGTCTTTCTTCTCCCTCTCTGATAGCCGACAGTTATATTGCGTCTCTATAGGTTGTTTAGTGCATGTTGCGCTGCCGCTTCAGTCCACCATACCTATGTAGGCGAGGACCGCCGAATTCTAGTCTCGCCGTGTACTGGCCTCAGTACTGACCGCTCTCCTTTTTCCTTTTCGCTTTGTCGGCACCCCTTTTGTTTAAGCAGGTTTGAGATCGACGTCGTTAGTAGGGTTACCCTTTCGGCTTGACCTGGGCAGGGTTATGGACGCCATTGGTTATTCTTCAGGGCTCTTAGCCCCATTTGCATCTTGTCCATAGTCGGATGCTGTATCATTTTCAAGGTGATTTGGATCTTTGTACTGTATATCTGCATTCTTGACTCTTTGAGTCATTGTTGTATATATATGTTATGTCGGTTCCATCGTGGACTATTGTGTAATGATATTACTTCGTTTTCCACCCGCACGCAAGTGCCTGGTGGGCACCTTTGAATCGTTTTTATGCGGGTTTGGCGGGATTCGCTAAAACTTGCATAGGGCCGATCCCGAGGGTGTTACATCGCGTAAGGCATCACCTTCAACCAAAAACAAGTCGTCTCTTCCGGCAAAAAGAGGATCACCCTCACCGGAGTTGTTCAGAAACATCAATACATCTAAATTTTCTTCCCCGTGGATCACACCTTGGATCAACTCTTCCTTTTCTTCGTATCTGTCGTGTGGGTTCATATTTGCTGCATAGGTGGAAAAACGGATAAGTCAAAGAGGCTAAGGGAGAATGTTATGTAGGGTGTTGAGAGATATAAACCCTAATTTAGAGAAATCCTAATATATACATACACAATAATAAAAATGAAGAGAAACCCTAAACCCTAACCCTAGCTGCAAAAGGGAAACTATGTAGTAGACAGGTAACTCTAGCTACAGACAAAAGACCACATTGGAATCATATGCATCATAGCGAGAAAATAGATAGTTTGTAATAGGTTCCAAATGAGAGGCTACGCTTGCCTTGTCCTTTAGTAGACACGTATGGATCTTTGTTGTCGTTGACTTCGGCCTCGGGCTCGGATCCTATCACGAAGAACCAATACTGGATAGGAAGGCAACAATCAAGACATGGCATAATGTAATGCGCAATCAATATGTACGACATGTCAAAATTAGAGATTCTACACTAACCCTACATGCAACATCGATTTAAGAATGTTCGTGATGCCCTGGTAAAGGTACACCGTCGAACCCACATGTACTTAAGAGGGTTCGATGTTTCTTTAGATAAACTAGGGTTTTGAATTACTTGAAAATGTATGATGACATCTTAAATAGGTAGAACTCATTTTTTAAAAAAATTGACATATTATTCATTTTTTCTGATTAAATATGAATTAGTTATGAATTTTCCAAGTTTATAACAATTTCTGCCATTTTATAACTCATCCTGACATCATCGTCTTGGTTAAATACTTTTATTACCGCACCCTAATCTACCCACAAACGTTGACGGTTGGGACCTGGGCCATGTCGGCTTGCCACCGTCGCAAGGCATGCCACATCGACGCCCACGCGGCGGCCCACGTCTGCCTCCACGTCGGACTCGCCGGCGGGAGCGGCAGAAAGTCATCCCGCGCCGCCGCCACACATCTCGTGCCACCGCTGCACCCACCCAATCTTTGCCCGTCGGTGCCTGCCCGCGGCGGCAGGGGGAGGGGGAGGAGGGGGAGGACGGAGGCAGGATGGAGAGGCGAAGGACAGATGTAGGCCGTACCTTCTGGCGGCCGGTGACGACGGGCAACAGCAGTCGCTGGAGGTGGTGGCGCTGCTGGCCGAAGAGGGGGACGAAACTGCACGGGCAGCCTGACGGCGGGGCGGCGGCACGGGCAGCCTAACGAAGCGGTGGCGCTGATGACCACGGACAGACTGACGGTGGGGCGGCGGTGCGGGCAACCTGGCGGTGGGGCGGAGGCGTCCCTGTGCTCTGTGTGCGCGCGTCGGAGTTGCAGAGATTGGAGATGGGAAGAAAAGGAAGAGGCACGTTATGTATAAAGGGGAGGGAGAATACGTTCCGGTTGGTGGCTCCAACCGGGACTAAAGGATCATACGTCCCGCTTGGAGCCACCAACCGGGACGTATACTCCAGTGTTTTTTCATATTTTAGGCTGATTCCAAGCGGCGCACGCAGGGGGCCTTTAGTCCTGGTTGATGGCTCCAACCGGGACGTACTACCCTGTTTTCAAATTTTTTCACGAATTATCTCTCTCTCTATTCCTACCTTATTTTTTATTTTGGGATTTAAATTTGTAATGTTTTTTAAATGATGATTAATTTGGAATTTAGAAAAACTTTAAACATAAAAAGTGTTTGAATTTGAATAACTAATTCAAAACCATTTTCTGTTTTTAAAAATAATTAATGTAACATTTTAAACTATGAACCATTTAAAATTAAAAATGAATTAACTTATATTTTTTATATATTAATTTGGAATTTAGAAAAACTTTAAACATAAAAAGTGTTTGGATTTGAATAACTAATTCAAAACCATTTTTTGAATTTAGAAAAACAATTAATGTAACCATTTAAACTATGAACCATTTCAAATTAAAATGAATTAACTTATATTTTTTGAATATTAATTTGGAATTTAGAAAAACTTTAAACATAAAAAGTGTTTGGATTTGAATAACTAATTCAAAACCATTTTCTGTTTTTAAAAATAATTAATATAACCATTTAAAATTATAAATGAATTAACTTATATTTTTACAATATTAATTTGGAATTTAGAAATACTTTAAACATAAAAAGTGTTTGGATTTGAATAACTAATTCAAAACCATTTTCTGTTTTTAAAAATAATTAATGTAACCATTTAAAATTAAAAATGAATTAACTTATATTTTTTTATATTAATGGGCGGGAAGAAAAGGACGAGAAATAATGGGCGGGAAGAAAATTTTATTACGTTAGAACTGGAATTAAAGTACATAACGCAACTAACACTAAGTTACATAAAGCACGACTGAAGATTAAGATATATAGAAGAACTGAAAATTAAGATACATGGCTAGATTAAGTCATAATCGGCCAAACTTGTTTTGCAATGTTGGAGTGATTCAGTCATGCTCCTTCCTACACCTGTAATACTCGCCACTGTAGTCGTCATACTCGCCGCGGCCGTCGTTGCTGTCATCGTCGGGGTCACTGTAGTTGATCCTTGAAGGTTGAGTACGAGTGGGCTGGACTTGAGGATAGCGTAGGCGGGGGTTAGAGTTGGCGGCCATGTCGTAGGCCATGACACTCTAGAGATTCTGGCCGCGCCACCACAGCCGACGGCCAGCCTCGTTGAAGTTCGGAGGAGGTGGGCCGTCCTCCTCATGCCTGGCGAGAGCCCTCTCATGCTGATCCCCAAAGAAAGCTTCCCAAGTCAGGAAATAGTCGGATGCCAATTGGGATTCCTCCGCTCCTCCGGCGTGAGCTCGAAGTAGTAGTGGTTCGTGATGGCCATCCGGCGCGCCACACCTAGAGGTACAAGAGGAACCGGCACGCCTTCGGCACTCAGCATCCAGCCGACGGGGACGCAGTAGCCCGGCGGGCAGGGGTAGTTCGAGGCGCAAAGCGCCTCCGCCTCCCTTAGTCGTATGGTGGAAGCCATGGAAAAGAGTGATGAGGTTGCAGATATGAGTCTAGAGATGTGCAATGATAATGGAGGCCAATCCTACATATATAGTGAGAAATGGCGGGAAGAAAACTGCGGGAAGAAATGGCAGGAAGAGAAATAGCAGGAAGAGAAATGGCGGGAAAAACTGCGGGAAGAAATCGCGAGAAGAAATGGTGGGAAGAAACTTGGGTTTAGGGTTTATGGTTTAGGGTTTAGGGTTTGAGATGTCCCGGCTGGGAGATAGCCCATGTAAGGTGGTCTAGTATTTTCGAAAAATAGGACGGTCGCATTCTGAAACAGCATTTTGGTGGTTACTTCACAAAATGACCCGTTTTTTGCGATCAGAAAATAGAAAATGGCTTTTCTGTGCGACGAAAAGGAAAACTTCCTCTTGCAACATCGTTCTCCATACCAATTTCCACATGCATGCATAATATGGGCACAGCATCACAAACTATGCCGTGATTCAGCACATAACATCGGTCATTTGGACCGAAAGCCATGAAACCTCGAACATGATAGGTCATTTTGTGAAGGTTTTTTCGAGACATGATCAATATACCAAGTCTAGTATTTTTCCTTGCAACTATGTCACATAATATGACATCGCGCGGA
The DNA here is from genome assembly GCA_916181665.1 of Avena sativa. Classification (NCBI taxonomy): domain Eukaryota; kingdom Viridiplantae; phylum Streptophyta; class Magnoliopsida; order Poales; family Poaceae; genus Avena; species Avena sativa. The sequence goes on from OV702297.1 coordinate 257,034,486, forward strand.
GGATTTACATTATTCGCACTTTTTTGAATTTCTTATGCCCGTTTTGAATTTTTTGAATTTCTAACTATGGTCGAACCGGCGTGCATGAAGATAGGGGACGAGCATCGTTAGAAATTGCATTGGATCTCTGAAGAAACCACATATTGCGAATCTAAAAATGATTTTTTCAAAAAATCACGGGCGTTAGATCATGTACCTGTAGTACAAATCGGACCCACTTCCCGCAGATTCGGCAGACATTTGTCCTTTTTACCCGGGATGGACGAAAAGGTTTGAGATGTCCCGCATGGGAGATAGTCCATGTAAGGTGGTCTAGTATTTTAGAAAAATGGGACGGTAGCATTCTGAAACAACATTTTGGTGGTTACTTCACAAAACGACCCTCTTTTGCGCTCGGAAAATGGAAAATGTCTTTTCCGTACGACAAAAAGGAAAACTTCCTCCTGCAACATTGTTCTCCATACCAATGTCCACATGCATGCATAATATGGGCACATCATCCCAAACTATGCCGTGATTCAGCACATAACATCGGTCATTTGGACCGAAAGCCATGAAACCTCGAACATGATAGGTCATTTTGTGAAGGTTTTTTCGAGACATGATCAATATACCAAGTCTGGTATTTTTCCTTGCAACTATGTCGCATAATATGACACCACGCAAATGATTTACATTTTTCGCACTTTTTTTGAATTTCTTATGCCCGTTTTGAATTTTTTGAATTTCTAACTATGGTCGAACCGACGTGCATGAAGATAGGGGACTGGAATCATTAGAACTTGCATTGGATCTCTGAAGACACCACATATTGTGAGACTAAAAATGATTTTTTGAAAAAAATCACGGGCGTTAGATCATGTACGTGTAGTACAAACCGGACCCACTTCCTACCGATTCAGAAGACATTTGTCCTTTTTACCCGGGATGGACGAAAAGGTTTCAGATGTCCCGGTTGGGAGATAGTCCATGTAAGGTGGTCTAGTATTTTAGAAAAATGGGACGGTAGCATTCTGAAACAACATTTTGGTGGTTACTTCACAAAACGACCTGTTTTTTGCGCTCAGAAAATGGAAAATGGCATTTCCGTGCGACGAAAAGGAAAACTTCCTCTTGCAACCTTGTTCTCCATACCAATGTACACATGCATGCATAATATGGGCAGAGCATCACAAACTATGCCGTGATTCAGCACATAACATCGGTCATTTGGACCGAAGCCATGAAACCTCGAACATGATAGGTTCATCTTTAGTCCCGGTTGGAGGGATTTCGACAGGCTCGGCCAGGTAGCACTAATGATAGGGATGAGTGTGTACATTATGTCATGCGGCTTGTACCTTGTCCCGGATGGTGTCACCAACCGGGACTAAAGATGAACCTTTAGTCCCGGTTGGAGACACCAACCGGGACAAAACATGAGTCAGCACTAATAATAGGGGTGAGTGTCGACATTATGTCATGAGTGTCAACACTATGCCGAGCTGCTTGTACTATAAATAGGAATCCTTGTGAGTCTAGTCCTCTAGCCAGATTGAGGCATCTCCAATATGGTTTTCGAGAGCAGGGACACCACTACGACCAGTTTTAGGTAGATTCCGCGGATCCCAGTCCTTCGGCATCTCCAAGAAACTGGTCATAGAGGCACTCCCTAATATGTGAAATTAGTTAGATCCTAGATGTATTGATCTAGTTAGAGAAGTTACAAGCTGTAAGATGGTGTGCGAGAGCAGGGACACCACTACGACCAGTTTGAGGGATATGCCATCGGAGCCCAGTCCTCCGGCATCTCCAACAAACTAGTCATAGAGGCACTCCCTAATATGTGACCACGCGCGTTTGGAGATCAGATCTTAATGGTAAGTACGAATCGGGACAACTTCTTCATGGTTCGGGAAAGTCGTTCTACGAATCAGGACTAAAGCCCCCCTTTAGTCCCGGTCCAGCCACAAAACGGGACTAAAACTCAAGACATTTATTAATATTAAAAACTGAGACTAAAAAACCGGGACTAAAGGCCCCCCTATATATAGTCTCGGTCAAGCCACAAACGGGGACTAACGTTGAATGCATTTATTCAACTTGGAAAATTGCAAACATCATAAAATATCCTTCACAAAATGAGCTATCATGTCTCATGGCATTTAGGTTCACAATATGCAGCCGACCGGCCAGGCATGAACTAGAGGTAAACAATAGGAGCATGAACTTCTTGGCGTATGTCCTTCCTTATGATCGCTTCAGACGTAACCATGGAGCATCTTCTTTACTTAACGGAATGTTTGGGTCAGTTTTTACTGTGAAGGGCGGAATTTCATCAAACTTATTATAATCTTCTGACATGTCTGTCTTGTCCTCAATTCCCATGATGTTTGTTTTCCCTGAAAGAACTATGTGACGCTTTGGCTCATCAGATGTATTCGTTTGCATATTTTTTCTTTTTTCGGTCTGGAGGACATGTCCTTCACATAGAAAACCTGAGACACATCATTGGCTAAGACGAATGGTTCATCTCTATAACCAAGATTGTTGAGATCCACTGTTGTCATTCCGTACAACTGGTCTATTTTTACCCCTTCCCCATTCAGGTTGACCCATTTGCAGCGAAACAAAGGGACCTTAAAAGACACTTCATAGTCTAGTTCCCATATCTCCTCTATGCAACCATAGTATGTGTCCTTTTGCCCATTCTTGTCCGTTGCATCAAAGCGGACACCACTGTTTTGGTTGGTGCTCTTTTTATCTTGGGCGATCGTGTAGAATGTATTCCCATTTATTTCGTACCCTTGGAAATTCAATATAGTAGAAGATGGTGACGCGGCCAACAAGTATAGCTGATCTCCAACTGTGGTGTCATTCAAGAGATGTGTCCGCATCCAACCACCGAAAGACTTCATGTGTTCATCTTTAATCCATGAGTCAGGCTTCCCCGGGTTTTTGGAGCGTACAATATTCTTGTGTTCCTCGATATATGGAGCTGCCAAGGTGGAATTATGTAGAACTATTTAGTGTGCTTTAGTGAAAGAATTCCCGTCCCTACATACCATTGCTTTCTTTCCCAGCGTGCCTTTTCCACTTAGTCTTCCCTCATGTCGCGAGTCAGAAACATCAATCGGCTTAAGGTCAGGAATAAAGTCAACACAAAACTCAATGACCTCCTCTGTTCCATGTCCCTTGGAGATGCTTCCTTCTGGTCTAGCACGGTTATGAACATATTTCTTTAAGACTCCCATGAACCTCTCAAAGGGGAACATATTGTGCAGAAATACAGGACCGAGAATGGCAATCTCTTCCACTAGGTGAACCAGGATATGCGTCATAATATTGAACAAGGATGGTGGGAACACCAACTCAAAACTAATAAGACAATGTACCACATGCTTCTGTAACCTTGGCAGAATATCAAGATTGATTACCTTCTCAGATATTGCATTGAGGAATGCACACAGCATCACAATGGATACTCGAACATTTTCCGGTAGAAGCCCCCTCAATGTAATCGGAAGCAACTGTGTCATAATCACGTGACAGTCATGAGACTTCAGGTTTTGGAAAAAATATCCTTCCATATTTATTATCCCCTTTATATTAGATGAGAAGCCAGACGGCACCTTGATACTGTAAAGGACTTCAAAAAGATTTCCTTCTCTGCTTTGGTAAGAGCATAGCTGGCACGACTTAAGTGACGCCCTTTATCTGTCTTGTTCTGTGTATGCATGTTCTTTGGGTCTTTCATAATTTGTTGGTCCTCCCGTGCTTCTGGTGTATCATTTGTCTTCCCAGACACGCCTAGGAATCCTAGCAGGTTCACGCAATGATTCTTTGTCACGTGCATCACGTCGATTGAAGAGCGGACACGTAGGACTTTCCAATATGGCAGCTCCCAAAATATAGATTTCTTCTTCCACATGGGTGCGTGTCCTGTAGCGACATCGTTCGGAACTGATTGACCACCGGTACCCTTTCTAAAGATTACTTCTATGTCCTTGACCATACCAAATACATCATCACCAGCAGGGAGTTTAGGCTTCTTCCCGTGATCTGCCTCACCTTTGAAATGCTTGCCTTTATTTCTTACGGGATGGTTGGTCGGAAGAAATCGTCGATTCGCTAGGTACACAACCTTCTTGCATTTATGCAAATATGTACCTTCAGTCTTATCTAAACAGTGAGTGCATGCCTTATATCCGTTGTTTGTCTGTCCTAAAAGGTTACTAAGAGCAGGCCAATCATTGATGGTTACGAAAAGAAACCCTCGTAGGTCAAATGGCTCCTGTTTATTCTCATCCCACGCATGTACACCTGGTTTGCCCCACAGCTATAAGAGTTCTTCAACTAATGGCCTAAGGTATACATCAATGTCGTTGCCCGGTTGCTTTGGTCCTTGGATGAGCACTGGCATCATAATGAACTTACGCTTCATGCACAACCAAGGAGGAAGGTTGTAGATACATAGAGTCACGGTCCAGGTGCTATGACTGCAGCTCTGCTCCCCAAAAGGATTCATGCCATCCGTACTTACCACCAAACCATAAGTTCCTTGCGTCACCTGCAAAGTCCGGGAAGTCTCTCTTGATTTTTCTCCACTGCGACCCATCAGCACGGTGTCTCAACTTCCCGTCTTTCTTACGGTCTTATTTGTGCCATCGCATCAACCTGGCATGCTCTTTGTTTCTAAACATGCGTTTCAACCTTGGTATTATAGGAGCATACCACATAACCTTAGCAGGATCCCTCATCCGGAGGTGCTCTCCCTCAACATCACCAGGGTCATCTCGTCTGATCTTATACCGCAATACATTGCATACCGGGCATTTATCTAAATTCTCATACTCCTTACCGCGGTAGAGGATGCAGTCATTAATGTATGCATGTATCTTCTGCACATCTAATCCTAGAGGACAGAGAGTCTTCTTTGCTTCGTATGTACTCTTGGGAAGTTCGTTATGTTTTGGAAACTTCGGCTTCATTATTTTCAGCATCTTTTCAAATGAAGAGTCAGTTAGACCACACTCTGCCTTCCATCGCAGCAATTCCAGTGTGGTACCGAGCTTTGTGCTGCCATCTTCGCAATTTGGGTACAACAATTTCTTGTGATCTTCTAACATGCCCTCTAACTTCAACTTCTCCTTTTTTGTTTCACAATCTCACTTTGCATCAGAAATAACCCTACCAAGTTCATCAGCAGGCTCATCTGATGCCCGTTCTTCACCTCCTTCCTCTTCATTGTCTTCCATTGCAGTATCATTGTATTCAGCAAACATATGATGATAGTTGTTATCATCATCTTCTTCTTCACTGTATTCCATCATAACCCCTCTTTCCCCGTGCTTGGTCCAGCAATTATAGTTGTGCATGAAACCTTGTCATAACCAGGTGGCTGCGAATGATTTCTGAGGAAGAGTACTCATTGTTGTTCCGACATTGAACACATGGACAACGTATAAAACCATTCTCTTTGTTTGCCGTAGCCACATCGATAAATTAGTCCACGCCTTTAATGTACCCGGGTACACGCCGGTCACCGTACATCCAGTCCCAACCGTTCATCTCCATCATATAATTAAGTTTATCAAATACGGGACATCATAAATAGTGAAATGACCAATTCACATTGCATTGTATCAATGACAGAGAAAAGATAAGATTGCTAACCTCGATCGAGGGAAATAAAGAGGAGAAAGCTCAAGTGCGTCTCGGACACCTTCTATATTTTTGTTCTGTGAGAAATTGAACGGGATGATTCACTCAAACATTTCATCAAACACCTTGAATGCATGCATAGGAAAAAAATAAACTAGCACACCTCTCACACCTTCCACCAATAAAAAACAGAGGGGAGGCAAACGGCTGGGGCGTCGTATTTATAAAGGGCGGGATCATACATCCCAGTTTGTAACACAAACAGGGACTAAAGGTGTGTGTCAGGCCACGTGGCTGGCGCCCAACCTTTAGTCCTGGTTTGTGTTACAAACCAGGACGCATGCACCCCTACCAACCGGGACGCATGCCTCCGGCCACCGTGCCCGCTCGAATTGGGACGCGTGCCAGCATTAGTCCCGGTTCGTGGTGCAACCGGGACTAATGCTGTTAGGGGCGTGAACGGATTGCCTGTTTTCTACTAGTGGATCTTCCGTTTTAGGAGACATCGCATGTCTGCGAAGGGGTCACACTTGGGAAGCAGGTTTTGGACATTTCAAAATTCCACCACACTTTAATACACATGCTAGGGTCCATTGAAAGGTTTGGAGGTACTCCGATTCCTCGAAGATCTTATGAAAGGGGTAGCCCGGTGGATTTTTCTCTTGGTTTGTGCTTGGTTGGGTTGTAGGATAATTCCAAACCATGTTTGGGCACATGTTGTGACATGATCCAACCTGGTTTCACCGAAACGGGGAGTTCCCGGCCCGTTGTGACATGATCCACCACACTTTAATACATATGCTAGGGTCCACTGCAAGGGTTTGGACGTATTCTGATGCTCCAAGGCGCTTCTTCCTATAAAACCCTGATCCGTGGGCCCAGATTGTCTACCCACTAGATGTTCTTATGAAAGGGGTAGCCCGGTGGATTTTTCTCTTGGTTTGTGCTTGGTTGGGTTATAGGATAATTCCAACCATGTTTGGGCATAATTTTTGATAAGATCCAACCCGGTTTCACCGAAATGGGGAGTTCCCGCACCCTACCAATTAAATTCCAAAACGCCTTTGTTTTTAGGTGACACGCATGTCCGAGAAGGGGTCACACTTGGGAACCAGGTTTTGGACATTTCAGCATTCCACCACACTTTAATACACATGCTAGGGTCCATTGCAAGGTTTGGAGGTATTCTGATACCCCGAAGAGCTTCTTCCTACAAAACCCTAATCCGTGGGCCTGGATCATCTACCCCCTAGATGTTCTTATGAAAGGTGTAGCCCGGTGGATTTTCCTCTTGTTTTGTGCTTGGTTGGGTCATAGGAAAATTCTGAACCATGTTTGAGAACAAGTTCTGACAAGATCCAACCCGGTTTCACTGAAACGGGGAGTTCCCGGCCAATTCAATTCTATGATCTTTGTTTTTTTGGTGATAGTGCATGCCTACGAAGCGGGTTACACTTGGGTACCTTGTTTTGGACATTTCAACATTCCACCACACTTTAATACACATTCTAGGGTCCATTGCAAGGGTTTGGAGGTATTCCGATGCTCTCAGGCGCTTCTTCCTATGAAACCTTGATTTGTGGGCCTAGAATCGTCTACCCCCTAGATGTTCTTATGATAGGGTAGCCCGGTGGACTTTTCTCTTGGTTTGTTCTTTTTTGGGTTATAGGATAATTGCAAACCATGTTTGGGCACAATTTGTGACAAGATCCAACCCGGTTTCACCGAAACAGGGAGTTCCCGGCCCCTAATAATATAAATTTCCAGAACACCTTCGTTTTTAGGTGGCATCGCATGTCTGCGAAGGGGTCACACTTGGGAACCATGTTTTGGACATTTCAGCATTCCATTACACTTTAATACACATTCTAGTGTCCATTGCAAGGTTTGGAGGTATTCTGATGTCCCGAAGAGCTTCTTCCTACAAAACCGATCGATGGGCCTCGATCGTCTACCCCCTAGATGTTCTTATGAAAGGGGTAGCCCGGTGGATTTTCCTCTTGGTTTGTGCTTGGTTGGGTTATAGGACAATTCCAAACCATTTTTGGGCACAAGTTGTGACAACATCCAACCCGGTTTCACCGAAACAGGGAGTTCCTGGCCCCCTAACAATTAAGTTTCAGGATCTTCGGTTTTACGTGACATCGCATGTCTGCGAAGGGTTCTGATACGTCCAATTTGCATCACCATTATATATCATAATTTTCCTCTATTCATTGATATATTTCATATTAATAGGTATTACTTATGTCTTTTCATCTTTTTTTGCATGTTGGATGATTCTTGGAGGATGAACTGCCGGAGTCAGGTTTTTGATGGAAAAAGAAGTGTTTTGATGCAATTTCGCGAAGATCAGAAAAACAACAGAAAGACTACGGAAATTCATTTTTCCTAGAAGACGAACAAATCCAGAAGGGAAGGCGAAGATGGGCCACAGGGGCCCACACACCCCAGGCGTGGGCCACCCCTAGGCCGCGCCTACAGGGCGTGTGGCCAACTTGGCCCACCTCTGGCTCCACCCTCTCGCCTATATCTTCTCGTCAAAACCCTAAAACACAGAGAGGGACCACAGAAAGATTCCGCTGCCTCTACGGGACGGTAAACACCGAGAGAGAAAGAGCTCTCCGGCAGATAGATTTGTTCCTGGAAATTCCTTCCCGGAGAGGGTAGATTGTCGCCATCAACACCATCATCAAGCTAGACTTCATCAGGATCATCATCATCTCCAACAGCAACATCATCACCACTCCATCCCGCTATAACTGTTGTGTTGAATACTTGCATAGTTCTTAGGGGAATCTTTCCCGGTGTTGATTACTTTTGTAGTTGATACTTGTGAGTGGAACCATTGGATTATTGTTTATGTTCAGATTGTTATCCATCACCATATCATATTTGATCTTGATCCATATGATGTCTTGTGAGTAGTTCGTTTTGTTCTTGAGGACATGGGAGAAGTCATGTTGTTAGTAGTGGATTTGTGTTGAGATATTATTCAATGCTTTAGTATTTAAGTTTTGGCGATATTCTTCTAGTGGTGTCATGTGAACGTCGACTACATGATACTTCACCATTTATGGGCCTAGGGGAATGCATTGTGTATTTGGCTACTAATTGTGGGGTTGCCGGAGTGACAGAAACATGAACCCCCGTTAGGACACCATTGCATAAGGGAGCATAGGATCTCAGAGTTTAAGGTTGTGTTTAGGTTTATATCTCAATTGCTTTCCTGTAGTTGAGGATGCTTGCAGGGGGTTTAATCACAAGTATGTATTAGTCCAAGTAAGGTCGGTACATTAGCACAGGTTCACCCACACAACACTTACAACACCAAAGAAGACTATTCAGCTATTTGAAGCGAAAGCACTTGACAGAATTCCCATGTGTCCTCGAGAACATTTGGTCCTTATAAGTATTTCCACTGGCTTGTCCTTTGCTAAGAAAGGATTGGGCCAGTTCATGCAATTGTTCGTCTTCTTTATTACTGCCACTTTATTTCTTTGCTTTATCAGAAAACCCTTAAAAATCTGTTTGCTAAGTATTTATAGAGATTTCCTGCTCCATACCACTAGTCAACACCTGCTGCTCCTCCTTGGGATCGACACTCATATTTATCAAAAGTACTACGATACACCCCCTATACTTGTGGGTCATCAGGGTCACACTTGGGAACCAGGTTTTGGACATTTCAAAATTCCACCACACTTTAATACATATGCTAGGGTCCATTGCAAGGTTTGGAGGTATTCTGATGCCCCGAAGAGCTTCTTCCTCCAAAACCCTAATCCGTGGGCCTAGATTGTCTACCCCCCTAGATGTTCTTATGAAAGGGGTAGCCCGGTGGATTTTTTCTCTTGGTTTTTCTTGGTTGGGTTATAGGATAATTGCAAACCATGTTTGGGCACAATTTGTGACAGGATCCAACACGGTTTCACTGAAACAGGGAGTTCCCGCCCTCCTAATAATTAAATTTCCAGAACACCTTCGTTTTTAGGTGACATCGCATGTCTGCGAAGGGGTCACACTTGGGAACCAGGTTTTGGACATTTCAGGACTCCACCACACTTTAATACACATGCTAGGGTCCATTGCAAGGTTTGGAGGTATTCTGATGTCCCGAAGAGGTTCTTCCTACAAAACCCTGATCCGTGGGCCTGGATCGTCTACCCCTAGATGATCTTATGAATGGGGTAGCCCGGTGGATTTTTCTCTTGGTTTGTGCTTGGTTGGGTTATAGGATAATTCCAAACCATGTTTGGGAACAGTTTGTGCCAAGATCAAACTCAGTTTCACCGAAACTAGGAGTTCTCGGCCCTCGAATAATTATATTTCCATAACACCTTCGTTTTTCGGTGATATCACATGTCTGTGAAGGGGTCACACTTGGGAACCAGGTTTTGGACAATTCAGCATTCCAACACACTTTAATACACATTCTAGGGTCCATTGCAAGGTTTGGAGGTATTCTGATGCCCCGAAGAGCTTCTTCCTACAAAACCCTGATCCATGGGCCTAGATCGTGTACCCCCTAGATGTTCTTATGAAAGGGGTAGACCGGCGGATTTTCCTCTTGGTTTGTACTCGGTTGGCTTATGGGATAATTCCAAACCATGTTTGGGCAGAAGTTATGACAAGATCCAACCCAGTTTCGCCAAAATGGGGAGTTCCGCCCCCCTAACAATTAAATTCCAGAACACCTTCGTTTTTAGGTGACATTGCATGTGCGAGAAGGGGTCACACTTATGAACTAGGTTTTGTACATTTCAACATTCCACCACACATTAATAAACATGCTAGGGTCCATTGTAAGGTTTGGAGGTATTCCGATGTCCCGAAGAGCTTCTTCCTATAAAACCCTGATCTGTGGGTCTGTACCCTCCTAGATGTTCTTATGAAAGGGGTAGCCTGATGACCCACAAGTATAGGGGATCACAACAGCCTTCACGGGTAGTATTACCCAATTTATTGATTTGACACAAGGGGAGCCAAAGAATACTTGCAAGCCTTAACAACTGAGTTGTCAATTCAGCTGCACCTGGAAATAGTTCTTGCTCACAGAAGTTTATCAGTACCAACAGTTTGTTTTAGCAACATCAAAGCAACAGCAACAGTGAAACATGAGCAATAGTAAAAGTTATAGTAACAGTGGGATTCGAGTGCGGTAGGCATAGGGATGGATGGACGGGCATTGCATGGATGAGTCTAAACATGTAACTTCGAGATCTAGGGCATTGCAGATAAATAATAACAAGCATCCAAGTACTAAACAATCCTAGACATGCTCTCCAAATATATTCATACATGCTCACAATGAGAACTTGCACAACATCTTCTGTCCAGCCAGCCCGTGGTAGCGGGGCCTCTAGGGACCTACTGGCAATTAAGGTGCTCCTTTTAATAGAGCACTAGAGCAAAGCATTAACACTCCGTGAACAAATGTGATCTTCACACCACATCCATCCCCTCTGGTTGTCCCAATTATTGTTACTTTCGGTCCTTTGGATCCGGACAATGATATGTGTACACAACTTGCAGATAAGACCACAAACAATACTATCATAATGATTCAATAGTAAGTTCAGATATGAGATCATGGCACTCACGCCCTAGTGACAAGAATTAAGCACAACAAGTTTCAAGATAGTCAAATAGCACTAATAGAGATACTAGGCACTATGCCCTAACAAATCTTATTCGATTACATGATAGAACTTATCCAATCCCTATCATCCCCAAGCCTACAGCGGGGGATTAATCACTCATGGATGAGGGAAACATCGATGGTTGATGGAGATGCGTTGGTGATGATGATGGCGATGATCCTCTCCAAATTCCCCGTCCCGGCAGGGTGCCAGAACGGAGTTTCTGGATCCGAATATTAGTTTCTGGTGGCGGCGGAGCGGAACTCTTTCTGGCAAACTATCAAACCCCCCTCGGTTTTTAGGTCGAGAGGCAACTTATAGGCGCAGAGGGAGACCGAGGGGGTGCCTGGGGTGGCTACACCCCCTAGGCACGGCCAGTGGTGGGCCCGAGCCTGGAAGAGGTGTGGGCCCCCTAGGCCCCTTCTCCGTCTCGTCTTCTGGCTCCGTGGGTCTTCTGGTGAAATATAATTGTTGGCATATTTTCCGGGATTTTTCCTGATAGTTGATTTTCTTCACAAAAACAAGACACCAAGGTAATTCTATAGAAAACAGCTTCAGTCCGTGTTAGTTGTATCCAAATCACCCTAGTTTAGAGGAGAAACAATAGCAAAAGTGTTCGGGAAAGTAGATACGTTTTGGACGTATCATAGCCCGGTGGATTTTTCTCTTGGTTTGTGCTCGGTTGCGTTATAGGATAATTCCAAACCATTTTTGTCCACAAGTTGTGACAAGATCCAACAAGGTTTCACCGAAACGGAGAGTTCTCGGCCCCCTATTTAACAATTAAGTTTTAGGATCTTCGTTTTTTAGGTGATAGCGCATGTCTACGAAGGGGGTGACACTTGGTACCAGGTTTTGGACATTTAAGCATTCCACCACCGCTCATTAATACACATGCTAGGGTCCATTGCTAATGTTTGTAGGTATTCCGATGCTCCGAAGAGCTTCTTCTAACAAAGCCTTGATTTGTGTGCCCCGGATCATCTACCCCCTAGATGTTTTTCTAACAAGGGTACCCCGGTGGATTTTCCTCTTGGTTTGTGCTTGGTTAGGTCATAGGATAATTTGAAACCATGTCTCGGCACAAGTTGTGACAAGATCCAACCCGGTTTCACCGAAACGGGAAGTTCCCGGCTAATTAAATTCCAGGATCTTTATTTTTTTGGTGATAGTGCATGCCTATGAAGCGGGTTACACTTGGGTACCATGTTTTGGACATTTCAGTATTCCACCACACTTTAATACACATGCTAGGATCCATTGCAAGGGTTTGGAGGTATTCCGATGCTCCGAGGCAACTCTTCCTATGAAATCCTGATTTGTGGGCCTAGAATCGTCTACCCCCTAGATGTTCTTATGAAAGGGGTAGGCCGGTGGATTTTTCTCTTTGTTTGTACTTGGTTGGGTTATAGGATAATTTGAAACCATGTTTGGGCACAGTTTGTGACAAGATCCAACCGGTTTCACCAAAATTGGGAGTTCTCGGCCCCCTAATAATTAAATTTCCAAAACACCTTCGTTTTTAGGTGATATCGCATGTCTGCGAAGGGGTCACACTTGGGAACCAGGTTTTGGACATTTCAGCATTCCAGCACGCTTTAATACACATGCTAGGGTCCATTGCAAAGGTTTGTAGGTATTACGATGCTCCGAAGAGCTTCTTGTAACGAAACCCTGATTTGTGGCCTCAGATCGTCTACCCCTAGATGTTCTTCTCATAGGGGTACCCCGGTGGAATTTCTTCTTGGTTTGTTCTTGGTTGGGTCATAGGATAATTCAAAACCATGTTTGGGCACAATTGGTGACAAGACCCCACCCGGTTTCACCGAAACTAGGAGTTCTCGGCCCCTAATAATTAAAATTCCAGAACACCTTTGTTTTTAGGTGATATCGCATGTCTGCGAAAGGGTCACACTTGGGAACCAGGTTTTGGACATTTCAGCATTCCAACACACTTTAATACGCATTCTAGGGTCCATTGCATGGTTTGGAGGTATTCTGAAGCCCGAAGAGCTTCTTCCTACAAAACCCTAATCAGTGGGCTTGGATCGTGTACTCCCCTAGGTGTTCTTATGAAAGGCGTAGTCCGGTTAATTTTCCTCTTGTTTTGTCCTTGTTTGGGTCATAGGATAATTCCAAACCATGTTTCGGCACAAGTGGTGACAAGATCCAACCCGGTTTCACCGAAACGGGGAGTTCCCGGCGAATTAATTAAATTCTAGGATCTTTGTTTTTTCGGTGCATGCCTAGAAAGCGGGTTACACTTGGGTACCATGTTTTGGATAATTCAGCATGCCACCACACTGTAATACACATGATAGGGTCCATTTCAAGGGTTTGGAGGTATTCCGATGCTCCGAGGCGCTTCTTCCTATGAAACCCTGATATGTGGGCACATAATCTTCAACCCCCTAGATGTTCTTCAGACAGGGGTACCCCGGTGGAATTTCTTCTTGGTTTGTGCTTGGTTGGGTCATAGGATAATCAAAACCATGTTTGGGCAGAATTTGTGACAATCCCTAACCCGGTTTCACTGAAACTGGGAGTTTTCGGCCCCCTAATAAATAAAATTCCAGAACACCTTCGTTTTTAGGTGACATCGCATGTCTGCGAGGGGGTCACACTTGGTAACCAGGTTTTGGAAATTTCAGCATTCCAACACACTTTAATACGCATTCTAGGGTCCATTAAATGGTTTGGAGGTATTCTGATGCCCGAACATCTTCTTCTTACAAAACCCTGATCAGTGGGCTTGGATCATGTACTCCCCTAGGTGTTCTTATGAAAGGGGTAGCCCGGTTAATTTTACTCTTGTTTTGTCCTTGGTTGGGTCATAGGATAATTCCAAACCATGTTTGGGCACAATGGTGACAAGATCCAACCCGGTTTCACCGAAACGGGTAGTTCCCGGTGAATTAATTAAATTCCAGGATCTTTGTTTTTTCGGTGATAGTGCATGGCTAGAAAGTGGGTTACACTTGGGTACCATGTTTTGGACATTTCAGCATTCCACCACACTTTAATATACATGATAGGGTCCATTTCAAGGGTTTGGAGGTATTCTGATGCTCCGAGGCGCTTCTTCCTATGAAACCATGATCTGTGTGCACAAAATCTTCAACCTCGTAGATGTTCTTTTGACAAGGGTACCCCGGTGGAATTTCTTCTTGGTTTGTGCTTGGTTGGGACATAGGATAATTCAAAACCATATTTGGGCACAATTTGTGACAAGCCCTAACCCGGTTTCACCGAAACTGGGAGTTTTCGGCCCCCTAATAATTAAAATTCCAGAACACCTTCGTTTTTAGGTGATATCGCAAGTCTGTGAAGGGGTCACACTTGGGAACCAGGTTTTGGACATTTCAGCATTCCAGCACACTTTAATATGCATTCTAGGGTCCATTTCATGGTTTGGAGGTATTCTGATGCCCCGAAGAGCTTCTTCCTACAAAACCCTGATTAGTGGGCTTGGATCGTGTACTCCCCTAGGTGTTCTTATGAAAGGGTAGCCCGGTGGATTTTCCTCTTGTTTTGTGCTTGGTTGGGTCATAGGATAATTCCAAACCATGTTTGGGAACAAGTGGTGACAAGATCCAACCCAGTTTCACCGGAACGGGGAGTTCCTGGCGAATTAATTAAATTCCAGGATCTTTGTCTTTCGGTGATAGTGCATGCCTAGAAAGCGGGTTACACTTGGGTACCATGTTTTGCACATTTCAGCATTCCACCACACTTTAATACACATGATAGGGTCCATTTCAAGGGTTTGGAGGTATTCCGATGCTCCGAGGCGCTTCTTCCTATGAAACCCTGATCTGTGGGCACAGAATCTTCAACCCCCTAGATGTTCTTATGAAAGGGGTAGCCTGGTGGATTTTTCCCTTGGTTTGTGCTTGGTTGGGTTATAGGATAATTGCAAACTATGTTTGGGCACAATTTGTGATAGGATCCAATCCGATTTCACCAAATTTGGGAGTTCTCGACTCCCTAATAATTAAATTTCCAAAACAACTTTGTTTTTAGGTGACATCGCATGTATGCGAAGGGGTCACACTTGGGGACCAGGTTTTGTACATTTCAGCATGCCACCACACTTTAATACACATGCTAGAGTCCATTACAAGGTTTGGAGGTATTCCGATGTCCCAAAGAGGTTCTTCCTACGAAACCCTGATCAGTGGGCCTAGATCGTCTACCCCCTAGATGTTCTTATGTAAGGGGTAGCCCGATGGATTATTCTCTTGGTTTGTGCTTGTTTTGGTTATAGGATAATTTCAAACCATGTTTGGGCACAATTTGTGACAAGATCCAACCCGGTTTCACCGAAACTGGGAGTTCTCGGCCCCCTAATAATTAAATTTCCATAACACCTTTGTTTTTAGGTGACATCGCATGTCTGTGAAGGGGTCACACTTGGGAACCAGGTTTTGGACATTTCAGCATCCCAACACACTTTAATACACATTCTAGGGTCCATTGTAAGGTTTGGAGGTGTTCCGATGTCCCCAAGGGGTTCTTCCTACATAACCCTGATCCGTGGGCCTAGATCGTCTACCCCCTAGATGTCCTTATGAAAGGGGTAGACCGGTGGATTTTTCTCTTGGTTTGTACTTGGTTGGGTTATAGGATAATTTCAAACCATGTTTGGGCACAATTTGTGACAAGATCTAACCCAGTTTCACCGAAATTGGGAGTCTCGGCCCCCTAATAATTAAATTTCCATAACACCTTCGTTTTTAGGTGACATCGCATGTCTGTGAAGGGTTCACACTTGGGAACCAGGTTTTGGACATTTCAGCATTCCAACACACTTTAATACACATTCTAGGGTCCATTGCAAGGTTTGGAGGTATTCCGATGCCCCGGAGACTTTTTCCTACAAAACCCTGATCTGTGGGCATGGATCGTCTACCCTCATAGATGTTCCTATGAAAGGGGTAGCCAGTTGGATTTTCCTCTTGGTTTGTTCTTGTGTGGGTTATGGGATAATTCCAAACCATGTTTGGGCATAAGTTGTGACAAGATCCAACCCGGTTTCAGCGAAATGAGGAGTTCTCGCCCCCTAACAATTAAATTCCAGAACACCTTTGTTTTTAGGTGACATCGCATGTCCGAGAAGGGATCACACTTAGGAACCAGGTTTTGTACATTTCAACATTCCACCACACTTTAATACACATTCTAGGGTCCATTGCAAGGTTTGGAGGTATTCCGATGTCCCGAAGAGCTTCTTCCTACAAAACCCTGATCCATGGACTTGTACCCTCCTAGATGTTCTTATGAAAGGGGTAGCCCGGTGGATTTTTCTCTTGCTTTGTGCTCAGTTGCGTTATAGGATAATTCCAAACCATGTTTGGGCACAAGTTGTGACAAGATCCAACCCGGTTTCACCGAAACGGAGTGTTCTTGGCCCCTATTTAACAATTAAGTTTTAGGATATTCGTTTTTTAGGTGATAGCGCATGTCTACGAAGGGGGTCACACATGGGTACCAGGTTTTGGACATTTCAGCATTCCACCACCGCACTTTAATACACATGATAGGGTCCATTGCAAAACCCTTATTTGTGGGCCCCAGATCGTCTACCCCCTAGATGTTCTTCAGACATGGGTACCCCGGTGGATTTTCCTCGTGGTTTGTGTTTGGTTGGGTCATAGGATAATTCGGAACCATGTTTGGGCACAAATTGTGACAAGATCCAACTTGGTTTCATTGAAACGGGGAGTTCCCGGCCAATTAAATTCGAGGATCTTTGTTTTTTTGGTGATAGTGCATGCCTACGAAGCGGGTTATACTTGGGTACCATGTTTTGGAAATTTCAGCATCCCACCACATTTTAATACACATTCTAGGGTCCATTTCAAGGGTTTGGAGATATTCTGATGCTCCGAGGCTCCTCTTCCTATGAAACCCTGATCTGTGGGCCAGAATCGTCTACCCCCTAGATATTCTTATGAAAGGGGTAGCCCGGTGTATTTTTCTCTTGGTTTGTGCATGGTTGGGTTATATGATAATTTCAAACCATGTTTGGGCACAATTTGTGACAAGACCCAACCCGGTTTCACCGAAACTAGGAGTTCTCGGCCCCTAATAATTAAATTTCTAGAACACCTTCGTTTTTAGGTGATATCGACTGTCTGCGAAAGGGTCACACTTGGGAACCAGGTTTTGGACATTTCAGCATTCCAACACACTTTAATACACATGCTAGGGTCCATTGCAAGGTTTGGAGGTATTCTGATGCCCCGAAGAGCTTCTTCCTACAAAACCCTGATTAGTGGGCTGGGATCATGTACCCCCTAGATGTTCTTATGAAAGGGGTAGACCGGTGGATTTTCCTCTTGGTTTTTGCTTGGTTAGGTCAAAGGATAATTCCAAACCATGTTTGGGCACAATATTTGACAAGATCCAACCCGGTTTCCCTGAAACGGGGAGTTCCGGCGAATTAAATTCTAGGATCTTTGTTTTTTCGGTGATAGTGCATGCCTAGAAGCGGGTTGCACTTGGGTACCATGTTTTGGAGATTTCAGCATTCCACCACACTTTAATACACATGATAGGGTCCATTGCAAGGGTTTGTAGGTATTCCGATGCTCCGACGCGCTTCTTCCTATGAAACCCTGATCTGTGGGCACTAAATCGTCAACCCCCTAGATGTTCTTATGAAAGGGGTAGGACAGTGCATTTTTATCTTAGTTTTTGCTTGGTTGGGTTATAGGATAATTGCAACCATGTTTTGGCACAATTCGTGACAAGATCCAACCCAGTTTAACCGAAACTGGGACTTCTCGGCCCCCTAATGATTAGATTTCCAGAACACGTTCGTTTTTTAGGTGACATCGCATGTCTGCGAAGGGGTCACACTTGGGAACCAGGTTTTCAAAATTTCAGCATTCCAACACACTTTAATACACATTCTAGGGTCCATTGCAAGGTTTGGTGGTATTCCTATGCCCCGCAGAGCTTCTTCCTACAAAACACCGATCCATGGGCCTGGCTTGTCTACCCTCCTAGATGTTCTTATGAAAGGGGTAGCCCGGTGGATTTTCCTCTTGGTTTGTGCTTGGTTGGCTCATAGGATAATTCCAAACCATGTTTGGGCACAATTTGTGACAAGATCCAACCCGGTTTCACCGAAACGGGGAGTTCCCGGCCAATTAAATTCTAGGACCTTCGTTTTTCGGTGATAGTGAAAGCCTACGAAGCGGATTACACTTGAGTACCATGTTTTGGACATTTTAGTTTTCCACCACACTTTAATACACATGCCAGGGTCCATTTCAAGGAATTGGAGGTATTTCGATGCTCTGAGGCACTTCTTCCTATGAAACGCTGATCCGTGGGCCCGGAATGGTCTACCCCCTAGATGTTCTTATGAAAGGGTAGCCCTGTGGGTTTTTCTCTTGGTTTGTGCTTGTTTGGGTTATAGGATAATTTAAAACCATGTTTGGGAACAATTTGTAACAGGATCGAACCCGGTTTCACCAAAACTGGGAGTTCTCGACCCCCTAATAATTAAATTTCCAGAACACTTTCGTTTTTAGGTGACATCGCACGTCTACAAAGGGGTCACACTTGGGAACCAGGTTTTGGACATTTCAGCATTCCACCACACTTTAATACACATGCTAGGGTACATTGCAAGGTTTGGAGGTATTCCGATGTCCCGAAGAGCTTCTTCCTACAAAACCCTGCTCCGTGGGCCTGGATCGTCTACTCCCCTAGATGTTCTTATGAAAGGGGTAGCCCGGTGGATTTTCCTCTTGGTTTGTTCTTGGTTAGGTCATAGGATAATTCCAAACCATTATTGGGCACAAGTTGTTACAAGATCCAACCCAGTTTCACCAAAACGGGGAGTTCGCGGCCAATTAAATTCCAGGATCTTCATTTTTTCAGTGATAGTGCAGGCCTACGAAGCGGATTACACTTGGGTACCATGTTTTGGACATTTCAGCATTCCACAACACTTTAATACAAATGCTAGGGTCCATTTCAAGGGTTTGGAGGTATTCCGATGCTCCGAGGCGCTTCTTCCTATGAAACACTGATCTATGGGCCCAGAATGGTCTACCCCCTAGATGTTCTGATGAAAGGAGTAGCCCGGTAGTTTTTTCTCTTAGTTTGTGCTTGGTTGGTTTTCAGGATAATTGCAAACAATGTTTGGGCACAATTTGTGACAGGATCCAACCCGGTTTCACCAAAACTGGGAGTTCTTGACCCCCTTATAATTAAATTCCAGAACACCTTTGTTTTTAGGTGACATCGCATGTCCGAGAAGGGATCACACTTAGGAACCAGGTTTTGTACATTTCAACATTCCACCACACTTTAATACACATTCTAGGGTCCATTGCAATGTTTGGAGGTATTCCGATGTCCCGAAAAGCTTCTTCCTACAAAACCCTGATCCATGGACTTGTACCCTCCTAGATGTTCTTATGAAAGGGGTAGCCCGGTGGATTTTTCAGTTGGTTTGTGCTTGGTTGCGTTATAGGATAATTCCAAACCATTTTGGGCACAAGTTGTGACAAGATCCAACCCGGTTTCACAAAAACGGAGAGTTCTCAGCCCCCTATTTAACAATTAAGTTTCAGGGTCTTCGTTTTATTGGTGATAGCGCATGTCTACGAAGGGGGTGACACTTGGGTACCAGGTTTTGGACATTTCATCATTCCACCACCGCACTTTAATACACAAGCTAGGGTCCATTGCAAATGTTTGTAGGTATTACGATGCTCCGAAGAGCTTCTTCTAACGAAACCCTGATTTATGGGCCCCGCATCGTCTACCCCCTAGATGTTCTTCTGACACGGGTACCCCGGTGGATTTTCCTTTTGGTTTGTGTTTGGTTGGGTCATAACATAATTTTAAACCATGTTTGGGCACAAATTGTGACAAGATCCAGCCCGATTTCATCGAAACAGGGAGTTCCCGGCCAATTAAATTCTAGGGTCTTTGTTTTTTGGTGATAGTGCATGCCTACGAAGAGGGTTACACTTGGGTACCATGTTTTGGACATTTCAGCATCCCACCACACTTTAATACACATTATAGGGACCATTGCAAGGGTTTGAAGGTATTCCGATGCTCCGAGGCGCCTCTTCCTAAGAAACCTTGATCTGTGGGCCTAGAATCGTCTACCCCCTAGATGTTCTTATGAAAGGGGTGGCCCGGTGGATTTTTCTCTTGGTTTATTCTTGGTTGGGTTATATGATAATTTCAAACCATGTTTGGCCACAAGTTGTGACATGATCCAACCCGGTTTCACCGAAACAAGGAGTTCCCGACCAATTAAATTCCAAGATCTTTGTTTTTTTGGTGATAGTGCATGCCTACGAAAAGGGTTACACTTGGGTACCATGTTTTGGACATTTCAGCATCCCACCATACTTTAATACACATTATAGGGACCATTTCAAGGGTTTGGAGGTATTCCAATGCTCCGAGGGGCCTCTTCCTATGAAACCCTGATCTGTGGGCCCAGAATTGTCTACCCCTAGATGTTCTTATGAAAGGGGTAGCCCAGTGGATTTTTATCTTCGTTTGTGCTTGGTTGGGTTATATGATAATTTCAAACCATGTTTGGGCACAATTTGTGACAATATCCAAACCGGTTTCACCGAAACTGGGAGTTCTCGGCCCCCTAATAATTAAATTTCAAGGACACCGTCATTTTTAGGTGATATCGCATGTCTGCGAAGGGGTCACACTTGGGAACCAGGTTTTGGACATTTCATCATTCCAACACACGTTAATACACATGCTAGGGTCCATTGCAAGGTTTGGAGGTATTCTGCTGCCCGGAAGAGCTTCTTCCTACAAAACCCTGATCAGGGGCTTGGATCGTGTACCCCCAAGATGTTCTTATGAAAGGGGTAGCCCGGTGGATTTTCCTAGGGTACCACCGCACTTTAATACACATGCTAGGGTCCATTGCTAATGTTTGTAGGTATTACGATGCTCCGAAGTGGTTATTCTAACGAAACCCTGATTTGTGGGCCTCGGATCGTCTACCCCCTAGATGTTGTTCTGACACGGGTACCCTGGTGGATTTTCCTTTTGGTTTGTCCTTTGTTGGGTCATAAGATAATTCAAAACCATGTTTGGGCACAAAATGTGATAAGATCCAACCCGATTTCATCGAAACGGGGAGTTCCCGGCCAATTAAATTCCAGGATCTTTGTTTTTTGGTGATAGTGCATGCCTACGAAGAGGGTTACACATGGGTACCATGTTTTGGACATTTCATCATCCCACCACACTTTAATACACATTATAGGGACCATTGCAAGGGTTTGAAGGTATTCCGATGCTCCGAGGCGCCTCTTCCTACGAAACCCTGATCTGTGGGCCCAGAATCGTCTACCACATAGATGTTCTTATGAAAGGGGTGGCCCGGTGGATTTTTCTCTTGGTTTGTTCTTGGTTGGGTTATATGATAATTTCAAACCATGTTTGGCCACAAGTTGTGACATGATCCAACCCGGTTTCACCGAAACCGGGAGTTCCCGACCAATTAAATTCCAGGATCTTTGTTTTTTTGGTGATAGTGCATGCCTACGAAGAGGGTTACACTTGGGTACCATGTTTTGGACATTTCAGAATCCCACCACACTTTAATACACATTATAGGGACCATTTCAAGGGTTTGGAGGTATTCCGATGCTCCGAGGGGCCTCTTCCTATGAAACCCTGATCTGTGGGCCCAGAATCGTCTACCCCTAGATGTTCTTATGAAAGGGGTAGCCCGGTGGATTTTTCTCTTCGTTTGTTCTTTGTTGGGTTATATGATAATTTCAAACCATGTTTGGGCACAATTTGTGACAATATCCAACCCGGTTTCACCGAAACTGGGAGTTCTCGGCCCCCTAATAATTAAATTTCAAGAACACCTTCATTTTTAGGTGATATCGCATGTCTGCGAAGGGGTCATACTTGGGAACCAAGTTTTGGACATTTCATCATTCCAACACACTTTAATACACATGCTAGGGTCCATTGAAAGGTTTGGAGGTATTCTGATGTCCGGAAGAGCTTCTTCCTACAAAACCCTGATCAGTGGGCTTGGATCGTGTACCCCCCAAGATGTTCTTATGAAAGGGGTAGCCCGGTGGATTTTCCTCTTGTTTTGTGCTTGGTTGGTTCATAGGATAATTCCAAACCATGTTTGGGCACAAATTGTGACAAGATCCAACCCGCTTTCACCAAAACGGAGAGTTCCCCGGCGAATCAAATTCCAGGATCTTTGTTATTTCGGTGATAGTGCATGCCTAGAAAGCGGGTTACACTTGGGTACCATGTTTTGGACATTTTAGATTTCCACCTCACTTTAATACACATGATAGGGTCCATTGCAAGGGTTTGGAGGTATTTCGATGCTCCGAGGCGCTTCTTCCTATGAAACCCCGATCTGTAGGCATAGAATCGTCAACCCCCTAGATGTTCTTATGAAAGGGGTAGCCCAGTGGATTTTTCTCTTGTTTTTTGCTTGGTTAGGTTATAGGATAATTACAAACCATGTTTGGGCACAATTTGTGACAAGATCCAACCCGATTTGACCAAAACTGAGAGTTCTCGGCCCCCTAATAATTAAATTTCCAGAACACCTTCGTTTTTAGGTGACATCGCATGTCTGCGAAGGGGTCACACTTGGGAACTAGGTTTTGGAAATTTCAGCATTCCAACACACTTTAATACACATCCTAGGGTCCATTGCAAGGTTTGGAGGTATTCCGATGCCCCGAAGAGCTTCTTCCTATGAAATCCTGATCCGTGGGCCTGGATCGTCTACCCCCGTAGATGTTCTTATGAAAGGGGTAGCCCGGTGGATTTTCCTCTTGGTTTGTGCTAGGTTGGATCATAGGATAATTCCAAACCATGTTTGGGCACAAGTTGTGACAAGATCCAACCCAGTTTCACCGAAACAGGGAGTTACTGACCCCCTATCAATTAAGTTTCAGGATCTATGTTTTTAGGTGATAGCGCATGTCTACAAAGTGGGTGACACTTGGGTACCAGGTTTTGGACATTTCACCATTCCACCGCACTTTAATACAGATGCTAGGGTCCATTGAAAGGTTTGGAGGTATTCTGATGCGCTCCGAAGAGCTTCTTCTAACGAAACCCTAATTTGTGGCACCTGGATCATCTACCCCTAGATTTTCTTCTGACAGGGGTAGCGCGGTGGATTTTCCTCTTGGTTTATGATTGGTTGGGTCATAGGATAATTCCAAACCATGTTTGGGTACCAGTTGTGACAAGATCCAACCTGGTTTCACCGAAACGGGGAGTTCCTGTCCCCCTAACAATTAAGTTTCAGGATCTTCGGTTTTAGGTGACATCGCACTTGGGAACCAGGTTTTGGAAATTTCAAAATTACACCACAGTTTAATACACATGCTAGGGTCCATTGCAAGGTTTTGAGGTATTCCGATGCCCCGAAGAGTTTCTTCCTACAAAACCCTGATCCGTTGGCCTGGATCGTCTACCCCCCTAGATGTTCTTATGAAAGGGGTAGCCCAGTGTATTTTTCTCCTGGTTTGTTCTTGGTTGGGTTATAGGATAATTCCAAACCATTTTTGGGCATAAGTTGTGACATGATCCAACCTGGTCTCACCGAAACGGGGAGTTCCCGGCCCCCTAACAATTAAGTTTTAGGATCTTTGTTTTTAGGTAATAGAGCATGTCTACAAAGGGGGTGACACTTGGGTACTAGGTTTTGGACATTTCAGCATGCCACCATAATTTAATACACATTCTAGGGTCCATTGCAAGGTTTGGAGGTATTCCGATGCGCTCCGAAGAGTTTCTTCTAACGGAACCCTAATTTGTGGGACCCGGATCATGTACCCCTAGATGTTCTTCTGACAGGGGTAGCCCGGTGGATTTTCCTCTTGGTTTGTGCTTGGTTGGGTCATATTATAAATCCAAACCATGTTTGGGCACAAGTTGTGACAAGATCCAACCTGGTTTCACCGAAACAGGGAGTTCCTGCCCCCCTAACAATTAAGTTTCAGGATCTGCGGTTTTAGGTGATATCGCATGTCTGCGAAGGGGTCACACTTGGGAACCAGGTTTTGGACATTTAGAAATTACGCCATAGTTTAATACACATGCTAGGGTCCATTGCAAGCTTTGGAGGTATTCTGATGCCCCGAAGAGTTTCTTCCTACAAAACCCTTATCCGTGGGCCTGGATCGTGTACCCCCTAGATGTTCTTATGAAAGGGGTGGCCTAGTGGATTTTTTTCTCTTGGTTTGTGCTTGGTTGGGTTACACTTTGGTACCATGTTTTGGACATTTCAGCATCCCACCACACTTTAATACACATTATAGGGACCATTTCAAGGGTTTGGAGGTATTCTGATGCTCCGAGGGGCCTCTTCCTATGAAACCCTGATCTGTGGGCCCAGAATCGTCTACCCCTAGATGTTCTTATGAAAGGGGTAGACCGGTGGCATTTTCTCTTAGTTTTTGCTTGGTTGGGTTATAGGATAATTGCAAACCATGTTTTGGCACAATTTGTGACAAGATCCAACCCAGTTTAAGCGAAACTGGGACTTCTCGGCCCCCTAATAATTAAATTTCTAGAACACCTTTGTTTTTTAGGTGACATCGCATGTATGCGAAGGGGTCACACTTGGGAACCAGGTTTTGGAAATTTCAGAATTCCAACACACTTTAATACACATTCTAGGGTCCATTGCAAGGTTTGGTGGTATTCCGATGCCCCGCAGAGCTTCTTCCTACAAAACACCGATCTGTGGGCCTGGATCGTCTACCCTCCTAGATGTTCTTATGAAAGGGGTAGCCCGGTGGATTTTCCTCTTGGTTTGTGCCTGGTTGTCTCATAGTATAATTCCAAACCATGTTTGGGCACAAGTTGTGACAAGATCCAACCCGGTTTCACCGAAACGGGGAGTTCCCGGCCAATTAAATTCTAGGATCTACGTTTTTTCGGTGATACTGCATGCCTACGAAGCGGATTACACTTGAGTACCATGTTTTGGACATTTTATCTTTCCACCACACTTTAATACACATGCTAGGGTCCATTTCAAGGGTTTGGAGGTACTCCGATGCTCCGAGGCACTTCTTCCTATGAAACCCTGATCTGTGGGCCCGGAATGGTCTACCCCCTAGATGTTCTTATGAAAGGGTAGCCCGGTGGTTTTTTATCTTGGTTTGTGATTGGTTGGGTTATAGGATAATTGAAAAATCCATGTTTGGGAACAATTTGTAACAGGATCCAACCCGGTTTCACCAAAACTGGGAGTTCTCGACCCCCTAATAACTAAATTTCCAGAACACCTTCGTTTTTAGGTGACATCGCATTTCTGCAAAGGGGTAACACTTGGGAACCAGGTTTTGGACATTTCAGCATTCCACCACACTTTAATACACATGCTAGGGTCCATTGCAAGGTTTGGAGGTATTCCGATGTCTCGAAGAGCTTCTTCCTACAAAACCCTGCTCCGTGGGCCTGGATCGTCTACTCCCCTAGATGTTCTTATGAAAGGGGTAGCCCGGTGGATTTTCCTATTGGTTTGTTCTTGGTTGGGTCATAGGATAATTCCAAACCATTATTGGGCACAAGTTGTTACAAGATCCAACCCAGTTTCACCGAAACGGGGAGTTCGCGGCCAATTAAATTCCAGGATCTTCATTTTTTCGGTGATAGTGCATGCCTACGAAGCAGATTCCACTTGGCTACCATGTTTTGGACATTTCAGCATTCCACAACACTATAATACACATTCTAGGGTCCATTTCAAGGGTTTGGAGGTATTCCGATGCTCCGAGGCGCTTCTTCCTACGAAACACTGATCTGTGGGCCTAGAATGGTCTACCCCCTAGATGTTCTGATGAAAGGGGTAGCCCAGTAGTTTTTTCTCTTAGTTTGTGCTTGGTTGGTTTTTAGGATAATTGCAAACAATGTTTGGGCACAATTTGTGAAAGCATCAAACCGGTTTCACCAAAAGTGGGAGTTCTCAATCCCCTAATAATTAAATTTATAGAACACCTTCGTTTTTAGGTGACATCGCATGTCTGCGAAGGGGTCACACTTGGGAACCAGGTTTTGGACATTTCAGCATTCCACCACACTTTAATACACATGATGGGGTCCATTGCAAGGTTTGGAGGTATTCCGATGCCCCGGAGACTTTTTCCTACAAAACCCTGATCTGTGGGCATGGATCGTCTACCCTCATAGATGTTCCTATGAAAGGGGTAGCCAGTTGGATTTTCCTCTTGGTTTGTTCTTGTGTGGGTTATGGGATAATTCCAAACCATGTTTGGGCATAAGTTGTGACAAGATCCAACCCGGTTTCAGCGAAATGAGGAGTTCTCGCCCCCTAACAATTAAATTCCAGAACACCTTTGTTTTTAGGTGACATCGCATGTCTGCGAAGGGGTCACACTTGGGAACCAGGTTTTGGACATTTCAGCATTCCACCACACTTTAATACACATGATGGGGTCCATTGCAAGGTTTGGAGGTATTCCGATGTCCCGAAGAGGTTCTTCCTACAAAACCCTGATCCGTGGGCCTATACCCTCCTAGATCTTCTTATGAAATGGGTAGCCCGGTGGATTTTTCTGTTGGTTTGTGCATGGTTGCATTATAGGATAATTCCAAACCATTTTGGGCACAAGTTGTGACAAGATCCAACCCGGTTTCACCGAAACGGAGAGTTCTCAGCCCCCTATTTAACAATTAAGTTTCAGGGTCTTCGTTTTTTAGGTGATAGCGCATGTCTACGAAGGGGGTGACACTTGGGTACCAGGTTTCTAGGTATTACGATGCTCCGAAGAGCTTCTTCGAACGGGACACTGATTTGTGGGTCCATTGCAAATGTTGGCTCGAAGGATAATTCCAAACCATGTTTGGGCAAAAGTTGTGACAAGATCCAACCCAGTTTCACCGAAACAGGGAGTTACCGGCCCCCTAACAATTAAGTTTCAGGATCTAAGTTTTTAGGTGATAGCGCATGTCTACAAAGTGGGTGACACTTGGGTACCGGGTTTTGGACATTTCACCATTCCACCGTACTTTAATACACATGCTAGGGTCCATTGAAAGGTTTGGAGGTATTCTGATGCGCTCCGAAGAGCTTCTTCTAACCAAACCCTGATTTGTGGGACCCGGATCATCTACCCCTAGATGTTCTTCTGACAGGGGTAGCGCAGTGGATTTTCCTCTAGGTTTATGCTTGGTTGGGTCATAGGATAATTCCAAACCATGTTTGGGTACAAGTTGTGACAAGCTCCAACCCGGTTTCACCGAAACGGGGAGTTCCCGCCCCCCTAACAATTAAGTTTCAGGATCTTCGGTTTTAGGTGACATCGCATGTCTATGAAGGGGTCACACTTGGGAACCAGGTTTTTGACATTTCAAAATTACACCACAGTTTAATACACATGCTAGGGTCCATTGCAAGGTTTAGAGGTATTCCGATGCCCCGAAGAGTTTCTTCCTACAAAACCCTGATGCGTGGGCCTGGATCGTCTACCCCCTAGATGTTCTTATGAAAGGGGTAGCCCGGTGTATTTTTCTCTTGGTTTGTGCTTGGTTGGGTTATAGGATAATTCCAAACCATGTTTGGGCACAAGTTGTGACATGATCCAACCCGGTTTCACCGAAACGGGGAGTTCCCGCCCGCCTAACAATTAAGTTTTAGGATCTTTGTTTTTAGGTAATAGAGCATGTCTACAAAGGGGGTGACACTTGGGTACTAGGTTTTGGACATTTCAGCATTCCACCATACTTTAATACACATTCTAGGGTCCATTGCAAGGTTTGGAGGTATTCTGATGCGCTCAAAAGAGTTTCTTCTAACGGAACCCTGATTTGTGGGACCCGGTTCATGTACCCCCTAGATGTTCTTCTGACAGGGGTAGCCCGGTGGATTTTCCTCTTGGTTTGTGCTTGGTTGGGTCATATGATAAATCCAAACCATGTTTGGGCATTATGACAAGATCCAAACTGGTTTCACCGAAACAGGGAGTTCCTGCCCCCCTAACAATTAAGTTTCAGGATCTTCGGTTTTAGGTGATATCGCATGTCTGCGAAGGGGTCACACTTGGGAACCAGGTTTTGGACATTTCAAAATTACGCCATAGTTTAATACACATGCTAGGGTCCATTGCAAGCTTTGGAGGTATTCCGATGCCCCGAAGAGTTTCTTCCTACAAAACACTTATCCGTGGGCCTAGATCGTGTACCCCCTAGATGTTCTTATGAAAGGGGTGGCCTAGTGGATTTTTCTCTTAGTTTGTGCTTGGTTGGGTTATCGGATAATTCTAAACCATGTTTGGGCACAAGTTGTGACATAATCCAACCCGGTTTCACCGAAACGGGTAGTTCCCGCCCCCCTAACAATTATGTTTTAGGATCTTCATTTTTAGGTAATAGCGCATGTCTACAAAGGGGGTGACACTTGGGTACTAGGTTTTAGACATTTCAGCATTCCACCATACTTTAATACACATGCTAGGTCCATTGGAAGGGTTTGGAGGTATTCCGATGCTCCGAGGCGCTTCTTCCTATGAAACGCTGATCTGTGGGCCACAAGCAATCAAGGTCGGTGGACTCGGTGATGCGGAGATAGTCATCGGCACTGTCAACCGGCGCTCCATATGCAAGCTACCTCATCGCCACGGTGCACTTCTGAAGCGAGGAAAACCCAACCAAGCCAGTGCAGTCCTTCTTGCAAAGGAAATATGGGTCGAACTCCCGGATGGCATGCACGATCTTGAGGAAGAGCTTCCGGCTCATCCTGAAACGACGACGAAACACGTCCTCTCCATGGAGTGGCTGGTCGGCGAAGTAGTCGGCGTACAACATGCAGTAGCCCTCTATCCTTTGTCTCACCTTGCACTTCCGGCGACCTGGCACCGAACCATCGCGCTTCAGCTTCGCCATCTGCATGTACATCTAGGCGAGTGATGCGAGGATCTGCAAGTGCTATTCACCTTCAGCGACCTTGGTGCTCTCCTCCTCCAGGAGTACGGAGAGCTTCTCTTCGTCGTCGGAGTCAACGGCGAGCATCTCCTGGTCGTCGGAGTCCATGGCCGAATCCGGCCAAATGCCGAACACTTGGCGGGCGTGCTGGTGGGATCACTTAGAGAAGCAAAGTTACGGCGAGGCTAGGTCGGAGAAATCGGCGGCGGGGAAGGCGTAGTTGCGGTCGGCAACTACGGCAAGCGTAGCTAGAGGCATGGGCATGCCTCGGCGCGCAGGAGCTCCGCTGGGAGCTCTTCGCGGCAGTCTGGGCAAGTGGAGTGGGTGGGAATGCGAATGTCTCGCTGACAGAGCTGGCCCACGCCCTTTTTTGCGGCGTCCGGCGTCCCAGGGCGTACCCGGGAACCTGAGTTCGGCCTAGGTAGGCCGCACCAAAACATGCCGAAATCCGGACGAAAACAGGTCCCTGGGTACGTGAATGGGCCGATTTTTGGCATCCGGACTGAATTTCGGCGTCCGGATCGGCGTCCTGGGTAGGTGAGTGGAGATTCTCTTATCCCACTGGTTTCGCCCACTGCTCTATTCTAAACCTATGAGCACCCAGGTTCGAATCCTGGTGCCCACCTTTTTATTTTTATTTTAAAAATACTTTTAAATGTTCCAAAAAAATGCCCAAAAGTGGTGATATATGCCATAAAAGTTTTGTTTTGTTTTTAAAATACTTTTACTATTCCAAAAATGCACCAAAAGTGATAATATATGTCATAAAAGTGGTACAAATATGATTCAAATATGTCATAATAATTTGTCCATGATATAAATATGTCATAATAATTTGTCCATGAATATTACAATCTTTTTCGACCACGCGTTTTACAATATGTTTTGAGCTAGCGTTTTACAATCTTTTTTCCCTTCTTTGTCGCGGTTGAATAATTTAGCCTCGGCACTTTAATGTTTCTTCTTTCGAATGGTCTACCTTTTTTGGGTAGGTTTTTCCTTTTTCTTCTTGTGATGTACGTTGCTGCATCGTAGTCGTCGTCATCTTTAATCTTTGGATCGCCGTACTGGTCGAAGTCTTGCTCGTTGGCGACTCCATCCATTCCGATGATGTTTCTTTTTCGTCTCCTCACGACCACACGGCTAGGATTTGTCGGGTCGATAATGAAAAAACATTGGTCCACTTTGGTAGCCAGTACCCACAGTTCATTTTTCGTGGCCACGTTCGCACAGGCGGCGTTGGATTTGGATGCTTCAAGTATAACCATGGTTATGAAATAGCGGTCTTCTCTTTCGATGCTCTTTGCCCATCTGACACGAAACATCGGCAAATTTTCTCCATAGTAGTCGAGCTCCCAGATCTCCTCGATCCTTCTATAGAATCTTTCCTTCACGTTGTCATCAGTGTAGAATTCAGACGTTACGCCTGAGTTCTGATAATCACACTTGTTGTCATTTTCCTCCGTGTAGAATGTGTAGCCTTTGATATCATACGCCTGATAGGTCACCAGGTTTTGCATCGGTCCCTGCGATAAGGTGAATATGATCTTTTCTGTGTCAGAAGAATGCGATCGCGGGGGATTATCAAGGAGTTTCTGCCTAAACCAACGCGTGAAATCTGAGTTGTGCTCTTTGATTATTTCTCCCTGTGTCCTCTGTATGCCCCGATCACTGTACTCCTTCTCAATTAACCTTTTGTGCTTCTGTACCCAAGGATCGACCAGTTCTAAATGTTTTAGCACGACGAGGTTTGCTCGATCAAAGTCTGCGCGTCGAAAATCGAAGTCTGCATGCAGTATGCGATGACCCTCTCGCTGACCAGCTCCGTCGAGCTTGCCATGGTGCCTATTGACGGGAAGACCGACATGGTTCTCGATGTCTAGATAATTCGTGCAGAAAGAGATGCACTCTTCGGCTAGTAAGCCCTTGGCTATGCTTCCATCTAGACGGGACCTGTTGCGAACGTATCCTTTGATGTGTTTGTTCATCCTTTCGAACGCCATCATGCTGCGGAGGAACAACGACCCGAGTTGGACGATGTCCTCCACGACATGGACCAGCAGATGCAACATAATGTCAAAGATTGCGGGCGGGAAGTAGACCTCAAGCTCGCATAGTATCACCAAGATCTCCTCCTCTATCCTCCCGAGCTGATTCACGCCAATCGACTTCCTAGAGATGACGTCGAAAAACTTGCAGAGGCCAAATAACGTTTCACGGACGTGCTCGTCCATTATACCTCTTAGTGTAACCGGAAGTACCTGCGTCATTAGCACGGCAGAGTCGTGAGACTTCATGCCACTGAACCTCTGCTTCGCCTCGTCTAGGTATCTCCTTATCTTGCCCGCGTAGCCATAAGGAAATTTGACTCCTAGAAGGCACTTGAAAAACTGTTTGATCTCATCATGGCTTAGAGTGAAGTAAGAAGGAGGGCAGTAATATTCGTTCTTCTTGAACTTGTTACCCTTCCGACGACCTTGTGTCGTCTCCGACTCATGATCATCGGCATCTTCCTGATCATCAGGAGTAGTGCGTCCTCCGTGAAGCTCCTTCCGGATACCCATGAATATCAGGTCGTGCCTTGCTTTCGGACCATCTTTCGTCCTATCTGGCATGTTGATTATGGTGGCGACCAGAATCTCGCACACTTTTTTCGTGATATGCATGATGTCAAGTCTATGAGGCGTGCGGAGAAACTTCTAGTATGGCAACTCCCAGAAAACAGACCTTGTTTTCCATACCTTCGTTAGCGGCTTGTCTTGCTGCCTCTTTCGCTTCTTTCCAGGCTTAGGACAATCTTTCCAGTTTTTTAGCAACTCTTCAACTTCTTCGCTGCTCCTCCGCTCTGGGATTCCTCGGGTCTTGGATTTGCCATCGAACAGGTCTCCACGTTTTCTTCATGGATCATTCTTGCCGAGCCACCTCCGGTGCGCCATGAACACGGTTTTCGAAGACCCTGGATCTTTCTCTAGTTGGAGATAGCTTGTGTTATCCATGCACCTAACGCATGCGCAGAATCCTTGGATAACCTACCCCGAGATATACCCGCAACCTGGATAGTCTTGCACCATAGTGACCAACGCGGCTCTCATAGTGAAATAATCTTGTGCGACGGCGTCGTAAGTATTGGCTCCAGATTCCCATAACGTAGTTAGCTCCTCTTTCAATAGCCCGAGATACAGATTGATGTTGGTACCAGGTTGTTTCGGCCCTTGAATTAGCATACTCATTTGTATGTACTTCTTCTTCGTGCACAACCATGGAGGGAGGTTGTACATCGATACAAACACGGGCAAAGTGTTGTGCGTGCTACTCTAGCTACTGAACGGATTGAGTCCATCGGTTTTCGCACAAAGCCTGATGTTCCTCGAATCTCCACTGAATTCCAGGAATTCGAGGTCTAATGCTTTCCACTGGCTAGCATCTGAAGGGTGCGTCAGCAGCTCATCCTTTTCGGGATCATCGTCATCTCCTGGCTTCTTCCTTTCCGCATGCTATCACGTGAGCTTTGCTTCCTTATGGTCCGCGAAATAGCGCTACAGACGAGGAGTGATAGGAAAGTACCATACCACTTTTCTAGGTGCTTTCTTCCCTTTCTTGTATTGACTCACGCCGCACATCGGACATGTCATTTTCTTCGCGTCCTCGCCCTGATAAATGATGCAATTGTTGATGCATACGTGATATCTAACATGTGGTAGATCGAGAGGACATACGATTTTCTTGGCGTCCTCGATACTAGTTGGACACGTGTTCCCCTCCGGGAGACGATCGTGCCAGAATGCCATCATATCGTTGAATCTTGCGTCTTTCAATTTGTGTTTTGCCTTCATCTCCATAGCCTTGAGCGTTAAATTCAACCGGGTATCATCGGGCCTGCATCCTTCATACAATGGAGTAACCACGTCTTTCTCAAGTTGCCCAAGCTTGGCTTTCTCTCTAGCGGCAGCCCTGGTGTTACTCGTCTTCTTGAGAAGCAGGTCTTGCAGATAAGGGTCCCACACCCATCCTGACATTGTTCCATCATCATCTACTCCTCCGGCATCTAGATCAGCATCATCCCGGTCTGCTTCCGCACCTTCACCATCTCCAGGAGACTCTTCATCATCTCGCCCGTTCTCGCTGTGATGATCATCGTCATGTTGCCCACCTTCACCGTCTCCATCGTCTTTGTCATCGCTTATCCAACGAGTGTATCCATCCATGAAACCATGCCGGAGCAGGTGCGCCTGCAGATTCCCGGAATATGGGTCGATCACCCAGTTGAGTTTGCATCTTCTGCACGGACATATTATCTCCGTCTTGTTATTTCGTATCATGTCAGCCATCGCACATTCAAAAATCTAGCCACAATGCCTTCGCTCATTATGAGCACCATTTTTGCCTGCACGGTGTACACGATACAATTAGAAGTCTATTAGAACCACATAATCAATGCATGCAAGCAATGGTCGATAGAAAATTGCGGCATGACCTATCCTAAAATAAGGACCTTTGCGAAATGCCAAAGTCATGCCAAAATGGAAATGAATCAACATTTTGGCAAAACAAATGGCAACTTGTTCACACACAAACACAAGAGAGAGACCGATCCATACACACATGAACATATCATTATCCTCTCCATACACACATGCATGAGCATCATCGATACTCTCCATATACACACACATGACCATCGATCCTCTCCATACATACATATGAGAATATCATCCATATACACATGAACACATCCTTACATGGACAACTTACTGAGATGAGAGACCGATCGCGAGAAGATGGAAAGGAGAGGTGCGCGTGAGACCGGAGAAGGAGATGAGAGACCGGAGAGCTTCCTCTATTACGTACTTCACATCTAAGGCAAGTTCTACATGCTAAAAATGGTGAATGAGTGTACAAATTGAGGTGGGAAGGAGAAGGATCCCTACTAGATCTAAGGAGGAAGAAGAAGGGGAAAGTGAAGTGTGGGGTGGTGGATGATCACAAATGTGCTCAAAGTGGAGCTGCCAAAAAAATACTGGTCGACACATCCGTGTCGCATATGGCCCTAGTGCGCCACAGGGAATATTCACAACCGTGGTGCAGATGCTAGAGTGCGCCACGGATGTGTCTGCCCATTTACAGAACAGAGGGGCCTTCACTTAGGCATAGCGCACCACCTGCATGTGCGCCACGGTTAACCATAACAACTGTAGCGCACCTCCCCCATGTGTGCTACAGGTATGCGGCATGCGACCAGCAGGGCCCTGGCCCACAGATATCTGTGGCGCACTATGACCATGTGCGCCATGGTTGTTCTTGTTACTTGTAGGGCACCGCCCACAGGTGAGCCACGCCTGTTTTAGCCGTGGGGAACTTCAACCATGTGAGCCACGGATGTGCTGATTACCTATAGCCATTTTCCTGGTAGTGTTTGGAGGTATTCCGATGCCCCGAAGAGCTTCTTCCTACAAAACCCTGATCCGTGGGCCTAGATCGTCTACCCCCCAAGATGTTCTTATGAAAGGGGTAGCCCGGTGGATTTTCCTCTTGGTTTGTGCTTGGTTGGGTCATAGGATAATTTCAAACCATGTTTGGGCACAAGTTGTGACAGTATCCAACCCGGTTTCACCGAAACGGGGAGTTCCCGGCCAATTAAATTCCAGGATCTTCATTTTTTCAGTGATAGTGCATTCCTACGAAGCGGGTTACACTTGGGTACCATGTTTTGGACATTTCATCATTCCACCACACTTTAATACACATGGTAGGGTCCATTGCAAGGGTTTGGAGGTATTCTGATGCTCTGAGGCGCTTCTTCCTATGAAACCCTGATTTGTGGGCCCAGAATCGTCTACCCCACAATGTTCTTATGAAAGGGATATCCCGGTGGATTTTTCACTTGGTTTGTGTTTGGTTGGGTTATAGGATAATTGCGAACCATGTTTGGGCACAATTTGTGACAAGATCCAACACGATTTCACCGAAACGGGGAGTTCCCGGCCAACTAATAATTAAATTCCAGAACACCTTCTTTTTTAGGTGACATCGCATGTCTGAGAAGGGGTCACACTTGGGAAACAAATTTTGGACATTTCAACATTCCGATGTCTCAAAGAGCTTCTTCCTACAAAACCCTGATCCGTGGGCCTAGATCGTCTACCCTCCTAGATGTTCTTATGAAAGGGATATAATGGTGGATTTTTACCTTGGTTTATTCTTGGTTGCATTATAGGATAATTCCAATCCATGTTTGGGCACAAGTTGTGACAAGATCCAACCCGGTTTCACCAAAACAGGGAGTTCTCGACCCCCTAATTAACAATTCAGTTTCAGGATCTTCGTTTTTTAGGTGATAGTGCATGTCTACAAAGGGGGTGAAACTTGGGTACCATGTTTTGGACATTTCAGCATTCCACCACCGCACTTTAATGCACATTCTAGGGTCCATTGCAAAGGTTTTTAGGTATTTCGATACTCCGAAGAGCTTCTTCTAACGAGACCCTGATTTGTCGGCCCCGGATAGTCTACCCCCTAGATGTTCTTCTGACAGGGGTAGCCCGGTGGATATTCCTCTTGGTTTGTGCTTGGTTGGGTCATAGGATAATTACAAACCATGTTTGGGCACAATTTGTGACAAGATCCAACCCGATTTCACCGAAACGGGGAGTTCTCGGCCAATTAAATTCCAGGATCTTCGTTTTTTCTATGATAGTGCATGCCTATGAAGCGGATTATACTTGGGTACCATGTTTTGTACATCTCAGCATTCCACAACACTTCCTATGTTTGGATGTATCCCGATGCTCCGAGGCGCTTCTTCCTATGAATCCCTGATCTATGGGCCCAGAATCGTCTACCACCTAGATGTTATTATGAAAGTGGTAGCCCCGTGGGTTTTTCTCTTGGTCTGTGCTTGGTTGGGTTATAGTATAATTTCAAACCATGTTTGGGCACAATTTGGGACAAGATCGAACCCAGTTTCACCAAAACTGGGAGTTCTCGTCCCCCTAATAATTAAATTTTCGAAACACCTTCGTTTTTAGGTGACATCGCATGTCTGCGAAGGGGTCACACTTGGGAACCAGGTTTTGGACATTTCAGCATTCCACCGAACTTTAATACACATGCTAGGGTCCATTGCAAGGTTTGGAGGTATTCCGATGCCCGAAAGAGCTTCTTCCTACAAAACCCTGATATATGGGCCAGGATCGTCTAACCCCCTAGATGATCTTATGAAACGGGTAGCCCGGTGGATTTTCCTCTTGGTTTGGGCTTGGTTGGGTCATAGGATAATTCCAAACCATGTTTGGGCACAAGTTGTGACAACATCCAACCCGGTTTCACAGAAATGGGGAGTTCTCGGCCCCCTAATTAACAATTCAGTTTCACGATCTTCGTTTTTTAGGTGATAGTGCATTTCTACGAAGGGTGTGAAACTTGGGTACCAGGCTTTGGACATTTCAGCATTCCACCGCCGCACTTTAATACACATTCTAGGGTCCATTGCAAAGGCTTTTAGGTATTTCGATGCTACGAAGAGCTTCTTCTAACGAGACCCTGATTTTTGGGCCCTGGATAGTCTACCCCCTAGATGTTCTTCTGGCAGGGGTAGCCCGGTGGATATTCCTCTTGGTTTGTGCTTGGTTGGGTTATAGGATAAAACCAAACCATGTTTGGGCACAAGTTGTGACAAGATCCAACCCGATTTCACCGAAACGGTGAGTTCCCGGCCAATTAAATTCCAAGATCTTCGTTTTTCTATAATAGTGCATGCCTATGAAGCGGATTACACTTGGGTACAATGTTTTGGACATCTCAGAATTCCACCACACTTTAATACACATGCAAGGGTCCATTGCAAGGGTTTGGACGTATTCCGATGCTCCGTGGCGCTTCTTCCGATGAAACCCTGATCTATGGGCCCAGAATCGTCTACCACCTAGATGTTATTATGAAAGTTGTAGCCCCGTGGATTTTTATCTTGATCTGTGCTTGGTTGGGTTATAGGATAATTGCAATCCATGTTTGGGCACAATTTGGGGCAAGATCCAACCCAGTTTCACCAAAACTGGGAGTTCTCGGCCCCCTAATAATTAAATTTCCGAAACACCTTCGTTTTTAGGTGACATCGCATGTCTGCGAAGGGGTCACACTTGGGAACCAGGTTTTGGACATTTCAGCATTCCACCGAACTTTAATACACATGCTAGGGTCCATTGCAAGGTTTGGAGGTATTCCGATGCCCGGAAGTGCTTCTTCCTACAAAACTCTGATCCGTGTGCGTGGATCGTCTACCCCCTAGATGTTGTTATGAAAGGGGTACCCAGTGGATTTTCATATTGGTTTGGGCTTGGTTGGGTCATAGGA
Source organism: Avena sativa (assembly GCA_916181665.1). Taxonomy (NCBI): domain Eukaryota; kingdom Viridiplantae; phylum Streptophyta; class Magnoliopsida; order Poales; family Poaceae; genus Avena; species Avena sativa. The sequence goes on from OV702297.1 coordinate 257,072,084, forward strand.
TAATTCCAAACCATCTTTGGGTACAAGTTGTGACAACATCCAACTCGGTTTCACTGAAACTGGGAGTTCCCGACCAATTAAATTCCATTATCTTTGTTTTTTCGGTGATAGTACATGCCTACGAAGCGGGTTACACTTGGGTACAATGTTCTGGACATTTCAGCATTCCACCACACTTTATTACACATGCTAGGGTCCATTGAAAAGGTTTGGAGGTATTCCTATGCTCCGAGGCGCTTCTTCCTATGAATCCCTGATCTGTGGGCCCAGAATCGTCTACCCCCTAGATATTCTTATGAAAGGGATAGCCCGTTGGATTTTTCACTTGGGATGTGCTTGTTTGGGTTATAGGATAATTGCAAACCATGTTTGGGCACAATTTGTGACAAGATCCAACCTGGATTCACCAAAACAGGGAGTTCCCGCCCCCCTAATAATTAAATTTCAGAACACCTTCGTTTTTAGGTGACATTGCATGTCTGAAAAGGGGTCACACTTGGGAAACAGATTTTGGACATTTCAACATTCGACCATACTTTAATACACATTATAGTGTCCATTGCAAGGTTTCGAGGTATTTCGATGTCCCGATGAGATTCTTCCTACAAAACCGATCCATGGGCCTAGATCGTCTACCCCCTAGATGTTCTTATGAAAGGGGTAGCCCGGTGGATTTTCCTCTTCATTTGTTTAGGTTGGGTCATAGGATAATTACAAACCATGTTTGGGCACAAGTTGAGACAAGATCCAAACCGGTTTCACCAAAACGGGGAGTTCCCGTTCCCCTAACAATTAAGTTTCAGGATCTTCGGTTTTAGGTGACATCGCATGTCTATGAAGTGGTCACACATGGGAACCAGCTTTTGGACATTTCAAAATTCCACCACACTTTAATACACATGCTAGGCTCCATTGCAAGGTTTGGAGATATTCCGATGCCCCGAAGAACTTCTTTCTACAAAACTCTGATCCGTGGGCCTAGATCGTCTACCCCTAGATGTTCTTATGAGAGGGGTAGCCCAGTGGATTTTTCTCTTGGTTTATGCTTGGTTGGCTTATAGGATAATTCCGAACCATGTTTGGGCACAAGTTGTGACAAGATCCAACCCTGATTTGTGTGCCCCGGATCGTCTACCCCCTAGATGTTCTTCTGACAGGGGTAGCCCGGTGGATTTTCCTCTTGGTTTGTGCTTGGTTGGGTCATAGGATAATTCCAAACCATGTTTGGGCACAAGTTGTGACTAGATCCAATTCGATTTCACCGAAACGGGGAGTTCCCGGCCAATTAAATTCCAGGACCTTTGTTTTTTCTATGATAGTGCATGCCTATGAAGCGGATTACACTTGGGTACCATGTTTTGGACATCTCAGCATTCCACCACACTTTAATACACATGCTAGGGTCCATTGCAAGGGTTTGGACCTATTCCGATGCTCCGAGGCGCTTCTTCCTATGAAACCCTAATCTATGGGCCCAGAATTGTCTACCACCTAGATGTTATAATGAAAGTGGTAGCCCAGTGGATTTTTTATTGGTCTGTGCTTGGTTGGGTTATAGTATAATTGCAAACCATGTTTGGGCACAATTTGGGACAAGATCCAACCCAATTTCACCAAAACTGGGAGTTCTTGCCCCCCTAATAATTAAATTTCCAGAACACCTTCGTTTTTAGGTGACATCGCATGTCTGCGAAGAGGTCACACTTGGGAACCAGGTTTTGTACATTTCAGCATTCCACCGAACGTTAATACATATGCTAGGGTCCATTTCAAGGTTTGGAGGTATTTTGATGCCCGGTAGAGCTTCTTCCTACAAAACGCTGATCCGTGGGCCTGGATCGTCTACCCCCCTAGATGTTCATATGAAAGGGTAGCCCGGTGGATTTTCCTCTTGGTTTGTGCTTGGTAGGGTCATAGGTTAATTCCAAACCATGTTTGGGCACAAGTTGTGACAAGATCCAACCCGATTTCACCGAAACGGGGAGTTCCCAACCAATGAAATTCCAGGACCTTTGTTTTTTCTATGATAGTGCATGCCTATGAAGCGGATTACACTTGGGTACCATGTTTTGGGCATCTCAGCATTCCACCACACTTTAATACACATGCTAGGGTCCATTTCAAGGGTTTGGACGTATTCCGATGCTCCGAGGCGCTTCTTCCTATGAAACCCTGATCTATGGGCCCAGAATCGTCTACCACCTAGATGTTATTATGAAAGTGGTAGCCTAGTGGATTTTTCTATTGGTCTGTGCTTGGTTGGGTTATAGGATAATTGAAAACCATGTTTGGGCACAATTTGGGACAAGATCCAACCCAGTTTCACCAAAACTGGGAGTTCTTGCCCCCCTAATAATTAAATTTCCAGAACACCTTCATTTTTAGGTGACATCGCATGTCTGTGAAGCGGTCACACTTGCGAACCAGGTTTTGGATATTTCAGCATTCCACCGAACGTTAATACATATGCTAGGGTCCATTTCAAGGTTTGGAGGTATCCTGATGCCCGGAAGAGCTTCTTCCTACAAAACCCTTATCCATGGGCATGGATCGTCTACCCCCCTAGATGTTCTTATGAAAGGGGTATCCCGGTGGATTTTCCTCATGGTTTGTGCTTGGTTGGGTCATAGGTTAATTCCAAACCATGTTTGGGCACGAGTTGTGACAGGATCCAACCTGGTTTCACCGAAACGGGGAGTTCCTGGCCAATTAAATTCTAGGATCTTCATTTTTTCAGTGATAGTGCATTCCTACGAAGCGGGTTACACTTGGGTACCATGTTTTGGACATTTCAGCATTCCACCAGACTTTAATACACATGGTAGGGTCCAGTGCAAGGGTTTGGAGGTATTTCGATGCTCCGAGGCGCTTCTTCCTATGAAACCCTAATCTGTGGCCCAAGAATCATCTACCCCTCGATGTTCTTATGAAAGGGATATCCCGGTGGATTTTTCACTTGGTTTGTGCTTGGTTGGGTTATAGTATAATTGCAAACCATGTTTGGGCACAATTTGTGACAAGATCCAACCCGGTTTGACCAAAACGGGGAATTTCCGCCCCCTAATAATTAAATTCCAGAACACCTTCGTTTGTAGGTGACATCGCATGTCTGCGAAGGGGTCACACTTGGGAACTAGGTTTTCGACATTTCAGCATTCCACCACACTTTAATAGACATGCTAGGGTCCATTGCAAGGTTTGGAGGTATTCCGATGACCCGAAGATTTTCTTCCTACAGAACCCTGATCCGTGGGCCTGGATCGTCTACCCCCTAGATGATCTTTTGAAAGGAGTAGCCCGGTGGATTTTCCTGTTGGTTTTTGGTTGTTTTGGTCATAGGATAATTCCAAACCATGCTTGGGCACATGTTATGACAAGATCCAACCCGGTTTCACCGAAACGGGGAGTTCTCGGCCCCCTAATTAACAATTCAGTTTCAGGATCTTGTTTTTTAAGGCGATAATGCATGTCTACGAAGGGGGTGAAACTTGGGGACCAGGTTTTTGACATTTCAGCATTCCACCATCGCACTTTAATACACATACTAGGGTCCATTGCAAAGGTCTGTAGGTGTTCCGATGCTCTAAAGAGCTTCTTCTAACGAGACCCTGATTTGTGGGCCCCGGATCGTCTACCCCCTAGATGTTCTTCTGACAGGGGTAGCCCGATGGATTTTCCTCTTGGTTTATGCTTGGTTGGGTCATAGGATAATTCCAAAACCATGTTTGGTCACAAGTTGTGAGAAGATCCAACCCGGTTTCACCGAAAAGGGGAGTTCCTGGACAATTAAATTCCAGGATCTTCCTTTTTTCGGTGATAGTGCATGCCTATGACGATGGTACACTTGGGTACCATGTTTTGGAAATTTCATAATTCCACCACACTTTAATACACATTCTAGGGTCCATTGCAAGGGTCTGGAGGTATTCCGATGCTCCGAGGCGCTTCTTCTTATGAAACCCTAATCTATGGGCCGAGAATCTTCTACCCCTAGATGTTATTATGAAAGGGGTAGCCCGGTGCATTTTCTATTGGTTTGTGCTTGGTTGGGTTATAGGAAAATTGCAAACCATGTTTGGGCACAATTTGTGACAAGATCCAACCCGGTTTCACCAAAACTGGGAGTTCTCGGCCCCTAATAATTAAATTTCTAGAACACCTTTGTTTTTAGGTGACATCGCATGTCTGCGAAGGGGTCACACATGGGAACCAGGTTTTGGACATTTCAGCACTCCACCACACTTTAATACACATGCTAGGATCCATTGCAAGGTTTGGAGTTATTCTGATGCCCCTCAGAGCTTCTTCCTACAAAACACTGATCTGTGGGCCTGGATCGTCTACCCCCCTAGATGTTCTTATGAAAGGGGTAGCCCGGTGGATTTTCCTCTTGGTTTGTGCTTGGTTGGGTCATAGGATAATTCCAAACCATGTTTGGGCACAAGTTGTGACAAGATCCAACCCGGTTTCACCGAAACGGGGAGTTCCCGGCCAATTAAATTCCAGGATCTTCATTTTTCGTTGATAGTGCATGCCTATGAAGCGGGTTACACTTGGGTACCATGTTTTGGACATTTAAGCATTCCACCACACTTTAATACACATGATAGGGTCCATTGCAAAGGTTTGTAGGTATTCTGATGCTCGGAGGCGCTTCTTCCTATGAAACCCCGATCTATGGGCCAAAATTTTCTACCCCTAGATGTTCTTATGAAAGGGATAGCTCGGTGGATTTTTCACTTGGGTTGTGCTTGGTTGGGTTATAGGATAATTGCAAACCATGTTTGGGCACAATTGGTGACAAGATCCAACCTGAATTCACCGAAACAGGGAGTTCCCGCCCCCCTAATAATTCAACTTCACAACACCTTCGTTTTTAGGTGACATCGCATATCTGAGAAGGGATCACACTTGGGAAACATATTTTGGACATTTCAACATTACACCACACTTTAATACACATTCTAGTGTCCATTGCAAGGTTTGGAGGTATTCCGATGTCCCGAAGAGCTTCTTCCTACAAAACGATCCGTGGGCCTGGATCGTCTACCCCCTAGATGTTCTTATGAAAGGGGTAGCCCGGTGGATTTTACTCTTCGTTTATTCTTGGTTGGGTCATAGGATAATTCCAAACCATGTTTGGGCACAAGTTGAGACAATATCCAGCCCGGTTTCACCGAAACGGAGAGTTCCCGTTCCCCTAACATTTAAGTTTCAGGATCTTCGGTTTTAGGTGACATCGCATGTCTACAAAGGGGACACACTTGGGAACAAGGTTTTGGACATTTAAAAATTCCACCACACTTTAATACACATTCTAGGGTCCATTGCGAGGTTTGGAGGTATTTTGATGCCCCGAAGAGCTTCTTCCTACAAAACCCTGATCCGTGGGCCTGGATCGTCTAACCCCTAGATGTTCTTATGAAAGCGGTAGCCCGGTGGATTTTTCTCTTGGTTTGTGCTTGGTTGGATTATAGGATAATTCCAAACCATGTTGGGAACAAGTTCTGACAAGATCCTACCCAGTTTCTCCGAAACGGAAAGTTCCCCTCTAACAATTAAATTCCATAACATATTTGTTTTTAGGTGATAGCGCATGTCTGCGAAGAGGGTGACACTTCGGTACCAGGTTTTGGACAATTCAGAATTCCACCACACTCTAATACACATGCTAGGGGTGCATTGCAAGGTTTTGAGGTAATTCCATGCCCCAAAGCGCTTCTTCCTACAAAACCCTGATCTGTGGTCCTAGATCGTCTACCCTATAGGTGTTCTTTTGACACAGATAGCTCAGTGGACTGTTCTATTGGTTTGTCCTTGGTTGGGTTATATGATAAATCCAAACCATGTGTGGGCACAAGTTGTGAAAAGAACCAACCCGGTTTCACCGAAACAGGGACTTACCGGCCGGCTAACAGTTAAATTCTAGGATCTTCGTTTTTAGGTGATAGTGCATGCCTACGAAGCGGGTTACACTTGGGTACCAGGTTTTGGACATTTCAGCATTCCACCACACTTTCATACACATGCTAGGGTCCATTGCAAGGGTTTGGAGGTATTCCGATGCTCTGAGGTGCTTCTTCCTATGAAACCCTGATCTATGGGCCCCAGATCGTCTACCCCCTAGATGTTCTTATGAAAGGGGTAGCCCGGTGGTTTTTTCTCTTGGTTTGTGCTTGGTTGGGTTATAGGATAATTCCAAACCATGTTTGGGCATAAGTTGTGACAAGATCCAACCCGTTTACACCGAAATGGGGACTTCCCGCCCCCTAACAATTAAATTCCAGAACACCTTTGTTTTTAGGTGACATCGCATGTCCGAGAAGGGGTCACACTTGGGAAACAGGTTTTGGACATTCCAACATTCCACCACACTTTATACACATGCTGGGGTCCATTGCAAGGTTTGGAGGTATTCCGATGTCCCAAAGAGCTTCTTCCTACAAAACCCTGGTCCGTGGGCTTGGATTGTCTACCCCCTATATGTTCTTATGAAAGGGGTAGCCCGGTGGATTTTTCTCTTGGTTTGTGCTCGGTTGCGTTATAGGATAATTCCAAACCAATTTGGGAACAAGTTGTGACAAGATCCAACCCGGTTTCACCGAAACAGGGAGTTTTCGGCCCCCTAATTAACATTTCAGTTTCAGGATCTTCGTTTTTTAGGTGATAACGCATGTCTACGAAGGGGGTGAAACTTAGGCACCAGGTTTTGGACATTTTAGCATTCCACCACCGCACTTTAATACACATTCTAGGGTCCATTGCAAAGGTTTGTAGGTATTCCGATGCTCCGAAGAGCTTCTTCTAAGGAAACCCCGATCCGTGGGCCCCGGATCGTCTACCCCCTAGATGTTCTTCTGATAGAGGTAGCCCAGTGTATTTTCCTCTTGCTTTGTGCTTGGTTGGGTCATAGAATAATTCCAAACCATGTTTGGGCACAAGTTGTGACCAGATCCAACCCGGTTTCACTGAAATGGGGAGTTCCCAGCCAATTAAATTCCAGGATCTTCTTTTTTTCAGTGATAGTGCATGCCTACGAAGCGGGTTACACTTGGGTACCATGTTTTGGACATTTCAGCATTCCACCACACTTTAATACACATGCTAGGGACCATTTCAAGGGTTTGGAGGTATTCTGATGCTCCGAGGCGCTTCTTCCTATCAAACCCTGATCTGTGGGCCCAGAATTGTCTACCCCCAAGATGTTATTATGAAAGGGGTAGCCTGGTGGATTTTTCTCTTGGTTTGTAATTGGTTGGGTTATAGGATAATTTCAAACCATGTTTGGGCACAATTTGTGACAAGATCCAACCCGGTTTCACCAAAACTGGGAGTTCTCGACCCCCTAATAATTAAATTTCCAGAACACCTTCGTTTTAGGTGGCATCGCATGTCTGCGAAGGGGTCATAGTTGAGAACCAGGTTTTGGACATTTCAGCATTCCACCGCACTTTAATACAAATTCTAGGGTTCATTTCAAGGTTTGGAGGTATTTCGATGCCCCGAAGAGCTTCTTCCTACAAAACCCTGATCTGTGGGCCTAGATTGTCTACCCCCTAGATGTTATTATGAAAGGTGTAGCCCGGTGGATTTTCCTCTTGGTTTGTGCTTGGTTAGGTCATAGGATAATTCCAAACCATGTTTGGGCACAAGTTGTGACAAGATCCAACCCGGTTTCACCGAAACGAAGAGTTCCCAGCCAATTATATTCCATGATCTTTGTTTTGTCGGTGATAGTGAATGCCTATGAAGCGGGTTACACTTGGGTACCATGTTTTGGACTTTTCAGCATTCCACCACACTTTAATACAAATGCTAGGATCCATTTCAAAGGTTTGGAGGTATTCCGATGCTCCGAGGCGCTTCTTCCTATGAAACCCTGATCCGTGGGCCCATAATCGTCTACCCCCTAGATGTTCTTATGAAAGGGATAGACCGGTAGATTTTTCACATGGTTTGTGCTTGGTTGGGTTATAGGATAATTGAAAACCATGTTTTGGCACAATTTGTGAGGTGATCCAACCTAGATTCACCAAAATAGGGAGTTCCCGGCCCCCTAATAATCAAATTTCAGAACACCTTCGTTTTTAGGTGACATCGCATGTCTAAGAAGGAGTCACACTTGGGAAACATATTTTAGACATTTCAACATTCCACCACACTTTAATGCACATTCTAGGAACCATTGCAAAGATTTGGAGGTATTCCGATGTCCCGTAGAGCTTCTTCCTACAAAACCGATCTATGGTCCTGGATCGCCTACCCCCCTAGATGTTCTTATGAAACGGGTAGCCCGGTGGATTTTCCTCTTTGTTTTTTCATGGTTGGGTCATAGGATAATTCCAAACCATGTTTGGGCACAATTTAAGACAAGATCCAACCCGGTTTCACAAAAACGGGGAGTTCCCGTTCCCCTAACAATTAAGTTTCAGGATCTTCGGTTTTAGGTAACATCGCATGTCTGCGAAGGGGTCACACTTGGGAACTAGGTTTTGGACATGTCAAAATTCCACCACACTTTAATACACATGCTAGGGCCCATTGCATGGTTTGGAGGTATTCCGATGCCTCGAAGAGCTTCTTCCTACAAAACCCTGATCCGTGGGCCTAGATCGTCTACCCTCCTAGATGTTCTTATTAAAAGGGTAGCCCGGTGGATTTTTCTCTTGTTTTGTGCTTGGTTGGAGTATAGGATAATTCCAAACCATGTTTGAGCATAAGTTGTGACAATATCCAACCCGGTTTCACCGAAATGGGGAGTTCCCACCCCCTAACAATTAAATTCAAGAACACCTTCGTTTTTAGGTGCCATCGCATGTCCGAGAAGGGGTCATAGTTGGGTACCAGGTTTTGGACAATTCAGCATTCCACCACACTCTAATACACATGCTGGTGGTGCATTGCAAGGTTTTGAGGTAATTCCATGCCCCAAAGCGCTTCTTCCTACAAAACCCTGATCTGTGGGCCCAGATCGTTTACCCTGTAGATGTTCTTTTGACACAGGTAGCTCAGTGGACTTTTCTATTGGTTTGTGCTTGGTTGGGTCATATTATAAATCCAAACCATGTGTGGGCACAAGTTGTGAAAAGAACAAACCCGGTTTCACCAAAACAGGGACTTCCTAGCCCCCTAACAGCTAAATTCTAGGATCTTCGTTTTTAGGTGATAGTGCATGTCTATGAAGGGGGTGACACTTGGGTACCACGTTTTGGACATTTCATTATTCAAACACACTTTCATACACATTCTATGGTCCATTTCAAGGGTTTGGAGGTATTCCGATGCTCTGAGGTGCTTCTTCCTATGAAACCCTGATTTGTGGGTCCAGATTGTCTACCCCCTAGATGTTCTTACGAAAGGGGTAGCTCGGTGGATTTTCTATTGGTTTGTGCTTGGTTGGGTTATAGTATAATTCCAAACCATTTTTGGGCATAAGTTGTGACAAGATCCAACCCGGTTTCACCGAAATGGGGACTTCCCGCCCCCTAACAATTAAATTCCAGAACACCTTCGTTTTTAGGTGACTCACATGTCTGAGAAGGGGTCACACTTGGGAACCAGGTTTTGGACATTTCAACATTCCACCACACTAATACACATGTTAGGGTCCATTGCAAGGTTTGGAGGTATTCTGATGTCCCGAAGAGCTTCTTCCAACAAAACCCTGATCCGTGGGCCTGGATCGTCTACCCCCTAGATGTTCTTATGAAAGGGGTAGACCGGTTGATCTTTCTCGTGGTTTGTGCTTGGTTGTGTTATAGGATAATTCCAAACAATGTTTGGGCACAAGTTGTGACAAGATACAACCAGCTTTCACCGAAATAGGGAGTTCTCTACCCCCTAATTAACAATTAAGTTTCAGGATCTTCCTTTTTTAGGTGATTGTGCATGTCTACGAAGGGGGAGACACTTGGGTACCAGATTTTGTACATTTCAGCATTCCACCACGGCACGTTAATACACAGGCTAGTGTACATTGCAAAGGTTTGTAGGTATTCCGATGCTCCGAATAGCATCTTCTAACGAAACCCTGATTTGTGGGCCCCGGATCTTCTACCCCCTAGATGTTCTTCTGACAGGAGTAGCCCGGTGGATTTTCCTCTTGGTTTGTGCTTGGTTGGGTCATAGTATAATTCTAAACCATGTTTGGGCACAAGTTGTGACAAGATCCAACCCGGTTTCACCAAAACATGGAGTTCTTGGCCAATTAAATTCCAGGATCTTCCTTTTTTCGGTGATAGTGCATGCCTACGAAGAGGGTTACACTTGTGTACCCTGTTTTGGAGATTTCGGCATTCCACCACACATTAATACACATGATAGGGTCCATTGCAAGGGTTTGGAGGTATTATGATGCTCCGAGGCGCTTCTTTCTATGAAACCCTGATTTGTGCGCCCAGAATCGTCTACCCCCTAGATGTTCTTATGAAAGGGGTAGCCCGGTGCATTTTTCTCTTGTTTTGTGCTTGGTTCGGTCATAGGATAATTGCAAACCATGTTTGGGCACAAGTTGTGACAAGATCAAACCCGGTTTCACCAAAACTGGGAGTTCTCGGCCCCCTAATAATTAAATTTCCATAACACCTTCGTTTTTAGGTGACATCGCATGTCTGAGAAGGGGTCACACTTGGGAAACAGATTTTGGACATTTCAAAAATCCACTACACTTTAATACACATTCTAGTGACCATTGCAAGGTTTGGAGGTATTCAGATGTCCCGAAGAGCTTCTTCCTACAAAACCGATCTGTGTGCCTAGATCGTCTACCCCCATAGATGTTCTTATGAAAGGGGTAGCCCGGTGGATTTTACTCTTCATTTGTTCTTGGTTGTGTCATAGGATAATTATAAACCATGTTTGGGCGCAAGTTGAGACAAGATCCAACCCGGTTTTACCGAAACAGGGAGTTCCCGTTCCACTAACAATTAAGTTTCAGGATCTTCGGTTTTAGGTGACATCGCATGTTTGTAGAGGGGTCATACTTGGGAACTAGGTTTTGGACATTTCAAAATTCCACGACACTTAATACACATGCTAGGGTCCATTGCAAGTTTTGGATGTATTCCAATGCCCCGAAGAGCTTCTTCCTACAAAACCCTGATTAGTGGGCCTGGATCGTCTACCCCCTAGATGTTCTTATGAAAGGGGTAGCCCGGTGCATTTTTCTCTGGTTTGTTCTTGGTTGGGTTATAGGTTAATTCCAAACCATGTTGGGGCACAAGTTGTGACAAGATCCAACCCGGTTTCACCGAAACGGGGAGTTCTTAGCCCCCTAACAATTAAGTTTCAGGATCTTTATTTTTAGGTAATTGCGCATGTCTACGAAGGGGGTGACACTTGGGTACTAGTTTTGGACATTTCAGCATTCCACCATAGTTTTATGCACATGCAAGGTCCATTTAAAGGGTGTGGAGGTATTCCAATGCTTCGAGGTGCTTTTTCCTATGAAACCCTGATCTGTGGGCCCCAGATCGTCTACTCCCTAGATGTTCTTATGAAAGGGGTAGCCCGGTGGATTTTTCTCTTGGTTTGTGCTTGGTTGGATTATAGGATAATTCCAAACCATGTTTGAGCATATGTTGTGACAAGATCCAACTCGGTTTCACCGAAATGGGGAGTTCCCACCCCGTAACAATTAAATTCCAGAACACCTTCGTTTTTAGGTGACATCGCATGTCCAAGAAGGGGTCACACTTGGGAACCTGGTTTTGGACATTTCAACATTCCACCACACTTTAATACACATGATAGGGTCCATTGCAAGGTTTGGAGGTATTCCGATGTCCCAAAGAGCTTCTTCCTAAAAAAACCTGATCCGTGGGCCTCTTAGATGTTATTATGAAAGGGGTACCCCGGTGGATATTTCTCTTGGTTTGTGCTTGGTTGCGTTATAAGATAATTCCAAACCATGTTTGGGCACAAGTAGTGACAAGATACAACCCGGTTTCACCGAAATAGGGAGTTCTCGGCCCCCTAATTAACAATTAAGTTTCAGATCTTTGTTTTTTAGATGATTGGGCATGTCTACGAAGGGGGAGACACTTGGGCACCAGTTTTTGGACATTTCAGCATTCCACCACCGCACTTTAATACACATGCTAGTGTCCATTGCAAAGGTTTGTAGGTACTCCGATGCTTCTGGCAGGAGTAGCCCGGTGGATTTTCCTCTTGGTTTGTGCTTGGTTGGGTCATAGGATAATTCAAAACCATGTCTGGGCACAAGTTGTGACAAGATCAACCCGGTTTCACCGAAACGTGGAGTTCCCGACCAATTAAATTCCAGGATCTTTGTTTTTTCGGTGATAGTGCATGCCTACAAAGCGGGTTACACTTGGGTACCATGTTTTGGACATTTCAGCATTCCACCACACTTTAATACACATGCTATGGTCCATTGCAAGGGTTTGGAGGTATTCCGATGCTCCGACTCATGATCATCGTCATCTTCCTGATCACCAGGAGTAGTACGTCCTCTGTGAAGCTCCTTCCGGATACCCATGAATACCAGGTCGTGCCTTGCTTTCGGACCATCTTTTGTCCTTTCTGGCATGTTGATTATGGTGGCGACCAGACTCTCGCACACATTTTTTGTGATATGCATGATATCAAGACTATGAGGCGTGCGGAGAAACTTCCAGTATGGAAACTCCTAGAAAACATACCTTGTTTTCCATTCCTTCATCAGCGGCTTATCTTGCTGCCTCTTTTGCTTCTTTCCAGGCTTAGGTCAATCTTTCTAGTTTTTGAGCAACTCTTCCACTTCTTCGTTGCTCCTCCGCTCTAGGATTCCTCGGGTCTCGGATTTGCCATCGAACAGGTCACCACGTTTTCTCCATGGATCATTCTTGCCGATCCACCTCGGGTGCGCCATGAACACAGTTTTCGAAGACCCTGGATCTTTCTCTAGTTGGAGATAGCTTGTGTTATCCATGCACCTAACGCATGCGCAGAATCCTTGGATAACCTGCCCCGAGATATACCCGCAACCCGGATAGTCTTGCACCATAGTGACCAACGCGGCTCTCATAGTGAAATAATCTTGTGCGACGGCGTCGTATGTATTGGCTCCAGATTCCGATAACGTGGCTAGTTCCTCTTCCAATAGCCCGAGATAGAGATTGATGTCACTACCAGGTTGTTTCGGCCCTTGAATTAGCATACTCATTTGTATGTACTTCTTCTTCTTGCACAACCATGGAGGGAGGTTATACGTCCATACAAACACGGGCCAAGTGCAGTGCGTGCTTCTCTGGCTACCGAACGGATTGAGTCCATCGGTGCTCGCACCAAGCCTGACATGCCTCGAATCTCCACCGAATTCTGGGAATTCGAGGTCCAATGCTTTCCACTAGCTAGCATCTGAAGGGTGCGTCAACAGCTCATCATTTTCGGGGTCATCGTCATCTCCTGGCATCTTCCTTTCCGCATGCCATCGCATGAGCTTCGCTTCCTTAGCGTCCACGAAATAGCGCTGCAAACGAGGAGTGATTGGAAAGTACCATACCACTTTTCGAGGTGCTTTCTTCCCTTTCTTGTATCGACTCACGCCGCACACCGGACATGTGGTTTTCTCCACGTCCTCGCCCCGATAAATGATGCAATCGTTGATGCATACGTGATATCTAACATGCGGTAGATCGAGAGGACATACGATTTTCTTGGCATCCTCGATACTAGTTGGACACGTGTTCCCCTCCGGGAGACGATCGTGCCAGAATGCCATCATATCATCGAAGCTTGCGTCGCTCAATTTGTGTTTTGCCTTCATCTCCATAGCCTTGAGCGTTACATTCAACCGGGTATCATCGGGCATGCATCCTTCATACAATGGAGTAACCGCGTCTTTCTCAAGTTGCACAAGCTTGGATTTCTCTCTAGCGGCAGCCCTGGCGTTACTCGTCTGCTTGAGAAGCAGCTCTTGCACATAAGGGTCCCGCACCCAGCCTGACATTATTCCATCGTCGTCTGCTCCTCCGGCATTTAGATCATCATCATCCTGGTCTGCTTTCGCACCTTCACCATCTCCAGGAGACTATTCATCATCTCGCCCGTTCTCGCCATGATGATCATCGTCATGTTGCCCACCTTCACCATCTCCATCATCTTCGTCATCGCTTATCCAACGAGTGTATCCATCCATGAAACCATGGCGGAGCAGGTGCTCCTGCAGATTCCTGGAATCTGGGTCGATCACCCAGTTGAGTTTGCATCTTCTGCACGGACATCTTATCTCCGTCTTGTTATTTCGTATCATGTCGGCCATCGCACATTTCAAAAATCTAGCCACAATGCCTTCGCTCATTATGAGCACCATTTTTGCCTTCACGGTGTACATGGTACAATTAGAAGTCTATTAGAACCACATAATCAATGCATGCATACAATGGTCGATAGAAACTTTCGGCATGATCTATCCTAAAATAAGGACCTTTGCGAAATGCCAAAGTCTTGCCAAAATGGAAATGACTCAACATTTTGGCGAAACAAATGGCAACTTGTTCACACACAAACACAAGAGAGAGAGACCGATCCATACACACATGAACATATCATTATCCTCTACATACACATGCATGAGCATCATCGATACTCTCCGTATACACACACATGACCATCAATCCTCGCCATACACACATCATGAGCATCGATCATCTACATAATATGAGCATATCATCCATATACACATGAACACATCCTTACATGGACAACTTACCGAGATGAGAGACTGATCGCGAGAAGATGGAAAGGAGAGGTGCGAGCGAGACCGGAGAAGGAGATGAGAGACCGGAGAGCTTACTCTATTACGTACTTCACATTCAAGGTAAGTTCTACATGCTAAAAGTGGTGAATGAGTGGAGAAATTGAGGTGGGAAGGAGAAGGATCCCTACTAGGTCTAAGGAGGAAGAAGAAGGGGAAAGTGAAGTGTGGGGTGGTGGATGATCACACATGTGCACAAAGTGGAGCTGCCAAAAAAATACTGGTCGACACATCCGTGGCGCAGATGGCCCTAGTGCGCCATAGGGAATAATCACAACTGTGGCGCACATGCCAGAGTGCTCCACGGATGTGTCTGCCCATTTACAGAACAAAGGGGCCTTCACTTAGGAGTAGTGCACCACCTGCATGTGTGCCACGGTGAACCATAACAACCATAGCTCACCTCCCCCATGTGCTCTACGGGTATGCGGCATGCGGCCAGCAGGGCCCTGGCCCACACATATCTGTGGCGCACTATGACCATGTGCACCACAGTTGTTCTAGTTATTAGTAGGGCACTGCCCACAGGTGAGCCACGCCTGTTTTTGCCGTGGGGCACTTCAACCATGCAAGCCACGGATGTGATGATTACCTATAGACATTTTCCTAGTAGTGTTTGGAGGTATTTCGATGTCCCGAAGAGGATCTTCCTACAAAACCCTGATCCGTGGGCCTGCATCGTCTACACCCTAGATGTTCTTATGAAAGGGGTAGCCCGGTGGATTTTCCTCTTGGTTTGTTCTTGGTTGGATCATAGGATAATTCCAAACCATGTTTGGGCACAAGTTGTGACAGGATCCAACCCGGTTTCACAGAAACAGGGAGTTCCTGGCCAATTATATTCTAGGTGTAACATCCCAAAAATACTAAACTTGGATCATCAAACTCTAATCCTCAAAATTAGGGTTAACAAAAACTTTTCTAATTAAAATTATGAATGCATGCATATGTGTATGCATTGATTTTGAAATTCTTTTAAACCACCTTGTTTGATAGCTTCATTGCTTGTAAAATGTTTCTTAGGTTAAATAAACATCATCTAAAACATTTCCCACACTTTTCCTAAAGACAGGTAAATCAAAACACATATATAAAAGGAATGGTCATTTTGACCAATTTAACTCCCATGCCTACTTTGGCTGTCTCAAACTTGCAAAACCTAACAGAAACTTTTCTGGATCTTTGCACCCCATGAATGTACTCATAACAAAGTATCAAGGCCCACTTTGTGATCATCCAAAAACTTTCAAATGCATAGTTTTAATGACAATTCAAAATTGAATCTTTATCATATGGGAAGATCCCACTTTTTCAAAAACCACTCAAACCAGCTCAACTTTCAAAACCCAAGCATCTGCAGACTCACCAGCACCAATCTAGCAAACCCACCAAAAATCATTTCAAAATTCAAAACTTGATTTCATGAGGCCATTTCATCAAACAGGTTGCAGACACAAATCAAACAAACATCAAACACTATTGTGAGCAGTGATTCTTGCCTAACTGGTTCCCCATTTAGCTCACAACTAGCTCAGTAGATCATCTAGCAAGATTAACCAAGCACTAGCACCACTGTGAGCTTGCCATTGCCATCAATGGTGAACAGCCGAGCACACCCTTGCCACCCCATAGTCGACAGCAAGCTAGGAACAGCAGCAAGCCTAGCCAGCATGTCTGGGAGGCAACCCACCGTCCATCGCCACTCACTGTCCTAGCCGCGAGCGTTGCCAAGCCCTGGACCACACCCACAGACCGCGCCCAAACCGCCAGCGACCATGTCGAGCGTGCGCCAGAGCACCACCCTCGCCCGAAGCCCACAGACCGCGCGCCGCCCTCGCCGCGTGCATACACAATCCCCACCGACCCAGGAGACCGCCAGACATCCCCGTTCGCCGCCCCGTGACGCACAACCACCACCCGCCGTCGAAGACGCCACCTCTGCCGCGCAGAGCATCGCCCGTTCCAAACCAAGCCGTACCGCCCCACGCCTCAAAACCATGTCGTTGAGCATCACCAGGAGACACCGCACCATCCCCTACCCTTGCCCATGACAATAGCATCCTGTAGCATCGCCCCCGACGAGCTCACCGTGCGCCCCGACGGTCCCCTCGCTCGACTATAAATAGAGGCCACCCCCACTCGATTTCTTCACACCATCTCACTCCCCTCTCCTCACTGATCGTGCCACACCGTTCTCAGAGCAAGGCGAGCACCACCTCTCCGGAATTTCACCGGAGCCCGCCGCCTCTGGAGAAGAAGGGAGCCAACGATTGGAGCCGCCCAGGAGAAGCCACCGGTACCAGGAGATTCGCCGTTGTCGACTTCGTCGTTCGCCAGCCTCGTCGACCCTCGCTAGCACCCCAGTGAGCCCCCAGCACCCCTCACTGTCCGCGCTAGGTTTCGTTCTCGCCGGCGTTGTCTCGCGTCGACGATGACTCCAAGCCGTTGGATTAGAATCAGATCGAACGACCCAAGTTGCCCCATACCGCTTCGCCCAACCCCGTGTCACTGACCAGTGGGGACACCCACTTAAGCAGCCCACGGGAGCACTGCGCTTAGCAGGCCGGCCCGTTAACCTTTCCCGCGCAGCCCAGTGATTTGAATTAGACCTTTTTCTTTTTAATTCAAACACACTTCTGTACCCATTTTCAAAAATCAATCCAGGTCGATTCATTACACCAATTTGAATGAAACCAATTTTTTTGGAAAGGTCTGTGAATGCTGAATCCAAGCCCGTTGGATTCAACTCATTTGGATCTGTAGATCATCCTTAGTAAAAATAACAAGGCAGAAGCTTTTCTGCATTCAAACATTTTTCAAATTTAAACCATAATAGCTTTTGAGTTGATTCCAACTCTCAAAAATCACATTTAACCATACCTTTCAGAATATATAAAAATATATAGGTTTACTTGCAGAAATAATGTTCAAGTAATAAAAGAATGCTACATAGGCATTTCTAGCCACTTTAATTAATTAAAATAAAAGGGTAAAACCTTATTAAATTGTGACACCACTTTCAATCACATTCCCATGGACTACAATATGTGGTGATGACATGTGTCAACATGATCCCATGTTTGGTTTGGAGAATATTAAATCTTAAGTAGTTTTTCAATGAGTAGAAATTACTTTTCTAAAAATAAAAGGAATTAAACCAAGCCTTAACCTTGTAATGTTAGAGATGATGCGAGATCATCTATAGGACCCTTGTGTGTGATGATTGCAAGTAGTTAAGTATTGTTTGGTGATTGTGTACCTCGTATTTATTCATAGACGCTAGTACCGACCAAGGATACGAGGAGTAAGGAGGATACTACGAAGAAGAAGTCGAGGAGAACTTCAACCACTGCTCTGCACAAGGCAAGCTAACACTTGCAATTTAGCAAGCTTATATTGATACTGATGCAAGACTAATACTACTAGTTGATTGAGCAAGCTGAGACTATACCTCTGCCAGCCAATACTTGTTCCTATACCTACTATATGCCTTAAGCATATGTGATCATACCCACTTGATAAACCAATCCTAGTTTTATTTCCAAGCTTCTTACTTTATTTCTTATCAAAGCTTACTTAGAGTTTACTTAAGAGTTTGGTAGATACTAGAAAGTTAGCTAAAGGTTGCATAAAGAGCATAAAATTTGGCCTATGTTAGAAACCTTGATATCATCCTAAGATATAAGGTTGTACTTAGTTGAAACCCCCCCTAGTTTACCACCCCTCATTAGTGATTATCCCCACTAGTAGATGCTAGTGCTAAGCATAAAACTTGATCAACTTTTAGATGGGAATACTTGGTGGAAAAATGGTTATGAAAACCTTGGAATGATGGATCATTCTATTGAAATGTTTTGGACATGTGTTTCCGAACACTTGATGATTTTGGTGATGAAAATGTTGAGGCATGAGCCTTAGCCTCTTATAAAACTGATGGTTGTCTCGATGCGATACCATTCCAAATTTTATCGTACAACCACAATACCCAAAGATTGGGTAGGGCTTGAATGGAAACTTATGTACCTTAGTATTAGCTCCCTCATGGCCAAGGTCTGAGCTGAGGCTACCTTGTGAAGATTGTCCACCTGTGCAGTACCCAAGATGATAGTTGGTCATGGTTGGGAGGCCAAACTCACAGGAGAGGTGCTTATACTAGGGCGTGTAATTGAAAGGTTAGGATTGATTATCCGCATACTGAGTTTGGTGAATTCAGGATTTGTTCCTGACGAATGTATCGAATGTTGTGGTGAAAGTGTACAATCTCTGCAGAGTGTCAAACTATTCGAATAGCCGCGTCCGCGGTTATGGACAGTTGGAGTGGCCATACTGTTCCCCCGTCAGACTTTTCAAAATGACCTGTGAAATGAATTGAGACTTTGACTTGACCACAACAGAGTTGTGACATCAGTTACAAGATCCCAGTTAGGAGTTATAAAATTGTGACTAGCTTTGGAACTTAGTCGAGATAAATCTGGCTTTTGCAAAACAACCCTAGAGCCTAGTGTCCTATTATGAAAAAAAACCCTTTACCTGTTAGTATTAGTTTGCGAGTACTTAAAGAGTACTCATGGCTTTGTCCCTGGCTATTCCCATGGCCAGACTATGAAGAGGAGTACCTGGAAGATGGACCCCAGGAAGGTTACGACAACTAGGATCATCTCCCATCGTCAGCATTGCCTGTGACTCCTAAGATGGAGCTTCCCCTACGCTACTGTTATTATTACGTATTCCGCTGCCTGAAGTTGTATTAAGAACTGGATCATGAGATCCCTATTTGTGTAAGAACTTATGTACGGTTGTAATGGATGATGTACTATGGTATCCAATTCTGTTATGTCTCGCAAAAATGGTAATCCTGCGATTGCGATGTATGGCATAACAGACATCTCAGATTAAAAATCCGGGTTTTGACAAGTTGGTATCAGAGCCATCCTGACCATAGGAGACCCTAGCTAGACTGGACGTTTGAACCAAAAACTTAGTTTCAAAACCAAAGAAAACAAATATTTACAAAAACTTATTCTCATTCTTATCTCTTTGATTCTTTCATAAAAATTCATGTTCCTCAAAAACTCTTGCAAAATACATAAAATTTTGACACACTTGATCACTCTACTAACCTACTCATCCTCTATTTTTATAGATGGACGTGAAGTACAGCAAGTTTTACCAACTGGGGAATGGTGGAGACCTTATCTTTGAGAGGGATTTGGACCAGATTTCGGAACTTCTGGAGCGTCCGCACCCCGAGTTCTTCGGAGCTCAGCTCAATGATCAAGGAGGAGAAGATCTGTAGTGGCTAATTGTTGCAAGTCTCCGAGGAAAGATTGAACCTACCATTGCGGAGGGAATTCAGTTTACCTTGAGGGAAAACAACTGGCTCGATGGACTTGCCAGAGCAAGGCAGGAAGCTCTTTCCCGTCTATGTGGGCAGAGCATCAATCAGATCAAGGGTACTCGCTTTGAGTTTTGCCCAAGACGTGATGCAAATGGACAACCACTGGAAGCCCCATACCACCCCGAGCTGAAGACTCAATTGGACCACCTTAGCTTCATGATGTACGATCGTCAGCAGGAGTTGGACAACTGCCGTGACTACTCCAACCACAAGTCTGCCATCATCAAGACGAAGAATCAGACCATCGCCATGCTAGCAAAGGATCGCAAGTCTCACCGCCGTTAGCTGGACAAGAAGGAGCGTATTATTGCCCGTCTTCGCCATCGCATCTCATCTTTGGAGGAGACCATCCACGAGAGAGACATGCAGTTGGAGGAAAGGGAGAATGCCGGAGAGGATCTGCGTGGAGACCCTTACTCCTATCTCAGCGATGACGATGATTTTCTGGAGGATCAGGCCATGGACTTCTTCACCGATGAGGATGATTTCGCCTTCATCGATGATTATGAAGATGATGAAGCCACAGACCCCGAGGAGTAGTGGCACTTGAGCACTGGCGTAGTGAGTAGTATTCGGTCCCACTGTATCGTAGTTTCCAGAATGGTTCTTCAAACCATCTGTTTTTCTTTGTTGTGGTGTGTGTTGTACTGTGTGATATGAATGAATGAAAATGCAAGTTGTTGGAAAAATCTGAGTCAAACCTTTAAAACTTTTCAAAGTCCCCGAAACCTTAGAAATTTCCCTCTTCTCTCATGATCTATCTCAATCTTCAGATGCCACGTGGAGGAAGTGGTTCAGCCCCGGACCCGATGTTGCAGATACTGCAAATGTTGACTTCTGACCACGAAGATGAAAGAGCGGAATGTCAAGCCAACCTAGCCACTCTGCAGCAGATAGCCCATCTAGCCCACAACAACCAAGGCCACGGAAATCAGGACAACCATGGATCTAAGCTCAAGAATTTCTAGAATACCAACACACCTGTTTTCACTAAGTTAGAAGAACCCCTAGACATCGATGATTGGCTGCAAACCATGGAAAACAACTTAGAAGTCGCCGGAGTGGAAGCCAATGAGAAAGTTCTGTTCGCCACCCATTATCTAGCCGGAGATGCCAGGGCATGGTGGAACAGTGTTCGCGCAAAGACCGGAGGCCAGATGATGACTTGGGAGGAATTCAAGGTCAAGTTTAGCAGAACCCATGTGCCACCGGGTTTGATGAAGAGAATGAGTGACGAGTTCAGAGAGCTGAAGCAAGGAAGGATGACTGTAGTGGAATACCGTGACAAATTTTTGTCATTAGCTAGGTATGCCCCGGATGAGATCGACACGGAGTCCAAGAAGAAAGAAAGATTCCTGAATGGTCTGCATGATGAGATGCGGACAATGTTAGTCAATATCCCCTTTGCGGATATTGAAGCCCTTGTCGATTCTGCTATCCAAATGGAAGGAAAGATCAACCAAGCCAATGAGAACCGCAAGCGTCGTATGATGCACCAACCAGGAACCCATCAGACCCCAAAGTATCGCTCCAACCCATCTCCAGGATTTGCCCCAAGAACCAACAGACCCCCGATGAACCGTCCGACCTATCCCAACCGTGGAAACCCTAGACCCATAGGAAATCACAACAACCCCGGCAACTCTAGCAATTTCACCCGTGCCCCACCCAAGTTCAACACCAACAATGTTATCGCCAACCCCAACACTGCCCCTGAGGACTGGAAGCAATGTTGTGCCTGTTGCAGCCAAGGACAAGTCGCAAGTGACTTGTTATGACTCTGGAAATAAAGGCCACTATTCCAACGAGTGCCCCAACAAGAAGAATGCTACAGCCCCCAATGCCAATGCCCCAGCTCAGCAACAGCGTCGTGTTCAGCCAGGAAGAAGATTTGCCCCAGGGAATTCACTCAATCGCAATGGCTGTCTTTTTCTCATGCATGCTGAAGAAGCTCAGGAAGCGCCAGACGTCGTGCTGTGTATGTTTTCTGTTAATTCAGTACTTGCACGAGTGTTGTTTGACTCTGATGCATCGCATTCATTTGTCACCGAAGATTTTGCCTGCACTAGTAAAATTCAACCAACCAAACAGAAGCATGTGATGATTGTTCAAATTCCCGGATCAACCACCAAGGCTAGGCAAATTTGCAAAGCCGTCCCTATCCGAATCCATGGCATAGATTTTTATGCTAATCTGATAGTACTCGGAACTAAAGGTTTGGAAGTAGTACTAGGAATGGATTGGATGTCCAAACATAAGGGATTGATTGACTGTGCTGAGAAAGCCATAACCATGACTAGTATAGCCGGAATATCGGTCGAACAAATATCTGAAACCTTACCTCGCCAATTCAATGCAACAAGAGTATAGCCCAACCTACCATTGACCAAGTCCGGATAGTCTGTGAATACCCCGATGTATTTAAAGATGTTTTGCCCGGTATGCCCCCAGATCGGGATATCAAGTTCATCATCGAACAAATCCCCGGAACATGACCCATAGCCCAGAGACCCTATAGTATGAACCCGTCAGAGCTCACAGAACTGAAGAAGCAACTAGATTCCATGTTGGAAATCGGATTGATTCAACCAAGTGCGTCACCATGGAGATCATCTGTCTTATTTGTGGACAAGAAGGATGGAGGTAACCGTTTGTGTACGGATTATCGGAAGTTGAATGATGTCACCATCAAGAACAAGTACCCCTTGCCCAAGATAGAAGATTTGTTTGATCAGTTGACCGGTGCCAAGGTGTTTTCTAAGATTGACCTTAGAACTGGTTATCATCAACTCAAGATTCGTGCAGAGGATATTCCAAAGACTGCATTTACCACCAGATATGGATTGTATGAGTATACAGTCATGTATTTTGGATTAACCAATTCTCCCGCTTATTTCATGAACCTCATGAATAAGATTTTTATGGACTTCCTGCATAAGTTTGTCGTTGTTTTCATCGATGAAATTCTGATTTATTCCAAATCAGAAGAAGAACATGAGCTACACCTAAGGACCATTCTTGGAACCCTTAGAGAGCATCAGTTGTATGCAAAGTTTAGGAAATGTGAATTCTGGTTACAGGAGGTAGGATTACTCGGTCACATTGTAGCAGCCGGAGGAATTGCCGTTGACCCTGCCAAAGTGAAAGATGTAGAAGATTGGCAAGCCCCAACCGCTCAAACCCAAGTTCGTGCATTTCTCGGATTGGCGGGATATTAACGCAAGTTCGTAGAAGGATTCTCGAGTATCGCCAGACCCATGACCCAATTGCTGAAGAAGGACAAGAAGTTTGAATGGACCGACAAATGTGAAGCGAGTTTTCAGGAACTCAAAAGGAGATTAATTTCAGCCCCAATCTTGATCATGCCGGATATCACGAAGCCCTTCGATGTGTATTGTGACGCATCCAAGATTGGTCTCGGATGTGTGCTAATGCAATAAGGCAAAGTTATATCTTATCTATCTCGACAATTGAAGCAACATGAGCAAAATTATCCAACCCATGACCTCGAGCTCTCAGCCGTAGTTCTAGCCCTGAAGACATGGAGACATTACCTGATGGGAAATCGTTGTGAGATTTATTCGGATCACAAGAGCCTAAAGTATATATTCACTCAGAAAGAGCCGAATATGAGGCAGAGAAGATGGATTGAGCTAATCAAGGATTATGACCTGGACATTCACTATCACCCTGGTAAAGCCAACGTGGTAGCCGATGCCCTTAGCAGATTGCCGTGCCGCTTGAACTCCATGATTTTTAAGGAGCAACCAAGTTTACACAAAGAGATGGAAGATTTTCGAATGGAATTAGTGAGCAAAGGATTTTTGGCTAGCATAGAACTTCAGATCACTTTGATCAGTCAGATTAAAGAGGCGCAGAAGGGAAATGCCAGTATCGATGGAATCAAGCGTCGTATCGGTACAGGCAAAGTACCCGGATTCACCGAGGACGAAGAAGGAGTTTTGTGGTACAAAGGACACCTTTGTGTACCATCAGATTCTGAGTTGAAAGAAGTTATCTTGAAGGAGGCTCATGATACTCTTTATTCTATCCATCCTGGAGGAACTAAGATGTATCAACATTTAAAGGAGCAATTTTGGTGGCATAAGATCAAGAGAGAAATCGGAAGCTATATTGCCAAGTGTGATATATGTCAGCGAGTCAAGGCAGGACATCAAAGACCCGCTGGATTGTTGCAACCGTTGCAGATTCCGGAATGGAAATGGGATTCTGTAGGAATGGACTTTATCAGTGGACTACCTACTTCTAGTAGGGGAAATGACTGTATCTGGGTCATAGTGGACAGATTGTCCAAAGTCGCCCATTTCTTGCCCGTCAAAATCACCTATCAGAGTTCGAAACTAGCGGAGTTGTACATCGCTAGAATCGTCAGTTTGCACGGAGTCCCTAAGAACATAGTATCAGATCGAGGAACTCAGTTTACCTCGAGATTCTGGAAGAAAGTTCAAGAAGGTTTAGGAACCCGCCTAGATTTCAGTACCGCATATCACCCTTATACCGATGGACAAACGGAGCGAGTAAATCAAATACTTGAAGATATGCTGAGAGCCTGTGTGTTAGAATATGGATCCAAGTGGGAAGACTCTCTGCCGTTTGCAGAATTTTCCTACAACAACAGTTACCAAGCCAGTTTGCAAATGGCCCCATTTGAATTCATGTACGGAAGAAAGTGTCGCACCCCTTTGAACTGGTCGGAAGTAGGAGAGAGTCAGATTTTTGGACCCGACATCCTATGAGAAGCAGAAGAGAAGGTTCACAAGATTCATGAGCACCTCAAGACCGCCCAATCCCAACACAAGAGTTACGCCGACAAGAGACGTCGAGACCTCGCCTTCAACATAGGAGATTTTGTTTATCTGAAAGTGTCGCCATTGAAGGGAATGCAGCGTTTCCAACTCAAAGGAAAGTTAGCCCCCAGATATATCGGACCTTTCAAAATTCTGAGCCATCGAGGAGAAGTATCGTATCAATTGGAGCTACCCGAAGAGATGTTAGCAGTGCACAATGTGTTCCATATCTCATTACTTCACAAGTGTCTCGAAGTCCCCGAGAAGACCGAAGTGTTCAAGAATATAGACCATCGGACCATAGAGATCAATGATGACCTGACCTATCCTGAAGTACCCATCCGCCTTTTGGAAGAACCTTTTCGAACTACCCTAACCTGAAGCATCAAGTTTCTCAAGATTCAGTGGAGCAACCACACAGAAGAGGAAGTTACCTGGGAACGCGAAGATCACATCAGGACGTAGTTTCCCGATCTCTTCAAGTCCTAGGTAATCTTTTCGTCCTTTTTCAAATCTCGGGACGAGATTTTGTTTAAGGGGGGAAGGTTTGTAACATCCCAAAAATACTAAACTTGGATCATCAGACTCTAATCCTCAAAATTAGGGTTAACAAAAACTTTTCTAATTAAAATTATGAATGCATGCATATGTGTATGCATTGATTTTGAAATTCTTTTAAACCACCTTGTTTGATTGCTTCATTGCTTGTAAAATGTTTCTTAGGTGAAATAAACATCATCTAAAACATTTCCCACACTTTTCCTAAAGATATGTAAATCAAAACACATATATAAAAGGAATGGTCATTTTGACCAATTTAACTCCCATGCCTACTTTGGCTGTCTCAAACTTGCAAAACCTAACAGAAAATTTTCTGGATCTTTGCACCCCTTGAATGTACTCATAACAAAGTATCAAGGACCACTTTGTGATCATCCAGAAACTTTCAAATGCATAGTTTAAATGAAAATTCAAAATTGATCTTTATCATATGGGAAGATCCCACTTTTTCAAAAACCACTCAAACAAGCTCAACTTTCAAAACCCAAGCATCTGCAGACTCACCAGCACCAATCTAGCAAACCCAACAAAAATCATTTCAAAATTCAAAACTTGATTTCATGCGGCCTTTTCATCAAACAGGTTGCAGACACAAATCAAACAAACATCAAACACTATTGTGAGCAGTGATTCTTGCCTAACTGGTTCCCCATTTAGCTCACAACTAGCTCAGTAGATCATCTAGCAAGATTAACCAAGCACTAGCACCAATGTGAGCTTGCCATTGCCATCAATGGTGAACAACCGAGCACACCCTTGCCACCCCATAGTCGACAGCAAGCTAGGAGTAGCAGCAAGCCTAGCCAGCATGTCTGGGAGGCAGCCCACCGTCCACCGCCACTCACTATCCCAGCCGCGAGCGTTGCCAAGCCCTGGACCACACCCATAGACCGCGCCCAGACCGCCAGCGACCATGCCGATCGTGTGCCAGAGCACCACCCTCGACCGAAGCCCACAGACCGTGCGTCGCCCTCGCCACGTGCATACACAATCCCCACCGACCCAGGAGACCGCCAGACATCCCCGTTCGCCGCCCCGTGACGCATAGCCACCACCCGCCATCGAAGACACCGCCTCTGCCGTGCAGAGCATCACCCATTCCAGACCAAGCCGCACCGCCCCACGCCTCAAAACCATGTCGTTGAGCATCGCCAGGAGGCACCGCATCGTCCCCTACCCTTGCCCATGCCAATAGCCGCCTGTAGCATCGCCCCCAACGAGCTCACCGTGCGCCCCGACGGTCCCCTCGCTCGACTATAAATAGAGACCACCCCCGCTCGATTTCTTCACTCCATCTCACTCCCCTCTCCTCACTGATCGTGCCACACCGTTCTCAGAGCAAGGCGAGCACCACCTCACCGGAATTTCACCGGAGCCCGCCGCCTCTGGAGAAGAAGGGAGCCAGCGATTGGAGCCGCCCCAGGAGAAGCCACCGGTACCAGGAGATTCGCCGTTGTCAACTTCGTCGTTCGCCCGCCTCGCCGACCCTCGCCAGCACCCCGGTGAGCCCCAACACCCCTCACTGTCCGCGCTAGGTTTCGTTCTCGCCGGCGTTGTCTCGCGTTGACAATGACTCCCAGCCGTTGGATTAGAATCAGATCAAACGACCCACGTTGCCCCATACCGCTTCGCCCAGCCCCGTGTCACTGACGAGTGGGGACACCCACTTAAGTAGCCCGCGGGAGCACTGCGCTTAGCAGGCCGGCCCGTTAACCTTTCCCGCGCAGCCCAGTGATTTGAATTAGATCTTTTTCTTTTTAATTCAAACACACTTCTGTACCCATTTTCAAAAATCAATCCAGGTCGATTCGGTGCACCAATTTGAATGAAACCAATTTTATTGGAAAGGTCTGTGAATGCTGAATCCAATCCCATTGGATTCAAGTCATTTGGATCTGTAGATCATCCTTAGTAAAAATAACAAGGCAGAAGCTTTTCTGCATTCAAACATTTTACAAATTTAAACCATAATAGCTTTTGAGTTGATTCCAACTCTCAAAAATCACATTTAACCATACCTTTCAGAATATATAAAAATATATAGGTTTACTTGCGAAAATAATGTTCAAGTAATAAAAGAATGCTACATAGGCATTTCTAGCCACTTTAATTAATTAAAATAAAAGGGTAAAACCTTATTAAATTGTGACACCACTTTAAATCACATTCCCATGGACTAAAATATGTGGTGATGACATGTGTCAACATGATCCCATGTTTGGTTTGGAGAACATTAAATCTTAAGTAGTTTTTCAATGAGTAGAAATTACTTTTCTAAAAATAAAATGTATTAAACCAAGCCTTACCCTTGTAATGTTAGAGATGATGCTAGATCATCTATAGGACCCTTGTGTGTGATGATTTCAAGTAGTTAAGTATTGTTTGGTGATTTTGTACCTCGTATTTATTCATAGACGCTAGTACCGACCAAGGATACGAGGAGGAAGGAGGATACTACGAAGAAGAAGTCGAGGAGAACTTCAACCACTGCTCTGCACAAGGCAAGCTAACACTTGCAATTTAGCAAGCGTATATTGACACTGATGCAAGCCTAATACTACTAGTTGATTTAGCAAGCTGAGACTATACCTCTGCAAGCCAATACTTGTTACTATACCTACTATATGCCTTAAGCATATGTGATCATACCCACTTGATAAACCAATCCTAGTTTTATTTGCAAGCTTCTTACTTTATTTCTTTATCAAAGCTTACTTGGAGTTTACTTAAGAGTTTGGTAGATACTAGAAAGTTAGCTAAAGGTTGCATAAAGAGCATAAAATTTGGCCTATGTTAGAAACCTTGATATCATCCTAAGATATAAGGTTGTACTTAGTTGAAACCCCCCTAGTTTACCACCCCTCATTAGTGCTTATCCCCACTAGTAGATGCTAGTGCTAAGCATAAAACTTGATCAACTTTTAGATGGGAATACTTGGTGGCAAAATGGTTATGAAAATCTTGGAATGATGGATCATTCTATTGAAATGTTTTGGACATGTGTTTCCGAACACTTGATGATTTTGGTGATGAAAATGTTTAGGCATGAGCCTTAGCCTTTTATAAAACTGATGGTTGTCTGGATGCGATACCATTCCAAATTTTATCGTACAACCACAATACCCGAAGATTGGGTAGGGCTTGACTGGAAACTTATGTACCTTAGTATTAGCTCCCTCATGGCCAAGGTCTGAGCTGAGGCTACCTTGTGAAGATTGTCCACCTGTGCAGTACCCAAGATGACAGTTGGTCATGGTTGGGAGGCCAAACTCACAGGAGAGGTGTTTATACTAGGGCGTGTAATTGAAAGGTTAGGATTGATTATCCACATACTGAGTATGGTGAATTCAGGATTTGTTCCTGACGGATGTATCGAATGTTGTGGTGAATGTGTACAATCTATGCAGAGTGTCAAACTATTCGAATAGCCGCATCCGCGGTTATGGACAGTTGGAGTGGCCATACTGTTCCCCCGTTAGACTTTTCAAAATGACCTGTGAAATGAATTGAGACTTTGACTTGACCACAACAGAGTTGTGACATGAGTTACAAGATCCCACTTAGGAGTTATAAAATTGTGACTAGCTTTGGAACTTAGTAGAGATAAATCTGGCTTTTGCAAAACAACCCTAGAGCCTAGTGTCCTGTTATCGAAAAAACCCTTTACCTTTTAGTATTAGTTTGCGAGTACTTAAAGAGTACTCATGGCTTTGTCCCTGGCTATTCCCATGGCCAGACTATGAAGAGGAGTACCTGGAAGATGGACCCCAGGAAGGTTATGACAACTAGGATCATCTCCCATCGTCAGCATTGCCTGTGACTCCGAAGATGGAGCTTCGCCTACGCTACCGTTATTATTACATATTCCGCTGCCTGAAGTTGTATTAAGAACTGGATCATGAGATCCCTATTTGTGTAAGAACTTATGTAAGGTTGTAATGGATGATGTACTATGGTGTCCAATTCTGTTATGTCTCGCAAAAATGGTAATCCTGGGATTGCGATGTATGGAATAACAGGCATCTGGGATTAAAAATCCGGGTGTTGACACTAGGATCTTCATTTTTTCAGTGATAGTGCATTCCTACGAAGCGGGTTACACTTGGGTACCATGTTTTGGACATTTAAGCATTCCACCACACTTTAATACACATGGTAGGGTCCATTTCAAGGGTTCGGAGGTATTCCGATGCTCCGAAGCGCTTCTTCCTATGAAACCCTAATTTGTGGGTCACGGATCGTCTACCCCTCGATGTTCTTATGAAATGGATATCCTGGTGGATTTTTCACTTGGTTTGTGCTTGGTTGGGTTATAATATAATTGCAAACCATGTTTGGGCACAATTTGTGACAAGATCCAACCCGGTTTCACCAAAACGGGGAAATCTTGGCCCCCTAATAATTAAATTCCAGAACACCTTCGTTTTTGGGTGACATCGCATGTCTGCGAAGGGGTCACACTTGGGAACTAGATTTTGGACATTTCAGCATTCCACCACACTTTAATACACATGCTAGGGACATTGCAATGTTTGGAGGTATTCCGATGCGCCAAAGAGTTTCTTCCTATAAAACCCTGATCCGTGTGCCTTGATCGTCTACCCCCCTAGATGTTCTTTTGAAAGGGGTAGCCCGGTGGATTTTCCTCATGGTTTGTGCTTGGTTGGGTTATAAAATAATTCCAAACCATGTTTGGGCACAAGTTGTGACAAGATCCAACCCGGTTTCACCGAAACGGGGAGTTCCTGGGCAATTAAATTCCAGGATCTTTGATTTTTCGGTGATAGTGCATGTCTACGAAGCGGATTACACTTGGGTACCATGTTTTGGATATTTCAGCATTCCACCACACTTTAATACACATGCTAGGGTCCATTGCAAGGGTTTGGAGGTATTTTGATGCTCCGAGGCGCTTCTTCCTATGAAACCCTCATCTGTGGGCCCAGAATTGTCTACCCCCTAGATGTTCTTATGAAAGGGATAGCCCAGTGGATTTTTCACTTGGTTTGTGTTTGGTTGGGTTATCGGATAATTGCAAAACATGTTTGGGCACAATTTGTGACAAGATCCAACCCGCTTTCACTGAAACGGGGAGTTCCCGATCCGCTAATAATTAAATTCCAGAACGCCTTCGTTTTTAGGTGACATCGCATGTCTTAGAAGGGGTCACACTTGGGAAACATATTTTGGACATTTCAACATTCCGCCACACTTTAATACACATGCTAGGTTCT
The DNA here is from genome assembly GCA_916181665.1 of Avena sativa. Taxonomy (NCBI): domain Eukaryota; kingdom Viridiplantae; phylum Streptophyta; class Magnoliopsida; order Poales; family Poaceae; genus Avena; species Avena sativa. The sequence continues at coordinate 257,102,843 of OV702297.1, forward strand.
ATTGCAAGGTTTTGAGGTATTCCGATGTCCCGAAGAGCTTCTTCCTACAAAACCTTGATCCGTGGGCCTTGATAGTCTACCCCCCAAGATGTTCTTATGAAAGGGATATAACGGTGGATTTTTATCTTGGTTTCGTTATAGGATAATTCCAAACCAAGTTTGGGCACAAGTTGTGACAAGATCCATCCCGGTTTCACCGAAACGGGGAGTTCTCGGCCCCCTAATTAACAATTCAGTTTCAGGATCTTCGTTTTTTAGGTGATAGTGCATGTCTACGAAGGGGGTGAAACTTGGGTACCAGGTTTTGGACATTTCAGCATTCCACCACCGCACTTTAATACACATTCTAGGGTCCATTGCAAAGGTTTGTAGGTATTCGGATGCTCCAAAGAGCTTCATCTAACGAGACCCTGATTTGCGGGCCCCGGATTGTCTACCCCCTAGATGTTCTTCTGACAGGGGTAGCCCGCTGGATTTTCCTCTTGGTTTATGCTTGGTTGGGTCATAGGATAATTCCAAACCAGGTTTGGGCACAAGTTGTGACAAGATCCAACCTGGTTTCACCGAAACGGGGAGTTCCGGGCCAATTAAATTCTAGGATCTTCGTTTTTCGGTGATAGTGCATGCCTATAAAGCGGGTTACAGTTGGGTACCATGTTTTGGAAATTTCAGAATTCCACCACACTTTAATACACATTCTAGGGTCCATTGCAAGGGTTTGTTGGTATTCCGATGCTCCGAGGCCCTTCTTCCTATGAAACCCTGATCAATGGGCCAAGAATCTTCTACCCCTCGATGTTCTTATGAAAGGGATATCCCGGTGGATTTTTCACTTGGTTTGTGCTTGGTTGGGTTATATGATAATTGCAAACCATGTTTGGGCACAATTTCTGACAGGATCGAACCCGGTTTCGCCAAAACAGGGAATTCCCGGCCCCCTAATAATTAAATTCCAGAACACCTTCGTTTTTAGGTGACATCACATGCATGCGAAGGAGTCACACGTGGGAAACAGGTTTGGACATTTCAGCATTCCACCATCGCACTTTAATACACATGCTAGGGTCCATTGCAAAGGTTTGTAGGTATTCCGATGCTCCGAAGAGCTTCTTCTAACGAAACCTTGATTTGTGGGCCCCGGATCGTCTACCCCCTAGAAGTTCTTCTGATAGGGGTAGCCCGGTGGATTTTCCTCTTGGTTTGTGCTTGTTTGGGACATAGGGTAATTCCAAACCATGTTTGGGCACAATTTGTGACAAGATACAACCCGGTTTTACCGAAACGGGGAGTTCCCGTTCCCCTAACAATTAAGTTTCAGGATCTTCGGTTTTAGGTGAAATCGCATGTCTACGAAGTGATCACACTTGGGAACCAGGTTTTGGACATTTCAAAATTCCACCACACTTTTATACACATGCTAGGGTCCATTGCAAGGTTTGGAGGTATTCCGATGCCCCGAAGAGCTTCTTCCTACAAAACCCTGATCCGTGGGCCTCGATCGTCTACCCACTTAGATGTTGTTATGAAAGGGGTATCCCGGTGGATTTTTCTCTTGGTTTGCGCTTGGTTGGGTTATAGGATATTTCCAAACCATGTTTGGGCACAAGTTGTGACAAGATACAACCCTGATTTGTGGCCCCCGGATCGTCTACCCCCTAGATCTTCTTCTGATACGGGTAGCCCGGTGGAATTTCCTCTTGGTTTGTGCTTGGTTGGGTCATAGTATAATTCCAAACCATGTTTGGGACCAAGTTGTGACAAGATCCAACCCGGTTTCATCGAAACGGGGAGTTCCCGACCAATTAAATTCTAGGATTTTCGTTTTTTGGTAATAGTGCATGCCAATGAAGCACGTTACACTTGGGTACCATGTTTTGGACATTTCAGCATTCCACCACACTTTAATACACATTCTAGGGTCCATTACAAGGGTTTGGAGGTATTCCGATGCTTTGAGGCGCTTCTTCTTATGAAACCCTGATCTATGGGCCCAGAATCGTCTACCCCCTAGATGTTATTATGAAAGGGGTAGCCCGATGGACTTTTCTCTTGGTTTGTGCTTGGTTGGGTTATAGGATAATTGCAAACCATGTTTGGGCACAATTTGGGACAAGATCCAACTGGGTTTCACCAAAACTGGGAGTTCTTGCCACCCTAATAATTAAATTTCCAGAACACCTTCGATTTTATTGACATCGCATGTCTGCGAAGGGGTCACACTTGGGAACCAGGTTTTCAACATTTCAGCATTCCAGTGAATTTTAATACACATGCTAGGGTCCATTTCAAGGTTTGGAGGTATTCTGATGCCCCGAAGAGCTTCTTCCTACAAAACCCTGATCCGTGGGCCTGGATCGTCTACCCCCCTAGATGTTCGTATGAAAGTGATATAACTATGGATTTTTATCTTGGTTTGTTCTTGGTTGCATTATAGGATAATTCCAAACCATGTTTGGGCACAAGTTGTGACAAGATCCATCCCGGTTTCACTGAAACGGGGAGTTCTCGGCCCCCTAATTAACAATTCAGTTTCAGGATCTTCGTTTTTTAGGTGATAGTGCAAGTGTATGAAGGGGGTGAAACTTGGGAACCAGGTTTTAGACATTTCAGCATTCCACGACCGCACTTTAATACACATTCTAGGGTCCATTGCAAAGGTTTGTAGGTATTCTGATGCTCTGAAGAGCTTCTTCTAACGAGAACCTGATTTGCGGGCCCCGGATCGTCTACCCCCTAGATGTTCTTCTGACAAGGGTAGCCCGGTGGATTTTCCTCTTGGTTTGTGCTTGGTTGGGTCATAGGGTAATTCAAAACAATGTTTGGGCACAATTTGTGACAAGATCCAACCCGGTTTCACCGAAATGGGGAGTTCCCGGCCAATTAAATTCCAAGATCTTTGTTTTTTTGATGATAGTGCATGCCTACGAAGTGGATTACACTTGGGTACCATGTTTTGGACATTTCAGCATTCCACCACACTTTAATACACATGCTAGTGTCCATGCAAGGGTTTGGAGGTATTCCGATGCTCCGAAGTGCTTCTTCCTATGAAACCCTGATCTATGGGCCTAGAATCGTCTACCCCCTAAATGTTCTTATGAAAGGGATAGCCCGGTGGATTTTTCACTTGGTTTGTGTTTTTTGGTTTATAGGATAATTGCAAACCATGTTTGGGCATAATTTGTGACAATATCTAACCTGATTTCACCGAAACAGGGAGTTCCTGACCTGCTAATAATTAAGTTCCAGAACACCTTCGTTTTTAGGTGACATCGCATGTCTGAGAATGGGTCACACTTTGGAAACATATATTGGACATTTCAACATTCCACCACACTTTAATACACATTCTAGTGTCCATTGCAAGGTTTGGAGGTATTCCGATGTCCCGAAGAGCTTTGTCCTACAAAACCGATCTGTGGGACTGGATCGTTTACCCCCCTAGATGTTCTTATGAAAGGGGTAACCCGGTGGATATTCCTCTTTGTTTGTTCTAGTTTGGGTCATATGATAATTCCAAACCATGTTTGGGAACAAGTTGAGACAAGATCCAACCCGGTTTTACCGAAACAGGGAGTCCCCGTTCCTCTAACAATTAAGTTTCAGGATCTTCGGTTTTAGGTGAAATCACATGTCTACGAAGTGGTCACACTTGGGAACCAGGTTTTGGACATTTTGAAGATTCCACCACACTTTAATAAACATGCTAGGGTCCATTGCAAGGTTTGGAGGTATTCCGATGCCTCGAAGAGTTTCTTCCTACAAAACCCTGATTCGTGGGCCTGGATCGTCTACCCACCTAGATGTTGTTATGAAAGGGGTAGCCCGGTGGATTTTTCTCTTGGTTTGTGCTTGGTTGGGTTAAAGGGTAATTCCAAACCATGTTTGGGCACAAGTTGTGACTAGATACAACCCTGATTTGTGGGCCCCGGATCGTCTACCCCCTAGATCTTCTTCTGATACGGGTAGCCCGGTGGAATTTCCTCTTGGTTTGTGCTTGGTTGGATCATAGGATAATTCCAAACCATGTTTGGCACCAAGTTGTGACAAGATCCAACCCGGTTTCACCGAAACGGGGAGTTCCCGACCAATTAAATTCTAGGATCTTCATTTTTGGGTACCATGTTTTGGACATTTCAGCATTCCACCACACTTTAATACACATGCTAGGGTCCATTCCAAGGGTTTGGAGGTATTCCGATACTCTGAGGCGCTTCTTCCTATGAAACCCTGATCTATGGGCCCAGAATCATCTACCCCCTAGATGTTATTATGAAAGGGGTAGCCCGATGAATTTTTCTCTTGGTTTGTGCTTGGTTGGGTTATAGGATAATTTCAAACCATGTTTGGGCACAATTTGGGACAAGATCCAACCGGGTTTCACCAAAACTGGGAGTTCTTGCCCCCCTAATAATTAAATTTCCAGAACACCTTCAATTTTAGGTGACATCGCATGTCTGCGAAGGGGTCACACTTGGGAACCTGGTTTTCGACATTTGAGCATTCCAGTGAATTTTAGTACACATGATAGGGTCCATTTCAAGATTTGGAGGTATTCTGATGCCCCGAAGAGCTTCTTCCTACAAAACCCTGATCCGTGGGCCTGGATCGTTTACTCCCCTAGATGTTCGTATGAAAGGGGTAACCTGGTGGATTTTCTTCTTGGTTTGTGCTATGTTGGGTCATAGCATAATTCCAAACCATGTTTGGGCACAGGTTGTGATAGGATCCAACCCGGTTTCACTGAAACGGGGAGTTCCAGGCCAATTAAATTCCAGGATCTTCATTTTTTCAGTGATAGTGCATGCCTACGAAGCGGGTTACACTTGGGTACCATGTTTTGGACATTTCAGCATCCCACCACACTTTAATACACATTGTAGGGTCCATTGCAAGGGTTTGGAGGTATTCCGATGCTCCGAGGCGCTTCTTCCTATGAAACCCTGATCTGTGGGCCCAGAATCGTCTACCCCTCGATGTTCTTATGAAAGGGATATATCGGTGGATCTTTCACTTGGTTTGTGCTTGGTTGGGTTATAGTATAATTGCAAACAATGTTTGGGCACAATTTTTGACAAGATCCAACCCGGTTTCACCGAAACAGGGAATTCCCGGTCCCCTATAATTAAATTCCAGAACACCTTCGTTTTTCGGTGACAACACATGTCTGCGAAGGTGTCACACTTGCGAACCAGGTTTTTGACATTTCAGCATTCCACCACACTTTAATACACATGCTAGGGTCCATTGCAAGGTTTGGAGCTATTCCGATGCCCCGAAGAATTTCTTCCTACAAAACCCTGATCCGTGGGCCTGGATCATCTACCCCCTAGATGTTCTTTTGAAAGGGGTAGCCTGGTGGATTTTCCTCTTGGTTTGTTCTTGGTTGGGTCATAGGATAATTCCAAACCATTTTTTGGCACAAGTTGTGACAAGATCCAACCCGGTTTCACCTAAATGGGGAGTTCCGGGCCAATTAAATTCCAGGATCTTTGTTTTTTCGGTGATAGTACATGCCTACGAAGCGGATTACACTTGGGTACTGTGTTTTGGACATCTCAGCATGCCACCACACTTTAATACACATTCTAGGGTCAATTGCAAGGATTTGGAGGTATTCCGATTCCCCGAAGAGCTTCTTCCTACAAAACCCTCATCCGTGGGCCTCGATCGTCTACCCCCCTAGATGTTCTTATGAAAGGGGTAGCCCGGTGGATTTTTATCTTGGTTTGTGCTTGGTTGGGTTATAGGATAATTCCAAACCATGTTTGAGCACAATTTGTGACAATATCCAACGCGGTTTCACCGAAACAGGGAGTTCCCGGCCCCCAAACAATTAAATTCCAGAACACCTTCGTTTTTAGGTACTAGTGCATGTCTGCGAAGAGGGTGACAATTGTGAACCAGGTTTTGGACATTTTAAACATTCCACCACACTTTAATGCATATTCTAGGTTGTATTACAAGGTATTGGATGTATTCTGATGCTCCAAAGCGATTCCTCCTACGAAACCCTGATTTGTGGGCCCTGGATCGTCTACCCCCTAGATGTTCTTATGAAAGGGGTAGACCAGTGGATTTTTCTCTTGCTATGTGCTTGGTTGGGTTATAGCATAATTCCAAACCATGTTTGGGCACAAGTTGTGACAAGATGCAACCCAGTTTCACCAAAACGGGAAGTTCCCCTCTAACAATTAAATTCCAGAACATCTTCATTTTTAGGTGATGACGCATGTCTGCGAAGAGGGTGACACTTGGGTACTAGGTTTTGGACAATTCAGCATTCCACCACACTCTAATACACATTCTAGGGGTGCATTGCAAGGTTTTGAGGTAATTCCATGCCCCAAAGTGCTTCTTCCTACAAAACCCTGATCTGTGGGCATAGATCGTCTACCCCCTAGATGTTCTTTTGACGGTAGCTCACTGGACTTCTCTATTAGTTTGTGCTTGGTTGGGTCATATGATAAATCCAAACCATGTGTGGGCACAAGTTGTGAAAAGAACCATCCCGGTTTCACCGAAACAGGGACTTCCTTGCCCCCTAACAGTTAAATTCTAGGATCTTCGTTTTTAGGTGATAATGCATGTCTATGAAGGGGGTGACACTTGGGTACCAGGTTTTGGACATTTCAGCATTCCACCACACTTTCATACACATTCTAGGGTCCATTTCAAGGGTTTTGAGGTATTCCGATGCTTTGAGGTGCTTCTTCCTATGAAACCCTGATCTTTGGGCCCCAGATCGTCTACCCCTAGATGTTCTTATGAAAGGGGTATCCCGATGGACTTTTCTCTTGGTTTGTGATTGTTTGGGTTATAGGATAATTCCAAACCATGTTCGCACATAAGTTGTGACAAGATCCAACCCGGTTTCACCGAAATAGGGAGTCCCGCCCCCTATGAATTAAATTCCAGAACACCTTCGTTTTTAGGTGACATCGCATGTTCGAGAAGGGGTCACACTTGGGAACCAGGTTTTGTAAATTTCAACATTCCACCACACTTTAATACACATTCTAGGGTCCATTGCAAGGTTTGGAGGTTTTCCGATGTCCCGAAGAGCTTCTTCCAACAAAACCCTGATCCGTGGGCCTGGATCGTCTACCCCCTTAGATATTCTTATGAAACGGGTAGCCTGGTGGATCTTTATCGTGGTTTGTTCTTGGTTGCGTTATAGGATAATTCCAAACCATGTTTGGGCACAAGTTGTGACAAGATACAACCCGCTTTCACCGAAATAGGGAGTTCTCTGCCCCCTAATTAACAAGTAACTTTCAGGATATTTGTTTTTTAGGTGATTGTGCATGTCTACGAAGGGGGTGAAACTTGGGTACCAGGTTTTGGACATTTTTATCATTCCACCATCGAACTTTAATACACATGCTAGGGTCCATTGCAAAGGTTTGTAGGTATTCCGATGCTCCGAAGAGCTTCTTCTAACGAAACCCTGATTTGTGGGCCCCGGATCGTCTACCCCCTAGAAGTTCTTCTGATAGGGGTAGCCCAGTGGATTTTGCTCTTGGTTTGTGCTTGGTTGGGTCATAGGATAATTCCAAACCATTTTTGGGCACAAGTTTTGACAATATCCAACTCGGTTTCACCAATACGGGGAGTTCCCGGCCAATTAAATTCCAGGATCTTCGTTTTTTGGGTGATAGTGCATGCCTACGAAGTGCGATAAACTTGGGTACCATGTTTTAGACATTTCAGCATTCCACCACACTTTAATACACATGCTAGGGTCCATTGCAAGGGTTTGGAGGTATTCCGATGCTCTGAGGCGCTTCTTCCTATGAATCCCTGATCTATGGGCCCAGAATCGTCTACCCCCTAGATGTTATTATGAAAGGTGTAGCCTGGTGGATTTTTCTCTTTGTTTGTGCTTGGTTGGGTCATAGGAAAATTGCAAACCATGTTTGGGCACAATTTGTGACAAGATCAAACCCGGTTTCACCGAAACAGGGAGTTCTCGGCCAACTAATAATTAAATTTCCAAAACACCTTTGTTTTTAGGTGACATCATATGTCTGCGAAGCTGTCACACTTGGGAACCAGGATTTGGACATTTCAGCATTCCACCAAAGTTTAATACACATGCTTGGGTCCATTTCAAGGATTGGAGGTATTCCGATGCCCCGTAGAGCTTCTTGCTACAAAACCCTGATCCGTGGGCCTGGATCGTCTACCCCCCTAGATGTTCTTATGAAAGGGGTAGCCCGGTGGATTTTCCTCTTGGTTTGTGCTTGGTTGGGTCATAGGATAATTCTAAAACATGTTTGGGCACAATTTGTGACAGGATACAAACTGGTTTCACCGAAACGGGGAGTTCCCGGCCAATTAAATTCTAGGATCTTCATTTTTTTAGTGATAGTGCATTCCTACAAAGAGGGTTACACTTGGGTACCATGTTTTGGACATTTCTGCATTCCACCACACTTTAATGCACATGGTAGGGTCCATTGCAAGGGTTTGGAGGTATTCCGATGCTCTGAGGCGCTTCTTCCTATGAAACCCTGATCTGTGGGCCCAGAATCGTCTACCCCTTCATGTTCTTATGAAAGGGATAGCCCGGTGGATTTTTCACTTGGTTTGTGCTTGGTTGGGTTATAGGATAATTCCAAACCATTTTTGGGCACAAGTTGTGACATGATCTAACCCGGTTTCACCGAAACGGAGAGTTCTTGGCCCCCTAACAATTAAGTTTTAGGATCTTTGTTTTTAGGTAATTGTGCATGTCTATGAAGGGGGTGACACTTGGGTACTAGGTTTTGGACATTTCATCATTCCACCATAGTTTAATACACATGCAAGGTCCATTGAAAGGGTTCGGAGGTATTCCGATGCTCCGAGGTGCTTATTCCTATGAAACCCTGATCTGTGGGCCCGAGATCGTCTACCCCCTAGATGTTGTTATGAAAGGGGTAGCCCGGTGGATTTTCTCTGGGTTTGTGCTTTGTTGGATTATAGTATAATTCCAAACCATGTTTCAGCATAACTTGTGACAAGATCCAACTCGGTTTCACCGAAATGGGGAGTTCCCGCCCCCTAACAATTAAATTCCAGAACACCTTCGTTTTTAGGTGACATCGCATGTCCAAGAAGGGGTCACACTTGGGAACCAGGTTTTGGACATTTCAACATTCCACCACACTTTAGTAGACATGTTAGGGTCCATTGTAAGGTTTGGAGGTATTCCGATGTCCTGCAGAGCTTCTTCCTAAAAAAAACCTGATCCGTGGGCCTCGATCGTCTACCCTCTTAGATGTTCTTATGAAAGGGGTAGCCCGGTGGATCTTTCTCTTGGTTTCTGCTTGGTTGCGTTATAGGATAATTCCAAACCATGTTTGGGAACATGTTGTGACAAGATACAACCCGGTTTCACCGAAATAGGGAGTTCTCGGCCCCCTAATTAACAATTAAGTTTCAGGATCTTCATGTTTTAGGTGATTGCGCATGTCTACGAAGGGGGAGACACTTGTGTGCCAGTTTTTGGACATTTCAGCATTCCACCACCGCACTTTGATACACATACTAGTGTCCATTGCAAAAGTTTGTAGGTATTCCGATGCTTTGAAGAGCTTCTTCTAACGAAACCCTTATTTGTGGGCCCTGGATCTTCTACCCCCTAGATGTTCTTCTGACAGGGGTAGCCCTGTGGATTTTCCTCTTGGTTTGTTCTTGGTTGGGTCATAGGATAATTCGAAACCATGTTTGGGCACAAGTTGTGACAAGATCAACCCGGTTTCACCGAAACGTGGAGTTCTCGACCAATTAAATTTCAGGATCCTTGTTTTTTTGGTGATAGTGCATGCTTACAAAGCGGGTTACACTTGGGTACCATGTTTTGGACATTTCAGCATTCCACCACACTTTAATACACATGCTAGGGTCTATTTCAAAGGTTTGGAGGTATTCCGATGCTTCGACTCATGATCATCGTCATCTTCCTGATCATTAGGAGTAGTGCGTCCTCCGTGAAGCTCGTTCCGGATACCTATGAAAATCAGGTCGTGCATTGCTTTTGGACCATCTTTCGTCCTATCTGGCATGTTGATTATGGTGGCGACCAGACTCTCGCACACGTTTTTCGTGATATGCATGATGTCAAGGCTATGAGGCGTGCGGAGAAACTTCTAGTATGGAAACTCCCAGAAAACATACCTTGTTTTCCATACCTTCATCAGCGGCTTGTCTTGCTGCCTCGTTCGCTTCTTTCCAGGATTAGGTCAATCTTTCCAGTTTTTCAGCAACTCTTCCACTTCTTCGCTGCTCCTCCGCTCTGGGAATCCTTGGGTCTCGGATTTTCCATCGAACAGGTCACCATGTTTTCTCCATGGATCATTCTTGCCGATCCACCTTGGGTGCGCCATGAACACAGGTTTCGAAGACACTGGATATTTCTCTAGTTGGAGATAGCTTGTGTTATCCATGCACCTAACGCATGCGCAGAATCCTTGGATAACCTGCCCCGAGATATACTCGCAACCTGGATAGTCTTGCACCGTAGTGACCAACGCGGATCTCATAGTGAAATAATCTTGTGCGACGGCGTCGTAAGTATTGTCTCCAGATTCCCATAACGTGGCTAGCTCCTCTTTCAACAGCCCAAGATACAGATTGATGTCGGTACCAGGTTGTTTCGGCCCTTGGATTAGCATAATCATTTGTATGTACTTCTTCTTCATGCACAACCATGGAGGGAGGTTGTACATCCATACAAACACGGGCCAAGTGTTGTGCGTGCTGCTCTGACTACCGAATGGATTGAGTCCATCGGTTCTCGCACCAAGCCTGATGTTCCTCGAATATCCACCTAATTCTGGAAATTCGAGGTCCAATGCTTTCCACTGACTAGCATCTGAAGGGTGCGTCAGCAGCTCATCATTTTCGGGGTCATCGTCATCTCCTGGCTTCTTCCTTTCCGCATGCCATCGCATGAGCTTCGCTTCCTTAGGGTTCATGAAATAGCGCTGCAGATGAGGAGTTTTAGGAAAGTACCATACCACTTTTCGAGGTGCTTTCTTCCCTTTCTTGTATCGACTCACGCCGCACACCGGACATGTGGTTTTCTCCACGTCCTCGCCCCGATAAATGATGCAATCGTTGATGCATACATGATATATAACGTGCGGTACATCGAGAGGACATATGATTTTCTTGGCATCCTCCATACTAGTTGGACACGTGTTCCCCTCCGGGAGACGATCGTGCCAGAATGCCATCATATCGTCGAAGCTTGCGTTGCTCAATTTGTGTTTCCCTTCATCTCCATAGCCTTGAGCATTACATTCAACCGGGTATCATCGGGCATGCATCCTTCATACAATGGAGTAACCGCGTCTTTCTCAAGTTGCGCAAGTTTGGCTTTCAATTAAGCGGCAGCCCTGGTGTTACTCGTCTGCTTTAGAAGCAGCTCTTGCTCATAAGGGTCCCGCACCCAACCTGACGTTGTTCCATCGTCGTCTGCTTCTCCGGCATCTAGATCATCATCATCCCGGTCTGCTTCCGCACCTTCACCATCTCCAAGAGACTATTCATCATCTCGCCCATTCTTGCCATGATGATCATCGTCATGTTGCCCACCTTCACCATCTCCATCGTCTTTGTCATCGCTTATCCAACGAGTGTATCCATCCATGAAACCATGGCGGAGCAGATGCGCCTGTAGATTCCCGGAATCTGGGTCGATCACCCAGTTGAGTTTGCATCTTCTGCACGGACATCTTATCTCCCTTTTGTTATTTCGTATCATGTCGGCCGTCGTACATTTCAAAAATCTAGCCACAATGCCTTCGCTCATTATGAGCACCATTTTTGCCTTCGCGGTGTACATGGTACAATTAGAAGTCTATTAGAACCACATAATCAATGCAAGCATGCAATGGTCGATAGAAACTTTCGGCATGATCTATCCTAAAATAAGGACCTTTGCGAAATGCCAAAGTCTTGCCAAAATGGAAATTAATCAACATTTTGGCAAAACAAATGGCAACTTGTTCACACACAAACACAAGAGAGAGAGACCGATCCATACACACATGAACATATCATTATCCTCTACATACACACATGCATGAGCATCATCGATACTCTCCATATACACACACATGACCATCGATCCTCTCCATACACACATCATGAGCATCGATCATCTACATACATATGATCATATCATCCATATACACATGAACACATCCTTACATGGACAACTTACCGAGATGAGAGACCGATCGCGAGAAGATGGAAAGGAGAGGTGCGCACGAGACCGGAGAAGGAGATGAGAGACCGGAGAGCTTCCTCTATTACGTACTTCACATCCAAGGCAAGTTCTACATGCTAAAAATGGTGAATGAGTGGAGAAATTGAGGTGGGAAGGAGAAGGATCCTGACTAGATCTAAGGAGGAAGAAGAAGGGGGTGAAGTGTGGGGTGGTGGATGATCACACATGTGCACAAAGTGGAGCTGCCAAAAAAATACTGTTCGACACATCCGTGGCGCACATGGCCCTAGTGCGCCATACGGAATAATCACAACCGTGGCGCACAAGCCAGAGTGCGCCACAGATGTGTCTGCCCATTTACATAACAAAGGGGCCTTCACTTAGGCATAGCGCACCACCTACATGTGCGCCACGGTTAACCATAACAACCGTAGCGCACCTCCCCCATGTGCGCTATGGGTATGCGGCATGCGGCAGCAGGGCCCTGGCCCACACATATCTGTGGCGCACTATGACCATGTGTGCCACAGTTGTTCTAGTTACTAGTAGGGCACTACCCACAGGTGAGCCACGCCTGTTTTAGCCATGGGGCACTTCAACCATGTGAGCCACGGATGTGCTGATTACCTATAGCCATTTTCCTAGTAGTGTTTGGAGGTATTCCGATGCCCCGAAGAGGATCTTCCTACAAAACCCTGATCCGTGGGCCTGCATCGTCTACCCCCTAGATGTTCTTATGAAAGGGGTAGCCCGGTGGATTTTCCTCTTGGTTTGTGCTTGGTTGGGACATAGGATAATTCCAAACCATGTTTGGACACAGGTTGTGACAGGATCCAACCCGGTTTCACCGAAACGGGGAGTTCCCGGCCAATTAAATTCCAGGATCTTTTTTTTCAGTGATAGTGCATTCCTACGAAGCGGGTTACACTTGGGTACCATTTTTTGGACATTTAAGCATTCCACCACACTTTAATGCACATGGTAGGGTCCATTGCAATGGTTTGGAGGTATTCCGATGCTCCGAGGCGCTTCTTCCTATGAAACCCTGATCTATGGGCCCAGAATCATCTACCCCCTAGATGTTATTATGAAAGGGGTAGCCCGATGATTTTTTCTCTTGGTTTGTGCTTGGTTGGGTTATAGGATAATTGCAAACCATGTTTGGGCACGACAAGATCCAACCGGGTTTCACCAAAACTGGGAGTTCTTGCCCCCCTAATAATTAAATTTCCAGAACACCTTCGATTTTAGGTGACATCGCATGTCTGCGAAGGGGTCACACTTGGGAACCTAGTTTTCGACATTTGAGCATTCCAGTGAATTTTAATACACATGATAGGGTCCATTTCAAGATTTGGAGGTATTCTGATGCCCCGAAGAGCTTCTTCCTACAAAACCCTGATCCGTGGGCCTGGATCGTCTACTCCCCTAGATGTTAGTATGAAAGGGGTAACCCGGTGGATTTTCTTCTTGGTTTTTGCTATGTTGGGTCATAGGATAATTCCAAACCATGTTTGGGCACAGGTTGTGATAGGATCCAACCCGGTTTCACTGAAACGGGGAGTTCCAGGCCAATTAAATTCTAGGATCTTCATTTTTTCAGTGATAGTGCAAGCCTACGAAGCGGGTTACACTTGGGTACCACGTTTTGAACATTTCAGCATCCCACCACACTTTAATACACATGGTAGGGTCCATTGCAAGGGTTTGGAGGTATTCCGATGCTCCGAGGCGCTTCTTCCTATGAAACCCTGATCTGTGGGCCCAGAATCGTCTACCCCTCGATGTTCTTATGAAAGGGATATCCCGGTGGATTTTTCACTTGGTTTGTGCTTGGATGTGTTATAGTATAATTGCAAACAATGTTTGGGCACAATTTGTGACAAGATCCAACCCGGTTTCACCGAAACGGGGAATTCTCGGCCCCCTAATAATTAAATTCAGAACACCTTCGTTTTTGGTGACATCGCATGTCTACGAAGGGGTCACACTTGGGAACTAGGTTTTGGACATTTCAGCATTCCACCACACTTTAATACACATGCTAGGGTCCATTGCAAGGTTTAGAGGTATTCCAATGCCCCAAAGAGTTTCTTCCTACAAAACCGTGATCCGTGTGCCTGGATCGTCTACCACCCTAGATGTTCTTTTGAAAGGGGTAGCCCGGTGGATTTTCCTCTTGGTTTGTGCTTGGTTGGGTCATAGGATAATTCCATACCATGTTTGGGCACAATTTGTGATAAGATCCTACCCAGTTTCACCAAAACGGGCAGTTCCAGGCCAATTAAATTCCAGGATCTTCATTTTTTCAGTGATAGTGCATGCCTACGAAGCGGGTTACACTTGGGTACCACATTTTGGACATTTCAGCATTCCACCACACTTTAATACACATGGTAGGGTCCATTGCAAGGGTTTGGAGGTATTCCGATGCTCCGAGGCGCTTCTTCCTATGAAACCCTGATCTATGGGCCTAGAATCGTCTACCCCTCGATGTTCTTATGAAAAGGATATATCGGTGGATTTTTCACTTTGTTTGTGCTTGGTTGGGTTATAGTATAATTGGAAACAATGTTTGGGCACAATTTTTGACAAGATCCAACCCGGTTGCACCGAATCGGGGAATTCTCGGCACCCTATAATTAAATTCTAGAACACCTTCGTTTTTAGGTGACAACACATGTCTGCGAAGGTGTCACACTTGCGAACCATGTTTTTGACATTTAAGCATTCCACCACACTTTAATACACATGCAAGGGTCCATTGCAAGGTTTGGAGCTATTCCGATGCCCCGAAGAATTTCTTACTACAAACCCTGATCTGTGGGCCTGGATCATCTACCCCCTAGATGTTCTTTTCAAAGGGGTAGCCTGGTGGATTTTCCTCTTGGTTTGTTCTTGGTTGGGTCATAGTATAATTCCAAACCATTTTCGGGCACAAGTTGTGACAAGATCCAACCAGGTTTCACCTAAATGGGGAGTTCCGGGCCAATTAAATTCCAGGATCTTCGTTTTTTCGGTGATAGTGCATGCCTACAAAGAGGATTACACTTGGGTACCATGTTTTGGACATCTCAGCATTCCACCACACTTTAATACACATTCTAGGGTCCATTGCAAGGATTTGGAGGTATTCCGATGCCCCGAAGAGCTTCTTCCTACAAAACCCTCATCCGTGGGCCTCGATCGTCTACCCCCCTAGATGTTCTTATGAAAGGGGTAGCCCGGTGGATATTTATCTTGGTTTGTGCTTGGTTGGGTTATAGGATAATTCCAAATCATGTTTGAGCACAATTTGTGATAGTATCCAACACGGTTTCACCGAAACAGGGAGTTCCCGGCCCCCAAACAATTAAATTCCAGAACACCTTCGTTTTTAGGTACTAGTGCATGTCTGCGAAGAGGGTGACAATTGTGAACCAGGTTTTGGATATTTTAAACATTCCACCACACTTTAATGCATATTCTAGGTTGTATTACAAGGTATTGGATGTATTCTGAGGCTCCGAAGCGATTCCTCCTACGAAACCCTGATTTGTGGGCCCTGGATCGTCTACCCCCTAGATGTTCTTATGAAAGGGGTAGACCGGTGGATTTTTCTCTTGGTATGTGCTTGGTTGGGTTATAGAATAATTCCAAACCATGTTTGGTCACAAGTTGTGACAAGATGCAACCCAGTTTCACCAAAACGGGAAGTTCCCCTCTAACAATTAAATTCCAGAACATCTTCGTTTTTAGGTGATGGCGCATGTCTGTGAAGAGGGTGACACTTGGGTACTAGGTTGTGGACAAGTCAGCATTCCACCACACTCTAATACACATTCTAGGGGTGCATTGCAAGGTTTTAAGGTAATTCCATGCCCCAAAGCGCTTCTTCCTACAAAACCCTGATCTGTGGGCCCAGATCATCTACCCTCTAGATGTTCTTTTGACACAGGTAGCTCAGTGGACTTTCTATTAGTTTGTGCTTGGTTGGTTCATATGATAAATCCAAACCATGTGTGGGCACAAGTTGTGAAAATAACCATCCCGGTTTCACCGAAACAGGGACTTCCTTGCCCCCTAATAGTTAAATTCAAGGATCTTCTAGGTGATAATGCATGTCTATGAAGGGGGTGACACTTGGGTACCAGGTTTTGGACATTTCAGCATTCCACCACACTTTCATACACATTCTAGGGTCCATTGCAAGGGTTTTGAGGTATTCCGATGCTCTGAGGTGCTTCTTCCTATGAAACCCTGATCTTTGGGCCCCAGATCGTCTACCCCTAGATGTTCTTATGAAAGGGGTATCCCGGTGGATTTTTCTCTTGGTTTGTGCTTGTTTGGGTTATAGGATAATTCCAAACCATGTTCGGGCATAAGTCCGGTTTCACCAAAATGGGGAGTCCCGCCCCATAAGAATTAAATTCCAGAACACCTTCGTTTTTAGGTGACATCGCATGTCCGAGAAGGGGTCACACTTGGGAACCAGGTTTTGTACATTTCAACATTCCACCACACTTTAATACACATGCTAGGGTCCATTGCAAGGTTTGGAGGTTTTCCGATGTCCCGAAGAGCTTCTTCCAACAAAACCCTGATCCGTTGGCCTAGATCGTCTACCCCCTTAGATGTTCTGATGAAAGGGGTAGCCTGGTGGATCTTTATCGTGGTTTGTGTGTGGTTGCGTTATAGGATAATTCCAAACCATGTTTGGGCACAAGTTGTGACAAGATACAACCCCCTTTCACCGAAATAGGGAGTTCTTGGCCCCCTAATTAACAAGTAAGTTTCAGGATATTTGTTTTTTAGGTGATTGCGCATGTCTACGAAGGGGGTGAAACTTGGGTACCAGGTTTTGGACATTTTAGCATTCCACCATCGCACTTTAATACACATGCTAGGGTCCATTGCAAAGGTTTGTAGGTATTCCGATGCTCCGAAGAGCTTCTTCTAACGAAACCCTGATTTGTGGGCCCCGGATCGTCTACCCCCTAGAAGTTCTTCTGATAGGGGTAGCCCGGTGGATTTTGCACTTGGTTTGTGCTTGGTTGGGTCATAGGATAATTTCAAACCATTTTTGGGCACAAGTTGTGACAAGATCCAACTCGGTTTCACCAATACGGGGAGTTCCCGGCCAATTAAATTCCAGGATCTTTGTTTTTTGGGTGATAGTGCATGCCTACGAAGTGCGCTAAACTTGGGTACCATGTTTTAGACATTTCAGCATTCCACCACACTATAATACACATGCTAGGGTCCATTACAAGGTTTTGGAGGTATTCCGATGCTCTGAGGCGCTTCTTCCTATGAATCCCTGATCTATGGGCCCAGAATCGTCTACCCCCTAGATGTTATTATGAAAGGGGTAGCCTGGTGGATTTTTCTCTTGGTTTGTGCTTGGTTGGGTTATAGGAAAATTGCAAACCATGTTTGGGCACAATTTGTGACAAGATCAAACCCGGTTTCACCGAAACTGGGAGTTCTCGGCCAACTAATAATTAAATTTCCTAAACACCTTCGTTTTTAGGTGACATCGTATGTCTGCGAAAGGGTCGCACTTGGGAACCAGGATTTGGACATTTCAGCATTCCACCAAACTATAATACACATGCTAGGGTCCGTGGGCCTTGATCTTCTACCCCCTAGATGTTCTTATGGAAGGGGTAGCCCGGTGGATTTTCCTCTTGGTTTGTGCTTGGTTGGGTCATAGGATAATTCCAAACCATGTTTGGGAACAAGTTGTGACAGGATCCAACCTGGTTTCACCGAAACGGGGAGTTTCCTCGGCCAATTAAATTCCAGGATCTTCATTTTTTCAATGATAGTGCATTCCTACGAAGCGGGTTACACTTGGGTACCATGTTTTGGACTTTTCTGCATTCCACCACACTTTAATACACATGGTAGGGTCCATTGCAAGGGTTTGGAGGTATTCCGATGCTCCGAGGTGCTTCTTCCTATGAAACCCTAATCTGTGGGCCCAGAATCGTCTACCCCTCGATGTTCTTATGAAAGGGATATCCCCATGGATTTTTCACTTGGTTTGTGCTTGGTTAGGTTATAGTATAATTGCAAACTATGTTAGGGCACAAGTTGTGACATGATCCAACCTGGTTTCACCGAAACGGGGAGTTCCCGCCCCCTTGAGATATCCTTATCCTTGAGATATCTTCTGAATTTCCAAGGCGATACAAGACTCATAATCCCCAAGGCGAAAAACTGATTTTTGCCCTTGAGATATCCTCCGAATTTCCTCAGCAATAAAAGGATCTTCTTCTTGATGTCTAAAAATTTCTTGCTTAAGATCACTATCCTGCTCTTCAACTACCTGCATAGTAGCTAATCCTCCAAGAACCTCTGTTCTGATGAATTGAAGTTCTAATCCTTCCAAGTCCATTTGTAACTATTTTGGTAGCTCCCTATTGCTAGGCTGAGTATCTGCACTCTTTCTGCTTAAAGCATCTGCTACAACATTTGCTTTCCCTGGGGTGTAGTTGATTGTTAAATCATAATCCTTGATTAGTTCCAACCAACGCTTTTGTCTCATATTCAATTCCTTTTGAGTGAAGAAATATTTGAGACTTTTATGGTCAGTGTATAACTCACATCTGGCTCCATAAAGAAAATGCCTCAATCCTTTCAGCGCAAAAACTACTGCTGCTAACTCTAAATCATGAGTTGGATAGTTGACTTCATGTGGTTTCAGCTGTCTTCAACCATAAGAAATCACTTTCCGATCTTGCATTAATACACAACCCAGACCTTCTTTAGATGCATCACAGTATACGATGAAGTCCTTCCCCGTTTCAGGAATTGCTAAGATTGGAGCTGTGGTTAATCTAGTCTTCAATTCTTGAAAACTTGCTTCACATTTCTCATCCCACTTGAATGTTGTATTCTTCCTTAATAATTTGGTCATTGGTCCGGCTATTATGGAGAAACCTTCAATGAATCTCCGATAATAACCAGCCATTCCTAAGAAACCTCGAATTTGCTTCACATTGGTTGGTGCAGTACATTCTAGTACTGACTGAACTTTACATGGATTCATAGCGATTCCATCCTTACTGATCACATGACCGAGGAATTCTACCTCATCAAGCCAAAATTCACACTTACTGAACTTAGCATAAAGCTTGTGTTCTCTTAAAGTCTGCAATGATATTCTCAAATGATCAGCACGCTCTTCCTTATCCTTGGAATATATCAGAATATCATCAATAAAGACTATGACGAACTTGTCCAAATATGGCATGAAGATCTTGTTCATCAGATTCATGAATATTTCTGGTGCATTCTCAAACCAAATGGTACTACCAGATACTCATGGTGTCCATCTCTTGAGACAAATGCTGTATTTGGAATGTCTTCCGGTTTGATTTTTATTTGATGGTATCCAGATCTTAAATCGATCTTTGAAAACACTCCAGCTCCTTTCACTTGATCAAACAAATCTTGAATTCTTGGTAAAGGATACTTATTCTTGATAGTCACGTTGTTCAGATTTCTATAATCACCACACATCCGTATTCCACCATCTCTCTTATCCACAAAGATTACTGGTGTTCCCCATGGAGATACACTTTCCTGAATAAATCCTTTTCTAGCTAACTCATCAATTTTCTCTTTGAGTTCTTTCAACTTTTTGGGTCCCATCTTATATGGTGCTTGAGCTATTGGTGTTGTACCAGGAGTTAGGCCAATGGTGAACTCTATCTCCCGGTCTGGTGGCATTCCCGGTAACTCTGCTGGAAAAACATCTTGCAATTCATTAACTATAGGAATCTCTTCCAATTTGACCTCTTTCATTGAGTTCAACTACATATCCACCATAATATGACTGTGCTTATCTGCTTGGTAAACTATCCTTGCTCCACTTAGATTTTTGATTGAGACAGTTTTCTCCTCACAATTTATCTGAGCTCCGTGTTCCATCATCCAATCCATCCCCAACACAACTTCAATTCCCTTCAAAGGAATCACATAAAGGTCTGCGAAATATGTACAACCATAGATCGAGATAACCTGATCTTGTTTTATGTGGCATACAATCACATTCCCTCCTTCCGTAACTAATGTCATAGGACTTTCTAACGTTCCCCTTCTAATACCAAACTTATCAAAAAATTATTAAGAAATGAATGAAGTAGTTGCACCAGTATCAAATAGAACTTTGCCGGGATTGGTAAGGATATTGAGCGTACCTATCACTGCATGCTCCGAATTATCCACCTCCTCGAGGGTTGCACAGTTCAGTTTCCCGGTAGGTCGGTTCCTCTTGCCATTGTTGTTCTTGCCATTATTTGCTCCTTTATTGGGCTGTCCATTTCCTCCACTGGCTTGTCCTCCTCCCTTGGTAGGCCAACCTCCTGGTGGTTTGCTCGGACAATCTGGCTTGATATGTCCTGACCACAACCGTCACAGATCACTACAGGCTTTTGCATTCCCTCTGGAAATGCCTTGGAATTCCACAATTGTTACAAATAACATTCCTTCTCGGATTAGATTGATTTCCACCACTGCCCTTGTTATTGGTATTGTTGTTGTTATTGTTGCCATAATTCCTATTCTGAGGTTTGAACTCCAGGTTGGGTTTAGGTTTGCTTGCCTGAATTCTCTTGGTTTCCTTCTTAGCTCTCTTCCTCCGAACCTCTTGGACATTCTTGTAGTCATCTTCAAAAGTAATGGATGCATCCAACAACTGCTGATAAGTTTGCTCATTGGCTAACCTTAGCTGCATCTTCACAAATGGATTTAATCCACGCAGGAAACGCTTCTTCCTCTTCCCTTCAGTGTTGACATCATCCTCAGCATAACGAGACAGTTGACTAAACTCCCGGATGTACTTCATGACACTAGTATATCCTTGCTGAAGCTCCTCAAATTCTCTCCGCTTCAACTCCATAACACTTTCTGGAACATGATATTAACGGAATCTTTGCTTGAATTCTTCCCAGGTAAACTCCCTTCCTGGTGGTTGCATGGCCAACTGATTTTCCCACCATGATGCTGCTGGTCCAGTCAGAAGATGAGTTGCATACCTCAATTTCTCCTCATCATTGCAACCTACAGTTTTTAGCTTCCTTTCAGTATCTGCTAGCCAGTCTTCTGCATCCATTGGTTCAGGAGCTGATGCAAAAGGTAACGGTCTTGCATTCTAGAAATCAGATAGACTCACTCCTCCACCTTCAGGTGCCCTATGATTTGCTCGCCCCAGCAACTCTTCCATAAACTTGTTCTGGGTCTCTTGCATCATTTGCATGCATTGCATAAAATTCTTCTCCATTAACGGCCTCATTGGTGGTGGTGGTAATGCTTCTTGGTTTGCTGCATCTGCATCGGCCTTTTCCTTGGCCTCTCGCTCCATCCGCTGCTGCTCAGTTTCCATTCCTACACCCGTATCCATGACCCTCTAGTCCTGCAACATAAAGCGAATACTCATAATTACGTCATGCACATGTGTTCTGAGCTCGACTTTACGCATAGAACTAGTCACACAATGAAGATCCAAAGAAAATCCAAATATGCATTTTACACATTTTACATAATATTATAATGATACAATGTCATTACAACATATACCATATAGGTATAATCACAAAACTACCTTATTACTTGGGGTACAACACACGGTACTTGATACTACTATCTAATTGCCTCCTTCTAGTAGTAACTACGCTCATCGTACATGCCTGATGTCCAACTGTGATGACGTGTTGTTCGTCGTACCGTTTGTGGGACATATGGCCTTCTAGAAGGAATATACTCTGTATCTGAAGTGTCAGGACTTGAGTCATTACTCAACCTGAGCGCATTGACTCCCTCCAGCTTAGCCAAAAAGTCTTCAGAAACATATTCAACATTATCTCCAGCCTGCATCTCCTGAGCTTAATTTCTTAAGTTGTCAATAGGATACGCAGATCCTGCTGCTTCCCAGGTGCTCTCTTGGGCAAGATAGTTAAACACTGGAAAATGTATATTCCCTGGGTTTTGAGAAGATGTGGATGATTCAAACACTCTCTCCTCACGATCTTCTTCTTCATCATCCTGGTTATCTATTGACATGGTATTTCTACTTTTGTTATTAGGGTTCATTCTTGCACCCATCCAACTAGATTGTCCAACATTCCTGTCGGAACCATCTGTGGACATCTGGTGTTCATGAGATCCATTATATGATCCCATTCTCCAACCATCTGAATTCTCAATAGGAAGTTCTGAGTCGGAACCTTCCTCTGAGCCCTGTGGTACTGCATACCTCATATCCATAGTAGGATCATGTATAGGTTCAGGTCTTGGCGAATAAGGATATGGTATAAAAGATTCAGGATCTATAGGTATATCCTTAAAGATAGGTGTTGCACTACTAGTTGGTTCTTTCACTAACTGGAATGCTAACTACTTCCTCCTTTCCGGATCAGTTAGATCCTCTAACATATCATTTTTGTCTTCAACAATCACTTGATGGGTCTTCTAAAAATACACAACGAATGTTCGGTATCTATCCATAAACTTGGAAGCTAACTTAGGATGCTTCTTAACCGAAGTAAGATGATCCGGTATAGGCTCCGAGTCTATAGAATCATGAGGTATCACAGAGAATGTGCTACCTTCTAGCTCCTTGGTTTTCTGCTCCCGGATATTAGCTATCGCCTCCACAACAGCAACATGATATGCTGCTAAATGACTCCTACCTTCTCCTATAGGTAGATCGTGATATAATCCAAGCTTCTCTGGAAGTTGGATACTCACATGATACTTGGATAACATCCGGCCATCATGGTATGTGATAGTGTTCACTGGAATTCTAGTTGGACAACTAAAGAGCTTTAAAAGTTGACGAAGTTGGTCTATGAATGATCCTTGATAATCATCAAGAGTCTCCTCTTTCCTTACCAAAGTCTTCTTTGGAAACTTTGGTGCCATATCTCTGTATATAGAAAAGTAATTTTGATTAGTATCCAATAATATATTGCATCATAACAAAGAATTATCGCACTAAAATATATAACGGAATATTCTCACTTGAATACCCATTATATTACTTTTAAAGAATTCTTTATTGTTGCTAATTTTCCTAGAGGTAATACCCTTTACTAGGTTTCCAACCTAAGGTCAAAGCAATTTGCTCTGATACCAACTGCGGTGACCCAGCATACCACTGCATGTGTAGTACACTATAGTCGTTGACATGACATCCACAGAACACCGTTCCGTAAATATCACATCCCTCAGAGTGGTACAACAGAAACATTGCGGGTCCATATTACAAAAGTACACACATTATTATTATTACAATACCGGAAGTTCAAGACTTCCAAAAGATTCAACTTACAAACCAAAATATAAAGTGTTTTAGCGGAATTTAAAAGTAGCAACTCCGACTAGGAGTTGATCTCAATAGCTTATTCTATAGAGTTCATGCTGCTCGGCTTCGTTGGTTACTACTAACAAGGAGTACTTATTTGGACTCGTTATCATCGACACCGTAGCGGATCTCGTAATCCACTCCTTCAACAACTCCGGACAGATCAGGTTCCTCATAGAACACATCTTCTTGGCATTCGGCTGCATACATTGGCACGTCTTTGGGATCCTCAAAGTCTAAGGAAGGGATCAAAGGAAAGAATGAGTAACAGCGTTACCCAACAAGTTCATTATATGCATGGTGGGAAGTTTGATTCTCTAACTACCACCTCGGGTTATAAATCCTTGGCACTATGCAGTTTTTGTAAATCTTTCTTCAAAGATTGATTTTATTCTAAAAAACTATGACAATTAGCCTTCACAGGTTGACCAGAACTTTCATGGAGTTCCTTTCCTGCCGCGTTCGCAGCTCCTTCCCGGAACAGGGAGTAACAAGTTACAATTCTTACACTCTACAGAGGTGCGTTACTTTACCCATGAGAGATCAACTCCTCGTTGCACAACCGGTCATACTTTCTCGTCCACAATTCCATGATGTGGGGCCCAGTAGTTGGTCCAAGCCAATCACTGCCCCCTTCGCGACCTCGCATGCCTCCTTGGTGTACACCATGCCCACATAATGAATTACGGCAATGGTTTGTACAAACCGTTAGATGCCAGAACTATCGTGGGACGATGAGGGTTCCCACCCATATGCTGCATATCCTCTACGAATTACCAACTAATATGCACGCTACAAGGATAACAGCCACGACCTGCACATCCGGCTTCATGCGAGAGGAAGAAGATACAGCTGACTTCTCTGTCCCATTCCATATCTCATGGCTAACGAGTAATATACGGCGCTAGAATCACTGATGTCAGGGGTTATTAAGTCCCTACTTGATCATCATTGTTTGCAACTAGAACCCTAAGTTCTATTGCACCAATATATCATCACTTAGGATGATATATATGATTTGTTTATTTGTGAAAATAATATTTTCTTTGTTTTATAGTATATATGATAACACACAATTTGCAAATACTTTGATAAAGACTCTTCAAAGGACATGAGCAAGTGATGAACTTGCCTTGTGATGACAAGGTAGTGAAGTCCGATGCTTGCACTGGACCTTGAGCTTCTATGTCTAAAAAAACATCATTATTGCCCGGTAAGGACAATATTTAAAGAAGCAAAATGATTATGCAAGTAATGCAATGCATTATTTAATTTCAGAGACGTTTACCCTATTATTATATAAGGTCTTTTTTAATAATAATAAAACATTTATAAATATTACTTTTCAATATATATTGAATTATTTTATTTTATTTCCCTTTTATTTGACTTTTATTGATTTAATAATTCTTTTAGGAATTATCAATTATACATTAAAAATTGTTATGAAATATTTATTTAGTATTTTTAAAAAATACTACAATATTATTATTTAATGAAAGTGATTTTTATTTATTTTTATCATCTTTCAATAATTTTGTAAAATTCCATAAGGAATATATAAATTACAAAATTCTCATAAAAATTTAAATGTCTAAAATTTTATATCTTATTTTATTAGGATAGTGTGGATTATGGTGAATCCAAAAATATTTTATTTATAATTTTTGGACTTTTATTTTATTTTCTAGAATTTAATGAAGTCCAGGGGTATTTTGGTCTTTTCCTTTTTTTATTCCAACAGGCCTGAAAGAATTCCTGGGTTGGTTTAATCTTATTGGGCCCTAGTGGCCCATTAGTCATAGACAAAAGAACCAACCCGAAGGGTCTGGCCCAACTCGGCCCACTCCTCACTACCTCCCTCTCTCCCTCGAGCTCATCCTCTCCTCCCCTGACCCCGACCCCGTGGTCGATGTGATCGCCGCCGGCGATTCCTGCCGCCGTGGGCCGTTCTTATCGCCGCTATGGTGCAACAGGGGGTTATCGACGATTCTAGTTCTATCTATCCAACTTGATTTGAGCCTGGGGCTCTCCTGCGATGGATCGATGTCGTCCCGAACCCTAGGGTTTGGGGGTTTGCGTGGATCCAGGTGTTGTCGCTGCTGCCGCGTGTCGTGGTGATGCTCCTCGCCTCTATGTGTGTTCATGGTCGCCGTCGTGGCGCCGTATGGGTTGCAGCACCCCTCTTGGGGTTGTCCCTGTGCCGCCATGGCCGTCGGCCCCTCTGTTTCCTCTTCTAATCTCCAGCGAGGACCTACGGTGAGTTCGATTCCTCTCCCCTGGTGCTCTCTGTGCTTGCTGATTCGATGCTACATGCTGGTAGTGACCTCTCTAGTTACTATCTGATTCTGATTAGGATGATTTATCCATTTAGGGTTCCGATCATGTGATTGATCATGTATTGGATTAATTGGATCATGTTCGGATGATCTGTAAACATGCTAAATGATTATTGGCATGAGGCTTGATGCTTGAGATGATCTATAATGTTTCTGGTGGCTTATTAGATGATTTTATGTTTGGATTGCATCTGATTCAGATGGTATAGTTACATGGAATTCCATGCTTGGTAAAGTTAGTGACTTGGCAACCTTCCACTGTCATTTCATGGTTTAGGAGCATGGTTATGATGTGATGAAATCACCGTCTTAGTGTTGTTGGCTTGAGAACTAGTGTGTGGTTTGAGATGATCTCAAATAGTGAGGTTTAACATAGGAATATCCTAGTTATGATTCCTGTGTTAACAGGAAAATGATTAGTAAGCTGATTTTCTAAATTTGTGATGATTAAATGTCTATCCTGGTTCATATAGAATTATTCTTGTGACACCATCATGGTATGGCACACAAGTTTGATTACAATCCATTGATTGGGTTGGTTTATGCTTAAGACAAACTTGGCTTTGAAAGATAAATGGAAATGTTCTTTTCTGAATTCCCTAAGACCAATGATGTTGGTCTGAGGCTTAGGGATTTAGACCTTATCTAGTTGATTCATATAGATAGTCTTAGTAGTGGTACCAGCTATTGGTTTTGAATCAAAACTTGAAGAAAAATGATAGTAGGCTTGATCATTCTATGGATCCAAAAGATTTGTTTCTAAGGTGCTACCCTTCCTTTAGGGATGTGCCTAGAAATTAGATCATAGCTATATTTATGCTTGAACTGTAATATATAGCTTGACAACCAGAGCAATGATGTTGCTCTAAGCTCTGGCTGGGTTCTGGTACTTTGTTGTTTGCTTTTAGAGTTTAAAACTCCATGATGGATTCACCCCACTTGGGTGATTTCTGAGAGTTTATTTCATAAAACAACACATGCTTCTGTCCAGATGATATGATTAGATCATGTGAAGGTTTTATGATACTCACCACAGAATTTGATGTTTGTGGAGTAAAGTGGTGATGATGTTCTTGTTTTGCTATGCTTCTGTTCTTGACCTTGAGCTAGACTGCTCTTCCTAGCTCCTGGATTTGTCCTTGCGCTAGCCTACTCTTCCTAGCTCCTGGACTTGGCCTTGCTGTCCACCAGATCATTCCCCCTCCTTATGTCACCATCCTGGTGATGTTTGGTTGATATTTGGTGGTTTAGTTTGGCTGTTGTGCTTGGTAAGCTGCTGACTAAGCTGGGTGTTCTTGTGTGTAAGCAGTGGAGAGATGCACTTGTGCGTCTCCACGGTTGTGCTGGTGATTTTGTGAGTTTGGGGCTGTGTTGTGAGGCTGACAACACACCACATGCATGTTGGTGTGTGTCCTGCCTGTGTGCTTGCTATGCTCATGTGGATATGCTTTGGTCTTGGAAGTTACTTTGATCAGACTACTTTCACCTGGCTAGAGAATTTGCCCCTCTTGGCTGTCATTTGACTTCTGCTTAAAGTTTATAAAAGATGGATTCTTTCATATTGGTGAAACTTGCCCCTTTTTTATAAATTTCTCAAAGATGAATTTGTCTAGTGCACTTCACTGACATGTCTGAGAGAAAAATAATAATACTAGCCCTGACTTTCTTTTGTTTTTATTTAGTCTTTGTTTGTTTTGCAACTACAGATATAAAGATGAATTTTTAGATTAGATTTAGTTTTATAGAATAATTCAATGTAATCTTCTTATTATTTTGTAATTTTCTTTTTATTATTTTGTAATCTTCATTTTATTCTTCTGTAATAAAGATTATATAATTTTCAATAAAGAAATATTCTTATTCTTTATTCTTTTGTAATTGTGAAGTTTGGAAATGATTTCAGTATGTTACATTTTTTTGTAACTTGTTTATATATAGATAATATGAAATAAGTTTTCATATTCATAATTGTTTTCTTTAGATAGAATTTAAGTTATAATATTTAACTCTTAATTAAATTAAGATTCAATACTTATTCCTAATTCATTTAAAGTATAATTCAAACTCTCAAGATTAAAAATTCAAATTTACTTTTCAAACACATAATTCCTCAAAGATCATATCAAAGTTTATAACAACCATCCTTTAAGACTAAACCTAATCTCAAAGTATGAAAGAAACATTGATCACTTTAGGTTTTTTTATTTGGCGAAAATTTTACCCACATTTTCACAAATGAATGCATGCAACGTTCCATATTCCTAAATCTACCCTTCGTTAGTTCCTAAATGTTGGGATGTTACAGACTTCCCCCCTTAAATTACACTTCATCCCGAAGTTTGTGGAGATGTACCTGAATAGTTCTGGATAGGATTTTCTTAAATCCTCTTCTTTATCCCATGTGGCTTCCCTTCCCGGGTGATGTTCCCACTATACCTTGCAGTATTTGATTGCTCTGTTCCTTAATCTTTTCCAGTTTTCTTCTAGAATCTTACAAGGATTTTCAATATCGGTCAAGTCTGCTTGTAGTTCTATCTCTTGGTGTGTGATTGCATCGTCTAGAACTTTCAAACATTTACAAAGTTGTGACACATCAAAAACATTATGCACTTGAGCCAATCTTGATGGTAACTCTAAAGCATAAGCTATAGTTCTGTTTTGACTCAGTATCTTCAATGGTCCGATGTATCTTGCACTCAATTTCCCTTTAACCCCGAATCTTTTCATCCCTTGCATTGGACTTACTTTCAAATAGACCATATCACCCACTTCTGGATGCCATGATCTTCGACTTTGATCTGCATAACTTTTCTGCCTACTATGGGCTATTTTCAGTCTATCCCTGATCTTATCAATGATGTCTTGTCTTTCCTTGATATAATCTGGCGCAAATTCTTTGCTGCTTCCAGGCTCATACCAACATATTGGTGATCTACACTTCCTTCCATACAAAACTTGGTATGGAGCTTCCTTCAGACTACTCTGATAGCTATTGTTATAAGAAAATTCTGCCAATGGTAGATGATCTTCCCATGTTCCTCCAAAATCTAATGCACAAACCCTTAACATGTCTTCTAGTATTTGATTTGTTCTTTCAGTTTGACCTCCTGTCTCAGGATGATATGCTGTGCTGAAATCTTACTTTGAACCAAGTGCTTCATGCAATTGCTTCCAAAATGCTGAAGTAAACACCGATCCCCTATCAGTTACGATCTTTTTGGGTAATCCATGCTTACTTACTATCTCTTTGACATATACTTCAACTAACTTCTCGGCATTATATTTTTGATTCACCAGAATAAAATGTGCACTCTTAGTGAGTCTGTCCATAATTACCCATATCATATCCTTCCTGTTTGGTGTAATGGGCAATCCTGTAATGAAGACCATACCTATTTCCTCCCATTTCCATTCAGGAATTTCCAAGGGTTGTAATGGTCCTACTAGACTTTGATGTTCAGCTTTCACCCTTTGACAAGTATGGCATTCAGATACATATTTAGCAATATCTCTTTTCATGTTATTCCACCAGAATAGTTCTTTCAAATCCATATACATCTTAGTACTCCGTGGATGTATAGAATATGGTGTTTCATGTGCTTCTTTGAGTATGACATTTCTAATCCCCGTCACATCTGGAACACATAGACAATATTGAAACCATAAAGACTTATAATCCCCAAGGCGAAAAACTAATTTTTGCCCTTGAGATATCCTCCGAATTTCCTCAGCAATAAAAGGATCTTCTGCTTGATATCTAAAACTTTCTTGCTTAAGATCACTATCCTGCTCTACAACTACCTGCATAGTAGCTAATCTTCCAAGAACCTTTGTTCTGATGAATTGAAGTTTTAATCTTTCCAAGTCCATTTGTAACTCCTTTGATAGCTCCCTATTGCTAGGCTAAGTATATGTACTCTTTCTTCTTAAAGCATCTGCCACAACATTTGCTTTCCCTAGGGTGTAGTTGATTGTTAAATCATAATCCTTGATTAGTTCCAACCAACGCTTCTATCTCATATTCAATTCCTTTTGAGTGAAGAAATATTTCAGACTTTTATGGTCAGTGTATAACTCACATCTGGCTCCATAAAGAAAATGCCTCCATCCTTTCAGCGCAAAAACTACCGCTGCTAACTCTAAATCATGAATTGGATAATTGACTTCATGTGGTTTCAGTTGTCTTGTACCATAAGCAATCACTTCCAATCTTGCATTAATACACAACCCAGACCTTCTTTAGATGCATCACAGTATACGATGAAGTCCTTCCCCATTTCAGGAACTGCTAAGATTGGAGCTGTGGTTAATCTAGTCTTCAATTCTTGAAAACTTGCTTCACATATCTCATCCCACTTGAATGCTGTATTCGTCCTTAATAATTTGGTCATTGGTAAGACTATTTTGGATAAACCTTCAATGAATCTCCGATAATAACCAACCATTCCTAAGAAACCTCGAATTTTCTTCACATTGGTTGGTGCAGTCCATTCTAGTATTGACTAAACTTTAGATGGATTCACAGCAATTCCATCCTTACTAATCACATGACCGAGGAATTCAACATCATCAAGCCAAAATTCACACTTACTGAACTTAGCATAAAGCTTGTTTTCTCTTAAAGTCTGCAATGCTATTCTCAAATGATCAGCATGCTCTTCCTTATCCTTGGAATATATCAGAATATCATCAATAAAGACTATGACGAACTTGTCCAAATATGGCATGAAGATCTTGTTCATCAGATTCATGAATATTGTCGGTGCATTAGTCAAACCAAATGGTACTACCAGATACTCATGGTGTCCATATCATGAGACAAATGCTGTTTTGGGAACATCTTCCGGTTTGATTTTTATTTGATGGTATCCAGATCTTAAATCGATCTTTGAAAACAGTCTAGCTCCTTTCACTTGATCCAACAAATCATGAATTCTTGGTAAAGGATACTTATTCTTGATAGTCACGTTGTTCAGATTACTATAATCACCACACATCCGTCTTCCACCATCTCTCTTATCCACAAAGATTACTGGTGTTCCCCATGGAGATACACTTTCCTGAATAAATCCTTTTCTAGCTAACTCATCAATTTCCTCTTTGAGTTCTTTCAACTCTTTAGGTCCCATCTTATATGGTGCTTGAGATATTGGTGTTGTACCAGGAATTAGGTCAATGGTGAACTCTATCTCCAGGTCTGGTGGCATTCCCGGTAACTCTGCTAGAAAAACATCTTGGAATTCATTAACTATAGGAATCTCTTCCAATTTGACCTCTTTCATTGAGTTCAACTACATATCCACCATAATATGACTGTGCTTATCTGCTTGGTAAACTATCCTTGCTCCACTTGGAGTTTTGATTGAGACAGTTTTCTCCTCACAATTTATCTGAGCTCCGTGTTCCATCATCCAATACATCCCCAGCACAACTGCAATTCCCTTCAAAGGAATCACATAAAGGTCTGCGAAATATGTAAAACCACAGATCGAGATAACCTGATCTTGTTTTATGTGGCGTACAATCACATTCCCTCCTGCTGTAACTACTATCATAGGATTTTCTAATGTTGCCCTTCTAATCCCGAACTTATCACAAAATTCTTTAGAAATGAATGAAGTAGTTGCACCAGTATCAAATAGAACTTTGACGGGATTGGTAAGGATATTGAGCGTACCTATCACTGCATGCTCCGAATTATCCACCTCCTCGAGGGTTGCACAGTTCAGTTTCCCGGTAGGTCGGTTCCTCTTGCCATTGTTGTTCTTGCCATTATTTGCTCCTTTATCGGCATGTCAATTTCCTCCACTGGCTTGTCCTCCTCCCTTGGTAGGCCAACCTCCTGGTGGTTTGCTCGGACAATCTGGCTTGATATGCCCCTTCTGACCACAACCGTAATAGATCAATACAGGCTTTTGCATTCCCTATGGAAATGCCCTGGAATTCCACAATTGTTACAAATAACATTCCTTCTCGGATTATATTGATTTCCACCACTGCCCTTTTTATTGTTATTGTTGCCATAATTCCTATTCCGAGGTTTGAAATCCAGGTTGGGTTTAGGTTTGCTTGCCTGAATTCTCTTGGTTTCCTTCTTGGCTCTCTTCCTCCGATCCTCTTGGACATTCTTGTAGTCAACTTCAAAAGTAATGGTTGCATCCAGCAACTGCTGATAAGTTTGCTTATTGGCTAACCTTAGCTGCATCTTCACAAATGGATTTAATCCACGCAGGAGACGCTTCTTCCTCTTCTCTTCAGTGTTAACATCCTCCTCAGCATAACGAGACAGTTGGCTAATCTCCCAGATGTACTTCATGACACTAGTATATCCTTGTTGAAGCTCCTCAAATTCTCTCCGCTTCAACTCCATAACACTTTTCGGAACATGATATTCACGGAATCTCTGCTTGAATTCTTCCCAAGTAAACTCCCTTCCTGGTGGTTGCATGGCCAACTGATTTTCTCACCATGATGCTACAGGTCCACTCAGAAGATGAGTTGCGTACCTCAATTTCTCCTCATCATTGCAACCTACAGTTTTCAGCTTCCTTTCAGTACCTGCTAGCCAGTCTTCTGCATCCATTGGTTCAGGAGCTGATGCAAAAGGTAACGGTCTTGCATTCTAGAAATCAGATAGACTCACTCCTCCACCTTCAGGCGCCCTCTGATTTGCTCGCCACAACAACTCTTCCATAAACTTGTTCTGGGTCTCTTGCATCATTTGCATGCATTGCATAAAATTCTACTCCATCAACAGCCTCATTGGTGGTGGTGGTAATGGTTCTTGGTTTGCTGCATCTGCATCGGCCTTTTCCTTGGCCTCTCGCTCCATCCGCTGCTGCTCAGTTTCCATTCCTACACCCGTATCCATGACCCTATAGTCCTGCAACATAAAGCGAATACTCATAATTACATCATGCACATGTGTTCTGAGCTCGACTTTACGCACAGAACTAGTCACACAATGAAGATCCAAAGAAAATCCAAATATGCATGTTACACATTTTACATAATATTATAATGATACAAAGTCATTACAACATATACCATATAGGTATAATCACAAAACTACCTTATTACTTGGGGTACAATACACGGTACTTCATACTACTATCTAATTGCCTCCTTCTAGTAGTAACTATGCTCATCGTACATGCCTGATGTCCAACCGTGATGACGTGTTGTTCGGCGTACCGTTTGTGGGACATATGGCCTTCTAGAAGGAATATACTCTGTATCTCAAGTGTCAGGACTTGAGTCATTACTCAACTTGAGCGCATTGACTCCCTCCAGCTCAGCTGAAAAGTCTTCAGAAACATATTCAACATTATCTCCAGCCTGCATCTCCTAAGCTTCGTTTCTTGAGTTGTCAATAGGATACGCAGATCCTGCTGCTTCCCAGGTGCTCTCTTGGGCAAGATAGTTAAACACTGGAAAATGTATATTCCCTGGGTTTTGAGAATATGTGGATGATTCAAACACTCTCTCCTCACGATCTTCTTCTTCATCATCCTGGTTATCTATTGACATGGTATTTCTACTTCTGTTATTAGGGTTCATTCTTGCACCCATCCAACTAGATTGTCCAACATTCCTGTCGGAACCATCTGTGGACATCTGGTGTTCATGAGATCCATTATATGATCCCATTCTCCAACCATCTGAATTCTCAATAGGAAGTTCTGAGTCGGAACCTTCCTCTGATCCCTGTGGTACTGCATACCTCATATCCATAGTAGGATCATGTATAGGTTTAGGTCTTGGTGAATAAGGATATGGTATAAAAGATTCAGGATCTATAGGTATATCCTTAAAGATAGGTGTTGCACTACTACTTTCTTCTTTCACTAACTGGAATGCTAACTACTTCCTCCTTTTCGGATCAGTTATATCCTCTAACATATCATTTTTGTCTTCAACAATCACTTGATGGGTCTTATAAAAATACGCAACGAGTGTTCGGTATCTATCCATAAACTTGGAAGCTAACTTAGGATGCTTCTTAACCAAAGTAAGATGATCCGGTATAGGCTCCGAGTCTATAGAATCATGAGGTATCACAGAGAATGTGCTACCTTCTAGCTCCTTGGTTTTCTGCTCCCGGATATTAGCTATCGCCTCCACAACAGCAACATGATATGCTGCTAAATTACTCCTACCTTCTCCTATAGGTAGATCGTGATATAATCCAAGCTTCTCTGGAAGTTGGATACTCACATGATACTTGGATAACATCTGGCCATCATGGTATGTGATAGTGTTCACTGGAATTCTAGTTGGACAACTAAAGAGCTTTAAAAGTTGACGAAGTTGGTCTGTGAATGATCCTTGATAATCATCAAGAGTCTCCTCTTTCCTTACCAAAGTCTTCTTTGGAAACTTTGGTGCCATATCTCTGTATATAGAAAAATAATTTTGATTAGTATCCAATAATATATTGCATCATAACAAAAAATTATCGCACTAAAATATATAACGGAATATTCTCATTTGAATACCCATTATATTACTTTTAGAGAATTCTTTATCGTTGCTAATTTTCCTAGAGGTAATACCCTTTACTAGGTTTCCAACCTAAGGTCAAAGCAATTTGCTCTGATACCAACTGCGGTGACCCAGCATACCACTGCATGTGTAGTACACTATAGTCGTTGACATGACATCCACAGAACACCGTTCCGTAAATATCACATCCCTCAGAGTGGTACAACAGAAACATTGCGGGTCCATATTAAAAAACTACACACATTATTATTATTACAATACCGGAAGTTCAAGACTTCCAAAAGATTCAACTTACAAACCAAAATATAAAGTGTTTCAGCGGAATTTAAAAGTAGCAACTCCGACTAGGAGTTGATCTCAATAGCTTATTCTATAGAGTTCATGCTGCTCGGCCCGTTGATTACTACTAACTAGGAGTACTTATTTGGACTCGTTATCATCGACACCGTAGCGGATCTTGTTATCCACTCCTTCAACACCTCCGGACAGATTAGGTTCCTCGTAGAACACATCTTCTTGGCATTCGGCTGCATACATTGGCACGTCTTTGGGATCCTCAGAGTCTAAGAAAGGGATCAAAGGAAAGAATAAGTATCAGCGTTACCCAACAAGTTCATTATATGAAAGGTGGGAAGTTTTGTTCTCTAACTACCACCTCGGGTTATAAATCCTTGGCACTATGTAGTTTTTGTAAGTCTTTCTTCCAAGATTGATTTTATTCTAAAAAACTATGACAATCAGCCTTCACAGGTTGACCAGAACTTTCATGGAGTTCCTTTCCTGCCGCGTTCGTAGCAACAAGTTATAGTTCTTACACTCTACAGAGGTGCGTTACTTTACCCATGAGAGATCAACTCCTCGTTGCACAACCGGGCATACTTTCCTGTCCACAATTCCATGATGTGGGGCCAGTAGTTGGTCCAAGCCAATCACTTCCCCCTTCGCGACCTCGCATGCCTCCTTGGTGTACACCATGCCCACATAATGAATTACGGAAATGGTTTGTACAAACCGTTAGATGCCAGAACTATCATGGGCCGATGAGGGTTCCCACCCATATGCCGCATATCCTCTATGAATTACCAATTAATATGCACGCTACAAGGATAACAGCCACGACCTGCACATCCGGCTTCATGCGAGAGGAAGAAGATACAGCTGACTTCTCTGTCCCATTCCATATCTCATGGCTAACGAGTAATATACGGCGCTAGAATCACTAATGTCAGGGGTTATTAAGTCCCTACTTGATCATCATTGTTTGCAACTAGAACCCTAAGTTCTATTGCTCCAATATATCATCACTTAGGATGATATCTATGATTTATTTATTTGTGAAAATAATATTTTCTTTCTTTTATAGTATATATGATAACACACAATTGGCAAATACTTTGATAAAGACTCTTCAAAGGACATGAGCAAGTGATGAACTTGCCTTGTGATGGCAAGGTAGTGAAGTCTGATGCTTGCACTGGACCTTGAGCTTCTATGTCTACAAAATCATCATTATTGCCCGGTAAGGACAATATTTAAAGAAGAAAAATGATTATGCAAGTAATGTAATGCATTATTTAATTTGATAGGCATTTACCCTATTATTTTATAAGGTCTTTTTTTTAATATTAATAATAATTCATTTATAAATATTAATTTTCAATATATATTGAATTATTTTATTTTATTTCCCTTTTATTTGACTTTTATTGATTTAATAATTCTTTATGAATTATCAATTATACATTAAAAATTGTGATGAAATATTTATTTAGTATTTTTCAAAAATACTACAATATTATTATTTAATGAAAGTGATTTTTATTTATTTTTATCATATTTCAATAATTTTGTAAAATTCCATAAGGAATATATAAATTAAAAAATTCTTATATAAATTTAAATGTCTAAAATTTTATATCTTATTTTATTTGGATAGTGTGGATTATTGTGAATCCAAAAATATTTTATTTATAATTTTTGGACTTTTATTTATTTCTAGAATTTAATTAAGTCCAGGGGTATTTTGGTCTGCTCCTTTTAATTCCAACAGGCCTGAGAGGATTTCTGGGCTGGTTTATTCTTATTGGGCCCTAGTGGCCCATTATTCATAGACAAAAGAACCACCCCGAAGGGTCTGGCCCAACTCGGCCCACTCCTCACTACCTCTCTCTCTCTCCCTCGAGCTCATCCTCTCCTCCTCTAACCCCGACCCCGTGGTCGATGTGATCGCCACCGGTGATTCACGCCGCCGTGGGCCGTTCTGGTCGCCGCCATGGTGCAACAGGGGGTTTTCGACGATGTTAGTCCTATCTATCCAACTGGATTCGAGCCTAGGGCTCTCCTACGATGGATCGATGTCGTCCCAAACCCTAGGGTTTGGGGGTTGGCGTGGATCCAGGTGCTGCCGCTGTTGCCGCGCGTCGTGGTGATGCTCCTCACCTCTATGTGTGTTCATGGTCGCTGCTTGGCGCCGTATGGGTTGCAGCGCCGCTCCTGGGGTGCTCCCCGTGCCGCCATGGCCGTCGGCCCCTCTACTTCCTCTTCTAATCTCCAGCGAGGACCTACGGTGAGTTCGATTCCTCTCCCCTGGTGCTCTATGTGCTTGCTGATTCGATGCTAGATGCTGGCAGTGACCTCTCTAGTTACTGTCTGATTCTGATTAGTATGATTTATCCATTTAGGGTTCCTATCATGTGATTGATCATGTATTGGATTAATTGGATCATGTTTGGACGATATGTAAACATTCTAAATGATTATTGTCCTGAGGCTTGTTGCTTGATATGATCTATAATGTTTCTGGTGGCTTATTAGATGAATTTATGTTTGGATTGCATCTGATTCAGATGGTATAGTTACTTGGAATTCCATGCTTGGTAAAGTTAGTGACTTTGTAACATTCCACTATCATTTCATGGTTTAGGAGCATGGTTATGATGTGATGAAATCACTGTCTTAGTGTTGTTGGCTTGAGAACTAGTGTGTCGTTTGAGATCATCATGATCTCAAATAGTGAGGTTTAACATAGGAATATCCTAGTTATGATTCTTGTGTTAACAGGAAAATGATTAGTAAGTTGATTGTCTGAATTTGTGATGACTAATTGTCTATCCTGATTCATATAGAATTGTTCTTGTGACACCATCATGGTATGGCACACAAGTTTGATTCTAATCCATTGATTGGGTTGGTTTATGCTTAAGACAAACTTGGCTTTGAAAGATAAATGGAAATGTTCTTTTCTGAATTCCCTAAGACCAATGATGTTGGTCTGAGGCTTCGGGATTCAGACCTTATCTAGTTAATTCATATAGATAGTCTTGGTAGTTGTACCAGCTATTGGTTTTGAATCAAAACTTGAAGAAAAATGATAGTAGGCTTGATCATTCTATGGATCCAAAAGATTTGTTTCGAAGGTGCTACCCTTCCTTTAGGGATGTGCCTAGAAATTAGATCATAGCTATATTTATGTTTGAACTGTAATATATAGCTTGACAACCAGAGCAATGATGTTGCTCTGAGCTCTGGCTGGGTTCTGGTACTTTGCTGTTTGCTTTTAGAGTTTAAAACTCTATGATGGATTCACCCCACTTAGGTGATTTCTGAGAGTTTATTTCATAAAACAACACATGCTTCTGTCTAGATGATATGATTAGATCATGTGAAGGTTTTATGATGCTCACCACAGAATTTGATGTTTGTGGAGTAAAGTGGTGATGATGATCTTGTTTTGCTGTGCTTCTATGCTTGACCTTGAGCTAGACTGCTCTTCCTAGCTCCTGGATTTGTCCTTGAGCTAGTCTGATCCTCCTAGCTCCTGGACTTGGCCTTGCTGTCCACCTGATCCTCCCCCCTCCTTATGTCACCATCCTGGTGATGTTTGGTTGATCTTTGGTGGTTTAGTTTGGCTGTTCTGCTTGGTAAGCTGTTGTCTAAGCTGGTTGTTCTTGTGTGCAAGCAGTCGACAGATGCACTTGTGCCTCTCCACGGCTGTGCTGGTGATTTTGTGAGTTTGTGGCTGTTTTGTGAGGCTGACAACACACCACATGCATGTTGGTGTGTGTCCTTGCTGTGTGCTTGCTATGCACATGTGGATATGCTTTGGTGTTGGAAGTTACTTTGATCAGATTACTTTCACCTAGCTGGTGAATTTGCCCCTCTTGGCTGTCATTTGACTTCTGCTTAAAGTTTATGAACGATGGATTCTTTCATATTGGTCAAACTTGCCCCTTTTTTATAAATTTCTCAATGATGAATTTGTCTAGTGCACTTCACTGACATGTCTGAGAGAAAAATAATAATACTAACCCTAACTTTCTTTTGTTTTTATTTAGTCTTTGTTTGTTTTACACGTATAGATATAACGATGAAGATTTTAGATTAGATTTAGTTTTATAGAATAATTCAATGTAATCTTCTTATTATTTTGCAATTTTCTTTTTATTATTTTGTAATCTTCATTTTATTCTTCTGTAATAAAGATTATATAATTTTCAATAAAGAAATATTCTTATTCTTTATTCTTTTGTAATTGTGAAGTTTGGAAATGATTTCAGTATGTTACATTTTTTTTGTAACTTGTTTATATATAGATAATATGAAATAAGTTTTCATATTCATAATTGTTTTCTTTAGATAGAATTTAAGTTATAATATTTAACTCTTAATTAAATTAAGATTCAATACTTATTCCTAATTCATTTAAAGTATAATTCAAACTCTCAAGATTAAAAATTCAAATTTACTTTTCAAACACATAATTCCTCAAAGATCATATCAAAGTTTATAACAACCATCCTTTAAGACTAAACCTAATCTCAAAGTATGAAAGAAACATTGATCACTTTAGGTTTTTTTATTTGGTGAAAATTTTACCCACATTTTCACAAATGAATGCATGCAACGTTCCATATTCCTAAATCTACCCTTCGTTAGTTCCTAAATGCTGGGATGTCACATAGTTCCACCTTGGACTATGGGTCCATGTAGTAGCTAGATGGTTGTATCTCCTCCTTTGTGATTTCATGTATAGATCTTGTGAGCTCCGTTCATGATCAAGATCTAATCTATTTGTAATCATGCATGTTGTGTTTGCGGGGATTCGATGGATATTGAGATTATTATGTTGGTTTGATTAATGGTTTTGTCTTTATGATTCTATCATGTCTGTGTTGTTTGTGATCTTGCATGCTCTTCGTTGTTAGTAGCTATCTTGGCCAAGTAGTTGCTAGTGACTCCAAGAAGGGGTATTTATGCTCGATAGTGGGATCATGCCTCTAGTTTCCAAGGGAAGTGACAGAAATCTCTTCGGTTGTAGATGTGCTATTTCCACTAGGGAGAAAACAACGGTCTCTTGTTCATGGAACATATGGAGTGTTTACCTTACACACTTTGCTTAGAGCAGTTGTCTGTTGCTTGCAACTTAATACTAGAGGGGGTTCGGATGATAACCTGAAGGTGGACTTCTAGTAATATATGCAGTTGGATGGCGGTCTATGTATATTGTTGTATTGCCCAATAGAATCTCATAGGATCTTTCTGACTAGTAATTGCATTGTTATGCCTTGCTTAGTTCCTGTCAATTGCCCTGCTGTAATTTGTTTACCCTTCATGCCATGTTGTTTATCTAAGGAGAGCACCTCTAGTGAACTATGGACCCCAGTCAAATCTTTACCATTGCTACATATTCCATTGTTACTTGTTTACTTGCTGCAAACCATTGCCTTCCACACCATACATTTAATCCTTTGTTACAACAAACCGGTGATCTTGACAACCTCACTAATTCGTTGGGGCAAAATCTGGAGTTTGTGTTGTGCAGGTCTCCGCGTTGCTAGCAACACCTGTGTGATGTTTCCTTCCTCCTTCTGGTTTGATAAAATTGGTCTCTACTGAGGGAAGACTTGCTCTTGGGGTTTCCAACGAAGTGCTAATCAGCACCATCGACAAGTTTTCTGGCGCCGTTGCTGGGGAACGAATAAAGAACAGCTTCAACCTTTTCCTCCCCGTCAAGCGCTGCAACACCATCTTCATCACCAATGCATCTCCATCAACCACCGATGTTTCCCTCATCCATGAGTGAGTAATCCCCCGCTGTAGGCTTGGGGATGGTAGCGATTGGATGAGTTCTATCATGTAATCGAATAATATATGTTAGGGCATAGTGCCTAGTATGTCTTTTAGTGCTATTTGACTTTGTTGCAACTTTTTGTGCTTAATGCTTGTCACTAGGTCCTGAGTGCCATGATCTCATATCTGAACTTATTATTGAATCATTATGATAGTATTGTTTGTGATCTTATCTGCAAGTTGTGTACACATATCATTGTCTGGATCCAAAGGCCCCAAAGTGACAATAATTGGGACAACCGGAGGGGATGGCTATGGTGTGAGGATCACATGTGTTCACGGAGTGTTAATGCTTTGCTCCGGTGATCTATTAAAAGGATCCCCTTAATTGCCAGTAGTTCCCTAGAGGCGTCGCTACCACGGGCTGGCTAGACAGAAGATGTTGTGCCAGTTCTCATTGTGAGCACGTATGACTATATTTGGAGCACATGCCTAGGATTGTTTTTTACTTGGATGCTTGTTATTATTTATCGGCAACGCCCTAGGTCTTGAAGTTACAAGTTTAGACTCGTCCATTCAACGCCCGTCCATCCATCCCTATGCCTACCGCACTCGAATCCTACTGTTACTGTTACTATTGCTCTTGTTCCACTGTTGTTGTTGCTGTTCCTGTTGTCGTTGCTTTGCTGTTGCTACTACAAACTGTTGCTACTAATAAACTTCTGTGAGCAAGAACTATTTCCAGGTGCAGCTGAACTGACAACTCAGTTGTTAAGGCTTGCAAGTATTCTTTGGCTCCCCTTATGTCGAATCAATAAATTGGGTAATACTACCCGCGAAGACTGTTGCAATCCCCTATACTTGTGGGTCATCACCGGCCATTTTCTGGCGCCGCTGTCGGGGAGCATAGCTTTATTTGTAAGTTCACTTGGATCTATTATTGTTCACTTCTACTCCTTTCATCATGGGGAAGTCTCGTGATGGAAACTTCCCTATTTTACCATCCACTACAAGAAGAGGTACAGTCCTAAACACCTCTGCTGCTCTTGATTCACCGTCTGTTATAAGTAAGATTGTCACACCACCACCACCACATATTCATGCTACACACACTGCTACTACTGTTGAGTCTGAAACTGCTTTTGATGCTCATGATGTTACTTCTACTGTGCTTGATACGAGTGGTTCATTAGGTCCTTTTCTAGATGCTACTATGGCTAGTCTAGGAAATACCGAAAATCCTAGTGAAGACACTGTTACACCTATTAGCTCACCTGAGGCTAGTGAGAGTTACGATATTAATGATGGTTACATTGAGTTCACTGATGAATTTGTTGAAGAGTGCCGAAACACACATGGTACTAGTGCTATTAAGAGTCTCCTTGCTAGACGTACTATTATGCCTAAACTATCCCCTGATCCTAAGTTTGCCACTTCTCCCATAGATATTAAAGACGAAGACTATGATTTTCTCTCTTGATTTATCTTATTTAGATATTATTGAGAAAGAACTTTTTATGGGACTGAAAATGAGAGTGTTGTGGCTCATATGAATGAGCTTTCTACTATGAGTGCTTTGTTCTCTGATGATTTTAAGATGCGCAAGTACTTTGTTGCTAAGATCTTCCCTTTTTCACTAAAAGGAGAAGCTAGGGCTTGTTTTAATAGATTACCTCCTGGTTCCATTGATAGCCCTGATTGCTTGATTGCTTCTTTCTTCCAGAAATATTTTCCTCCCAGTGCTAGGTATGCTGCTTTGCAGAGAAATTTTTATTTTAAACAGGGAGAAGAAGAGAAAATGCCTAAGTCATGGAAAAGATTCTGTGCCTTGATTCATGCACATCCTGGAAGTCCATTACCTAAGAATGAGCTTCTTGATATTTATTATAATGGACTAACTGATGATTCTAGGACCTACCTAGATAGCTTTGCTGATTTTGTTTTCAGGAAAAGGACTCCTACAGATGCTGAAGAATTAATGACCAAGATAAGCAAGAATTATGATGATTGGACTTCACCTGAGATGAATGCACCTGAGCCTATTACTCCTGAACCAGTTCCAACACCAACAACAAAGAAGAGGGGAGTTATTGCATTAAATGATGAAGTGATGAAGGAATCTAAGAAGCGTCTAAAGGAGAAAGGTATTAGAGCTAAAGATGTGAAGAATCTACCTCCTATAGAAGAATTATGTAAGCCAATTCCCCACTCATCTACTATTGAGGTACACTCTCTCCAACACTTTGATGAAGGTGATATTCCTTATGGTAAGCCTCCTGATCAATGTTTAGAGGAACTTGACATTTTTATTGTTAAACAAGGTAATTTTAATAAACAAGTTTAGAATCATTTATTGGAAAACTCTAGAGCTATCCATGAGTTGAAAGATATTGTGGAAAGAACTTCTAATGATATTAAAATGCTTTGTAAACACTTTCAAATGGTTCAAACCCAACTTGATAACCTTGCTAAGGTACAAAAGGATATGCTAGTTAATTCTTCAGGAGATAAACATGCTTATGGAATTAGAACTAGGAGTGGTATAGCTATTCAAGATCCTTTATATCCTGAAGGACACCCTAAAAGAATTGAGCAGGATTATCAACAAGGTGAAGATAGTGGTAGTCCTTGTAAGAGAAATAAAAAGAAACATAAGATAGTTGAGGAACAACTTGAACCTGCTATAGATCCTAATAGTATATTTGTCTCTGATGCTAAAACTGAGAGTGGTAATGATAAAGATGAGTCTCCTGATAAGGAGGAAGGTGAGGAAGAACCTAAGAAGCATACTAAGAACACTAGGTACACAAAGGAAGATTTTATTGCTAATAAACATGGTAAAGAGAGAGAACCTTGGGTGCAGAAACCTATGCCTTTTCCAGTTAAGAAACACAAGTGAAAGGAGGAAGAACACTACAACAAGTTCTATGAGTGGATGAAACCTTTATTTTTGCAAATTCCTTTGACTAATGTTATTAAGTTGCCTCCTTATTCAAAGTATATGAAGGATATTGTCTCTAATAAAAGGAAAGATTCCTAATGAGGTGATTTCTACTCTACTTGC
The DNA here is from genome assembly GCA_916181665.1 of Avena sativa. Taxonomy (NCBI): domain Eukaryota; kingdom Viridiplantae; phylum Streptophyta; class Magnoliopsida; order Poales; family Poaceae; genus Avena; species Avena sativa. Next base: position 257,146,396 of record OV702297.1, read on the forward strand.
TAATTATTCCTTCAACGGTAAGGTTCCAAATAAACTTGGTGATCCAGGTATACCAACTATTCCTTGCTCCATTAAGAATAATTATGTTAGAAGTGCTTTATGTGATTTGGGAGCTGGAGTTAGTGTTATGCCTTTTTCTCTCTACAAGAGACTCCAGCTAGAAAAGTTGATACCAACTGATATATTTTTGCAAATGGCTGATAAGTCAACTACTATTCCTATTGGTATATGTGAGAATGTTCCTGTTCAAGTTGCTCATAATTGCATGGTTTTAACTGATTTTGTTGTGCTTGAAATTCCTGAAGATGATAATATGTCTATTATTCTTAGGAGATCTTTTCTTAATACTGCAGGTGCTGTCATCAACTGTAATCAAGGAAAAGTAACATTCAACATTAATGACAAAGTGCATACTGTTTATTTCCCCAAGAAGGTTGTTAAGAACTATTGCCTAAATTCCATTGAAAATATTGAAAGCATCAAGGTTGGAGAAATATATTGTCCCATTCCACAAGAAAATTTTGAAACTATTATGATTGGGACCATTGTTATCAAGTATGAGGTAACATAATCACCTTGTGGAATGCAAACTTTGCTTCATATAAGATTGTTTTGGTAACAAGACTTTATCAACCTTATTAACAAAAGGATTTTAATGAACAAAATAATGTTTTCACTGTGGTTATACTTGCTCACTTTTACTTTTCTCCTTTCCAAACTTTGCTCTTTGTTGTGCCTAACTTAAAGGCGTTAAAGAAAAGTACTTATTGGGAGATAACCCAAGAGTTTCCTTGAGTCTTGGAAGTTATTACTTCATTAATGACCTCTCCTTATCCTTTTTGTTTGCTTTTTTTGCCAAGAATGACCTCTAATGAGAGGGAAGTAAGATTTGGGGAGTTGCTGTCCCGAAACAGATTTCTGTCCTCCACCATCAACATTCGCGAGGAGTCTCTGTAAGTCGGATTGAGCTGAAAATTGACGAATAAATCCCCTAGTATGTTAGCTAACTTTCGTTAGTTCAACACTTTTTTATTTAAGCAACATAATGTCTTCTAAAAAATTGGTTTCTACCTGCTAGTCTGTTTTGACAGATTTCTGCCATTATTTGCATTTGCTTCTTATTGATTCCTTTTTGAGTTCTCTTTTGGGGAATTGAGCTTTTTGAGGAAGTTGCTACAGTATATTATGTTTTTAATGAAAATTTTTGTTGTTCCAAAGCTAAACCCGAAGGTTTATTATCTTTTGAATGCACTAATATTGCTAATGAAGATTGTCTGAAGTTTTGTATGAAGGAAAATTTTCATGTGTAAGGAAAGAATGATGTAATGAGATGAAGAATGGACAAATCTCAAGCTTGGGGGTGCCCAATGTATCCCCTTCTTCATCAATAAAAATCTTAGGTCTTTCTAGACACTTCATTTTTATTGTTTCATGCACAGTTGTGTTGTTCTTGGAGCGTCTTAGTTTTTGTTTTTGCTTGGTTTTCTTGTTTCTAAAAAAATCGAAAACACCAAAAATATTTGTTATTCTTGTTTGGTTTTGTGAGTTCTTTGCGGGGTTCAGCCATCCTCAGTGGATTTCGGTTTCATGTTAATTATTCAAGTCACACAAGTGAAGGGCAATAATGAAGATTAAGACAACTCAAGGTGTGGTAAGAGGCTGGTAACGAACTATATTTGTTTGATTTTTGTACATATACTCATCATTATGAGCATGCTTATCCTGTTTGTGTAAGGTGTATGTCATTATAGATTCTTAGTAGGTCTTGCTTGTCTATGATTAGCTCTAGCTTGCTAATAGTTTGTAGCATGTCATATGAATGTTTGTCTGCATTGTTTTATTCATACTTTGGTATGATATTGTGGTATCCTTCTCTGACTGTTCATGTGAATCGACTTGGCACATGCTCACGCATGCATATGACTAATCAATAGTCAGTAAGCCTCGATGATTTATTTTGCCTCAGAGTTCTTGTATCACTTTCATGCCATAGTTAGTCATGTTTTGTTGCAAGCATGATTATGACAGCTATTGCTCTCTCGTTTGTTGCTCCCTCTCTATTGCTAGCCTTCACTTGCACTGAGTACGTGCTCTACCTGTGTTTCCAACTCCCCAAAACCAATATTGCTAGCTGTGTCCACCATACCTACCTATTAGCATCATTTGCTATTTCAGTGCATATTCTATATGTCGTGTTTTCTTCCAAAATAAAATGTTTGTCTGTTTTGAGAAAGTTAGTTAGTAAAGATCTCACGAACTTGATGGCACACTTTATTCCTTGCACTTAATAATTCTGAACCATTGTGACTAGTCCATGAAAGTTATATGCTTGCTAATTATATACTGGGAGTCAGAAGAACCGTGCTATCACGGGGAACGCTTTCAACACTTTTTGGATATCTCATACAGTTGATTCCTTGCTCTTGTTTATGGATGTCGACGATGTGAAATAAAAGGGGAGGTTGTGAGTTTATGTTGTTTATACATTGTGTTAGAGAAACGCCTGGGCTAGCCATGCTTAATCATGGTGGAAACTTGCAGCATCACCATAATGAGCATCTATGAAGTGTCCTCAATAAAAAGCTATGCATATGGTAAACAAAAAGATTGCTGAGATGCTCATTGTCTGCTTGCCTTGTCATTTTTGGTTATGGGAAAGCTCCTGTACCATGTGCAAGGGGTACCCCGTTGTCGGTTCTCAATGATATGCATGTATTTACAATGACAGGAACCTTCAGGTGACCAAAGTTGAGTAGAATGCGGAGCGACCCTCGTACTCAAGGGACCTGGGATTTCCAGTCAATGGTCTATCAAGCATATGATTCAGAGTGGAACTCACTTTCACCTTAACCACATGAAGATGCCTATGATAGGGGCAATGAGAGCTCAAAGCTAGCGAGTACCTTCCTTTAAGCATTGGGAAGCCTTTCAAACCTTCACAAAACCATTTTCACAACCTTGTTGAGTCACCACTTATTCTATGAGCACCTTCTTGAGAGCATAGTTGTCATTCTTGTGTTTGTTGCAAAACTTGGTTAACTATGTCATGACTTTGATGCTTGTATCTCTGATATCTTTATCTCTAGTATTCATGTGAACTTCAGATGTGCCTTAGCATTTATATTGTTCTCTTCAAACAAACGCAAGCGAGATACCACTCTATCATACCTTATTATGAGCATTGCAATGTTGCTTATGTTTATGTTTCATGCTACTTATTATTATTGAGTTGGTTTCTCTACATAGCTTGCAATGAATATTGAGTAGACTTAGTTGCATACTCCTTATTATAAATTGTCTAACCATCTACTCCTATGCTGAGAATATATACATCTTATGAAGCAAAGTGTTCATGAAAGTTGTTTTATCGGACTCAGTTTTCAACTGCATTGCTTGAGGACAAGCAATAAGCTAAGCTTGGGGGAGTTGATACGTCCAAAATGTATCTACTTTATCAAACACTTTGCTATTGTTTCTTCTCTAAACTTGTGTGATTTGGATACAACTAACATGGACTGACGTTGTTTTTAGCAGAATTACCTTGATGTCTTGTTTTTGTGCAGAAAATGAACTATCGGGAAAAATCCCGAAAAATATGCCAAAAATTATATATCACCAGAAGATCCACGGAGCTAGAAGAACAGACGGAGGGGAGTCCTGGGGGGCCTAGACCCACTCCAGGCGCGGGCCCACCAGACCCCGCACCTGGAGGGGTGCAGCCACCCTAGGCACCCCCTTGGCCTCCCTCTGCGCCTATAAGTTGCCTTTCGACCTAAAAACCGAGGGGGGTTCGATAGTTTTCTAGAAAGAGTTCTGCTCTGCCGCCGCCACTGGAAACCAAGATTCAGATCTAGAAACTCCGTTCTGGCACCCTGCCGGGACGAGGAATTTGGAGAGGATCATCGGCATCGTCATCACCAATGCATCTCCATCAACCACCGGTGTTTCCCTCATCCATGAGTGAGTAATCCCCTGTTGTATGCTTGGGGATGGTAGGGATTGGATGAGTTCTATCATGTAATCGAATAAGATCTGTTAGGGCATAGTGCCTAGTATCTCTTTTAGTGCTATTTGACTTTGTTGCAACTTGTTGTGCTTAATGCTTGTCACTAGGGCCCGAGTGCCATGATCTCAGATCTGAACTTATTATTGGATCATTATGATAGTATTGTTTATGATCCTATCTGCAAGTTGTGTAAACATATCATTGTCCGGATCCAAAGGCCCCAAAGTGACAATAATTGGGACAACCGGAGGGGATGGCTGTGGTGTGAGGATCACATGTGTTCACAGAGTGTTAATGCTTTGCTCCGGTGCTCTACTAAAAGGAGCACCTTAATTGCCAGTAGTTCCCTAGAGGCCCTGCTACCACGGGCTGGCTGGAAAGAAGATGTTGTGCAAGTTCTCATTGAGAGCACATATGACTATATTTGGAGCACATGCCTAGGATTGTTTAGTACTTGGATGCTTGTTATTATTTATCTGCAATGCCCTAGGTCTTGAAGTTACATGTTTAGACTTGTCCATGCAATGCCCGTCCATCCATCCCTATGCCTACCGCACTCAAATCCTACTGTTACCGTTACTATTACTATTGCTCTTGTTCCACTGTTGCTGTTGCTTTGCTGTTGCTACTGATAAACTTCTATGAGGAAGAACTATTTCCAGGTGCAGCTGAACTGACAACTGAGTTGTTAAGGCTTGCAAGTATTCTGTGGCTCCCCTTGTGTCGAATCAATAAATTGGGTAATACTACCCGCGAAGACTATTGCGATCCCCTATACTTGTGGGTCATCACCGGCCACCCTTACCTACCTGTTATGAATCCACCTCCTTCACCTCCATTCAAGAACAACCAAGATGTGTATGTCGAATGGAAAGCCCGAACTATGTGACTCATGGAATCTACTAGGCAAGTTAGTTGGTCGAGGGGGTTTCTAGGCCCCCATGTGGTTGTACGCTCGTCTTGGTTCAAGAGGCAAGAACATCGGGTCCTAAGGGTGGAAAGTATGGGACTGAAAAAACCATAACCCATGTGGCCTCCCATACAAGCCTTAGCATGTTTAGTATTCATCTCTGATCATATCACAACATCCTACCATGCTAGATTCATTCGCATCTCCAGTGCATCATCTACACAATCAACATCAGACCACTAAGTATGGCTAAGCTTGACTAGACTTTGGCACTAGAGAATGCTCCTAAGCCAAACCCTAGTTATGCTAGGAGCATGCATCACATAGGATTACTCTATCTACTGATAAAAGACTGTTGAACCGAATGCATATGACGAGAATGAAATACTTTGTAAATATAGGATTCATATGTATGAGTGGGGCTTTGCTTGCCTTGTTCGTTGTTGGACTGGTACTGCTCTTCGGTGGCGTTGACTTCAGCCTCGGGTTCGGTTCCTATTCGCGGAGAACCAATCACTAGAAAAGGAAAAACAGCATTCAACACATGGCATGTGCAATTCTCATACAATCAGGATGATATGACAAGTTGAATAGTGTTGAAATGAACCATAGAACATGCTTGGTCATTTTAAACAAGGTCCGAGAGGTCCAAACCCTAGAACATGGGAATCCTCGGAAACACCTATGGGGTTCAATTGATTCTTCTAATTAAACTTGTCATTAAAGTTGGTTAACAATGTATGGTTATAGCTTAGTTAGATAGAGCTCATTTTTCTGATCATTTTGGTATATTATTTGTATTTTTCTGATTTAAAATGAATTAGTTATGAATTTCTCCAATTTTAATTCATTTTAAATATTTTTTGGAATATTTAAAATAATTTCCAAGTTGGGCCCACATGTCATGGATTTAACCATTTCAGAAAACATTTACAAAAAATATTAAAACCCTGACAGACAGGGCCCACCTGTCAGCATTTTCTTATTTACAGAAAATAATTACTGAAAACAATAAAAGAAAAAGGAAAAATATATTATGACAGCAACATGACATCATGCTGATGTCATCAATGGTGGAGCTCCAGATCGAGCACAGATCTCTCGATCCCGTGCGCTCCTGGATGTGTGGATGGTGGCGTTGGAAAGCGGGCGTCGAGGGTGACCAGGAAGTGGCGGTGTCGCTAGGAGAAGGTCATCGGAGATGGCGGCGCGACGACAGCAAGCGGCAGCAGCGTCAGGCTCACGCGGGGAGCCCAGCACAGGGGGAGGGAGAGGAAACATAGAGGTTCTTGAGCACTAGCGGCTCACCGTGAGCACGACGGTGGTGTCAGGGAGGAAAGGCGAGAACGGACAGCGACGAATCGACGGCGTGACTGACGATTGCCGACGATGCTTCGAGGTCGATTCCGGTGAGAGGAGGGTGTCCCAGCATGCGTGCTTCGAGGGGAAGGACGAGGGCGGCGAGGCACGTCCAACGGTGGCCTTGGCTTGGCGCGGGGTGGCCGGGGACGGCGGGGAGGAGGAGGATCTGACGAGCTAGGGTTCGGCCATGGCGTTGCAGCGAGAGATGGAGAGGAAGAGGAGAAGTGGGGGACGCTAGGGTTCGTCGGCGATGGCCAGGGGGGTCTTGTAGGCGAGCTGCTTCGAGCGATCCGGCGACGGGGAAGACGACCAGAGAAACGACGAAACGGTACGGGTCGGCTGCGGGCTGCGCTTCGGCCCCGGGTGGGCCTCTACGGGGCTGCTCTGTAGCGCGTGAGCGATGGAGAGAGAGAGGGGGAGATAGGCTGGGCCCAGATAGGGTTAGGAAACTATTTTTTCCTAGAAAATTGTTTTCTTTTTCTATTTTCTAATTTTTCTCTTTTGTATTCGAATTAAAATTTGTTTTGAATATTTTCGAATTACAGGAACTTTTATAAAATATCTGAAAACACTATGGGACCCTTATCACAATTTGGGATCCATTTGTTTTGATAGTTTCCAAAATATTAAAACCATTTGAATGGTTTTGAGAGGGAACAAAATTAGGGTTTTGTTTGTGCTTGTTTGATTAATCCAAAGTGCAAGTATAATGCATGCATGCAATGCTCAAACATGTATTTATTTATATTACACAAAAGAGTGGTATGTTACACTTGGGTACCATGTTTTGGACATTTCATAATGCCACCAAACTTTAATACACATTCTAGGGTCCATTTCAATGGTTTGGAGGTATTCGATGCTCCGAGGCACTTCTTCCTATGAAACCCTGATCAATGGGCCCAAAATATTCTACCCCCTAGATGTTATTATGAAAGGGGTAGCCTGGTGGATTTTTCTATTGGTTTGTTCTTGGTTGGGTTATAGGATAATTGCAAACCATGTTTGGGCACAATTTGTGACAAGATCAAACCCGGTTTAACCAAAACTGGGAGTTCTCGGCCCCTAATAATTAAATTTCCAGAACACCTTCGTTTTTAGGTGACATCGCCTGTCTGCGAAGGGGTCACACTTGGGAACCAGGTTTTGGACATTTCAGCATTCCACCACACTTTTATACACATGCTAGGGTCCATTGCAAGGTTTGGAGTTATTCCGATGCCCCGAAGAGCTTCTTCCTACAAAACCCTTATCCGTGGGCCTGGATCGTCTACCCCCCTAGATGTTCTTATGAAAGGGGTAGCCCGGTGGATTTTACTCTTGGTTTGTGCTTGGTTGGGTCATAGGATAATTCCAAACCGTGTTTGGGAACAAGTTGTGACAAGATCCAACCCAATTTCACCGAAACGGGGAGTTCTCGGCCGATTAAATTCCAGTATCTTTGTTTTTTCGGTGATAGTGCATGCCTACAAAGCGGGTTACACTTGGGTACCATGTTTTCGACATTTCAGCGTTCCACCACACTTTAATACACATGGTAGGGTCCATTTCAAGGGTTTGGAGGTATTCCGATGCTCCGAGGCACTTCTTCCTATGAAACCCTGATCTGTTATGCCATACATCGCAATCCTAGGATTACCATTTTTGCGAGACATAACAGATTTGGATATCACAGTACAACATCCATTACAAACCATACATAAGGTCTTATACAAATAAGGATCTCATGATCCAGTTCTTAATACAACTCAAGTAGCAGAATAACGTAAAGATAACGATAGCGGGGGAGAAGCTCCATCTTCAGGGTCACAGGCAATGCTGATGATGGGAGATGATCCTAGTTGTCATAACCTTCCTGCGGTCCATCATCCTGATACTCCTCTTCATATTCTGGACACGGGAATAGCCAGGGACAAAGCCATGAGTACTCTTTAAGTACTCGCAAACTAATACTAACAAGTGAAGGGTTTTTGAATAGGATATACTCAGCTCTAGGTTTGTTTTGCAAAAAGCCAGATTTACCTCTACTAAGTTCAAAAGCAAAGAAAGCTAGTTGAAAGTTTTATAACACCGACGTGGGAACTTGAATTTCATATCACAACTCTGTTGTGGTCAAGTCAAAGTCATAAACCATTTCATAAGTCATTTTGAAAACATTTGACGATAGAACAATATGGCCACTCCAACTGTCCATAACCGCGGACGTGGCTATTCGAATAGTTTGACACTCTGCAGAGCTTGTACACTTCACCACAGCATTCGATACATCCGCCAGGAACAATCCTGAATTCACCATACTCAGTATGCGGATAATCAATCCTAACCTTTCAATTACACGCCCTAGTATAGGCACCTCTCCTGTGAGTTTGGCCTCCCAACCATGACCAACTGCATGTTGGGTACTACATAGGTGGACAATCTTCACAAGGAAGCCTCAGCTCAGACCTTGGTTGCAAGGGAACCCATACTAAGGTATATAAATTTCCAGTCAAGCCCTACCCAAATTTCGGGTATTGTGGTTATACTGTAAAATTGGAATGGTATCGCATCCAGACAATCATCAGTTTTATAAAGGGCTAAGGCTCATGCCTCAACATTTTCATCATGAAAATCATCTGGTCTTCAAGAACATATGTCAAAATATTTCAGTAGAATGACTCATCATTCTAAGGTTTTCATAACCATTTTCACCAAGTATTCCCATCTAAAGTTGATCAAGTTTTATGCTTAGCACTAGCATATACAAGTGGGGGTAAATACTAATGGTGGGTAATAAACCAGTGGGTATTAACTAAGTTCAATCTCATGCCTTAGGATGACATCAAGATTATCTAACTTAGGCCAAGTTTTATGCTCTTTATGATACCTTCAATTATCTTTCTAGAATCTGCAGGTAACTAAGTAAACTTTTGATAGAAAACTTTTAATAAACAAAATAAAATACTAAGCTTGCAAGTAAAACTAGGATGGTGTGTCAAGGGGGTATAATCACATATGCTTAAGGCATGTAGTTGGCATAGTAACAAGCAAGAAGTAGCTTGCATAAGTAGGGTATCTTGCAAGTGTTAGCTTGCCTTGTGCAGAGCAGTGGTTGAAGTTCTCCTCGGCTACTTCCTCGTAGTATCCTCCTTCCTCCTCGTATCCTTGGTCGGTACTAGCGTCTATAAATAAATACGAGGTACACAATCACCAAAAAATACTTAACTATTGCTAATCATCACACAAAGGTTCACACTAGGTGATCTATCATCATCACTAACATGACAAGATGAAAGCACTTGTCCCATTTATTTTATTTTGAGAAAAGTAATTTCAACTCATTGAAAAACTACTTAAGATTTAATATTCTCCAACACAAACATGGGATCATGTTGACACATGTCATCACCACATATTTCAGTACATGGGAATGTGATTTAAAGTGGTGTCGCAATTTAATAAGGTTTAACCTTTTTTATTTTATTTAATTGAAGTGACTAGAAATCTCTATGTGGCATTCTTTTATTACTTGATCATTATTTCTGTAAGTAAACCTATATATTTTTATATATTCTGCAAGGTATGGTCAAATGTGATTTTTGAGAGTTAGAATCAACTCAAAATATTTTATGGTTGAATTTTGAAAAATGTTTGAATGCAGAAAAGCTTCTGCCTTGTTATTTTTACCATGGGTGATCTACAATTATAAAGGGTTTGAATACAATGGGATTGGATTAAGCATTCCAGTACCTTTCTAACAAAATTGGTTTCATTAATTTTGGTTCAGTGAATCAAGCTGGGTTGATTTTTGAATCTAGGTACAAAACTATGTTTGAAATTGAATGAATAAAACTAAATTTGAATTGTTGGGTCGCGCGGGATGTTTAACTGGGCCGGCCCACTACGCACAGCGCACGCGCGGGCTGGTTAAGTGGCTGTCCCCACGCGTCAGTGAGACAGTGAGGGGCGAAGCGGTACGAGATGATCTAGGCCGCACGATCTACCTCTAATCGAACGACTCTGGTTCATCGTCCAGGTCGGGCAGCGCCGGCGAGACAGAACGCTAGCGCAGAAGGTGGGGCCGTGGGAGGCTCACCGGGGCTCAGGCGATGGGGACGAACGACCAAGTCAACGACTGCGGTTCTCCTGGTACCGGCAGCTTCTCCTGGGGCGGATCCAATCGACGACGCCTCTCCTCCTCTGCACGGCGAACTCCGGTGAAATTCCGGTCACCTGGTGCTCGCCTTTCTCCGGCAGTGAGTGGGTGTGATAAGTGAGAGGTGGGGAGTGAACTGGTGTGAAGAAAACGAGCGCGGGAGGTCTCCTTTTATAGTAGCTGAAGGGGACCAACGGGCGCGGGCTGAGCTCTTCGTGGTCGATGGCACAGAGGGATAATGGCATGGGCGACGGTAGGGGAGGTGATGTGCTCCCTCGCAAAGCTCAACGGCGTGGTGGCGAGGCATGGGACGGTGCTGATCGGTCGAAACGCGTCGATGCTCTGGGCGGGTCTGACAGCAAATTTAATGGCGCACGGGTGCTCCTGGTCGCGCGGCGGCGAACGAGGTTGTCTGGTGGGGTGCTGGAGTGTTGGAGATCACGCACGAAAGCGGCGAGGGCGACGCGTGGTCTATGGGCTCTGGTCGAGTGTGGCGCACTAGCGCGCTCTCGGCTCGCACGAGAGAGACTGGGCGCGTGCTTGGCTGGTGGTCCAGTGGCTGGCTGCGCTCGGGGCTAGGATAGGGAGTGGCGATGGACGGTGTTGCGTGTCCCAGACAAGGTTGGCGGGGCTAGTTCTTCCTCTAGCTCGCTGGCGACATTGGGGTTGGCTAATGGGCTCGGCATGGTCACCATTAATGGATATGCCAAGCTCATAGTGGTGCTAAAGCTTGTTAATTGGGCTAGATCATCTAGTGAGAGTGTAGTGAGAGCTAGAGAGGGAACAAGGTTGGCCAAATTCACTTCTCACTATAGTGTTTGTTGTTTGTTTGTTTGCTGCAAACAAGGTGTTTGATGAAATGGCCGAAGGAGATTCAAATTTTAATTTTGGATTCAAACTTGGTGGGTTTTCTAGGAACATACTAGGGAGTCTCTGGTTAGTTGGATTAGTCAAGGGGCACTGGTTTGGTTGGGTTTTGAAAATGTGTGATCTTCACATATGATAAAGATTCAATTTTTAAATGTGATTTGAATCAGGTTGCCAAATGTTTCTGCAAGTTTGAAAGGTGGGCTTTGATTCATTTTTACTTGCTCTAGCAAGGGGTGAAAAGAATTGGAAAAGTTTTGTTTTGAAATCTTAGAGTAGAAACACTCAAAGTGACCTAGTGAGCAAGATTGGCAAAAATGACCATTTGCCTTAATTGATTTTTTTTTATTTTCTCTTTATTTGTTTTTGCTTGGAAATGTTTTATATGATGTTATTTTCATCTTTAAACCATTTCTTGCTATTTAGGTTAATCACACAATTCATTCATGCATTTATCAAATCATCACATACACACATGCATTCATATGATTTTAATTACTCAAAGTTTTTATTAACCCTAATTTTAGTGATTAGAGTTTGATGATCATTGTTTTATTTTTTCGGGATGTTACAAACCTTCCCTCCTTAAACAAAATCCCGTCCCAAGATTTGAAAAAGAAGAAAAAAGATTACCTAGGATTTAAAGAGATCGGGAAACTACGTCCTTATGTGATCTTCTCGCTCCCATGTAGCTTCTTCCTCAGTGTGGTTGCTCCACTAAATCTTGAGAAATTTGATGCTTCATGTTCTGGTGGTTCTAAAAGCTTCCTCCAAAATACGAATGGGTACTTCAGGATACGTTAGTTCATCGTTGATCTCTAGGGTCCGGTGATCAATGTTCTTGAAAACTTTCGTCTTCTCTGGAACTTCAAGACATTTGCGAAGTAACAATATATGGAACACATTCTGCATTGCTGACATTTCCTCTGGCGGTTCCAATTGATATGATACTTCTCCTCGACGATTCAGAATCTTGAAAGGTCCGATATGTCTGGGGGCTAACTTTCCTTTGAGCTGGAAACGCTGCATTCCCTTCAAAGGCGACACTTTGAGATACACAAAATCTCCGATATTGAAAGTGAGGTCTCGACGTCTCTTGTCGGTGTAACTCTTCTGCCTTGACTGGGCAGTCTTGAGGTGCTCACGAATCTTGTGAACTTTCTCTTCTGCTTCTCGTAAGATGTCGGGTCTGAAAATCTGACTCTCTCTTACTTCCGACCAATTCAAAGGGGTGCGACATTTCCTTCCATACATGAACTCAAATGGGGCCATTTGCAGACTAGCTTGATAACTGTTGGTGTATGAAAATTCTGCGAAAGGCAAACAGTCTTCCCTTTTAGATCCATACTCTAGCACACATGATCTCAACATATCTTAGAGTATTTGATTTACTCTCTCCGTTTGTCCATAGGTCTGAGGGTGATATGCTGCGATAAAATCCAGTCGGGTTCCTAAACCTTCTTGGACTTTCTTGCAGAATCTCGAGGTAAACTGGGTTCCTCGATCCGATACGATGTTCTTGGGGACTCCATGCAAACTGACGATTCTAGCGATATATAACTCTGCTAGCTTAAAACTCTGGTATGTGCTCTTGACTGGTAAGAAATGGGCAACTTTGGACAATCTGTCAACTATGACCCAGATAGAGTCATTTCCCCTACTATAAGTAGGCAATATGGTGATAAAGTCCATTCTGACGGAATCCCATTTCCATTCCGGAATCTGTAATGGTTGCATCAGTCTTGTGGGTCTATGATGTCCCGCCTTGACTCTATGGAAAATATCACACTTGGTGATATAGCTTCTGATTTCTATCTTCATCTTATGCCACCAAAATAGTTCCTTCAAATCCTGATACATCTTTGTTCCTCGGGGTGGATAGAATAAAGAGTATCATGGGCCTCTTTCAAAATAATTTCTTTCAACTCCGAATCTGCGGCTACACAGAGACGTCCTTTGTACCATAGAACTCCTTCTTCGTCTGCGGTTGGGTTATAGGATAATTCCAAACCATGTTCGGGCACAAGTTGTGACATGATCCAACCCGGTTTCACCAAAACGGGGAGTTCTTGGCCCCCTAACAATTAAGTTTCAGGATCTTTGTTTTTAGGTAATCGTGCATGTCTATGGAGGGGATGACACTTGGGTACTAGGTTTTGGACATTTTAGCATTCCACCATACTTTAATACACATGCTAGGTCCATTTAAAGGGTTTGGAGGTCTTCCGATGCTCCGAGGCGCTTATTCCTATGAAACCCTGATCTGTGGGTCCTAGATCATCTACCCCTAGATGTTCTTATGAAAGGGGTAGCCAGGTGGATTTTTATCTTGGTTTGTGCTTGGTTGGATTATAGGATAATTCCAAACCATGTTTGAGCATAAGTTGTGATAAGAAACAACCTAGTTTCACCCAAATGGGGAGTTCCTGCCACCTAACAATTAAATTCCAAAACACCTTCGTTTTTAGGTGACATCGCATGTTTGAGAAGGGGTCACACTTGGGAACCAGGTTTTGGACATTTCAACAATCCACCAAACTTTAATACACATTCTAGGGTCCATTGCAAATTTTGGAGGTATTCCGATGTCCCGAAGAGCTTCTTCCTACAAAACCCTGATCCGTGGGCCTAGATCGTCTACCCTCCTAGATGTTCTTATGAAAGGGGTAGCCCGGTGGATATTTCTCTTGGTTTGTTCTTGGTTGTGTTATATGATAATTCCAAACCATGTTTGGCACAAGTTGTGACAAGATACAACCCGGTTTCACCGAAACAGGGAGTTCTCAGCCCCCTAATTAACAATTAAGTTTCAGGATCTTCGTTTTTTAGGTGATAGCGCATGTCTACGAAGGGGGTGACACTTGGGTACCAGGTTTTGGACATTTCATCATTCCACCACCACACTTTAATACACATTCTAGGGTCCATTGCAAAGGTTTGTAGGTATTCCGATGCTCCGAAGAGCTTCTTCTAACGAAACCCTGATTTGTGGGCCCCGGATCGTCTACACCCTAGATGTTGTTCTGAAAGGGGTAGCCCGGTGGATTTTTCCTCTTGGTTTGTGCTTGGTTGGGTCATAGGATAATTCGAAACCATGATTGGGCACAAGTTGTGATAAGATCCAACCCGGTTTCACCAAAACACGGAGTTCCCGACCCATTAAATTCCAGGATCTTTGTTTTTTCGGTGATAGTGCATGCCTACAAAGCGGGTTAAACTTGGGTACCATGTTTTGGACATTTAAATATTCCACCACACTTCAATACGCATTCTAGGGTCGATTTCAAGGGTTTGGGGGTATTCCGATGCTCTGAGGCGCTTCTTTCTATAAAACCCTGATTTGTGGGCCCAAATCGTCTATCCCCTAGATGTTCTTATGAAAGGGGTAGCCCGGTGGATTTTGTCTTGTTTTGTGATTGGTTGGGTTATAGGATAATCGCAAACCATGTTTGGGCACAATTTGTTACAAGATGCAACCCGGTTTCACCGAAACTAGGAGTTCTCGGCCCCCTAATAATTAAATTTCCAGAACACCTTCGTTTTTAGGTGACATCGCATGTCTGCGAAGGGTTCACACTTGGGAACCAGGTTTTGGACATTTCAGCATTCCACCGCACTTTAATACACATGCTAGGGTCCATTGCAAAGTTTGGAGGTATTCTGATGCCCTGAAGAGCTTCTTCCTACAAAACCCTGATATGTGGGCCTGGATCGCCTAACCCCTAGATGTTCCTATGAAAGGGTTAGCCCGGTGGATTTTCCTCTTATTTTGTGCTTGGTTGGGTCATAGGATAATTCCAAACAATGTTTGGGCACAAGTTGTGACAGGATCCAACCAGGTTTCACAGAAACGGGGAGTTCCCGGCCAATTAAATTCCTAGATCTTCGTTTTTTCGGTGATAGTGCATGCCTACGAAGCGGGTTACACTTCGGTACCATGTTTTGGACATTTCAGCATTCCACCACACTTTAATACTCATGGTAGGGTCCATTTCAAGGGTTTGGAGGTATTCCGATGCTCCGAGGTGCTTCTTCCTATGAAACCCTAATCTATGGGCCCAAAATCATCGACCCCTCGATGTTCTTATGAAAGGGATATCCTCATGGATTTTTCACTTGGTTTGTGCTTGGTTCGGTTATAGGATAATTGCAAACCATGTTTGGGCACAATTTGTGACAAGATCCAACCCGGTTTCACCGAAATGGGGAATTCCCAGCCCCTAATAATTAAATTCCAAAAAACCTTCGTTTTGAGGTGACATCGCATGTCGGCGAAGGGGTCACACTTGGGAACCAGGTTTTGGACATTTCAGCATTCCACCACACTTTAATACACATGCTAGGTTCCATTGCAAGGTTTGGAGGTATTTTGATGCCCCAAAGAGTTTCTTCCTACAAAACCCTGATTCGTGGGCCTGCATCGTCCACCCCCCTAGATGTTCTTATGAAAGGGGTAGCACGGTGGATTTTCCTCTTGGTTTGGGCTCGATTGGTCATAGGATAATTCCAAACCATGTTTGGGCACAATTTGTGACATGTTCCAACCCGGTTTCACCGAAACGGGGAGTTCCCGGCCAATTAAATTCCAGGATCTTCGTTTTTAGGTTATAGTGCATGCCTACCCCTTGCAATGGAACCCTAAACCATAAACCCACTTCAATACACATTCTAAGGTCCATTGCAAGGGTTTGGAGGTATTCCGATGCTTCGAGGCGCTTCTTCCTATGAAACCCTGATTTGTGGGCCCAGAATCCTCTACCCCCTAGATGTTCTTATGAAAGGGATAGCCCGGTGGATTTTTCACTTAGTTTGTGTTTGGTTGGGTTATAGGATAATTTCAAACCATGTTTGGGCACAATTTGTGACAATATCCAACCCGGTTTCACTGAAATGGGGAGTTCCCGACCCCTAACAATTAAATTCCAGAACACCTTCGTTTTTAGGTGACATCGCATGTCTGAGAAGGGGTCGCATTTGGGAACTAGGTTTTGGACATTTCAACATTCCACCACACTTTAATACACATGCTAGGGTCCATTGCAAGGTTTGGAGGTATTCTGATATCCCGAAGAGCTTCATCCTAGAAAACCCTGATCCGTGGGCCTGGATCGTCTACCCTCCTAGATGTTCTTATCAAAGGGGTAGCCCGGTGGACCTTCTCTTGGTTTGTGCTTGGTTGCGTTATAGGATAATTCCAAACCATGTTTGGGCACAACTTGTGACAAGATACAACCCGGTTTCACCAAAACAAGGAGTTCTCAGCCCCAATTAAGTTTCAGGATCTTCGTTTTTTAGGTGATAACGCACATCTACGAAGTGGTGACACTGGGGAACCAGGTTTTGTACATTTCAGCATTCCACCACCGCACGTTAATACACATGCTAGGGTCCATTTCAAAGGTTTGTAGGTATTCCGATGCTCCGAAGAGCTTCTTCTAACGAAACCCTGATTTGTTGGCCCCGGATCATCTACCCCCTAGATGTTCTTCTGACAGGGGTAGCCCGGTGGATTTTCCTCTTGGTTTTTCTTGGTTGGGTCATAGGATAATTCGAAACCATGTTTGGGCACCAGTTGTGACAAGATCCAAACCGGTTTCACCGAAACAGGGAGTTCCCGGCCAATTAAATTCCAGGATCTTCATTTTTTCGGTGATAGTGCATGCCTACAAAGCGGGTTACACTTGGGTACCATGTTTTGGACATTTCAGCATTCCACCACACTTTCATACACATGATAGGGTCCATTTCAAGGGTTTGGAGGTATTCCGATGCTCTGAGGCGCTTCTTTCTATGAAACCCTGATTTGTGGGCCCAAATCGTCTACCCCCTAGATGTTCTTATGAAAGGGTAGCCCGGTGGATTTTTGTCTTGTTTTGTGCTTGGTTGGGTTATAGTATAACTGCAAACCATGTTTGGGCACAATTTGTGACAAGATCCAACCCAGTTTCATCGAAACTTGGAGTTCTCGGCCCCTAATAATAAAATATCCAGAACATCTTTGTTTTTAGATGACATCGCATGTCTGCGAAGGGGTCACTCTTGGGAACCAGGTTTTGGACAGTTTCGCATTCCACCGCACTTTAATAGACATGCTAGGGTCCATTGCTTGGTTTGGAGGTATTCTGATGCCTCGAAGAGCTTCTTCCTACAAAACCCTAATCTGTGGGCCTGGATTATCTATCCTCCTAGATGTTCTTATGAAAGGGGTAGCCCGGTGGATTTTCCTCTTGGTTTGTGCTTGGTTGGGTCATAGGATAATTCCAAACCATGTTTGGGCACAAGTTGTGACAAGATCTAACCCGGTTTCACCAAAACGGGGAGTTATCGGCCCCCTAATTAATAATTCTGTTTCAGGATCTTAGTTTTTTAGGTGATAGCGCATGTCTACGAAGGGAGTGAAACTTGGGTACCAGGTTTTCGACATTTCACCATTCCACCACCGCACTTTAATACACCTGCTAGTGTCCATTGCAAAGTTTTGTAGGTATTCCGATGCTCCAAAGAGCTTCTTCTAACGAACCCCTGATTTGTGGGCCCCAGATCATCTACCACCTAGATGTTCTTCTGATAGGGGTAGCCCGGTGGATTTTCCTCTTGTTTTGTGATTGGTTGGGTCATAGGATAATTCCAAACCACGTTTGGGCACAAGTTGTGATAAGTTCCAACCCGGTTTCTCCAAAACGGGGAATTCTCGGCCCCCTAATAATTAAATTCCAGAACAACTTCGTTTTTAGGTGACATCGCATGTCTGCGAAGGGGTCACACTTGGGAACCAGGTTTTGGACATTTTAGCATTCCACCACACTTTAATACACATGCTAGGGTCCATTGCAAGGTTTGGAGGTATTCCGATGCCCCGAAGAGTTTCTTCCTATAAAACCCTGATCCATGGGCTTAGATCGTCTACCCCCTCGATGTTCTTATGAAAGTTTAGCCCGGTGGATATTCCTCTTGGTTTGTGCTTGGTTGGGTCATAGGATAATTCCTATGAAGCGGTGATAGTGCATGCCTACGAAGCGGGTTACACTTGGTTACCATGTTTTGGACATTTCAGAGTTACACCACACTTTAATACCCATTCAAGGGTCCATTGCAGGGGTTTGGAGGTATTCCGATGCTCCGAGGTGCTTCTTCCTATGAAACCCTGATATACGGGCCCCGAATCTTCTACCCCCTAGATGTTATTATGAAAGAGGTAGCCTGGTGGATTTTTCTATTGGTTTGTGCTTGTCTGGGTTATAGGATAATTGCAAACCATGTTTGGGCACAATTTGTGACAAGAATCAACCCGGTTTCACCAAAACTGGGAGTTCTCGGCCCCCTAATAATTAAATTTCTAGAACATCTTCGTTTTTAGGTGACATCGCATGTTTGCGAAGGGGTCACACTTGGGAACCAGGTTTTGGACATTTCAGCATTCCACCACACTTGAATACACATGCTAGGGTCCATTGCAAGGTTCGGAGTTATTTCGATGCCCCGAAGAGCTTCTCACTGCAAAACCCTGATCCGTGGGCCTGGATCGTCTACCCCCTAGATGTTCTTATGAAAGGGGTTGCCCGGTGGATTTTCCTCTTGGTTTGTGCTTGGTTGGGTCATAGGATAATTCCAAACCATGTTTGGGCACAAGTTGTCACAAGATCCAACCCGGTTTCACCAAAATAGGGAGTTCCCGACCAATTAAATTCCAGGATCTTTGTTTTTTCGGTGATAGTGCATGCCTACGAAGCGGGTTATACTTGGGTACCATGTTTTGGACATTTAAGCATTCCACCACACTTTAATACACATGCTAGGGACCATTTTAAAAGTTTGGAGGTATTCGGAGGGCTGCGAGGAGCTTCTTTCTATGAAACCATGATCTGTTGGCCCAGAATCGTCTACCCCTAGATGTTCTTATGAAAGGGATAGCCTGGTGGATTCTTCACTTGGTTTGTGCTTGGTTGGGTTAAAGTAAAATTTCAAACCAAGTTTGGGCACAATTTGTGACAAGATCCAACCCGGTTTCACCGAAACGGGGAATTCCCGGCCCCTAATAATTAAGTACCAAAACACCTTCGTTTTTAGGTGACATCGCATGTCTGAGAAGGGCTCACACTTGGGAAATAGACTTTGGACATTTCAACATTCCACCACACTTTAATACACATGCTAGGGTCCATTGCAAGGTTTGGAGGTATTCTGATGCCCCGAAGAGCTTCTTCCTACAAAACCATGATCCATGGGCCTAGATCGTCTACCCCCCTAGATGTTCTTATGAAAGGGGTAGCCTGGTGGATTTTTCTCATGTTTTGTGCTTGGTTGGGTTATAGGATAATTCCAAACCATGTCTGGGCACAAGTTGTGACATGATCCAACCCGGTTTCACCGAAACGGAGAGTTCTTGGCCCCCTAAAAATTAAATTTCAGGATCTTTGTTTTTAGGTAATCGCGCATGTCTATGAAGGGGGTGACACTTGGGTACTAGGTTTTGGACATTTCAGCATTCCACCATACATTAATACACATGCTAGGTCCATTGCAACATTTTGGAGGTATTCCGATGCTCCGAGGCGCTTCTTCCTATGAAACCCTAATCTGTGGGCCCAGAATCGTCTACCCCTCGATGTTCTTATGAAAGGGATAGCCCGGTGGATTTTTCAGTTGGTTTGTGCTTGGTTGGGTTATAGGATAATTGCAACCCATGTTTGGGCACAATTTGTGACAAGATCCAACCCGGTTTCACCAAAACGGGGAATTCCCGGCCTCCTAATAATTAAATTCCAGAACAACTTCGTTTTTAGGTGACATCGCATGTCGGCGAAGGGGTCACACTTGGGAACCAGGTTTTGGACATTTCATCATTCCACCACACTTTAATACACATGCTAGAGTCCATTGCAAGGTTTGGAGGTATTCCGATGCCCCGAAGAGTTTCTTCCTATAAAACCCTGATCCGTGGGCCTATATCGTATACCCCCTCGATGTTCTTATGAAAGGGTAGCCCGGTGGATTTTCCTCTTGGTTTGTGCTTGGTTGGGTCATAGTATAATTCCAGACCATGTTTGGGCACAAGGTGTGATAGGATCCAAGCCGGTTTCATCGAAACGGGGAGTTCCCGGCCAATTAAATTCCAGGATCTTCGTTTTTCGGTGATAGTGCATGCCTATGAAGCGGGTTACACTTGGGTACCATGTTATGTACATTTCAGCATTCCACCACACTTTAATACACATGCTAGGGTCCATTGCAAGGGTTGGAGGTATTCCGATGATCCGAGGCGCTTCTTCCTATGAAACCATGATCTGTGGGCCCAGAATCGTCTACCCTTCGATATTCTTATGAAAGGGATAGCCTGGTGAATTTTTCAGTTGGTTTGTGCTTTGTTGGGTTATAGGATAGTTGCAAACCATGTTTGGGCACAATTTGTGACAAGATCCAACCCGGTTTCACCGAAACGGGGAATTCCCGGCCCCCTAATAATTAAATTCCAGAACAGCTTCGTTTTTAGGTGACATCGCATGTCTGTGAATGGGTCACACTTGGGAACCAGGTTTTGGACATTTAAGCATTCCACCACACTTTAATACACATGCTAGGTTCCATTTCATGGTTTGGAGGTATTCCGATGCCCCGAAGAGTTTCTTCCTACAAAATCCTGATCCGTGGGCCTGGATCGTCTACCCCCTAGATGTTCTTATGAAAGGGGTAGCCCGGTGGATTTTCCTCTTGGTTTGTGCTTGGTCGGGTCATAGGATAATTCCAAACCATGTTTCGGCACAAGTTGTGACAAGATCCAACCCAGTTTCACCGAAACGGGAGTTCCCGGCCAATTAAATTCTAGGATCTTTGTTTTTTCCTTGATAGTGCATGCCTACGAAGCGGGTTACACTTGGTTACCATGTTTTGGACATTTCAGAATTCCACCACACTTTAATACACATTCTAGGGTCCATTACAGGGGTTTTGAGGTATTCCGATGCTCCGAGGGGCTTCTACCCCCTATATGTTATTATGAAAGGGGTAGCCCGGTGGATTTTTCTATTGGTTTGTGCTTCGCTGGGTTATAGGATAATTGCAAACCATGTTTGGGCACAATTTGTTACAAGATTCAACCCGGTTTCACCAAAAGTGGGAGTTCTCGGCCCCTAATAATTAAATTTCTAGAACACATTCGTTTTTAGGTGACATCGCATGTCTGCCAAGGGGTCACACTTGGGAACCAGGTTTTGGACATTTAAGCATTCCACCACACTTTAATACACATTCTAGGGTCCATTACAAGGTTTGGAGTTATTCCGATGCCCCGAAGAGCTTCTCCCTACAAAACCCTGATTCGTGGGCCTGGATCGTCTACCCCCTAGATGTTCTTATGAAAGGGGTTGCCCGGTGGATTTTCCTCTTGGTTTGTGCTTGGTTGGGTCATAGGATAATTCCAAACCATGTTTGGGCACAAGTTTTGACAAGATCCAACCCGGTTTCACCGAAACGGGCAGTTCCCAACCAATTAAATTCCAGGATCTTTGTTTTTTCGGTGATAGTGCATGCCTACGAAGCGGGTTACACTTGGGTACCATGTTTTGGACATTTAAGCATTCCACCACACTTTAATACACATGCTAGGGACAATTTCAAAGGTTTGGCGGTATTCCGATGCTGCGAGGAGCTTCTTTCTATGAAACCATGAGCTATGGGCCCAAAATCGTCTAGCCCCTAGATGTTCTTATGAAAGGGATAGCCTGGTGGATTTTTCACTTGGTTTGTGCTTGGTTGGGTTATAGGATAATTGCAAACCATGTTTGGGTACAATTTGTGACACGATCCAACCTGGTTTCACCGAAACAGGGAGTTCCCGGCCCCCTAATAATTAAATACCAAAACACCTTCGTTTTTAGGTGACATCGCATGTCTGAGAAGGGGTCACAATTGGGAAACAGATTTTGGACATTTCAACATTCCACCACACTTTAAAACACATTCTAGTGTCCATTGCAAGGTTTGGAGGTATTCTGATGTCCCGAAGAGCTTCTTCCTACAAAACCGATCCGTGGGCCTGGATCGTCTACCCCCTAGATGTTCTTATGAAAGGGGTAGCCCGGTGGATTTTCCTCTTCGTTTGATCTTGGTTGGGTAATAGGATAATTCTAAACCATGTTTGGTCACAAGTTGAGATAAGATCCAACCCGGTTTCACCAAAACGGGAGTTTCCAGCCCCCTAACAATTAAGTTTCAGGATCTTCGATTTTCGGTGATAGTGCATGCCTACGAAGCGGGTTACACTTGGTTACCATGTTTTGGACATTTCATAGTTACACCACACTTTAATACACATTCTAGTGTCCATGGCAATGGTTCGGAGGTATTCCGATGCTCCGAGGCGCCCTATGAAACCCTGATCTATGGGCCCCGAATCTTCTACCCCCTCGTTGTTATTATGAAAGGGGTAGCCAGGTGGATTTTTCTATTGGTTTGTGCTTGGATGGGTTATAGGATAATTGCAAACCATGTTTGGGCACAATTTGTGACAAGATTCAACCCGGTTTCACCAAAACTAGGAGTTCTCGACCCCCTAATAATTAAATTTCTAGAACACCTTCGTTTTTAGGTGACATCGCATGTCTGCGAAGGGGTCACACTTGGGAACCAGGTTTTGGACATTTCAGCATTCCCCCACACTTTAATACACATGCTAGGGTCCATTGCAAGGTTTGGAGTTATTTTGATGCCCCGAAGAGCTTCTCCCTACAAAACCCTGATCCGTGGGCCTGGATCGTCTACCCCCTAGATGTTCTTATGAAAGGGGTTGCCCGGTGGATTTTACTCTTGGTTTGTGCTTGGTTGGGTCATAGGATAATTCCAAACCATGTTTGGGCACAAGTTGTCACAAGATCCAACCCGGTTTCCCCGAAACGGGGAGTTCCCGACCAATTAAATTCCAGGATCTTTGTTTTTCGGTGATAGTGCATGCCTACGAAGTGGATTACACTTGGGTACCATGTTTTGGACATTTCAGCATTCCACCACACTTTATTACACATGCTAGGGACCATTTCAAAAGTTTGGAGGTATTCGAATGCGGTGAGGAGCTTCTTTCTATGAAACCATGATATGTGGGCCTAGAATCGTCTACCCCCTAGATGTTCTTATGAAAGGGATAGCCGGGTGGATTCTTCACTTGGTTTGTGCTTGGTTGGGTTAAATTATAATTGCAAACCATGTTTGGGCACAATTTGTGACAAGATCTAACCCGGTTTCACCGAAACGGGGAATTCCCGGCCCCTAATAATTAAATACCAAAACACCTTCGTTTTTAGGTGACATCGCATGTCTGAGAAGGGGTCACACTTGGGAAACAGATTTTGGACATTTCAACATTCCACCACACTTTAATACACATTCTAGTGTCCATTGCAAGGTTTGGAGGTATTCTGATGGCCCGAAGAGCTTCTTCCTACAAAACCTTGATCCATGGGCCTGGATCGTCTACCCCCCTAGATGTTCTTATGAAAGGGGTAGCCCGGTGGATTTTTCTCATGGTTTGTGCTAGGTTTGTTTATAGGATAATTCCAAACCATGTTTGGGCACAATTTGTGACATGATCCAACCGGGTTTCACCGAAACGGGGAGTTCTTGGCCCCCTAAAAATTAATTTCCAGGATCTTTGTTTTTAGGTAATCGCGCATGTCTATGAAGGGGGTGACACTTGGGTACTAGGTTTTAGATATTTCAGCATTCCACCATACTTTAATACACATGCTAGGTCCATTGCAACAGTTTGGAGGTACTCCGATGCTCCGAGGTGCTTCTTCCTATGAAACCCTAATTTGTGGGCCCAGAATCGTCTACCCCTCGATGTTCTTATGAAAGGGATAGCCCGGTGGATTTTTCAGTTGGTTTGTGCTTGGTTGGGTTATAGGATAATTTCAAACCATGTTTGGGCACAATTTGTGACAAGATCCAATCCGGTTTCACCAAAACGGGGAATTCCTAGCCCCCTAATAATTAAATTCTAGAACAACTTCGTTTTTAGGTGACATCACATGTCCCAGAAGGGGTCACACTTGGGAACTAGGTTTTGGACATTTCAACATTCCACCACACTTTAATACACATGCTAGGGTCCATTGCAAGGTTTGGAGGTATTCTGATATCCCGAAGAGCTTCTTCCTAGAAAACCCTGATCCGTGGGCCTAGCTCATCTACCCTCCTAGATGTTCTTATCAAAGGGGTAGCCCGGTGGACCTTCTCTTGGTTTTTGCTTGGTTGCGTTATATGATAATTCCAAACCATGTTTGGGCACAAGTTGTGATAAGATACAACCCGGTTTAACTGAAAGAGGGAGTTCTCAGCCCCAATTAAGTTTCAGGATCTTCGTTTTTTAGGTGACCGGCCACCATACTTTAATACACATGCTAGGTGACCGGCCAACATACTTTAATACACATGCTAGGTCCATTGCAAGGGTTTGGAGGTAATCCGATGCTCCGAGGCGCTTCTTCCTATGAAACCCTGATCTGTGAGCTCAGAATCTTCTACCCCTCGATGTTCTTATGAAAGGGATAGCCCAGTGGATTTTTCAGTTGGTTTGTTCTTGGTTGGGTTATAGGATAATTGCAAACAATGTTTGGGCACAATTTGTGACAAGATCGAACCCGGTTTCACCAAAACGGGGAATTCCTGGCCCCCTAATAATTAAAAGCTAGAACAACTTCGTTATTAGGTGACATCACATGTCTGCGAAGGGGTCACACTTGGGAACCAGGTTTTGGACATTTCAGCATTCCACCACACTTTAATACACATGCTAGGGTCCATTGCAAGGTTTCAAGGTATTCTGATGCCCCGAAGAGTTTCTTCCTATAAAACCCTGATCCGTGGGCCTAGATCGTCTACCCCCTCAATGTTCTTATGAAAGGGTAGCCCGGTAGATTTTCCTCTTGGTTTTTGCTTGGTTGGGTCATAGGATAATTCCAGACCATGTTTGGGCACAAGTTGTGGCAGGATCCAACCCGGTTTCACCGAAACGGAGAGTTCCCGGCCAATTAAATTCCAGGATCTTCGTTTTTCGGTGATATTGCATGCCTACGAAGTGGGTTACACTTGGGTACCATGTTATGTACATTTAAGCATTCCACTACACTTTAATACACATTCTAGGGTCCATTGCAAGGGTTTGGAGGTATTCCGATACTCCGAGGCGCTTCTTCCTATGAAACCCTGATCTATGGGCTCAGAATCGTCTACCCCTCGATGTTCTTATCAAAGGGATAGCCTGGTGGATTTTTCAGTTCGTTTGTGATTGTTTGGGTTATAGGATAGTTACAAACCATGTTTGGGCACAATTTGTGACAAGATCCAACCCGGTTTCACCGAAACAGGGAATTCTCGGCCCCCTAATAATTAAATTCCAAAACAACTTCGTTTTAGGTGACATCGCATGTCTGCGAAGGGGTCACACTTGGGAACCAGGTTTTGGACATTTAAGCATTCCACCACACTTTAATACACATGTTAGGGTCAACTGCAAGGTTTGGAGGTATTCCGATGCCCCGAAGAGCTTCTTCCTACAAAACCCTGATCCATGGGCCTGGATCGTCTACCCCCTACATGTTCTTATGAAAGGGGTATACCGTTGGATTTTCCTCTTGGTTTGTTCTTGGTTTGGTCATATGATAATTCCAAACCATGTTTGGGCACAATTTGTGACAAGATGCAACCCGGTTTCACCGAAACGGGAGTTCCCAGCCAATTAAATTCCAGGATCTTCCTTTTTTCGGTGATAGTGCATGCCTACTAACCGGGTTACACTTGGGTGCCATGTTATGGATATTTCATCATTCCACCATACTTTAATACACATGCTAGGGTCCATTGCAAGGGTTTGGAGGTATTCCGATGCTCCGAGGCGCTTCTTCCTATGAAACCCTGATCTGTAGGCCCAGAATCGTCTACCCCCTAGATCTTCTTATGAAAGGGATAGCCCGGTGGATTTTTCACTTGGTTTGTGTTTGGTTGGGTTATAGGATAATTGAAAACCATGTTTGGGCACAATTTGTGACAAGATCCAACCTGGTTTCACCGAAACAAGGAGTTCCCAGCCCCCTAATAATTAAATACCAAACACTTTCGTTTTTACGTGACATCGCATGTCTGAGAAGGGGTCACACTTGGGAAACAGATTTTGGACATTTCAACATTCCACCACACTTTAATACACATTCTAGTGTCCATTGCAAGGTTTGGAGGTATTCCGATCCCGAAGAGCTTCTTCGTACAAAACCGATCCTTGGGCCTGGAGCGTCTACCCCCCTAGATGTTCTTATGAAAGGGGTAGCCCGGTGGATTTTCCTCTTCGTTTGATCTTGTTTGGGTCATAGGATAATTCCAAACCATGTTTGGTCACAAGTTGATACAATATCCAACTCGGTTTCACCAAAACAGGAGTTCCCAGCCCCCTAATAATTAAGTTTCAGGATCTTTGGTTTTAGGTGACATCGCATATCTGCGAAGGGGTCACACTTGGGAACTAGGTTTTGGACATTTCAAAATTCCACCACACTTTAATACACATGCTAGGGTCCATTGCAAGGTTTGGAGGTATTCTAATGCCCCGAAGAGCTTCTTCCTACAAAACCCTGATCCATCGGCCTGGATCGTCTACCCCCTAGATGCTCTTATGAAAGGGGTAGCCCGGTGGATTTTTCTCATGGTTTGTTCTTGGTTAGGTTATAGGATAATTCCAAACCATGTTTCACCGAAACGGGGAGTTCTTGGCCCCCTAAAAATTAAATTTCAGGATCTTTGTTTTTAGGTAATCGCACATGTCTATGAAGGGGGTGACACTTGGGTACTAGGTTCTGGACATTTCAGCATTCCACCATAATATAATACACATGCTAGGTCCATTGCAACGGTTTGGAGGTATTCCGATGCTCCGAGGCGCTTCTTCCTATGAAACCCTAATCTGTGGGCCCAGAATCGTCTACCCCTCGATGTTCTTATGAAAGGGATAGCCCGGTGGATTTTTAGTTGGTTTGTGCTGGGTTGGGTTATAGGATAATTTTAAACCATGTTTGGGCACTATTTGTGACAATATCCAACATGGTTTCACCAAAACAGGGAATTCCCGGCCCCCTAATAATTAAATTCCAAAACAACTTCGTTTTTAGGTGACATCGCATGTCTGCGAAGGGGTCACACTTGGGAACTAGGTTTTGGACATTTCAGCATTCCACCAAACTTTAATAGACATGCTAGGGTCCATTGCAAGGTTTGGAGGTATTCCGATGCCCCGGAGAGTTTCTTCCTATAAAACCCTGATCCGTCGGCCTAGATCGTCTACCCCCTCGATGTTCTTATGAAAGGGTAGCCCGGTGGATTTTCCTCTTGGTTTGTGCTTGGTTGGGTCATAGGATAATTCCAGACCATGTTTGGGCACAAGTTGTGGCAGGATCCAACCCGGTTTCACCGAAACGCGTTCCCGGCCGATTAAACTCCAGGATCTTCGTTTTTCGGTGATAGTGCATGCCTACGAAGTGGGTTACACTTGGGTACCATGTTATGTACATTTCAGCATTCCACCACACTTTAATACACATTCTAGGGTCCATTGCAAGGGTTTGGAGGTATTCGGATGCTCCGAGGCGCTTCTTCCTATGAAACCCTGATCTGTGGGTCCAGAATCGTCTACCCCTCGATGTTCTTATGAAAGGGATAGCCTGGTGGATTTTTCAGTTGGTTTGTGGTTGGTTGGGTTATAGGATAGTTGCAAACCATGTTTGGCACAATTTGTGACAAGATCCAACCCGGTTTCACCGAAACGGGGAATTCCCGCCCCCTAATAATTAAATTCCTGAACAGCTTCGTTTTTAGGTGACATCGCATGTCTGCGAAGGGGTCACACTTGGGAACCAGGTTTTGGACATTTAAGCATTCCACCACACTTTAATACACATTCTAGGGTCCATTGCAAGGTTTGGAGGTATTCCGATGCCCCGAAGAGTTTCTTCCTACAAAACCATGATCCGTGGGCCTGGATCGTCTACCCCCTAGATGTTCTTATGAAATGGGTAGCCCGGTGGATTTTCATCTTGGTTTGTGCTTGGTTTGGTCATAGGATAATTCCAAACCATGTCTGGGCACAAGTTGTGACAAGATCCAACCCGGTTTCACCGAAACAGGAGTTCCTGGCCAATTAAATTCCAGGATCTTCGTTTTTCGGTGTTAGTGCATGCCTACAAACCGGGTTACACTTGGGTACCATGTTATGGATATTTCAGAATTCCACCACACTTTAATACACAAGGTAGGGTCCATTTCAATGGTTTGGAGGTATTCCGATGCTCCGAGGCGCTTCTTCCTATGAAACCCTGATCTATAGGCCCAGAATCGTCTACCCCCTAGATGTTCTTATGAAAGGGATAGCCCGGTGGATTTTTCACTTCGTTTGTGTTTGGTTGGGTTATAGGATAATTGCAAACCATGTTTGGGCACAATTTGTGACAAGATCCAACCCGATTTCACTAAAACATGGAGTTCCTGGCCCCCTAATAATTAAATTCCAGAACACCTTCGTTTTTAGGTTACATCGCATGTCTGAGAAGGGGTCACACTTGGGAAACATATTTTGGACATTTCAACATTCCACCACAATTTAATACACATGCTAGGGTCCATTCCAAGGTTTGGAGGTATTCCGATGTCCCGAAGAGCTTCTTCCTACAAAACCCTAATCCGTGGGCCTGGATCGTCTACCCCCTCGATTTTCTTATGAAAGGGGTAGCCCGGTGGATTTTTCTCTTGGTTTGTGCTTGGTTGCATTATAGGATAATTCCAAACCATATTTGGGAACAAGTTGTGACAAGAACCAACCCGGTTTCACCAAAATGGGGAGTTCTCGGCCCCCTAATTAACAATTCAGTTTCTAGATCTTTGTTTTTTAGGTGATAGCGCATGTCTACGAAGGGGGTAAAACTTGGGTACCAGGTTTTGGACATTTCAGCATTCCACCACCGCACTTTAATACACATGCTAGGGTCCATTGCAAAGTTTTGTAGGTATTCCGATGCTCCGAAGAGCTTCTTCTAACGAAACCCTGATTTGTGGGCCCCGGATCATCTACCCCCTAGATGTTCTTCTAACAGGGGTAGCCCGGTGGATTTTCCTATTGTTTCATGATTTGTTAGGTCTTAGGATAATTCCAAACCATGTTTGGGCACAAGTTGTGACAAGATACAAGCCAGTTTCACCGAAACGGGGAGTTCCTGGCCAATTAAATTCCAGGATCTTCGTTTTTCGGTGATAGTGCATGCCTACGAAGAGGGTTACACTTGGTTACCATGTTTTGGAAATTTCAGAATTCCATCACACTTTAATACACATTCTAGGGTCCATTGCAGGGGATTGGAGGTATTCCGATGCTCCGAGGCGCTTCTTCCTATGAAACCCTGATCTATGGGCCCAGAATCTTCTACCCCCTAGATGTTATTATGAAAGGGGTAGCCCGGTGGATTTTTCTATTGGTTTGTCCTTGGATGGGTTATAGGATAATTGTAAACCATGTTTGGGCACAATTTGTGACAATATTCAACCCGGTTTCACCAAAACTAGGAGTTCTCGGCCCCCTAATAATTAAATTTCTAAAACACCTTCGTTTTTAGGTGACATCGCATGTCTGTGAAGGGGTCACACTTGGGAACCAGGTTTTGGACATTTCAGCATTTCACCACACTTTAATACACATGCTAGGGTCTATTGCAAGGTTTGTAGTTATTCCGATGCCCCAAAGAGATTCTTCCTACAAAACCCTGATCCGTGGGCCTGGATCGTCTACCCCCCTAGATGTTCTAATCGAAGGGGTTGCTTGGTGGATTTTCCTCTTGGTTTGTTCTTGGTTGGGTCATAGGATAATTCCAAACCATGTTTCAGCACAAGTTGTGACAAGATCCAACCCGGTTTCACCGAAACAGGGAGTTCCCAACCAATTAAATTCCAGGATCTTTGTTTTTTCGGTGATAGTCCATGCCTACGAAGCGGGTTACACTTGGGTACCATGTTTTGGACATTTCAACATTCTACCACACTTTAATACACATGCTAAAGACCATTTCAAAGGTTTGGAGGTATTCCGATGCTGTGAGGAGCTTCTTCCTATGAAACCATGATTTGTGGGCCCAGAATCGTCTATGCCCTAGATGTTCTTATGAAAGGGATAGCCCGATGGATTTTTCACTTGGTTTGTGCTGGGTTGGGTTATAGGATAATTTCAAACCATGTTTAGGCACAATTTGGGAAAAGATCCAACTTGGTATCACCGAAACAGGGAGTTCCCGGTGTAACACCCTCAGAATCGGTCATATGCAAGTCTTAGCGACTCCCGCTAAACCCGCATAGAAGCGATTCAAAGGTGCCCACCAAGCACTTTCATGCGGGTGGAAAACGAAGTAATACCATTACACAATAGTCCATGATGGAACCCACAGAACAGATATATACAACAATGACCCAAAGAGTCAAGAATACACGTATACAATACAAAGATCCAAATCACCTTTAAAACAATAAAGCGTCCGAGTTCGGACAAGATGCAAATTGAGCTAAGAGACCTGAAGAATAACCAATGGCGTCCATAACCCTGCCCAGGCCAAGCCGGAAGGGTAACCCTGCTAACAACGTCGATCTCAAAACCTGCTTAACAAAAGGGGTGCCGACAAATGCGAAGGAAAAAGAGAGCGGTCAGTACTGAGGCCAGTACACGGCGAGACTAGAATTTGGCAGTCCTCGCCTACATAGGTATGGTGGACTGAAGCGTCGGCACAACATGCTCTAAACAACCTATAGAGACTCAATACAACTGGCGGCTATCAGATAGGGATAAGAAAGACCTATTCGGATCCAGTCTGAAACTATCACCAAGCATACCCATCCTGGTATTTCCCCCTCGAGACCAAACGAGGAAGTCAACCGAGGAACTCACACAGTTGGCAGTTTTATTCATTCTGTTATAGTTGCGGCAATTACTAGTCATATATAGATAGCATGAGTCATCCTGATATAATAAGCAATGGGCAGTTTTAGTTAACCATTCCGTTGTAGTTGTAGTACTTACTAGTCAGATACATATAGCATGAGGCATCCCAAAACCCAGCATTTGTTGGTACTTTTATTTAGCCATTCCGTTGTAGTTGCAATACTTGCTAGTCAGATACAATGGTAACAGGTGACAACCCAAACTAGCAATTGTTGGCACTTTTATTTAGCCATTCCATTATAGTAAAGATAATTAATAGTCATTATAAAGTCAAATTTATAGCACTACTTTAGTTATAATTGTCTATGATCGAGATACTGTGCTCCAAGTCGTCCATAACCGCGGACACGGCTTTCAGAAAGTTTGACCCTGCAGGGGGACCCAAATAGCAATACACGCATGATCAACCTCGGGAAAAACCAAATAAAAACCCAACGAGGCATCACGACAGAGCAATTGCAAGATTCATATAAATTTCAAGGGGCCACCCCACCAAGCTACCCGCGACGAAGTTGGTCGGCTCCAAGACGGACCCAGAGGTTTGTGACGACGGCTGTAAACGACTGGGAACCCGAAAGTGTGACTGGGCTTGTCGATACTGAGAAAACGTGGCACGGGGTTCCAAAACAGTACAGGCGCTCCACGCGCAATCGTAGATAAAGCAGTAAAGCATGGGATAAGTACAGGATAGTAATAAAGCCCCAAACTAGTTTGTGGACCCAAGAAATAATGTATGACTCAAGGTCTGGCTCGGCGGATTCATGGTCCCACATGCGGATAGTGCGAATATTCAAAGAACATGTATCAAATACTCGAGGTCCTACGGGACACAAGTGGACGGTTAGAAACCAAATAACATCTATTGCCCACCTGTTCCTCTGCATTATTTACTTACTTCAATTTTAGTTATTAAACAGTAATTAAAGTCATGATCAACTCCAACATAAAGCATATGGCAGTCTTCCAACAATTGTGGTACTTGACGACACGCAACAGCACTTGAGCAAGCAACTACGACACGCAAGGCCGACTATCTACCAAACAATAGGTAATAGGATGTGTCCAAGGCAATATAAGGCTGCAAGGGATATCACGGGTACAAAAACTAGAGAATCGCAACACAGATAGCAATAGATCAACAGGAGGAAATAAAGACTAGAAAGGTAAAATAGGTAGAAAGGGGGAGAATGCTCGCCTGGAAAACATTGCCGAAGTTTCATCCGAAGATCGGGGCGAAGCTCACATCAACTCAACGGCCTTATCCGCGAAGAAGCAAAATGCTAGCAGAAACACCGGGTATACTATTTAATGCTTCGGCAGAAGATCGGGCATGATGCATGTATGATGAATGACATGGCCCAGATACGATGCAACTAGGCAATATTAAGCGGAACCGGGGTCCCGATATTTATTTAGATGGTTCGAGTTATTTAGATACCCGCAATTTAAATGTTGTCTTATGAAGGCAGAAATATATCGTCGGTTCGCTATACAAATTTAAATGGAGTCAATATTAGACTAGATTCGCCCGCATATGGACTCCATATTTAATTTAGGTGAATCATCAAAGTAGCCCCAAACACCCACAATATGTATGCGAGTATGAACAATTAAATATGCAACAGTTTATATAGTTGGCAATTTATAAAATAGGGGCTCGGAAAAGGTCACACATGGAGTCGGCGATCTTGGGGCTCCGAGGGTTCGACGGTTTCGGTCTCGCCAGGATCGGTCTTCGGGTCTGGCGGGGAAGAAGAGAGCGCCGGGGTTCGGCCTTTGGTTTCCATGAAGAAGAACTTGACGATCCAGAGGGGATCAAGCTCGATCTTTAGGTGTCGGGGTCAGGTCTTCGGATCCGGGTTCGGGTGGCGTCAAGCTCCATACGTCTCTCCGGGTTCGGATTTTCAAGCATGGTATTATCATCAGATCCTTTACATGACATCACAAATACACGGCTCTGAGATAAGACGTCAAATCTGCGCCAGAGAATGCTCGACATGCTGGAATAACATAGGGAGGGGAACTGGAATCAGAGACATCGACAAACTTTGGTGGTTGGCGTGTACACATATCACATCCATACATGTGCAAAAGGAAAAACAAAGTGCAACTCTCTTATCACAACCATCTGAGAAGCCCCACACGAACGGGACGGTCGGCGCTGGTGATCACCGACGCGGGTGACGGTGTCCATGCCAGCAGGGAGGCCGGTGGCAGCGGAGATCCACGGGAGAGGCTCCTACGGCCGAGAAAGAACGAGGGAGCGACGCCAGGAGGGAGGAAGGCCGATGACAGGCTTGAGCGAGCGACGATGGTGCCTGGCAGGGACAGCGGCCACGATGCTTGGCCAACTGATGGAGACGATGCGGGTCGAGTAGGAGGGTGCCAGAAGGGGATCCCGTGGCAGCGGTGCACTCCCGAGCAGAGAGAAGGCGGCCAGAGGGGGCCACGGGCAGCCAGACGCGCGGGGAGAAGCGGCAAAAGGACCTGGGGCTGGCGACCGGCAGGGACAGTGGAGGAAAGGTGGCGACGGGGGGGTGCATGCTCAAGTGGGGAAGAGGAGAGGGCCCCCGGCGGCGCATGATGAAGCTTGGAGAGGCGGGGAAGGTCCGGTGACACAGGCGGAGGGGGAGTCGCTCGCTAGCAGAGAGGCGGCGGGGTGAGGCGAGCGGGCGAGGTGGTTCACGAGGGAGAGAGAGGGAGTGGGTTCACAGGATGGGCCAGAGGGTGAGCGAGGGTTGGTGGGATCGATACCGGGGAGTGGATCACGTGCGGTGTACGCGGGGTTTGCGGCGGGAGCGAGCGAGATAGGGTGAGGCCAAGAGCGTGGGGCGCGCGGGTGCACTGCCGGCGACGGCGAGGTAGAGGGTAGGGACTAGGTTAGCTAGGGTTTGGGTGGATTAGTTTTCAACCAGTTAGGCCTTTTGGGCCTCGCCGGTTTAGGTCTAGGTCCAGGTTTAGGTTTATTTATTTTGATAAGACATTTTCTTTTGTTTTGATTTGTTTTAAATATTTTTAGCAAATAGTTTAGCAGGTAAATATAGAATTTTGTTTTGAAACAAGAGGAGGTATTGTAGTAAACAAAAATAGCTTTAGTTAATATGTTTTGAGGGGCAAAATAAATGCATGATGCAATGATGGTGCACCCAATAGGTGACGACATGCGATATTATAATCAGGGTTTACCCAGGGTGCTACAATTCGACACCACTAACAATGGATCTCACCCTCGAGATCCGCCTCATGGTACGGGGATGAAGGCCGACGATCTGAATCTTCACGCCACATGTAGATCTTCACGACACCACTAACAATGATTCCTTCTCCGTCTTGTAATTTGCAAAACCACAAACAAAGGGTCGATGCTCCCATTCGTAGAGAGAACACTCCGGCAAACACAGACGAAGGCAGAGGTCTCAAAAGGTAAGGCCACCTCTAACTTCTACGGACGGAGTTGAATTGCTTGATCCACCGATTCAATGCACAAGAGCGAATGATAAGAGTAGTCAGATGGTGATCGGTCCATCGCGCACCCAAAGCATTACTCTGCACATGAATAGGAGAATTATGCAACCAACTCTCAGAATTCAGATTGTAGATCTCAACAAAGCGAGGTTCGGAAACAAGGGGAATGCCGATACTCATCATATCTGATGTAGATGATGTCGTCGTGTCAGAGAACAGCGAAAGATGCAAAGAAAATTTTTAGTGGATTTTTGGGTCCACTTAAAGATACAACAGATGAAAGATTCATTAGATAGCGTGAAGGCCGGATGTCGAAGCACCGTTACAAAAGGAGGAAGCGAAACCCTAAAGGTATGATAGAAACCCAACCACAAGAATTCCTGGACTCGAAGAAAAGATAAGGGTGTAGATTCAAAACACACAAAGGTAAGAGGAGAATAGCAGAGGGGTAAGAAGTAAAAGCAGACCTAATCAGATCTATCCAACCGATTTTCTAAAATAGTTTTGACACTCTACATCGGCCGTTAGCTAGGTTATCCTATAGGCTGGACCAGTGGGGTATTGTAACTACTGAGCTCTGATACCACTCTGTAACACCCTCAGAATCGGTCATATGCAAGTCTTAGCGACTCCCGCTAAACCCGCATAGAAACGATTCAAAGGTTCCCACCAAGCACTTTCGTGCGGGTGGAAAACGAAGTAATACCATTACACAATAGTCCATGATGGAACCCATAAAACAGATATATACAACAATGACTCAAAGAGTCAAGAATACACGTATACAATACAAAGATCCAAATCACCTTTAAAACAATACAGCGTCCGAGTACGGACAAGATGCAAATTGAGCTAAGAGCCCTGAATAATAACCAATGGCGTCCATAACCCTGCCCAGGCCAAGCCGGAAGGGTAACCCTCCTAACGACGTCGATCTCAAAACCTGCTTAACAAAAGGGGTGCCGACAAAGGCGAAGGAAAAAGAGAGCGGTCAGTACTGAGGCCAGTACACGGCGAGACTAGAATTCGGCGGTCCTCGCCTACATAGGTATGGTGGACTGAAGCGGTGGCACAACATGCTCTAAACAACCTATAGACAACTGGCCGCTATCAGATAGGGATAAGAAAGACCTATTCGGATCCAAGCTGAAACTATCACCAAGCATACTCATCCTGGTATTTCCCCCTCGAGACCAAACGAGGAAGTCAACCGAGGAACTCACACAGTTGGCAGTTTTATTCATTCTGTTATAGTTGCGGCAATTACTAGTCATATATAGATAGCATGAGTCATCCTGATATAATAAGCAGTGGGAAGTTTTAGTTAACCATTCCATTGTAGTTGTAGTACTTACTAGTCAGATACATATAGCATGAGGCATCCCAAAACCCAGTAGTTGTTGGTACTTTTATTTAGCCATTCCGTTGTAGTTGCAATACTTACTAGTCAGATACAATGGTAACAGGTGACAACCCAAACCAGCAATTGTTGGCACTTTTATTTAGCCATTCCGTTATAGTAAAGCTAATTACTAGTCATTATAAAGTCAAATTTATAGCACTACTTTAGTTATAGTTGTCTAGGATTGAGATACTGTGCTCCAAGTCGTCCATAACCGCGGACACGTCTTTCAGAAAGTTTGACCCTGCAGGGGGGCACAAATAGCAATACACGCACGATCAACCTCGGGAAAAACCAAATAAAAACCCAACAATGCATCACGACAGAGCAATTGCAAGATTCATATAAATTTCAAGGGGCCACCCCACCAAGCTACCCGCGACGAAGTTGGCCGGCTCCGAGATGGACCCAGAGGTTTGTGACGACGGCTGTAAACGACTGGGAACCCGAAAGTGTGACTGGGCTTGTCGATACCGCGAAAACATGGCACGGGGTTCCAAAACAGTATAGGCGCTCCACGCGCAATCGTAGATAAAGCAGTAAAGCATGGCATAAGTACAGGATAGTAATAAAGCCCCAAACTAGTTTATGGCCCCAAGAAATAATGTATGACTCAAGGTCTGGCTAGGGGGATTCATGGTCCCACATGCGGATATTGCGAATATTCAAAGAACAGATATCAAGTACTCGGGGTCCTACGGGACACAAGTGGACGGTTAAAAACCAAATAACATCTATTGCCCACCTGTGCCTCTGCATTATTTACTTACTTCAATTTTAATTATTAAACAGTAATTAAAGTCATGATCAACTCCAACATAAAGCATATGGCAGTCTTCCAGCAACTGTGGTACTTGACGACACGCAACAACACTTGAGCAAGCAACTACGACACGCAAGGCCGACTATCTACGAAACAACAGGTAATAGGATGTGTCCAAGGCAATATAAGGCTACAAGGGATATCACGGGTACAAAAACTAGAGAATCGCAACACAGATAGCAATAGATCAACAGGAGGAAATAAAGACTAGAAAGGTAAAATAGGTAGAAAGGGGGATAATGCTCGCCTGGAAAACATTGCCGAAGTTTCATCCAAAGATCGGGGAGAAGCTCACATCAACTCAACGGCCTTATCCGCGAAGAAGCAAAACGCTAGCAGAAACACCAGGTATACTATTTAATGCTTTGGCAGAAGATCGGGCATGATGCATGTATGATGAATGACATGGCCAAGATACGATGCAACTAGGCAGTATTAAGCGGAACCGGGGTCCCGATATTTATTTAGATGGTACGAGTTATTTAGATACCCGCAATTTAAATGTTGTCTTATGAAGGCAAAAATATATCATCGGTTCGCTATACAAATTTAAATGGAGTCAATATTAGACTAGATTTGCCCGCATATGGACTCCATATTTAATTTAGGTGAATCATCAAAGTAGCCCTAAACACCCACAATATGTATGCGAGTATGAACAATTAAATATGCAACAGTTTATATAGTTGACAATTTATAAAATAGGGTCTCCGAAAAGGTCACACATGGGGTCGACGATCTTGGGGCTCCGAGGGTTCGACGGTTTCGGTCTCGCCGGGATCGGTCTTCGGGTCTGGCGGGGAAGAAGAGAGCGCCGAGGTTCGGCCTTCGGTTTCCATGAAGAAGAACTTGACGATCTAGTGGGGATCAGGCTTGATCTTCAGGTGTCGGGGTCAGGGCTTCGGATCCGGGTTCGGGTGGCGTCAAGCTCCATACGTCTCTCCGGGTTCGGATTTTCAAGCATGGTATTATCATCAGATCCTTTACACGACGTCACAAATACACGGCTCTGAGATAAGAGGTCGAATCTGCGCTAGAGAATGCTCGACAAGTTTGGCAAGGCGCAGTCGCCACACCATCCCCTTGAAGGAGCTACATGGGATCGCGAAGATTTCTTTCCTAAGAATCTCGGGGCGAGATTCTTATTTAGTGGGGGAGAGTTGTAGCATCCCAATTGTCTAACAATTGAAATACTACTTGCCTAGTATATATTTGCTACTTTCTACATGTCATTAATTGCATCATCATTACATCATGCTCATGTCACCACGCCACCTTGCATTTGTGCAGCATATAAAAGCCCTCTTATTTGGTTCTTCTTTCATATGCATTTGTATTATTATTAATTGTATTTGCCTCTTGATATATTGTAGTTGGATTTTGATATATTGCTTGATGCCCAAGTTGAGTTGGGGGCATATCTTTTACCACTCCACCACCTTTCTTGTCATCACCTTATAATTCCACCATCAAAACTATATATGGGCAATTGCATTTATTTGGTCTTTATGTCTAGCCCATATGTAGCAAGATGGATCCACTTCTATTTATACATGCTTCCATATATGATATATATTGTTCTCACAATATGGATTATGTGGAGCCACATGGCCACCTTTGCAAGCTATGTGAGTATAATTCCTTGTCAAGCTTCCACATGGGTATTGTTTGAATATATGCTCATGTTTGAATATATTGTGGCTATTTGTTATCTAGTGGGACACACACACTAGCTTGACCACCTTGTATCCATGCATGGTTCATACTCACATATTCCATATGAGAGAGCAAGCTTCCTTTCTTGTGAGGGCTTTAATTCGAATATTTGTATGCATGCTTGGGTAAATGCCCATGTGTATTTATATTTGTTTTCACAAGAATAAATGTGGTATTTAACACTCATGCATGTCCCATGCAAGCTTTCCCTTGTCTATTTTTTATTTGTGTTTTATTGGATTTTGGGAGGAAGCTTGTTTGTTTGAATTCAAACAAGTTGTTCCATTTAATCAAACCCCAATAGACAATCTCCCTCCCTTCTTTTGCTAATCTAGCAGCAGCACCACGTGCTCCCTTACCTCCCCTAGTCCCCTCCTCTTTCCTCTCTCGGTGAACAACCAGGAGACAGAGAGCAAGCACCCCGAGCCCCTTCCTCATCTTCTTTTGCAAAATCAAGCCCCATGTGCCTCATGCTTCCTTCTCCCATCTCCCCAACCACCCCATCTCACCATAACCATCTTAGATTAGATCTGGGAGGCACCCATGTCCTCCTCTACCTCCCTTCTTCGTCCCCAAGCTTGCAAGCTTTCAATCATGCCCCTAAACCCTAGCCATGGCCACATCTTCCTCTCGATGATCTGGAGCGCGTCAAGCAGGCCCTCGAGTACTGGCGTGCCCTTCTGCTTCTTCTACATCGTCTAACTCCGCTGGAAGCCACAGGAAACCGCCGGAGCAGCCGCCATGCCCGACAGCCTCTAGACCTTCCTTGTCGCGAGCCTCCTGCACCATCTGCTCCGCTCCAGCTAGCTCGGAAGCGTCCTAGTGAGCACCCGAACGACCCTGACATCCTCTCCTTCCTCCTCATGCCCTGCACCACTAGATCGTTCTGCCGAGCGCCCTCCATGTACCGCGCTCGCCACTGTATCCTTGGAGAACCGCTCGCCTCCGGCCTCCTCCAGCATGCCC
This sequence comes from Avena sativa, assembly GCA_916181665.1. NCBI lineage: Eukaryota > Viridiplantae > Streptophyta > Magnoliopsida > Poales > Poaceae > Avena > Avena sativa. The sequence continues at coordinate 257,186,056 of OV702297.1, forward strand.
AGGTACTCCTGGTGATGCCCCTAAGTCCCCTGGTCCTCCCGGACACCCCCTAGCACCAGCACTCCCTGTAGCGTCAGCTTCGACGAGATCCGCCGCCGGCCGTGTCTAACGCCGTCGTTCTTTTTCCCCTGTTTTGTGCTTGCTCGCTTCGCGTGCAGCGAGTCCTAGCCCGAGAAAACTACACCGCTGTGTACCCCTATGTCACATCTTTCTTTCGAGCCCTTACGTGCTCAGATCAGTGCACGGAGCGCGTCACAATCTTCACCCAAAGTTCGACCGGATGCCTATTCGCGGTTGTTCTTCTGTCAGGTTCAGAACCGCAGCGACATGTGGTTCTTCAGTATCAGCAGCAGACCCGCGCAGCAGTTTTTACCCCTCAGTTCTTCGATGTTTCCCAATCGCGCCAGGCCTCCTCCGAGAAAACTTCCTTAATAAAACTTGTAGATACTTGTCTCCTCCACAACTCTTGTTTTTTCCTCAACGCGAAACTCCTAACATATTTCTCGCCATCGTTGCCCGAAGATCGGGATCAGCTAGACGTTTTCGCGAGATCCATCTAACTCCGTCAGACAACCATCCATGTTGTTTTACAAAAAGCCCCCCTCCCAGCTATCCATCCCCCTCAACCCGCAGTCCCTCCACGTCGCCCATGTGACAACCCCTCAGCTCCGCCCCGTCAACACGCTGGCCCGCGCGTCAGCCTCTGCGGATAGTCTCCACCTTGGTACAAAAAGTTCCAGGATCTTTTCCTGATCATAAAAGTTCCAGAAAATGTTGAAATCTAATTAAATTCATATCTTTTTAAATAATTAGAATTTGTAGAAACTTACAAATTGAAAAGTGAATGTTTTCCAAATTCGAATTCATCCATGTTTTCAAATTTGACCAGATTTGACTCTATCTAGTCAAACCTTTGACTTTGACCCCTCTTTAATATATTTGATTTAAACATAGCTTTGAAATGACAAATCCAAATATTAAGTATAATATATGTTTTTGAATCAGAAAAATATGAGAAACCTGATGATGCTATTCACGATATCATTTGAGCAATTTAAAAATTTCGAAATATTAAATGTTAATAAATGTCTCTTCTTAATTATTGCATAACTTTAAATCCGTAACTCCGAATTCGACAAATGAGATATCTAAATCGATCAGCGCGACGAGACCTCTCCAACCATGATATCCATGTTATCATTTGCATCATGCATTGAGAGCAGTTTTATAATCAGTATTGTTTATGCAAGAAAAACATGATAAATAAAATTAGGAAATAATTGTTTCTTATTAATAATGCCTCACAAATGCTATATCATCAATGTACTATGCCCATAATGCCTTTTTGAAATAATTTGCATTATTAACTTGCCATGTCATGCATCACTCTATAACACCCTCAGAATCGGTCATATGCAAGTCTTAACGACTCCAAGGGGAAGAATGCTCGCCTAGAAAACATTGCCGAAGTTTCATCCGAAGATCAGGGCGAAGCTCACATCAACTAAACGGCCTTATCCGCGAAGAAGCAAAAAGCTAGTAGAAACACGGGGTATACTATTTAATGCTTCGGCAGAAGATCGGGCATGATGCATGTATGATGAATGACATGGCCAAGATACGATGCAACAAGGCAGTATTAAGCAGAACCGGGGTCCCGATATTTATTTAGATGGTTCGAGTTATTTAGATACCCGCAATTTAAATGTTGTCTTATGAAGGCAAAAATATATAATCGGTTCGCTATACAAATTTAAATGGAGTCAATATTAGACTAGATTCGCCCGCATATGGACTCCATATTTAATTTAGGTGAATCATCAAAGTATCCCCAAACACCCACAATATGTATGCGAGTATGAACAATTATATATGCAACAGTTTATATAGTTGGAAATTTATAAAATAGGGGCTCGGAAAAGGTAACACATGGGGTCGGCGATCTTGGGGCTCCAAGGGTTCGACGGTTTCGGTCTCGCCGGGATCGGTCTTCGGGTCTGGCGGGGAAGAAAAGAGCGTCGGGGTTCGGCCTTCGGTTTCCATGAAGAAGAACTTGACGATCCAGAGGGGATCAGGCTCGATCTTCAGGTGTCGGGGTTAGGGCTTTGGATCCAGGTTTGGGTGGCGTCAAGCTCCATACGTCTCTCCGGGTTCGGATTTTCAAGCATGGTATTATCATCTGATCCTTTACACGACATCACAAATACACGGCTCTGAGATAAGAGGTCGAATCTGCGCTAGAGAATGCTCGACATGCTGGAAAACATAGGGAGGGGAAACTGGAATCAGAGACATCGACAAACTTTGGTGGTTGGCGTGTACACATATCACATCCATACATGTGCAAAAGGAAAAACAAAGTGCAACTCTCTTATCACAACCATCTGAGAAGCCCCACACGAACGGGACGGTTGGCGCTGGTGCTCACCGACGCGGGCAACGGTGTTCGTGCCAGCAGGGAGGCCTGTGGCAGCGGAGATCCACGGGAGAGGCTCCTACGGCCGAGAAAGAACGAGGGAGCGACGCCAGGAGGGAGGAAGGCCGATGGCGGGCTTGAGCGAGCGACGGTGGTGCCTGGCAGGGACGGCGGCCACGACGCTTGGCCAACTGATGGAGACGACGCGGGTCGAGCAGGAGGGTGCCAGAAGGGGATCCCATGTCAGCGGTGCACTCCCGAGCAGAGAGAAGGCGGCCAGAGGGGGCCACACTACTAGGAAAATGGCTATAGGTAATCAGCACATCCGTGGCTCACATGGTTGAAGTGCCCCACGGCTAAAACAGGCGTGGCTCACCTATGGGCAGTGCCCTACTAGTAACTAGAACAACCGTGGCGCACATGACCATAGTGCGCCACAGATGTGTGTGGGCCAGGGCCCTGTTGGCCGCACGCCAAACATCCGTAGCGCACAGAGGGTAGGTGCGCTACGGTTGTTAGTGTCAATCGTGGCGTACATGGAGGGGGTGCGCTACGCCTAAGCGCTTGCCCCTCTCTGCTGTGAAACGGCCAGACACATCTGTGGCGCACTATGGCATGTGCGCCACAGATGTATAAACTTAGTAGTAGGGCACCTTGCCCTAGTGCCCTACGCCTAACTATCCTGCACCAACTCCACCCCCTCCCCCCCCCCCCCCCGTGGTTCGCCTTTTTAGGTTTTGCAAAAAATAAAAGAAAATGATAAACACTTCAAAAAATTAAATCCTTTCATATTTAGGTAGGTAATGTGGTATAGCTTCTAGTAAAATTAACAAACATGAGTTTTGACTTTATTTGCAAAAAAAAGTCATGCCACGGTAAAAAAGGCCGTAACTTTTGCATACGATATCGAAAAAAATCGTATAATATACCAAAATGACGAGAACGAGATTTCGCATCCGCTCGCAACCACCTACGGTCGTTTAGCAATTTTTTAGATTTTCAAAATTTGAAAAGAGTAAAAAGTTATGGTCAAAAGACCGTTTTTTCCTGCAGAAAAAAAAATAGAGGGCGGCTTACCCGTAGCGCACCACCACCTAGTGCGCCACGGATAAGCTTGGGCGGGATTCAAATTTCGAATCCCCACCCCGCCCACCTTCCCTCCCCTTCTCTCCTTTTCCTTTTCCTCCCTTCTCATTTCCTTCTTCTTCTCCTCCTTCTCTTTCTCCTTCTCCTCCTCTTCCTCCTCCTTGCAGTGAACATGGTGATGGCGGCGGGCTCCTTCTTCTCCTCCTCTTCCTCCTCCTCCTTGTAGTTCCGACGACGACGAGGCCTCCTCTTCTTCTTCTCCTCCTCCTCCTCCTCCTCTTCTTCTCCTTCTCCTCCTCCTCTTCTTCTCCTCCTCTTCCTCCTCTTCCTCCTCTTCTTCTTCTTCTCCTCCTCTTCTTCTCCTTCTCCTCCTCCTCTTCTTCTCCTCCTCTTCCTCCTCTTCTTCTTCTCCTCCTCCTCTTCTTCTCCTCCTCCTCCTTGCATTTCCGACGGTGACGACGAGGAGGCGACGACGAGACGACGAGGTGACGACGAGGAGGCGACGACGAGGCGACGACGGCGACCTGCACCGACGCGCGACGACACTGACGACGAGATCCAGATCTGCTGCTTTTTTTTTGAATTTTGAAATTTATATCCGTGGCGCACAACACCTAGTGCGCCACGGTTATCGTTTCATACGCGTGGCGCACCTGGACTACTTTCCATGGCGCACTGGCATGTGCGCCATGCCTATCTCGACACAACCGTGGCGCACCAGGTAGTGCGCCACGGCTAGGAGATAGCCGTAGCGTGAGGCCCGTGGCGTACTGCTAGTGCGCCACAGATGGCCTTTTCAGGTGCGCCACTAAAGGTCGTTTTCCTAGTAGTGCCGCGGGCAGCTAGACGCGCGGGGAGAAGCGGCAAAAGGACTTGGGGCTGGCGACCGGCGGGGACAGGGGAGGAAAGGTGGCGACGGGGGGTGCATGCTCGAGTGGGGAAGAGGAGAGGGGCCCCCGGCGGCGCACGATGAAGCTTGGAGAGGCGGGGGAGGGCCAGTGAGACAGGCGGAGGGCGGTGAAGCGATAGGGAGGGGGAGGCGCTCGCTAGCAGAGAGGCGGCGGGGTGAGGCAAGCGGGCGAGGTGGTTCACGAGGGAGAGAGAGGGAGTGGGTCCACAGGGTGGGCCAGAGGGTGAGAGAGGGTTGGTGGGATCGATACCGGGGAGTGTATCGCGTGCTGTGTACGCGGGTGTGGCGGGCGTGAGCGAGATACGGTGGGGCCAAGAGCGTGGGGCGCGCGGGTGCACTTCCGGCGGCGGCGAGGTAGAGGGTAGGGACTAGGTTAGCTAGGGTTTGGGTGGATAAGTTTTCAACCGGTTGGGCCTTTTGGGCCTCGCCGGTTTAGGTCTAGGTCCAGGTTTAGGTTTATTTATTTTGATAAGACATTTTGTTTTGATTTGTTTCAAATATTTTTAGCAAATAGTTTAGCAGATAAATATAGGATTTTGTTTTGAAACAAGAGGAGGTATTGTAGTAAACAAAAATAGCTTTAGTTAATATGTTTTGAGAGGCAAAATAAATGCATGATGCAATGATGGTGCACCCAATAGGTGACAACATGTGATATTATAATTAGGGTTTACCTAGGGTGCTACACCCGGCCTCCTAATAATTAAATACCAAAACACCTTCGTTTTTAGGTGACATCGCATGTCTGAGAAGGGGTCACACTTGGGAAACAAATTTTGGAAATTTCAACATTACACCACACTTTAATACACATTCTAGTGTCCATTGCAAGGTTTGGAGGTATTCCGATGTCCCGAAGAGCTTCTTCCTACAAAACCGATCCATGGGCCTGGATCGTCTACCCCCTAGATGTTCTTATGAAAGGGGTAGCCCGGTGGATTTTCCTCTTCGTCTGATATTGGTTGGATCATAGGATAATTCCAAACCATGTTTGGGCACAAGTTGAGACAAGATCCAACCCGGTTTCACCGTAACGGGGAGTTCCTGACCCCCTAACAATTAAGTTTCAGGATATTTGGTTTTAGGTGACATCGCATGTCTGTGAAGGGTCACACTTGGGAACCAGGTTTTGGACATTTGAAAATTACACCACACTTTAATACACATGCTAGGGTCCATTGCAAGGTTTGGAGGTATTCCGATGCCCCGAAGAGCTTCTTCCTACAAAACCCTGATCCGTGGGCCTGGATCGTCTACCTCCCTAGATGTTCTTATGAAAGGGGTAGCCCGGTGGATTTTTCTCTAGGTTTGTGATTGGTTGGGTTATAGGATAGTTCCAAACCATGTTTGGGTACAAGTTGTGACATGATCCAACCCGGTTTCACCGAAAGAGGGAGTTCTTGGCCCCCTAACAATTAAATTTCAGGATCTTTGGTTTTAGGTAATCGCGCATGTCTACGAAGGGGGTGACACTTGGGTACTATGTTTTGGAAATTTTAGCATTCCACCATTCTTTAATACACATTCTAGGTCAATTTAAAGGGTTTGGAGGTATTCCGATGCTCCGAGGCGCTTATTCCTATGAAACCCTGATCTATGGGCCCCAGATCATCTACCCCCTAGATGTTCTTATGAAAGGGGTACCCCGGTGGATTTTTCACTTGGTTTGTGCTTGGTTGGAGTACAGGATAATTCCAAACCATTTTTGAGCATAAGTTGTGACAAGATCCAACCCGGTTTCACCGAAATGGGGAGTTCCCGCCCCCTAACCATTAAATTCCAGAACACCTTCGTTTTTAGGTGACATCGCCTGCCCGAGAAGGGGTCACACTTGGGAACCAGGTTTTGCACATTTCAATATTCTACCACACTTTAATACACATGCTAGGGTCCATTGCAAGGTTTGGAGGTATTCCGATGTCCCGAAGAGCTTCTTCCTACAAAACCCTGATCCGTAGGCCTGGATCGTCTACCCTCCTAGATGTTCTTATGAAAGGGGTAGGCTGGTGGATCTTTCTCTTGATTTTTCCTTGGTTGCGTTATATGATAATTCCAAACCATTTTTGGGCACAAGTTGTGACAAGATACAACCCGGTTTCACCAAAACAGGGAGTTCTCATCCCCCTAATTAACAATTAAGTTTCAGGATCTTCATTTTTTAGGTGATAGCGCATGTCTACGAAGGGGGTGACACTTGGGTACCAGGTTTTGGACATTTCATCATTCCACCACCGCACTTTAATACACATTCTAGGCTCCATTGCAAAGGTTTGTAGGTATTCAAATGCTCCGAAGAGCTTCTTCTAACGAAACCTTGATTTGTGGGCCCCGGATCGTCTACCCCCTAGATGTTCTTCTGACAGGGGTAGCCCGGTGGATTTTCCTCTTGGTTTTTTCTTGGTTGGGTCATAGTATAATTAGATACCATGTTTGGGAACAAGTTGTGACAAGATCCAACCCGGTTTTACCGAAACGGGGAGTTCCCGGCCAATTAAATTCCAGGATCTTTGTTTTTTCGATGATAGTGCATGCCTACAAAGCGCGTTACACTTGGGTACCATGTTTTGGACATTTCAGCATTCCACCACACTTTAATACACATGGTAGGGTCCATTGCAAGGGTTTGGAGGTATTCCGATGCTCCGAGGCGCTTCTTTCTATGAAACCCTGATTTGTGGGCCCAGAATCGTCTACCCCCTAGATGTTCTTATGAAAGGGGTAGCCCGGTGGATTTTTGTATTGTTTTATGCTTGGTTCGGTTATAGTATAATTGCAATCCATGTTTGGGCACAGTTTGTGACAAGATCCAACCCGGTTTCACCAAAACTGGGAGTTCTCGGCCCCCTAATAATTAAATTTCCAGAACAACTTCGTTTTTAGGTGACATCGCATGTCTGCGAAGGGGTCACTCTTGGGAACCAGGTTTTGGACATTTTAGCATTCCACCGCACTTTAATAGACATGATAGGGTCCATTGCAAGGTTTGGAGGTATTCCGATGCCCCGAAGAGCTTCTTCCTACAAAACCCTGATCCGTGGGCCTGGATCATCCACCCCCTAGATGTTCTTATGAAAGGGGTAACCCGGTGTATTTTTCTAATGGTTTGTGCTTGGTTGGGTTATAGGATAATTCCAAACCATGTTTGTGCACAAGTTGTGACATGATCCAACCCGGTTTCACCGAAACAGGGAGTTCTTGGTCCCCCTAACAATTAAATTTCAGGATCTTTGTTTTTAGGTAATCGCGCATGTATACGAAGGGGTGACACTTGGGTACTATGATTTGGACATTTCAGCATTCCAAGATACTTTAATACACATGCTAGGTCCACTGAAAGGGTTTGGATGTATTCCGATGCTCCGAGGCGCTTATTCCTATGAAACCTTGATCTGTGGGCCCCATATCGTCTACCCCCTAGATGTTCTTATGAAAGGGGTACCCCCGGTAGATTTTTCTCTTGGTTTGTGATTGGTTGGCGTATAGGATAATTCCAAACCATGTTTGAGCATAAGTTGTGACAAGATCCAACCCGGTTTCACAGAAATGGCGTGTTCCCGCCCCCTAACAATAAAATTCCAGAACACCTTCATTTTTAGGTGACATCGCATTTCCGAGAAGGGGTCACACTTGGGAAACAGGTTTTGGACATTTAAATATTCCACCACACTTTAATACACATGCTAGGGTCCATTGCAAGGTTTGGAGATATTCCAATCTCCCGAAGAGCTTCTTCCTACAAAACCCTAATCCGTGGGCCTGGATCGTCTACCCTCCTAGATGTTCTTATGAAAGGGGTAGCCCGGTGGATTTTTCTCATGGTTTGTGCTTGGTCGCATTATAGGATAATTCCAAACCATGTTTGGGCACAAGTTGTGACAAGATACAACCTAGTTTCACCGAAACTAGGAGTTCTCAGCCCCCTAATTAACAATTCAGTTTTAGGATCTTCGTTTTTTAGGTGATAGCGCATGTCTACGAAGGGGGTGAAACTTGGGTACCAGGTTTTGGACATTTCAGCATTCCACCACCACACTTTAATACACATGCTAGGGTCCATTCCAAAGTTTTGTAGGTATTCCGATGCTCCGAAGAGCTTCTTCTAATGAAACCCTGATTTATGGGCCCCGGATCATGTACCCCCTAGATGTTCTTCTGACAGGGGTAGCCCTGTGGATTTTCCTCTTGTTTTGTGCTTGGTTGGGACATAGGATAATTCCAAACCATGTTTGGGAACAAGTTGTGACAAGATCCAACCCGGTTTCACCAAAACGGGGAGTTCTTGGCCAATTAAATTCCAGGATCTTCGTTTTTTTGGTGATAGTGCATGCCTACGAAGCGTGTTACACATGGTTACCATGTTTTGGACATTTCAGCATTCCACCACACTTTAATACATATTCTAGGGTCCATTGCAGGGGTTTGGAGGTATTCCGATGCTCTGAGGCGCTTCTTCCTATGAAACCTTGATCTATGGGCCCAGAATCTTCTACCCCCTATATGTTATTATGAAAGGGGTATCCTGGTGGATTTTTCTATTGGTTTGTGCTTGGTTGGGTTAAATTATAATTGCAAACCATGTTTGGGCACAATTTATGACAAGATTCAACCCGGTTTCACCAAAACTAGGTGTTCTCGGCCCCCTAATAATTAAATTTCTAGAACACCTTTGTTTTTTAGTGACATCGCATGTCTGTGAGGAGTCACACTTGGGAACCAGGTTTTGGACATTTCAGCATTCCACCACACTTTAATACACATGCTAGGGTCCCTTGCAAGGTTTGGAGTTATTCTGATGCCCCGAAGAGCTTCTTCGTACAAAACCCTGATCCGTGGGTTTGGATCGTCTCCCCCCCTAGATGTTCATATGAAAGGGGTAGCCTGACGAGGTTCAATCATCAATGCCCATTGTTATGAGCTTGGGTTTTGGAGAAGATGGGGGTGCTGGAGATTGCTGAATGCTTAACTGACAAGCAACACGGGGACACAAAGTTTACACTGGATCAGGCCCCCGGAGGGAAAACCCTACTCCTACTTGTCTGCTCTTGATTATGGCGGAACCGAAAGTTACAGGAGTGCGCAGATGCAATCTAGCGTGGAGGTGTATGCGGTGGAAAAGGATTGGCCCTCCTCGCCGTCTCTCCTAGCCTTTATTTAGAGTTAGGCGGGTCTCGGGCACAGATCGAGTCGGTTACAAGTTTAGGGTTTGCCCTCTTTGAATATTCTATCTGTTCTAGTCTTGCTCTCCAAGGATCCGAATATGTCATGGGCTTGGGACACCCGAAAATCTCCACAGGCCACGTATGTTCTTGTGGGCCTTCCTTGGGCTGGACCAGGTATATGCTAATGTCATGTACCCGTAGGGTATAACCATGTCAGTAGCCCTAGAGTGTTCAGTCGAATCGCAGATTCGGCTGAGGACTCTTCAATCTTTTAGCTGCAGATGTTTCTGTTCATTAGAGAAAAGATTTATTTTAGTGTGTAGGGATTGTTGATGCGTGTGCCCGACTCTCCTGATGGATCAGGGTCAGTTAACTATCTTAGGACAAAACAACACTATCTTCTTCAGACTCGAGTCCCTAGACTCGAATCTAGAACAGATGCTGGCATAACTCGAATCAGGCCGTTGAGGTCTTACAGGAGTCGAATCCCAGTAGTTTTCGAATGATGTACCCAACGCATCCGTCGGGATTTTCATCGCGCCTATTGGCACGGATTTTTACTAGTAGAGCGGAGTCATGTGCGTTACCAGGCCATCAGATGGTATCTGTAGGTCTTATCTTTGCGTCGGAGACACAACATCTGAAATTTTATCACCGCGGAGGTGTTTCGGGTGGCCAAGGAGGATGCTACTCACTTAGCGTTGCTGGGGCAAAGTTGCCAAAAAATTGCATATCGATCCGAAGGATCGCAGTCAAAGAATTCATAGGGTGCGCGACCAACGCTCCCTATGGGAGTAGCCCCCGAGTGTCTGTTCGAGTTGTAGACTCGAGCAGAGACTTTTAATTCAGCCATTGTTAGCTTCAGGTCCGTAGGACACAATTTTTTCAGATGCTTGAATCAATCCTCCCTATCGGAGTAGCCCCCGAGTCCGTAGTGGAGTCGTAGACTCGGCGTAGGACTCAAATATCAATGTTGGTGTAGTACCTTAATCATGCCTCAGGATCCCCCGAGTAGTTGCTCGAATCATAGATTCGAGTGAGTACTTTTAGCTGTTAGCCGAAGATTTCTAACCGTTGCTAGTGTGGTTTGATGACATCAGTGCTGACGATCGGTGACCTCAACTGTCTGCAGCTCCAGAGGTGACGTGATCGGATGAACGTGGGTCCTACTTTCTGACTTGGAGTTGACTGGTCATGCACGACGTGGCGAGAATTATGGCGTCTCCTCGGTTTTCATGCGTAGTGGACGGCGTGCGAGCGACGGTTCGCTGCTGTGTTGACATGTGGACGATAGGATCTAATCCTGGCGTTAGGGCTTCCAGATGAACGGTCCTTGTTCATCATCTTCATCCTTATAACTATGGGGAAACTGTAGTTTGTTTTCACCCTTAGCCATTTGCTTTTCACTGCCTCCAGTTCTTAGGTGTTTCCCTTTGTGCGTTGGACGTTCTCCGATCGTTTCCTTCCTCATTCTTGCGCGCACACCGCCGTCGTCGACGCGCCGCGATGGGGAAGTCGAAGAAGTCCTCCACCGGAGCAGGCACCAGTGCTGCTACCGGCGGAAAGAAGGGCACCACCGCCGCTCGTGCCACCGAAGGTAGGTGGCGGCTCTCGGGGACGCGCGAGGGCGATCTGCGCAAGTTGCATGAAGCGGGTTTAATCCCGCTGGACAAGGACGCCGTCAGGGTCCCCGACGATGAGGTAACTCCCCGTCCACCCGCAGGGTTTCGGGTGATGTTTGTCGCTTTTGTTCTCCGCGGCCTTTCGCTCCCAGTCCACGATTTTCTTCGTGGATTGTTGTTCTTCTATGGCATTCAGCTCCATCATCTCTCGCCAAATTCTCTTCTCCACATCGCCTGCGTCATTGCTTTTTGTGAGTGTTGGCTGGGTATCGTGCCACACTTTGGCCTCTTCTAGAAGCTCTATTCCGTGAAGAGGCAGTCTGGCTCCGACGGAGTTTATCCGATCGGCGGCTGCATCATTTCTCTTCGATTTATTGTTCTTTTCTTCTCTTTCTCTATGTCTGAGTCCGTCCAATACTGGCGGAGGAAGTGGTTTTATATCCGCGACTCCACAGTGGACGGGCAAAACTTCGGCATTGCCCCTTTCGACTCCACCCAGGAGATATTGAAGAAGAGATCCTGAAAGAATCATATCCTGGAGGGCGAGGTGGAGGAGATAGAGGAGCTCTATCATCGGGTGGAGGCCCTCCAGGTGGTTCCGGAGAAGGAGGTGAATGGTGTGGATATCATCCGCACCTTCCTCAAACGTCGGGTGCAGCCACTCCAGGCCAGGGCGCATCCGATGTTCCTTTACCCTGGCCGCCATGACCCGACGAGAGTTTCGGCTAAGGAGCGCTCCAGGAGGGACCTCGACAGATTTTCGGGACCTCGACAGATTTCTTCGGCCACTGCTGAAGTACAAGTCCGACGAGGACCTTCCGGGGAAGTCGCTGACGCCCCCGTTCAGTGCCGCGAGACCAGTGTCGCATGTGTAGATTTACGACGTGCGTATCTGTGGAAACTGGAGGCGCTGATTGTGCGATCGTGACGGTCCCATCCGAAACGATCTACGATTCATGGTTCCCAAGGAGAAAATCTGTTTTGGCTCCCTCACCATTGGCGGCAGCTAGATCGCATCCAGTTGTTCGTCTGCATCGGCACGGTCGATTTCATCCTCACCAAACAGAGATCGGAGACTCAGCATCCTCGCATGCAACTGCGGGCGCACCGTCAAGAACTGTCACCGAGCGAGTCCAGCGTGAATCAAGCGGACTCAAAAAATTTAGGACACGCGTGTATACATGACCGATTCCATATGAACAATGAGCATACCATCTCGTTTTCTTTCTCATTAATTCCTATGACATCATTTATGCAGATCTAATTAAAATATTCTCTGGTACATCTGCTGGCAAGCGATCGTAGTAGTGCGAGACGGCCAGATTGGTAGAAATTGGAGGCTGCTCCATACTACTACACCACGTGACCTTGTCAAGGCTATGACTCATGGATTTTGTTTTTATTTTTTCTTATTCATTCTAGTATCTATCTTTGCATTGATTTATGTATGAATCATTAATTTTATACAAATCTAACCAATACTACGTTTGTTATTACTGAATTACATGTACCGTACCGATGTGCTGGTCCGACGATCACCTTGCGGGCTACACTTGGACTCGTGATCATGCAGACTACTATTTGTAAACGGTCTGATGGAAACCGCGTACGTCCAACTGGCAGGCATGACGCGCGACTCATAAACGCGTCGACTATATGTTCGCCGTCAAGCTCCGTCCGACCACATTGAATCTACACTCGGGGGCTTCGTCGACTCCACCGCTAGACCCTATGCGGTCTTCGGCTTCAGGGACCCGGGAATCCTTCGACTGCGGTGGTCCGTTATAATTTTTGGCTGCGACGACCCACTATAGTCTCTAGCTACGCTAAGGGGACCCGCCGCGGTCTTCGACCTGATGTGATCTTTGGCTCCAACGACTCGGGGGCTTCCTCCACTTCGGCGACTTTTCGCGGTCTTCGGATCTGGCGGCCCAGAGTCTTCTTCGACTTCGATGACCCGCCAAAGCTGTCAAACAATCAAAGACAAGCTTGTAAGAACAAAATCAAAGCTAGGGTTTCCAAAGAAACACATGAGCAAGGGGCCCTCAAATGAATGAGGGGGAAATAAAGATCTCTCTTGGTGAAGCTATAGATCAAGGCCTCCTCCTTCGATTCTCCAAAGAGCAAGGACTTTGGATGGACGAGTGAAGAGATCTTGTGGATATGGTGGCTCAAAATGCCGCTATTCTTGAACTGGACGAGCAGGTTTCAAGGTAGAAGAAGGGGTCATTTTATAGGGCCCCAGAATTTAGAGCCGTTGGAGTCACTTGACCTACACAGTCCGGCCCGTATGAGCCGAAAAGTCCGGCCTGGCCAGACATTCCGGTGAGCACCAGCTGGACACTCCGGCCTGGCCAAGTTTTCGGCCAGTGTCCGGGTGGTGTCAGATGTGCCTCATAGACTGTCCATAGCTGGGGAGAAAACCTGGCGAAAAATCACGGCCGGACAGTCCGGTAGTTTTGGGGCGGAATCTCCGGGTGGACCGGACAGTCTGGCACACGCCAGCCGGACAGTCCGACCAGATACTGATTTTTCCTTTGTTTTGTTCCTGTCAAGCCCTTTTTCCATATGTATACATTGCCCATAATAAATATGATATCTTCTGAAATATTCAGCAAAGCATTAAACCAATCCAAGTGTTGTCAACAAACATCAAAATAATATGAAAGGCATAAATTCCCTTTCAATCTCCCCCTTTTTGGTGTTTGATGACAACCCAAGTATTTGCATATGGGATAGATAAAAAGTTCACTATAGATGATTTTACACAATCATAGTAAGGCTTCCCCTAGATGTGTGACCAATTTTTGGCTTTGCATTTGAATACAACATCACACATCCTAGGATCACATCCTTACAAGATTGGTAAAGAAAGTTATGACAAGATATGATAAAGACTAGATAGATAAGCTAGATAAAACATAGTCGTAAACATAACCAGGTACACAAGTCATAACACACATAGCACATAGTTCTCAAACCAATCTGAAACAAATACGATAAAGACACACGGAGCTTCAAAGAGGCAAATTGAGATAAAGTGAATCCCGTGTACCCATGAAAATCCCGATGGCAACCTAATATGGGGCTACTTCTCCCCCTTTGGCATCAAGACGCCAAAAAGGGAAAAGAGCACTACTAAAACGCCCCACGACACTAGCCACTAAAGTCCTCATCGGCATCCTCATCCTCATCATCCTCCTCGTCCTCGTCACCATCCTCATCATCATCGTCATCCTGAGTCGAGCGCTGGCTGTGAGGGCGATAAGAAGAGGACACATCCTCAAACATGGACTAGTCCACACGTCCCTGACTCTAGTATCCATAAGAGAGAGTGCCATCTGATGTCTGCTGCTGAGAAGGATCAACATCCATGGGCTGGTTGATCCGCTTGAGCTCCTTCATGACATTCCTATTAGCCTTGTCTGCCTCATACTGTCTATGGCGAATGTCAATGTTCTGGCATAGGAGGAGCATCTTCCACCATGAGGCCTTCTTCACCTTCTTGTGCGCTTCCTCCTTAGAGGTGTTCAAGCGATATGCATTGCTACGATGCTTCATCCTAGGGCCATGAGACGGTGGTGCATGTACCTCCTCAGAACCGTCACTGTTAGAGTCATCAGCCTCTATCTCATCATCCTCAAAAATGTCCTGAGCTGGAGGGTAGCCACGAGGAGCCTTGGTGGTAGGGGATGCATTCCTCTGTGGCTTGGCAGTAGTGTGGGGAACAAGATCCTAATAGAGCATGGGACTGACTGGAGTGTGGGCAACAATGAGCTTCATCACATAGGAAGCATATAGAGGGCACTTCTTGTCAGTGGTGCATTTGTATAAATCCTGATAGATGAAGTCCATAACATCAATAGCACCACCTGGATGAGCTGGACCATGAATGTACATAGTGTGAGCATGAGCCATCAGGTTGATCTCAGCGCCTCTCATCACATCGTTGTTGCCAGCCTTGGGAGTGAGAGTGTGGCATAACATGCGAAGCAAAATGTTGTAAATGAGGTTGATATTGGTGGTTTGCACAACCACACCATTCTGAGCATAAATTGGAGCCAGCTGATTCTTATCATATGACTATCCATGTACATCCATCCGGACACCATTTTGACCATTGGGATTGAAAGGCAATCCAAGAATGTGAGCAAACTGAACCATGCTAGAGCGAACCCTGGTAGTACCAGACATCCACTCAAGAGGAATGTCAGTAGTATCCCCAAAGACCACAGTGGCATAGAACTGCTGGACCAACTCAACATTATAGTCTTCTTTTGCCAGGAATATGGGATGCAGCCCCATCTTCTCAGTTACCCAAAGAGCATCCTCAAAGTACTTGTGAGAATGAAGCTTCTCAAGATCCAACCACTGCATGGGACAAGTAGGAGTCTGGAAAGTACCGTGGAGCTCAGAAAATAGCAGGGCTTGCTCACACTTCCAAAAGCGCTCATCAGTCGAGGTGCGAGGTAGGGAGTAGAATTGTTGGAGTCTCATCTCCACAAACTCCTTGGTACCCAAATCAGCTAGAGTAGTCAATGATTCAAACTTTATCCGCTTGGCTTCATCTCTTTTTATTTTCCTCATCTTCTCATGCTTGGCAGCGGCACGGTCTCGAGCAGCTTGCCTGACCACAGATGGATCAACGTGAATGTCGCGCTCTTCATCATACCGGAACTTGCGACCAAGAACCTTCTTAGCAGCCCGAGGATGGCGAGGACGAGAACCACCTGTGAAATCAGAATAGAGGGATAGCATATGGGATAAGCACATTTTTCCTGGAATTTTAATCAAAAATAGTAGTCAAAGAAATCTGGAGCCGTACTGATTGAAAACCCCGGACAGTCCGGAGAATCTAACGCGGACAATCCGCCTGAACCGGACAGTCCAGCGTGTACGGCCGGACATTCCGGCAGGATCGGAGTGTTCGGCCCGTACACGTCGGACATTCCGGCTGGATCCTGGGCGATTTTTCGGGCTGCACGGGTGGGTTCAATCCGGACGGATCGGAATTGCTAAAACCACTACCGGGATGAATATTGCACGCAGGAGTTATGTATCCATGGACCTAGTTAAGACATTGCCCAAGAAAACTCATCTAGGCCAACCCTAGAGATGAAGAGGAAAGGAGGCATCATACCAGCATCCATGGGGACCTTCACCGGTGGAGAACGGATCCCAGCGGCAAAGGGAGTCAAATGGCCGGTGGAAATGGTAAGATCCGGGGTGGAGGAGCCCTCCCGGTGAAGCTCCTGGTCGGGGGCTATGGTCTGAGTAGAGGAGAGAGTTGGGGAGAAGAAGGAGGACTGAACCATCCACTTCTCCTCGACCTCTAATATCAGAATGAAACCGCAAGGGCCGGATAGTCCGGGCAATATGCGCCGGATAGTCCCGCCCGACCAGAATGTTCGGTCTGTATCAAGCGTAGAGTCCGGCTAAGCCAGATACTCCGGTTGGTACAGGGCGGACACTCCGGCCCCATTCGACCAGAAACCCCAGATTCAAGTGTTTGGACAAATGTGTGGCAAGAGGAGCATGTTTGTAGATAAGAGTAGGCCTGGGATTCAGAGGATGTATTGTGAAAAACCAATGAGTCGAAAAAGATCTAAAAAGATGGCAATGATGCATTCCAATCAAAACCATCCAAAAACAAACTATTCATTAAGAAGAGGGCGGTGGCCGAGGCCACCATATAAGATTTTGTGACATGACACCGCAAAGAATTATCCTTGGGTTCATAGTCACTACTCATCAATAAAGCTCACATATCACAAAATGATATTATGAGAATTGAGTTTCATTAATGTTGGAAGTATGGGGGGAGGGATAGTCCAATGTATTAGGACCGCACTCCCCCTATCCCCATTCCTACACCTAAACCGAATAAGTGTCAAGACATAGGTGAGTGTGCAAGATGATCAAGTCAAGCTCCTTGAATCTATGATATTTAGTTCATTCCTCAAATTGCAAAACCTTGCTTCATCAAGTGGCTTCGTGAATATGTCGGCAAGTTGGTCTTTGGTTGACACATGTGATAGCTCAATATCACCTCGAGCAACATGATCCCTAATGAAGTGATGACGAATCTCAATATGCTTTGTCCTTGTGTGATCCACAGGGTTGTAGGCAGTCTTGATAGCACTTTCATTGTCACATAGAAGAGGCACTTTGTCACAATGGACACCGTATTCCTTTAAAGTTTGCCTCATCCATAGCAATTGGGTGCAAGCACTAGCGGCTGCCACATACTCGGCTTTGGCGGTGGAGAGAGATATACAATTTTGCTTCATAGAAGACCAACATACCAAGGACCTACCAAGGAATTGGAAAGCCCTGGATGTTGATTTTCTATCATCCTTATCACCAGCCCAATCCGAATCCGTGTATCCACAAAGAGCAAATGTTGACCCTCGAGGATACCAAAGACCATAATGTGGGGTATGAACCAAATAACAAAAGATTCTCTTGACCGCCATCAAGTGGCTTTCTTTAGGAGCCGCTTGATATGTTGCACACACACCTGCACTCAACACAATATCGGGTCTAGATGCACCAAGGTAGAGCAAAGAACCAATCATGGATCGGTATACCTTTTGATCCACATCTTTACCATTTGGATTTAGTTCGAGATGAGTCTTTATTTCCATGGGAATACGAGCTCCATTTAGATCTTGCATATTGAATATCTTGAGTATACTTGGCTTGGTTGAAGAATGTCCCTCCTCTAACTTGCTTGATCTCAAAACCAAGGAATACCCTTAACTCCCCCATCATAGACATCCAGAACCTACTAGTCATAAGCTTTGGGAATTCATCATTAAAAGCTTTGTTAGATGAGCCAAAGATAATATCATCAACATATATTTGGCATACCAAAAGCTCCCCATTGACCTTCTTAGTAAAAAGAGTGGGATCGATTTTCCCAACCTCAAACCCACGGTCAAACAACAACTCTCTAAGGTGCTCATACCACATGCGTGGGGCTTGTTTGAGCCCATAGAGCACCTTATCAAGTTTGTAGACATGGTTTGGGAAGTTGGGATCCTCAAATCCCGGGGGTTGCTTTACATACACCAACTCATTTAATGGACCGTTAAGAAGTGCACTTTCTACATCCATTTGTTGCAACATAAAGATATGATGTGTCGCATAAGCAAGAAGGATATGGATGGACTCAAGGGGAGCCACGGGTGCGTATGTCTCTCCATAATCAATGCCTTCAATTTGAGAGAACCCATGTGCAACCAATCTTGCCTTGTTCCTTACTATAATTCCATGCTCATCTTGCTTGTTCTTGAATATCCACTTGGTGCCAATAACATTGCGGCAATCCTTTGGCTTCTCAACTAACTTCCATACTTTGTTTCTCTCAAAGTTGTTGAGCTCTTTGTGCATTGCTTCCAACCAATCCGAATCTTCAAGAGCTTCACACACTTTCTTTGGTTCAATCATGGAGATGTGTGCTTGGTGTTCACTAAACCTATTCAATTATGCTCTTGTGGAAATTCCTCTCCTTCGATCACAAACCACATTCTATAGAGAGTGGTCTCTTAATTCCAACATACTATCCATTCTAGCTTCGCGACAAGTGTGAATCTCCTTGTTGTTTCTTGGAGGAACCTCTTCATCATTTTAGTCCTCATCTTGACCATCAACTTGACCTTGATCATCACCGGAATCATTCTCTTCACTAAGAGGCAAAGATTGACCTTGGTCTTGATCAGGCACACTTCTAGAATTGAGTTGAGCTTGTCTCAAGGCAGTTTGTATGGATCTTCCTTTTGTAATTGACTTGGCAGCACTTGACATTCTAGAGAATGAATCAGGCTCCTCCCCACTAGAGATGTCACCATGATCAACATGTTGCAGGTCCATAGTTTGTCTTTGGCTTAGGTCGTTGTCCTCCTCGATAGATGGAGCATGTTGTTGTTGTTGTTGTTGTTGTGAAGATGAGGGCTCCACTTGAGTAGAGCATAGTTCTTCTCGATCCGCCATAAGGGGTTCCTCAACGGGGTGGATGTATCCCACACCCATTCTTCCTATGGCATCCTGAGGCATTTCATCATCTATATCACAAGCATCAACACGCCCCCCTTGGGGACCATCATATTCTTCGAAGGTCACACTACAAGATTCTATGACGGCTCCGGAGAGCTTATCATAGATTCTATAAGTGTGAGATTCAATACCATAGCCAACAAAAATATCCTCTAATGCTATCTCCCCCTTCAACCTAGCATTTTCTTCAAGAATAGTTGTACTACTAGATGGTATGAAATTACTAGGTGAAGGGATATTGGTCAATTGAGTTTGAAGCTTTTCATGGGACTTTGTGAGTGACAAGAGTTCACTTTCCAATGCCTTGTGAGCCTTGTTAAGCAAACTAAAGTCCTCGGAAAGTTTTTCATGAACCACACCAAACTCAATCTTGTCCTTTTTAGCCCTTTTATATTTAGCAATAGCAAGGTCACATTCCTTAATGAGTCTATTCACAATTAATCATTTGCCCCATCAAGCCCTTCAAGTTTTAGTTCAAGGGACAACCTAGTCTCTTGCTCCTCTTCTAGAGCATTATTTAGGGTTTCTACCTCAATCATGTGTTCTCTTCCTAGTTTACATCTTTCATCAAGAAGCTCTTGGGTGTGAGAAAGTTGATCTAAGAGGTCCACAAAACGTCTTTTGTGTTCCCCTTGCAAGTTATTCATGAACTCATCAAAAGCAATTATTTCCTTTTTAACCTCAAGAAACATTTCATCATAATTTTCATCATTACTCAATAGGGTGGGGTGAGATGATGAAGATACCTCTGTTCCTATTTCCATAAGGCAAGTGACATTCTTGTTGGAGATATTATCATTTGGGGAGTCGAAGAGGGAGAATGTGGGAGTAGAAGTAGTGGCAAGAGTAGCCACACCACTTGACGTTTCCTCTTCATTATCTTCATCATCGGAGGAGTATTCTTCATGAGTGATCAACACAATTTCATCCGACTTCTTGTTGATGGGATTCTTCTTGATGAAGGATTTCTTGTAAGGAGCTTTGGAAGTTTTATTCAACACAAGTTTACCCCCATGATCTTCTCTCTTCTCATAGGGACAACCCGCCACAAAGTGACAGCGGTCACCACAATTGAAGCAAGTTCTCAATTTAGTGACATTTTCTCTTCTTCCATTTGAGTTGCTTCTTCGTTGCATTTCCATCTTGGCCTTGGCGGGGTTCTTCCAAATTTTATTTGCATAGAACGCCATATATTCACCATGAGCAATCTTGGCATCATCGGGGTGGCTCATGGATAGGCCTTCATCACTATCATTTTAATCCCCATGTTCCACAACTTTGGCCTTCAATGCAAGGTTGACAACATTGCTCATTCTAGGGCTCGAGCACGGGCATCTGTGGCATTCTTCGTGGCAACCTTGAAAGAGGCCATATCTTGCATAACTTCATTGGAGGTTATGAGGTGGTAGTTGTGTCTTCCTTGTAGGCTCTTCAAGTCGGTGGGCTCAAAGGGCATGACTGCACTCACATATTTCCTTTTTATCCACGCATCATCCACATGTGAGGCACCCATATTTCTAAAAGCGGTGGCGGTAGACTTGAGCCTACGGTACATGTCTTCATGATCTTCACCTTCCTTCATATAGAAACCTTCGGCTTCATTGCTTAGTGCATCATACTGGTTCCTTCTCATGCTCTCATTCCCAACATACAACATTGTGAGAGCATCCCAAGCTTCCTTGGCGGTGTTGAGGTGCTCAATGTGTGGGTAATCCTTTGTACCCAATCCTTGTTGAATCATGTGCAAGGCGGTGGCATTGAGTTGACTATTGACAACTTCTCTTCTTGTCAAGTTGTTTGGATCCCAAATATAGAGTCCTTGTTGAATGATGTTCCATAATTCAATACAAGAGCTGCGCACATGAGATTTTATTAGAGATTGCCATTGAGCAAAAGTAGATGCCTCTAGCTTTGGTGGGTCTCCTCTATTGTTTATATGAAGGTGAGGGATTAGAGGGTCGGGAGTGTACCATCCATGAGAGTCATGGTGCTCTCCCTTCCCACCATCCCTTTTTGTGGAGGAATTAGTGTTGTCTTGATTACCCCCCACCACCATACCCTCGGGTGATACCGGGGAATTCCCCTTAGGTAATGGTGGAAGGTCCTCTTGGGGAGAAGGGGATGATGATCCACCTTTATCTTTAACAAGTTGCTCAAGTTGTAGGGTTCGCAGCATAGAAAACAAAAAATTTCCTACGATGGGAACAACTATGTACCAAGATCTATCTACTAGATACAAGAAACGGGTGGATATACATCCATCGAATACATACCCTCGAAGACCGTATAGCGTTAACGAGGTTGTACTCGTGGATGATGTAATCAAACGCTTGCCGATCTCAAGATCATGATGAAGTCCATCTGGTCCAGCCCCTCCAGCACCATCACGTCTAGCACCGCAAAGCAGTGGTGCATCCGTGATCGCACACACGTCTGGGTACCCCGACAACCTCCGTGCCCTCGCTCCAGCGAAGCAGCGAAAGCAACAAATCCTTCCATAAAAAGCAACCGGGAACATGTATCTCGCTGATCCAAGACAATGGGGAAATTCTAAAGGGGGAGAGAGATCCTTCGCGAGGAGGTGTGAGTGACAAGTGAGAGGAGGGGGTCCTTTTATAGGGGAGGGGGCAGCCCAAGGGGGCATGGCCGCCGGACATGGAGGGTTCCCCCACCTCTCCCTCATTCATGTGGTGGATTCTCCACTCACATAAAAACACCTCCACTCACAATTCCACTCACATGCATTAATTTTCCACCAAAATTAATGCAAGATCTCATTTAATAAAACTCTTTTATTTATTTTATTCAGAATTTTGTTAATTACTTTAATTAACAAACATTCACATAAAACCCCTTGCTAGTATTCAATTTCACATGCAGAACCAGTTTCAGCAATTTCAACCGAAACAGTTCTGGTGTCTAGTGAAATAAATTCCTGCGCTTCCCTTTTTCTTTCTCTGGCATATTATTTGCTCCAAATGGTGTCGGTATCCCTTAAGTGTGTCACCCTATGATTCGTGAATAATGTAGACATGATCGAGACCCCTCTCCGATCAATAATCAGCAGCGGGACCTGGAGATCCGTACTGACTCCCACATATTCAACGATGACTTATGTGATCGTGTGAACCTTATACGCATGTAACTCAATCCATTTGTCTCGCGATATATTACATGCCCGAGATTCGATCATCGGTATCACCATACCTAGTTTGATCTCGTTACCGACATGTACTCTTTTCTTGTTCCCGTGATATAACATTCTAGTGATCAAATCACTTGCTTGCAAGCTAACCAATGTGATATCACTGAGAGGGACCAGAGTATATATCTCCATCATCCGGATGGACAAATTCCACTCTTGATCCATGAGCCTCAACATAACACCTTCGTAGCACTGAACCCATGTTTATAATCACCCTGTTACGGTGTGACGTTTGATGTTATCAAGATACTCTTCCTGTGTTAGTGATTGACATGATCTCATGGTCTAAGGACTAAGATTACTTCGTATGATGTTATAGCAATATAAACACAATGACCTTGATCGTAATGCTGTACTTAGGATGAATGTTCATCACATCATTCCAACAATGTTGTGACCTTGTTATTAACAACATCCAATGTCCATGATCAGGAAACCTTTGATCATCTTGTTAATCAACGAGCTAGTTTATAAGAGAGGCATAACTAGGAACTTCATTTTTGTTTATTAAACACACATGTATTAACGTTTCTGTATTAATACAATTATAGCATGCAAAATAAACATTTATCATAAATAAGGAATACAATAATAACCACTTTATTATTGCCTCTCGGGCATATTCCCCTCACAAGTAACTTGTGGAATTGTTTGATCTCGTTGCCCATGGTGGAGCTCAATCTTGTTTCCAAGTTATTGAGATCATCCGTGGTCACCGAGGTAGGCGCACCACCACCTTCCCCATTGTTGCTACACATATACTCTTAGGCGGTAAAGCCTGAATAAAGAGCGGAGGCTCTAATACCAATTGAAAGGATCGTATGGGCACCTAGAGGGGGTGAATAGGTGCTACTTCAAATTTTCTTCCTTTTTCAAATTAGGGTTTGACAAGAAATGTAAATTCTCTAGATTATTCAACTAAGGTGAATTTATCTATATGTCAAACAAGTACTAACTAGCACAACACTAAGCAAGAACAAGTAAGTAAAGTGTGGTAAAGGATAGAAGTAACCAAAGTGGTCGACGGGGGAGACACAAGGATTTGTTTCCTGTAGTTCCTTCCTTTTGAGGGGAAGTACGTCTATGTTTGGAGAGGGGTGGTTTCAAACCACCAACGCCGCAAGAGGCCTCCCTTGTTCTCCGATAAACCTCATCCCAAGGGGTTCGATTCACCTCTTCAACTATATCGGCAACCTTCGAGGTGGAAGCCGACACCTTTACAACAAGTTCGGGGCACACATCCACAACCTAATTGGATGCTCCCAAATACAAGCAAGCTGTCAAACAATCAAAGACAAGCTTGTAAGAACCAAATCAAAGTTAGGGTTTCCAAAGAAACACATGAGCAATGGGCCCTCAAATGAATGAGGGGAAAATTAAGATCTCTCTTGGTGAAGCTATGGATCAAGGCCTCCTCCTTAGATTCTCCAAAGATCAAGGACTTTGGATGGATGAGTGAAGAGATCTTGTGGATTTGGTGGCTCAAAATGTGTTGTTGTTCTTGAATTGGATGAGCAGGTTCCAAGGTAGAAGAAGGGGTCCTTTTATAGGGCCCCAGAATTTAGAGCCGTTGGAGTCACTTGACCCGGACAGTCCGGCCCGTATGAGCCGGAAAGTCTGGCCTGGACGGACATTCCGGTGAGAACCAGCCAGACACTCTGGCCTGGCCAAGTTTCTGGCCAGTGTCTGGACAGTGTCCCGGTGGTGTCCGATGTGCCTCACACACTGTCCATAGTTGGGGAGAAAACCTGGCGAAAAATCACGGACGGACAGTCCGGTAGTTTTGGGGCGGAATCTCTGGGTGGGCCAGACAGTCCGGCGCACGCCAGCCGGACAGTCCGGCCAGATACTGATTTTTCCTTCGTTTTTGTTCCTATCAAGCCCTTTTTCCATGTGTATACATTGCCCATAATAAATCTGTTATCTCCTTAAATATTCAGCAAAGCATTAAACCAATCCAAGTGTTGTCAACAAACATCAAAATAATATGAAAGGCATAAAATCCCTTTCAACATAGATCTCATCTACATTCTGAACATGGATTCTGGCCATTGTTCTGACTCGATCAAACTCTTTTGATCTTCGATCACCGCTTCTGGATTTATGTGTCATAGCCTACCTCGATGGGGGAAACCGACTGGTAGGGGTATGTCGTTCCACGACCTCAGCAGTATGATCATGGAAATCACATCTTCCATTCCCCGATTATAGTTGATCCAAACAAAATTGTATAAAACCGATCTATCACATAGATCTACCTCCAAAACAGCCCTTAGATCCAATCTACAGCCAACCGCATATCACATATGCGAGATCTCGAGCCAAAAACCAGAAGCTATCACTCTGATACCACTGTTGGGCCACGTAGAAATAAAACAAAACTTTTACCCCACGCAGTGATTCCAAGATCTAGCTGAGGTAGAAGGCCACGAGGATTAGCACTAGACACATAGTTGCGGATTATTAATGTAGTAGGTTTGTTGATTGTAACACCCTCAGAATCAACCCAATGCAAGTTTCAACGATTCCCGCCAAACCCGCATAGAAACGATTCAAAGGTGCCCACCAGGCACTTTCGTGCGGGTGGAAAACGAAGTAATACCATTACACAATAGTCCACGATGGGACCCACATAACAGATATATACAACAATGACTCAAAGAGTCAAGAATATAGATATACAATACAAAGATCCAAATCACCTTTAAAACGATACAGCGTCCGAGTACGGACAAGATGCAAATTGAGCTAAGAGCCCTGAAGAATAACCAATGGCGTCCATAACCCTGCCAGGCCAAGCCGTAAGGGTAACCCTGCTAACGACGTCGATCTCAAAACCTGCTTAACAAAAGGGGTGCCGACAAAGGGCGAAGGAAAAAGAGAGCGGTCAGTACTGTGGCCAGTACACGGCGAGACTAGAATTCGGCGGTCCTCGCCTACATAGGTATGGTGGACTAAAGCGGCAGCGCGGGATGCACTAAACAACCTATAGAGACTCAAAACAACTGGTGGCTATCAGATAGGGATAAGAAATACATATTCGGATCCAACCTGAAATTATCATCAAGCGTACCCATCCTGGTATTTCCCCCTCGAGACCAAACGAGGAAGTCAACCGAGGAACTCACACAGTTGGCAGTATTTATTCAGTTATCGTTGCAGCAATTACTAGTTAGGTATAGATAGTCATCCTGACATAATAAGCAGTGGGCACTTTTAGTTAACCATTCCGTTGTAGTTGTAGTACTTAGTCAGATACATATAGCATGAGGCATCCCAAAACCCAGCAGTTGTTGGCACTTTTATTTAGCCATTCTGTTATAGTTGCAATAATTACTAGTCAGATACAATGGTAACAGGTGACAACCCAAACCAGCAATTGTTGGCACTTTTATTAGCCATTCCATTATAGTAAAGCTGATTACTAGTCAATATAAAGTCAAATTTATAGCACTACTTTAGTTATAGTTGTCTATGATCGAGATACTGTGCTCCAAGTCGTCCATAACCGCGGACACGGCTTTCAGAAAGTTTTACCCTGTAGGGGGCACAAATAGCAACACACGCACGATCAACCTCGAGAAAAACCAATAAAAACCCAACGAGGCATCATGACAGAGCAATTGCAAGATTCATATAAATTTCAGGGGGCCACCCCACCAAGCTACCCGCGACGAAGTTGGCCGGCTCCGAGACGGACTCAGATTTTTGTGCCAATGGCTGTAAACGACTGGGAACCCGAAAGTGTGACTGGGCTTGTCGATACCGCGAAAACATTACACATTTGTCCCTAAACAGTACAGGCTCTCCACGCGCAATCGTAAATAAAGCAGTAAAGCATGGCATAAGTACAGGATAGTAATAAAGCCCCAAACTACTTTGTGGCCCCAAGAAATAAATATGACTCAAGCTCTGGCTAGGGGGATTCATGGTCCCACATGCGGATAGTGCGAATATTCAAAGAACATGTATCAATTACTCGGGGTCCTACGGGACACAAGTGGACGGTTAAAAACCAAATAACATCTATTGCCCACCTGTGCCTCTGCATTATTTACTTACTTCAATTTTAGTTATTAAACGGTAATTAAAGTCATGATCATCTCCAACATAAAGCATATGGCAGTCTTCCAACAACTGTGGTACTTGACGACGCGCAACAGCACTTGAGCAAGCAACTACGACACGCAAGGCCGACTATCTACCAAACAACAGGTAATAGGATGTGTCCAAGGCAATATAAGGCTGCAAGGAATATCACGGGTACGAAAACTAGAGCATCGCAACACAGATAGCAATAGATCAACAGGAGGAAAGAAAGACTAGAAAGGTAAAATAGGTAGAAAGGGGGAGAATGCTCGCCTGAGAAACATTGCCGAAGGTTTATCTGAAGATCGGGTCGACTCTCGCATCAACTCATCGGCCTAATCCGTGAAGAAGCAAAGCACTAGAAGAAACACCGGATGCACTATTTAATACTACGGCAAAAGATCGGGCATGATGCATGTATGATGTATGACAAGGCAAGGGTGCGATGCAATTAGGAAATATTAAATGGAACCAGGGTCTCGACAATTATTCAGATGGTTCAAGTTGTTTAGATACCCGCAATTTAAATGTTGTCTTAACATGGCAAAATATATCACCGGTTCGCTACACAAATTTAAATGGGGCCAAAATAAGGCTAGATTCGCCCACATATGGACCCCATATTTAATTATGAGGTGAATCGACATAATGCCCCCAAACCACTAAACATGGATGTGAGTATGAATAATTTAATATGCAACAGGTGATAAATATCATATTATAAAAATAGGGTCTTAGAAAGGGGTCACACATTAGGGTTCGACGATCTTGGTGGCTCCGAGGGTTCAGGGATCGGTCTTCGGGTCCAGGATCGGATTCGAATCCATGAAGCAGAACTTGGCGTCTTCAGGTTCCGTGGAAGGGATCCCGGCCGTCGGATCTGGTTTACACAGTGAGCTTGCGTCGGTGTGGGGCTTCACAGATCAAAGCATGACCTAGTAGAAGGCTCCTACATGGCATCCATAGATGTGTTCCTGATGGAAACGAGCTCGAATGCTGCTACTAGCACCTATAGGAAAACAACCACATGACCGTGGGCCCTAGGACAAACATGCCTCGACATGACCAGGCGCTTGAACTGGAAGACACCAACGCGCGCTGGAGGAAGCCAGGAAAAGGCGAGGCCACGGAGTCGAGGGAGTACGGCAGGCAACAGAGCTCCCAGCGGCATTGCTCTGTGGACGCGGGTCGAGGCGGGCGGCTGAGAAGAGGAAGCGTGGTGAAGGCCGCGGTGGCAAGCTTTGCAGATGGGGCACGCAGAGAGGCAGGGTCACGGCGGTGGTAGAGGTGCATCACCGGTGCACGAGGTGGTGGCTGCAGAGGGTCAGGGGAAACGGCGACGGGGTGTGCTCGGGCACGAGGGCGACTAGTTGCGGCGCAGGCAGACGCTGGCGGGGCGGAGGTGAGGATGGCAGCAGTCGGTGGTTCAGAGCAGGGGCGGCCTCAGGGAGGCCTCCGGGGAGGATGGGAGCCCGAGGGCGTGCAAGGCGGTGGCTGCGGAGAGGGGAAGGCGAGGTAGGCCGGAGTTGGTGCTCTAGGCCAGGCTATGGTGTGCTCAGGGCTTGGAGGAGCTGCGGCAGCGCTCGGGAGGCCGAGGGCGGCTGCTGCAGGGCCACACCATGCGAGAAGGGAAGGCCGACGCTCGTCAGGCGGTGGGGAAGCTTGGCAGCCCAGAGGAAGCGAAGGTCGATGAGCGCCAGGGGGAGTGGCGGCGGACGACAAGAGCCAGGGGAGAAGGGGATCGCGAGGGAGGAGAACGCGGGGTTGAGGGCGACACAGACGGAAGCGAGGGAGCATTGGGGTAGGGCTCAGGGACGCAGGCGGGGTGGGCGGTTGGTGGACGGGGTCGTGAGGCGCACGCGGGGTTGGTGGCGGCGGCAGGGTGGGGAGTAGTGGGATGGGGTTTGGGGTAGGGTTTCTAGGTTAGACGTGGGGTGGTAGGTAGCTGGCTGCTGGGCCTTGGACCTAGCGGCTGGCTGCCTCCCCACAAAAATATTTTGGGTTTTTTAATTATTATTATTTTTAAATATTTGGTAAATAGTTTTTAAGACAAATACAAGATCCAATCGGACCGAGAGATTTGATTTGAAATTTAAGGAGGGCTAGTTTAGAAAACAACATAGTCTTTCACAAAATAGTTTTAGACAAAAATAATAATATGCCTGATGATGTCATGATGATGCACAAAGATAAGACATGCGATTTTCTAGTAGTGGTTTTAGCCGGGGTGCTACAATTCGACACCACTAACAATGGATCTCGCCCTCGAGATCCGCCTCATGGTACAGGGAAGAAAGCCGACGGTCTCAATCCTCTCGCTTCATGTAGATCTTCACAACACCACTAACAAAGATTCCTTCTCCACCTTGAAATCAGCAACACCACCAACAAGGGGTGTTGCTCATGTTTGTCGAGAGAGCACTCCGGATAAATAAAAGACGAAGGTAGAGGCATCAAACGATAAGGCCACCTCTAACTTCTATGGAAGGAGTGAAATTGCATCGATCCACCATTCAATGTACAACAGCGAATGATAAGAGTAGTCGGATGGTGATCATTCCACCGCGCACCCAAAGCATTACTCTACACATGAATAGGAGGATTATGCAACCAACTCACAGAATTCAGACTGAAGATCTTGCCAATCGAGATTCAGAAACAAAATACTAAAGTAGGCTCTTCATCTGATTGATGTAGATGAGGTCGTCGCGTTGAAAAACACCGAAAGATACAAAGAGAAAAAAATTAGTGGATTTTTGATCCACTGGAAGATAAAACAGATGAAAGATCCATCAGATAACATGAAGACCGAATGTCGAAGCATCGTTACAAGAGGATGGAAGAAAAACCCTGAAGGTACGACAAAAACCCAACCACGAGAATTCCTGGACTCGAAAAAAAGATAAGAGAGCAGATTCAAAACACGTAGAGGTAAGAGGAGAATAGAAGAAAGATAAGGAGTAAAAGTAGACCTAATCAGATCTATCCAACCAATTTTCCAAAATAGTTTTGACACTCTACGACGTCCGTTAGCTAGGTTATCCTACAGGCTAGACCAGTGGGGTATCGTAACTGCTGAGCTCTGATACCACTCTATAACACCCTCAGAATCGACCCTATGCAAGTTTCAGCGATTCCCGCCAAACCCGCATAAAAAACGATTCAAAGGTGACCACCAGGCACTTTCGTGCGGGTGGAAAACGAAGTAATACCCTTACACAATAGTCCACGATGGGACCCACAGAACAGATATATACAACAATGACTCAAAGAGTCAAGAATACAGATATACAATACAAATATCCAAATCACCTTTAAAACGATACAGCGTCCGAGTACGGACAAGATGCAAATTGAGCTAAGAGCCCTGAAGAATAACCAATGGCGTCCATAACCCTGCCCAGGCCAAGCCGGAAGGGTAACCCTGCTAACGACGTCGATCTCAAAACCTGCTTAACAAAAGGGGTGCCGACAAAGGGCGAAGGAAAAAGAGAGCGGTCAGTACTGAGGCCAGTACACGGCGAGACTAGAATTCGGCGGTCCTCGCCTACATAGGTATGGTGGACTGAAGCGGCAGCGCAGGATGCACTAAACAACCTATAGAGACTCAAAACAACTGGCGGCTATCAGATAGGGATAAGAAATACCTATTCGGATCCAACCTGAAACTATCATCAAGCGTACCCATCCTGGTATTTCCCCCTCGAGACCAAACGAGGAAGTCAACTGAGGAACTCACATAGTTGGCAGTTTTATTTATTTCGTTATCGTTGCAGCAATTACTAGTCAGGTATAGATAGCCATCCTGATATAATAAGCAGTGGGCACTTTTAGTTAACCATTCTGTTGTAGTTGTAGTACTTACTAGTCAGATACATATAGCAAGAGGCATCCCAAAACCCAGCAGTTGTTGGCACTTTTATTTAGCCATTCTGTTGTAGTTGCAATACTTACTAGTCAGATACAATGGTAACAGGTGACAACCCAAACTAGCAATTGTTGGCACTTTTATTTAGCCATTCCATTATAGTAAAGCTGATTACTAGTCATTATAAAGTCAAATTTATAGCACTACTTTAGTTATAGTTGTCTATGATCGAGATACTGTGCTCCAAGTCGTCCATAACCGCGGACATGGCTTTCAGAAAGTTTTACCCTGCAGGGGGCCACAAATAGCAACACACGCATGATCAACCTCGAGAAAAACCAATAAAAACCCAACAAGGCATCACGACAGAGCAATTGCAAGATTCATATAAATTTCAGGGGGCCACCCCACCAAGCTACCCGCGACGAAGTTGGCCGGCTCCGAGACGGACTCAGAGGTTTGTGCCATGGCTGTAAACGACTGGGAACCCGAAAGTGTGACTGGGCTTGTCGATACCGCGAAAACATTCCACATTTGTCCCTAAACAGTATACGCGCTCCACGCGCAATCGTAAATAAAGCAGTAAAACATGGCAGAAGTACAGGATAGTAATAAAGCCCCAAACTACTTTGTGGCCCCATGAAATAAATATGACTCAAGCTCTGGCTAGGGGGATTCATGGTCCCACATGCGGATAGTGCGAATATTCAAAGAACAGGTATCAATTACTCGGGGTCCTACGGGACACAAGTGGACGGTTAAAAACCAAATAACATCTACTGCCCACCTGTGCCTCTGCATTATTTACTTACTTCAATTTTAGTTATTAAACGGTAATTAAAGTCATGATCATCTCCAACATAAAGCATATGGCAGTCTTCCAACAACTGTGGTACTTGACGACGCGCAACAGCACTTGAGCAAGCAACTACGACACGCAAGGCCGACTATCTACCAAACAACAGGTAATAGGATGTGTCCAAGGCAATATAAGGCTGCAAGGAATATCACGGGTACGAAAACTAGAGCATCGCAACACAGATAGCAATAGATCAACAGGAGGAAAGAAAGACTAGAAAGGTAAAATAGGTAGAAAGAGGGAGAATGCTCGCCTGAGAAACATTGCCGAAGGTTTATCCGAAGATCGGGTCGACTCTCGCATCAACTCATCGGCCTAATCCGTGAAGAAGCAAAGCACTAGAAGAAACACCGGATGCACTATGTAATACTACGGCAAAAGATCGGGCATGATGCATGTATGATGTATGACAAGGCAAGGGTGCGATGCAATTAGGAAATATTAAATGGAACCAGGGTCCCGACAATTATTCAGATGGTTCAAGTTGTTTAGATACCCACAATTTAAATGTTGTCTTAACATGGCAAAATATATCACCGGTTCGCTACACAAATTTAAATGGGGCCAAAATAAGGCTAGATTCGCCCACATATGGACCCCATATTTAATTATGAGGTGAATCGGCATAATGCCCCCAAACCACTAAACATGGATGCGAGTATGAATAATTTAATATGCAACAGGTGATAAATATCATATTATAAAAATAGGGTCTTAGAAAGGGGTCACACATTAGGGTTCGACGATCTTGGTGGCTCCGAGGGTTCGGGGATCGGTCTTCAGGTCCAGGATCGGATTCGAATCCATGAAGGAGAACTTTGCGTCTTCAGGTTCCGTGGAAGGGATCTCGGCCGTCGGATCTGGTTTACACGGTGAGCTTGCGTCGGTGTGGCCTTCGTGTGGCTTCACAGATCAAAGCATGACCTAGTAGAAGGCTCCTACATGGCATCTATAGATGTGTTCCTGATGGAAACTAGCTCGAATGCTGCTACTAGCACCTACAGGAAAACAACCACATGACCATGGACCCTCGGACAAACATGCCTCGACACGACCAGGCGCTTGAACTGGAAGACACCAACGCGCACTAGAGGAAGCCGGGAAAAGGCGAGGCCACGGAGTTGAGGGAGTACGGCGGGGCAACAGAGCTCCCAGCGGCAATGCTCTGCGGACGCGGGTCGAGGCGGGCGGCTGAGAAGAGGAAGCGTGGTGAAGGAGGCGGTGGCAAGCTTTGCAGACGGGACGCGCAGAGAGGCAGGGTCACGGCGGTGGTAGAGGTGCATCGCCGGAGCGCGAGGTGGTGGCTGTAGATGGTCAGGGGAAACGGCGACGGTGTGTGCTCGGGCACGAGGGCGACTAGTTGTGGTGCAGGCGGACGCTGGCGGGGCGGAGGTGAGGACGGCAGCAGTCGGTGGTTTGGAGCAGGGGCGGCCTCGGGGAGGCCTCCGGGGTGGATGGGAGTCCGGGGGCGTGCAAGACGGTGGCTGCGGAGAGGGGAAGGTGAGGTAGGCCGGCGTCGGGGCCCTAGGCCAGGCTGTGGTGTGCTCATGGCTTGGAGGAGCTGCGACGGTGCTCGGGAGGCCGAGGCCGTGTGCTGCGGGGCCACGCCATGCGAGAAGGGAAGGCCGACGCTCGCCAGGCGGTGGGAAGCTTGGTGGCCCAGAGGAAGCGAAGGTCGATGAGCGCCAGGGGGAGTGGCGGCGGACGACAAGAGCCAGGGGAGAAGGGGATCGCAAGGGAGGAGAACGCGGGGTTGAGGGCGACACAGACGGAAGCGAGGGAGCGTTGGGGTAGGGCTTAGGGACGCAGGCGGGGTGGGCGGTTGGTGGACGGGGTCGTGAGGCGCACGCGGGGTTGGTGGCGGCGGCAGGGTGGGGAGTAGTGGGATGGGGTTTGGGGTAGGGTTTCTAGGTTAGACGTGGGGTGGTAGGTAGCTGGCTGCTGGGCCTTGGACCTAGCGGCTGGCTGCCTCCCCACAAAAATATTTTGGGTTTTTTAATTATTATTATTTTTAAATATTTGGTAAATAGTTTTTAAGACAAATACAAGATCCAATCGGACCGAGAGATTTGATTTGAAATTTAAGGAGGGCTAGTTTAGAAAACAACATAGTCTTTCGCAAAATAGTTTTAGACAAAAATAATAATATGCCTGATGATGTCATGATGATGCACAAAGATAAGACATACGATTTTCTAGTAGTGGTTTTAGCCGGGGTGCTACATTGATGCAGTGAAGTCCTCACAATCCGATCTGATCCTAATCGTCGTGGTGCTGATCGTACAGCACCATTGCTGGTAACCACACGTACAAGGAGGAGAGCCGGTGTGAACTGCTAGGTTTGTTACGGCGGTAGGACTGCTATGGAGCTAGGGTTTCCAACGCATGGAATGACCTAACCGTTAACCCTCCTGGGTTTCTGTGCCCCACTATATATAGGGAGTGAAAGTGGCTTCACTCACTTGTGGCCCATTCACTAAAGCCCACATTATTCACCGTGAGTCCAACTCACTGACTCAGTCCAAAATCCGGCTCACGTCTAACCCAACCAGATTTCCGGTTCAGATCTACTCCGAACTTGTAGGGGTTCGTAGCATGGAAAACAAAAAAATTCTACCGCATGCAAACAAACAAGCCAAGATCTATCTACTAGATTGTAGCAATGAGTCGATAGAGGAACTCACCCTTGAAGATTCCAAAGTGGTTAACGTGAGCAGATTCTCGTGGGTGATGTAGTCATACTCTTGCTGATCTCAAGATCGCGTAGACGATCCTTCCGGCGCTGCGTTCCAGCAGCGCTTCCGCAGTCGGTCACACGTTCGGTACTCAATGAAGACCTTCCTCTCCCTTGTTCCAGCAGGCAGCGGAGGTTGTAGCACTCTCCTCATGATTCCGGCAGCACGATGACGTGGTGTCGGAAGTAGAGGGGAGATCTCGCAGGGCTTCGCCTTAAGCCAGAGCGAGTATGGTGGAGTACGAGAGAGGCCTTGGTGATCTAGGGTTTAGAGGGAACCAAGGGGAGGGCTTGGTCGGCGGCTAGGGTTTGGGGAAACCCCAACTCTCCGAGTTGGAGGAGCCCTAGGCGGCGGCAGCACAAGGAGGTGGTGGCGCCAACGACTTGGGGCTAGGGTTTTGGGTGTGAGGGTAGGGGCAGCCCTACCCCTCCTTATATAGGTGGAGGGTGGCCGGTTGGGAGGAGGGAGTCCTCCTCCAACTCTTCCTCCTTGTCCGGCGGGTGGAGGGAGGGGACTTCCTCCCCAAGTAGGTTTCCTACTCTCCCTCCACCAAGCAAACTTAAGATTTGAGTTTTTCAAATTGGCATTTGACTTTCAAACTTTGATTTGATTTCTCTCTTTATTTTGCCCAGCCAAGTGACCTAGTACATGATGCAACCATTCCATATTGTCATGACACATTCATGTACCCTTCCCCTCCGGAGTGCCGGACCTTCCGGACCCTTCTTGAACATTCCTAATGAAAACTCCGGCATCATTCCCGAACTCTGAAACATGACTTTCCTTATATGAATCTTATTCTCCGGACCATTCCGGATCTCCACGTGATATCCCGGATCCCATCCGAGACTCCGAAAAACATTCAGTCTCTTACTCATCATTCCATAACTACTCAACAACATTGAATCCTTAAGTGTGTCTCCCTACGGTTCGTGAATTACGCGGACATGACCGAGACACTTCTCCGATCAATAACCAATAGAGGAATCTGGAAATTCATATGGATCCCACATATTTCTACGATTACTTTGAGATCAAATGAACCACTCACATACAATACCAATTTCCCTTTGTCTCACGATAATTTACTTATCCGAGGTTTTGATCGTCGGTATCTCTGCATACCTAGTTCAACCTCGTTGCCGATAAGTACTCTTTTCTCGTTCCTGTGGTATGTGATCCCTTGTGAGCCAGTCACATGCTTGCAAGCTAATTGGATGACATTCCACCCAGAGGGCCCAGAGTATATCTATTCGTCATATGGATGGACAAATCCCACTCTTGATCCATGTGTCTCAACCCATACTTTCCGAACACTCAATGCCATCTTTATAGCCACCCAGTTACGGTGTGGTGTTTGATGTCATCAAAGCATCCTTCCGGTGATGGTGATTAGCATGATCTCATGGTCGAAGGAATTAGGTTACTATGTATCAGAAAGCTTATAGCAATTGAACTATTAAAATGACTTGATCTTTATGCTACGCTTATCTATAGGAGTATGTCCATCATACCATTCTCCTAATGATATGATCTTGTTGTCAACAACATCTCAATGTTCATGATCAGGAAACCATGATCATCTATTAACCAACAAGCTATTATTATAAAGAGGCTTTACTAGGGACTCTAATTTAGTTTACAAATCACACAAGTATTAATGTTTTCGGTTAATACTGTTATAGCATGAATGTAAACATTTATCATAAACACAAATATATAATAATAACTACATTTATTATTGCCTCTAGGGCATATCTCCAACAGTCTCCCACTTGCACTAGTGTCAACTAATCTAGATTACATGGTCATATACCGAACACCCATGGTAGTTTGGTGTTGGTCATGTTTTGCCCTCGGGAGAGGTTTAGTCAACGGATCTGCCACATTCAGATCTGTGTGTACTTTGCAAATCTTTATGTCACCATCTTGGACATGTTCTCGAATAGCCTGAAAATATAGCTTGATGTGCTTCAGCTTCTTGTGTGACCTTGGTTCTTGCGCATTGGCTATGGCGCCCATGTTATCACAGTAGATAGACATTTGGTCCAGCACACTTGGAACCACACCGAGCTCTGTAATGAACTCCTTCATCCATATCGCTTCTTGTGAAGCCTCCGAAGCAGCTATGTATTCCAATTTAGTTGAAGATCTCGCCACAACGCTTTGCTTTGCACTCCTCCAGCTAACTGCTGCACCATTCAAAGTAAATACGTACCCAGATTGAGATTTAGAATCATCCGGATCAGTGTTCCAACTAGCATTGGTGTAACCATTAACAACGAGTTGTTCATCACCTCCACAAGAAAGTACCATATCCTTAGTTCTTCTCAAGTACTTAAGGATGTTTTTGACCGCTGTCCAATGATCCACTCCTGGATTACTTTGATATCTACTAGTCAAACTAACAGCATATGCAATGTCGGGTCTAGTACATAGCATGGCATACATTAGAGATCCTATGGCTGAGGTATAGGGAGTCTTACTCATCCTTTCTCTATCTTCTGCCGTTGCTGGACTTTGAGTTTTACTCAAGGTCGTATTGGGCAACATGGGCAAGAACCCTTTCTTGCTATCTTCCATTACAAACCTCTTTAGAACTTTGTCCAAATATGTACTTTGTGACAATGATATTAGGCGTCTCGATCTCTCTCTATAAATCTTTATGCCTAATATGTAAGCTTCTTCGCCAAGATCTTTCATTGAAAAACTATTATTCAAATAATCCTTGACACTATTAAGAAAGTCTACATCATTCCCAATCAACAATATGTCATCACATATAGTATTAAGAATGCTACAGAGCTCCCACTCACTTTCTTATAAATACAAGCTTCTCCATAAGTTTGTATAAAACCAAAGCTTTTGATTACCTTATCAAAACATTGATTCCAACTTCGGGATGCTTGCTTCAATCCATATATGGACCGTTGAAGTTTGCATACCTTGTTAGCATCTTTAGGATCGACAAAACCTTTGGGTTGCATCATATATAACTCTTCATCAATGTCTCCATTGAGGAACGCCGTTTTGACATCCATCTGCCATATCTCATAATCGTAATATGCAGCGATTGATAACATAATCCTCACAGACTTTAGCTTCACTACTGGTGAGAAAGTCTCATCATAGTCAACTCCTTGAATTTGTCGAAACCTTTTGCGACAAGTCGAGCTTTATAGACAGTAACATTACCATCAGCATTTGTTTTCTTCTTGAAAATCCATTTGTTCTCGACAGCCTTCCGGCCATCCGGTAAGTCCACCAAAGTCCATACTTGGTTTCCATACATGGATCCAATCTCGGATTTCATGGCTTATTGCCATTTATTGGAATCTGGGCTCATCATTGCTTCCGCATATGTTGCAGGATCATCGGTGTTGTCTACCAACATGACACTCATAACGGGATCATACCAATCAGGAGTGGTACGAGTTCTCGTTGACCTGCGAGGTTTCGTAGTAACTTCAACCAAAGTTTCATGATCATCATCATTAGCTTCCTCTCTTATTGGTGTAGGCGCCACAGGAACTACTTCCGCTGCTGTGCTACTCGCAAGTTCAAGAGAAGGTTCAACAACCTTGTCGAGTTCTACTTTCCTTCCAGTCACCTCTTTCGAGAGAAATTCCTTCTCTAGAAAGGATCCATTCTTAGCAACGAAGATTTTTCCCTCGGATCTATGATAGAAGGTATACCCAATAGTTTCCTTCGGGTATCCTACGAAGACGCATTTTTCCGCTTTGGGTTCAAGCTTGTCCGGCTGTAACTTCTTTACATAGGCTTCGCAACCCCAAACATTAAGGAACGACAATTTAGGTTTCTTCCCAAACCATAATTCATATGGTGTTGTTTCAACGGATTTATATGGTGCCCTATTTAAAGTGAATGCGGCTGTTTCTAATGCATAACACCAAAACGATAGCGGTAAATCGGTAAGTGACATCATAGAACGAACCATATCTAAGAGAGTTCGATTACGACGTTCGGACACACCATAACGCTGTGGTGTTCCCGGCGGTGTCAATTGTGAAAGTATTCCGCATTTCTTCAAATGCTCGCCAAATTCGTAACTTAGATATTCACCTCCACGATCAGATCGTAGAAATTTAATCTTCTTGTTACGTTGATTCTCTACCTCACTTTGAAATTCCTTAAACTTCTCGAAAGTTTCGGACTTATGTTGAATGAAATAGTTATACCCATATCTACTCAAATAATCCGTGAAGGTAAGAACATAACGATAACCACCGCGCGATGCTACACTCATTGGACCACACACATCGGTATTTATGATTTCCAATAAGTCCGTAGCTCGCTCCATCATGCCAGAAAATGGAGTCTTAGTCATTT
Organism: Avena sativa; assembly: GCA_916181665.1. Taxonomy (NCBI): domain Eukaryota; kingdom Viridiplantae; phylum Streptophyta; class Magnoliopsida; order Poales; family Poaceae; genus Avena; species Avena sativa. The sequence continues at coordinate 257,224,413 of OV702297.1, forward strand.
TACCCATCAGACATGCTTCATATCTTTCAAGTGATTCAAAATCAAGTGATTCAAGAAGTCCATCGGAATGGAGTTTCTTCATATGCTTCACTCCAATGTGACCAAGACGACAGTGCCACATATAGGTCGAGTTATCGCTCAATTTCAAATGTTTAGCCTCAATTTTATTTATGTGTGTATTACTACAATCGAGATTCAATGAGAATAGACCATCTATTAAATGTGCATGTGCATAAAACATATTACTCATATAAATCAAACAACCATTATTCTTGGACTTAAACAAGTAACCATCTCGCAATAAACATGATCCGGATATAATGTTCATGCTCAACGCATGCACCAAATAACAATTATTTAAGTATAAAACTAATCCCGATGGTAGATGAAGAGGTAGCGTGCCGACCGCGATCACATCAACCTTTGATCCATTTCCAACGCGCATCGTCACCTCATTCTTCGCTAGCTTCCGTTTATTCTGCAGTACCTGTTTCGAGTTACAAATATGAGCAATCGAACCAGTATCAAATACCCAGGCACACTACTACGAGTACTAGTGAGATACACATCAATAACATGTATATCGGATATACCTTTCTTCTTAATGTTGCCGTTATTCAAATCTGCCAAGTACTTTGGGCAATTCCGCTTCCAGTGACCTTCTCCCTTGCAGTAAAAGCACTCAGTATCAGGCTTAGGCCCAGCCTTGGTCTTCTTCGCTGGCGCGACAACTTTATTACCGCCCTTCTTGAAGTTTCTCTTTTGCTTAGACTTGCCTTTCTTGAATTTGATGGTATTATTGACCAACAACACTTGGTGCTCTTTCTTGATCTCCACTTCTGCAGATTTCAACATGGAGAAGAGTTCTAGAAACGTCTTGTCCATGTTTTGCATATTGTAGTGCATCACAAAGTTCTTGTAACTTGGTGGTAGTGATTGGAGGACACGGTGAATCCCCAAAGAATTAGGAATCACTATACCCAAACTTTGGAGTTTGTTTGCGTGCCCAGACATCTTAAGCACATGCTCACTGACGGAGCTGCCCTCTTCCATCTTGTAGTTAAAGAACTTTTCAGAAGCCTCATAACTCTCAACTACCGCGTGAGCCTCAAATATCATTTTGAGTTCATGGACAATATCATGTGGGTCATGGTTCTCAAACCTTTTTTGAAGCTCCGGTTCCAAACCATACAAGATAGCACACTGAACTGTGGAGTACTGATTCTTACGAGTGAGGTAAACATTCTTTACTTCATCGGTAGCAGTAGCTGTAGGCGGGTAACCTAGCGGTGCATCCAGCACATAGGTCAAATTACCAGCATTGAGTACAATCCTCAAATTGCAGAACCAATCAGCGAAGTTGCTTCCATTGTTTTTCAACTTTTCTTTCTCTAGGAACGCATTAAAATTGATGGTAGGGGCCGCCATTGATCTACAACATATTTGCAGTAGTTTAGACTAAGTTTATGACAAATTGAGTTCTAATTAATAGTTAAATTAATCTAGGTGAACTCCCACTCAAAACAATATCCCTCACATTGTTTTAGTGATCACACGAACAAAATCCACCACATCAAAACCGATCATCACGAGAGTTGATGTAGCTTCAATGGCGAATAATCAACATGTTCATCATATCTACTATATGACTCATGCTTTACCTTTCGGTGATCCGTGTTCCGAGACCATGTCTGTACATGCTAGGCTCGTCAAGATCAAACCTTAGCTTCCGCATGAGCAAATCTGGCTTGCTCACGTTGTATACACTCGCAGAATCTAACACACCCGATCATCACGTGGTGCTTCGAAACAACGAGCTTTAGCAACGGTGCTTACTAAGGATGAACACTTTAAAACTTGAAATTTGTGTGCTTGAGGGATCATCTTATAATGCTACCGTCGTTAACTAAGCAATACAAGATGCATAAAGGATTAACATCACATGCAATTCATAATATGTGATATGATATGGCCTTTCTTCTTGTTCTTCTGATCTCCATCTTCAAGCACGAACATGATCTCCATCATCACCGGTATAGCGTCAAGGTCAATGCCGTCGTTTCATGGTTGTCGTCCATCAGCTTCAACTATTACAACTACTTCGAATAGACATGCGGGTATTAACGGAATTTAAAGACAACCATATGGCTCCTGCTGGTTGCCAACTTACAATAAGGAACATTGCATACATCAAATATAATCACAATCATGGCCATATCACATCACAGCACACCCCTGCAAAACAAAGTTAGACGCCTCTAATTTTCTTTGCATGTTATGTGGTTTGGGGCTTTCAATAAGTGTCGTTCTAACTTACGAACAACACAACGTTGATGCTTGAACTATCAAGTGCCTGTTGTAAATTGGATCTATAATATGGTGGGAGAGATAGGCACCCGCAAAGCCACTTATGCAATACAAGTTGCATGTGGAGCGTGGAGCAAGTCTCATGAACGATGTCATGTAAGGTTAGACCGGGCCGCTTCATCCCATCATACCGCAATATGCAAAGTACACAAAAAGCAATTGATAATAAAAGCAACACCGCCCATAATGACCATTGTGTTCTACTCGTGCAAAAGATGTACATATAGACATGGCTCTGATACCACTGTAGGGGTTCGTAGCATGGAAAACAAAAAATTTCTACCGCATGCAAACAAACAAGCCAAGATCTATCTACTAGACTGTAGAACTAGGTCACATAGAGGAACTCACCCTTGAAGATTCCAAACAGGTTAACGAGAGCAGATTCTCGTGGGTGATGTAGTCGTACTCTTGCCGATCTCAAGATCGCGTAGACGATCCATCCGGTACTGCGTTCCGGCAGCGCTTCCGTAGTCGGTCACATGTTCGGTACTCGATGAAGACCTTCCTCTCCCTTGTTCCAGTAGGCAGTGGATGTTGTAGCACTCTCCTCGTGATTCCGGCAGCACGACGGCGTGGTGTCGAAAGTAGAGGGGAGATCTCGCAGGGCTTCGCCTTAAGCCGGAGCGAGTATGGTGGAGTATGAGAGAGGCCTTGGTGATCTAGGGTTTAGAGGACACCAAGGGGAGGGCTTGGCCGGCGGCTAGGGTTTGGGGAAACCCCAACTCGCCGAGTTGGAGGAGCCCTAGGCGGCGGCACAAGGAGGTGGTGGCGCCGGCGACTTGGGGCTAGGGTTTTGGGTGTGAGGGTAGGGGCAGCCCTACCCCTCCTTATATAGGTGGAGGGTGGCTGATTGGGAGGAGGGAGTCCTCCTCCAACTCCTCCTCCTTGGCCGGCGGGTGGAGGGAGGGGACTTCCTCCCCAAGTAGGTTTCCTACTCTCCCTCCACCAAGCAAACTTAAGATTTGACTTTTTCAAATTGGCGTTTGACTTTCAAACTTTGATTTGATTTCTCTCTTTATTTTGCCCAGCCAAGTGACCTAGTACATGATGCAACCATTCCATATTGTCATGACAAATTCATTTACCCTTCCCCTCCGGAGTGCCGGACCTTCTGGACCCTTCTAGAACATCCCTGGTGAAAACACCGGAATCATTCCCGAACTCCAAAACAGGACTTTCCTTATATGAATCTTATTCTCCAGACCATTCTGGATCTCCTCTTGATATCTCGGATCCCATCCGAGACTCCGAACAACATTCGGTCTCTTACTCATCATTCCATAACTACTCAACAACATCGAATCCTTAAGTGTGTCTCCCTATGGTTCGTGAATTACGCGGACATGACCGAGACACTTCTCCGATCAATAACCAATAGAGGAATCTGGAAATTCATATGGCTCCCACATATTTATACGATTACTTTGAGATCGAATGAACCACTCACATACGATACCAATTTCCCTTTGTCTCACGATAATTTACTTATCCGAGGTTTTGATCGTCGGTATCTCTGCATACCTAGTTCAACCTCGTTGCCGATAAGTACTCTTTTCTCGTTCCCGTGGTATGTGATCCCTTGTGAGCCAGTAACATGCTTGCAAGCTAATTGGATGACATTCCACCGAGAGGGCCTAGAGTATATCTATCCGTCATATGGATGGACAAATCCCACTCTTGATCCATGTGTCTCAACCCATACTTTCCGAGCACTCAATGCCATATTTACAGCCACCCAGTTACGATGTGGTGTTTGATGTCATCAAAGCATCCTTCTGGTGATGGTGATTAGCATGATCTCATGGTCGAAGGAATTAGGTTACTATGTATCAGAAAGCTTATAGCAGTTGAACTATTAAAATGACTTGATCTTTATGCTACGCTTATCTATAGGAGTATGTCCATCATACCATTCTCCTAATGATATGATCTTGTTGTCAAAAACATCTCAATGTTCATGATTATCTATTAACCAACAAGCTAGTATTATAAAGAGGCTTTACTAGGGACTCTAATTTAGTTTACAAATCACACAAGTATTAATGTTTCCGGTTAATACTGTTATAGCATGAATGTAAACATTTATCATAAACACAAATATATAATAATAACTACATTTATGATTGCCTCTAGGGCATATCTCCAACAGTCTCCCACTTGCACTAGAGTCAACTAATCTAGATTACATGGTAATATACCGAACACCCATGGCAGTTTGGTGTTGGTCATGTTTTGCCCTCGGGAGAGGTTTAGTCAACGGATCCGCCACATTCAGATCTGTGTGTACTTTGCAAATATTTATGTCACCATCTTGGACATGTTCTTGAATAGCGTGAAAACGTAGCTTGATGTGCTTCAGCTTCTTGTGTGACATTGGTTCTTGTGCATTGGCTATGGCGCCCATGTTATCACAGTAGATAGACATTGGGTCCAGCGCACTTGGAACCACACCGACCTCTGTAATGAACTCCTTCATCCATATCGCTTCTTGTGAAGCCTCCGAAGCAGCTATGTATTCCGATTCAGTTGAAGATCTCGCCACAACGCTTTGCTTTGCACTCCTCCAGCTAACTGCTGCACCATTCAAAGTAAATACGTATCCAGATTGACATTTAGAATCATCCGGATTTGTGTTCCAACTAGCATCGGTGTAACCATTAACAACGAGTTGTTCATCACCTCCATAAGAAAGAACCATATCCTTAGTTCTTCTCAAGTACTTAAGGATGTTTTTGACCGCTGTCCAATGATCCACTCCTGGAAGGACAGTCCAGCAGTTTTGGGGCGGAATCTCTGGTGGGCCGGACAGTCCGGCGCGCGCCAGCCGGACAGTCCGGCCAGATACTGATTTTTCCTTTGTTTTTGTTCCTGTCAAGCCCTTTTTCCATGTGTATACATTGCCCATAATATATATGATATCTCCTGAAATACTCAACAAAGCATTAAACCAATCCAAGTGTTGTCAACAAACATCAAAATAATATGAAAGGCATAAATGCCCTTTCAACATAGATCTCATCTACATTCTGAACATGGATTCCGGCCATTTTTCTGACTCGATCAAACTCTTTTGATCTTCGATCACCGCTTCTGGATTTACGTGTCACAGCCTACCTCGATGGTGGAAACCGACCGGTAGGGGTATGTCGTTCCACGACCTCAGCAGTATGATCATGGAAATCACATCTTCCATTCCCCGAGTATAGTTGATCCAAATAAAATTGTATAAAACCGATCTATCTCATAGATCGACCTGCAAAACAGCCCTTAGATCCAATCTACAGCCAACAGCATATCACATATGCGAGATCTCGAGCCAAAAACCAGAAGCTATTGCTCTAATACCACTGTTGGGCCACGTAGAGATAAAACAAAACTTTTACCCCACGCAGTGATCCCAAGATCTAGCTGAGGTAGAAGGCCACGAGGATTAGCACTAGACACGCAGTTGCGGATTATTAATGTAGTAGGTCTGTTGATGCAGTGAAGTCCTCACGATCCGATCTGATCCTGATCATCGTGGTGCTGATCGTACAGCACCATTGCTAGTATCCACACGTATAAGGAGGAGCACCGATGTGAACTGCTAGGTTTGTTATGGAGGTAGGACTGCTATGGAGCTAGGATTTCCAACACATGGAATGACCTAACCGTTAACCCTCCTGGGTTTCTGTGCCCCACTATATATAGGGAGTGAAAGTGGGATTCACTCACTTGTGGCCCATTCACTAAAGCCCACATTATTCACCATGATTCCAACTCACTGACTCATTCCAAAATCCGGCTCGGGTCTAACCCAACCAGATTTCCGGTTCAGATCTACTCCGAACTTGCTCTCGCTCTTAAGTGTGTGACCCCATAGGCTCATGGCGACTTGGACATAATTGGAGTCCGACTTTCAATCGATCAGTCGGTAGCGGCTCCTAGCAGAACGTGCTGACTCCCAAGTACCAAAGAGTCATGATGACATGCCTTTCCAATGCGACTTACGTCTGAGTCCCTTTTTCCTCACGGTATAGCTTGTCAGACTATGGGCGAATAATTGTCATCCCTTAAATAGTCTGACTCTCTTCTTGATCCGAGATAAGTGATTTATCCAACTAACTCTTAGTTGATCACCTAACCGAGTCATGCCTGGCCATGATTTCCAAATCATATCATCCGAGAGGGCCCAGAGATTATCTGTCCAAGTGGAGGAGAAAAATCCCATCTTGGTTATTCATATCACGCAGCTTGATTCTCAGTCGAGCCGAGCTCTGCCTTTATAACTACCTAGTAACGGAACACCGTTTGACAGAACCTTAGTCGGTGATCCTCAACTCAGATTGTGCAAAAACCTCAGGTCTAATGATTACACTGATTGATACATACAAATGATGACTTGTTCGTTGTATCTCAGTATGGGTCAATCCGACTTGCTAAACTATTTAGCCTAATATGTGTAAGTCGGAATAGCATCACCATGCCCATGACAAGTGGAACCGAGTCATCAGCCAACTTTCACATTGGTCTAAGTTGTGTGTCCAGCACAACCTCGATGACCAAGGATATTTAATATAAACAACATGAATGTATAGTTCCACAACTAAATCCCATATTCAACGATACATATCCGATGTTTGTACAAGGACGACTTAATATCTTTATGAATGCAGTGGGAATCATAACATACATGATTGCCTCTAGGGCATATTCCCAACATCTATCAAAACATCTTACACAAAATAGATTCCAATCTCAAATATCAAATCATAGATCAAAGATCCACCATAGGAATTACAAATATGACCATAATCATTTAGGGCAACTCATATGGTACTAGATCTATGAAGAATAAGATATAAATAGAACAAGCTACTGCCACAAACCCATAGCCTGAAGGTGGACTACTCCCTCCTCATCATGGTGAGATGCTGGAGATGTTGGAGAGGGTGGAGATCTCCCTGGAGGTGGCTTTGGTGGAGTTTACCCCTCCAATCTTCACTGGATCTGACTCTGTTTAGTGGTGTTTTTCGTCTCTGGTGTGCTCTGTCTTGTGGACTCCCCAGGGGGTCCTTATATTTGTATTTTTAGGCCAAGAGAACTCTATGGGCGAAAGAATCGAGGCGATCAGGCGACTGAGGAGGAAATTACCATGGGTGGCGCGCCCACTAGACCTGGGCGCACCCCATGTGCTATCTTGGGCCTCCTAGCCCTCCAGGTGGGATTCTTGTGCTCCAGATGCTCTTGTGGATAAATATTGGCATTCCCAAAAGTTCAGGTCCATTTGACTTCGTATAGATCCATAAACATCAAAAACATTGAAAACAGGGTTTTTCTACCCTATAGGGTTATAGCCAAAATAAAGGGGATCATTGGTAAATCCCCAAAAATCAATATAAAACATTTATATAACATTATATATGATGAAAATATGTGGGAAAAGATGTTAACAAACTACAAAGTTCATGTATGCATTTTACATGCATCAGCGACCCTATGACGTCGTGTTAGTGACTTGGTGGTGCGATGGTGCTTAGTGCCGCCATCATTTTCCTATGGCCCTATGGTTGCATCATGGCACGGGTTGCAATGCCTACTGGTGCTCTCCGTGCCATTGTGACTTTGCCGCCGGCCAACACCTCTACTTCCTCTCCTAATTTCTAGTAAGGACCTCAGGTAAGTTATTCCCTTCATCTCTTCTCTATGCCCCTCTCTCTAAATTCCTCTATGTGCTATTGTACGTAACCCTAACTAGGGTTTGTGCTCTTTTTTAGGGTTCATCTTAATGCTTAAACTGTCTGCTGATGATATTTAGATGAAATTGATCTAGATAATCCCCCTATGGTTACATTCATGTATTTATTATGTGGTTCATCAGTGTCCTGTGATGCTTTCATCCAATGCCTACTGATGCTAAGTGCTTTATTAGTTTGTATCGGTCCTGGTAGTGATGGAATTTGTGGTATTTGTCCAAAGGACAAAGTATGGATATTATCTGGTATAAGCTATGGGTCTTGATGTTTACTTGTTGTTTAAATTATGACAGATTACTTGTTGTTTAAATTATGATAGATAGATTACTTTATTATGATTCCTAACTCAAGAAGTGAGAATATTATTAGTTCTTCTTTCTTTGAGAATAAATGGTTGGTATTCATAATAGATGGCTTGATCTGAAATGATCCCCTAAAGATGTTAATGATGGTTTAGTCTTTCCCTGGAATGATACCTTTGATCAGATTATCATAAGGTTGGTATCTTATGATAGACTAGGAATTATTGATGATTCCTAGCTTCCTAGGAAAATGATTTCTTAAGTTGCCTTTATGTGATCACAGTTGATCTTGGGTTGGATGCCACTATGATGCCTCATGTTGGATTTTACATAGTGGTAACCCCCACTAGATCCTGTTATTGCATTGTGGTTTTAGTTGGACTTAAATCTATGATGCAAAGCCTAAGATTTGAGATGATGTTTAGATAAAGAACTTATAAAAGAACAGATGATTTTAGTGGCTAACTTCCTCCTATGATGAGCTTACACTCCATTTGAGTGTAGCTCTGAGGATTTCACCCAACTACCAAAGATCTTGTACTTATAATTTGTAAGTACAAATGCAAGATTTGGTTAGTTTGGAACTAACACGGTGACATGGTTCTACCCTATGGTACACGACATTAGCATACCTGGTCCAGCCCAAGGAAGGCCCATGAGAGTATACGCGACCCATGAAGATTTTTGGGTGGCCCAAGCCCATGACGTCTTCGAATCCTTGGAGAGCAAGACTAGAATAGATAGAATATTCGAAAGGGGAAACCCTAAACTTGTAACCGACTCGATCTATGCCTGGGACCTGCCTATCTCTATATAAAGGCTAGGAAGGCACGATGAGGAGGCTCTCTCTCACCTCACCGCTTACACACCTCCATGCCAGATTGCATCTGCGCACCCCTGTAACCTTCGGTTCCGCCATAATCAAGAGCAGACAAGTAGGAGTAGGGTTTTACCTCCGGAGGCCTTAACCTGGGTAAATCTCGTGTCCCCTGGTTACTTGTCTCTTAACCATTCTGCGATCTCCAGCACCCCCATCTTCTCCAAAACCCAAGCTTATAACAATGAGCATTGACGAGATTAAACCTCGTCAATTGGCACCGTCTGTGGGAGTCGGGGGCGCTGATTGTGCGATCGTGACGGTCCCGACCAAAGCGATCTACAACTCCTCGGAGAGGGAGAGCCATCTCCTCTTCGGCACTTTTGACTTCACCGCCCACTCGCCAGCCACCCTGAAGGACTTCGAGCCCGTAGGCGACGGGCTCGAGATCCTGTTCGGGAGCTTCTGCTTCCAGGTGGGACAGACCGGCACGCTCCGCCTCCCAGAGCGGGTGCCACTGCCATCGATCAGGCCCGCCTCATGGGCCCCGCATCCCAACGTGTTATGCACGTCAACATCGACAGATGAGTCATACGACAGCAGCTGCTGCAACTCAGGATCTGTGCGATTCCCCTTCGGATGAAGGGACCTACGGTTTCGGATCTGAAAGTTGCGACAGCAGCGGTCCAATCCACGGACGCTACCAATGCACCATGGTCATCCAAAGATAAAATGAGCAACAACCACCAGGTTCGGGTGCCCATGTACCGCCACCCAACTTGTAGGGTAGAAACGGCGAAAACAGGAGGCAACCATCCCCCCCCCACCCAACAAGGACGACCCTGATGCCAATCGAGTAATCCACCTCAGCGAGGAAGGATGGAACCAGGCACGCGAATCCATGGAGGGCAAAAAGATCCTGCCTGTGGGTGCCTCATGGGACCTACTAATGGCATACCACCTGCTCATCATCCAAGAGCACAAAAAGCAGGTGAAGATGCAAGAGGTACTCGACAAACGCAAGCAAGCGGCCTCGGAATCTAGCACGCGGCGAGCTGTGCTCTCTGCCATTGGTGGCTCCAGCTCGCACGGCAACAATTCCAACAAGCATCGCTCTCGCGTAGAGAACATGGATCCCGCTACACGTCGCGAGGTGACCCGAACCCTCAACACGTCGTTCATGGATATGGACGCCAACGGCAACGTCATCTCGAAGACACCACAAGCTGCGATCATGGCAGCCACCACATATCTTGCATCCCATCCACCTCCGGTGGGGGACCCAAAGAGGGCCATGCACAAGTCCGCACTAGCCGGACTCGGACTCGTTGGAGCTACGCTCCACGAGGAAGCTCCTGTGGAGCAGAAAAAGAAAGCTGCGGTCAAATTCAACCGCAGTCCCACACCCTCATCTGATGAGGACGAACACGACCTACCTCGACGACGCAAGATTCCATGATGTCGTACTCGCGACTACGACGCTCGAAGCGACCTCACTCAGCGCAAGATCGACAAGGCACGCGCCAAGCGCATGTGCTCATCCGAATCCAAAGAGGATGACGACGAAGGAGAACTCTATGGAGCTCGATGCTTCAGCAGATCTGTTCGGTGGACACGGATGCCGAGAAACTTCAAGCTTCCTTCAGACACTTCGAAGTCCCACGGCACGCAGGACCCTAAGGTGTGGCTCAGCGACCACCTATCATCCGTCAAGCTGCATGGCAGAAACAAAAACACCACTCTATAGTGCCTTCAGCTGCAGCTGACAGGCGCATCCCGGATCTGGCTCAGCAGCCTGTCCTCAGGCTCCATCCGAAGCTAGGAGGAACTGGCCTACAGTTTCATCCGAAACTTTAAAGGTACCAGCAAGAGACCAACCTCGATCGAAGAGCTATGGGCCTGCACTCAACGAACGGGCGAATCCATTCGCTCGTACATACTACGCTGGTCCAATATCAAGAACTCCACGGCACACATCTCCGAGGAGAGAACAATCGACGCCTTCAAAGATGGCGTCAAGTGCCAGGACTTCAAGGAAGAACTTGGGCGTGTAAAGCCAAGACACTTGACCACCTCATGGACATCGCCAACAGGTGGACAGATGGCGAGGACTCTGTCCACCGAGCACACTTGGATGAGGAAGATGACTAGCGCAGCAGCAAGCGAAGATTGCGTGTCTACAACAATAGCGATGGACCCGACATGGTTGCGGCTGGCTATGCCGATCGCCGCAACGAAAGCAATCGCAACAGCGGCGGATACCGTGGAAACAACTTCTGCGATGGAGTATGTCCAACGCAAACGTGGCAACACCGCGGCCGCGACGAAGAGCCCTCGGCATACGACAAGTTGTCGGGCCCATGCACCATCCACTTCTACATCGATAAGCAGGATGGCAAAAAGAAGGCCAGCCACATGCTCAAAGACTGCCGCGAGTTCCAGAAACTCAGCGAGAGCCTGTCCCAGATGAGACAGCAAGTCCAGAACCCCGGGTTCAGACACGCGCCCGCACCAGACGACATCTCCCACGGAGCTCCTCCGCCACCACCCGTGGGACCTTCGAATCACCCAGTCACACCCATACAGAACAACGGCGTAAACGGGTACCCCTCGCCGAAAGGGTCACTGATGATCCAAAAGGGGCGCCCAACAAACAGGGTGCAAAACAAGATCACCCGCCAGGTCAGCTTGGTCGTGACCGCTCCACCCGCCATCCCTAAGTACCTCAGCGGTTCGGAGTCCTGCATCACATTCAGTCGTTCGGATCACCCCCGCCAGATCCCTCGCCCAGGTCATGATACCCTGGTGCTCGCGACGCAGATTGGAGGGTTTGAGATGAGCCGCGTCTTCATGGATGGTGGCAGCGGCATCAACCTGATGTTCACCAGCACCTTAGCAGCAATGCGGATCCCGTTGTGCAGCCTGGAACAATCCGGCATAACGTCCACGGCATCGTCCTAGGGAAGGGCATATTCCCCCTGGGAAAGATATGGCTCGACGTCATCTTTGGAAAACCCGACAACTTTCGGTGTGAGTGGCTCGAGTTCGAAGTGGTGGACGGGCCATCACAATACCACGCCATCCTTGGGCGCGTGGCATTCGCAAGATTCCTAGCAGTACCGCAATATGCGTACCTACTACTCAAGATGCCAGGACCTAGGGGCGTCATCATGTCCAGGGGAGCATCACCCGATCCGACCACTGCGACAAGGACTTCAACAGAATCTCCTAGTCATTCAGCATGCAAGAGGAACTCACAAGGCTTCGAGAGGTGACGGACAACGGGGCACCCCCAGTTTCAAGGAAAAATGCACCTGACATGTCAATAGACTCAATAGTCAACACAAAGAAGGTGCAGGTCCACCCGACAGACGCCTCCAAGATGGCGCTGATCGCCAACGACCTCAGCCCCGCATAGGAAAGAACGCTCATCGAATTCCTCCATGAGCACTGGGAAATCATTGCCTGGTGTACTTCAGACATGCCAGGAGTTCCCAGGGAATTTGCCGAGCGCACACTCAATGTGTTCCCAGATGCCAAGCCCGTCAAACAGTCCATATGACGATTGTCCGATCCACGGGCCGAAGCCATCGGAGTCGAAGTCAACAGACTGCTTGATACTGATTTCATCAGGGAGATCAAGGAAAGCGAGTGGCTGGCCAACACCATGACGGTCCCTAAAAAGGACACGGACATCCCGCGGATGTGCGTGGACTTCACATCGCTAAACAATCACTGCCCTAAGGATCACTTCCCTCTCCCTCGGATCGATCAAATCATTTATTCGACTGCAGGATGCGAGAAACTCTCCTTCCTCGACGCCTACTCAGGCTACAATCAGATTCGACTGAAGGTCGAACATCAGGAGAAAACGGTGTTCATCATGCCATTCGGAGTATTCTGCTACAACACAATGCCTTTCGGGCTGAAGAACACAGGTGCCACATACAAACGGTGCATGCAGGCATGCCTGAAGAGCCAGATCGGCCGCAATATATAGGTCTATGTCGACGACATAGTAGTCAAGACGAGGGAGGCCAAGACACTGATCGACGATCTCCGCGAGATGTTTGACAACCTTGATCACTACAAGATCAAGATGAACCCAGAAAAGTGCGCCTTCGGCGTCCCATCTAGCCAACTGCTTGGATACTTCATCTCCCAGCGAGGAATCGAGGCAAACCCAAAGAAAATCCGAGCTATAATGGCCATGGAGAAACCAAAGAACCTCAAAGGTGTCTAGCAGCTCGCTGGGCGCATCGTGGCGTTGAGCAGATTCACCAGCCGCATGGGTGATAAGGCTCTGCCTTTCTACCAGCTACTACACAAATCAAAGAAAATCGAGTGGACACCTGAAGCCGACGACGCATTCGAAGATCTGAAGCGGTTGCTCTCCACCTCGCCCGTCCTAGTCACGCCAAAGGAACACGAGCCTCTACTACTATACATAGCAGCCATGCATCAGGTGGTAAGCACTGTGCTCGTGGTCGAACGACCTCTACAGAAAGCAAAGAAATTCGTGTGGACACCTGAAGCCGACGACGCATTCGAAGATCTGAAGCGGTTGCTCTCCACCTCGCCCGTCCTGGTCACGCCAAAGGAACACGAGCCTCTACTACTATACATAGCAGCCATGCATCAGGTGGTAAGCACTGTGCTCGTGGTCGAACGACCCGAACATGGCAAGACCCACGGGGTCCAACGCCCAATCTACTACCTCAGCGAGGTATTGATGCCAACAAAACAGAGGTACCCCCACTACCAGAAACTCGCCTACGATGTGTTCATGATGGATCGTCGGCTGAGCCACTACTTCCAGGAGCATCAGGTGATGGTCGTCAACGAGGCACCTCTGAACAGCATCCTGAACAACCCGGAAGCCACAGGACGCGTGGCCCTGTGGGGTATCGAGCTGTCCCCTCTAGACATAGTCTATGAGAAGCGCCATGCGATCAAGTCTCAGGTCCTACCGGACTTCCTCGTCCACTGGATGGAGCTATAGCTACCGGATACCCCGGACATGACACAGTCATGGACGATGCACTTCGATGGCTCCAATCGCGAGGCTGGAGCAGAAGCCGGGGTCATACTGACATCCCCGTAGGGCCACAAGATGAAGTACATCCTCTGGATGAAATTTCGAGCCTCCAACAACGAAGCCGAATACGAGGCCCTCATCCACGGCATGAGGATGGACAAGATCTGCGGCACAACGCGCCTAGTCATCTACGATGACTTGAACCTCATCATCCAGCAGACGATGAACGAGTGCGACGCACACGCCGCCAACATGATCGCGTACCGCGCGCTCTACAACTCACTCGGAGGAGACTTTGATGGCTGCGAGCTTCGGCACGTTGGAAGAGAAAGCAATGAAGAAGCCGATAGACTTGCCAATATCGGATCCACCTATGCACGGGTGCCACCAGGTGTGTTCCTCGAACAAATCTACGTGCCATCCATCAAAAGGAAATTCCCCAAGGGATCACCCAAAGAAGCAGAGCATTCGGGGGCTGCGCTACCCGAAGGACAGGAAGGACCTGAAAAAATCGACACGGAGGTCGCGTTGGTCAACCTGATGCAGGTCATGGCAATCGAGGAAACATGGACGCAGCCGTACCTTCGGTACCTGATAAACAGGGAACTGCCTGATGACCCGACAGATGCCCAGCGCATATCTCGCCGGTCCAAGGCCTTCACCATCATCAATGGCGAGCTGTACAAGCGCAGCATTTCGGGTGTACTCCAAAGGTGCGTCACCATCGGTGACGGCAAAACCATCCTCCAAGACATCCACGAGAGAATCTGCGGCCATCATGCGGGCAGCCACGCCCTCGTCGCCAAAGCTCTACGAGATGGGTTCTACTGGCCAACGGCCATGAACGACGCCAAGGACATCGTCCGAAGGTGCAATGGGTGCCAAAGGTTCGCAGACAAACCACACGCACCAGGATCAGAGCTCGGGCCCATACCCTTGGCCTGGCCCTTCGCCCAATGGGGCCTCGACATGATCGGCAAACTTCCCAAGTCCCCGAAAGGAGGCCACGTCTACCTCCTGGTCGCAGTCGACAAGTTCACCAAGTGGATCGAAGCAATTCCCGTTACCAACCAAAAGGGTAAAACGGCCGTGAAGTTCTTCGAATCCATAGTCTATAGGTTCGGTGTGCCGCACAGCATCATCATGGACAACGGGTCGAACTTCATCTCCAAAGAATTCCAGGACTTCTGCGAAGGCCTCGGTATTAACATATCATATGCCTCCGTGACACACCCGCAAACCAACGGGCAGGTCGAAAAGGCCAATGGCCTCGTAGGCGGCGGCATCAAGAAACGCCTACTGAGCCCACTCGAGCGGCTTGTGGGAGCATGGGCAGAAGAGCTACCCTCCGTCCTCTGGAGCTTGCGCATAATGCCAAACAGCTCAACTGGCTACACACCCTTCTTCATGGTGCATGGAGCCGAAGCCGTGTTGCCTGTAGAAGTGCGCCATAAGGCCCCACGGTTCATCGTCTATAGCAAAGCCGAATCAACGGCCGCACTCGAAGACGTCGTCGACACACTCGATGAGGCACGCGAGATCACCATGGCTCGCTCGGCGGTCTACCAGCAGAGCCTCCGCAACTATCACAGCCGTCGGCTGCGCCCAAGGTCCTTCGTCGAAGGAGACCTCGTCTTACGACTCAAGCAAGAGCGGCCAAAGAAGCTCGAGTCACCCTGGGAAGGACCCTACATCGTCACCGAATTCATCCCAGGTGGCGCCTACCGCCTCAAGCACGTGGAGTCTGGAGTCACATACTCCAACCCATGGAACGTCGCACAACTGCGACGCTTCTACCCCTAGCTATCCCCCCTTTACTTTCAATAAGGCTACTCAGCCAAGGCTACTCAGTCGAACAATGTACCTCCTCATTACGATATGAATAAAGCTAAGTGTCTCGCCCGAAAATTTATCTTTTTCTCGCATTTCTTTATGCTACAACACACTCAGGGGATCCCCCTCACCTCACAACTTTGTTGATTGAGGATAACGCATGTACACCTGAGTAGCTGATCAAGTCAGGCTAACGAAAAGGGCATGCATACAACCAAGCACCAGTGCTAATACAATTAACCTTTACAACAAAGGGCACAACATGCCCAGACGAAACACATACAAGTTTTACATGTATCTTTTACAGGTGCTACCTATTCTGAAGGATCACCTACGCATGATGCTCAAAGAGATCTACAACTTCTTCGGCATACTGCCTAACAGCCGCATAGTGCGGGAGCATGTCCCATAGGCCACCATCTGGCCGAGGAGGCGGCCCAGCCGCCACATCCGCACGGTTAACATCAGGACGATGCAACCGCACGAGGGAAAGGGCGGCCTTCACCCCTGCAACCAACTGGTGCTGCACCAGCTCCCTGACGTGACCCATGTCCCGAAATTTCTCCAACAAAACCCATAGAGTTAAAGGCGCCTCATCAAGGGGGAACATGACATGCATAATCGACACCAGGGAAATCTTCACCTGCCGCAACACCCGCGACACTTGGTGAACACGATCCTGCACAGTCGCAAGGACCGTGGCACGGTCGCGGTCCATCCAGAAAAAGCCTCCGTCTTCCATATCCTGCTGGTTCAAGCAGTTGATCTGAACTGCAACGCGCTCCTTCTCCTCCCTCGGAACAAGTTTGGCACCTGCAACAACTAAAAAGTAAGATGACCCGCAAAACAGGCGCATCCGAAAATGATCAGCGGCTCAAAGAAACTTACACTGCAGCTGCTTGGCCAACTTCCGCAGCTCCCCCATCAGATATTCCTCTCTAGCGGCACCTCGCTCCGCCTTCAACTTCCAAACGTCCGCATGGCCTCGGATACCAAGTAACTCCTTCTCAAGACTGCAGACACGGTCACAAAGAAAAACAAGCTGTGACGCATCATCCAAGGATGGTCACGGATACGGAGCAGACGAAGTATCGACGGGGTCCTCACCCGAAGGTCCCTAAAGGAAAACGGACAAGGATATGAACAACACACGACTGAGTAACAGCCCAAAGGCTCATTATATACAACAAAAATCCACTACGTGGCACAGGAAATTGTTCATCAAGATATTACAACGAAAGTAGAAGACAACTATCCTACAAAGACAAAGCCTAAGAAGCTGCATCCTGAGTGGCCTCGGAGCCAGAGTGCCTGCTCTTGACCTCCTGCTGCTGCTTCGCCGCATACTCTGCCAGAAGGTCAATAAGCTTCGGCCCATAGCGCTTATATCAAGCAGCATAGAGAGCGAAGGCTACCTCAGAACCATCGGGAGCCGTTGTCATCTAGGAGGTGACCTGGTGAAGATCCATCTCCACCCCAGACGCCAGGGCCATGGCCAGGCCCATGGAAGCGCTGATGTCCTTCTGCTTGCGCTTGTAGGCCGCAGGTGCATCCACGGGCAGCGCATCCGCCAAAGAATCGACATCCTCAAGGCCAGCGCCCTTGGGAACGAGATCCTTGTAGAAGCGCTCGAGGATCTCCTTGGCCTTGTCAAGGGAGCCAACCGCAGTACTGCAGCGGTCTTCGACTGCCGCAATGGCGTCATCCAAAGCAATACTGTGCTCCAGGGCACCGTGATTGAACTCAATGCCTGCGACATCTAGAGAAGAAGAAAGGTCATTAAGAATCGAATAAAGGCATAGGGACGCGGCAACCGAAAAAACCAAAGAGAGGCAAAAACACTCACTAGAGACAGCCTTGGCAACGGCCATTAGTTTTTTGGCCACCTCCTTCTCGCGCGCAACCGTAGCGGTGGCGAGCTACTCCTCACGATTTGTGGCTTCCTGCTGCAGGCGCTCCTTGTCCACCGTGGCATCAGCCAACTCCTGTTCAAGGCGCTTCTTCGCCCCGACGGCATCCTCGGCCTTCTTCTCCACTCGCCCAAGGCTCTTTTTGAGAGCATCAAGCTCGCGGAGGGCAGTATTATTCTCATCTGCAAAAACAATAAGAACGTACATGAGCTCAAACAAGATAGCAAGCAGACGAAATAGTAGAGCATTAGTTAAGCATGTACCTTGAAGCTGCCGCAGGCTGGCCTCCAACGCCAGGTGCAGCTTCACCAACAGGTTCGCACCATGCACAAAGGGCTGCAAGAAGAAACAAAGTATCACAAAAGGGCTCGGGGGCTGCGCCCAAGAAACGAGCAAAGACGCCTAGCACATGAATAATGCTCGGGGGCTCCCCTAGAGACACACAAAAAATAGGCACAATTAGAAGATCATCCTAAAATAAGGCTCGGGGGCTCCCCCTACAGCAAAAGAGGAAACAACTTACATGCTCAGACGGAGACTCCGAAGGTCCGGTTGTAGTCTTCTGGGAGATGATCACTCGAGCCTCCTGTGGAGAAGGCTTTGAAGCGTCACCCCCAGAGGTGGCCACCGTCTGGGAGGGAGGAGGCGTCATCTTCGACTCCCCTACTGCCTCCTGAGTGGCATCGCTAAAAGAGCCCTCAGAGGAGTGGCTGCAAGGAACAAACCAGTCAAAAAGCAAGAAGACACGAAGACAAGAAAATAACGAATCGCATCCGAAGATACTTACGAGTCCATGTCGCTCAAGTCAAAAACAGGCAGTGCCCTCTTGCCTTCCTTCTCTTCCTTCTTCCTCTTCGCCGACGGCTACGACGCTACAGCCCACACAGGCACGGCTGGGATTAGCGAGGAAGAAGTACCATCACCTCCACTGTGGCGGACAAGGAACGGCGGGTCCCTAGGTGTTGGCGGAGTCAAGGCATCCAAAGATTCGCTCAAGATCTATGCCCGCTTTCGGGTTTGCCCCTCGCTCACCTCGGGAGCCTCCTTAGTAGGCGATTGCGTCGGCAGAAGCTCGGACTCGGAATCCACGACTTCGTTGTCCGGTGCATCCGGAAACCATTCGGGTAGTGGAGGCACCATGCCAGGTACCTTGAACTCTTGCACAATGAAGACAAACTTTCAGAACAGAAAATTACAAGGAAACACACTCCAAAAAAGCGCTACGCGCATGTCATAGATCTACACCTGCGGAACCGGTCGAGAAGCACTGAACGGGGGGTCCGCAATTTCCCCGGAATGTCCTCGTTGGTCTTGAACTTAAGCAACGGCCGAAGAACTCTGTCGAGGTCCCCCTTGGAGAGCTCCTCAGCCTCAACTCTCGTTGGGTCGTGGTGGACAGAATAAAGGAACATCGGATGCGCCCTATCCTAAAGTGGTTGCACCTGATGTTTGAGGAAGGTGCGGATGATATCCACACTGTTCACCTCCTTCTCTGGAACCACTTGGAGGGGCTCCACCCGACGGTAGAGCTCCTCTATCTCCTCCACCTCACCCTCCAGGATATGATTTTTCTAGGATCTCTTCTTCAAGATCTCATGGGTGGAGTCGAAAGGGGCAAGGACAAAGTTTTGCCCGTCCATTGTGGAGTCGCGGATATAAAACCACTTCCTCCTCCAGTATTGGACGGACTCGGACATAGAAAAATAAAATAAAAGTGGACCGAAGGGAAATGACGCAGCCGACAAATGGATAATCTCCGTCGGATCCGGACTGCCTCTTCACGGAATAGAGCTTTCGGAAGAGGCCAAAGTGTGGCTCGATACCGAGCCAGCACTCGCAAAAAGTGATGAAGCAGGCGATGTGGAGGAGAGAATTGGGCGAAAGATGGTGGAGTTGGATGCCATAGAAGAACAAAAGTCCACGGAGAAAATCGTGGACTGAGAGCGAGAGGCCGCGAAGAACAAAAGCAACAAACATCACCCGAAACCCTCCGGGTGGACGGGGAATTACCTCATCACCAGGGATCTTGACGGCCTCCTTGTCTTGCGGGATAAGCCCGCTTCACGAAGCTTGCGCAGGTCACCCTCGCGCGTCTCCGTGCGCCACCACCCACCATCGGTGACACGAGCGGTGGCGGTACCCTTCTTGCCGCCATCAGCAGCACTGGTGCCCGCTTCGGTGGAGGCCTTCTTCGATTTCCCCATCACGGTGCGACGACGGCGGCGATGCGAGCGCAGGAAAGAGGAAGGGAACGATCAGAGAATGTCCAGCGCGCAACGGGAATTTCTCAAGAAAATGGAAGCAGTAGGAAGCAAATGGCTACGGTGAAAAACAAACCACAGTTTTTCCCATAGTTATAAGGACGAAGACGATGAACAGAGACCGTTCATCTGGAAGCCCTATCGCCATAATCAAATCTAACCGTCCACGTGTCAGCACAGCAGCGAACCGTCGCTCGCACGCCGTCCACTACACGCGGAAATCAAGGAAACGCCATAATTCTCGCCATGTCGCGCATGACTAGTCAACTCCAAGTCAGAAAGTGGGACTCACGTTCGTCCAGTCACGTCACCTCTGGCGCCGCAGACGATTGAGGTCACCGATCGTCAGCACTGATGTCATCAAAACCACACTAGCAACGGTCACAAATCTTCGGCTAAACAGCTAAAGTACTCACTCGAATCTACGATTCAAGCAACTACTCGGGGGCTACTCCTATCAGGAGCGCTGGCCGTGCACTCGAAGCATGAATAAGGTACTACGCCAATGATCTATTCTTTGAGTCCTACGTCGAGTCTACGACTCCACTACAGACTTGGGAGCTACTCCCATAGGGAGGATTGATTCAAGCATATGAAAAAAATGTGTCCTACAGACCAGAAGCTAAATACGACTGAATTAAAGTCTCTACTCGAGTCTACGACTCGAATAGACACTCGGGGGATAATCCCATAGGGAGCGCTGGTCGCGCACCCTATGAATTTTTCGACTGCGATCCTTCGGATCGGAATGCAAATTTTTTTTGGCAACTTTGCCCCAACCAACGCTAAGTGAGTAACATCCTCCTTGGCCACCCAAAACACCTCCGCGGTGATAAAATTTTGGATGTTGTGTCTGCGACGCAAAGATAAGACCTATAGGTACCATCTGATGGCCTAGTAACGCACCTGACTGCGCTCTTCTAGTAAAAATCTATGCCAACAGGCACGATGAAAATCCCGATGGACGTGTTGGGTATATCATTTAAAAACTACTGGGATTCGACTCTTTTAAGACCTCAATGGCCTGAGTCGAATTACGCGAGCATCTATTCCGGGTTCGAGTCTAGGGACTCGAATCTGAAGAAGATCGTGTTGTTTTGTCCTAAGACAGTTAACTGACCCTGATCCGTCAGGAGAGTCAGGTACAGGCATCAACAATCCCTACACACTAAAATCATTTCTTTTCTAAACAAAAACATCTGCACCCGAAAGATTGAAGAGTCCTGAGCCGAATCTGCGATTCGACTGAACACTCGGGGGCTACTGACATGGTTATACCCTACGGGTACACGACATTAGCATACCTGGTCCAGCCCAAGGAAGGCCCACAAGAATATACATGGCCCATGAAGATTTTCGGGTGGCCCAAGCCCATGACGTCTTCGGATCCTTGGAGAGCAAGACTAGAACAGATAGAATATTTGAAAGGGGAAACCCTAAACTTGTAACCGACTTGATCTATGCCCAGGACCTGCCTATCTCTATATAAAGGCTAGGAGGGCACGACGAGGAGGCTCTCTCTCACCTCAGCGCATACACACCTCCACGCCAGATTGCATCTGTGCACCCCTGTAACCTTTGGTTCCGCCGTACTCAAGAGCAGACAAGAAGGAGTAGGGTTTTCCCTCCGGGGGCCTGAACCTTGGTAAACCTCGTGTCCCCTGGTTGCTTGTCTGTTAACCATTCCACGATCTCCAGCACCCCCATCTTCTCCAAAACCTAAGCTCATAACAATGAGCATTGACGAGATTAAACCTCGTCACCTGGCTATTGTTCGTCAGTATGTTGTTGTGGTGACTGAGTTGCTCTTGCTTCCACTGATGATCTTGTTCATGTGATACACTTGAATTATTCCTCCTTGATATGCTCCAACTTGCCCTTACCCAACTCTAGAACTCCCCATCCTTTAAGTGACCATGCTTGATGATTTGGTTGGTTGGTTTGGTGAGAGATTCTATGGTTGATCTCGTAAGTATCTGTGTTGGAACTGTGGTGTTCTTGGTGTTCTTGTTGTGGTGAAACTTTGATTAGAAGGGAGAAACTCGTGTGTTGCTATGGTTGTGCTTCTTATCCCATCTCTCCTTGCTTCCTGGTGTCGACAGCACTACAGTTCTACATGGGTGTGTAAGATGTAGGTGTGCTTGCTTGGTCTATGGATCAGCTCAAGAAGATATATCTGGGATTCATGCCTTTTACTTTTAATTTTACTTTCTTGGTGAAACTTGCCCATGTGTGCTTAATGATGTGGTACTGAAACCATTTACATAAAAGAACAGATGTTATTCTTTTGGTAAAACTTGCCCCTTTCTTTTGAATTTTCTCAATGATGGTTTCAAACAGTGCACCTCACTATTAATATCTGGGAGCAGTACTTCTAACATAACCCTTTCTTTTATTTTTGGTTTTCTTCTTTGTTTGCATGCAGGTACAAACTACTACAAAGAAGATCAAGAAGATGTAGATATATGACTTAGTTAGGAATTAGTATAGGATCTTCCTTTATTGATATAGTTTTATTTTATTCTTCTATAAAGAACAATGTAATATATATTTATTATTCAATAAAATATTACTTTCTTCTCACTTGGAATTTTTGATTTGTATAAGAATTTCTTACTTATTTGTATTCTTCTCATCTTGTAATTATGGAATAAGAAAAGAATAAGAGTTTCTAAATAATTGGATATATATATTGTTGTAATGTCTTAAGTTTCTTTTACTTATTCACTTATTGTATATTATAATACTAATACTTCACACTAAAATATTTAAATGTCCTTTTGAAAACAATAAACTCCTAAATGCTTTTGGTTTGAATTATTTCAAAAGTAGTTTAAAATTTAAATGTGAATTTAAATTATTACCCCAAAATAACTCAAATTCCTAGAGATGATTTCAAAATTTATAACAATCACCAGGCTGAGCTAAACCCTAACTCAACATAATGAAAGAAACTCTGGTCTCTCCAGGTTTTTATTTTGCGAAAAATTTACCCCACTTTTATAGATAAATGCATGCACATGCACATATTCTTATTCCTACCCTTCGTTGGTTCCTAAACGCTGAGATGTTACAGCCACCCACCCCCGCGCATGTCACAAGGCCAACCAGGTGGGGCCCCCATGTGGCGGTTACTTGCCTCCCTTGGCTACTTCACTCATGCCCTTTTTTCCTCTGGTGATTTGGCCCATTAGGGAAGTTTCCCTTTGAAATTTAATTTTAAATATATATTTAATATTAATTCCAATAATTAATATGATATACATATAATTAAATTCCTTTTGACCTGAAACACCTTTCGGTTCACTCCGAACCACTTCGGGTCCTTCTGAATGATTTCGGTTCTCTCACGAAACACTTTTGGTATGCTCATCTCTTTCTTCATGTGATTCCAATAAAGCCAAAACAATCTCTAAGTGTCATCGAACCCTTAAGTGTGTTACCCTATAGTTTAGGAACATCACAGACATGATCGAGACACCTCTCAGATCAATGGTCATCGGCAGGACTAAGATGCCCATAATGACCCATCTGCATTCAACGATTTTAGTGTCGTTTCAACCATAAAAGTTGATTCCAATTCCCTTTGTTCCATCGATATTTGACTTGTCCGAGATCTGATCATTGGTATCATTATACCTTATTCAATCTCACTACAGACAATTGCAACTTTACTCATTCTATGATATTACATCTCCGTGACCTAGTCACATGTTGCAATATTTACGGATATAATCTCATTGAGCGGGCCCTATGTATCTTCCCGTCACATGGGAGAACTAATCTTCAATCTTGATGCATACACCTCAACATATCCCTCTGGAGTACCGCAACATCCACCTTTATGATCACCCTATTATGGTGTGACGGTTGATATAGTCTAAGCAACCTCGAGTGATAGTGATTAAGCATGATCTCACGGTCAAAGGAGAAGGATACTAAGCTTCTAACTATTGCAACGATGAACTTTTTGACTTGATCGTGTTGCAATACTTATATGGGTAATTTACATCCCATCATTCACTAATGATATGACTTTATTATCAACTAGCATAAATGCTCCATGATCAGAAAATCTTGATCATCGGTTGCCCAACGAACTAGCATATAGTGGCTACTAGGGACTTGGTTTCTTTACATACCACACCTGTATCAATGTTTCCACTTGATCACAGTATGAAACTATTACAAACTTAATGAGATATGATAATAAACACATTTATTATTTGCCTCTAGGGCATATCTCCTTCAATCTCTAGCCTAAATTTGGGCCAGAAATGGGTTCGGTTGAAATGAATGGACAATTGTCTATTTGCGTCACCGCTTTGGACCGACCACTCTGTCCATGTCCCCAGACTGAAACAAGCAGCTTTGGGCCATCCCCTCTGTCTGCGAACAGAAATAGACCAATCCGAATGGGGTTAGTCTCGCTAGAGCTGTCCTAAGGGCATCTCCAACCACAAACGGGGCACCGCAAACGGACGGCAACCCACTTTGTCCGCTGACAGAGGCCAAGGCTCAACGGGGCACCGCAAACGGACGGCGCCCACTTTCGTGTTTGTTTGGCCCCATTCCTGGCCCAAATTTGGGCCTACTTTGTGATGGACACGTACCGACCGCGCGTCCGCGTGTCCTCCCCTTGGTCCTAACATGACCTGCTCGTCATGGACTAGGGAGAGGGACAGCCGCTGACCACCGACACCTACCATCCTTGTCTCTATTAAATCGGGAACCTTGGTCCCAATTGCTATCAACTCCCAGCCCCCACTTTCACACGAGCAGAAACCCTGCCAAAACCCTACCCTAAAAGCTTTTGTCGGTTACCACAATGGCGAAAGGCGGTAAGGGTAGGTTCAGGCCTAACCACAATGACCACGAGCCGGGGTCATCCGGATGTGTTGGCGGCAGGCGCCATTTCTTCAGCATGCCTCCTTGCGCGGCATAGAGGCCTGCAGGCCCGCCGCCCACGCCCTGCTCACGTCTATGTGGAGATGGAGGTGGCACGCCAATTCGCGGAAGCGGGCATGCCGTTGCCATGGCCAGATGTGCACATGCCCCACGGGTGGCATCTGAACCAGGCACATGTGCATGTGCCGGCCATCCCAGCAAGCGGATCGGCGTGCCACGAGAAATCCTCCGTCTCTGGCCTTCCTTCCTCCGGATCTATGATGGGACCCGACCTATGACCTCCACTCGCCGATGTGGCACGATGCTCAACAGCTGGCCATCGAGGCCCTCCTTAAGGTCTTGGATGACAACGACATGGACTACGAGGAGGAGGCCGACTTGGAGCCAGAGGAGGAGTAGGCGCATGCCTTGGTGTTTCCCCTGCCACAACCCGGCATGGGGGACTGGTCCTAGTACGGTGTTGTGTTGACCAGGCAGGTGGAACCGCAACCGCTCCGCCCTAGATGCCGCTGCTCCAAGCCGTCCTTGACGAGCCGATGGAGGAGCGACCACTGACCGAGGAGGCTCTCCAGACCGCCATCAGCACCTCCTTGTTAGAGGAGGAAGTGAAATGGGAGGGCACGGGCATAGGTCTCCACGAGTTCACGATGTTGGCGACGCCACCGACCGCTCCCTCACAAGCTACTGCTCCACCACCGGAGCCGATGGTCTGGCCACTGGGCTAGATCTTCATCGACCTCGTGGACGCAGGGGGTGGGGGGAGGGGGCATTGGGTGCACCGGCCACCAAATGAACACAATGAGGACATGGTCCTCTTGCCTGTCCGCAGACCAGCACAAACAGACCGCTTTAGACACTTTCCAGATCACCCTTGGAGATGCCCTACGACACGTTGATTTGAGCTACGATATGGGGTAGAGAGGAGGGTACATGCTACACAAACCTAGCTAGCCATCAGGGCAAATCTTACCAGCACAAAATCTGCCTGATATACGCCGTTGTCTCCCCAAAGCGTGGCCTGGATTTCACTGCTCCTCATGGACAGCCTGACTCGCTTCGATTGGATTCTTTCTCATGGAAGGCAAACTTCTTTGGGCATAAAGCCGCATCCCTTCAACGCGGTACACATCAGATCGAGATGCACAGAAATGACCAGTGCAAATATGCAATCGTTTCGTGAAGATAAAGCAATGTGACTAAGAAAGCAAATGAATAATGGAGATCTGTATTAAAAGGTACTAGTACCTCTGTTCCAAATGGAACCTTTCTACCAGTTCAAATTGAGCTACTCCCTCCGCCCCATATTAGTTGACTCAAATTTACCTAAATTTGGATGAATCTAGACACTATTTAGTATATAGGTTCATCCAAATTTTGACAAATCCAAGTCAACTAATATGGGTCGGATGGAGTACTAAAAAAGCTTACATTTCGGAATGGAGGGAGTACTTCAGATGGAATGGCAAGCTGAAAATAAAGCGATGAGCTATGCAAGGGCATAATCCAAAGAAAGGGTGAGCTTCTGCTCTATCACCACCATCAGATTTAGAACAAACAGGTAACACGAGAAACATCAAGCTCAATATTTCTGCTATTAATAACATTTAACACTCTAATGCAGGTTTCCAGAATGGTAGGCAGCCAACAATTTGATCGTCTTGATACATGATAGAAACTGACTAGGGATGAGAAAACATGTTCCGTTCCGATTTAAGTCCTCTTCGACTCATCTATCCAATGCTTCAAAATGGGTCCTGAAGAGAGGAAGCAAATTATGAATTTACGTATCCGGCTCAATTGTTTAACACAAGAGAACTGGGAAAAGAAATACAAGTCCTTTCTAAAAATAGGCTTCAGTGAGTCAAGGCTACTGCTAGAAATTGACAAATCACGAGCAACCATACTAACACCACCATTTTTTGATTATAGATTCCAAGAACAGCATACCATCAGGAAGAAATTAAAGTTGGTATGTACCACTACCAGGATAAATTACCAAAGGGAAATATTACAGCTAGGTGAGTCTCTCTTTGATAGACTGGAGATCTGGCCTAACCAAATTAGTGTAAACCATTTTGTTTGCAGAGATGCTTCAAATTTCCAAACTCCGTACAAGCTTAAATACTGAACACTTGACCTTGTGTGTGGCTGCATACGATTCTTCATTAGATTGGACATTAAAATGTACAATATAGGTCATAGCTTGGCATGTGACCACATAATTGGGATGAAACTCTAAGTAGAACATTAAATTTACTGGTTGGGTGACAAATCTTTATTTCGCCATCACTGGGATAGGTTGGAAGTTGGAGTCATGCAGGTTACAAGAGGTGGATTTAGACATACCTAGATAGCCAACAGCTAACAAAATTCGAAGCTCCAGAGATGTCTAAACAATCGGGTCATATTTCACGTTGGCAAGGTAAAGCCCACAAGCAGGTGCCATAGGAGGCACAGCAGTCACTGTCTTTGCATCCATAATTCTCTCAACTGCATTAAAGGTTGGCAGACAATAAACGTTCAGTTGAATTCATTGTCCATTAATCAAAAGGCAAAAAGGAAGGTACACAGCAAACGTTACAGAAAGAAAACAAACCATCTGCAATTGTTCGATCTCCAGTCCCAACAGCTTTCAGAAGACCAACCATCAATCTTACCTGCATTAGAAAATAATTAGTGAACATATCAAATCGTAAAACATAGGACATAACCCACATCTTCCAATCCTCATATTGCAGCAACATCTAATAATCAAAGTAACAGCATGGCAGATACAAAGTTCTCTAGTAATAACATTTCATCCCTGGTACTGCTCAAATGCGTATACCTGCATATGATATAGCCGTTTTGCAATGTCTTAGAGCACAGTTTTGCCAAAATGGAATAGCACAGGAGCTGCAAATGCTTAATGGTACAACAGGTATCAGATTTTTTCTGTACACAGGATCTCATGAGACACAAAATATGTGTTACCAACAAATAGCATATCACCTGTTCGAGACAGTGTTTGGCGACTCAGCAGGATAGCTGAGCAATACCTATTTTTCACCCTCTATCCATAGGCAACTTTTTTATTTCCTTCTTAGAGTTTAATTGGACCTATATACACCTAAAGCTAGAGTGCTTTTAAGTTGCTCCCAAAGATGCCATAGCTTTCACACCTTGCAGCTAACAAATTTTCATCTCAACGATGCTTATGAACAACACTGGCCATCAATGAAAGCACATACTAGTATTATTCTAATCGATACTGGCAAGATCAAAAAAATGTTAATTACCACTGGAATCAAGATCAAATACAGTTACTCCCAAATATATCAATGCAACCCAATAAAAGGACTAATGGGGCCAGGAATTAAACAGTCATGTGGACCCTAGGCTCTGATATTAACCTTCAAGGAAGATGGATTAACCTGATGGTAAAGAAAAGACTGTGCCCTTGCAGTAACAACAAAGCAGCGGTGCCTTAATCTCTTTCCAAACTCTTGCCCACTCTCGCATGCTGATTTCCCACTAGTAGTACTAGAAGCATCAGATCCTTCTCCAGAAGGTCCCGTGAGTGATGGCCCCGAGTAAACTAGAGATCCATCTGGTGATTCCATCTCTGATCGCTCTAAGCCTGAAGGAAAGAACATGAAAGGAAATACTTCTGTAACAGTAAGCTCATCCAACGTTTTCACTGGAGATTTTGCCTGTAACAAGAATCCCTCCATATAAACACACTAGATGATTAAATACAAGAAACTCTGTGCCTTTCTGCACTAGTATTTCTTGATGAACTCTGCGAGTGAGAGACAACAATAAGAAGCAAGAGTGCACCTGACATCCAATTGCTCGAAATGAACTGAAATCATGATGCCCAACAAGTATATTGCAAGCTTTCTGGGCAAAAAAGATCATTAGTAAAGCCAGAAACAAAATTTTGCATCAGAAAACAATTAAGTGTGACTGGAGACTTTACCTTCATATCTTGTATATTTAGATCCTCAGGTATGTGCCAAACTGAGTTTTTCTCAAAGATTGATGGTCGCTCAGGCCCACAAAGTACACGATAGTGATATCTTCAACAAAATTAGTAAAACAATAATATAAGAACTTTTCATTTTTTTCAAAAGGGTAATGGAGTTTTTTATAAACAGCTTTGATTGCTCACACAAAATGCATATCAGGTCAACGTTACTACCCCTTTTATTAAATAGTGTTGGACATAAGAATGGAAAAGTAACAAGATCAATTAGGAGAATGCCTCATACTCCCTCCGTCCAAAAATAGATGTCTTAGGTTTTTCAAATTTTGGATGAATCTATATACTAAATAGTGTCTAGATTCATCTAAATTTTGACAAAAATGAGACATCTACTTTAGGACGGAGGGAGTATTATACTTCCTCCGTCCCAAAATGTAAACCATTTAAGATTAGTCAAAAGTCAACATCTTCTAAGTGTGGACTTTTGACTAAGCTTATATGCCTTACATTTTGGGACAGAGGGAGTTTTGTAGATTTTGCTACCTACGTGCGTTCTAGAGCTTTGTATCTAGCATGGAAGTCTGGTGCAACACAACGAACATCAGTCACCATTATGTCACCTTCATTCTTCTGCAGGAAAAATATGGAACACAAATAAATATCTACTGCAAGATACAAATTGAATAATAAAATCTGGAGAATTACACAAATCTCTTAGTATATTCAGTATGCAGATGTATGCTCATTCAACTAAGGACCAGGCCAACCAAATGAAAATTAAATCTTCAATATAATATAGAATGGGCTGGGTGAATAGAATTATCTTCGTATAATTAGCTTTTACATTTTAAAAAGTTCTGTCACAAATCAGCTGGGTGAATAGAATTATAGAACTATAGGTAGTTTTGGTCAAAACATACATGGAGAAAATGGTTGACCGCGCGTTTTACAACTCCGGGGTCATGAGGTGGCAACTGCAAATGGGGAAAAGACATCAACAAACAGAACCATATGTGGCATAATTGTTCTAAAATGCATATGCTATTTATAGGGAGTATTCACTGAGATTGTAAACCGTACGTCCCTCAACCCATGAAGGACCTAATTTAACATGCAGTGGGACAAATGAATTCTGAGTGATGCAGCCAAAGCATGCAATGAATAGTTTATGCATAGCCTAAGTGCAAGACTTGTTATAGAGAGAACCCAAGAGGGAACCCCAGTTGGAGAGAAAAGTATATGCATACAAACCACTTCACCAGGCTTCCTTTTACTTATCCGCTGCACATCGACATGACAAACATTTGACAAAGCATGAACACCTGAATCCTGGACCAGAAGATAAATCTTTCACTACACATAAAATAATGTTGTAAATAATAATAATTGTGGTATAATGGTGATAAAGTAAAGAAAAGCCATAGAAAATAGTCGAAACCATCACAGGGGCTATAGTATATTGCGGATCTACCATTATTTTGAAAATATGTTAATTCGCTCATTTGTTATAATTAACTTAAACAAATCGATTGCACACATGCAATTAGAAACATAAATTTACAACACATTCCTGGCATGTTCACTCAAATTTACAACACATCCCAAAAATTAGTAGCTATGAGGGTATGGCAAAAATATTCCAGCAAATTAAGGATCCGCTCGGCATTCTAGTGTATCATGATAATTGGCAACTCTGTTTGTCTAACCATCTTTTCCCTATTTATATTTTTTTAACCAGTTTGTTCTTACTTCCATGGCTACACAGAGTATAAAATAAGTTCAGAAAAGCACAGTTGATAACTGTAAACAGAATATAAGAATATCATAACATGATGAGAATCATGAATTGAAGCCATTAATCAGACTAGCCTCTCCACTAACTAGACCTAACTTTGTCCTTATGAAAACAGCCTAAGGCCTGATAATTCTATCTCCCACATAGTAGATCCGGAATTAAAGAATAGCAATCATATATTCTGGCATGCATATTCATACAAGGATCATCTCGGTCCGCTGTATGCAACTACAACTATAATAGCAGGGTTCCTAGGCATATAAAGTGGCATCATTAATTAATTGCATGTTGGCAACTTTTTTATGATGACAAATGTCCAATGACTTTAATAGCAGAAAAAATGTCAAGATTCTAAGCTAGAACAACAAAAATAACAAGTACTAAACGTTGCAATAAAGCATGTTCCCATACCGTTCGACTAGAACAGAAGACTGAGACTGGCTGTCCAATGAATTTGTGAAATGCCTCCTGCAATAATTTCAAAACATGAGCTTTCAACTATATCTATTATCTATTCGCTACTGCTTAGAAAGCTATAGAAGTAGTGCAGGAAGAGGCAGTCATGAAAGAAGTAATCAAAGTGTATTTTTCAATGTTAATTATGTGATCATATTCAGCCATAGCCACATCAATATCCCTTTTCCATGTTACAATTTTTTTCAAAAGCCATAGCATTCAATCTAATCCCAAAAAAACAACACATGCTTTATATTCTTCATTGCTAGGAACCACCATACCAGCCTACTAGCTTCTTTTAGTACACACATCACCAGATTTTGTAAGAACATTACTTCCTTAATTTGCATCAGCACTTACCCATACATGTATACAAGTGTATTTAAGTGAATGTCGCTGCAAGATAAGAAAATAGACCTCTCTTATATTTTACAATGATCTCATGAAGGAATATCATACCATTTTGGCAATACTATACACTATTCTCGTAATTCCATCCTTTTATACAGCAGATTAAGGGACCTTATTTCATCTAGAACATGTTTGGTTCACAAATTTGTAATGTAACCTGATTACGGTGTTAACAAATACCATTAAAATCTGTTTGGTTCAATTACCCCGTAAACGAGTTCCCTGTAATCAAATCCCAGTATCCCACCACATCACGAACCCGTTACTGGTCACCCCCCTCCGGTAACAGATCAGTTATCCAGCCACGTTCCTCCTGTCTAGATCCCGACCTCATCTCGTCTCCTCTTGCACGCCCCTTCTCCACCGAGTCTCGCCGCCAGCGTCAGCTCCGGGAGCGGTACCGGCCCGCAACTCCTCCCTCGACGTCCTCAACTTCACCACCGGCGGAACCACGTGAGGGTAAAGAAGGAGCAGCAGCACGCGAGGAGGAGCGGCGGCCATGGATCCCAAGCTTGAGGTAGACACTGCTCCGTCTCTGGATCCCTCTTCCGGGTCTTTGTTTAGATTAGGATTTTTTTTTTTCGAATTTCATGGTGTTCTGAAGATATGGTAGAAAAAAGAATGCGTGTTGTATCCTTTTTCCGTTACCTGTATTGAACCAAACAGATTTGGAAAGTTTCCATTCCGTTACCATTACCGCCCATGAATTGATTCCATTACCAATTACGTTTGCAGAGCTGAACCAAACACGTTCCTAGTGACTTCATTTCTTATCTATCTCACCTTCTCCATCAAAAGTTCAAAACAAAGCATGGAATCACAAAAAGCAATTTCTTATTTTGCAGGAACAGTCTCTAGGCATATCCCTTCTCAATGGTATCATCTAAAATGCTGTTTTGTACTCAAACTGCTTTGCTACATAAAACTGTAGAGCAAGTGAAACGCACATGCTGTTAACGGCATATTAGGATATTACTACATCAGTTTACTTTGGCCTTTCATGTCTCTCATGCACCCTATTATAGATATTTAGGTCTACAAAAAGTAATGCATCATTAGCATCTCTACACGAGTAACATGGTCTACATCTAATCCTCAACTTCAAACCTAGTCGTCACTTCAGTACGATCCAACTGTTTGTTGTGGTATTGTTGCCAAATCGCAGGTAGGTCTGTACCGTGGAGAAAGGTAAAATCAAAACATATAATCTGCAGGTACCAATGGTGACAAGAAAAACTATTTTTCATGACTAGAAGAATATGAACAGCAAACTTGTCACTGCACGGAGGAGTTGTGGTTCAGGATCTCAGCTGTAATAGTTCAGGCTCAAGGGAATGAAAATCATGTATCTCTGATTCTACCTCTACAAATACCAGTCTTCTGAATCCCAATGTACGTGACATCTAATGACTTACACCCAGGGCAGTCATATGATCAAATAATAATGTATATACACCGATACTTATCTACATAAGAAAAATTCCACCAAAGTGAGAAAAATTAATGTACAAATCATACTAAGGAAGTTATGTGGCTTCCTTACATGAAATTACTATGAAACAAGAAAAAATGGAAGTTCCAACAACATTATCTACCGCATCAGTGTATCAGAACATCATTTCTACAAACTACCAAAAAAGGCTGTAAATTTAAGCACTGTATACACTAAGAGCATCTCTAACCGGACTCTTAAAAGGGAAAAGGGAAACCCATAAAACCTGTTTACAGGCCGCGGTAAACGTGTTTACGGGTCAGGAAATTGCCAGCGTGGAACGGAACCCTCAAATGCAACCTGTAAAACAGAATACAGAATAAAACAGAATATTCTGTTTTACAGGTCGCGTTAGAGTGCTCCATTCCGCGTCAGCAGCCTCCCGACCCATAAAACAGGTTTCTAGGCAGTTTTTCATATGCAAAATGCAAGATCAAAACGCAAACAATAGATGCACAGTTCATAGTTTTACATCAAATCGCCGCGAGCAGTTCAACATAAATCGGTGTTGGGCAATATTCGTCACCTAGCAAGCAAGATAGCATCAAGCATGGGAGGTGTTTCCGTGCTCAACGTTTCTAGCGGTGGGATTCACCACAATTTTGGGCAGGGCGCCTTCGGCGCCGGCGCAGGGACCGTGGTGGGATTCACCACCAGGACAGCACCTGCTTGCAGGACGACGCGCGTACCCGCGCGCTTCCTCTTCTTGATGCTCGTGGCGGCGACTATCTCGGCAACGTCGGAAAACCTCCGCCCGCCCCGGGAGATACGATCACAACGGGAGAGGGCGGTTGAGCCTGCGTGATGCCTCCAGCGGTCTGCGCGGCCGATTCGTGGTTCATGGCGCCGAGATCCGGTCGCGGCGTCGCAGGAGACGGTGGAGGAGCGAAGATCGGAGGCGGCGGCGGGTGGGCGGGAATGGGGAAGAGGTGAAAGTCCATCACACACAAACTACTGGTGGAGTACGGGTCGCGTACAGGTCGGACTCCCAACCCTCAAATGTAGGGGTCGACGAGCGGATTTCTCTCCAGACCTTAAATTTTTTTACAGGCCACCTGTTTTACGGGTTCCAATCAGTGTCGTTTCAGCCTGTAAACCCGTAAAATAGCAGTTATTTTAAGGGTTTGCCTTTTTTAAGGGTCCGGTTAGAGATGCTCTAAAACAGACACAATACTGGGAACAACGTCTCCATTTTCTACCACTCACTGGATTCACTTTAATTCGTTACAAACGTTTCTAGTCTTATTCTGAGTCATATTACTCTAGATCACTGTTATGAGTTCCCAACTCAGGTTATGAGAATTTTACCTCGAGGACACCAACGACGGTGCGCTTGTCAGGCTGCTGCTGGGAGCCGGAGAAGTGGGTGCCAGCATACTCCACGGCCACCAGATATCGCTGCGCCCTAGAGATCCGTGCGCCGCACATCGCCTCGCTTTCGGCTCCCGACGCCCCGTCGCCGACGGCGGCGCTCTCCAGCTTCTCTGCCGGCGAGATGTCTGGCTGGGAGGACTGCTGGAGTTTGGAAGGTGGCGACGGGTCGGCGAGGGAGGGATCGAACGGGCGCTTGGGGGCAGCGTCGGCAGTGGCGGAGCTGGCGGCGCTCATGGCTATTGCGGCATAGGAACCGAAGCAAGGGTTTTGGTAGGGGTGTTCGCTCTTCCCTCTACGGCGCAGGTGGAGGGGCAAATGGTTTGGTGCTTGTCTGGTTGTTTGGGTCTAAATTTCTGGTTTTCTTTATTTTGTGGTTTGATGAGGCTTTATTAGGGAGATTAGGCTTGTTCCAAGTTTGGCATTTTGTTTGGTTGCTTATATCTAGTTTTTCTGCAATTTTAGTAAGTTGTTTGGTTGTTAATATAATTGAGTGTGTGTGTTTGATGCTTTGTATATTTGGTTGTTCATGCCGTAGGGATGTGTTCGTCACTTCTTGGAGCTAGTGACGTTACCATGTAACAGTACGTAGGCAGCAAGGCAGCAAACTGAACTAGCAGTTTCAAGCAAGCGACAAATTAAACTAGCAGTACCAAATTACCAACCTAGCTACTACCAAATATGAGTTCACTAGTAAATATAAGTTCACGATAATGTTACCTAGCTACTAGCAAATGACAGTTCACCACAATATTATCTAGCTACTACGAATGAATATTTTACACCCACATCAGGGGTTATTTATGGAACACAAGGGCATCACTTCATCAACAAATCATCTTCTTCATCTTCTTTGGATCCTATAGTTGCCTCTCGTCATCCACATGTCTAGCGTCTACTGCTGTCTCTTTCTTTTTCAAGCAGCACAATCGTTTTGGGCAACACCATGGCCACCGTCAGTTTCGTTGTCGTCAGGAACTACATCTTCTTCAGCCAGGAAGTACTCATCGACACCAAATTAAAAGATCTAGTTATGCAAAATACAACATGCAAGAAAGCTTAACTTGGGTGGGGAAAGAGTGGAAAGGCTTATGATCAAGGATCTTAAACCTATTCTTCAGAGCAGCGAAGACCCTCTCAACCGTGACTCTAAGGCTAGAGTGCCTAAGATTGAAAAGTTCTTCCAAAGTTCTTGGGCAGTTCCTAGCAGAGAACTCATTGATATGGTACCTTGTTGATCTGAAGGGTGGCAGAATTCCAGGCCGGCAGGCATACCCAGCATCTGCAAGGTAGAATTTGTCATCAAGGTGGCAGAAAACTGATGTGGACATCCCTTCTATTGATACAACCGTTGTACCTACAGCTACACACATACAAGGACCCATCACAAGATCTCGTGCCAAACAACTTAACTATCAGGTACTTTCGTTTTTTGGAACTATTCCTCACATACATGAGAATATGATGCTGCCTAAATCAGATGTATTTCTTACTCTTAGGAATAATGGACCAAGCATGGATGAGAGGGACAAGCATTGGAGCATGGCCATGCATGGAGACGGCAGGGAGCATGTGATGATCCAAGAGAAGGCCACGGATGAAGATTTCAGAACTTTGAGGCCACCATAATGAAGAAAGAAGGCTTGGACGAAATATTCAAGATTAATACTTTACGAATTCGTCCATAGCTTAATATGGTTC
The DNA here is from genome assembly GCA_916181665.1 of Avena sativa. Taxonomy (NCBI): domain Eukaryota; kingdom Viridiplantae; phylum Streptophyta; class Magnoliopsida; order Poales; family Poaceae; genus Avena; species Avena sativa. The sequence goes on from OV702297.1 coordinate 257,260,780, forward strand.
TGCGACACCTTTATTTTGGGCCAGGCCCATATAATTTTCGCCGGATTTTAAATAGCCACTTTTTAGAGTCCGTATTTGAGGGGAAAAGGACTCCTATGGTTGGATTCGGCCACCACTTCCATGGCTGGCCGAAACCCCACCTTTTCCTCCTTAAATACTCCCCATAGCCGTCACCCTAGACTCGGATTTTGTTTAGATATTAAGTTAGCCATCGTAGCAACTTCGCCAAGGCTCGAGCGTCGCAGAGGCCTCTTGTACTTCGCACCTATACAGGATCCCACCTTTTCAATAAAGCTTTCCTCTTAATCCGCAATATCTTGATTGCAATATTGGTTCTTACTTGTTCTCGATTTTAGGTAGGAATTAAGACCCTCGCTGGTCAGGCTGATCGTGTTCCCGCAGGATCGGTAACCTCCAGGAGATTGGCCTAGCGATTGCATTGGCGCTCGTGCTCGCACGTGTAGTCGGATCGTCAAGTCCGAACTCCACCAAATCGATTATCATCATCTCATCGAAAGATCGGACACCTTTGCCCTATCAAGTGGTATCAGATTTCAGGTTGCTCGGTGAGATTTTACTGTTTTCGTAGATTAGATCTGTTTTACCTATAACCCATGAAAAAGCCAAAAACACAGTTAGAGTTTAGATCCATCCTATAACCAATCTACGCCTCGCATTATCTTTTCAGTTTTTGCATTGTTGAATTTGTGTCTACATCGTCGCGTCGAGTTGCTGGTCTTAGTGTCTAGTCCCTTAGAGTTTCGAGTTCTGATCATAGTAGTCACCACCACACTCGCCGATCACCGCCACCATATTCCGCCACCATATTCCGCCGCCATATACCCAGCCACCATAAACCTAATACTCCGCCACCGTCTTCCTACCGCGACAGAGAATCCGATCAGTTTTCCTGCCGCGGCACGAGTCTGAGTTGAGTTATTGTTTCCTAGTTATTTCTTTTTACTTTCCTTCTTTGTTGTTTCCGTTTTAAGCTAAAGTACGTGTCGAGCTCAGAGTTAGGTCGTAAGTCCAGAAGGAGAGCAAAAAAAAAAGAATCTGGAACCGCCTCCAAAAAAAATTTCTGGCTATACTAGTTTTCGGCTCTGGGGATCACTTTTCTCCATCGGCCGTTATAGCGATATTTTTTTGGTGCCTGCGTGCTTTCCGGAGCAAAATAAAAAATTTCAAAAAAAAAATTGGGGGCTAACCTATTTTTAGACCCCGTAGATCAGTTCTAGACACTCGCCATCATAGTGATTTTCCACCTCTCGGTTCGCTTTTCAGGGTGCCATATCATCATACATTGCTTGTTGTGTCGCGTCGTGACATCGTTGGTGATCTAGGCTCGCGTCTCTAGTACGGTCTAGCCTAGGACCAGCACAGTACCGTCGTTGAGCATTCTTTCAACTTTTGCATTGTTGTTTTGATAATTGCTAACCCCTTTGCTAAGCCTTTCCAGAGCTCCATAGATATCCTCCACGTGCGGTGTCTCGACTCCCGGTAATCGCTCGGTTCAATCTCTCGATCCACTGATCCTCCCGGTTGCACATCGCCTTTTCCTACTGCTTGGTAAGAACTTGTAAGAGCTTCGTATATTGCTTGATGGATTACGCGTGCCTTCCACCATATTTCCGTAGTATATACCTGTGCTTTTTTCAGGACTAACCATGACAGATACTTCGTGGAACCCTGCCACAATGACGAACGAAGAACTACATGCCCACTTCTCCGAGCTCTTGGTCAGTCGCGCTGAAGACGTGGATACACGCCTAGGGGAGTTTGACACCAAGATCACCAACGCCGTGGACAAGATCGATGGACTCGAGAAATCCTTCAACGCCAAGCTTGACGCTTGGTTCAAGGAGATTTTGAACAGATTGCCCGCACCCGCACCCACACATGGCGCACGGCGCATCCCGATCACGGGTCGGACTGCTGGTTCGGCTGCCGCCGCACTCCAGGCGGCTACCGCTGCGGCTGACGTACCTCAGACTTCCGCCGCGGCTGCTGCTGCGACATTGGGGACAGACGACGGGTACTACTACGACCTTGACAACGACGATCTATTTGACGAGGAGGTTGAACAACCTCCACAGTTACCTGCTGGCCGTCCCCGACATTACTACCGCAACGCTCGACCACTGGTACGTGATGATGATCATGTTGCAAAGCTTAAATTAAATATTCCATCTTTTGAGGGTAAATATAATCCTATCTTACATGGGAGATGGAAGTAGAACAACGTTTTGCATGTTTAAAATATCCTGAGAATATGCGTGTTAGTGCTGCTACATGTGAATTTACTAAATTTGCTTCCCTTTGGTGGTCTGAGTATTGTCATTTAAATCCTACTACTATTCCTAATACTTGGACTGCTTTAAAAACTGCTATGCGTGTTCGTTTTGTACCTCCCACTTATCAACGTGATTTACTAAAGAATCTGACACGTTTAGAGTAAGGGAAAAATTCTGTAGAGAGTATTATCAGGAATTGCAAACGGGGATGGTTCGGTGTGGTCTTGTTGAATCTACTGAACAAATGCTTGCATGTTTCTTTGGTGGATTAAACAAGGATATTCAGCACATATTAGATTATAAGGAATATAATTCTATCACTCGTTTGTTTCATCTTGCTTGCAAAGCTGAACGTGAAGTGCAGGATCGCCAAACACCATGGAGGAGGAGTAATAATTCTGCAGGTCGCACATCCACTTGGACATCCCGACAGTCAGCGCCTCCTTCTCGTGATTCGCCACCAGCTACTACCACATCCAAGGCTACCACAAGATTTCTAGCAGCTCCTCCACCGTCATCCAATGCTCCTGCTCGTAGTGCATCTTCTATGGCTTTCACGGGTAAGACAAAGGATATACAATGCCGCAAGAGCTGGGGTTTTGGTCATATTGAGCGACAGTGCACAACACAACGTGTGATGATGGTGAGGGATGATGGTCAATACGATTCAGCGAGTGACTTTGATAAAGATACATTAGCCCTTATTTCTGCTCGAGATGGAGACAATTCTGATACTGATGAAGAGACAGAGGTAATGTGAGCTGAAGCTGCTGATCAATACAAGAGCTTAATTACACAACGTGTGTTGAGTGTGCAATTGAGCAAATCTGAGCAAGATCAACGCCACAACCTGTTCCAAACACGTGGTGTTGTCAAGGAAAGAGCTATACGGATCATCATTGATGGAGGGAGTTGTAATAATCTGGCTAGTGTTGACATGGTAGAGAAGCTTGCACTTCCAACAAGACAACGCACACATTCATATTACATCCAATGGTTTGAGAGTTCTCGCAAGATCAAGGTAACAAGAATGGTACGCGTGCATTTTACTATTGGTACATATTCTGATTTTATTGATTGTGATGTTGTACCTATGCAAGCTTGTTCTTTGTTACTTGGTAGACCATGGCAATTCGATAGAGAATCTGTTCATAATGGCAAAACTAATCACTATTCTCTTATGCATGATGGAAAGAAAATTGGTCTAAAACCTATGACTCCCGAACAGATTTTAAAAGATGATCTTGCTAGAGCTAGTAGAGCTAAAACTGAGGAGAAACATAAAAGTGAGAATCAGATTGTTGCTGCAGATTTTGTACCACTAAAGAACACTAAATCTGATTCTACCCATGCTACTGAAATTCGTTTAAAGAGTCCATGTATGCTTGCAAATAAAATTGATATTGCTGAACTAGATGTAAACAATACTCAATGTTATGCAATTATTTGCAAAGAAGTTTTGTTTCCATTTGAGGATATGCCTCCTTCTTTGCCACCCGCTATTGCTAACCTTTTGCAGGAATATGAGGACGTCTTTCCCGCTGAGCTGCCACCAGGACTACCTCCTATTAGAGGAATTGAGCGCCAAATTGATCTAATTCCTGGTGCTACGTTGCCTAACCGAGCGCCATATAGAACCAATCCATAGGAGACAAAGGAGATACAACGCCAAATTCAGGAACTACTCGATAGAGATCATATTCGTGAGTCCCTTAGCCCCTGTGTTGTTCCTATTATTTTGGTACCTAAGAAAGATGGTTTTTCGCGCATGTGTACTGATTGTAGAGCTATCAATAATATTACTATTCGATATCGTCATCCTATTCCACGTTTAGATGACATGCTTGATGAATTGAGTGGCTCTACCATGTTTTCTAAAGTTGATTTGCGTAGTGGTTACCACCAGATTCGTATGAAATTAGGAGATGAATGGAAAACAACATTTAAAACTAAGTCCGGTTTATATGAGTGGTTAGTAATGCCGTTTGGTTTAACTAATGCACCCATCACTTTCATGAGATTAATGAACGAAGTTTTACGTGCTTTCATTGGACGTTTTGTGGTAGTCTACTTTGATGATGTTCTGATTTATAGCAAATCTTTAGAGGATCATTTGGACCATTTACGTGCTATTTTTAATGCTTTACGTGATGCACGTTTGTTTGGTAACCTTGAGAAGTGCACCTTTTGCACCAATCGAGTTGTGTTTCTTGGCTATGTTGTTACATCACAGGGTATTGAAGTGGATCCAGCCAAGATTGAAGCTATTGAGAATTGGCCGCAGCCTAAGACGGTCACACAAGTGAGGAGTTTTTTTGGCCTCGCTGGTTTTTATAGGAGCTTTGTCAAAGACTTTGGATCAATTGCCGCGCCGCTAAATGAACTTACCAAGAAGGATGTGCCCTTTGTTTGGGGCGATGCACAACAACAGGCCTTCGTCATATTGAAAGATAAGCTGACACATGCTCCCTTACTCCAACTTCCTGATTTTAATAAGACTTTTGAGCTTGAATGTGATGCTAGTGGGATTGGTTTGGGAGGGGTGTTATTACAAGAGAGAAAACCTGTTGCATATTTTAGTGAGAAATTGAGTGGGGCTAGTCTGAACTATTCTACTTATGATAAAGAATTATATGCGTTAGTTCGGACATTAGAAACTTGGCAACATTATCTATGGCCTAAAGAATTTGTTATACATTCTGATCATGAATCTTTGAAGCATATTCGTAGTCAAGCTAAGTTGAATCGTCGTCATGCAAAGTGGGTTGAATTTATTGAGTTTTTTCCTTAAGTTATCAAACACAAAAAGGGTAAAGATAATATTATTGCTGATGCTTTGTCGCGCCATTATGCTTTGTTATCTCAACTTGACTTCAAAATATTTGGATTGGAAACTATTAAGGAACAATATGTGCATGATGCTGAATTTAAAGATGTGTTGCAGAATTGTAGAGATGGTAGAACATGGAACAAGTTCGTCTGCAATGATGGATTTGTGTTCCGCGCTAACAAACTATGCATTCCAGATAGTTCTGTTCGTCTTTTGTTGTTACAGGAGGCGCATGGAGGAGGACTGATGGGACACTTTGGTATCAAGAAGATGGAGGATGTTCTTGCTGCACACTTTTTTTGGCCACGTATGCGTCGAGATGTTGAGAGATTTGTGGCACGCTGCACTACTTGTCAAAAAGCTAAGTCTCGCCTTAATCCACATGGTTTATATATGCCTCTTCCTGTTCCTAGTATTCCTTGGGAGGATATTTCTATGAACTTTGTTTTGGGATTGCCACGAACACAGAAGGGGAGGGATAGTATTTTTGTTGTTGTGGATCGGTTTTCTAAGATGGCACACTTTATTCCTTGTCATAAAACGGATGATGCTGCGCATATTGCTGATTTGTTCTTTCGTGAAATTGTTCGTTTGCATGGTGCGCCAAATACTATTGTTTCTGATCGTGATACTAAATTTCTTAGTCACTTTTGGAGATGTTTATGGGCTAAGTTGGGGACTAAATTGCTATTTATTACTACATGTCATCCCCAAACTGATGGACAAACTGAAGTAGTAAATAGAACTTTGTCTACTATGTTGCGGGCTGTTTTAAAGAAGAACTTAAAATTGTGGAAAGAGTGTTTACCTCATATAGAATTTGCTTATAATCGTTCGCTGCATTCTACCACAAAAATGTGCCCATTTGAGATTGTGTATGTTTTTGTTCCTCGTGCACCTATTGATTTATTGCCTTTACCTTCTTCGGTGCAAAATAATTTGGATACTACACAACGCGCTGAAATGATATTAAACTTGCATAAGACTACGAAAGATAACATTGAACACATGAATGCTAAGTATAAACTTGCTGGGGATAAAGGGAGAAAGCATGTTGTGTTTGATGTTGGAGATCTTGTTTGGTTACATTTGCATAAAGATCATTTTCCTGATTTACGCAAGTCTAAGTTAATGCCGCGTGCTGCTGGTCCATTTAAGGTGTTAGAGAAAATAAATGATAATGCATATAAACTTGAGTTGCCTGCAGAATTTGGTACGGTTAGTCCTACGTTTAACATTGCAGATTTAAAGCCTTACTTTGGTGAGGAAGATGAGATTGGGTCGAGGACGACTTCAATTCAAGAAGGGGAGCATGATGTGGACATCCCTTCTATTGATACAACCGTTGTACCTACAGCTACACACATACAAGGACCCATCACAAGATCTCGTGCCAAACAACTTAACTATCAGGTACTTTCGTTTCTTGGAACTATTCCTCACATACATGAGAATATGATGCTGCCTAAATCAGATGTATTTCTTACTCTTAGGAATAATGGACCAAGCATGGATGAGAGGGACAAGCATTGGAGCATGGCCATGCATGGAGATGGCAGCGAGCATGTGATGATCCAATAGAAGGCCACAGATGAAGATTTCAGAACTTTGAGGCCACCATAATGAAGAAAGAAGGCTTGGACGAAATATTCAAGATTAATACTTCACGAATTCGTCCATAGCTTAATATGGTGCAGCGACACCTTTATTTTGGGCCAGGCCCATGTAATTTTCGCAGGATTTTAAATAGCCACTTTTTAGAGTCCGTATTTGAGTGGAAAAGGACTTCTAGGATTGGATTCGGCCACCACTTCCATGGCTGGCCGAAACCCCACCTTTTCCTCCTTAAATAGTCCCCATAGCCGTCATCCTAGACTCGGATTTTGTTTAGACATTAAGTTAGCCATCTTAGCAACTTCGCCAAGGCTCGAGCGTCGCAGAGGCCTCTTGTACTTCGCACCTATATTGGTTCTTACTTTTTCTCGATTTCAGGTAGGAATTAAGACCCTGGCTGGTCAGGCTGATCATGTTTCCGCAGGATCGGTAACCTCCAGGAGATTGGCCTAGCGATTGCATTGGCGCTCGTGCTCGCACGTGTAGTCGGATCGTCAAGCCCGAACTCCACCAAATCGATTATCTTCATGTCATCGAAATGCCGTAGGGATGTGTCAATCACTTCTCGGTGCTAGTGACGTTACCATGTAACAGTACGTAGGCAACAAGGCAACAAACTGAACTAGCAGTTTCAAGCAAGCGGCAAATTAAACTAGCAGTACCAAATTACCAACCTAGCTACTACCAAATATGAGTTCACTAGTAAATATAAGTTCACGATAATGTTACCTAGCTACTAGCAAATGACAGTTCACCACAATATTATCTAGCTACTACGAATGAATGTTTTACACCCACATCAGGGGTTATTTATGGAACACAAGGGCATCACTTCATCAACAAATCATCTTCTTCAGCTTCTTTGGATCCTATAGTTGCCTCTCGTCATCCACATGTCTAGCGTCCACTGCTGTCTCTTTCTTTTTCAAGCAGCACAATCGTTTTGGACAACACCATGGCCACCGTCAGTTTCGTTGTCGTCAGGAACTACATCTTCTTCAGCCAGGAAGTACTCATCGACACCAAATTAAAAGATCTAGTTATGCAAAATGCAACATGCAAGAAAGCTTAACTTGGGTGGGGAAAGAGTGGAAAGGCTTATGATCAAGGATCTTAACCCTGTTCTTCAGAGCAGCGAAGACCCTCTCAACCGTGACTCTAAGGCTAGAGTGCCTAAGATTGAAAAGTTCTTCCGAAGTTCTTGGGTAGTTCCTAGCAGAGAACTCATTGATATGGTACCTTGTTGATCTGAAGGGTGGCAGAATTGCAGGCCGGCAGGCATACCCGGCATCTGCAAGGTTGAATTTGTCATCAGGGTGGTAGAAAACAGGGAGGGATTTGTCTTCCAGCGGGAGGTGGTAGCATAATAGGGAGGTGAGCCTACTTTTCGCACCATGCGGATTCTTTCGGCTCCCGCTGCCTCCCCGTGCACACCGTTTCTCCCCTTGCGCTCGCTAGGTCCTGTCCCGGTGGAAACGCTCGATTTTGGCGTTCCTCCGGAGTCAGGATGAGAGGTGATTTAAGACCCGTGCGGGCCAAATCCGCGGCATGCCGCGAGACACCAAACGGGCTTATTTCTTCTGGCCCGGTGCGAGAAACGAAGATCGGGCCAACCAAACATGCCCTTGGGGAATTGTGATGGGTCCAATAGAAATGGAAAAAGTTAAAAGCTCGATTGGCGTTATTTTATTTTGTTTAGTAGAAATGGAACGAAATGACATCGACGATAGCATTTCATTCGGCAATTTCAAATAAATATCAGTGTACCCAAAAAAATTGAGATTAGACATGAAATGAAAACCATGGAATTTAAAAATAAATTCCGTAACCAAATGATGGGAGCCAAACGAGATAATTTTCAGTTTCATACATAAAAAGACGAGAAATTTCTGCCTATTTTGATTTGGATTTTTTTAATTTAAGGCATGACGTATTTTTAGGCAAAATGTAGTAGCAAAACCTCTGCGTTATTTTAATTTATATCACCAGAATGAAGTACTTAGGGCAACTCCAACGGCTCTAGCAAACGGACCAAGACGTCTCTAATCAACAGCCCCATAAATGGTCCATGCACTGTGTACCGGTCTGTTTTGCCGCATTCTCAGCCTAAATTTGGGCTGACTTTGCATCTAGCGGACAGGCCGTGCATCCGGGGCGTGCATCTATCTGTCTAGCTCGAGCCCTCCACTCAGCCACACTTCGGCCGCAATAGACACCCATTTGCATCCCATCTAACACACTCTCACCTAGCCGCCACCAGCTGTCACTAAGACCTAGATCCATGGATGCGGGCAGTAGCCATGACGGTCCCTCCAATGACGTGGAGGTTGGGGCCGATGGCAACGAGGAACCGTCTACCAGACCACTTGTCGCCTCTTCGGTTAGGATGTCCACATGAAGTCTTCTTGCTGGAGTTGAAACATCACGAGCCTTTGACGAGGCTCACTTCAAGCGCCTCCGTCGACGTGGTCGTCGTGCGTGTCTAAAAGAAGCTCAGGAGGAGATCGACATGCACAAGGCGGCCATGCGCTCTCTCGAGGAAGAGTGGGGCATCGTTCGACCGCCTCACCCACTTAACATGGTCGCCTTTCGCTCCCTAGGTCTCTAAGGGCCTATGCTCTAGCGCGAGATAGCTTTGCCTTCCTCTACCTTAGCAGCTGAGGGTGTACACTTCGGCAATGATGAATAGCGTCGTCGATATAGGTTTAGGGCTAGTAAAACTAGTAGACTAAGAAGAAGAATTTGTATGTTTTATGAACTACCTTCTGGTGTTATTTTTAATTTTCTACCATTTTCACTAGATTACTAGATTTATGGTATATAAAATAAAATATAGGAGAAAATTCCCATCTGCGAACAAACGGGGGACGTCCTTGAGTGTAGTGACCCACCCTAGGAAGACATGGGCCTCCAGCCTCTCCATGGGCCACTGAAAAGGGAGGTCATCATTGGAGTTGCCCTTACAATGGGGTGAAGTAAATATCATAAGGAAATTACAAAAGTTCTAACCAGTCATGTGTTCCCTCCTATGCCCATTCATGCTTATGGAGGCTTCTAAAAAAGAAAAACGCCGCACTGAGTCTTTATACTCTCCATAAAAAAAAATTCCATGTGATTCCAAATGCTCCAACATCCAGTAAATTGTAATCATGGCCTCATTGAAGAATTTTTTGAAAGATAATATGTTTTCCTCTATAAGCATGTCCATAAATTGTAAATCAGAATTCCATTCTTTACCTACTTTCAACCAAAAGTTTCCACTTGAAGTACAAGTAAAGAACATGTGTAGCATAGATTCCTCAATGTCATCATCACAAAGTGAGCACTGGTTGAACTCTACATAGAAGTTCTTCTTAGGCATAAGCTCTTTAGTGGTTAATCTATCATGAATTAGGATCCAATAGAAAAACTTTTTCTTTGGAAGGCAAGCAGATTTCCAAATCCATTTGAAAGGAATTGGACCTTCGGGTTGATTTACTATGGATAGGTAAACCTTCTTAGTTGGATATTGGATACTATTCCTTGGGAATTTTCAGGTGTCTAGAACTGAACTATTCAGTTCCACATGTGAGTGAATTAACTGATTCATTGAGTTGCATTAATCAAGTTCAATATCCAACAGAGGTAGATTGAACATGTCACAAATATCCTCCTAAGCAACCTGAAGATCTTTGAAAGTCACTACTAGGAAAATGGCTATAGGTAATCAACACATCCATGGCTCACATGGTTAAAGTTCCCCACGGCTAAAACAGGCGTGGCTCACCTGTGGGCAGTGCCCTATTAGTAACTAGAACAACCGTGTCGCACATGGTCATAGTGCACCACAGATATGTGTGGCCAGGGCCCTGCTGGCCGCATGCCAGATAACCGTAGCGCACTTAGGGTTGGTGCGCTACGCTTGTTAGTGTTAACCGTGGCACACATGGGTGGGGTGCGCTACGCCTAAGCGCATGCCCCTCTGCTCTGTAAACGGTCAGACACATCCGTGTCGCACTGTGGCATGTGCGCCACGGTTGTTATTATTCCTGGTGGCGCACTGGGGCCACGTGCGCCATGGATGTGTCGACCCTTTTTTTGGCAGCTCCACTTTGTGCACATGTGTGATCATCCACCACCCCACACTTCACTTTCCCCTTTTTCTTCCTCCTTAGATCTAGTCGGGATTCTTCTCCTTCCCACCTCAATTTCTCCACTCATTCACCATTTTTAGCATGTAGAACTTGCCTTGGATGTTACATACGTAATAGAGGAAGCTCTCCGGTCTCTCATCTCCTTCTCCGGTCTCGCGCGCACCTCTCCTTTCCATCTTCTCGCGATCGGTCTCTCATCTCGGTAAGTTGTCCATGTAAGGATGTGTTCATGTGTATATGGATGATATGCTCATATGTATGTAGATGATCGAGATGCTCATGATGTGTGTATGGAGAGGATCGATGGTCATGTGTGTGTATATATATGAAGAGTATCGATGCTCATATGCATGTGTGTATGGAGAGGATAATGATATGTTCATGTCTGTATGGATCGGTCTCTCTCTTGTGTTTGTGTGTGAACAAGTTGCCATTTGTTTTGCCAAAATGTTGATTCATTTCCATTTTGGCAAGACTTTGGCATTTCACAAAGGTCCTAATTTTAGGATAGGTCATGCCGAAATTTTCTATCGACCATTGCATGCATGCATTCGTTATGTGGTTCTAATAGACTTCTAATTGTACCGTGTACACCGTGCAGGCAAAAATGGTCCGCATAATGAGCGAAGGCATTGTGGCTAGATTTTTGAAATGTGCGATGGCCGACATGATACGAAATAACGAGACGGATATAAGATGTCCGTGCAGAAGATGAAAACTCAACTGGGTGATCGACCCAGATTCCGGGAATCTGCAGGCGCACCTGCTCTGCCATGGTTTCATGGATGGATACACTCGTTAGATAAGCGATGACGAAGACGATGGAGACGGTGAAGGTGGGCAACATGACGGTGATCATCATGGCGAGGACGGGCGAGATGATGAAGAGTCTCCTAGTGAAGGTGCGGAAGCAGACCGGGATGATGATGATCTAGATGCCTAAGGAGCAGACAACGATGGAACAACGTCAGGCTGGGTGCAGGACCCTTATGTGCAAGAGATGCTTCTCAAGCAGACGAGTAACACCAGGCCTGCGGCTAGAGAGAAAGCCAAGCTTGCGCAACTTGAGAAAGACGCGGTTACTCCATTGTATGAAGGATGCAGGCCCGATGATACCCGATTGAATGTAACGCTCAAGGATATGGAGATGAAGGCAAAACACAAATTAAGCGACGCAAGCTTTGACGATATGATGGCATTCTGGCACGATCGTCTCCCGGAGGGGAACACGTGTCCAACTAGTATCGAGGATGCCAAGAAAATCGTCTGTCCTCTCGATCTACCGCACGTTAGATAACACGTATGCATCAACGTTTACATCATTTATCGGGGCGAGGACGCGAAGAAAACCACATATCCGGTGTGCGGCGTGAGTCGATACAAGAAAGGGCAGAAAGCACCTCGAAAAGTGGTATGATACTTTCCTATCACTCCTCGTCTGCAATGCTATTTCGCGGACCCTAAGGAAGCGAAGCTCATGCAATGGCATGCGGAAAGGAAGAATCCAGGAGATGATGATGACCCCGAAAAGGATGAGCTGTTGACGCACCCTTCAGATGCTAGCCAGTGGAAAGCATTGGACCTCGAATTCCCAGAATTCGGTGGAGATTCGAGGAACATCAAGCTTGGTGCGAGTACCGATGGACTCAATCCGTTCGGTAGCTAGAGTAGCACGCACAACACTTGGCCCGTGTTTGTATGGATGTACAACCTTCCTCCATGGTTGTGCATGAAGAAGAAGTACATACAAATGAGTATGCTAATTCAAGGGCCAAAACAACCTGGTACCGACATCAATCTATATCTCGGGCTATTAAAAGAGGGGCTAGCCACGTTATGGGAATCTGGAGCCAATACTTACGACGCCGTCGCACAAGATTATTTCACTATTAGAGCCGCGTTGTTCACTACGGTGCAAGACTATCCAGGTTGTTGGTATATCTCGGGGCAGGTTATCCAAGGATTCTGCGCATGCGTTAGGTGCATGGATAACACAAGCTATCTCCAACTAGAGAAAGATCCAGGGTCTTCGAAAACCGTGTTCATGGCGCACCGGAGGTGGCTCGGCAAGAATGATCCATGGAGAAAACGTGGAGACCTGTTCGATGGCAAATCCGAGACCCGAGGAATGCCAGAGCATAGGAGCAGCGAAGAAGTGGAAGAGTTGCTGAAAAACTGGAAAGATTGTCCTAAGCCTGGAAAGAAGCGAAAGAGGCAGCAAGACAAGCCACTGATAAAGGTATGGAAAACAAGGTTTGTTTTCTGGGAGTTGCCATACTGGAAGTTTCTCCGCACGCCTCATAGCCTCGACATCATGCATATCATGAAAAACGTGTGCGAGAGTCTGGTCGCCACTATAATCAACATGCCAGATAGGACGAAAGATGGTCCGAAAGCAAGGCACGACCTGATATTCATGGGTATCTGGAAGGAGCTTCACGGAGGACGCACTACTCCTGATGATCAGGAAGATGACGATGATCATGAGTCGGAGACGACACAAGGTCGTCGGAAGGGTAAAAAGTTCAAGAAGAACGAATATTACTGCCCTCCTTCTTGCTTTACTCTAAGCCAGGATGAGATCAAACAGTTTTTCAAGTGCCTTCTAGGAGTCAAATTTCCTTACGGCTACACGGGCAAGATAAGCAGATACCTAGACGAGGCGAAGCAGAGGTTCAGTGGCATGAAGTCTCACGACTGTGCCGTGCTAATGACGCAGGTACTTCCGGTTGCACTAAGAGGGATAATGGACGAGCACGTCCATGAAACGTTATTTGGCCTCTGCAAGTTTTTCGACGTCATCTCTAGGAAGTCGATTGGCGTGAATCAGCTCGGGAGGCTACATGAGGAGATCGTGGTGATACTATGCGAGCTTGAGGTCTACTTCTCACCCGCATTCTTCGACATTATGGTGCATCTGCTGGTCCATGTCATGGAGGATATCATCCAACTCGGGCCAATGTTCCTCCGCAGCATGATGGCGTTCGAAAGGATGAACGGACATATCAAAGGATACGTTCGCATCAGGTCCCGTCCATATGGAAGCATAGCCAAGGGCTTTCTGGCCGAAGAGTGCATCTCTTTCTGCACGAATTATCTAGACATCGAGAACCCTGTCGGTCTTCCCGTCAACAGGCACCTTGGCAAGCTTGACGGATCTGGTCACCAAGAGGGTCGTCGCATACTGCATGCAGACTTCGATTTTCGACGCGCAGACTTTGATCGAGCAAACCTCGTCACGCTACAACATGTATAACTGGTCGATCCTTGGGTACAGAAGCACAAAAGGTTAATCGAGAAGAAGTACAGTGACTGGGGCATACAGAGGACGCAGGGAGAAATAATCAAAGAGCACAACTCAGATTTCACGTGTTGGTTTAGGCAGATGCTCCTTGACAATCCCCCGCGATCGCATTCTTCTGACACAGAAAAGATCATATTCACCTTGTCACAGGGACCGATGCAAAACCTGGTGACCTATCAGGCGTATGATATCAACGGCTACACATTCTACATGGAGGAAAAGGACAACAAGTGTGATTATCAGAACTCAGGCGTAACGTCGGAATTCTACACCGATGACAATATGAAGGAAAGATTCTACGGAAGAATTGAGGAGATCTGGGAGCTCGACTACTGTGGAGAAAAGGTGCCGATGTTTCGTGTCAGATGGGCAAAGAGCGTCGAAAGAGAAGACCGGTATTTCACAACCATGATTATACCCGAAGCAGCAAAATCCAAGGCCGCCGGTGCGAACATGGCTGCGAAAAATGAACCGTGGGTACTGGCTACCAAAGTGGACCAATGTTTTTTCATTACCGACCCGACAAAGCCTAGCCGTGTTGTCGTGAGGAGAGGAAAAAGAAACATCATCGGAATGGATGGAGTCGCCAATGAGCAAGACTTCGACCAGTACGGCGATCCAAAGATTGAAGATGACGACGACTACGATACAACAACATACATCACAAGAAGAAAAAGGACAACCCTACCCAAAAAAGGTAGCCCATTCGAAAGAATAAACATTAAAGTGCCGGGGCTAAATTATTCAACCGCGATAAAGAAGGGAAAAAAGATTGTAAAACGCTAGCTCAAAAAATATTGTAAAACGCCTGGTCAAAAAAGATTGTAAAGTGCGGGTGGTCGAGTAGGGCCGTGCTCGATTCATATTATTATGGACAAATTATTATGAAATTTAGTTATACTTTGAATCATATTATTTGTACCACTTTTATGACATATATTATCACTTTTGGGCATTTTTGGAACATTTAAAAGTATTTATAAAATAAAAACAAAACAAATATGGCATATATTACCACTTTTGGGCATTTTTGGAACATTCAAAAGTATTTTTAAAATAAAAATAAAAAAAGGGGCACCAGGATTCGAACCTGGGTGCTCAGAAGTTTAGAATAGAGCAGTGGGCAGAACCAGTGGGATAGGGTAGTGAATCTATTAGATAGTGGGACGGCTCTTTTCTTATACAGTTGTTAGAGGAGATAGGCGTATCGCACTCTAGCATAGTGCACTACAGATATCTGTAGCGCACTATGCCAGAGTGCGCTACGCCTATCTTTGCCTTATCCACGTGAACGCAGGCACGTCCCTCATCCCCATTCAACCGCGCCCACCCATCTCGCTCGAGCCCGAGCCCCCGCCCCCGCTGTCGATCCGCCGCTGCCAATCCACGGCCACCACCGCATCCTAGGAGGCCCGCGCCACTGCAAATCTGCTGCCACCGCATCCCAGGAGGAGGAGGCCGCCACGCCAGGAGGAGGAGGAGGCCGCCTTGTCGCGTGCTCGTTTTGTGGAGGAGGAGGTCGCAGTTGCTGTGCAGTCCGTGAGGAGGAGGTCGTAGTCGCCACGCCAGGAGGAGGTCGCGCTCGTTCCGTGGAGGAGGAGGTCGCAGTCGCCATGCCAGGAGGAGGGGGTCACGCTCGTTCCGTGGAGGAGGAGGTCGCAGTCGTCGCGCAGTCTGTGAAGGAGAAGGCCCTCATCGTCCGCGCACTCGTCGTCGTCCTTGTCTCGGAGGTGAGCATCGCCCTCTCCCCTATCCCCCTCTCTCCCCTCTCGCTGCATCCATTCACTTAGGGGTTCAAAGTTAGGGTTAGGGTTCAGTTAGGAAATGTTCTGTTAGAAAATGTTCAGATTTTGTTAGGATTCAGAGTAGGGTTCAGTTAGGAAATGTCAGAGTAGGAAATGTTCTTAGGAAATTCAGTTAGGAAATGTTCAGAGTAGGAAATTCAGATTAGGAAATGTTAATCAGTTAGGAAATTCAGATTAGGAAATTTAGAGTAGGAAATTCAGATTAGGAAATTCAGTGTGGATGCTTAGGAAATAATGATGATGACCAGTTCTGAGTCATCATCAACATCTGTAGTATTTGCACTGTGTCATGCCAGAAGCAACACACCTTTATCCTTGACAGGTTGACCAGTTCCGAGTCCTGAAACTTGCTGTTAAGGGCTGATCGATTTTTGAAGAGGAGAGTGTGAAATCCTGTTAACTTGTATCCTTGGTTAGAGTGAAATTTGTCATCCACATGCACCTATTGCCATTCCAGAGTGTGAAACTGTTGCTGCAGTGGGGTGGTGGTGAGTACTGGAGTTTACATATTCCAGCCCATGTCAGATAATATGCTTGCAGCAAATTCCAAGTTTCTTGTGTTAGTCAATTTTAGGAATTTGCAGATAATCTCAACATTGATGCTAGGTGGGCATAATTTGTTGTAACATCTCGAATTATATCTTTTCCTAATCCAAATTTCCTAATCTGATTAGGAAATGTTAATCCTGTGTGGATGCTTCTGAGATGAACATTATGCCTGTGTGGCATACACCAACTGGTAGCATGTTAGCATGTTGACCAAATTTGTTCTAGCTATCTCTCTTTAGCATTTTGGGTCTGCAAGCCAACTTGTATATGAAAACAATGCATTTCTGTAATTCATTTATCACCAGCAGCTTTGACCTGTCAAACAAAGAAAAACCTTGTCCATGTGAGTGATTTGTGGAGATAAGATGTTGTTATTGATGTAGAGGAGGAAATTTTTGCACATGTTGCTGCTGTTATTGTTGTTATTGCTGTAGCTATACATGCTGTTGTTATTGCTGTGCAGTGTTGCTGTTATTGTTGTAGCTATGTATACATTGCTTTTTTACTGCTGTGAATCTCCTATGCAACATATCAGTTTTGAAATGGCAAGTCCATGATGTAGGTGTATGATCTGTATGCAGGTTCTTGTATGAAATGAGTCCCGATTTTTGCCGGAATGTTGATTAACTTCCGTTTCGGCAGAAATCTGACACTCCTAGTTTAAGAAAATTAGCAAAGGTCATGCCGGATTTTTCCGTGCATTTAACCAATTATTTGTTTTTTATTAGTGCAAAGATGTGTGACAACGACGAGGCTGGATGTTCTAAGCGCATCAGCGCTGAAGGAGAACTCAGACCTCCGGATAAACAACTGACATTCTGGGAGGCGGCCCAGCGGCTAGAAGACGATGAAGAATACCATCCTTCGGAGAGCGATGATGATGAGATGGAAGACGCGGAGGAAGAAGCCGAAGGAACGACGGGTGATGAAACCACTGATGGCAGCGAGGGCACAGGGAGTGGTAGCAATCCTCCTAAGAAGAAGAAGAAGCCGAAGGAACGGCGCCTGAACACGGTCGGCACCGTCAGGGAGGAAATTACCGAAGTGAGCCCATCAGGGGTTCCTTTGGAGCCCGCCCTTGATGTCAAAGGGTACGGTGGGCAAGATGCGGCGATCAACCGGACAACCATCTCGATCAACACCGAGAATCTCTGGCATAAAGATAATGGCCACTTGCGCACACTCCTCTTCGAGAAGCTGCACGCAAGATACAAGTTCCCCGCTAAGTATCAGAACACAAATTATCATGGGAACGAAGTAAACAAATCCGCCCTCACAAAGATGAGCACCGCCCTGGCCAGCTGGAGAACCCGGATAAAGAAGAAGATCTATAAAGAAGGCAAAATTCTCGAGGAGATCCAGAAGATTGACCCACAGATCACCAAAGATCAGTTCCGGGAGTTCAAGGAGAGGTGTGAATCCGAAAGAGCCCTGGCCAATAGTAATCGGGGAAAGGTGCTGCAGGCGATGAATATAGGTCATCACCATCTCGGATCTGGTGGATACAGAACCGTGGAGGCCAAATGGAATAAGGAGGACGAAGAGTATAGATCCAAGGGGATAGAAAACCCCTTTGCGAAATTTGAACCCGGGCAAGTTCGAAACTTCATCAGGGCCCGTTACCATGTGGACCAAAAAACCAAACAACTCACCGTGGATCCTGCGGTGAAGGAATTCGAGGAAATTGTGGTAAGTAATCTAATAACCACGGATCAACTCGATTGCATTCTAACGATGATCTAAATGATTCACTATTACTTCTTCTGTAGGAGGAGAAATTGTTGCTAGTCATGGATCCCAGGGTTCCTCATCCCAGGGGTCGATGGTGGCCACCCGGTGGGATAACCCTTTTAACAGGGCGATGAACCGGGCCAAGAATATAGAGCCGGTTATGAAGAAGCCGTCGTCGGCTGGCCGTCTGGCCGGCCTCGGGGGTAAGAATTGTGTGGATCATTTTGGTCCACCGCCGAGGACGCATGTGGCTCCGTCGGGAAGGAGCGAGGAGGAAAACTGCGAGGTTCAAGAACTTAAGGAACAAGTGGCACGGATCCCGCAAATCGTCCAAGACAACCTGGCAATCACATTCACGTCCTTCCTGCCTATCTTGGTGGAGTTAATAGCGAACTGGAGTGCGGGTGGTCGAGTAGGGCCGTGCCCGATTCCAAGCATGGTCAGCAGCCACTCGAACAACATGGTGCCAACGAATTAGGCGAACTACGTGTTCGTGACTCCGCCCGCTAGCACCGCGGTGCCACAAGTGTTGGTGACTCCCCCTGCCATCACCGCGGCGCCAGACATGTTGGTGGCCCCCCTGCCATCGTCGCGGTGGCACCGGAGCTCCAAGCACTCGGTAGGGAGAATACACCGGCGGCCAGCACCGCGCCATCAAGCAGCCCTTCCGTCTCTTTCACGCCCGTCGCCGTATGCGGTGCCTCGACATTAGCCGATCTCGACGCCATCAAGGTAAACAAATTGCTTTACCGCCTTTCACGCCATCTATTACTCTTATGGCATCTCTGACGACGCCATACATGTTTTCCACAGACGGATGTTCCTTGCACTCTCTTATGCTACGTGAACAACGAGCTGAGGGATGTTGCCAAGGGTACCATCGTTCAACCCTTGCAGCGCACGTTCCACTCAAGGCCGATGCCAGATAGCGTGCACAGGGTTAAAATTAGTCGGGTGCTAAGGGGCTGCGACGACTTGGAACCTCCCATTCAACCCCCAGGAGCGGATGAAGAAGAGCCGGCTGTCCTCAGAAGTTGCTTCCGCTTATTCTTGCAATGGCCAAAGAGCATGATCCATTTGGGGACGGCGGGGGCCATCACGCCACAGACAACAGCACCGTCTATCGTGCCAGCGACAAGCGGTGGCAAGGCCCCCTTATCACCCTCGCCGTCACCTCCACGCGGTGGGTCAGATGATCATGTTGATGATATGCACATGGCGCAGGATCCGGCCGAGGAAGACGAAGACTAGAATGATCACTTCTTCAACACTCAGTTTAGCAACGAAGACCTAGATGGTGGCCCCACAGAGAAAGCCACTATCACCAAGCGTCTGTTTGGTTCTCAGGAGACGCCTCCAGCTTGTGCCTTTACAGAGCCAGCTGATACAACCAACTCGCCCTTTATTCTAAGCCCTGACACACTACATAGGGCGGCCGATGCTCAGATTGCGGAGCCTGCCCGCTCTCCAAAAGGAAAAAAGGGCAGGAAAAGAAAATCTAGCAGCTCGAGCCAGCCGGTGACGTCAACTGCGAATCCGATCAGGTTTCGGGACGGGCCACCAAGACCCGAGGGTATTATGTGGAGGATTCATGTGGCGGGTGAGCCCATGCTACCTAAGAATTTGCGGAGGCTCGCCAGTTCAGAACTGCAGAGTGTGCATGACGGCGTGCTGACGATAGAGAGACGCCTTCTATCGGAGAAAGATCCCTCGCACCAGGTATTCATGGATAAGGTGCCACCAGGCTTGGGCTTCGTCGACAATGCCCCTGCGGATATGTTCTTCCTGCGGTTCGACGACATCTTCAATATGTTCCACCTATACCCGCTGCACTATACCATGGTCCGCCTGTTTTCTCTCAGCCTGGCCATGCAGATCATTAGAGAGAACACACCGGGCATGGCTATAGTGGACCCCTACTACATGCGTGACGGCTGCTTGGGTTCCCCCGCCGAACGACGTATCGTGGCCTCGTACCTAAAAAAATCCTCGTGGCGAACAAGACAAAGGAATACGTTCTCGTGCCTTACTTTCCCGAGTAAGTCGTTATTCACTCGCCACCGTCGATTGGCTTTATTAGATTATCATCATTCTTTTTCCAACACATTCCATTTGAATTTTTTGCGCAAAGATGAACACTGCACGCTCATCTCCTTATCCACGTATTTCGACTCGGGGAGTCTAGAAAAGAAGAAAAACTACGACAAGATCAAGGAAGTTCTAGATGATGCTCTCACTGGCTATGCCTCGACGGAAGGCACCACCTTCGTGCGTACAAAGGTCAAGTTCGACAGGCACGTCTTCAACCACGTAACGGAGTTCCCCTGCGTGAAGCAGCCGGAGAACAGTAAGAAGGAAGCCTACTATGCACTCCATCACATGAGCGTGTTCCTACTTGACCAGCAGAATTCTACGCTGCCAGATCATCTCAAACAGTGGGCCGAAGCAAAGGCCAAGATCACTGAATCAGATATTAGACAAGAGATGTATCGCATCCAGCAGCAGTTTGGGGCAATCATCTTTCGTGATGCCATGACTTTGCTGGGGATCTTCTACGGAGGAAATATACCGAATAACCATGACATAGAAGATTGCCTAGAGATGCAGGGTGACTATAGGAAGTTCATGAAGAGACAAGGCGTCCTCCCGTTCCCTAAGCCGATCCAGAAGGCTTGATGTTGGCCTAGTTGTAGTTACAAACTATAGATGACCTTTGTGTGTGTGTGGACAAGTGTACATGCTACTACTTATCTTATTAGGTTTATGAATCATCCCTTATTTCTTTTGCTTATTATTATTATATATCAATCAATGCTTGGTTTTTTTGCTTACTCTTTGTTCCTTTGCTCACTTTGGTCCGTCTTTTTTCCTTACTCTTTTTTCGAGAATAATGCCGATGATTGAAATGTCGTGGCACACTATATATGTGAATGTGCTACGACGGGATTGTGAGTCTTGTGATATGCACAAGTCCAAGTCTTGTGCATTCTACTTGGCTCACGGTTCCATCGTAGCATATTCCTGTGTCCAACGACCTATGTATATATATGAGGCATTCTTTTCGAGTTACTTTGGTCTTTTTCGAGAATAATGCCAATGATTGAAATGTCGTGGAACACTATATATATGAATGTGCTACGACCGGATAGTTAGCCTTGTGATATGCACAGGTCCAGTTGTTGTACATCCTACTTGTCTAACTGTTCCGTCGTAGCATATTCCTGTGTCCAACGACCTAGCTAGTTATATATGAGGCATTCTTTTTGAGTTACTTTGGTCTTTTTCGAGAATAATGCCGATGATTGAAATGTCGTGGCACACTATATATGTGGATGTGCTGCGATGGGATTGTCTGCCTTGTGCTAGGCACAAGTCCAGGTGTTGTGCATCCTACTTGGCGGACAGTTCCATCGTAGCATATTCCCGTGTCGAACAACCTAGTTATATATGAGGCATGACTTTTGAGTTTGGTCTTTTTGATTTAGGAGTACTTTCTATAAGTGTATCTTCATATGCGATTTTAATTATACATGTTGTCTTTCACCGGTTAATTATTATTGTCAACTTGTAGATGACGTGGTACGTCGTGTACAAGGGACGGGTTCCCAGAGTCTACGATGATTGGGAAGACTGCCGGAGACAGGTGCACCGTTTCAGCGGCAATAGCTACAAATGGTACAACACTATGGCAGAGGCGGAAGCTAGATACACGCGCTATCTTGCGGAAGTTAGGACGAGGAACTGGATGAAGACCTACACCTTCGTCGCGGTGATTATGCTTATCTTCTTTGGTTGTTTATCCCGCATTTGTGTCTAGCTAGTTTAGATGTCTAGGTGAGCTTCCGAGCTCTAACTGTTCGAGACACATGTATTCACATGTCACCAACTACTTTGTAACTTGATCGAAACAATGTATAACTTATGTATTCATGTATCAGACTTATCTATATGTATTTGTTTCAATCTTGTTTTGCGAATTGTGTATTTATATATATAATTGTATATCTTATACTGCCTATAATATTGTATATAATCTGTATTGTATATCATCTGGCCCTGAAATTAAAAAAAAGACACCCGTGGTGCACATGGCAACACTTCTGTGGCGCACTACAACTAAAGCGCACCTGCGCAGCTTAGTGGCGCACTGCAACGTGCGCTACAGAAGATCCAAAGCGTAGCGCACCTGCCAATATATCTGTGGCGCACTAGCAGGTGCGCTACACCTATCTCGACATAACCGTGGCGCACCAGGCAGTGCGCCACGGCTAGGAGATAGCCGTAGCGCAAGGCCCGTGGCGCACCCCTAGTGCGCCATAGATGATGTTTACAGGTGCACCACAGACGACCGTTTTCCTAGTAGTGAGTGTGGTTTTTCTATAATTTTGAAAAAGGAAAAAACATGTGAGGTTTAATCATCTAGAAAGAGTCTCCTAATCATTTTCCATGCCACAAGAGGACAATGTTACTTGTACCTAGAGTAAATGTGGTAAACTCCTTAAACATATCTTGCAATGCCACACAATATCTCCACCAAAAGGATCCCTTACAACTATTTTGTTTGGGTAATGCACTTAATAAACCTTCCATACTAGATCCACCCATGGAATATCATGATAGGTGTAGGAATTATAGAGATTTTTTTATCATAATGACTTTATTTTGTTCTCTCAAATTGGGAACTCCAAGTCCTCCTGCAGATTTGGGTAAGCATACTTTTTCATATTGTATCGGACATTTTCCACCTTTATCAATGTCCTTGCCATGCTATAAGAAGGTTGAGAGTGGATTTGATGTTCAGAGGGTTGTGTGTGCACCCCCATGTTAGTTGGATTTTGATTATTGCATTTTTGGCCTCCATTCGCTCTAAATCTCTAACGCCATCATGCTATGTCCCTTTTGACTTTGAAAATTGGACCCATGCCTTGGGAGCATAATCATGTTTTAGAATGATTTTGGGATTTTTATAAAAAAACCCATTTTATTTGTATTAGAACTCTATACATAGGAAAACCTGTTTTGCGTATTTTTTTGACTTTGAGCGACCTTCGTGAACTCAAATGGACCTAGGATTTTTTCCACGAGAGTTTTTATGGAAGAGGGAGGCATAGAGCACCTGGACCTCAACTGGAGCCAAAGGAGGGCCAAGATATGTCCCACCATGCAGGTAGATACCGTGGCCATGTGGTGGGGCCCATCTCCCCCTTGAAGCTCAAATGCCATTGATCTTTGCGCCCTAGCTTCATATTGACCTAAAAACGCTTGTATATACTTCCTTGATCATGATGTCGAAGAGCGATGCACCACAGATATAGAAACACAAAGCAAAGGAGATCCTACAAAGATAGGAGGGGGAACGCTATAAGAACACCACCGAATCACATCTCCAACCTCTCATCCATCACCATGATGAAGAGGGAGTAGTCCACACTTGGGCTTTGGGTTTATGGAAGTAGCTCTTTCTATCTTGATCTATATTTCTATCATTGATCTAGTTAAATATGAGATTCCTAAAATTATTTTGGCCATCTATCTGTAAAACTCTTGTGGTGGATCTTGGTTTTTAAGAGATGAGTATTTGAGATTGCAATTTTTAGATGTGTCTGATGTATTGGTAGATGTATATTATGTACCCAGTTCTTGATTACTTGTTCTAATCCCACTAGTATGATAGGGCATGAAAGGGATAACGTGGGCATTAGTTGAATTAACATGGTAGTATGGAATTGTACAGTGATAAAAAAGGTTGGGTCCTACTATGGTTTTTACCTTTCTGTTGTTATATCACTTGAGATAAATTAATGCATGTACTACAATTGCCTTATGACCGACAAAGGTGAATTCTTATCAATTGAGGTGGTATATGTGATAGTAAACATCATGCCACACAAGCAAGTGCAGTACTATGTTTATCTTAAATCTAGTTTGTGGAGGCCTCTCCTACAAGCGGACTACTATTGGGATGTGTAGTATCATCTCAACCTTAGGACGTGATGCCCATATGAATAATTATCGAACATATTATGAAGTTACATCAATATTATGCCTTTTTTGAAGCTATTTTGATCCCACCATGTTTATGAGAGAGTAGACAAGTGAAACTATGAGCCGCAGTCCATTTTTAATTATAAGAAACAACTTATACTTGTTGATTCATGTGAAATGCATATATGATCTTTGTAGTTTCTTGTTGTATATTCCATCATAATTGAGTCATATAAGATGTTATTACCATGTTTTACATTGATTTGGGGTTTTTTACAAAAGTTCATGTTTATTTTGCTTTTAACTTTGTTTGGCAGAAAAACCTTATGTTAATATTTTGACTTTTCAAGAGTTTCGGGACTCCAAAAAGAGCAAGGTGAGAGAACATGCTTCGAAATTTTTTATACGCATCCAACAAGCCAAAGTAGAGAGCCAGGAGGGCATGTGGCATGGCCCAGTAATCTAGTCGCGCCATACATTCTATTTGGAGCCTCGTGGCTCCGATGTCGTTGATTCCACCGCCATTATCTTAGTTTTTAACGAAAACCATCTATAAATAAGGCCCCTTCAGTGATTTCTAGATACACAGAGGCGAAGATCGAAAACCACGAATAGAGAGTTTGTAGTCCATCGTTGAAGGAAGATTTGAGGGGAACCACTGCCGGAATCGCCTCTTGTAGCCTCTCCTCCTTCGCCAACGCCTCCAGGTTGTTCTTCATCATGAAGGGGGAGTAGTCCACCCCCTGTACTATGAGTTTGTGTTGGTAAATTGATCTAGTCTCTCTATGTATGATCATCGTTGAAGTCCATATGATGTGTCTTGCCTAATTATGGATATATCTAAAGGAGATATGCCCTAGAGGCAAATAATAAATGGGTTTATTATCATATATCAATTAGTTCATAATAGTTTCATATTGTGCTATAAATGTATCAAGCGAAAACAATGATACAGGTGTGGTATGCAAACAAACCAAAGTAGCCTCTCTAGTTACTAGCTTGTTGGGCAACCGATGATCAAGGTTTCATGATCATGGAGCATTTATTCCAGCTGACAACAAGGTCATGAAATTGGAGAATGGCATGATGGACATTACCCATATAAGTATTGCAATGTGATCAAGTCACAATATTAACTGTTGCAATAGTTAGAAACTAAGATACCTTCTCCTCAGACTATGAGATCATGCTTAATCACTGTCCCTAAGGTTGCTTAGACTGCATCAACTGTCACACCGTAACATGGTGACTATAATGGTGTATGTTGGGTATTCTAGAGGGAAGCATTGATATGTATGCATCAAGATTGGGATTTTTTCTTCCGAGTGGCGGGAAGATACATTGGGCCCACTCAGTGACATTGCATCTAATAAGCTGCAGCGAATGACTAGGTCATGAGGTTGTGATATCACGGTAATGAGTTAAGTAAGATTATCGATAATGAGTTTGGTATGTTGATGCTAATGATCAAATCTCGGACAAGTTATATATAAAAAAGAAATTGGACTCGAAAGTTTGCGGTTCAAACGATAGAACTTTGTGGAATACATCGGAGTCATTATGGGAATCTCGGTCCCGCTAATGATCATTGATATGATTATGTCTATGATGTAAATATGCCCTAGATGCAATAATAAATGTATTATTATTTCTATTTCATAATTAAGTTCTATTGTTCAGTGCTATAATTGTAATAGTTCTGAATAATGTGTATTTGGAGGAAAACCCTAATATATGTATGGAACATTCTAGAACTTGGTGTGGCCAGCCCCTTAGGGCATGGCGCATTCCAAGTGCGGCCAGCCCCTTTGACCCTACCTCCCTAGTGCTTGGCCGAGTTGGCCTAGGGCTTGGTGCGGCCAGCCCCCTTAGGGAATGGTGCATTCCAAGTGCCCCATCCCGGGGTGGTGGACCTTCCAGAACATTCTAGAAGCTTTCGATCAAAACACCGAAAACATTTCTGAACCTCGGAAATTGACTTTCCTTATATGAATCTTATTCTCTAGACCATTCCGGATCTCCTCGTGATGTCCTGGATCCAATCTGAGACTTCGAACAAGATTCGGTCTCCAACTCACATTCCATATCTACTCAAACAACATCGAATCCTTAAGCGTGTCTCCCTACAGTTCGTGAACTATGCAGACATGATCGAGACAACTCTCCGATCAATAACCAATAGTGGGATCTGGAAATCCATAATGGCTCCCGCATATTTCTGCCATGACTTCATGATCGAATGAACCATTTATATACAATACTGATTCCCTTTGTCATGTGATACTTTACTTATCCGAGGTTTGATCGTTGGTATCTCTATACCTAGTTAAACCTCGTTACCGATAAGTACTATTTACTCGTTCCGTGATATGACATCCCTTGTAACCTAGTCACATCCTTGCAATCCAATTGGATGCCATTCCATCGAGAGGTCCCAGAGTATATCTATCCGTCATATGGATGGACAAATCCAACTCTTGATCCATGTGCTTTAACACATACTTTCAAAATACCTAATGCCACCTTTATAACCACGAAGTTACGGAAGTGGTGTTTGATGGTATCAAAGCATCCATCCGGCGATGGTGATTAACATGATCTCATGGTCGAAGGATTAGGTTACTATGTATTTGAAAGCTTATAGCAGGCAAACTCTAAATGACTTGATCTTATGCTATGCTAACTATAGGAGTGTGTCCATCACGTCATTCTCCTAATGACATGATCTTGTTATTAATAACATCCAATGTGCATGATCAAGAAACCATGATCATCTATTAATCAACAAGCTAGTTTAACAAGAGGCTTACTAGAGACTCTTTTATGTTTACAAAACACACAAGTATTAATGTTTCCGGTTAATACAATTATAGCATGGGATGTAAACATTTATCATAAACACAAAGATATTGTAACATCCCAATTTCAGCAAACCTGATTTGTTGTCACAAAGGCAAAAATCAAGGGGAACAAAAACTTTTTCTTGTTAAGTGTTCTAACGTTTGTTGATTGTTTGCTTGTACTTATGCAACTGATTGAGTACTAAATGATATACTCCTTATTCAACCTCAGTTGAGAAAATCTATTCTTACAAAAGAGATGTATTGGCCCATCCTTCTTATTGTCAAATATTATGAAAATTCAAACTTGAGCCAAGATGACTTTGATAAAACAAAATGTTTTATTAGTTTCTATTTCACAAAACTATGGAGACCTACATATAATCTCCTGATGTTTTCAAGACAGAGCACTCAAATACTCTTATCTCTAGGTTTTCCAAAAACTTTCCTAAAACCCTTTATTCCAATCTTGGTAGAAATACCAAGAGGTTCTTATCTCATTTCAAATCCCAACCTCTTAAAAATACCCATGCTTACCTTAATCTAGGCTTAATGGTAACCTTAGTAGTATCAGATTGTTTAGCAAAATGAATTGTCTTGATCTGCTGTCTGATGAATTGTCTTGATCTGCTAATTGCCTTGATTACTTAGGAAATAGAGACAGCTAATCTATTAGCTCATCCTTTCGGATCCAACAAGTAGTAGAGGTCACCGGTCTTAAATCAAGCATCCAAATCTAGATCTATCTCAAGTCACTCAAGTGACCCTCTAAACCCCTTCACCATATCAATCTTGAGCTAATATTATGTATTAGCATCCAACTCATCCAAGACCAAATATAAGCATGGAGTCACTCCATTCAAGTTATACTTCAATATCATCCACTTGATGGTAAGAATGGACCCCTACATCCTCCCCTCTTTCATAATAGTCCAAATCCACAAATCTGCCAAATTTGGCTATCTGAAATCCTTATTTGGATTCAATCTTTGAGACTCCACCTTTTCTAACCTTGGTGTATTCTTGAGAATGTACTTGAACCATCTTGTAGTACAATAGTAGTACTACCAAATCCCACTCTTGCCCTTGGCCAAACCATTCTTAGACCCACTCATCCATGATGGTTTTGTAGTCAAGATAATAATCTTTTCTGCAACTCTTATCATCTTGCATACTTTGGCATAAGCTCACACTATATGCAATCTTGATTGGACCAAATATTTGCATGGTTGTGACCTACTAACCATGGTCTATCAACCAACCCTTCACGTGTTTCAAATGGAGCTCTATGCTTCTTAAACCCACCTGGTGTATGAGGCATCATGACACATTTGTTATGGGAGCCTTGTTTTCAACAAAGTTTTCCATCACTCCTAGATCACCTCAGTTACAACTAGGCCAAAATCTTGCTGCCATGATCATCTACATAACTTGTTCTAACTATAGAACTATCCCTTATATCAAGGTGAGCTCTGAGCTCCCTAATCCAACCATGTTTAGGTGACCGAAAAATATCAAACCCCTAGATCCTATAATCCTTGTTCTTTTCCAAAATACATCTTGTTTTGCAATACCCAAGGTTTGTTATGATAGATGATTCAAGTTGACATCATCCACCTTGGATATAAACATTTTCCAAATAATTTCCATAATTATTTGGAGCCTAAAACTATTTAAATTCCTTTAATTGCTAAATCCTAAAAATCTTAATAATAAAGACAAGTTTGTTTTTCTCCAAATTGCCTTGCCAACTCAAGGAATATTTGATTCCTACATATCATATCCTAGCTTCCCAACTCAAAAATAAATATTCTTGAGATCCTTTATTATTTCCTATTGCCCTTTTTCTTAAATGGAAGAAACAAGAAATAATACTTTTAAAATACCTTTCTTCCCAAATTAATTCCAATAAAATTACCCAATGTGTGATATGGTATTCAGGACCATCTCACACCAAAATACCACCCTGCCTAATGTAAAAATATCACATTACCTCCTATAAATCATTTCTGCCCTTTTTGAATAAAGGATAATAAATGGACTTATAGTCTTTGGAAAAATCCCAAACAATTCCTAGGGTGATGTATTAACCTTATCCACCCACCAGTACCATTTCCTCAACTTATCAAGAAAAAATTTGTGCACTTCCTTCATAACCTTGGCATTGAGAAAATTTGCAAAACAATCAAGACAACTAATCAAAAACCCACCAAACCTCCACCCACCTGATCAACAAAGCTTGCACAGCACAACACAACACTCAGTCCTCTGGTTGCGCTACACTGTAGCAAGCACTTTAGCACCCCCTCCCTTTGTCCCTTGTGCTTTTTTGGAGAGAGACAAAGAGATAAATCATTTTGGCTCAATTACTTCTCTCATAGTAGCACCTCTTCTCTCTCTACCCTACCCCCTCGACCAGAAACCAGCCCATGATCATAGAAACCACCCCTGTTTTCCCCTCCCTCTCCCATGGCCTTCTTATGGACTTTATCCACCATGCACCACTCCATCAAGGGATAAATCCCCATAGGCCACCCCAGCATATCCCGATCGGCTCATTTGACCCCTCTCACTCCCACTCAGCTCCCCCGAGGTCCCCATCCCCCTTCCCTCTCTACTGGTCACTAAAGGAAGAACCACCATTTTTATCCATTCTTGAGCTTGAGCTCAAATTGCCTTCTCCCCTGCTCCCCTCCCCCTG
This sequence comes from Avena sativa, assembly GCA_916181665.1. Taxonomy (NCBI): domain Eukaryota; kingdom Viridiplantae; phylum Streptophyta; class Magnoliopsida; order Poales; family Poaceae; genus Avena; species Avena sativa. The sequence goes on from OV702297.1 coordinate 257,290,566, forward strand.
CATGTGGCCTCACCAGGATCCCCTACCCCTGATCTACCAATCCTGAGCTCCACAGCTCCTCCCCTACCCTATCTTTCTCGAGACAAGAAGAAGAAGGAGATTTGGCTGTAACTCAAAAAACGAGCGTAGCCCCCTCTCCCAATCTTCTCTCTCCCTGTAGGTCCCTCCATGTTGTTCCCTTATGTCCCCTGACTTCCCCCCTGCTTTTGTTTTGCACAGGACCGCCCCTAGAAGCCTCTCCGACGAGCTTCCGAGCACCACCGTGGGCTCCCTTGCGTGAGCTCCCTCCCTTTGTCAAACCCCACTATGCCGCCCCTCATCCTGACCGTCGTTGTCGACCACGTTGACCCATCACCTTTCGATCACTCTAGTAAGCTCCCCACGTCTCCTCTCCCTCACCCTAGGGTTTATTCTCCACGACGAGTGGCTGGAGGAAAAGGACGACTCTGTGCTGTAGATCCCCCTCTAATCCAGCAGCCGTCGTTCGCTCTTAAACCTTTAATCTCGCCACCGCTGACCACTGGGCCCCGTGCCGTGCTAGGGAGCGCTATCCCTCGCGCGCGTTGTCCCGCAAAATGGGTTGGCCGGCGCAGTGTAGCCTATTTGCTCCACAGATCTAGCCCATAAGCCCCTAATTTCTTTTCTTTTTAAAACCTAGGATTTTAGATCTAATAATTTGCAGATTGGTTTAAATAAAAATAAAAATTGAAAGACCATACCCTGGACAGATCTAAAATTCCTAGGGTTTTTGGATGTCTTATTAATTGTGCAACACCATTGGTTGACCTAAATAATTCCACTATTATTTATAATAAATCATCTACCTAGGTGTATCCTTTCTACACAATAAATCATTCTATGAGTTTTACAACTCCATTTGATTTGAATCCTTTTTGTGTTGAAAGGTACCTCAGGTACCTTGCATGTCACCATGGACCTACATTGAACTGCCTCCTGGATTTCCCACAATAAAAATAACCAAAACAACACCTATATGGCTTTATGAATTTATCTAGGTCAAACCATAAGGGGCATGGACCTAATTCCAACTCCCATTCCACTTGAATACAAATATCTATCAAACCCTAGGAGATCATAAATTATTGAGCATTGGTTGATTTTTAGGGATTAAAACATTTCTGCCTAGCATTATTTCAATAAATAAACCACTCCAGTAGTTATGTATACCCAAAAATAGTAATTCCAATTTCGCCAAAAGGTATTCCAAATACCTAGCATGTGCCCTTGGAATCATATAAAAAACACCTGTAGATTTAATCTGATGAAAAAGACAAAAAGTTTGCAAAACTCTCTTTGGGATTTTCCCAAGGGTATTTTGGTAATTAGATTAGAGTGATTCCAACTCTCAAAAATCACAATTTCAAAGACATACAAAACCATATGAGGGAATATTTATTTGAGCTACAGATAATTGATGGTGATTTATTCACCGAAACTAGTGTTATTCCCATTTGAATAATCATAACTAATTTAGGAAATTTGATAAAATCATGAAACCACTTTTGTTGGCTTTATTATTCCAGTACGTATATGTGGATATCATATTTGAACCTTGATACCCTAAAGGCCCAAGCCTTAGTTCAAAACTCCTTTAATAAGTGGTACATGGGCAAATAAACCATAAAAGAAAATTCGCAAGGGCATCTAAATAACTTCCAAATTCTATGATCTCAACCTCACACAACCTACTGAAGTAAATAATGTGTTGTATGTTTGCTTGCTGCATTGGATTGATGTTTGTATGCCTTGTGTTGATTGTGCCCTTACTTGTTTGCATGTATGATCGATAACGGCGGTAGTTGCGATTGTGTGACATGGAGAAGGAGAAAGCATTGGATAATTAAATTGGTATTCTGGTTTTCTCAAGAAGTCCAGGGACATCTATGCCATATTGCTGATCATCAGGAAAGCCACCTTCTTGCTCATATGCCTTGGTCCTACTATTTTACTTATGCATGTTTTATGTATATGTTTATATAAAGTTGCAAGGTTTTACTTCTATGTTTTATATGTGCGGAGGTTTGGCTCCTCCAAATCATTACCACCTTAGTACCATTAGGTACAACCCATTTGATCACTCCTACTTGTACTTTGTTATGTATGTGGTGCATAGCACCACCACCCATTGGAGACCCCGTTTTAGCCAAAGTAAAAGTATAGGATGTGAAGACCCCAGAAGAAGGTTTATAAGAATGTTTCATGAGAAAACCTTGGTGAGGTTCGACCTACCAAGAGAAGTTTGAGAAATGAAAAAGGTTTGGTTTTACAAAATGATGAAGGAAATAGGAGTAAAAATGTTTATGAAAAGGCACCCGATTCTTTGCAGTTTTGCCAGAAAAATTAACCCGTGCAACCACATTACCTTGAAGTGGGATGAGGCTTAACCCAAAGTTGGTTCAATTTGATATGGGTATCCGCACAACTAATTATAAGGGATAATATCCCTCTAATTCCATTCATCCTTTACGAAAAGGGTCAACTACGAGGCAGTCACCTGGAGGAATGATGACCCACAAGTATAGGGGATCGCAACAGTCTTCGAGGGTAGTATTACCCAGTTTATTGATTCAACACAAGGGGAGCCAAAGAATACTTATAAGCCTTATCAACTGAGTTGTCAATTCAGTTGCACCTGGAAATAGTCTTGCTCATAGTAGTTTATTAGTAGCAACAGTTTTGTAGTAGCAATAGCAAAGTAACAGCAGCAGTAAAACAAAGGCAATAGTAACAATAGTAGCAAACAGATGGATATGAGTGCGGTAGGCATAGGGATGGATGGAAGGGCGTTGCATGGATGAGACTATTCATGTAATTTCAAGATCTAGGGCAATTGCAGATAAATAAGATAAAGCATCCAAGTACTAAATAATCATAGGCATGTGTTCCATATATAGTCATACGTGCTCGCAATGAGAACTTGCACAACATCTTTTGTCCTGCCAGCCCGTTGCTGCGGGGCCTCAAGGGAATCTACTGGCAATTAAGGTACTCCTTTTAATAGATCACCGGAGCAAAGCATTAACACTCCGAGAACACATGTGATCCTCATATCACAGCCATCCCCTCCGGTTGTCCCAATTTCTGTCACTTCGGGGCCTTTGGATCCGGATAATGATATGTGTACTCATCAAATCCCTACCATCCCCATAGCCTACAGCGGGGGATTACTCACTCATGGATGGGGGAAACATGGATGGTTGATGGAGAGGCATTGGTGATGATGATGGCGATGATCCCTTCCAAATTCCCCATCCTAGCAGGGTGCTAGAACGGAGTTTCTGGTTCCGAATCGCGGTTTCTAGTGGTGGCAGCGCAACGAAACCCTTTCTAGAAAAACGTCGAACCCCCCCTGAGTTTTTAGGTCAAGAGGCAACTTATAGGCGAATAGGGAGGCCGAGGAGCTGCCCGAGGCGGCCACACCCCCCAGGCGCGACCAGGGGGTGTGGGCCGCTCATGGCCCCACTCCGTCTTGTCTTCTAGCTTCGTGAGTCTTCTGGTGAAATATGATTTTTGGCATATTTTCCGGTATTTTTCCCGATAGTTGATTTTCTGCACAAAAACTAGACACCAAAGTAATTCTGCTGAAAACAGCTTCAGTCCGTGTTAGTTGTATCCAAATCACACAAGTTTAGAGGAGAAACAATAGCAGAAGTGTTCATGAAAGTTGATACGTTTTAGACGTATCAACTCCCCCCAAGCTTAGCTTATTGCTTGTCCTCAAGCAATTCAGTTGAAAACTGAGTGTGATAAAAGAACTTTCACGAACACATTTGCTTCATATGATGTAAATATTCCCAGCACATGAGTAGATACTTAGACAATTCATAATAAGGAGTATGTAACTAAGTCTACTCAATAGTCATTGCAAGCTATGAAGAGATTCCAACTCAATAATAATAAGTAGCATGAAACATAAACATAAGCAACATTGCAATGCTCATAAGAAGGTATGATAGAGTGGTATCTCGCTTGCCTTTGTTTGTAGAGCACAACATAAATGCCAAGGCACCTCTGAAGTTCAAGTGAAGACTAGAAGTAAAGATGTCAAAGATACAATCATCAAAGTCATGACATAATTAACCAAGTTTTGAGACAAACACATTACACTAAGAATGACAACTATGCTCTCAAGAAGGTGCTCATAGAATAAGTGGTGACTCAACAAGGAAGTGAAAAGGTTTTTAAAATTTTGAAAGGCTTCCAAATTATGAGTATGGTACTCGTTAGCTTTGAGCTCTCATTGCCCCTATCATAGGCATCTTGAGATGGTTAAGGTGAAAGTGATGTCCAATATGAGTTATATGCTTGACAGACCATAAACTGAAAATCTCATGTCCCTTGATTGCGAGGGCCGCTCCTCATGCTACTCAACTTTAGTTACCGGTAAGTTCTTGTCATAGTAAGTACATGTGTATCATAGAGAACCACCAACGGGGTACCCCTTGCACATGATACATGAGCTATCCCATAATCAAAATGACAAGGCACGCAGACAGTGAGCATCTCAGCAACCTTCTTATTTACCATAGGAAAATGGTGCTTTTTTCTCTCTTTCCTCTTTTCAATATGTTTCTTTTTTGTAAGAACAAAGCTTCATAGATTGGTCACTATGGTTATGATGCAAGTTTCCACCATGATTAGGCATGGCTTAGGCTAGCGTACCAGACATTTATCTAACATATATACATAACTCCATGGACTTACAAGCTCCCCTTTTATTTCACACCAACGACATCCGTAAACAAAACAACATGATATCAACTAGGTATATATTTACAGGTGTTGAAAGCGTTCCCCGTGACAGCATGATTCTGCTAACTCCCAGCCTATAATTTGCAAGCATAGAACTTTCATGGACATTCACAATGGTTCAGGTTTATTAAGTGCAAGAAAACAATGTGTGACATCAAGTTCGTGAGAGCTTTACTAACTAACTATCTTATAACAAGCAAACATTTTATTTGGAAGAAAAAAAGGCATAATAAATATTCACGGAATAGCAAATGATGCTATTAGGTAGGTATGGTGGACACTTTTGACAATATTGGTTTTGGGGAGTGGGAAGAACGAGTAGAGCTCATACTTAGTGCAAGTGAAGGCTAGCAATAGAGAGGGAGCGACAAACGAGAGAGGAATAACTGTCATAATCATGATTGCAACAAAACAGGACTACTTACAGCATAAAAGTGATACAAGAACTCTGAGGCAAAATAAATCATCGAGGCTTAACTGACTATTGTTCAGTCATATGCATGCGTGAGCATGTGCCAAGTCAATTCAAATGAAACATTCAGAGGAGGACAAAATTGACACAAGAACACCTTACATGAACAGACTAAGCATGCCCAGAATGATGAGTATATATACAAAAAATGAAAACAAATAAAGTTCATTACCAGCCTCTTACCACACCTCAAGTTGTCATTAATCTTCATTATTGCCCTTCACTTGTGTGGCTTGAATAATAACATGAAACCAAAATCCACTGAGGACAGCTAAACCCTGCAACGAACTTCACAAAACCAAAGAAGAACAACCAATATTTTTGGGTTTTACGATTTTTAAAGCAAGCGCTAAAAGCAAAAACAAACAAAGCCAAATCTTGTTGGATTTTTCTTAAGGAAAACCAAAGCTAAAAAGGCAAATAAACAAACCAAGAGAAACAACGAAAATATTTTTGGTCATTTTGTGTTTTGGGAAAGAAGGAACAAGAACCGACGAAGCATGATAAGTAGATGAGTGTGATGTCGGTATACCTCCCACCAAGCTTAGGCTTTTGGCCTAAGTGGGGCTCAATAGCACGGGTAGTAACCCTAGGCTAGTGGATCATCATAGGAATGATCAAAATCAGGCCCTCGCGATGAAGAAGAAGAAGCGCTCCAATCATAGGAGGGCTGCTGGTATGAAGACTCCCCCATGTTGGAGGGCTGAACCGAATCATCTTCGGCATCCTCTCCAACATTCTCCTCTTGCTGGGAGAGCTCCGCCACATATGTGTCAAGTTCTTCCTCCGTGAGTGCCACCCTTGCCACTTTCCTTTGAGTTGTCGCAACCTTGGAAAATTTCAGCATATAAATCCATTAGTGGCTTAGGCCTTTCTCTAATCTTCTCACATGAACCCCACCGTGGCACTCTGATAGCTGCACAAAGATCAGCAAAAGGCAGGTCAACAGCTATATTATAAATTTTATAATGGACCATGGGATTAGACAAGGACCAACTAAACGGAAAGTCTTGCACCACAGCCATGGTTAGCTTAACATATTGATATGGTTCTTCTCCAACGAATTGTTCCAACCCTGCATTAGTAATGATAGTTTGGAAATCCTGAAAGATCCCCGCAGCTCTCTAAATTCAGGGCATGGATATATGGAAGGGAAGGCTTCCTCCTCATGATGGAATTTCATTGGTTCAGGTACCATCAAATCATGTTGATTCAGTTGGTATGCACTCATCTTCTTTTCTAAAATTTTTTAGACAAACATCAAACCAAGTGATTCCTAAGTTGATAAATGATGAGGAACTAATATAGGAACTTGCTAGAGGGCTAAAAATGCATCAACATGAAATCTCTAAGCATAGAACAAACATGCAAGATCACACAACCTGACACCTATAGTAGAAAATACTCAATATACAATCTACCAATCAAATATCTAACTGGACAAGCGGAGGAGGCACATACCGCAGAGCAATCCCTCAAAAAATTAGCAGCAAAGATGGGCTGAGCAAGGAGATTGAAGTTCGGGATCAGGAACAGCAGGAACTCAAGCTTGAGAAAGTTTTCTGGTGTTTTTCAGGAGAGAGAAAGAAGTGGCTGGAAGGAGACAACTTGGAGGGCCACAAGTGGGCCCCACCCAGGCTAGGCACGCCCTGGGGCTGGCCACGCCACAAGGGGGTGTGCTGGCCTAGTGGGTCCCCTATTCCAATCCAGGTGTCCCTCTGCCCCTTTTTTTGAGGAAAAATTTAATATGAATTTTCTGGAAATTTTCGGGAAACTTTATTTTTGGCCAATTTTCAGGTTATGAAAATTGATTTTCTCACAGAAAAATATTTTTTCAAAAGACACAAAAGCAAACCAAAACCAAAACTACAGAAGTTCTAAGACACTCTAACAAGCAAACATCTAGCAAAACTAAAACTAACAAGACGAAGAGCAAAGACTTGAGAGGAGAAAAATAAAAGTGAGCAAGTATAATCAGTGTGAAAGCATTGTTTTGTTCATTAAAATCCGTTTGTTAACAAGATTGATCAAGTCTTATTACCAAAACAATTTAAAATGAAACAAAACTTTGCATTTTACAAAATGATTATGTTACCTCAAACTTGATAGCAATAGTCCCAATCATAATAGTTTCAAGACTTTCTTGTGGAACGGGACAATATATTTCTCCAACTTTAATTCTCTCAATATTTTCAATTGAATTCAGGCAATATCTCTAATCAATCTTTGTCATTAATATTAAAAGTTACTTTTCCTTGATTACAATTGATGACAGCACCTGCAGTATTAAGAAAAGGTCTCCCAAGAATAATAGACATATTATCATCTTCAAGCATCTCAAGCATAACAAAATCAGTTAAAACCAAGCAATTATGAGCCAATTGAACATGAACATCCTCACATATACCAACAGGAATAGTAGTAGACTTATCAGCCATTTGCAAAGATATATCAGTTGGTATCAACTTTCCTAGCTGGAGTCTCTTGTAGAGAGAAAAAGGCATAACACTAACTCCAGCTCCCAAATCACATAAAGCAGTTCTAACATAATTATTCTTAATAGATCAAGGAATAGTTGGAATACCTGGATCACCAAGTTTCTTTGGAACCTTACAATTGAAGGAATAATTAGCAAGTAAAGTAGAAATTTCCTCATTAGGAATCTTCCTTTTATTAGAGAAAATATCCTTCATATGCTTTGAATAAGGAGGCAAATTAATAGCATCAGTCAAAGGAATTTGCAAAAGTAAAGGTTTCATCCACTCAAAAAACTTGTTATAGTGTTCTTCCTCCTTTGACTTGTGTTTCTTATTGGGAAAAGGCATAGGTTTCTGCACCCAAGGTTCTCTTTCACTACCATGTTTATTAGCAATGAAGTCTTCCTTAGTGTACCTAGTGTTCTTAGTGTGCTTCTTAGGTTCTTCCTCAATTTATTCCTTATCAGGAGCATCATTTTTATCATTACCACTTCCAGTTTCAGCATTAGAGACAGATATACTATTAGGATCTACAACAGGTTCAGAGGGTTCCTCAACTGTTTTATATTTCTTTTTCTTTCTCTTATGAGGACTACCACTATTTTCATCTTGTTGAGAATCCTGCTCAATTCTTTTAGGGTGTCCTTCAGGATAAAAAGGATCTTGAGTGGCTGTACCACTCCTAGTTCTAATTCCATAAGTAACTAGCATATCTTTTTGTACCTTAGCAAGTTGATCAATTTGGGTTTGAACCATTTGGAAGTGTTTACAAAGAATTTTAACATCATTAGCAGTTCTTTCCAAAATATCTTTCAACTCATTATTAGCTCTAGAGTTTTCCAATAAATGATTTAGAACTTGTTTATTAAAATTACCCTTTTTAACAATAAAGGTGTCAAGTTCCTCTAAGCATTGATCAGGAGGTTTACCATAGGGAATATCACCTTCATCAAAGTGTTGGAGTGTACCTCAATAGTAGATGAGTGGGGAATTGGCTTAAATAATTCTTCTATAGGAGGTAGATTCTTCACATCTTCAGATCTAATACCTTTCTCCTTAAGACATTTGTTAGCTTCTTTCATCACTTCATAATTTAATTCAATCATTCCCCTCTTCTTTGGTGTTGGTGTTGGAGTTGGTTTAGGCACAATTGGTTCAGGTGTAATAGGCTCAGGTGTATTTAGCTCAGTTGAAGTCCAATCATCATAATTCTTGCTTATTTTAGCCATTAATTCTTTAGCTTCTGCAGGAGTTCTTTTCCTGAAAACACAATCAACAAAACTATCTAGGCATGTCCTAGAATCATTAGTTAGTCCATTATAATAAATATCAAGAAGCTCATTTTTAGGTAATGGACATCCAGGATGTGCATGAATCAAGGCACAAAACCTTATCCATGACTCATGCAATTTTTCTTCTTCTCCCTATTTAAAATCAATTTTTTTTGCAAAGCAGCATGTCTAGCACTAGGAGGAAAATATTTCTGAATGAAAGAAGCAATCAAGCAATCAGGGCTATCAATGGATCTAGGAGGTAATCTACTAAACCAAGCTTTAGCTTCTCCATTTAATGAAAAAGGGAAGATCTTTGTAACAAAGTACTTGCGCATCTTAAAATCATTAGAGAATAAGGCACTCATAGTGGAAATATCATTCATATGAAATATAGCACTTTCATTTTCAGTCCCACAAAAAGGTTCTTTCTCAACAATGTTTATATAGGATAAATCAAGAGAGAAATCATAATATTTATCTTTAATATCTATGGGAGAAGTAGCAAACTTAGCAACAAGAGACAATTTACTAATAATGGTACATCTCTCAAGGAGACTTCTAATAGCACTAGCACCATGTGTGTTTCGACACTCTTCAATAAATTCATCAGTCGTTTCAATGTAACCATCATTAATATCATAACACTCTCTAGACTCAGGTGAGCTAACATGTGTAATAGTGTCTTCACTAGGAGTTTCAGTGTTTCCCAAAATAGTTCTAGCAATATTATCATCTACGAAAGGACCTAATGAACCACTTGCATCAAGCACAGTAGAAGTAATGTCATGAGTATGAGAAGCAATTTCAGATTCAGCAGTAGTAGCAGTATGTGTAGCATGTGTATGTGGTGGTGTAACAAGCTTACTTATAACAGACAGTGAATTAAGAGCAATAGAGGTGTTTAGAACTATACCTCTTCTTGTAGTGGATGGTAAAATAGGAAACTTTCCATCACGAGACTTCCTCATGATGAAAGGAATAGCAACGAACAATAATAGATCCAAGTGAACTTACAAATAAAGCTATGCTCCCCGGCAACGGCGCCAAAAAATAGTCTTGATGACCCACAAGTATAGGGGATCGCAACAGTCTTCGCGGGTAGTATTACCCAATTTATTGATTCGACACAAGGGGAGCCAAAGAATACTTGCAAGCATTAACAACTGAGTTTTCAATTCAGCTGCACCTGGAAAAAGTTCTTGCTCAGAAAAGTTTATCAGTAGCAACAGTTTTGTAGTATCAATAGCAAAGTAACAACAACAGTAAAACAAAGGCAGTAGTAACAATCGTAGCAAACAGATGGATATGAGTGCGGTAGGCATAGGGATGGATGGACGGGCGTTGCATGGACGAGACTATTCATGTAACTTCAAGATCTTGGGAAATTGCAGATAAATAAGATAAATCATCCAAGTACTAAACAATCATAGGCATGTGTTCCATATATAGTCATACGTTCCCGCAATGAGAACTTGCACAACATCTTTTGTCCTGCCAGCCCGTTGCAGCGGGGCCTCAAGGAAATCTACTGGCAATTAAGGTACTCCTTTTAATAGAGCACCGGAGCAAAGCATTAACACTCCGTGACACACATGTGATCCTCATAACACAGCCATCCCCTCCGGCTATCCCAATTTCTGTCACTTCGGGGCCTTTGGATCCGGACTATGATATGTGTACACAACTTGCAGATAAGATAAAAAACTATCATTATGAATCAATAATAAGTTCAGATCTGAGATCATGGCACTCGGGCCCTAGTGACAAGCATTAAGCACAAGTTGTAACAAAGTCAAATAGCACTAATAGAGATACTAGGCACCATGCCCTAACAATCTTATTCGATTACATGATAGAACTCATCCAATCCCTACCATCCCCATTGCCTACAGCGGGGGATTACTCACTCATGGATGGGGGAAACATGGATGGTTGATGGAGAGGCGTTGGTGATAATGATGGTGATGATCCCTTATAAATTCCCAGTCCCGGCAGGGTGCCAGAACGGAGTTTCTGGTTCCGAATTGCGGTTTCTGGTGGTGGCAGCACAACGGAACTCTTTCTGGAAAAACATCGACCCCCTGAGTTTTTAGGTCAAGAGGAAACTTATAGGAAAAGAGGGAGGCCGAGGGGGTGCCTAAGGCGGCCACACCCCTTGCAGGCGCGGCCAGGCCTGGCCCGCAGGGCTAGGGGGTGTGGGGCCCTCATGGCCCCACTCCGTCTCGTCTTCTGGCTCCATGAGTCTTCTGGTGAAATATGATTTTTGTCATATTTTCCGGGATTATTCCTGATAGTTGATTTTCTGCACAAAAACTAGACACCAAAGTAATTCTGCTGAAAACAGCACCAGTCCGTGTTAGTTGTATCCAAATCACACAAGTTTAGAGGAGAAACAATAGAAAAAGTGGTCAGGAAAGTAGATACATTTTAGACGTATCAAGGAAGCATGATCACCCATGTGAGTGACCGGGCGACACTATGATCCTCTCATTGAAAGTAACGGCTCTGAAGGAGCTAGGTTGCACTCCGGTTGGTCCGTGGATCCAAACGTCCCGGTGTTTAGGGGAATAACTCATAGGGTAGGGCCCGTGTTGGAGTGGACTTTCCAAAGGTTCAATTTTATTATCCGAGACCCGCAAACTTTAGTATGACAACCCGGGGGTGATCCCGACGGATGTCTCAAATCTTGTGGGTAAAGTCTATAACCTCTGCAGAGTGTAAATCTATTTGAATGGCCAGGTCCTCGGTCATGGATGGTTGAGAAGGTTGCTGTAGAGCGGTACCGGATTTGTTTTCAAAACAAACTTTGAAGAAAGTAAGTGTTTTCTAAAACCTGGTGGTCCGAGGGACACCAGAGAAGGAAGAGGATAACCCGGTCAGTTGAGGACTAGGGAGATAAAATAGGGTGACCCAATCCTAGTGCTTTCTAAAACTTTCAAAAAGGTTTCCAAAATGTTTCACAAAAGATTTCAACAAACCTTGTAGATGCTATATCTACAAGAGAAAATATTTTAGAAAATAAATTCTTATGGAACCCTCCTACTACCACAACCATACTGCATATCCTTTATTCTTGTTCTCATAAGGTACTTTGTGAGTACATTCAAAGTAGTCACCAGCTTTGTTCTTGGCTATTTACTTGGCCAGATTTTCAGAAGCATGAGGAGAGATGGAGATGCCGACGTATATGCGAGCTAGGCCGTCTTCCCAGTCAGTCGCCTGTAGGTTAAGGCATGACATAGGCTCTGCGATTGAAGACTTCTACTATTTGTGTTGAAATCGCCATAATGGCAACCATGTAAGTTTTGTACCTATAAACGTCTACTCACGGCTCACTGATCATGGGAATGTGAATTGCAGGCATAACGGGGATTCTCGGACCGTAAATCTAGGGTCCCACAGACTTGGTATCAAAGCCATCCTGACTATAGGAGACCTTAGCTAGCATGGACGTTAGACTAGAGAAACCTATTTCTAAAACTCATGGCCTTTGAAAACTATTTTCTCAAAAGCATTTCGAAAGACTTCCTATCTTAGCCTCTCTGACTTAAACTGTTTGAAACGAGTTTACTTTGTATCTTGTCTACTTCAAATTTTCCGTTTTCAAAAATAAGTCCGACTTAGAACCGAGAAGCCGAAAACCTTGAGATGAAGAGAAGTAGAGACAAGAAAACCAAAAAGGAGCTACCAACGACCGACACCGCATAATCGCCCTAACAACAGAGTCCTTCATCACCTCAAGAGATCAAGTGTGACGTCAACCACCCAGATGGCAAGACCGAAATCAAGACCCCAGTAACGCGCGTAGTCACCCCCTTGGTACCTATGGTACACCTTGTTTGCTTGTCACATGCTTGAATGATGCTTGTATTGTGTTGCTTGTCTGCCTAGTATTATTTGACCTTAGTGCTTGGATCCCCTCACGGGTATAACTCGACAACCCCAAATACCACCCCGTAAACTGAGACCTCTCCTCAGCAGGATGACCACCTAATGGATTCTAAAACGATCTCTACCAGCATTTACTAGTATCCTTACACGCTAACATATCGGTACCATTACAACTAACTCCCCCATCAACCCTTCTTTGTGCAGATGGAGCCCATAGACGAAGCCTGGTTACGCGGAGGATTCCCCTCGCTCCTCTGGGACTCACTGCAGCTCTGCGGTTACACCCACCGTCCAACCTACACTCTCCACAAAGGACTGGAAACCGAGCAATATCTGGGACAAGTCACCATCCCTCCAAAACATGAAGCCTCCGGAGTACCCATATATGCCACAAGACTTCGAATGCTGACTCCCATGATGGCTATCGAGATGGCCGCAAGAGAGGCTCCCTTACGCATCCGAGACATTATCCCGAAAATGAGGCATCCCATAACCTTCTACCTACCCCTCAAAGGAAGTATGGACTCATCCGAACAATCCCAAGACCCTCGTGATACGTCAGAAATGTATCTATAATTTTTGATGCTCCATGCTTGTTTAGTATCTACTTTTCTTTACTTGTCTACACTTTGAGGTATTTTTACATATTTTCTGGTACTAACCTATTAACAAGTTGCAACAGTGCCAGATGCCTGTTTTCTGCTGTTTTTGGTTTCAGAAAAGTTACTAAAGAAATATTCTTAGAATTGGATGGGACAAACATCAAAGTCAATTACTTTCCGTGGGGAGCAAGAAGTCCAGAGGGGAGCCAGAGAGGCAAGCCAGGGCGGCTAGACCCACCCTAGGCGCAGGTGGGCCCTGCCCCGTGCCTGGGAGGGGTGTGGCTCATCTGGCCACCGCCTTTGCCTCCCCCTTCGCCTATAAGAAGCCCCGATGCAGAAACCCTAAGCACCCGATCAAATCTCCATGAAACCGTCTGTATCCACCGCCACCATCGTCCCTAGATCTGGGGGATCTGAAGTTCTTCTCGGCACCCTCTTGGAGGGGAGATCATCCTGGAGGCCTTCTCTCCGGTATGATGCGTGAGTAGTTCCACCTTGGACTATGGGTCCATGTAGTAGCTAGATGGTTGTATCTCCTCCTTTTTGCTTTCATATATAGATCTTGTGATCTTCGTTCATGATCAAGATCTAATCTATTTGTAATCATGCATGTTGTGTTTGCAGGGATATGATGGATATTGAGATTATTATGTTGGTTTGATTAATGGTTTTGTCTTTATGATTCTATCATGTCCGTGTTGTTTGTGATCTTGCATGCTCTCCGTTGTTAGTAGCTATCTTGGCCAAGTAGTTGCTAGTGACTCCAAGAGGGGGTATTTATGCTCGATAGTGGGTTCATGCCTCTAGTTTCCAAGGGAAGTGACAATAATCTCTTTGGTTGTAGATGTGCTATTTCTAATAGGGAGAAAACAACGGTCTCTTGTTCATGGAACATGTGGACTATTTACCTTACACACTTTGCTTAAAGCAGTTGTCTGTTGATTGCAACTTAATACTAGAGGGGGTTCCGATGATAACCTGAAGGTGGACTTATAGTCATAGATGCAGTTGGATGGCGGTCTATGTATCTTGTTGTATTGCCCAATCGAATCTCATAGGATCTTTCTGACTAGTAATTGCATTGTTATGCCTTGCTTAGTTCCTGTCAATTGCCCTGTTGTAATTTGTTTACCCTTCATGCCATGTTGTTTATCTAAGGAGAGAACCTCTATTGAAATATGGACCCGGTCCAATCATTACCATTGATACACCTTCCACTGTTACTTGTTTACTTGCTGCAAACCATTACCTTCCACACCATACGTTTAATCCTTTGTTACAGCAAACTGGTGAGCTTGACAACCTCACTGATTAGTTGGGGCAAAGTCTTGAGTTTGTGTTGTGCAGGTCTCCGCGTTGCTTGCAACACCTGTGTGACGTTTCCTTCCTCCTTTTGGTTCGATAACCTCGGTCTCAACTGAGGGAAAACTTCTTGCTTGCTCTTCACACCCTGCGCTTGGGGTTACCAATGAGGCGCCATCACCTCGCAGGACCTTCCTTGCCCTGCATCTACAAGCCCAGTACAGCTATGCCGGAAATCAATTGCTCACTACCATTGCCGATGAGTACCATAATTCTCAGATGGAGCTTCATGATGCCCAAACCATCTTGACTCACAAGAAAGCTTTGGAATCTCAGCAAAGGAATCAAGCTCTGCTCAAGAAACCTGAAGAAGCATCAGGAAACAATCTCCCTAGGGGAAGAAAGTAGTGCGTCACCCCTCACCAATAACTCAGGAGGTTCAAGACACCACATGAAGCCCAAGAACCCTCCAAACGTCTTCCTGGAGGCGATGATGAAGACAAAGAGGACCCCTCTGAGTAATCGGAAGCCGATTAAAAATAAATCTCCCCACTAGCCTAGGGTAGAGATGTATATCGCCCTAGAACATATTTTGTAAAACCTTAAGTGCTCCGACGCCCGGCAACATCGCCCTGGTTTGTAATGATTTAAGTACCCCTACCGCTAGCCGGCACAGAACTGCTAAACTATGTATGAACCCTGCTTGATGATATGCCACTATGATGCCCTTCTTTGCATGTTTTACCTAAGATGTTGCATCAGACCCAACCCGGAACGACCATACCCCATAAAACCGTGTTCCTAGACCTTCAAATGAGAACCTGCATCCTCCCCGCCAGATACATCGTTAGCTAGCTAGGACGCCCTCAAGAAGCCGTATATACAATATCGATAGAAGATACCCATTTCTGGACGAAAGGTGCAGCGCTCCTCCAGCAGCAACCGCGACCCCACTAAAGAAAGTATGTGACTTCACCAAACCCCTGTAGCCTCTCTCTAAGGGGGAAAGACTGCGTATTTCTCACAAAAACCAGAATAATCCCAAGAGAGTTGACCCCTGGTCATCGCTAAAAGTTGACCTTCCCTTTAAGCCAAGAGCTGGACCCCACGAGAGGAGAATAATCGGAACTCCTCAAGAATCAGAAGATACTTCAGGAAAGTTCTCCATCGCAAGTTCGACCATCCCGCCAACACCCACGGCATATCAAGACCCAGAAGGCCGAAGAGCAAACACCAGCAATAAAGAATTGCAGAAGACTCAATGTGTCATCTAGCCTCAAGAAGAAACAACCCTATCGGTGCTAAACCTACATAGAATTTTCCTAAGGGGAAAAGATTGCGTCTTTTCCACTAGTTTAATCTAAACACACCACTGGAATAAATTCGACCCTGACCGTAGCCGACCAAGCATGTTTGTTGAAAATCCTTATCATCTAAATAATTCCACCGATGAAAATTGTTAAGCCGATGTTCTTCTCTAACCCTACTCCTCCCAAATCTTAGGACGAGATATTTTAAGGGGGAAAGGTCTGTAACATCCCAATTTCAGCAACCCTGATTTGTTGTCAAAAAGGCAAAAATCAGGGGGAACAAAAACTTTTTCTTGCTAAGTGTTGTAATGTTTTTTGATTGTTTGCTTGTTCTTATGAAACTGATTGAGTACTACATGATATACTACTTACCTCAACCTCAGTTGACAAAATATATTCTTACAAAAGAGATGTCTTGGCTCATCCTTCCTATTCACAAATATTCTGACAATTCAAACTTGAGCCAAGATGACTTTGATAAAATAAAATGTTTTATTAGTTTCTGTTTAACAAAACTATGGAGACCTACATATAATCTCTTTATGTTTTCAAGACATGGCTCTCAACTACTCTTATCTCTAGGTTTTCAAAAAACTTACCTGAAACCCTTTCATTCCAATCTTGGTAGAAATACCAAGAGGTTCTTATCTTATTTCAAATCCCAACCTCTTCAAAATACCCATGCTTACCTTAATCTAGGCTTAATGGTAACCTTAGTAGTATTAGATTGTTTAGCAAAATGAATTGCCTTGATCTGCTAATTGCCTTGATTGTTTAGGAAATAGAGAGAGCTAATCTAGTAGCTCATTCTTTAGGATCCAACAAGTAGTAGAGGTCACCAATCTCAAATCAAGCATCCAAATCTGGATCTATCTCAAGTAACTCAAGTGACTCTGTAACCCCCTTAACCATATCAATCCTGAGCTAATCCTATGTATTAGCATCCAACTCACCCAAGACCAAATATAAGCATGGGGTCACTCCATTCAATTTATACTTCAATATCATCCACTTGATGGTAAGAATGGACCCCTATATCCTCCCCTCTTTCATAATAGTCCAAATCCACAAATCTTCCAAATTTGGTTAAGTCTGAAATTCTTATTTGGATTCAATCTTTGATACTCCACCTTTTCTAACCTTGGTGCATTCTTGAGAATGTACTTGAACCATATTTTAGTACAACATTAGTACTAAAAAATCCCACTCTTCCCCTTGGCCAAACCATTCTTAGACCCACTCATCCATGATGGTTTTGTAGTCAAGATAATAATCTTTTCTACAAATCTTATCATCTTGCATACTTTGGCATAAGCTCACACCTATATGCTATATTGATTTGACCAACTCTTTGCATGGTTGTGACCTACTAACCATGGTATATAAACCAACCCTTCACTTGTTTCAAATGGAACTCAGTGCTTCTTAAATCCACCTGGTTTATGAGGCATCATGACACATCTGTTATGGTAGCCTTGTTTTCAACAAAGTTTGCCATCATTCCTAGATCACCTCAGTTACAACTAGGCCACGATATTGCTTTCATGATCATCTATATAACTTGGTCTAACTATCAGTCTATCCCTTTTATCAAGGCGAGCTCTGAGCTACCTAATACAACCATGTTTAGGTGACCTAAAAATATCAAACCCCTAGATCCTATAATCCTTGTTATTTTCCAAAATCCATCTTATTTTGCAATACCCAAGGTTGTTATGATAGATGATTCAAGTTTACATCATCCACTTTAGATATAAACATTTTCCAAATAATCCCCATAATTATTTGGAGCCTAAAACTTTATTTAAATTCCTTTAATTGCTAAATCCTCAAAATTTCTCAATAAAGACAAGTTTTTTTTCTCCAAATTGCCTTGTCAACTCAAGGCATATTTGATTCCTACATATCATATCCTAGCTTCCCAACTCAAAAATAAATATTCTTGAGATCCTTTATTATTTCCTATTGCCCTTTTTCTTAAATGGCAGAAACAATAAATAATACTTTAAAAATACCTTTCTTCCCAAATAAATTCCAATAAAATTACCCAATGTGTGATATGGTATTCAGGACCATCTCACACCAAAATCCCACCCTTCCTAATGTAAAATATCACATTAGATCCTATAAATCATTTCTTCCCCTTTTGAATAAAGGATATTAAATGGACTTATAGTCTTTGGAAAAATCCCAAACAATTCCTATGGTGATGTATTAACCATATCCACCCACTAGTACCATTTCCTCAACTTATCAAGAAAACATTTGTGTGCTTCCTTCATAACCTTGGCATTGAGAAAATTTTCAAAACAACCAAGACCACTAATCAAAAACCCACCAAACCTCCACCCACCTGATCAACAAAGCTTGCACGACACAACACTCACCCCTCTGCTCGTGCTACACTGTAGCAAGAACTGTAGAACCCCCTCCCTTTGTCCCTTGTGCTTGTTTTGGAGAGAGATAAAATGGTAAATCATTTTGGCCCACTTACTTCTCTCATAGTAGCACCCCCTCTCTCTACCCTACCCCTCCACCAGAAACCACCCCATACCCACAGAAACCACCACTAGTTTTGGCTCCCTCTCCCATGGCCCTCTTATGGACTTTGTCCACCATGCACCACTCTATCAAGGGATAAATCCCCATAGGCCACCCCAACATCTCCCCTTCGTCTCATTTACCCCCTCTCACTCCCACTCAGCTCCCCCCGAGCTCCCCACCCCTCCTTCCCTCTCTACTGGCCACTAGAGGAAGAACCAGCATTTTTAGCAATTCTTGAGCTTGAGCTCAAAGTGCCCTCTCCCCTGCTCCCCTCCCCCTTCATGTGGCCTCACCATGATCCCCTACCCCTGATATACCACTCATGAGCTCCACATCTCCTCCCGCCCTATCTTGCTCGAGACAAGAAGAATAAGGAGGTTCGGTCGTAACTCAAAAACCGAGCGTAGCCCCCTCTCCCAATCTTCTCTCTCCCTAAAGGTCCCTCCATGGTGTTTCCCTACCTCCCCTGACTTCCCCGCTGCTTTTGTTTTGCATAGGACCGCCCCTAGACGCCTCTCCGACGAGCTCCCGAGCACCACCATGGGATCCCTTGCGCGAGCTCCTTTCCGGTGTCAAACCCCACCGTGCCACCCCTCATCCTGACCACCGTTGTCGACCGCGTTGACCCGCCGCCTCCCTGTCGCCTCCGGAGCCCTCTGGTGAGCTCCCCGCGTCTCCTCTCCCTTGCCCTAGAGTTTATTCTCCATGGCGAGCAGCTGGAGGAAGAGGACGATAAAGGGAATATGCCCTAAGAGGCAATAATAAAGGTGTTATTATAAGTATTCCAAGTATATGATACATTTTTATTTTGCATGCAATAATTGTATTAGTATGAAAAGTTAATACATGTGTGTTTAATAAACAAATAGAAAGTTCCTAGTTATGCCTCTCTTATAAACTAGCTCGTTGATTAACAAGATGATCAAGGTTTCCTGACCATGGGCATTGGATGTTGTTAATAATGAGGTCACAACATTATTGGAATGATGTGATGAACATTCATCCGAAGTATAGCATTACGATCAAAGTCATTGCATTTATATTTCTATAACATCATGCGAAGTAATCATAGTCCTTAGACCATGAGATCATGTAAATCACTAACACTCGAAGGGTATCTTGATAACATCAAACGTCACAACGTAACATGGTGACTATAAAGGTGGGTTCAGTGCTACGAATGTGTTATGTAGAGGCTCATGGATCAAGAGTGGAATTTTTCCACACCGATGAAGAATAGATATAATCTGGGCCCTCTCGGTGGTATCACATTAGTTAGCTTGCAAGCAAGTGATGTGATCACTAGAATGTTATATCACGGGAACAAGAAAAGAGTACATGTCGGTAACGAGATCAAACTAGGTATGGAGATAGTGATGATCGAATCTTGGAAATGTAATATACCGCGAGACAAAGGGATTAAGTTACTAGCGTAAAAGGTTCTCACGATCACAAGAAGTCATCTTTGAATGTGTGGGAGTCAGTATGGATCTCTAGGTCCTGCTTCTGATTATTGATCCGAGAGGGGTCTCGATCATGTCTGCATTATTCATGAACCGTAGGGTGACACACTTAAGATACACCACACCATTTGGAGCAAATATGTTCTAGACGAAAGAATTTCAAAGCGCTGGAATTATTTCAATGGACACCGAAATTGTTTCGGGTGAAATTGTTTCTGCATGTGAAATTGAAAAGTAGCAAGGGGTTTTATGTGAATGTTGGTTAATTAATGTAATTGAAAAAAATCTGAATAAATAAATGAAAGGAGTTTTATTTAATGATATATTACATTAAATGTGCTGGAAATTTAATGGGAATTTTGAGTGGGATTTTGAGCGGAGAATATGTAGGGACTTTTTGTGAGTGGGAGATCCACTCACATGAATGGAGGAAGGGGTGGGGGTTGCCCCCATGAACTGTCCATGCCCCTTGGGGTGCCCCCTCCTCCTATATAAATCCCCCTTCTCCCTCTCTCTCACTTACACCTTCTCGTGAAGGATCTCTTGTCCCCTCTAGAATTATTCCCCCATGGTCTCGGACTAGCGAGATACATGTTCCTGGTGGCTTTTCGTTTGGAAGGAGTTGCTGCTTCTACTGCATCGCTGGAGCGAGGAGGTGGATGTTGTTCGGTGGCTTAAATGTGTGTGCGGTCACGGATGCGCTGCTGATTTGCGGCGCTAGAGTTATTATCGATCTTGTGATCGGCAAGCGTTCGATTACATCATCCACGAGTACAACCTTGTTAAACTTTGTCGGTCTACAAGCGTATGTTATCTATGGATGTATATCCACCTGTTGCTTATATCTATTAGATAGATCTTGGTGCTTAGTGGTTCCCATCGTAGGAATTTTTTGTTTTCTATGCTGCGTTCCCAACAGTGGTATCAGAGCCAGGTTTATGCGTAGATGCTTTGTACGGGCAGTACACATATGAGTATGTGGGTGATGATGATCATGTTATTGTTTCTTGCTTGTACTTTGGATATTTGTGGCATAGTGGGATGGAGCGGCCTGGAAAAACTTTACATATCCTCGCACATGAGACTTATTCCATGCTTGACATGCAACTAGTTTTGCATAAGTGGCTAGCGGGTGTCTGTCTCTCCTAATAATTTTGTTATCATCATTGTGGTTCCATGTTTGTAGGTAAGAACGGTTCTATCTTCGAAAGCCCTAAGCCACGTAAAACTTGCAATGGATAAATTAGAAGCGTCTAGTTTAGATTGTTACTGGGCTAGTGTCATGATATGGTAATGTTGTAAGTAGATATATAGTTGATACTATTACAATACACCTAACGTGTAAATTCCATAGACCTTGGCCTTACACACAAAGGAATGATAAAGATCATACCACGATGCACATGATAGTGATCAAGTGCAAGAACCATATCATTTCACTTTTTACATATGATGTTTTTCGTCTTATATTGCTTGTTTGGCATTTTAGTAGCATTATAAAATGATCCCTCATTTAGATATCAAGATAAAAATGTGTTCTCCCTTAAGTATGCACCAATTCTGGTTCGCCGCTTCAACACATCACGTGATGATTGGGTGTACTTGAATCCATAATCATATTTCGGGTGTAAGATAGTTTTACACACACAAATACTAAGGTTCTTACTTGGCGAGCCTAGCATGTATAGACATGGCCTCAGAACACGAACCGAAAGGTTAAGCATGAGTCATATATTTGATATGATGCCCATATAGATGCTCGCCTTTAAAACTACACTGACTCACGTGATGATCAGACTTTGTGTATTGGATTTGATTCATGTAATCACCAAAAAGACAGGAGGGATGTTGTTTTTGAGTGGGAGTTCATTCATAATTTGGATTAGTTGAACTTGATCTATCATAAACTTAGTGTAAACTTTACAAATTCTGTTATAGATGGCACCACCTACTTTTAATTTCAATGTGTTCATGGATAAAGAGAAACTTGCAATGAATGGTAGCAACTTTACCGACTGAGCCATGAATTTGAGGATTCTCCTCTCTGTTGCACAAAAGCAATATGTGCTATAAGCGCCGCTAGGCCCCCCTCCACTTGATGATGCCCCCTGATGAGGAAAAGGACATCTATTTGACTCGTCAAGATGACCACAACTTAGTTCATTGCGGCATACTATATGGGCTAGAGCCAGAACTTCGAAAGCATTTCGAAAACGGCAATGCCTTTGATACAATGGGTGAATTGAAAACAATTTTCGATACCCATGCTGCTGTAGAGAGTTATAATGCTTTTGAAAAGTTCTTTAGTTGCATGATGGAAGAGAACAACTCCGTTAGTGAGCATGTACTCAAAATGTCTGGGTACGTTGATAATCTTGTGTCCTTGGGAATAAACATTCCCATTGACTTAGGCATACATCATGTTCTCCAATCTCTGCCACTTAGCTACAAGAGCTTCGTGATGAACTATAACATGTAGGACATGAAGAAGTCCCTCCCGAGATTCTGTCAATGCTTAAGACCGCAGAGGTGGAGATCAAGAAATAACATCAAGTGTTGATGATCAATAAGACCACCGATTTCAAGAAAGACAATTAGTGTAAATAGAAGGGAAAGATGGGCGACAAATCTGTTGCCGCACCTGAAAAGAAATCCTGAGTTGGACCTAAGTCTGATACCGAGTTCTATTATTGTAAGGGGTCTGGCCATTGGAAGTGCAACTATCCCAAGTATTTGGCAAACAAGAAAGCCGGCAAGGCAAACAAAGGTATATATGATATACATGTTATTGATGTGTACTTGACTAGTAATCGCAGTAGCACCTAGGTATTTGATACTGGATCAGTTGCTAATATATGTAACTCGAATCAGGGGCTGTGGAACCAGCGACCGCTAGCAAGGGGTAAGGTCATTATGCGTGTCAGCAATGGATCAAAAGCTGATGTGATCGCCGTTGAAATGCTGCCTCTCCACTTACTATCGGGATTAGTGATAAATCTAAATAATTGTTATTTGGTGCCTTCACTGAGCATGAACATTGTATCTAGATCGTATTTGATGTGAAGTGGTTATTCTTTAAATCTGAAAATAATGGTTGTTCGATTTATATGAATGATATCTTTTATGGTCATGCACCTGTGATGAATGGTTTATTTCTTTTGGATCTCTATAATAGTTTTACACATATTCATAATGTTGATGCTAAAAGGATTAAACTTTATGATGATATATCTGCATATATGTGGCACTGCCATCTAGGTCATATTAGCGTTAAACGCAAGAATAAACTCCATTTAGATGGATTTTTGGAATCACTTGATTTCGAATCATTTGATACATGTGAACCATGCCTTATGGGACAGATGAGTAGAACGCCATTTTCCGGTTCAATGGAACGGGCGACAAATTTATTGGAAATCATACATACTGATGTATGTGGTCCAATGAGTGAATCGGCGTGATAACTGCAACTACACAGATCGTTTGTAGCTAGTTTTGAAATAAAGATATCGATCATGCAAACTGCCATGTGGCGAACACCGTTAAAGGCCAGTTAGTGCCGTTAACTGTTAATGAAACTGTAGTAGAAGCTAGGCCTAGCCAAGGCCTGATAATTATTAAGTTAGCCAGGCCATTAAGAGAGCCCAATAGGATCATGGCCCGTTACTGTTTTGTCTTGCACTATTACAAATGGGCCCACTAGTGCTGCCAATGGCGACCCATAACCTTTCGGGCCTGTTAATGTTTCGACACACTATTTGAAATTTGCCCATCTGTAAGGCCCATAAACTTTTGGGCTCGTTACTTTTCTGCCCTATACTATTTGAAATGGGCCCGTTTTGCCAACCCTCTTTGGCCCGTAAATGTTTTGGACCGTTACTGTATTGTTTTGCACTGTTTGAAACGGGCCCATTTATGTAAGCTACTGCAGCCATACATATTTGGGCCCATTACTGTTTAGGCCCATAAATGTCCTGCTCATATTTTGGCCTGTTTCTGTTTTGGCTTGGTGAAAGGACTATGTTTTCCCTAGATATTTTGGTGATGATGACAGTCCCACTTGTGACCTAACCGTGTGCTTGAGTTTTAGGTTAATTGTTTGCGATGGAGCTTATGGAGTGTGTGGATGCTATTCTTGGGATCTTGTGAAGACGGCGTGAAGACGACGGTCTTTTGTTTTTCTCTTTCTCTCATTTTATTGTTTTAGATCGCCATACTATCAAGAGGGGGTCCACCTCAGAAGGCTGTGGGGAATCATCTGTTCTTGCACAAACCATATTTTCACCGCCATAGCCATCCTATTCATCAGCGAGAGAGCGAGTTTCTGATCTGTTGGTGCAGTTTTTGTCTGATCGGAACATCCGGCCAGGAGCCGGAAGTTCCGCTCAGGGTTCTCTATGGGATGGATCTGGGATTATTTTTGGTCCAACTTTCGATGGAAGTTCTGGACAGAGTTCAGAACCTACTGTATTGTAGTGTTCTATTTGACGGAAATTCCACCAGAAGTTGCACCGGAAGTTCCGGTCGCAGGAACTTCCTTTGCTTTTTCTGCTGAGACCCTGAGCGGAACTTCCGCCCAGGCATCAGAACTTCCGGTCAGGCATTTTTTGTGACCCATTTGTTTCGCCCCAAGTTTCGCTCCAAGTTCCGCTCCAAGTTCTGCGCAGGTTCAGAATACTCCTGTTTGCAAGTGTTCTCTTTGACGGAACTGGTCCCGAAACTTGCTCCGGAAGTTTCACCAGAACTTTTGGTCATTCTGACCGGAACTTCCGGTCAAGATTTGGAGCATGTGTCAACGGTCTTCATACCGTTGAAGCAGCCCTGGGCGGAACTTCCGGTCCCTCATCGGAACTTTTGGTGATGTCGCGAACTTCCCAACAGTTTTGTTTGGAGGCGGGCCTATTTAAGGCGCCCTCCTTCTTCCTCCTACATAACTCTTCAATTTTCTCTCTCCTCCATTAATACTAGAGCTTCACCTCACTAGATCTCTCTCCCTAGCCACTCAAATCACTTGATCTTTTGAGAGGTGGGAGAGGTGACCTAGATCTACACTTCCACCAAAGAAGATTTCATTCTGCCCACCTATCCTTTGTGGATCTTGGTACTCTTAGGTTTCTTGGAACCCTAGACGGTGTAGGGCATCCTTGGAGCTAAGGGAATGTGTTGTAAATATCTGTGGTGTCGTTGAGGGCCTCCAATTGAGTTGTGGAGCCTCCCTCTCAACCTTGTTGTAAAGGTTTTGGTTGGCGCCTTCAAGATCACCGGTTAGTGGATTGTGAGGCCTCCTTCGTGGGGGAGCTCACAAGAGAAGAAGGTGACGCCTTTGTGGCGCTCAGGTGACCTTGTGTGGCCCCGACACCTCCCCAACATAGACATAGCTTCCTTGGGAGTGAACTATGGGAATTACATCTCCGTGTCCCCTCTCCGGTTATCTCGTTCCTTACCTTTACTACTTGCTCTTACCGCTCTTGTGCTTGCTGTTAGTTCTCTAGCATATAGGTTGTTCACCTAGTTGCATATCTAGAGAACTTATCTTCTTGCCAAGCCTAAAATTGAGTAACAAATAAAAAATTGGTAGTCGCCTATTCACCCCCCTCTAGTCGATTCAACGTTGGTACTTTCAATTGGTATCAGAGCCGCAACTCTTATTTCGGGCTTTACCGCCTAAAAGACGATGGCCGAAGAAGGGGGTAGTGAGAATTATAACTCCAAGAACTTGGCCACTCTAACATCCCAAAAATTCATGAATTGTAAAAGCATACATTACATTCATATCATCATAGCATCTAGAGATTGCACAAAAAATTTCAAAGTTTGAAACCAAATAAAACCATATTTATGCCCATTTTATTATATTTATATGAGGCATGGTTTTATTTTTATTTTCAAAAGACCAAGGTGTGTTTGAGTGAACACATGTATTTGTCACACTTTTGAGTGCAAGGTTCACATTACAAAAATCTGGAAAAAGTTTGAATTCAAACAGATTTGAATTTTGGTTTTAAAACCATTCCTAAAAATCAAAACAGAAATGAAAAAGGAAAAATAAAAAATAAAAGCCAGCGCTACGCTTTCAGACCAACGCCAGAACCGGCCCAGCAAGCCCACCCGGGCCACTCTCCCTCTGCCCTTCTCTCACCCGTGCAAACCTAACCCTGCGCTCACTGACCAGTGGCCCCAATGCCACGTAGTCATCGTCCCTAAACCCCGCGCGCAGACCACGTCATCGCCGGTGTTTCCTCCCCATTCACTGCCGTGATCAATCCGACTAAATCCCATTGATTTGCCGCGCGATTGCCGCCCCTGCTCTGGCTACTTAACCCCCTCTGCACCGCGGTCATTTCCCCTCAAACTCCCATGCCCCAGCGCCCAGGCTGCCCACAATCATGCTTGCACCGCCGCAGACCCAAGCATCTCTGACAAGTGATTCCGGTGAGGTTCGTCCACCCCGTGCCCTCTGGTTCACCCTGTCATGCTCACCATCCTCTGGAGCATCTCCTTGCCTCTGGTTCGCCCTGTACTGCCTCAGGTCGTCAGCCCTGTCAAGCACCGCGAACACCTGAAGATCTGAGCAAATCAGGCGAGTAATTCCATTCAGGTCAGCACGCCTCTTGCCTTCTAGTTCAAACCCGTATGTGCACCGTGTCCTTGCGCAGCCACTGATGCCCTTTGTTTGCGCTATGGTGACCTAGGTCGTCGCCTCCGTCGCCATTTGCAAAAGCCTGATGCCAGCAACTACTCCGATGAGCTCCCACGACCGCAGCAGCACGCCCCTGTCCACGCCAGCTATGCCTTGAGCTTCCTCGCATATGTGAAAATATGGTAAGCCTCGCCACTACCCTTAGCCCCCTGATACCAGTTCTCCTGCTCCAGTGTACAAGTTGACCCAGTCATCGCTTCCCAGACCGTTTCCGAGCTTGTTCATTCTGGTCTTGTTTTTTCCCCAACTAAACCTGCTCACTCTCCTTCTTTGTCAAAAGATTAGACCCGACCTACTGCTTCTGGCCAGGCTCGTTGTCAACACCCGGATTTTTAATCCCAGATGCCTGTTATGCCATACATCGCAATCCCAGGATTACCATTTTTGCGAGACATAACAGAATTGGATACCATAGTACATCATCCATTACAAACCGTACATAAGTTCTTACACAAATAGGGATCTCATGATCCAGTTCTTAATACAACATCAAGCAGCGGAATACGTAATAATGGTAGCATGGGCGAAGCTCCATCTTTGGGGTCACAGGCAATGCTGACGATGGGAGATGATCCTACTTGTCGTAACCTTCCTGGGGTCATACTCCAAGTACTCCTCTTCATAGTCTGGCCATGGGAATAGCCAGGGACAAAGCCATGAGTACTCTTTAAGTACTCGCAAACTAATACTAACAAATGAAACGGGTTTTTGATAATAGGACACTAGGCTCTAGGGTTGTTTTGCAAAATCTAGATTTATCTCTACTAAGTTTTAGGGGCAACGAATGCTAGTTGAAGTTTATAACATCTAAGTGGGGACTTGTATTTCATATCACAACCCAGTTGTGGTCAAGTCAAAGTCTCACTTCATTTCACATGTCATTTTGAAAAGTCTGACGGGGGAACAGTATGGCCACTCCAACTGTCCATAACCGCGGACGCGGCTATTCGAATAGTTTGACACTCTGCCGAGATTGTACACTTTCACCACAACATTCGATACATCCGTCAGGAACAAATCCTAAATTCACCATACTCAGTATGCGGATAATCAATCCTAACCTTTCAATTACACGCCCTAGTATAAGCACCTCTCCTGTGAGTTTGACCTCCCAACCATGACCAACTGTCATCTTGGGTACTACACATGTGGACAATCTTCACAAGGTAGCCTCATCTCGGACCTTGGCCGTGAGGGAACTAATACTAAGGTATATAAGTTTCCAGTCAAGCCCTACCCAATCTTCGGGTATTGTGGTTGTACGATAAAATTGGAATGGTATCGCATCCAGACAACCATCAGTTTTATAAAGGGCTAAGGCTCATGCCTCATCATTTTCAATCACCAAAATCATTAGGTGTTCAGAAACACATGTCCAAAACATTTCAATAGAATGATCCATCATTCCAAGGTTTTCATAACCATTTTTCCACCAAGTATTCCCATCTAAAGTTGATCAAGTTATATGCTTAGCACTAGCATCTACCAGTGGGGGTAAGCACTAATGAGGGGTGGTAAACTAGTGGAGTTTCAACTAAGTCCAATCTCATGCCTTAGGATGACATCAAGATTATCTAGCTTAGGCCAAATTTTATGCTCTTTATGCAACCTTCAAATATATCTTTCTAGAATCTACAAGTCACTTAAGTAAACTCCAAGTAATAGCTTTGATAAAGAAATAAAATAGAAAGCTTGTAAATAAAACTAGGATTGGGTATCATCGAATATGTCTAACCAAGCATGCTTAGTGCATTGCATAGGTTATCTAACTTTCATAATTGCAAGTGTTAGCTTGCATTGGTCCACTTGGTTAATAAAGCTTGCACATTCAACTAGTAGTATTAGGCTGGCATGATTGTCAATATAAGCTTGCCTTGAGCAGAGCAGTGGTTGAAGTTCTCCTCGGCTTCTTCTTCGTAGAATCCTCCTTCCTCCTCGTATCCTTGGTCAGTACTAGCGTCTATAAATAAATACGAGGTACACAATCACCAAACAATACTTAACTACTTGCAATCATCACACACAAGGGTCCTATAGATGATCTAACATCATCTCTAACATTACAAGATTAAGGCATGGTTTAATTCCTTTTATTTTTAGAAAAGTAATTTCTACTCATTGAAAAACTACTTAAGGTTTAATATTCTCCAAATCAAACATGGGATCATGTTGACACATGTCATCACCACATATTTTAGTCCATGGGAATATGATTTAAAGTGGTGTCACAATTTAATAAGGTTTTACCCTTTTATTTTAATTAAATAAGTGACTAGAAAGGCCTATGTAGCATTCTTTTATTACTTGAACATTATTTATGCAAGTAAACCTATATATTTTTATATTCTAAAATGTATGGTTAAATGTGATTTTTGAGAGTTGGAATCAACTCAAAAGCTATTATGTTTTAAATTTGAAAAATGTTTGAATGTAGAAAAGCTTCTGCCTTGTTATTTTTACCATGGGTGATCTATAGATCCAAATGACTTGAATCCAACGGGCTTGATTCAGCATTCCCAGACTTTTACAAAAATATTAGTTTCTTTCAATTGGTGCACTGAATCGATCTGGGTTGATTTTTGAAAATGGCTACAGAAGTGTGTTTGAAATTAAATGGAAAAGGTTTAATTCAAATAACTGGGCTGCGCGGGAAAAGTTAACGGACCGGCCTGCTAAGCATAGCGCTTCCGCGGGCTGCTTAAGTGGCTGTCCCCACTCGTCAGTGAGATGGGGGGAAGCGGTATGGGGTGATGTGGGGCGTTCGGTCTGATTGTAATCCAACGGCTGGGAGTCATCGTCGACGTTGGGCAACGCCGGGTGAGACAGAAACCTAGCACGACCAGTGGGGGTTTTTGGGGGCTCACCGGGGTACAGGCGAGGGTCGGTGAGGCGGGCGAACGACGAAGTCGATGACGGCGAATCTCCTGGTACTGGTGGCTCCTCCTGGGCGGCTTCAATCGCTGGCTCCCTTCTTCTCCAGTGGCGGCGGGCTCCGGTGAAATTCCGACGAGGTGTGGCTCGCCTTGCTCCGGGAACGGTGTGGCACGATCAGTGAGGAGAGGGGAGTAGAATGGTGTGCTCAATTCGGCTGGGGGTGGCCTCTATTTATAGTCGAGCGAGGGTACCGACGGGGCGCACGGTGAGCTCGTCGGGGGCGATGGTACAGACGGCTATTGGCATAGGCGAAAGTAGGGGACGGTGCGGTGTTCCCTGGCGATGCTCAACGATACGGTGGCGAGACGTGGGGCGGTGCGGTTTGGTCTGGAACATGCGACGCTCTGCGCGGCGGAGGTAGCGTCTTCGACGGCGAGCGGTGGCTACGGGGCACGGGCAGTGCAATGGGCATGTCTGGCGTGTTCCTGGGATGGTGGTGATCGTGTATGCACGCGGCGAGGGCGGCGCGTGGTCAGTGGGCTTCGGTCGAGGGTGGCGCACTGGCGCATGCTCGGCACGGTTCGCAGAGGCACGTGTGCGGCGTTCCTGGGTGCTCTGGTCGGTGTCTTCGAGGCAGGGCTGGTCGAGAGGGGGCGGTGAGGCATGGGTGATCTCCCAGACAAGGTTGGCACGGCTAGTTTCCTTCCTAGCTTGTTGTCTACACTGGGGTGGCAAGGGTGGCTTCGGCTGTTCACCATTGATGGTTTTGGCAAGCTCACAGTGGTGCTAGTGCTTGGTTAATCTTGCTAGATGATCTACTGAGCTAGTTGTGAGCTAGATAGGGAACTAGTTAGGCTCAAAACACTGCACACTATAGTGTTTTGATTTTGTTTGATTTGTGTCTGCTAAGTGTTTGATGAAATGGCCGCATGAATTCAAGTTTTGAATTTTTAAAATATTTTTGGTGGGTGTGCTAGATTGGTGCTGGTGAGTCTGCAGATGCTTGGGTTTTGAAAGTTGAGCTTGTTTGAGTGGTTTTTGAAAAAGTGGGATCTTCCCATATGATAAAGATTCAATTTTGAATTGTCATTTAAACTATGCATTTGAAAGTTTCTGGATGATCACAAAGTGGGCCTTGATACTTTGTTATGAGTACAATCAAGGGGTGCAAAGGTCCAGAAAAGTTTCTGTTAGATTCTGAAAGTTTGAGACAGCCAAAGTAGGCATGTGAGTTAAATTGGTCAAAATGACCATTCCTTTATTTTATTTGTTTTGCTTTACTTGTCTTTGGGAAAAGTGTGGGAAATGTTTAGATGATGTTTATTTCACCTAAGCATCCATTTACAAGCATAGGAACACACAAACAAGTTGTTTCAAAAGAATTTCAAATTCAATGCATACTCATATGTATGCTTTCATAATTTTATTTAGAAAAGTTTTTGTTAACCCTAATTTTGATGATTAGAGTTTGATGATCCAAGTTCAATATTTTTGGGATGTTACACTCGTTCCTCAACCAGCAAACCCTCTTCTACCAAGAAGCTGACCTTGATCCACGCCCCTGGCACTGCACCTCAGATTTGGCCCACAACAACAACAACGGCACCCGCTCTGGCGGGTAAGTTGGGCGAACCTGCAGCTGCTGGATCAGGCAGCGCTTCCAAAGCCGGCAGCTTACCTACCAGCGTCGCTGGTACCCGTATGTGCGCCGTGTCCTTGCGCAGCCACTGATGCCCTTTGTTTGCGCTATGATGACCTAGGTCATCGCCTCCGTCGCCATTTGCAAAAGCCTGATGCCAGCAACTACTCCGATGAGCTCCCACGGCCGCAGCAGCACGCCCCTGTCCATGCTAGCTACGCCTTGAGCTTCCTCACATCTGTGCAAATCTGGTAAGCCTCGCCACTACCCTTAGCCCCCTCTGGATTCGCCGGAGCGTCGCCGACAGAAGTGCCTGTCGTGGGGGTGTCACGGCAGATGCCATGGGTAGGCTTAAGTTAGGGGCCGAATGGATGCTTGTGGTCACTGGGGAGGGAGTGCACGGTCTAGCCACGCACGAAGAACAAGATGAACTCTCCACACTTAGTAATTTTATTGATACTAGATTCTACAAGTGCCCCTTGAGCTGTTTGAACAGAGCCTCATGGCGCTAGTTTTCCTACTTGGTCCAACCTCCTCAAACCCTAGCTATTCCCCTCCTTATATAGGCGAAGGCCAGCTAGGCTACACCTCTTTGGGTCCTAGGGTTACTGTTTGGATCTTGGTCTTTACTATACGGGCCGGGTCATGGGTTATCCCTCAACCCCTCGGCCCAGTCCATAAAGCTTGACAGCTAACAGTCTTCTCGTACGTAGCCTCTAGTTCTTTTGGCGTCATGCAGTAGCTTTGTACGTTAGCCCCTTCCTTTAGGCGTCACCCATATCTTTTCTTGTCACCCGGCGTTGCCCTTCTCTTTTGACCGTGCTTTACCATGGTCCCTCCCGAACCTCACTCGGAAAGGTGCCACGCATCCTGTCTGACTCGGCCTTATCTCGTGAGACTCGGCCTTATCTCGTGAGACTCGGCTCGTTGGTTCCTGCAAGATTAACAAACTTGTCTTATATGGGCCGACATAGTACCTATGTCGGCCTCACACGACCATCTTACCCGGCCGTTGTTACTCGACCGGTTCATTCTTTACTCGGCATAAGCCAAGATGGGTAATGTTTTACCCCTTATGACCCTACCGGGGGTTATTCCCCCGACATTAGTCCCCGAAGCTGGTGGGGCCTAGCAGTTCTAGCTATTAGGCGCCTCAAGGTTCCTTTAATGTGATTGGAACTTCTCTTTCTGCCAGCATTTACTGCTTACGACGCACCGTTTGGCGTAACCTCGATCTTAGCCGAGTCTACCTTGCTCTTTACGAGTCTCATCTTTGACTTTTTGGCCCATTTTTGCCTCGTGCCGAGCCATCTTGGCCGATTTAGAGTCATTTTCGGCGTTCCTTAGTCGCTGACATCTTGTAATCATGATGACTTGCCTCAAATTTTGTCCCAAATCCTGACCGCACAGTGACGGCGGCGCAGTAACTCCCCGTCACTGTGGCAGTCTCATCACTCAGCGCCTCGTGTCTTCTGCAGCATGACGTGGCAGTGGATTTATCGTGTATCACCTACACGTGGCGTTTCCTGACTTGCTCACTTGGACAAATACACGGCCACACGTTGGCCGCACGGCGCGGGAG
Organism: Avena sativa; assembly: GCA_916181665.1. Lineage (NCBI taxonomy): Eukaryota > Viridiplantae > Streptophyta > Magnoliopsida > Poales > Poaceae > Avena > Avena sativa. Next base: position 257,323,469 of record OV702297.1, read on the forward strand.
GATCCCATGTTTGGGGTTTTTACTCCCCTTAAGTAGGGGTGAGGGGAACTTAACTTCCGTCGCCCGTTTAGTTTCCCCATTGCCTCTTTCTTCTTCCTTGCGCCCCCAAATCCTAACTTATCCCTTGCGGTTCTTCTTCTCCACAGCTTCTCCCCTGCGATTGCTCTTTTCCCCTTTCCATTCCACTACGGGTCCTCTCTCCTCCAAGCCTCTCCCAGCGGTGGAAGAGATTGAATCCAGGGAGATCATGGATGCTCGCGGCGCTGCCAAGGGAGAAGAGGAACAGGAGGTAGCCACTGGAGAGCGTGGCGGCTGGGAGGGTTCAGAAGTTTCCGTGGAGGAACTTGAGTGGTTGCGCTCCACCAGGCGCATCCCGCTCGACGTGGATTGCCGCCTCCCATCAGGTGAGATCTCTCCCAAGCCTGATGCCAACGAGCGGGTAGTTTTCCTCTCCCATTTTGAGCGAGGTTTCGCCTTGCCAGTGAGCAACTTCTTCATTTCTTTTCTCTCCACCTTCCATATTCAAACTCACCATCTTCCTGCCAATGCAATTGGCTCCTTGTCTTGTTTCATCTCCGCCTGCGAGGGCTACCTTGGCATTTGTCCCACTGTCCTCCTTTGGGCCAAGTACTTTAGCTTCAGAATCCAAGTAGTGCCAGATCCTAGCGTCCCCCATGCCGAGAAAAATCCTACTAGGTGCGGTGCGGCTAGCATCACACCCAGGAAGGAATCCATCTTTCCTCGGGTCACCGGCCTTGACTCTTGCAAGAAATGGCATAGGACTTTCTTCTATGTCAAAAATAGCGGGTCCAATGACTATATCTGGCTCCCCTTTCTCGGACGAAGTTCCTAACAAGGAGTTCTGGAAGCTTGACCCACGTGAAAAGAATGCAGCAGTGAACGAGGGCCATGGGATTCTGGAGAGGCTTCTATCGCCGAATGAGAACTTCTACTTGATTGTGGAGGATCTCATGTGTGCTTTCACTGCATGCCGGGTCAGCCCTATCCAATCAAGGAGCCACAAGATGTGCTTCATGAGCGGCACACAGGACCCCACTCGGCATTCCACGCTGGAGCTCACTCACGACTCGTTGCCCACTGGGCCAGCTGGATCTTCAAGCTGACTCTAGCGGAGGACTAGGCTTGGAGCTACCCTCCCTTTAGCCGGGATAGGCCTGTACCCTAGGTAAGCTTCCGAGTCACTTTCTATCAGACATAGATTTTCTTATGTTTATTTGTCGTTTCGTTCGTTCCTTGTTTTTATTCTGTTTAACATTTGCAGAATCTTCTTCACCAGGTTGATGACAGTACTGTCCCTCCTGGTGGCTATTACGAGGACCGCTCCGACTCTAACGAAGTCGAGTTTGATCTGGAGTGCTTTATGCCCACCCCGCACGCAGCTGCCACTTTAGCTCCGTGTAAGACCCACAGTCGAACGAAGAACAAGATGAACTCTCCACACTTAGGAATTTTATTGATACTAGATGCTACAAGTGCCCCTTGAGCTGTTTGAACAGAGCCTCAGGGCGCTAGTTTTCCTACTTGGTCCAACCTCCTCAAACCCTAGCTATCCCCCTCCTTATATAGGCGAAGGCCAGCTAGGCTACACCTCTTTGGGTCCTAGGTTACCGTTTGGATCTTGGTCGTTACTGTACGGGCCGGGTCATGGGCTAGCCCTCAGCCCCTCGGCCTAGTCCATAAAGCTAGACAGCTAACGGTCTTCTCATACGTAGCCTCCAGTTCTTTTGGCGTCACCTAGTAGCTTTGTACGTCAGCCCTTGCTTTAGGCGTCACCCGACTCCTTTCGTGTCACCCGGCCCCGCCCTTCTCTTTTGACCGTGCTTTACCATGGTCCCTTCCGAACCTCACTTGGAAAGGTGCCACGCGTCCTGTCTGACATGGCCTTCCCTCGTGAGACTCGGCTCGTTGGTTCCTACCGGATTAACAAACTTGTCTTATATGGGCCGACATAGTTCCTATGTCGGCCTCACACGACCATCTTACTCGGCCGTTATTACTCGGCCTGGTTCATTCTTTACTTGGCATAAGCCAAGCTGGGCAATGTTTTATCCCTTATGACCCTACATGGGGTTATTCCCCCGACAGCGCCGCCGCCAGTGCCATTTTCGCCGCTCGTGTATGGTCACTTAGTCTAGGACCGTAGGATTTAGATCTGACGCTGTAGATTAGATCATGAATGAAGCGATAAGTTTTGATCTGGCGCGTTGGATCTGACTTGATCCAACGGCGCGGAAGGGTGATCCTGCGCGAAACGGTATCAACCAATCAGACGCATCCACGTGTCTGGCTGTTTGATTTAAAATCTGTTTTTGAATCTATTAGGAATTTAAACTTATAAAATTCATAACTTTAGTTCTGTTTGGCCAAAATTTGAAAATAATATATCATTGGATTCAGAAAATTAAGCCCTACACTTATGTGGACTTGAATTAGTATTTTGCTTCTAGAAAAATAGGATTATTTGCAGAACCAATTATAGGCTTATTTTGACTATATAAAATGTTTTAAAAATTGTTTTAGAGTGAAACTTTTTTTATTTGAACCTTAGAAAGTTTACTTTGTGTTCAGTACTGTTTGGTTTGACTTGTTTAGTGTAGAAAAATCATTCCATTGCATTTGCATGCATTCATGTATATTTTTGTTTGATTATTTGAATATGAATTTTGTGCTATGATTTTATGTGTAGATTTTGGTGATAGTGGTGATTGTGATTGTGAGGACTGTTGCTACTCCCCCAACTATCAAGGCAAGTGGTGCTTCATGTATTTTTTCCTATTATTTTGACTATGCATTAGTGATATTTTGATAGGACTTGCATGGATTTTTTATAAGTATATATATGCTATGCCTTGGGAAATCCTAGTAGTTGTAGTCTTAGTAGAATTTTCCCTAAGTTAAGAAAAATTGTTATGTTATCATTCTTAGCCTAGCTAGTAGCAAACAAGGGTGGAATATTCATGCTATGAAATTTTGCTAAGTCTATGACTTGTGTTTTGATTAATAAAACAACTATGTGAATGAATCACCTGGGTGGAATGGTATGTTGGTTTATGTTGAGTGGTTACACAAGTCCCATGTCTATGGTTTACCTTGTGTATCACACTTGTGGAAAGCCACCCAGGAACAAAGGCATTTGATATATTTAGTGTTGAGAAGCTTCTAGTGCAACCACATGGCATATGGGCTCTTCCTTGACCACATAGGTTGCAAGAACTTAGCTAGATGGACATTTGGTGGTAGGGTGATAGGATGGAACGCATCCATGGTGGTCTAAGGGAATGCTTGTGAATGGTCTTGACTCGATGCATGTCGAGTCTTGTGGGGAAAGTGCACCACATCTCGAGAGGGTAAAACCTAAGTACTTAGCCATGTCCCCGACAACAGACAATTTGAGCATCAAAGACATTGAATGAATCAAGGATCTCCTCATCCCAATTTATCTAAGTTAAAACTTGTGGTTGAACAAGGGTAAAGGTTCACCAATGTCTATTGGTGGTTCCTTGGGTGTTTTTGACAAACAAAAACTTAGTGTTTTCAACTAATAAGGAAAAGCTTATTTTGAGCAAGCAAGCCTAAGCTACACTTAGCCAAATTCATATAGATGTTAGATACTATTATTCTACTAAGGTATCACTTGCCAATACAATTCCAAATGTATTGACCCACTCTGGCTGTAACTTATGATGTTGCAGGTTACTCTGATGGAGATTAGGGTTGTGAGTCTACACTCAACATGCTTGCTTGTGGCACATGAAGATGAAGAATTATAGTTATTTCCTCTATGTTATGAACTCTATGTACTAGCCTTGGGCTATTGAGTTGTAAGGACTATGTTATCTCTGGAATGACGATGTAATAAAGACCTTTGTATCTGTGTACTTCATCTTAAACTGTGGATGCTAACATTTGATCCAGGGATTAGTATTGCAATCATAGGGGCCTTTACCTTTAAAAGGTGGGGTCTTATAGATGGTATCAGAGCCAGGTTGCCTGTAGGATTATGACCCTACGTTGGAATAGACTAAGGAAACCACTATGAAAAATGCAACTCTTTGCAAATTCCACACTTGTCTCTATCTTCTTGTAAACCTCTCATAATCCTCTTTCTCAACTCTATTTGTATATGTCCACCATCAATGAAGCCGTCAAGAAGGGACCACTCATGACCATGACTTTAGAGTGTGAGACGGAGTTTCCCAAGGCACTCAAAAACCTCATGGTTAGCTTGGGAATACATGGTGAAGCCATGTACAAGGGATTTCCAGTGATGGATGAAGGAGAAGAATATTCGTGGGTGAAACTTCACTTGTATAAAAACAAGGGAGACAACCACAAAGAGTCGGGATTCTGCATGGTCACCAACTTAGAAATGTATATGTCATTCTTTGACTCTGCAAGAAATGCAACTTGGAATGCTATCAAGGAGCTTGGTGAAAGACTCAAGTGTAGAATGCTCAACACTTAAAATGACCTTAAAGAGGAGAAGAAGTATACCCAAGACATAGAGACTTAACATATGTGTGGGAATTGTGACATACTCCGATAGTTGGACCACCACCCTTGTCGTTTTCTCACGTTAATAATTTGATCATACCAACCTATGTGGTATGGCAAGTTTTGTCTAAGTTATGTTCGAACCTTAGTGCTTGTGGTAGATTTTGTATGCCATGACTTGTAAGTTTTATTGTAGAATGTATGCTTTGGCTTTTGTTTCACTATTTTGTGTTTTTCTCTCTACTTGTATTGTTTCTAATTTTTCTCTATCTTATACAATAGATGCCTAGCTTTGTTGTTAGCACTGCCGATGAGTTTAAGGAAACTCGTTTCGGTTCTCGTCTTGTGGAGCTCACTAGTGTTCTCAACCTCCCACTCCCTAGTATTAAGGCAATTCAGCTCACCAAGTTTGAGAGGAAGGATCTTTGGGGCTTTAGAGTCTCGCAGCCTGGACGCCACATAGATCCACCCACGAAGGAGATTACCTTCAAGCTCATGCATGATGACAAGGAGAAGGGACTAGACGTAGTCATGCAGGAGATACTTGGACGCCTCTGCGGACGACACTCCACGGAGCTCAGGGGCCTCTACTTCCACCCGTTCGGGAGACGTGACGAGCAGGGTGAGGCTGTAGTGTATGATGACGCTACTAGAGAGACGATTGAGCCTGTACGTATGTACCTCTAGGACCTAGAGAGCCTTGTTATACACCTCGACACAGATAGGACCAACGTCATGCTTAGCAATGACGAGCTTCAAGTTTACTTGAGGGAGAAGGACAAGCTCTTCGCGGAGCAGGATGAGATCGTCAAGGAGATGGAGGCCAGATTAGAGAGCCAGGACAAGAGGTTCAAGAATTAGGAGAAGAGAGTGTAGGATAGAGACAAGAAGATCAAGGACATGAGGACTGAGATAGATCTCAAGGACCTTGATCTAGAGACCCAACAAGGAGTGATAGAGAGGCTGTGCTCGCAGAAGAGAGCCCTTCGTGCGAAGATTGAGGCCTTGACCACCAATGTGGAGGACTACAAGACAGCCATGGAGACAGCTAGACTTACTCTAGTGGACGAGGAGGTCGACATGGAGGAGTAGTGTTGACTACTCGACTATATATTTATCTATCATCCTTTTATTTATCGAGTCGCAATGATAATCCAACATGTGGATGGCTTGCTAGTGTGTTTACTTTTCCAAAACTTGTTGTTTATGTTTTTCAAAGTTTATTTTGTGTTTGATTATTTTATGATTGTTCCTATGTGATGTATTATGCATGTTAGAATCTATGGTTTATATTTCATTACTTATCCTTATTGAAACCACAGATGCCTCCCCGTCGTGCCAATCCCAACCAAAACAACAATAACAACAATCCCGAGTGCAGAAGCTGATGACAGCTCAAACTCAGTTGATGCAGATGATGACCCAGTTCATGGAAAATCAGAATAAAAATAACAACAACAACAACAACAACAACAATCAAAACAACCCACCAGCCTTTGATATGCTTACAAGGTTTTTCAGGTTGAGGCCAGCCAAGTTCTCGGGAACCACTGATCCTATGGTAGCCAATGACTGGTTACGTTCTGTGAACAAGGACTTGGTCACCGTGGGCTGCACTGATGAATAAAAGGTCAGATTTGCAGCACATCTGCTTGAAGGACCAGCAACCAAATGGTGGGACAACTTCCAAATCACCACTCCCCTTGAAGATGTGACTTGGGCCATATTTTAAGATGGTTTCCGCACTGCCCATATCTCATCAGGGGTGATGAATTTGAAGAAGAAAGAGTTCCACAATCTTAAACAGCGTCACCACAGTGTGGCAGAGTATATTGAGGAGTTCAACAATCTGGCACGCTATGCGCCGGATGAGGTTGATACTGATGCCAAGAGGAAGGAGAAATTCCTCGAGAGACTGAACGGTGAGATGAACCTGCACCTATCTGTTGCATATGTTCCAACTTATCAATCACTGTGTGACAAGGACACCATCTTGGAAAGCAAGATGAAACAAGTTAAGAACAGGAAGAGGAGTAGGAACCTTTCCTACTGTTAATACCCTCAAAAAAGAACAGGAAGAGGAAGCACCACTTTGACAAGCACAACTCGGGATCTTCTCACAAGCGTTCTCATGGTGATGATAGTGGAGGTTCTATGTCCCACAAGCATGGGAAGTATAACAACCACCACAATAGTAACCGTCACCATGACAACAAGCACCACCGCAGCGATGACAATGATAGATATAAGAACCACAAGAGTGGACACAAGAGCCACCACAGTGGGAATGGCAATGGAAGTCAGCCTGCAAAAAGGGACATCGGTCAGGTTTAGTACTTTAAGTGTAAGAAAACTGGGCACTATGCAAATGAATGCCCAGAGAAGAAGGCTGATGGAGCCAACAATCCCAACCCTTTCTAGAAGGGACAAGTGAACCACATCAATGTGGAGTAAATCTATGAGGAATCTGATGTTGATGGTAAGTTCAAGCTTAATTCTTTTCTAGCACTTGTTCTTTTTGATACCGGCGCATCGCATTCATTCATATCAAGAGCATTTGTTGATAAAAATGGACTTCCAACTGAAACTATTGGGTGTCCTATTAAAGTAAGCTCTCCCGGTGGAGAGATGATAGTGAATTTTGGATGTCATGATCTAGTGATAGAATTTGGAAAGTATAAGTTTCCAGTTAGTCTGATAATCCTATATTTCCAAGGATTGGATGTAATTTTGGGCATGGATTGGATGACTAAGTACGCAGAAGTAATAGTATTGTGCCAATCATACTGTTACATTCATAACCCCGGATAAGAAACGGATTAGGTTCAAGTCTAACTTTGAATCTAAAGGGAGTAAGCTAAATTCTCTTAAGGGGGTTAGCATAGACAGTGTACTAGTTGTGAAGAAATATCCGGATGTGTTTCCGGAAAAATTACCAGGAATGCCACCAGAAAGAGATCTGGAGTTTCTGATTGACTTATGTAACATCCCAAATCTATTAATCAAGGTTATCAAATTCCAATCACCCAAAATTAGGGTTAACAAAAACTTTTGTTAATTAAAATCATATGAATGCATGTGTGTATGTGATGGATGTATGAATGCATGAATGTACTTGTTTGATTGTTGTGAAAAGCAAGGAATGGTTTAAAATGAAAACAACATTATCTAAATCAATTCCAAGCAGAATCAAATCAATAGAAATTCAAAAACAAACAAAACAAGCAAATGGTAATTTTTGCCAATCTTGCTCACTAGGCCACTTTGAGTCTTTCTTGTCCAAGATTTCTAACAGAAACAAATCCAATTATTTTCACCCCTTTATAGACCAAGTGAAAGTGAACCCAAGCCCACCTTGCAAACCCACAGAAACATTTGGCAACTTGATTGAAATGATAATTCAAAATTGAATCTATATCATATGGGAAGATCACCATTTCTTAAAAACCAACCAAACCAGTGCACCTCGACAAATCCAACCAACTAGAGACTACCTAGTATGTGACCATTGCACACACCAAGTTTCATCCAAAAATTTAAAATTAAATCTCTTGCGGCCATTTCATCAAACACCTTCTGAGCACAAATCAAATTAAACAACAAACACTATAGTGAGCAGTGTTTGTGCCAAACTTGTTCCCTCTCTAGCCCTCACTACAGTCTCAGTAGATCATCTAACTTGTTTAACCAGCTCTAGCTCACTGTGAACTCAACCATGCCATCAATGGTGACCATGGACGAGCACACTTGCCACCCCCACTGTCGACATCAAGCTACAAGCCTAACTAGTCTCGCCAACCGTATCTAGCAGGCACTCTACCGTCCACCGCCACCCCCTGTCCAACGCTCGATCCCTGCTAGCCACTAGACCACATAGGACGCTCTCAACCATTTTCTCTGTGACCATGCCGAGAGCGCGCCAGAGCGCCGCGCTCGACACGCTCGCATAGAAGGCACCCCGCCTTCGCCGCTCGCGTACGTGATCACCACTGCCCTAGGAACCTCCCAGACATCCCCGTTCACCGCCGCGCGACCCGTAGCCACTATGCACCATTAAAACTTCTGTCGGTGCCGCCCAGAGCGTCGACGTGTTCCGACCGAACCGCATCGCCCCACGCCTCGCCATCAAGCCATTGAGCTTCGCCAGGAGACAGCGCACCATCCCTTAACTTTGGCCATGCCACTAACTCACTGTGAAGATGACCCCGACGAGCTTATTTCGCCCCCTTAGGTCCCCTCGTCGCACTATAAATAGAGGCCTTCCCTGTTCAAATTCGGCACACCATTCCACTCCCCTCTCTCTCAGAACCACCCCACTTCTTCCCCGGAGCAAGGCGAGCACTAGGTTACCGGAATTTTGCTGGAGTTTGTCGCTGCTGGAGGAGAAGGGCGTCGTTGATTGGAGCCACCCCAGGAGGAGCCGCCAGTACCAGGAGGATCGCCGTTGTTGACTTCTTCGTTTACCCCCATCGCCGACCATCGTCAGAGCCCCGGTGAGCCGCCACTGACCCCCACTAGACACGCTAGGGTTTGTGGTCGTCGCGTTCTGTTCAGACATGGACGACGACCCTCAGCCGTAGATCTTACTTCTAATCATATGACCCGAATCAGCCCATACCCCTTCGCCACTCTCTGTCTCACTTACTAGTGGGAACAATCACTTAACCCGCCCGCGCGCGCTGTGCATAGTGGGCCGGCCCAGTTAGCACTCCCGTGAGACCCAGTAGTTTGAATTTAGGTTTATCAATTTAGTTTCAAACTTAGTTCTAGCAGTAGTTTCAGAATTCATTTCAGAGAGATTCACTAAACCAAATTGCATGAAACTAATTTTTTTAGAAAGGAATTGAAATTCTTAATCCAATCCCATTGGATTCAAACCATTTGGAATTATAGATCACCTATAGTAAAAATAACAAGGCAGAGGCTTTTCTGCATTCAAACATTTTTTGAAAATTCAACCATAAATGCTTTTGAGTTGAATCCAACTCTCAAAAATCACATTTGATAAGACCTTTCTGAATATATAAAAATATCTAGATTTACTTACAGAAATAATGGACAAGTAATAAAAGAATGACCTATAGGCATTTCTAGTCACTTTAATTAATTAAAATAAAAAGGTTAAACCTTATTAAATTGTGACACCACTTTAAATACATTCCCAAGTAGTGAAATATGTGGTGATGACATGTGTCAACATGATCCCATGTTTTAGTTGGAGAATATTAAATCTTAAGTAGTTTTCCATGAGTAGAAAATACTTTTCTAAAATAAAATAAATAGAATAGTTGCCTTAATCTATGTGATGATAGTGATGATGCTAGATCATCTAGTGTGAGCCTTTGTGTGACAAATAGAACTAGTTAAGTATTGTTTGGTGATTGTGTACCTCGTATTTATTTATAGATGCTAGTACCGAGCAAGGATACGAATAGGAAGGAGAATACTACGAGGAAGAAGCCAAGGAGAACTTCAACCACTGCACTACACAAGGCAAGCTAAGCTAAACCATGCAAGTCATACTTGCAAGCTTAAACCTACAAGATAACCTATGCAATGCATTAGACATGCCTTGGTTATACCACTTGATGATACCAAATCCCAGTATTACTTGCAAGCTTTACTATTTTATTTCTTTATCAAAATTCTTTGTTTACTTTTAGAGAGTGATTGTGAAGTTTTGGGAAAGATTTAAAGGTATCATAAAGAGCATAAAATTTGGCCTAAGTTATATAAATCTTGATGTCATCCTGAGGCATGAGATTGAACTTAGATAATTCACACTTGATTACCACCCCTCATTAGTGTTTACCCTCAACTTTAGTAGCTAGTGCTAAGCATAAAACTTGATCAATTTAGATGGGAATACTTGGTGACAATGATTATGAAAACCTTAGAATGATGAGTCATTCCAATGAAATGTTTTGACATGTGTTCTTGAACACCAGATGATTTTGATGATGAAAATGTTGAGGCATGAGCCTTAGCGCTCTATAAAATTGGTGGTTGTCTGGATGCGATACATTCCAATCTTACCATATAACCACAATACTCGAAATTTGGGTAGGGCTTGACCGGAAGTTTATATACCTTAGTTTGGGTTCCCTTGCGGCCAAGGTTTGAGCTGAGGGTACCTCATGAAGATTGACCACCTGTGCAGTTCCCAAGATGACAGATGGTCATGGTTGGGAGGGAGGCCAAACTCATAGGAGAGGTGCCTATACTAGGGCGTGTAATTGAAAGGGTAGGATTGATTATCCGCATATTGAGTATGGTGAATTCAGGATTGTTCCTGACGGATGTATCGAATATTGTGGTGAAAGTGTACCACATCTGTAGAGTGTCAAACTATTCGAATAGCCACGTCCACGGTTATGGACAGTTGGAGTGGCCATACTGTTCCGTCATCAGATGTTTTCGAAATGACTTATGAAATGAATCATGACTTTGACTTGACCACAACAGGGTTGTGAAAGTGAAAACTCAAGACCCTACTTAGGTGTTATAAAACTTTAAACTAGTTTTCTTTGCTTCTGAACTCAGTTAAGGTAAATCTGGCTTTTTCAAAAACAACCTAGATCTTAGTATTCCTACTCAAAACCACTTCACTTGTTAGTCTTAGTTTGCGAGTACTTAAAGAGTACTCATGGCTTTGTCCCTGGCTATTCCGGTGGCCAGACTATGAAGAGGACTATCAGGAGGATGGACCGCAGGAAGGTTACAACAACTAGGATCATCTCCCATTGTCAGCATTGCCTGTGACTATGAAGATGGAGCCTCGCCCACGCCACCGTTATTATATTATTCCGCTGCTTGATTGTATTAAGACTGGATCATGAGATCCTTTAATTGTTGTAAGACCTTATGTATGGTTTGTAATGGATGATGTACTGTGATATCCAATCTGTTATGTCTCGCAAAAATGGTAATCCTAGGATTGTGATGTACGGTATAACAGGCATCTGGGATTAAAATCCGAGTGTTGACAAGTTGCTATCAGAGCCATCCTGATCATAGGAGACCCTAATTTAGGATGGGCATTTGGATCAAAAACTTAGTTTCAAAACAAAAGAAGTGAGTACTTATGAAAACCTATTCTCATTCTTATCACTTAGATTCTTTCATGAAAATTCATGTTCCTCAAAAAATTCTTGCAAACTTACATAAAATTTGACACACTTGATCACTCTACTAACTTACTCATCCTACATTCTTATAGATGGACGTGAAGTATATCAAGTTCTATCAGTTGGGGAATGGAGGATATCTCATCTTTGAGCATGACTTGGACCAGCTCTCAGAACTTCTGGAGCGCCTGCACCCTGAGTTCTTCGGAGCCTAGATCAATGATCAGGAAGGAGGAGAATTGCAATGGCTGATTGTTGCAAGTCTCCGAGGAAAGATTGAAGCCCCCACCTTAGAGGGAGTCCAGTTCACCTTAAGGGAGAACAACTGGCTGGATGGACTTGCCAGGGCCATGCAAGAAGCTCTTGCCCGTCTATGTGGGCAGAGTATCAATCAGATCAAGGGCACACACTTTGAGTTCTATCCAAGGCGTGATGCTATGGGACAACCACTAGAGGTGCCACGTCACCTGGAGCTGAAGCATCAAGTGGACCACCTCAGCTTCATGATGTATGACTGGCAGAAGGAGTTAGACAATGCCTATTCCTACGCCAACCACAACTATGCCATCTCCGTCAAGGACCAGACCATCACCATGCTGGTGAAGGATCGCCAGTCTCGTTGCCGTCAGCTTGACAAGAAGGAGCGCATCATTGCTCGCCTTCGTCACAGGATCACGGACTTGGAGCACACCATCCACGAGAGGGACATGCAGCTTGAGGAGAGGGAGAATGCGGGGGAGGATATCCGTGGAGACCCCTACTCTTATCTTAGTGACGATGATGACTTCCTGGAGGATCAAGCCATGGACTTCTTCACCGATGAGGATGACTTCGCCTTCATTGATGATGATGAGGATGATGAAGCCACCAATTCCAAGGAGTAGTAGCACTTGAGCACTAGCGTTAGTGAAGTTGTATCCGGTCCCACTATATCGTAGTTTCACATAATGGTTCTTAAAACCATCTGTTTCCTTGTTGTGGTGTGTGTTTGTATTGTGTGTTATGAATGAATGAAAAACAAGTTGCTAGAAAAATCCGAGTCAAACTTCAAAAGCTTTTGCAAAAACAAAAAAAAACCCGAACCTTAGAAATTTCCCTCTTGTCTCATGATCTATCTCAATCTTTAGATGCCTCGCGGAGGAAGCAGTTCATCCCCGGATCCCATGTTGCAGATCTTGCAAATGTTGGTGTCTGACCACGAAGCTGAAAGAGCCGAGCACCAAGCCAACTTAGCCACCCTTCAAAACATAGATTAGATGGACAAAAACAATCAAGGCCATGGAAACCAGGACAACCATGGATCCAATCTCAAGAACTTTCAGAACACCAATCCACCCATCTTTACCAAGTCGGAAGAGCCCCTAGATGCAGATGATTGGCTGCGAACCATGGCGAACAACTTAGAGGTTGCAGGAGTGGAAGCCAACGAGAAGGTACTGTTTGCTACCCACTACCTGACAGGAGATGCAAGAGCTTGGTGGAATAACGTTCATGCCATGACTGGAGGACAAATGATGACTTGGGATGAATTCAAACTCAAGTTCAGTAGAACCCATGTGCCACCGGGTTTGATCAAGAGGATGAGAGATGAATTCAGAGAATTGAAGCAAGGGAGGATGACAGTAGTTGAGTACCGTGACAAATTTCTGTCACTAGCTAGGTATGCACTGGATGAGATTGACACTGAGGCCAAGAATAAGGAGAGATTTCTGAATGGTCTGCATGATGAGATGCAGAGAGTGTTAGTCAACATTCCATTTGCTGACATGGAAGCCTTTGTGGATTCTGCCATTCATATGGAAGGCAAGATCAACCAAGACAATGCAAACCGCAAGCGTTGAATGATGCATCAACCAGGAACCCACCATACTCCAAAGTATCGCCCCAACCCGTCTACAAGATTTGCCCCAAGAAACAACAGACCCCCGATGAACCGTCCGACCTATCCCAACCGTGGAAACCCCAGGCCCGGAGGAAACCACAACAAAAACCCCAGCAACTCCAACAACTTAAATCGTGCATCGCCTAAGTTCAACAACAAAAATAATATCACCAACAACACCAATACTGCCCCAAGAATTGGAAGCAATGTTGTGCCTGTTGCAGGGAAGGACAAGTCTCAAGTGACTTGTTATGAATGCGGAACCAAAGGTCACTATTCCAATGAGTGCCCCAAGAATATTGCAGCAGCCCCCAATGTGAATGCCCCAGCCCAGCAACAACGTTGTGTTCAGCCTGGAAGAAGATTTGCCCTAGGGAATTCGGTCAACCGCAACGGCCGTCTATTTCTCATGAATGCTGAAGAAGCCCAAGAAGCGCCAGATGTCGTGCTGGGTATGTTTTTTGTTAACTCAGTACTTGCAAGAGTGTTGTTTGATTCTAGATCATCGCACTCGTTTGTTACAGAAGAATTTGCATGCACTAGTAAGATTCAACCAACAAAATTGAAGCATGTTATGATAGTTCAAATACCTGGTTCAACCACCAAAGCTAGACAAATTTGCAAGACCGTACCTATCCGAATCCATGGCATAGATTTTTATGCTAATCTAATAGTACTTGGAACTAAAGGTTTGGAAGTAGTACTAGGAATGGATTGGATGTCGAAACATAAAGGATTAATCGACTGTGCCAAGAAAGCCATAACCATGACCAGTACCACTAGAGTATCTATAGAGTATGTATCTGAAACCTTGCCTCGTCAATTCAAGTGCAACAAGAGTCTATCCCAACCGACCATTGACCAAGTCAGAGTAGTCTGTTAATACCCCGATGTATTTCCAGATGTTTTGCCCGGTATGCCCCTATATCGGGATATCGAGTTTATCATTGAACTAATCCCTGGAACTACACCCATAGCATAGAGACCGTATAGTATGAACACGTATGAATTAGTGGACCTGAAGAATCAAATGGATGTTATGCTGGAGATAGGATTGATTCGACCAAGTGCGTTGCCATGGAGATCACCTGTTTTGTTTGTGGACAAGAAATATGGAGGTAACCGTTTGTGTACGGATTATCGGAAACTAAATGATGTCACCATCAAGAACAAGTACCCACTGCCGAAGATAGAAGACCTATTTGACCGGTGCCAAAGGGTTTTCTAAGATTGATCTTAGAACTGGTTATCATCAACTCAAGATTTGCGTAGAGGATATTCCAAAGACTTCCTTTACCACCAGATATGGACTGTATGAGTACACCGTCATGTCTTTTGGATTAACCAATGCCCCCGCTTATTTCATGAACCTCATGAATAAGATTTTTATGGACTTCCTGGATAAGTTTGTTGCTGTTTTCATTGATGACATTCTGATCTATTCCAAATCAGAAGAAGAACATGAGCTACACATGAGGACCATCCTTGGAACCTTTAGGGAGCATCAGTTGTATGCCAAGTTTAGCAAATGTGAATTCTGGTTACAGGAGGTAGGATTCCTCGGACATATTGTGTCAGCCAGAGGAATTTCTGTTGACCCCGCAAAGGTGAAGGATGTTGAAGAATGGCAAGCCCCAACCACTCAAACTCAAGTTCGTTCATTTCTCGGATTAGCGAGATATTACCGCAAGTTCATAGAAGGATTCTAGAGTATCGCAAGACCCATGACCCAATTGTTGAAGAAGGATAAGAAGTTTGAATGGACGGACAAATGTGAAGCGAGTTTTCAAGAACTCAAGAAGAGATTGATCTCATCCCCATTCTTGATCATGCCGGATATTACGAAGCCCTCTGATGTGTATTGTGACGCATCCAAGATCGGTCTCGGATGTGTGTTGATGCAAGAAGCCAAAGTAATATCTTATCTATCCCGACAACTGAAGCAACACAAGCAGAATTATCCTACCCATGACCTTGAACTAGCAGCCGTAGTTTTAGCCTTGAAGACATGGCGGCATTACCTCATGGGAAACCGTTGTGAAATTTATTCGGATCAAAAGAGCCTGAAGTATATTTTCACTCAGAAGGAGCTGAATATGAGGAAAAGGAGATGAATAGATATAATTAAGGACTATAATCTGGACATCCACTATCATCCCGGTAAAGCCAAATGTGGTAGCAGATGCCCTTAGCAGATTGCCGTGTCGCTTGAACTCCATGATTCTGAAGGAGCAACCAAGTTTGCACAAGGAGTTGGAAGATTTCAGAATGGAGCTAGTAAGTGAAGGATTTTTGGCTAGCATAGAACTTCAACCCACTTTGATCAGTCAGAACAAGGATGCACAGAAAGGAAATGCTAGTATCGACGGAATCAAACGTCGTATCGGTACAGGAAATGTACCCAGATTCACCAAAGATGAAGAAGGAGTTTTGTGGTACAAAGGACGTATCTGTGTGCCAGCAGATTCGGAGTTGAAACAAGCTATTTTGAAAGAAGCTCATGATACTCTTTATTCTATCCACCCTGGAGGAACGAAGATGTATCGAGATTTGAAGGAGCAATTTTGGTGGCATAAGATGAAGAGATAAATCAGGAGCTACATAGCCAAGTGTGATATTTGTCAGAGAGTCAAGGAGGGAAATCAGAGACCCGCAGGACTGTTGCAACCATTGTAGATTCTAGAATGGAAATGGGATTCAGTAGGAATGGATTTTATCACCGGTTTGCCTACATCTAGTAGAGGAAATGACTCTATTTGGGTCATAGTTGATAGACTGTCCAAAGTCGCCCATTTCTTACCAGTCAAGACCACCTACCAGAGTTCTAAGCTAGCAGAGTTGTACATTGCTAGAATCGTTAGTTTGCACAGAGTCCCCAAGAACATTGTATCGGATCGAGGAACTCAGTTTACCTCAAGATTTTGGAAGAAAGTACAAGAAGAATTAGGAACCCGACTAGATTTTAGCACATCTTATCACCCCCAGACAGATGGACAAACGGAGCGAGTAAACCAAATACTCGAAGATATATTGATAGAATGTGTGTTAGAATATGGATCAAAATGGGAAGACTGTCTACCTTTCGCAGAATTTTCGTACAACAATAGTTACCAAGCTAGTTTGGAAATGGCCCCATTTGAATTCATGTATGGAATGAAGTGTAGCACCCCTTTGAATTGGTCGGAAGTAGGAGAGAGTCAGATTTTTGGACCCGACATCCTACAAGAAGCAGAAGAGAAAGTTCACAAGATCCGTGAGCACCTCAAGACCTCCCAATCCAGATAGAAGAGTTATGCCGACAAGAGACGTCGAGACCTAGCCTTCAATTTCGGAGATTTCGTGTATCTCAAAGTGTCACCTTTGAAAGGAATGCAATGTTTCCAGCTCAAAGAAAGTTAGCCCCCCAGATATATTGGACCCTTCAGGATTCTGAATCGTCGAGGAGAAGTATCATATCAACTGGAACTGCCCGAGGAGATGTCCGCCGTGCATAATGTGTTCCATATATCATTACTTCGCAAATGCCTAGAGGTCCCGGAGAAGACTGAAGTATTCAAGAATATTGATCACCAAAGCATAGAGATCAAGAATGACCTCACGTATCCCGATGTACCCATCCCTATTTTGGAGGAGGCCTTCAGAACCACCAGGACCCGGAGCATCAAGTTTCTCAAGATCCAGTGGAGTAACCACATTGAAGAAGAAGCTACCTGGGAGCGAGAAGACTACATTAGGACGGAGTTTCCAGATCTCTTTAAATCCTAGTTTTCTTTTTCTCAAATCTCGGGTCGAGATTTTGTTTAAGGAGGGAAGGTTTGTAACATCCCAAGTGTATTAATCAAGGTTATAAAATTCCAATCACCCAAAATTAGGGTAAACAACAACTTTTGTTAATTAAAATCATATGAATGCATGTGTGTATGTGATGAATGTATGAACACATGAATGGACTTGTTTGATTGTTGTGAACGCATGTGTATATTTCATTACTTATCCTTATTGAAACCACAGATGCCTCCCCGTCATGCCAATCCCAACCAAAACAACAATAACAACAATTCCGAGTGCAGCAGCTGATGACAGCTCAAACTCAGTTGACGTAGATGATGACCCAGTTCATGGAAAGTCAGAATAAAAATAACAACAACAACACTAACAACAACAGTCAAAACGACCCACCAGCCTTTGATATGCTTACAAGGTTTTTCAGGTTGAGGCTAGCCAAGTTCTCGGGAACCACTGATCCTATGGTAGCCAATGACTAGTTACGTTCTGTGAACAAGGACTTGGTCACCGTGGGCTGCACTGATGAAGAAAAGGTCAGATTTGCAGCACATCTGCTTGAAGGACCAGCAACCACATGGTGGGACAACTTCCAAATCACCACTCCCCTTGAAGATGTGACTTGGGCCATATTTTAAGATGGTTTCCGCACTGCCCATATCTCATCAGGGGTGATGAATTTGAAGAAGAAAGAGTTCACACAATCTTAAACAACATCACCACAGTGTGGCAGAGTATATTGAGGAGTTCAACAATCTGGCACGCTATGCGCCGGATGAGGTTGATACTGATGCCAAGAGGAAGGAGAAATTCCTCGAGGGACTGAATGGTGAGATGAACCTGCACCTATCTGTTGCATATGTTCCAATTTATCAATCACTGTGTGACAAGGACACCATCTTGGAAAGCAAGATGAAACAAGTTAAGAACAGGAAGAGGAGTAGGAACCTTTCCTACTCTTAATACCCTAAAAAAGAACAGGAAGAGGAAGCACCACTTTGACAAGCACAACTCGGGATCGTCTCACAAGCGTTCCCAAGGTGATGATAGTGGAGGTTCTGTGTCCCACAAGCATGGGAAGTATAACAACCACCACAATAGTAACCGTCACCATGACAACAAGCACCACCGCAGCGATGACAATGGTAGATATAAGAACCACAAGAGTGGACACAAGAGCGACCACAGTGGGAATGGCAATGGAAGTTAGCCTGCAAAAAGGGACATCAGTCAGGTTGAGTACTTTAAGTGTAAGAAAACTGGGCACTATGCAAATGAATGCCCAGAGAAGAAGGCTGATGGATCCAACAATCCCAACCCTTTCCAGAAGGGACAAGTGAACCACATCAATGTGGAGTAAATCTATGAGGAATCTGATGTCGTGGCTGGTAAGTTCAAGCTTAATTCTTTTCTAGCACATGTTCTTTTTGATACCGGCGCATCACATTCATTCATATCAAGAGCATTTGTTGATAAAAATGGACTTCCAACTGAAACTATTGGGTGTCCTATTAAAGTAAGCTCTCCCGGTGGAGAGATGATAGTGAATTTTGGATGTCATGATCTAGTGATAGAATTTGGAAAGTATAAGTTTCCAGTTAGTCTGATAATCCTATATTTCCAAGGATTGGATGTAATTTTGGTCATGGATTGTATGACTAAGTATGAAGAAGTAATAGATTGTGCCAATTGTACTGTTACACTCATAACCCCGGATAAGAAATGGATTAGGTTCAAGTCTAACTTTGAATCAAAAGGGAGTAAGCTAAATTCTCTTAAGGGGGTTAGCATAGACAGTGTACTAGTTGTGAAGGAATATCCGGATGTGTTTCCGGAAGAATTACCAGGAATGCCACCAGATAGAGATCTGGAGTTTCTGATTGACTTATGTAACATCCCAAATCTTTTAATCAAGGTTATCAAATTCCAATCACCCAAAATTAGGGTTAACAAAAACTTTTGTTAATTAAAATCATATGAATGCATGTGTGTATGTGATGAATGTATGAATGCATGAATGGACTTGTTTGATTATTGTGAATAGCAAGGAATGGTTTAAAGATGAAAACAACATCATCTAAATCAATTCCAAGTAGAATCAAATCAATAGAAATTCAAAAAACAAACAAAACAAGCAAATGGTAATTTTTTCCAATCTTGCTCACTAGGTCACTTTGAGTGTTTCTAGTCCAAGATTTCTAACAGAAACAAATCCAATTATTTTCACCCCTTTATAGACCAAGTGAAAGTGAACCCAAGCCCACCTTGCAAACCCACAGAAACATTTGGCAACTTGATTCAAATGACAATTCAAAATTGCATCTATATCATATGGGAAGATCACCATTTCTTAAAAACCAACCAAACCAGTGCACCTCGACAAATCCAACCAACTAGAGACTACCTAGTATGTGACCATTGCACCCACCAAGTTTCATCCAAAAATTTAAATTTAAATCTCTTGCGGCCATTTCATCAAACACCTTCTGAGCACAAATCAAATTAAACAACAAACACTATAGTGAGCAGTGTTTGTGCCAAACTTGTTCCCTCTTTAGCTCTCACTACACTCTCAGTAGATCATCTAACTTGTTTAACCAGCTCTAACTCACTGTGAACTCAACCATGCCATCAATGGTGACCATGGCCGAGCACACTTGGCACCCCTACTATCGACAGCAAGCTACAAGCCTAACTAGTCTTGCCAACCTTGTCTAACAGGTACTCCACCGTCCATCGCCACCCCCTGTCCAACGCTCGAGCCCTGCTAGCCAATGGACCACAAAGAACGCTCACGACCGTTTTCTCTGTGACCATGCCAAGAGCGCGCCAGCGTGCCGCGCTCGACACGCTCGCACAGACCGCGCCCCGCCTTAGCTTCTCGCGTACGTGATCACCACCGCCCCAGGAACCTCCCAGACATCCCCGTTCGCCACCGCATGACCCGTAGGCGCTGTGCACCATTAAAACTTCTGTCGGTCCCGCCTAGAGCGTCGACGTGTTCCGATTGAACTGCACCACCCCACGCCTCGCCATCAAGCCATTGAGTTTCGCCAGGAGGCAGCGCACCGTTCCCTACCTTCGGCCATGCCATTAGCTCACTCTGAAGACGACCCCGACGATCTCATTCCGCCCCATTCGGTCCCCTCGTCGCACTATAAATAGAGGCCTTCCCCGTTCAAATTCGGCACACCATTCCACTCCTCTCTCTCTCAGAACCACCCCACTTCTTCCCCGGAGCAAGGCGAGCACCAGGTTGCCGGAATTTTTCTGGAGTTTGCCGCTGCTGGAGGAGAAGGGCGCCGTTGATTGGAGCCACCCCAGGAGGAGCCACCAGTACCAGGAGGATCTGCGTCGTCGACTTCGTCGTTCGTCCCCATCGCCGACCGTCGCCGGAGCCCCGGTGAGCCTCCACTGACCCCCACTGGGCACGCTAGGGTTCGTGATCGTCGCATTCTGTTCAGACGTGGACGACGACCCTCAGCCGTAGATCTTACCTCATACCCCTTCGCCAGTCTCTGTCTCATTGACTAGTGGGGACAACCACTTAACCCGCCCGTGCGCGCTATGTGCAGTGGCCAGCCCAGTTAGCACTCCCGCGTGACCCAGTAGTTTCAATTTACGTTTATCAATTTAGTTTAAAACTTAGTTCTGGCAGTAGTTTCAAAATTCATTTTAGAGAGATTCACTAAACCAAATTACATGAAACTAATTTTGTTAGAAAGGTATTGAAATTCTTAATCAAAGCCCGTTGGATTCAAACCATTTGGAATTATAGATCACGTATAGTAAAAATAACAAGGCATAGAATTTTCTGCATTGAAACATTTTTCAAAATTCAACCATAAATTCTTTTGAGTTGAATCCAACTCTCAAAAATCACATTTGATAACACCTTTCTGAATATATAAAAATATCTAGATTTACTTACAGAAATAATGGACAAGTAATAAAAGAATGCCCCATAGGCATTTCTAGTCACTTTAATTAATTAAAAATAAAAAGGTTAAACCTTATTAAATTGTGACGCCACTTTAAATCACATTCCCAAGTAGTGAAATATGTGGTGATGACATGTGTCAACATGATCCCATGTTTTAGTTGGAGAATATTAAATCTTAAGTAGTTTTTCAATGAGTAGAAAATACTTTTCTAAAATAAAATAAATAGAATAGTTGCCTTAATCTATGTGATGATAGTGATGATGCTAGATCATCTAGTGTGAGCCTTTGTGTGACAAATAGAACTAGTTAAGTATTGTTTGGTGATTGTGTACCTCGTATTTATTTATAGACGCTAGTACCGAGCAAGGATACGAAGAGGAACGAGAATACTACGAGGAAGAAGCCAAGCAGAACTTCAACCACTGCACTACACAGGGCAAGCTAAGCTAAACCATGCAAGTCATACTTGCAAGCTTAAACCTACAAGATAACCAATGCAATGCATTAGGCATGCCTTGGTTATACCACTTAATGATACCAAATCCCAGTTTTACTTGCAAGCTTTAGTATTGTAGCACCCCCCGGGATCAGGGTTAAACTAACCTCAAATCACCATCTGAGATAAGTTCAACTCCCAAACACGGAAGATCACAGTACGATTCGGTAACAATACAGAACACAGGGATTCAACAACATAAGTTTAAACTCTTAACAGAGTAAGATATTAGAGTTAATACAAACCAGAGGTCATAGACCCAACATTACATCACACAGCGGAAGCAAAATATGTTGTTCTACACAACAACTTAGCAAAAGGCCTAAGTGTCCATAAACAAAAGCGACGTCCATCCCATAGTCCTCAGGATGCTACCTGGGACCCCCAACTACTCGTCGATGTCAACGTAGAAGCCACCTTCAGTTGCAATCAGATCCTCTGTAGAAAAACAACAATGGCGCAAGGCTCAGTACGAGAATGTACTCCGCAAGACTTAGATAACCTAGTATCTATATGCTCTGGCTAAAAAGGCTTTCTTTGGATTTACTTTTGAGAAAAGAAATCTTTATTTGTAAACAAGAGAGAGAAGAGGCTCGTCTACTCGGAATCTTTTAAAAAGGGATAAGATAGCGACTTCTTCATCTTGTTCATCACATCTCGATAACCACCATCTTCGTCAGAACCTACTATCTAGGATCACCCCCTCGACCCGGAGGAAGCATCCTTAAGCACACGTGGATCAACAAGTTTTATATTGGTTAAAGTTATCTATGATCTTAGAATCTAGTCACCAAGCGTTCATAACCGTGAACACGACTTTTCGAAAAGATTATTACCCTGCAGGGGTGTACAACTTTACCCACACGTACCGACCGACACTTAATGCCAAATATTATTAGCCCTCTTCCTTGGAAGGCCGGCAGAGGGTGGTTGACCATGACGTTTACCTTGCTTTCACCGAGACCATGAGTCACACAATAAGTATGATTCCGCCATAACGGGTTAAATTCCGAAGCTGGTACTTAAAGATGTGAGGCGAGGTTGGTTCACCAGGGGCTCCATCGACCCCAAGAAACCGCGGCCATGCTTCCCTACCTGTTATGATGCACCTCCTTCACCTCCTCATTTCGAAAAGGTTTTCAATGCGTATGTTAGATGGAAAGCCCGAACTATGTGACTCATGGAATCTACTAGGCAAGTTAGTCAGTCGAGGGGTTGTCCAGGCCCCGTGTGGCTGTACGCTCGTCTCGGTTCCAAAGGCAAGAACTTAGTTCCTAGTGGTGGCGAGCATGGGACTACAAAAACCACACCCAACGTGGCCTCCCATACAAGCCTTAGCATGATTAGTTAACTCCTCCGATGATGTCACCATCTCCTACCTCACCTCCTTCCTTGGCACCTCAGACTCATCATTGAGTAGATCATACATTGCTTCTATGCTTGGCTAAGCTGTCGGTAGCAGAAGCTCTACAACGCTCACATGCCAAACCTAGGTATGCTAGGAGCAGTGGATCAGGAGTATAAGGCTACAAAAGGGAAACAATGCAGCAGATAGGTAACACTAGCTATGGACAAAAGACCACATTGGAATCATGCGCATCATAGCGAGAAAGTAATATACTTTGTAAAACATAGGTTCAGAATGAGAGGCTACGCTTGCCTTGTCCGTCGGTAGACAGGTACTGATCTTCGATGTTGTTGACTTCAGCTTCGGGTTCGGATCCTATCGCGAAGAACCAATACTAAAAAGGAAAGCGACAATCAAGACATGGCATCAATGCAATGCTCAAACAAGGATGATGATATGACAAGTTGAATTGCGTTGAAATGAAACCCTAAAACTTGCTTGGCAATTTAAATGGGGTTCCGAGGGTTAAAAACCCTAACTCAGGAAACTCTGGAAACACATGAGAGGGGTTGATTTAGTTCTCTAATTAAACTTTTCATTAAAGTTGATTAGCAATGCATGATTATAGCTTAAAAAGGTAGAACTCATTTTTCTGAACATTTTGATATATTATTTGTATTTTTCTGACTTATAAATAATAAGATATGAATTTTATAATATTTAATCATTTTCTGGAATTATAAACAATTTATTACATCAGGCTGACATCATAATACACCCTAGGGCTTTTGTTACCAAAACTGAACACACCCAGAGTGACTGACTGGTGGGGCCGAAGCCACATCAGCAGCCACATGCGCAAAACGGTTTCAGGGCTTTTCTCACTTAGGATGGGGCTACCCACACTGACTGACGGGTGGGGCCAAGGCCACGCAGGCAGGCCACGCGAGCGCCACGCAGACCTCGCCAGAGAACGCGTCGGCCAGCGGCTAGGGATGGCAGAGGAGGGCGAGAGGGGACACACGGATGGGCGGGTTCGAACGAGCGCTGTAGGGCGAACCTAAAGGGGGCGCCACCGCCGGTTATTGGTCACCGGAGAGACAGCTACGGCGGTGGCCATCGGTGGCGGGACAGGTGCATGCGGTGGGGTGGATTCCGGAAGCAATCGAAGGAGGGAGGAGCACCAGGAGAATCAAGAGCTCACCTAGAGGCTTACTGAAGGGTCAGCGAGGCGAGGCACGGCCGGAATCGATGGCGTAGACGGCGACCGACATCGGGCAGGTGACTTCGATTGCTGCAGGCTCCGCTTGGGCCAAGGTGGGCCACAGAAGAGGAAGGGAGGAGAGGGAGTTGCTGGGCTGCGGCCTGGCTCTCCTTTTTTTCCAGTAAAACCCTTTTTCTTTTCTGTTTTGTATATTACTCTTTGTATTTCAAATCTTTTTCTATTTTTTTAAACAGTTTGAATATACCAAGGAGTTTTGAAATTATTGTAAATATTCAGGGGCCCTTTATACCAACTTGGGCTCCAATAAACTTTGATATTTTTCAAAATATGAAAACCATTTGAAGGTAGTTTCAAAGAGATGGAAGAATCTAGGGGTTTACGGTTTGCATTTAATTAACACACTTAACCTCATGCATTACTTGGATGATTTAAATAGATGCATGCCATGCTTAAGTACTGAGTACATATATTACAAACATGGGATGCTACAAGTATTCTATTTCTTTATAAAAATTCTTTGTTTACTTTTAGAGAGTGCTTGTGAAGTTTTGGGAAATATTTAAAGGTAACATAAAGAGCATAAAATTTGGCCTCAGTTAGATAAATCTTGATGTCATCCTGAGGCATGAGATTGAACTTAGATAATTCACACTTGATTACCACGCCTCATTAGTGTTTACCCCCAACTTTACTGGCTAGTGCTAAGCATAAAACTTGATCAATTTAGATGGTAATACTTGGTGACAATGATTATGAAAACCTTAGAATGATAAGTCATTATAATGAAATGTTTTGACATGTTTTCTTGAACACCAGATGATTTTGATGATGAAAATGTTGAGGCATGTGCCTTAGCCCTCTATAAAACTGGTGGTTGTCTGGATGCGATAACATTCCAATCTTACCGTACAACCACAATACCCAAAATTCGGGTAGGTCTTGACCAGAAGTTTATATACCTTAGTATGGGTTCCCTTGCGGCCGAGGTTTGAGCTGAGGCTACCTCATGAAGATTGACCACCTGTGCATTTCCCAAGATGACACATGGTCATGGTTGGGAGGCCAAACTCATAGGAGAGGTGCCTATACTAGGGCGTGTAATTGAAAGGTTAGGATTGATTATCCGCATATTGAGTATGGTGAATTCAGGATTGTTACTGACGGATGTATCGAATATTGTGGTGAAAGTGTACCACCTCTGCAGAGTGTCAAACTATTCGAATAGCCATGTCCATGGATATGGACAGTTGGAGTGGCCATACTGTTCCGTCATCAGATGTTTTCAAAATGACTTATGAAATGAATCATGACTTTGACTTGACCACAACAGGGTTGTGAAAGTGAAAACTCAAGACCCCACATAAGTGTTATAAAAAACTTTAAACTAGTTTTCTTTGCTTCTAACCTCGGTTAAGGTAAATCTGGCTTTTTGCAAAACAACCTAGAGCTTAGTATTCCTACTCAAAACCACTTTACTTGTTAGTATTAGTTTGCGAGTACTTAAAGAGTACTCATGGCTTTGTCCTTGGCTATTCCCGTGGCCAGACTATGAAGAGGACTATCAGGAGGATGGACCGCAGGAAGGTTACGACAACTAGGATCATCTCCCATTGTCAGCATTGCCTGTGACTATGAAGATGGAGCCTCGCCCACGCCACCATTATTATATTATTCCGCTGCTTGATTATATTAAGACTGGATCATGAGATCCTTTAATTGTTGTAAGACCTTATGTATGGTTTGTAATGGATGATGTACTGTGATATCCAATCTGTTATGTCTCACAAAAATGGTAATCTTGGGATTGCGATGTACGGCGTAATAGGCATCTGGGATTAAAAATCTGGGTGTTGACAACTTACTTCCAGGATCTGGACCAATAGCAAAGAGACCCTACAAGATGTCAGTTGATGAGTTGAAAGAACTCAAGAAACAACTTGGATAACAGTTACAGAAAGGATTTATCCAACCAAGTTCTTCGTCTTGGGGTGCACCATTTCTGTTTGTTGAAAAGAAGGATAGAAGTCAAAGGTTATGCATAGATTACCATTCACTCAATGAGGTGACTATAAAGAACAAGTACCCTTTTCCTAGAATCAATGATCTATTTGATCAGCTAGAAGGAGCCCGTGTTTTCTCAAAGATTGATTTCCGATCAGGCTATTTTCAGCTAAAGATTAGAGAGCAATACATACCTAAGACTACTTTTACCACCATGTATGGATTGTATGAGTATACTATGATGCCATTTGGATTGACAAATGCACCAGCTTATTTCATGAACATGATGAACAAGGTGTTAATGGAATTTCTTGACAAATTTGTTGTCGTATTCATCGATTACATTTTGATCTATTCCAAGAGGAAAGAAGAGCATGAAGAACATTTGCATTTGATACTCGAGAAGCTCAGGGAGCACAAGTTGTATGCCAAGTTCAACAAGTGTGAATTCTGGTTGAATGAAGTTCGATTTCTCTGACATATTGTGTCAGGAGATGGTTTAGCTGTCGATCCCGCAAAGGTGTTAGCTGTAACTGAGTGGGAATCTCCCAAGCAGGTTAAAAAGAAGTTTGTAGCTTCGTAGGCTTGGCAGGATACTATAGAAGGTTCATTGAGTTTTTTTCAAAGGTAGCTAAGCAAATGACGGAGTTACTTAAGAAAGAGAAGAAATTTGATTAGATTGAAGGATGTGAAATCAGTTTCCAAGAATTGAAGAAGACTAGTATCAGCGCCAGTCTTATGCCTACTAGATTTGGAGAAGGATTTCCAAGTCAATCGTGATGCATCTCACCAAGGATTGGGTGGAGTTTTCATGCAAGAAGGGAAAGTTTGGCTTATGCCTCGAGACAACTCAAAACTCATGAAGTAAACTATCCTACTCATGATTAAGAGTTAGTGTCTGTTGTCCATGCACTCAAAACATGGAGACATTATCTTTCGGGAAAACGTTGTGAAGTGTTCACGGATCACAAGAGTTTGAAATATATCTTCACTCCAAAGGAACTCAATATGAGACAAAGAAGGTGGCTAGAGCTCATCAAGGACTATGACTTGAGTTTGCAATACCATCTTGGTAAAGCAAATGTTGTAGCAGATGCTTTAAGCCGTAAGGTTTATGTGAATGGCCTTACTAAGGGAGAATTGCCAAATGATCTGTGTGACCAATTCAAAGATCTCAGATTGGAGACAGTGCCTGAAGGATATCTCATGTCATTGGATGTTCAACCAACATTGTTGGACAAGATAAAAGAAGCCCAAAAGTTGGACAAGGAAATAGACGAAATTAAAGGTAAATTTGGTAAAGGGAAGGCTAAATGATTCCACGAAGATGAACAAGGTACTTTGTGGTATGGAAAGCGTATGTGCATTCCGCAAGATCCGGAACTTCAGAAATTGATTCTGCAAGAAGCACACAATTCACCATATTTTATTCATCCAGGTAACACCAAAATGTACATGGACGTGAAGGAAAGATTTTGGTGGAACAATCTCAAGAAATATATTGCAGAACATATTGCATTGTGTGATGTGTGTAGTCGAGTGAAAGCGGAACATCAGAAACCGGCAGGATTATTGCAACCACTACCTATTCCTGACTGGAAGTGGGATAAAATTGGTATGGATTTTATCACCGGACTACCAAGGACCAGATCTGGATATGACTCCATATGGGTTATTGTGGATCGCCTAACTAAAGTGGCTCATTTCATACCCGTGAAGACAACCTATACAAGTGCTAAGTTAGCCAAACTCTATATGAATAGAATTGAATGTCTACACGGAGTACCTAAGAGTATTGTGTCTGACAGAGGAACTTAGTTCACTTCTCATTTTTGGCGACAACTGCATGAATCATTGGGAACAAGACTTGATTTCAGCACGACTTTTCAACCTCAGATGGATGGACAAACTGAAAGGACCAATCAGATTTTGGAGGACATGTTGAGAGCATGTGCACTAGACTATGGTGCTAGTTGGGATGAAATTTTGCCTTACATAGAATTCTCTTACAATAACATCTATCAAGCAAGCATTGAGATGGCTCCGTTTGAATTTCTTTATGGAAGGAAGTGTACCACACCATTGATATGGAGTGGAGTAGGAGAAAGAAATTTGTTCGGACCAGAACTGATCAAGGAAGCCGAAGAGAAGGTTAAATTGGGAAAGGACAGATTGAAGATAGCCCAGTCCCGACAGAAGAGCTACGCAAATCCAAAGCGTAGAGAAGTCACCTATGAAGTAGGTGATAGAGCTTATCTTAGAGTCTCACCACTTCGTGGTGTGAAGAGATTTGGAGTCAAAGGAAAATTGGCACCAAGGTATGTCGTACCATTCAAGATTTTGTGTCGCAAAGGAGAAGTGGCTTATGAGATTGAATTACCTGAATCACTGTTAGCAGTTCACAATGTGTTTCATGTGAGTCAGTTGAAGAAGTGTTATCCAGAGATGGAAGAAACTTAATTGAAGGACACTATACCTTTGGAAAAAGTACAGTTGGAGAGTGATCTCACTTATGAAGAGAATCCTATCAAGATTCTTGAGACTGTAGAAAGAGTTACTCGTACTAATACTATCAAATTCTGCAAAGTACAGTGGAATCACCATACCGAGGAAGAAGCAACTTGGGAAAGAGAAGATGACCTTCAGAAAGATCACCCTTACCTATTTGCTAGCCAATCCGAATCTCGAGGGCGAGATTCATCTTAAGGGGGTTAGATTTGTAACATCCCAAAAATTCATGAATTGTAAAAGCATACATTGCATTCATATCATCATAGCATCTAGAGCTTGCATAAAATTTTTCAAAGTTTGAAACCAAATAAAACCATATTTATACCCATTTTATTATATTTATATGAGGCATGGTTTTATTTTTATTTTCAAAAGACCAAGGTGTGTTTGAGTGAACAGATGTATTTGTCACACTTTTGAGTGCAAGGTTCACATTACAAAAATCTGGAAAAAGTTTGAATTCAAATAGATTTGAATTTGGGTTTTAAAACCATTCCTAAAAATCAAAACAGAAATGAAAAAGGAAAAATAAAAAATAAAAGCCAGCGCTACCCTTTCAGCTCAATGCCAGAACTAGCCCAACAAGCGCACCTGGGCCACTCTCCATCTGCCCCTCTCTCACCCACGCAAACCTAACCCCGCGCTCACTGACTAGTGGCCCCAATGCCACGTAGTCATCGTCCCCAAACCTCGCGCGCAGACCACGTCGTCACCGCCGTTTCCTCCCCATTCACTGCGTGATCAATCCGGTTAAATCCCATTGATTCGCCGCACGATTGCCGCCCCTGCTCTGGCTACTTAACCCCCTCTGCACCGCGGACATTTCCCCTCAAACTCCAACGCCCAAGCGCCCTCAGGCTGCCCAAAATCATGCTTGCACCGTCGCGGACCCGAGCATCTCCGGCGAGTGATTCCGGTGAGATTCGTCCACCCTGTGCCCTCTGGTTCACCCTGTCATGCTCACCATCCTCTGGCACATCTAACCTTACCTATGGTTTGCCCTGTACTGCCTCAGGTCGTCGACCTCGTCAAGCACCATGAACACCCGAAGCTCTAAGCAACTCTAGCGAGTAATTCTGTTCATGTCAGCATGCCCCTTGCCTTCTAGTTCAAACCCATATGTGCGTTGTGTCCTTGTGGAGCCACTGATGCACTTTGTTTGTGCTATGGTGTTGTCGCCTCCGTTGCCGTTTGCAAAAGCCCGACGCCAGCAACTACTCCGACGAGCTCCCGCGGCCGCAGCAGCACGCCCCTGTCCACGCCAGCTACTCCTTGAGCTTCCTCGCATCTGTGCGAATCTGGTAAGCCTCGCCACTACCCCTAACTGCCTCTGTATTCGCCGGAGCATCGCCGGTAGAAGTGCCACCGCCGCCAGTGCCATTTGCACCGCTCGCGTATGGTTGCTTAGTCCAGGACCATTGGATTTAGATCTGACGCTGTAGATTAGATCGTGAGTGAAGCGGTAAATTTTGATCTGGCGCGTTGGATCCGACTTAATCCAATGGCGCGGAAGGGTGATCCTACGCGAAATGGTATCAACCAATCAGACGCGTCCACGTGTCTGGCTGTTTGATTTAAAATCTTTTTTGAATCTATTAGGGATTTAAAATTGTAAAATTCATAACTTTAGTTCTGTTTGGCCAAAATTTGCAAATAATATATCATTAGATTTAGAAAATTAATCCCTACACTTCTGTGGCCTTGTATTAGTATTTTTATTCAGGAAAAATAGGATTATTTTCAGAACCAATTATAGGCTTATTTTGACTATATAAAATGTTTTAAAAATTGTTTTAGAGTGAATTTTTTTATTTGAACCTTAGAGAGTTTATTTTGTGTTCAGTACTGTTTGTTTTGACTTGTTTAGTGTAGAAAAATCATTCCATTGCATTTGCATGCATTCATGTGTATTTTTTTGATTATTTGAATGTGAATTTGGTGCTATGATTTTATGTGTAGATTTTGGTGATAGTGGTGATTATGATTGTGAGGACTGTTGCTACTCCCCCAACTATAAAGGCAAGTGGTGCTTCATGTATTTTGTCCTATTATTTTGACTATGCATTAGTGATATTTTGAGTAGGACTTGCATGGAATTTTTCTAAGTATATATATGCTATGCCTTGGGAAATCCTAGTAGTTGTAGTCGTAGTAGAATTTTCCCTATGTTAATAAAACTTGTTATGTTATCAGGCTTAGCCTAGCTAGTAGCAAACAAGGGTGGTATATTCATGCTATGAAATTTTGCTAAGTCTATGACTTGTGTTTTGATTAATAAAACAACTATGTGAATGAATCACCTGGGTGGAATGGTATGTTGGTTTATGTTGAGTTGTTACACAAGGCCCATGTATATGGTTTACCTTGTGTATCACACTGTGGAAAGACACCCAGGAATAAAGGATTTTGAGATATTTAGTGTTGAGAAGCTTGTAGTGCAACCACAGGCATATGGGCTCTGCCTTGACCACATAGGTTGCAAGAACTTAGCCATATGGACAGTTGGTGGTAGGGTGATAGGATGGAACGCATCCATGGTGGTCTAAGAGACTGCTTCTGAAAGGCCTCGACTCGATGCATGTCGAGTCTTGTGGGGAAAGTGCACCACCTCTCGAGAGGGTAAAACCTAAGTACTTAGCCGTGTCCCCGGCAACGGACAATCTGAGCATCAAAGACATTGAAGCAATCAAGGATCTCCTCATCCCAATTTCTCTAAGTTAAAACTTGTGGTTGAACAAGGGTAAAGGTTCACCAATGTCTATTGGTGGTTCCTTGGGTGTTTTTGACAAACAAAAACTTAGTGTTTTCAACTAATAAGGAAAACCTTATTTTGATCAAGCAAGCCTAAGATACACTTAACCAAATTCATATAGATGTTAAATACTATTATTATACTAAGGTATCACTAGCCAATACAATTCCAAATGTATTGACCCACTGTGGCTATAACTTATGATGTTGCAGGTTACTCTGATGGATATTAGGGTTGTGAGTCTACACTCAACATGCTTGCCTGTGGCACATGAAGATGAAGACTTATAGTTATTTCCTTTATGTTATGAACTCTATGTACTAGCCTTCGGATATTGAGTTGTAAGGACTATGTTATCTCTGGAATGACGATGTAATAAAGACCTTTGTATCTATGTACTTCATCTTAAACTCTGGATGATAGCATTTGATCCAGGGACTAGCATTGCAATCACAGGGGCCTTTACCTTTAAAAGGTGGGGTCTTATAGCCACCATGGATGACCTCAAGCAATTGGAGACATCCATGATGTCCAAGTTTGAGGAAATGATGACTATTTTGCAGTCTCTCAAGCCAAACCACATGGTTCATCTTGTCACACCCCGAACCATCGAGCTTCCTCCCACCGTTCCCGTAACTGCCCCCGGGGTGAATCCCGCGTCCATCATCACTCACTTGGGACTTGGTTTTGTTGCTCTAACATCTACCAAGGTTCCAAGTGAGAACACCGAGGGGCTCGAAGACTCAACTTTCAAAGAGGAAGGTGGAGGAAAGGACTACTAGGCGGTGCCCCCACCGCCGAAGTATACTCTGGATTCACCCATTCCCATGCCACACATCATTCCTCAAGGAGCACCAGCTATGTTAGATACTTCAAATTTCGCCAATGCGCTCACATATTTCTAGATCTTCTATTGAGTTAATGAGTATTGTGGAGGATGGGTTCTCTCCATATGACCCAAAGAAGTTGACTTGAGGTGAAGTGGTGGACAAGCAACTCAATGCCACAACTTTGAGCATGATTCAAAAGGCTTTGACTCCCAAGGACTTTGCTCACATTCGCCATTCAACACCGCCAAGGAAGCATGGGATCAGCTCACCGAACTGATTGTTGGGAATGCAAGTATTCAAAGCTCCAATTTTGATGAAGTCAACAATGAGTGCGATGGTTTTGCTATGCAAGATGATGAGACTCCCGAAGACATGTATAGGAGGCTCAAGGTCCTTTGTTGCACTATGAGGGATCTTGGTGCCACCTATGTTGATGGCAAGTTCATGAAGAGGAAGTTCATTCAAGATCTCCTTCCATTTGAAGAACAAAAGCTCAACTCAACTAAGGGAAGAACCAACTTTCACCTAATGACCTCCCAAGAAGTCTTGAGTGAAGTGATTTCCATGAACATTGCCAAGAAGAAGACGGAGTCCTCCCATGCTAGGGATATTGGATCGACAAAAAGTGAATCTTGTATTGAAGGCCAAGGCTATTGAAGTTGATGATGATGATACATCAAGTGAGTGGTCTCAAGAGGATCTCACATGTGCCTTCAACGAACATCTTGCACTCGCTTCAAGAGCCTTTTGGAACAAGTCTGGCATCAAGTTAAGGTAAATGGATAACACAAGGTTCAACTCATCCAACAAGTCTCCTAAGAGGAGATCATGCTACAAATGCAATGACAAGAGTCGCTTTGTGGCCAAGTGTCCCTTTGAGAACCGGGAAGACAATGGTGGTCGTATCATTCACAAGATCAAGTCAAGGCCTCCTCATCCTTTGAACAAGAACTACGCCGTCAAGAATGTCGCCAACAAGGAAAGGGCTATTGTGGTCCATGAAGAATACCTTTCGGGCACATATGAAGATGATGATGAAGTCCAAGGTGGAGAGATCGTGGGAGTTCCTTCTATTGCCACTACCTCTACTCCATGATTGTCCCTCTTCGACTCACCAAATGAGAACATCATCTCCTCCAACCAAAAGTGTCTCATGGCCAAGGCCACCGAGGTAACATCTAAACCCACTCCTCAACCCATCTCTAGTGAGCCTTCCTCTCTTGATCATGAATGTCTAGAGATAAAGAAAGAGATGATAGACATGTGTGAGTTTATTGCTACCTTGGATGAATAAACTAAAACTTGCTTTGATTCCTTGCTTGCACAACTTGACAATTCTAGGGATGATTTAGATGAAAAGTAACAACTTCTTGACTTTCTAAGTAAAAATGAAAGGGATGCCTCCAATGAAATTGCTTCTCTCACTCAAAGTCTTGTGGACAAACAAAATATGAGAATTAATCTTGAAGAAAATGTGTCTAAGCTTGTAGATGACCATAACAACACCATGTGCTCTCTCACTAAAGAATGTGATCATGCTCTAGCTTTAGTGAAGGTGCTTAAGAGAGAGAAAGTTGAGTTTGGTGTTGGCCATGATAGGACTCGAGAAGACCTTGAGAAACTCAAAGAGGAACACAAAGCCTTGGAGAGCAAATTCTCAAGTATTTTTGAAGCCCATGAACAACTTCAAACTCAACTAACTTGTGAGCATGCTAAGTCTTCCACTGTGCAAATTATAGACTTGTCTAGCCCTTCTAACCCTTGTTGCAAGCAGGAGCATCTCATTGAGGGGAACAAGGTGTTGAAGGATCAACTTTCCAAGGCTAAGAAGAAGAAGAAGAAGAGCAAGAAGA
Organism: Avena sativa; assembly: GCA_916181665.1. Classification (NCBI taxonomy): domain Eukaryota; kingdom Viridiplantae; phylum Streptophyta; class Magnoliopsida; order Poales; family Poaceae; genus Avena; species Avena sativa. The sequence goes on from OV702297.1 coordinate 257,357,736, forward strand.
AGAGAAAGAACAAAGGCAAAGCACAATGACCCTCTTGTGGTCCCTCTATCTTGCAAAGTGACAACTTTGCCAGAAAGAACAATCCCTCTTATATTCTTTGCAAGTCCTATGATGGTCATGTATATGCTAGATATGTTGGAATTTCTTAGACGCATGATTATCATTGGGCCATTTGTGTGCCAAATACTCTTGTTACTAACAAAAGGGGACCCATTGCAAAATGGGTACCTAAAACCAAAGCTTGATTTTCTTGTAGGACTATGCTTCCGGTGGAGCAAAATTGGTGCTTGATAGCGGCGCCACAAGTAATATAACCGGAAGAAAGTCTATCATGTCAGAGATAAGGCCAAATATTGCCAACACTATGGTATCCTACGGTGATAAAACAAGTTCTCAGGTATTGGGTTTTGGCAAAGTGGTGGTAACCCCGGATGTATCCTTGGTTGACGTCATGCTTGTTAAAACCCTCGGTTACAATTTACTTTCAGTTCGTGATCTTCCCATTATGGGTCTCTCTTCTTTCTTTAATGAGCATTCCGTGGTCCTCATGTGGAGCAAGTCTCTCAAGATTGCTTTCGTAGGGTATATAGAGCATGACTTGTATGTGGTGGACTTTTCGAGGACCACCACTCCTCATGCTCTATGTCTCTATGCTAAAGCCGACAAGGGCTGGTTGTGGCATCGCCGCCTAGCCCATGTTAACATGAGAACTTTGCAAAGACTTCACTCCGAGGGCCACATCCTTGGTCTTAACAATGTTTCTTTTACCAAAGATCGTGTGTGTAGGGCTTGTATTGAAGGGAAGATGCATGAAACTCCTCACAAAGATCTCAATCAAATCACCACGGAAAGATGTTTGGAGCTCTTGCACATGGACCTCTTTGGCCCTCCTTCTCATGATAATCTTGGAGGCAAGAAGTATTGTTTGGTTATTGTGGATGATTTCTCAAGATACACTTGGGTGTTCTTCTTCAAGTACAAGAGTGAGACTCAACAAACCGTCATCAACTTTGGAAATGAAGTTGAACGGAAATACAATGCAACCATTCTTTCCATCCGAAGTGACAATGGCACCGAGTTCAAGAACTATACCTTGGATGAGTTTCTTAGTGATGAGGGCATAAAGCATCAATACTCCACTCCTTATACCCCTCAACATAATGGTGTTGCCGAAAGGAATAATCGCACTTTGATGGATGCGGCTCGGTCTATGCTAGATGAATTCAAGTCTCCATACAATGTTTGGGCTGAGGCTGATGGAGATATGCTGAGTGGGGTATACCCAGCAGGACGTTCCCTACTGGATCATACTCTCAGCGAGTGGGCCTACATGATGGCGACTGGACCATGATCCAAGAGGAAGCTAGTTGACTGGAAGCTCAAGGCCCAGAAGCGTAGCTAGGCCCAGTCGGATTAGGTCAAAACCCTCCGAGTCCTTATCCAACTCGGTTGTAGATCTATAAACCCTAGCGAGGTGACCCTCTATAAACCTCCCTAGGGCTTGCATAGCACTTACGTTCCATCATACACCCCATCGACTCGCCGTCTAGCCGCCGAGCTCGTCCTTTGTAATATCTCATCAGTACAATCTAGCAGGAGTAGGTATTTACCCTTCGAGGGGCCGAACCTAGGTAAACCCCTGTGTCTTTGCCCTCATCTCGCACTATATATGGCCGGCGGCCTTGCCCCTCGTTCTACTACTCACTGCCAATCACAACATCTGCCGTGGCCATTCCCACGTTAGTGGCGCCCACCGTGGGCTTGTGCCGAGCCCGGTGAAGGTGTGGAGCGATCCGACATTGTTGCCGAATGCCCCGCCGTTTGGCGAGTTGTTGTTGGGGTCCTCCCTTGTGCGCCGTGCCTTCTCGATATCCTTCATGCAGTGGCAGTCGGCGGTCATTTGCGTGGCGGGCTTCCCCTCCCTGCTGTGGAACACACAGGGTTAGCTAAGGAGAGCTGCAGGGTCGAATTTCGGCCTCGCTCGGTATTTTCCGCCATCGCGGTGTTAGCCTCCGTCGCAGCGGAAGCTTTTGGTGTCGCGTGGAGCGTAGCCTCGTTGGCGACAAAGTCGACTCGCCCATCACCGTGGCGCTTGCCGGTGAGGCGAGTGTTTCTGTAGCGCAGCTCGTGCTACCTGCTATTGTCGTGGCCGCTTTGGCGGCGATTTCCACCCGACTCGTCATTGGGTTCTTGGTTCAGATCCTCCGCCGTGTATCGCTTGGCGATCTCTAGGAGGTCTGGGATGTTGTCGAGTGTCTTGTACACCCGCTTGAGCTTGGCGACCAGGGGCTCGTACCGACACGACGTCTTGAAGCAGTGGATCGCCGTATCTGGGTGGATACCGTCCGTGTTGAACCACATGTCTTGCCACCGTTGGACCCAGCTGCGGGTCGACTCGCGTGGTCCATGAACGCATCACTCCAGGTCCTCGATGGTGGTGTCGCGGGTGTAGGAACCCTCGAAGTGCCTAAGAAAGGCTTCACGCATGTCCTCCTAGGAATCGATGCTGTCCTCGGGGAGGGTGTTGAGCCACTGCCAACTCTCTCCCTCCATCATGATGGGAGGTAGAGAGTGGCTAGGCGGTTGTTGTGGCTGGCGATTCCCATCGCCATGAGGTATGTGTCTAGCCACACGGCAGGGTCGTACGTGGGATCGTACTTTTCGATCTCCTTTGCTGCTTTGAAGTTTGCCAGGTATTTCTTGCCTCAGATCATTGGTCCGAAGCACTAGGGGCCGACTCGACTGAGCAAGCCCCTTGGCTCGCTGTCGTGGCAATTGGTGAGGGTATGCCTCAGGTCGTTGAGCTAGCGAGAGCGCCAACTCTGGTTGTTGATGATGTGGGTCCGTGCGTCGACTGGTTGCCCGTTGGCCGCAACCATGTTATTCAGCATTCGCGGGTCGTTGGTGGAGAGCGCTGGATGCACGACCCGTGGCTGGAGTTGTAGGGGCTCCAGTGGCGGGCAGTTGAGGGTGTTGGCCATCGATGGGCGACCGCTCGAGGATGCCTTGCTTCCGGAGGAGCGGGAGTACATGCGCCCCCGCGAGTCGGCTCCTATGACTTGCTGCTCAACGGCCTTGGAGAGTAGGGCCTTGGCGTACTCAATTTTGCAGCGCGCCCTCCCCAGTGATGTTGAGGTTGGCGACTGCTGCTTGTCCCGCGATGACATTGTCCATCGGGGTGGAGTACAGCGGGAGGCCGTTAGCGTCACACTCTTGCGGAGAGATGAGGATTCTCGGCTGGTTGGGATGGGGCGCGCGGCCTGGTGGCGGTGGGGGAGCTCCACTTGCTGGTGTGCCTGGTGGTGGCTAGGCACTGAAGCCTGGCGGAGTGTTCTCGCAGATCACGCGATCGGCCACACAAGCTGGGCCATTGTCGTCGTCCAAGTTCAAGGCGCGGCCCTAAACGGTGGGGTTCAGGCGCGTCCTAATGCGGCACTGGTGGTAGAGCCATATCTCCTGCACCGTGGATTTTTCGCACTTGGCTTGCTCCTTGCGTACTGCCTCCTCCAGGCATAGACGCGCCTCCTTGACCTCCCTCGCCATCATGGTTGGCGGGATCAACATGGAGAAGGGGTCTAACGGGGTTTTCGCGCCACTCGCCATGTAGGTCGCGATGAAGCGACCAAATCCGGCGTAGAGGTCGCCGAAGTTCTCCGATCCGGAGTCGGAGTCGAATATCCTGAGGATGGATGGATCCTCGAAATCCCCCATGTTGGAGACTTGGGTGATGGAGCCCGCTGGTGACGCGGCAACAATGAATCAGGCGACTAAAGCCAGGGTCACCGAGTCGGCGTCATTGTTGAGGTCCGCATCGTCCGTGGCCGTGTTGGTCTCAGCCACGTTGCTGTTGGCCGAGTCATACTCGGAGGCGAGGCGGTGGATGGTGCGGACCAGGATCTTAGAGAGCCGGTCGCGTGGCATTGACTTGCCGATGAGCGCCGAGTCCTAGATGATGACGTCGGTGAAGCCGGCAAAGAGGCTGATCGTGCCGACCGGCATGATGACGCTATGGGTGACCAGGCGTGATGCCGGGACGTAGCTGCTTGGCAGGATCTGGTGGATCTCGCCGATGGCGATCATGCGACTGGTGGCGATCGTCCGGTTGATGGGAAAATAGGGTCTCGCTGCAGAACACAGGCCTGACCAGCCAAGCCCCACTGTGGGCGCCACTATCGTGGGAATGGCCATAGCAGATGTTGTGATTGGCAGCGAATAGTAGAACGAGGGGCAAGGGTGCCATCCATCTGCGGCGTGAGATGAGGGCAAAGACAAAGGGGTTTACTCAGGTTTGTCCCCCTAGAGGGTAAAGACCTACTCCTGCTAGATTGTACTGATGAGAGATCACAAAGGATGAGCTCGGCGGCTAGGCGGCGAGTCGAGGGGGTGTATGATGGAACGTAAGTGCTATGCGTGCACTAGGGAGGTTTATATAGGGTCACCTCGCTAGGGTTTACAGATCTACAACCGAGTTGGATAAGGACTCGGAGGGTTTTGACCTAATCCGAATGGGCCTAGCTACGCTTCTGGGCCTTCAGCTTCCAGTCGCCTGGCTTCCTCTTGGGTCGCGGTCCAGTCGCTGTCCTACAGGCCCACTCGCTGAGTGTAAGATCCAGTAGGGAACGTCCAGCTGGGTATACCCCACTCGGCATATCCCCATCAGAGGCCATCTCTACCACTTGTCATGCAACCAACCGGATCTACCTCCGCAATAAAAAGAACAAGACCCCTTATTTTTTGAGGGTATTAACAGTAGGAAAGGTTCCTACTGCCTCATTTTCATTAATAAAGGGTCAGAGTCTGTAGTGTTACATATTTACAGATTACAAGGGAATAAAATATCTCGCAAAAAGGTTAGAAAACCTAAGACAACACAAGATTACAAACTATGGACTATGCTCTTGATGAGTGGGTGTAAATCCTCCTTTGTCCTATGGACCAGTAGTGATAGATCAGCAGCCAATCTTGACTTCCAGGCCTGGACTGAGGTTTGTATATTATTAAACCAGAGGTTGTTTCTCTCCTTCCAGATGTTCCAGGATCCAAGCAGGGTAATTTCCATAAATATCTTTTTATTCCATCTTTGTTTTCATTGTTCAATGATCTGAAGCCTAGAGCTAGCCATAGACCAAGACATATTAATTGAATCCCAGCAAGCTTGACTGAAAGGGCAATGAAATATCAAGTGTTCAATTGTTTGTTCAGTAGTATGGCTACACATTAAACAGTCATATCCAGTCCCAAGTGCATAATGTCTTCTTCTAAGCATGTTTCTTGTATTCAGTCTGTCAGACAGAACAAGCCATCCAAAGAACTTCACTTTTGCAGTGCACTTTGATTTCCACAGCCATTTGAAAGCTATATGTGGGTTCAGGTTTCTAAAATTATACTGATAATATCTGCTAGATGTGAAAACTTTGGCTCCCCAAACATAACTCCAAGTGTCTTGTAGGTGCTCACTGAGTTGTATCTCTCTGCAACTATTTTGAATTGTTGTTAGTTCAGCTAAAGCTTTAGGTGACAGAGGAAGATAAAAGAGTGGTGCCCTTTCAGTCAATGTTAGATCACCGGGAAAAGCCCAATGTTAGCTACTTTTGAGTGTTTGGTTGCAAGTTCTATATTCTCAAGAAAGGAGTTCTTTTGTCCAAGTTTTAATCCAAGGCACAAGAAGGAATTTTTGTTGGGTACTCACATCAGTCCCATGCTTATAGAGTCTACAACAAAGCCAATGGAAGAGTTGAAGAGACGAGCAATGTGAAGTTTGATGAAGACCATGAGTCCCTTGTTAGGCAAGACAGTGTTCGTGATCCAAGTGATGAAATTCCTCCTAAGGCCATAATAAGAATGGGTGTGGGTTTCGACCTCCCCATTAAGGATCCCATTCTGGCCGAAGGAGAAGGACCAAGCTCTACTCAAGTAGAGACATCACTTTCTCAAGATCATCTTGCCCCTAAAGGACCCACTATTTTGGCACAAGCTCCCTCAAGCTCTTCCGAAGCTCCTCATGCTCATGACTCTTCTAGCCCCGATACTCAAGCTCTTCATCAACAACATCAACCTCCCCAAGATGGGGCTCATTCTCAAGACATCTTCCGAGGTCAAGATAGTCATGAACAAGGTCAAGCTCGTCAAGAACAAGGGAAAGCTAATGTTGATCAAGGATCTACTCCAAATGGTGACTCTCCCGAGGCGGAGATTGATGAAGATGATCCTCATGGTCGTGCTTATAGTCAAGGAGGGGACTCAAATGGTGTCAATGACCAAGTGGTTTCTCAAGAATATCTTATTCATGCTCAAGCCCGCCCTCAAGCCTATCATCTCACCAAGCTCGGCTGAGATGGCCATATCCTTGTTAATATTTATGGAGATTTCAATAGAGTTTCCACTACTAGGAGGCAATTGGCCGCTTTTAGCTCTCACCGTGCTTTTATGTCTCATGTGGAACCACAGAAAGTCTTCGAGGATCTTGAAGATGATGATTGGCTCGATGCTATGAATGAAGAACTTCACAACTTCAAGAGGAACAAAGTATGTACTTTGGTTGAGCGTCCTAGATATTGTCAAAACGTCATCGGAACCAAGTGGGTCTTCAAGAATAAGTGTGATCCAAATGGGATAGTCGTGCGCAACAAGGCATGGTTAGTTGCCCAAGGATACTCACAAGTTGAGGGCATTGACTACGGGTGAGACTTATGCCCCCGTTGCTTGCCTTTAATCCATTCGTATGCTCCTTGCTTTTGCTACTCATCATAACTTTAAGTTGCATCAACTGGATGTTCAAACTGCATTCCTTAATGGTCCTTTGAAAGAGTTGGTATACGTCAAGCAACCTCCAGGCTCTGAGGATCCACTTTTCCCGAACCATGTCTACAAGCTCAATAAGGCACTCTATGGTCTCAAACAAGCCCCACATGCCCACATGTGTGGTATGATTGCCTTAGAGAGATCTTGTTAGACCGTGGTTTCGAAGTGGGCCTCATTGATCCCACTCTTTTTGCCAAGCTCATGACCGATCGCTTCGAGATGTCCATGATGGGAGAGTTGGAGTTCTTCCTTGGATTTGAAGTCAAGAAATTGAGGAAGGGGACTTTCATCAACCAAGCCAAATACATTCAATACATGCTCAAGAAGTTCAAGTTTGATCAAGTCAAAGGTGCTAAGAATCCCATGCCAACTAAGGTTAATCTTGATATCGATCCTAAGTTTAAGGATGTGGATAAAAAACTTTATCGCTCTATGATTGGTTCTTTGATCTACCCTTGTGCATCTCGATGATATATTATGTTGAGTGTGGGTATGTGTCCAAGATTCCAAGCCGCACCAAAAGAAAGCCACATGGTGGCGGTCAATAGAATCTTTCGATATTTGGTTCACACCCCAAACTATGGGCTGTGGTACCCTAAGGGAGCCAGCTTTGACCTTATTGGATACACGGACTCGCATTAGGCTAGAGACAAAGTGGGAAGGAAGTCAACCTCCGGGGCTTTTCAATTTCTTGTAAGATCCTTGGTGTTGGTCCTCGAAGAAGCAAAACCGTGTGTCTATGTCTAGTGTTGAAGTTGAGTACATCACTGCCGCAAGTTGTTGTACTCAATTGCTATGGATGTAGAAAACCTTTAAGGATCTTGGACTTTCTTTGGAAAAGGTGCGTCTTCTTTGTGACAATGAGAGTGCTATTGCCATTGCTCACAACCCCGTGCAACACGAACAGACTAAGAATATTGAGATTCGTCATCATTTCATTCGGGACCATGTTGCAAGAGGAGACATTTCTTTGGAGTATGTTCCCACCAATGCAAATCTTGCAGATATTTTCACGAAGCCTCTAGATGAACCAAGGTTCTGAGAGTTAAGGCATGAGGGAAATATCATAGATTCGGGCAATGTGTCTTGAGTACCTTGAACACCTACCCATGTCTCAATGTGTAGCTTTGTTTGGATGTAGGCATGGATTTAGGGGGAGTGTAGTTCCTCTTATGAATGAACATTGTCCCTATTATGTGCACATGAAAGTTTTCATACTCTATAGTCTCTTAAGGAGAACATTTGAGCTTCATAATGAGTGTTGGTAATGAACCCAAGATATATCTTCGCGTTGTCAAGCCATTTACTCTTATATAAGGTGGCCTCGGCCACCGACCCTTTTGTGTTTCCTGTTTGATTTTCCTTGTGTTTTTGTGCTTGGTTGTACTTATGTTTTCTTGGTGTCCTTTGTTGTTTTGGTTCTTCACATTTTGAGCTCTCTATCCCAAGCCTTTCCTTTCCTCAAGCCCCTTTTATTCCCTGCACAAGTTGTCCCTTGTTTTCTTCCAATCCTAGGGAGTGTTTCTGGTGTCACCAGAACTTCCGGCCAGCTGCCGGAAGTACCGATCAGTGCCTAGTTCTCCAGAACTTCTCGCTGACCTGGCTACTTCCCCATGTGCTCGGAACTTCCGGTGAGGCTTTTTGACCTATATAAGGTGGGCCCTGGGAAAACAGGGTCTTCTCCCAGTTTTCCCCAAGACCCATCTTCTATTTGGAGCAGCCGTCGGCGACAACCTATCCGCAGAGGTGCTCCGGCCCCTCCATCTCCGGCCAACCATTTTTAGATCTGCTCCATGGGAACCTTCCCCACATCGATCTCCCGCCATGGACTCCAGTATTTGCCCTCAACTCCCTCCATTCATGGAGATCTTGATCCTCCATTGCTTGAGTTAGGGCTCACCATGTCTAGGCTAGTTCTTTGGCTAGAACTTATTGAGAGGTCTTGGTAGGCCTAGCAAACCTTGCTAGGGTAGATTGAACCAATACATGTGTGTGAACCCGTACATGTGCACCCTAGATCTTGGATCCATGGTGTTTTCCTGTTGAAATGTTGTGTTCGTGGCCTCACTGGAACTTCCGGTGAGTCACGAATGGAATTTTCGATGGTGATTTTTCACCGGAAGATCCGATGGTTCGCCGGAAGTTCCGGTGCACTATATTTGATTCACTGCTTGTAATTTTTCAATCTATCTTTGTTTCTTTTTTCGAACTTGTGCACTTACCCCACCATCCCTCCCTATTCTTTGCTTTCTTCTCAGGGAAAGGTGGTTTCCGTAGAGGCAAGCGCATTTGTATTCCTACCATTCCTCCTCCCGAGATTTATGAAGAAGATCATGAGGTTCTGTGACCTCCCACTCAGACTGCATGTCAGAGGTCTGCTGCTGCTCGCCGTGCTTCTACTGCTGAAGGGAAGCGTCCCGCTCTTGCTTCTCAAAAGGCCACTGCTGCTGGGCCTGATTCCTCCAAGCTCAGGATCTCCAAGTGGCCTCAGAAGGCCTATTCAGCGTTTCACCATGTGGATCCCTATCTTTTCCCGCGTGACCCTCGTTGCTTGAATACTCTCTTCCACAATTGTTGCCAAGAGCAGATTTTTGCAGAGATTTATGCCACCAAGTCCAAGTTTGTTGTAGATCCTTAGAAATTCATCAATGTGGCTCATATGGAAAGCAAGATGGAGTACTTTGGCGAAGCTCTGGAGATATGCAGAAATTTTGGGCTGATTCCTATCATGGAGCACCGTCAGAACATTGATGAGACCTCTATTGCTCAGTTCTGCTCCACTCTTCACATGGAGATGAATCCGATCGATGGCACCTTGAAGTGGATGACTAAGGATCTGCAGTTATCCGCCACATGGTCTGAGTTTAGGGAGCTTCTTGGCTATCCTCTCTTGCCTGGAAAGGGTGCAAATGGTTGGTGTGTTCATGGCCCCTAGGCTTCTGCTCCTGAGGTCCTAGAGACTCTACATTGAAGGTTGGGGTGTTTATGGTCACGCGAATTATCTCCAGCCAGTCTATGGCATCATGCGCAGGGTATTATTGAACACCATATCTCCAAAGGCATGCAACTTTGATCAGTTTCATGCTTATCAGATTAACCTTATGTTTCAGACTCACCATCGCCGCGATTCTGACCAGAAGATGGATGTTACGCACTTTCTGTACAATGAGATCTGGCAAGCCATTATTGACAAGCGCTCGTTCCCTATGCTCCATACATTCAGACTCTCATCAACGCCAAGTGGTTGGAAGTAACTGGTACCTGCTTCCCTCAGGACTGCATCACTATTCATGAGGAGAAGAAGCTGCGGGTGAGTAAGCATGAGAATGCTAGGACCCAAGCTAAGAAATAAGAAGCCATTTGGAAGTCTGGCGGTGCTACTGGTGCTGGTGGTCCCACTTCACCACGTGCTGGTTCTAGTGCTGGTGGTCCCACTCTTGAGAGGCAGCCGTCTTGGGCAAAGAAACTTCTAGGGAAGACGAAGAAGACGTTTTGCTTCCTGCAGGATCATGAGTACCAGGCTTACGTTGATCAGCGACACAATGCTCGGCATCAGAAGGCTATTATGACAGCGCTTAGTGTTCCTTGCTCTCTAGAGACTAGCTCCTTCACCGCGCCCAAGGATGAGTGGATTCATGACAACTGCAAGTGGTCTGATTCTAAGGAGGAAGTCACTGGTCCCCCGCCTGCGTGGAACAATGCCTCTTGGGACCCCGAGATTTCTCCTCCTCCTTTCCATGGTTGGGGCGATTAGAGTGGTCTCTTATCCATTTTTGGTGTCATGATGCCAAAGGGGAAGAAAGCTATCTATTAGATTGTTCTCACGGGATTGCATGGGTTGAGTCACGAGCTCGTTTTCTCTTTGATCCTTTCTTGCTCATGAACTCTCTAGTTTATGTGTGTGCTTGTGGACCTTGTTATTTTTGGACCTTGTTATCTGTGCGTCTTATTTATGTATGAGACTATGTGATATGGTATGCATGGTGTATTGTATGCATGTTGTTGGCTTATGGCTGTTTGTATATGGTGGTGGAGTCTACATTGATATTATTTCATCTATTTTCTCCACCACATATGATTGGTGCAACGATATGTCCCCTATCTTGTTTTTTCTTCCCTTGCACATGTGCTGTTTTTGCAATAGAAAGGGGGAGCCTCCTTATATGTGTGCTAGTCTTGTCCTTAGAGCTTTATCTCTACCTTGCACACATATAGGGGGAGCTTGTTCCATGCATTGCGAAAACTGCTCTTTCTTATGCAAATTGTTTGGGATTGTCATCAAACACCAAAAAGGGGGAGATTGAAAGGACTATGTTTTCCCTTGCTATTTTGGTGATGATGACAATCCCACATGTGGTCTAACCATGTGCTTGAGTTTTAGGTTAATTTTTTGTGATGGAGCTTATGGAGTGTGTGGATGCTATTCTTGGGATCTCGTGAAGAAGGCATGAAGATGATAGTCTTTCGTTTTTCTATTTCTCTCATTGTATTGTTTTATATCGCCGTGCTATCAAGAGGGGGTCCACCTGGGAAGGCTGTGGGGAATCATCTGTTCTTGCACAAACCATATTTGCACAGCCATAGCCATCCTATTCATCAGCGAGAGAGCAAGTTTCTGATCTGTTCGTGTAGTTTTTGTATGATCGGAACTTCTGTCCAGGAGCCGGAAGTTCCGCTCAGGGTTCTCTGGGATGGATCTGGGATTATTTCTGGTCCAACTTCCGATAGAAGTTCCGGCCAGAGTTCAGAACCTTCTCTATTATAGTGTTCTATTTGACGGAACTTCCACCGGAAGTAGCACCGGAAGTTCCGGTCGCAGGAATTTCCTTTGTTTTTTCCGCTAAGACCCTGAGCGGAACTTCCGCCCAGGCATCGGAACTTCCGGTCAGGAATTTTTTGCGACCCAGTTGTTCCGCTCCAAGTTCCGCTCAGATTCAGAATACTTATGTTTGCAAGTGTTCTATTTGACGAAACTTGGCCCGGAACTTGCTCCGGAAGTTTGACCAGAACTTCCGGTCAAGCTTTGGAGCGTGTGTCAACGGTCTTCATACCATTGAAGCAGCACTGGGCAGAACTTCCGGCCCCTCACCGGAACTTCCGGTGATGTTGCAAACTGCCCAACGGTTCAGTTTGGAGGGGGCCTATTTAAGGCGCCCTCCTTCTTCGTCCTACCTAACTCTTCAATTTTCTCTGTCCTCCATTAATATTAGAGCTTCACCTCACTAGATCTCTCTCCCTAGCCACTCAAATCACTTGATCTTTTGAGAGGTGGGAGAGGTGACCTAGATCTACACTTCCACCAAAGAAGATTTGATTTCCCCACCTATCCTTTGTGGATCTTGTTACTCTTGGGTTTCTTGGAACGCTAGACGGTGTAGGGCATCCTCGGAGCTAAGGGCATGTGTTTTAAAGCTTCGTGGTGTCGTTGAGGGCCTCCAATTGAGTTGTGGAGATTCCCCCTCAACCTTGTTTTAAAGGTTTCAGTTGGTGCCTTCAATGTCAACAATTAGTGGATTGTGAGGCCTCCTTTATGGGTGAGCTCACCGGAAAAGAAGGTGAGGCCTTTGTGGAGCTCGTGTGACCTTGTGTGGCCCCGACACCTCTCCAACTTAGAAGTAGCTTCCTTGGAAGTGAACTATGGTAATTACATCTCCATGTCCCCTATCCGGTTATCGCGTTCCTTACCTTTACTACTTGCTCTTTACCGCTCTTGTGCTTGTTGTTAGTTCTCTAGCATATAGGTTGTTCACCTATTTGCATATCTAGAGAACTTATCTTCTTGCCAAGCCTAAAATTGAGTAAAAAATTAAAATTGGTAGTCGCCTATTCACCCCCTCTAGTCGATTCAAAGTCGGTACTTTCACCTGGTAGGTTACTCGGTCTGTTATTGTTTTGCCACTGGGGCAATTCGTCGTGTTACTGTTCTGGCATGCTATGATCCTGGCCCTTTTCTGGCCTAGCCTACTACAGTTCTGGACCATTACTATTTTGGCCATTTAAGATTCTGGCCCTTTTACTATTCTGGTCTGTTACTGTTCTTGAACTATTAGTATTTCGACCTGTTACTATTTTTAGTCGATTACTATTTTGGCATGTTACTGTTTTGGTTAGTTACTGTTCTAGCCTGTCACTGTTATGGCCTTTTACTGTTACTTAGCACACCTGTTGATCGGGCATGTTACTCTTACGGTCGTCATAGTTTGTCATTCCCATATCAAAAGGTGTACAACTTGTGAGTATTTTTTACTGTTCTTCGTCGGCCTAATACAAGACGGGCAAATGCAAAGCACTATACTATACCCTAATCGACCTAGCTAGCGCAATACCTCCTACCGCTATGTGTGCACGGTGTCAACTAAATACCTACACGGCGTATGCGATTAATCTAGATATTACATCAAATGCAAACTACTTAAAGTTATACATATTATCAACTCAAGGGAAAGAAAAATCGGCATTTCAGTTGACAATCGAGTTGATACCAGTCCTCAATTTGCTTTCTCCATCTATCACCTGCATCTCCCTTTTGAGTGTGACATCTACATTGGAAAACAACCTTGAGACATAATCTTGCAGCCCCCTCTTTGGTGGCGATAGCAATAATTGCAGTCTGAAACTAAGTAATAACAAGTTAATACATCAAACAAGGCAAACTACTCATTTAACTCATATAACAGGATCTACGAACTAGAGTTTACTACTGGTCAATGGTTCAAATATATTGACCATCACGTCAAACAAACATGACAAGAAAGCATTAAACAAGTGTGCCTACCGTGAAACGAGAAATATAACAATGTGTGTGCTTATAATTTCAGAAAATATAAACTAGCCAGGTCATTTTAACAAATATATATAGAAGAATAAACCATACAATGGCATACATTACCTATCATAGCTAAGAATGAACGAGGCAGAAATTATAACAACATCATGCGAGAACTTGTAGAGAAGGAATGCAAATCACAAATGAACTATAAAATAGAGGATAGTTATGTCGTTGCCTAGTACGAACCATAAAAAGATAAGAAATATAATGGCGTTGCTTGTGAACCTGTAGAACAGGACAAGCAAGCATTAGTCAAGTGTGCCTAAAATTAAATGAGCAATCAAACCAGACAACGGCATGCAGTTACTGTTGTACCTAGAATGAACCAGATAGAAATTATAATGAAATCATACTAGAACTTGTAGAGAAGGAACGTAAATCACAAATGAACTACAGAACTGAGGATAGTTATGTCATTGCTTAGGATGAACCAACACCAGATAAGGAAACAATGGCATCGCTTGTGAAGCTATATAACATGACAAGCAAGCATTAGACAAGTGTGCCTATAATGAAATGAGCAATCAATCAAACTCTTTCTTAGAATTTCAACAAATATATATGGAAGTAGTTGTTTATCCTGGAATGCAAGAGACGTTGGGTGATTTAGAATTTGCGGTGATCTACACAATGGTCCTTGTTGTTACTGTAGTAGCTAGGAATCAGACAAATAGAAATTATAATGGCCTCATAAGAGAATTTGTAGAGTAGTAATGCAAACCACGAATGAACTTTATATACAGTAAATGATAGCTATGTTGCCGCATAGCATGAACCACTAGATATGAAATATATTGACGTTTATCATGAACCTATAGAATAGGACAAGCAAGTATTGCAAAAGTATGCCTACAAATGAATTGAGAAATCGAGTAGAGTGTTTCTTAGAATTTCAGCAAATATAATCTAGCCAGCACTACAAGAAAAATGTCCTTTTACAACCGATGATTTTCGTGGTTGAAGGTCCATTTTTCTTGGTTGAAAAGCCTTCTACGACGGATGACCATCGTGGTAGAAGCCCCGTCACAAATGATTCTACCACGGTTTTTTTCGACCATGGAGGATCGCAACCTTGATCCATAAAAAGTCGTTTCGTCATAGATTTGTTCGCTAGTCTCGTTGACTGCTGACGTCATGCATGCTGCCACGTGGAGAACGTCATTAACGGCCAGTTAGCACCGTTAACTGTCAATGAAACCGTAGTAAAAGCCAGGCATAGCAAAGGCTTGATAATTATTAAGTGGGCTAGCCAATTAAGAGAGACCAATAGGATCATGACCCATTACTGTTTCGTCTTACACTATTACAAATGGGCCCACCAGTGCTGCCAATGATGGCCCATAACCTTTCAGGCCTGTTACTATTTCGACATACACTGTTGGAAATTGGCGCATCTGTAAGGCCCGTAAAATGTTAGGCTCATTACTTTTCCACCCTATACTGTTTGAAATGGGCCTGTTTTGGCAACCCTCTTTGGCCCGTAACCTTTCTGGCCCATTACTATATTGTACTACACTATTTGAAACGGGCCCATTTATGTAAGCTGGTGCAGACCATACATATTCAGGCCCATTAATGTTTAGGCCCATAAATGTCCCGCACATATTTTGGCATGTTATTGTTTTGTCCTGGTAGTTTACTCGGTTTGTTATTGTTCTGCCGCTGGGGCAATTCGTCCTGTTACTGTTCTGGCCTGCTACGATCCTGGCCCTTTTCTGGCCTGGCCTACTACTCTTCTGGACCATTACTGTTTTGTCCATTTAAGATTCTAGCCTTTTTACTGTTCTGTTCTGTTACTGTTCTTGGACTATTACTATTTCGACCTGTTACTATTTTTACTCGATTACTATTTCGGCCTGTTATTGTTTTGGTCGGTTAGTGTTTCGGCCTATCACTGTTATGACATTTTACTGTTACTTAGCATTCCTGTGGACCGGGCCTATTACTTTTACGGTCTTTATAGTTTCTCATTCCGATATCATAAAAGGTGTACACCTTGTGAGTATTTTTTAATATTCTTCATCGTCCTAATACAATACGAGCAAATGCAAATCACGACATTGTACCCTAATCAACCTGGCTAGCGCAGGTATGGTACCTCCTATCGCTATGTGTGGATGGCGTCACCTAAATGCCTTCACGGCCTATGCGATTAATCTAGATATTACATCAAATGCAAACTACTTAAAGTTATACATATTATCAACTCAAGGGAAAGAAAAATCGGCATTTCAGTTGACAATCGAGTTGATACCAGTCCTCAATTTGCTTTCTCCATCTATCACCTGCATCTCCCTTTTGAGTGTGACATCTACATTGGAAAACAACCTTGAGACATAATCTTGCAGCCCCCTCTTTGGTGGCGATAGCAATAATTGCAGTCTGAAACTAAGTAATAACAAGTTAATACATCAAACAAGGCAAACTACTCATTTAACTCATATAACAGGATCTACGAACTAGAGTTTACTATTGGTCAATGGTTCAAATATATTGACCATCACGTCAAACAAACATGACAAGAAAGCATTAAACAAGTGTGCCTACCGTGAAACGAGAAATATAACAATGTGTGTGCTTATAATTTCAGAAAATATAAACTAGCCAGGTCATTTTAACAAATATATATAGAAGAATAAACCATACAATGGCATACATTACCTATCATAGCTAAGAATGAACGAGGCAGAAATTATAACAACATCATGCGAGAACTTGTAGAGAAGGAATGCAAATCACAAATGAACTATAAAATAGAGGATAGTTATGTCGTTGCCTAGTACGAACCATAAAAAGATAAGAAATATAATGGCGTTGCTTGTGAACCTGTAGAACAGGACAAGCAAGCATTAGTCAAGTGTGCCTAAAATTAAATGAGCAATCAAACCAGACAACGGCATGCAGTTACTGTTGTACCTAGAATGAACCAGATAGAAATTATAATGAAATCATACTAGAACTTGTAGAGAAGGAACGTAAATCACAAATGAACTACAGAACTGAGGATAGTTATGTCATTGCTTAGGATGAACCAACACCAGATAAGGAAACAATGGCATCGCTTGTGAAGCTATATAACATGACAAGCAAGCATTAGACAAGTGTGCCTATAATGAAATGAGCAATCAATCAAACTCTTTCTTAGAATTTCAACAAATATATATGGAAGTAGTTGTTTATCCTGGAATGCAAGAGACGTTGGGTGATTTAGAATTTGCGGTGATCTACACAATGGTCCTTGTTGTTACTGTAGTAGCTAGGAATCAGACAAATAGAAATTATAATGGCCTCATAAGAGAATTTGTAGAGTAGTAATGCAAACCACGAATGAACTTTATATACAGTAAATGATAGCTATGTTGCCGCATAGCATGAACCACTAGATATGAAATATATTGACGTTTATCATGAACCTATAGAATAGGACAAGCAAGTATTGCAAAAGTATGCCTACAAATGAATTGAGAAATCGAGTAGAGTGTTTCTTAGAATTTCAGCAAATATAATCTAGCCAGCACTACAAGAAAAATGTCCTTTTACAACCGATGATTTTCGTGGTTGAAGGTCCATTTTTCTTGGTTGAAAAGCCTTCTACGACGGATGACCATCGTGGTAGAAGCCCCGTCACAAATGATTCTACCACGGTTTTTTTCGACCATGGAGGATCGCAACCTTGATCCATAAAAAGTCGTTTCGTCATAGATTTGTTCGCTAGTCGCGTTGACTGCTGACGTCATGCATGCTGCCACGTGGAGAACGTCATTAACGGCCAGTTAGCACCGTTAACTGTCAATGAAACCGTAGTAAAAGCCAGGCATAGCAAAGGCTTGATAATTATTAAGTGGGCTAGCCAATTAAGAGAGACCAATAGGATCATGACCCATTACTGTTTCGTCTTACACTATTACAAATGGGCCCACCAGTGCTGCCAATGATGGCCCATAACCTTTCAGGCCTGTTACTATTTCGACATACACTGTTGGAAATTGGCGCATCTGTAAGGCCCGTAAAATGTTAGGCTCATTACTTTTCCACCCTATACTGTTTGAAATGGGCCTGTTTTGGCAACCCTCTTTGGCCCGTAACCTTTCTGGCCCATTACTATATTGTACTACACTATTTGAAACGGGCCCATTTATGTAAGCTGGTGCAGACCATACATATTCAGGCCCATTAATGTTTAGGCCCATAAATGTCCCGCACATATTTTGGCATGTTATTGTTTTGTCCTGGTAGTTTACTCGGTTTGTTATTGTTCTGCCGCTGGGGCAATTCGTCCTGTTACTGTTCTGGCCTGCTACGATCCTGGCCCTTTTCTGGCCTGGCCTACTACTCTTCTGGACCATTACTGTTTTGTCCATTTAAGATTCTAGCCTTTTTACTGTTCTGTTCTGTTACTGTTCTTGGACTATTACTATTTCGACCTGTTACTATTTTTACTCGATTACTATTTCGGCCTGTTATTGTTTTGGTCGGTTAGTGTTTCGGCCTATCACTGTTATGACATTTTACTGTTACTTAGCATTCCTGTGGACCGGGCCTATTACTTTTACGGTCTTTATAGTTTCTCATTCCGATATCATAAAAGGTGTACACCTTGTGAGTATTTTTTAATATTCTTCATCGTCCTAATACAATACGAGCAAATGCAAATCACGACATTGTACCCTAATCAACCTGGCTAGCGCAGGTATGGTACCTCCTATCGCTATGTGTGGATGGCGTCACCTAAATGCCTTCACGGCCTATGCGATTAATCTAGATATTACATCAAATGCAAACTACTTAAAGTTATACATATTATCAACTCAAGGGAAAGAAAAATCGGCATTTCAGTTGACAATCGAGTTGATACCAGTCCTCAATTTGCTTTCTCCATCTATCACCTGCATCTCCCTTTTGAGTGTGACATCTACATTGGAAAACAACCTTGAGACATAATCTTGCAGCCCCCTCTTTGGTGGCGATAGCAATAATTGCAGTCTGAAACTAAGTAATAACAAGTTAATACATCAAACAAGGCAAACTACTCATTTAACTCATATAACAGGATCTACGAACTAGAGTTTACTACTGGTCAATGGTTCAAATATATTGACCATCACGTCAAACAAACATGACAAGAAAGCATTAAACAAGTGTGCCTACCGTGAAACGAGAAATATAACAATGTGTGTGCTTATAATTTCAGAAAATATAAACTAGCCAGGTCATTTTAACAAATATATATAGAAGAATAAACCATACAATGGCATACATTACCTATCATAGCTAAGAATGAACGAGGCAGAAATTATAACAACATCATGCGAGAACTTGTAGAGAAGGAATGCAAATCACAAATGAACTATAAAATAGAGGATAGTTATGTCGTTGCCTAGTACGAACCATAAAAAGATAAGAAATATAATGGCGTTGCTTGTGAACCTGTAGAACAGGACAAGCAAGCATTAGTCAAGTGTGCCTAAAATTAAATGAGCAATCAAACCAGACAACGGCATGCAGTTACTGTTGTACCTAGAATGAACCAGATAGAAATTATAATGAAATCATACTAGAACTTGTAGAGAAGGAACGTAAATCACAAATGAACTACAGAACTGAGGATAGTTATGTCATTGCTTAGGATGAACCAACACCAGATAAGGAAACAATGGCATCGCTTGTGAAGCTATATAACATGACAAGCAAGCATTAGACAAGTGTGCCTATAATGAAATGAGCAATCAATCAAACTCTTTCTTAGAATTTCAACAAATATATATGGAAGTAGTTGTTTATCCTGAAATGCAAGAGACGTTGGGTGATTTAGAATTTGCGGTGATCTACACAATGGTCCTTGTTGTTACTGTAGTAGCTAGGAATCAGACGAATAGAAATTATAATGGCCTCATAAGAGAATTTGTAGAGTAGTAATGCAAACCACGAATGAACTTTATATACAGTAAATGATAGCTATGTTGCCGCATAGCATGAACCACTAGATATGAAATATATTGACGTTTATCA
This sequence comes from Avena sativa, assembly GCA_916181665.1. Classification (NCBI taxonomy): domain Eukaryota; kingdom Viridiplantae; phylum Streptophyta; class Magnoliopsida; order Poales; family Poaceae; genus Avena; species Avena sativa. The sequence goes on from OV702297.1 coordinate 257,377,375, forward strand.
TGAACCTATAGAATAGGACAAGCAAGTATTGCAAAAGTATGCCTACAAATGAATTGAGAAATCGAGTAGAGTGTTTCTTAGAATTTCAGCAAATATAATCTAGCCAGCACTACAAGAAAAATGTCCTTTTACAACCGATGATTTTCGTGGTTGAAGGTCCATTTTTCTTGGTTGAAAAGCCTTCTACGACGGATGACCATCGTGGTAGAAGCCCCGTCACAAATGATTCTACCACGGTTTTTTTCGACCATGGCGGATCGCAACCTTGATCCATGAAAAGTCGTTTCGTCATAGATTTGTTCGCTAGTCGCGTTGACTGCTGACGTCATGCATGATGCCACGTGGAGAACGTCATTAACGGCCAGTTAGCACCGTTAACTGTCAATGAAACCGTAGTAAAAGCCAGGCATAGCAAAGGCTTGATAATTATTAAGTGGGCTAGCCCATTAAGAGAGACCAATAGGATCATGACCCATTACTGTTTCGTCTTGCACTATTACAAATGGGCCCACCAGTGCTGCCAATGATGGCCCATAACCTTTCAGGCCTGTTACTATTTCGACATACACTGTTGGAAATTGGCGCATCTGTAAGGCCCGTAAAATGTTAGGCTCATTACTTTTCCACCCTATACTGTTTAAAATGGGCCTGTTTTGGCAACCCTCTTTGGCCCGTAACCTTTCTGGCCCATTACTATATTGTACTACACTATTTGAAACGGGCCCATTTATGTAAGCTGGTGCAGACCATACATATTCAGGCCCATTACTGTTTAGGCCCATAAATGTCCCGCACATATTTTGGCATGTTATTGTTTTGTCCTGGTAGTTTACTCGGTTTGTTATTGTTCTGCCGCTGGGCAATTCGTCCTGTTACTGTTCTGGCCTGCTACGATCCTGGCCCTTTTCTGGCCTGGCCTACTACTCTTCTGGACCATTACTGTTTTGTCCATTTAAGATTCTAGCCTTTTTACTGTTCTGTTCTGTTACTGTTCTTGGACTATTACTATTTCGACCTGTTACTATTTTTACTCGATTACTATTTCGTCCTGTTATTGTTTTGGTCGGTTAGTGTTTCGGCCTATCACTGTTATGACATTTTACTGTTAATTAGCATTCCTGTGGACCGGGCCTATTACTTTTACGGTCTTTATAGTTTCTCATTCCGATATCATAAAAGGTGTACACCTTGTGAGTATTTTTTACTATTCTTCATCGTCCTAATACAATACGAGCAAATGCAAATCACGACATTGTACCCTAATCAACCTGGCTAGCGCAGGTATGGTACCTCCTACCGCTATGTGTGGATGGCGTCAACTAAATGCCTTCACGGCCTATGCGATTAATCTAGATATTACATCTAATGCAAACTACTTAACATTATTACATATTATCAACTCAAGGGAAAGAAAAATCAGCATTTCAGTTGACAATCAAGTTGATAGGAATCCTCAATTTGCTTTCGCCATCTATGACCTGCATTTCCCTTTGAGTGTGACATCTACATTGGAAAACAAGCTTGAGACATGATCTTGCATCCCCCTCTTTGGTGGCCATAGCAATAATTGTAGTCGGAAACTAAGTAATAACAAGTTAATACATCAAACAAGGCAAACTACTCATTTAACTGATATGTCAGGAGCTAAGAACTAGAGTTTACTACTGGTCAATGGTTCAAATATATTGACCATCACGTCAAACAAACATGACAAAACAAGCATTAAACAAGTGTGCCTAGCGTGAAACAAGAAATATAACAATGTATGCGCTTTGAATTTCAGCAAATATAAACTAGCCAAGTCATTTTAACAAATATATATAGAAGAATAAACCATACAATGGCATACATTTACTGTCATTGCTAAGAATGAACGAGACAGAAATTATAACAGCATCATGCGAGAACTTGTAGAGCAGGAATGCAAATAATAGATGAACTATACAATAGAGGATAATTATGTCGTTGCCTAGGACGAACCAGAACAAGATATGAAATATAATTGAGTTGCTTGTGAACCTGTAGAACAGGACAAGCAAGGATTAGACAAGTGTGCCTACAATTAAATGAGCAATCAAACTAGACAATGACATGTAGTTACTATTGTACCTACAAATGAACCAGATAGAAATTATAATGGCATCATACTAGAACTTGTAGAGAAGGAACGCAAACCACGAATGAACTACACAACTGAGGATAGTTATGTCGTTTCTTAGGATGAACCAACACCAGATAAGGAAACAATGGCATCACTTGTGAAGCTATACAATAGGACAAGCAAGCATTAAACAAGTGTGCCTACAATGAAATGAGCAATTGATCAAATTATTTCCTAGAATTTCAACAAATATATATGGAAGGAGTTGTCTATCCTAGAATGCAAGAGATGTGGGTGACTTAGAATTTGTGGTAATCTACACAATGGGCCTTGTTGTTACTATAGTAGCTAGGAATCAACCAAATAGAAATTATAATGGCATCATAAGAGAACTTGTAGAGTAGGAATGCAAACCACGAATGAACTATATATACAGTAAAGGATAGCTATGTCGCCGCTTAGGATGAACCACTAGATATGAAATATATTGATGTTTATCGTGTACCTTCAGAACAGGACAAGCAAGTATTGCACAAGCATGCCTACAAATGAATTGAGAAAGCGAGTAGAGTGTTTTTTAGAATTTCAGCAAATATAACCTAGCCAGCACTACAAGAAAAATGTCCTTTTACAAAGGACAATTTTCGTGGTTGAAGGTCCATTTTTCGTGGTTGAAAAGTCTTCTACAATGGATGACCATCGCGGTAGAAGCCCCGTCACAAATGATTCTACCACGGTTTTTTTCCACCATGGCGGATCGCACCCTTGAGCCACGAAAAGTCGTTCCGTCATAGATCTATTCGCCGGCCGTGTTGACTGCTGACATCATGCAGAAGCCAGGCCTAGCCAAGGCCTGATAATTAGTAAGTGGACCATCCCATTAAGAGAGCCCAATAGGATCATGGCCCCTTACGGTTTCGTCTTGCACTATTATAAATGGGCCCACTAGTGCTGTCAATGGCGGCCCATAACCTTCCGGGCCTATTACTGTTTTGACATACACTTTTTGGAATTGGCCCATCTGTAAGGCCCGTAAACTGTCGGGATCATTACTGTTTTCCCCTGTACTGTTTGAAATGGGCCCGTTTTGCCAGCCCTCTTTGGCCCGTAACCTTTCTGGCCCGTTACTGTATTGTTTTGCACTATTTGAAATAGGCCCATTTATGTAAGCTGCTGCATACCATATATATTCAGGCCCATTACTGTTCAGGCCCATAAATGTCCCGTGCATATTTTGGCCTGTTACTGTTTTGGCCTGGTAGGTTACTCGACCTGCTATTGTTCTGCCACTAGGGCCATTCGTCCTGTTACTGTTCTGGCCTCCTATGATCCTGGCCCTTTTCTGGCCTGGCCTGCTACAATTCTAGACCGTTACTGTTTTGTCCATTTAAGGTTCTAGCCCTTTTACTGTTCTGGTCTATTATTGTTCTCGTACTATTACTATTTCGACCTGTTACTATTTTTAGTCGATTACTATTTTGGCCTGTTACTGTTTTGGTCAGTTACTGTTTTGGCATGCCACGTTATGGACTTTTACTTTTACTTAGCATGGCTTTGGATCGAGCCTGTTACTTTTACGGTCTTACAGTTTCTCATTCAAATATCATAAAATATGTACAACTTGTGAGTATTTTTTACCGTTCTTCATCGGACTAATAAAAGATGGGCGAATGTAAAGCACAATACTGTACCCTAATCGACCTATCTAGCGCAAGTATGGTACCTCCTACCGTTGTGTGTGGAGAGCGTCAACTAAATGCCTACATGGCCTATGTGATTAATCTAGATATTACATCAAATGCAAACTAATTAAAATTATTACATATTATAAACTCAAGGGAAAGAAAAATCGGCATTTCAGTTGATAATCGAGTTGATAGCAGTCCTCAATTTTCTTTCTCCATATATCACCTGCATCTCCCTTTTAAGTATGACATCTACATTGGAAAACAACCTTGAGACATGATCTTGCAGCCCCTTATTTGGTGGCGATAAAAATAACTGCAGTCTGAAACTAAGTAATAACAAGTTAATACATCAAATAAGGCAAACTACTCATTTAACTGATATGACAGGAGCTATGAACTGGAGTTTACTACTGGTCAACTGTTCAAATATATTGACCATCACGTCAAACAAACATGACAAACAAGCATTAAACAAGTGCCTACCATGAAACGAGAAATATAACAATGTGTGTGCTTAGAATTTCAGCAAATATAAACTAGCCAGGTCATTTTAACAGATATATATAGAAGATAAACCATACAATGACATACATTTACTGTCATAGCTAAGAATGAACGAGACAAATATTATAACAGCATCATGCGAGAACTTGTAGAGCAGGAATGCAAATAATAAATGAACTATAAAATAGAGGATAGTTATGTCGTTGCCTAGGACGAACCAGCACAAGATACGAAATATAATGGCATTTCTTGTGAATCTGTAGAACAGAACAAGCAAGGATTAGACAAGTGTCCTACAATTAAATAAGCAATCAAACCAGACAATGGGATGTAGTTACTATTGTACCTAAGAATGAACCAGATAGAAATTATAATGGCGTCATACCAGAACTTGTAGAGAAGAACGCAAACCATGAATGAACTACACAATTGAGGATATTTATGTCGTTGCTTAGGATGAACCAACACCAGATAAGGAAACAATGGCATAACTTGTTGTAACATCCCAAAAATACTAAACTTGGATCATCAAACTCTAATCGCCAAAATTAGGGTTAACAAAAACTTTTCCAACTAAAAATATGAAAGCATTCATATGTGTGTGTATTAAAATTTGGATTCTTTTGAATTGCCTTGGTTCTGTGTTTCCTTGCTTGTAAAATGATTCTTGGGTGAAATGAACATCATCTAAACAATCCCCAAACTTTTCCCAAAGACAAACAAGTCAAAATAAACAAATTAAGTGAATGGTCACTTTGGCCAAATTAACTCCTATGCCTACTTTGGCTATCCTTAACTTTCAGAACTTAACAGAAACATGTATGGATCTTTGCACCCCTTGATAGTACTCATAACAAGGTACCAAGGCCCACTTTGTGATCATCCAAAGACATTTAAATGCTTCGTTTAAATTAAAATTGAATCTATCTCACATGGGAAGATCCCACTATTTCAAAAACCACTCAAACAAGCTCAATTTTCAAAACCCAAGCACCCACAGAATCCTCAACACATGCCTAGCACACCTACCAAAAATCTTTTCAAAATTCAAAACTCAAGTTCATGCGGCCATTTCATCAAACAGGTTGCAGATTTAAATCAACAAAATCAAAAACACTATGTTGAGCAGTGTTTTGGGCCAACCTTGTTCCCTCTCTGGTTACAACTAGCCTTAGTAGATCATCTAGCACCCTTAACTAACCTCTAGCAACACTGTGAGCTTGCCAATGCCATCAATGGTGAGCAGGCTGAGCCTCACCATGTCACCCTAGTGTGGACAGAAAGCTAGGAGAAGAACTAGCCGTGCCAACCTTGTCTAGCATGCAGCCCATGCCTCACCGCCCCCTCTCGACCAGCCCTAGCTCGAAGACAACAACCAGAACTGCCAGGCACGCCGCGCCCGTGCCGCTGTCGACCATGCCGACGCGCACCGCAGAGCACGCGCCGTTCCCACGCAACCCGACCACCTCGAGCCCTTGCCGCCCGCCAGCATGCACCCCACCGTCCCAGGAGACCACCAGACATGTTCGTTTCACCGTCCGTACCGCGTAGCCACCGCTCGCCGCGGAGTTCGCTGCCTCTACCTCGCAGAGCATCGCACATTCCCGACGAATTGCCACCGCCCCTACACGTGCATTTAAGCTCTAGAGCAGCGCCGGGAGACCGCCCGTCGATCGCAAACCTCGGCCATGCCTCTAGCTGCCCGTAGCCGTGTCGCCACCGTCGCCTGCCCATCCCTCTCGGTCTCGCCATCGAGCCTATAAAAGGAGACGACCCCCGCTCGATTTCTTCACACCATCTCACTCCCCTCACCTCACTGATCATTGCACCCCTTAGCCGGAGCACGAGGAGCAGCAGCTCGCCGGAATTGTCCCGGAGCAGGCCGCCTCTGGAGAAAAAGGAAGCCGTTGATTTCGACCACCCCCGGAGCTGCCGCGACCATCCCTGAGTTCGCCGTCGTCGACTTCGTCGTTTGCCTGCCTCGCTGTCATCACTGGAGCCCCGGTATGCCCCCTATGCACCCCCATCGAGCCTCTAGGGTTCGAGCTCGCCGGTGAAATGTTCATCGTCGATGACGACCCTCAGCCGTTGATCTCACTTCTAATCCAACAAACCAAATCGCCCCGTACCGCTTCGCGTGTTATGAGCCACTGACCGGTAGACCCCCCTGTCAGTTGAGCCCCGCGCTGCGGAGTGACACTGGGCCGGCCCATTAACATCTCCCGCGCAGCCCACTCGTTTGAATTTGGCTTTTTCTATTTTAATTCAAACTTAGTTTTGTACCTAGTTTCAAAAATCAACCCAGATCGATTTAGGGAACCAAATTGCATGAAACCAATTTTGTTACAAAGGTACTGAAATTCATAATCGAAGACCGTTGGATTCAAATCATTTGGATCTGTAGATCAACCTTGGTAAAAATAACAAGGCAGCAGCTTTTCTGCATTCAAACATTTTTCAAATTTCAACCATAATAGATTTTGAGTTGATTCCAACTCTCAAAAATCATATTTGATCATACCTTTCAGAATATATAAAAACATTTGGGTTTACTTACAGAAATAATGTTCAAGTAATAAAAGAATGCCACATAGGCATTTCTAGTCACTTTAATTATTTAAAATAAAAAGGTTAAACATTATTATATTGTGACACCACTTTAAATCACATTCTCATGTACTGAAATATGTGGTGATGGCATGTGTCAACATGATCCCATGTTTGAGTTGGAGAATATTAAATCTTAAGTAGTTTTTCAATGAGTAGAAATTACTTTTCTAAAAATAAATAATGCAAATGCTTAAATCTTGTAATGTTAGTGATGATGCTAGATCATCTATAGAACACCTTTGTGTGATGATTGAAAATAGTTAAGTGTTGTTTGGTGATTGTGTACCTCGTATTTATTCATAGACGCTAGTACCGACCAAGGATACGAGGAGGAAGGAGATACTACGAAGAAGAAGCCGAGGAGAACTTCAACCACTGCTCTGCACAAGGCAAGCCTAATACTACTAGTTGATTGAGCAAGCTAACACTTGCAAGATACTCTACTTTAGCAAGCCTTACTAATCAAGTTGACCTATGCAAGCTAATACTTGCTTGTTACCATGCCAACTAGATGCCTTAAGCATATGTGTTCATACCCACTTGATAACCCAATCCTAGTTTTACTTGCAAGCTTTCTACTTTATTTCTTTATCAAAGCTACTTGTTAGAGTTTAGTTAAAGTGACTTGTAGATTCTAGGAGGATAATTGAAGGTTGCATAAAGAGCATTAAATTTGGCCTAAGCTAGATAATCTTGATGTCATCCTAAGGCATGGGAGTGCACTTAGTTAAACTCCACTTGTTTACCACCAGTCATTAGTACTTACCCCACTTGTAGATACTAGTGCTAAGCATCAAACTTGATCAACTTTAGATGGGAATACTTGGTGGAAAATGGTTATGAAAACCTTAGAATGATGAGTCTTTATACTGAGATGTTTTGACATGTGTTTCTGAACACCAGATGATTTGGATGATGAAAATATTAAGGCATGAGCCTTAGCCCTTTATAAAACTGATGGTTGTCTGGATGCGATACCATTCCAATTTTACCGTACAACCACAGTACCCGAAAATTGGGTAGGGCTTGACTAGAAACTTATATACTTTAGTATGGGTACCCTCACGACCAAGGTCTGAGCTGAGGCTACCTTGTGAAGATTGTCCACCTGTGCAGTACCCAAGATGATAGTTGGTCATGGTTGGGAGGCCAAACACACAGGAGAGGTTCCTATACTAGGGCGTGTAATGGAAATGTTAGGATTTATTATCCTCATACTGAGTATGGTGAATTCAGGATTTGTTCCTGACGGATGTATCGAATGTTGTGGTGAAAGTGTACAATCTTTGCAGAGTGTCAAACTATTCGAATAGCCGCGTCCGCGGTTATGGACAGTTGGAGTGTCCATGTCACATCCCAAGATTTTCCAAATCTTGTAATGTGAAAAATAAATAATTGTTGAAAATTAGAGTGAAAAGAAACTTTTGTTTCTGAATATAAACTTAAAAATCCCATCTTGAACAAACTTTGGTCAACATTTGAATCCAACTAAATTCAAATCAAGTGGAATGCTTTCTTCATAAATGCATCTGGAAATTTAAACACTTGAGTAATAAACCAAAACCCTAAAACCCTAATGGAAGAAAATCATTTCCAAGTTATCACCAAGCCTATGGATTTGATCCATATAAAAATATGTCAACAAACACTTACAAGTGATCAAGAATGACAAATAGAAATATTATAAAACCATATAATTGGTTTCACTTACTTTGGAGCCATGAATAAAATCCTATGAATTTAATAATGTAAGGAAAAATAATTTCCAAAGCTAATAAAGCAACCATCTAGAAATCCATACCAAATGGTGAGCAAATAATCCTAAAGGAATTAAAAAGTAAACAAATAATAAATAAAATTATATTAAGTTGGAATCACTAATATTTGGATCTTTAAATAAAAAGATATGGTTTTCATAAAGCAAAGGTATAAATATAAATAAGGATTATTTTATAGAGCCAAATTAAATCTTAGCCAAGCTTTTGAAATAAAATATTTCTATTTGATAAAAAGAGTAAAGTTTTATTTAAAAAAATAATGAGGATTTATTAATATCCATTTATATTAAAGTAAAGGATTTTCCATTTTAAATAAACACTAAAACTTGTTAATTTATTTTAAATAAGTTTTCCAAGTTTTTTTAGTTTTCAAATGAAACCTACTGAAAAGATTTTGATATTATTTAGATTTCAGAGTTTTCAAATAAATTAAATCCTATTTGAATTAAAGACTAAGGTCTATTTATTTAATTATTAATAGATCCTAAAAGAATAAAAGTATTATTTTATTTTGGACTTTGAAATATGTTGATAAACTGAATTAAAACTCACCCAAAGTTTGGTGGTGATTTGAATTCAAATGGAGATTGAAAAATATTAATAAATCTTATTTAATAAAAACTAGAGTCTATTTTAAATAATTAAAAGACACTAAAAAGGATAAATATATTATTCTAAATTTGACTTTGGAATGTGTTATTAATCAGTATTTGAATCTACACAAATTTTGGTGGTGGTTTGAATTGATTTGGTGTTTGAATTATTTGATTTAAAATAAAAACAGGAATTCAGTTCAGAAAAAGAAAAAAAGGTTTGTATAAAAAAATTAGAAACTAACCCAACCCACTAAACAGGCCCAGCCCAGCCCATTCCCCCAGCCCAACTCCCACCCCGGGCGAATCGGTTTTCACCCAGCCACTCACCTGCACCCTCTCTGACGCCTGGACCCCACTGCCTTTGGCCTCACCCGCGCGAAGACCCTGCTCCTTTGGCCGTTTCTCAGGCGATGAATGCCGGTGTTAAATCCCCATCAATCCCGTGCTAAAACCTCGCCGCGACCGCGTGTATTTAGTCGCCCCTCTCTACTCTACCATTCCCCTCTGCTCCCGTCTCCCCTCTGCCTCTAGGCTGTCCCTGATTCCGTATACAACCTCACTGCCCCGACGAACTACTCCGGCCAAATTCCAACAACTCCGTCCACCCCACCACTCCCAGTACCCACTGGATTGCTCCCCATCTCCCTACGAACCACCCACTGACACTAGCTCACTCGCGCACGTGCCAGAATGTCGGCAACGTCTTCACCAGCCGACGACCCCCGCAACTCCGGTAAGCTCTAGAAATCGACTCCGTGCACGCCTCGACCAGTGAATCATGCCGTTTGGTTCGTCTGTGTCTTTTACATCTCCAGGTGCTCGCCAATCACTCGCGCGTGACCTGCAGCCTCGCCTCCGACGACTCCCGAACGTGCTGACGCCAGGAGCATCTCCGACAAGGAATTCCGACTACACCCATGCGCCCCTTGAGTGACAAAGACCACGTTGAGCATCAGTACATCGTGACAATTCTGGTGAGCATCTCCCCCACTCCTCTCGCTTCCTGTAGCCGCCGCAGCACCGCTAGCAGAGCGCCGCCGCCGGGCGCCACCGTCGTCGCGCCGCCAGTTAGTGGCAGGTTAATGATAGCCGTCCGATCTAGATCCTAGAGACGCGATAGAATGATTAACCGAAGCGGTATGGAGCCATCCGCACCGTGCGATTTCATTTCAATCCAATGTCTCACAGCACGCGATCTAGCTGAACTGTTTTTGTGCAATCAAAACAAGACACGTGTCCCAGAGTCTGTTTTAAAAACAGGATTTGTTCTATTAGATGTTCAATTTTGAAAATTGCATAACTTTCAAACCACACGTCCAAATTTTGCAAATTTTATATCAATAGAATCAGCAAGACAAGTACTTTCCAACCATGCACTTTGTTTAGTAAATTTGTTCTGTTAAATTGTTTGTTTTTATAGGAACTTGTGTAGGCATATTTAGAATATAAAATTTGTTCTAAAATGATTTTTGAGATGAAATCTTTAGCAATTGGTTTGTTTTGAACCTACTGACCATAGAAATCAATTTGTGGTTTCAAAAATGTATTTGGTGAAGCAAAGGCACAAACCTTTGAATAAAAGCATTTCTAGCCAATTAAAAATGTTGATTATGGTTTAAAAATAATTTTAGAAGAAAACCTTTTCGGAAAATGTTTTTATTCAAACTCTCTGACCCTAAACACAAGGTTTTATGAATTGAAAACATATTTTGTGAACCCTATAGATTGTTGCCTTATTAAAATCATTGTTCCACCACATAAAATAATGCTTTGGTTTAAAAATGGTTTATAGGTAGAATCTTTTGCAAATAGTTTTGCCACTTTATAAATAACCAATAAGTGTTTTAGAATGTTTACAACCTATTATAAACCACTTTTGTAAATAAAACAAAAAAAGGCATGCTTGCATGCATTGTTTTGTTCCTATTATTTTATGTGATGTTGCTTGAATGGTAGATTGAAATATTGCTTGCTTGATTGAATTATAGTGATTTGAAGTGTGTGAACATTGCAAAGATCAAGGAGTGAACTTAGATTCTCTACCAAAAAGGCAAGTGATGCTTCATACTTTTGTCCCGTTACTTCCACTATGCATTAGTGATATTTCTAAAGTAGGACTTGCATGGATTTTGCTAAGTGTAAACTATGCTAGGGGAAATCCTAGTAGATGAAAATTTAGTAGAAATTTCCTAAGTTAAGATTCCTACTACTATCATGCTTAGCTTAGCTAGTAGAAAACAAGGGTGGAATAAATTCATACTATGGAATATTTCTAAGTCAAGGACTTGTGTTTTGTTTAATAAAACAACTAAGTGAATGAATCACCTGGGTGGAATGGAAGGAATGGTTTGTGTTGAGTGGTTATACAAGGCCCATTTCTATGGTTTACCTTGTGTATCTCACTTGTGGATTGCCACCTAGGAACAAAGAGATTTGAGATGTCAAATGTTGAGAAGCTTCAAGTTCAGCCACGTGGCATTATGGGCTCTGCCTGGATCATATAGGTTGCAATAACTTAGCCAAATGGACAGTTGGTGGTAGGGGATGATAGTTTGGAACGCGTCCATTCTGCTCTAAGGGAAGGCTTCTGAAAGATCTTGTCTTGGTGAAACCAAGTCTTGTGGGGAAAGTGTACCACCTCTGCAGAGTGTAAAATCTAAGTACTTAGCCATGTCCCTGGCAAAGGACAATTTGAGCATCAAGACATGGAAGCTATCAAGAATCTCCTCATCCCAATTTCTAAGTTAAAAACTTGTAGTTGAATAAGGGTTAAAGGATCACCAATTTCTATTGGGAGAAGCCATGGGTGATTTTTGTCAAGCAAAAACTTAGTGTTTTAAAATGATAAGGAAAAACTATTTTGAGCAAAGCAAGCCTAAGCTCCACTTAGCCAAATGCATATAGATGATAGACTCCACTATATTACCATAGTATCACTTGCCAATACAATTCAAATGTATTAACCCTTGTGGCTGTAACTTATTATGTTGCAGGTTTGTTTGATGTTAGTGAAGTTTATTGATTAGGATTACAAGTCTACAACCAACATGTCTGCCTGTGGCACTTTGAAGATGAAGGACCCCATGCTATTGTTATATTCTGCTGCATTGTAATGAGATAGCCAAATAAGCTATGTAAGATGTAATAAATTGTGTTATTCCTGGTTATAAAGTTGTACTATGACCTTTGTTTCTTGATATTACATCTTAACTGTGGATGCTAGCTATTGATCCAGGGACTAGCATTGTAAACACAGGGATCTCTACCTTATTAAAGGTTGGGAACCTTACAGATGGTATCAGAGCATTGTGTTGCCTGTAGGATTTGTAACCCTAGGATTGGACAAAACCCCTTAGAAAAATAGGAGTTGTATTTGTTCCAAAACTTATTTACAAACAATCTTGTAAACTCTTTCCTCAACCATTTTGGTTTTGATTCTACATCTCTTCTATTTCAAACTTGATGGACAAAACCTACTCCATGGCCAAAGACTTCACCATGAGCAAAGGACTTCATCAACTCTAATGACTTCAACATCTTCAAGTGATTTCAATCTTAGTCTCAACAAGGACTTCGACTTGGATATCACTAAGGACTACAAGTGAGACAAGGAATATTACTCAAGACTTGAAGACTAAGGGAATACAACTTAGATGGAACCAACATCCCTTTAAAGTTTTGTGACCAAGAATTTTCCCAAGGAAACCATGATCTCATTCAAGAAGAATCAACTAAGAAGGATGGAAAGAATCTCAAGTGAACCATATAGATGGACCACCATATTAAGTATAGATCTAACACACCAACTTATGTGGTGTAACAAAAATATTTTATTGCCTAAAGATGTGCTTGAAACTTGTTGTTTGAATGGAGTGCTTGTTTGTGATTGCTTGCACATTGCTTGAGTGAACTGTGATGTGTGTGGTTAGAATTGATTCTTTAGAAATCTTTTGCCTATTCTAATCCCAATCCAACCCAAATAGATGACTACTCCAAGGAACTCCAACATCAAGGATGGTGACAACAACAACAACCAAGAGATCAACATGAGGGAACTCATAGTAACCCAAACCGAGTTGAACCAAGTGACAACCCAGTTTTTAGCTAACAACAATGGGTTAGACCCAACCATACAAAAGTTTTTGGAAATTCAATCCCAATTGTTGCAAGGGATGGCCACTCAAATGATCAACATGGGATACAACCTTTACCAAGGAGTTTGTGACAACAAGGATGTCAAGGATGATATTTTAGAAGGAACCCAAGCTTGAAATATTTGTGGAGACAAGGATCACACTTCCAAGGAACATGAAGATCAATGTCCAAATTGTGAAGAGAAACATCCAACCAATCAATGCCCCACATCTCAAGCTACTTGTTTCCTATGTGAAGGAAATAATCATGTCCCTATCCAATGCCCCATCTATTCCATAGTTCAACAAAGGAAACAAGGTGGAGTGCAACAACAATTTGTAAACCCTCATGAAGGAACAACTTCTACTAAGAAGGACGAAGGCAAAGTCAAAACTATGCACCATAAGGCCAAATCCAAAGTGATCACAGAGTGTTGCTACTCTTGTGGAGAAGAAGGTCATATCTCTAGTAACTGCCCCAAGAAGAGAGAAAGATTTCCCACCTTTGTGGTGAAGTATGAAGAGCATGAACTAGAAGAACTCCTAGCTTTGGAGAGACCCAAGAAGAAGAAGAAGAAGAAGAAATGCCCCAACCCTAGCAAGAAGGATATTACCCAAGATCAATGTTACACTTGCAAAGAGATGGGACATTATGCCAATGAATGCCCAGAAAAGAAGAAGAACCAAGGAAACAAACAAGAGGCAATGATACCAAAGGAAAAGAAAGATATGAGCCAAGTGATGTGTTTCAATTGCAAAGAACCAGGACATTATGCAAGCAATTGTCTCGAAAGATGAAGCACAAGATAAAGCCTATGAAGGATCTCAGCCTTGTCACATGTTTCAAAGGTGGAAACAAAGGACACAATGCAGATGTTTGCCCAGAGAAGTTTCAACAAGATTCCAAGCAAACCAAGAAGTAATCTAGTTGGAATTTTTTTAAGGGTGGTAGTACCCTAGTTGCTTTGAGCCAACTTGTAACCCCTAGCCTCCCCAAATCTCGAGACGAGATTTATTTTAAGGGTGGTAGCCTATCACATCCCAAGATTTTCCAAATCTTGTAATGTGAAAAATAAATAAACAAAATAAATAATTGTTGAAAATTAGAGTGAAAAGAAACTTTTGTTTCTGAATGGAAACTTAAAAATCCCATCTTGAACAAACTTTGGTTAACATTTGAATCCAACTAAATTCAAATCAAGTGGAATGCTTTCTTCATAAATGCATCTGGAAATTTAAACACGTGAGAAATAAACCAAAAGCCTAAAACCCTAATGGAAGAAAATCATTTCCAAGTTATCACCAAGCCTATGGATTTGATCCATATAAAAATATGTCAACAAACATTTACAAGTGATCAAGAATGACAAATAGAAATATTATAAAACCATATAATTGGTTTCACTTTCTTTGGAGCCATGAATAAAATCCTATGAATTTAATAAGGTAAGGAAAAATAATTTCCAAAGCTAATAAAGAAACCATCTATAAATCCATACCAAATGGTGAGCAAATAATCCTAAAGGAATTAAAAAGTAAACAAATAATAAATAAAATTATATTAAGATGGAATCACTAATATTTGGATCTTTAAATAAAAAGATATGGTTTTCATAAAGCAAAGGTATAAATATAAATAAGGATTATTTTATAGAGCCAAATTAAATCTTAGCCAAGCTTTTGAAATAAAATATTTCTATTTGATAAAAAGAGTAAAGGTTTATTTAAATAAAATAATGAGGATTTATTAATATCCATTTATATTAATGTAAAGGCTTTTCCATTTTAAATAAACACTAAAACTTATTAATTTATTTTAAATAAGTTTTCCAAGTGTTTTTAGTTTTCAAATGAAACCTACTAAAAAGATTTTGATATTATTTAGATTTCAAATAGAGTTTTCAAATATATTAAATCCTATTTGAATTAAAGACTAAGGTCTATTTATTTAATTATTAATAGATCCTAAAAGAATAAAAGTATTATTTTATTTTGGACTTTGAAATATGTTGATAAACAGATTTAAAACTCACCCAAAGTTTGGTGGTGATTTGAATTCGAATGGAGATTGAAAAATATTATTAAATATTATTTAATTAAAACTAGAGTCTATTTTAAATAATTAAAAGACACTAAAAAGGATAAATATATTATTCTAAATTTGACTTTGGAATGTGTTATTAATCAGTATTTGAATCTACACAAATTTTGGTGGTGGTTTGAATTGATTTGGTGTTTGAATTATTTGATTTAAAATCAAAACAGGAATTCAATTCAAAAAAAGAAAAAAGGTTTGTATAAAAAAATAGAAACAAACCCAACCCACTAAATAGGCCCAGTCCAGCCCATTCCCCCAGCCCATCTCCCACCCCGGGCGAATCGTTTTTCACCCAGCCACTCACCTGCACCCTCTCTGACGCCTGTAACCCACTGCCTCTCTTCCTCTCCGCTGACGAAGCGCCCCCACCGCCAGCTCATCTTTGTCCTCACCCGCGTGAAGACCCCGCTCCTCTGGCCGTTTCTCAGGCGATGAATGCCGGTGTTAAATCCCCATCAATCCCGTGCTAAAACCTCGCTGCGACCGCGTGTATTTAGTCGCCCCTCTCTCCTCTACCATTCCCCTCTGCTCCCGTCCCCCCTCTGCCTCCAGGCTATCCCTGATTCCGTATACAACCTCACTGCCCCGACGAACTACTCCGGCCAAATTCCGACAACTCCATCCACCCCTCCGCTCCCAGTACCCACTGGATTGCTCCCCATCTCCCTACGAACCACCCAGTGACACTAGCTCACTCGCGCGCGTGCCAAAACGTCGGCAACGTCTTCACCAGTGCGCCACCGACAACCCCCGCAACTCCGGTGAGCTCTAGAACTCGACTCCGTGCGCGCCTCGACCAGTGAATCATGCCGTTTGGTTCGTCTGTGTCTTTTACATCTCCAGGTGCTCGCCAATCACTCGCGCGTGGCCTGCAGCCTCGCCTCCGACGACTCCCGAACGTGCTGACGCCAGGAGCATCTCCGGCGAGGAATTCCGACTACACCCGTGCGCCCCTTGACTGACAAAGACCACGTTGAGCATCAGTACATCGTGACGATTCTGGTGAGCATCTCCCCCTCTCCTTTCGCTTCCTGTAGCCGCCGCAGCACCGCTAGCAGAGCCCCGCCACGGAGCGCCACCGTCGTCGCGCCACCAGTTAGTGGCAGGTTAATGATAGCCGTCCGATCTAGATCCTAGAGACGCGATAGAATGATTAACCGAAGCGGTATGGAGCCATCCACACCGTGCGATTTCATTTTAATCCAATGTCTGACAGCACGCGATCTAGCTGAACCGTTTTTGTCCAATCAAAACAAGACACGTGTCCCAGAGTCTGTTTTAAAAACAGGATTTATTCTATTAGATGTTCAATTTTGAAAATTGCATAACTTTCAAACCACACGTCCAAATTTTGAAAATTTTATATCAATGGAATCAGCAAGACAAGTACTTTCCAACAATGCACTTTTTTTAGTAAATTTCTTCTATTAAATTGTTTGTTTTTACGGAAACTTGTGTAGGCAAATTTAGAATATAAAATTTGTTCTAAAATGATTTTTGAGATGAAATCTTTAGCAATTGGTTTGTTTTGAACCTACTGACCATAGAAATCAATTTGTGGTTTCAAAAATGTATTTGGTGAAGCAAAGGCACAAATCTTTGAATAAAAGCATTTCTAGCCAATTAAAAATGTTGATTATGGTTTAAAAATAATTTTAGAAGAAAACCTTTTGGGAAAATGTTTTGATTCAAACTCTCTGACCCTAAACACAAGATTTTAAGAATTGAAAACATATTTTGTGAATCCTATAGATTGTTGCCTTACTAAAATCATTGTTCCACCACATAAAATAATGCTTTGGTTTAAAAATGGTTTATAGGTAGAATCTTTTGCAAATAGTTTTGCCACTTTATAAAATAACCAATAAGTGTTTTAGAATGTTTACAACCTATTATAAACCACTTTTGTAAATAAAACAAAGTTTGGCATGCTGGCATGCATTGTTTTGTTCCTATAATTTTATGTGATGTTGCTTGAATGGTAGATTGAAATATTGCTTGCTTGATTGAATTGTAGTGATTTGAAGTGTGTGAACATTGCAAAGATCAAGGAGTGAACTTATATTATCTACCCAAAAGGCAAGTGATGCTTCATACCTTTGTCCCATTACTTTCACTATGCATTAGTGATATTTCTAAAGTAGGACTTGCATGGATTTTGCTAAGTGTAAACTATGCTATGGGAAATCCTAGTAGATGAAACCTTAGTAGAAATTTCCTAAGTTAAGATTCCTACTACTATAATGCTTAGCTTAGCTAGTAGAAAACAAGGGTGGAATAAATTCATACTATGGAATATTTCTAAGTCAAGGACTTGTTTTTTGTTTAATAAAACAACTAAGTGAATGAATCACCTGGGTGGAATGGAAGGAATGGTTTGTGTTGAGTGGTTATACAAGGCCCATTTCTATGGTTTACCTTGTGTATCTCACTTGTGGAGTCCACCCAGGAACAAAGAGATTTGAGATGTCAAATGTTGAGAAGCTTCAAGTGCAGCCACTTGGCATTATGGGCTCTGTCTGGATCATATAGGTTGCAATAACTTAGCCAAATGGACAGTTGGTGGTAGGGGATGATAGGTTGGAACGCGTCCATTCTGGTCTAAGGGAAGGCTTCTGAAAGATCTTGTCTTGGTGAAACCAAGTCTTGTGGGGAAATTGCACCACCTCTACAGAGTGTAAAATCTAAGTACTTAGCCATGTCCCTGGCAAAGGACAATTTGATCATCAAGACATGGAAGCTATCAAGAATCTCCTCATCCCAATTTCTAAGTTAAAAACTTGTGGTTGACCAAGGGTTAAAGGATCACCAATTTCTATTTGGAGAAGCCTTGGGTGATTTTTGTCAAGCAAAAACTTAGTGTTTTCAAATGATAAGGAAAAAATATTTTGAGCAAAGCAAGCCTAAGCTCCACTTAGCCAAATGCATATAGATGATAGACTCCACTATATTACCATAGTATCACCTGCCAATACAATTCAAATGTATTGACCCTTGTGGTTGTAACTTATTATGTTGGAGGTTTGTTTTGATGTTAGTGAAGTTTATTGATTAGGATTACAAGTCTACAACCAACATGTTTGTCTGTGGCACTTTGAAGATGAAGGACCTCATGCTATTTTTATATTCTGCTGCATTGTAATGAGATAGCCAAATGAGCTATGTAAGATGTAATAAATTGTGTTATTCCTGGTTATAAAGTTGTACTATGACCTTTGTTTCTTGATATTACATCTTAACTGTGGATGCTAGATATTGATCCAGGGACTAACATTGTAAACACAGGGATCTCTACTTTATTAAAGGTTGGGAACCTTACAGTCCATACCGTTCCCCCGTCAGATGTTTTCAAAATGACTTATGAAATGAATTGGGAATATTACTTGACCACAACAGAGTTGTGATATGAAATTCAAGTTCCCAATTAGGTGTTACAAAATTTCAACTAGCTTTTCTTGCTTTTGAACTTAGTAGAGGTAAATCTGGCTTTTTGCAAAACAACCCTAGAGCTTAGTGTCCTACTACAGAACCCCCTTCACTTGTTAGTATTAGTTTGCGAGTACTTAAAGAGTAGTCATGGCTTTGTCCCTGGCTATTCCCGTGGCTAGACTATGAAGAGGAGTACCAGGATGATGGACCCCAGGAAGGTTACGACAACTAGGATCATCTCCCATCGTCAGCATTGCCTATGACCCCGAAGATGGAGCTTCGCCTACACTACCTTTATTATTACGTTATTCTGCTGCTTGAGTTGTATTAAGAACTGGATCATAAGATCCTTATTTTTGTAGGACCTTATGTATGGTTTGCAATGGATGATGTACTGTGGTATCCAAATCTGTTATGTCTCGCAAAAATGGTAATCCTGGGATTGCGATGTATGGCATAACAGGCATCTGGGATTAAAAATCTGGGTGTTGACAAGTTGGTATTAGAGCCAGGTTGACCATAGGAGACCCTAGTTAGACTGGACGTTTGAATCAAAAACTTAGTTTCAAAACCAAAGGAAGCAAATATTTACAAAAACTTATTCCCATTCTTATCACTTTGATTCTTTCGTGAAAATTCATGTTCCTCAAAAACTCTTGCAAAATACATAAATTTTGACACACTTGATCACTCTACTAACTTACTCATCCTATATTCTTATAGATGGACGTGAAGTACAGCAAGTTTTATCAGTTGGGAAATGGAGGAGACCTCATCTTTGAGCAGGATTTGGACCAGCTTTCAGAACTTCTGGAGCGTCCACACCCCGAGTTCCTCGGAGCTCAGCTCAATGATCAAGGAGGAGAAGATCTGCAGTGGCTAATTGTTGCAAGTCTCTGAGGAAAGATTGAACCTCCCACTGCAGAGGTTATTCAGTTCACCTTAAGAGAGAACAACTGGCTCGATGGACTTGCCAGGGTCATGCAGGAAGCTCTTGCCCGTCTGTGTGGGCATAGTATCAACCAGATCAAGGGTACCCACTTTGAGTTTTGTCCAAGGCGTGATGCTATGGGACAGCCACTCGAAGCCCCATACCACCACGAGTTGAAGACTCAGTTGGACCACCTTAGCTTCATGATGTACTATCGTCAACAAGAATTGGACAATTGCCGTGACTACTCCAACCACAAGTCTAACATCATTAATACGAAGGATCAAACCATCGCCATGCTAGCGAAGGATCGCAAGTCTCGCCGCCATCAGCTCAACAAGAAGGAGCGCATCATTGCTCGTCTTTGCCACCGCATCTCGGATTTGGAGGAGACCATCCACGAGAGAGACATGCAGTTGGAGGAAAGAGAGAATGCCAGAGAAGATCTTCGTGGACACCCCTACTCCTATCTTAATGATGATGATGATTTTCTGGAGGATCAGGCCATGGACTTCTTCACCGATGAGGATGATTTTGTGATGACGACGAGGATGATGAGGATGACGACTACACCGACTCCAAGGAGTAGTAGAACTTGAGCACTAGCGTAGTGAGTTGTATTCGGTCCCACTGTATCGTAGTTTCTAGAATGGTTCTTAAAACCATCTGTTTTTCTTGTTTTGTGGTGTGTGTTTGTATCGTGTGCTATGAATGAATGAATGAAAAGCAAGTTGCAAAAAAAAATCTTAGTCAAACTTTAAAAACTTTTCAAAGTCCCTGAACCTTAGAAATTTCCCTCTTTTCTCATGATCTATCTCAATCTTCAGATGCCACACGGAGGAAGTGGTTCATTCCCGGACCCGATGTTGTAGATCCTGCAAATGTTGGTTTCTGACCACGAAGCCGAAAGAGCAGAACGTCAAGCCGACCTAGCCACCCTTCAGCAGATAGCCCAGGTGGCCCACAACAATCAAGGCCAAGGAAACCAGGAAAACCATGGATCTAAGCTCAAGAATTTCTAGAACACCAACCCACCTATTTTCACCAAGTCCGAAGAGCCCTTAGACACCGATGATTGGCTGCAAACCATGGAGAACAACCTAGAAGTCGCTGGAGTGGAAGCTAACGAGAAAGTTCTATTCTCCACCCAGTATCTAGCCAGAGATGCCACAGCATGGTGGAACAGCGTTCGTGTAATGACAAGAGGACAGATGATGACCTGGGAGGAATTCAAGGTCAAGTTCAGCAGAACCCATGTGCCACCGGGTTTGATCAAGAGAATGAGAGATGAGTTCAGAGAACTGAAGCAAGGAAGGATGACCGTAGTGGAATACCGTGAAAAATTCTTGTCATTAGCTAGGTATGCCCCGGATGAGATCGACTCTGAAGCCAAGAAGAAAGAGAGATTCTTCAATGGTTTGCATGATGAGATGCAGACTGTGTTGGTCAATATCCCCTTTGTGGATATTGAAGCTCTTGTCGACTCTGCCATCTAGATGGAAGGAAAGATCAACCAAGCCAATGAGAACCACAAGCGTCGCATGATGCATCAGCCAGGAAACCATCAGACCCCAAAGTATCGCCCTAACCCATCTCTAGTATTTGCCCCGAGAACCAACAGACCGCAGATGAACCGTCCGACCTATCCCAACCGTGGAAACCCAAGGCCCGGAGGAAATCACAAAAACCCCAGCAACTCTAACAATTTCAACCGTGCACCACCCAAGTTCAACAACAACAATGCTACCGCCGACACCAACACTGCCCCGAGGACTAGAAGCAATGTTGTGCCTGTTGCAGCAAAGGACAAGTCGCAAGTGACTTATTATGACTGTGGAAATAAGGGCCACTACTCCAATGAGTGCCCCAAGAAGAATGCCGCAGCCCCCCAATGCAAATGCCCCAGCTCAGCAGCAGCGTCGTGTCCAGCCCGGAAGAAGGTTTGCCCCAGGGAACTCGCTCAACCGCAACAGCCGTCTTTTTCTCATGCATGCTGAAGAAGCCCAGGAAGCACCAGACGTCGTGCTGGGTATGTTTTCTGTTAATTCAGTACTCGCTAGAGTGTTGTTTGATTCTGGTGCATCACACTCATTTGTCACCAAATAATTTTCCTTCACTAGTAAGATTCAACCAACAAAACTAAAGCATGTTATGATTGTTCAAATTCCCGGTTCAACCACCAAAGCTAGGCAAATTTGCAAAGCCGTCCCTATCCGAATCCATGGCATAAATTTTTATGCTAATCTGATAGTACTCGGAACTAAAGGTTTGGAAGTAGTACTAGGAATGGATTGAATGTCTAAACATAAAGGATTAATTGACTGTGCCAAGAAAGCCATAACCATGACCAGTACAGCCGGAATATCATTCGAGCATGTATCTGAAACCTTACCTCATCAATTCAAGTGCAACAAGAGTATAGCCCAACCTACCATTGACCAAGTCCGGATAGTCTGTGAATACCCCGATGTATTTCCATATGTTTTGCCGGTATGCCCCCAGATCGGGATATCAAGTTTATCATTGAACTAATCCCCGGAACAGGACCCATAGCCCAAAGACCATACAGTATGAACCCGTCTGAACTAGCAGAACTGAAGAAGCAACTGGATGCCATGTTGGAAATTGGATTGATTCAACCAAGTGCGTCACCATGGAGATCACCTGTCTTTTTTGTGGACAAGAAATATGGAGGTAACCATTTGTGTACGGATTACCGGAAGTTGAATGATGTCACTATCAAGAACAAGTACCCATTGCCCAAGATAGAAGATTTGTTTGACCAGTTGACCGGTGCCAAAGTGTTTTCTAAGGTTGATCTTAGAACAAGCTATCATCAACTCAAGATTCGCGCAGAGGATATTCCAAAGACTGCCTTTACCACCCGATATGGATTATACGAGTATACTGTCATGTCTTTTGGATTAACCAATGCCCCCGCTTATTTCATGAATCTCATGAATAAGATTTTTATGGACTTCCTGGATACGTTTGTCATTGTTTTCATCGATGACATTCTAATTTATTCCAAATCAGAAGAAGAACATGAGCTACATCTAAGGACCATTCTTGGAACCCTTAGAGAGCATCAGTTGTATGCCAAGTTTAGCAAATGTGAATTCTGGTTACAGGAGGTAGGATTCCTCGGCCACATTGTATCAGGTGGAGGAATTGCCGTTGACCCTGCAAAGGTGAAAGATGTCGAAGATTGGCAAGCCCCAACCACTCAAATCCAAGTTCGTGCATTTCTCAGATTGGCAGGATACTACCGCAAGTTCGTAGAAGGATTCTCGAGTACTGCCAGACCCATGACCCAATTGCTGAAGAAGGACAAGAAGTTTGAATGGACGGACGAATGTGAAGCGAGTTTCCAAGAACTCAAGAGAAGATTGATTTCAGCCCCAATCTTAATCATGCCGGATATCATGAAGCCCTTTGACGTGTATTGTGATGCATCCAAGATCGGTCTCGGATGTGTGCTAATGCAAGAACACAAAGTTATATCTTATCTATCTTGACAACTGAAACAACATGAGCAAAATTACCCAACCCATGACCTCGAACTTGCAGCCGTAGTTCTAGCCCTGAAGACATGGAGGCATTACCTGATGGGAAACCGTTGTGAGATTTATTTAGATCACAAGAGCCTGAAGTATATATTCACTCAGAAGGAGCTGAATATGAGACAGAAAAGATGGATTGAGCTAATCAAGGCATACGATCTGGACATTCACTATCACCCTGGTAAAGCCAACGTGGTAGCAGATGCCCTTAGCAGATTGCCGTGCCGCTTGAACTACATGATTTTGAAGGAGCAACCAAGTTTGCACAAAGAGATGGAAGATTTCCGAGTGGAATTAGTGAGTGAAGGATTTTTGGCTAGCATAGAACTCAACCCACATTGATCAGTCAGATCAAAGAGGCGCATAAAGGAAATGCTAGTATCGATGGAATCAAGCGTCGTATCGGTACATGCAAGGTTCCCGGATTTACCGAAGCATAAGAAGGAGTTCTGTGGTACAAAGGATGCCTTTGTGTATGTAAGGTTCCCAACCTTTAATAAGGTAGAGATCCCTCTGTTTACAATGCTAGTCCCTGGATCAATAGCTAGCATCCACAGTTAAGATGTAATATCAAGAAAGAAAGGTCATAATACAACTTTATAACCAGGAATAAAATAATTCATTACATCTTACATAGCTCATTTGGCTATCTCATTACAATGCAGCAGAATATAACAATAGCATGGGGTCCTTCATCTTCAAAATGCCACAGGCAGACATGTTGGTTGTAGACTTGTAATCATAATCATTAAACTTCACTAATATCAAACAAACCTGCAACATAACAAGTTACAGCCACAAGGGTCAATACATTTGAATTGTATTGGCAAGTGATACTATGGTAGTATAGTGGTGTCTATCATCTATATGCATTTGGCTAAGTGGAGCTTAGGCTTGCTTTGCTCAAAATAGATTTTCCTTATCATTTGAAAACACTAAGCTTTTGCTTTGACGAAATCTTTCCCAAGGCATCTCCCAATAGAAATTGGTGATCCTTTCAACCCTTGTTCAACCACAAGATTTTTAACTTAGAAATTTGGATGAGGAGATTCTTGATAGCTTCCATGTCTTGATGCTCAAATTTTCCTTTGCCAGGGACATGGCTAAGTACTTAGATTTTACACTCTGCAAAGGTTGTGCACATTCCCCACAAGACTTGGTTTCACCAAGACAAGATCTTTCGGAAGCCTTCCCTTAGAACAGAATGGACGCGTTCCAACCTATCAAACCCCTACCACCAACTGTCCATTTGGCTAAGTTATTGCAACCTATATGATCCTCGCAGAGCCCATAATGCCAAGTGGCTGCACTTGAAGCTTCTCAACATTTGACATCTCAAATATCTTTGTTCCTGGGTGGCCATCCACAAGTGAGATACACAAGGTTCACCAGTCCCCTGGCCTTGTGTAACTACTCAACACAAACCATTCCTTCCATTCCACCCAGGTGATTCATTAACTTAGTTGTTTTATTAAACAAAATATAAGTCCTCAGACTTAGAAATTTTTCCATAGCATGAATATATATTCCACCCTTGTTTTCTACTAGCTAAGCTAAGCATGATAGTAGTAGGGATCTTAACTTAGGAAATTTCTACTAAGGTTTCATCTACTAGGATTTCCCATGGTATAGTTTATACTTAGCAAAATTCCATGCAAGTCCTACTTAGAAATATCACTAATGCATAGTGAAAATAATGGGACAAAAGTATGTAGCATCACTTGCCTTGTTGGTAGAGAGTATAAGTTCACTCCTTGATCTTTGCAATGTTCACTCACTTCAAATCACTACAATTCAATCAAGCAAACAACATTTCAATCTACCATTCAAGTAATTCATCACATAAAATAATAATAACAAAACAATGCATGCAAGCATGCTAAAGATTGTTTTATTTGGAGAAGTGGTTTCTAATGGGTTATAAACATTTGAAAACACCTAAGGGTCATTTTATAAAGTGGAAAAACCATTTGCAAAAGGTTTTACTTCGTAAACCATTTTTTAACCAAATCATTATTTTATGTGGTGAAGAAATGCTTTTAATTAGGAAATATTCTATAGGTCTCACAAAATATGTTTTCAAACCACAAAACCTTGTGTTTAGGGTCAGAGAGTTTATTTCCAAAACATTTCTCAATGGTTTTCTACCAAAAGCATTTTTAATAAATAAACATTACTTTTGTTTGACTAGAAATAGTTTAAATCCAAAGTTTATTCTTTTGTTTCACCAAATACATTTTTGAAACCACAATTTGTTTCCTATGGTCAGTAGGTTCAAAACACACCATTTGCCAAAGATTTTATCCCCAAAATCATTTTAGAACAATTTTTATATTCTAAACAAGCATACACAAGTTTCTGCAAAAAAAAATAAATTTAACAGAAGATTTTTACTAAACAAAGTGCATGGTTGGCTAGGGCTTGTCTTTCTGAATCCATTGATATAAAATTTGCAAAATTTGGATGTGTAGATTAAAAGTTATAGATTTTACAAAATTGAGCAACTAATAGATCAAATTCTAATTTTAAACCAGATTCTGTGACACGCGGCGCTATCCTATTGGCGCATACCGTTTTGCGCGGATCGGCAAATATGGGCCGTTAGATTTTTGTTGCATCGCACGGCACAGGGGCACTACTTACCCTTTCGCTCACGTTCTATCGCATCCGTCAGATCAAAATCCTACGGACCTAACTGCTTTGACCATTACTCAGCGGCGCTGGCGGCGGCAACTGGCGGCGCTGGCTCTGGTTACGGCGGGGCTGGTGTTAGAGGAAGAGAGGGAGGAAGGGGATTGGCTCACCGAGATCACCGTGGCATGGGGAAGCTCAAGGTACTCGCGGTTGGTCAAGGGGCGCACTAGGGTTGCAGGGATTGCTCGCCGGAGAGGTGTCTGGCAACGGCCACGCGCTGTCGTCGTCGAGGGCGGCGCTATGGGTCACGAGGGAGCAAACGGAAGACACAGTTAGATGCGCAAGGACGTGGCGATGATGCGTGCGTGAAGGAGAAAGAGAGGGGCGGTCTGGTTCTTACCCGAGGCTTCGCTGGAGATGAAACAGACGGTGGCGGCGGTGGTCGTTGTCGTTGCTGAGGTTCTGGGGCACGCGGGGACGAGCTGATGCCACTGGAAGGTTCGCCAGGAGATGGGGTTCACGTGAGCATGGTCGAGGAGGCAAGGGGCAGCGAGGGGCTGCCGGAATTGTCGCCGAAGCTTGTCGGAGACAGTGGCGGTGCAGAGAGGAATTGGGTAGCCTGGGGGCGCGCTAGGGTGAGGCGACGGAGGGGAAAGAGAGAGGAGATGCTAGCGCTTTAGTACGCGTGATCGAGGGGCTGATTTATCGCGGCGTTACTGCGTATTACGCCGACATTGATTTGGCAGCAACGGCCGACGAGAGGGGGCGTGGTCAGCGGGGTGGGTGAAGACGATGACTGGGGAGAGTGGGGTCGCTTGGCAGCGAGAGAGAGTGTGGGGGTGGGGTCCATCTATCAGCGTCGCTACGGGTTCGTTTGCGAGTGAATAACGGTTCGCTCGGTGAGAGGGAGAGGTGGGCTGGACTGGCTTAGTGGGCTGGGCTGGCTTCTTCTCTTTTTTTTGTTCTGTTTGGTTTTCCCTTTTCTCATTTCTTTAATTCTGTTTTGATTTTGAATAAACAATTTAAACACTCATTTGAATTCAAACCTTTGCCAAATTTTGTGTAGTGTTTAAATACTGATTAGTAATGTAATCTGAAGTCAAATCTTGATTAAAACTTTATTATTTTTAGGGTCTTTTAATTATTTAATTAGGCCCTTGTTTTAAATCAAATAAGGTTTATTAATAATTTCCAGCACCATTTAAATTCTTTAAACTTTTCAAATCTTTTCAGCAGGTTTTTATTTGTTTAATTTGGGTTCAAATAATTCATCTTGAATTATTTGGAAAGTATTTAATTTGATTCATAAATCATTTGAATTGGGTATTTGTTTTAATTCCAATGGAACTTAATATAGTTTAATTCCCTAAAATTTATTTGGAAGATTTATTTTATTTTATTAATTTAAACAACTTTTATTCCACTTGGGTAAATTCCAAAATACTATTTCTCATGAATTTTATAATTATTCTTATTAAAGATTTGTCTTTATCAAAAATAAGGATAGAATGGTTAATGTCATTTATTTTATTTTGGAATTTCTTTATCCTTTTATTTTATTTGGATTTGGATTCTGTTCATTCCATTTGCTTATGGATTTGGCCAAGATTTGATTTGGTCTTTAAATATTCCTTATTTAATATTTCTCTCTTTATCTTATAAAATCCATATCTTTTTATTTTTAAACCCAAACTTGGTGATTCCAATTTGTAAAATCTTGTTTAATATTTATTTATTCCTTTTAAATATCTTTAGGATTATTTGCTCACCATTTTGTATGGATTCTAGATAAGTGCTGTATTAGCTTTGGGAAATCAATTCCTTTTTATTAAACTCCTAAGATTTTATCTATGGATCCAAATTAAGTGAAACCAATTTATATGGCTTTATAATATTTTTGTTTGTCATTCTTGATCCTTTTGTAAATGTTTGTTGACAAGATTTTATATGGATCAAATCCATAGGCTTGGAGACAACTTGGAAATGATTTTTATTCCATTAGGGTTTTAGGGTTTGGATTTATTTTCCAAGTGCTTAAATTTCCAGATACATTCATTGAGGAATGCATTTCTCTTGATTTGGATTTTGTTGGATTCAAACTCTAAAGTTTGTTCAAGATGGGATTTTAAGTTTCCATTTAGAAACAAAAGTTTCTTTTCACCCTGATTTTCAACAATAATTTATTTTGTTTATTTATTTTTCACATTACAAGATTTGGAAAATCTTGGGATGTGACAGGCTACCACCCTTAAAATAAATCTCGTCCCGAGATTTGGGGAGGCTAGGGGTTACAAGTTGGCTCAAAGCATCTAGGGTATTACCACCCTTAAAAATTTTCCCACTAGATTACATCTTGGTTTGCTTGGGATCTTGTTGAAATCTTTCTG
This sequence comes from Avena sativa, assembly GCA_916181665.1. NCBI lineage: Eukaryota > Viridiplantae > Streptophyta > Magnoliopsida > Poales > Poaceae > Avena > Avena sativa. The sequence continues at coordinate 257,405,827 of OV702297.1, forward strand.
GGCAAACATCTGCATAGTGTCCTTTGTTTCCACACTTGAAACATGTGACAAGGCTGAGATCCTTCATAGGCTTTATCTTGTGCTTCATCTTTTATGGACAGTTGCTTGCATAATGTCCTTGGTTACCACAGTTGTAACATGTGATAAGATTGAGTTCTTCACGTATCTTCTATGGACAAGTTGCTACATAATGGCCTAGCTCTTTGCAGTTGTTGCACCACACTTGGCTAATCTCCTTATACTTCTGCTTCTATGGACATTCACTGGCATAGTGTCCCATTTCTTTGCAATGAACACATTGCACATGGCTTTTTTCCTTCTTTTTCTTGGGTTTCTCCAAAGCTAAGAGTGCTTCTAATTCATGTTCTTCATATGTTATCTCAAAGGTAGGAACAGTTCCTGGTCTCCTTGACCTTCTATTATTCCTTGGATAGTACATATGTCTCCTTTTTGGTCCTTTAAATTGAGTCATGTTGCATGGAGGCACAAGCTGAGATTTTCCTTTGTCTTCATCCTTCTTGGTAGACTTGGCTCTCTCATGGTAATCTGCAATCAGTTGTTGCACTCCACCTTGTTTCCTTTGTTGAACTATGGAATAGATGGGGCATTGGGTAGGGACATGATTATTTCCTTCACATAAGTAACAAGTAGCTTGAGATGTGTGGCATTGGTCAATTGGATGTTTCTCTTCACAATTGGGGCATTGATCTTCATGCTCCTTGGAAGTGTGATCCTTGTCTCCACAAATATTGCAAGCTTGGGTTCCTCCTAGAATAACATCTTTGTCATCCTTGTTGTCATAAGCTCCTTGGGAAGAGTTTTCTCCAATGTTGATCATTTGAGTAGCCAACCCTTGCAACAATTGGGATTGAGTTTTCAAAACTTCTTGGATGGTTGGGTCTAACTCATTATTGTTGGCTAACAGCTGAGTTGTCTCTTGGTTCAACTGGGTTTGTCTTGCAAGTAGTTGGTCTCTCATGTTGACCTCTTGGTTGTTGTTGTTGTCATCCTTGATGTTGGAGTCTCTTGGAGAAGTCATCTGTTTGGGTTGGATTGGGATTAGAATAGGCAAAAGATTTCTAAGTAATAATTCTAATCACACACATCACAATTCACACAAGCAATGTGCAAGCAATCACAAACAAACATTCCACTCAAACAACAAGGTTCAAGCACATTTTTAGGCAACAAAATATTTTGTTACACCACATAAGTTGGTGGGTTTGACTTAAACTAAATATGGTGGTCCATCTATATGGTTCACTTGAGATCTTTCCATTCTTCTTGGTTGATTCTTCATTAACAAGATCTTTGTATCTTTGGAGAATTTCTTGAATCTTGGTCACAAAACTCCAAAGTGATGATGGTTCCTTCTAAGTTGTGTTCCCTTAGTCTTCAAGTCTTGAGCAAGATTTCTTGTCTCACTTGTAGTCCTTAGTGATATCCAAGATTGAAGTCCTTGGTGAAAATGTTGAAGATATTGAAGTCATTAGAGTTGAAGATGTTGAAGTCATTAGAGTTGATGATGTTGAAGTCATTAGAGTTGATGAAGTCCTTTGCATATGATGAAGTCTTTGGCCATGGGGTAGGCTTTGTCCATCAAGTTTTTAAATAGAAGAGATGTAGAATAAAAACCAAAATGGTTGAGGGAAAGAGTTTACAAGATTGTTTGTAAATAAGCTTTTGGAACAAAAACAACTCCTATTTTTTTCTAAGGGGTTTTGTCCATTCCTAGGGTTACAAATCCTACAGGCAACACAATGCTCTGATACCATCTGTAAGGTTCCCAACCTTTAATAAGGTAGAGATCCCTGTGTTTACAATGCTAGTCCCTGGATCAATAGCTAGCATCCACAGTTAAGATGTAATATCAAGAAAGAAAGGTCATAATACAACTTTATAACCAGGAATAAAATAATTCATTACATCTTACATAGCTCATTTGGCTATCTCATTATAATGCAGCAGAATATAACAATAGCATGGGGTCCTTCTTCTTCAAAATGCCACAGACAGACATGTTGGTTGTAGACTTGTAATCCTAATCATCAAACTTCACTAATATCAAACAAACCTGCAACATAACAAGTTACAGCCACAAGGGTCAATACATTTGAATTGTATTGGCAAGTGATACTATGATAGTATAGTGGTGTCTATCATCTATATGCATTTGGCTAAGTGGAGCTTAGGCTTGCTTTGCTCAAAATAGATTTTCCTTATCATTTGAAAACACTAAGCTTTTGCTTTGACGAAATCTTTCCCAAGGCATCTCCCAATAGAAATTGGTGATCCTTTCAACCCTTGTTCAACCACAAGATTTTTAACTTAGAAATTTGGATGAGGATATTCTTGATAGCTTCCATGTCTTGATGCTCAAATTGTCCTTTGCCAGGGACATGGCTAAGTACTTAGATTTTACACTCTGCAGAGGTTGTGCACTTTCCCCACAAGACTTGGTTTCACCAAGACAAGATCTTTCAGAAGCCTTCCCTTAGACCAGAATGGACGCGTTCCAACCTATCAAATCCCTACCACCAACTGTCCATTTGGCTAAGTTATTGCAACCTATATGATCCAGGCAGAGACAATAATGCCAAGTGGCTGCACTTGAAGCTTCTCAACATTTGACATCTCAAATATCTTTGTTCCTGGGTGGCCATCCACAAGTGAGATACACAAGGTTCACCAGTCCCCTGGCCTTGTTTAACCACTCAACACAAACCATTCTTTCCATTCCACCCAGGTGATTCATTAACTTAGTTGTTTTATTAAACAAAATATAAGTCCTCAGACTTAGAAAATTTTCCATAGCATGAATATATATTCCACCCTTGTTTTCTACTAGCTAAGCTAAGCATGATAGTAGTAGGGATCTTAACTTACGAAATTTCTACTAAGGATTCATCTACTAGGATTTCCCATGGTATAGTTTATACTTATCAAAATTCCATGCAAGTCCTACTTAGAAATATCACTAATGCATAGTGAAAATAATGGGACAAAAGTATGTAGCATCACTTGCCTTGTTGGTAGAGAGTATAAGTTCACTCCTTGATCTTTGCAATGTTCACTCACTTCAAATCACTACAATTCAATCAAGCAAACAACATTTCAATCTACCATTCAAGTAATTCATCACATAAAATAATAATAACAAAACAATGCATGCAAGCATGCTAAAGATTGTTTTATTTGGAGAAGTGGTTTCTAATGGGTTATAAACATTTGAAAACACCTAAGGGTCATTTTATAAAGTGGAAAAACCATTTGCAAAAGGTTTTACTTCATAAACCATTTTTTAACCAAATCATTATTTTATGTGGTGAAGAAATGCTTTTAATAAGGCAATATTCTATAGGTCTCACAAAATATGTTTTCAAACCACAAAACCTTGTGTTTAGGGTCAGAGAGTTTATTTCCAAAACATTTCTCAAAGGTTTTCTACCAAAAGCATTTTTAATAAATAAACATTACTTTTGTTTGACTAGAAATGGTTTAAATCCAAAGTTTATTCTTTTGTTTCACCAAATACATTTTTGAAACAACAATTTGTTTCCTATGGTCAGTAGGTTCAAAACACACCATTTGCCAAAGATTTTATCCCTAAAATAATTTTAGAACAATTTTTATATTCTAAACAAGCATACACAAGTTTCTAAAAAAGCAATCAATTTAACAGAAGATTTTTACTAAACAAAGTGCATGTTGGCTAGGGCTTGTCTTGCTGAATCCATTGATATAAAATTTGCAAAATTTGGACGTGTAGATTAAAAGTTATAGATTTTACAAAATTGAGCAACTAATAGATCAAATTCTAATTTTAAACCAGATTTTGTGACACGCGGCGCTATCCTATTGGCGCATACCGTTTCGCGCGGATCGACAAATATGGAACGTTAGATTTTAGTTGCATCGCACGACACAGGGGCACTACTTACCCTTTCGCTCACGTTCTATCGCATCCGTTAGATCAAAATCCTATGGACCTAACTGCTTTGACCATTACTCAGCGGCGCTGGCGGTGGCGACTGGCGGCGCTGGCTCTGGTTATGGCGGGGCTGGTGTTAGAGGAAGCGAGGGAGGAAGGGGATTGGCTCACTGAGATCGCCGTGGCGTGGGGAAGCTCAAGGTACTGGCGGTTGGTCAAGGGGTGCACTGGGGTTGCAGGGATTGCTCACCGGAGAGGTGTCTGGCGACGGCCACGCGCTGTCGTCGTCGAGGGCGGCGCTATGGGTCACGAGGGAGCAAACGGAAGACACAGTTAGATGCGCAAGGACGTGGCGATGATGCGTGCGTGAAGGAGAAAGAGAGGGGCGGTCTGGTTCTTACCCGAGGCTTCACCGAAGATGAAATAGACGGTGGCGGCGGTGGTCGTTGTCGTTGCTGAGGTTCTCGGGCGCGCGGGGACGAGCTGATGCCACTGGAAGGTTCGCCAGGAGATGGGGTTCACGTGAGCGTGGTCGAGGAGGCAAGGGGCGGCGAGGGGCTGCCGGAATTTTCGCCGGAGCTTGTCGGAGACAGTGCGGTGCAGAGAGGAATTGGGTAGCCTGGGGGCGCGCTAGGGTGAGAAAACGGAGGGGAAAGAGAGAGGAGATGCTGGCGCTTTAGTACGCGTGATCGAGGGGCTGATTTATCGCGGCGTTACTGCGTATTACGCCGGCATTGATTTGGAAGCTACGGCCGGCGAGAGGGGGCGTGGTCAGCGGGGTGGGTGAAGATGATGACTGAGGAGAGTTGGGTCGCTTGGCAGCGAGAGAGAGTGTGGGGGTGGGGTCCATCTGTCAGCGTCGCTGCGGGTTCGTTTGCGAGTGAATAACGGTTCGCTCGGTGAGAGGGAGAGGTGGGCTGGACTGGCTTAGTGGGCTGGGCTGGCTTCTTCTCTTTTTTTTTGTTCTGTTTGTTTTTCCCTTTTCTCGTTTCTTTAATTCTATTTTGATTTTGAATAAACAATTCAAACACTCATTTGAATTCAAACCTTTGCCAAGTTTTGTGTAGTGTTTAAATACTGATTAGTAATGTAATCTGAAGTCAAATCTTGATTAAAACTTTATTATTTTTAGGGTCTTTTAATTATTTATTTAGGCCCTTGTTTTAAATGAAATAAGGTTTATTAATAATTTCCAACACCATTAAAATTCTTTAAACTTTTCAAATCTTTTCAGCAGGTTTTTATTTGTTTAATTTGGGTTCAAATAATTCATCTTGAATTATTTGGAAAGTATTTAATTTGATTCATAAATCATTTGAATTGGGTATTTGTTTTAATTCCAATGGAACTTAATATAGTTTAATTCCCTAAAATTTATTTGGAAGATTTATTTTATTTTATTAATTTAAACAACTTTTATTCCACTTGGGTAAATTCCAAAATACTATTTCTCATGAATTTTATAATTTTTCTTATTAAAGATTTTTCTTTATCAAAAATAAGGATAGAATGGTTAATGTCATTTATTTTATTTTGGAATTTCTTTATCCTTTTATTTTATTTGGATTTGGATTCTGTTCATTCCATTTGCTTATGGATTTGGCCAAGATTTGATTTGGTCTTTAAATATTCCTTATTTAATATTTCGCTCTTTATCTTATAAAATCCATATCTTTTTATTTTTAAACCCAAACTTGGTGATTCCAATTTGTAAAATCTTGTTTAATATTTAGTTATTCCTTTTAAATATCTTTAGGATTATTTGCTCACCATTTTGTATGGATTCTAGATAAGTGCTCTATTAGCTTTGGGAAATCAATTCCTTTTTATTAAATTCCTAAGATTTTATCTATGGCTCCAAATTAAGTGAAACCAATTTATATGGCTTTATAATATTTTTATTTGTCATTCTTGATCCTTTTGTAAATGTTTGTTGACAAGATTTTATATGGATCAAATCCATAGGCTTGGAGACAACTTGGAAATAATTTTTATTCCATTAGGGTTTTAGGGTTTGGATTTATTTTCCAAGTGTTTAAATTTCCAGATACATTCATTGAGGAATGCATTTCTCTTGATTTGGATTTTGTTGGATTCAAACTCTAAAGTTTGTTCAAGATGGGATTTTAAGTCTCCATTTAGAAACAAAAGTTTCTTTTCACCCTGATTTTCAACCATAATTTATTTTATTTATTTATTTTTCACATTACAAGATTTGGAAAATCTTGGGATGTGACAGTGTACCAGCAGATTCTGAGTTGAAAGAAGTGATTCTGAAGGAAGCTCATGATACTCTTTATTCTATCCACCCCGGAGGAACGAAGATGTATCAAGATTCGAAAGAACAATTTTGGTGGCATAAGATGAAGAGAGAAATCGGAAGCTATATCGCCAAGTGTGATATATGTCAGAGAGTCAAGGCGGGACATCAAAGACCCACAGGATTGTTGCAACCATTGCAGATTCCGGAATGGAAATGGGATTCCGTTGAAATGGACTTTATCACTGGATTGCCTACTTCTAGTAGGGGAAATGACTCTATCTGGGTCGTAGTAGATAGATTATCCAAAGTCGCCCATTTCTTACCAGTCAAGACCACATATCAGAGTTCGAAGCTAGCGGAGTTATACATCGCTAGAATCGTCAGTTTGCTCGGAGTCCCCAAGAACATCGTATCGGATCGAGGAACTCATTTTACCTCGAGATTCTGGAAGAAAGTCCAAGAAGGTTTAGGAACCCGACTAGATTTCAGCACAGCTTATCACCCTCACACCGACGGACAAACGGAGCGAGTAAATCAAATACTTGAACATATGCTGAGAGCATGTGTGTTAGAGTATGGATCTAAATGGGAAGATTGTCTGCCGTTCGCAGAATTTTCATACAACAACATTTATCAAGCTAGTTTGCAAATGGCCCCATTTGAATTCATGTATGGAAGGAAGTGTCGCACCCCTTTGAACTGGTCGGAAGTAGGAGAGAGTCAGATTTTGGGACCCGACATCCTACGAGAAGCAGAAGAGAAGGTTCATAAGATTTGTGAGCACCTCAAGACCGCCCAGTCCAGGCAGAAGAGTTACGCCGACAAGAGACGGCGAGACCTCACTTTCAACATCGGAGGGTTCGTGTATCTGAAAGTGTCGCCATTGAAGGGAATGCAGTGTTTCCAGCTGAAAGGAAAGTTAGCTCCCAGATATATCGACCCCTTCAAGATTCTGAACCGTCGAGGGAAGTGTCATATCAATTGGAACTACCCGAAGAGATGTCAACCGTGCACAATGTGTTCCATATCTCGTTACTTCACAAGTGCCTCGAAGTTCCGGAGAAGACTGAAGTGTTCAAGAACATTGATCATTAGACCATAGAAATCAAAGATGACCTGACCTATCCCGAAGTACCCATCCGAATTTTGGAAGAAGCTTTCAGAACTACCAGAACCCGAAGCATCAAGTTTCTCAAGATTCAGTGGAGCAACCACACAGAAAAAGAAGCTACCTGGGAGCGTGAAGATCACATCAGGACGGAGTTTCCCGATCTCTTCAAATCCTAGGTAATCTTTTCCGTCCTTTTTCAAATCTCGGGACGAGATTTTGTTTAAGGGGGGAAGGTTTGTAACATCCCAAAAATACTAAACTTGGATCATCAAACTCTAATCACCAAAATTAGGGTTAACAAAAACTTTTTCAACTAAAAATATGAAAGCATTCATATGTGTGTGTATTAAAATTTGGATTCTTTTGAATTGCCTTGGTTCTGTGTTTCTTTGCTTGTAAAATGATTCTTGGGTGAAATGAACATCATCTAAACAATCCCCAAACTTTTCCCAAAGACAAACAAGTCAAAATAAACAAATTAAGTGAATGGTCACTTTGGCCAAATTAACTCCCATGCCTACTTTGGCTATCCTTAACTTTCAGAACTTAACAGAAACATGTATGGATCTTTGCACCCCTTGATAGTACTCATAAAAAGGTACCAAGGCCCACTATGTGATCATCCAAAAACATTTAAATGCTTAGTTTAAATGACAGTTTAAAATTGAATCTATCTCATATGGGAAGATCCCACTATTTCAAAAACCACTCAAACAAGCTCAATTTTCAAAACCCAAGCACCCACAGAATCCTCAACACATTCCTAGCACACCCACCAAAAATATTTTCAAAATTCAAAGCTCAAGTTCATGCGGCCATTTCATCAAAGAGGTTGCAGATTCAAATCAACAAAATCAAAAACACTACGTTGAGCAGTGTTTTGGGCAACCTTGTTCCCTCTCTGGTTACAACTAGCCTTAGTAGATCATCTAGCACCCTTAACTAACCTCTAGCACCAATGTGAGCTTGTCAATGCCATCAATGGTGAGCAGGCCGAGCCTCACCATGTCACCCCAGTGTGGACAGCAAGCTAGGAGAAGAACTAGTCGTGCCAACCTTGTCTAGCATGCAGCCCATGCCTCACCGCCCCCTCTCGACCAGCCCTAGCTCAAAGACAGCAACCAGAACTGCCAGGAACGCCGCTCCCGTGCTGCTGTCGACCATGACGACGTGCACCACAGAGCACGCGCCGTTCCCACGCAACCTAACCACCTCGTGCCCTCGCCGCCCGCTAGCATGCACCCCACCATCCTAGGAGACCACCAGACATGTTCGTTTCACCGCCCGTACCCCGTAGCCACCGCTCGCCGCGGAGTTCGCCGCCTCTGCCTCATAGAGCATCGCACGTTCCCGACCAATTTCCACCGCCCCTACATGCGCATTTAAGCTCTAGAGCATCGCCAGGAGACCCCCGTCGATCGCAAACCTCGGCCATGCCTCTAGCCGCCCGTAGCCGTGTCACCACCGTCGCCTGCCCATCCCTCTCGGTCTTGCCGTTGAGCCTATAAAATGAGACGACCCCCGCTTGATTTTTTCACACCATCTCACTCCCCTCACCTCACTGATCCTTCCACCCCTTAGCCGGAGCACGAGGAGAAGCAGCTCGCCGGAATTACGCCGGAGCAGGCCGCCTCTAGAGAAGAAGGGAGCCATTGATTTTGACCACCCTGGAGCTGCCGTGACCATCCCTGAGTTCTCCATCGTCGACTTCATCGTTTTCCCACCTCGCCGTCGTCACTGGAGCCCCGGTATGCCCCCTATGCACCCCCACCGAGCCGCTAGGGTTCGAGCTCACGGGTGACATGTTCATTGTTGACGACGACCCTTAGCCGTTGATCTCACTTCTAATCCAACGAACCAAATCGCCCCGTACCGCTTCGCGTGTTATGAGCCACTGACCAGTAGACCCCCCTGTCAGTTGAGCCCCGTGCTGCGAAGTGACACTGGGCCGGCCCATTAACATCTCCCGCCCAGCCCACTCGTTTGAATTTAACTTTTTCTATTTTAATTCAAACTTAGTTCTGTACCTAGTTTCAAAAATCAACCCAGATCTATTTAGTGAACCAAATTGCATGAAACCAATTTTTTTAGAAAGGTACTGAAATGCTTAATACAAGACCGTTGGATTCAAATCATTTGGATCTGTAGATCATCCTTGGTAAAAATAACAAGGCAAAAGCTTTTCTGCATTCAAACATTTTTCAAATTTCAACCATAATAGCTTTTGAGTTGATTCCAACTCTCAAAAAATCATATTTGATCATACCTATCAGAATATATAAAAACATTTGGGTTTACTTACAGAAATAATGTTCAAGTAATAAAAGAATGCCACATAGGCATTTCTAGTCACTTTAATTATTTAAAATAAAAAGGTTAAACCTTATTAAATCATGACACCACAATAAATCGCATTATCATGTACTGAAATATGTGGTGATGACATGTGTCAACATGATCCCATGTTTGAGTTGGAGAATATTAAATCTTAAGTAGTTTTTCAATGAGTAGAAATTACTTTTATAAAAATAAATAAATAATGCAAATGCTTAAATCTTGTAATGTTAGTGATGATGCTAGATCATCTATAGAACACCTTTGTGTGATGACTGAAAATAGTTAAGTGTTGTTTGGTGATTGTGTACCTCGTATTTACTCATCGACGCTAGTATGGACCAAGGATACGAGGAGGAAGGAGGATACTACGAAAGAAGAAGCCGAGGAGAACTTCAACCACTACTCTGCACAAGGCAAGCCTAATACTACTAGTTGATTGAGCAAGCTAACACTTGCAAGATACTCTACTTTAGCAAGCCTTACTAATCAAGTTGATCTATGCAAGCTAATATTTGCTTGTTACCATGCCAACTAGATGCCTTAAGCATATGTGATCATACCCACTTGATAACCCATTCCTAGTTTTACTTGCAAGCTTTCTACTTTATTTCTTTATCAAAGCTACTTGTTAGAGTTTACTTAAATTGACTTGTAGATTCTAGGAGGATAATTGAAGGTTGCATAAAGAGCATTAAATTTGGCCTAAGCTAGATAATCTTGATGTCATCCTAAGACATGGGAGTGCACTTAGTTAAACTCCACTTGTTTACCACCCCTCATTAGTACTTACCCAACTTGTAGATGCTAGTGCTAAGAATAAAACTTGATCAACTTTAGATAGGAATACTTGGTGGAAAATGGTTATGAAAACCTTAGAATGATGAGTCATTCTACTGAGATGTTTTGACATGTATTTCCGAACACCAGATGATTTGGATGATGAAAATGTTAAGGCATGAGCCTTAACCCTTTATAAAAATGATGGTTGTCTGGATGCGATACCATTCCAATTTTACTGTACAACCATAATACCCGAAAATTGGGTAGGGCTTGACTGGAAACTTATATACTTTAGTATGGGTTCCCTCTTGGCCAAGGTCTGAGCTAAGGCTACCTTGTGAAGATTGTCCACCTGTGCAGTACCCAAGATGACAGTTGGTCATGGTTGGGAGGCCATACTCACAGGAGAGGTGCCTATACTAGGGCGTGTAATGGAAAGGTTAGGATTGATTATCCGCATACTGAGTATGGTGAATTCAGGATTTGTTCCTGACGGATGTATCAAATGTTGTGGTGAAAGTGTACAATCTCTGCAGAGTGTCAAACTATTCGAATAGCCGCGTCCGCGGTTATGGACAGTTGGAGTGGCGATACTGTTCCCCCGTCAGACGTTTTCAAAATGACTTATGAAATGAATTGAGAATTTGACTTGACCACAACAGAGTTGTGATTTGAAATTCAAGTTCCCACTTAGTTGTTATAAAATTTCAACTAGCTTTTCTTGCTTCTGAACTTAGTAGAGGTAAATCTGGCTTGTTGCAAAAACAACCCTAGAGCTTAGTGTCCTACTACAAAAACCCCCTTCACTTGTTAGTATTAGTTTGCGAGTACTTAAAGAGTACTCATGGCTTTGTCCCTGGCTATTCTCGTGGCCAGACTATGAAGAGGAGTACCAGGATGATGGACCCCAGGAAGGTTACGACAACTAGGATCATCTCCCATCGTCAGCATTGCCTGTGACCCCGAAGATGGAGCTTCGCCTATGCTACCTTTATTATTACGTTATTCCGCTGCTTGAGTTGTATTAAGAACTGGATCATGAGATCCTTATTTGTGTAAGACCTTATGTATGGTTTGTAATGGATGATGTACTGTGGTATCCAAATATGTTATGTCTCGCAAAAATGGTAATCCTGGGATTGCGATGTATGGCATAAAAGGCATCTGGGATTAAAAATCCGGGTGTTGACACTTGTGAAGCTGTAGAATAGGACAAGAAAGCATTAGAAAACTGTGCCCACAATTAAATGAGAATTCAATCAAACTGTTTCTTAGAATTTTAATAAATATATATGGAAGTAGTTGTTTATCCTGGCATGTGAGTGACATTGGGTGACTCAGAATTTGTGGTGATCTACATAATGGGCCTTGTTGTTACTGTAGTATCTAGGAATCAGACGAATAGAAATTATAATTGCATCATAAGAGAACCTGTAGAGTCGAAATGCAAACCATGAATGAAATATATATATAGTAAAGGATAGCTATGTCACCGCTTAGGACGAACCAATAGATATGAAATATTTTGACGTTTATAATAAACCTGTAGAATATGACAGTCAAGTATTGCACAAGTATGCCTACAAATAAATTAAGCAATCGAATAGAGTGTTCCTTAGAATTTCAGTAAATATAATCTAGTCAACACTACAAGAAAAATGTTCTTTTACAACACACGATTTTCGTGGTTGAAGGTCCATTTTTCGTGGTTGAAAATCCTTCTACGACGGATGACCATCGTGGTAGAAGCCCCTTCAGAAATTATTCTACCATCGTTTTTTTGACCGTGGCGGATCGCATCCTTAAGCCATGAAAAGTTGTTCCGTCATAGATCTGTTCGCCAGCCGTGTTGACTACGGACATCATGCAAACTGCCACGTGGGGAATGCCGTTAACGTCCAGTTAGCACCATTAAATTTCAATGAAACCATTGTAGAAGCCAGGCCTAGCCAAGGCCTAATAATTATTAAGTGGTCCAGTCCCTTAAGAGAGCCCAATAGAATCATGTCCTGTAACTGTTTTGTCTTGCACTATTACAAATGGGCCCACTAGTACTGCCAACGGTGGCCCATAACCTTTCTAGACCATTAATGTTTCTCCATACACTATTTTAAATTGGCCTGTTTGCACGGCCCATAAATTTCCAGGTTCGTTAGTGTTCCGCCCTGGACTGTTTGAAATGGGCCTGTTTGGCCAGCCCGTTTTGACCGTAACATTTCTGGCCTGTTACTGTATTGTTGGAGATATGCGCAAGAGGCAATAATAAAGTGGTTATGATCATATGTTTATGTTTATGATCAATGTTTACATCCCATGATATAATTTTATTAACCAGAAAACATTAATACTTGTGTGATTTGTAACATGTAAGAGTCCCTAGTAAAGCCTCTTGTTAAACTAGCTCATTGATTGATTGATGATCATGGTTTCCTGATCATGTACATTGGATGTTATTGATAACAAGGTCATATCATTAGGAGAATGATATGATGGACATACTCAAATAGTTAAGCATAAATCCTTCGACCATGAGATCATGTTAATCACCATCACCGGATGTATGCTTTGATGACATTAAACACCGATTCGTAACTGGGTGGCTATAAAGGTGGCATTGAGTATTATGAAAGTATGTGTTGAGTGAAGGGATATGGGTAGGCTACACTAGCGCAAATCAAAATTTTCTACTGTGTAAACCAGGAATACTGTTGTCATAGATCACGGGATTACCACTAGATGCACGGTTGTAGAACTTGATGAAGCGCGTCGAGGCAGTGTAGACATTATACGTCTCCTTGTCCTCGTCCCAAAAGAAGCTCCCCATGCGTGGCTCTTCCAAGTGCCACAGATGCATCACCTCCGAGGTATCCACACGTGCGTGGTGGAAGCGTTAGACGCCGGACTGCTAGGGACGCGCGTGCAACACGGGCGTGAGGAGTGGCAGCTGGGTGGAATGGTCTAACCCTGGTCAGCTCGCCCCACCCTCTCTTATATAGGTGTCCCTAGTGGGCTTCTACATTAGCAGCCCATTAGTAGCCTAATCCTGGTCTAATTCGGATCTAATCCTCATTAGGCTTCGAACCCCTTAAGTGTGTGACCCTATAGGTTCATATACGTATATACATGAAGTGAATGCACTTATTCTGTCAATAGTTGGTAGCGGCCTCTAGCAAGAAATGCCAACTCCTAAACGCATACAAATATCATATCAGACGAACCATAACAAGGTTTAGTACATGTCTTTCCCTTTGCATCACGATATTTGGTCTAGCTCCAAGCTGACCTCCCTTTCTCGATACTGTGATTCGGAATCCATTTACTAGGTTAACTCTTAACCATATGTAGCATGGCCATGCATTTCTGGATCCGATCACTCGAGGGGCCCAGAGATATCTCTCTCAAGTATAGAGGGGCAAATCCCATCTTGATTGACCATGCCTTGCAGCATGCTTCAGGACAAACCCGAAAGCTACCTTTATAACTACCCAGTTACGAAGCAGCGTCTGATAGCCCAAAAGTAGGTCGATCCACATATCAAGTGCATGCGACAATCTCAGGTCTAAGTGCAAAACGTACACGATGTGTAGAGAGAGCTGCAAGTCTAATTGCCAGTCTCAAGTTGGGTCAGTCCAACCCCATGTTCATAACATGTGTCCACATCATTGGTTTGACATCTCCATGTCTATGACTTGCAAAACATAGTCATCAACCAACCGATGTGCCAGTTTAATATTCACGTGTGTCCTCACATGAACTCCGACTAGGGACAACTATTTGGATAACCATAAAAGTAAAGAGTTTCACAAACAATTCACATAATTTCCAATCAATACAAGTTAACTAATATGGATATTCAAGGAACATTACAATAACTCATGGATACATAAGAAATATAATCATCTCTATGATTTCCTCTAGGGCATGTTTCCTTCAGTCTCCCACTTGCACTAGTGTCAATCTAGATTGTATCTAATACCTATTGCTCTTGTGTGCGCCTCATGCGCAGGCTGCGGGAGTGGCTTTGTAAAAGGATCAGCAAAATTTGAGTTCGTATGTATTTTGCAAATCATGACACTACCATCCTCAACGAACTCTCGAATCTGATCGTAAGGCATGCGAATATGTTTGGTCTTCTGGTGCTGTCTAGGATCCTTGGCTTGTGCAAACCATTGTTGTCACAATAAATGTCCATGGGATTGGACGCGCCCTAAATCACACCAAGAGCGATCGGGAAATTCCTAATCCAAACAACTTCCTTAGCAGCCTCTAAGGCGGCAATATATTTAGGTTCTGTTGAAGAGGAGGCCACCGTATCTTGCTTGGAACTTTTCCAACTCACAACACCACCATTCATGACAAACACATAACTAGATTGCGATCTGGAGTCATCCGAGTCGTTAAGGTAACTCGCATCTGTGTAACCCCTTACACTGAGTTCATCCTCACCTCCATAAACTAGGAACACATCCTTAGTCCTTCTCAAGTACTTAAGGATATTCTTTACCACTGTCCAGTGACCGTCACCTGGATCAGCCTGGTATCTGCTCGTAACACTTAGAGCATAGGAAACATCTGGGCGAGTACATATCATTGCATACATGATGGATCCAATAGCCGAAGCATATGGAATCCTGCTCATGCGCTCACGCTCATCAGTAGTCAAAGGACACTGAGTCTTGCTGAGTTTTATGCCATGAGACATGGGCAAGAACCCCTCCTTAACCTCTTCCATGATGAACCATTTCAACACTTTGTCAATGTATGTACTCTAGCTTAATCCAAGTAGCCTCCTTGATCTATCTCTATGGAACTTGATGCCCAGAATATATGCCGCTTCTCCTAAGTCCTTCATCGAGAAACTATTTTTCAACGAGGTCTTAACAGACTCGAGCATAGGAATGTCATTTCCAATCAGTAATATGTCATCTAAATATAAGATTAGAAATACAAGTGCTCTCCCACTTTCCTTATTGTAAACACAAGGTTCTTGTTCGTTTTTGATGAAGCCAAACTCCTTTACAACCTCATCAAATCGAATGTTCCAACTCCGAGATGCTTGCTTCAGCCCATAAATGGACTTTAGAAGTTTGCATACCTTTCCAGCATTGTTTGGATCGACAAAACCTTCGGGCTGCATCATATACACGTCCTCAGTTAGGATTCCATTTAGGAAAGCCGTCTTGACATCCATGTGCCATATTTCATAGTCGAAATGTGTAGCAATGGCTAGAATTATTCGTATAGATTTAAGCATCGCTATGGGTGAGAAAGTATCGTCATAGTCAACTCCTTGAACTTGTCGAAAACCTTTTGCAACAAGTCGAGCTTTATGGATGTGAACATTTCCATCCATATCAATCTTCTTCTTATAGATCCATTTGCACTCGATGGCTTTAAAACCATCAGGCAGGTCAACAAAGTTCCAAAATTGATTGTCTCCCATGGACTCTATCTCGGATCTCATGGCGATCAGCCATTTCTCAGAGTCTGGGTCTACCATCGCTTCTACATAGCTCGCAGGCTCATCATTTTCTAACAATAATAATTCATGCGCTTCGCGGAGCCTCGCCGACCTTCATTGTTGTGGTGCTTCTATTGCGACGGGTTCCTCAACTTGTTTTGCTACAATAGCATCACTCGTAGAAGCATCCCCGACTGGCTCATATTGAACTTCTTCAAGTTGCACCGACCTTCCACTCGTACCCTTTGAGAGAAACTCTTTCTCTAGGAAAACACTTCTACGGGCGACAAACACTTTGCCCTCTTCTCGGTTGTAGAAGTAATACCCTAAGGTTTCCCTCGGATATCCCAAGAAAATGCACTTATCTGATTTGGGTGTTAGCTTGTCCGACTGAAGTCTCTTGACAAATGCATCACAACCCCAAACCTTTAGAAAACACAAACTGGGATTCTTTCCAGTCCACATCTCATATGGTGTATTAACTACGGATTTAGATGGTACCCTGTTAAGTGTGAAAGTTGTTGTTTCTAGAGCGTATCCCCAAAATGATAATGGTAAATCCGACTGGCTCATCATCGATTGAACCATGTCCAACAAAGTTCGATTGCGTCGTTTGGAGACCTCGTTTCTTTGAGGTGTTCCGGGTGGTGTGAGTTGTGGAATAATTCCGCAACTCTCAAGATGATTGCTAAATTCGTGACTTAAATATTCATCTCCACGATCAGATCGCAAGGCCTTTATTTTCTTGCCACATTGATTCTCTACCTCACTCTGAAACTCCTTGAACTTTTCAAAAGTTTCAGACTTATGCCTCATCTAGTAGACATAACCATATCTACTGAAATCATCAGTAAAAGTAATGAAGTAGTGATATCCTCCTCTGGCTGTCATGCTCATTGGTCCACATACATCAGTATATATGAGTTCCAACAAGTCTGTCGCTCTCTCGGGTAAACCCGAAAAAGGCGACCTAGTCATCTTTCCAAGTAAACAAGCCTAACATGTCTCGTATGATTCAAAATCAAACGAAGTTAGAAGACCATCACCATGGAGCTTCTTCATGCGCTTTTCACTTATATGCCCCAAATGACAATGCCATACATAGGTAGGACTCAAATCATTAGGCCGAAGCCTTTTAGCACTAACATTGTAAACATATGCATCATCAAGATTTAAAATAAATAACCCATTCATAGTGGGAGCATCAGCCATAAACATAGCATTCTTAGAGATTACACAACCATTGTTTGCACTCACGAATGAATAACGATCCCTCATCAAACATGAAGGTGATAAAATATTTTGACCCATACTAGGAATGTAATAACAATTATTCAACTCCATAATAAATCCTGATGGAAGGTGAAGTTGCATGATGCCAACGAACAATGGAGCAACCCTTGCTTTATTTCTGACGCAAAAATCCAGTTCGCCTTTCTGCACTTCCCTAGTCCTTATTAGCGCCTGCCTCGAATTGCAAATATGAGCAACTGATCTGGTATCAAATACCCAAGAGTTAACATAAGAATCAGCGAGAAGAATGTCCACAACATTTACAACGTGTACCTGAGTGGAAAGTACTCTTACTTCCACTCTTTTCAAAGAAGCCTGGTACTTGCTGCAGTTTCTCTTCCAGTGGCCATGTTCGTGACAAAAGAATCACTCGGTGTCTTCTACAGTTCTAGCCTTTTGCTTGGGTACAGGCTTAGGGATTGTATCCTTAGCCTTGCCCTTCTTCTTCCAAGAAGTACCCTTTTTCTTGAAGCTAGGCTTGTTCTACACAGCCATCACATGGCTATGCCCTGCACACTTCTTCATGTCACTTTCTACTATTTTTAGCATCCCACATAACTCATTAAGGCCCTTCTCCACCCCATGCATATGGTAGTTCAAAATGAACTGCCCATAGCTAGATGGAAGAGACGGCAAAATGAAACCAGTAGACAACTCTTGGACTAGTGGAAAACCAAGCTTTCCCAAAGTCTGACTGTAACCAACCATTTTGATCACATGGGGTCCTACAGCTGCTCCCTCTGCCAGCTTGCATTCCACAAAGGACTTGGCAACATAATACCTCTCAGTCCTTGCCTGATCTTGGAACATGTCCTTAAGCGCGAAGATCATATCGTACGCATCCTGATCCTCAAACTTGTTTTGGAGTTCAGGTTCCATGCATGCAAGCATAAGACAACTAACCTCAAGAGAATCAGCACATGCTCTCTTGTAGGCATTCTTGAGGGCAGCAAATGCATTATCAGCAGGTTCATCGGGGATTGGGGTATCTAGAACCATTTCCTTTTTATCAGACCTCAGAACAATTCTCAGGTTATGGACCCAGTCCGAATAGTTTTTTTCCATTTAGTTTATCTTTGTCAATAATCAAACGCAAAGAAAAATGTGATGCAGTGTTTGGTTCCATTGATCTACAACAGAAAACATGCAAAATACTAAGCCATGTAACCATGAAAGAGTAAAACATATTAAACAATTTAATAGCATATACTCCCACTTAAATCAATATCCCTCTATTGATACTAAGTGATCCGAGATCCACAATTAACAAGCGGACTAGTGAGCTTTAGCATCACTGCTAGAAGACAAGGTAAATCGGTAAGCAACACTTGCTAATCATATCACATATGAATGTTGTTGTTTAGTGACATCTCTATGTCAAAACTAGGCGCCCAACCTTTATGCCCCAAGGTCCTTAACCCTTAAGATAACCTTGTCAAGCTCACCAACCCTTATGCGTGTAGGTATCCGATACAAACCCATCCAGCCAAGGAAAACCGCGGCACCCTAATTTCATAGGCCCACCAACGATTGTACATGGCATAGGATGGTGCAAGGTTTGGTTGGGAGGGCATAACTTAAACTTTGTGAGGGATCGTTCTACTTCTATCATCTAAGCATGCATAGTAGTAAAACACATAAGAATAACATTCACATAGATGTGACACAGTATGGCCCATTTTCTCATGGTAATCTCCATCGCCATAGAACCTGTCCACCATGATGATCTCCATCTTCATGTTCCATGTGAGCCATCCTCCACTCCAAGAACTAATACAAGCTATTACTCCTAACATCTAGTAATCAAAATTACATAGTTTGGGTTCATCACAAGTTGGCACGCATGCCATTACAATAATTGATAACACATATGGCTCCAGCCGTGTTGCTCTACTCACGACACGCAGGCCATGATAAATTTCATACAAGCATCACATACATATATGGGCCATACTGATCAGATACATCCTGCAAAAACAAGTTATGCATAGAATCACATTCTACCGGATCATGTGACATCGCAGCACCTAGTTACCTTAACGAGATACAAAAGGGGCTACGATTACGGGGTCTAGGGGTCTCCCCCTGCGGGGTTCGAAGGGGCAGCGCCCCTCGTGGTATCTTGAAAAATGCGAGATCGAATCTACACAATTTTCTTTAAGGATTTTGATCGGCAAATCAAATTTACAATAAACCAACTATCATTCCGATTCAATCAAACTCCTTTGATCACGGTACATCGATTTTAGATCTAGGTTCCGATTCGATCAATCATATTGATCTTCGCGTGATTCAATAGGTTTTATGTGTGACTGTCTACCCCAATGGCGGAAACCGATCGGTAGGGGTAAGTCGTTCGACGACCTCAGAATCACGATCACAGAAAGCAAGATCATAGATCAATCCTGAACCACCGCAATATAAATGATCACATCATTCATATCAATCTACATATCACCATATGCAAACATCCCGAACCTATAACTGAACAACATCGACTCTGATAGCACTGAAGGGATATGGGTAGGCTATACTAGTGCAAATCAAAATTTTCTACCGCATAAACCAGGAATACTGTTGTCATAGATCACAGGATTAACACTAGACGCATAGTTGCAGAACTTGATGAAGCGCGTCGAGGCGATGTAGAAGTTCTATGTCTCCTCCTTGTCCTCGTCCCACGAGCAGCTCCCCTTGTGCGTCTCGTCCAAGTGCCAGAGATGTAGCACCTCTGAGGTATCCACATGTGCGGGATGGAAGCGTCAAACGCCGGACTGCTAGGCCCGCGCGTGCAACACAGGCGTGAGGAGTGACGGCTGGGTGGAATGGTCTAACCTTGGTCAGCTCTCCCCATCTAATATAGGCGTCTCTAGTGGGCTTCTACATTAGCAGCCCATTAGTAGCCTAATCCTGGTCTAATTCGGATCTAATCCTCATTAGGCTTCCAACCCCTTAAGTGTGTGACCCTATAGGTTCATATACGTATAGACATGACACGAATACACTTATTCTGTCAATAGTTGGTAGCGGCCTCTAGCAAGACGTGCCAACTCCTAAACGCATACAAATATCATATCAGACAAACCATCACAAGGTTTAGTACATGTCTTTCCCTTTGTCTCATGATATTTGGTCTAGATCCAAGATGACCTCGCTTTCTCGATAATGTGATTCAGAATCCCTTTACTAGGTTAACTCTTAACCATATGTAGCACGGCCATGCATTTCTGGATCTGATCACTCAAGGGGCCCAGAGATATCTCTCTGAAGTAGAGAGGGGAAAATCCCATCTTGATTGACCATGCCTTGCAACATGCTTTAGGAAAAACCCGAAAGCTACCTTTATAACTACCCAGTTACGAAGCGGCGTGTGATAGCCCCAAAGTAGGTCGATCCACATCTCAAGTGCATGCGACAATCTCAGGTCTAAGGACAAAACGTACACGATGTGTAGAGAGAGCTGCAAGTCTAATTGCCAGTCTCAAGTTGGGTCAGTCCAACCTCATGTTCATAACATGTGTCCACATCATTAGTTTGACATCTCCATGTATATGACTTGCGAAAGATAGTCATCAACCAATCGATGTGCCAGTCTAATATTCACGTGTGTCCTCACATGAACTCCGACTAGGGACAAATATTTGGATAACCATAGAAGTAAAGAGTTTCACAAACAATTCACATAATTGCCAATCAATACTAGTTGCCTGATATGGATATTCAAGGAACATTACAATAACTCATGGATACATAAGAAATATAATCATCTCTATGATTGCCTCTAGGGCATATTTCCTTCATTGAGGCACATGGATCAAGAGTGGGATTTGTCCATCCATATGACGGATACATATACTCTAGGGCCTCTTGGTGGAATGCCATCCAATTGGCTTGCAAGCTTGTGACTGGCTCACAGGGGATCACATATCATAAGAATGAGTAAAGAGTACTTATCAGTAACGAGGTTGAACTAGGTATGCAGAGATACCGACGATCAAAACCTCAGATAAGTAAAGTATCACAAGACAAAGGGAAATTGGTATTGTATGTAAATGGTTCATTCTATCATGAAGTAATTATAGAAATATGTGGGAGCCATATGAATTTCTAGATTCCTCTATTGGTTATTGATCGAAGAAGAGTCTCGATCATGTCTGCATAATTCATGAACCATAGGGAGACACACTTAAGGATTCAATGTTGATGAGTAGATATGGAATGTGAGTAAGAGACCGAATGTTGTTCAGAGTCTTGGATTAGATCTAGGACATCACGAGAAGATCCAGAATGGTCCAATGAATAATATTCATATAAGGAAAGTCCAATTTCGGAGTTCGGAAATGGTTTTGGTGTTTTCACCGGAATCGTCTAAAAGGGTCTAGAAGGTCCACCACTCTAGAGTGGAAAGGGTACATAGATGTGTCATACCAATGTGGAATGGTTGCATCATGTCCTAGGTCGCTTGGCTAGTCAATGGGAAAGGAAATAATCACACTCTAGTTTGAATAGTCAAACTCCAATTTGAAAAGTCAAATCCCAACATTGAAAGTCAAACCAAGAGGAGGGATAGGAGGAAACCTAGTGGAGGGCGGGAGGAGTGGGGGGAGGACTCCCTCCCCCAACAGCCTCTCCCCACCTATATAAGGAGGGGTAGGGCACCCCCCTACTCACACACCCAAACCCTAGGAGGGCCGCCGCGCCCTCCTAAGTCGCCGCCTAGAGATCCTCTAAATAGCGCCGTCTATCTAAACTATAGCCGCCATCTACCTCCACCCCTCGGCCTATAAAATGTAGTTGCCGAGGCTCCCTCTCTACTCCACCATACCCGCTCCGGCTTAGGAGAAGCCCTGCGGAATTTCCCCTCTACTTCCACCACCACGCCGTCGTGCTGCTGGAATTGCGAGGAGAGATCTACAACCTCCATTGCCTGCTAGAACAAGGGAGAGTAAGGTCTTCATCGAGTAACGAATGTGTGACCGACCGCGGAAGCTCTACCGGAATGTGGCGCCGGAAGGATCATCTTCGTGATCTTGAGATCAGCAAGTGAACGACTACATCAACCACGATAATCCGATCTCGTTAACCGCTTTGGATCTTAGCGGGTTAGTACTCTATGAACTCGTTGCACCGATCTAGTATATTATATCTTGGCTTGTGTGTGTTCATGCAATAGAAAATTTTGTTTTCCATGCTACGAACCCCTACGGTGGTATCTGAGCCGTGTATATCCGTAGATCTGTTGCACTAGTAGAACACAATGGTTGTTGTGGCCATTGATGCTTTTGTTGTCAATTGCTTTTTGTGTACTTTGCATCTTGTGGGATGATGGGATGAAGCGGCCTGGGCTAAACTTACATCACATCGTTCAGGAGACTTGCTCCACACTCGACATGCAACTTGTATTCCATAAGTGGCTTTGCGGGTGTATGTCTCTCTCACCATAGTGAACATTCAATTTACAACATGCACTTGACAATACTTGTATCAACGTTGTGGTTCATGTTTGTAAGTTAGAATGGTTCTTATGCAAAAGCCCCAGCCACGTAAAACATGCAAAGAAAGATTAGAGGCGTCTAACTTGTTTTTGCAGGGCTTGTGTTGTGATGTGATATGGCCATGATTGTGATTATATATGATGTATGAAATGATCCTTATTGTAAGTTGGCAACCGGCAGGAGCCTTATGGTTGTCTTTAAATTTCGTTTAAGACCTGTGTGTCTATTATTCAAAGTAGTTGTAATTGTTGATGCTGGTGGACGACAACCATGGAGCGACGCAATTGATCTTGATGCCACGCCAGTGATGATGGAGATCATGTTCATGCTTGGAGATGGAGATCGAAGGCACAAGAAGAAAGGCCATATCATATCACATATTATGAATTGTGATGTTAATCCTTTTATGCATCTTCTGTTACTTAGATTGTGAAGGTAGCATTATACGATGATCCCTATCACTAAATATCAAGTAATAAAGTGTTCGTCCTTAGTAGGCACCGTTGCTAAGACTCGTCGTTTCGAAACATCACGTGATGATCGGGTGTGATAGATTCTACGTGTGCATACAACGGGTGCAAGCCAGATTTGCACATGTGGATACTAAGGTTAACCTTGACGAGCCTAGCATGTATAAACATGGTCTCAGAACACGAAATATATAAAGGTAAAGCATGACTCATATAGATGATATGATCAACATGTTGATTGTTCGCCTTTGAAGCTACATCATCTCTCGTGATGATCAGACTTGGTGTAGTGGATTTGGTTCATGTGATCACTAAAATAATGTGAGGGATATTGTTTTAAGTGGGAGTTAAACAGTTATATGATTAATAGTTGAACACTATCTATCATAAATTAAATCAAAGTGAATTTTCATAGTTGTTGTATTCATTGGCATCCGTTCACCACATTACGCTTAGATATAATTGAGATAATATAACTATAGAATTCTGGATAGTTACTTGACGAACTGGTATCATATTGTTTAGAGTGTTAATCTAAAGAATTTAAAAGTCTTATTGCATACTTTCAACAAACTCTGTTTACTCCATGAAGTTTAATAGTTAGTATTAAATCAAGAGTAACAATTATAGTATTAGTATCTAAAGTACCATGTTTGTCTCCATGATTCTTGATATTCAAAAGATTGTTTTAATATCAAGGTTATCTAGGAGCTGAAAGAATTTTTTTAGAAACCATCATGTGTGTAAGATATTGCAATATCTGAAATGATGTTTTGGTTGCAACATGATAGAGTATAATATGGCAAAATTTATGTTCTCGTATTTGATGAGAATTTGAAAAGGTTGAAGACGCTAGTCGTACTAATCCTCCAAAAGGTTTTGGAAAGCAACATTATACTTGCGATTCACTGTTATAAGCTAAAGTAGCTTGATCATTGCCAGGATAAGGATGAATATAAGATGTAGGTAAAATGTTTACTACACTAAAAGATTACTAAAGAATGGAATTTGAAAGAACATCAAACATTTGATGATGGTGATCTACTTCAAAGTGCAAGTCAAAGACATTGGTATTTAACTATACACACTTTTGACTATGTCTCATGTGTATGGCTCCACTTTTGATGTTGATAGATTCTTTTGAAAGGAAAAGGAAATGCTGAAAGAGAAATCTAAGAAATATTTTGCAGAAAAGAAAGACTCGAAATGTTCAGCTTAGGTATATAGATGATATACATTTTATGGCTGTATTCCTTGCTTGATAAACAATGTGGTTCTTAAGTATTGGATACTAAATTTGTTGGTGTGAATTACCATATGAAACCACACAATTCATTAACTGCAATAGCCTAAGTAACTAGCAAGAAAATATATGATGATGTTCATTGAGAACAAATAAAGATGTCTTTCTCTTTGACATCAAAGCTTGCCTTCAAGATTTGTTTCGATCAACTATTATGAGAAAAAAAATGGTTCTTCAAATAATTTCCGTAATCCATAAAAGATGGATGATTTACAAATCTCGTTGGAGAAATCACATCCATAAAACTAGTGTTAAAATGTCGAAAGACAATTGATTGAAAGATCACTTAAGAAGTGACATTGCCGTTTAAATTATATTGGAAAGTAAAACATGAAGAAAGTCCATGATTTATGGAATTTTGGAGTATTTTGATTTTTGATCAAATGACGCTTGTGAAACTTTCCTAGAGATAATTAAAACTCCGTTCATAGGCCAAAAGGGAACGAATGACTGGCTTATTGGAACTTTTACATACAAATGTATGAAGCCCATTATGTGTAGTCGAGAGCGATGTATTTCAACTTCATATGCTTTTCTCTGAAAATTTGACTGAATATATGTATATTTACTTAATAAGGACTAAGTATGAAACATTTGAAAAACTTTAGAGACTTTAAAGATGAAGTGGAAAATCATTGTAACAAAAAAATAAAGAGTTTATGTCAGGGGGACAACCCCCTGGTTGGGAAAGCCGGGCCTATGTAGGCCGGCTCTAGAAGACACTAGCCGCCTGGCCTTCAAGCAGAAGAGATCTAGCTGGTTGGCTAGTCCCACCTGGATGGGCTTAAAGTTTTCCCGGCTATCCCGTCTAGTCGGGTAGCCGTAAGAATCGGCTGGGTGGTCGCTTCCACCCGGCTGGCCTCAGATTCGATGGAGTGCGCAGAGGGGTAACGCTCCTTGCAGGGTACGCCTCTGGTGCCTCTCGTCACCAGATAGGCTGGCGCGCCGCCCTGACCGGTGCTACCAGACGAAGATAAAGCAAAGCGAACGGATGACTGCCAAATAAGCCCCGGGTGACCGTTAAAGAAAGGGATGACGCCCAAAAGGAGGCCCGGGTGACCGCTAAAGTAACAAATGACACTGAAAGGAGGGCGCGGGGCCACTGTAGCACCATCCATTAGTGTACTAGAGGCTGAATGGGTCCTGGTCCCCCGCCTCGGGGCCCTGCAGCCGACCGCCTTGTAAACATAGATCCAAACAGTAAACCCTAGTGCCCACAATGTAACCTCCATACCCCGATCAGTATATAAGGGCAGGTAGAGCTAGGGTTCTAGGTAAGTAACAATAATTGTAAGAGTTTTCCTCTAGTTCATCGTTTTCCTCTAGACATCGATAGTTGCTAAGGAAACAACTCCAGGAGCACCTATACTGGGCATTCGCCTCCCATATAGTAGATCTTGCAGGACTAGGGGTGTTACCTCGCCGAGAGGGCCCCGAACCTAGGTATGTCGCCGTGTTTGCAGTTCATCGTGCCCAACCCGTTGCGTGAACCACCGATTGCACCTGAGGGTCCCTCTTAAACCATCCCCGATGGCACTGCTATGTTCCACACCACGACAGTTGGCGCCCACCATGGGGCACATCGCTTCGGCTAGGATCATCTTACGCATGGGACTTCCGCTCGTCGCCGGTGTGCGCGTGGCCTTCGGCCTCATCCTCACACTCGGCACTTTCGACTGTGTCGCGGACAACACCATGTGCTTCGCCAGGGACACCTTCCCCATCAATGGTTCCATAGTGCACCTCGGGGACCACCACGTCTACGTCGCCACCATCACTGAGGCCTTCCGCAGCAAGGTCGACACCATCTCCGGCGTGCCTCTCGACCATGTTGCCTGACTCGCCACAACAAATGGCTACGTCGAGGTTATGGTGATGAACGCCCGTGAAAACCACCGCCCGCCACAGGAGCGTCGAGTGGGAGGAGAGGGCTCCGTGCTCGAGCAGGAGAAAGATCCGCTCACCGCCTCCATCCAGCACCTCCACGCGCTTGTCGTCATCGAGACAGACCTGACGGCTGCCGCGGCCGCGCTCGAAGCGACGGGCCAAAACCTCTTGGAGGAGGCCACCAATGTTGCTGCTAACTAGCGCCAGCTAAACGCCACCGTGCATGAGTACAACGCCGCCCACGGCTTCGCGAAGCAGATACGACACCGAGGGCGTGACCTTGCGTAGGAACTGGACCGTGCCGCGGACTCGTGCGCTGGCATGGCCCAACCCGTCTACAACACCCCCACCAAGAACATGAGAGTGGCAGAGGCGGCGGCCGCAGAACTGAAGCACCTCGAGGGGGAGGAACTTTGTCGCCAGCCAGAGCGCGTCCAGCTCCTCATCGCCACCACCAACAAGCAACAAGCCAAAGGGGCTCCTAGCCAAGGGGGAAACACCCGAGACATGGTCCCTCGCAGAGGCGCGGACCAGACGGAACACAGAGGAAGCAAGCACCAGCAGGCATCTTCGCCAGACGGCACCGTGCAAATCATCCGCACGCACAGCGGATCTGACAATACCAGCGTTACTCGTGCGCCGGTTAGAGGAGTCGACCAAGGAAAAAAGGCATGAGCGCCAGAAGAAGGAGCTGGCGTAAAAAAAGACCTCCCCGTGTTGCGCTTGACCGGATGTCTCGACCCTCATGAGCTAGTTGACGTGCGCGAGCGCATCGACCTCCTGGTGCGGTCGCACATGCTGGAAGAAGAAATTCCGGCTGGCCCGAAATGTGTCGGCCCGCGCATCCGGAACGAGCCGTTTCCAAAGGGATTTTGACACACGCCAAAATACAATGGCAACATCAAGCTGGAGGACTGGCTGGTGGATTACACCACTGCCATGGGCATCACGAACGGTAACCTCCGCATGGTCGTCCGCTATGTCCACCTGATGCTCGTTGACTCGGCAGGAACATGGCTAAACAGCCTCCCCGACAACAGCATCAACGCCTGGCTAGACTTTGAAGAAGCATTCATCCGCAACTTCACCAGAACATACAAGCGACCGGGTCGGCCCCGTGAGCTCGCCCTTTGTGTTTAAGGCAAGGACGAATCCGACCGTGCCTAACTCACCCAGTGGAGCAGCATGCACAACTCGTGCGAAGGAGTGTGCGAACATCAGGCAATCGACTTTTTCACCAACGGCTGCCGAGATGGCACCATGATAAAGCACAAGCTCAGCCGCGCAGATCCCCAAACCATGGCTCAGGTCACGGCTATTGTGGACAAATACGCCACCACCAATGCGGCCATGAAGAAGCCCATCGTGGTGGACAACCAAGGCCATATCATGAAGGATGAGCAGGCAGAGCGCCGCCAGCCGGGCGAGCACCATTCTAGGCGGCATGTCCACGACAACCGTCACGATAAAATAAAAGTTGACCAGCCCGACAGCCGGTACGACACTAATCAAGTAGTAGAGGTGCATGAGGACCCGGCTGTAGGCAGCAGTCAGAGAAAGAGACCGGATGACATGCCACCACTGCCCAAATACACCATGGAATCCATGCTCGATGGGCCATGAAAATTCCACAGTAGTGGCAGCAAGCCCGCGAACCATACAACACACGAGTGTAGCTGGATGAAGAAGATGGCCAAAGCCGGCGGTCTCCCACCACCACCTCGACCTCTAGCCAGAGGCCCACCGGACAACAGGGAGAGGCACAAACACCGTGAAGATGATGAAGATGGCTACCCACGCCAAGTGGGCAACTACCACATGTACCTCACTAAGACAGAAAACAAAGCACAACAAGAGAAGGCGCGAGGCGGAGGTGAATGCTATCGTCCCCCGTCCTCCAGTACCTGCATTGGTCCGAGGAAGCAACACCTGGAGCAAGGAAGAACAGCCAGCCGTGTTGCCAAGCCCCGGCAGCTATGCGGTAGTTCTGGAACCCATCATCATCATGTACAAGAAGCACTCATGCCGCTTCTCTTGTGTCCTCATCGACGGAGGCAGCAGCATCAACCTCCTGTACCGCAGTAGCCTCGAGCGGCTCGGCATTAGCAAGTCTCAACTTCATCCCTCAAGCACTTCCTTCGACGGGGTGGTCCTAGGTCCATCGCACTCGCTAATCGGCAAGATCCGGCTGGACGACATCTTTGGCACCGAGAAAAACTTCCGCCGCGAGCCGATCTGGTTCGAGGTTGTTAACCTTTCCAGCGCCTACCACGCCATACTCGGGCGCCCAACTCTCACCAAGTTCATGGCCGTGCCACATTATGCGTACCTCAAGATGAATTTCCGGGTCCAAAAGGAGTGATCACCGTCGATGATTGTTACAAGCGATCGATCGAATGCGCCACAGACGGCTCCAAGCTAGCCGAGGCCATGATCATCGCAGAATAGAAGCGAATCATAATGCAGAACGTGGCGGCCCTGCAGGCGGACATGCCGGCTAGAGAGACAAGCCAGCCGGCGAATCACAGTTCAAGGCATCCAAGGGCACAAAGAAGATTCTTCTGAACGAGGCTGACCCAAGCAAGTTCGTCCTAGTCGGAGACGGCCTGGACAACAAATAGGAAAGCATGCTCGTCGACTTCCTCCGTGATAATCGGGACATTTTCGCATGGTTCCCCAAAGACATTCCAGGTGTCCCGAGGGAACTCGCTAAGCACTCTCTTCATTTTCGACTAGAAACGAAGCCGGTCAAACAATCATTATGACGGTTCGCAGAAGAAAAAAGAAGAACCATTGATGAGGAGATCACATGGTTGCTTGCAGCCGACTTCAACATGGAAGATTTCCACCTGGAATGGCTGGCAAACCTGGTGCTGGTACTAAAGCAGAACAAGACATGGCGCATGTGCATGGACTACACCAGCCTCAACAAGGCATGCCCCAAAGATCCTTTCGATCTGCCGCGGATAGATCATGTCATCGACTCCACAGCCGGATGTGACTTGTTGTCTTTTCTGGACGCTTACTCGGGCTATCACCAGATCAAGCTCAATGTAACGGGGCTTACTGTTATACCACCATGCCTTTTGGTTTGAAAAACGCAGGAGAAAACTACCAACGTTGCATGCGGAAATGCCTGCAGATACAAATTGGTAGAAACATACACGCCTACGTCAATGACATCGTCATCAATACCAAAGAGCACCGCATGATGCTCGAATACCTGAAGGAAACATTCGACAATCTCCGCCGTTTCCAGATCGATTTTAACCCGGAGAAATGCGTCTTTGGCATCCCAGCCGGCAAGATCCTCGGTTTTCTCGTCTTAGAACGAGGAATCGAGGGAAACCCGGAGAAGATAGGATCAATCAAGCGCATGGAGCTGCCATAGAAATTACGCGACGTGCAGAAGTTTACCGGGTGCTTGGCCTCTCTCAGTCGGTTCGTTAGCCGAATTTGCGAGAAGGCCTTGCCCTTATACCATCTCATGAAGAAGACGGACAAGTTTGTCTGGACACCCCAGGAGGACGAGGCGTTTCGTGACCTCAAGCGCATGCTCACCTCCCCGCCAATCTTGGCAGCCCCAGCTGCAAAGGAGCCAATGCTGATGTACATCATGTCCACCAACAGGGTCGTCATCATCGTACTAGTGGTGGAAAGGACAAAAGAAGGGAAGGCCCAGTCGGTCCAGTGCCCTGTGTACTACCTAAGTGAGGTACTATAACTCTCCAAGCAGAACTACCCCCACTACCAGAAGATGGTGTATGACATGTAGATGGTTGCCAAGAAACTCAAGCATTACTTCCAAGAGCACTCCATCCGGGTGGTGGCGCTAGCGCCACTCGTAGAGATCAACGACAACAAGAACGCCACCGGCCGCGTGGAAAAATGGGCTATAGAGCTCACCGCGCATAACATCCAGTACGAGCCAAGAACGGCGATCAAGTCTCAAGCGCTGTTCGACTTCATCGTCGACTGGGCGGAAGACATAATACATGCCACCGGTTCCCAACTCCACGTATTTGAAGCTACACTTTGATGGATCCAAGATGCGCGAGGGGCTCAGAGCCAGCATCGTCATCACGACCCCCAAGGGAGACCGGCTGGAGTACCTGCTACAGATCCACTTCAAGGCATCGAATAACATCGCCGAGTAGGAGGCGCTCATTCATTTACTAAAGATGGCCAAGGAGATAAGCATCCAGAGGATACTCTGCTTCGGCGACTCGGACCTGGTGGTACAGCAAGTCTCAGGAGAGTGGGACGCAAGGGATGCGAACATGGCCCTATAACGCTTCTTCGTCCAACAGCTATGCGCGTGCTTTGAAGGATGTGAGTTCCACCACGTACCCAGAGCTAACTACTAAGACGCTGATGCCCTGGCCCGAGTCGGCTCAACAAGACAAGCCATACCGCCTGGAGTCTCCCTCGAGCACTTGTGCAAGCCATCCATAATTCCGTCTACGGAGTCCGACTCCATAGTGCTGGACGCATACCCAGGGATGGCCGGTGCGGTACACTCGGGGACTACCTCGCCACACCCAGGGACTGTCGCACCACACCCAGGTACTACCTCGCCACAGCCAGGGACTGCCGCACCACAACCAGGGACTTCTTCGCCACACCCAGGGACTGCCTCGCCACACCCGAGGACTGCCTCGCCGCACCCGGGGACTGACTCGCCGCACCTGGGGACTGCCCCGACAGACCCAGGGATTGCCAAGCCAGTCCCGAGGACTACCGACACCGAGCCTCCACCCGGCAAGCCTCCTGAAACACCAGTTTCATGGGAATGGCCACGAAAGATGTTGCGATTGGGAGTGAGAAGTAGAACAAGGGCAAGGGCGGACAGCCATCTGCGGTGCGAGATGAGGGCAAAGACACAGGGTTTTACCCAGGTTGGGCCCCCTGGAGGGTAAAGACCTACTGCTGCTAGATTGTATTGCTAAGATATTACAAAGCGCGAGCTCGCCGGCTAGGCGGAGAGTCAATGGGGTTTATGATGGAAGTAAGTGCTATTCATGCCCTATGGAGGTTTATATAGAGTCACCTCGCTAGGGTTTACAGGTCTACAACTGAATTGGATAAGGACTTAGAGAGTTTTGACCTAATCCGACTGGGCCTAGCTACGCTTCTGGGCCTCCAGCTTCCATTCGCCTCGCTCCCTCTTGTGTCACGGTCTAGTCGCCATCCTGTAGGCCCACTCGCTGACACTATGACTCAGTAGGGGACGTCCTGCTGGGTATACCCCACTCGGCATATCCCCATCAGTAGTCCCCGAGGCCGTCGTTGATTCGTCGTAGGTGTTTTTGGCAGTCGGAGTATTCGGGTCCAATTTGGACTCCCAGTCGAATCGGCGATGGACTCCTTCAATGAGAGAAAGAATCTTCAACATGTATCTCTACTCGCAATATCGGCGACCAGTCGAATCGCCAATTTGGCAAGTAGTCGAGTCGCAGCTTTGGCGAATGGGTCGGCGGTCGAGTAGACGAAGTTGGACTGTCATTTTGGTCAAACTAGCCGTGGGGTAATCCAATGCTAATATAGGCGTAATGAGCGCACAGTATCGGCTCCTCTGAATTTGGCGGGAGCCAACTGCTATATAAGGAGAGTGACGGGTGAATTGCGAGTAGTCCTCACATTTCCTCCGATTTTCGCGCGCCCTTAAGTCTCCCATTTCTCATCGATCCAGAACCTCCAAAGTGATCCAGCGAGCCCAAATTATCGATCTGATGGCGCCTCCGAAGGATCTGTGGGGGAAGTCCAAGTGCTCTAGGACGACGCTGAAATCCTTCAAGGATGCGGGGATTCTCTGCGTTGGAAGATGGAGACCCCCCTCTATCAGGGAGGTGGAACCATATCCGCGTGCCGGCGAGTTCATTTGCTTCACCAGCCACCTCGAGAGGGGGCTCGGATTCCCCACCTCCATCTTATTTTGCCGATTCTGCGCCTACTATGGCATCCAACCCTTGGATCTAGGGCCTCACAACATCGATCAGCTCGCCATTTTTGTGGCGTTCTGCAAATGCTACTTGGGTTGCCACCCATACTTCCCCCTCTGGCAGGAGTTGTTCCACAGGCGAATTAGTCACAAAGGGGCAAGCGGCCTGATGCTTGCGGCGGGCGGGTTCACTTTCCAGCTGAAGACCAAGGCCTCCTTCCTTGACCTCATGCTACAGAAGAAGGCGACAAGCGAGTGGAAGAAGCACTGGTTCTATGTCAGGGAGTCAACGCCGGACGAAGAGGTGCCGCTCTCGGCGTACTTCGCCGAGCGAACCGAACAACATCGGCTACAGGTCGCCAAGCTCCCGCAGGACCAGAGGATGGTGGTGGAAAAAATGCTGATGAAGATTCGTCCAATGAAGAAGGATGGCCTCAAGACCATCAATTTATACAATTGTTGGCTCCGGCGACGTATGGTTCCACTGGCCAGTCGTTCCACTAGATGTATGAATACACCAGCAGGGACGACGAAACCAAGGCCTGTACCATCAAATGGAAGGTCGAGGATTACTTCGCCGCTCTAAAGAAGATCACAGACACGGAGTACAACGATCCAAAGGCCAGGATCACCCCATACACAACGAAGCGCAAGGCGCCAACGGTAAATCCTTTAGTCTTGTCTATTTTCACAGTCACAGGAATGCAGTCGCAATCTATTAACATGCGTTTGTTTTTTCAGCTGTTCCAAGTTGTGGAAAGATTGCTTCCTCCTGCTGCCGACGAGAGCTCAGAGGATGTCGAGGGGGACGAAAGCGAGTCCTCTGATGACGATGATGATGATGATGACGAACCGGTGGAGGTTGCCGTACCCGCAGTCCAAAAAACTCACGGGCAGTGGCAACGCGAGCTTGAGGCCAGCAAAAGTCTCGAGGGGCACAACGGGGGCAAGGGCGACGCCCAGGAACACAGTTTGCGGCGCGTGGCCACACCGCGAAGAAGAAATCACCAAAGAAGAAGAAGGCGCCCAAAGCGGTGTCTCCTCCTCGGTTGGTGACTAGCTCCGAGGCGACCAACTGAACCAACGAGGCCGAGGCCGAGGCGTCAATGAAGGCGCCAGAGACGGCTGGTCCGGCCATGGTCGATATGCCTCTAGTGTTCATTCCTCCTCCATTCTCGGCAGTCACGGGGCTCGGGGCTACTTTGGTCGCAGAAGCCTCTCCGTTGTAGGAGCCCACGTCGACCGGAACGGAGCTTCCAGTGGCCCCTGCTTCATTGACAAAGAAACCGTCAGTCTCTTGGGCTCCCCCCAGTTCGAGACGGGCATCAACAACAAACTGGGCTCAGAATTGGAGAAGCCGGCGCACATCCGCACCGTCCTACGTTACATCCCAGTCGCCAGGTATGTCTCTGGCGTTTTGACTTGGAATAACACTTTGTAGACGTTATCTAAGTTGTTGATCGTTTCTTTTACAGGACTGGCATGAAGAAGATTGGTCACCCATCGGTGGCCAAGGTACCAGCATTCGCCTCAGGGGCGAAAATTCCAAGGCGCCCGCTGAGGGCGTGAAGAAGATGAAAGGCGATGACGTCATCATAATCTTGGACGATCCGGCTAATGCACCAAGTCAAGCTCCGACTGGAGTGGACGCGGACGCGAAGGCAGACATGGACGTGGGATCGAAGGAGGTTCCGACCGGTGGTGGTGGTCGGGGCATCAGAACCCATGACAAGTTCCTCGTGAGAGGCGATGGCAACTTTTCCTTGCTTCATGGCGAAGGCCACCGCTGCGAGTACCGCGGTGAAGTTGCCTCAAGTGCCTAAGACATTGGGCTCGGACGTCGAGTAGCGTCGCGGACACACGCCCTTCGTGCTATCATCAGTGGACGCGGTCGAGCTGCATATTATGCTGGGTGTAGCTAACTAGGTATGTATAGTCACCGAGGATCTGGTTGCTGAATTTCAGCGAGTAGATTCTTATTGTTTTCCTTTGTCCAGTCCCCGAGTGGCTAGTCGCTGAATTTTAGCGGCTAGGCACTTAGGAAATTTTTCGTTGTTTGTTCACATTTCTTTCATATCTGTAGGCCCCCAGCGTGAATCGGTGGAGCGGCTGGCCGCCAAGGAGTGTCTGGAGCGTGACCTTCAATCCCTGAAGGAGGTGAACTAGCAGGTTGTGACCTCAAGGCCGCCATGGAGAAAGCGAGCTTGTCGAAGGAGATGGCCAACGCTGCTGTCGCTGCAGTGGTGGACGAGCGGAAGGTTTCAGATGCTCTTGTCACAGGGCTATAGGACGACTTTTCGGGTCTTCAGGATTTCATCACCGGGCGCTTTCGTCCACTCATTGGTGAGTTTCTTAGACTTGTAGTTGTTCTGTCAGCGATTCCCGGAGCATATGGGTCGCTTATTCCGGCGAGTCCCCGAGTGGGTTAGCTCGGAGTTGTGCATCCTTCTGACACTGAGTTGTTGTTGATTGTAGGGAAAATACTCGACAACGAGCCCGAGCGCGGACGTATGACACTAGGCAGTGCGTCACCATGCTAGTGGATTCTGCTGCTCTCTCGGCGACCTGCATTCACGCATATCTCTAGGAGATCTCGCCCACGTAACTGATTCCCAGCGAGCTCACAGAGGTGTGGCGCTATCTGGAGAGGGCGCTGGAGGTGGTCGAGTATATGTCACGATCGACATTTCGCCGCGGGGCCGCGACTGCGCTGAGCCTTGGGCTTGCGCACTTCCCCGACAACTTCTACGTCGACGATGTTACCAGCGGGTACCCATCAGTGACCAGCTTGGTTGAAATCCCCAAAGTGCTGAAGTTGATCAAGAGGGTGGTTGTGTATTCCAAGCGGGTGCTGGCGATGGGTGACCTTCTGCCATACCAGGAGACGATCGTTGCTACGAATGATGCCAAGACGATGCACCGTGACTTCAAGACGGAGTAGCTGTTTCGTTCGGTGATGGCGGGCAGCTTGACGATGTACCCTTCGAATTCGTGGGTGCCCTTCATCCATGTTCGTGGTGGTGGCGGCGTGTCATCTTCGAAGCCTGCGGAGTAGACAGCTTGCCGACTGGCGTTTGTGTTAGGAAAAATAAGTGTAACTCTGCCCTTGTGAGCGAACACTATTTTTTTGCCGTAAAGAATGGAAGTATGCTGGGTCAGTTTGATTTGGGTTTGGATTGTTTTGTTGTGAGAGTCCCCAAGCGTGACCACCCTTTAATGAAGTTTACCTTGTGTGTTTCTGTGTATGTTTGTTTGTATACTATTAGTTAGTTGAGGTCGACTCGCCGTGCCTTGGGAAGCCAGTCGCTTGGCAACCCCAAGGGGTGCTCTGTACTTAGCCATTTTCCCGGACACGAGCGGGGTCGGTTGGACAAGTCCCCGAGCATGGTACTTAGCCGTTCTAGTCGCATGTCCAAGGTAGATGAGGATGAAGCGTGTTGTACTTGGCGCGTCAATCTGCCTGACTCGAGGAGCCAGTTGCGTGGAGAGTTCAGGGTGCGCTCTCATACTTGGTGTGTTCCCAAGCCGCGTAGGTTTGGACTAGCGCGAGTCCCCGAGCGTGTTACTTGACCGTTCGAGTTGCTGCGCCGAGGAAGCAGAGGACCAGGTCGGTGTGAGAAGAGAGTGAGGTTGTCTTGGCCCGGTGGGCCAGTCGAGTGGGGCGAATCCAATGGGGGATCCGGGTTGGCATTTTTCATGGACGCCGCAAGGCCCGAATTTCTTTGATGCCCTTGCACCGCATGTAGGGTTCGCAACATAGAAAACAAAAAAAATTCCTACGATGGGAACAACTATGTACCAAGATCTATCTAGTAGATACAAACAACGGGCGGATGTATATCCATATAGAACATACCCTTGAAGACCGACAAAGCTTAATGAGTAAAACTCGTGGTTGATGTAGACGATCTCTTGCTCATTGGTGCTCGCACACACGTACGAGGCACCGAGAAACCTCCGCCTCCTCGCTCCAGCGATGCAGCAGAAGCACAACTCTTTCTTTCCGAATAGCCACCGGGAACATGTATCTCGCTAGTCTGAGACCATGGGGATAAATACTAGAGGGGGAGAGAGATCCTTCACGAGGAGGTGTTTGTGAGAGAGAGGAGAGGGGGCTCCTTTTATAGGAGGAGGGGGGCACCCAAGGGGGTGGCCTCCGACCATGGGGGCTGCCCCCTCCCCTCCTTCATTCATGTGGGTGGACACTCCACTCACTCAAAAGCCTTTCAATTCCCTCCACTCAAAATCCCATTAAATTTCTACCAAATTTAATGCGAACTCGCATTAAATAAAACTCCTTTTATTTATTTAGAATTTTGTCAATTACTTTAATGACAAACATTCACATATAACCCCTTGCTAGTATTTCATTTCACATGCAAAAACACTCTGTAATATCACCCGAAAACCTGTTTCGGTGTCTAGTGAAATAAATTCCCGCGCTTGTTATTCTTTCTAGCATTAAACTTTTGATCCAATTGGATGTCGGTGTCTCTTAAGTGTGCCACCCTACGGTTCACGAATAATGCGGACATGATCGAGACCTTTCTCCGATCAATAATCAGAAGCGGGATTTGGAGACCCATACTGACTCCCACACATTCAACGATGAATTTCTTGTGATCGTCGGAACCTTTTATGCTAGTATCTTAATCCCTTTTTTTCGCAATATATTACATGTCCGAGACTCGATCATCGTTATCTCCATACCTAGTTTGATCTCGTTACTGACATGCACTCTTTTCTCGTTTTTGTGATATAACATTGTAGTGATCAAATCACTTTCTTGCAAGCTAACCAATGTGATATAATCGAGAGGGCCCAGAGCATATCTATCCGTTATCGGGATGAACAAATTCCACCCTCGATTTATGGGCCTCAACATAACACTTTAGTAGTTCTGAATCCATCTTTATAATCACCCAGTTACGGTGTGACGTTTGATGTTATCAAAAAACTCTTCCGGTGTTAGTGATTGAAATGATCTCATGGTCTAAGGATTAGGATCACTTCGTAAGTT
Source organism: Avena sativa (assembly GCA_916181665.1). Classification (NCBI taxonomy): domain Eukaryota; kingdom Viridiplantae; phylum Streptophyta; class Magnoliopsida; order Poales; family Poaceae; genus Avena; species Avena sativa. The sequence goes on from OV702297.1 coordinate 257,443,119, forward strand.
GTTATAGAAATATAAACTCAATGACTTTGATCATAATTCTATACTTTAGATAAATGTTCATCACACCATTACACTAATGTTGTGACCTCGTTATTAACAACATCCAATGTGTATGATCAGGAAACATTGATCATCTTGTTAATCAACGAGCTAGTTTATGGGAGAGGCATAACTAGGAACTTTCTATTGGTTTATTAAACACACATGTATTAACGTTTCCGTATTAATACAATTATAGCACGCAAAATAAACATCTATCATATAGTTGGAATACACATAATAAAAACTTTATTATTGCCTCTCAGGGCATATTCCCTTTAGTCTCCCACTTGCACTAGAGACAATAATCTAGTTACATAGTGATGAATCTAACACCCATGGAGTTCTGGTGTTGATCATGTTTTGCTCTAGGGAGAGTTTTAGTTAACGGATCTGCTACATTGAGGTCTGTATGTACTTTACAAATCTTTATATCTCCATCCTTGACATGTTCACAGATGGAGTGAAACTGGCACCTAGTATGCTTGGAATACTTGTGAGACCTTGGTTCTTTGGCATTTTCAATGTCACCATTGTTGTCACAATAGATCACCATTGGGTCCAACGCGCTTGCAACCACACCTAGTTTGGATATGAACTTCTTCATCCAAACTGCTTCCTGAGCCGCTTCTGAAGCAGCAACACATTCGGCCTCCGTTGTTGATCCTGCCACCACGGGTTGTTTGGAAATCCTCCAGCTAACCTCTCCACCATTCATGAGAAATACGTATCCGGATTGAGACTTAGAGTCATCCGGATCGGTGTCAAAGCTAGCGTCGAAATAACACTTAGCGACGAGCTCTTCTTCACCTTCGTATACAAGAAACATACCCTTAGTTCTTCGCAAGTACTTAAGGATATTCTTGACCGCTATCTAGTGTTCCGAACCTGGATCTGATTGGTACCTACTAGTCAAACTAATAGCATGTGCCACATCCGGTCTTGTACATAGCATGGCGTACATTATAGAGCCTATGGCTGAAGCATAGGGGAATTTGTCCATTATCTCTCTTTCTTCCGTGGTAGCTGGACTTTGAGTCTTACTCATTGTCTTTCCTTGCAACATAGGGAAGAACCCCTTCTTCCTTTCGTCCATTTTAAACTTCTTTAAAATCTTATCAAGGTATGTACTTTGTGATAGCCCTATTAGGCGCCTAGATCTATCTCTATAGATATTTATGCCTAATATGTATGACGCTTCGCCTAGGTCCTTCGTTGAAAATTTGCAGTTTAGATAACTTTTAGCACTATTTAAAAGATCTATATAATTTCCGATCAATAATATGTCATCCACATATAATATCAGAAATGCCACATTGCTCCCACTCACTTTCTTGTAAATACAAGCTTCTCCATAAGTTTGGACAAATCCAAACTCTTTGATCACCTCATCAAAGCGGAGATTCCAACTTCGTGATGCTTGCTTCAGTCCATAGATTGATCGCTGAAGCTTGCACACCTTGTTAGCATCCTTAGGATCGACAAAACCCTTTTGTTGTATCATTTACAACTCTTCTTCAATATTACCATTGAGGAACGTGGTTTTGACATCCATCTGCCATATCTCATAATCGAAATATGCAACAATTGCTAACATAATCCTAACTGATTTTAGCATCTCTACGGGAGAGAATGTCTCATCGTAGTCAACTCCTTGAATTTTTGGAAACCCCTTTGCGACAAGTCGAACTTTATAGACGGTCACATTACCATCAGCATCCGTTTTCCTTTTGAAAATCCATTTATTCTCCATGGCCTTTTGGTCGTGAGGTAAGTCCACCAAGTTCCAAACTTGATTTTCATACATGGATTCCATCTCGGATTTCATGGCTTCTAACCATTTGTTGGAATCCGGGCTCATCATCGCTTCTTCATACGTCGCAGGGTCATCATTTTCATTAACCATGAAATTCATAACAGGGTTTCCGTACAGCTCAGGAGCTGCACGGCGTCCTGCTAGACCTGCGATGTTCGGTAGTACTCTCTTTCAGAGTTTCATGATCATTATCGTTAGTTCCCTCTTTAACTGGTGAAGCCAACTCTAGAACGAATTCCGACACTGTGCTACTCGCCATACTTTGAAGAGAAGCTTCAATAACCTCTTTGAGTTCTACCTTCCGACTACTCACACCTTTCGCGAGAAACTCTTTCTATAGAAAGGATCCATTATTGGGAACAAAAACCTTAACCTTGGATATGTGATAGAAGGAATACCCAATAGTTTCCTTAGGGTATCTTATGAAGACACATTTTTCCGCTTTGGGTTCGAGTTTATCTGGTTGAAGTTTTTTCACATAAACATCGCATCCCCAAACTTTAAGAAATGACAGCTTAGGTTTGTTTCCAAACCACAATTCATACGGTGTCTTTTCAATGGATTTAGATGGTGTCCGATTTAAAGTGAATGCAGCAGTTTCTAGCGCATAACCCCAAAATGACAACGGCAAGTCCGTCAGAGACATCATAGATTGAACCATATCCAATAAAGTACGATTACGACGTTCCGACACACCATTTCTCTGTGGTGTTCCGGCAGGTGTGAGTTGTGAAACAATTACACACTCTTTCATATGAGTGATAAACTCGTAACTTAGATACTCTCCTCCACGGTCAGACCATAGAAATTTTCTATAACGATGATTTTCCACTTCATTATGAAATTCCTTGAACTTTTCAAAAGTTCCAGACTTGTGTTTCATCAAGTAGATATAATCATATCTACTCAAATCATCCATGAAGTAACAAAATAACGATATCCACCTCGCGCTGACACACTCATTGGACCACATACATTAGAATGTATGATTTCCAATAAATCTGTCGCCCGATCCATTGAACCGGAAAACTGCATTCTAGTCATCTTGCCCATAAGGCATGGCTCACATGTATCAAATGATTCAAAATCAAGTGATTCCAAAAGTCCATCCGAATGGAACTTCTTCATGCATTTAACGCTAATATGACCTAGACGGCAGTGCCACATATATGTGGATATATCATCATTAAGTTTAATCCTTTTAGCATCAACATTATGAATATGTGTAACACTATTATTGAGATCCAACAGAAATAAACCATTCATCATCGCATGACCATAAAAGATTTCATTCATATAAATAGAACAACCATTGTTCTCGAATTTAAATGAATAACCACTTTGCATCAAACACGATCCAGATACAATGTTCATGCTCAATGCAGGCACCAGATAACATTTATTCAAGTTTATTACTAATCCTGACGGTAAGTGGAGAGGTACCGTTCCGACGGCGATCACATAAACACTTGATCCATTGCCGACACGCATCTTGACCTCACCCCTTGCTAGCCGTCGCTTGTTCCGCAGCCCCTGATTCGAGTTAAAAATATTAGAAACTGAACCGGTATCAAATACCCAGGTGCTATTGCTAGTACTAGTCAAGTACACATCAATAACATGTATATAATATATACCTTTGTTTGCCTAGCTGGCCTTCTTGTCTGCCAAATACTTGGAGCAGTTAGGCTTCAAGTAGCCAGTCCCCTTACAATAATAGCACTCGGTATCAGACTTGATGGGGATATGCCTACCGGGGTATACCCAGCAGGACGTTTCCCGCTGGCCCAAGCCATCAGCGAGTGGGCCTGCAGGGCAGCGACTGGATCAAGACTTCACGTGGACTCAGGCGACTGGAAGCTGAAGGCCAAGAAGCGTAGCTAGGCCCAGTTGGACTAGGTAATAGAACCTCCCAATCCTTAACCAATTCGGTTGTAATCTATAAACCCTAGCGATGTGAGCCTATATAAACCTCCCTAGGGGACGCATAGGTGATACGTTCCATCATACACCCAAGCGACTCGCCTCCTAGTCGTCGAGCTCGCCCCGAGGTAGGTCTTTACTCTCACCATAATACAATCTAGCAGGAGTAGGTCTTTACCCTCCGGGGACCAACCAAGGATCTGCCCATCAACGAGTCGATCGCCACCGGCCGCATGATCACGATCGGCGAGATGCTCCAGATCTTGCCGAGCAGCTACGTCCCGGCGGCGTGACCCGTCACGCACAGCGTGATCCTGCCGGTCGGCACGATTAGCCTCTTCATCGGTCTCACCAACGTCATCACTTCGGAGGACTCGGCTCGCATCCGCAAGTCGCGACCACGCGACCGGCTCTTTGAGAGCCAGGTCCGCACGATTCACCGCCTCGCCTCCGAGTACGACTCGGCCCACAGCAATGTGGCCAAAACCTTCGTGGCTGCGGGCGACGCGGCCCTCAACGACGACGCCGATTCGGCGACCCTGGAGTCACTCGCCGGATCCATCATCGTCGCATCGCCCGCGGGCTCCATCACCCAGGTCACCAACATCGGAGACTTCGAGGATCCCTCCATCCTTGGGATCTTTGACTTCGACTCCGGTTCAGAGAACTCCGCCGACCTCCATGACGAAACCGGTCGCCACGCCGCGACCTACATGGCGACCAGCGCCGACCCACCGGAAGACTCCTTCTCCATGCCGATCCTGCCAAACGCGATGGAAACGGAGGTCGAGGAACTCCGCCTGAAGCTGGCGGAGGCAGTCTGCAAGGAGCAAGCCGAGCGCAAAAAATTTCGCCTCGAGCAGGCGACAGCGCAAGAGCTGTCGCGATATCACCAACTTCGAATCAGGTCGCGCCTAAACCCCACCATCCAGGGGCGTGCCCTGAACTTCGACGACGAGAACGACCCGGCTCGCATAGCCGAGCGCGTGATCTGCGAGAACGCGCCGCCAGGAGGAAGCGCTCGACCCCCACCAGGGGCGACAGCCAATGGCGCCCCACCACCTCCCAACCGCGCGCCCCCAGGGACCAACCAAGGATCATGGTTTCCTCGCGAGAGCAAGAAGCGAACGGTCTCCCGTTGTTCTCCACCCCAATGGACAACGTCGTCGCAAGCCGAGCTGCGGTTGACAACATCCAAGTAACCGGCGAAGGTGCCCTGCAGATCTAGTACGCCAAGGCTCTACTCGCCAAAGTAGTGGAGCAACAAAATGTGGGCGCCGACTCACAGGGTCGGATGTACTCGCGCTCATCGGGCAGCAGGGCGGCCTCGAGCGGCCGCCCCATGGTGGCAAATACCCTCAACTGCCCTCCACCCGAGCCCCTGCAGCTCCAACACCGACACGCGAATGCGGCACTCTCCACCAATGACCCGTGGCCGGCGAACAACTTTGTCGCCGCCAACGGGCAGCCCGTCGACGCACGCACCCACATCATCAACAACCATAGTTGGCGCGCGCGTCAGCCCGACGATCTGCGGCACACCCTCACCAACTGCTGCGACCGCGAACCAAGGGGATCGCTTAGCCGAGTCGGACCCCAGTGCTTCGGACCGATGATCCGAGGCGAAAGATACCCGGCGAACTTCAAAGCGCCGAAGGAAATAGAGAAGTATGGCCCCTCGTACGATCCCTCTGTGTGGCTGGATACCTACCTCATGGCGATGGGGATCGTCGGCCACACCGACCTACTCGCCACCCGCTACGTCCCCCTGATGATGGAGGGGGCGTGCAGGCAGTGGATTAACACCCTCCCCGCGGATAGCATCGACTCCTGGGGGGAGATGCACGATGCCTTTGTCAGGCACTTCCAGGGTTCATACACCCGCGCCACCACCATCGAGGACCTGGAGCGGTGTGTCCAGGGACCCCGTGAGTCGACCCGCAGCTGGGTCCAGCGGTGGCAAGATCTGTGGTATAACGCGGCCAGAATCCACCCGGACACCGCGATCCACTGCTTCAAGACCTCGTGCCGCTACGATCCCCTGGTCGCCAAGCTCAAACGAGTGTACCGCACACTCGACAACATACCAGACCTCCTGGAGATCGCAAAGAAGTACGCGGAGGAGGACCCAAACCAGGAAACCGACGACGAGTCGGGAGGACATCGCCGCACGAGTGGCCACGACAACGGGAGGCGGCCCGAGCTACGCTACAGAAACACTCGCCTCACCGGCAAGCGCCGCGGTGACGGGCGAGTCGGCTTCGTCGCCAACACCGGGTACGTGCAGCGCGAGCCCAAGAGCTTCCGCCGTGACGGCGGCAACTACAAGGCAAAGGTGAGGTTTGACCCCACGACCCTCCTCAACCAACCCTGTGTGTTTCATAGCAGGGAAGGAAAGCCCGCCACGCACATGAAGGCCGACTGCCACTCTCTCAAGGAGATCGAGAAGGCACGGCGCACGCGGGAAGACCCCGACAACAACCCGCCAAACTCCACACCTTCACAGGAGAAGAAGGTCATTGCCCGCGCTGTCGCTGTCAACGCGGTTTCCCAGATAGAAATCCCCTAGTTCCTCAACTGGTCCGAGCAACGAATCACCTGGAGCCACGAGGACCACTCGCCACGGATCGAGTATCCGGGCCGATTCGTCCTAGTGGTCAAGCCCAAGGTGGGGGACTACTGGCTCCCCAAAACGCTGATGGACGGCGGCAGATCCATCAACATCCTGTACCTAGACACGTTCAGGCGACTGCGGCTCCCGCAGTCGATGATCGAGACGACCTACACCACCTTCCACGGCATCGTCCCTGGTCAGAAGGCATACCCGATCGGCAAGGTGACGCCGCCAGTCACCTTCGGTACACCATTAAACTTCCACACCGAGCGGATCGTGTTCGAGCTGGTGCCCTTCGATAGCCCCTACCACTGCGTCCTGGGGCGCCAGGCGTTCGCCAAGTTCATGGCGGCACCCCACTACACATACAACGCGATGAAGCTACCTGGGCCGTGCGGCATCATCACGGTCCATGGCGACCCCGACATGGCCACGGAATGCGAGGCCAAAGGGGCCGAACTCGCCGACGCTGTCATCATGGCGGAGGCCAACCACGCTGAGGAGCTCGCTAAATACAAGAGCGGGGTCAACAGCGATGACCCCACCATACTCAAGAACCCAACTCGGAGGGTGGCAACTACACCGCCTTTGAAATAAAACAGATCGGTTACCGAAAATTGTGTCTACTCTTCATGTCTTGTGCGACTCGCACTCGTAATAAGAGCGTTACACTATTCGAAGAAGTCAACCTCTGGTAAAGCGACCGGCACGGCCAAGTAGTGCGGTATGAGGGCACTGGGAAACTCCAGGCCTTGTAACGTCCACAAAAAACGCTAACCCGGAGCCCCATTGGAGTCGCCTAGCTCGACTGGCTCATCGAGCCAAGACAACTGCATTCGCTCCTCACAATGACCAAGTCCTCCGCATCCTTGGCGCAACGACTCGAATGGCCAAGTACCACGCTCGGGGACTGACACCCAGCCAAATACGAGCGACTAGGGAAAACCGCCAAGTATGAGAGCGCGCCCAGGACTCGCCACGCGACTGATCCTCCGGATCAGGCAGGAGCGATGCGCTTAGTCCGCACCTACCTTGGGGCTATGACTAGAACCACCAAGTACCATGCTCAGGGACTCGGCAACCCGACCTCGTTCACGCCCGGGAAAACAGTCAAGTAAAGAGCACCCCTGGGAGTCGACATGCGACTGGCTCTCCGAGCCATGGCGAGTCGACCTCAAGTCATTAAAAGTTAACAAACATATAACAACGAGGTAAACCCCATAAAAAGGGCGGACGCGCTCGGGGACTCGCTCAATCAAAATCCAAAATTGCAAAACGAATGACAAAATAACACGAGTTTCCTTTATAGCAGCACAAAGTTGTTCCACATAGAAGGAAAGTTAAAAAGTTATTATGTACTAATGCCCAAGGGCACAACACTTCTACTCTGCAGGTTTTGACGCAGACGCGCCACCGTCCCTGCGACTGCGGATGAAGGGCACGTACGGGTTCGACGGGTACATCGTCAGCTTGCCCGCCATCGCCGCATCGAACGGATGCTCGACCTCGAAGTCCCGATGCTTCGGTTCAGGATCATTGGGAGCGATAATCGTCTCCTGATAGGGGATGAGGTCGCCCATCGCCCAAACACGATCAGAGTACACCGCGGCCCTGTCCGTCAGCTTTAGCACCTCAGCAATCTCCACAGAGCCCGTTGACGAGGGGTAGCCGCTCGTGACATTGTCGAGGTCGAAATCCTCCGAGAAGTGGGAAAGCCCAAGGCTGAGGGCCGTCGCCGCCCCGCGCCGGAAGGCCGACTGTGTCATGAACTCGACGACTGACGGAGCCTTTTCCACGTAGCGCCATACCTCGACAAGGTCGCTGGGGATTACCTCTGCGGGAGATATCTCCTGAAGATACGCTCGAAGGCGAGTCACGGACAACGCGGCTCAGTCGACCAGGGTGGTCACACATTGCCGCGAGTCACGGACAACGCGGATCAGCTTCCTCCGCGTTATCAGTGATCCGACCTGCAGCACAGAAGCAAGCAGTGAGCAAACCAACAACATCACGATACAGTTATTGCAGGTAGATGGAAGAAGAAGGAAGGTTTACCAATTAGCGGTCGGCAGAGGTCAAAGATGAAGCTTTGAAGAGAAGAAAAGTCGTTCTGCAGCCCAGCAACGAGCGCGTCAGACACTTTCCGCTCTTTAGCAGCAGAAGTAACAGTAGCTTTCGCTTGCCCTTCCGCTGAGCTCGCTTCCGCCCTCGCCTCCTTAAGCCCACGCTCCAGGTCAGCGACTCGTTTTTCGGCCGCGCTCAAAGCAGACTGATCCGCCGACAAGTCACCCATCGGGACAAGGCCTCGGTGGGCCTCCTTCACCTCGGCCGCAACTGCTTGAAGCTCCTTGTCCGTCTCCTGGACGGCAACGAGCTCCTTCTCCAAGCGACACTTCGCAGCAAGTCGTTCGGCCGATTCGCGCTGCAGGCCCAACGCACAAACTGCAGCGTCAACAACAATGAAATTCCTATGTGCCCATCCGCTGAAATTCAGCGACTAGGCACTCAGGGACTAGACAATGAAATTCCTAAGTGCCCGCCCACTGAAATTCAGCGACTAGGCACTCGGGGACTAGACAATGAAACTCATAAGTGCTCACTCGCTGAGATTCAGCGACTAAGCACTTTGGGACTGGATGATATAAAAACATTAAGAATCCGACCATTGAATTTCAGTGGCCCGATCCTCGGGGACTGGACATACCTGGATGGCAACGCCTAGCATGTCATGGAGTTCCAGCGCATCCACCGACGCAAGCACGACCGTAGTATGGCCGCGATGTTGCTCAAATTCCGCCTCGGCGACCCCAGGCATCTGGCTACCTAGCACCGAGGCACTCGCTATGGCCGCTTTCGCCATGAAGCGAGGGAAGGTCGCTGCAGATGCCGCTGCGCCACTCGGAGTCGGCTCGGCCACATCGGGTGAGTCTGCAGTCACCATATTCTGTGACCCAACACCCTCCTTTGTCTTCGAGGCCACTTCCACTGCAGTCGGAGGATTGCTCGGAGCAACCGCCTGATCATCAGAGACTGTGACGACTTCGTCCTCCTTCGTCCTCCTTCGTCCTCTTGACGCCTTTGGCAGGAGCAGCGACCTCGTCGGCTTTCCTTTTCCGTGAGGAATTGGCCGACACCTCGGAGGCGACTGGCGGAACCTTGGCCACAGAAGGATGGCCGATCTTTTTAACACCAGTCCTGTAAAACAATTTTTTGAATAAGACTGTCTGATTAAAACGCAGAACAAGCAGATGAGTAAGGGACAGAGAAGCACTTACTTGGCGACTGGCAGGAACCGTAGACCGGTGCGAATACTGGCCGGCTTCTCCAGCTCGGGCTGTAGCCTCCGAGTAAGGCCCGCCTCGAACACGTCGTGTGCCCAAGAAACTGATGGCTTCTTCAAAGATGAAGCCGCGGCAGGAGCCTCCATGGTAATAGCTGCGGGAGAACCCCTTGGTGGCGAGGCCCCTACGGTTGGAGCAGCCCCCAAGTTAACGACTGGAGTGAATGGCGGTGGTAATGATGCCAGAGGCGCCTCGTCCCTAGGGGCGGCAGCGCCTGTCGCCGCGGTCGCGTGTGCCGCTGCGTACTCAGCCGAGATGGTGGCGTCGGAGCTGCTCACAGATCGGGGCGGAGATATCGGCTTCGCTGGCTTCGTCTTCATCTTCGGTGGAGCTTTCTTCTTCTTCTTTGACGGCGTGGCCTCGCGATGTGAGGTGTGATTGGGAAGCTTGTCGTCGTCATTGTCGTGGGGCTCGAGGCTCTTACTCGCTTCGAGCTCGCGCTGGTGTTGCCCGCGAGTTTTGCGAACCGTGGGGGAAACAACCTCCACGGGCTCGTCTTCTTCTTCGTCGTCATCGTCGCCTCCATCGCTCTCGGCGTTATCTTTGGCGGGCGATGACTCGCTTCCGTCCTGGACGGACGAGCTCGAGTTCTCGTAATCTGCGGGTGGAATCCACCCTTCCACCACTTGGAACACCTGCAACAAGAACAAACAAATTTAGCACGACCGGGAATGCATAAGCTGCGACTGCGAGTGTTAACAGAATGACAGCTTACCGTTGGAGCTGGGCGCCTTGCAGTAGAAGGGGCTACCCCGGCCTTTGCATCGAGGTACACGGCCTGGGTAATCTTCTTCAGGTCCTGCGTATAATCGTTGAGTCTCCACTCAATGAGGAAGGACTTCATCGGGTCGTCCTTACCCGTATACTCATACATATAGTGGTCGCGGCTGGCCAGGGGCACCAGCCGCCGCCCGAGCCAGCAGTTGTAGAGGTTGATGGTCTTGAGGCCTTTCTTCTTTAGACCGTGGATGGTTTACAACATTTCGTCAACAACCATCCGCTGATCCAACGGGAGTTTGGCGACCTAGAGAGGGCGCGGCTCGGGCCAGTCGGCGGAGTATCTTGGAAGCGCCACTTCATCGCCTGGAGTCGACTCGGTGACGTAGAACCAAAACTTCTTCCATTCATTCACAGCCTTGGCGGGCAGCATCAGATCGAAGAACGATGCCTTCGACTTCAGCTGGAACGTCAGGCCGCCCGCGGCTAGCATCGGGTCACCTGTCTCCTCGCGGCTGATTCTCCCATGGAACAAGTCTTGCCACTGGGGAAAATAGGGCCTGGAGCCCAGATAGCACTCGCAGAACGCCACGAAAATGGCGAGCTGCTCGATACTATGCAGACCCAGATCCGATGGTTGGATTCCGTAGTAGGCACAGAAACGCCGGAAGAAGAGGGAAATTGTGAAGCCCAGCCTCCACTACAGGTGGCTGGTGAAGCAGATGAACTCCCCTTGTGCGGATCCGGAATCACTTCTCTGGCCGCGGTGATGCGCCATCTACCGGCGCGGAGGATCCCTGCCTCCTCGAAAGATGCTAGCAACGCTTTAGTACATTTGGATCTGCCCCATGGCTCGGTGGAGGGGGCCATCGGATGGGAGTTCGTTGAGGTCGGGGCTCTCGGGAGTGTTCCGATCGCTGCGAGGAATGGGGAGAGGGAGATATGCGAGATTGGAGGAAGTGGAAGAAGCGTTTCCCTGGTCGCCCCTCACTCCTTTTATATAGCGGTTGTTACCCGCCATTTCCGGGAGCCGTTATTATGCGGTGATTACGCCGAAGTTACCGTTGGGGTTACCCAATGGCTACTTTGACCGCAATTGACGGTCCAACTTCATCTATTCGATTCGTTACTCCTGGTGACTCGACGATTCGCCGACCTGATCGCTATAACAGCAACAAAGTACTCGCCGACCCGATCGCTATAACATTGACTAAGTACTCGCCGACCCGATCGCCATAACAGCGACTAAGTACTCGCCGACCCGATCACTATAACAGCGGCTAAGTATTCGCCAACCCGTGCACCGAGATGCGATGCGATTGGTCACCGTTATTGTGACCAAAATGACTAGTTCTATCCTTTGTTCAGGAGTCCACCGCCGATTCGACCAGGCGTCCGCATTGGAACCGCATACTCCAACTACCATCAAACACTTGCGACAAATCAACGACGGCCTCGGGGACTACTGATGGGGATATGCCTACCGGGGTATACCCAGCAGGACGTTTCCCGCTGGCCCAAGCCGTTAGCGAGTGGGCTTGCAGGGCGACGACTGGATCAAGACTTGGCGTGGACTCAGGCGACTGGAAGCTGAAGGCCTAGAAGCGTAGCTAGGCCCAGTCGGACTAGGTCATAGAACATCTGAATCCTTAACCAATTTGGTTGTAATCTGTAAACCCTAGCAAGGTGAGCCTATATAAACCTCCCTAGGGGACACATAGGGGATGCGTTCCATCATACACCCAAGCGACTGGCCGCCTAGTCATCGAGCTCGCCCCATTGTACTCTCACCATAATACAATCTAGCAGGAGTAGGTCTTTACCCTCCAGGGGGCGAACCTGGGTAAATCCTTGTGTCTCCGCCCTCATCTCGCACCGCAGATGGCTGGCCGCCCTTCCCCATGTTCTACTACTCGCTGCCGATTGCAGCATCTGCCGTGGTCATTCCCATGACAAGACTTAGGTCCAACTCAGGCTTCTTTTCAGGCACGGCAACCAGCTTGCCGCCCTTACATCCTTTCCGTTTTCCCTTCTTGTCTTTCTTGAAAATAGTGTTCTTATTGATCATCAACACTTGATGTTCCTTCTTGATCTCCACTTCTGCAGGTTTAAGCATTGACAGAAGCTCGGGGAGAGACTTATTCATGCCTTGCATATTATAGTTCATCACGAAGCTCTTATAGCTAGGTGGCAGAGACTGCAAAACACGATGGATGCCTAAGTCAATGGGAATCGATATTCCCAAGGACACAAGCTTATCGGCGTAACCCGACATCTTGAGTACATGCTCACTTACTGAGTTGTGCTCTTCCATCATGCAGCTAAAGAACTTTTCTAAAGCATTGTAGCTCTCTACAGCAGCCTGTGGGTTGAAAATCATTTTCAACTCACCCATTGTATCAAATGCATTGCCATTTTCGAAACGCTTTCGAAGTTCCGGCTCTAGACCATAAAATATGCTGCAATGAACTAAGTTGTGGTCCTCCTGACGAGTCTGATAGACATTCTTCTCCTCGTCAGGGGCATCATCGAACGGTGTGGTCCTAGTGGCGCTTCTAGCGAATATTGCTTTTGTGCAGCTGAGAGGAGAATCCTCAAATTCATGGCCCATCTGGTAAAGTTTCTACCGTTCGTTGCAAGTTTCTGTTTCTGCATGAACACATTGAAATTAAAAACAGGTGGTGCCATCTACAACATAATTTGTAAAGTTTAGACTAAGTTTATGATAGATTGAGTTCAACTAATCCACATTACGAATGAACTCCCTCTCAAAACGACATCCCTCGTGCCTTTTTGGTGATTACATGAACCAAATCGACTACACCAAGTCCGATCATCACGTGAGTCGGTGCAGCTTCAAAGGCGAGCATCAAATGGGCATCATATCAACCATATGACTCATGCTTAACCTTTTGGTCCGTGTTCCGATGCCATGTTTGTACATGCTAGGCTCGCCAAGTAAGAACCTTAGTATTCGCGTGTGTAACTGTCTTACACCCGTAATATGGTCATGTATCCAAGAACACCCGATCATCACATGATGTCTTGGAGCGACGAAACATAATCGGTGCATTCTTAAGGAAGAACACATTCTTATCTTGATATTTAAATGAGGTATCATCTTATTATGCTAATAAAATGCCAAACAAGCAATATAAGATGCAATCAAACATCACATGTTTGTAAGTGAAATGATATGGTTCCCGCATATGATCTCCATCATGTGCTCCTTGGTATGATCACTATCGTACCTCTATGTGTAAGGCCAACGTCTATGGTACTTACATGTTATGTGTGTTGTAAGAGTATCATCTCATACTTCTACTTACAATATCACCATGTCATAACACTAGCCCAACAACAATCTAAACTAGACGCCTCTAATTGATCCATTGCAAGTTTTATGTGGCTTAGGGCTTTTGAAGATAGAAATGTTCATACCTACGAACATGAACCACAACGAGGATAACCAAATTGTTAACAAGTCATTGCAAATTGGATATTGACTATAGTAGGAGAGACAGACACCGCTAGCCACTTATGCAAAACTAGTTGCATGTCAAGCGTGGAACACATCTCATGTGCGAGGACATGTAAAGTTTGTCCATGCCACTTCATTCCACTATGCCACCAATATCCAAAATAGAACTAAGAAGCAATAACATGATCATCATTGCCCACATACTCATATGTGTACTACCCGTGTAAAGCATCTACGCATAGATCCGGCTCTGATACCACTGTACGGTTCGCAACATAGAAAACAAAAAGATTCCTACAATGGGAACAACTATGTACCAAGATCTATCTATTATATACAAACAACGGGCAGATGTATATCCGTAGAGAACATACCCTTGAAGACCGACAAAGCTTAACGAGTAAAACTCGTGGTTGATGTAGACGATCTCTTGCCGATCTCAAGATCGAGAGGAGGTCCTAGCGTCGCAAATCAACAGCGCATCCGTACTCGCACACACGAACGAGGCACCAAGAAACCTCCGCCTCCTCCCTCCAACGATGACTTTCTTGTGATCGTCGAAACCTTTTACGCTAGTATCTTAATCCATTTGTTTCGCGATATATTACATGTCCGAGATTCGATCATCGGTATCTCCATACCTAGTTTGATCTCGTTACCGACATGCACTCTTTTCTTCTTTCCGTGATATAACATTCTAGTGATCAAATCACTTGCTTGCAAGATAACCAATGTGATATCACCGAGAGTGCCCAGAGCATATCTATCCGTCATCGGGATGAACAAATTCCACTCTCGAGCCATGGGCCTCAATATAACACTTTAGTAGTTCTGAATCCATCTTTATAATCACCCAGTTACGGTGTGACGTTTGATGTTATCAAGAAACTCTTCCAGTGTTAGTGATTGACATGATCTCATGGTCTAAGGATTAGGATCACTTTGTAAGTTGTTATAGCAATATAAAATCATTGACTTTGATCATAATGCTATACTTAGAAATGTTAATCACACCATTACACTAATGTTGTGATCTTGTTATGAACAACATCCAATGTCTCTGATCAGGAAACTTTGACCATCTTGTTAATCAACGAGCTAGTTTATGGGAGAGGCATAACTAGGAACTTTCTATTTGTTTATTAAACACACATGTATTAACGTTTCCGTATTAACACAATTATAGCATGCAAAATAAACATCTATCATATACTTGGAATACACATAATAAACACTTTATTATTGCCTCTCAGGACATATTCCCTTCACCGTGATACTTAGTCGTGCCGATCGTGCAGCCAAAGATTTACTTCCGCGAATAGCGTAATGCTGTAGCTATGAGTGTGATTGGCACACGAACTGGAGAGTAGACACAATTTGTGCGAGTAGGATGTATTTTATTGCATGGCAGGGGGAATACAGGTCGGAGTTCTAGGTGTAGAACTTCCTTAGGATATTTACATTCCACGTCTGTTTGACGTCGAGTTGTCCGTCGCCTCAGACATCGATGATGTAGTAGGCGTCGTTGCCAAGGACTCGACCTATGGCGAATGATCCCTCCCATGGGGGAGAGATCTTGTGCATGCCCTTCTTGTCCTAGATCAGTCGTAGGACCAGGTTGCCTTCCTGGAAGGTGCAAGTCCGGACTCAGCTGTTGTGGTAGCGGTGGAGTCCATGCTGGTAGATGGCGGTGCGGGAGCGAGCCAGGTCACCTGCTTCGTCGAGCTGGTCGATCCTGTCTTGGCGTGCAAGATCATTGTTGGCCTCCAAGTAGTTGACGACACAAGGCGAGCTGTGCTCGAGGTTAGTCAGCATGACGACTTCGGTGCCATACACCATGAAGAAGGGCGTGAACCCGGTCGATCGGTTTACAGAGGTGGGCATGCCCAGATGATGGAGGGGAGCTCTTCGACCCAGCATCCTAGAGTACGCTCGATGGGAACTTGCAGTCGCGGCTTGAGGCCGTGGAGGATGCTTTGGTTGGCACGTTCTGCCTGACCGTTGGACTTCGGGTGGGCAACTGAGGCGAGGTCGAGCCGTATGTTGTGCTCCTCGCAAAATTATGCCATGGCACCCATGGCAAAGTTGGTACCATTGTCCGTGATGATGCTATGCGGGAATCCGTAGTGGTATATGAGTTCGCGGAGGAATTTGGTCGCGGTCTTACCGTCGCACTTGCAGACTGGCTTGGCCTCCACCCACTTTGTAAATTTGTCGACTGCGACTAGGAGGTGGGTGTAGCTAGAGGGGGCCTTCTTGAAGGGGCCCACCATGTCCATGCCCCATACGGTGAATGGACAGGTGATGGGGACGGTCTTTAGCGCCGAGCTGGGTACGTGCATCTGGTTGGCTTACTTCTGGCACCCGACGCAGCATTGGATAATGTCGACCGTGTCGGCATCCGCGGTGAGCCAGTAGAAGCCATGTCGGCGTGGTGGCCCCAGTCGCCGGCATGGATGTCCTGGAGGATCTTGCGTCCTTTCTCGGGATGCACGCAGCGTTGGAACACGCATGTTATGCTGCGCTTGTGGAGCTTGCCGTTGATGATGACGAAGGATTTGCAACGGCGCATAATCATGTATGCCTCCGTCTCGTCTGCTGGCAGGCTCCCGCCCTCAAGGTAGGCGATGTATGGCGTGGTCCAGTCGCTGGGTTCTGTGACCATGGCGACCAGGGCACGCTCTGGTTGCAGCGGGATCCCGAGGTCGATCTCCTTAGAGATGGAGGGCTTGTGGATGGTGTCTAGGAAGACGCCCGCGGGTGGAGTTTGACGATCTGACCCGATGCCAGAGAGGGTGTCGGGCTCCTTGTTCTTTTGCCAGTCGATCCACTTGACGGAATAGACGGCGAAGTGGCCCCCCAGCTGGTCCACTACTTGGCGGAATGTCGCCATGGTGGGGGAGACGGCATCGCAGGTTTCGGCGACTTGCGCAGCGACAAGGTCGGAGTCGCCATAGCACCGCAGGCGGTTGACGTTCATCTCCTTGGTGGCCCGCATGCCGTGAAGGAGGGCCTCATACTCGGCCATGTTATTGGTGAAGGGGGTGAAGTCGAGGTACATCACGTAGCGAAGCTTGTCTCCTTTGGGGGAGGTGTGTATGATTCCTGCCCCTATGCCGTCCGCATTCTTGGACCCATCAAAGTGAAGCGACCAATAGTGGAGGTATGGAAGCTTCTCTGGCTGTTGCGCCTCTTCCCAGTCGACAAGGAAGTTCGCCAGCGGCAGCGACTTGATTGCATTGCACGGCTCATACTTGATATTGTGGACGCCGATCTCGATTGCTAACTTGGCAACTCGCCCAGTCGCCTCACGGTTGTGAATGATTTCCTGAAATGGCACGGAGGATAAGACCGTGATTGGGTGCTCCTGGAAGTAGTGTGGTAGCCATCGTTAGGCTCGGAAGACCGCGTACACCAGTTTCTGCTATTGCAGGTAGCGCTGTCGCAAGTCGGCGTGGACCTCAC
This sequence comes from Avena sativa, assembly GCA_916181665.1. NCBI lineage: Eukaryota > Viridiplantae > Streptophyta > Magnoliopsida > Poales > Poaceae > Avena > Avena sativa. Next base: position 257,460,515 of record OV702297.1, read on the forward strand.
TGATGTAGTAGACTGCACGGGTTGCTCCTTACCCTCCTCAGGCCGTGCGATGACCATGACGGCGCTAACGACTTGCTCGGATGCCATGACGTAGATGAGCATCGGCTCCTTGTCAACGGGGGCGGCGAGTAGCGAGGCCGCGAGTAGCACTTCTTTGAGTGTGTGGAGCACGTCGGTTGCCTCCTTGTCCCACTGGAACATGGGGTTCTTGCGCATTAGGCGTTAGAGAGGCATCGCCTTCTTGACTAGCCGGGGGACGAAGCGGCTAAGAGCCGCGACTCGCCCGACCAACTTCTGGACGTCGCGGAGGCACTCGGGTTTGCCGAGATGGGCGATCGCCTCGATCTTGGTGGGTTTCACCTCGATGCCTCGCTTGGAGACTATGTACCCTAGTAGTTATCTAGTGGGTACACTGAATGTGCACTTCCCTAGGTTGAGCTTGATCTTGTACCTCCGCAGATTTGCAAAGGTTTCGGCCAGGTCGGCGAGTAGATCGCTTTGGCGATTGGACTTGACCACCACGTCGTCGATGTAGACATGGATGTTGTGTCCAATTTGGCTCGCAAGGCACTCCTGCATGCACCACTGGTAGGTCGCTCCGACGTTCTTGTGGCCGAACGTCATGGTGGTGTAGCAGAAGGCACCGAATGGCATGATGAATGTCGTCTTCTCCTCGTCCTCGACTACCATTTTGATCTGGTTGTAACCATAGTATGTATCGAGGAAGCACAGCGACTCTAAGCCCGCGGTCGAGTCGATGATCTGATCGATGCGCGGGAGTACGAACTACTCCTTTGGGCAGGCACTGTTGAGGTTTGTGTAGTCGATACACATTCTCCAGGTCTTGTTCTTCTTTTCGACCAGGGCTGGGTTTGCTATCCACTTGGAGTATTTGATTGGCCAAATGAAGCCTTCAGCGAGTAGACGCTGCACCTCCTCGGCGATTGCTCGACGAAGCTCTTCATTGAAGGGCCACAACGACAGCTTCATAGGTCGCGCTTTGGGATCGGTGTTGAGTTTGTGCTTCGCGAGTTCCCTTGGGACAGCTGGCATGTCGGATGGCTTTCATGCTAAGATATCGCGATTCTCATGTAGGAACTCGATGAGTGCGCTTTCCTATGCGGGGCTCATGCCTGTACCGATCGTGACCGTCTGGTTGGAGTCACCCAGGACCAGCTCGATGGTGCAGGTGTGCGTGGTGGCCTCGAACGCGGTCGACCAGGCGTTTTCCATGTTGGGCTTCTTCATGATTGTGGGGTCGTCTTTGTCGACCCCGCTCGCATATCTGGCGAGCTCTTCTGCGTGATTGGCCTCTGCGGTGATGACGGCGTCCCGGTTTCCTCGCAATCGATGGCCATGTCGGGGTCGCCGTGGATGGCGATGATCCCTCATGGTCCCGGGAGCTTCATCATGTTGTATGCATAGTGCGTTGCCGCCATGAACTTGGAGAATGCCTGTCGCCCCAGGATGCAGTGATAGGGGATGTTGAAGTTGACCAGCTGAAGACGATCCGCTCGATGAGGAAGTTGGCTAGTGTGCCGAAGGTGACTGGCAGCGTCACCTTGCCAATCGGGTACGCCTTCCGACCAGGCAAAATGCCGTGGAAGGTGGTGAGGGTCGTCTCGATCATCGACTGCAGGAGCCGCAGTCGCCTAAACGTGTCGAGGTAGAGAGTGTTGATGAAGTTCCCGCTGTCTATCAACATCTTGGGGAGCCAGTAGTCGCCCATTTTGAGTTTGACTACAAGGGCGACTCGCCCATGGTATTCGATCCGCGGCGATTGGTCCTCACGGCTCTACGTGATACGCTGCTCGGACCAGTTGAGGAAGCAGGGGACGTCGAGCTGGGACACCTCATTGACGGCGACTGCGCGAGCGAGGACCTTCTTCTCGCGCTTGGTGCCAAGACCGATGAAGGTGTGGAGGGAACCAGCTTTGTTGCCGAATGCCCCGCTGCTTGGCGGGTTGTTGTTGGGGTCCTCCCTTGCATGTTGTGCCTTCTCGATCTCCTTCAGGGAGTGGCAGTCAGCGGTTGTGTGCGTGGAAAGCTTCCCCTCCCTGCTGTGGAACACACAGGGTTGATTGAGGAGAGTTGCAAGGTCGAATTTTGGCCTCACTCGATAGTTTCCGCCATCGCGGTGTTGGCCTCCGTCGAGGCGGAAGCTCTTGGGGTCGCGTGGTGCGTAGCCGACGTTGGTGACGAAGTCGACTCGCCTGTCACCACGGTGCTTTCCAGTGAGGCGAGTGTTGCTGTAGCACATCTCGAGATGCCTGCCGTTGTCGTGGCCGCTTGGGCGGCGACTTCCACCCAACTCATCGTCGGTTTCTTGGTTTGGGTCCTCCTCCGCGTACCGCTTGGCGATCTCGAGGAGGTCTGGGATGTTGTCGAGTGTCTTGTACGCCCGCTTGATCTTGGCGACCAGGGTATCGTAGCGGCACGAGTTCTTGAAGCAGTGGATCGCCGTTTCTGGGTGGATGCCGGCCGCATTGATCCACATGTCCTATCACCATTGGACCCAATTGCGGGTCAACTTGCGGGGTCCCTGGACGCATCGCTCCAGGTCCTCGATGGTGGTGGAGCGGGTGTAGGAGCCCTCGAAATGCCTGAAAAAGGTTTCACGCATCTCCTCCCAGGAATCGATGATGTCCACGTGGAGGGTGTTGATCCATTGTCGAGTCGCTCCCTCCATCATCAGGGGAGGTAGTGAGCGGCGAGGAGGTCGGTGTGGCCAGCGATTCCCATTTCCATGAGGTATGTGTCCAGCCACACGGCCGGATCGTATGTGGGATTGTATTTTTCGATCTCCTTCGGCGCTTTGAAGTTCGCCGGGTACTTTTCGCCTCGGATCATCGATCCGAAGCACTGGGGGCCGACTTGACTGAGCGAGGCCCTTGGCTCGCCGTCGTTGTAGTTGGTGAGGGTGTGCCTCAGGTCATTGGGCTGGCGTGCGCGCTATCTCTGGTTGTTGATAATGTGGGTCCGTGCATCAACCGGCTGCCCGTTGGCGGCGACCCTGTTGTTCAGCGGTCTTGGGTCGTTGGTGGAGAGTGCTGGGTGCACGAACCGTGGCTGGAGCTGCAGGGGCTCAGTGCTCGGGCAGTTCAGGGTGTTTTCCATTGATGGGCGGCCGCTCGAGGCTGCCCTGCTTCAGGAGGAGCGCGAGTCGGCTCCTGTGACTTGCTGCTCGACGACCTTGGCGAATAGGTCCTTGGCGTACTGGATTTGTAGCTGGCTCTCCCCTATGACATTGAGGTTGGCGACTGATGCTTGTCCTGCAATGAAATTGTCCATCGGGTTGGAGTATAGAGGGAGGCCGTTCGCGTCCCGCTCTTGAGGAGAGATGAGGACTCTCGACTGGTTGGGAGGGGCGCGCGGCCTGGTGACGGCGGGGGAGCTCCACTCGCTGGTGCGCCTAGTGGTGGCCGAGAGCTGAAGCCTAGCAGCGCGTTCTCGCAGATCGCGCGATCGACCACACAAGCTGGGTCGTTGTCATCGTGGAAGTTCAGGGCGCGGCCCTGAACAGTGGGGTTCAGGCGCGTCCTGATGCGCCGCTGGTGGTAGAGTGATAGCTCCTGCGCCATGGATTGCTCGAGGCAAAAAAATCGTGCTAGGCTTTATCCTTGCGTCCTGCCTCCTCCAGGCGCGCCTCCTCGACCTCCCCTACCATCGCGGTTGGCGGGATCGTCATGGAGAATGGGTCTTGCGGGATACTCGCGCCGCTCGCCATGTAGGTCGTGATGAAGTGACCAGATCCAGCGTAGAGGTCACCAGAGTTCTCCGATCCGGTGTCAGAGTCAAAGATCCCAAGGATGGATGGATCCTCGAAATATCCCATGTTGGAGGCATGGGAGATGGAGCCCGCTGGTGATGCGACGACAATGGATCCGGCGACTGAAGCCGAGGTCGCCGAGTCGACGTCGTTGTAGAGGGCCGCGTCATCCGCGACCATGTTGGTATCGGCCATGTTGATGTTGGCTGAGTCGTACTCGGAGGCGAGGCGGTGTATGGTGCGGACCTGGCTCTCAAAGAGCCAATCACGTGGCGGCAACTCGCCGATGAGCGTCGAGTCCTCCGAGACGATGATGTTGGTGAAGCCGACGAAGAGGCTGATCGTGCCGACCGGCATGATGACACTGTGCGTGACTAGACGCCATGCCGGGACGTAGCGACTAGGCAAGATCTGGAGGATCTCGCTGATGGAGATCATGCGGCCGATGGCGATCGTCCGGTTGATGGGCAAGTAAGGTCTCGCCGCAGAACACAGGCCTGACTGGCCAGGACCCATGGTGGGCGCCACTATCGTGGTAATGGCCACGGCAGATGTTGCGATTGCGAGTAGTAGAATGAGGGGCAAGGGCGGCCAGCCATCTGCGGTGCGAGATGAGGGAAAAGACACAGGGTTTTACCCAGGTTCGCCCCCTCGGAGGGTAAAGACCTACTCCTGCTAGATTGTATTGCTACAAGATTACAAAGGGCGAGCTCGACAGCTAGGCGGCGAGTCGATGGGGTGTATAATGGAGCATAAGTGATATGCGTGCCCTAGGGAGGTTTATATAGAGTCACCTTGCTAGGGTTTATAGATCTACAACCGAGTTGATAAGGACTCGGAGGGTTTTGACCTAATCTGACTGGGCCTAGCTACGCTTCTAGGCCTCTAGCTTCTAGTCGCCTAGTTCCCTCTTGGGTCGCGGTCCAGTCGTCGTCCTGCAGGCCCACTCGCTAAGAGTATGACTCAGTAGGGAACGTCCTACTGGGTATACCCCACTCGGCATATCCCCATCAACCAGACCCGACAGTCCACGAGGAGATCAAGCTCATCATGCAAACGGTGTACGCCATCCCGGAAACACCCGACTAGGCCTAACCATTCATGAAATTCCTGGATTAGGGGAGCTGCCAGAGGAGGAAGTGGCAGCACGGCAAGTGAGACGCAGGGAAAGCGCTTACACCATCATCAACAACGAGCTATACAAACGCAGTGTTGGAGGCATCTATCAGTGTTGTGTAAGCCAAGAGGAAGGAGTCAAGATCCTAGTTGAAGTTCACCGGGGCGAGTGCGGCCATCACGCTTCGTCAAGGGCCATAGCAGCCGAGGCGCTTCGCCATGGTTTCTACTAGGCAACAGCGCTAAAGGATGCAGAGGAACTGGTCAAGGCATGCAATGGCTGCTAGCGCTTTGGCCAGCTAAAGCACATGCCGTCTACATCACTAAAGACTATACCAATCACCTAGCCATTTGCAGTCTGGGGGATGGACATGGTTGGACCATTCAAGGTAGCCCGATCCAATATGACACCCTTGCTCGTGGAGGTAGACAAATTCACCAAGTGGTCGAGGCAAAATCCATAAAGAAGCTAGACGGGGAAACAGTGATCAAGTTTTTCACGGACATCATCATACGCTTTGGCTACTAACAATATCATCATGGACATTGGCGCCAATTTTGCCAAGGGATTTTTGTTGGAGCTGCCTCAGCCATTTCCACGGCTGGAGTTAGGGGAGGGGTAGTAGTGGTAGCACCCAATCCGCCCAACGACATCGCCTCTCTATGAGAGAAAACTGAACTGGTTCAGCAGAGAGCAAGGAAAAGAGCCAAGAAGAACGAGGCAACAAGAGAACACTCATCCAGCGCAAGATGGCACGACAGCGGCTAGTCGCGCTCGGCGTGTCCTCTTCTTCTCCATGGCGACCGAGGCGGCGGTGGCCACTGCCCTCTTCCCCAGGGCCTTCACCGCGGCCCTCTCCTGGCCGGCCTCCTCCTTGGCTGCAACCAAACAAACACAAGCATCAACAACAAGCCCCATAGGCAAATCAGAAACATGAAGCTGCACCCAAAAATTATCGTGAGGATACGAAGGCCCGTCATCGATCCGGATAGGAAAACCCTCCCTCTCCGTTTGGTTGTACTTGGGAAGGGTATGGTCGGGCAGGGAAGGAGGGGAGGGCGAAGTCGCCAATATCATCCTCAACATGCTGCACCGTAAAAAGCTACTCAAGGGGGGGGACATAAGGCACCCAAGGAAAATCCTCTAGGGAGAAATCTAACCGTGGAAAAAGCAAGGACAACTTACCCAAGGTGGTAGGAGGCCGCGGTAGTACGGCGGGTAGGAGTATGACCATGTCGCCTGCAGGCGAAACATGGAGATCACGAAGATCTAGTTTCGCAATGCCTTGTATGGTACCTCCTTCTGCAATGTCCGGGTTGGGTCATCGATGGTGGACAAGTAGCACATCTTGTGCGACCGCCTCTGGAGCAGAAGCACGCGACGCGCCATCCAAGACATCATGATGTCGCGGGCGGTGAGCCACTCCGTCGTCGCCATCGCCTCCACTCGGGCGGCCATCCGATCGATGTCTGCCTGGGCCCCCATCCCCTTCATCGTCCAGGCCTTCTGCGGCGAAGGCATGTTGACAAAGGGCGGCAGCCCGATCCAGTCGACGTCCATCGTGTTGCTCACATAGAAATACGAGCACTGCCAAAGCTTGACGGTGTCAGGGAGGTCGAGCCGCGACATCGGCAAGGAGGGCTGTGGGTAAATGGTGCAGCAACCCGTCTCTGTCAGTGGGCTATTCTTATTGGTGTTCTGCGCCTTGAAGTGTAAGAACTTCAGGAAGTTCGCCACCTCGGGACACACCCCAAGATAAGACTCGCAACATGCTGCATGATGCGACAGCTGCGCAATGGCATTGGCGCCAAGGTGGGGGAGTTGGAGGTCAAAGAGATTGAAAAGCTGAAGAAGGAAGGGGCTGACGGGAAGGACGAAGCCACGGGCAAAGTGGGCGAGGAAGACGACGTGCTCCCTCGCCTGGGGCTTAGGCTCCTACTCCCCTCCGGAGCAAGCCGGTGCTTCACCAGTTCGTGGTACTTATAGACGAGGTCGTCCATCATGAGCAACCCGCACCAGCCGTCGCGTTGCTCCGGTAGCATCTTGGCGGGAGGAGAAGCCGTGGTGGAGATTGGAGTGCCCAGTGAGCACACGGGGAGCAGCGGAAGCTCCGATGGCCACGAACTGGCAGCGCATGGGAAGGAGCAAGGCAATAAGGAAGGGGCTCCGAAGGCAAGGAAGGCGAGAGCTAGAGGAAGACGAAGTGGGAGGCCTCGTCCCCCCCTATTTATCTCCGCGGGGGACATGTGGCTGCGTGGTGCTTCCGATACTGCAGCGTTACGGTTCCGGATCCTCCCTGCCGGCACAACCACACACAGAAGATCGATAGGCATTACGTGGGAGGCGAGGCGTGCGCACTCGCCCCGAGAAACCGCTGCAGCAAGACGTGCGCACAGTTACCAAAAACTGGCGCGACGACGCAGGAGTGAAACCGACGCGACGTGCGCCAGAGCAACTGTCGTGGCTGACGACACCCCTGACCTCATCCACCGGACATTTCGGTTCCAACTTCACCAGTCGGTCGCTGCCTTCGCTGTTTACACCCAGTGGGCGGCCATCGATTCCGCAGTCGGTTGAATCCAGCCGGAGAGCAAAAGGAAAAGCTGCAGCCAAACCTCATCATCAAACTACCTCGAGAAACAAAGGAGATCGCAAGACCTTTTCCACTGTTCAAGTCTTTACGCGCTCGAGGAATAGTGTCTAGGGACAACCCCTGGGTGGGGAAGCCAGACCTAAGTAGGCCGGCTCCAGAAGACACTGGCATCCTGGCCTTCAAGCAGAATAGCTCTAGTCGGTGGGCTAGTCCCACCCGGCTGGGCTTAAAGCTTTCCCGGCTGGCCCATCTAGCCAGGTAGCCAAAAGAACTAGCTAGGTGGCTGCTTCCACCCTTCTGGCCTCAAATTCGATGGAGTGCGCAGAGGGGTAACGTTGTTGGAGATATGCCCAAGAGGCAATAATAAATAGGTTATTATTATATCTTCATGCTTATGATAAATGTGTAACATCCCTAAAATCATGATTTCAAAGTTTGCATATCATTCATGCATGCATATAGAATTGAGATCAATTTCAAAACTCATTTCATGTGAGCAAACTTAAATCAAATGGCCATCCCCATTTGAGAGTTTGATTGTTTTAAAACCTAGATTGTTTGTCTCCCTTGTTGAATGGATTGAATGAGGAATTTGAACCAAGCTTTACAAAATGGAAATGGTTCAAAAACCATTTTTCAAACATTTGAGATTCAAATGCAAAGTCCCTGTTATTTTGTTTCTCCAAAATTGACCAAGACTTTGCAAAGTAACCACATGATTTTATGCCTAGAATTGAGACTGTTGCACACTGCAAAAACCCTAGAAAGATTTGAATTCAAAAAGAATTTGAATTCATTTGAAAACCATTCCTGAAAATCCAAACAGAAAAAGAAAAGGAATAAAGAAAAGAAAAGGGCCAGGCGCTCCTAATCTAGCCCAGCAGCAGAACCGGCCCAGTTAGCCCACCCGGCCACCCTCTCTCTCTCGCACGCATGAACACACCCACGTGGTCGCTGACACCCGGACCCCACTTTCTCTCTGCGTGTTTCGCTGACGAGCGGGCCCTCCCCACGTCAGCGTCGTCTTCCCCAAATCCCGTGCACGAACTCCGCCGCTGCCCGTTGCTGCCTTGATTTCGCGAGGTAAATTGCATTGATTCAGTAAGTGTTTCTTGTCGAGCCTCTGGCTATATAATCCCCATTCTCTCGCGACCATTTCCCCTCAAACAATTCCTCCCTCACGCCACCAGGCTGCCCACAACTCACTCGACGCCGCCGCTGTTCCGACGACTGCTCCGACGAATTCCGGTGAGCTTCGTGTTCCCCTCTGTCCCTGACTCATACTACCAAGTTCAGCAAGTCCTTGCGCACCTACTGACACTCCCCATTTGTCTTCGCATGATCCCTAGCTTCGGCAACGACTTCGACAGAGCGCCACCGTCCTCTGCACGAACTCCGGCGACCTCTCCCCGTAAGTACCAGCCGCCCCTTGCCCTCTACCTGATACACCTAGAACCCCCGTCGTCTTGCGCATCTAACGGTTCCTTTCTTTTGACTTAGCGCGACACGGAACCTTGCCAACATCGACGACTGACCGTGCCTGACGCGTTCGCGAACTCCGGCGAGGAATCCCCGACGACCCCGTGCGCCCCTCGTCAAGCCACTACTAGGTTGAGCTTCTCCTCGACGCTGCGAACCTGGTAAGCATCCTCCTCCCTCTCCGGACGACCTGTAGCGCCACACCGCCGCAGACAGAACTCGCCGCTGCCAGTAGCCGCCGCCAGCGCCGCCCCGTTTTGGTCGTTTGATCCAGAGCCGTCAGATCTAGATCCAACGCATATAATTAGATCATTTAGCGAATTGTTATGGGTAGATCTGGGCCGTGTGTTTTAAATAGATCCAACGGTGCGGAAGGGTGATCCTGAGCGAAAGGGTATCAACCAATAGGATTAAGACGCGTGTCTAGGGTTTGATTCAAAAACAGTTTTCAAATCAGATTTAGATCCAAAATTGAAATGGCTATAACTTTTGATTTCCACGTTAGATTTTTGCAAACTTTATACCGTTGGAATCAGGGAGACAAGCCCTTTCTGTTTATGCAATGTGTTTAGTGAAAAGTTTCTGTTAAAATGACTTTTTATGCAGAAACTTGTTTAGGACTATTTTGAGTATAGAATTTGTTTAGTAAATTGCTTTAGTGCTAAATAAGTTTAGTTAGCAAGTTTTTGACTTGGATATGTTTCTGTATCATGCACTTGCTTGGTGGAATTTTAAAAATCATCACTTAGCATTTTTGCATTGCATGCATATATGTTTATGTTTTTATATGAATTGTGTGTAATTTTTGTGCTACCATTCTTGTGTAGATTTTGCTAGTGACTGTGATTGTGAAGAGTGATACTCTCCCCACTACCAAGGCAAGTGGTACTTCATGAATAATTCCATCCCTATATTTTGTACTAGCATTAGAAATATTTTGCTAAGTCTTGCATGTTACTTTTTGGCTAAATGCTATGTTGGGAAATCCTAAGTAGTGGTAGAATTGGTAGGAAATTCCTCAGTTAAGTTACTATGCCATGCTTAGCCTAGCTAGTAGCAAACAAGGGTTGGTAAAGTATATACATGCTATGATGGAAATATTTCTAAGTCTTTGGACTTATGTTTTCTTAATAAAACAACTAAGTCAATGAATCTCCTCGGTGGAATGGGACTTGAATGGTGGTTTTTGGTTGAGTGGTTACACAAGGCCCATGGACATGGTTTACCTTGTGTATCTCACTTGTGGTATGCCACCCAGGCACAAAGGGATTTTGGAAGCCAAGTGTTGAGAAGCTTATAGTGCAACCACTTGGCAATATGGGCTCTGCCTTGATCACATAGGTTGCTAGAACTTAGTCATTTGTACAGTTGGTGGTAGTGGGAATGATAGGTTGGAACGCGTCCATTTGGCTAAGGGAAGGCTTCTGAAAGGTCCTGTCTTGGGAAACCAAGTCTGGTGGGGAAAGTGCACAACCTCTGCAGATGGAAAATCTAAGTACTTAGCCAAGTCCATGGCAATGAACAACTTGAGCATCAAGACATGGAAGCTATCAAGAATCTCATCACTCCAACTTCTAAGTAAAACTTGTGGGTGAACAAGGGTGAAGGACCTCAATGTCTATTGATGGTTTCTTGGGAAAGTTTTCAACAAAGAAAAACTTAAAGATTTCAACTAATAGGAAAAACCTATTTTGAGCAAAGCAAGCCAAACTACACTTAGCCAAAATGCATATAGTAATATAGTCCACTTAAAATTTACTAAGGTATCACTTGCCAATACTATTCCAAAGTATTGACCAACTGTGGTTGTAACTTGTGATGTTGCAGGTTACTCCGATGATGATTAGGTGTCATGAGTCTACACTCAACATGCTTGCCTGTGGCACATGAAGATGGAGACTTATGTTTATTTACTTATTCCAAAACTCTTGTATTAGGCCTGTGGCCTTGAGTTGTAAAAGACTATGTTTTATCTCTGGAATGGATGTAATAAATGACCTTTGTATCTGTGTACTTCATCTTAAACTGTGGATGCTAGCAATGATCCAGGGACTGGCATTGCAATCACAGGGATCCTATTCCTTTACAAAGGAGGGATTTTACAGATGGTATCAGAGCACTGTGTTGCCTGTAGGATTATGACCCTAGGATTGGAAACCACTAAGGAAAAAATTTCAACTACTTCTACACTTGTCTATTCTTCTCATAAACTTTTCTAATCTTCTCATTCTCATCTCTATTTGTAGATGAACTCCATCAACGAAGCCGTAAAGAAAGGACCACTCATGATCATGACCTTGGAGTGTGAGACTGAGTTTCCCAAAATTCTCAAGGACCTCATGGTGGCAATGGAAATACATGGTGCAGCTGTGTACAAAGGCTTTCCAGTGATGGATGAAGGAGTTGAGTACTGGTGGGTGCAACTTAACTTGTACAAAAACAAGGAAGACAACCACAAAGAAAAAGGATTCTGCATATACACCAACACTGTGATGCACACCACATTCTTTGAGTCAGCAAGAGAAGCAGCTTGGAGGACTATCAAAGAACTTAGTGCTAGAGTCAAGTGCAGAATGCTCAACCTCCAAAAAGACTTAGAGAAAGAGAAGAAACATACCCAAGAGTTGGAAGCCACCAACCAAACCTTAAGAGGAGATATTATAGACTTAGTGATGGAATCATGTGAGCAAGATAGCCTGATTGCCTCTAGGAACATTGTGTTAGCCAAGAGATCCAGTGAGATAGGATTGTAAACATACTTCGTTAGTTGGACCCCCACCTATCACCTTATTTTCCAAAATGATACCTTAAATAAGTTTGGACCTTGGTTGATGTAATGGATTCATGTATGAATGACTTGTGTGATTTTGTGTTCCAAGGATATGTATGTGTTGTCTGTCTTTGTTTTATCTTAAATTGTGTTATTCTAACTTTTCTATCTTATAAATAGATGCCTATTACCATCAACACTGTTGAGGAGTTCTAGGTTACCCGCTTTGGTCCTCGTATCGTTGAGCTTACCACTTTGCTCAATCTCCCTCTTCCCACCATCATGGTGCATCCACTCACCAAGTTCGAGAGGAAGGACCTCTGGGGCTTCAAGGTGAACCAGCCCGGACGCCAGACAGAGCCTACTACGGAGGCCATCGTCTTCAAGCTTATGCACGATGACAGGGAGAGAGGCATGGAGGTAGTTATGCAGGAACTGATAGGACGTCTGCTAGGACGGCACTCCCGACAGGTGAGAGGCACCCACTTCCACGTCTTCAGAAGGCGTGATGAGGATGGAGAGTCCATCGACTTCGAGGACGACTCGAGGGACGCAGCAGAGCCGATACGTCTGTATCTCCAGGACTTAGAGTCTCTCATTAGGCACGTGGACACGGACAGGACCAATGTCATGCTCAGCAATGACGAGCTCCAGGTGCAGCTACGCGAGAAGGACAAGCTCTTCGCGCAGCAGGACGAGATAGTCAAGGAAATGGAGGCGAAGTTCGAGACCCAGGACAGGAAGTTCAAGAGTCAGGAGAAGCGTGTCCAGGATAGGAACAAGAAGATCCGGGATATTACTGAAGAACTGCAGTCCAAGGACTTTGAGCTAGAGCAGCAGCAGGCGGTGATTGAGAGGCTTCGTTCCCAGAAGAGGGCTCTCAAGGCCAAGATTGAGTCCTTGACCACTACTATTGAGGAGAACAAGACCGCGATGGAGAACGCAGGTCTTACCTTTGTCGAGGAGGAGATTGATGCTGATGAGTAGACTTGACTACTCGTTTATCTTTTATTATCGTATTTGTTATTTGTGAACTTGTTATTGGACCATCCGACATGTGGATGGCTTGCTACTTGTGTGTTTTACTTTGTGAACTTGTTATCTTGTTGTTGAACTTTTATCCTTGTGTTGCATGCTATGTGTTTGCTTATGTGATGTGATGTGCATAAAAACATCTATGGGTATCTCATTCTTATCTCTATTTGAACAAACCACAGATGCCTCCCCGTCGCGCAAACCCCAACCCCAACAACAACATCACTCCAGAAATGCAGCAAATGATGACTGCTCAAACACAGCTTATGCAGATGATGACAACATTCATCCAGAACCAGAATAATAACAACAACAACAACCCCAATAACAACAACAACCCTCCAGGCTTTGATATGCTCACCAGATTTCTGCGATTGAGGCCAGCTAAGTTCTCGGGGACAACTGATCCCATGGTGGCCAATGATTGGCTATGTTCTGTAAACAAGGACTTAGTAACCATGGGCTGCACGGATGCTGAAAAGGTCAGATTTGCAGCACGTCTGCTAGAAGGGCCAGCCGCCACATGGTGGGACAACTTCCAAATCACCACTACTATAGATGAGGTGACTTGGGCTATCTTTGAGGATGGCTTTCGCACTGCTCATATCTCTTCAGGAATAATGAGCCTGAAAAAGAAAGAGTTCCACAATCTGAAGCAGCGCCACCACAGCGTGGCTGAATACATTGAAGAGTTCAACAATCTAGCGCGTTATGCACCAGATGAGGTTGACACAGATGCCAAGAGAAAGGAAAAATTTCTAGAAGGCTTGAATGATGAGCTGAATCTGCAGCTGGCTGTGGCATATGTTCCCACTTATCAGTCGCTCTGTGACAAGGCTGCTATATTGGAGAACAAAATGAAGCAAGTCGAGAGTAGAAAGAGAAAGCACTCCGACAAGCACACCTCGGGGTCGTCTCACAAACGATCTCACTATGATGACAGTGGAAGCGCAGGATCCCACAAGCATGGGAAATTCAATAAGCACCACAACCATAACCGTCATGACAACAAGCATCATCGCAGTCATGACAATGACAAGTACAAGAACCACAAGAGTGGACATAAGAGCCACCACAGTGGTAATGGAAGTGCAAGTGGAAGTCAGCCTGCTAAGAGAGACATCAGTCAGGTTGAATGCTTCAAATGCAAGAAGATGGGACACTATGCAAATGAGTGCCCCGAAAAGAAAGTTGAAGGACCTGTCAAGCCCAATCCTTTCCAGAAAGGACAGGTGAACCACATCAATGTGGAGGAGGTCTAAGAGGAGCCTAATGCTGTTGCTGGTAAGTTCAGACTCAATTCCATTCCAGCATTTGTACTCTTTGATACTGGTGCATCTCATTCATTCATATCAAGAGCATTTTTTGAAAGAAATGAACTACCGGTAGAAACTATTGGGTGTCTTATAAAAGTAAGTTCTCCTGGTGGAGAAATGATAGTGAATTCAGGATGCCATGATCTAGTCATAGAATTTGGGAAGTATAAGTTTCCCGTTAACTTGATAATACTAAACTCCCAAGGATTGGATGTCATTCTGGGAATGGACTGGATGACTAAGTATAAAGGAGTGATAGATTGTGCCAACCATACTGTCTCACTCACAACTCCAGAAAATAAAAGGATCAGATTCAAGACCAGCTTTGAAGCAAAGAGGAGTATGCTTAATTCTCTTAAGGGGGTTAGCATGGACAGTGTGCCAATTGTGAATGAGTATCCGGATGTGTTTCCGGAAGAGTTGCCAGGAATGCCACCAGATAGAGATGTGGAGTTTCTTATAGATTTGTTACCAGGTTCTGGACCAATAGCAAAGAGACCATACAAAATGTCAGTTGATGAACTAAAAGAGCTCAAGAAGCAACTAGGAGAACAGATGCAGAAAGGATTTATTCAACCAAGTTCTTCATCTTGGGGAGCCCCAATTTTGTTCATGGAGAAGAAAGATAGAAGCCAAAGGTTATGCATAGATTACCGTTCACTCAACAAGGTAACTATCAAAAACAAATATCCTTTGCCAAGAATCAATGACTTGTTTGATCAACTAGAAGGAGCATGTGTGTTCTCGAAGATTGATCTCCGGTCAGGCTATTTTCAACTTAAGATAAGAGAGCAAGACATACCTAAAACAGCATTCACCACAAGGTATGGATTGTATGAGTATACCGTAATGCCTTTTGGCTTAACCAATGCTCCAGCATACTTCATGAATATGATGAACAAAGTGTTCATGGAATTCCTCGACAAGTTTGTTGTTGTTTTCATCGATGACATCTTAGTCTACTCCAAGAGCAAGGAAGAACATGAAGGACATTTGCGTTTAATACTTGAGAAGTTAAGAGAGCATAAACTTTATGCCAAATTCAGCAAGTGTGAATTTTGGTTAGAGGAAGTTGGTTTTCTTGGTCATGTTATGACAAAGGATGGTGTAGCAGTTGATCCTGCTAAAGTTTCAGCTGTAACTGAATGGGAATCTCCTAAGAACGTGAAAGAGGTTCGTAGTTTCCTTGGCTTAGCAGGTTACTACAGAAGGTTCATTGAGAATTTCTCAATGGTTGCTAAGCCTATGACTGAGTTGTTAAAGAAAGACAAGAAGTTTGCTTGGTCTGAAGGTTGTGAAGTCAGCTTGCAGGAGTTGAAGAAGAGTCTTGTGACAGCACCAGTTCTATGTCTGCCTGACTTGGAAAAAGATTTCCAAGTGTATTGTGATGCATCTCATCAAGGTTTGGGTGCCATACTTATGCAAGACGGTAAAGTTGTGGCCTATGCCTCGAGACAACTCAAAACTCATGAAGTAAACTATCCTACTCATGATTTAGAGTTAGCCTCTGTCGTCCATGCACTCAAAACATGGAGACATTACCTTTTGGGAAAGCGTTGTGAAGTGTTCACAGATCACAAAAGTTTGAAGTATATCTTCACCCAAAAGGAAATCAATATGAGACAAAGAAGATGGTTAGAGCTTATCAAGGATTATGACTTAATTTTGTAATACCACCCCGATAAAGCAAATGTTGTAGCAGATGCTCTAAGTCGTAAGGCATTTGTGAATGGCCTTACCAAAGGAGAATTGCCAGATGATTTGTGTGCCCAATTCAGAGAACTCAGATTGGAGATTGTGCCTGAAGGACATATCATGTCTTTAGATGTTCAACCCACTTTGTTGGACAAGATTAGAGAAGCTCAAAAGACTGATAAGGAAATTGAGGAGATTAAGGAAAAGATTGTACTCCTCTTCATAGTATGGCCATGGGAATAGCCAGGGACAAAGCCATGAGTACTCTTTAAGTACTCGCAAACTAGTACTAACAAGTAAAGGGGTTTTTGGATAATAGGACACTAGGATCTAGGGTTGTTTTGCAAAAAGCCAAATTTATCTCTACTAAGTTCCAAAGCTAGTCACAATTTTTTTACTCCTAAGTGGGATCTTGTAACTCATGTCACAACTCTGTTGTGGTCAAGTCAACGTCTCAATTCATTTCACAAGTCATTTTGAAAAGTCTGACGGGGGAACAGTATGGCCACTCCAACTGTCCATAATCGCGGACGCGGCTATTCGAATAGTTTGACACTATGTAGAGATTGTACACTTTCACCACAACATTCGATACATCTGTCAGGAACAAATCCTGAATTCACGATACTCAGTATGCGGATAATCAATCATAACCTTTCAATTACACTCCCTAGTATATGCACATCTCCTGTGAGTTTGGCCTCCCAACCATGACCAACTGTCATCTTGGGTACTGCACAGGTGGACAATCTTCACAAGGTAGCCTCAGCTCAGACCTTGGCCGTGAGGGAACTAATACTAAGGTATATAATTTTCCAGTCAAGCCCTACCCAATCTCCAGGTATTGTGGTTGTACGATAAAATTGGAATGGTATCGCATCCAGACAACCATCAGTTTTATAAAGGGCTAAGGCTCATGCCTCAACATTTTCATCACCAAAATCATCAGGTGTTCGGAAACACATGTCCAAAACATTTCAATAGAATGATCCATCATTCCAAAGTTTTCATAACCATTTTCACCAAGTATTCCCATCTAATGTTGATCAAGTTTTATGCTTAGCACTAGCATCTACAAGTGGGGGTAAGCAATAAATGAGGGTGGTAAACTAGTGGAGTTCTAACTAAGTTCAATCTCATGCCTTAGGATGACATCAAGATTATCTAGCTTAGGCCAAATTTTATGCTCTTTTCGCAACCTTCACATATCCTTCTAGTATCTACCATTTATTTTGGAAAAATCTAAGTAAGAGCTTTGATAAAGAAATAAAGTATAAAGCTTGTAGGTAAAAATTAGGATTGATTTATCAAGTGGATATGATCACATATACTTAAGGCATATAGTGGTCATAGTAACAAGTAGTGGTTTGTGGCATCAATAGGGTATCTGGCAAGGGTTAGCTTGCACATTCACTAGTAGTATCAGGCTTGCATTAGTGTCAATATAAGCTTGCCAAATTGCAAGTGATAGCTTGCAAGGTTAATAGCTTGCCTTGAGCAGAGCAGTGGTTGAAGTTCTCCTCGGCTTCTTCTTCGTAGTATCCTCCTTCCTCCTCGTATCCTTGGTCGGTACTATCGTCTATGAATAAATACGAGGTACACAATCACCAAACAATACATAACTACTTGCAATCATCACACACAAGGGTCCTATAGATGATCTAACATCATCTCTAACATTACAAGATTAAGGCTTGGTTTAATTCCTTTTATTTTTAGAAAAGTAGTTTCTATTCATTGAAAAACTACTTAAGATTTAATATTCTCCAAACCAAACATGGGATCATGTTGACACATGTCATCACCACATATTTTAGTCCATGGGAATATGATTTAAAGTGGTGTCATAATTTAATAAGGTTTTACCCTTTTATTTTAATTAATTAAAGTGGCTAGAAATGCATATGTAGCATTCTTTTATTACTTGAACATTATTGCTTCAAGTAAATCTATATATTTTTATATATTCTAAAAGGTATGGTTAAATGTGATTTTTGAGAGTTGGGATCAACTCAAAAGCTATTATGGTTTAAATTTGAAAAATGTTTGAATGCAGAAAAGCTTCTGCCTTGTTATTTTTACCATGGGTGATCTATAGATCCAAATGACTTGAATCCAACGGGCTTGGATTCAGCATTCCCAGACCTTTCTAAAAACTTAGTTTCATTCATTTTGATGCACTGAATCGATCGGGGTTGATGTTTGAAGTTGGGTACAGAAGTGAGTTTGAAATAAAATGGAAAAGGTTTAATTCAAATAACTGGGCTGCGCGGGTGTCACATCCCAAGATTTTCCAAATCTTGAAATGTGAAAAATAAATGAATAAAATAAAACTTTGTTTGATTTTCAGGGCCAGAAGAAACTTTTTGAATCAAATTGGAAATCTTCAAACCAATTTGGATTAAATAAAATCCTTAAGAGATTTGAAAAGATAAACATTTGATAAAGGGAAATAAAATATTTTGGAATTACTACTTTGGATCTTTAAATAAAAGGATTTGGTTTTCAAGTGAAATAGAGGTTTTATGATTAAAGATTATTTTATAGAGCCAAATTAAACCTTGGCCAAGCTATTGAAATAAAACAATATGTTTTGATAAAAATAGTAAAGGTTTACTTAAAATAAATTAATAAGGATTTAATATCCAAGTTTTATTAATAAAGGTTTTACTATTTCCAAAACATCAAAACTTGTTTATTTATTTAAAATAAGTTTTTCCAAGTATTTTGTATTTTCAAATAAAACCTACTGAATTGGTTTTGAAAATAATTGGATTTCAAATAGAGATTTTAGTAAATAAATCAAACCCTATTTTGATTAATAAACCATGGTCCATTTTATTTAATTAATGAATGGAACCTAAAAAGATTTAAAATATTATTTCATTTTGGACATTGGTTTATGTGTTAAACATAACCAAATTCAAATGAAAAGTTTGATGAATGTTTGATTTGTTTTGTTTGTTTGATTTGTTGTATGGTTTTCAAAACAGAAATTGAGAACAGAAAAGGAAAAACGATTTGGAAGAAAAAAATAAGGATCTGGACTCAGCCCAGTTGCCAAGCCCAATAGGCTCAGCAAACAGCCCAGCTCCCCTCCCCGAAAGAAAACGGTTCGCACCAACTTGCTAACCCGCAAAGAAACTGACCGGTGGACCCCTCCCCTCACATTCCCCTTCACTGCCAGATAGACCCCACAGCCACGTGGTCATCTTCTTCGCCGCGACCTCCTCCCCCCCAAACCTCACTGTCGTTGCTGCCATTCAAAGCCCGTGTTCAATTCGCAGTAATGCCGCGCCATAACCTCGCCGTGACTGCACGCTATTAAACGCCAGCGACCTCTCCTCCCTTCCCCTCTGTCGCCACTCCCTCTCTGCCCCGAGGCTGCCTCAATTTATCTTAACACTCCCTCTGTTCCGACGACGCTCCAGTGCCAATTCCGGCGACCCAACGCCGCCCCTTGTCTCATTGACCATGCACCCAAACTACCCACTCCCAGACACATCTCCCTGTGCTCTTCGTTCAACCGCGGGCGCCCCAGAACACCGTCCTCGACATGCTCCGAGCGCCACCGCGTCTGTCTCCTACTCCGGCGTGTTCCCCAGGTGAAATCCGACCGCCCCTCTGCTTCTCGATCATGCGAGCATCTTCGCCTTGGTCTTACGCACCTAACCATGCCCCTGTCTTGCCTTAGGGCGATCTGCAATGTCGCCTTCGACCGCAGACAGAGCCGCCTGACGCCGTTCCCAACTCCGGTGAGCGATTCCACCTGACCCCATGCGCCCCTTGCCACGTCGACCACACGTCCAGCATCACCTCGTCCTCGCGAACACGGTAAGAACCCCCTCTGCCTTCCTTGCTTCCTAGAACCGCCGTTAGCCCGCTGCCAGACCGTCGCCGCCGTGCGCCACCGTCGTCGTGCCGCCAGTACTTGGCCAGGCATTAGCAGCCGTTCGATTTAGATCTGACACTCACGATTAGATCACTTAATTTCGAAAGGGTACGCTTGCTAGACCACACGATCTGTTTAGATCTAACGCACCGCAGAGCCGATCCGGCTGAACCGGTACCAGCGAATGACGACGCGACGCGTGGCCAGTTTGATTAAAAACAGAATTTGGAAAACAGATTTGTTTGTGATTTTCAAACCTTTGTAACTTTCGATCCACACGTCCAAAAATTGCAAATTTGGTATCATTGGAATCAGTGGAACAAGCCCTAGCCAACCATGCCCTTGGTTTAGCAAATAGTATCCATTAGAGTGTTTGTTTTTGCAGAAACTTTTGTGTGCTTGTTTAGAGTAGAAAAATGATTCAAAAATGTTTTTAGGGTTAAAACCTTTGCAAAATGGGTTGTTGTAAACTTAGTGACCCTAGGAACCAACCCATGGATTTTAAAATGGTTTTTATGAAAGTTTAGGAATAAAAACTTGATTTAGTCATTTCTAGCCAAATAAAAGTAATGGTTTTGTTATGAAAATAATTTTGGAGTAAAAACTTTTGGAAAATGTTTTGGATCAAACCTACTGACCCTAAACACCAATTTTTGTGAAACAACAACTTATTTGGTAAACCACATAAAGTTGTTGCTTGACAAAAATATTTTCTCACCACATAAAATGATGAATAGATTAAAAATAGTTTTTGAGCAAACCCTTTTTGCAAATGACTTTGCCATTTTGGTAAATGACCACTTTGGACCTTACAAAGTTTAGAAGCCTAGTGGAGACCATCTTTGCAAATAGAACCATCCCTTGCATGCTTACATGCATGACTTAGAATTCCATTGTTTTATGTGTATGAAATTGTTTGATTGATTATTGGTTTGGAATGCTTGCTGATATTGTGTTTGCTTGATTGATTATAGTGAAGTTAGAAAAGTGTGAGACTAGCAAGATCAAGGAGTGAACCAACATTCCCTACCAAAAAGGCAAGTTACACTATCATCTAAAAGTCCTACTATTTTCAATATACTTAGTAGATTTTGAAACATGCATGAAAATAATTTTATACTTATGCTATGCTAAATCCTAATAGGATACCTTTGACATTCCTTAGAGAAAACAATGTAGTTGTTACATGCTTAGCCATGCTATATTTTGAAAAGAGATACATGTTGAGATTTTATGAAGTTGAGAAAAGGTCTTGTGTTTTTACATAATAAAACAAGGACTCAATGAACCACCTGGGTGGCCAAGGATACTTTGAGTTTTGGAGAAGGTGGCAACTATCACATCCCAAGATTTTCCAAATCTTGTAATGTGAAAAATAAATAAACAAAATAAATCTTTGTTGAAAATCAGGGTGAAAAGAAACTTTTGTTTCTAAAAGGAAAAAAAACTTTAGCCAAAGTTTGTTAAAGATGGGATTCTAAAGTTTGAATTCAACAAAAACCCAAATCAAGGGAATTGCATTCCTCAATGAATGTATCTGGAATTTAAACACTTGGAAAGTAAATCCAAAATCCAAATCCTAAGCCCTAATGGAAGGAAATCAATTTCCAAAGTATCTCCAAATCTATGGATTTGATCCATATCAAATTTGATCAACAAATATTCACAAAGGATCAAGAAAGACCTTAAAAGTTGGTTTCACATAGTTTGGAACCATAAGCAAAATCTTAGAAGTGTAAGGAAATTGAATTTCCAAAGCCTTTAAAGCCCTTACCAAAAGCCCACACCAATTGGTGAACAAATAATCCTAAAGGGATTTATAAAGATAAACATTTAATAAAGGAAAATAAATTGTTTTGGAAACACTAGTTTAGATCTTTTAATAAAAGACTTTGGTTT
Organism: Avena sativa; assembly: GCA_916181665.1. NCBI lineage: Eukaryota > Viridiplantae > Streptophyta > Magnoliopsida > Poales > Poaceae > Avena > Avena sativa. Next base: position 257,482,080 of record OV702297.1, read on the forward strand.
CAAATGAAAAGATAAGCCAAATTAATTCTGGCCAAACTTTTGAAATAAAATATTTTGTTTTGATAAAATGAGTAAAGGTTTATTTAAATAAAATAAAAGGATTTAAATATCCAATTTTCTTTAAGTAAAAGCTTTTCCCATTTTAAATAAACACCAAGTATTTTATTACTACTTTGAAATCTTTTATTAAAAGGTTTTGCTTTGATTAAAATGAGTAAAGGATTATTTAAATAAAATAATAAGGATTTAAATATCCAATTTTATTTAAGTAAAGGCTTTCCCATTTTAATTAAAACACCAAAACTTATTTATTTATTTAAATAAGTTTCCAAGTAATCTTTTTATTTTTCAAATTAAACCTTCTGGTTTGGTTTTGAAAATAATTGGAATTCAAATGGAAATTTTCTTTAAATAAATCAAACACTATTAAACAATTAAAGATCCATTTTATTTAATTATTAAATGGATCCTAATAAAAATAATATTTCATTTTGAGATTTGGATTATGTGGCCAAACAGAACCAAATTCAAATGAAAAGTTTGCTGTTTGAATTGATTGAGTGTTGTTGAAATTGTTTGAATAATTGTTTGAAATTGAAAACAGAAAAAGAATTAGAAAAAGAAAAAGGGTTAGATAGAAAAAAAAATAGGAAAACAGACTAAGGCCCAACAGTAGCCCAGTCCAGCCCAGACTTCTCCCCTCCCCCGAAGAAATCTCTTCTCACTAAGAAATCTACCCACACAGAGACAGACAGCGTGGACCCACTTCCCCCTCTCCTCACTCGCTGACGAGACGGTCCCACCTCCACTTATATTTTCGCCGAACCGTTTTTCCGCACCGAGAAAGAAACCCACTGAGTGAATGACCCGTGGACCCCCTCCTCTCTCCCTTTCCCACTGACCAGAGGACCCCACTGCCACCTCCTTCTTCTTCCCCGCGACTTCGTCTCCCCCTCACAGCGCTACCGTTTCTGCCCGTTGAAAGCTCGCATCAATTCGAGTTACTGCCGCGTTTATTCAGTCCAGCGACGACGCCCATTTAACCGTCTCCCTCTCCTCTGTCTTTTCCCCCAGACCACTCCCTCTCTCTGCCCCTAAGCTGTCGCCAATTTCCTCTGCACCTCCGCTGTCTCCGACGAGCTGTCACAGCAATTCCGGCCAACTCCGACCACCCCTCTGCCTCTACTTCACGCGAGTGGACTCCTCTCGACCTCACGCATCTCCTAGTACTCCTAGTTTGCCCGCGGGAGCACCAGAACCCCGACTCCAACAAGCCCCGAGCCAGCGCCGCCGTCTGCTCCAACTGCGGCGACATCTCCCCAGTAAACGTGACCTCTCCTCTCATCCTCGTTGACCCGATGATGATCTACAAGCTCATACGAACCTAACGACACCTTCTGTTTGACCTAGGGCGCCCCCTATCCTCGCCTCCGTCGTCGACAGTGAGCACCGCCGTCTGCTTCCTCTCCGACAAGCCCCACCGGTAAGACCAGACCGCCCCTTCACTCCTCCTTCACGCTCGCATCACCGCGGTACCCTTGCGCGTCTTACAGTGCTTTCCGTTTGCCTTAGCGTGATCCACAGCGACGCCAACAACGACGACCCGAGAGCACCGCTGCCCGCAGCAACTCCGGCGAGCGATTTCCGTCCACCCCGAGCGCCCCTCCGACAGAAACGACCACGTTGAGCACCAGCGTTCCTCGACGACCACGGTGAGCCTACTCCCTACTCCTCTTGCGTCCTGCTTCGCCAGCGCCGCCACTGACCAACCATCACCGCCGCGCGACAGAGCCTAGCGCCGCCAGTTCTAGGTCGATAGATTAGGAACCGTTGGATACAGATCTACTGGCTAGGATAGAGTCACTTATCGAAGGGGTATGGAAGCATCTGCGACGTAGGATTTGCTTTAGATCCAGTGGCTCACGTAGCTCGATCCGACCGAACCGGTACCGACGAATAGAATTACGCCGCGTGTCCCCTGTTCTGTTTAAAACAGATTTGAAAAACAGAAACTTTTGCCATTTTCAAACCCTTGTATCTTTTGATCCAAACGTCCAAATTTTACAAATTTGATGTCGTTGGAATCAGCAAGACAAGCTCTAACCAACCCTACCCTTAGTTTAGCATATAGTATCTGTTAACTTGTTTAACTTTGCAGATTCTTTTGTGTGCTTGCTAACATTAGAAAAATCATTTAAAAATGATTTTTGGGTTAAAACCTTTGCCAATTAGTTTGTTGTGACCTTACTGACCCTAGGAACCAACCCATAGTTTGGAAAGTGATTTTGGAAAAGAATAGAATGGATTAATTAGTTTAGTCCATTTCTAGCTAACTAAAACTATTTGTTTTGTTTATGAAAATGCTTTCATAAAGAAAACTTTGAGAAAATGTTTGGACCAAACCTACTGACCAAAAGCACCAGGTTTTGCAATAGAAACTCATTTGGTGAACCCTATAGACTAAAAGCCCTAGTAGACATATTTCTTCACCACATAAAATGACCAAATAGGTGCCTTGTTTTGAAATTGGTTTTGAGGTGAAACCTTTTGCTAACAACTTTGCCACTTTGGTAAATGACCAATTTGGATCTTACAAAGTTTAGGAATCTAGTAGAGACCCTCTTTGCAAATGACTTTGCCATTTTGGTAAATGACCAATTTGGAACTTACAAAGTTAGAAGCCTAGTGAAGACCATCCCTACATTAGAACCAACCTTTGCATGCCTATGCATGACTTTACCACTTTACAAAAATGACCATTAGGTGTACCCAAATGTCTATGACACACTAGGAACCTATTTTTCAAACAAAGCAAAGCTGTGCATGCTTGCATGCAATTCTTTGACTTTGTTATTTTTTTTGTTTGTGTTGTTTTGCTTGATTGGTAGATTGAGTTTGTGCCTTGCTTGATTGATTTGTGGTGACTTGAAGAGTGTGATTGTTGCAAGGACAAGGAGTGAACCTATACCCTCTACCAAAAAGGCAAGTGATGCTTCATATCATTATCCCATTATTTTCACTATGCATTAGTGTTTTTGCTAAGTAAAACTTGCATGGTTTTCTTCTTGCTAAGTATAGATCTTACTATAGGAAAACTAGTAGAAAGAATCCTTAGTAGGATTTCCCTAAGTTTAGAATCCCACTACTCTCAAGCTTAGCCTAGCTAATAGTAAACTTGGGTGGGATATATATATTCACACTTTGGAAAATATTCTAAGTCTAAGGACTTGTGTTTTGTTTAAATAAAACAACTAAATTAATGAATCACCTGGGTGGAATGGAAGGAATGGTTTATGTTGAGTGGTTACACAAGGCCAGGGGTACTGGTGAACCTTGTGTATCTCACTTGTGGATGGCCACCCAGGAAACAAAGAGATTTGAGATGTCAAATGTTGAGAAGCTTCAAGTGCAACCACTTGGCAATATGGGCTCTGCCATGATCATATAGGTTGCAAGAACTTAGCCACATGGACAGTGGGTGGTAGTGTTTGATAGGTTGGAGCGCGTCCATGTTGGTCTAAGGGAAGGCTTCTGAAAGATTTTGTCTTGGGAAACCAAGTCTTGTGGGTAAAGTGCACCACCTCTGCAGAGTGAAAAACCTAAGTACTTAGCCATGTCCCTGGTAAAGGACAATTTGAGCATCAAGACATGGAAGCAATCAAGAATCTCATCACTCCAATTTCTAAATTAAAACTTGTGGTTGAACAAGGGTTGTGTGAAATTCTTAAGTCTTTGATTGGTAGATGCCTTGAGAGGATCTTCAATCATTGATTGAGAAATTGTTTTTGCCAAGATAATCATCAGTCTTTGATTGGAAGATGCCCTGAGTGGATCTTCAGTCTCTGATTGATAGATGCCTTGGAATTTGTTTTTGCCAAACAAAACTTATTTTCAAAATGATAGGAAAAATCTATTTTGAGCACTGCAAGCCTCAACTCCACTTAGCCAAATGCATATAGATGATAGACTCCACTATACTACCAAAGTATCACTTGCCAATACAATTCAAATGTATTGACCCTTGTGGCTGTAACTTATTATGTTGCAGGTTTGATTGTTTTAGTGAAGATTGATTGATTAGGATTACAAAGTCTACAACCAACATCTGCCTGTGGCACTTTGAAGATGAAGGACCCCATGCTTATAGTTATTCCGCTGCAATGTGATGTAAATAGCCAATGAGCTATGTTTGATGTAATAAAACTATTTTATTTCTGGTTATAAAGTTGTATAATGACCTTTGTTTCTTGATATTACATCTGAACTGTCGATGCTAGCTATTGGTCCAGGGACTAGCATTGTAAACACAGGGGACTCAATCTTATTAAAGGTTGGGGATGCTACAGAATGGTATCAGAGCATTGTGTTGCCTGTAGGATTTGTAACCCTAGGATTGGATAAAAACCCTTAGAAAAATAGGAGTTGTATTTGTTCAAAAACTTATTTACAAAACAATCTTGTAAACTCTTTCCTCAACCACTTTGGTTTCAACTCTACTTCTCTTCTATTTCAAACTTGATGGAAAAGCCTACCCTATGACCCAAGACTACACTATGTGCAAATGACTTCTTCAACTTCATCAACTCTAATGACTTCAACTTCTTCAAGTGACTTCAACATCTTCAGCATGTTCACCAAGACTTCCAACTTGGCTAACACTAAAGACTACAAGTGAGACAAGAAATTTTGCTCAAGATTTGAAGACTAAGGAAACATAACTTAGAAGAAGCCATCACCACTTTTGAGGATTTGTGACCAAGACACAAGAATTCTCCAAGGATACAAAGATCTCAATCAAGAAGAATCAACCAAGAAGGATGGAAAGATCACAAGTAAACCATGTAGATGGACCACCATATTTTAGTTTAAGTCAAACACACCAACTTATGTGGTGTAACAAAAAAAAAATTGTTGCCTAAGTATGTGCTAGACTTTGTTGTTTGAGTGAAATGTTTGGTTTGTGATTGCTTGCACATTGCTTGTGTGAATTGTGATGTGTGTGATTAGGATTGATTCCCATAGAAATCTTTTGCCTATCTAATCCCCCTCCAACCCAAACAGATGACTTCTCCAAGAGACTCCAGCATCAAGGATGATGACATCAACAACAACCAAGAGGACAACATGAGAGAACTCATAGCAACCCAACACCAATTGAGCCAACTAACAGCTCAGTTCATAGCCAACAATAGTGATAAAGACCCTACCTTGCAAAAGTTTTTGGAAGAACAATCCCAACTGATGCTTAAGGTGACTAATCAAATGATCAACATGGAAGAAAACTATCCCAAAAGAATGTATGACAACAAGGATGACAAGAATATTATTCTAGATGGAGCCCCATCTTGCAATATTTGTGGAGACAAGGACCATACTTCCAAAGAGCATGAAGATCAATGCCCTAACTGTGAAGAGAAACATCCTATTGGACAATGTCCTACCTCTCAAGTTACTTGTTACCTTTGTGAAGGAGACGACCATGTTCCTATCCAATGCCCCGTCTATGCCATTGTTGAACAAAGGAAACAAGAAGGATCCAAGTATGCCAAGAATGTTGATGACAAAGGAAAAGGACCACTCATACCTCCAAACAAGACAACCCAATTCAAAGGATCAAAGAAGCCCAAGAAACCAAAGCAAGACATGAGCCTTGTGCAATGTCGTAAATGTAAGGAAATGGGACACAACCCCAGTGGATGCCCAGAGTCCATAAAGAATAAAAGGATGGACCAAGTAGTGTGCAATAACTGCAAAGAGCTAGGCCACTATGTAGCCACTTGTCCACAAGAGCAACGTAGAGAACTCCAAGATATCCACTGTTTCAATTGTAAAGAACCAGGACACTATGTAAGCAACTGTCCAGAAAAGATGAAGAACAAGATAAACAAGCCTATGGAGAAACCCAACCTTAGCCCATGAGTCAAGAATGGAAACAAGGACACTGAGCAGAAGTTTTCCAAGAAGAAGTTTTCCTCAAGATTCCAAGCAATCCAAGATGTAGTTTAGTTGGAAAAATTTTAAGGGTGGTAGTACCCTAGTTGTTTTGAACCTGCTTGTAACCCTAGCCTCCCCAAATCTCGGGACGAGATTTATTTTAAGGGTGGTAGCCTGTCACATCCCAAGATTTTCCAAATCTTGTAATGTGAAAAATAAATAAACAAAATAAATCTTTGTTGAAAATCAGGGTGAAAAGAAACTTTTGTTTCTAAAAGGAAAAAAAACTTTAGCCAAAGTTTGTTAAAGATGGGATTCTAAAGTTTGAATTCAACAAAAACCCAAATCAAGGGAATTGCATTCCTCAATGAATGTATCTGGAATTTAAACACTTGGAAAGTAAATCCAAAATCCAAATCCTAAGCCCTAATGGAAGGAAATCAATTTCCAAAGTATCTCCAAATCTATGGATTTGATCCATATCAAATTTGATCAACAAATATTCACAAAGGATCAAGAAAGACCTTAAAAGTTGGTTTCACATAGTTTGGAACCATAAGCAAAATCTTAGAAGTATAAGGAAATTGAATTTCCAAAGCCTTTAAAGCCCTTACCAAAAGCCCACAGCAATTGGTGAACAAATAATCCTAAAGGGATTTATAAAGATAAACATTTAATAAAGGAAAATAAATTGTTTTGGAAACACTAGTTTAGATCTTTTAATAAAAGACTTTGGTTTCAAATGAAAAGATAAGCCAAATTAATTCTGGCCAAACTTTTGAAATAAAATATTTTGTTTTGATAAAATGAGTAAAGGTTTATTTAAATAAAATAAAAGGATTTAAATATCCAATTTTATTTAAGTAAAAGCTTTTCCCATTTTAAATAAACACCAAGTATTTTATTACTACTTTGAAATCTTTTATTAAAAGGTTTTGCTTTGATTAAAATGAGTAAAGGATTATTTAAATAAAATAATAAGGATTTAAATATCCAATTTTATTTCAGTAAAGGCTTTCCCATTTTAATTAAAACACCAAAACTTATTTATTTATTTAAATAAGTTTCCAAGTAATCTTTTTATTTTTCAAATTAAACCTTCTGGTTTGGTTTTGAAAATAATTGGAATTCAAATGGAAATTTTATTTAAATAAATCAAACACTATTAAACAACTAAAGATCCATTTTATTTAATTATTAAATGGATCCTAATAAAAATAATATTTCATTTTGAGATTTGGATTATGTTGCCAAACAGAACCAAATTCAAATGAAAAGTTTGCTGTTTGAATTGATTGAGTGTTGTTGAAATTGTTTGAATAATTGTTTGAAATTGAAAACAGAAAAAGAATTAGAAAAAGAAAAAGGCTTAGACAGAAAAAAAAAATAGGAAAACAGACTAAGGCCCAACAGTAGCCCAGTCCAGCCTAGACTTCTCCCCTCCCCCGAAGAAATCTCTTCTCACTAAGAAATCTACCCACACAGAGACAGACAACGTGGACCCACTTCCCCCTCTCCTCACTCGCTGACGAGACGGTCCCACCTCCACTTATATTTTCGCCGAACCGTTTTTCCGCACCGAGAAAGAAACCCACTGAGTGAATGACCCGTGGACCCCCTCCTCTCTCCCTTTACCACTGACCAGAGGACCCCACTGCCACCTCCTTCTTCTTCCCCGCGACTTCGTCTCCCCCTCACAGCGCTGCCGTTTCTGCCCGTTGAAAGCTCGCATCAATTCGAGTTACTGCCGCGTTTATTCAGTCCAGCGACGACGCCCATTTAACCGTCTCCCTCTCCTCTGTCTTTTCCCCCAGACCACTACCTCTCTCTGCCCCTAGGCTGTCGCCAATTTCCTCTGCACCTCCGCTGTCTCCGACGAGCTGTCACAGCAATTCCGGCCAACTCCGACCACCCCTCTGCCTCTACTTCACGCGAGTGGACTCCTCTTGACCTCACGCATCTCCTAGTACTCCTAGTTTGCCCGCGGGAGCACCAGAACCCCGACTCCAACAAGCCCCGAGCCAGCGCCGCCGTCTGCTCCAACTGCGGCGACATCTCCCCGGTAAACCTGACCTCTCCTCTCATCCTCGTTGACCCGATGATGATCTACAAGCTCATATGAACCTAACGACACCTTCCGTTTGACCTAGGGCGCCCCCTATCCTCGCCTCCGTCGTCGACAGTGAGCACCGCCGTCTGCTTCCTCTCCGACGAGCCCCACCGGTAAGACCAGACCGCCCCTTCACTCCTCCTTCACGCTCGCATCACCGCGGTACCCTTGCGCGTCTTACAGTGCTTTCCGTTTGCCTTAGCGTGATCCACAGCGACGCCAACGACGACGACCCGAGAGCACCGCCGCCCGCAGCAACTCCGGCGAGCGATTTCCGTCCACCCCGAGCGCCCCTCCGACGGAAACGACCACGTTGAGCACCAGCGTTCCTCGACGACCACGGTGAGCCTACTCCCTACTCCTCTTGCGTCCTGCTTCGCCAGCGCCGCCACAGACCGACCATCGCCGCCGCGCGATAGAGCCTAGCGCCGCCAGTTCTAGGTCGATAGATTAGGAACCGTTGGATACAGATCTACTGGCTAGGATAGAGTCACTTATCGAAGGGGTATGGAAGCATCTGCGACGTAGGATTTGCTTTAGATCCAGTGGCTCACGTAGCTCGATCCGACCGAACCGGTACCGACGAATAGAATTACGCCGCGTGTCCCCTGTTCTGTTTAAAACAGATTTGAAAAACAGAAACTTTTGCCATTTTCAAACCCTTGTATCTTTTGATCCAAACGTCCAAATTTTTCAAATTTGATGTCGTTGGAATCAGCAAGACAAGCTCTAACCAACCCTACCCTTAGTTTAGCATATAGTATCTGTTAACTTGTTTAACTTTGCAGATTCTTTTGTGTGCTTGCTAACATTAGAAAAATCATTTAAAAATGATTTTTGGGTTAAAACCTTTGCCAATTAGTTTGTTGTGACCTTACTGACCCTAGGAACCAACCCATAGTTTGGAAAGTGATTTTGGAAAAGAATAGAATGGATTAATTAGTTTAGTCCATTTCTAGCTAACTAAAACTATTTGTTTTGTTTATGGAAATGCTTTCATAAAGAAAACTTTGAGAAAATGTTTGGACCAAACCTACTGACCAAAAGCACCAGGTTTTGCAATAGCAACTCATTTGGTGAACCCTATAGACTAAAAGCCCTAGTAGACATATTTCTTCACCACATAAAATGACCAAATAGGTGCCTTGTTTTGAAATTGGTTTTGAGGTGAAACCTTTTGCTAAGAACTTTGCCACTTTGGTAAATGACCAATTTGGATCTTACAAAGTTTAGGAATCTAGTAGAGACCCTCTTTGCAAATGACTTTGCCATTTTGGTAAATGACCAATTTGGAACTTACAAAGTTAGAAGCCTAGTGAAGACCATCCCTACATTAGAACCAACCTTTGCATGCCTATGCATGACTTTACCACTTTACAAAAATGACCATTAGGTGTACCCAAATGTCTATGACCCACTAGGAACCTATTTTTCAAACAAAGCAAAGCTTGGCATGCTTGCATGCAATTCTTTGACTTTGTTATTTTTTTTGTGTGTGTTGTTTTGCTTGATTGGTAGATTGAGTTTGTGCCTTGCTTGATTGATTTGTAGTGACTTGAAGAGTGTGATTGTTGCAAGGACAAGGAGTGAACCTATACCCTCTACCAAAAAGGCAAGTGATGCTTCATATCATTATCCCATTATTTTCACTATGCATTAGTGTTTTTGCTAAGTAAAACTTGCATGGTTTTCTTCTTGCTAAGTATAGATCTTACTATAGGAAAACTAGTAGAAAGAATCCTTAGTAGGATTTCCCTAAGTTTAGAATCCCACTACTCTCAAGCTTAGCCTAGCTAATAGTAAACTTGGGTGGGATATATATTCACACTATGGAAAATATTCTAAGTCTAAGGACTTGTGTTTTGTTTAAATAAAACAACTAAATTAATGAATCACCTGGGTGGAATGGAAGGATTGGTTTATGTTGAGTGGTTACACAAGGCCAGGGGTACTGGTGAACCTTGTGTATCTCACTTGTGGATGGCCACCCAGGAAACAAAGAGATTTGAGATGTCAAATGTTGAGAAGCTTCAAGTGCAACCACTTGGCAATATGGGCTCTGCCATGATCATATAGGTTGCAAGAACTTAGCCACATGGACAGTGGGTGGTAGTGTTTGATAGGTTGGAGCGCGTCCATGTTGGTCTAAGGGAAGGCTTCTGAAAGATTTTGTCTTGGGAAACCAAGTCTTGTGGGTAAAGTGCACCACCTCTGCAGAGTGAAAAACCTAAGTACTTAGCCATGTCCCTGGTAAAGGACAATTTGAGCATCAAGACATGGAAGCAATCAAGAATCTCATCACTCCAATTTCTAAATTAAAACTTGTGGTTGAACAAGGGTTGTGTGAAATTCTTAAGTCTTTGATTGGTAGATGCCTTGAGAGGATCTTCAATCATTGATTGAGGAATTGTTTTTGCCAAGATAATCATCAGTCTTTGATTGGAAGATGCCCTGAGTGGATCTTCAGTCTCTGATTGATAGATGCCTTGGAATTTGTTTTTGCCAAACAAAACTTATTTTCAAAATGATAGGAAAAATCTATTTTGAGCACTGCAAGCCTCAACTCCACTTAGCCAAATGCATATAGATGATAGACTCCACTATACTACCAAAGTATCACTTGCCAATACAATTCAAATGTATTGACCCTTGTGGCTGTAACTTATTATGTTGCAGGTTTGATTGTTTTAGTGAAGATTGATTGATTAGGATTACAAAGTCTACAACCAACATCTGCCTGTGGCACTTTGAAGATGAAGGACCCCATGCTTATAGTTATTCCGCTGCAATGTGATGTAAATAGCCAATGAGCTATGTTTGATGTAATAAAACTATTTTATTTCTGGTTATAAAGTTGTATAATGACCTTTGTTTCTTGATATTACAGCTGAACTGTGGATGTTAGCTATTGATCCAGGGACTAGCTTTGTAAACACAGGGGACTCAATCTTATTAAAGGTTGGGGATGCTACAGCAACAAAAGGAACCATTTCTATGGCAATCTCTTTCTGTTGTGCTCCAAAAGAAACCACCCAGGAAACTTAGAGATTGAACATGTTTCTCCAATTGTGGCTTTCGTGTGCAACCACATGCTATTATGGCTCTGGCTTAGTCAACTACATTGGGAAGACCCATGCATTGTCTTCAGTTAACTGGACTTGGGGACCTGGAATCCTACATGGGTGCTGAAGACAAGCTAGCAATGGTGTATGGGAGGACCCTTTGGAAAGACTTCGTCACATTCTCAATCTGCCAGTACTCCATCTTGGTGAGCACTAATCCAGTGGCCACTGGTGGCAAAAGGATGGGATTGTGACATGTGGGTAAAGTGTACTCCTTCTGCAGAAGATAATAAAAATCTAAGTACTTAGCCGTGTCCCCGGTTATGGACAATACTGAGCAACTAAAGTTTGAAGCTATGGGAGATCTCGACATTCCAATTTCTAAAATAAAAACTTGATGTACTTGGGGGTACCAAGGAACTCAAGAGATTTTGATGAAACTTGATGCACTTGGGGTTACCAAGGAGCTCAAGAGATTTGATAAAACTTGAACACTTGGGGTTACCAAGGAGCTCAAGAGAGTTGATAAAACTTGAACACTAGGGGTTACCAAGGAGCTCAAGAGACTTTGTTGAAAACTTGAAAACTTGGGGTTACCAAGGAGTGCAAGGAGATTTTGTTAATAACTTAAACACTTAGGTTTTGCCAAGGGATTTTCAAAGATTTGATCAAAGTTGAAAAACCATTTTGAAGAGATAGGATAAAATATTGCTTTATGCAAATAAGCCTAAAACTCTACTTAGCCAAATTGCATGTAATGATAGGATCCACTTATATTCAACTTAGTAGTGAAACTTGCCAATACAATTCAAATGTATTGACCCTTGTGGCTGTAACTTGTAATGTTGCAGGTTTTGATTGTTTTTAGTGAAGATTGATTGATTAGGATTACAAAGTCTACAACCAACATCTGCCTGTGGCACTTTGAAGATGAAGGACCCCATGACTATAGTTATTCCGCTGCAATGTAATGTAATAGCCAAATGAGCTATGTAATGATGTAATAAAATTATGTTATTCCTGGTTATAAAGTTATATTATGACCTTTGTTTCTTGATATTACATCTAAACTGTGGATGCTAGCTATTGATCCAGGGACTAGCATTGTAAACACAGGGGACACCACCTTATGTTAATAAGGGTTGGGACACTCCCTCTACAGCGGGAAAGGTTAACGGGCCGGGGCATGCTAAGCGCAGCGCTCCCGCGGGCTGTTTAAGTGGGTGTCCCCACTGGTCAGTGACACAGGGGGTGCAAAGCGGTACAGGGAAACATGGTGCCTTCAATCTGATACTAATCCAACGGCTGAGAGTCATCGTCGATGTTGAGCAACGCCGGCGAGAAATAAACCTAGCGCGGCCAGTGGGGGTTGCTGGGGGCTCACCGGGGTGCTGGCGAGGGTCGGCGAGGCGAGCGAACGACGAAGTCGACGACGGAGAACTCAAGGGTCGTCGCGGCAGCTCCTGGGGTGGACGAAATCGATGGCGCCCTTCTTCTACAGAGCCGGCGGGCTTCGGTGAAATTCCGGCGATGTGCTGCTCCCCTTGCTCCGGGAACGGTGTGGCATGATCAGTGGGGAGAGGGGAGTAGAATGGTGTGAACAATTCGAGCTGGGGTGGCCTCTATTTATAGTCGAGTGAGGGGTCCGACAGGGCGCACGGTGAGCTCGTCGGGGGCGATGGTACAGGCGGCTATTGGCATGGGCGAAGGTAGGGGATGGTGCGGTGTTCCCTCGCGATGCTCAACGACATGGTTTCGAGGCGTGGGGTGGTATGGCTTGGTCTGGAACATGTGACGCTCTGCGCGGCAGAGGCGGCGTCTTCAACGACGAGCGGTGGCTGTGCGTCACAGGGCGGCGAACGAGGATGTCTGGCGGTCTCCTGGGTCGGTGGCGATCGTGTATGCACGCGGTGAGGGCGACGCGTGGTCTGTGTGCTGCGGTCGAGGGTGGCGCTCTGGCGCACGGTCGACATGGTCGCTGGCGGTCTGGGCGCGGTCCGTGCGTGTGGTCCAGGGGTTGGCAAGGTTCGAGCGGTGGACAGGAAGTGGCGCTGGATGGTGGGCTGCCTCCCAGACATGCTGGCTAGGCTTGCTTCTCTTCCTAGCTTGCTGTCTCCACTGGGGTGGCATGGGTGTGCTCGGCTGTTCACCATTGATGGCAATGCCAAGCTTACAGTGAGGCTAGTGCTTGGTTTAACTTACTAGATGATCTACTGAGATGGTTGTGAGCTAAAGAGGGAACAAGTTAGGCTTCAATCACTGCTCACTATAGTGTTTAGGATTTTGATGATTTGTGTCTGCAACCTGTTTGATGAAATGGCCGCATGAATTCAAGTTTTGAATTTTGAAAAGATTTTTGGTGGGTTTGCTAGATTGGTGCTGAGTCTGCAGATGCTTTGGTTTTGAAAGTTGAGCTTGTTTGAGTGGTTTTTGAAAAAGTGGGATCTTCCCATATGATAAAGATTTAATTTTGAATTGTCATTTAAACTATGCATTTGAAAGTTTCGGGATGATCACAAAGTGGGCCTTGATACTTTGTTATGAGTACATTCAAGGGGTGCAAAGATCCAGACAAGTTTCTATTATGTTCTGAAATTTTGAGGCAGCCAAAGTAGGCATGGGAGTTAAATTGGTCAAAATGACCATTCCTTTATTTTATTTGTTTTGATTTACTTGTCTTTAGGAAAAGTGTGGGAAATGTTTTAGATGATGTTTATTTCACCTAAGCATCCATTTACAAGAAAAGAAACACATACACAAGTTGGTTCAAAAGAATTTCAAATTACATGCATACACATATGCATGCTTTCATAATTTTAATTAGAAAAGTTTTTGTTAACCCTAATTTTGATGATTAGAAATTGGTGATCCAAGTTTAGTATTTTCGGGATGTTACAAACCTTCCCCCCTTAAACAAAATCTCGTCCCGAGATTTGAAAAAGGACAAAAAGATTACCTAGGATTTGAAGAGATCGGGAAACTCCGTCCTGATGTGATCTTCGCGCTCCCAGGTAGCTTCCTCTTCTGTGTGGTTGCTCCACTGAATCTTGAGAAACTTGATGCTTCGGGTTCGGGTAGTTCGAAAAGCTACTTCCAAGATACAGATGGGTACTTCGGGATAGGTCAGGTCATCGTGGATCTCTATGGTCTGATGATCGATATTCTTGAATACTTCGGTCTTCTCTGGGACTTCGAGACACTTGCGAAGTAATGAGATACGGAATACATTGTGCACGGCTGACATCTCTTCGGGTAGTTCCAATTGATACGACACTTCTCCTCAACGGTTCAGGATCTTGAAAGGTTTGATATATCTGGGGGTTAACTTTCCTTTGAGTTGGAAACGCTGCATTCCCTTCAATGGCGACACTTTTAGATAAACAAAATCTCCTATGTTGAAGGCGAGGTCTCTACGTCTCTTGTCGGTGTAACTCTTCTGTCTGGACTGGGCGGTCTTGAGGTGATCACGAATCTTGTGAACCTTCTCTTATGCTTCTCGTAGGATGTCGGGTCCGAAGATCTGACTCTCTCCTACTTCCGACCAGTTCAAAGGGGTGCGACACTTCCTTCCGTACATGAATTCAAATGGGGCCATTTGCAAACTGGCTTGGTAACTGTTATTGTATGAAAATTTTGCAAACGGCAGACAGTCTTCCCACTTGGATCCATATTCTAACACACATGCTCTCAGCATATCTTCAAGTATTTGGTTTACTCGCTCCGTTTGTCCATCGGTCTGAGGGTGATACGCGGTGCTGAAATCTAGACGGGTTCCTAAACCTTCTTGGACTTTCTTCCAGAATCTCGAGGTAAACTGAGTTCCTCGATCCGATACGATGTTCTTGGGGACTCCATGCATACTAACGATTCTAGCGATGTACAACTCCGCTAGATTCGAACTCTGATATGTGGTCTTGACGGGCAAGAAATGGCCGACTTTGGACAATCTGTCCACTATGACCTAGATAGAGTCATTTCCCCTACTAGAAGTAGGTAGTCCAGTGATAAAGTCCATTCCTATAGAATCCCATTTCCATTCCGGAATCTACAATGGTTGCAACAATCCAACGGGTCTTTGATGTCCTGCCTTGACTCGCTGACATATGTCACACTTAGCGATATAGCTTCCGATTTCTCTCTTCATCTTATGCCACCAAAATTTCTCTTTCAAATATTGATACATCTTAGTTCCTCCGGGATGGATAGAATAAAGAGTATCATGAGCCTCCTTCAAAATAACTTCTTTCAACTCAGAATCTGATGGTACACAAAGGCGTCCTTTGTACCACAAAACTCCTTCTTCGTCTTCGGTGAATCTGGGTACTTTGCCTGTACCGATACGATGCTTGATTCCGTCAATACTAGAATTTCCCTTCTGCGCCTCTTTAATCTGACTGATCAATGTGGGCTGGAGTTCTATGCTAGCCAAAAATCCTTCACTTACTAATTCTATTCGAAAATCTTCCATCTCTTTGTGCATACTTGGTTGCTCCTTCAAAATCATGGAGTTCAAGCGGCACGGCAATCTACTAAGGGCATCGGCTACCACATTGGCTTTACCAGGGTGATAGTGAATGTCCAGATCGTAATCCTTGATTAGCTCAATCCATCTTCTCTGCCTCATATTCAGTTCCTTCTGAGTGAATATATACTTTAGGCTCTTGTTATCCGAATAGATCTCACAACGATTTCCCATCAGGTAATGTCTCCATGTTTTTAGGGCTAGAACTACGGCTGCGAGTTCGAGGTCATGGGTTGGGTAGTTTTGCTCATGTTGCTTCAATTGTCGCGATAAATAAGATATAACTTTGCCTTCTTGCATTAGCACACATCCGAGACCAATCTTGGATGCATCACAATACACATCGAAGGGCTTTGTGATATCCGGCATTATCAAGATTGGGGCTGAAATCAATCTCCTCTTGAGTTCTTGAAAACTCGCTTCACATTTGTCTGTCCATTCAAACTTCTTGTCCTTCTTCAGCAATTGGGTCATGGGTCTGGCGATACTCGAGAATCCTTCAACGAACTTGCGGTAATATCCCGCCAATCCGAGAAATGCACGAACTTGGGTTTGAGTGGTTGGGGCTTGCCAATCTTCTACATCTTTCACTTTGGCAGGGTCAACGGCAATTCCTCCGACTGATATAATGTGACCGAGGAATCCTACCTCCTGTAACCAGAATTCACATTTGCTAAACTTTGCATACAGCTGATGCTCTCTAAGGGTTCCAAGAATGGTCCTTAGGTGTATCTCATGTTCTTCTTCTGATTTGGAATAAATCAGAATGTCATCAATGAAAACAACGACAAACTTATCCAGGAAGTCCATACAAATCTTATTCATGAGATTCATGAAATAACCGGGGGCATTGGTTAATCCAAAAGACATGACTGTATACTCGTACAATCCATATCTGGTGGTAAAGGCAGTCTTTGGAATATCCTCTGCACGAATTTTGAGTTGATGATTGCCAGTTCTAAGATCAATCTTAGAAAACACTTTGGCACCGGTTAACTGATCAAACAAATCTTCTATCTTGGGCAAGGGGTACTTGTTCTTGATGGTGACATCATTCAATTTCCGATAATCCGTACACAAACGGTTACCTCCATCCTTATTGTCCACAAACAAGACAGGTGATCTCCAAGGTGACGCACTTGGTTGGATCAATCCAATTTCCAACATGGAATCCAGTTGCTTCTTCAATTCTGCTAGCTCTGACGGGTTCATACTATATGGTCTCTGGTCTATGGGTCCTGTTCCGGGGATTAGTTCGATGATAAACTCGATATCCCAATCTGGGGGCATACCGGGCAAAACATCTAGAAATACATCGGGGTATTCACAGACTATCCGGACTTGGTCAATGGTAGGTTGGGCTATACTCTTGTTGCATTTGAATTGACGAGGTAAGGTTTCAGATATATGCTCAACTGATATTCCGGCTATACTGGTCATGGTTATGGCTTTCTTGGCACAGTCAATCAATCCTTTATGTTTGGACATCCAATCCATTCCTAGTGCTACTTCCAAACCTTTAGTTCCGAGTACTATCAGATTTGCATAAAAATCTATGCCATGGATTCAGATAGGGACGGCTTTGCAAATTTGCCTAGCCTTGGTGGTTGATCCGGGAATTTGAACAATCATAACATGCTTCAGTTTTGTTGGTTGAATTTTACTAGTGCATACAAATTCTTTGGTGACAAATGAGTGCGATGCACCAGAATCAAACAACACTCGTGCAAGTACTGAATTAACGGAAAACATACCCAACAAGACGTCTGGCACTTCCTGAGCTTCTTCAGCATGCATGAGAAAAAGACGGCCATTGCAGTTGAGTGAATTCCCTGGGGCAAATCTTCTTCCTAGCTGAACACGACGCTGTTGCTGAGATGGGGCATTGGCATTGGGGGCGGTAGCATTCTTCTTGTTGCAGCACTCGTTGGAATAGTGGCCTTTATTTCCACAGTCATAACAAGTTACTTGTGACTTGTCCTTGGTTGCGACAGGCACAACATTACTTCCAGTCCTTGGGGCAGTGTTGGTGTTGGCGGTAGCATTGTTGTTGTTGAACTTGGGTGGGGCACAATTGAAATTGCTAGCATTGCTAGGGTTGTTGTGATTTCCTCCGGGTCTAGGGTTTCCACGGTTGGGATAGGTCGGACGGTTCATCGGGGTTCTGTTGGTTCTTGGGGCAAATCCTGGAGATGGGTTGGGGCGATACTTTGGGGTCGGATGGGTTCCTGGCTGATGCATCATGCGACGGTTGCGGTTCTCATTGGCTTGGTTGATTTTTCCTTCCATCTGGATAGCATAGTCGACAAGGGCTTCAATATCCGCAAAGGGGATATTGACTAACACCGTCTGCATCTCGTCATGCAGACCATTCAGGAATATTTCTTTCTTCTTGGCTTCGGTGTCGATTTCATCCGGGGCATACCTAGCTAATGACAAGAATTTTTCACCGTATTCCACTACAGTCATCATTCCTTGCTTCAGCTCTCTGAACTCGTCTCTCATTCTCTTGATCAAACCCGGTGGCACATGGGTTCTGCTGAACTTGACCTTGAATTCCTCCCAGGTCATCATCTGGCCTCTGGTCATTGCGCGAACACTGTTCCACCACGCCCTGGCATCTCCGGCTAGATAGTGGGTGGCGAACAGAACTTTCTCGTTGGCTTCCACTCCGGCTACTTCTAGGTTATTTTCCATGGTTTGCAGCCAATCATCAGCGTCTAGGGGTTCTTCTGACTTGGTGAAAATAGGTGGGTTGGTATTCTGGAAGTTCTTGAGCTTAGATCCATGGTTGCCCTGATTTCTGTGGCCTTGGTTGTTGTGGGCAAGCTGGGCTATCTGCTGAACAGTGGCTAGGTTGGCTTGACGTTCCGCTCTCTCAGCTTCGCTCTCAGAAGTCAACATTTGAAGAATCTGCAACATCGGGTCCGGGGTGGAACCACTTCCTCCACGTGGCATCTGAAGATTGAGATAGATCATGAGAAAAGAGGGAAATTTCTAAAGTTTTGGGGGTTTTGAAAAGTTTTTAAAGTTTGAATCAGGTTTTTCTATCAACTTGGTTTTCATTCATTCATAGCACACGATACAAACACACACCACAACAAAGAAAAACAGATGGTTTTAAGAACCATTCTAAGAACTACGATACAGTGGGACCGAATACTACTCACTACGCTAGTGCTCAAGTGCTCCTACTCCTTTGAACTTGTGGCCTCAACATCCTCATCATCATTGATGAAGGCGAAATCGTCCTCATCGGTGAAGAAATCCATCGCCTAATTCTCCAGAAAATCGTCGTCAGCGCTGAGATAGGAGTAGGGGTCTCCACGAAGATCCTCTCTGGCATTCTCCCTTTCCTCCAACTACATGTATCTCTCGTGGATGGTCTCCTCCAGAGATGAGATGTGGTGGCGAAGACGGGCAATGATGCGCTCCTTCTTGTCGAGCTAACGGCGGCGAGACTTCCAATCCTATGCTAGCATGGCGATGGTTTGGTCCTTCGTCTTGATGATGGCAGACTTGTGGTTGTAGTAGTCACGGCAGTTGTCCAACTCCTGCTGACGATCGTACATCATGAAGCTAAGGTGGTCCAATTGGGTCTTCAGCTCGGGGTGATATGGGGCTTCCAGTGGTTGTCCATTTGCATCACGCCTTGGGCAAAACTCAAAGCGAGTACCCTTGATCTGATTGATGCTCTGCCCACACAGACGGGAAAGAGCTTCCTGCATTGCTCTGGCAAGTCCATCGAGCCAGTTGTTTTCTCTCAAGGTAAACTGAATTCCCTCAGCAGTGGGAGGTTCAATCTTTCCTCGGAGACTTGCAACAATTATCCACTGCAGATCTTCTCCTCCTTGATCATTGAGCTGAGCTCCGAAGAACTCGGGGTGCGGAGGCTCCAGAAGTTCGGAAAACTGGTCCAAATCCCTCTCAAAGATCAGGTCTCCTCCATTCCCAAGTTGGTAGTACTTGTTGTACTTCATGTCCATCTATAAGAATATAGGATGAGTAAGTTAGTAGAGTGGTCAAGTGTGTCAAAATTTTATGGATTTACAAGAGTTTTTGAGGAACATGAATTTTCATGAAAGAATCAAAGGGATAAGAATGAGAATAAGTTTTTGTAAATATTTTTTTCTTTGGTTTTGGAAACTAAGTTTTTGATTCAAACGTCCAATCTAACTAGGGTCTCCTATGGTCAGGATGGCTCTGATACCAACTTGTCAACACCCGGATTTTTAATCCCAGATGCCTATTATGCCATACATCGCAATCCCAGGATTACCATTTTTGCGAGACATAACAGAATTGGATACCATAGTACATCATCCATTACAAACGGTACATAAGTTCTTACACAAATAGGGATCTCATGATCCAGTTCTTAATACAACTTCAAGCAGCGGAATACGTAATAATAACGGTAGCGTAGGCGAAGCTCTATCTTCGGGGTCACAGGCAATGCTGACGATGGGATATGATCCTAGTTGTCGTAACCTTCCTGGGGTCCATCCTCCAGGTACTCCTCTTCATAGTCTGGCCATGGGAATAGCCAGGAACAAAGCCATGAGTACTCTTTAAGTACTCGCAAACTAGTACTAACAAGTAAAGGGTTTTTTGGATAATAGGACACTAGGCTCTAGGGTTGTTTTGCAAAAAGCCAGATTTATCTCTACTAACTTCCAAAGCTAGTCACAATTTTGTTACTCCTAAGTGGGATCTTGTAACTCATGTCACAACTCTGTTGTGGTCAAGTCAACGTCTCAATTCATTTCACAAGTCATTTTGAAAAGTCTGACGGGGGAACAGTATGGCCACTCCAACTGTCCATAACCGCGGACGCGGTTATTCGAATAGTTTGACACTCTGTAGAGATTGTACACTTTCACCACAACATTCGATACATCTGTCAGGAACAAATCCTGAATTCACCATACTCAGTATGCGGATAATCAATCATAGCCTTTCAATTACACTCCCTAGTATAAGCACCTCTCCTATGAGTTTGGCCTCCCAACCATGACCAACTGTCATCTTGGGTACTACATAGGTGGACAATCTTCACAAGGTAGCCTCAGCTCAGACCTTGGCCGTGAGGGAACTAATACTATGGTATATAATTTTCCAGTCAAGCCCTACCTAATCTCCGGGTATTGTGGTTGTACGATAAAATTGGAATGGTTTCGCATCCAGACAACCATCAGTTTTATAAAGGGCTAAGGCTCATGCCTCAACATTTTCATCACCAAAATCATCAGGTGTTCGGAAACACATGTCCAAAACATTTGAATAGAATGATCCATCATTCCAAGGTTTTCATAACCATTTTCACCAAGTATTCCCATCTAATGTTGATCAAGTTTTATGCTTAGCACTAGCATCTACAAGTGGGGGTAAGCAATAAATGAGGGTGGTAAACTAGTGGAGCTCTAACTAAGTTCAATCTCATGCCTTAGGCGGATGACATCAAGATTATCTAGCTTAGGCCAAATTTTATGCTCTTTTCGCAACCTTCACATATCCTTCTAGTATCTACCATTTATTTAGGAAAAATCTAAGTAAGAGCTTTGATAAAGAAATAAAGTATAAATCTTGTAGGTAAAAATTAGGATTGGTTTATCAAGTGGATATGATCACATATACTTAAGGCATATAGTGGTCATAGTAACAAGTAGTGGTTTGTGGCATCAATAGGGTATCTGGCAAGGGTTAGCTTGCACATTCACTAGTAGTATCAGGCTTGCATTAGTGTCAATATAAGCTTACCAAATTGCAAGTATTAGCTCGCAAGGTTAATAGCTTGCCTTGAGCAGAGCAGTGGTTGAAGTTCTCCTCGGCTTCTTCTTCTTCTTAGTATCCTCCTTCCTCCACGTATCCTTTGCCGGTACTATCGTCTATGAATAAATACGAGGTACACAATCACCAAACAATACTTGACTACTTGCAATCATCACACACAAGGGTCCTATAGATGATATAACATCATCTCTAACATTACAACATTAAGGCTTGGTTTAATTCCTTTTATTTTTAGAAAAGTAATTTCTACTCATTGAAAAACTACTTAAGATTTAATATTCTCCAAACCAAACATGGGATCATGTTGACACATGTCATCACCACATATTTTAGTCCATGGGAATATGATTTAAAGTGGTGTCATAATTTAATAAGGTTTTACCCTTTTATTTTAATTAATTAAAGTGGCTAGAAATGCATATGTAGCATTCTTTTATTACTTGAACATTATTTCTGCAAGTAAACCTATATATTTTTATATATTCTGAAAGGTATGGTTAAATGTGATTTTTGAGAGTTGGGATCAACTCAAAATCTATTATGGTTTAAATTTGAAAAATGTTTGAATGCAGAAAAGCTTCTGCCTTGTTATTTTTACCATGGGTGATCTATAGATCCAAATGAATTTAATCCAACGGGCTTGGATTCAGCATTCCCAGACCTTTCTAAGAAAATTAGTTTCATTCCATTTGATGTACTGAATCGATCTGGGTTGATGTTTGAAGTTGGGTACAGAAGTGAGTTTGAAATAAAATGGAAAAGGTTTAATTCAAATAACTGGGCTGCGCGGGAAAGGTTAACGGGCCGGCCTGCTAAGCGCAGCGCTCCCGCGGGCTGTTTAAGTGGGTGTCCCCACTCGTCAGTGACATAGGGGGGTGCGAAGCGGTACGGGGCAACGTGGTGCGTTCGATCTGCTTCTAATCCAATGGCTGAGAGTCATCGTCGACGTTGAGCAACGCCGGCGAGAAAGAAACCTAGCGTGGCTAGTGGGGGTTGCTGGGGGCTCACCGGGGTGCTAGCGAGGGTCGGCGAGGCGGGCGAACAACGAAGTGGACGACGGCGAACTCGGGGGTGGTTGCGGCAGCTCCTGGGGTGGACGAAATCGATGGCGCCCTTCTTCTCCAGAGGCGGCGGGCTCCGGTGAAATTCCGGCGATGTGCTGCTCTCCTTGCTCCGGGAATGGTGTGGCACGATCAGTGGGGAGAGGGGAGTAGAATGGTGTGAAGAATTCTAGCTGGGGTGGCCTCTATTTATAGTCGAGCGAGGGGACCGACGGGGCGCACGGTGAGCTCGTCGGGGGCGATGGTACAGGCGGCTATTGGCATGGGCGAAGGTAGGGGACGGTGCGGTGTTCCCTCGCGATGCTCAACGACATGGTTTCGAGGCGTGGGGTGGTATGGCTTGGTCTGGAACATGCGACGCTCTGCGCGGCAGAGGCGGCGTCTTTGACGGTGAGCGGTGGCTATGCGTCACAGGGCGGAGAACGAGGATGTCTGGCGGTCTCCTGGGTCGGTGGCGATCGTGTATGCACGCGGCGAGGGCGGCGCGCAGTCTGTGGGCTGCGGTCGAGGGTGGCACTCTGGCGCACGCTCGGCATGGTCGCTGGCTGTCTGGGCGCGGTCCGTGCGTGTGGTCCAGGGGTTGGCAAGGTTCGAGCGGTGGACAGGGAGTAGCGGTGGATGGTGGGCTGCCTCCCAGACATGCTGGCTTGGCTTGCTTCTCCTCCTAGCTTGTTGTCTCCACTAGGGTGGCATGGGTGTGCTCGGCTGTTCACCATTGATGGCAATGCCAAGCTTACAGTGAGGCTAGTGCCTGGTTTAACTTACTAGATGATCTACTGAGATGGTTGTGAGCTAAAGAGGGAACAAGTTAGGCTTCAATCACTGCTCACTATAGTGTTTAGGATTTTGATGATTTGTGTCTGCAACCTGTTTGATGAAATGGCCGCATGAATTCAAGTTTTGAATTTTGAAAAGATTTTTGGTGGGTTTGCTAGATTGGTGCTGTTGAGTCTGCAGATGCTTGGGTTTTGAAAGTTGAGCTTGTTTGAGTGGTTTTTGAAAAAGTGGGATCTTCCCATATGATAAAGATTCAATTTTGAATTGTCATTTAAACTATGCATTTGAAAGTTTCTGAATGATCACAAAGTGGTCCTTGATACTTTGTTATGAGTACATTCAAGGGGTGCAAAGATCCAGACAAGTTTCTATTAGGTTCTGAAAGTTTGAGGCAGCCAAAGTAGGCATGGGAGTTAAATTGGTCAAAATGACCATTCCTTTATTTTATTTGTTTTGATTTACTTGTCTTTAGGAAAAGTGTGGGAAATATTTTAGATGATGTTTATTTCACCTAAGCATCCATTTACAAGCAAAGAAACAGATAAACAAGTTGGTTGAAAATAATTTCAAATTAAATGCATACACATATGCATGCTTTCATAATTTTAATTAGAAAAGTATTTGTTAACCCTAATTTTGATGATTAGAAATTGGTGATCCAAGTTTAGTATTTTTGGGATGTTACATCTTCACTCAGAAAGAAATCAACATGAGACAAAGAAGATGGCTAGAACTCATCAAGGACTATGACTTGAGTTTGCAATACCACCCCGGTAAAGCAAATGTTGTAGCGGATGCACTAAGCCGTAAGGTATTCGTGAATGGCCTTACTAAGGGAGATTTTCCAGATGATTTGTGTACCCAATTTAGAGACCTCAGATTGGAGATTGTGCCTGAGGGACATCTCATGTCATTGGATGTACAACCCACCTTGTTGTACAAAACAAGGAAGCCCAAAAGATGGACAAGGAAATTGAAGAAATTAAGGAAAAGATTAGTAAAGGAAAAGCCAAAGGATTCCATGAAGACGAACATGGTACTTTATGGTATGGAAAACGTATCTGCGTTCCGTAAGACCCGGAACTTCGGAAACTGATTTTGCAAGAAGCACATAACTCTCCATATTCCATCCATTCGGGTAACACCAAAATGTACATGGATATGAAGGAAAGATTTTGGTGGAATAATCTCAAGAAAGACATCGCCGAACATATTTCTTTGTTTGATGTATGTAGTAGAGTGAAAGCGGAACATCAGAAACCAGCAGGATTGTTACAACCACTACCTATTCCTGATTAGAAGTGGGAAAAGATTGGCATGGATTTCATCACCGGATTGCCAAGGACCAGGTCAGGATATGATTCTATTTGGGTAGTAGTGGATCGCCTAAGTAAAGTGGCTCATTTCATACCCGTGAAGACAACCTATAAAAGTGCTAAGTTGGCCAAGATCTATATGAATAGGATTGTGTGTCTGCATGGAGTACCCAAGAGTATTGTGTCTGATAGGGGAACTCAATTCACTTCTCATTTTTGGAGGCAACTACATGAGTCATTGGGAACGATATTGGAATTCAGCACTACTTTTCATCCCCAGACTGATGGACAAAGAGAAAGGACCAACCTGATTTTAGAGGGTATGTTGAGGGCATGTGCCATAGACTATGGAGCTAGTTGGGATGAAAGTCTTCCTTACGCAAAATTCTCTTACAACAACAGCTATCAAGCCAGTATTGAAATGGCACCGTTTGAGTTTCTCTATGGGAGAAAGTGTACTACCCCATTACTATGGAATTGTCTGGGAGAAAGAAACTTGTTCGGGCCAGAACTAATCAAAGAGGCTGAAGAGAAAGTCAAGTTAGTAAAGGACAGATTGAAGATACCACAGTCCCGATAGAAGAGCTACGCAGATCCTAAGCGTAGAGAAGTCACCTATGAGGTGGGCGATAGAGCTTATCTTAGAGTGTCACCACTTCGTGGAGTGAAAAGATTTGGAGTCAAAGGAAAATTGGCCCCAATATATGTTGGACCATTCAAGACTCTGAGTCGTAAAGGAGAAGTAGCTTATGAGATTGAACTGCCGGAATCATTTTCTGCCGTTCATAATGTGTTTCATGTGAGTCAGCTAAAGAAATTCCATCCAGAGATGGAAGATACATCTTTGAAGGATACTATACCTTTGGAGGAGGTCCAAATGGAAAGTGATCTCACTTATGAGGAAAAACCTATCAAGATTCTTGAGACTGCAGAAAGAGTTACTCGGACAAAGACTATCAAATTCTGCAAAGTTCAATGGAACCATCATTCCGAAGAAGAAGCAACTTGGGAAAGAGAAGATGACCTTCGGAAAGACCACCCTCACCTATTTGCTAGCCAATCCGAATCTCGAGGGCGAGAATCACTTTAAGGGTTTTAGATTTGTAACATCCCTAAAATCTTGTTTTCAAAGTTTGCACATCATTCATGCATTCATACTCATTTTAGGATCATTTCCTCAAAATCAGAAATTTGTGATCTATTATTTTATGCAAGCAAGGCATTAGCCTTATTGCTACCTTATCAGAAGGAAGACCTTGTTTTGATCAATAGAGAATTGATCCTATGGTTGATTGATATTTTCTAAAGCTTGGACAAAGTTTTCAAAACAAAGTATGAATTTAAAACCATTCATATGTATTTATTAAACAAATGATATAGGCACTGTTTTATTTAAATTCCAAGGGACCAATATAAATTTGAGTAAACAACATTGTTAAATACTCAAATAAGTGCATGTTCCATCCTATAGAGATTCCGTAAAAATTTGAATTCAGATTCTTTTGAAAACCTTTTGAAAATGTTTCAAGAAAATCAAAACAGAAATGGAAAAAAGATAAAAGCAGCCCACCCGGGATTTCCCTTCTCCCTCTGTTTCTCACTCAACCCGTGCACACCCCCCTCACTGACACTCCGACCCCACCATCCACCTCGTCAATCACGCGCCGGAGGAACTGCTCCCCTCTGTCGTTTCCTCCTGAAATCAAATCCGTTGATGGCACTTGATTCCCGGAGTAATCCCCCCTCCTCGCTCGGCTACTTAATCCCCACCCCTCGACGACCAATTCCCCTCGCTCAACTCGCTCGCTCCGCCACCAGGCTGCCCCTAATTGCTCTTACACCACCGCTGTACCGACGAACTCTGGCGGCAAATTCTAGTGAGAACTCCCCGCCCCTTGCCTCCTGGTCTTGCTAGCTTGTTCACTGCATCCTTGCGCGTCGTTTAACACCGCTGCTGTGTGCTAGGATCATCCAGAGCCTCGGCAACGTCGACGACAGCAAGTGTCCGACAAAACCATCAACTCCAGCGAGCTGTTCTGGTTAGTTTTGACCGCACCTTGCCCTCTCTTTGATACTCTCTTGATCAGCATCGCTTCCCGCATCTGACGCACTGCTTATTTTTCTATGGCATGATCTACATCCTCGCCAACAACGTCGAGCAGCCGCACCCGATGACCGAAGCAACTCCGATGAGCAATCCCTGACGACCCCGTGTGCCCCTTGGTAAACGGCGACCACCTTGAGAACCAGCACTTCATGGCAAGACTGGTGAGCTAATCCCCTTCCCCTAGCGCTTCCTTTATCACCGGTAGCACCACTTCCCGAGCGCGCCGCCGCTCGCCGTTGACTCAGCGCCACCAGTCTTTGGTCAGGGCAAAGATGCCCGTTAGATCTGGATCTCACGGCCGCGATTAGATCTTAGGTGAAGCGGTACGGGCAGATCTGAGCCGTGCGTAGCTAGTTAGATCCAACGGCCCGTGAGCGTGATCCGTGCGAAATGGTATCGACCAATCAAATAGCGCCGCGTGGCCTGTGTTTTGATTTAAAATCTAAAATTAGATCTATTAGTTGTTCAAACTTGGAAAATTCATAACTTTTGATCCACACGTTCAAATTTTTTAAATTTTATATCATTGGAATCAGGAGAAAGTATTCTATCCAACCATACACTTAGTTTAATGAATTGCTTCTGTAAACTTAGTTGTTTTTGCAGAGGCATTTGTAAGCTTATTTTGTGTATAAAAATTATATAGAAAATGTTTTAAGGGCCAAATTCATTTTATTTAGAGTATAATTGTTTTGTTTATGATTCAGTACTGTTCCACTTGTCTTGTTTGATTTAGAAAATCATCACATGGCATTTGCATGCATTCATATATTTTTGCATGTTTATTTTGATATGTGAATTTGGTGCTATCATTTTATGTGTAGATTTTGGTGCTAGTGGTGATTGTTATTATGAGGATTGTTGCTACTCCCCAACCTACCAAGGCAAGTGGTTCTTCATATTTTTATCCCAATATTTTGACTATGCATTAGAAATATTTTGTATAGGGCTTGCATGAATATTTTGCTAAGTATCTATATGCTATGCTTGGGAAATCCTAGTAGTTGTAGAATTGTTAGAATTTTCTCTAAGTTAAGATACTTGCTATTGCCATGCTTAGCCTAGCTAGTTGCAACCAAGGGTGGAATATATACATGCTATGTAAACATATTGCTAAGTCTCCGACTTATGGTTTTTGCTTAATAAAACAACTAAGTGAATGAAACACCTGGGTGGAATGGTAATTGCTTGGTGGTTTTTGGTTGAGTGGTTACACAAGGCCCATTTCTATGGTTTACCTTGTGTATCTCACTTGTGGATTGCCACCCAGGAACAAATGGGATTTGAGATGCCAAATGTGAAGAAGCTTCCAGTGAAGCCACATGGCATTATGGGCTCTGCCTGGATCATATAGGTTGCAATAACTTAGCCAAATGGACAGTTGGTGGTAGGGGATTGATAGGTTTGGAGCGCGTCCATTTTGGTCTAAGGGAAGGCTTCTGAAAGGTCCTGTCTTGGTGAAAATCAAGTCTTGTGGGGAAAGTGCACCACCTCTGCAGATGGAAGAAACTAAGTACTTAGCCGTGTCCCCGGTAATGGACAATTTGAGCATCAAGACATGGAAGCTATCAAGAATCTCCTCATCCCAATTTTCTAAGTTAAAACTTGTGGTTGAACAAGGGTGAAGGTTCACCAATTTCTATTGGTGGTTCCTTGGGAGTTTTTGCCAAATAAAAACTTAGTGTTTTCAACTGATAGGTAAAACCTATTTTGAGCAAAGCAAGCCTAAGCTACACTTAGCCAAATTCATGTAGTAACTAGATGATAATATTCTACTAAGGTATCACTTGCCAATACTATTCCAATGTATTGACCCACTGTGGCTGTAACTTGTGATGTTGCAGGTTACTCTGATAATAATTAGGGGTTATGAGTCTACACTCAACATGCTTGCCTGTGGCACATGAAGATGAAGACTTCTACTTTTATAGTGTTAAGTTAAACTCTTGTACTAGCCTATGGCTGTGGAGTTGTAAAAGACTATGTTATCTCTGGAATGATGATGTAATAATGACCTTTATTTCTGTGTACTTCATCTTAAACTGTGGATGCTAGCATTTGATCCAGGGACTAGCATTGCAATCATAGGGGTCTTTACCTTTATAAAGGTGGGATCTTACAAGTTGTAATATTTTATGCTAGTGGACGACAACCATGGATCGGTGCCATTTACCTTGACGTCGTGCCGGTGATGATGGAGATAATGATCGTGCTTGAAGATGGAGATCGGAAGCACAAGGAGAAAGGCCACATCAAATGACATATTATGAATTGCATGTGATGTTAATCCTTTTATGCATCTTGTATTCCTTAGATCGCGACGATAGCATTATAAGATGATCCCTCTTATAAAATATCAAGTTATAAAGTGTTCATTGTTAGTAGGCACCGTTGCCAAGACTCGTTGTTTCGAAGCACCACGTGATGATCGGGTGTGTTAGATTCTGCGAGTGTATACAACAGGAGCAAGCCAGATTTGCTCATGCGGAAGCTAAGGTTTGATCTTGACGAGCCTAGCATGTACAGTCATGGCCTCGGAACACGGAATACCGAAAGGTAAAGCATGAGTCATATAGATGATATGATGAACATGATGATTGTTCGCCTTTGAAACTACATCATGTCATGTGATGATCAGACTTGGTGTAGTGGATTTGGTTCATGTAATCACTAAAACAATGTGAGGGATATTGTTTTGAGTGTGAGTTCAACAGTAATATGATTAAAAGTTGAACACTATTTATCATAAATTAAATAAAGTGAATTTGCATAGTTGTTGTAGTCATTGGCATCCGTTTACCACCTTGCGCTTAGTTATAATTGAGATAATAGAACTATAGAATTCTGGATAGTTACTTTACGGACTAGCATCGTATTGTGTTTGATGTTTTAATCTAAAGTTTAAAAGTCCTATTGCAAACTTTCAATATGTTCTGGTTACTTCTTGAAGTTTAATAAATAGTATTAAATAAAGAGTAACAATTCCAGTGTTAGTATATAAATATCATGTTTTTCTCCATGATTCTTGTTATTCAAAAGATTGTTTTAATATCAAGGTTATCGGGGAGCTAAAAGAATTGTTTCAGAAACCATCATGTGTGAAAGATATTATGATATCTGAAACAAAGTTTTGGTTCCAACATGATAGAAGTATAATATGGAAAAATTCATGTTCTCATATTTGATGATAATTTGCAAAAGGTTGGAGACGCTGGTCGTCCTAATCCTCCAAAAGTTTTTGAAGAGCAACATTATACTCGCAATTCACCGTTATAAGCTAAAGTAGCTTGATCATGAATAGTTCCATGATAAGGATGAATATTTGATGTAGGTAAAATGTTTACTACACTAAAATATTACTACATAATGGAATTTGAAAGAACACCAAACATTTGATGCTGGTGATCTACTTCAAAGTGCAAGTCCAAAGACATTGGTATTTAACTATACATGTTTTGGACTATGTGTCATAAGTATGGCACCACTGTTGATGTTTATAGATTATTTTGAAAGGATAAAGAAATACTGGAAGAGAAATCTAACAAATATTTGGCGGAAGAGAAAAGACTAGAATTGTTCATCTGTAAGATCCCTCCCTTTATAAAGGTAAGGATACATGTGATTGCAATGCTAGTCCCTGGATCAATGCTAGCATCCACAGTTTAAGATGAAGTACACAGAAACAAAGGTCATTATTACATATCATTCCAGAGACAAACATAGTCTTTTACAAACTCCATGGCCATAGGCCTAATACAAGAGTTCAACCATAACAATATAAATGAGTCTTCATCCTCATGTGCCACGGGCAAGCATGATGAGTGTAGACTCATAACCCCTAATCATCATCAGAATAACCTGCAACATCACAAGTTACGGCCACAGTGGGTCAATACATTGGAATAGTATTGGCAAGTGATACCTTAGTAGAATACTAACATCTAGTTGCTATATGAATTTGGCTAAGTGTAGCTTAGGCTTGCTTTGCTCAAAATAGGTTTTACCTATTAGTTGAAAACACTAAGTTTTTTGTTTATCAAAACTTTCCCAAAGAATCACCAATAGAAATTGGTGAACCTTCACCCTTGTTCAACCACAAGTTTTAACTTAGAAAATTGGGATGAGGAGATTCTTGATAGCTTCCATGTCTTGATGCTCAAGTTGTCCAATACCAGGGACATGACTAAGTACTTAGATTCTTCCATCTGCAGAGGTTGTGCACTTTCCCCACAAGACTTGATTTTCACCAAGACAGGACCTTTCAGAAGCCTTCCCTTAGACCATATGGACGCGTTCCAACCTATTATCCCACTACCACCAACTGTCCAAATGGCTAAGTTATTGCAACCTATATGATCCAGGCAGAGCCCATATTGCCATGTGGCTGCACTAGAAGCTTCTTAACATTTGGCATCTCAAATCCCTTTGTTCCTAGGTGGCTTTCCACAAGTGAGATACACAAGGTAAACCATAGATATGGGCCTTGTGTAACCACTCAACACAAACCATTATTTCCATTCCAACCAAGTGTTTTATTCACTTAGTTGTTTTATTAAGCAAAAACACAAGTCAATGACTTGGAAATATTTCACATAGCATGAATATATAAACCACCCATGGTTTCTACTAGCTAGGCTAAGCATGGCAAAGGAAAGTATCATAACTTAGAGGAAATTCTAATATTACTACAACTACTAGGATTTCCCAAGCATAGCATATAGATACTTAGCAAAATATTCATGCAAGTCCTATACAAAATATTTCTAATGCATAGGTGAAAATATAGGGATAAAAGCATGAAGCACCACTTCCCTTGGTAATTTGGGGAGTAGCAACAATCTTCACAACCACAATCACTATTAGCACCAAAATCTACACGTAAAATAATGGCACCAAAATCACATATCAAAAATATACAAACAAAAATATATGAATGCATGCAAATGCCATGTGATGATTTTCTACATCAAACAAGACAAGTATACAGTACTAAATCATAAACAAGTCCAAAACATACCAAATAAACTTTATTTGATCTCTAAATCATTTTTCAAATAATTACTATACTCAAATTATGCCTATAAATGTCTCTGCAAAAATAACCATTTTACAGAGGCAAAACATTAAACATATTGCATAAACAGATAGGATTTTCTCTCCTGATTCCAATGATATAAAATTTTCAAAATTTGAATGTGGGGATCAAAAGTTATGAATTTTGCAAGTTTGAAACACTAATAGATCAAATTTCTGTTTTAAATCTAAACTCAGGCCACGCGGCAGCTTCTGATTTGCTGGTACCGATTCGCACGGATCAATCGATGAGGGTCGCAGGATCTAACTGAAGACGCACGGCCAGATCTAACGCATACCCCTTCGTTAAGTGAATCTATCGTATGCGTTAGATTTAGATCTAACGGCTACCGATCAAACGACCAAAGTCTAGCGGCGCTGGCGACGATGGCGCGGCGGCGGCGCTCTGTTAGTGACACTCCAGCGGCTACAGAGGGGGCTAGGTTCAACGGAGGGGCTTACCGAACTGGCAAGGTCGCACTGATGCTCAACGATGGGGGCGTGCTGTGGAGGTCACTGGGGCTCGTCGGGGTAGCGGGCGGCGTCGGGTTCTTGCAGTCGACGATGTTGCCGATGATGTGGACCGCCCTAACACAAACCGAAGGCGTCAGGGTGTGCACAACTAACTGGCAAACAAGATAGGTTCAAGTAGAAAGCACGGGGCGGCTTGGTATTACTTAAATCGTTCACCGAAGTTAGGCGATGGTTCTGCCATTTGCAGAGGTTGTCGGGGACGGCGACCTAGGTCATGCGCGGGCAAAACAAAAGCATCAGGAGAAGCACAGAGACACGGCGAACTTGATAGCATGAAGCAGAACACGAGGGGCGCTCGGTACTCACCGGAATCAGACGTCGGAGTTCGTCGGTACAGCGGTGGGGTTTGGTGAAATCCGAGCAGCCTGGTGGCGGAGCGAGCGAGTGGGGTGAGGGGAAATGGCCGCGGTGAAGAGGAGATTAAATAGCCAGGAGCGGGGCGGCGATTACTCCCTACATCAATGGGAATTAAGCGGGGCAGTGACTGCGGCGAGGTAACGGCGGAGCGGCTCGGGCGCGCGTTGATTGAGGACGACGCTGACGGGGCAGGGTGGGGTCAGCTTGTCAGCGGGTGGGTGTGCGCTGCTGCGGTGAGAAACAGAGAGAAAGGGAGAACCCAGGGTGGGCTGCTTTGTCTGATGGGCCGAATGAGTGGCGCCAGGCCCAGTTCTGTTTTCTAATCCTTTTTCTTTTTCTAAATCGATTTTCAGGAAACCTTTTTAAATGAATTCAAATGTATTTGAATTCCAAATCTTTCTGGACTTTTATAAAGTGAAACCTGCACAATTTTGAGCATAAAACCATGCTGTCTTGCTAGACTTGCTTGGTTCCTTTGAAATTTTTAAAATAAACAGTGCCTAAGCACAAGATTTGATGAAGATATGAAAATGGTTTTAAACTATATTTTGTTTTGGAATTTTTTGTCCAAGCTTTGTAACTCAACCAAACCAACTGATGAACAAGAAATTCTTGGTTTGAAACAAATATTCTCTCTCTAGGGAGTAGTATTGGATCAATGCTTGTTTACATAAAATAATAGCGCATAATGCTTCTGTTTCTTTGGAATGAGTTTGAAATTGATCCCTAAATTTTTATGCATGCAAAGATGATATGTAATCTTTGAAAACATGATTTTAGGGATGTTACAAATCTAACCCCCTTAAGGTGAATCTCGCCCTCGAGATCCAGGTTGGCTAGCAAATAGGTGAGGGTGGTCTTTCCAAAGATCATCTTCTCTTTCCCATGTTGCTTCTTCTTCCGAATGATGGTTCCATTGAACTTTGCAGAATTTGATAGTCTTAGTCCGAGTAACTCTTTCTGCAGTCTCAAGAATCTTGATGGGTTTTTCCTCATAAGTGAGATCACTTTCCAACTGAACCACCTCCAAAGGTATGGTATCCTTCAAAGAAGTCTCTTCCATTTCTGGATGGCATTTCTTTAGCTGACTCACATGAAACACATTGTGAACGGCAGACAAAGATTATGGCAATTCAATCTCATAAGCTACTTCTCCTTTACGACTCAAAATCTTGAATGGTCCAACATATCTTGGGGCCAATTTTCCTTTGACTCCAAATCTCTTCACTCCACGAAGTGGTGACACTCTAAGATAAGCTCTATCACCCACTTCATAGGTGACCTCTCTACGCTTAGGATCTGCATTGCTTTTCTATCGGGAATGTGCTATCTTCAATCTGTCCTTTACAAGCTTGACTTTCTCTTCAGCTTCTTTGATTAGTTCTGGCACGAACAAGTTCCTTTCTCCTACACCATTCCATAGCAATGGGGTAGTACACTTTCTCCCATAGAGAAACTCAAACGGTGCCATCTCAATACTAGCTTGATAGCTGTTATTGTAAGAGAATTCTGCGTAAGGGAGACTTTCATCCCAACTAGCTCCATAGTCTAGAGCACATGCTCTCAACATGTCTTCAAGAATCTGGTTGGTTCTTTCTGTCTGTCCATCAGTCTGAGGATGAAAAACAGTGCTGAATTCCAATCTCGTTCCCAATGACTCATGTAGTTGCCTCCAAAAATGAGAAGTGAACTGAGTTCCCCTATCAGACACAATACTCTTGGGTACTCCATGCAGACACACAATCCTATTCATGTATATCTTGGCCAACTTAGCACTTGTGTATGTTGTCTTCACGGGTATGAAATGAGCCACTTTAGTTAGGCGATCCACTACTACCCAAATAGAATCATATCCCGACCAGGTCCTTGGCAATCTAGTGATGAAATCCATGCTAATCTTGTCCCACTTCCAATCAGGAATAGGTAGTGGTTGTAGCAATCCTGCTGGTTTCTGATGTTCCGCTTTTACTCTACTACATACATCACACAAAGCAATATGTTCGGCGATGTCCTTCTTGAGATTATTCAACCAGAATATTTCCTTCATATCCATGTACATTTTGGTGTTACCCGGATGAATGGAATACGGTGAGTTGTGCGCTTCTTGTAAAATCAGTTTCCGAAGCTCCGGATCTTGTGGAACGCAGATACGTTTTCCATACCATAAAGTACCCTGTTCGTCTTCATGGAATCCTTTGGCTTTTCCTTTGCCAATATTTTCCTTAATCTCTTCAATTTCCTTATCCGTCTTTTGGGCTTCTTTGATTTTGTCCAACAAAGTGGGTTGAATATCCAATGACATGCGATGTCCCTCAGGCACAATCTCCAATCTGAGATCTCCAAATTGGGCACACAGATCATCTGGCAACTCTCCCTTAGTAATGCCATTCACAAAAGCCTTACGGCTTAGAGCATCTGCTACAACATTTGCTTTACCAGGGTGGTATTGCAAAATCAAGTCATAGTCCTTGATGAGTTCTAGCTATCTTCTTTGTCTCATGTTGATTTCTTTCTGAGTAAAGATATACTTCAAACTCTTGTGATCTGTGAACACTTCACATCGTTTTCCCAAAAGATATTGTCTCCATGTTTTGAGTGCATGGACAACAGAGGCTAACTCTAAATCATGAGTAGGGTAATTTTCCTCATGAGTTTTGAGTTGTCTCGAGGCATAAGCCACAACTTTCCCTTCTTGCATTAGAACCGCACCTAATCCATGATGAGATGCATCACAATACACTTGGAAATCTTTCTCCAAGTCTAGCAGACATAAGACTGGTGCTGTCACTAGTCTCTTTTTCAATTCTTGGAAACTGAGTTCACATCCTTCAGACCAAGCAAATTTCTTGTCTTTCTTTAGCAACTCAGTCATAGGCTTAGCTATTTTGGAGAAATTCTCAATGAACCTTCTGTAGTATCCTACCAAGCCAAGGAAACTATGAACCTCTTTTACTGACTTTGGAGATTCCCATTCAGTTACAGCTGACACTTTAGCGGGATCAACTGCTACACCATCTCCTGACACAACGTGTCCAAGAAATCCAACTTCATTTAACCAAAATTCACACTTGCTGAAATTGGCATACTGCTTATGCTCTCTAAGCTTCTCAAGTATCAAACGCAAATGTCCTTCATGCTCTTCTTTGCTCTTGGATCATATCAAAATGTCATTGATGAATACGACAACAAACTTGTCAAGGAACTCCATGAACACTTTGTTCATCATATTCATGAAATAAGTTGGTGCATTGGTCAAACCAAATGGCATCACGGTGTACTCATACAATCCATACCTAGTGGTGAAAGTTGTCTTAGGTATGTCTTGTTCTCTTATCTTGAGCTGGAAATAACCTGACCGGAGATCAATCTTTGAGAACACACAGGCTCCTTCTAACTGGTCAAACAAGTCATTGATTCTAGGCAAAGGGTATTTGTTCTTGATAGTCACCTCAATGAGTGAACGGTAATCTATGCATAACCTTTGACTTCTATCTTTCTTTTCCACAAACAAAATCGGTGCTCCCCAAGATGAAGAACTTGGTTGAATAAATCCTTTCTGCAACTGTTCTCCAAGTTGTTTCTTCAGTTCTTTCAACTCATCAACTGACATCTTGTATGGTCTCTTTGCTATTGGTCCTGATCCTGGTAGCAAATCAATTAGAAATTCCACATCTCTATCTGGTGGCATTCCCGGCAATTCTTCCGGAAACACATCCGAATATTCACTCATAATAGGCACACTGTCTATGCTAACCCCTTAAGAGAATTTAGCTTAGTTCCTTTCGGTTCAAAGTTAGTCTTGAATCTAATCCTTTTCTTTTCTGGAGTTATGAGTGTGACGGTATGGTTGGCACAATCTAGCACTCCCTTGTGCTTAGTCATCCAGTACATCCCAAAAATGAAATCCAATCCTTGGGAATTTAGGATTATCAGATTAACGGGAAACTTATACTTCCCAAACTCTATGACTAGATCATGACATCCTGAGTTCACTATCAATTCTCCGCCAGGAGAACTTACTTTTATAGGACACCCAATAGTTTCTACTGGAAGTTAATTTCTTTCAACAAATGTTCCTTATATGAATGAATGTGATGCACCAGTATCAAAGAGAACAAATGCTGTAACAGAATTGAGTTTGAACTTACCAGCAACAGCATCAGGTTCCTCATAGACTTCTTCCACATTGATGTGGTTCACCTGTACCTTCTGGAAAGGGTTGGGCTTGTTGGGTCCCTCAACTTTCTTTTCTGGGCATTCATTTGCATAATGCCCCATCTTCTTGCACTTGAAGCATTCAACCTGACTAAGATCCTTCTTGACAGGATGGCTTCCACTACCACTTCCACTTCCATTGGGGTGGTTCTTTTACCTACTCTTGTGATTCTTGTACTTGTCATTGTCATGACTACGGTGATGCTTGTTGTCATGATGACGGTTGTGGTTGTGGTGGCTGTTGTACTTTCCATGCTTGTGGGATCTAGAACTCCCACTATCATCATAATGGGAACGCTTGTGAGACGATCCCGAGCTGTGCTTGTCAGAGTGTTTCCTCTTCCTGCTTTCAACCTGTTTCATCTTGCTCTCCAAGATGGTAGCCTTGTCACAAAGAGATTGATAAGTGGGGACATAGGCCACAGCTAACTGCAGGTTCAGTTCATCGTTCAATCCTTCGAGGAACTTCTCCTTCCTCTTGGCATCAGTGTCAACTTCATCTGGTCCATAACGCGCCAGATTGTTGAACTCCTCAATATATTCAGCCACGCTGCGGTGGCGTTGCTTCAGATTATGGAATTCCTTCTTCTTCAAGCTCATCATTCCGGATGAGATGTGAGCTATACGGAAACCATCTTCAAAGATAGCCCATGTCACATCCTCAATGGGAGTGGTGATCTGGAAGTTATCCCACCAAGTAGCTGCTGGTCCTTCCAACAAGTATGCTTCAAAGAATTTCATCTTGATGAAAGACTTAGGAAAAACCCGAAAATTTGGCATCAATATCTATATAGATAGATTGAGACGCTAATATGGTTGTGCCAAACGTAGATATATGAGATATTGAATGAGTTCAATAAGGAAATGACAAGAAAGGTTCTTGCCACACAGAAAGGATTAAATCGATATTCAAGTGTATCGACACTTGGTAAGTGAAACAAAGATTCAAGTATTGGTTCATACTTGACGAATAAAATCACAAAGAGTATTTTTCAATCATACTGTGATATGTACAAATCCAGATATGTCATATGCTCTAAATGTTATAAGCATATACCAGAATGATTCATAAGATGATCATTGGACGATAGTAAGGATATTCTTATTCTCTCTTGGAAGAACTAAGAATATATTATTTTGTAGAGGTGACAAGTAGATGGCTAGTTCATTGTAAAAGTACTACATTGATACTAGTTTTGTCACAAAGTACAAATTAAGTTTATCTCAATCTAAACAAAGGGTGGCACAATATGATGGAAAGTAAGTTCCATAATGGAATTGAATGAGTTCCAAAGTTAAGACATTGCGACATATACTACAACAAAAGTCTAAGTATATGACTGCTATTATAGCAGCAAAAGAGGGCATTTATGTCAAGTAGTTTGTTATCAAACTAGGTGTGGTTCATAGCACGATAGTACTATGAAGATATATTGTACGACAACATTATCAACATGTTTTAACCCCAATGAACTAAAGGTCTCACCAAAGGACCAAATTTATACAAATCCATCTCATTAGAGAATGAGTGATGCGTAGAGACGCAAAAACTTTCAATTACACACGGACCTAAAATTGTCAGATCCGGAGATCAGTTGACAACTAGCAATCGTGTAAAAACAACACCGGAAAGCCATAGGTGTTGAATGCAAAAAGGTTTTAAACTAGATTATTGACTCTAGTGCAAGTGGGAGACTATTGGAGATATGCCCAAGAGGCAATGATAAAGAGTTTATTATCATATCTTCATGCTTATGATAAATGTTTACATACCATGCTATAATTGTATTAACATGAAACATTAATACTTGTGTGATTTGTAAACATAAAAGAGTCCCTAGTAAAGCCTCTTGTTAAACTAGCTTGTTGGTTAATATATGATCATTGTTTCCTGATCATGAACATTGAGATGTTATTAACAACAAGGTCATATCATTAGGAGAATGATGTGATGGACATACTCCTATAGGTAAGCGTAGCATAAAGATCAAGTCATTTAATATAGTTCACTTGGTATAATATTTTTGATACATAGTAACCTAATTCATTCGACCATGAGATCATGCTAATCACCATCACTGGATGGATGCTTTGATGACATAAAACACCACTTCGTAACTGGGTGGTTATAAGGTGGCATTGAGTGTTCAAAAAGTATGTGTTGAGGCATATGGATCAAGAGTGGGATTTGTCCATCCATATGACGGATAGATATACTCTGGGCCCTCTCATTGGAATGTCATCTAATTAGCTTGCAAGCATGTGACTGGCTCACAAGGTATCACATATCACGGGAACAATAAAAGAGTACTTATCGGTAACGAGGTTGAATTAGGTATGCCGAGATACCGACGACCAGACCTCGTCTAAGTAAACTATCGCGAGACAAAGGGAAATTGGTATTGTATGTAAGTGGTTCATTCGATCACAAAGTAATCGTAGAAATATGTGGGAGCCATATGAATTTCCAGATTCCTCTATTGGTTATTGATCAGAGAAGTGTCTCGGTCATGTCCGCGTAATTCACGAATCGTAGGGAGACACACTTAAGGATTCGATGTTGTTTAGTAGATATGGAATGTAAGTAGGGAGACCGAATGTTGTTCAGAGTATCGGATGGGATCCGGGATATCACGAGGAGATCTGGAATGGTCCGGAGAATAAGATTCATATAAGGAAAGTCCAATTCCGGAGTTCGGGAATGATTCCGATGATTTCATCGGAGAGGTTCTAGAAGGGTCTAGAAGGTTCATCGGACCGGAAGGGGAAGGGAACATGAATGTGTCATGGATAAGTGGAATGATTGGATCATGTCCTAGGTCACTTGCTTGGGCATTAGCAATAAAGAAATCAAGATCCAAATTTAAAGTCAAAGGAATGTTTGAAAAGTCAAACTGGGACAATGTGTCCTGGTGGAGGAAGGAAAGAATCCTTCTTTCCGTCCAACACAAGCCAACAAGGAGAGGGAGTTAGGGAAGTATTCGAACTCCCCTCTCCCAAGCTGTCCTCCCTCTCATAAATAGAGGGGAGGGGTGCCCCAAGGCCACACACAACCAGCCCCTCCCACCTAGCGCCCCCCCCCCCCCCCCCCCCCGCAGTGCCGCCGGCTCATGCCGCCGCCCTAGCTGCCGCCAGCCACGCCTCCTCCTCTCCGGCACTCTAAACCCTAAATCAACGAAAACCCTAGATCCACCATAACCTGCTCCAGCTTAGGCGAAGCCCTGTAGGATTTTCCCTCTACTTCCGACACCATGCCGTCGTGCTGCCGAAATCGCGAGGGAGAACTACAACCTCCACTGCCTACTGGAACAAGGGAGAGGAAGGTCTTCATCGAGTATCGAACGTGCGTGACCGACTGCGGAAACACTGCCGGAACGCAGCGCCGGAAGGATCGTCTACGTGATCTTGAGATCGACAAGTGTACGACTACATCACCCACGAGAATCTAATCTCGTTAACCTCTTTGGAATCTTCGAGGGTGAGTACTCTAATCGACTCGTTGCTACAATCTAGTAGATAGATCTTGGCTTGTTTGTGTGGATGCGGTATAAACTTTTTATTTTCCATGCTACGAACCCCTACAAATGCTCCTTACAGGGTACGCCTTTGGCGCATCTCGTCACCAGACAGGCTGGAGCGCCACACTAACCGGCGCTACCTGACGAAGAAAAAGCAAAGAGGATGGCTGACGGTCAAAGAAGCTTTAGGTGACTGTTAAAGCGAGGTATGACGCCCAAAGGAAGCTCAAGTGACCCCTAAAGTAACGGATGAAGCTGAAAGGAGGGCGCAGGGCCACTATAGCACCGTCCATCAGTGTACTGGAGGCTGACTAGGTCCTGGTTCATCGCCTGGGAGGCCTGCGCCCGGCCCTCCCTGTAAACCCAGATCCAAACAGTAAACCCGAGAGCCCACAAGGTAACCTACCTCCCCTGACCAGTATATAAGGGCGGATAGAGCTAGGGTTCTAGGTAAGTAACAACAGTTGTAAGAGTTTTCCTCTAGTTCATCTTGTTCCTCTAGCCATCGATAGTTGCTAAGGAAACAGCTCCAGGAGCACATGTAT
This sequence comes from Avena sativa, assembly GCA_916181665.1. Lineage (NCBI taxonomy): Eukaryota > Viridiplantae > Streptophyta > Magnoliopsida > Poales > Poaceae > Avena > Avena sativa. Next base: position 257,523,004 of record OV702297.1, read on the forward strand.
TGGGAATTATCTCCCTATATAGTAGATCTTGCAGGAGTATGGGGTGTTACCTCGCCAAGAGCGCCCCGAACCTGGGTACGTCACCGTGTTTGCAGTTCATCGTGCCCAACCCGTTGCATGAGCCACCGATTGCACCTGAGTGTCCCTCTTAAGCCATCCTCGATGGCACTGCCGCATCCACACCATGACAGTTTATGATTCGATCATAAAGGAATACATTTTAGTTACAAAGTTTAGCAAAAACACCTAATATTCTAGGAACCGTTCCATGGATTTGCATTTCCCAAAACACGATAAGAGTATGGAGTGTTCGATATATATAATGAAACCTTGTTTAGACATGGTAATATAAAAGTTTTAATTTATAAAACTTCCATTATAGTTTAAAGATTAAATCTTTAGAGACTACCGCTTTTTCACTAAAAAGAGCTCCATCATGATCTCTTGAAATGACACCATATAAAGTTATGGTTTGGGATAAAACCCAAGTTGTCCTTTCTTAAACATTGGTATGCTATGCATAAGTAAGATGTTTACAACCAAAGTTGGATGAGCATGTCTCTGTAAAGTTATTTTTAATAACCGTTGAATATTCCTCCATAACGCTGAAGAAAAAAGTGTTTGTCGCTTAGAACATCAAGTTTCTTAAGAAGGAATTTTTCGTGAAAAGTTAAGTGAGAGGACAGTAGAACTTTGATAAGGTTAAAAGAACCTTAGATATATGTGCTGAGTTGCACAACACCAGAAAGTGTTCCAGAGCCATCAACAATTCGCATGGCTCACGTGCCTCAATGGTTGTGGTCACGGAGGTCTATGTTCATATTGAACCAAGTAGGTCGGGTAAATAATTAAATACTTAGATTTGAGAGTCAATCATTGTTGTTTGACAATAATGAACCGACTATTTGCAAAGAAGCGATGATGGGACCGGACTCCGTCAAATGGCTTGAAGCCATGAAATCCGTGATAGTTCCATACACGAGAAATCAAGCTTTAAACTTGGAAGACCCTCTGGAAAGGTGTAAGACCTTACAACATATTTGGATTTATAAAGAAATAGACATGGATGTTTCACATCTATGAAATTGTTGACATGTCGGGAAGGAGTTCACGACAATGTTCAAGCAGTTGACTATGAAAAGATTAGATCTTTCATAGCGATATTTAGTCTAGACATATAAATGTATCAACCACTACATATATTGGTATATGATAGTTGAACAAACAAAACAAGTTCTTATAATAGAATGGTTACCTAGGACGTGTACCTGACACAATACAAATGGCTTTGTTAATTCAAAGGATGTTAAAAGCATATGCAAAACTTCAATGGTTGAAGTAAGCATCGAGGATTTGGAATCTTCACCGTGATGAAATTGTTAAAGGATTTAATTTCATCGAAGACGATGAAGATGCTTGCATTTGCAAGAAACTAAGTGGGAGCGCTAAGACATATTTCAAATGCATTATATGAAAGACATATTGTTGATTGGAAATGATGTATCTTTTATTAACACAAGTTAACAATTTCATATCGGTGAAAGACTTAGGCAAAACCCAAATGTTTGGCATCAATATCTATATGGATAGATTGAAACGCTAATATGGCCGTGCGAAATGTACATAGATGAGATATTGAATGAGTTCAATATGGGAATGACAAGAAAGGTTCTTACCACATAGAAAGGATTAAATCGAAATTCAAGTGTATCGACACTTGGGTAAGTGAAACAAAGATTCAGGTATTTTTGATACTTAATGAATGAAATCAGGAAGATTATTTTAAATCATACTATGATATGTACACATCCAGATATGTCCTATACTGTAAATTTTATGAGCATCTACTAGAATGATTCATAAATATGATCATTGGACAATAGTAAGGATATTCTTATGATCTTTTGGAAGAACTAAGAATATGTTATTCTTGTAAAGGTGAAAAATAAATAAATAGTTCATTGTAAAGTATTACATTGATACTGGTTTTGTCACAAAGTACAAATTAAGTTTATCTCAATTTAAACTATGGGTGGCACAATGTAATGGAAAGGAGATTCCATAATGGATTTGGATGAGTTCCCAAGTTGAAACATTGTGAAAGATACTACAAAAAAAGGCTAAGTATATGTCTTCTATTAAAGCAGCAAAAGAGGGCATTTATGTCAAATAGTTTGTTATCAAACTAGGTGTGGTTCACACAGGGCTAGTACTATGAAGATATATTGAGTGTATCGACATGGTTTGACCCTAAGGAACTAAAGGTCTCACCAAAGAACCAAATTTATATAGAGCCATCTCATTAGAGAATGAGTCATGCATATAGACGCAAAGACATGCAATTACACACGGACCTAAAAGTCTCTAATCCGAAGATTAAGTTAACCACTAGCAATCGTGTATATACAATACCGGAAAGCCATAGGTTTGGAATGCACAAAGATTTACAAACATTAATACTTGGGTGATTTGTAAACATGTAAGAGTCCCTAGTAAACTCCCAAGAGGCAATAATAAAGTGGTTATTATCATATCTTTATGTTTATGATAAATGTTTACATCCCATGCTATAATTGTATGTAACATCCCAGATTTTATATTAAGATGATTACTAGAAGCATGCATCATCCTTGCATCATTGCATCCTACAAATGATTTTGCACTAAACCGTAATAATAAAACCACTAAAACCCTAATAAAGAGATCCATCTATGTGAGCAAAGAAGTAATCTTGTTGAACCTTCTAAAACCCTGGTAAAAATAGTAATCCATGGTCCTATGTTGACCATCTTATTTTTACAAAAATTTGGAAACAAGTTTCACCAAGTTTGGACTTTCTATGCAAAAGTTACAAGTGATTTAGTAAAACAGAATTGGAAAAAGAAAAGAATATAAAAAAAATATAACAACCTAACCTATCGGGCCAGCGAACCAGGCCCAACTGCCTGTCTACTGCACAGCACAGCAAGCTGCTTCGGCCAGCCCGCACCCGCTGCTGCCACCGACAGGTGGGGCCACGCTGTCATCCCCCACCTCCAGCCAGAGTCCCTGAAGAACATGATTCCGGATTAGATCCGCGCGATTCTCCGTCCCTCGTACGAATCTGTGCCCCCTTCATCACAAAATCTTCCCCACTTATACCACTGCTTCGGCGCCCACCATTGTTTTCATTTTTCTCAAACCCTAGCGCCCGTTTCGCAAATTTTCGATCTCGCCGGAGCAGTCCGCCGTCGGAGCTTGAGGTTGGCGACCCTCCAGAGAACCTCGAGCCCTCTCCTACCTTCCACACTACTCGTCTCGATCTACCCTACCCTCCCATCTAACTCGGTTTTTCCGAATCGCAGGGGGTCAGCAGCAATTGCTCGCCGGAGCCCGTCGGGACCGAGAGGAGGAACGACCGACCGTGGGAGATAGAGGAGGAGAGGGACCGCGCTGAGATCGTTGGGAAAATCGCCATCACCGTGCGCATCAGGGGCCATCTTCGTCGCCTCAGATCACTGCCGCCAGGACTCCGACCACCGTCGTCTTCACGCGCCGCCACCGTCGTCTCCATCGCCGCCACCGCCATAGGTCAGTGGAGCCGCCCTTGGCCGTCCGATTGTAATCATGCGGGCCAGATTAGACGGGGGGGAGGGGGGCGAAGGGGTACCGGCCAACCTCGTTGCGCCGCGTGGAAAACCGCGTCCGCACTGCGTTGGCACCGCGTGGCAGTCCGCGTCAGCATGCTGCGTCAGCCGCGTCGCCTAGCTGGGCCAGTCAGATTCCGCCACTTGGCAAGTTCTCGAACTAAGTTAGATCTGTTTTGCAGATTGAGTTAAATATTGTGAAAATCATAGAAAAATAAATACTTGTCCAAATTTAGCTTATAATATACCGTTGGATTCATAATTTTATGTAGAACCCAGATCTGCAATAAAACTCCAAGTTTACAGTAGGGTTTTCGGTGTATAATTTAATCATTAGATTGGAGTATTTAATTCGTAGAAAAATAATTAGAACTCCATCTTAGTTGATTCTTGTTGCGTTGATTTTGTTTCCGCAATACCTACTAGACAAAATTATAAAACTTTGCTTAAGATCATTAGATCTAATTTGGGGCTAATTAGATGGTTGGATCTCCTATTAATCCTATGAATTTATATTAGTGACACAAAGAGATTTAAACCTATGGGAAATCAATCCTAGTAACACCCTTAACACTATTACAATCCAATTATGCTACCTTGGCCAATTTAGAAAACCAATCTTGCATAAAATACCATGCTGCATGCATGCATGATTATCTCTTGACATGTTTTGAACAAGTTGTGATCAGATCTATGTTTGTGATTCGTTAGATTGTTCGGAGTGCGCTAAGGAGTGCTATTGTGTAGAGTGCTGCTCGGATAAAGGCAAGTTACACCACTTGATCATAATTTTTTTCCAGTTTTGATTCTATGCATGTGATCTTCAAAATTCTGCAGTATGCATGTGTAGGATGTTCTAGTAGAATGTTTCCTTAGTATTATTTTGCAAGTGCGATGGTTTTGTAGTATGCCATGAGTAGTTCTGTACTTAGGATTTTCCCTCCTAATAGGTTACCCCTGTTTTTGCTAAGTATTGCCTGCTATGCTATATATACAAAGTACCGTTGGGGGCGGGGGTTCGAAAGACAAAGAAATTTTCTAAGTATAAAGGCTCTCTTGAGCAAACTTTCCTTCTCAAATCCACATCAAAATAAAACTAAGTTTTCTTCTGGGCGGAATGGTTGTCGGGTCAACGAGTGAGATTTTGGTGGAGGACGGCCGCCCAGGAATCAAAGAAGTCTGCCATGTTTCAGAATTCAGAAGCTTCCAGTGAAACCACAATACATATGGGCTCTGTCTTGTCCTAGTACTTAGTGGGAAACCTCACCTGGGTACTAACATTTGGAGGTTCTTGGCACGGTTGGATCCAGAAGATAGAGGGGCTACTAAGGGAAAGCCTCGCCATGGTCTTGTCTGTAAAAGGACTTGGTCGTGGATTGTGGGTAAAGTGCACAAACTCTCGAGAGTATTGCAATCTGATCGATCAGCCGTGTTCACGGTAATAGAACAACAATGAGCGTCTGAAGGATGGAGCCTCTGAAGGATCTTCCTCTTTCTTTCCTAAACAAAGTTTTTAAAACCCCATGGCGTGAGTAATATCGCCAATGGGTGGGATTTTGGGAACTTGGTGTGTAATATCCAAGTGTAACTTGGTGCGTAATATCCAAGTGTCTCTTGGTGAGTAATATCCAAGTGATTGGTTGTTTGGAAACTTGGTGAGTAATATCCTCATGTGCCACTCGACCTTATTTTATCTAAGCAAATGTTTACAAAGTAGGGAAAATTCCTCTTCTTCTCTCTACTTAAGAAAACTAGCTTTGAGCAAATGAACTCCACGGCCTAAATTAGCCTTGCATGTATGGATAGTCTTTCTCTCCTTGGTGTAATTTTCCAATACATTCAAAGTATTGACCCAACTCGTTGCTGCACGTCTTATGTGCAGAATCCGAAGATTGAAAGGTGCGTAGGGATCGCGAGTCTACACTCGACAAGCCTGGGGCGTTGATGGAATCAAGCTGCTTTTATGTTTCCGCTGTTATTTGAGCTAGCTTAATGCTAAGCAAATTTGTAATAAATTCATACTCTGGATTCTCCGTGTAAGAAAGACTATGTGTTTTACATGATATTTCATCGACTGTGAGTGCTAGCTATTGATCCAGGGACTAGCATGTTGATCACAGGGACTTAGGATCCTTACCGATCCGAGGTCACTACAGATGGTATCAGAGCACATCGTTGCCTGTAGAACGTGACCCTAGGATTGGAACCACCTCTAACTTATGTGCCTTACTTATTTTACCACTATGTTATTTTCCGCACTTCTAGTATTTGCTTTCCTCTATTTAAGTATCTAATTTTCATTCTTCTAACTTAAAGATGACAAGTTTCCTTTACGACACCGTCGCGGACATTGAGCCTCTTCGCTTTGGTGGATGCCTCATGGACCTTCTCACACGTTTGGACCTCCCTCTCCCAACAATCCAGGGGAGCACAATGAAGAAACTCCACAAGGACGGCTGTTGGGGAGTCAAAGTCATCCAGCCAGGAAAAGAGCGAGGCAAGAACCTGGAAGAAGACATAGCAATCCACATTGTTAGAAATTCCAAGGAGAAGGCCCTTAGCATCAGCTTGCAGCAGCTCATTGGTCGCCTATGTGGACGTCATCATGAAGCTCTCCAAGGACACTGCGGCGGCCTCTTTGGAAGACGAGATGAGGAAGGAATTCCCATGGAGTTAATCTTTGAGGAAAGGACTTCTACCAAGCGTCGAAGGACCCAATATCAAGATTTGGAGTGCCACATCCATGACCTTGAAAAGGGTACCTTCCTCGAGATGTTGAAGAACGACGAGCTATGCGCCCTCATCAAGGAGAAGGAGGAAATGATCAAGCAGCAGGAGGAGGCAATGAAGATCCAAGAGATAAAGTTCTAGGACCAAGAGAAGAAGTTCGCTAACCAAGGGAAGAGGGTGATAAATAAAAACAAGAGAATTAGGGAACTCAAACAGGAGATCGATGGAGCTGAAGTGCAAACTGAAGGCCTTTGCAAGATAATCAATGATGTGCGTGCTTCCAAGAGGGACTTGGCCAAGCAACTTGAAGCCACAAAGAAGACAAGTCTAGTGGAGGAGCTACAAAGCGAGAAGGAGGGACTTCAGGAGCAGCTAGAAGCCACTACCAAGAAGCTGCAGGATGAGATAAAGAACCTACAAGAGAAGCTTGAAGCCACCACAAAGGAGATGGAGTTGTAGAAGACAACTCTAGAGCAGGAAGGCTACTCGTTCGAGGACGAGGAAGAGGAAGGCGTGGAAGATGTGTAATAGTTGGACCACCTTTAAATTCTATAGTAGAACGTTATTCGCGATTGTAATAAGTACCAAGAAATTTTGGTTTAGTTAAACTTGGATGATTTCTGTGTTAAGTTGTGTTAATGTGTCTTGTGTGCTTGGTGTGTTTTCATAAGGGTAGGAGTTTACTACTTAGTCTTTCTGTCTATTTCTTAACTTTTTCTCTCAAACCCCACAGATGCCGCCAAGACGTGCGAACACCGAAATTCCTCCGGAAATAGCACAACTTTTGGCCACTCAGAACCAGCTGATCCAACTGCTCACTCAGAAAATGCAAAACAACAACAACAACCCGCCACCACCACCACCTCCTCCACCACCTCAACAGGATCGCTTGACTCGGTTTTTGAGGTTGAACCCACCTACCTTCACTTGCAGCGCTGAACCAATCATCACAGATGACTGGCTACGTACAATCAACAAGAAGCTAGACACCGTGCAAGCTGTCGGAGCCGACAGGGTGCGTTATGCCGCACACCAGCTTGAAGGACCTGCTGCAGAATGGTGGGATAACTACCAAGTCACCCACCCGTATATTGATGCTATCACTTGGGATCAGTTTGAGTTAGCTTTTCGCACTCTCACGTGGCTGTTGGTGTCATGACTCTAAAAAGGCGCGAGTTTCGCGACCTACACCAGCTGCACCATTCTGTCACCGAGTATGGTGAGCTTTTCAACAAGCTAGCCCATTATGCACCCGATGATGTTTCCACTGATGCCAAGAGACAGGAGGAGTTCTTAAGAGGACTCAATGATGAGATATCGATTCAGCTTGTGGCTCAGAAATTTGACAACTTTCAGGAACTCCTGGATAGAGCCATTGTGGTTGAATCCAAAAGGAAGAGCATAGAAAACCGCAAAAGGAAGTGTAACCGTCACAAGCACTCCGTTCCGTACCAGAAGCAGTGCACTTCCTCACCACCACCTTATAACAATAACGGTCATCACCATGGCGGCCAAAAACACAATGGGCATAAAAACCGCAATGGGAATGGCAACAATGGAAGGGATCTCAGTGAAGTGACATGCTTTAAGTGCAACAGGACAGGGCACTATGCAACCTATTGCCCAGAGAAGAAGAATGGTAATGGCAATGGGAATGGAAATGGACACAACCATGGCAATGGAAACGGGAAGAAGCCAAATCCGTTTGTCAAAGCCACGGTGAATCATGTCTCTATGGAGGATGCTTGTGATGCACCAGACTCCGTGATTGCTAAGTTCAAGCTCAATTCTATTCCCGCAGTTGTTCTTTTTGATACTGGTGCATCGCATTCATTCATATCAAGGGTATTTGTGGATAGAGGCAAGATACCTACAGAGACTATAAACTTTCCTCTAAGGGTAAGTTCTCCTGGGGGAGAAATAGTGGCAAACTCCGGTTGCCGGGGATTAGAACTAAGGATTGGGACACAAAACATTCCCACAAGTCTAGTAGTTCTAGAATCACAAGGATTAGACATAATCTTGGGCATGAATTGGATGACCGAATATGAAGGAGTCATATATTGTGCCAAAAGAACTATCATGCTCACAACACCGGAAGGGAAGAGAATTCGTATCAAGTCAAATTTTGCACTTAAGGAAGCCATGGTGAACTCTCTTAAGGGGGTTAGCTTGGAGGAGGTACCTATTGTAAAGGAATACCCAGATGTCTTTCCGGAGGAGCTACCCGGTATGCCTCCCGACCGTGATATCGAGTTCCTCATTGACTTGATGCCAGGCACGGGGCCGATAGCTAAGAGACCATACAAGATGGATGTGGACGAGTTAAAGGAACTCAAGAAGCAGCTTAGGGAACAATTGTACAAGGGATTCATCCAACCCAGCGCGTCATCTTGGGGAGCACCTATCCTATTTGTGGAAAAGAAGGATAAAACCAAGAGGGTGGTTGAGGACTACCGCTCGTTGAACAAAGTGACAATCAAGAATAAGTATCCTCTGCCCAACATCAATGACTTGTTTGACCAGTTAAAGGGAGCCAGTGTGTTCTCAAAGATCGATCTGCGATCAGGCTACTTCCAACTAAAGATTCGAGAACAGGATGTGCCCAAAACAGCATTTACCACAAGATACGGATTGTATGAGTACACCGTGATGTCGTTTGGTCTAACCAATGCCCTAGCGTACTTCATGACCATGATGAACAAGGTGTTCATGGAATATTTGGACAAGTTTATCGTGGTCTTCATAGATGATATACTCATATACTCTAAGGATGAGAAGGAACATGAGAAATATCTGCGTCTTATTATGGAGAAACTAAGAGAACACAAGTTGTATGCCAAATTCAGCAAGTGCAAATTCTGGTTAAAGGAAGTGGGATTTCTTGGTCATGTTGTGTTAGAAAAAGGAGTTGCCGTAGATCCTAGTAAGGTAGCTTCCGTGACTGAATGGGAGTCACCTAAGAATGTGGGAGATATTCGGAGTTTCTTGGGCCTCGTAGGGTATTACCGGAGGTTTATGGAAAACTTTTCCAAAATAGCGAAACCCATGACGGAACTATTGAAGAAGGAAAAGAAATTCCTATGGACCGAGGGATGTGAAGCAAGTTTTCAAGAGTTGAAGAAACGCCTTGTAACGGCACTAGTTTTGTGCCTGCCTGATATCCAGAAGGATTTTCAAGTCTATTGTGATGCTTCTCGACAAGGACTTGGAAGTGTATTGATGCAGGATGGGAAAGTGGTATCCTATGCCTCCCGGCAACTTAAGAACCACGAACACAACTACCCCACACATGATTTGGAACTTGCATCTGTGGTTCACGCACTCAAAGGTATGGAGACACTACCTCATGGGCAAACATTGTGATGTGTTCACAGATCACAAGAGTTTGAAGTACATCTTCACACAAAAAGAGTTGAATATGAGACAAAGAAGATGGCTTGAGCTAATTAAGTATTATGACTTGGATTTACAGTACCATCCCGGAAAGGGAAACGTGGTGGCAGATGCCTTAAGTCGTAAGGTATATGTGAATGGACTTACCACAGGGGAACTTCCAGAGGATTTATGCAAGCAATTCAAGGATCTCAGGCTAGAGATAGTTCCGAAAGGACACGTAGCGACTATGGAAATAGTGTCCACCTTCCAAGAGATAATCAAGGAAGCACAAAAGGGAGATAAAGAGTTGGAAGAAATAAGAGTCAGGATAAGTGAAGGAAAGACAAAAGAATTCCGTCTGGATGAACAAGGAACCCTTTGGTATGGGAAGCGTTTGTGCGTTCCCAATGACCCTGACATCAGGAAGTTGATTTTACAAGAAGCTCACGACTCACCTTACTCAATTCATCCAGGTAACACGAAGATGTACATGGATATAAAGGATAGATTTTGGTGGAATAACCTAAAAAGAGAAATTGCCGAATATATTTCTCTGTGTGATGTATGCAACAAAGTTAAGGCCGAGCATCAGAAACCGGCCGGACTACTTCAACCACTACCTATACCCGACTGGAAGTGGGATAAGGTAGGCATGGATTTCATCACGGGATTGCCCCGGACTCGTTCTGGATTTGATTCTATCTGGGTAGTGGTGGACCACTTTACCAAGGTGGCTCACTTCATCCCCGTAAAGACCACGTATACAAGTGTTAAGCTTGCTAAGATATACATGTCAAGATTGTAAGTCTGCATGGTGTTCCCAAGGGAATTGTGTCGGATAGAGGCACCCAGTTTACTTCAAAGTTTTGGCGACAACTACATGAGTCTCTTGGGACCCGATTAGAATTCAGTACTGCCTTCCACCCTCAGACAGATGGCCAAACGGAAAGGGTGAACCAAATTCTGGAAGACATGTTGAGAGCTTGCGCACTAGACTATGGGTCTAGTTGGGACGATAACTTGCCGTATGCTGAGTTCTCATACAACAACAGCTACCAGACAAGTATCAAGATGGCTCCGTTTGAAGTTCTATATGGAAGGAAGTGTAGGACTCCGCTACTATGGAGTGGAGTTGGTGAACGTAGTCTATTCGTACCTGAATTGATCAAGGATGTTGAAGAAAAGGTACGACAGATTCAGGATAGGCTAAAGGTAGCCCAATCCCGACAAAAGAGTTATGCTGATTCCAAGCACAGAGATGTGGCTTATAAAATAGGGGACCGTGCGTATCTCCGAGTTTCACCCCTACGAGGAGTTAAGAGGTTCAGAATCAAGGGCAAGTTAGCCCCACGATTCATAGGACCATATAAGGTTCTGGCCCGTAGAGGAGAAGTTGCTTATCAGTTGGAGTTACTGGAAGGACTGACTGTTCATGATGTGTTTCATGTGTCACAACTAAAGAAGTGTCACCCGGAGATGGCCGAAACACCGCTAAGAGACACCGTTACCCTAGATGAGGTTCAATTGGAGAATGACCTTACCTATGAGGAAAAACCCATCAAAATACTGGAAACAGCCAAAAGGATTACCCGCACCAAGACTATAAGATTCTGCAAAGTACAATGGAACCACCACTCTGAGGAAGAAGCTACGTGGGAGCGTGAAGAAGACTTGAAGACAGAACACCCACACCTATTTGCTAGCCAACCCGAATCTCAGGGACGAGATTCTTCTTAAGGGGGGTAGGTTTGTAACATCCCAGAATTTATATTAAGATGATTACTAGAAGCATGCATCATCATTGCATCCTACAAATGATTTTGCAATAAACCCTAATAACGAAATCACTAAAACCCTAATAAAAAGATCCATCTATGTGAGCAAAGAAGTAATATTGTTGAACCTTCCAAAACCCTGGTAAAAATATTAATCCATGGTCCTATGTTGACCACCTTATTTTTACAAAAATTTGGAAACAAGTTTCAACAAGTTTGGACTTGCTATGCAAAAGTTACAAGTAATTTAGTAAAACAGAATTGGAAAAAGAAAAGAATATAAAAAAAATCTAACAACCTAACCTATCAGGCCAGCGAACCAGGCATAACTGCCTGTCTACCGCACAGCGCAGCAAGCTGCTTCGGCCAGCCCGCACCCGCTGCTGCCACCGACAGGTGGGGCCGCGGTGTCATCCCCCACCTCCAGCCAGAGTCCCTCAAGAACACGATTCCGGATCAGATCCGCGTGATTCTCCGTCCCTCATACTCCCTTCTTCACGAAATCTCCCCCTCTTATACCGCTGCTTTGGCCCCCACCATTGTTTTCGTTTTTCTCAAACCCTAGCGCCCGTTTCGCAAATTTCTGATCTCGCCGGAGCAATCCGCCGTCGGATCTCGAGGTTGGTGACCCCCCAGAGCACCTCGAGCCCTGTTCTACCTTCCACACTACTCGTCTCAATTTACCCTACCCTCCCATCTAACTCGTTTCTTCCGAATTGCAGGGGGTCACCGGCAATTGCTCGCCGGAGCCCGTCGGGACCGAGAGGAGGAACGGCCGACCGTGGGAGATAGAGGAGGAGAGGGACCGCGCTGAGATCGTTGGGAGAATCTCCATCACCGTGCGCATCAGGGGCCATCTTCGTCGCCTCAGATCACTGCCGCCAGGACTTCGACCACCGTCGTCTTCACCGCCGCCACCATCGTCTCCATCGCCGCCACCGCCACAGGTCAGTAGAGCCGCCCTCGGCCGTCCGATTGTAATCATGCGGGCCAGATTAGACGGGGGGCCGAAGGGGTACCGGCCAACCGCGTTGCGCCGCGTGGCAAACCGCGTCCGCACCGCGTCCGCACCGCGTGGCAGTCCGCGTTAGCATGCCGCGTCAGCCGCGTCGCCTAGCTAGGCCAGTCAGATTCCGCCACTTGGCAAGTTCTCGAACTAAGTTAGATCTGTTTTGCAGATTGAGTTAAATATTGCGAAAATCATAGAAAAATAAATACTTGGCCAAATTTAGCTTATAATATACCGTTGGATTCATAATTTTATGTAGAACCCAGATCTGCAATAAAATTCCAAGTTTACAATAGGGTTTTCGGTGTAGAATTTAATCATTAGATTGGAGTATTTAATTCGTAGAAAAATAATCAGAACTCCATTTTAGTTGATTCTTGTTGCGTTGATTTTGTTTCGCAATACCTACTGGACAAAATTATAAAACTTTGCTTAAGATCATTAGATATAATTTGGGGCTAATTAGATGGTTGGATCTCCTATTAATCCTATGAATTATATTAGTGACACAAATAGATTTAAACCTATGGGAAATCAATCCTAGTAACACCCTTAACACTATTACAATCAAATTATGCTACCTTGGCCAATTTAGAAAACCAATCTTGCATAAAATACCATGTTGCATGCATGCATGATTATCTCTTGACATGTTTTGAACAAGTTGTGATCAGATCTATGTTTGTGATTCGTTAGATTGTTCGGAGTGCGCTAAGGAGTGCTATTGTGTAGAGTGCTGCTCGAATCAAGGCAAGTTACACCACTTGATCATAATTTTGTCCCAGTTTTGATTCTATGCATGTGATCTTCAAAATTCTGTAGTATGCATGTGTAGGATGTGCTAGTAGAATGTTTCCTTAGTATTATTTTGCAACTGCAATGGTTTTGTAGTATGCCATGAGTAGCTCTGTACTTAGGATTTTCCCTCCTAATAGGTTACCCCTGTTTTTGCTAAGTATTGCTTGCTATGCTATATATACAAAGTACCGTTGGGGGCGGGGGTTCGAAAGACAAAGAATTTTTCTAAGTATAAAGGCTCTCTTGAGCAAACTTTCCTTCTCAAATCCACTTCAAAATAAAACTAAGTTTTCTTTTGGGCGGAATGGTTGTCGGGTCAACGAGTGAGATTTTGGTGGAGGACGGCCGCCCAGGAATCAAAGAAGTCTGCCATGTTTCAGAATTCAGAAGCTTCTAGTGAAACCACAATACATATGGGCTCTGCCTTGTCCTAGTACTTAGTGGGAAACCTCACCTGGGTACTAACAGTTGGAGGTTCTTGGCACGGTTGGATCCAGAAGATAGAGGGGCTACTAAGGGAAATCCTCGCCATGGTCTTGTCTGTAAAAGGACTTGGTCGTGTATTGTGGGTAAAGTGCACAAACTCTCGAGAGTATTGCAATCTGATCGATCAGCCGTGTTCACGGTAATAGAACAACAATGAGCGTATGAAGGATGGAGCCTCTGAAGGATCTTCCTCTCTCTTTCCTAAACAAAGTTTTTAAAACCCCATGGCGTGAGTAATATCGCCAATGGGTGGGATTTTGGGAACTTGGTGTGTAATATCCAAGTGTAACTTGGTGCGTAATGTCCAAGTGTCTCCTGGTGAGTAATATCCAAGTGATTGGTTGTTTGGACACTTGGTGAGTAATATCCTCGTGTGCCACTTGACCTTATTTTATCTAAGCAAATGTTTACAAAGTAGGGAAAATTCCTCTTCTTCTCTCTACTTAAGAAAACTAGCTTTGAGCAAATGAACTCCACGGCCTAAATTAGCCTTGCATGTATGGATAGTCTTTCTCTCCTTGGTGTAATTTGCCAATACATTCAAAGTATTGACCCAACTCGTTGGCTGCACGTCTTATGTGCAGAATCCGAAGATTGAAAGGTGCGTAGGGATCGCGAGTCTACACTCGACAAGCCTGGGGCGTTGATGGACTCAAGCTGCTTTTATGTTTCCGCTGTTATTTGAGCTAGCTTAATGCTAAGCAAATTTGTAATAAATTCATACTCTGGATTCTCCGTGTAAGAAAGACTATGTGTTTTACATGATATTTCATCGACTGTGAGTGTTAGCTATTGATCCAGGGACTAGCATGTTGATCACAGGGACTTAGGATCCTTACCGATCCGAGGTCACTACATTGTATTAACCGAAAACATTAATACTTGTGTGATTTGTAAACATGTAAGAGTCCCTAGTAAAGCCTCTTGTTAAACTAGCTTGTTAATTGATTGATGATCATGGTTTCCTGATCATGAACATTGTATGTTATTGATAACAAGGTCATATCATTAGGAGAATGATGTGATGGACATACTCCTATAGTTAAGCATAGCATAAGATCAAGTCATTCAACTAGTTCACTTGCTATAAGCTTTCAACCTAAATCCTTCGACCATGAGATCATGTTAATCACTATCACCGGATGGATGCTTTGATGACATCAAACACCGCTTCGTAACTGGGTGGTTATAAAGGTGGCATTGAGTATTTGAAAGTATGTGTTGAGGCACATGGATCAAGAGTGGTATTTGTCCATCCATATGATGGATAGATATAATCTAGGCCCTCTCTATGGAACGTAATCTAGTTGGCTTGCAAGCATCTGACTGGCTGACAAGGGATCACATATCACAGGAACGAGTAAATATTACTTACCAGTAATGAGGTTGAACTAGGTATGTAGAGATATGTACAATCAAAACCTAAGTAAAGTATTGCGAGACAAAGGGAAATTGGTATCGTATGTAAATGGTTCTTTCGATAACGAAGTAATCATAGAA
Organism: Avena sativa; assembly: GCA_916181665.1. Lineage (NCBI taxonomy): Eukaryota > Viridiplantae > Streptophyta > Magnoliopsida > Poales > Poaceae > Avena > Avena sativa. The sequence continues at coordinate 257,538,306 of OV702297.1, forward strand.
ATATGTGGGAGCCATATGAATTTCCAGATTCCTCTATTGGTTATTAATCGAAGAAGATTCTCGATCATGTCTGCATAGTTCACGAACCGTAGGGAGACACACGTAAGGATTCGATGTTGATGTGTAGATATGGAGTGTGAGTAAGAGACTGAATGTTGTTCAGATTCTCGGATTGGATCCAGGATATCACGAGGAGATCCAGAATGGTCAGGAAAGTCCAATTCCAGAGTTCGGAAATGGTTTCGGTGTTTTCACCAGAATCTTCTAGAATTGTCTAGAAGATCCACCGCTCCAGAGTGGGAAGGTTACATGGATGTGTCAAACAATGTGGACTGGTTGTATCATGTCCTAGGTCGCTTGGCTGGTCAATGGGAAAGGAAATAATCAAACTCTAGTTAGAATAGTCAAACTCCAATTTGAAAAGTCAAATCCCTTCATTGAAAGTCAAACCAAGTGGAGGGAGTGGAGGAAACCTAGTGGAGGAAGATTTCCCACCCTCCACTAGCCGCCGGCCATGAAGAGGAGTTGGGGGAGGACTCGCGTCCCCCAACCGCCTCTCCCCACCTATATAAGGAGGGGTAGGGAGCCCCTACCTCACACACCGAAACCCTAGGCCGGCAGCCGCGCCCCTCCTAAGTCACTGCCGCCTAGAGCTCCTCTAAACACCGCCGTCTTGCTAAACCCTAGCCACCGGCTAACTCCACCCCTCGGCCTCTAAACTCTAGTTGCCGAGGCTTCCTCTCTACTCTACCATACCTGCTCCGGCTTAGGCGAAGCCCTGCGGGATTTCCCCTCTACTTCCACCACCACGCCGTCGTGCTACTAGAATTGCGAGGAGAGATCTACAACCTCTGCTGCCTGCTGGAACAAGGGAGAGGAAGGTCTTCATCGAGTACCGAACAATGGAGATGAAGGTCTTCTTAGAATTTCAGCAAATATAAATTAGCCAGGGTATTTCAACAAATATATATGAAAGCAGTTGTATATCCTGGAAAGCAAGAGATGTTAGTTGACTCGGAATTTGTGGTGACCTACGCAATGGCATGAAGTTACTGTCGTACCTAAGAATGAACCAGATAGATATTATAATGGCATCATACCAGAACTTGCAGAGCAGGAACACAAATCACAAATGAACTACACAGTAAAGGGATAGTTATGCCATTGCTTAAGGATGAATGAGCACCAGATTAGAAATATAATGGTGTCTCTGGCGAACCCATAGAAGAGGACAAGAAAGCATTAGACAATTGTGGCTACAATGAAATGAGCAATCAATCAAAGTGTTTCTTAGAATTTCAACAAATATAAACTAGCCAGGTCATTTCAAAAAATATATAGGGAAGCACTCGTTTATCCTGGAATGCAAGAGACGTTGGGTGACCCAGAATTTGAGGTGAGATACACAATGGGCATGCAGTTACTGTGGTAGCTAGGAACCGAAAAGAAATTATAATGGCATCATAAGGTAACTTGTAGAGCAAGAATGCAAACCACGAATGAACTATATATAGAGGATAGCTATGTCGCTGCTTAGGACGAACCATTAGATATGAAATATAATGGCATTAATTGTGAACCTGTAGAACAGGACAAGCAAGCATTATAGAAGTGTGCCTACAAATGAATTGACCAATCGAACAGAGTGTTTCCTAGAATTTCAGCAAATATAAACTTGCCAGGTCATTTCAACAAATATATATGGAAGTGGTAGTATATCGTGGAATGCAAGAGACATTGGGTGACTCTAAAATTGCGGTGAGCTACACAATGGGCATGTAGTTACCTTTGTAGATAAGAATGAACAAGACAGAAATTATAATGGAATCATGCGATAATTTTCAGAGTAGGAACACAAACCACGAATGAACTACACAATAGAGGATAGTTATGTTGCTGCTTAGGATGAACTAATACCAGATTAGAAATATAATGGCGTCTCTTGCGAACCTGTAGAAGAGGACAAGTAAGCATTAGACAAAATGAGCAATAAATCAAAGTGTTTCTTAGAATTTCAGCAAATATAAACTAGAGAGGTCATTTCAACAAATATATGTAGAAGAAGTCGTTTATCCTGGAATGCAAGAGACGTTAGGTGACCTAGAATTTGCGTTGAGCTACACAATGGGCATGAATTAACTATCGTAGCTAGGAAGCACATATAAATTATCAAGGGATCGTAAGAGAACTTGTAGAGCAAGAATCCAAACTACAAATGAACTATATATAGTAGAGGATAGCTATGTCTCTGCTTAGGAGGAACCATTAGAGATGAAACATAATGTTATTGCTTGTAAACCTGTAGAATAGGAGAAGCAAGCATTACACAAGTGTGCCTACAAATGAATTGAGCAGTCAAACAGAGTGTTTCCTAGAATTTCAGAACATATAAACTAGTCAGGTCATTTCAACAAATATATATGGAAGCATTAGTGTATCCTGGAATGAAAGAGATGTTGGGTGATTTAGAATTAGCGGTGAGCTACACAATGGACATGTAGTTACTTTCGTAGCTAATAATGAACGAGAAAGAAATTATAATGGCATATTGCGAGAACTTGCAGAGCAGGAATGCAAACCACGAATGAACTACATAGTAAAGGATAATTATGTCCTTTCTTAGGATGAACCAGCACCAGATTAGAAATATAATGGCGTCTCTTGCGAACCTGTAGAAGAGGACATGCAAGCATTAGAAAAGCATGCATACAATGAAATGAGAAATCAATCAAAGTGTTTATTAGAAGTTCAACAAATATAAATTGGCCACGTCATTTCAACAAATATATATGGAAGAAGTCGTTTATCCTGGAGTGCAAGAGATGTTTAGTGACCATAATTTGCGGTGAGCTGCACAATGGGCATGTAGTTACTGTCGTAGGTAGGCACCAAATAGAAATTATAAAGGTATTATAAGAGACCTTGTAGAGTAAGAATGCAAACTACGAATGACCGATATATAAAATAGAGGATAGCTATGTCGCTGTTTAGGACGAACCATTAGATATGAAATATAATGGCATTGCTTGTGAACTTGTAGAACAGAACAAGTAAGCATTACACAAGTGTGCCTACAAATGAATTGAGCAATCGAACAAAGTGTTCCCTAGAATTTCAGAAAATATAAACTAGCCATGACATTTCAACAAGTATATATGGAAGCAGTAGTATATCTTGGAATGAAAGAGACGTTTTGTGACTTAGAATTTGCGGTGAGCTACATAATGGGCATGCAGTTACTTTCGTAGCTAAGAATGAACGAGACAGAAATTATAATGGCATCATGTAAGAACTTGCAGAGCAGGAATGCAAACCATGAATGAACTACACAATAGAGGATAGTTATGTCATTTCTTAGGATGAACCAGCACCAGATTAGAAATATGATGGCGTCTCTTGCTAACCTATAGAAGTGGATAGGCAAGCATTATACAAGTGTGCATAAAATGAAATGATCAATCAATCAAAGTGTTTCTTAGAATTTCAACAAATATAAACTGGCCAAGTCATTTCAACAAATATATATGGAAGAAGTCGTTTATCCTAGAATGCAAGCGATGCTGGGTGACCCAGAATTCGCGGTGAGCTACACAATAACCATGCAGTTACTATCGTAGGTAGGAACCAAATAGAAATTATAAGGCATCATAAGAGACCTTGTAGAGCAGGAATGCAAACTACGAATGAATGATATATACCGTAGAGGATAGCTATGTGACTGCATAGGACAAACCAATGGTCATGAAATATAATGGTATTACTTGTGAACCTGTAGAACAGGACAAGCAAGCATTACATAAGTGTGCCTATAGATGAATTCAGAAATCGGACAGAGTGTTTCCTATAATTTCAGCAAATATAAACTATCCAGGTCATTTCAACAAATATATATGGAAGCAGTAGTATATCCTGGAATGCAAGAGACGTTGGGTCACTTAGAATTTTTGGTGAGCTCCGCAATGGGCATGTAGTTTCTTTCATAGTAGTATCTAAGAATGAACGAGATGGAAATTATAATGGCACCATGCCAGAACTTGTAGAGCAGGAACACAAAACATGAATGAATTACACAGTAGAGGTAGTTATGTTGTTGCTTAGGATGAACCAGCACCAGATAAGGAAACAACGACATCGCGCTTGTGAACCTGTAGAAGAGGCTGTGCAAACCAACATGTTCAGTGTTCCCTTTTGAGCTCTATGCAAAGAAAAAACAAATAGTTAGTGTTGCATCTTTAAAGATCCAGATAGCAACAACAAAATTATTATCAAGCTAGTACGATGAGTTTAAACAGGTACTACAGGATAGCAGAATGATGCCATAGAGGAAATAATAGCAGGAACTTAGCTCAGGTCAAACCAGATAGATTCAGTAACTGTGGAGCAAGGAATCCACACTAATATTTTTCACTGACTTTACATTTTGAAAAAATTACAAAATAGCAGGCAATTACAGTTGTAGGGAGTATCTAAGAACATGTGTAGGACAAAATAACAAACATATGCATTACTTGAAATTTGTAGAGCAGCGAATGCAAACAAACATGTCTAGTGACCTTGTATGTAGCACAAATAATAGACATGCCTAATGGCTTGTATGTACTAGCACGATTACAAAAAGAAGTTCACTTCCACAGGCTTTAACCCGCTATATTGCTGAGAAAACAAAAAGGGGTTGGAAATTAGGTTTCCTCGGTCGGAGAGGCGTCTAAGCATGATTGGTAACATGAGGGTGACGTGCATGTCACCGAGGTTGCTGCGGTTGCGGCTAAGTAGATATTGGGCGGTCGGGAAGAAGATTTTTGGAGGTCGGGGAAGCAGATCTTGGGCGGTCAATGCAGGCTTGAGCACGGCAGACGAGATCTACGCTGAAGCAGATCCGGCGCGGTGGATGAGAGCGCCGCTGAGGCAAATCCGGTGCAATGAATGGCAACGCCCGTGTAGCTGGTCTGGAGCGATGGACATGGAACTAGTTGAACTAGATCCCATCCAGTGGACACCGGTGAGGCAGCTCTGGTACGATTGGGTAGCATTCGGCAGTGGGGAAGAAGAGCTTTGGCGGTTGATGACGCCATCGACAGGGTGAACGAGACCGCAGCTCCACTGCCGTGGCACAGAAGCCCGGTGAACTAGATCCGGTGGGGTGGGTGTCGGTGAAGAGGCTCCGCGGTGGTGTACGAGACCACAGCTCAAGCGGCTCAGGCAGAGGTGGAATTGCCGCCGGCCGGTGCGTGCAGTGGTCGTGGAAGGGATATAGGAGCTTGGGATTTTTGGGAGGGCTGGCAGGAAAGATTGCGCGAATACGGCCATAGAGGTGAACATGAAAAAAATTACGATCGTGCCCCCAAGCTACCGACTTTAGCGTGCCCATTTGTCATCTGAACAAAGGGTAGAATGGGAATTTTATAGTCAAAAGTTTTTGAAATAGAGGAGCGCGAAATGCTTCAAGATCGTTGTGTGATATTGTCGCTCGATTGAGATTTTGAATTTCTCTAGCGCCCATATTCTATTCTAATAAAATGGCACTACCCGGTAGGAGATTTTGGCTCAATTTTTGGAAACAGAGGGGCGGGAAGATCGGTGGGTGGTTTTTCCGCTCGATTTAGATTTTGAAATTGGCTAGCGTCCATCTAATAATAATAGTACTAGAAAATTGGTACTCCAATGGTGGGAGATTTTGCTTCAAAATGTTTGAAACGGAGGGGCGCAAAATGCATATGAGTCAATGGGGAATTTGCCGCTCGATTACTATTTTGAATTTTTGTTTCTAGCGTCCAAGTAATAATAGAAAAAAGTTAGTTGATTGTACGCTATCTGTCCAGGAATTAAAGTCCCAGAATCACATCAACTGATCATTCATTACCACAATTAATGTGCAGACTAATATTTTTAATTTTTAGTGTCCAAGAAATAATAGAAAAAGGGGTGTCTCCCTCTTCATCATCCATAACAAATATTGGATACCTTCGATTTAAACAGGGTTGGAGGCAGGTTTTGCCTCTAGACTAAGATTTTTGAATTTCAGAAGCGTCTAGGAAATAATACCAGTACTCCTTCCGTACGAATTGAAGTCTGGTCATCAAACACTTATCATATTGGTAAACAAAATTGGATACAAAAAATCTCTGATTCAAACATGGTACCTAGTAGGTTTTGTCGATCGACTGAGATTTTGAATTTGGTAGTTTGTCCAAAGAATAAAAAAACCTTTGTGAGGTTCATGAATCGAAGGCTTGAGAGAGTGAGGTTCAGGTGCGGGATTTTTGTGCATGGAGCACAGCGTGAACAAATAAAAGCATGATGCAAAAAAATAGTCCCTTCATTTTTGTTATTACATGGCCCCAAACATATCCCGGGCTCAGTAGTAGGAACCATTTCACACGACCAGTGTAATCACCTACCATTGTCAGGGTTCATCTTCAATTTAGAAGAGTCTTTTCATCTATGAGTTCTGGAGAATTCTCCTGATCACTTAACATCTTCAACTCCGCATCACTTGCTAGTAGTTTCTATGGCAACCCGGATTTTATGGTCCGAGAATACCTGTTATGCCTGCAATTCACGTTACCATGATCAGTGAGTCGTGAGCATAACCGACGAGTATCATTACAGAAAGTAACGAGTACAGAAATTACATAAATGCCATCAAGGCGATACAACATCAATAGTAGAAGTCTTCAAGCACAGAGCCCATGTCATGCCTTAACCTACAGGCAACTAACTGGGAAGACGGCCTAGCTCGCATATACATCAGCAATCTCCATCGTTCCTTGTCCTTCTCAAAGTCTGGCAAAGTAAATAGCGAGGGACAATGCCGGTGAGTACTTTGAATGTACTTGCAAACCACCTTAAGAGAACAATAATAAAGGATATGCAATATGGCTGTGGTAGGATGGCTCCATAAGAGGTTCTTTTATAAATTAGTTTCTCTTGTAGACATAGCATATCCCTATATCTTTGTTGAAAAACTTTTGTAAAACATTTGGAAACCTTTTTGAGGAGTTTTTAGAAAATACTAGGATTGAGTCACCCATTTGTTTTTCCTTCCGGTCATCCCATGACCAAACTCCTTCATCCTTTTTCGGACCATCCCGTGGTCAAAACATTTCCGAGCCATTGCTTTTCCGAAGTCCTTTTTGAAATCAAAACTAGCACCGCTCTACAGCAACCTCCCCAATCGTTCATGACCGAGGACTCGACCATTCGAATATATTTACACTCTGCACATGTTGTACACTTTACCCACATCATCCGATTACACCGCCCTGATCAACATCGATCGTGGGTTGAAGTACCATTCAAGACCTTCGGAATGCCCACTCTAATATAAGTGCCTACCCTATGAGATGCTACGCCCTCAAAACCGAGACGTCGAGTACCGTGTACGAAACGGAGCTCATTTTACACTGCACAAAGTGGGCGCTTTCAATGAGGGTCTCATAGTAACGCCTGGCTGCCCGCAGACAGTTCGTTCCTTCTCCAAGAGAAGACCCAGCCTCTGGAGATTGACATCCCCTGTAGTAGTTGTGAGACACTTGTACTAGAATAGACAAACTTCCAGCCTAGCCCTGTCCTATTCCAGAGCACTATGGTTGCAGGGTTAATTATTCTAGCAAAACTACGAAGAACCGGGTGCCTTTTTATAAACCTTTTTCCTCCATCCTTTGTCCCATATTTTGTAAGGAAAAACCTTTTCTGGCTTTTCAAAACTCTCTTGGTAGGTTGAACCTCACCAAGGTTGTATCATAAAATAATTTAAAAACATCTTCCTGGGGTCTTCCCATCCTATACTTTTACTTTGGCTAAAAGGGGTCTCCAAGGGGTAGTGGTGCTATCCACCACATACATAACAAGGGGCGGATTGGGTTCATCCAATTGGGTGTAACTAATGGTACTAAGGTGGTACTCATTTGGATGAGCCAAACATTCCCACATATAAACTTATTATAGTTAAACCATGAAGTTTTATAAACAAGTATCGAAAAATGCATAAGTACAAAACTAGGACATGGGTATATGAGCAAGAAGGTGGATTGACTGTGACCAGCGAGATGTTCCCGGACTTCTTCTTTGGATAACCAAGAATACTACTAATAATAATAAGATTAACCCGATGCTTCCTTCTTCTCGTCATCACACAATCACAACTATCACCGTTATCGAGCAAACATGCAAGCAAACAACATCATAATCAATACAAGGCTTACAAGAATCATAGCATACAGTAAACAAATAGGGTATACAAGTTACCATTCAGTAGGGTTTGGGAGTAATGGATTTAGAAAGATTGGAATGGTTCTTGGACATAATTGAAGGAATTTCGTAGTGAGTTATTTTCTAGAAACTAGTTTTGAGAGGGTTTTTGGACCAAGAGCATGTTTTGTATGATACCATTGTATAAAAGTGATACCATTAGATAGATATTGATAAAATGAAGCCAAAAAAAGTGGTTTTACTATTTTATCAATTTCCAGTGATTTATAAATTATTTTCTTGTGATTAAAACTCTAGTTTTAGGAAATAATTCACCAGAAAAGTTCTATAGCTCCAAAAATTATTTCCTTGGGTGATTATGTAGGATTTTATGGACTCATCTCAAAATATTTACAAGAATGCCTTCAAGAATATCCCAAAGTCAGTTCTGGATGATATTTGTCTTTTTCACCAGATTAATTCTATAAGGGATTTTGATGTGATTCTAGATACACAAGTTAGTTATTTAAAATATCTTTCTGAAGAAACTGAAATAATCATTTTTGGATTTATATAATTATCTTGATGAATTTATTGGTGAATAAACCATGCACAGATCAATTTAATTCACCATAATTCAACAGGGGCTTATAAAGTTATGACCTCCTGGGGTTTGAAAGATGTTGATATTCATGTGTGCAAGGAGTTGGAATTAGGTAAAAAATGTCTTTGGTTTTACCTTGGGAATTTTCTAAGGCCAGAAATGGCTAGATTTTGTTATATTCACTAGGGGTAAACTAGGAAGCCAATATACATGAGGCCAGTGGGAAATGTAGGGTATAATCTATACCTTCCAGAAAAAAAGGTTTCAGACCATTTCGATAAATAAAACTCTCTAGAGAAATATATTAGCGAAAAGTACCCACCTTGGTAGTTGATTTATTATGAATAAACCAAATAATATTTTGGTCCACTTCTCGTACTGCATGTTTAAGGAAACAACATGGTTGCTATAAAAATTTATCTAATTGTGAAACTACCTATTTTTCATTTTTATTTCAATTTAAACTAAGAAGTTAGTTTCCAGATATGAAAATGTTTTAAAAGAAAAGAAAACGGGCAGGGAGGATGCGGGCCGGATACTAACGGCCCAGGCGGAAACACGCCAGGCCAGCCCAGGTCGCGACGCAGATGCGTGTCAGAGGCTTTGAAAGCCGGCCATGGGGCCCGGCGGTCAGGGACTCCTATCCCCGAAGGGGTATGGGGCTACCAGGGCCGTCCGATCTACTCGTAATCGACGACCACCAGTTGTCTTCTTCCTCTGTCCTAGGGTGGACGAGGGGAATACCTAGGGGGGTTCAGGAGGGTGTGGCGGCTCACCTGGGTAGCTCCTCCGGCGAAGGTGAGGCACCAAGGCAAAGCGGCCCACCACGGCGAGCCCGCAGAGGGGCGGAAGTGGCGCCTTTGGTGCAGATTTTGGATCCCATGCTTGAGCGCCATCAAGAATCGCCCGACGTCTCTGCATGCATTCACGGGGGCTTATGCAGGTCGCTGGGAGTGGTGGGGAGATATGCGGAGGACCAGAGGGATGCAGTAGTGGTCTTGGAACCGAGGTGGCACTAGAGAACATGAGGCTCGGGGTGTATGCTCCATTCATACATGTACAACAGGGGCTGCTCCAGCATACCCGAGGACAGAAAAGAGGGAATGGGAATGAATAATAGAGGGAGTATTGTGCCATGGGGCAAAGGGAGAGATGAGAGGGCGTCGAGAGTCATGATCATTCTCATGGGAGCTTGCATGCCCGAGAGAGTGTTTTCTCTCTCTCCATGGTGAGGGAAGAGGAGGGAGAGGGAGTGGGTGTTTTGGGGAAGGGAGTGGAGAGCACATGGGGCAAATGGGGCGAGGGAGCGGGGTTGGTGGCTTCTGGCCTTTAAGAACCAAGGGGAGAGGGTCCATGGGGGACTATGTCCACTTAGTGCAATGGAGGAGAGGAACTGCCAGGGATTGGGCGGTGTGGGTGGTACTGGGTCGTGGTAGGGCCAGTTGGGGTCAAGGAGAGGCAGGGAGTGAGTGGTGGAGGCTGCTGCTACTTTTACTCTTCTCTAGGAGTATTTAGAAATAAGGCAACATCTCTCTCTCTCTCATTCCAAGAATCAAAGGATAGGGGGAGGGGAGCTGCTACTGTGCCACTATAGTACACTTCGACCAGATGTGATGAGGGTTCTGTAGTGAAGTATTGGGTAAGTTTTAGGAAAGTTTGATTAGACTTGGATCAAGTTTGGAGATGGTTTCAAATATGGGCCGAATAAGGATTTATGAAGCAACTCTATATTTTTGGATTAGATAAGATGAACCAAAGGTACTAGTTTGGATATATGGTCAAGGCAACACTCATGGATTTATTTGAGATTTTTTAGAGGATTTAAAGTACATTTAAAACCATTTCTTCAAAAAGTGCAAACGTAGTTTCTAGAAGATCATTAATATTTTTACATTGGACAAGGTGGGATTTTGATGTGAGATGGTCCTAAATACCATATCACACATTGGAGAATTTTCTTGGATTTTATTTGGAAAGGAAAGAAATTTTAAGCTATTATTTCTTATTTTTGCCATTTAAGAAAAAGGGCAAAAATAAATAATAAAGAACCTCGAAAATATTTGTTTTTGAGATGGGAAGGTAGGGTATGATGTATAGAACTCAAATGTGCATTGAAGGTTATTTAGAGAAAAGCAAATTTGCCTTTATAGACAAGGATTTTTAGGGTTTTGCCAAAAGTGGAATTTAAATAGATTGAGGATCCAAATAATTATGGGTATTATTTGAGGAATTATCATAACCAAGGTAGATGATGTAAACTTGATTTATATATCATTGTAAATTTGGGTTTTGAAGAAATATGGTGAAAAAATTGGAGGAAACTAGATTTTTGGGGTATCTAATGGAAACAAGTGAAGTAGGGTTTGATAGAACATGGTTAGTAGCTCATAACCATGCAAAGAGTTGGCCAAGGGGTGGTAGCATATGGATGGGAGCTTCTGTCAAAATAGGCAAGATGATAAGATTTGCAGAAAAGCGTATTATCTTGTCTATAAAACCATCACGGATGAGTGGGAGCCAGAATGTTTTAACCAAGGGAAAGAGTGGGATTTGGTAGTACTAATGATGTACTACAAGATGGTTCAGTTACATTTTCAAGAATGCACATAGGTTGGAGTAGGTGGAGTTCCAAAGATTGAATCTAGTTAAAGATTTCAGACTTGTCCAATTTGGCAGATTTAGGGTTTTAGACTATATTACAAGAGGGAAGCAATTAAGAGAGTGGCAATGGTTTATCGTTCCCATAAAGTGGTTGATGTCGAGGTATAAATTGAATAGAGGGGATCCATGCTTGGATTGGGTCTTCACTGAGTAGGAAACTATCAAAAGGGATTATCCCTGGTTTGATCTGATTAGGAGATTAGGTGGCCACTTTAGTGGCTTAGGATAGATCTAGATTTGGAATCTTGGTTTGAGATTGATGATCCCAAACATGGATTGGGTCCTAAGGGATGACCTACTAGATTAGCTCACTATATCTCCTAAATAAACAAGGGAATCAACATATCAAGGAAATTCATCAAACAACAGATCAAGGCAATTCATCAGACATAAGATCAAGGCAATTCATCTTATCAAACTTGTCAAACTACTACTAAAGTTATCCTCAAGCCAATCCTGAGGTAAGCATGGGTGTTTCCGAGTAAGGTAAGTACCTCTTGGTATTTCTACCAAGGTTGGAGTGAAAAGGTTTTAGGAAAAGTTCTGGAAAAACTAGAGGTAAGAGGAGTTGAAGTTCTGTCTTGAAAACATAAGGATATAATATATAGGTGTCCATAGTTTTGCTAAGGGACACTAGTGAAATATTTGCTTTTGGTAAAGTCACCTTGTCTCAAGTTTGAATTATCATAACATTTGATAATATGTAAGATAAGCCAAGACTTATCTTTTGTACAATAGCTTTTGTAAACTAGTGTTGAGATAAGAGGTATATCACCTAATACACAATCAGTTGCATGAACACAATCCAACAAGTAAGCAAACATTGCCAATTAGTAGGAAATTTTTTTGTTCACCCTGATTTTTGCCTTGTGGTCAACAATTCCGGGTTGCTGAAATTGGGATGTTACAGACCTCCCCCCTTAAAATAATCTCATCCCGAGATTAGGGAAGAGTAGGGTTGGTGATAACATCCGCTTAACAATTTCAGCATGGAATTATTAGATGCTAAAAAGTTTTACAACTAACAGGCCTGGTTAGTTACGGGTCGGAGCTGAGTGGCATCAGATTGGGTTGTTTAGATTAAACAATGGAAAAGACACAGTCTTTTCCCCTTAGGATTATTCTAGGTAGGTTTAGCATCGACAGGATCCTTTATTCTTGAGGTGACATGGCGATTTTAGCCTTCTTTAATCCTTTCTTGTTGAAGTCAGCTTTTCTGCCTTCTTGGTCTTGGAACACCGAGGTGTCAGCTAGATTGTCGACCTTGGAGTGGGGGACCTTCCTGAAGTAACTTCTTGATTTTGGAGAAGCGTCAATGTGTTGTCCTTCATACATGGTCGATGATTCTGATTTAGGGGGTGGTTATCACCTGACAATGGTTTGGGGTCGACTCTCATGGGATTGTTCTAGTTTTGCGGGAAAGACGCAGTCTTTCCCCATTAGAGCAAGACTAGGAGTTCTTGAAGAAGTCGTAGATCTTCTTGGTTGGGTATATTTGGAGAATGTTGCACCTTCTTTATTGGAGTTGTGGGATTGTCACATCCCAAGATTTTCCAAATCTTGTAATGTGAAAAATAAATAAACAAAATAAATTATTGTTGAAATTTAGGGTGAAAAGAAACTTTTGTTTCTAAATGGAAACTTAAAATCGCATCTTGAACAAACTTTGGTAAAAGTTTGAATCCAACAAAATCCAAATCAAAATAAATGCATTCCTCAATGAATGTATCTGGAAATTAAACACTTGGAAAGTTTGTAAACCTAGGATTGGACAAAACCCTTAGGAAAGTAGGAGTTTTATTTGTTCCAAAACTTATTTACAAAACAAACTTGTAAACTCTTTCCTCAAACCATTTTGGTGTTGATTCTACATCTCTTCTATTTCTACTTGATGGACAAAACCTACCCCATGGCCAAAGACTTCACCATGTGCAAAGGACTTCATCAACTCTAATGACTTCAACATCTTCAACTCTAATGACTTCAACATCTTCAACTCTAATGACTTCAACATCTCCAGCATTTTCACCAAGGACTTCAACCTTGGATATCACTAAGGACAAGTGAGACAAGAAATGTTACTCAAGATTTGGAGACTAAGGAAACACAACTTAGAAGGAGCCATCATCACCTTTGAAGTTTTGTGACCAGGAGTTTTCCCAAGGAAACCATGATCTCATGCAAGAAGGAATCAACCAAGAAATATGGAAAGATCTCAAGTGCACCATATAGATGGACCACCATATTTAATTTAAGTCAAACCCACCAACTTATGTGGTGTAACAAAAATATTTTTGGTTGCCTAAAAATATGCTTGAAACTTGTTGTTTGAGTGGAAAGTTTGATTGTGATTGCTTGCACATTGCTTGAGTGAATTGTAATGTGTGTGAATAGAACTATTTCCGTAGAAATGTCTTGCCTATTCTAATCTCAATTCAACCCCAAACAGATGACTACTCCAAGAGACTCCAACATCAAGGTTGATGACACCAACAACAACCAAGAGGACAACATGAGAGAACTTATAGCAACCCAAAACCAGTTGAGCCAAGTGACAACTCAGCTTTTAGCCAACAACAATGGACTAGACCCAGCCATACAAAGGATTTTGAAACTTCAATCCCAATTGTTGCAAGGGTTGGTTACTCAAATGATCAACATGGGGGGGAACTTTTCCCAAAGAGCTAATGACAACAAGGATGACAAAGATGTTATTTTAGAAGGAACCAAAGCTTGCAATATTTATGGAGACAAGGATCATACATCCAAGGAGCATGAAGATCAATGCCCTAATTGTGAAGAGAGACATCCAAATAATCAATGCCCCAAGAAGAGAGACATCCAAATAATCAATGCCCCAAGAAGAGAGAAAGATTTCCCACCTTTGAGGTGAGATATGAAGAGCATGAACTAGAAGAACTCCTATCTTTAGAGAGACCCAAAAAGAAGAAGAAGGACAAAAGCCAGTTGCGATGTTACAATTGCAAAGAGATGGGACACTATGCCAGTGAATGCCTAGAAAAGAAGAAGAGCCAAGAAGACAAACAAAAGCTAGTGAAACCCAAGATAAGGAAGGATATTAGCCAAGTGATGTGCAACCACTGCAAAGAGTTAGGACATTATGCATCATATTGTCTAGAGAGGCCACCTCAAGACCTCAAACTTATCACATGTTTCAAATGCAAGGAACTAGGCCACTATGCAAACTTCTGTCCAGGAAAGTTACACCAAGATCCCAAGTAAGACAAGATGTAATCTAGTTGGAAAATTTTTAAGGGTGGTAGTACCCTAGATGCTTTGAGCCTACTTGTAACCCTAGCCTCCCCAAATCTCGGGACGAGATTTATTTTAAGGGTGGTAGCCTGTCACATCCCAAGATTTTCCAAATCTTGTAATGTGAAAAATAAATAAACAAAATAAATTATTGTTGAAATTTAGGGTGAAAAGAAACTTTTGTTTCTAAATGGAAACTTAAAATCCCATCTTGAACAAACTTTGGTAAAAGTTTGAATCCAACAAAATCCAAATCAAAATAAATGCATTCCTCAATGAATGTATCTGGAAATTAAACACTTGGAAAATAAATCCAAACCCTCAACCCTAATGGAATAAAAACATCATTTCCAAAGTATCTCCAAATCCATGGATTTGATCCATATAAAAATTTGTCAACAAACATTCACAAATGATCAAGAAATACAAATAGAAATATTATAAAGCCATGTAAATTGGATTCACTCAATTTGGAACCATAAATAAAATCTTATGAATTTAACAAGATAAAATAATTGAATTCCCAAAGCTATTAAAGCCCTTATCTAAACCCATACCAAATGGTGAGCAATTGATCTTAAAAGGATAGACAATGATAAAACAAGATTTCACAAATTAGAATCACCAAGTTTGGATCTCTAAATAAAAAGATATGGATTTTATAAGATAAAGAAAGAAATATTAATTAAAGGATATCTAAAGACCAAATCAAATCTTGGCCAAATCCAAAAGAATTTCCAATAAAATAAAATAAAATGACATAAACCAAATCCTATTGGAAATAAAACAAATACCCAATCTTAAATGATTAATAAATCATATTAAAATACTTTCCAAATAATTCAAGATGAATTATTGAACCAACTAAACAAATAAAAACCTACTGAAAGAAATTGGAAAATTTAAAGAATTTAAATGGAGGGTTAAAATTATTATTAAATTCTATCTAATTAAAAACTAGAGCCTATTTTGAATAAATAAAAAGACCTCAAAATGAATAAGGTTTTATTCAAAAATTGACATCAGAATTCAATACTAATTAGTATTTGAATCTATCCAAAATCTGGCAAAGATTTGAAATAAAATAAGTGCTTGAAATGATTAAAAGAAATCAAAACAGAATAAAGCAAAAAGATAAAAGAAAAACAAGCAGAACAGGACAAAATAAGAAAAGGACCCAGCCCAACCGGCCAGCCCAACTAGGCCCAGCAGCCCATTTCCCTCTCTCCCCCGAAGCGTTTTCTTTCACTCACGAATTAACCCGCACAGTGAATGACAACTGGACCCCACCCCACACTCCCTCACTCGCTGACTAACCAGGCCCACGGCCACGTCGTCCTCACCCGCTGCTGACCGCGCCCCCTCTCTGGCCATTACTGCCGATTGAAAGCTGGCGTGAATTCGCGTTAACTACGCCATGAAACAGCCCTGCGACCTCGCCCTCTTAAGCGCCTCTCCCTCCTCTCTCGTTCCCCTCTGTCGCCCCACCTTAGCACGCCCCCAGGCCGCCCTAATTCCTCTCTAAACACTGCTGCCTCCGACGAGCTTCCCCGCGAATTCAGGTGAGCCCAGCTACTCCTCTGCTCCTGGAGCACACGAGCGTGCTCGCCGTCACCAGGAGCACCTGACAGTAGCCATAGCTCGTTCATGCGCACCCTAGAACGTCGCCTCCGACGATGCCAACGCGCCATCGCCTTCGGCATCAACTCCGGCGACGTTTCCCCGTAAGCCCCATCCACCTCTCTCTCTCCCGATGATGCTCCCATACTCGTGACCTCTTACGCAACTAACTGCGCCTTCGGTTTGTCCTAGCACACCCTACATCGTCGCCTCCGTCGTTGAGCAGACGAGCCCGACGCCAGGCAGAACTCCGGTGAGCAATCCGCGTCACAACCATGCGGCCCTCGACGAGATACTACCACGTTGAGCATCAGCGAAGCACGGCGATCTCGGTGAGCCCCTCCCCTATCTCTTTTGCTTCCTGCATCACCAGCACCACCCTCGTCTGAGCACGCCGCCGTGCCAGCGCCGCCCGTCTGAGGTCGAGCTGCTGTGAGCCACTGGATCCAGATCCGAGCGTCATGATAGAATCTTAGCCGAAGGGGTATCGATCGATCTGCACCGTGCGATGTTAGTTTAATCCTACGGTCTGAATTGCTGATCCAACCGAATCGGTACCGGCGAATTAAATCACGCCACGTGTCTCTGTTGTTTTGTTTAAAAAAACAGATTTGAATCTATTAGATATCTGATTTTGTAAATTGCACAACTTTTATTCTACAAGTCCAAATTTTGCAAATTTTATATCAATGGATTCAGAAAAGCAAGCCCTAGCCAATCATGCCATTTGTTTAGTAAAAAGCTTCTGGTAAAATGTTTGATTTTGCAGAAACGTATGTATGCTTGTTTAGGTTATAAAAATTATTCTAAAATGATTTTGGGGACAAAATCTTTGGCAAATGGTGTGTTTTGAACCTACTGACCCTAGGAAACAAATTGTGGTTTCAAAAATGTATTTGGTGAAACAAAAGAATGAACCTTTGATTTAAAACCAATTCTAGTCAAATAAAAATATGGATTATTTATAAAAAATGGTTTTGGAAGAAAACCTTTGGGAAATGTTTTGTTTTAAACACTCTCACCCTAAACACAAGGTTTTATGGTTTGAAAACATATTTTGTGAATCCTATAGATTAATGCCTTATTAAAAACATTTTTACACCACATAAAATGATACTTTGTTTAGAAAAGGGTTTATAAATTGAAACCTTTTGCAAATGACTTTGCCACTTTATAAAATGACCAATAGGTGTTTTCAAATGTTTATAACCTATTAGAAACCACTTTTACAAATAAAACAACCCTTTTGCATGCTTGCATGTATTCTTTTGTTTTATTATTTTATGTGATGTTTTGCTTGAATGGTAGATTGAAATATTGTTTTCTTGATTGAATTGTAGTGACTTGAAGTGTGTGAACATTGCAAAGATCAAGAAGTGAACCTATACTCTACCAAAAAGGCAAGTGATGCTTCATACTTTGTCCCATTATTTTCACTATGCATTAGTGATATTTCTAAGTAGGACTGCATGGAATTTTGCTAAGTATAAACCATGCTATGGGAAAACCTAGTAGATGAAAACCTTAGTAGAATTTCCTAAGTTAAGATTCCTACTACTATCATGCTTAGCTTAGCTAATAGAAAAGAAGGGTGGAATATATACATTAATACTATGGAAAAATTTCTAAGTCTGAGGACTTGTGTTTTTGTTTAATAAAACAACTAAGTTAATGAATCACCTGAGTGGAAAGGGACTTGCTTGGTGGTTTTTGGTTGAGTGGTTACACAAGGCCCATGGCTATGGTTTACCTTGTGTATCACACTTGTGGATTGCCACCCAGGAACAAAGAGATTTGAGATGTCAAATGTTGAGAAGCTTCAAGTGCAACCACTTGGCATTATGGGCTCTGTCTGGATCATATAGGTTGCTAGAACTTAGCCATTTGGACAGTTGGTGGTAGTGGGATGATAGGATGGAACGCGTCCATTTGGTCTAAGGAAAGGCTTCTGAAAGATCTTGCCTTGGTGAAACCAAGTCTTGTGGGGAAAGTGCACCACCTCTGCAGAGTGTAAAATCTAAGTACTTAGCCATGTCCCTGGTAAAGGACAATTTGAGCATCAAGACATGGAAGCTATCAAGAATCTCATCATCCAAATTTCTAAGTTAAAAACTTGTGGATTGAACAAGGGTTAAAGGATCTTCAATCTTTGATTGGTAGATGCCTTGGGTGATTTTTGTCAAGCAAAAACCGAGTGTTTTCAAAAGATAAGGAAAAATCTATTTTTGAGCAATGCAAGCCTTAACTCCACTTTGCCAAATTCATATAGATGATAGACGCCACTATACTACCATAGTATCACTTGCCAATACAATTCAAATGTATTGACCCTTGTGGCTGTAACTTGTTATGTTGCAGGTTTTTTTGATTTAGTGAAGTGTGTTGATTAGGATTACAAAGCCTACAACCAACATGTCTGCCTGTGGCACTTTGAAGATGAAGGACCCCATGTTTATAGATATTCTGCTGCAATGTAATGTAATAGCCAAAAGAGCTATGTAAGATGTAATAAAATTATATTATTCCTGGTTATAAAGTTATATTATGACCTTTGTTTCTCGATATTACATCTTAACTTTGGATGCTAGCTATTGATCCAGGGACTAGCATTGTAAACACAGGGATCTCTACCTTATTAAAGGTTGGGAACCCTAACAGGGATGAAGTTGGGGAGAATCCGATACTTCTCGTTTGTGATTGGCGATCCTCAGTTGTCCTTGTAGATGCTACTTCTTGAGGGGTACAAGTACCAATTCTTGAGGTAGGAGGTCTATCGGAAAGGGCATCTACTAGCTTCTGGGTAGTCCATTCTGAAAGATGTCGTTGGAGGTTGGCGGTCTAGGAACACGGTCTTTCAGAATGAGATCGTTCCGGGTTTGGTCTGATGCAACGTCGTGGGTAAAACATGAAGGAGGGAACTTCAGTCTAGTATACTAGCAAACTAAGTTCTTGCATCTTGTCGCCATCCTTGGGTTGGGTATCATCTTTGGTTACTGTAGTTTCTCGGGGGTGTGGGGATATTCAGCTCTTCAGCGGTGAAAGTGAGGGTCGTGCCTTCTCCTATGTCTGCTTCGACGAGTGGATCTTCCGGGGTGGTGAAGAGAGGATGAGTTGATACTCGTAGAAAGACAGTTCTTCGTCGTCTCGGGGTTTGTGGAGTTAGAGCTATTTTAGGTGAGTCCTTAGAAGCAATAGAAGAGAAGGGGGATTTGCGACGTCTTTAGAGAAACTTGATGCTTTGGGTTTGTTTATTCTCCTTGGAGGGTACTATTGGTGGCGTCGGGTAGTCTTGTCGTCTTAATTCTAAACATCTCGGTTGTTGGGAGGATCGAGCAGTCTTATGAAGATTGTTGATGATGTTTGTGTTTTGTTCCTCTGACTACTCTTGAGGTGGTGTTTGGAGAATTAATATGCTAGACTCATGTGTAGATGTTATGCTAATGAAGAATTGTGTGAAGTTTTGTATAAAGTAAATTTTCAAGTGTAGGGGAAGAATGATGTGATGAGATGGAGAATGTACAAAAGCTCAAGCTTGGGGATGCAACCCCGGGTCACCCCAAGTAATATTCATGATGTACAAGCGTCAAATCTTTGGGATTCCCAAGGCATCCCCTTATTTATCAATAAAAATCTCAAGTCTCATTATAGACACTTTGTTTTTATTGTTTCATGCACTGTTGTGTTGTTCATGGAGCGTCTTAGTTTTCGTTTTTTTCTTTCGTTTGTTTAGTTTGCTTGAATAAAGTAGTTGGACCCCCTCGCATTCGCTCTTTTGTTTCAAATAAGTTGATTGGTGTTGGAAAGGTGCAGAAAGTTTCATGCTCATAGTCGTACAAAAAGGAGCTTGTTTTGACTGTGGCTTAGACTTTATCATGTCATGCTAGATGTTGCTTTGACCTTATGCTTATTGATTATTGCTGTAGCATGACTTGTTCCAAACAATTGAGATTTCTTTATGTTCCTTGAAAGAATCATGCGTTGTTTTAACATACAAAAGCATAATATTGTGGTATTCTCCTTTGATGCTTTGTTTGGGTTGACTTGGCACATGCTTACACCATGTTATGACTATGAACCAGTCACCCTAGCCTCTATGATCATTTAATTTTTGACCTGTGATACCACTTTATGCTTTGATTGATAATGTTTTGTCACTCTGCATGATTATGGCCATTATTGCTCTCTTAGTTGGTCGCTCCCAGTCTTTTGCTAGCATCCACTTGTACTGAGTAAGCTCTACTCATGCATCCAACTCCCAAGAAACGAAGTTATTCCATAGAGTCCACTATAAATTCCTATGCATGGTGTTTTACACCATTCCAAGTATATTCATGTTTTATCTATCTTCCAAATTAAACTTGTTATGGGAAAATTAGTGATTAAAGCTCTCACAAACTTGATGGCACACTTTACTTTCTTGCAGCTAATAAACTTGAACCATTATGTCATCTATGTTGTATATGCTTGCAATTATAAGTTGGGACTTAACAGAACCATGTTGTCACGGGGAACACTTTCAACACCTGTACATATTACCCGGTGGATATCATGATGTTTTGTTTGCGGATGTCAGCGGTGTGAAATAAAAGGGGAGCTTGTAAGTCCATGGAGTATCGTATATGTGCTAGAGAAACGTCTGGGTGGCTAGCCTAAGCCATGCCTAATCATGGTGGAAAGTTGCAGCATAACCATAGTGAGCAATCTATCATTACTAGGAAAACGGCTATAGGTAATCAACACATCCGTGGCTCACATGGTTGAAGTGCCCCACGGCTAAAACAGGCGTGGCTCACTAGTGGGCAGTGCCCTACTAGTAACTAGAACAACCGTGGCGCACATGACTATAGTGCGCCACAGATGTGTATGGGCCAGGGCCCTGTTGGCCACACGCCAAACATCTGTAGCGCACTACAGTCATGTGCGCCACGGTTGTTAGTGTCAACCGTGGCGCACATGGGGGGTGCGCTACACCTAAGCGCATGCCCCCCTCTGCTGTGAAACGGCCACAAACATCTGCGGCGCACTCGGCCTAGTGCGCCACAGGGAGTAGGAACATCTGTGGCGCACATGGCATAGTGCGCCACGGTTGTTTCTACTCCTTGTGGCACACTAGGGCCGTGTGTGCCACGGATGTGTCGATTTTTTTAGGACAGCACTTCATGTGCACATGTGTGACCACATCCACCACCCTACACTTCACTTTCCCCTTCTTCTTCCTCCTTAGATCTAGTCGGGATCTTCTCCTTCCCACCTCAATTTCTCCACCCATTCACCATTTTTAGCATGTAAAACTTGCTTTGGATGTTACATAAGTAATAGAGGAGGTGTCACATCCCAAGATTTTCCAAATCTTGTAATGTGAAAAAATAAATGAATGAAATAAAACTTTGATTGATTTTCAGGGTGAGAAGAAACTTTTTGAATTCAAATGGGAGCCTTGAAACCTATTTTTGATCAACATAAATCCTAAAGGGATTTAAAAAGATAAGCCTTTAATAAAGGAAAATAAAAAATATTTGGAAATACTATTTTTGAATCTTTTAATAAAAAGATTTGGTTTTCAAATGAAAAGAATTATAAATAAGGAATTATTTTATAAGCCAAATTAAAACTTGGCCAAGCCTTTGAAATAAAATATTTCCATTTGATAAAAATAGCAAAGGTTTATTTAAATAAAATAATAAGGTTTATAAAAAAATAAAGGTTTTACTATTTTAATTAAACACTAAAACTTGTTATTTTATTTAAAACAAGTTTTCCAAGTATTTTATGTTTTCAAATAAAACCTACTAATTTGGTTTTGAAAATATTTAGATTTCAAATGGAGATTTAAATAAATTAAAACCCATTTGATTTAATAACCAATGTCCATTTTATTTAATTAATAATGGACCCTAAAATAAAAAATATTATTTTATTTTTGAGACTTTGGTTTATGTTGTTAAACAGAACCAAATTCAATTGCAAGTGTGGTGAATGTTTGAATTGATTTGAATGTTTGATTGGTTGATTGAAATTCAAAACAGGAAATTCAAACAGAAAAAGGAAAAACAAATAGAAAGAAAAAAATAAGAATCAGACAGCAACCCAACTCATCTGGCCCAGAAGCCCAGTACCAGCCCAGTCTCTCTCCCCCTCTGCGAAACGTTTTTCACTTAAACTCTCACCCGCAGAGCGACTGACTGGTGGACCCTCTCCCTGTCTCTCTCCTTCGCTGACAAGCAGGCCCCACACTGCCCTGTCATCGTCTTCCTCGTGCAGACCACGCCCTGCCGTTGCAGCTAGTAACGCCGGCCATCAATTCGCGTTAACCACGGCTTTTACTCCCCCTGTGATGACGCCTACTAAAGTGCCAACACCTCCTCTCTCATTCCCCTCACGCGCCTCCCTCTCTCTGCCCCCAGGACGTCGTAATTTTGAGCCGCACCCCCACTGCTCCGACGAGCTTCCTCCTCGATTCCGGCCGAACCTCACCACCCCTTGCCTTCCCAAGCACACCGCCGTGATCCCCACTCCCAGGCGCACCTGTCTGTGCCCTCCGTTCACTCGCGGGCGCCCTAGAGCGTCGACTCCGACAACCTCTGAGCACCGCCGCGTCTGCTACTTTCTCCGGCGACGTCCCCTGGTAAGCACAAATCATCCCACGCGCTCTCGTTCATACTCATGCACTCGCCACACTCGGCTGCATCTAACCGCATCCTCGTTTTGCCTCAGAGTGAACCACAGCACCATCCTCGACGACCTCCAGAACCGCCCGACGCCGTCCTCCACTCCGGCGAACGATTACTCCCGTCCTTGTGCGCCCCTCGTCGAACCAACAACACGTTGAGCTTCCCCACGCTACTGCGAACACGGTAAGCACCTCCCCTTCCCTTCTTGCTTCCTAGAACCGCCGCTAGCCCACCGTCTGAGCGTGCGCCGCCGCCAGCCGCCGCACAGCGCCGCCCGTTGTTGACCAAGTAGTGGTGTCCGTAGGATCTAGATCGGACGCACACGATAGAAACTAGGCGAAGCGGTAAGTAACGTCTCAGCGCCGTGCGATGTAAATTAATCCAACGGCCCACATCGCTCGATCCGTGCGAACCGTTATCGACCAGTAGTTTCACGCCGCGTGGCACTAGTTTGTTTAAAACAGAAATTTGAAATCTGATTTAGATGCAGATTTGAAACCCTTGTAACTTTTGATCCACACATCCAAAATTTGCAAACTTTATATCAATGGAATCAGTGGAACAAGCCCTAGCCAACCATGCAAATTGTTTAGTAAAAAGCCTCTGGTAAAATGTTTGTTTTTGCAGAAACATTTGTATGCTTGTTTAGGTTATAAAAATTATTCCAAAATGTTTTTAAGGATGAAATCTTTGCAAATTGGTTTGTGGTGAACCTACTGACCCTAGGAACCAACTTGTGGATTTTAAAATGTGTTTTGTGAAGATTAGGTTTGCATACTTGATTTAGCCCATTTCTACTCAAATAAAAATATTGGTTTTGCTATGAAAATCATTTTGGGTAAAAATCTTTGGAAAATATTTTGATTCAAACCTACTAACCCAAAACACCAGGTTTGGTGAATTAACATCTTATTTTGATGAACAACATAAAGATTTTGCTTTGATAAAAACATTCTTCCACCACAGAAAATATTGATTGGATTTGAAAATGGTTTATAGATAAAACCCTTTTGCAAATGACTTTGCCACTTTGGAAAATGACCACTTTGAACCTTACAAAGTTTAGAGCCTAGTGGAAACCACCTTGGCAAATAAAACTATCTTTTGCATGTTTGCATGCATGACTTAGTTTCTATGATTTTGTGTGTGATGTTTTGTTGATTGGTTATTGGTTGGAATACTAGTTGATATTGTGTTTGCTTGATTGATTTGTAGTAAAGTTAGAAAAGTGTGAAACTAGCAAGATCAAGAAGTGAACCATCATTCCCTACCAAAAAGGCAAGTTACACTATCATCTAAAGTCCTACTATTTTCATTATACTTAGTGGATTTTGAAACATGCATGAAAAGAATTTCTATACTTATGCTATGCTAAATACTAATAGGATACCTTATATATTCCTTAGTGAAAACAATGTAGTTGTAAAATGCTTAGCCATGCAACATATTTTGAGATGAGATACATGTTGGGATTTTTATGAAGTTGAGAAAAGACTTGTGTTTTATATAATAAAACAAGGACTCAATGAACCACCTGGGTGAACAAGGATACTTTGAGTTTTGGTTAAGGTGGCAACAAAAGGAACCATGTCTATGGCAATCTCTTTGTGTTGTGCACCAAAAGGAAACCACCCAGGGACTTAGAGATTGAACATGTTTCTCCAATTGTGGCTTTCGTGTACAGCCACATGCTATTTATGGCTCTGGCTTAGTCAACTACATTGGGAAGACCCATGCATTGTCCTAGGTACTGAAAATGAGGGAACTCGAAACCCTACATGGGTGCCTGAAGACAAGCTAGCAAGGGTGTATGGGAGGACCCTCTGGAAAGACTTCGTCACATTCTCAATCTGCCAGTACTCCATCTTGGTGAGTACCAATCCAGCGGCCTCTGGTGGCAACAAGATGAGAGTGTGTCATGTGGGTAAAGTGTACAACTTCCGCAGAAGATAATAAAATCTAAGTACTTAGCCGTGTCCCCGGTTATGGACAATTCTGAGCAACTAAAGCTTGAAGCTATGGGAAATCTCGACATTCCAATTTCTAAAAGAAAAACTTTAAAGTAACAACAAAAGACTTGAAGCACTTGGGGGTACCAAGGTGCTCAAAAGATTTGGATAAGAACTTGCAGCACTTGGGGGTACCAAGGATCTCAAGAGATTATTTTACAAAGACACTTGGTGGATTCCAAGGAGTTCAGAAAGAGGTGACAAAAGATCAAAACCATTTTGAAAAGATAGGATAAATTATTGCTTTCTGCAAATGAGCCTAAAACCCTACTTAGCCAAATATGCATGTAATGATAGGATCCACTTATATTCAACATAGTAGTAAAACTTGCCAATACAATTCAAATGTATTGACCCTTGTGGCTGTAACTTGTAATGTTGCGGGTTTGATTGTTTTTTAGTGAAGATTGATTGATTAGGATTACAAAGTCTACAACCAACATGTCTGCCTGTGGCACTTTGAAGATGAAGGACCCCAAGCTTATAGATATTCCGCTGCAATGTAATGTAATAGCCAAATGAGCTAAGTAAGATGTAATAAAATTATGTTATTCCTGGGTATAAAGTTATAATATGACCTTTGTTTCTTGATAGTACATCTTAACTGTGGATGCTAGCTATTGATCCAGGGACTAGCATTGTAAACACAGGGGACTCTACCTTATATTGAAGGTTGGGACCCTTATAGATGGTATCAGAGCATTGTGTTGCCTGTAGGATTTGTAAACCTAGGATTGGACAAAGACCCTTAGAAAAATAGTAGTTGTATTTGTTCCAAAACTTATCTACAAACAATCTTGTAAACTCTTTCCTCAACCATTTTGGTTTTGATTCTACATCTCTTCTATTTCAACTTGATGGAAAAACCTACCCCATGGCCAAAGACTTCACCATGTGCAAAGGACAACATCAACTCTAATGACTTCAACTTCTTCAACTCTAATGACTTTAACTTCATCAACTCTAATGACTTCAACATCTTTAGCATATTCACCAAGGACTTCCAACTTGGATACCACTAAGGACTACAAGTGAGACAAGGAAATATTGCTCAAGATATGGAGACTAAGGAAATGCAAAATTAGAAGGAGTTCACTTCACTTGAAGTTTTGTGACCAAAAGAGTTTTTCCTAAGGAAACCATGATCTCATGCAAGAAGAATCAACCAAGAAGGATGGAAAGATCACAAGTGAACCATATAGATGGACTACCATATTTTATTAAGACAAACCCACCAACTTATGTGGTGTAACAAAAATATTTTATTGCCTAAGTATGTGCTTGAACTTTGTTGTTTGAGTGAAAAGTTGTTTGTGTTTGATTACACCTTGTTTGTGTGAATTGTGATGTATGTGATTAGAATTATTTCCTTAGAAAATCTTTTGCCTATTCTAATCTCCATCTAACCCAAACAGATGACTACTCCAAGAAACTCCAAGGTTGATGACACCAACCAAGGGGACAGCATGAAAGAAGTCATAGCAACCCAAAACCAGTTGAACCAAATGACAGCTCAATTCATAGCCAACACCAGTGGGGAAGATCCAACCCTGGAAGGATTTTTGGAGAACCAAACTCAAATGTTGCTTAAAGTGACAAACCAAATGCTCAACATGGAAAGCAACTTTTCCAAGGATGACAAGGATGTTATTCTAAAAGGACCCAAATCTTGCAACATTTGTGGAGACAAGGATCACACTTCTAAGGAGCATGGAGATCAATGCCCTAACTGTGAAGAGAAACATCCAGTTGGACAATGTCCCACCTCACAAGCTACTTGCTACCTATGTGAAGGAAACAACCATGTCCCTATCCAATGCCCCATCTATTCCATAGTTGAACAAAGGAAACAAGGTGGAGTGCAACAAATGATTGCAAACTATCCAGAAGGATCCAAGTCTACCAAGAAGAATGATGACAAAGGAAAAGGTCCACTTATACCTCCATGCAATACAACCCAATTCAAAGGACCAAAGAAGAGGCATGTGAATTTTCCAAAGAGCAATAGAAGGTCCAAGAAACATGTAGACATTCCTACTTACCACATAACATATGAACAACATGAACTAGATGCACTCCTAGAGATTGAACATGTTTCTCCAATTGTGGCTTTCGTGTACAGCCACATGCTATTTATGGCTCTGGCTTAGTCAACTACATTGGGAAGACCCATGCATTGTCCCAGGTACTGAAAATGAGGGAACTCGAAACCCTACATGGGTGCCTGAAGACAAGCTAGCAAGGGTGTATGGGAGGACCCTCTGGAAAAACTTCGTCACATTCTCAATCTGCTAGTACTCCATCTTGGTGAGTACCAATCCAGCGGCCTCTGGTGGCAACAAGATGAGAGTGTGTCATGTGGGTAAAGTGTACAACTTCTGTAGAAGATAATAAAATCTAAGTACTTAGCCGTGTCCCCGGTTATGGACAATTCTGAGCAACTAAAGCTTGAAGCTATGGGAAATCTCGACATTCCAATTTCTAAAAGAAAAACTTTAAAGTAACAACAAAAGACTTGAAGAACTTGGGGGTACCAAGGTGCTCAAAAGATTTGGATAAAAACTTGCAGCACTTGGGGGTACCAAGGATCTCAAGAGATTATTTTACAAAGACACTTGGTGGATTCCAAGGAGTTCAGAAAGAGGTGACAAAAGATCAAAACCATTTTGAAAAGATAGGATAAATTATTGCTTTCTGCAAATGAGCCTAAAACCCTACTTAGCCAAATATGCATGTAATGATAGGATCCACTTATATTCAACATAGTAGTAAAACTTGCCAATACAATTCAAATGTATTGACCCTTGTGGCTGTAACTTGTAATGTTGCAGGTTTGATTGTTTTTTTAGTGAAGATTGATTGATTAGGATTACAAAGTCTACAACCAACATGTCTGCCTGTGGCACTTTGAAGATGAAGGACCCCAAGATTATAGATATTCCGCTGCAATGTAATGTAATAGCCAAATGAGCTAAGTAAGATGTAATAAAATTATGTTATTCCTGGGTATAAAGTTATAATATGACCTTTGTTTCTTGATAGTACATCTTAACTGTGGATGCTAGCTATTGATCCAGGGACTAGCATTGTAAACACAGGGGACTCTACCTTATATTGAAGGTTGGGACCCTTATAGGAGGTCTCCGGTCTCTCATCTCCTTCTCCGGTCGACACGCGCACCTCTCCTTTCCATCTTTCTCGCGATCGGTCTCTCATCTCGGTAAGTTGTCCATGTAAGGATGTGTTCATGTGTATATGGATGATGTGCTCATATGTATGTAGATGATCGATGCTCATGATGTGTGTATGTGGAGAGGATGGTCATATGTGTGTGTATATGCAGAGTATCGATGATGCTCATGCATGTGTGTATGGAGAGGATAATGATATGTTCATGTGTGTATGGATCGGTCTCTCTCTCTCTTGTGTTTGTATGTGAACAAGTTTCCATTTGTTTTGCCAAAATGTTGATTCATTTCCATTTTGGCAAGACTTTGGCATTTCGCAAAGGTCCTAATTTTAGGATAGGTCATGCCGAAATTTTCTATCGACCATTGCATGCATGCATTCATTATGTGGTTCTAATAGACTTCAAAATTGTACTGTGTACACCGTGCAGGCAAAAATGGTCCGCATAATGAGCGAAGGCATTGTGGCTAGATTTTTGAAATGTGCGACGGCCGACATGATACGAAATAACAAGACAGATATCAGATGTCCGTGCAGAAGATGCAAACTCAACTGGGTGATCGACCCAGATTCCGGGAATCTGCAGGCGCACCTGCTCCGCCATGGTTTCATGGATGGATACACTCGTTGGATAAGCGATGACGTAGATGATGGAGACGGTGAAGGTGGCCAACATGACGATGATCTTCATCATGGAGAGAACGGGCGAGATGATGAAGAGTCTCCTGGAGATGGTGAAGGTGCGGAAGCAGACCGGGATGATGATGATCTAGATGCCGGAGGAGCAGACGACGATGGAACAACGTCAGGCTGGGTGCAGGACCCTTATGTGCAAGAGCTGCTTCTCAAGCAGACGAGTAAGACCAGGGCTGCCGCTAGAGACAAAGCCAAGCTTGCGCAACTTGAGAAAGACGCGGTTACTCCATTGTATGAAGGATGCAGGCCCGATGATACCCGGTTGAATGTAACTCTCAAGGCTATGGAGATGAAGGCAAAACACAAATTGAGCGACGCAAGCTTCGACGATATGATGGCATTCTGGCATGATCATCTCCCAGAGGGGAACACATGTCCAACTAGTATTGAGGATGCCAAGAAAATCGTCTGTCCTCTCGATCTACCGCACGTTAGATATCACGTATGCCTCAATGATTGCATCATTTATCGGGGCGAGGATGCGGAGAGAACCACATGTCCGGTGTGCGGCGTGAGTCGATACAAGAAAGGGAAGAAAGCACCTCGAAAAGTGGTATGGTACTTTCCTATCACTCCTCGTCTGCAGAGCTATTTCGCGGACCCTAAGGAAGCGAAGCTCATGTTCCGTGTCAGATGGGCAAAGAGCGTCGAAAGAGAAGACCGGTATTTCACAACCATGGTTATACCCGAAGCAGCCAAATCCAAGGCCGCCGGTGCAAACGTGGCCGCGAAAAATGAACCGTGGGTACTGGCTACCAAAGTGGACCAATGTTTTTTCATTACCGACCCGACAAATCCTAGCCGTGTTGTCGTGAGGAGAGGAAAAAGAAACATCATCGGAATGGATGGAGTTGCCAACGAGCAAGATTTCGACCAGTACGGCGATCCAAATATTGAAGATGACGATGACTACGATGCAGCAACATACATCACAAGAAGAAAAAGGACAACCCTACCCAAAAAAGGTAGCCCGTTCGAAAGAAGAAACATTAAAGTGTCGGGGCTAAATTATTCAACCGCGACAAAGAAGGGAAAAAAGATTGTAAAACGCTAGCTCAAAAAATATTGTAAAACGCGTAGTCGAAAAAGATTGTAATATTCATGGACAAATTATTATGAAATTTAGTTATACTTTGAATCATATTTGTTACACTTTTATGACTTATATCACCACTTTTGGGCATTTTTGGAATATTTAAAAGTATTTTAAAAACAAAACAAAACTTGTATGGCATATATCACCACTTTTGGGCATTTTTTGGAACATTTAAAAGTATTTTTAAAATAAAAATAAAAAAGTGGAGCACCAGGATTCGAACCTGGGTGCTCATAGTTTAGAATAGAGCTAAGGGGCAGAACCAGTGGGATAAGGTTGTACCAGTGTTAACTAGTGGGGTGGCCGCCCTCTTATCTGACTAGTCCTATGCACTTAGGTGTAGCGCACCCTGGCCAAGTGCGCTACGGTTTATCCGTAGCGCACTTGGCCAGGGTGCGCTACGCCTAAGTGCGTAGGACTAGTCAACCGTCGCCCTCGATCTCCATCTCCTCAGACACACAGATCGATCCTCGCCGGCCATCTCCTCAGACACAGACGCGACGCCGCCCCCATCCCCATCCCCATCGACGCGCCGCCGCCATCCCCATCCCCATCCCCATACCCATCCCCATCCCCATCAACGCGCCGCCGCTGCCGCCGGAGGTCAGGAGGAGGAGCAGCGAGCCATGCCGCCGCCGCCGGAGATCAGGAGGAGGAGAAGCGAGCCACGCCGCCACCGGAGGTCAGGAGGAGGAGAAGCGATCGAGCCACGCCAGGAGGAGGAGCAGCGAGCCACGCTAGGAGGAGGAGGAGTTCGCCACGCCAAGAGGAGGAGGAGGCCGCCACACCGCCGGGCACGCACCGCCTAATCCAAGCACTCCACCGCGGACGCAGGTAAGCTGCTGCGATGTCTCCCCCATCTTTTGCTTGCTTCCATTACCCCTGCTGCGAAGCCCTAATGCCCTAGGAAAATGGGGGAAGAAAGGATGCTGATGAATCGACATAAAAAAAGTCACTGCGATTTGGAGTAGATTTTATCTGACATATCACTAGTAAACCGGCTGGGATATAATCAGGAGTAGACTTTGTTTACTTTCGCACACCAATATAATCAGGGGTAGCTGACCGGACCAAACCAGCTGGGAGATAAGTAGCAGAGTACTATAGTAGTAACTAAAGATTCCAGTGATGGTGTGTTGCATAGTTTAGTTTGCATGTGGATCAGCTAGAATGCGTGTAGCGCGAGTGGCTATGCAAAGACCCGGCCTTGTCGTCCGATGGGAACGTGCAAGCGCGTGTTCATATTAACTGGGCGACAACAGCAGCAGCCTGCAGTTTACAGCTGTCTCTGTATTTTTATAGTTTCGTAAGTTTAGAGAAGAGGAAAAACATCGAAGCAGAAGTTTTTTTTCTAAGCCTGGCCAGTGCGCGCTACTTTGTACTAGGTTGGAAGTAGGAGTAGTAACGAACAAGCCGCAAGAATATGCGGTTAGAACATCCGTTTGCAGTCATCACATCAGCTTGGCATTGATTTCCTAGGATTTACTATATTCATGTAAGGGCTGATGGTGAAATTACCAGTACTCCTGTATTAAATGTTATTGGTGTAGTGTTGGCATGCTATTATTAGAAATGACAGGCAAACACTGATCGTGTGGCCTCATTTCTTCTTATATGCATATCACTGGTTACTTCCTCTTTTGTGTTTATTTTGCTTACACAGTTTCTCCCTTTATTGTCTACACTGTTTGTTACCATACTTAATGTGGTTCTGCTTATTCTTATTCTTAATAATAGTACCTTGTCCAGATACTGATGCAATGTGGGGTCTGTGGTTCTGCTTTTAGTGTTGCATCCAATATGCATTTGTTGTAAATAACTGATGGAAAAGCTCCCCTCTGAAATATTCATATATTGTCCTGATGTTGGATTGTCATTGTTGTAGTTCTAGTTGCGGTCTGTTATGCTATGATTCATTTGTCAAACTTTTATGCCTCACATTATGTTGTGGTAGTCTGGCAAGATGTATGGTTGATAGAAAATTTAGTGTAGCTTGGTTGACAAGGTCAAGAGTAAGCTTGGTTCATAGCTTAGGGTTCAGAGTAAGCTTGGTAGATAGCTTAGGGTTCAGAGTAGCAAGGGTTCAGAGTAAGCTTAGGGTTCAGATCAGTAGCAAGGTTCAGATCAGTAGCAAGGTTCAGAGTAGCAAATTTCTGCAATCTAAAGCTAAGCAAATTACTAGTTCATATTCCTGTGTCCAACGACCTAGCTAGTTATATATGAGGCATTCTTTTCGAGCTACTTTGGTCTTTTTCGAGAATAATGCCGATGATTGAAATGTCGTGGCACACTATATATGTGAATGTGCTACGATGGGATTGTGAGCCTTGTGATATGCACAAGTCCAGGTCTTGTGCATCCTACTTGGCTCATAGTTCCATCGTAGCATATTCCTGTGTCCAACGACCTATGTATATATATGAGGCATTCTTTTCGAGTTATTTTTGTCTTTTTCGAGAATATGCCGATGATTGAAATGTCGTGGCACAATATATATGTGAATGTGCTATGACGGGATAGTTAGCCTTGTGATATGCACAAGTCCAGGAATTGTGCATCCTACTTGGCTAACCGTTCCGTCATAGCATATTCCTGTGTCCAACGACCTAGCTAGTTATATATGAGGCATTCTTTTCGAGCTACTTTGGTCTTCTTCAAGAATAGTGCCGATGATTCAAATGTCGTGGCACACTATATATGTGAATATGCTACGATGGGATTGTACGCCTTGTGCTATGCACAAGTCCAGGTGTTGTGCATCCTACTTGGCGTAAGGTTCCATCGTAGCATATTCCTATGTCCAACGACCTATGTATATATATGAGGCATGCTTTTTGAGTTACTTTGGTCTTTTTCAAGAATAATGCCAATGATTGAAATGTCGTGGCACACTATATGTGAATGTGCTGCGATGGAATTGTTCGCCTTGTGCTATGCACAGGTCCAGGTGTTGTGCATCCTACTTGGCGAACAGTTCCATCGTAGCATATTCCTGTGTCGAACAACCTAGTTATATATGAGGCATGCTTTTTGAGTTTGGTCTTTTTGATTTAGGAGTACTTTCTATAAGTGTATCTTCATATGCGACTTTAATTATATATGTTTTTTTCAATCATCGGTTAATTGTTATTGTCAACTTATAGATGACGTGGTACGTCGTGTACAAGGGACGGGTTCCCGGAGTCTACGATGATTGGGAAGACTGCCGGAGACAGGTGCACCGTTTCAGCGGCAATAGCTACAAAGGGTACAACACTATGGCGGAGGCGGAAGCTAGATACACGCGCTATCTAGTGGGAGTTAGGACAAGGAACCGGATATACCTACACCTTCGTCGCGGCGGTGATCATGCTTATCTTCTTTGCTTATTTATCCCGCGTTTGTGTCTAGCTAGTTTAGATGTCTAGGCGAGCTTCCGAGCTCTAACTTGTTCGATCGGCACATGTATTCGCGTGTCACCAACTACTACTTTGTAACATGATCGAAACAATATAACTTAGACTATGTATTCATGTATGAGACTTATCTATATGTATTTGTTTCAATCTTGTTTTTCATATTGAGTATTTATATATATAATTGTATATCTTGTATCTGTGTGTGTATATCTGCTGTAATATTGTATATAATCTGTATTGTATATAATCTGGCTCGAAAATTAAAAAAAAACAAAAAATACATCTGTGGCGCACTACACCTAAAGCGCACTATGGAAGCTTAGTGGCGCACTAGGTAGTGCGCCACAAAAGATCCCAAGGGTAGCGCACCTGCCCAAACATCTGTGGCGCACTAGCAGGTGCGCTACGCCTGTCTCTACACAACCGTGGCGCACTAGGCAGTGCGCCACGGCTGAGAGATAGCCGTAGCGCAAGGCCCGTGGCGCACTGCTAGTGCGCCACGGATGATGTTTCCAGGTGCGCCACTAAAGGCCATTTTCCTAGTAGTGTATGAAGCATCCTCGAAATAAAAATATAGAAAAGAGGGAAGAGAAAAAATAATATGCACCATGTTCATGGTAAATAAAAGGATCGCTGAGATGCTCATTGTATGTTGCCTTGTCATTTTGATATGGGATAGCTCCTGTTTCATGGGGCAAGGGGTACCCCGTTGGCGGTTCTCTATGATACACATATACTTACAATGACAAGAACTTGCTTGTGACTAAAGTTGAGTAGCATGAGGAATAACCCTCGTACTCAAGGGACATGAGATTGCCAACTTAAGATTTGTCAAGCATATACTCCATATTTGTTTCACTTTAACCTTAATCACTTCAAGATGCTTATGATAGGGGCAATGAGAGATGAAAGTTAAAAATTACCTTAATTTTTGGAAGCTCTTTATGAAAGTTGAAATCCCTGATTCCCTCTGTGAAGGGCCTTTCTTCTTACTTTTATATTAAGTCTCCACCTTCTATCTTTATGCACCAATTAAGAGAGCATAGTTGTCATTCTTAGTTTTATGTGCATTGTCCCAAAACTTATTGACTGATTCATAATGTTGATATTGCTTGTTCTTGAACTATTTGTATCTAGTGACCCTTATGAACTTTGAAGGTGTCCTATGCATTTATATTTTTCTACCCAATGAAGGACAAGCTGAATACCACTATGCTATTTTTTCTATATGAGAAACAAACAAACGTCTTTCAATGCATTGTTATTCATGATCTTTTTTTGTATCTTTTTATGTTACAACATAGTTACTATGTCTTATTGTTAGAACAATGTCTTTCATGCTCATGTTTAGAGTACTTTGATCCCAGATTTCAATGCTTTCCAAATGGTTTGATAAAGATTGTGATGGTGCACGTCACCTAAAAAATTATTCTTTTTATCACTTACCTACTCGAGGACGAGCATGAGTTAAGCTTGGGGATGCTTGATACGTCGTAAACGTATCTATAATTTTTGATGCTCCATGCTTGTTTAGTATCAACTTTCCTATGTTTTGTCTACACTTTGAGGTATTTTTATACAATTTCTGGGACTAACCTATTAACAAGATGCCGCAGTGCCAGTTGCCTATTTTCTGTTGTTTTTGGTTTCAGAAAAGCTAGTAAGGAAATATTCTCGGATTTGGACAGGACAAAAGCCAAAGTCAATATTTTACTGGAGAGAACACAGACTCCAAAGGGCAGCTGACGAAGGGCAACGAGGTGGCCAAACCCTAGGGCCGCGTGGCCCAGGGGGCGCGCCGCCACCAGGTGTGGGCCCCTCAGGCGCCCACCGACCTTGCCCCTTCGCCTATAAAGTCACCCCGATGCAGAAACCCTAAGTACCCGATCAAATCTCCACAAAATAGTCAGTAGCCGCCGCCACCATCGTCCCTAGATCAGGGGGGTCTAAAGCTCTTCCTGGCACCCTATCGGAAGGGAGAGATCATCCCGGAGGCCTTCTTCATCACCATGCAAGCCTCCGGTATGATGCATGAGTAGTTCACCCTTGGACTATGGGTCCAAACTGTTGCTAGATGGTTGTTTCCCCTCCTTTGTGCTATCATGTTTAGATCTTGTGACCTCCGTTCATGATCAAAATCATCTATTTGTAATCATACATGTTCTGTTTGCGGGGATCCAATGGATATTGAGATACTATGTCAGATTGACTATTGATTCTATCATGTCTATGTTATTTGTGATCTTGCAGGCTCTCCGTTTCTAGTAGCTATTTTGGCCAAGTAGATGCTTGTGACTCCAAGAGGGAGTATTTATGCTCGATAGTAGGTTCATGGCTCTAGTAATCTGGGGAAGTGACAGAAATCTCTAAGGTTGTAGATCTGTTGTTGCTACTAGGGATAAATCAACAATCTTTTGTTCATGGAACAATTGTATTGTTTACTTTACACACATTGCTTAATGCAATTATCCATTGCTTGCAACTTAACACTGGAAGGGGTTTGGATGATAACTTGAAGGTGGATTATTAGTCATAGATGCAATTGTATTACGGTCCATGTATATTGTTGTAATGCCCAATCAAATCTCATAAGAGTCATTATGTCTAGTATATGCATTGTTATGCCTTCTCAATCTGTCAATTGCCCCGCTGTAATTTGTTCACCCAGCATGTTATCTATCTTAAGGAGAACACCTCTGGTGAAATGTGGACCCCGGTCCATTCCTTTATCATTGATACATCATCTACTGTTACTGTTTACTTTCTACAAGAAACTATTATCTTCCACACTATACGTTTAATCCTTTGTTTTCAGCAAACCGGTGAGATTGACAACCTCATTGTACATTGGGGAAATGTTTTGAGTTTATGTTGTGCAGGTTCCAAGTTGTTAGAAACACCTTGGAGTTGTTTCCTTACTCCTACTAGTTCAATAACCTTGGTTTTATAACTGAGGGAAAACTTACTTCTGTGCTCTTCACACCTTCCTCTTGGGGTATCCCAACGATGCTCTGCAGTTGACTGAGCCGCATTAGCGTGACACCTGAATTGAGGTCTTAGGGTGATGCCTTTTTGCAACTATCTTGCTATGATGGTTACCTAACGAAGCCGTAAGGGTTAACTCAGGGTTGGTTTAGTGGTTAGCAACGCTCCTTCTTGGTCCTTCGTCGGGGTGGAGGCATTTTGGCTTCAGATGGGTTGTCTTCACTTGAAATTTTTATGTTGCTTTGGTTCGATGATGGAGTAGACTCGTTGTCTTTGGGCATACTTATCTTTCGTATTATTGGGGCGTTTGTGTGATGGCGAGAACTTAACGTTGATTCGACAGAGGGTTGAATAGGGTCCTTGCTCCTTTGGGCGATTAAAACTGAGGCGCGAGTAGGGGTTGTCAGAGGTTTATTTATGTGCCATCATGTTGAGGAGATGTTTCGGGTTATGGCTTACAAAGGGTCGTGGCACGAGACACAAACGAGGTGGTCATACAATAGGATCGAGTGATCCAAGGCAGACAAACAACACATAATACAAGCATGATACCAGCATGTGGCAAACAAACAAGGCGTACCATAATTACTAAGACGTGACTACGCGCCATAAGGGGAATCCTTGTTGGGAGTTATTTATCCTAAATACGGACAATACAGTTGTCTTGGATTCTTTCTTGCCATATGGTGGCGTCGGTGCCGTACTTGATCGATTTGGGGGCGATGAAAGACGTTGTTGGTAGGGAAATCTTGTAGTGTCTTCCGTTGTTGGTAACTTATTTGGTTTGCTTGTTTTTGCGTCTCTTCATCTCGGGATCTCCGTCTTCATAGTCTCCAAATCGGACTTTGTTTTTGAAAACAACATATTTGAAAGTAGACGAGAGATAGAGTAAGCCCTTTTCAGTTAGTTGAAATCAGAGAAGGTATGATAAGAAGTCTTTCGAAAAGCTATTGAGAAAGTAGTTTTCGAAAGTCGGTGTTTTCGTAAATAGGGGTTGTCCTGTATAACATCCATGCTAATTAAGGTCTCCTATAGTCAAGATGGATCTGTTACCAAGTCTGTGGCACTCAGGATTTTACGGTCCGAGAATAGCCGTTATGCCTACAATTCACGTTCCCATGATTAGTGAGCCATGAGTAGGGATGCAAATGGACATCCGCTACACCATAATTTTCTGTCCGCTAAATAATTCCAATAAAGGTAGGAACCGGAGTAATACGAAACTAATTCGTTTTCAAAGCTTACATACACTCTGGCGGACTGTCCGCCTGATCCGGTGGAATGTACACTTGCATGCCTAGCCATGAGTATAACCGACGAGTATCATTACAACATCCCGAAAGTAACGAGTACATAACTTACAAAATGCCATTAAGGCGATACAACATCAATAGCTGAAGTCTTCAAGCGTAGATCCCATGCCATGTCTTAACCTACAGGCAACTGACTGGGAAGACGGCCTAGCTCGAATAGACGTCCGTAATCTCCATCGTTCCTCTTGCTTCTGAAAGTCTGGCCAAGTAAATAGCCAGGGACAATGCCGGTGAGTACTTTGAATGTACTCGCAAACCACCTTAAGAGAATAATAATAAATGATATGCAATATGGCTGTGGTCGGATGGATCCATAAGAGGTTCTTTTGTAAATTATTTTCTCTTGTAGAGATAGCATATCCCTGTATCTTTGTTGAAAAACTTTTGTAAAACATTTGGAAACCTTTTTGAGTAGTTTTTAGAAAACACTAGGATTGAGTCACCCATTTATTTTTTCCTTCCGGTCATCCCATGACCAAACTCCTTCATTCTTTTTCGGACCATCCCATGGTCAAAACATTTCCAAGCCATTCCTTTTCTGAAGTCATTTTTGAAATCAAACCAGCACCGCTCTACAGCAACCTTCCCAATCGTCCATGGACGAGAACTCGGCTATTCGAATAGATTTATATTCTCTAGAGGTTGTACACTTTACCCACATCATCCGATTACACTGCCCTTATCTACATCGATCGTGGGTCGAGTAACCAGTCAAGACCTTCAGAATGCCCACTCTAATATAAGTTCCTACCGTATGAGATGCTACCCCCACAAAACAGGGACGTCGGGTACCGTGCACCAACCGGAGCACATTTTACACTACACAAAGTGGGCGCTTTCAATGAGGGGCTCATAGTAACGCCTGGCTGCCTGCAGACAGTTTGTTCCGTCTCTAGGTCGATGTCTCACATGGACCTTTATAGGAGAAGGCCCAGCCTCCGGAGATTGACATCTCCTTTTGTAGTTGTGAGGCACCTGTACTAGAATAGACAAACTTCTAGCCCATCTCTGTCCCATTCCATAGTAATGTGGATGCACAGGTTAATTGTTTTGGCAAAACTACAAAGAACCGGGTGCCTTTTTATCAACCTTTTCCTCCGTACTTTGTCCCAAATTTTGTAAGGAAAAACCTTTTATGGCTTTTCAAACCTCTCTTGGTAGGTTGAATCTCACCAAGGTTTTCTCATAAAACATTTTAAAAACATCTTCCGGGGTCTTCCCATCCTATATTTTTACTTTGGCTAAAAAGGGGTCTCCAAGGGGTAGTGGTGCTATGTACCACATACATAACAAGGGTTAGATAGGTTTCATCCAATTGGTTGTACCTAATGGTACTACGGTGGTACTCGTTTGGAGGAGCCAAACATTCCCACATATAAACTTATTATAGTTAAACCATGCAATTTTATAAACAAGTATTGAAAACATGCATACGTACAAAAGTAGGACAAGGGTATTTGAGCAAGAAGGTGGCTTGACTGTGACCAGAGAGATGTCCCGGGACGTGTTCTTTGCACAACCAAGAATACCAATAATAATAATAAGATTAACCCGATGCTTCCTTCTTCTCGGCGTCACACAATCACAACTATCATCGTTATCGAGCAAACATGCAAGCAAACAACATCACAATCAATACAAGGCTTACAAACATCATATGTATCGTCGCAAAAATATTAAACATGGATCATCACATACTAGTCAGAAAAATTAGGGTTAACAAAAACTTTCCTATCTAAAAATATGAGAGCATTCATATGTATGTGTATTTAAAATTAGGATTATTTTGAATTTCCATGGTTCTGTGTTTCTTTGCCTGTAACATGATTCTTAGGTGAAATAAACATCATCTAAATCATTCCCAAACTTTTCCCAAAGACAAACAACTCAAAATGAACAAATGATGTGAATGGTCATTTTGGCCAAATTAACTCTCATGCCTACTTTGGCTATTCCAAGCACTCAAAACCTAACAGAAACATTTGTGGATCTTTGCACCCCTTGTTAGTACTCATAATGAGGCACCAAGCCCCACCTTGTAATCTTCCAAAAACATTCAAATACTAGGTTTAAATGACAGTTTAAAATTGAATCTATCTCATATGGGAAGATCCCACTATTTCAAAAACCACTCAAACAAGCTCAATTTTCAAAACCCAAGCACCCACAGAGTCTCCAGCACATGCCTAGCACACCCACCAAAAATCTTTTCAAAATTCAAAAAGAAGTTTCTTGCGGCCATTTCATCAAACACTTGGCAGGCAAATTTAAACCAAATCTAATTCACTGTTTTTAATAGTGTTTTGGCCTAACTTGTTCCCTCTCTAGCTCACAACAACCATCTAGTAGATCATATAGCTTAGTTGGAAACCTTTAGCCTCACTGTAAACTGGCCATTGTCATCAATGTTGAACAAGCCGAGCCACCTCGCCGGCCAACTTGGTCGCTACCGCAGCAGACCACCTCCCGCTCTCTCGCCATGTCTGGGAGCTAGCCAACACTTCACCGCCTGCCACTGTCCCCTCCATGAGGCAAGGCAAGCTGTGGAACACCGAGCAAACCCCGCGCCCAGTGCCACTGCGACATGCCGAGCACGCCCCAGAGCGCCGCACCCGGCACACGCGCACACGCTGCCCCTCGACCGCAGCCCGTTCCCACAGCTTCGCCATGACCCAAGGAACACGCCAAACATACCTGTTTGCCGCCCAATGCCTCACAGCCACCGCTCACCGTCGAAGACGCCGCCTCTGTCGCTCAGCCATGTCGCCAACGTCGCCTACCCATCCCTCTCGGTCTCCCCGTCGAGCCTATAAAAGGAGTCCACCCCTAGACATTCCACTCCCCTCACCTCACTGATCGTTCCACCCTCTAGCCGGAGCACGAGGAGAAGCAGATCGCCGGAAATGCACCCGAGCAGGCCGCCTCTAGAGGAGAAGGGGGCCGCCGATTGCGACCACCCCCGGAGCTGCCTCGAGCGTCCCTGAGCTCACCGTCGACCACTAGTTTGTTTGCCCGCCTCACCGTCATCGTTGGAGCCCTGGTATGCCCCCTATGCACCCCCACTGAGCCGCTAGGGTTTGAGCTCGCCGGTGACAGGTTCGTCGTCGATGACGATCCCGAGCCGTCGATCTCCATTCTAATCCAACGACCCACATAGCCCCGTACTGCTTCGCGCGTTATGAGCCGCTGACTGGTAGACCCCCCTTTCAGTTGAGCCCCGCGCTGTGGAGTGACACTGTGTCGGCCCATTAACCTCTCCTGCGCGACCCAACCGTTTGAATTTATATTTTTCTATTTTAATTCAAACACAATTCTGTACATAGATTCAAAAAGCAATCCAGCTCGATCTAATGAACCAAATTGCATGAAACCAATTTTGTTAGAAAGGTACTGAAATGCTTAATCCAAGCCCGTTGGATTCAAATATTTGGATCTGTAGATCAACCTTGGTAAAAATAACAAGTCAGAAGCTTTTCTGCATTCAAACATTTTTCAAAATTTAACCATAATAGATTTTGAGTTGATTCCAATAGTCAAAAATCAGATTTGATCATACCTTTCAGAATATATAAATACATATGGCTTTACTTACATAAATAATGCTCAAGTAATAAAAGAAGGCCACATAGGATTTTCTAGTCACTTTATTTATTTAAAATAAAAGGGTTAAACCTTATTAAATTGTGAACCACTTTAAATAACTTTCCCCTTTACTGAAATATGTGGTGATGACATGTGTCAGCATGATCCCATGTTTGAGTTGGATAATATTAAAACTTAAGTAGTTTTTCAATGAGTAGAAATTATTTTTCTCGCATTAAAATAAATAAGACAAATGCTTTAATCTTGTAATGATAGGTGATGATGCTAGATCATCTATAGTACACCTTTGTGTGATGATTGAAAATAGTTAAGTATTGTTTGGTGATTGTGTACCTCGTATTTACTTATAGATGCTAGTATCGACCAAGGATACGAGGAGGAAGGAGGATACTACGAGGAAGAAGCTGAGGAGAACTTCAACCACTGCTCTGCACAAGGCAAGCTAACACTTTCAACCTAGCAAGTTTATACCACTATCTTAGCAAGCCAAACCATGCAAGTTTTACTTGCAAGCTTATACCACTTGATAAACCATCCTAGTTTTACTTACAAGCATTATACTTTATTTCTTTATCACAGCTTTTCTTAGAGTTTACTTAAGTGACTTGTAGATTCTAGAAAGATAATTGAAGGTTGTATAAAGAGTATTAAATTTGGCCTAAGTAGACAATCTTGATGTCATCCTAAGGCATGAGATTGAACTTAATTAATCTCCACTTGTTTACCACCCCTCATTATTACTTACCCCCACTTGTAGATGCTAGTGCTAAGCATAAAACTTGATCAACTTTAGATTGGAATACTTGGTGAAACTGGTTATGAAAACCTTAGAATGATGAGTCATTCTACTGAAATGTTTTGACATGTGTTCTCGAACACCAGATGATTTTGATGATGAAAATTTTGAGGCATGAGCCTTAGCCCTCGATAAAACTGATGGTTGTCTGGATGCGATACCATTCCAATTTTACCGTACAACCACAATACCCAAAAATTGGGTAGGGCTTGACTGGAAACTTATATACCTAAGTATGGGTTCCCTCACGGCCAAGGTCTGAGCTGAGGCTACCTTGTGAAGATTGTCCACCTATGCAGTACCCAAGATGACAGTTGGTCATGGTTGGGAGGCCAAACTCACATGAGAGGTGCCTATACTAGGGCGTGTAATTGAAAGGTTAGGATTGATTATCCGCATACTGAGTATGGTGAATTCAGGATTTGTTCCTGATGGATGTATCGAATGTTGTGGTGAAAGTGTACAGTCTCTGCAAGGTGTCAAACTTTTTGAATAGCCGCGTCCGCGGTTATGGACAGTTGGAGTGGCCATACTGTTCCCCCGTCAGATGTTCTCAAAATGACTTATGAAATGAATTGAGACTTTGACTTGACCACAACAGAGTTGTGATATGAAATTCAAGTTTCCACTTAGGTGTTATAAAACTTTCAACTAGTTTTCTTTGCTTCTGAACTTAGTAGAGGTAAAACTGGCTTTTTGCAAAACAACCTTAGAGCTTAGTGTCCTACTACAAAAAACCCCTTAACTTGTTAGTATTAGTTTGCGAGTACTTAAAGAGTACTCATGGCTTTGTCCCTGGCTATTCCCGTGGCCATAATATGAAGAGGAGTACCAGGATGATGGACCGCAAGAAGGTTACGACAAGTAGGATCATCTCCCATTGTCAGCATTGCCTGTGACCCCGAAGATGGAGCTT
Organism: Avena sativa; assembly: GCA_916181665.1. Lineage (NCBI taxonomy): Eukaryota > Viridiplantae > Streptophyta > Magnoliopsida > Poales > Poaceae > Avena > Avena sativa. The sequence continues at coordinate 257,581,326 of OV702297.1, forward strand.
CGCCTATGCTATCTATCTTTATTATTATGTTATTCCGCTGCTTGAGTTGTATTAAGAACTGGATCATGCGATCCTTATTTGTGTAAGACATTATGTATGGTTTGTAATGGATGATGTACTGTGATATCCAAATCTGTTATGTCTCGCAAAAATGGTAATCCTGGGATTGCGATGTATGGCATAACAAGCATCTGGGATTAAAAATCCGGGTATTGACAAGTTGGTATCAGAGCCATCCTGACCATAGGAGACCCTAGTTAGACTGGACGTTGAATCAAAAACTTAGTTTCAAAACCAAAGAAGTGGGTATTTACAAAAACTTATTCTCACTCTTACCACTTGGATTCTTTCATGAAAATTCATGTTCCTAAAAAAATTCTTACAAACTTACATAAAATTTGACACACTTGATTACTCTACTAACTTACTCATCCTATATTCCTATAGATGGAAGTGAAGTACATCAAGTTTTATCAGTTGGGGAATGGAGGATACCTCATTTTTGAGCCTGACTTGGACCAGCTGTCGGAGATGCTGGAGCGTGCGCATCCCGAGTTCTTCGGATCTCAGCTCAATGATTGTAGTGACCTCGGATCGGTAAGGATCCTAAGTCCCTGTGATCAACATGCTGGTCCCTGGATCAATAGCTAGCACTCACAGTCGATGAAATATCATGTAAAACACATAGTCTTTATTACACGGAGAATCCAGAGTATGAATTTATTACAAATTTTCTTAGCATTAAGCTAGCTCAAATAACAGCGGAAACATAAAAGCAGCTCGAGTCCATCAACGCCCCAGGCTTGTCGAGTGTAGACTCGCGATCCCTACGCACCTTTCAATCTTCGGATTCTGCACATAAGACGTGCAGCCACCGAGTTGGGTCAATACTTTGAATGTATTGGCAAATTACACCAAGGAGAGAAAGACTATCCATACATGCAAGGCTAATTTATGCTGTGAAGTTCATTTGCTCAAAGCTAGTTTTCTTAAGTAGAGAGAAGAAGAGGAATTTTCCCTATTTGTAAACATTTGCTTAGATAAAATAAGGTCGAGTGGCACACGAGGATATTACTCACCAAGTGTCCAAACAACCAATCACTTGGATATTACTCACCAAGAGACACTTGGATATTACGCACCAAGTTACACTTGGATATTACACACCAAGTTCCCAAAATCCCACCCATTGGCGATATTACTCATGCCATGGGGTTTTAAAAACTTTGTTTAGGAAAGAGAGAGGAAGATCCTTCAGAGGCTCCATCCTTCAGACGCTCATTGTTGTTCTGTTACCGTGAACACGGCTGATCGATAAGATTGCAATACTCTCGAGAGTTTGTGCACTTTTCCCACAATCCACGACCAAGTCCTTTTACAGACAAGACCATGGCGAGGCTTTCCCTTAGTAGCCCCTCTACCTTCTGGATCCAACTGTGCCAAGAACCTCCAAATGTTGGTACCCAGGTGAGGTTTCCCACTAAGTACTAGGCCAAGACAGAGCCCATATGTATTGTGGTTGCACTGGAAGCTTCTGAATTCTGAAACATGGCAGACTTCTTTGATTCCTGGGCGGCCGTCCTCCACCAAAATCTCACTCGTTGACCCGACAACCATTCCTCCCAGAAGAAAACTTAGTTTTATTTTTAAGTGGATTTGAGAAGGAAAGTTTGCTCTAGAGAGCCTTTAAACTTAGAAAAATTCTTTGTTTTTCGAACCCCCCCCCAACGGTACTTTGTATATATAGCATAGCAAGCAATACTTAGCAAAAACAGGGGTAACCTATTAGGAGGGAAAATCCTAAGTACAGAGCTACTCATGGCATACTACAAAACCATTGCACTTGCAAAATAATACTAAGGAAAAATTCTACTAGAACATCCTACACATGCATACTACAGAATTTTGAAGATCACATGCATAGAATCAAAACTGGGAAAAAATTATGAACAAGTGGTGTAACTTGCCTTGATCCGAGCAGCACTCTACACAATAGCACTCCTTAGCGCACTCCGAACAATCTAACGAATCACAAACATAGATCTGATCACAACTTGTTCAAAACATATCAAGAGATAATCATGCATGCATGCAACATGGTATTTTATGCAAGATTGGTTTTCTAAATTGACCAAGGTAGCATAATTGGATTGCAATAGTGTTAAGGGTGTTACTAGGATTGATTTCCCATAGGTTTAAATCTATTTGGGTCACTAATATAATTCATAGGATTAATAGGAGATCCAACCATCTAATTAGCCCCAAATTAGATCTAATGATCTTAAGCAAAGTTTTATAATTTTGTCCAGTAGGTATTGCGGAAACAAAATCAACGCAACAAGAATCAACTAAAATGGAGTTCTAATTAGTTTTCTACGAATTAAATACTCCAATCTAATGATTAAATTCTACACCGAAAACCCTACTGTAAACTTGTAATTTTATTGCAGATCTGGATTCTACATAAAATTATGAATCCAACGGTATATTATAAGCTAAATTTGGCCAAGTATTTATTTTTCTATGATTTTCGCAATATTTAACTCAATCTGCAAAAAACAGATCTAACTTAGTTCGAGAACTTGCCAAGTGGAGGAATCTGACTGGCCCAGCTAGGCGACGCGGCATGCTGACGCGGACTGCCACGCGGTGCGGACGCGGTTTGCCACGCGGCGCAATGCGGTTGGCCGGTACCCCTTCGCCCCCACCCCCTCGTCTAATCTGGCCCGCATGATTACAATCGGACGGCCGAGGGCGGCTCTACTGACCTGTGGCGGTGGCGGCGATGGAGATGACGGTGGCGGCGGTGAAGACGACGGTGGTCGGAGTCCTGGCGGCAGTGATCTGAGGCGACGAAGATGGCCCCTGATGCGCACGGTGATGGTGATTCTCCCAACGATCTCAGCGTGGTCCCTCTCCTCCTCTATCTCCCACGGTCGGCCGTTCCTCCTCTCGGTCCCGACGGGCTCCGGCGAGCAATTGCCGGTGACCCCCTGCGATTCGGAAGAAACGAGTTAGATGGGAGGGTGGGGTAGATCGAGACGAGTAGTGTGGAAGGTAGAACAAGGCTCGAGGTGCTCTGGAGGGTCGCTAACCTCGAGCTCCGACGGTCGACTGCTCCGGCGAGATCGGAAATTTGCGAAACGGGCGCTTGGGTTTGAGAAAAACGAAAACAACGGTGGGGGCGAAGCAGCGGTATAAGAGGGGAAGATTTCGTGAAGAAGGGGGCACGGATTCGTACGAGGGACGGAGAATCGCGCGGATCTGATCCGGAATCGTGTTCTTTGGGGACTCTGGCTGGAGGTGGGGGATGACAGTGTGGCCCCACCTGTCGGTGGCAGCAGCGGGTGCGGCTGGCCGAAGCAGCTTGCTGCGCTGTGCGGTAGACAGGCAGTTGGGCCTGGTTCGCTGGCCCGATAGGTTAGGTTGTTAGATTATTTTTATATTCTTTTCTTTTTCCAATTCTGTTTTACTAAATCACTTGTAACTTTTGCATAGCAAGTCCAAACTTGGTGAAACTTGTTTCCAAATTTTTGTAAAAATAAGGTGGTCAACATAGGACCATGGATTAATATTTTTACCAGGGTTTTGGAAGGTTCAACAAGATTACTTCTTTGCTCACATAGATGGATCTCTTTATTAGGGTTTTAGTGGTTTTGTTATTAGGGTTTTATTGCAAAATCATTTGTAGGATGCAATGATGCAAGGATGATGCATGCTTCTAGTAATCATCTTAATATAAAATCTGGGATGTTACAATGATCAGGAAGGAGAAAACCTGTAGTGGCTAGTTGTTGCAAGTCTCCGAGGAAATATTGAACCTCCCACTGCGGAGGGAATCCAGTTCACCTTAAGAGAGAACAACTGGCTCGATGGACTGGCCAAGGCAATGCAGGAAGCTCTTGCCCATCTGTGTGGGCAGAGTATCAATCAGATCAAGGGTACTAGTTTTGAGTTATACCCAAGGCGTGATGTTATGGGACAGCCACTGGAGGCCCCATACCACCACGAGCTGAAGAGTCAATTGGACCACCTCAGCTTCATGATGTACGACCGTCAGAAGGAGTTGGACAATGCACGTGCCTACTCCAACCACAAGTCCGCCATCGCCCAGAAGAAGGATCAGACCCTCGATATTCTAGTGAAGGATCGCAAGTCTCGTCGCCGTCAGCTCGATAAGAAGGAGCGCATCATTGCCCGTCTTCGCCACCGTATCACGGATTTGGAGGAGACCATCCACAAGAAGAGACATGTAGTTGGAGGAAAGGGATAATGCTGGAGAAGACCTTCGTGAAGATCCTTAGTCCTATCTCAGCGATGATGATGACTTTCTAGAGGATCAAGCCATGGATTTCTTCACCAATGAGGAGGATTTCGCCTTCATCGATTACGATGATGATGATGAGTACACCGACTCCAAGGAGTAGTAGCACTTGAGCACTAGCATTAGTGAGCTTTATTCGGTCCCACTGTATCGTAGTTTCCAGAATGGTTGTTAAAACCATCTGTTTTCCTTTGTTGTGGTGTGTGTTGTATCGTGTGCTATGAATGAATGAAAAACAAGTTGCTAGAAAATCTGAGTCAAACTTTAAAAACTTTTCAAAGTCCATGAACCGTAGAAATTTCCCTCTTTTCTCATGATCTATCTCAATCTCCAGATGCCACGCAGAGGAATTGGTTCATCCCCGGACCCGATGTTGTAGATCCTGCAAATGTTGGTTTCTGACCGCGAAGCTGAAAGAGCAGAACGCCAAGCCAACTTAGCCACCCTTCAGCAGATAGCTCAACTAGCCCACAACAATCTAGGCCAAGGAAATCAGGACAACCATGGATCAAAGCTCAAGAATTTCCAGAACACCAACCCACCTATGTTCACTAAGTCAGAAGAGCCCCTAGATGCAGATGATTGGCTGCAAACCATGGAAAACAACCTGGAAGTCACCGGAGTGGAAGCTAATGAGAAAGTTATGTTCATCACCCATTATCTGGCCGAAGATGCAAGAGCATGGTAGAACAATGTCCGTGCAATGACCGGAGGACATATGATGACCTGGGAGGAATTCAAGGTCAAGATCAGCAGAACCCATGTGCCATCGGGTTTGATCAAGAGGATGAGAGATGAATTCAGGGAACTGAAGCAAGGAAGGATGACCGTAGTGGAATACCGTGACAAATTCTTGTCATTAGCTAGGTATGCCCCAGATGAGATCTCCACTGAAGACAAGAAGAAAGAAAGATTCTTGAATGGTTTGCACGATGAGATGTAGACGGTGTTGGTGAATATCCCCTTTGCTGATATTGAAGCCCTCGTCGACTCTGCCATTCAGATGGAAGGAAATATCAACCAAGCCAATGAGAACCGCAAGCGCCGCATGATGCATCAGCCAGGAACCCATCATACACCAAAGTATCGCCCCAACCCATCTCCAGGATTTACCCCGAGAACCAACAGACCCCCGATGAACCGTCCGACCTATCCCAACCGTGGAAACCCAAGGCCCGGAGGAAATCACAACAACCTCGGCAACTCTGGCAATTTCAACCGTGCACCACCCAAGTTCAACAACAACAATGCCGCCACCAACACCAACACTGCCCCGAGGACTGGAAGCAATGTCGTTCCTGTTGCAGCAAAGGACAAGTCGCAAGTGACCTGTTATGACTGTGGAAATAAGGGTCACTACTCCAATGAGTGCCCCAAGAAGAATGCCGCAGCCCCCAATGCAAATGCCCCAGCTTAGCAGCAGCGTCGTGTTCAGCCCGGAAGAAGGTTTGCCCGAGGGAACTCGCTCAACCGCAACGGTCGTCTTTTTCTCATGCATGTTGAAGAAGCCCAGGAAGCGCCAGATGTCGTGCTAGGTATGTTTTCTGTTAATTCAGTACTTGCTAGAGTGTTGTTTGATTCTGGTGCATCGCACTCATTTGTCACCGAAGAATTTGCATGCACTAGTAAGATTCAACCAACCAAACTAAAGCATGTTATGATTGTTCAAATCCCTGGTTCAACCACCAAAGCTAGGCAAATTTGCAAAGTCGTCCCTATCTGAATCCATGGCATAGATTTATATGCTAATCTGATAGTACTCGGAACTAAAGGTTTGGAAGTAGTACTAGGAATGGATTGGATGTACAAACATAAAGGATTAATTGACTGTGCCAAGAAAGCCATCACCATGACCAGTACAGCCGGAATATCAGTCCAGCATGTATCTGAAACCTTACCTCGTCAATTCAAGTGCAACAAGAGTATAGCCCAACCTACCATTGACCAAGTCTGGATAGTCTGTGAATACCCCGATGTATTTCCAGATGTTTTGCCCTGCCATGTTGGAAATTGGATTGATTCAACCAAGTGTGTCACCATGGAGATCACCTGTCTTGTTTGTGGACAAGAAGGATGGAGGTAACCGTTTGTGTACGGATTACCGGAAGTTGAATGATGTCACTATCAAAAATAGATACCTGTTGCCCAAGATAGAAGATTTGTTTGATCAGTTGACTGGTGCCAAAGTGTTTTCTAAGATTGATCTTAGGATTGGCTATCATCAACTCAAGATTCGCGTAGAGGATATTCCCAAGACTGCCTTTACCACCAGATATGGATTATACGAGTATACTGTCATGTCTTTTGGATTAACCAATTCCCCCGCTTATTTCATGAATCTCATGAATAAGATTTTTATGGACTTCCTGGATAAGTTTGTCATTGTTTTGATCGATGACATTCAGATTTATTGCAAATCAGAAGAATAACATGAGCTACACCTAAGTACCATTATTGGAACCCTTAGAGAGCATCAGTTGTATGCCAAGTTTAGCAAATGTGAATCCTGGTTACAGGAGGTAGGATTCCTCAGACATATTGTATCGGCCGGAGGAATTGCCGTGGACCATGCGAAGATGAACGATATCGAAGATTGGCAGGCCCCAACCACTCAAACCCAAGTTCGTGCATTTCTCGGATTAGCGAGATACTACCGCAAGTTCGTAGAAATATTCTCGAGTATCGCCAGACCCATGACCCAATTTAGGAAGAAGGACAAGAAGTTTGAATGGACGGACAAATGTGAAGCGAGTTTTCAAGAACTCAAGAGAGGATTGATTTCAGCCCCAATCTTAATCATGCCGGATATCACGACTCCCTTTGACGTGTATTGTGACGCATCCAAGATCGCTCTCGGATGTGTGATAATGCAAGAAGGAAAAGTTATATCCTATCTATCTCGACAACTGAAGCAGCATGAACAAAACTACCCAACCCATGACCTCGAGCTCGCAACTGTAGTTCTAGCCCTGAAGACATGGAGGCATTACCTGATGGGAAACCGTTGTGAGATTTATGCGGATCACAAGAGCGTGAAGTATATATTCACTCAGAAGGAGCTGAATATGAGACAGAGAAGATGGATTGAGCTAATCAAGGATTACGACCTAGACATTCACTATCACCCCGGTAAAGCCAACGTGGTAGCAGATGCCCTTAGCAGATTACCGTGCCGCTTGAACTCCATGATTTTGAAGGAGCAACCAAGTTTGCACAAAGAGATGGAGGATTTCCGAATGGAATTAGTGAGTGAAGGATTTTTGGCTAGCATAGAACTTCAACCCACTTTGATCAGCCAGATCAAAGAGTCGCAGAAATGGAATGCTAGTATCGACGGAATCAAGCGTCGTATCGGTACAGGCAAAGTACTCGGACTTACCAAAGACGAAGAAGGAGTTATGTGGTACAAAGGACGTCTTTGTGTACCAGCAGATTCAGATTTAAAAGAAGTTATTATGAAGGAAGCTCATGATACTCTTTATTCTATCCACCCCGGAGGAACGAAGATGTATCAGGATTTGAAGGAACAATTTTGGTGGCATAAGATGAAGAGAGAAATTGGAAGCTATATCGCCAAGTGTGATATATCTCAGAGAGTCAAGGCAGGACATCAAAGACCCACTGGATTGTTGCAACCTCTACAGATTCCGGAATGGAAATGGGATTCCGTTGGAATGGACTTTACCACCGGATTGCCTACTTCTAGTAGGGGAAAAGAATCTATCTGGGTCATAGTGGACAGATTGTCCAAAGTTGCCCACTTCTTACTAGTCAAGACCACATATCAGAGTTCGAAGCTAGCAGAGTTATACATCGCTAGAGTCATCAGTTTGCACGGAGTCCCCAAGAACATCGTATCGGATCTAGGAACTCAGTTTACCTCGAGATTCTGGAAGAAGGTCCAAGAAGGTTTAGGAACCCGACTAGATTTCAGCACAGCTTATCACCCTCAGGCCGACGGACAAACGGAGAGAGTAAATCAAATACTCGAAGACACGTTGAGAGCATGTGCGTTAGAGTATGGATCTAAATGGGAAGACTGTCTGCCGTTCACAGAATTTTCATACAACAACAGTTATCAAGCTAGTTTGCAAATGGCCCCATTTGAATTCATGTATGGAAAGAAGTGTCGCACCCCTTTGAACTGGTCGGAAGTAGGAGAGAGTCAGATTTTCGGACCCGACATCCTACGAGAAAAAGAAGAGAAAGTTCACAAGATTTGTGAGCACCTCAAGACCGCCTAGTCAAGACAGAAGAGTTACGACGACAAGAGACGTCGAGACCTCGCCTTCAACATCGGAGAGTTCGTGTATCTGAAAGTGTCGCCATTAAAGGGAATGCAGCGTTTCCAACTGAAGGGAAAGTTAGCCCCTAGATAAATCGGCCCCTTCAAGATTCTGAACTGTCGAGGAGAAGTTTCGTATCAGTTGGAACTGCCAGAAGAGATGTCAGCCGTGCACAATGTGTTCCATATCTCATTACTTCGCAAGTGCCTCGAAGTTCCGGAGAAGACTTAAGTGTTCAAGAACATTGATCACCGGACCATAGAGATCAACAATGACCTGACCTATCCCGAAGTACCCATCCGTATTTTGGAAGAAGCTTTCAGAACTACCAGAACCCGTAGCATAAAGTTTCTCAAGATTCAGTGGATCCACCACACGGAAGAGGAAGCTACCTGGGAGCGCGAAGATCACATCAGGACAGAGTTTCCAGATCTCTTCAAATCCTAGGTAATCTTTTTCGTCCTTTTTGAAATCTCGGGACGAGATTTTGTTTAAGGGGGGAAGGTTTGTAATATCCCAAAAATATTAAACATGGATCATCACATACTAATAAGCAAAATTAGGGTTAACAAAAACTTTCCTATCTAAAAATATGAGAGCATTCATATGTATGTGTATTTAAAATTAGGATTCTTTTGAATTGCCATGGTTCTGTGTTTATTTGCTTGTAACATGATTCTTAGGTGAAATAAACATCATATAAATCATTGCCAAACTTTTCCCAAAGACAAACAACTCAAAATGAACAAATGATGTGAATGGTCATTTTGGCCAAATTAACTCTCATGCCTACTTTGGCTATTCCAAGCACTCAAAACCTAACAGAAATATTTGTGGATCTTGGCACCCCTTGTTAGTTCTCATAATGAGGTACCAATTCCCACCTTGTAATCTTCCAAAAAATTCAAATGCTAGGTTTAAATGACAGTATAAAATTGAATATATCTCATATGGGAAGATCCCACTATTTCAAAAACCACTCAAACAAGCTCAATTTTCAAAACCCAAGCACCCACAGAGTCTCCAGCACATGCCTAGCACACCCACCAAAAATCTTTTCAAAATTCAAAAAGAAGTTTCTTGCGGCCATTTCATTAAACACTTGGCAGGCAAATTTAAACCAAATCTAATTCACTGTTTTTAATAGTGTTTTGGCCTAACTTGTTCCCTCTCTAGCTCACATCAACCATCTAGTACATCTTCAAGCTTAGTTGGAAACCTTTAGCCTCACTGTAACTGGCCATTGTCATCAATGTTGAACAAGCCGAGCCACCTCGTCGGCCAACTTGGCCGCCGCCACAGCAGACCACCTCCCACTCTCTCGCCATGTCTAGGAGCTAGCCAGCACTTCACCGCCACCCACTGTCCCCTCCTCGAGCCAAGGCAAGTCATGGACCACTGAGCACGCCCTGCACCCAGTGCCACTGCGACATGCCGAGCATGCCCCGCACCCGGCACGCGCGCACACTCCGCCCCTCGACCGCAGCCCGTGCCCACAGCTTCGCCATTACCCAAGGAACATGCCAGACATCCCCGTTCACCGCTCAATGACTCACAGCCACCGCTCGCCGTCGAAGATGCCGCCTCTGCCGCTCAGAGCGCCAACCTCGCCCGACCGTTTACCACCGCCCCTAAGCCCGCATTTAAGTTCTATAACATCGCCAGGAGACCGCGCGTTGATCGCCACCCTCAGCCATGCCGCTAGCAGCCCGTAGCCATGTCGCCATCGTATCCTGCCCATACCTCTCGTTCTCGCCATCGAGCCTATAAAAGGAGGCCACCCCCAGCCGTTTGAAGCACACCATTCCACTCCCCTCACCTCACTGATTGTTCCACCCTCTAGCTGGAGCACGAGGAGCAGCAGCTCGCCGGAATTGAACCGGAGCAGGCCGCCTCTAGAGGAGAAGGGGGCAGCTGCTTGCGACCACCCCTGGAGCTTCCTTGACCGTCCCTGAACTCGTCGTCGACCACTAGTTTGTTTGCCCTCCTCACCGTCGTCGCTGGAGCCCTGGTATGCCCCCTATGCGCCCCCACTGAGCCGCTAGGGTTCGAGCTCGCCGGTGACAGATTCGTCGTCGACGACGATCCCCAGCCGTCGATCTCCATTCTAATCCAACAACCCATATAGCCCCGTACCGCTTCACGCGTTATGAGCCGCTGACTGGTAGACCCCCCTGTCAGCTGAGCCCCGGGCTACGAAGTGACACTAGGCCGGCCCATTAACCTCTCCCGCGTGACCCAACAGTTTGAATTTAGATTTTTCTATTTTAATTCAAACACAGTTCTGTACATAGATTCAAAAGGCAACCCAGCTCGATCCAATGAACCAAATTGCATGAAACCAATTTTTTTAGAAAGGTACTGAAATGCTTAATCCAATCCCGTTGGATTCAAATCATTTGGATCTGTAGATCAACCTTGGTAAAAATAACAAGTCAGAAGCTTTTCTGCATTCAAACATTTTTCAAAATTTAACCATAATAGCTTTTGAGTTGATTACAACTCTCAAAAATCACATTTGATCATACCTTTCAGAATATATAAAACATATGGGTTTATTACAGAAATAATGTTCAAGTAATAAATAAGGCCACATAGGCATTTATAGTCACTTTATTTATTTAAAATAAAAAGGTTAAACCTTATTAAATTGTGACACCACTTTAAATCACTTTCCCCTGTACTGAAATATGTGGTGATTTCATGTGTCAGCATGATCCCATGTTTGAGTTTGAGAATATTAAAACTTAAGTAGTTTTTCAATGAGTATAAATTACTTTTCTCACATTAAAATAAATAAGACAAATGCTTTAATCTTGTAATGATAGGTGATGATGCTAGATCATCTATAGTACACCTTTGTGTGATGATTGAAAATAGTTAAGTATTTTTTGGTGATTGTGTACCTCGTATTTATTTATAGACGCTAGTATCGACCAAGGATACGAGGAGGAAGGAGGATACTACGAGGAAGACACTGAGGATAACTTCAACCACTGCTCTGCACAAGGCAAGCTAACACTTCCAACCTAGCAAGTTTATACCACTATCTTAGAAAGCCAAACCATGCAAGTTTTACTTGCAAGCTTATACCACTTGATAAACCATCCTAGTTTTACTTACAAGCATTATACTTTATTTCTTTATCAAAGCTTTTCTTAGAGTTTACTTAAGTGACTTGTAGATTCTAGAAAGATAATTGAAGGTTGCATAAAGAGCATTAAATTTGGCATAAGTAGATAATCTTGATGTCATCCTAAGGCATGAGATTGAACTTAATTAATCTCCACTTGTTTACCACCCCTCATTATTACTTACCCCCACTTGTAGATGCTAGTGCTAAGCATAAAACTTGATCAACTTTAGATGGGCATACTTGGTGAAACTGGTTATGGAAACCTTAGAATGATGAGTCATTCTACTGAAATGTTTTGACATGTGTTCTCGAACACCAGATGATTTTGATGATGAAAATTTTGAGGCATGAGCCTTAGCCCTTGATAAAATTGATGGTTGTCTGGATGCGATACCATTCCAATTTTACCGTACAACCACAATACCCAAAAATTGGGTAGGGCTTGACTGGAAACTTATATACCTTAGTATGGGTTCCCTCACAGCCAAGGTCTGAGCTGAGGCTACCTTGTGAAGATTGTCCACCTGTGCAGTACCCAAGATGACAGTTGGTCATGGTTGGGAGGCCAAACTCACAGGAGAGGTGCCTATACTAGGGCGTGTAATTGAAAGGTTGGGATTGATTATCTGCATACTAAGTATGGTGAATTCAGGATTTGTTCCTGACGGATGTATCGAATGTTGTGGTGAAAGTGTACAATCTCTGCAGAGTCCACGGTTATGGACAGTTGGAGTGGCCATACTGTTCCCCCGTCAGATGTTTTCAAAATGACTTCTGAAATGAATTGTGACTTTGACTTGACCACAACAGAGTTATGATATGAAATTCAAGTTCCCACTTAGGTGTTATAAAACTTTCAACTAGTTTTCTTTTCTTCTAAACTTAGTAGAGGTAAATCAGGCTTTTTGCAAAACAACCCTAGAGCTTAGTGTCCTACTACAAAAAACCCCTTAACTTGTTAGTATTAGTTTGCGAGTACTTAAAGAGTACTCATGGCTTTGTCCCTAGCTATTCCCGTGGCCATACTATGAAGAGGAGTACCAGGATGATGGACCGCAAGAAGGTTACGACAACTAGGATCATCTTCCATCGTCAACATTGCCTGTGATCCCGAAGATGGAGCTTCGCCTACGCTATCTTTATTATTACATTATTCCGCTACTTGAGTTGTATTAAGAAATAGATCATGAGATCCTTATTTGTGTAAGACCTTATGTATGGTTTGTATTGGATGATGTACTGTGATATCCAAATCTGTTATGTCTCGCAAAAATGGTAATCCTGGGATTGCGATGTATGGCATAACAGGCATCTGGGATTAAAAATCCGGGTGTTAACGTCATAGCATACAAAAAACAAATAGGGTATATAAGTTACCATTCATTAGGTTTTGGGAATAATGTATTTAGAAAGATTGGAATGGTTCTTGTACATAATTGAAAGAATTTCATAGTGAGTTATTTTCTAGAAACTAGTTTTGAGAGGGTTTTTGGACCAAGGGCATGTTCTGTATGATACCATTGTATAAAAGTAATATCATCAGATAGATATTGATAAAATGAAACCAACAAAAGTGGTTTCACTATTTTATCAATTTCCAGTAATTTAAAAAGTATTTTCTAGTGATTAAAACACTAGTTTTAGGAAATAATTCACCAGAAAAGTTCTGGAGCTCCAAAAATTATTTCTTTCGGTGATTATGTAGGTTTTTATGGACCGATTCACTGAGAGTTGGAATCATCTCAAAATATTTACCAGAATGTCCTCAGGAAAATCCCAAAGTCAGTTCTGTATGATATTTGTCTTTTTCACCAGATTAAATCTATAAGGGATTTTGATGTTATTACACGGAGAGAACTGATGTGTTTAAAATATCTTTCTGAAGAAACTAGAATAATTATTTTTGGATTTACAGAATTATCTTGATGAATTTATTGGTGAATAAACCATGCATAGAACAATTTAATTCACCATAATTCAACAGGGGCTTATAAAATTATGACCTCCAGGGGTTTGAAAGATGTTGATATTCATGTGTGCAAAGAGTTGGAATTAGGTCAAAAGAATGTTTGGTTTTACCTAGGGAATTTTCTAAGGACAGAAATGGTTTATTTTGTTATTTTCACTAGGGGTAAACTAAGAAGCCAATATAGGTGAGGCCAGTGGAAAACACAAGGTATAATCTATACCTTCCAGTAAAAAAAGGTTTCAATCCATTTTATAAATAAAACTCTCTCGAGAAATATATTTTTGAAAAGTACACACCTTGGTAGATGATTTATTATGAATAAACCAAATAATATTTTTGTCCACTTATCATACCGCATGTTTAAGGAAAGAATAGGTTTCTATAAAAAATTATCTAATTGTGAAACTACATGTTTTTCATTTTTATTTAGATTTAAACCGAGCAGCTAGTTTCCAGATCTAAAAATTTTTTAAAAGAAAAGAAAATGGGTAGGGGGACGCGGGCCGGATACTAACGGCCCATGCGGCACCACGCCAGGCCGGCCCAGCTCGCGACACGGATGTGCGCACAGAGGCTTTGAAAGCCAGCCGCGGGGTCCGGCGGTCAGGGAATTCTATCCCCGAAGGGTATTGGGCTACCAGGGCCGTCCGATCTACTCGCGATCGATGACCACCGGTTGTCTTCTTCCTCTGTCCTGGGGTGGACGAGGGGAAACCCTAGGGGGTTCAGGAGGGTGCGGCGGCTCACCTGGGTAGCTCCTCCAGCGAAGGTGAGGCGCCAAGGCAAAGCGTCCCACCACGGCGAGCCCGGAGAGGGGCGGAAGTGGCGCCTTCGGTGCGAATTTTGGATCCTGTGTGTGAGCGCTGTCAAGAATCGCCCGACGTCTGTACATGCATTCAGGGGTCTTCTGCAGGTCTCTAGGAGTGGTGGGGAGATATGCGAAGGCCCAGGGGGATGCAGTAGTGGTCTTGGAACCGAGGCGGCGCTCAAGAACATGAGGGTCGGGGTGTATGATCCATTCGGACATGTACAATGGCAGTGGCTCCAGCGTACCCAGGGAGAGAAAATAGGGCATGGGCATGAATAACAGAGGGATTTGGGTGCCATGGGGCAAAGGGAGAGAGGAGAGGGCGTCGAGAGCCATGACCATTCTCATGGGATCTTGCATGCCCGAGAGAGTGTTTTCTCTCTCTCCATGGTGAGGGAAGAGGAGGGAGAGGGAGTGGGTGTTTTGGGGAAGGAAGTGGAGAGCACATGGGGCAAATGTGGCAAGGGAGCGGGGTTGGTGGCTTTTGGCCTTTAAGAACCAAGGGGAGAGGGTCCATGGGGGACTATGTCCACTTAGTGCAATGCAGGAGAGGAACTACCAGGTATTGGGCAGTGTGGGTGGTACTGGGGTCGTGGTAGGGCCACTAGGGGTCAAGGAGAGGCAGGGAGTTAGTGGTGGAGGCTGCTGCTTCTTTTACTGTTCTCTAGGAGTATTTAGAAATAATGCAACATATCTCTCTCTCATTCCAAGAATCAAAGGACAGGGGGAGGGGAGCTTCTATAGTGCCACTATAGTACACTTCGACCAGATGTGATGAGGGTGATGTAGTGAAGTATTAGGTAAGTTTGAGGAAGGTTTGATTAGGCTTGGATCAAGTTTTGAGAAGGTTTCAAATATTGGCTAATTAAGGGTGTATGGAGCAACTCTAGATTTTTGGATTAGACAAGATGAGCCAAAGGTACTAGTTTGGAGATGGTCAAGGAAACACTCGGATTTATTTTAGTTTTTTCAGAGGATTTAAAGTCCATTTAAAACCATTTATTCAAAAAGAGCATAAGTAGTTTCTAGAAGATCATTTCATATTTTTACATTGTACAAGGTGGGTTTTTGATGTGAGATGGTCCTAAATACCATATCACACATTGGAGAATTTTCTTGGATTTTATTTGGAAAGGAAAGAAATTTTAAGCTATTTTTTCTTGTTTCTGCCATTTAAGAAAAAAGGGCAAAAATATATAATAAAGAATCAAAAAAATATTTATTTTTGAGATGGAAGGTAGGGTATGATGTATAGAACTCAATTGTGCATTGAGTTGGCAAGGTTATTTGGATCAAAGAAAATTTGCCTTTATAGACAAGGATTTTTAGGGTTTTGCCAAAAGTGGAATTTAAATAGTTTGAGGATCCAAATAATTATGGGAATTATTTGAGGAATTATCATAACCAAGGTAGATGATGTAAACTTCATTTATATATCATTGTAAATTTGGGTTTTGAAGAAATATGGTGAAAATTTTGGAGGAAACAAGATTTTTGGGAAATCTAATGGAAACAAGTGAAGCAGGGTTTGATAGAACATGGTTAGTAGCTCATAACCATGCAAATAGTTGGCCAACAGGTGGTAGCATATGGATGGGAGCTTCTATCAAAATAGGCAAGATGATAACATTTGCACAAAAGCTTATTATCTTGTCTACAAAACCATCATGGATGAGTGTGAGCCAGAATGTTTTAACCAAGGGCAAGAGTGGGATTTGGTAGTACTAATGATGTACTACAAGTTGGTTCAGTTACGTTTTCAAGAATGCACATAGTTTGGAGTAGGTGGAGTTCCAAAGATTGAATCTAGTTAAAGATTCCAGACTTGGCCAATTTGGCAGATTTAGGGTTTTAGACTATATTACAAGAGGGAAGCAAATTGAGAGAGTGGCAACGGTTTATCATTCCCATCAAGTGGTTGATGTTGAGGTATCGATTGAATAGAGGGGATCCATTCTTGGATTGGGTCTTCACTGAGTAGGAAACTATCAAAAGGGATTATCCCTGGATTGATCTGATTAGGAGATTAGGTGGCCACTTTAGTGGCTTAGGACAGATCCAGAGTTGGAGGTTTGGTTTGAGATTTATGATCCCAAACATAGATTGGGTCCTAAGGGATGACCTACTAGATTAGCTCACTCTATCTCCTAAATAAACAAGGGAATCGACAGATCAAGGCAATTCATCAAACAATAGATCAAGGCAATTCATCAGACAGCGGATCAAGGCAATACTACTAAAGTTCTCCTCAAGCCTATCCTGACGTAAGCATCAGTCTTTTGGATTAAGGTAAGTACCTCTTGGTATTTCTACCAAGGTTGGAGTGAAAAGGTTTTAGGAAAAGTTTTGGAAAAACTAGAGGTAAGAGGAGTTGAAGTTCTGTCTTGAAAACATAAGGAGATAATATATAGGTCTCCATAGTTTTCCTAAGGGACACTAGTGAAATATTTTATTTTTGTAAAGTCACCTTGGCTCAAGTTTGATTTTCAGAACATTTGAGAATATGTAAGATAAGCCAAGACTTCTCTTTTGTAAAATAGCTTTTGTAAACTAGTGTTGAGATAAGAGGCATATCACCTAATACACAATTAGTTGCATGAACACAAGCCAACTAGTAAGCAAACATTGCCAGTTAGCAGGAAAAAGTTTTTGTTCCCCCTGATTTTTGCCTTGTGGTCAACAATTCAGGGTTGCTGAAATTGGGATGTTACAGATTCTGTCTCATCTCAACGATTGTTCGTCTTTGCACTTCTTGTTCAGCTTGTACTGCTACAATTTCTTACTGATAAGATAAACACACCGACTTGGAGTTGGACATGGACAGCGACAACCCAGCATTACGCAAGAACATACTTTTACGACGACCTTCGCCTTTTAGTACTACATTAAATGTTTCCAAACATTCTTCTTGGTTTTGTTCCAGACCGTCTTTCCCAGGTTTTTCCATCTCCTCGTTCAATTTAATTTATAAGGTTATCGGTTGGTAGACATTGGTGAGAGAAGAGAAGCCACACTAGAGGAACATGCAGACAACACATTTAACCTGTCTATGAACAAATCTTACAAGTTGGCATGGCTAATTACACATCATATACACTATAGTAAAAGCATATTAGCTATCTGGTCATTAACAGGACTATGCCAACATTGCACCTGTCTATTTCTTCATCGCTAGGTGGATGATATCACAAGACAACTCTTTGTAGCATTCTAGTTGGAAATCATCTACTGTAATTAAATTAAAAGAAAACTCAGAAGCAGTTCAAGCAGTGTTGCACATCCAACTGTCACATATAAATCACTGAGGGAGTGTCATCACAAAATATCAATACAACAGAAGACTTACAATAACACTCTTAGCAGAGGGATTAAGCGCTTATTTTTTGCTCGTCTAGCATGCCTGGAATTTTTGCTGCAGACTTATCGCATCTTTCAACAACATGGGAGGAACACATGATCAAAATATAAAAACCATAAAATATCTATAAGATTAAAAACTAATTATTCTTAGGCTTTCTTTGCTCAAAATAGATTTTCCTTATCATTTGAAAACACTAATTTTTTTTGACAAAAACTCCCAAGGAACCACCAATAGAAATTGGTGAACCTTCACCCTTGTTCAACCACAAGTTTAAACTTAGAAAATTGGGATGAGGAGATTCTTGATAGCTTCCATGTCTTCATGCTCAAATTGTCCATTGCCGGGGACATGGCTAAGTACTTAGATTTTACACTCTCGAGAGGTGGTGCACTTTCCCGACAAGACTCGACATGCATCGAGACAAGATCTTTCAGAAGCCTTCCCTTAGACCAGAATGGACGCGTTCCAACCTATCATCCCCTACCACCAACTGTCCATTTGGCTAAGTTATTGCAACCTATATGATCCAAGCAGAGCCCATAATGCCAAGTGGCTGCACTTGAAGCTTCTCAACATTTGACATATCAAATCTCTTTGTTCCTGGGTGGCATTCCACAAGTGAGATACACAAGGTTCACCAGTCCCCTGGCCTTGTGTAACCACTCAACAAAAATCCATCCAAGCAATACCATTCCACCCAGGTGATTCATTCACATAGTTGTTTTATTAAACAAAACACAAGTCCTTGACTTAGAAATATTCCATAGCATGAATATAATCCACCCTTGTTTTCTACTACCTAAGCTAAGCATGATAGTAGTAGGAATCTTAACTTAGGGAAAATTCTACTAGGGTTTCTTCTACTAGGATTTCCCATGGCATAGTCCTACTTAGAAATGTCACTAATGCATAGTGAAAATATTGGGACAAAAGTATGAAGCACCACTTGCCTTTTTGGTAGATAATATAAGTTCACTCCTTGATCTTGCAATAGTCACACTCTTCAAAGTTCACTACAATTCAATCAAGCAAGCACAAATTCAATCTACCATTCAAGCAATTCATCACATAGAATAATAAAAACAAAGCAATGCATGCAAGCATGCCAAAGATTGTTTTATTTGGAAAAGTGGTTTCTAATAGGTTATAAACATTTTAAAACACATATTGGTCATTTATAAAAGTGGCAAAAGCATTGGATATCAAGTTAGTGAAAATGGACATTTAAATCATTTTTGTTTTGTTAGTAATGATTTAATCAAAGTAATAATTTCTATCGTTTGCTAAATATATTTTTAAACACAAATGTTAGTTTTTTATGGTCAAGAAGTTAATATAAAAACCATTTGTAAAAGGTTTTACCTATAAACCATTTTTACACCAAAGCAATATTTTATGTTGTTGGAAATGCCTTTAAACAAAGTAATAATTTTCTAGGGTTCAACAAATATGTTTTTAAATCCTAAATCTTGGTGTTTAGGGTCAGAGAGTTTAAATCAAATAATTTTCCAAAGGATTTACTCAAAATGCATTTTTACAACATAAACAATATTTTTATTTAACTAGAAATGCTTTAATTCAAATATTTATTTTTAGCTTTAGAAAATACACTTTTAAATCCATAAGTTGGTTTGTATGGTCAGTAGGTTCAAAACAAAGCATGTACCAAATATTTTACCTTAAAAACATTTCTAGAACAATTTTTATATTCAAATTATGCCTACACAAGTTTCTATAAAAACAACTAATTTTACAGAAGCAAATTACTAAAAAAAGTACATGGTTGGAAATTATTTGTTTTGCTGATTCCATTGATACAAAATTTGCAAAATTTGGACATGTGGATCAAAAGTTATGAATTTTGCAAGTTTGAACATCTAATAGATTCATTTCTGTTTTTAAAACAACACTCTGGGCACGTGTCTTAACCTAAGTGGCCGATACCGTTTCGCGCGGATTGAGCTCTGTCGAGCGTTGGATCTAATTAGATCTGTGCAGTTCAGATCATTGCGTACCTCTTCGTTTAGTGATTCTATCGTGCCCATAGGATCGTGATCTAACGACACACAGCGAAACAGCCAAGATCTGGCGGTGCTGGGCAACACCGAGCGGCGGCGCGCTCGGCCTGTGGTGGTCCGGTGTAATCAGGAAGCAAAGGAGATAAGGGGGATGCTCACCAGCTTCGTCGAAGCGTGTAGGTTCTCAGCGTCGCCTTCGCAGGGACAGGGGCGCACGAGACTACCGGCGATTGCTCGTCGGAGAAGTTCCTGGCGTCGGGCACGTCCTGTTGTCGACGGGGGCGAGGCTACAAGGCAGCAGAGGGCAAGCCGCTGGTCATGTTAGATGTGTGAGGAAGAGGTGAGTACGCGTGTGTCAAAGAGAGAGAGAGGGAAGGTCATAAGCTACCAGGGAAGCTCGACGGAGTTGGAGCAGAAGACGACGGAGTTTAGTCATCGATGTTGCCAACGCTGTGAGGCACGCAAGGGTGAGAGGAAGGTACCGAGAGGTGCTCCTGGTACTGGGGATCCCACTCGTGTGGTCCAGGGACAGTGGGGAGGTCGGGTCTGGCTGTAATCGGCGGAGAAGCTTCGCCGGAGACAATGCGGTGAGATGATGAATTGGGGCAGCCTGGGGGCAGAGAGGGAGCAACGTCTAAGGGGAAGTGAAGAGGGGTGCTTAAATGGGAATGATTACTGGGCGATTTAACTGCAGCATTCAAACGAAGTTCACTCCGCGAAATCAAAGCAGAAACGGTGGGGAGAGGGGGAAGAACTGGTCGCGGGGTAGGGAAGACGACTGGTAGGTGGGGTCTGGCGTTCAGCGAGAGAGAGGGGTTTGCGGAGGGGTCCAGCGGTCAGTGGGTTTGCGAGTGCGTTAGTGAGTGACAAGAAAAACGATCCGGGGTAGAGGGAGTGGGCTGCGTTGCTGGGCCAGATGGGCTAGGTGGGTTGGGCTGGCTTCTTTCCCCTTTTTTTATTCTGAATCCTTTTTCTTTTTCTATTTAGATTTTCTGTTTTGATTTGATTCAAATGATTTCAAACCCTTTTTCTTTTCAAATCTTTTCAAACTTTTCAGTAAGTTTCTATTCTGTTTAAACATGTATTTTTAAGACCATTTTTAGAATAATTTCTTTATTCTTTTAATGGTTTTATTCTTTATTAAAATAAGAACTTGCCTTTATCAAATAAGATTAAATATATTTTCAAACTCTTTATTTGAATTCTAATTTTCACTAAACCTTTTCATTAGGTTTTATTTATTTAATAGGGTGTTAAATAATTCACTTTGAATTATTTGAAATATTTTTAACATGATTTATTAATCATTTAAATTGGGCAAAAGTCTTAATTCCAATGAAATCAAATATGGTTTTAATTCCATAAATTTTATTTAGAGGATTCTTTGATTCCATTTAAGTTAATTAAATAACTTTTATTTCACTTGGGTAAATTCCAATTATTATTTTCCCATGATTTAATTAATCATTCTTATTAGGGATTTTGTCTTTAATCAAATGGAATAGAATTTGGTTAAGGCCATTTTATTTTATTTGAATATTCTTTATCCCTTTATTTCATTTGGATTTGGATTATATTTATTCCATTTTCTTATGGATTTGGCCAAGGTTTAATTTGGCTTTTTAATATTCCTTATTTATTTATTGATTATTTCTTAATCTTATAAAATCCATATCTTTTTATTTAAAGAACCAAAATTGGTGATTCCAATTTGTAAAATTTTATTTAATATTTGTTTATCCTTTAAATCTCTTTAGGATTATTTTCTCACCATTTGGTATGTATTTTAGATAGGAGCTTTATTAGCTTTGGAAATTTATTTCCTTTCATCTTATTAAACTCATAGGTTTTTATTTATGGTTTCAAATTAAGTGAAACCAATTTCTATGGTTTTATAATAATTCTGTTTGTCATTTTTTATCACTTATAAATGTTTGTTGACAAATTTTATATGGAACAAATCCATAGTCTTAGAGTAATCTTGGAAATGATTTATTCCATTTAGGGTTTTAGAGTTTTGGTTTATTTTCCAAGTGTTTAAATTTCAAGATGCATTTATGAAGAATGCATTTCACTTGATTTGAATTTAGTTGGATTCAAATTTTATTCAAATTTTGTTCAAGATGGGTTTTGATGTTTCCATTTGGAATCGAAAAGTTTCTTTTCACCCTAAATTTCAGCAATTATTTATTTTATTTATTTATTTTTCACATTACAAAATTTGGAAAATTTTGGGATGTGACAATTCGCCCTGATGGGCTTGGGTTTGAAATTTTGAATTGTGCAAGACAAACAATTTTCAGGAATAGCATTTGGCGCCTTGTTTCCGGACCGAAGGTCAAGATGGAAATTTCGTACCGCTTTTGAATATTGGATGTGAGAGCCATTTCGGCTATAGATTCTGGTGCAGAGTTAAAATTATTATTGACTGCTTGGTGAAAGTGGTGGTTTCCGCGTGTGTTATATACCTCAGCTAATTTTTTATATACTCAACAAGTATTTATAGTATAAAGGTTTTACTTGGGGCAACACAAGTAATTGCACATATTTATGCACGATAATGGGCACAAGGAAATGGTCATTGAGCTTGGACTACCATTCTTTTCTTTTTTATTTCTTTTTTAAGATAGAATACCTTTCATGGTAATTTGTTAATTTGCTGGAAAACATGGGTCTACAGATCTAAGCATAATATGATTTCAACATTCTGGTTGGAAAATGTTTTTTTTTCATTTTCCGAATGGCTACCGAGATACATTGTCCAGATGCAACAAGTACTATACGTTCATAATAGCATGCCAAATACATAGTTACCATAAAGTACTGACAGCACATAAGAAAAGAAAATATCAGGCTAACAAGACAAGGAAAGTCATCCTGATTATTGGAAATAACAATCTATTCACATGGATCCTCCTACATCACCCTTCGAAAATCATCTTATTGCAAAGATGCTTGGAGAATCTCTGCTCGCTTTTTCATCTATTCCAATACCATCCAGTTGATCTAATTGACATGTGCATCATCCAGATTGGGAACACGATTTTCAGCCACTAACTTTTGAAGATCATCAGCAGCATCAAGGCCATCTTCAATCGTAGAAATCCAACCCCGGTTCAATTCTCTGATCCACCGAGTGGTCATTTCCAAATCCTATTGGAGAATCCTAATCTTAGCTTCAGCCATGCACCCTACTTCTGTTTGCTTCCTAGAAATGGCTGCATCACTGGCATGCTACTGAATATCTGTGCTGCGAACCTCCTTGGCAGGGAAATGATCGTGCACTTGCTTCTGCAAATTGTAGTGCAACAAATCAATCAGCAAATAACACAAGCAAGATGCAACAAATAGCCATGTTTTTGTACCAATTGTGTTGTGCCGAGCGTGGCTACATCTTAATGTCCAAAACTCCTCAGATTTCGTTGGCATCGATTCTCATTGGGAAATACATTGTAACATCCCAATTTTAGCAACCTGATTAACTTTCCAAAAGGCAAAAATCAGGGGGAACAAAAACTTTTTCTTGTTACATGTGCAATGTTTGTTTACTTGCTTGCTTGTGTTTTTTTGCAACTGCTTGTGTATTAGATTCTATACCTCTTATCTCAACACTAGTAGACAAAAGATATTTCACAAAAGAGATGTCTTGGCTCATCTTTCATATTCTCAAATGCTCTGGCATTGCAAAACCTGAGCCAAGATAACTTTGACAAAACAAAAATATTTTTCTAGTTCTATTAACAAAACTATGGAGAACTAAAATATAATCTCCTTATGTTTTCAAGACAGAACTCTCAACTACTCTTACCGCTAGGTTATCCCAAACCTCTATTTAAAACCTTTTCATTCCAATCCTGGTAGAAATACCAATAAGTACTTATCTTACTTCAAAACATAACGAATTCAAATTACCCATACCTACCTCAAGCTAGGCATGATGGAAACCCTAGTAGTAGTTGGATAAGTTCGATAGTATGAATTGCCTCGATCTGCTGATTTCCTTATTTGTTTAGAAACTAGAGTGAGCTAATATAGTAGCTCATCCTTTAGGACCTAATCTATGCTTGTGATCATCAATCTCATAGCAAGCATCCAAATTTGGATATATCCTAAGCCACTAAGGTGATCATCTCATTTCCTAATTAGATCAATCAGGTGTAATCCCTTCTGGTAGTTTCCAACCCAGTGAAGACCCAATCTAATCAGGGGTCAAATATACTTATCCATAACATCAACATACTCCCTTTGATCATGAGTTTGGAACATAGCATCCTCTCAAAATCATCTACACTTGCATTCTAGTCTCAAACCCTAAATCTACCAAAATGGTAAGTCTGGATTCCTTATCTAGATGCAATTTTGGAGCTTTACCTCTTCCAACCTATATGACTTCTTGAGAATTTAATTGAACCATCTTGTAGTACATATTTAGTACTACCAAATACCACTCTTGCCCTTGGCTAAACCATTCTGGTTCCCACTCTTCCATGCTTGTTTTGTAGTCAAGATAACCATCTCTTGTGCAAATCTTATCATCCTTCCTACTTGGGCAGAATCTCACATCTATATGCTACATCCCCTTGACCAACTATTTGCATGTTTGTTATCTACTAATCATGGACTATCAATCCCCACCTCTCTTGTTTCCATTGGAACCTTGTGCTTCTTAAACCCACATGGTTTATGAGGCTACCTGATGCATCTGTTATGGCATCCTTATTTTCAATAAAGTTTGCCTTCTAGACCACCTCAAATCCAACCAAGCCCAACTCTTGCTTCCATGATCATATATATGACTTGGAATATCCATCCATATATCCCTTGTACCAAGGTGAGCTCCGAGCTCCCTCTTCCAACCATGTTTAGGTGGCAACAAAATAACCAAACCCTAGATCCTCCCAGATCTAGTTTCCATCCTTTTCACCACATTTCTTCAAAACTCAAGGTTTACTTTGATGCATACATCAAGTTAAATCATCTACCTTGGATATAAGCATCCCCAAATAATTTCCCATAATTATTTGGATTATTAAACTATTTAATTTCCTATACTTACCAAATTCTCAAATCCTTGTCTATAAAGGCAAGTTTGTTTCTCTCCAAATCACCTTGACAACTCAAGGCATATTTGATGCCTATATATCATACCCTATCTTCCAAACTGAAAAATAAATATTTTTGAGATTCTTTATTATTTATTTTTGCCCTTTTTCTTAAATGGTAGAAACAGGAAATAATTCCTTAAAAATAGTTTCCTGTCTCAATAAATCCCAATAAAATTCTCCAAAGTGTGTTATGGTATTTAGGACCATATCACATCAAAAACCAAGCCTGTCCAATGTAAAAATATCATTTTAGCTTCCATAATCTACTTATGCCCTTTTTGAAGAAGTGCATTTAAATGGGATTATAATCTTTAGAAAAATCCCAAAAAAATCTTGGAGGTGTACAAGGACCATATCATTCTACCAGTACCCTTTACCCATCTTGGCCAATGTAAATTTCTGGACTAGTCCTATTTGGCAAACTAGTCCAATCTTGATTCAAACCAACTCCAAACACCACAAAACATTGTCAATCACTACACCACAGCCTCAGCACTCTCTCCTGGTCGACCACCTACTCTAGCATCACTTGACAACTTGTCCTCTTGTGTTTGTTTATGAGGGAGACAAAGGTCATGTCCAATCCAACCATTAAACTTGTGCACCAGCCACCCCACCTCCTCCATGTCTACACCACGACTAGAAAACCTCTCTACCCTCTCTCTCACAGCCCACAGCAATCAAACCCCTGGTTTTACCCTTCCCCTTCTCCCCATGGACAAATCCCATGGTAAACCTTTGACCCATGAGATAAGAGGGCAGAGCCCCCACCAGCCCCTCTTCTCACCTGATTTTCCCTCTACCACTCTCACTCCCCTCCCTCACGAACCCCTGCTCTATCCCTCACTATATCCTGCCCAAGAGAGAGATAAATAAGCTCTCGGCCATGGAAAGAAATCAAGCCCGAGCTCCCCCTCTCCACTCCTTCCCCTCTGCATGTCACATTACCGCCTTCCCCTACCATATCTTACCCTCCCCTGCTATTTTCTTGGCGCAGGGACGTGTCTAGCAACATCTCCGGCGAGCCCCCGAAGCTCCTCCCGGCCACGCTTGCGCGAGCTAGCACCCGGCGCGGAATCCCTCCTTGTCGCCCATCATCATGGTCGCCATCACACGCTGCTTCTTCCTGGCACCTCCTCGGCAACCGGCGAGCCCCCAGGTACACCCCCGCCATCGCCCAGCACCGCCTAGGGTTTCCTCCTTGCTATCCCTCAGCGAGGTAGGAGACGAACCCTGGGCATCGATCGACCTCTGATCGGACGTCCAGGAGCATCCCATACCATTTTGGCGCCCGGTGTCCCTGCCAGGTGGGCCCCCA
This sequence comes from Avena sativa, assembly GCA_916181665.1. Taxonomy (NCBI): domain Eukaryota; kingdom Viridiplantae; phylum Streptophyta; class Magnoliopsida; order Poales; family Poaceae; genus Avena; species Avena sativa. The sequence continues at coordinate 257,607,651 of OV702297.1, forward strand.
CGGCCGGATTACAAAACTGCGCCCCCGCGTGCGAGGCGCCCTGCGTTGGGCCGGCCCGATCCCCGTGCCGCCCATCTTTGCTAGTTGCGGCCTGCCTCATTACCTCTTCTTTTCTTGTATCTATTTACCAGATCTGTTCAATGCTGCTTGATTTAAATAGTTTAAAAATTGAAAAGTGGCTTCTCAGTACCAGATCTAAATTTCCATATGTACCCACATGTCTTCCTAAACATTCAGTATAAGAATTGGACCAAAACAATATTTGGTTTATTCATAAGAAATCCTCTACCAATATGGGTACTTTTCACTAAATAAATCTTCCTGGGAGTTTCACCAATCCATTTGATATAAATCCTTTTTGTACTGCAAGGTATTGAGCATACCTTTCATGTCACCTTAAGCCCTTAACAATTTGTTTCCTAAATTGACCTTGGTGAAAATAACAAAAATAGGGAATTTCTTCCTTTAGAAATTTCTCTAGGACAAACCAAAAGAGGTAATGACCTAATTCCAACTCTTAGTACCTCTATACCAACCTACTTGTCAAACCCAGGAGCCCAAAGTTTATTAAGCATATATTGAATTTTAGCGAAATAAACTCTTCTATTCATGGTTTATTCACTAATAAAATCACAACAGTATCTCTACAACTCCAAAAAGGTTGATTCAAATTTCTACAGAAATTTATTCTCAGTACCTAACATGTGTCCTTGGAATCAACTAAAAACCTTCTGTAGATTAACTCTTATGAAAAACACAAATATCATCCAGTACTGCCTTTGGGAATTTCTCAAGGGCATTATGGTAATTTTTTGAGGTGATTCCAACTCCTCTTGATTCAGTCCACCAAATACTACTTAATCCCCCAAGGAAATAATTTTTGGAACTCCAGACCAGTTCTGGTGAATTATTTCTTAAAACTAGAGTTTTAATCCCTATAAAATCCATAATTAATCAAGGGAAATTGATAAAATAGTGAAACCACTTTTGTTGGCTTCATTTTATCAATACCTCTCTGATGGTATCATTTTTATACAATGGTAGCATACAGATCATGCCCTTGGTCAAAAACCTCTCTTAGTTAGTTCCTAGGCTTCAAATCCAAAGAGGACCCCTCCTTCCTATGTCTCCAAATCTTCTCCCAATCCACTCAAATCAAACCCCCAACGTCTTACTGATGTTTATCATGTATTTATCCTTTACTTGGTGTATGGGTTGATGCTTGTATGACTTGTACTGCTTGTGGGTTATTTTTTTGCATGTATGCTCGATAACGTCGATAGTTGCGATTGTGAGACGCCGAGAAGAAGGAAGCATCGGGTTTCTTGTATTATTATTATACTTGGTACTCTGGTTTTCTAACGCCGTCACGGGACATCTCGCCGGTCACAGGCAAGCCACCTTCTTGCTCATATGCCTTGTCCTATTATTTTACCTATGCATGTTTTATCTACTCATTTATGCAAATTGCATTGTTTTACTATACTATATTTTATATGGGGAATGTTTGGCTCCTCCAAATAATTACCCCCCCTTTGTACCATTAGGTGCAACCCATTTTTCTATTACCTACCTTCCCTTAGTATGGTAGATGGTGTATAAACACCATAACCCCTTGGAGACCCTGTTTTAGCCTAAGCAAAAGTGTAGGATGGAAAGACCCTAGGAAATGATTTACAAAAAATGTTTTATGAGAAAACCTTGGTGAGGCTTGGCGTACCAAGTGGTTTGGAAAATGATAAGGGTTTTTTTTACAAAAAGATGGACAAAAGATGGAGGAAAAATGTTTACGAAAACAACCGGGCTGGCCAGTTTTGAAGCTAGCGCAATTAACCCGTGCAACCACATTACTCTGGAATGGGACGGGGTTGGGCCAGAAGTTTATCTAATCCGGTATAAGTGTCTCAAACTACTACGGGGAAGAACAAATTCCTGGAGGTTGGTCTTTCCCTTGTAAAGGCCCATGTGAAACATCGGTCTAGGGAAGGTAAATACCGTGTAATTGGCGAACAGACGATACTATGAGCCCCTCATTGAAAGCGCACACCCTGCAGGGTGCAAAATGCGCTCTGGTTGGCTTGTGACTATACAGGGCGTCCCGGTTTTGAGGGGACTAACCTCATAGGGTAGGCACTTGTATCGGAGTGGACATTCGGAAGGTCTTGACCGGTTATTCGACCCATGATCGGTGTGGATCAGGGACGGTTAATCGGATGGTGTGGGTACAGTGTACAACCTCTAAGGAGTGTAAATCTATTCGAATAGCCGAGTCCTCGGTCATGGACGGTTATGTTGGCGGCTATACAGCGGTAATGGTTTTGATTTTTAAAAAGTATTTCGGAAAAAGCAATGGCTTGAAAAAGGTTTTGACCATGGGATGGTCGGGAAAAAGGAGGAAGGAGTTTGGTCATGCGATGACCGGAAGGAAAAAACAAATGGGTGTCCCAATCCTAGTTTTTTCTTAAAACTTTTCAAAAAGGTTTCCAAAATGTTTTACAAAAGTTTTCAACAAAGATATAGAGACATTCTATATCTAAAAGATATAAAGATATAGAGACATTCTATATCTACAAGAGAAACTAATTTACAAAAGAACCTCTTATGGAGCCATCCTATCACAGCCATACTACATATCCTTTACTTATTGTTATCTTAAGGTGGTTTGCGAGTACATTCAAAGTACTCACCGGCATTGTCCCTGGCTATTTACTTGGCCAGATTGCAGATGTAGAGGAGCGATGGAGTTTGCTGACGTCTAGGCGAGCTAGGCCGTCTTCCCAGTCAGTTGCCTGTAGTTTAAGGCACAGGCTCTGTGTTGAAGACTTCCGCTATTTGTGTTGTATTCGCCATAATGGCCACTCTGTAAGTTTTTGTATTCGTTACCTTATGGATGTTGTAATGATACTTGTCGGTTATGCTCATGGCTCATTGATCATGGGAACGTGAATTGTATGCCTAACGGGTATTCCCGGACCGTAAATCCGGGGGTACCACAGACTTGGTATCAGAGCCATCCTGACTGTAGGAGATCTTAGTTAGCATGGACGTTATATAGGACAACCCCTATTTCTGAAAACCCTGTCTTTTGAAAACTATTTTGCTAAAGCTTTTTGAAAGATTTCTTATCTTATGTTTTCTAATTTAAAAGAATTGAAAATGGATTATCTATGTCTCATCCACTTCAAAGGTTCCGTTTTCAAAAACAAAGTCCGGCTTGGAGACTATGAAGACGGGGATCCTGGAATGAAGAGACACCAAGACAAGCAGAACACAGAATGTTCCAACGAAGAAAGACACTACAAGATCGCCCTACCAACGGAGTCCTTCACCGCCCATAAATCAATCAAGTGCGGCACCAACGACAAAAGACGGCAAGACAGAAGTTAAGACCCTAGTAACGTCCGTACTTAGGATTAGCATCCCTAAAGTAGGATTCCCATTATGGTGTGTAATCACCTCCTTAATACTTATGGTATGCCCTGTTTGCTTGTCATGTACGCGATTGGTGCTTGGAATGTGTTTGCTTGTCTGCCTTGGATCATCCGATCCTAAAACTTTGACCACCTTGTTGGTATGTCCCGATGCTAACCCTCCCAACCCCCCCCCCCCTCCCGAGTTAGAAACCTCTCCTCAGCAGGTTGGCCACATAAATAAATTTCCTAGCAACTCCTACTATTGCCTTAGTTCTAATTGCCCCCAAAGGAGTGACAATCCTGATAAACCCTCCGCTGAACCAACATGATGTCTTCTCCAAGAAGCCGGAAGATAAGAGGGCCCGAAGGCAACGAGTTTACTCCGTCAACAAACCAAAGCAACACAAAGAGTTCAAGTGAAGACATCCCATCTAAAGCCAAATTTCCTCCACCCCAACTAAGGATGAATAAGAAGCGTCGCTAACCGCTAAAACTAACCCGAGATAACCTATGACTTCATTAGGGAATCATCATAGGAAGGTATTTGCAATAAGGAGTCACTCGAAGACCACAACTCTAGTATCACACCTCGCCCCAAGACTAAGGATCGACCACAACCTCGACGACCCCAAGTAAAGCTCTAAGGTGGAAAGACTGCGACTTTCCACTCTATTCCAGAAGACCGACCATGAGAAGATAATACCAGAAGATCTCCAATCCAAGAACCTGCTCCAAACCCCACCCCAAATGTCGTAAGAGGAACAGAAAACAGACCTTATCAACAATCTCCACAAGTCTGCTCGATCCTCCCGACACCCGAGACATTCAGAATTAAGACAACAAGACTGCCCGACGCCGCCCATACTACCCTCCAAGGAGAATAAAGAAACCCAAAAGCATCAACCTCCGAATATGCAAACCCTGAGACGGAGAGTGGAGAACTATCCCCTTCATAAGTATCAACCCCTCTTCAAGTCACCACCCCGTGCGATCCACTCGTCGAAGAAAAACATCAGAGAAGGCATGACCCTCACTTCTGAAGATGACCCCGAGGAAAAACAGTAACCAAAGTTGGTGACCAACCCAAGGACGGCTACAAGATTCAAGTAGCACTCACAACATAGTCCTTCGTACCCTACCCACTCACTTTTCCAACCTCTAGCAAGTGATGGATCGTATCGAAACCTGTTCAGTAAGGTGTTAAGTACTTTCACCATTGGCTGGCACAAATTTGCTAAACTCTGGATGGACCCTGTTGGATGGAAGGCAAGAATAATGACCTTCTTTGCGTGTTTTACCCACAATGTTGCATCAGACCGAACCCGAGATGACCCCTTTCTAAAGGATTGCGTTCCTAGACCGCCAACCTCCAACGACATCCTCTAACCTATCGGACCCCTAACTAGCTCAGAACTAACTAGCCGGAAGTTAGTAGACGCCTTCTCTAGTAGACCTACCAACTCAAGAAGTGATATCGACGCCTCTCATTATGTGAACTATACAAGACCGACAGAAGATAACCACCTCCGGACGAAAGGTGCAGCGCCATCCCCCAGCATCAGTATACGACTCAAACCAAGAAAGTCGACAACTCCACTAAGAACGCCTAGTGTCACTCTAAGGGGGAAAGACTGTGTCTTTCCCGTCCAAAAACCCGGTAGAACCCTAGAGTCGAACACTAGTTACCTTTAAGTGAGGACCACCCCTGCTAAATCCAAAATCATCAACCCTGCAAGAAGGACAGAAATCGGCACTTCTCTAGAATTAGAAGGTACTTCAGGAAAGTTTTCCATCGCAGAGTCGACAACCCAGCCACCACTTTCGATGTTTCAAGACCTCGAAGAGAGAAAACTCAACCACGAGGCGAAGGAATAAAGAAGACTCAACTCGCCGTCTGGCCGCAAGAAGGAAGTACCCCGCCGACGCTAAACCTACCTAGACTTGCCCTAAGGGGAAAAGACTGCGTCTTTTCCACTCGCTTAAATTGAACGCCCAAACCCTAAACCACTCAGCTCCGCACCATAGCTGACCCTGCTTGTCCATTAGAAGACCTGTTAACCCCTCTTGTATCCACCGCTGAAATTGTTAACTGGATGTTATCAACCAACCCTACTCCTCCCTAATCTCAGGACGAGATTATTTTAAGGGGGAAATGTATGTAACATCCCAATTTCAGCAACCCTGATTAACTGTCCAAAAGGCAAAAATCAGGGGGAACAAAAACTTTTTCTTGTTACATGTGCAATTTTTGTTTAGTTGCTTGCTTGAGTTTTTGCAAGTGCTTGTGTATTAGATGCTATACCTCTTATCTCAACACTAGTTGACAAAAGCTATTTCACAAAATAGATGTCTTGGCTCATCTTTCATATTCTCAAATGCTCTAGAATTGCAGAACCTGAGCCAAGATAACTTTGAAAAAACAAAAATATTTTTCTAATTCTATTAACAAAACTATGAAGAACTAAAATATAATCTCCTTATGTTTTCAAGACAGAACTCTCAACTACTGTTACCCCTAGGTTATCCCAAACCTCTATTCAAAACCTTTTCATTCCAATCCTGGTAGAAATACCAAGAAGTACTTATCTTACTTCAAAACATAACCAATTCAAATTACCCATCCCTACCTCAAGCTAGGCATGATGGAAACCCTAGTCGTAGTTGGATAAGTTTGATAGGATGAAATGCCTCGATCTGCTGATTGCCTTGTTTGTTTAGTAACTAGAGTGAGCTAATCTAGTAGCTCATCCTTTAAGACATAATATATGCTTGTGATCATCAATCTCATAGCAAGCATCCAAATTTGGATCTATCCTGAGCCACTAAATTGATCATCTCATTTCCTAATCAGATCAATCAAGGGTAATCCCTTCTGGTAGATTCCAAATGTTGGGGATATGCTATATGGGTATCCTCATATCATGTCACTTATCCGGATAACCCGGGTGGCCCATAGTCGGTAGCATGGCCTATGGCCTGCTGGGCGGCCCAGTTAGATGGATCCAGAAGGGAGGCCCATGCCAGATAAAGGAAGGCTACGGTGGAGTCACCAACGTACCCGGAGCCTTGGAGTGCAAGATACACAAGACTAGTAATAGACAGTGTAGGACTCTGTAACCTGTCCGGCAAGGACTTTTCCCTGTAACCCTAGGACCTGACGACTATATAAGTCGGGCCTATGGGAGCCTTTAGGACACGATAACTTAGACTCTCTAGTCACCTCGCACAGCGAACCAATCCCTATAACTCGGTGTATTGCCCTTATAGTGATTTATAGCAGGAGTAGGATTCTGCCACCGTTGTGGGATCTGAACCTGGATAAGCTGTGTTACCTCGTACCCATCAACCGTCCGCCTTACCCCACGTCTCTAAACACGCACTGTGAGGACCCCTCCATGGCGTACTCGTCGGCAATACCACGACAGTTGGCGCCCACCGTGGGGCAAGAGGCGCTTCAGGCTCTTCAGCGGGCGAGGACCAAGATCTTCGCGAGAATCAGAGAAACCATAGCCATCGGTATCGTTCTCTTCTCCGGCAACGTTCCGATCGTCCCTCCTGATGAGTTATGGTTCCTGGCGAACATGAACCCTACTCGGTGTTCGATCGTTCCTATCGGAGACATCCACCTCTTCATCGGCGAAACCGACTCGGGCACTAGTTCCCTGGGAGTCGGAGGAGCATCAAGACCCGCATGGACCGCCTACGGGCTGGATACGTTCGTGGAAGGATCGATGTCGAATCTCTCTTCGGAGTTTGCCGGCAAAGATCGGAAAGCATCAAGACCCACACGGACCGCCTACGGGCCGGATACGTTCGCGGAAGGATCGATGTCAGATCTCTCTTCGGAGTTTGCCGACAAAGATCGGAAAAATTCAAGGCCCACCCAAACCGCCCCCGTGCAGGATATAAAGGTGGAAGATCACTGCAAATCCGCCGGCTTCATCCGTGTGTCTGGACAGCAGATATCCAAGTTCGTCGGCGTGGTTACCATCTTCGATCTGGCGCGCTACGTTCAGAGAGAGGGCGAAAACCCCCGCGATTACCTGGCCAGGTGGCTCCATATACGAGCCGATCTGGCCCACTACCCCGATGATAACGCTTTGTATCACTTCGTGGAAGGACTGGACCGTGGCACGCTTCTCCGACATTCTCTAAGATGGCAGCAGGCAACATGATGCCTTACCCTCGAAGAGATGGTGAGCGCCGTCAACAGCTATGCAGAAGCTGACGCAACAACCCAGATGGAGATTGCGCTCAGAGACGGAGAACCTCCGATTCAGCAGCCGCCACCACCGCCTCCCGCCACCATCGTTGCAGCAGCACCACCACCTCCAGTCATCGTCGAGGCCATTGCACCTCCACTGCCCGTCATCGAGGAAGTCCTGGCACCCTCCGACTCTGTCATTGACGCGCTTTATGCTGATTTCAGTGCAGATTCAGAGGAGATAGACTTCAGTCCAGAAGAGCTAGACTCTGCTATTCAGGAGATGGAGGAGGAGTACTCGCGTGACGAGCAAGCCAACAACTCCATCACGTCCCGAGGGGTGTTCGTCACCATTGGGACAACGATGGATGAAGATCAACCCAGACGAGCTCCGCCTACAGCGCTGGAAAAGGGGAAGGGGCCACTTATTGCTGCTGACGATGATCGCGCAAAAGTCATGCCTCCTCCGTCTAACCCAGTGCAGCAGCCGCAGGAACTCGGCACCGGCCCGAGCAACAACAACACCGCAAACTTGCCGCCTCCATCATCTACGTCTACAGCAGCCCAAGTTACTCCGGCTGATAGAGTAATGTACGGCAATCTCCTCGTCGATCCACTGACCATTGCTCATATCCGGAGCGTGACCCAGCTTGACGAGAAGCGCCAGCAGCTGCTGGAGGAAGCGCAAGCCATCACGGAGCAAGGCGCTAAGCTAGATCGAGATCTGGTTAACGCGCAGAAGTCCATAGAGAAAGCTAGAGCAATGGAGGCCGAGTACAAGACTTTAATGCAGCAGTAGAAGGCTAAGAAAGCTTCAGCTCGCGTCATCAACGACCCTGGTGTACGGAGCAACCTTGGATGGGCACCCTCGAATCCGGCACAGGCCAAGCCATACATTGACAGTGAAGGCAAGCAGGTGATGCCCACCCCACTCCTTAACCTCGCCATCGCCAAGACCCTTCTGGAGCAGGATAGATCGCCTAAGGCAGTGGAACAGGTCTATGACCTAGTGGCCAAGGCGGTGAAGCAGCAGGAAAAGGCCACCTCTCATAGGCTTGAGTCTGACCCAGCGCTCTGCCAATCTAGCCAGTACAAGCCGCCAAGGGACAGATCTCCTCTTGATGTCGGGTCCCAGATGGGTTCATCAGAACAAAGACGGAGGGATGCGCGCAACAGGAAGGATGCCATCCCCATATCCTCCGACCACGGAGAAAAGTCCCGACCTCGTCGCCCATCGCCACCGCCCCGATCTCCCCGACATCGCGAAGATTACAAGGCTCACCATCGTACAGATATGCCCCCACCAAAGCAGTGCGGCATAGTCATCCGCGACAACGCGGAGCAGACCCGTCATGACGGAGAGTGCAACCAAGGATACTAGAGCAGGTCACGCCATGACCCTCTGCGTCCGACAAGCAACCATGACAGGCATGAGGCGTCGTAGGAGGGTAACAGCAAGAAGGCTAACCAACTTCCACCTCCGCCTCCGTCACCACCAAGCAGTCACCATGGCGAAGGGGGACCGCGTCGTTCACACAGCCCGTCCCCTGTTGACAAAAAGAAGAACCTGGAGCCATACGACGCATGTTCGCGGATCGATAAGATCCACGAGGCCCGGGAAGGACCATACCTAGGACCACGTTGCATTGGACCCGCAATACGGTCCGCAACTTACCCCGAAGGTTTCCGGATTGACAAGACCATCAAACCCTATGACGGCACCGCTAAGCCAGCCACATGGTTGCAGGACTACGACAACGTGGTGGAGATTGCCAGAGGCAACCCCAACATCGCCGTCAAGTACCTCCCATTAATGTTGGCGGGTACGGCCCGTCAATGGATTGATGACTTGCCGGAGAAATCTATCTACAACTGGCTGGACATGCAAGAAGCGTTCACCAAGAACTTTGAGGGTACATACAAGCGTCCCTGCACTGTGGGCGATCTACAGTGGTGCGTGAAAGAGAAAGACGAGACATCTCGCGCCTACCTCTCCCGCTGGCTGGATATGAAAAATTCCTGCGCGGGATTGCACGCTCAGACCGCCATGGCCGCCTTCATCGATGGGTTGGAAAGGGGCACGCTGCTCCGACATAAGCTGAAGCGCTTGCAGGACAATCACCATCTTGACTTGAACCAGATGATTCAGTTGGCTAGTGAGTTCGCAGCTGCTGACGACAATGCTCGTGGCTCCTTGCCGGCAACGGCCATTCCAACTCAAGCTCGGAGGAACAACAGTACAAAGCGGAAAACCGCTCTAGTAGAAAAGCAATCTACCGACATGGTCGCTATGACTTTTGCAGGACGAGGAGAAGGCGGACAATGTGGCCGAGGAAGGGGAGCTGGTCGTGGGCAGAAACGAGGTAGTGAAACCACCTCGGCGCCGCTCCGTGTTCCCCAAACCTACGAGGAGTACCGCGATATGGCGTGCCTCGTACACCTTGACGCCAACGGCAAGGCCACCCATACCAATCGGCACTACAAGTTCGTCAACGACCTCAAGGAATACCCGGAGTCCGGCTACAAGTGAAGTTGGAAGAACAGACCGCGTGGCAAGGGCAAGGGGAAGAAGAAGGAGGAGGAGTCCAAGGATTCAAGTGACATGGACGAAGACGTTGGCCCCAAACATGCCTCCAAGAGCGACGACAAGGGCAAGAACCTGTAAGATCCCTCCTTTATAAAGGAAAAAGGATCCCTGTGATTGCAATGCTAGTCCCTGGATCAATTCTAGCATCCACAGTTTAAGATGAAGTACACAGAAACAAAGGTCATTATTACAGTCATTCCAGAGACAAACATAGTCTTTACAACTCCATGGCCACAGGCCTAGTACAAGAGTTTAAATAGTAAATAGATAACAAGTCTTCATCTTCATGTGCCACAGGCATACATGTTGAGTGTAGACTCATGACTCCTAATCCTCATCAGAATAACCTACAACATCACAAGTTACAGCCATAGTGGGTCAATACATTGGAATAGTATTGGCACGTGATACCTTAGTATAATATCGGTGGACTAGATACTATATGCGAATTGGCTAATTGTAGCTTAGGCTTGCTTTGCTCAAAATAGGTTTTGCCTATTAGTTGAAATCACTAAGTTTTACTTTGTCAAAAACTTTTCCCAAGGAACCACCAATAGACATTGGGGTCCTTCACCCTTGTTCAACAACAAATTTTTACTTAAAAATTGGGATGAGGAGATTCTTGATAGCTTCCATGTCTTGATTCTCAAGTTGTCCAATACCAGGGACATGGCTAATTACTTAGATTCTTCCATCTGCAGAGGTTGTGCACTTTCCCCACAAGCCTTGATTTTCACCAAGACAGGACCTTTCAGAAGCCTTCCCTTAGACTAAATGGACGCGCTCCAACCTATCATCCCACTACCACCAACTGTCCAAATGGCTAAGTTATTGCAACCTATATGATCCAGGCAGAGCCCATATTGCCAAGTGGCTCCACTAGAAGCTTCTTAACATTTGGCCTCTCAAATCCCTTTGTTCCTGGGTGGCTTTCCACAAGTGAGATACACAAGGTAAACCATAGAAATGGGCCTTGTGTAACCACTCAACATAAACCATTCCTTCCATTCCACCCAGGTGTTTCATTGACTTTAGTTGTTTTATTAAGTAAAAACACAAGTCCAAAGACTTAGTAATATTTTATCATAGCATAAATATATCACCACCCTTGGTTGCTACTAGCTAGGCTAAGCATGGCATAGATAACATCCTACTTAGAAATTTCTAGCAATTCTACAACTACTAGGATTTCCCAAGCATAGCATATAAGCAAAATATAACCATGCAAGACTAGCAAAAATATTTCTAATGCATAGTACAAAAAACATAGGGATAAAAATATCATGAAGCACCACTTGCCTTGGTAGTTTGGAGAGTAGCTACACTCCTCACAATCACAATCACTATTGGCACCAAAATCTGAACATAAAATCATAGCAACAAATCACATACAAAATAAATACAAGCAAAAATATATATGGATGCATGCACTATGATATGTGACGATTTTCTAAACTCAACAATACAAGTGCACAGTACTGGTTCATAAACAAGTTCAAAATTTGCCAAACAACATTTATTTAAATACTAAAACATTTCTCAAATAATTTATATACACAAAATAGGCCTACACATGATTCTGTAAATAAAACCATTTTAACAGAAACAAAACATTAAAAACATTGAATATTTGGAAAGGGATTTCTCTCCTAATTCCAATGATATAAAATTCATCAAATTTGGACGTGGGAATCAAAAGTTATGATTAAAACAAAATCAAACATCTAATAGATTCAAATCCTGATTTTAAATCTAAAACCTAGCCACGCGTCATGTTCTGATTGGTGCGTACCGGTTCGCACGGATCGGTCGATGCAGGCCGTTGGATTAAAATGACCATGCACGGCTCAGATCTAAACGTATCATTTCATTAAGTGATTCTGTTGCACGCATTAGATCTAGATCTAACGGCTCTCGATCAAATGACCAATGTCTGGCGGCGTGCGGCGACGGCGAGCGGCGGCGCGCTCGGTCTACGCCGTCGCGGTGGCTATAGAGAGGGCTGGGGTCAGTGGAAGTGCTCACCAGACTCGCAATGATGTACTGAAGCTCAACGTGGTGGTGGCTTGACAAGGGGCGCGCTGCAGTGGCCGTGGGAGCTCGTCGGAGTGGATGACAGCATCCGGCTCGGGTGGACGGCGACGTTGGCGACGTTCTGCTCCGCCCTAACGCAAACGGAGGGCATCAGTGGGTGCGCATCGGTTAGGCGAACAAGTCAGCGTCAAAGGGAAGGCACGGGGCGGTCGGTTTTTACCTTAATCGCTTGCCGGAGTTGGAGACGGTGTTGGGGACTTGCAGTGCTCGTTGGAGTCGACGGCCTGGGGCAGTACAGGACGAACTAGAGGTGTCAGTAGGAGCGCATGGAGGTTGCGAAGCTGTTCGCATGAACCAGAGAGGAAGGTGCGCACAGATTTTACCAGGATTGGTCGCCGGAGAGGGTTCTGCCTACGGCGGTGCAAGGGCGATTACGGGCAGCCTGGGGGCGCTTCTGTCTGGCTTTGTTGGGGGAAATGGCCGCGAGGGGGTGAGGTTTATGTAGCCGGAGCTGGGCGTGGAGTTACTCATGGAATCAATGGGATTTATCAAGGTTTTAATCGCGGCGTCTCTGGCGCGGTGGTAACGGCGGAGCTGTCAGCACGTGTGATTGAAGACGACGACGACATGGTCGCTGGGTCCATTTGTCAGCATGAGAATCAGAGGGGAGGTGGGGTCCTTGCGTCAGCGACTCTGTGGGTTTGTCTGCGACTGAGAGAGAGAGAAGGGGGAACCCGGGTGGGCTTAGTGGGCTGGTTCTGTTGTTGGGCTAGAAAGGTGGCGCCGGCCCTTTTCTATTTATGTTCTCCTTTTCTTTTTCTGTTTGCAATTTCAGGAATCAAATTCAAATGATTTCAAAATCTTTTTGAATTCAAATCTTTTCAGGATTTTTGTAGAGTGCAACACTCACAAATCTGGGCACAAAACCAAGTGGTCACTTTGAATTGGCGTGGTCACTTGGAATAAAATAAAATAAGTAGTGACATAGCACTAGTTTTAAATAGGTTTTGAAATTGGTTTTCAAATCGTATTTGTTTTGAAACTTTGGTTTAAATCCTAGTAATCTAGCAATACAATCTGGGAGCAATAAGTCAACAAGGTTTGGTTCAATGAACAACAATCTCTCATTGGAGAGTAGCATTTGTTTTAAATGCTGATCACATAAAATAATGAGCTCATATGCTCCTCTTTTTGAATTGGTTTGTTTGAAATGAACTCTACATGATCATGAATGCATGGATGATATGCATGAGTTTGAAACATGATTTTAGGGATGTTACAAATCTAACCCCCTTAAGGTGAATCTCGCCCTCGAGATTCAGATTGGCTAGCAAATAGGTGAGGGTGGTCTTTCCGGAGATCATCTTCTCTTTCCCATGTTGCTTCTTCTTCGGAATGATGGTTCCACTAAACTTTGCAGAACTTGATAGTCTTAGTCCGTGTGACTCTTTCTGCAGTCTCAAGAATCTTGATAGGTTTCTCCTCATAAGTGAGATCACTCTCCAATTGAACCTCTTCCAAAGGTATAGTATCCTTCAAAGAAGTTTCTTCCATTTCTGGATGACATTTCTTAAGCTGACTCACATGAAACACATTATGAACAGCTGACAAAGACTCTGGCAATTCAATCTCATAGGCTACTTCTCCTTTGCGACATAGAATCTTGAATGGCCCAACATATCTTGGGGCCAATTTACCTTTGACACCAAATCTCTTCACTCCATGAAGTGGTGACACTCTAAGATAAGCTCTATCACCAACTTCATAGGTGACTTCTCTACGCTTAGGATCTGCGTAGCTCTTCTGTCGGGACTGTGCTATCTTCAATATATCCTTAACCAACTTGACTTTCTCTTCGGCTTCTTTGATTAGTTCTGGTCCGAACAAACTTCTTTCTCCCACACCATTCCATAGAAATGGGGTGGTACACTTTCTCCCATAGAGAAGCTCAAATGGTGCCATCTCAATACTAGCTTGATAGCTGTTATTGTAAGAGAATTCTGCGTAAGGCAGACTTTCATCCCAACTGGCTCCATAGTCTAGGGCACATGCCCTTAACATATCTTCAAGAATCTGATTAGTCCTTTCTGTCTGTCCATCAGTTTGAGGATGAAAAGCGGTGCTGAATTCCAACCTCGTTCCCAATGACTCATGTAATTGCCTCCAAAAATGAGAAGTGAATTGGCTTCCTCTATCTAACACAATACTCTTGGGTACTCCATGTGGACATACAATTCTACTCATATAGATCTTGGCTAACTTAGCACTTGTATAGGTTGTCTTCACGGGTATGAAATGAGCCACTTTAGTTAGGCGATCCACTACTACCCAAATAGAATCATATCCTGACCGGGTCCTTGGCAATCCGGTAATGAAATCCATACCAATCTTGTCCCACTTCCAATCAGGAATAGGTAGTGGTTGAAGCAATCCTGCTGGTTTCTGATGTTCCGCTTTCACTCTTCTACACACATCACACAAAGCAATATGTTCGGCGATGTCCTTCTTGAGATTATTCCACCAAAACCTTTCTTTCATATCCATGTACATTTTGGTGTTACCCGGATGAATGGAATACGGTGAGTTATGTGCTTCTTGTAAAATCAGTTTCCGAAGCTCCGGATCTTGTGGAACACAGATACGTTTTCCATGCCATAAAGTACCATGTTCGTCTTCATGGAATCCTTTGGCTTTTCCCTTGCCAATCTTTTCCTTAATTTCTTCAATTTCTTTATCAGTCTTCTGGGCCTCCTTGATCTTGTCCAATAAAGTAGGTTGAACATCCAAGGTCAAGAGATGTCCTTTAGGCACAATCTCCAATCTGAGATCTCTAAATTGGGCACACAGATCATCTGGAAATTCTCCATTAGTAAGGCCATTCACAAAAATCTTACGGCTTAGAGCATCTGCTTCAACATTTGCTTTACCGGGGTGGTATTGCAAACTCAAGTCATAGTCCTTGATGAGTTCTAGCCATCTTCTTTGTCTCATGTTAATTTCTTTCTGGGTGAAGATATACTTCAAACTCTTGTGATCTGTGAACACTTCACATCGCTTTCCCAAAAGATAATGTCTCCATGTTTTGAGTGCATGGAGAACA
Source organism: Avena sativa (assembly GCA_916181665.1). Classification (NCBI taxonomy): domain Eukaryota; kingdom Viridiplantae; phylum Streptophyta; class Magnoliopsida; order Poales; family Poaceae; genus Avena; species Avena sativa. Next base: position 257,622,989 of record OV702297.1, read on the forward strand.
GAGGCTAACTCTAAATCATGAGTATGATAGTTTACTTCATGAGTTTTGAGTTGTCTCGAGGCATAAGCCACAACTTTTCCTTCTTGCATAAGTACTGCACCTAAACCATGTTGAGATGCATCACAATACACTTGGAAATCTTTCTCCAAATCTGGCAAACACAAGACTGGTGCTGTCACTAATCTCTTCTTCAATTCTTGAAAGCTGAGTTCACAACCTTCAGACCAAGCAAATTTCTTGTCTTCCTTTAGCAATTTTGTCATAGGATTGCTACCTTGGAAAAATTCTCAATAAACCTTCTGTAGTATCCTGCCAGGCCAAGGAAACTACGAACTTCTTTTACCGACTTAGGTGATTCCCATTCAGTCACCACTGAAACTTTAGCAGGATCAACTGCTACACCATCTCCTGACACAACATGTCCAAGAAATCCAACTTCATTCAACCAGAATTCACACTTGCTGAATTTGGCATACAGTTTATGCTCTCTAAGCTTCTCAAGTATCAAACGCAAATGTCCTTCATGCTCTTATTTGCTCTTGGAGTAGATCACAATGTCATCGATGAAAATGACAACAAACTTATCGTGGAACTCCATGAACACCTTGTTCATCATATTCATGAAATATGCTGGAGCATTGGTTAAACCAAATGGCATCACGGTATACTCATACAATCCATACCTTGTGGTGAAAGATGTCTTAGGTATGTCTTGTTCCCTTATCTTAAGCTGGAAATAACCTGACCGGAGATCAATCTTTGAGAACACACAAGATCCTTCTAGCTGATCAAACAAGTCATTGATTCTGGGCAAAGGGTATTTCTTCTTGATAGTCACCTCATTGAGTGAACGATAATCTATGCATAACCTTTGACTTCTATCTTTCTTCTCCACAAACAAAACCGGTGCTCCCCAAGATGAAGAACTTGGTTGAATAAATCCTTTCTGCAACTTCTCTCCAAGTTGTTTCTTGAGTTCTTTCAGTTCATCAACTGACATCTTGTACGGTCTCTTTGCTATTGGTCCAGATCCTGGTAGCAAATCAATAAGAAACTCCACATCTCTATCTGGTGGCATTCCTGGTAATTCTTCCGGAAACACATCCGGATGTTCACTCACAATTGGCACACTGTCTATCCTAACCCCCTTAAGAGAATTTAGCTTACTCCCTTTTGATTCAAAGTTAGACTTGAATCTAATCTGTTTCTTCTTCGGGGTTGTGAGTGCAACGGTACGATTGGCACAATCTAGTACTCCTTCATACTTGGTCATCCAATCCATTCCCAAAATTACATCTAGTCCTTGGGAATCTAGGATTATCAGACTCACTGGAAACTTATGCTTTCCAAACTCTATCACTAGATCTCGGCATCCAAGACTTACTATCATATCTCCACCTGGAGAACTAACTTTTATTGGGCACCCAATGTTTTCAGTTGGAAACCCATTTCTATCAACAAATGCTTTTGATGTGAATGAATGCGATGCTCCAGTATCAAAAAGAACAAGTGCTGGAATAGAATTGAGTTTGAACTTACCAGCAACAACATCTGGCTCTTCATAGATTTCCTCCACATTGATGTGGTTCACTTGTCCCTTCTGAAAAGGGTTGGGCTTGTTGGGTCCTTCAACTTTCTTTTCTGGGCATTCATTTGCATAATGCCCCATCTTCTTGCACTTGAAACACTCAACCTGACTAATATCCTTCTTGACAGGCTGGCTTCCACTGCCACTTCCACTACCACTGTGGTGTCTCTTATATCCACCCTTGTGATTCTTGTACTTGTCATTGTCATGACTACGGTGATTCTTGTTGTCATGATGACGGTTGTGGTTGTGGTGCTTGTTAAATTTCCCATGCTTGTGGGATCCTGAGCTTCCACTATCATCATAATGGGAACGCTTGTGAGACGATCCTGAGCTGTGCTTGTCTGAGTGCTTTCTCTTCCTACTCTCAACTTGCTTCATTTTGTTCTCCAAAATAGCAGCCTTGTCACAAAGAGACTGATAAGTGGGAACGTAGGCCACTGATAGCTGCAGGTTCAGTTCATCATTCAACCCTTCAAGGAACTTTTCCTTCCTCTTAGCATCAGTGTCAACTTCATCCGGTGCATAACACGCCAGATTGTTAAACTCCTCAATATATTCAGCCACGCGGCGGTGGCGCTGCTTCAGATTATGGAACTCTTTCTTCTTCAAACTCATCACTCCGGATGAGATGTGAGCAGTACGAAAGCCATCTTCAAAGATAGCCCATGTCACATCTGCAATGGGAGTGGTGATCTGGAAGTTATCCCACCAAGTGGCTGCTGGTCCTTCCAGCAAGTGAGCTGCAAATCTGACTTTCTCTTCATCAGTACAGCCAACTGTTACCAAGTCCTTGTTCACAGAGTGTAGCCAATCATTGGCCACCATAGGATCAATTGTTCCTGAGAACTTTGTTGGCCTCAATCTCAAGAACCTGGTAAGCATGTCAAAACCCGGTGGATTGTTGTTGTTGTTGTTGTTGTTCTTACTGTTGTTGTTGTTGTTGTTGTTGTTGTTGTTCTGGTTCTGGATGAACGTAGTCATCATCTGCATCAGCTGAGTCTGAGCTATCATCATTTGCTGCATCTCAGGGGTGATGTTGTTGTTGTTGGGGTTGGGATTGGCACGACGGGGAGGCATCTGTGGTTTGTTCAATAGAGATAAGAATGAGATACCCATAGATGCTATCATGCACAATACATCACATAAACAATCACCAAACATGCATCATAATAAAAATAGTTCAACAACATAAATGACAAGTTTGCAAGGTAAACACAACAATAGCAAGCCATCCACATGTTGGATGGTCATTGCGACTCAATGAAAAGCATGATAAATAAATGATAAATGAGTAGTCATCACTACTCCTCGGCATCAACCTCCTCCTCAACAAAGGTAAGACATGCATTCTCCATAGCGGTCTTGTATTCCTCGACATTGGTGGTCAAGGTCTCTACTTTGGATTTGAGAGCCCTCTTCTGAGAACGAAGCCTCTCAATCACAGTCTGCTGATGCTCGAGCTCTAAGTCCTTGTTCTCCAGTTCTGCAGTCATGTCTCGAATCCTCTTGTTCCTATCTTGGACTCGCTTCTCTTGACTCTTGAACTTTCTGTCCTGACTCTCGAACTTTGCCTCCATCTCCTTGACTATCTCATCTTGCTCCGCGAAGAGCTTATCCTTCTCACGAAGCTGCACCTGAAGTTTGTCATTGCTGAGCATGATGTTGGTCCTATCAGTGTCCACGTGCCTAAGAAGAACCTCTAAGTCCTGGAGGTATAGACGAATCGGCTCTGCTGTCTCCCTTGAAGTGTCCTCGAAGTCGATGGCCTCTCCATCCTCATCACATCTACCGAAGGCGTGGAAGTGAGTACCTCTAACCTATCAAGAGTGTCTCCCTAACAGACGTCCAATCAAGTCCTGCATGACTACCTCTAGGCCTCTCTCCTTGTCATCGTGCATGAGCTTGAAGATGATAGCCTCTGTGGTAGGATCAGTCTGGCGTCCTGGCTGATTGACCTTGAAGCCCCAAAGGTCTTTCCTCTCAAACTTGGTGAGGGGAAGTACCACGATAGTAGGAAGAGGGAGATTGAGCAAACTAGTGAGCTCAATAATACGAGGGCCAAAACGAGTTCCCTGGAACTCTTCAACAGTGCTGATGGTAACATTAGGCATCTATTTAATAAGATAGGAAAAGTTAGAATCAACACAATTTAAGACAAGTCATAAGACAAGACATCACATGCATAACTTTGGAAATCAAAACACACAAGTCATGGCATACGCGAAACCATTACAAAACATCCAAGGTTCAACTTATTTCAAGCAACATTTGGAAAATAAGGTGATAAGTGTGGTGGTCCAACTAACGAAGTACGCTTACAATCCTATCTCACTTGCCAAGTTGGCTAACACAATATTTCTAGAAGCAATTAGTCTATCTTGAGAACATGACTCCATTACTAAGTCTATAATGTCTCCTCTTAAAGTTTGGTTGGTAGCCTCTAACTCTTGGGTATGATTCTTCTCTTCCTTTAGGTCATTCTGGATGTTGAGCATTCTGCACTTGACTCTATCACCAAGTTCTTTGATGGCTTTCCAAGCTGCATCCCTTGCTGAATCAAATAATGTAGTGTGCACCACTGAATTGGTGACCATGCAGAATCCTGATTCTTTGTGGTTGTCTTCCTTGTTTTTATACAAGTGAAGTTGCACCCACCAGTACTCAACTCCTTCATCCATCACAGGAAAACCTTTGTACACAGCTGCACCATGTATTCCCATTGCAACCATGAGGTCCTTGAGAGCCTTGGGAAATTCTGTCTCACACTCCAAAGTCATTGTCATGAGTGGTCCCTTCCTTACGGCTTCGTTGATGGAGTTCATCTACAAATAGAGATGAGAAAGAAGATTAGAAAAGTTTACGAGAAGAATAGACAAGTGTGGAAGTTGTTGAATTTTTTTTCTTAGTGGTTTCCAATCCTAGGGTCATAATCCTATAGGTAACACAGTGTTCTGATACCATATGTAAGATCCCTCCTTTATAAAGGAAAAAGGATCCCTGTGATTGCAATGCTAGTCCCTGGATCAATGCTAGCATCCACAGTTTAAGATGAAGTACACAGAAACAAAGGTCATTATTACAGTCATTCCAGAGACAAACATAGTCTTTACAACTCCATGGCCACAGGCCTAGTACAAGAGTTTAAATAGTAAATAGATAACAAGTCTTCATCTTCATGTGCCACAGGCATACATGTTGAGTGTAGACTCATGACTCCTAATCCTCATCAGAATAACCTGCAACATCACAAGTTACAGCCACAGTGGGTCAATACATTGGAATAGTATTAGCAAGTGATACCTTAATATAGTATTGGTGGACTAGATACTATATGCAAATTGGCTAATAAGTGTAGCTTAGGCTTGCTTTGCTCAAAATAGGTTTTGCCTATTAGTTGAAATCACTAAGTTTTTCTTTGTCAAAAACTTTTTCCAAGGAACCACCAATAGACATTGGTGTCCTTCACCCTTGTTCAACCACAATTTTTTACTTAGAAATTGGGATGAGGAGATTCTTGATAGCTTCCATGTCTTCATGCTCAAGTTGTCCAATACCAGGGACATGGCAAAGTACTTAGATTCTTCCATCTGCAGAGGTTGTGCACTTTCCCCATAATCCTTGATTTTCACCAAGACAGGACCTTTCAGAAGCCTTCCCTTAGACCAAATGGACGCGCTCCAACCTATCATCCCACTACCACCAACTGTCCAAATGGCTAAGTTATTGCAACCTATATGATCCAAGCAGAGCCCATATTGCCAAGTGGCTGCACTAGAAGCTTCTTAACATTTGGCCTCTCAAATACCTTTGTTCCTGGGTGGCTTTCCACAAGTGAGATACACAAGGTAAACCATAGAAATGGGCCTTGTGTAACCACTCAACATAAACCATTCCTTCCATTCCACCCAGGTGTTTCATTCACTTTAGTTATTTTATTAAGTAAAAACACAAGTCCAAAGACTTAGTAATATTTTATCATAGCATGAATATATCACCACCCTTGGTTGCTACTAGCTAGGCTAAGCATGGCATAGATAACATCTTACTTAGAAATTTCTAGCAATTCTACAACTACTAGGATTTCCCAAGCATAGCATATAAGCAAAATATAACCATGCAAGACTAGCAAAAATATTTCTAATGCATAGTACAAAAAACATAGGGATAAAAATATCATGAAGCACCACTTGCCTTGGTAGTTTGGAGAGTAGCTACACTCCTCACAATCACAATCACTATTGGCACCAAAATCTACACATAAAATCATAGCAACAAATCACATACAAAATAAATACAAGAAAAAATATATATGGATACATGCAATATGATATGTGATGATTTTCTAAACTCAACAAGACAAGTGCACAGTACTGGTTCATAAACAAGTTCAAAATTTGCCAAACAACATTTAATACTAAAACATTTCTCAAATAATTTATATACACAAAATAGGCCTACACATGATTCTGTAAATAAAACCATTTTAACAGAAACAAAACATTAAACACATTGAATATTTGGAAAGGGCTTTCTCTCCTGATTCCATTGATATAAAATTCATCAAATTTGGACGTGGGAATCAAAAGTTATGATTAAAACAAAATCAAACATCTAATAGATTCAAATCCTGATTTTAAATCTAAACCCTAGCCACGCGTCATGTTCTGATTGGTGCGTACCGGTTCGCACGGATCGGTCGATGCAGGTCGTTGGATTAAAATGACCGCGCACGGCTCAGATCTAAACGTACAGTTTTGTTAAGTGATTCTGTTGCATGCGTTAGATCTAGATCTAACGGCTCTCGATCAAATGACCAAGGTCTGGCGGCACGCGGCGACAGCGAGCGGCGGCGCGCTCGGTCTACGGCGTCGCGGTGGCTACAGAGAGGGCTGGGGTCAGTGGAAGTGCTCACCAGACTCGCAGTGATGTACTGAAGCTCAACGTGGTGGTGGCTTGACAAGGGGCGCGCTATAGTGGCTGTGGGAGCTCGTCGGAGTGGATGACAGCGTCGGGCTCGGGTGGACGGCGACGTTGGCGACGTTCTACTCCGCCCTAACGCAAACGGAGGGGTCAGTGGGTGCGCATCGGTCAGGCGAACAAGTCAGCTTCAAAGGGAAGGCACGGGGCGGTCGGTTTTTACCTTAATCGCTTGCCGGAGTTGGAGACGGCGTCGGGGACTTGCAGTGCTCGTTGGAGTCGACGGCCTGGGGCAGTACAGGACGAACTAGAGGTGTCAGTAGGAGCGCAAGGAGGTTGCGAAGCTGCTCACATGAACTAGAGAGGATGGGGTGCACGGAGTTTACTAGGATTGGTCGCCGGAGTTTACTATGTGAGCGAGGTCTTGACGGAGTCCAAGCAGCGTTACCCGCACTACCAAAAGATAGCTTATGGAGTATTCCTTGCTTCTCAGAAGCTGAGGCATTACTTTCAGGAGCACCCAATCACAGTGGTGAGCAAGACTCCACTGTCCGACATCATCAATAACAGCGACGCTACAGGAAGGGTCACGAAGTGGGGCATTGAACTTGCCGCCTTCGAGATCACCTATAAGAGACGCGACGCTATCAAGTCACAAGCCTTGGCGGATTTTGTTGTAGATTGGATGGAGATGCCAGATGCTACTCCATTGCCAGAACCGGAGTACTAGATGATGCACTTTGACGGATCAAAGCTGCTCAACGGCTCAGGGGCTGGTGTATTGCTACAGTCACCAACAGGAGACAAGCTACACTATGTTCTGCAGATCCACTTCGAGGCTACAAACAACATGGCGGAGTATGAGGCACTCATTCATGGACTACGTGTAGCCAAGGATATTGGCATCAAGCGCATAGTTTGTTGTGGAGATTCTAACTTGGTTGCCCAGCAGGTGGCTGGCACCTGGAATGCGCGGAACCCTATGATGGCGGCATAACGAGACGAAGTGGACGAGATAGCCAAGAGCTTCTTGGGCTACGAAGTCAAGTATGTGCCTAGGGAGCAAAACGAGGCGGCTGATCTATTGGCTAAGCTTGGATCAGGGCGCGGGCAAATTCCGCCAGGAGTTTTCCTAGAGCACCTGCGCACACCATCCGTGAAGGGGGCCGACATCGACAACCCGGATAGAGCTGACTCTTTCATCAACATGGTGACTAAGATCCCTCCGTCTTGGACAAAACCGTTCATGGGATACCTCGAACACGGAACTTTGCCCGACGATGAAGTCGAAAGACGACAAATAGTATGACGATCAAACGGTAATACCATAATCAATGGGCAACTCTACAAAAGGAGCACTACTGGTGTATACCTAAAGTGTGTTTCCCAGCTAGAAGGTATGGAAATCGTGCGCGAAATCCATCTCGGAGATTGCGGGCATCACGCCGCTCCTCGATCGTTGGTCGCGAAAGCCTTCCGGCAAGGATTCTACTAGCTGACCGCGAAGGCGGACGCCAACAAGCGGGTTGAGACATGCATGGGATGCCAGTATTATGCCCGACAATTACATGTTCCTACTGAAGAACTGCGAAGAATACCAAAAACTTGGTCGTTTGCAGTCTGGGGGCTAGACATGGTGGGACCATTATAGACGGCACCTTGTGGGTTTACGCATCTGCTTGTAGAAGTTGACAAATTCAGTAAATGGATAGAAGCTAAACCGATTAGAAAGCTTGATGGGGCAATTGCCCTCAGGTTCGTCCGAGATCTAGTGGTGAGATTTGGTCTCCCACACAGCATTATCACCGACAATAGAAGCAATATATCACTCGGAGAAGTGGAGACTTATTGCTGGGAGAAAGGCATCCGACTTGACCTTGCATCTGTGGCACACCCACAATCCAATGGTCAGGTTGAGCGAGCCAATGGATTAATTCTGCAGGGAATCAAGCCACGTCTTGAGGCACCGCTACATAGAGCAGCTGGAGCCTAGACGGAAGAATTGCCATATGTGCTGTGAAGTTTGCGAACTACACCCAACAGATCCACCGGCTACACCCCTTACTTCATGGTATATGGAGCAGAAGCAATCTTGCCTTCCGACATACTCCATGATGCACCAAGAGTTGCCGTCTACGACGAAGATGAAGCTAAAGAATCCAGACGCCTAGATGTGGACCTTCTCGAGGAGGAGCACGTTTTGGCATGCCAAAGATCCACCATCTACCAGCAGAAGCTACGCAGGTACCATAGTCGCCACCTTCGGCATCTCTCGTATAAAGAGGGGGATTTGGTGCTCCGACTTAAGCAGAAGAAGTCACACAAATTATCCCCGCCATGGGAAGGACCGTTCATCATAAGCAAGGCGCTGCTCAATGGGTCTTACTACCTTGTTGACAATCGTGAACTAAAGGATAGACCTAACAAGGATCATAAGCATAAGCGACGTGACCCGTATGATGATGTTGGAATTATGCCCTAGAGGCAATAATAAGGATGTTATTATTATAATTCTTGTTCATGATAAAGTTTATATTCCATGCTAGAATTGTATTAAGCGGAAACATTAATACTTGTGTGGTTTGTGAACAACACCGTGTCCCTAGTACGCCTCTATGGACTAGCTCATTGATCAATGATGGTTAAGGTTTCCTAACCATAGACATGAGTTGTCAATTGATAATGAGATCATATCATTGGGAGAATGATATGGTGGACAGACCCAAACTAAGCAAAGCTATTAGATCGTTTCATCGTGTTCATCTTTGCGAAGCTTTTCCTATGTCAAATATTGTATTCCTTAGACCATGAGATAATGCAACTCCCTGGTATCGGAAGAAAGCTTTGAGGTCATCAAACGTCATCCTATGAGAGGGTGATCATAAAGGTGTCTCTCAGGTGATCGGAAAGTATCTGTTGGGTTGTATGTATCGAGATGGAATTTGTCCCTCCCAAGTCGGAGAGATATACTTTGGGCCCACTCGGTAATCGATATCAACACCGCTTGCAAGCATGTGGTTAAGGAGTTAATCACAAAGTGATATCGGATTACGGAACGAGTAAAGTACTTGCTGTGAACGAGATTGAACTAGGTATGACGATACCGACGATCGAATCTCGGGCAAGTAAAATATCGTGAGACGAAGGGAATATATATATGGGATTGATTGAATCCTGGCATCGTGGTTCATCCGATATGATCATTGATGAATGTGTGGGAGTCAATATGGGTGCCCAGACCCCGCTGTTGATTATTGATAGAAGATCATGTCTGCATATTCTCGAACCCGCAGGGTCACACACTTAACGTGTCTCGACGCTAGGATAGATTGGATAATTGGTTTATGAATTTTTGTTCGGAGTCTCGGATGGGATCCGGGATATCACGAGAGGTTCCGGAATGGTCCGGAGAATAAGATTCATATAAGGCAGTGCAGTTTTTGGTGTTCGGAATAGTTCCGGGTTAATCGGTATTGTACCGGAAGCTTCTAGAACCTTCCAGAAGGGGGCCAACGTGGTCCCACCTTCCGGGAGGAGGCATGGGCCTATGAGGGAGTGTCCTGGCCGCATTGGGCCAGGGGAACAAGGCCCCATAGGGTCAGCCGATCCTAGAGAGTTTAAATCGTTTAAACTAGAGATAAGATAAGATAGGATTTCTAGATAAGGGAGAGTTTAAATTGTTTAAACTAGAGATAGGCTTGGAGGAGAGGCTAGGGCTGTCCGCCCCCCCCCCTCTATATATAGAGGGCTGGTGCGCCCCCTCCCCCCCACACACCTTCCTCCAAACCCTAGTTGCCCTGCTGCCCTCCTCTCTCCCTCCCGACTGTTTGTAGGCGAAGCCCGGCGGCAGAAATTCTCCACTATACACACCACGCCGTCGTGCTGTAGATCCAATCCATCTCTCCACCATACTTGCTGGTCCGAGGAAGGAGGATACGTCGAGGTGCTGCACGTGTGCATCTCATGGAGGCACCGCCACTTGTGGTGCTAGATCGGATCGGATCGCGAGGAGGAGAAGCGAGTACGACTACATCACCCACGTTCCGACGAACGTTCCGCTGTGCGAATCTTCAAGGGTATGAAGATCTAATCCAATCTCTCTCGTTGTTTGCATCTCCTAGATTAGATCTTGGCTTTCCCTCTGTTCGCTTCCGTAGAAAATTTTGATTTACTATGCTGCGAAACCCTTCAGTGGTATCAGAGCTAGATCTATGCGTAGATGTGATTCACGAGTAGAACGCAACATGGTTGTTGCGGGCATTGATGTTTTCTGTTGCAAGCCTCTTGTTTGTGTTCTTCTTATGACGCGGGATAGTGAGATTGAAGCGGTCCAGGCCAACCTTACGCGACGTCGTTCGCGAGACCGGCTCCGCACTTGACATGTGGCTTGTACCACACATGCGGCTGGTGGATGTCAGTTTCTCTCACTATAGTTGTCATGGGATTAACACTGGAGTTTGGCAACCATAATATCACCGTTGTGGCTTTCCGCAGGTAAGAATCATTCTTAGCATCTACTCCCATAAGCCACATAAAACATGCAACAACAAAGTAGAGGCGTCTAACTTGTTTTTGCAGGGAGTGTTTTCTGTGATATGGTATGGCCCAAGATGTGATGTGTATAATGTATGCGATGATCATGTTTTGTAATGTTTCACGACTTGCATGTCGATGAGTACACAACCGGCAGGAGCCATATGGTTGTCTTTATAATTGTGTATGACCTGCGAGTCAACTTCTTATACACCATGTAATAGCTTTACTTTATCGCTAAGTAGTTAGCAATAGTTGTAGTTTCTATTCGTGGTGGAGGCAATCATGGTGGAGTGATGGAGATCATGCCGGAACGCACAAGATGGATATCATTGCGCGAAGATTGGCTATACCATGTCACATAAAGTTATATGCATGTGATGTTTATCCTTTTATGTATCTTATTATGCTTAGATCGCGACGGTAGCATTATAAGATGATTCCTCACTTAAAGATCAAGATAAAAACTGTGTTCTCCCCAAAGTATGCACCGTTGAGAAAGTTCGTCGTGTCCAAGCATCACGTGATGATCGGGTGCTATAGACTCTACGCTCACATACAACGGGTGCAAGCCCGTTTTGCACACGCGGAAATACTTGGGTCTAACTTGACGAGCCTAGCATGTACAGACATGGCCTCGGAACGCAAGAACCGAAAGGTTAAGCATGAGTCATGTGAATGATATGATCGACACTTCGTTGTCCACCATTGAAACCACATCTCTTCTCGTGATGATCGGATTAGGTGTGGAGAATTTGGATCGTGTTCACTAAACAACTTGAGGGATGTTGAATTTAGTGGGAGTTCATCTAGTAATTTGATTAAGTTGAACTATTTATCATGAACATAGTCTAAATTGTACTTGCAAATACTGTAGATCCAATGGCCAAGTCCAACTTCAACTTCAACGTTTTTGCTGAGAAAGAAAAGCTTAGAAACAATGGGTCTAACTTCACCAACTGGTTCTGCAATCTAAGAATCATTCTGTCTGGCGGACAAAAGGACTATGTCCTTAAGAAAGCGTTAGGTAACCCCCCTGCTGCAACTGCGCCGGCTGATGAGAAAGCTGTCTATCAGTCGCGCAAAGATGATTATGGTGTGATTAAGAGCACCATGTTGTTTGCTATGGAACCGGAACTTCAAAATCGTTTTGAAAACTATCCCGGGCCCTTTGAGATTCTCGAGGAGCTGAAAACCATGTTTCAGACTCAGGCCCGTTCTGAGAGATATGAGATCTCTGAGAAGTTCTTTAACTGCAAGATGGAGGAAGGGAGTTCCGTTAGTGAGCACGCCATTAAGATGTCGGGCTACACTCAAAGCCTTGAGCAACTGGACTGCAAGATTCCAGAGGAGCTCAAGATTGATAGGGTTCTGCAATCACTCCCTCCCAGCTACAAAAGTTTTGTAGTGACTCACAATCAGATTGGTTCCACTGATACGATCACCGAGGTCTTCGCAAAGCTGAAGGCTGCGGAGGTGGACATCAAGAAGGATAATCATGTGTTGATGGTCAACAAGCCCTCCTTTAAGAAAGGTAAGGGAGCAAAGAAGCCCTTCAAGAAGGGCGGCGGCAAGCGCACTGCCCCTGCTGAGAAGAAGCTCAGGTCTGGTCCCAAGCCGGAAACTGAGTGCTTCTATTGCAAGGACAAGGGTCACTGGAAGCGCAACTGTCCGAAGTACTTAGCGGACAAGAAGGCTGGCACCATCAAAGGTATATTTGATATACATGTTATTGATGTTTTCCTTACTAGCCCTCGTTGTAGTGCCTGGGTATTTGATACCGGTTCAGTTGCTAATATTTGTAACTCGAAACAGGAGCTGCAGAATAGACGGCGGCTTGCGAGGGATGAGGTGACGATGCGCGTTGGCAACGGATCAAGAGTTGATGTGATGGCCGTCGGCACGCTCTCCTTAGTTTTACCTTCGGGATTAGTTTTAAACCTTAATAAATGTTATTATGTGCCTGCGTTGAGCATGAACATTATTTCTGGATCGTGTTTATTGCAAGACGGTTATTCATTTAAATCGGAGAATAATGGTTGTTCTATTTATATGAGTAACATCTTTTATGGTCATGCACCTCTTGTGAGTGGTTTATTTCTTCTAAATCTCGAAAGGGATGAAACACACATCCATAACATTGAGGCTAAGAGATGCAAAGTAGATAGTGATAATACTACTTATCTGTGGCACTGTCGTCTAGGTCATATTGGTGTAAAGCGCATGAAGAAACTCCATTCTGATGGACTTTTGGAGTCTCTTGATTTTGAATCATTTGACACATGCGAACCATGCCTCAAGGGCAAGATGATCAAAACCCCGTTCTCCGGTATGATGGAGCGAGCAACGGACTTGTTGGAAATCATACATACCGATGTATGCGGACCGATGAGTGTTTCGACGTGCGGTGGATATCGCTATTTTCTCACTTTTACCGATGACTTAAGTAGATATGGGTATATCTATTTAATGAAACATAAATCTGAAACGTTTGAAAAGTTCAAAGAATTTCAGAATGAAGTGGAGAACCATCGTAACAGAAAGATTAAGTTTCTACGATCCGATCGTGGGGGCGAATATTTGAGTTATGATTTTCTCACGCATCTCAAAGCAAGTGGAATCGTTTCACAACTCACGCCACCCGGAACACCACAGCGCAATGGTGTGTCTGAACGCCGGAATCGAACCCTATTAGATATGGTCCGATCGATGATGTCTCTTACAAATTTGCCGTTATCATTTTGGGGTTATGCATTAGAAACCGCTGCATTCACTTTAAATAGGGCTCCATCTAAATCCGTTGAGACGACACCGTATGAACGGTGGTTTGGTGCTAAACCTAAGTTGTCGTTTCTTAAAGTTTGGGGATGCGAAGCTTACGTCAAGAAGTTGATGCCGGACAAGCTCGAACCCAAAGCGGAGAAATGCGTCTTCATAGGATACCCTAAGGAAACTATTGGGTATACCTTCTATCACAGAACCGAAGGCAAAGTGTTTGTCGCAAAGAACGGTTCCTTTCTTGAGAAGGAGTTTCTCTCGAAAGAAGTGAGTGGGAGGAAAGTAGAGCTAGACGAGGTTATTGAACCTTCTCTTGAATTGGAGAGTAGCGCAACACCTGAAATTGTTCCAGTGCCGCCTGCACCAACAATAGAGGAAGCAAATGACAAGGATCATGAAGCTTCGGACGATGCTGCTACTGAACGTCGCAGGTCGACAAGGTCGCGTGCCCCTCCTGAGTGGTACGGCAACCCTGTCTTGACTGTCTTGTTAGTAGAAGACAGTGAACCTACGAACTATGAGGAAGCGATGATGAGCCCAGACTCTGAGAAATGGCTAGAAGCCATGAAATCCGAATTGGGATCCATGAGCGAAAACCAAGTATGGACTTTGGTGGACCCTCCTAGCGACCGAAAGGCCGTTGAGTGCAAATGGATCTTCAAGAAGAAAACGGACGCGGATGGTAATGTTACCGTCTATAAAGCACGGCTTGTTGCGAAAGGTTTTCGACAAGTTCAAGGTGTTGACTACGATGAGACTTTCTCTCCCGTAGCGATGTTTAAGTCCATTCGGATTTTATTAGCAATTGCTGCGTTTCATGATTATGAAATATGGCAAATGGATGTCAAGACTGCTTTCCTCAATGGCAACATTGATGAAGAGTTGTATATGATGCAACCCGAAGGTTTTGTCGATCCTAAGGATGCTGATAAAGTATGCAAACTTCAGCGTTCCATTTATGGACTGAAGCAAGCATCTCGGAGTTGGAACCTTCGTTTTGATCAAGTGATCAAGAGCTTTGGATTTGTTCCAAATTGCTACGAAGCTTGCATCTACAAGAAAGTGAGTGGGAGCTCGGTGACGTTTCTGGTACTATATGTGGATGACATATTGATTATTGGAAATGACATCAACATGCTTAACGATGTGAAGAGTTATTTGAACAAGTGTTTTTCAATGAAAGACCTAGGTGAAGCTGCTTATATATTGGGCATCAAAATCTATAGAGGTAGACAAAGACGCCTGATAGCTTTAAGCCAAAGTACATACCTAGACAAAGTTCTGAAAAGGTTCAGAATGGATAAGGCATTGAAAGGTTCAGTGCCTATGTTGTCAGGGAAGATATTGAGCAAGGCTCAGTGTCCAGCTACGGTAAATGATAGGGAAGCTATGAGCAAAGTGCCTTATGCCTCGGCCATAGGTTCCATCATGTATGCCATGCTGTGTACTAGACCGGATGTGTCCAATGCTCTTAGTTTGACGAGCAAATATCAAAGTGATCCAGGAGTGGAACACTGGACAGCCGTGAAGAACATCCTAAGGTACCTAAATAGGACTAAAGAAATGTTCTTAGTCTATGGGGGTGATGAACAGCTCGTCATAAAAGTTTACGTCGATGCTAGTTTTTACACCGACAAGGATGATGCTAAATCTCAGACAGGATACGTGTATATTTTGAATGGAGGAGCTGTGAGCTGGAGAAGCTGCAAGCAAAGCGTGGTCGCGGGATCTACAGTAGAAGCGGAATACATGGCTGCTGCAGAAGCGTCAAGTGAAGGAGTTTGGATCAGGAACTTCATCACTGAGCTTGGCGTGGTTCCAAGTGCATTGGACCCACTGGAGATATTGTGTGACAACACTGGCGCCATAGCACTCGCTAAGGAACCAAGATATCATCCAAAGACCAAGCATATCAACCGCAAGTTTCATATAATCCGAGATTATATAGCAGATGGAGATCTGAAGATCAGCAAAGTACATACAGATCTGAATGTCGCAGATCCATTGACTAAACCTCTTCCACGTGTAAAACATAATCAGCACCTCAGTGCCATGGGTGTGAGATTGTTGCCAAATGTAAACTAGATTATTGACTCTAGTGCAAGTGGGAGACTGTTGGAATTATGCCCTAGAGGAAATAATAAAGATGTTATTATTATAATTCTTGTTCATGATAAAGTTTATATTCCATGCTAGAATTGTATTAAGCGGAAACATTAATACTTGTGTGGTTTGTGACCAACACCGTGTCCCTAGTACGCCTCTATGGACTAGCTCATTGATCAATGATGGTTAAGGTTTCCTAACCATAGACATGAGTTGTCAATTGATAATGAGATCATATCATTGGGAGAATGATATGGTGGACAAACCCAAACTAAGCAAAGCTATTAGATCGTTTCATCATGTTCATCTTTGCGAAGCTTTTCCTATGTCAAATATTGTATTCCTTAGACCATGAGATAATGCAACTCCCTGGTATCGGAAGAAAGCTTTGAGGTCATCAAACGTCATCCTATGAGAGGGTGATCATAAAGGTGTCTCTCAGGTGATCGGAAAGTATCTGTTGGGTTGTATGTATCGAGATGGAATTTGTCCCTCCCAAGTCGGAGAGATATACTTCGGGCCCACTCGGTAATCGATATCAACACCGCTTGCAAGCATGTGGTTAAGGAGTTAATCACAAAGTGATATCGGATTACGGAACGAGTAAAGTACTTGCTGTGAACGAGATTGAACTAGGTATGACGATACCGACGATCGAATCTCGGGCAAGTAAAATATCGCGAGACGAAGGGAATATATATATGGGATTGATTGAATCCTGGCATCGTGGTTCATCCGATATGATCATCGATGAATGTGTGGGAGTCAATATGGGTGCCCAGACCCCGCTGTTGATTATTGATAGAAGATCATGTCTGCATATTCTCGAACCCGCAGGGTCACACACTTAACGTGTCTCGACGCTAGGATAGATTGGATAATTGGTTTATGAATTTTTGTTCGGAGTCTCGGATGGGATCCGGGATATCACGAGAGGTTCCGGAATGGTCCGAAGAATAAGATTCATATAAGGCAGTGCAGTTTTTTGGAGTTCGGAATAGTTCCGGGTTAATCGGTATTGTATCGGAAGCTTCTAGAACCTGCCGGAAGGGGGCCAACGTGGTCCCACCTTCCGGGAGGGGGCATGGGCCTATGAGGGAGTGTCCTGGCCGCATTGGGCCAGGGGCACAAGGCCCCATAGGGCCCAGCCGATCCTAGAGAGTTTAAATCGTTTAAACTAGAGATAAGATAAGATAGGATTTCTAGATAAGGGAGAGTTTAAATTGTTTAAACTAGAGATAGGCTTGGAGGAGAGGCTAGGGCTGGCCGCCCCCCCCCCCTCTATATATAGAGGGCTGGTGCGCCCCCTCCCCCCCACACACCTTCCTCCAAACCCTAGTTGCCCTGCTGCCCTCCTCTCTCCCTCCCGACTGTTTGTAGGCGAAGCCCTGCGGCAGAAATTCTCCACCATATACACCACGCCGTCGTGCTGTAGATCCAATCCATCTTTCCACCATACTTGCTGGTCCGAGGAAGGAGGAGACGTCGAGGTGCTGCACATGTGCATCTCACGGAGGCACCGCCACTTGTGGTGCTAGATCGGATCGGATCGCGAGGAGGAGAAGCGAGTACGACTACATCACCCACGTTCCGACGAACGTTCCGCTGTGCGAATCTTCAAGGGTATGAAGATCTAATCCAATCTCTCTCGTTGTTTGCATCTCCTAGATTAGATCTTGGCTTTCCCTCTGTTCGCTTCCATAGAAAATTTTGATTTACTATGCTGCGAAACCCTTCAGATGACTACCCGGAGCTTGATCAGCCATGGAACATAGCACAGCTACGTCCTTTTTACAATTAGCATTTTTTATCTAATTATGTATCTCTTATATGATCAATGAAATAAAGCTCTCTGGTTCACTCATATTTCTGAGCCTTTTACCTCCTTTAGTGTTCATTTTTGGATCATGTAAAACCTTTATGTACAAGTATTGCGTTTCACTTGTGAAAATTCCGCCTACGGGCGCTAGCTTAAGTTTTCTGGTCTACACGTTCTTTGTCGTTTTTATGTGGTTTCTGGAGTAGTGACTTTCGGCACTTATTGTCGGTGATTTTGTGCTCAGGTTATTGATGGTGCCATTGGGAATCATCACCTGAGCACATGGTTCCGACAACGAGTCTTCCGACTCATGAAAAGTCAAGCATAAGAACCAAAGTAATTGATAAGCCAGCACTTGCTTAAAAAATATATACATGCTGGAAACTAGTTCTTAAGTAGAAGGAAATAACAACCATTGTTTTCCGCCTTAAGTCACATCAACAAGTTTTTTTCCGCGCATACACCAAAGGTGAAACAAATATTACAAAGTTGGTTTTCATTCCTTTGGCGCAGGAGACTTGGAAGCAGCATCGTCACCAGCCGGAGAATCACCCTCAACATCGGCACTATGGTGGGACTCGGAGGAATCTTAGTTGACGCTGTTGATGGTGTTCATGGGCACTAAGACGTCGATGTCCACCAACTCGACAACTCAGGTGTCATAACTCGCGAGTGATGACAGGATGGCTTCGTGATCAATCTCTTTGCCGTCATCATCGACGTCGGGGATACCAGAGGTCACTGTGTCGATGTCGGCACCTTCGTAGTGTGCCTTCACCATTGACAGCGCCATCCTTGCGCCAGCCCGTGCACATGAAGCTTTACATATTGTGACACGCTCGGGGGCTCGGCGCAGAATCTCCGAGTACTTCACCATGGAGTCCAAAGCCTTGATGTGTATCTGAAGGGGCTTGGCAATCTCTTTGGCTTGGGTGATGGCGGTATTGATGAAGTTGCCGGCAAGAACCATGCATTCCTTGTCCGAAGGAGGTGATCGGGTTAAACCCATAGGAGCTGCAAGTTCCGACAAGGAATACATGAGTTCAATATCTACAAAGTATCCAGACTACAGAAAAGCAAGGCGGAGAAAACTTACTGAAGATGCTGGCCTTAGCTTGCCAGAGGGTATTCGCCAGGGATTCTTTCTCTTGTTGGAGGAGCTTAAACGCCTCACTGTGGCATTGGTTTTGCTCCTCAGCAGCTTGCTTCTGATCTTTTAAGATCGCAAGCTCCTCCTTCAAGCATTTGATTTCCGCGGAGGCGGAGTCCTGCAGGGCCTTCATGGAATCCTCATGCATTTTCTGTATTTTTTTCCTCTCCTCCTTAAGGATCTTGTTCTCGCTGTCCAGCTGCTGGATGTGCTTGGACTGCTCGACAATGTCCTTGGCCTTGGCAACATGTTCTGCAAAGTCGGAGAAAACAAAGTACACAATGAGTACTCGGAGAATGTAGGCACAAAACCAAGACGGAATGCACAAAAAGAAAACAGACTCTTGTTTTTGATGATGTTCCTTCAAGATGGCAGTTTTACCCTTTTCGGCTTCAAGATCTACGCGCATCTTCTGGTACTTGTCATTGGCCATACCCCTCTGATCATTCTCGTTCTATGGAAAAAAGAAAAAAGTCAAACCGTTGTTTAGTTTACTTGGAGCATCTATTCGGAAATTTTCCACCTAGACGCTCGAGGGCTACAGCGAGAGTTTTTAACTTAGCAATATGCTTAGCTTTTCTTTAAGCATCTAGTCGGAACTAATTCAGTTCTCGATTAGAAGCTTGGGGGCTACTATATAAAGTTTTTAACTCGGATATCTGCTTAGCTTTTCTTTAAGCGTCTAGTCGGAACTAATTCAGTTACAACTAGAGGCTTGGGGGCTATAGTATTGAAAATTATAAACACTGCGTATGCTACTCTTAAAGCATCTAGTCGGAATAGTTCATTCCATCTAAATGCTTGGGGGCTAGAGTGAGAGTTTTTTCTAACTTAGTCACTCTTAGAGCATATAGATGCAAAACCTATGGTTTTCCATCTACATCCTCGGGGGCTACAGTGGGATACTCATATGAAATGCAAAAGGCAATGTAAAACTTACAAGTGCAATGATCTTGAGGTTTGTAGAGCTCTCGGCTAGCAGCTTGCCAAAGGAGATGCTATTTCCTTGCAATATTTCTGCTTGTCGGAGGAGCTCCTCAAGACCGCACGTCGGAGATGTCGGCGCTGCTCTAGGAACCACATATGTGCTACTCGGCGTAAGAGCCGGGTAAACTATCTTTGGGAACTCAAAGGGTTTCTGGGGAGCAAGGGTGCCTCCTTGGGCAGAAGTACCAGCTTCCACCACCGCCTTGCCGCCATCGATGGCATCCTTAGCTGGAGCTTCAGCCATTTGTTGAGCGGTGCTCTCCTGCGTTGCCTGCTCGCCGACAACAGCAAGTTCGGTAGAGGCTCCAGAGTCCACTTCCATGGAGGAAGGGCCTGATCCCTCCTTAGCTTGTGAGCTTGTCGGGGCAGACGAGGGCTTGACTGCAGGAGTAGGAGGGGAGATGGCGGGGAGGCGTCACGATGCAGCATATCTTTGATATTTCGAGAAGCCCCCAAAGTTTTGGAGGTCTTCTTGAGGCTGGTCGTGGCTTTCGTCCTGAAACATGCAAAATGCGTAAGTACAGGAACAAGACAGATAAATAGACAATGTCGGAGAATGAGAAGATTACACTAATGGAGGTGCTTTGGCAAAGATCCCGGTGGTTCTTCTCTTTTCCGCCTCCAGGGCGGCGGTAGTATTTTTGGAGGCTCCACCCTCCGTCTTCTTCTTCTTGCCTCCGTCGGCAGCGTCAGAGGTGGAGCTCTTCCGTTTTCGCGCCAACGGGACTTCATCGTCCGACACGACCGTGGCTTCCTTCATATTTGGATCGTAGATTTGGGCAGCCAGGTTGTCCTCCTCTAGATCGCTAAGCTGTTAAGTAAGAAATCACCGTGTTAGATAAAATGACATCTGCAAGGCGGAAGAACTGGAGTATATGTCATGCACGGAAAATAAAAACCTACCTTTGGGCACTTGCCGTCTACGAACATGTCTTAGGTGATGGTGAAGCCACGCTTCTTATCCTTCACCTTGACGATGTCCTTAAGGCGGAGCTTGACGGAGTCGCTCGAGAAGTTGTCCACGGAGATGCGGAGATGCGGAGACTATCCCTTCTGTCATTGGTATACTCGTGCATGTACTTCGCGCGGTGCTGCAGAGGTTGGATTCGCCTGATGTACCAGCACATGGCTAGGTCCAAGCCGGTCAAACCCGTCTCTACAAATTATTTGATCTGCCTTATAGCGCGAGAAACATCGAGGTCGAAGGGAAGGGAGGCTTGATATCTCCATGTGGAAACTTCAGCGGCGGCTCCGTCCACGAAGTCCGGGTACGTTACTTCTTGGCCCGCCAGAGGAATGTCGGGGCCGTAAAAGTATGTCCGTTGCCAATTCTTGCAGGACTCGTGGCCGACGATGTCGGGGAACCGCTGGCCAGGTCGAATCTTGAAGCTTATGGTGCCGCAGTTCCTAAGCTCCTCCTTACTATGTCCGGCTTCACTTTTGACGGTGAAGAATTACACAAAAAGGTCTAACCTAGGCCTTATCCCTAGATATCCCTCGCAAAGTGCCGCGAAGTTGCTAAGCACTAAGATACTATTGGGGGAAAGGTTATGGGGCAGGACCCTATAGTGGTTTAAGACGGAGAGGAAGAAGTCGGAGATAGGCAGGGAAACGCCGCGTACCAGCTGAGCTTTGAGGTACACCTTTTCTCCGGCTTGGGGAGAAGGTGTCACCTCGCCGGCCGGTGCCGCTCGCCAGGCAAGTCCCTCCGTCGCGGGGAGGTAGCCTTCAGCGACCATCTCCTGGATATCGCGGTCGATGATATCCGAGCCGCGCCAGTCGCCCTTGTGCGAGTCTGGCTCCTCCTCCAGTGGCTCTAGAGCCGCCAAATTTGGGTCGCCACCAGTGGATTCGATCACCACCGATGTGGGGATAACCAAACCCTCTGGGGGCACGACAACGGAGCTCGCCGGCTTCGCCGCGGCTTCGCTCGACGTCGCCATTGCTGGAGAAGAGCTGCTGCTAGCCATGGGGTGAAGATTGGGTGCGACTGGTGCAGATGGGAGCTAGGGTTTTTTTGAGGGTTCTCGCGGAGAGCTCGAGGATACGCGCGGCTGGAGGAAGAAGATGATGCGAGAAGAATGAGGTAAAAAGTGGAAATTTCCCCATGGTTACTATTTATCATCCTCGGCGTCAAGATTCGTGCAGCTTGATCGGAGGGTTGCCGCGTAGACGACGTGTTCGCGAACGTCCACGGAAATTTCGCCACGTCTCCAACCGTCGCCGCCAACGGTTTGTATCGCTAGTGCGGGAAAATCGGATATGATTGCATTCTCTGCAAGTGTGAGTTACGAGGCGTTGATTACCTAAGCCTACATCGTCCTAGCTCACATGGGTAGATGAGCCGTCACATCGAAGATTCCGACATAGACGGATTCAATCCGACTATGGAAGAGTACAATGGAATACTCAACATTTTTCCAGCTTACAAGTTCAAGACAGAGAAAGTTTTGCAGGGTTCTTTGGGAGGACTACAAGATATTGCTTGATGATTTGCCGACATCCAACTAGACGGAGCATTCATCTGAAGAGGCAAGACGGCGCAAGATCTCAGAGTTCTCCAGGGTCTACTGTTGGGCATATGCTATATGGGTATCCTCATAGCATGTCACTTATCCGGATAACCCGGGTGGACCATAGTCGGTAGCATGGCCTATGGCCTGCTGGACAGCCCAGTTAGATGGATCCAGAAGGGAGGCCCATGCCGGATAAAGGAAGGCTACGGTGGAGTCACCAACGTACCCGAAGCCTTGGAGTGCAAGATACACAAGACTAGTAATAGACAGTGTAGGACTCTGTAACCTGTCCGGCTAGGACTTTTCCCTATAACCCTAGGACCTGGCGACTATATAAGTCGGTCCTATGGGAGCCTTTAGGACACGATAACTTAGACTCTCTAGTCACCTCGCACAGCGAACCAATCCCCGTAACTCGGCATATTGCCCTTATAGTGATTTATAGCAGGAGTAGGATTTCGCCACCGTTGTGGGATCTGAACCTGGTTAAGCTGTGTTACCTCATACCCGTCAACCGTCCGCCTTACCCCATGTCTCTAAACACGCACTGTGAGGACCCCTCCATGGTGTACTCATCAGCAATACCACGACACCAACCCATTGAAGATCCAATCTAAGAAGGGGTCAAATATACTTATCCATCACATAAACATCCTACATTTGATCATGAGTTTGGAACATAGCATCCTCTCAAAATCATCTACACTTGCATTCTAGTCTCAAACCCTAAATCTGCCAAAATGGCTAAGTCTGGATTCCTTATCTAGATGCAATATTTTAGCTCTACCTCTTCCAACCTATATGCCTTCCTGAGAATGTAATTGAACCATCTTGTAGTACATATTTAGTACTACCAAATACCACTCTTACCCTTGGCCAAACCATTCTGGTTCCCACTCTTCCATGCTGGTTTTGTAGTCAAGATAACCATCTCTTCTGCAAATCTTATCATCCTTCCTACTTGGGCAGAAGCTCACATCTATATGCTACCTCACCTTGACCAACTATTTGCATGGTTGTTATATACTAATCCTGGACTATCAATACCCACCTCTCTTGTTTCCATTGGAACCTTGTGCTTCTTAAACCTACATGGTTTAGGAGGCTACCTGATGCATCTGTTATGGCAGCCTTATTTTCAACAAAGTTTGCCATCTCTTCTAGACCACCTCAAATCCAGCCAAGCCCAAATCTTGCGTCCAAGATCATACATATGACTTGGACTATCCATCCATATATCCCATGTACCAAGGTGAGCTCTGAGCTCCCTCTTCCAACCATGTTTAGGTGGCAACAAAATAACCAAACCCTAGATCCTCCCAAATCTAGTTTCCATCCTTTTCACCACATTTCTTCAAAAATCAAGGTTGACTTTGATGCATACATCAAGTTACATCATCTACCTTGGATATAAGCATCCCCAAATAATTTCCCATAATTATTTGGATTATTAAACTATTTAATTTCCTATACTTACCAAATTCGCAAATCCTTGTCTATAAAGGCAAGTTTG
This sequence comes from Avena sativa, assembly GCA_916181665.1. Lineage (NCBI taxonomy): Eukaryota > Viridiplantae > Streptophyta > Magnoliopsida > Poales > Poaceae > Avena > Avena sativa. The sequence goes on from OV702297.1 coordinate 257,646,899, forward strand.
TTTCTCTCCAAATCACCTTGACAACTCAAGGTATATATGATGCCTATATATCATACCCTATCTTCCAAACTCAAAAATAAATATTTTTGAGATTCTTTATTATTTCTTTTTTCCTTTTTTCTTAAATGGCAGAAATAGGAAATAATTCCTTAAAAGTACTTTCCCATATCAATAAATCCCAATAAAATCCAAAGTGTGTTATGGTATTTAGGACCATATCACATCAAAAACCAAGCCTGTCCAATGTAAAAATATCATTTTAGCTTCCATAATCTACTTCTGCCCTATTTGAAGAAGTGCATTTAAATGGGATTATAATCTTTAGAAAAATCCCAAAAAAATCTTGGAGGTGTACAAGGACCATATCATTCTACCAGTACCCTTTCCTCATCTTGGCCAATGTAAATTTGTGGACTTATTCAAAACCCAAGTTTTGATCCAATTTGGCAAACTAGTCCAATCTTGATTCAAACCAACTCCAAACACCACCAAACCTTGTTAAGCACTACACCATAGCCTCAACACTCTCTCCTGGCCGACCACCTACTGTAGAATCACTTGACCACTTGTCCTCTTGTGTTTGTTTATGAGGGAGACAAAGGTCATGTCCAATCCAACCATTAAAACTTGTCCACCAGCTACCCCACCTCCTCCCTCTCTACACCGCGACCAGAAAACCTCTCTACCCTCTCTCTCATATCCCATAGCAAACCAGCCCCTGGTTTTACCCTTCCACTTCTCCCCATGGACACATCCCATGGTAAACCTTTGACCCATGAGATAAGAGGGCAGAGCCCCCACCAGCCCCTCTTCTCACCTCATTTTCCCTCTACCACTCTCACTACCCTTCCCCACGAACCCCTGCTCTCTCCCTTACTCTATCCTGCCCAAGAGAGAGATAAAGATGCTCTCGGCAATGGAAAGAAATCGAGCCCGATCTCCCCCTCTCCACTCCTTCCCCTCTGCATGTCACATTACCGCCTTTCACTACCATCTCTTACCCTCCCCTGATGTTTTCTTGGCTCAGGGACGTGTCCAGCAGCATCTCCGGCGAGCCCCCGAAGCTCCTCTCGGCCGCGCTTGCGCGAGCAAGCTCCTGGCGTGGAATCCCTCCTTGCCGCCCATCGTCGTGGTCGACGTCGCGCGCTGCTTCTTCCTGGCACTTCCTCGGCCACCGGAGAGCCCCCAGGTACACCCCTGCCATCGCCTAGAACCTCCTAGGGTTTCCTCCTCGCGAGCCTTTAGAGAGGTAGGAGACGACCCCTGGTTGTCGATCGACCTCTGATCGGACGGCCAGGAGCATCCCATACCGTTTCAGCACCTGGCATCCCTGCCAGGCGGGCCCCACGGCCGGATTTCAAAACCGCACCCCCGCGCGCGAGGTGCTCCGTGCTAGGACGGCCTGATCCCTGTGCGGCCCATCTCAGCTAGTTGCGGCCTGCCTCATTACCTCTTCTTTTCTTTTATCTATTTACTAGATTTGTTCAACGCTGCTTGATTTAAATAGTTTAAAAATTGAAAAGTGGCTTCTTAGTACCAGATCTAAATTTCTCTATGTAACCACATGTCTTCCTAAACATTCACTACAAGAATTGGACCAAAACAATATTTGATTTATTCATAATAAATCCTCTACCAATATGGGTACTTTTCACTAAATCAATCTTCCTGGGAGTTTCACCAATCTATTTGATATAAATCCTTTTTGTACTGCAAGGTAGTGAGCATACCTTTCATTTCACCTTGAGCCCTTAACAATTTGTTTCCTAAATTGACCTTGGTGAAAATAACAAAAAGAGGGCATTTTTGCCTTTAGAAATTTCTCTAGGACAAACCAAAAGAGGTAATGACCTAATTCCAACTGTTAGTACCTCTATACAACCCTACTTGTCAAAGCCCAAAAGCCCAAAGTTTATTAAGCATATATTGAATTTTAGCGAAATAAACTCTTCTATTCATGGCTTATTCACTAATAAAATCACTACAGTAGCTCTGCAGCTCCAAAAAGGTTGATTCCAATTTCCGAAGAAAGGTATCCTCAGTACCTAACATGTGTGCTTGGAGTCAACTAAAAATCTTGTGTATATTAAATCTGATGAAAAAGACAAATCTCATCCAGTACTGGCTTGGGAATTTATCAAGGGCATTTTGGTAATTGTTTTGAGGTGATTCCAACTCCTCTTGATTCAGTCCACCAAATACTACTTAATCCCCCAAGGAAATAATTTTTGGAACTCCAGACCAGTTCTGGTGAATTATTTCCTAAAACTAGAGTTTTAATCCCTATAAAATCCATTATTAATCAAGGGAAATTGATAAAATAGTGAAACCACTTTTGTTGGCTTCATTTTATCAATACCTATCTGATGGTATCATTTTTATACAATGGTAGCATACAGATCAGGCCCTTGGTCAAAAACCTCTCTTAGTTCCTAGGCTTCACATCCAAAGAGGACCCCTCCTTCCTATGTCTCCAAATCTTCTCCCAATCCACTCAAATCAAACATCCAACATCTTACTGATGTTTATCATTTATTTACCCTTTGATTGATGTATGGTTTATTGCTTGTATGACTTGTATTGATTGTGGGTTGTTTGTTTGCATGTATGCTCGATAACGGCGATAGTTGCGATTGTGAGACACCGAGAAGAAGGAAGCATCGGTTTTCTTGTATTATTATTATACTTGGTATTCTGGTTTTCTAACACCGTCAAGGGACATCTCTCCGGTCACAGTGAAGCCACCTTCTTGCTCATATTCCTTTTCCTATTATTTTACCTATGCATGTTTTATCTACTCATTTATGCAAATTGCATTGTTTTACTATACTATGTTTTATCTGGGGAATGTTCGCCTCCTCCAAATAATTACCCCCCCTTTGTACCATTAGGTGCAACCCATTTTTATATTACCTACCTTCCGTTAGTATGGTAGATGGTGTATAAATACCATAACCCCTTGGAGACCATGTTTTAGCCTAAGCAAAAGTGTAGAGTGGAAAGACCCCGGGAAATGGTTTACAAAAAATGTTTTATGAGAAAACCTTGGTGAGGCTTGGCCTACCAAGTGGTTTGGAAAATGAGAAGGGTTTTGTTTTACAAAAGGATGGACAAAAGTTGGAGGAATAATGTTTACGAAAACAACCGGGCTGGCCAGTTTTGAATCTAGCGTAATTAACCACTGCAACCACATTATTCTGGAATGGGATGGGGCTGGGCTATAAGTTTATCTAATCCGGTATAAGTGTCTCAAACTACTACGGGGAATAACAAATTCCCGGAGGTTGTGCTTTCCCCTGTAAAGGCCCATGTGAAACATCGGTCTGGGAAGGTAAATACCGTCTAATTCGCGGCCAGACGATACTATAAGCCCCTCCTTGAAAGCGCACACCCTGCAGGGTGCAAAACATGCTCCGGTTGGCTTGTGACTATATAGGGCGTCCACTACAAGGAATCTGGCTATATATGACCCTCTATTTTCGTCACAAAATCGTCATAATAGTCCGTTTATGACGATTCTATGACGATTTTAAGATCGTCAAAAGCTCGGCGTCGCAAATGAACTATAACGACGATTTTAGTGAAATCGTCATAACCATCTATGACGATATTGGATCGTCATAACGATCCAATATCGTCATGGGCAAACTGGCCTCGCCATGTCAGATCCTACGTGGCTAAGCCTACGTGGCACACAATCAGCCCGGTCCATTTCTGTCATTTGTATGGGCCAAGCTCAATAATGTGGTCCATCAAATTTTCTGTAAAACTCGGTTGATTACTTGGGCCAAGCCCAATATGTCGGCCTTTTGTACATTCAGGGCCTTGGCATTTTTAAGGTCCATTTCTTTTTCATTTTCAACCATTTACTTAAAATTGTACATTTCTCTAGTCCAATGTTGGACGGGCCGTAGTGTTTTTTAAGCCCATCTAGCATTTGATTTATTTCAAACATACAGGCAGAAAATAGAGAATATTTCTTAAACACAGACCAAATAACATTATTTTCCACGAATGATAACGAAAAATAAAATATATATTACATTCAGGACATAATGTACGTCACCCAAGAATATATATTACTGCTACAAATGTACAGTGTGGTATACTATAACAATTGCATCGTTCGAATCGGCCAGATAAATATAAATCTTCTAAAAATATCACCATCTACACTCTGCTGAGTACTGAATCCCTTTGCTTCTTCCACCTTCAGCTTGTAGCTCTTATAAAAGAGACGAAATTGGTTATAGCGACAACAAAAGCAACATCTTCAAACAATAACATAGACTATTTGTATACTAGCAGCTATATAAACAATACTTGATTTTATTTTCTGCTGCAGTAACAAAAATATGGTTTGAATTAGCAAAAATAGCAAATGAATAACAAAAATGACAACAACACCAAATATAGTTCCAACATTGTCTCCCATTTTGACAATATGTATGTCCAAAATTATAATCAGGCATGAAGTAGGAGGTTATTATTTGTTCTATTACAACACTTGATTGCATTTGTACATTCATTCTTTTACATACATTGCATGCCTCCTTGGTATGTACTGGGACTCTATGAACTATATTGCAAGTTACACAAATAGGATTAATACAACCATGACATGAACCTCACAAATAGTATCTAAACACATAATTCACCGGGAGCTGCATATCCTATCATCATTCCAACATGAAGGGAAGACATGAACACACCAGGGTAGCAGGTAGGACAGAAGTACTCACCCGGATCCCTGGTTGTAGAGGTTGAGGAAGACAACAAGGCACTCGATGAAAGGCTAGAGGCAGGTGAGCGCAATCTTCTGATGTATGGTGCCATGGCAGTGATGGCGACCCAAGGTACTTCTGTCCTAGGAGCACGGTGTGGAGCCAAAAGAGTAGAATACTTATTGAAGTAGGCATTTGGTAAAATCTGCAGGAAAGAAAGCTAACTCGAAAGGAAGAACTAGAACCACACACCATGAAACATACAAAAAGAGACTTAATAAATACGATTTTTTTAACATTACCATGCTTAACTAACAGCGGAATACAATTTGAGGAATTCTTAAAGCATAAACAAACAAGTGTAACACACATATATATACAGATCATGCATATATGCAGTAGCTCACAATATTGGGGCTATAAATTATGTTCAGATAATGTAAGAGAACGACTTACTTGTATAGCTAGCAGGATACTTTCTTATACTAATTAGATAGTCATCAGAAGCCAAGTGTAAACTACCAGATTCAATTAGAGACTGAACTAATTAGAACTAGGTTGCACCACGTAGTACTTAGTTTTGTAAATAAAACATCAGGAGTTAATATACCTGCTCTTCTCTTATAGTCGGCATATTTCTTAGACTAGAATATTACCATGAACCAAATTGCCGATCAACCAGGCCATACGTCCACACTAAAGAATTCAAGGCATGACCCGTACAATTCACACAAATATCATTTTTACTTGCAACATGCATTTTAGCCGAGCAAGATCCGTAAAGATCAGCATCAAGTACTTAGAATCAAACACTTGTAACTTTATAACTATGACAACAATAAAATGATTGAGCTCACAGGTACACACCAGCTGGCACAATTCATCTACATGATTTTGTTCTACAAATTCATATATCCCTATTTCAATTGTTGGCTATAAAGTTCACGAAGGTAAGTAGCTATTGATTTAACAGGGTTGGCTTGCAGCGGGTACAGAGCGGCAACAGCGTGGATTGAATATCGGGTACAGAGCGGCGGCAGACCGACGGTATTGATGTTGAGCAGTTCTTTTTCAGTAGGGGTAGCTATACAACTGTGATTATATATAAACAAGTATAGCACTAGGGATAACCATTTAACAGGCCTTAGAATAGCTTAGGCATAAAAGAAAATCTACTTTATCTAGCATTTAGAATAGGCCTGGCAGTTCCAGACTTGTTGCAATACGAGAAAGGTTTGAAATTTAGACCACTATTCTCTGACGAAGCATCATGGTGAAAATTACTAAACAACATAAGATAATGCCCATACTAAGAAAAAATTATCCCATTCTCTCTCTGTTCTAGCCATTCAAACCAAACAAGCATCCGTAGACCCTAGCAAACTTCTACAGCACCCAGTCGCAGAGCAGAACAGAAAGGAGCAGAGGTGTGAGAGCCATATAGATACCATGAAGAGGTCGAGCTCCTCGCCCTCTGAGGGTCCGAGGGCCCAGCCGACAGCGTCAAGTGGGGACAGGCGGGCCGCAACCTGAGCGTCGATGCGGGGGAGCTGGTCGACGGGGGTGGTGACACAGAGGCAAGCGACGACCTCCTTCATCCATGGAGGAGCAGGGTGTGCAACATCAAGACATGGCACTGCCAGAAGGAAAGCAAAACACAATTAGGTGGCCACATGATGCATCATGATCTCATGGCAACCGTAGGTGAGAGAATAATTATCAACGAGGGATATGAGAAGGTTTTGGAAATAAATAGACTCACATAAATACATACATAACGCGCAGCTATCTTATTGAATGAAAGGCACCATGTTGGTAACTAAACAAACCTCAAGAAGCAGAAGGTATGTTACCAGAATAATATTTATTTCTCAAATACACTCGAACCAGAAAGTATGTTACTAGAATATAATATTTACTTCTCCAATGGTCATAGTCATGCATATTGATACTACTTGATAATACTCAAGAGAATATTTTAAGGGAAAAAATCAAGATTGATATGGTCTGAATAAACTAATGCAAGCATGGTCTGATCAAACATCTAGAGTGGATGCATTATTTATTCTAGCATAAACACAACCGTAACAAACAAATTAATGCCTCCATGCAAAGAAGAACAGATAATAACAACACTTTTGCACCAAAGGATATAAAACAGGTGCGATTATTTCACACTTATCACAGTTATCACCCCTTCTTTCTAGCTAGAACCATGCATACATGGACCTGATATGAAAAACAACATTAAAGCACTAGATGCATTAAGAACGGTAACACCACCGGAACACCACGGGAGGGCACCAACACCACCAGAACACCATTGGAGGGCACCACCAACACTGGAACAGCAAGGTGTCATGGGAAAAAACGAATGTCAATAAGCATTCAGAACAGATCAGTTCCTAGAATAGGCGTATGTATAAGAGAATCGAGGTATATACATATTTTATACCTATATGGCTATACATGAACTAGTAGTACTACTACTAACAAAATAATCTGAGGCATTGACAAATATTCATGACAACATGGGTACTGTTATGAGAGTGCATGTTTTAAGTAGTGTAAGCATGTTTAAACAATATCAGATTACTTTGTGCACATGGCAGCATGGGTTCCTCATGATTATTGAAAGTACCAACACAGATTATAATTACTTATCAGTGAACCATATAAGTAGACCACAAGCAGATGGATTACATGTGTTTTGATGTATATACAACTAACTAAATCACATTAGACTTACCCAGATAATAAACCATCAAAAAACAAAGTTGTTAAACAAACACAAACTAATCTGGTACCTAAATCCGATATCTTATTCGAAAGACCTACAGCAAGAAAAACGTCCTACCCAAAGAAATCAATCAACAAAGAACTCATGCAAAGATTTACCAGTCTATAATCACACAACTATACTTTGTCATGTAATAAACACTAAAACAAAAATTAATTGGTACAAGTAGGCTCGTTCTTTCAGAGGTATCTAGACATGTGTATACCAAGCAGCAAAAGTTGGTCAATCTAGTGTATACCAAGCATTAGAAGTTGGGCAATTATGTGCATATGAACGGAACTGAACCATCCATCTAGTCTAGTTGTACTAAAAAGAGGAACACAAGAAAGAAAGAGCGAGAGATTTGTACTTGCTGGGAAGACAGGGGAGACGACAAAGCTGAAGAAGAACAGACTTGGACACCCTCCATCGTGCTTTTCAGCTGGAGGCGGCGCCTCGCTCGTGGAGGAGGTGGACACGAAGCTGGAGAAAGCGGGACTGGCCATGGGCCGCGAATCCGGGGTCGACGGGATCGAACCTGGTGTCCAACGGTAGGACCTCCGCATCCTCGAGGTCGTTGGTGCGGCCAGCGTCCTCGATGGAAGCTATGGTCCAGGTCGTTTCCGTGCTGATACACCACCACCCGGCGGTGTGGCTCCCGCCGCCATGGACGGAAAGGTCAAAGGCGACCTCTACTCCTCTCTGTAGATCCGAGGCTTAGGCTAGGGTTCGGTTGGAGGCAAGGTTTGGTGGTTCCACGAGGTAGACGATGGGGATTCAGGGGAGGTGGACGGCGAGGCAGTGAGTAGCCGGATTTGGCCGAGATCTAGCCTAGCGGCGGAGGTTGGGGCGTACAGGAATGACGAAGGAGAGGATGCAGCGCTTGGAGGTCAGGATGCTAGGGTTCGCTAGGTATGGGTTCCTCTCGCGCCTATAGCCAGGTCATCCACCGATGGTGTGCCAGGTCATCGATCCACGGCTGGTGTTCCACAGATCACCATCTCATCCCTCCATCATGTTTGCATCCAACGGCTGGAATTTTCTCTGTCTTATATCTTGTCCTTCCTAGTACTATGACGATTTTATCTTATGCAATTACGACGTTTCTGAGAAAAAATCGTCATGATTTTGCTAGGTTTCGACCCTCCCGAACAGCCCATGACCATGTAGTCTAGAATCGTCATAAATTTATGACGATTTCATACACGATCACTACCAAAAGGTCATAGTTTGACACATTCCTTGTAGTGGTCCTAGGTTTGAGGGGACTAACCTCATAGGGTAGGCACTTGTATCCGAGAGGACATTCGGAAGGTCTTGACCGGTTATTTGACCCACAATTGGTGTGGATCAGGGACGGGTAATTGGATGGTGTGGGTACAGTGTACAACCTCTGTAGAGTGTAAATCTATTCGAATAGTCGAGTCCCGGGTCATGGACGGTTGTGCTGGCGGCTGTACAGCGGTAATTGTTTTGATTTTTAAAAAGGATTTCAGAAAAAGCAATGGCTTGAAAAAGGTTTTGTAACATCCCTAAAATCATGTTTTAAACTCATGCATATCATCCATGCACCCATGATCCTTTGAATCTCATTTCAAATAAATCTTTTCAAAACAGGAGCATTGTTGCTCAATATTTTATGTAAGTTTACTCAAGCCCTTGTGCTACTTGTTTTGAGAAAAGTACTGTTAACCATTCAGTATTGTTTAGAATCCAAACTCAAGTGGTTTCAAAAACTTGAGCAAAGTCTCAAAGCAAAATATGAAGTAAAACCAAATCTATGCTTATTATCACACCTCATAAAGGCATGGTTTTATCTTTATTTTCAAAAGACCCAAGTGTGTTTGAGTAAACAGCTGTGTTTGACACTTATTTGAGTACAAGATTTATTTTACAAAAGCCCTAAAAAGTTTTGGAATCAAACAGATTTGAATTGAAGTTTGAAAACCATTTTAGAAAAGCAAACAGAAAAAGAAAAAAGCTTAAAAGAGAAAAAAATAACACTCAGCCGAATCTGGCCCAACCAGCCCAGCTAAGCCCAACACCCCCACCCCGCGAACCGTTTTCCTTCACTCACCCCCGCACCCGCTGAGTGACTGACAGGCAGGACCCACTCCCCTTCTGTTTCTTTCGCTGACAGCTAAGGCCCACACGGCGTCGTCGTCTCCACCCCACCGCAACGTGTTCTTCCCCAAAATCACGCCGTGTGTTACCTGGTTGATTCGCTCGTCAATTCGCGTTAATTGCAGGAGTAATTCACGCCCTCGCCTGGCCTACTTAAACCCCCTCTGCCCCTCTCCATTTCCCCCCAAACTCCGAGCACAAAGCGCCCCCAGGCTGCCCGCATTCAACCTCGCACCGCCGCAGACAGAGAGCACTCCGGCGACCGATTCCGGTGAGCCCTGTGCACCCCTCTCCCTCTGGTTCTTGCAGACAGCCTCGCCACTTTCTTGCGCATCTACTGACACCGCTGGTTCCTTTTATACTACCCCAGGTCGTCGATTCCGTTCAACACTGCAAGCTCCCGACGGCACCCTCAACTCCGGCGACCAAATTCAGTAAGCCCTTTGTTCCCCTTCGCCTCCGACTAACACGATGTTGTTCGCCACCGTCTTGTGCATCACCTGATGCCGCCTGTTCGTGCTAGGGAGACCAGGAGCATCGCCAACGTCGCCGTCCACCCAAGCCTGACACTGCCTGCAACTTCGACGAGCTCCAGCAACCCACTCCGTGCGCCCCTTGCCAAGCCGCCGCCAGGTTGAGCATCAGTACGTCGCCACGGTTCTGGTAAGCCCCTCCGACGACCCTAGGACCACCTGTAGCGCCACGCCGCCGTAGGCCGAGCTCGCCGCCGCCAGCGCTGCCCAACTTTGGTTGTTTGATCCAGATCCGTCAGATTTGGATCCAGCGTGTAGGATTAGATCACTTAACGAATCGTTATGAGTAGATATGAGCCGTGCGGTTTAAGTAGATCTAACGGCTCAGAAGCATGATCCTACGTGAAGCGGTATAGGCCAATTAGAATAAGACGCGTGGCATCTGTTAGGATTTAAAAACTGGATTTGAATCTATTAGATGTTTAATTTTTTTGGCTATAACTTTTGATCCCCACGTCAGAATTTGACAAATTTTATATCATTGGAATCAGGAGAGCAAGCCCTTTCTAAATATGCAATGTGTTTAATGTTTTTCTTCCGTTAAAATGGTTTTATTTGCAGAAACATGTGTAGGGCTAATTTGAGTATAGGATTTGTTTAGGAATTGTTTTAGGGTTTAAATAAATGTTGTTTGGCAAGTTTTGAACTTGTTTATGAACCAGTATTGTATACTTGCTTTGTTGAGTTTTAAAAATCATCACATATCATTTTTGCATGCATGCATATATATTTTTGATTGTACATGTTTTGTATGTAATTTGTTGCTATAATTTTTTGTGTAGATTTTGGTGCTAGTGATTGTGATTGTGAGGAGTGTAGCTACTCCCCAAACTACCAAGGCAAGTGGTGCTTCATGAATATTATTATTCCTATGTTTTGTACTAAGCATTAGAAATATTTTGTTAGACTTGCATGTTATATTTTGCTTATATGCCATGTTGGGAAATCCTAGTAGTTGAAGAATTGCTAGGAAATTTCTAAGTTAAGTTACTATCTATGCCATGCTTAGCCTAGCTAGTAGCAACCAAGGGTTGGTGAAATATACATGCTATGATGAAAATATTTCGAAGTCTTTGGACTTGTGTTTTGCCTAATAAAACAACTAAGTTAATGAAACACCTGGGTGGAATGGAAGGAATGATTTATGTTGAGTGGTTACACAAGGCCCATTTCTATTGTTTACCTTGTGTATCTCACTTGTGGTAAGCCACCAGGAACAAAGAGATTTTAGAGGCCAAGTGTTAAGAAGCTTCTAGTGCAGCCACTTGGCAATATGGGCTCTGCCTGGACCACATAGGGTGCTAGAACTTAGCCATTTGGACAGTTGGTGGTAGTGGGAATGATAGGTTGGAGCGCGTCCATTTGGTCTAAGGGAAGGCTTCTGAAAGGTCCTGTCTTGGTGAAACCAAGTCTGGTGGGGAAAGTGCACAACCTCTGCAGATGGAAAATCTAAGTACTTAGCCAAGTCCATGGTAATGGACAACTTGAGCATCAAGACATGGAAGCTATCAAGAATCTCCTCATCCCAATTTCTAAGTAAAAACTTGTGGGTGAACAAGGGTGAAGGACCTCAATGTCTATTGGTGCTTCCTTGGGAAAGTTTTGACAAAGAAAAACTTAGTGTTTTCAACTAATAGGAAAAACCTATTTTGAGCAAAGCAAGCCAAGCTACACTTAGCCAAATTTCCATATAGTATCTAGTCCACCTAAATTATACCAAGCTATCACTTGCCAATACTATTCCAAAGTAGTGACCCACTGTGGCTGTAACTTGTGATGTTGCAGGTTACTCTGATGAAGATTAGGAGTCATGAGTCTACACTCAACATGTTTGCCTGTGGCACATGAAGATGAAGACTTTTATTTATTTACTTATTCAAACTCTTGTACTAGGCCTGTGGCCTTGGAGTTGTAAAGACTATGTTTATCTCTGGAATTGTTGTAATAATGAACTTTGTATCTGTGTACTTCATCTTAAACTGTGGATGCTAGCTTTGATCCAGGGACTAGCATTGCAATCACAGGGATCCTTTTCCTTTATAAAGGAGGGATCTTACAGATGGTATCAGAGCACTATGTTGCCTGTAGGATTATGACCCTAGGATTGGAAACCACTAAGGAAAAAATTTCAGCAACTTCTACACTTGTCTATTCTGCTCGTAAACTTTTCTAATCTTCTTTCTCATCTCTATTTGTAGATGAACTCCATCAACGAAGCCGTAAGGAAAGGACCACACATGACAATGACTTTGGAGTGTGAGACAGAATTCCCCAAGGCTCTCAAGGACCTCATGGTTGCATTAGAGATACAAGGTGCAGCTGTGTACAGAGGTTTTCCTGTGATGGAGGAAGGAGTTGAATACTGGTGGGTGCAACTTCACTTGTATAAAAACAAGGAAGACAACCACAATGAAAAAGGATTCTGCATGTTCACCAATTCAGTGGTGCACACTACATTCTTTGAATCAGCAAGGGATGCAGCTTGGAAGACTATCAAAGAACTTGGTGATAGAGTCAAGTGCAGAATGCTCAACCTCCAAAGTGACCTAAAGGAAGAGAAGAAACATACTCAAGAGTTGGAAGGTACCAACCAAACCTTAAGAGGAGACATTATAGACTTAGTGATGGAGTCATGTGAGCAAGATAGACTGATTGCTTCTAGAAACATTGTGTTAGCCAACATATCCAGTGAAATAGGATTGTAAACGTACTTCGTTAGTTGGACCACCACTTATCACCTTATTTTCCTAAATGTTGCTTTAAAATAAGTTGAACCTTGGTTGTTGTAATGGACCCATGTGTGCCATGACTTGTGTTTTGATTTCCAAGGATATGTATGTGATGTTTTGCCTTGTGTTTTATCTTGAATTGTGTAGTTCTAACTTTTTCTATCTTATAAATAGATGCCTACTGTTACCTTCAGCACTGTTGAGGAGTTCTAGGGAACTCGCTTTGGTCCTCGTATTGTTGAGCTTACTACTTTGCTCGATCTCCCTCTTCCTACCATCATGGTGCTTCCCCTCACCAAGTTTGAGAGGAAAGACCTTTGGGGCTTCAAGGTCAACCAGCCCGAACGCCAGACGGAGCCTACCACGGAGGCCATCATCTTCAAGCTCATGCATGATGACAAGGAGAGAGGCCTTGAGGTAGTCATGCAGGATCTGATAGGACGTCTGGTAGGGAGACACTCCCGACAGGTTAGAGGTACCCACTTTCACGTCTTCGGTAGACGTGATGAGGATGGAGATTCCATCGACTTTGAGGATGATTCGAGGGACACAGCGGAGCCGATTCGTCTATACCTCCAGGACTTAGAGGCTCTCATTAGGCACGTAGACACTGACAGGACCAACGTCATGCTCAACAATGACGAACTCCAGGTGCAGCTTCTCGAGAAGGACAAGCTCTTCGCGGAGCAAGATGACATAGTCAAGGAGATGGAGGAAAAGTTCGAGAGCTAGGACAGAAAGTTCAAGAGTCAGGAGAAACGAGTCCAGGATAGGAACAAGAAGATCCGGGACATGACTGAAGAACTGCAGGCCAAGGACTTCGAGCTCGAGCATCAGCAGACGGTGATTGAGAGGCTTCGTTCCCAGAAGAGGGCTCTCAAAGCCAAGATAGAGACCTTGACCGCCAATGTCGAGGAATACAAGACCGCAATGGAGAATGCAGGTCTTACTTTTTTCGAGGAGGAGGTTGATGCCGAGGAGTAGATTTGACTACTCATTTATCATTTATTATCATACTTATTGTTGAGAACTTGTTATTTTACCATCCAACATGTGGATGGCTTGTTATTTGTGTGTGTGTTGAACCTATGTCTTTTGTTGCATGCTTTGTGATTTTTTATGTGATGTATTGTGCATGAAAGCATCTATGGGTATCTCATTCTTATCTCTATTGAACAAACCACAGATGCCTCCCCGTCGTGCCAATCCCAACCCCAACAACAACAACAACAACACTCCAGAAATGCAACAAATGATGACAGCTCAGACTCAGCTGATGCAGATGATGACGACGTTCATCCAGAACCAAAACAACAACAATAACAACAATAACGACAACAACAACAATAACAACCCACCGGGTTTTGACATGCTTACCAGGTTCTTGAGATTGAGGCCAGCAAAGTTCTCAGTAACAACTGATCCCATGGTGGCCAATGATTGGCTACGCTCTGGGAACAAGGACTTGGTAACTGTGGGCTATACTGATGCTGAAAAGGTCAGATTTGCAGCACATTTGCTAGAAGGACCAGCCACCACTTGGTGGGATAACTTTCAGATCACCACTCCCATAGAAGATGTGACATGGGCTATCTTTGAGGATGGCTTTCGTACTGCTCATATCTCATCTGGAGTGATGAGTCTGAAAAAGAAAGAGTTTCATAACCTGAAGCAGCGCCACCGCAGCGTGGCTGAATATATTGAGGAGTTCAACAATCTGGCGCGATATGCACCGGATGAAGTTGACACTGATGCTAAGAGGAAAGAAAAGTTCCTCGAAGGGTTAAATGATGACCTGAACCTACAGTTGGCAGTGGCCTATGTTCCCACTTATCAGTCTCTCTGTGACAAGGCTGCTATTTTGGAAAACAAAATAAAGCAAGTTGAAAGCAGGAAGAGAAAGCACTCAGACAAGCACAGCTCGGGATCGTCTCACAAACGTTCCCATTATGATGATAGTGGAAGCTCAGGATCCCACAAGCATGGGAAATTCAACAAGCACCACAACCACAACCGTCATGACAACAAGCATCACCGCAGTCATGACAATGACAAGTACAAGAACCACAAGGGTGGATACAAGAGCCACCACAGTGGTAATGGAAGTGGCAGTGGAAACCAGCCTGTCAAGAACGACATTAGTCAGGTTGAATGCTTCAAGTGCAAGAAGATGGGGCATTATGCAAATGAATGCCCAGAAAAGAAAGTTGAAGGACCCAACAAGCCTAACCCTTTTCAGAAAGGGCAAGTTAACCACATCAATGTGGAGGAAATCTATGAGGAGCCTGATGCTATTGCTGGTAAGTTCAGACTCAATTCTATTCCAGCATTTGTTCTTTTTGATACTGGAGCATCGCATTCATTCATATCAAAAGCATTTGTTGATATAAATGGGCTTCCAACTGAAAACATTGGGTGTCCAATAAAAGTTAGTTCTCCGGGTGGAGATATGATAGTAAGTCTTGGATGCCGGGATCTAGTAATAGAGTTTGGAAAGCATAAGTTCCCAGTGAGTCTGATAATCCTAGATTCCCAAGGTCTGGACGTAATATTGGGAATGGATTGGATGGCTAAGTATGAAGGAGTACTAGATTGTGCTAATCATACTGTTGCACTCACAACCCCAGAAAGAAAACAGATTAAATTCAAGTCCAACTTTGAACCAAAAGGGAGTAAGCTAAATTCTCTTAAGGGGGTTAGCATAGACAGTGTGCCAATTGTGAGTGAGTATCCGGATGTGTTTCCGGAAGAATTGCCGGGAATGCCACCAGATAGAGATGTGGAGTTTCTTATAGATTTGCTACCAGGGTCTGGACCAATAGTAAAGAGACCATACAAGATGTCAGTGGATGAACTGAAAGAACTCAAGAAACAACTTGGAGAACAGTTACAGAAAGGATTTATTCAACCAAGTTCTTCATCTTGGGGAGCCCCAGTTTTGTTCGTGGAAAAGAAAGATAGAAGTCAAAGGTTATGCATAGATTACCGTTCACTTAATGAGGTGACTATTAAGAACAAATACCCTTTGCCTAGAATCAATGACTTGTTTGATCAGCTAGAAGGAGCTTGTGTGTTCTCAAAGATTGATCTCCGGTCAGGTTATTTTCAACTCAAGATAAGAGAACAAGACATACCTAAGACAGCTTTCACCACAAGGTATGGATTGTATGAGTATACCGTGATGCCATTTGGTTTGACCAATGCTCCAGCATACTTCATGAATATGATGAACAAGGTGTTCATGGAATTCCTTGATAAGTTTGTTGTCGTTTTCATCGATGACATTTTAATCTACTCCAAGAGCAAAGAAGAACATGAAGGACATCTGTGTTTGACACTTGAGAAGTTAAGAGAGCATAAACTTTATGCCAAATTCAGCAAGTGTGAATTCTGGTTTAATGAAGTTGGTTTTCTAGGACATGTTATGACAAAGGATGGTGTAGCAGTTGATCCTGCTAAGGTTTCAGCTGTAACTGAATGGGAATCACCCAAGTCAGTGAAAGAAGTTCGTAGTTTCCCTGGCTTAGCAGGTTACTACAGAAGGTTCATTGAAATTTTTTCCAAGGTAGCTAAGCCCATGACGGAATTGCTAAAGAAAGACAAGAAGTTTGCTTGGTCTGAAGGTTGTGAACTCAGCTTTCAGGAACTGAAGAAGAGACTTGTGACAGCACCAGTCTTGTGTCTGCCAGATTTGGAGAAGGATTTCCAAGTATATTGTGATGCGTCTCATCATGGTTTGGGAGTAGTACTTATGCAAGACGGAAAAGTGGTGGCTTATGCCTCGAGACAACTCAAAACTCATGAAGTGAACTACCCTACTCATGATCCAGAGTTAGCCTCTGTTGCCCATGCAGTCAAAACATGGAGGCACTATCTTTTGGGAAAGAGATGTGAAGTGTTCACAGATCACAAAAGTTTGAAGTATATCTTCACCCAGAAGGAAATTAATATGAGACAAAGAAGATGGCTAGAGCTCATCAAGGACTATGACTTAAGTTTGCAATACCATCCCGGTAAAGCAAATGTTGTAGCGGATGCTTTAAGCCGTAAGGTTTTTGTGAATGGCCTTACCAAAGGACAATTGCCAGATGACTTGTGTGCCCAATTTAGAGATCTCAGATTGGAGATTGTGCCTGAAGGACATCTTATGTCTTTGGACGTTCAACCCACTTTGTTGGACAAGATCAAGGAAGCCCAGAAGATTGATAAGGAAATTGAAGAGATTAAAGAAAAGATTGGCAAAGGAAAAGCCAAAGGGTTCCATGAAGACGAACAGGGTACTTTATGGCATGGGAAACGTATCTGTGTTCCACAAGATCTAGAGCTTCGGAAACTGATTTTGCAAGAAGCACACAACTCTCCGTATTCCATTCATCCGGGTAACACCAAAATGTACATGGACATGAAGGAAAGATTTTGGTGGAATAATCTC
Source organism: Avena sativa (assembly GCA_916181665.1). NCBI lineage: Eukaryota > Viridiplantae > Streptophyta > Magnoliopsida > Poales > Poaceae > Avena > Avena sativa. The sequence continues at coordinate 257,664,220 of OV702297.1, forward strand.
AAAAAGGACATCGCCGAACATATTGCTTTGTGTGATGTGTGTAGTAGAGTGAAAGCGGAACATCGGAAACCAGCAGGTTTGCTTCAACCACTACCTATTTCTGATTGGAAGTGGGACAACATTGGTATGGACTTCATTACCGGATTACCAAGGACCCGGTCAGGATACGATTCTATTTGGGTAGTAGTGGATCACCTAACTAAAGTGGCTCATTTCATACCCGTGAAGACAACCTACACAAGTGCTAAGTTGGCCAAAATCTATATGAGTAGAATTGTATGTCTACACGGAGTGCCAAAGAGTATTGTGTCTGATAGGGGAACTCAATTCACTTCCCATTTTTGGAGACAGCTACATGAATCATTGGGAACGAGGTTGGAATTCAGCACTGCTTTTCATCCTCAAACTGATGGACAGACAGAAAGGACTAATCAGATTCTTGAAGACATGGTACGGGCATGTGCCCTAGACTATGGAGCCAGTTGGGATGAAAGTCTGCCTTACGCAGAATTTTCTTATAACAACAGCTATCAAGCCAGCATTGAGATGGCACCATTTGAGTTTCTCTACGGAAGAAAGTGTACCACCCCATTGTTATGGAATGGTGTGGGAGAAAGAAGTTTGTTCGGACCAGAACTTATCAAAGAAGCCGAAGAGAAAGTCAAGTTGGTTAAGGACAGATTGAAGATAGCACAGTCCCGACAGAAAATCTACGCAGATCCTAAGCATAGAGAAGTCACCTACGAAGTTGGTGATAGAGCTTATCTTAGAGTGTCACCATTTCGTGGAGTGAAGAGGTTCAGAGTCAAAGGAAAGTTGGCCCCAAGATATGTTGGACCATTCAAGATTCTGAGTCGCAAACGAGAAGTTGCTTACGAAATTGAATTGCCGGAGTCTTTGTCAGCTGTTCATAATGTGTTTCATGTGAGTCAGCTTAAGAAATGCCATCCAGAAATGGAAGAAACTTCTTTGAAGGATACTATACCTTTGGAGGAGGTTCAATTGGAAAGTGATCTTACTTACGAGGAGAAGCCTATCAAGATTCTTGAGACTGCAGAAAGAGTCACACGGACTAAGACTATCAAGTTTTGCAAAGTGGAGTGGAATCATCATTCCGAAAAGGAAGCAACATGGGAAAGAGAAGATGATCTTCGGAAAGACAACCCTCACCTATTTGCTAGCCAACCCGAATCTCGAGGGCGAGATTCACCTTAAGGGGGTTAGATTTGTAACATCCATAAAATCATGTTTTAAACTCATGCATAGCATCCATGCACCCATGATCCTTTGAATCTCATTTCAACAAAATATTTTCAAAACAGGAGCATTGTTGCTCATTATTTTATGTAAGTTTACTCAAGCCCTTGTGCTACTTGTTTTGAGAAAAGTACTATTAACCATTCAGTATTGTTTAGAATCCAAACTCAAGTGGTTTCAAAAACTTGAGCAAAGTCTCAAAGCAAAATATGAAGTAAAACCAAATCTATGCCTATTATCACACCTCATAAAGGCATGGTTTTATCTTTATTTTCAAAAGACCCAAGTGTGTTTGAGTGAACAGCTGTGTTTGACACTTATTTGAGTACAAGATTTATTGTACAACAGCCGTGAAAAGTTTTGGAATCAAACAGATTTGAATTGAAGTTTGAAAACCATTTTAGAAAAGCAAACAGAAAAAGAAAAAAGCTTAAAAGAGAAAAAATAACACTCAGCCGAATCTGGCCCAACCAGCCCAGCTAAGCCCAACACCCCCACCCCGCGAACCGTTTTCCTTCACTCATACCCCGCACCCGCTGAGTGACTGACAGGCAGGACCCACTCCCCTTCTGTTTCTCTCGTTGACAGCTAAGGCCCACACGGCGTCGTCGTCTCCACCCCACCGCGACGTGTTCTTCCCCAAAATCACGTCGTGCGTTACCTGGTTGATTCGCTCGTCAATTCGCGTTGATTGCAGGAGTAATTCACGCCCTCGCCTGGCCTACTTAAACCCCCTCTGACCCTCTCCATTTCCCCCTAAACTCCGAGCACAAAGCGCCCCCAGGCTGCCCGCATTCAACCTCGCACCGCCGCAGACAGAGAGCACTCCGGCGACCGATTCCGGTGAGCCTCGTGCGCCCCTCTCCCTCTGGTTCTTGCAGACAGCCTCGCCACTTTCTTGCGCATCTACTGACACCGCTGGTTCCTTTTATACTGCCCCAGGTCGTCGATTCCGTTCAACACCGCAAGCTCCCGACGGCACCCTCAACTCCGGCGACCAAATTCTGTAAGCCCTTTGTTCCCCTTCGCCTCCGACTCACACGATGTTGTTCGCCACCGTCTTGTGCATCACCTTATGCCGCCTGTTCGTGCTAGGGAGACCAGGAGCGTCGCCAACGTCGCCGTCCACCCAAGCCCGACGCCGCCCGCAACTTCGACGAGCTCCAACAACCCACTCTGTGCGCCCCTTGCCAAGTCGTCGCCAGGTTGAGCATCAGTGCGTCACCACGGTTCTGGTAAGCCCCTCCGACGACCCTAGGACCATCTGTAGCACCGCGCCGCCGTAGGCCAAGCTCGCCGCCGCCAGTAGCCACCACCAGCGCCGCCCAACTTTGGTTGTTTGATCCAGAGCCGTCAGATCTGGATCCAGCGTGTAGGATTAGATCACTTAACGAATCATTACGAGTAGATCTGAGCCGTGCGGTTTAAGTAGATCTAACGGCTCAGAAGCATGATCCTACGCAAAGCGGTACGGGCCAATTAGAATAAGACGCGTGGCATCTGTTAGGATTTAAAAACTGGATTTGAATCCATTAGATGTTTAATTTTTTTGGCTATAACTTTTGATCCCCACGTCAGAATTTGACAAATTTTATATCATTGGAATCAGGAGAGCAAGCCCTTTCTAAATATGTAATGTGTTTAATGTTTTGCTTCTGTTAAAATGGTTTTATTTGCAGAAACATGTGTAGGGCTAATTTGAGTATAGGATTTGTTTAGGAATTGTTTTAGGGTTTAAATAAATGTTGTTTGGCAAGTTTTGAACTTGTTTATGAAGCAGTATTGTATACTTGCTTTGTTGAGTTTTAAAAATCATCACATATCATTTTTGCATGCATGCATATATATTTTTGATTGTACATGTTTTGTATGTGATTTGTTGCTATAATTCTTTGTGTAGATTTTGGTGCTAGTGATTGTGATTGTGAGGAGTGTAGCTACTCTCCAAACTACCAAGGCAAGTGGTGCTTCATGAATATTATTATTCCTATGTTTTCTACTAAGCATTAGAAATATTTTGTTAGACTTGCATGTTATATTTTGCTTATATGCCATGTTGGGAAATCATAGTAGTTGAAGAATTGCTAGGAAATTTCTAAGTTAAGTTACTATCTATGCCATGCTTAGACTAGCTAGTAGCAACCAAGGGTTGGTGAAATATACATGCTATGATGAAAATATTTCTAAGTCTTTGGACTTGTGTTTTGCCTAATAAAACAAGTTAATGAAACACCTGGGTGGAATGGAAGGAATGGTTTATGTTGAGTGGTTACACAAGGCCCATTTCTATGGTTTACCTTGTGTATCTCACTTGTGGTAAGCCACCCAGGAACAAAGAGATTTTAGAGGCCAAGTGTTAAGAAGCTTCTAGTGCAGCCACTTGGAAATATGGGCTCTGCCTGGACAACATAGGGTTCTAGAACTTAGCCATTTGGACAGTTGGTGGTAGTGGGAATGATAGGTTGGAGCGCGTCCATTTGGTCTAAGGGAAGGCTTCTGAAAGGTCCTGTCTTGGTGAAACCAAGTCTGGTGGGGAAAGTGCACAACCTCTGCAGATGGAAAATCTAAGTACTTAGCCAAGTCCATGGTAATGGATAACTTGAGCATCAAGACATGGAAGCTATCAAGAATCTCCTCATCCCAATTTCTAAGTAAAAACTTGTGGGTGAACAAGGGTGAAGGACCTCAATGTCTATTGGTGGTTCCTTGGGAAAGTTTTGACAAAGAAAAACTTAGTGTTTTCAACTAATAGGAAAAACCTATTTTGAGCAAAGCAAGCCAAGCTACACTTAGCCAAATTTGCATATAGTATCTAGTCCACCTAAATTGTACTAAGGTATCACTTGCCAATACTATTCCAAAGTATTGACCCAGTGTGGTTGTAACTTGTGATGTTGAAGGTTACTCTGATGAAGATTAGGTGTCATGAGTCTACACTCAACATGTTTGCCTGTGGCACATGAAGATGAAGACTTTTATTTATTTACTTATTCAAACTCTTGTACTAGGCCTGTGGCCTTGGAGTTGTAAAGACTATGTTTATCTTTGGAATGGCTGTAATAATGACCTTTGTATCTGTGTACTTCATCTTAAACTGTGGATCCTAGCTTTGATCCAGGGACTAGCATTGCAATCACAGGGATCCTTTTCCTTTATAAAGGAGGGATCTTACAGGTTTTTACCATGGGATGGTCAGGAAAAAGGAGGAAGGAGTTTGGTCATGCGATGACCGGAAGGAAAAACAAATGGGTCCCCCATTCCTAGTGTTTTCTTAAAACTTTTCAAAAAGGTTTCCAAAATATTTTACAAAAGTTTTCAACAAAGATATAGAGACATACTATATCTACAAGAGAAACTAATTCACAAAAGAACCTATTATGGAGCCATCCTATCACAGCCATACTGCATATCCTTTACTTATTGTTATCTTAAGGTGGTTTGCGAGTACATTCAAAGTACTCACCGGCATTGTCTCTAGCTATTTACTTGGACAGATTGCAGATGTAGAGGAGCGATGGAGTTTGCTGACGTCTAGGCGAGCTAGGACGTCTTCCCAGTCAGTTGCATGTAGATTAAGGAATGGGCTTTGTGCTCAAGACTTCTGCTATTTGTGTTGTATTCGCCATAATGGCCACTTTGTAAGTTTTTGTATTCGTTACCTTATGAATGTTGTAACGATACTTGTCGATTATTCTCACGGCTCACTGATCATGGGAACGTGAATTGTATGCATAACGGGTATTCCCGGACCGTAAATCCGGGGGTGCCACATACATCATCTTCCATGCCTTGAAAAAAAAATATTTTTTCACATGAGAAGGCAGGGCAAGCAAACGATGAACTACTCTCGAAAATACATATATGTAAAGTGGAAGCAAACATTTGTCTAGGGAGGATTGTTGGGGGTTATCATTGGGTTGGAGGTATTGTACTGCTGCGAGATAACCAATTTGTCTTCACGACTCGTAGTTGCCTTGTTTTCTCTTGGAACCGATCTCGCAGTACAACAACTAGCATGATATGAACTACATTTGGAAGTAAAATGCAAGGAAAGCGGGCATAGGAACTGTGCAGCAACCTTCGTATCGGTAGTAGGGAGTTTTAACAGTCGCCATGGTGAGGGGTCCGAGTGGCGTACGTATCTCTCGTTTGCGGCAATGGGAAAGTAGACACTCTACCCTGCAGTGGGGGAAGCAGATAGTACGAAGAAGACTCCGGCGAGGTGGATGACGGTGTCGCTGAGTATACTCTGGCAAGGCGGAAGTCGGCTATGGAGGTACGTGATAAAGGAGGATGAGGGGATAGTGGGAGGGATCAGCGAGAGAACGAGCCAGAGGCCCTGCCAGTATGGAGGTCGCTAGGAGGATCCCACCAATATTCCACTAAAATTTGAACTAGACAAAGATCCCGCCAATATCACACCAAAATTTAGTGATGAGTCATGCCTGGCTCACCTCCCGAGTAATAAATATATTAAAAGGAAGTCTCGAAAGGCAACAGTCATCGAATGTGATTGGACGGTGGCGTGTGCATCTTATGAAGAAAGGTGGCTAAATGTAGTATGGTTGTGAGGGTGGTGCTTTCCTTTTCTTTTGTTTTTGCGAATATTAAGTAGAGGATAACTCTCGGTGGCTACTGATATACTGCTAATTGACCCCTGATGGGTACCTCCAAAAGCTTTTTCATAAAACTTTGAAAGAAACCTACGATTTACTTGTAGTTCAAATTTTACACAATTTTGATAAATCGACATAAAGTCATTCAAGTGGGTTGAGTTAGCTAGGATGTTTGAAAACTCATAAGACATGGGATTCGAAAGTACAACATGGAGGTCCACTCTATATGATTGACATCTTGGCTTGTGGCATTCAGATCCATATTCTTCGGACTTCCTTTACGAAAAAGAACAATCTCGTCATCACTTGGAAAATTGAGAATGTTCTTTCCTGATAGTTGGAAGCACACATCGACGACATTGTTTACTAAAATAATATGCACCCATCTACCTACCAAAATACAATTAATTCAAGAGCAATCTATCATGCTAACTGGTAGCTCAAGTTTGACCTAATTTCGTTAAATTGTCGATTTGAATAGTCAAAACTCTAGATGATGTTTGTGATATATTAAATGACCCCCCGATTGTTACCTCCAAAAAAATTCGCAAAACTTTCAAAGCAACATACAATTTACTCTTAGTTCAAATTTGGCCTAATTTCGATAAATCGACATAAAGCCATTCAAGTGGGCACAGTTAGCTAGTTTGAAGTTTGAAAACTCGTGAAACATGGGAATCATATAAGTAGTACACAACATGTATGTCCACTATATTCAGATCTGAAGAGCTCTGCTTGTGGCATTCAGATCCATATTATTGAGACCTTCTTTATGGAAAGGAACAATCTGATCATGACTCAAAAAATTGAGAATGATCTTTCCTGATAGTTGGAAACTCGCACCGATGACATTATTGTTTACTAAAATTTTATGCACCCAGCTACACCTCTGAAAAGACAAATAATTCAAGAACAATCTATTGTGCTTACCAGTAGCTCGAGTTTAGCATAATTTCATTAAGTTTTCAAGTTGAAACTGTTGTCAAAATTCTCGATGGTGGTTTGAAAATGACTGTGACACCCCCGGGATTAAGGCTAGACCAATCCTAGACCTTCGTCTGAATATAAGCCTAACCTAATCTTGAAAGCATATAGAGAGAGACTAGGTAACACAACAGTGACCCTATGACACAAAATTTATTACAGCAAGCTCATAACTGAGCAAAGAACCAAAATATTACAAGCAGAGGTCAGTGATCACAAACATCAAACAAAGAAACGCAAGTTATGTTATTAAGTATAGCGAACTTAACAAATGGCCTATGATATTAGAATTTTGTTATCCACTGAATCATCATCAGCTGAAGCTACCAACTAGGATCACCCCCTCGTACCCATGAGGAAGCATCCTTCAGCACACGTTACACAAATTGCCATGTTTTACGATTACGTTCAAGTTCTCTATGATCTTAGAATCTGTTCCCAAGTCGTCCATAACCGTGGACACAGCTTTTCGAAAAGATTAATACCCTGCAGGGGTGCACAACTTTACCCACATGTACCAACGGACTTTTAGTTCCACTATAGATTAGCCCTCTTCACTGGAAGGCCGGCAGAGGGTGGTTGGACACGACCTTTACCTTGCTTTCACCGAGACCATGATTCACGCACTAAGGAGATGCCGCCATAACGGGCCGAGTCCTGTAGCCGGTCCCTAGAGATGTGAACATGGTTTGAGATTACGGAGGCCGGGCCTCTCCCATTCCCTACCGTGCTTACCTACCTGTATGAATGCACCTCCTTCGAGAAAAACCAAGATGTGTATGTCAAATGGAAAGGCCGAAATATGTGACTCATGGAATCTACTAGGAAAGTTAGTTGGTCGAAGGGTTTCCAGACCCCCACATGGCTGTACGCTCGTCTTGGTTCAAGAGGCAAGAACTTAGGTCCTAGTGGTGGCAGGTATGGGACTACAAAAAATGACAACCCACTATGGCCTCCCATACAAGCCATAGCATGTTTAACTTCCATCTCTGATCATACCATGTCATCCTATCAAACTAGGTTCATTCACAGCTCTGATTCATCAGCCGGATGGACCAGTAGTAACAGCTAAGCATGGCTGAGCACAACAGATATTAATATCTCTAGCGAAGCTCACAAGCCAAACCCTAGTTATACTAGGAGCAGTGGATCATGGATTATAGGCTACAAAGGTAACATGCATCAGATAGGATTACTCTATCAATCGATAAAGGACTTTATAATCCCATGCACATGGAAAGAATTGAAATGCTTGAAATCATAGGATTGTATAATGTGTGGAGCTTCGCTTGCCTTTGCCTGTTGATACCCATCTTTAGATCTTTGGGGTTCATCAGCTTGACTTGTTCGTCGATAACCTTCGATGGCGTTGATCTCGATAATCAGTCTTGGAATCAATCTCGCTTCTCGCGTTCATCTCCGAGGACTACCAGAAGAAGCAAAAACACTAGAAATAGAGGGAAACAATTAACACATGGCATCGATGCAATGTGCAAACAAGGTTGATGATATGACAAGCTGAATTGTACTGTAATGTAACCCTAAGACATGATTGGCATTTTATTCGCGGTTCCGAGGGATGAAAACCCTAACTCTGGGAAACTCCGGATGCGTGTGAGAGGGGTAAATTTAGTTCTTCTAATTAACTTGCAATTTAAGTGATTTAACAATGCATGAGGATAGCTCTATTGTGCAGATCTTATTTTTCTGATCATTTTGATATTTTATACATATTTTTCTGACTTAAAATGAATTAGTTATGATTTTTCTCAATTTTAATCCATTTTTAAATCATTTTAAATTAATTAAATATTTTTGGAATATATTAAGTATTTATCCATCTAGTCCCACATGTCATGGTTTTATTCATTTCATAAAACATTATTGGAAATTATTAAAATTCTGACAAGTAGGGCCCATAGAGATTTATGTTTATTCCAGAAATGATATACAAAAACATTAATAAAAAGAAATAGGTATGATGACGCAATGCTAGCGTCATCCAGACATCGACAGAGGTCATCCTCCTCATATCGTTGATCAATCTGTCGATCGGCAACTCACGGGGAGACGGGATCACGCGCGTTGGGTAGAGGGGATCGCGGCAAGCAAAACTGGGGCGGCGTCGCTGTTATTTGGTCGTTGGATCATGGCCAGCGGCGAGCTTCTACGGCGGCCCACGGCGAAGCTCGGTGAGGCCACGATACAGAGAGGGAGGAAGGAAAACGAGAGCATTGGCATGCTTAGGGGCTCACCGGGAACGCAGTGGCAGGCTCGGCGAAGGAGGAGGAGGCCAGGGGTGAGCTAATCAACGACGACGAGCTCCATCGCGGTCGGGGAAGAAAGCTCGATTCCTTCAACAGGGAGGCTTCTTGGCTTGCTTCCTTTGGCGGAGATGACCCTCTAAGCACGGCGTAGCTCATGGCGAGGTCGGCAAGGCACGGGGAGGCTGGAGATGGCAAGGTGTCGGCGGATCTCTGGGAGCTAGGGTTCGGCCAGAGGAAAAACAAGAGAGGGAGCGAGTGTGAGAGGGAGAGAGAGGCACAAGGGAAGAGGAACACGGCTCAGCTGGCCTTATCCCCTCCCGGAAGGCTGTGTGGCGGCGTCAATCACGGCTGACGGATTGATGGCAACGGCGGCGACACGCAGCTGTGTGTTTGTCTATGGAAGACGACGAACATGGGAGGGCCGAAGCGGTATGGGTCGGTCTTGGGCCAAGGTCGACTGCACGGGTCCAAGCTGAGCTGCAAGGAGAGAGGGAAAGAGATGGGATGGCATGGGAGTTGGGTTTTCTATTTTTTCTGTTAAAAACCTTTTTTCTTTTTCTATTTTCTCTTTTCCTCTTTTGTATTTCATTTGTAATCTGTTTTGTACATTTCAAAAATACTAGAGATTTTGTAACCACTTTGAAATACTTTAGAGCCCTTATAAACAATTTGGGTTCCTCAACTTTTGTATTTTTAAAATTCAACACAAGTTTTGGAGATGGTTTTACTAGGAAAGGAAAATAAGGGTTTTAGGAACCTTTTCTTCAATGAGATTTTCTTTAGAAATGATGATGATGCTCATTAATGCACAAACATTTACTAATTACTATTTGTTAAAACTAGGGTTGTTACAATTCTATCCCCCTTAAAAGAACCTCGTCCCGAGATTCCTAGGCAGGAAGATAGAAGGAACAAAGTTACACTAAACTTCGACTATATTCTCGAAGAGGTTGATCCATGCCACCATGACGAATGGACGAAGCGCTTCGTAATATTCGAGGTTGTTGATCACACTAAGGAAGAGAGGGAATTGACACAGAACCACGAACTGAGTATCTCATGGTTAACTCATGGATAGATGCTTCACCAACATCTCTAGAGCAGCGACATGTAACACGCTAAGGTAATGGAGGAAACAAAAGGAGAAGGTTTCAAGTTGTCATTGAGACCATGGAGCTTGCAGAAGAGTCTTGACTACTAAGAGAAGGAAACTTTCAAAAGAATGAAACATTACAGCAGACTTCGGGAAGTGTACCTCTACTAGACAACTTAAGTAGAGCATCACATGTGAAAGAGATAGGTACCAACAAAACCAAGCAGTTGAACTACTTTTGACACAGAAGGGTCATTCTTTGCAATATAATGCCAAGACATAAATTTATTCTAGAGGAGAGGACTCATAGGGAACATGTAACAAGAAAAACTATTGATTACCAAAATCATGGTTGCTCTTCGAACATGTATAAGAAAGCGACAAGGAAACTCTTTATTCATCTAGGACTATAAAAATCCTTGGTAAAGATCATGATATCACTTTACACCACCAAGATGAATAGTTGAGAAGATTCCTGATGACACGAGAAGAAAGAGACTTCATTCTCTGACTCCAATTACTTGCCATAAATAACACTTGCCATTATAAAAGGGTCTGGATGATCGACCGAGAGACATTTAGCAACTCGACTTTAAATGTTAAATTTCAAAAAAAAACTCTACTTTAAATTTTCTCCTTGATGTTTGAAACACCGGTATCAAGCTATGGAGAAGCCTTTCTCCTTGATGTTTGAAAACCATAAGATCAACTCCTATAATAAATCATAGAAGAAGCCTCATGAGGAGCGGTTGTTATTATTGTTTCAAAAGAATATGGCAATAGGTCTTCTGGCTAATTGTGCCAATTATTACATCAATCTTGCAAGATGTTTAGAGAGACCTATGTCAAAATCTTGAAGAACACCAACCATCATATCTGCTTGGGATTCAGATTTGGTTAGGTGGAAAGATATTTCAGACTCAGCATGTTCAAATAGAAAGTGTGCAACATTTACCGCAAAGGTAAAGTTACTAGATTCTCAAGACATGGACTTAAGTGTCAAGCTCCAAAATATGAGCTAGATTGTGAAACACATGTGATAGCAAGTTATCAAAAGATAATTGCACCTACATGAATTGTTTGCAACAATTACAACTAAATCCTTTTTGGGAAACATTTAGGAGGATATCAAAGTTTTAGGTACTTCTTTTCTTCCATGACAAATCAGTCAGTGGCTTAAGATGCTAGGGAAATCTTCTCGATATGTGAAGGTATCAACCTACCATATCAAGAATTATTTTCACATGCTTGACTAACTTGAAATGATTATCGGGGAAACTAAGACAAATCTACTCGAATCCACGGCGACATCTTTCAACAAATTGCACGTGACCTAGATAAGGTTACTTCTAACGTCCAGAACACATACTTCAAGATAACAAGAGGATGGTTCTCAAAAGTTTCCAACATTAATGCCAAATGTTCCATATGAATCTAATCTAGCATGGAGAAAATAAGGATGTCATCGATGGGTTCAACAACAAACTTATTGAGACACCCCAAGAAGATGGACTCATATGTTGTATGAATAAGGCATAGACATTGGTCAGACCAATGGACAAGAAGATGCACTTAGGTGAGACATCACAAATAAATACACCATCAGGTAGTCCTTGGAACTGAGTTTGATTTGACGATAACCAAAATCAAATCAAAGATGGGGTAAGAAAACATATCCATGAAGTAAATACTTCTTTCTTCAGTATGGACAAAACTAGACGTCCCTTTACAAAGGAACTGGGTCGGGTAGAACTTTTGTCTTACAACTCTCCAAGTTGTTGTTTAAGCTCAACCAACTAGTTCAAGGGTATCCAATATGGATCCTTGGAGATAACTAACTTGCTCAAGAACTTGACAACACTGCCATGTGGCAACATGGTGATACTTCTAGAGAGACATCCATAATATCATGAACCACTGATATGTCACTTAATTCGACAGGAAACTTGATTGGTAAGGAAAGATGACATATTTGTAGAGTTTTGGCACAAGCCTAACTCTTTGAGCGAAGAGGGTGCACTAGAATAACGGACTTGGCAACACAATCATCCTTCGCTCAGTGATTAGATAACTAGTCACACTAATAATGACACAAATGTCCTTAGAGTTCAAAGCGATGAGAATTGCTAATAATCTTAGATGGTCACATCATTACGCACACACATCTTTCCTAATAACGAAAGATCAGAGGAAGGGTAGGTATATATATGTAAAAGCATCACTTCATTAAGAGAGTCATGAGACTCAGAACGTCCTCTTAATATAAAGGATTGTGACACTCTGAGGTAGGACAGAGTAGAAGCTAATGAACGCTACTTGATCTACGGATTACAACACTTTGACCTAGTCTTAGAAATGATGAGGTACTGGATTTTGTTTCTCCTGACATCCCAAAATGGATTGTCTAGATGGAACATAAGTGTATCTTGCATTGGAAGATACCAGTGCATTTACTACTTGGATACCAACTGGTAAACAAAGGTTAGAAAGGCAACAAGAGAAAAGGAACATGCTTAGGATAACATCCCAAGATGTGGATGCATAAGTCAACAATCTTCCGAAGACTAATGCAGGAAGAGTTAGGGTGTGGCAGAGTCACGAGTTTAGATGCGAGACTTGGTTCCTTTAAAGAACACTAGCCATAGCATGTGGTATGGTAAGTCCTTTATCATAACTGTATAATAGCGATAATGTACACAAACTTGAAGGATTTAGTAAAGGTACTAGCCATCATGAGGTAATGTGTAAGATCCCTCCTTTGTAAAGGAAAGGATCCCTGTGATTGCAATGCTAGTCCCTGGATCAATGCTAGCATCCACAGTTTAAGATGAAGTACGCAGATACAAAGGTCGTTTATTACATTCATTCCAGATATAAAACATAGTCTTTTACAACTCAGGGCCAAAGGCCTAATACAAGAGTTTATGGAATAAGTAAATAAACATAAGTCCTCATCTTCATGTGCCACAGGCAAGCATGTTGAGTGTAGACTCATGACTCCTACTCATCATCGGAGTAACCTGCAACATCACAAGTTACAGCCACAGTGGGTCAATACTTTGGAATAGTATTGGCAAGTGATACCTTAGTAAATTTTAAGTGGACTATAGTACTATATGCATTTTGGCTAAGTGTAGCTTGGCTTGCTTTGCTCAAAATAGGTTTTTCCTATTAGTTGAAATCACTAAGTTTTTCTTTGTCAAAAACTTCCCAAGAAACCACCAATAGACATTGGGGTCCTTCACCCTTGTTTACCCACAAGTTTTTAACTTAGAAGTTGGAGTGATGAGATTCTTGTAGCTTCCATGTCTTGATGCTCAAGTTGTCCATTGCCATGGACTTGGCTAAGTACTTAGATTTTCCATCTACAGAGGTTGTGCACTTTCCCCACCAGACTTGGTTTCCCAAGACAGGACCTTTCAGAAGCCTTTCCTTAGTCAAATGGACGCGCTCCAACCTATCATTCCCACTACCCCCAACTGTCCAAGTGACTAAATTCTAGCAACCTATATGATCATGGCAGAGCCCATATTGCCAAGTGGTTGCACTGTAAGCTTTCTCAACACTTGGCCTCCAAATCCCTTTGTGCCTGGGTGGCATACCACAAGTGAGATACACAAGCCAAATCCATGGCCTTGTGTAACCACTCAACCAAAAACCACCATTCAAGTCCCATTCCACCCAGGAAGTTCATTGACTTAGTTGTTTTATTAAGAAAAGCATGTACATACTTCACCAACCCTTGTTTTCTACTAGCTAGGCTAAGCATGGCATAGTAACTTAACTTAGGAAGATTCCCTAGCAATTCTACAATTCTACACTACATAGGATTTCCCAACATAGCATTTGGCAAAAGTAGCATGCAAGACTTAGCAAAATAATTCTAATGCTTATTCAAAATAAAGGATGGAAATATCATGAAGTATCACTTGCCTTGGTAATGGGGAGAGTAGCACTCTTCACAATCACAGTCACTAGCAAAATCTACACAAAAATTTGTTGCATACAATTACACACAATTTATATATAATCAAAAATATGAATGCATGCATGCAAGAATTTACTAAGTGATGATTTTGAAAACTCTACCAAGCAAGTGCATGATACAGAAACATAACAAGTCACAAAGTTTGCTAACTAAACTTATTTAGCCCTAAAACAATTTGCTAAACAAAAACTATACTCAAAATGGACCTAAACATGTGTCTGCATACAAAGTCATTTTAACAGATACTATTTGTTAAACACATTGCAGATTCAGAAAGGCCTTGATTCACTGATTCCAACGGTATAAAGTTTGTAAAATTCTAACGTGGGAAACTCAAGTTACAGCCCTTTGAAAATTTGATCTAAATCTGATTTGAATTTCTATTTTTGAATCAGCCTTAGCCACGCGTCACGATATTACTGGCGCGTACCGGTTCGCACCGGATCACCCTTCCGCGCCGCAGGATCTAAATAAATCGCACGGTCCTGGACACGTACCTCTTCGCTGATAAGTGATTCTATCATGTCGCTTGGATCTAGATCTAACGGCGCTCGAGCACGCGACCATGTCCTGGCGGCGCGCGGCGTCAGCGAGCGGCAGAGCGCTCTGTCTATGGCGGCGCTAGCATTTCAGGTCGTGCGCGAGAGGGAGAAGGGTCATACCCGAACCGCAGGAGGCTGCTGATGCTCAAGGTGGCGTTGTTTTGCGAAGGGGCGCGCTGATACGGCGAGGATTTCTCGTCGGAGTAGAGGCAGATGTCGGCACGGTCAGTCGTCGACGTTGGCGAGGTTCCTCGTCGCGCTAAGCCAAGATAAGGGTACCGTTAGATGCGCACATCGACGTAGATTCTAGGTGCACAAGTCAGAGGGCAAGGGGCAGTGGCTACTTACGGAGGGAAGTCGCCGGAGTTCGTGCAGAGAACGGTGGTGGCCGTCGTCGACGTTGCTGGAGCTACGGGTCATGCGAGGTCAAAAGGAAAGTGTCAGTGGGTGCGCAAGGACTCGCTGAACCTGTTAGCATGAATGAGAGACAGAGGGGAGCACGGAACTCACCGGAATTCGCCGGCGCAGTCGTCGGAACAGCAGCGGCGTCGTGCGAGTTGTGGGCAGCCTGGTGGCGTGGATGCGAAATTGTTTGGGGGAAATGGTCGCGAGGATGGGGGGATCTTATAGCCCGAGGCTCGACAAGAAACGCTCGCTGCATCAATGCCAATTAAGCTCGCGAAATCAGTGCAGCAACGGGCAGCGGCGGAGGTCATGTGCGGAATCAGGGGAAAACGAAGCTGACGTGGAGGAGGCCCGCTTGTCAGCGAAGTGCGCGAAGTGGAGGTGGGGTCCTATCGTCAGCGGCTGGGTGGGTGTGCTCGTGCGTGCAGAAGGAAAAGAAATGCCCCGGGTGGGCAAGTTGGGCCTGTTCCGTTCCTGGGCTAGATTGGTGGCGCCTGGCCTTTTTCATTTGTTTGCTTGTTTTCTTTTTCTGATTCGATTTACTGAATAGATTTTCAAATGAAATCAAGTTCAATTTGAATTCAAATTTTCCTGGGATTTTTGCAGTGAGCAGTAGTCTCCAATATAGGCATAAGATCATGTGGTTGCTTTGCAACAGCTTGGTCAAGCTTGGAGATCAAAAATATCAGAGGCTAGGCACTTGGTTTGCAAATTTGAAAAATGGTTTTTGGAACCATTTCCCATTTGAAAAACTTGGTTTAAAATCTACACTTAAACCATATGCTCATAGAAGGCAACCAACTTGGTTCATAAACAATCAAACTTTCAAATGGGGATAGCCATTTGATTTAATTCTGCTCACATAAAATCATAGCACCATGTGCTTCTGTTTTTCTGAAATGAGTTTGAATTTTTACCTCAAATCTATATGCATGCATGAATGATATGCAAACTTTGAAATTATGATTTTAGGGATGTTACAAATCTAACCCCCTTAAGGTGAATCTCGCCCTCGAGATTCGGATTGGCTAGCAAATAGGTGAGGGTGGTCTTTCCGAAGATCATCTTCTCTTTCCCATGTTGCTCCCTCTTCGGTATGATGGTTCCATTGCACTTTGCAAAACTTGATAGTCTTTGTTCTCGTGACTCTCTCTGCAGTCTCAAGAATCTTGATGGGCTTTTCTTCATAAGTGAGATCACTTTCTAGTTAAACTTCTTCCAAAGGTATGGTATCCTTCAAAGAAGATTCTTCCATTTCTAGGTGACATTTCTTAAGCTGACTCACATGAAATACATTATGGACTGCTGATAAAGATGCTGGCAGTTCTATTTCATAAGCAACTTCTCCTTTGCGACTCAGAATCTTGAATGGCCCAACATATCTTGGTGCCAACTTTCCTTTGACTCCGAATCTTTTCACTCCACGGAGTGGTGATACTCTAAGATAGGCTTTATCACCAACTTCGTAGGTGACTTCTCTACGCTTAGGATCTGCGTAGCTTTTTTGTCGGGACTATGCTATCTTCAACCTATCCTTAACCAATTTGACATTCTCTTCGGCTTCTTTGATAAGATCTGGCCCAAATAAACTTCTTTCTCCCACACCATTCCATAACAATGGGGTGGTACATTTTCTTCCGTAGAGAAACTCGAACGGTGCCATCTCAATGCTGGCTTGATAACTGTTGTTATAGGAAAATTCTGCGTAAGGCAGACTTTCATCCCAACTTGCTCCATAATCTAGGGCACATGCCCTCAACATGTCTTCCAGAATTTGGTTAGTCCTTTCTGTTTGTCCATCGGTTTGAGGATGAAAAGCAGTACTGAATTCCAACCTCGTTCCCAATGACTCATGTAGCTGTCTCCAAAAATGGGAAGTGAATTGGGTTCCCCTATCGGACACAATACTCTTAGGCACACCGTGAAGGCATACAATTCTACTCATGTAGATTTTGGCTAACTTGGCACTGGTATAAGTTGTTTTCACGGGTATGAAATGTGCCACTTTAGTTAAGCGATCCACTACTACCCATATGGAATCATATCCTGATCTGGTCCTTGGTAATCCGGTGATGAAATCCATACCAATTTTGTCCCATTTCCAATCAGGAATAGGTAGTGGTTGAAGTAAACCGGCTGGTTTTTGATGCTCCGCTTTTACTCTACTACACACATCACACAAAGCAATATGCTCGGTGATGTCCCTCTTGAGATTGTTCCACCAAAATCTTTCTTTCATGTCCATATACATTTTGGTGTTACCCGGATGAATAGAATACGGAGAGTTGTGGGCTTCGTGTAGAATCAGTTTCCGCATTTCCGGATCTTGTGGAACACAAATACGTTTCCCATGCCATAAAGTACCTTGTTCGTCTACATGGAAACTTTTAGCTTTCCCTTGGTCAATATTTTTCTTAATCTCCTCAATTTCTTTATCAGTCTTTTGAGCTTCTCGAATCTTGTCCAACAAAGTGGGTTGGACTTCTAAAGACATGAGATGTCCTTCAAGTACAATCTCCAATCTGAGTTCTTTGAATTGCTTACACAAATCATCTGGCAATTCGCCTTTGGTAAGGCCATTCACAAATACCTTACGACTTAGAGCATCTGCTACAACATTTGCTTTACCGGGGTGGTATTGCAAACTTAAGTCATAGTCCTTGATAAGCTCTAACCATCTTCTTTGTCTCATATTGATTTCCTTCTGGGTGAAGATATACTTCAAACTCTTGTGATCGGTGAACACTTCACAACGCTTTCCCAAAAGGTAATGTCTCCATGTTTTGAGTGCATGGACGACAGAGGCTAACTCCAAATCATGAGTAGGATAGTTTACTTCATGAGTTTTGAGTTGTCTCGAGGCATAGGCCACAACTTTACCGTCTTGCATAAGTACGGCACCCAAACCTTGATGAGACGCATCACAGTATACTTGGAAATCCTTTTCCAAATCTGGCAGACACAGAACTGGTGCTGTCACAAGTCTCTTCTTCAATTCTTGAAAGCTGACTTCACAACCTTCAGACCAAGCAAACTTTTTGTCTTTCTTTAACAATTCTGTCATGGGCTTAGCAACCTTCGAGAAATTCTCAATGAATCTTCTGTAGTAACCTGCTAAGCCAAGGAAACTGCGAACCTCTTTCACATTCTTGGGAGATTCCCATTCGGTCATAGCTGAAACCTTAGCAGGATCAACTGCTACACCATCTTTTGTCATAACATGACCAAGAAAACCAACTTCCTCTAACCAGAACTCACACTTGCTGAATTTGGCATAAAGTTTATGTTCTCTCAACTTCTCAAGTATCAAACGCAAGTGTCCCTCATGTTCTTCCTTGCTCTTAGAGTAAAATAAGATGTCATCGATGAAAACGACAACGAACTTGTCAAGAAATTCCATGAACACCTTGTTCATCATATTCATGAAGTATGCTGGAGCATTGGTTAAGCCGAAAGGCATTACGGTATACTCATACAATCCATACCTTGTGGTGAATGTTGTTTTAGGTATGTCCTGCTCTCTTATCTTGAGTTGAAAATAGCCTGACCGGAGATCAATCTTCGAGAACACACATGCTCCTTCAAGCTGATCAAATAAGTCGTTGATTCTTGGCAAAGGATATTTGTTCTTGATAGTCACCTCATTGAGTGAGCGGTAATCTATGCATAGCCTTTGGCTTCTATCTTTCTTCTCCACGAACAAAACTGGGGCTCCCCAAGATGAAGAACTTGGTTGGATAAATCCTTTCTGCAACTGTTCTCCTAGTTGCTTCTTGAGCTCTTTCAGTTCATCAACTGACATTTTGTATGGTCTCTTTGCTATTGGTCCAGAACCTGGTACCAAATCTATCAGAAATTCCACATCTCTATCCGGTGGCATTCCTGGCAATTCTTCCGGGAATACATACGGATACTCACACACAATTGGCACACTGTCCATGCTAACCCCCTTAAGAGAATTAATCTTACTTCCTTTGGATTCAAAGTTTGACCTGAATTTTATTCTTTTTCCTTCTGGGGTCGTGAGTGTAACAGTACGATTAGCACAATCTAGCACTCCTTCATATTTAGCCATCCAATCCATCCCTAAAATTACATCTAATCCTTGGGAATCTAGGATTATTAGGCTCACTGGGAACTTATGCTTTCCAAACTCTATGACAAGATCCCGGCATCCAAGACTTACTATCATATCTCCACCCGGAGAACTAACTTTTATTGGACACCCAATGTTTTCAGATGCAAACCCATTTCTATCAACAAATGCTTTTAATATGAATGAATGAGATGCACCAGTGTCAAAGAGTACAAATGCTAGAATGGAATTGAGTCTGAACTTACCAGCAACAGCGTGAGGTTCCTCATAGACCTCCTCCACATTGATGTGGTTAACCTGTCCTTTCTAAAAAGGATTGGGCTTGTTAGGTCCTTCAACTTTCTTCTCAGGGCACTCATTAGCATAATGCCCCAGCTTCTTGCATTTGAAGCATTCAACCTGACTGATGTCTCTTTTGGCAGGATGACTTCCACTTCCACTACCATTACCACTCTGGTGGCTCTTATGTCCACTCTTGTGGTTCTTATACTTGTCATTGTCATGACTGCGGTGATGCTTGTTGTCATGACGGTTGTGGTTGTGGTGCTTGTTGAATTTCCCATGCTTATGGGATCCTGAGCTTCCACTGTCATCATAGTGAGATCGTTTGTGAGACGATCCCGAGCTGTGCTTGTCGGAGTGTTTCCTCTTCCTACTCTCGACTTGCTTCATCTTATTCTCCAAAATAGCAGCCTTGTCAGACAGAGACTGATATGTTGGAACATATGCCACAGACAACTGCAAGTTTAGCTCATCATTCAAGCCTTCCAGAAACTTTTCCTTTCTTTTTGCATCTGTGTCAACCTCATCCGGTGCATAGCACGCCAGATTGTTGAACTCTTCTATATATTCAGCCACGTTGCAGTGGCGCTGCTTCAGGTTGTGAAACTCCTTCTTTTTTAGGCTCATCATTCCTGATGAGATATGAGCAGTGCGAAAGCCATCTTCAAAGATAGCCCAAGTCACCTCATCGATAGGAGTGGTGATTTGGAAGTTGTCCCACCATGTGGCGGCTGGCCCTTCCAACAGATGCGCTGCGAACCTGACCTTTTCAGCATCCGTGCAGCCCACGCTCACTAAGTCCTTGTTCACAAAACGTAGCCAATCATTGGCCACCATGGGATCAGTCGTCCCCGAAAACTTTGCTGGCCTCAAACGCAGAAATCTGGTGAGCATATCAAAGCCCGGAGGGTTGTTGTTGTTGTTATTGGGGTTGTTGTTGTTGTTATTCTGGTTTTGGATGAACGTTGTCATCATCTGCATAAGCTGTGTTTGCGCATTCATCATTTGTTGCATTTCCGGGGTGATGTTGTTGGGGTTTGCGCGACGGGGAGGCATCTGTGGTTTGTTCAAATAGAGATAAGAATGAGATACCCATACATGATTCATGCACAATACATCACATAAGCAAACACATAGCATGCAACACAAGGATAAAAGCTCAACAACAAAATAACGAAGTCTCAAAGTAAAACACACAAGTGGCAAGCCATCCACATGTCGGATGGTCCAATAATAAGTTCACAAATAACAAGTATGATAATAAAAGATAACCGAGTAGTCAAGTCTACTCATCAGCATCAATCTCCTCCTCGACAAAAGTAAGACCTGCGTTCTCCATCGCGGTCTTGTTCTCCTCAATAGTAGTGGTCAAGGACTCGATCTTGGTCTTGAGAGCCCTCTTCTGGGAGCGAAGCCTCTCAATCACCATCTGCTGCTGCTCTAGCTAGAAATCCTTGGACTTCAGTTCTTCAGTCATGTCCCGGATCTTCTTGTTCCTATCCTGGACGCGTTTCTCCTGACTCTTGAACTTGCGGTCCTGGGTCTCAAACTTCGCCTCCATTTCCTTGACTATCTCGTCCTGCTGTGTGAAAAGCTTGTCCTTCTCGCGAAGCTGCACCTGGATCTCGTCATTGCTGAGCATGACATTGGTCCTATCTGTGTCCACGTGCCTAATAAGAGACTCTAAGTCCTGGAGATAGAGACGTATCGGCTCTGCTGCGTCCCTCGAGTCGTCCTCAAAGTCGATGGACTCTCCACCATCATCACGTCTTCCGAAGACGTGGAAGTGGGTGCCCCTAACCTGTCGGGAGTGACGGCCTAACAGACGTCCTATCAGGTCCTGCATGACAACCTCCATGCCTCTCTCCCTGTCACCGTGCATAAGCTTGAAAACGATGGCCTCCGTAGTAGGCTCCGTCTGGCGTCCGGGATGGTTCACCTTGAAGCCCCAGAGGTCCTTCCTCTTGAACTTGGTGAGTGGGTGCACCATAATGGTGGGAAGAGGGAGATTGAGCAAAGTGGTAAGGTCAATGATACGAGGACCAAAACGGGTACCCTGGAACTCCTCAATAGTGCTGATGGTAATAGGCATCTATTTATAAGATAGAAAAGTTAGGACAACACAATTTAAGATAAAAGAAGACAAACATTTCATACATATCCATGGAACACAAAAATCACACAAGTCATGCATACATAATTCCATTACATCAATCAAGGTCCAAACTTATTTAAGGTATCATTTTGGAAAATAATGTGATAGGTGGTGGTCCAACTAACGAAGTGCGTTCACAATCCTATCTCACTGGATCTGGTGGTTAACACAATGTTCCTAGAAGCAATCCACCTATCTTGTTCACATGATTCCATCACTAAGTCTATAATATCTCCTCTTAAGGTTTGGTTGGTGGCTTCCAACTCTTGGGTAAGTTCCTTCTCTTTCTCTAAGTCTTTTTGGAGGTTGAGCATTCTGCACTTGACTCTAGCACTAAGTTCTTTGATAGTCCTCCAAGCTGCTTCTCTGGCTGACTCAAAGAATGTGGTGTGCATCACAGTGTTGGTGTACATGCAGAAGCCTCTTTCTTTGTGGTTGTCTTCCTTGTTTTTGTACAAGTGAAGTTGCACCCACCAATACTCCACTCCTTCATCCACCACTGGAAAGCCTTTGTACACAGCTGCACCATGTGCTTCCATTGCCACCATGAGGTCCTTGAGAATTTTGGGAAACTCAGTTTCACACTCCAAGGTCATGGTCATGAGTGGTCCTTTCTTCACGGCTTCGTTGATGGAGTTCATCTACAAGTAAAGAGGAGAATGAGAAGATTAGAAAAGTTTACGAGAAGAATAGACAAGTGTAGAAGTAGTTAAAAAATTTCCTTAGTGGTTTCCAATCCTAGGGTCATAATCCTACAGGCAACCTGGCTCTGATACCATCTGTAAGATCCCTCCTTTGTAAAGGAAAGGATCCCTGTGATTGCAATGCTAGTCCCTGGATCAATGCTAGCATCCACTGTTTAAGATGAAGTACACAGATACAAAGGTCGTTTCTTACATTCATTCCAGAGATAAAACATAGTCTTTTACAACTCAGGGCCAAAGGCCTAATACAAGAGTTTATGGAATAAGTAAACAAACATAAGTCCTCATCTTCATGTGCCACAGGAAAGCATGTTGAGTGTAGACTCATGACTCCTACTCATCATCGGAGTAACCTGCAACATCACAAGTTACAACCACAGTGGGTCAATACTTTGGAATAGTATTGGCAAGTGATACCTTAGTAAATTTTAAGTGGACTATAGTACTATATGCATTTTGGCTAAGTGTAGCTTGGCTTGCTTTGCTCAAAATAGGTTTTTCCTATTAGTTGAAATCACTAAGTTTTTCTTTGTCAAAAACTTCCCAAGAAACCACCAATAGACATTGGGGTCCTTCACCCTTGTTCACCCACAAGTTTTTAACTTAGAAGTTGGAGTGATGAGATTCTTGTAGCTTCCATGTCTTGATGCTCAAGTTGTCCATTGCCATGGACTTGGCTAAGTACTTAGATTTTCCATCTGCAGAGGTTGTGCACTTTCCCCACCAGACTTGGTTTCCCAAGACAGGACCTTTCAGAAGCGTTTCCTTAGTCAAATGGACGCGCTCCAACCTATCATTCCCACTACCCCCAACTGTCCAAGTGACTAAGTTCTAGCAACCTATATGATCATGGCAGAGCCCATATTGCCAAGTGGTTGCACTGTAAGATTTCTCAACACTTGGCCTCCAAATCCCTTTGTGCCTGGGTGGCATACCACAAGTGAGATACACAAGCCAAATCCATGGCCTTGTGTAACCACTCAACCAAAAACCACCATTCAAGTCCCATTCCACCCAGGAAGTTCATTGACTTAGTTGTTTTATTAAGAAAAGCATGAGTCCCAAAGGACTTAGAATTATTTCACCATAGCATGTACATACTTCACCAACCCTTGTTTTCTATTAGCTAGGCTAAGCATGGCATAGTAACTTAACTTAGGAAGATTCCCTAGCAATTCTACAATTCTACACTACATAGGATTTCCCAACATAGCATTTGGCAAAAGTAGCATGCAAGACTTAGCAAAATAATTCTAATGCTTATTCAAAATAAAGGATGGAAATATCATGAAGTATCACTTGCCTTGGTAATGGGGAGAGTAGCACTCTTCACAATCACAGTCATTAGAAAAATCTACACATAAATTTGTTGCATACAATTACACACAATTTATATACAATCAAAAATATGAATGCATGCATGCAAGAATTTACTAAGTGATGAATTTGAAAACTCTACCAAGCAAGTGCATGATACAGAAACATAACAAGTCACAAAGTTTGCTAACTAAACTTATTTAGCCCTAAAACAATTTGCTAAACAAAAACTATACTCAAAATGGACCTAAACATGTTTCTGCATACAAAGTCATTTTAACAGATATTATTTGTTAAACACATTGCAGATTCAGAAAGGCCTTGATTCACTGATTCCAACGGTATAAAGTTTGTAAAATTCTAACGTGGGAAACTCAAGTTACAGCCCTTTGAAAATTTGATCTAAATCTGATTTGAATTTCTATTTTTGAATGAGCCTTAGCCACGCGTCACGATATTACTGGCGCGTACCGGTTCGCACCGGATCACCCTTCCGCGCCACAGGATCTAAATAAATCGCACGGTCCTGGACGCGTACCTCTTCGCTGATAAGTGATTCTATCCTGTCGCTTGGATCTAGATCTAACGGCGCTCGACCACGCGACCATGTCCTAGCGGCGCGCGGCGTCAGCGAGCGGCGGAGCGCTCTGTCTACGGCGGCGCTAGCGTTTCAGGTCGTGCGCGAGAGGGAGAAGGGTCATACCCGAACCGCAGGAGGCTGCTGATGCTCAAGGTGGCGTTGTTTTGCGAAGGGGCGCGCTGATACGGCGAGGATTTCTTGTCGGAGTAGAGGCAGATGTCGGCACGGTCAGTCGTCGACGTTGGCGAGGTTCCTCGTCGCGCTAAGCCAAGATAAGGGTACCTTTAGATGCGCACATCGACGTAGATTCTAGGTGCACAAGTCAGAGGGCATGGGGCGGTGGATACTTACGGAGGGAAGTCGCCGGAGTTCGTGCAGAGAACGGTGGCGGCCGTCGTCGACATTGCTGGAGCTACGGGTCATGCGAGGTCAAAAGGAAAGTGTCAGTGGGTGCGCAAGGACTCGCTGAACCTGTTAGCATGAACAAGAGACAGAGGGGAGCATGGAACTCACCGGAATTCGCCGGCGCAGTCATCGGAACAGCAGCGGCATCGTGCGAGTTGTGGGCAGCCTGGTGGCGTGGATGCGAAATTGTTTGGGGGGAAATGGTCACGAGGATGGGGGGATCTTATAGCCCGAGGCTCGACAAGAAACGCTCGCTGCATCAATGCCAATTAAGCTCGCGAAATCAGTGCAGCAACGGGCAGCGGCGGAGGTCGTGCGTGGAATCAGGGGAAAACGAAGCTGACGTGGAGGAGGCCCGCTTGTCAGCGAAGTGCGCGAAGTGGAGGTGGGGTCCTGTCGTCGGCGGCTGGGTGGGTGTGCTCGTGCGTGCGGAAGGAAAAGAAATGCCCCGGGTGGGCTAGTTGGGCCTGTTCCGTTCCTGGGCTAGATTGGTGGCGCCTGGCCTTTTTCATTTGTTTGCTTGTTTTCTTTTTCTGATTCGATTTACTGAATAGATTTTCAAATGAAATCAAGTTCAATTTGAATTCAAATTTTCCTGGGATTTTTGCAGTGAGCAGTAGTCTCCAATATAGGCATAAGATCATGTGGTTGCTTTGCAACAGCTTGGTCAAGCTTGGAGATCAAAAATATCAGAGGCTAGGCACTTGGTTTGCAAATTTGAAAAATGGTTTTTGGAACCATTTCCCATTTGAAAAACTTGGTCTAAAATCTACACTTAAACCCTATGCTCATAGAAGGCAACCAACTTGGTTCATAAACAATCAAACTTTCAAATGGGGATATCCATTTGATTTAATTCTGCTCACATAAAATCATAGCACCATGTGCTTCTGTTTTTCTGAAATGAGTTTGAATTTTTACCTCAAATCTATATGCATGCATGAATGATATGCAAACTTTGAAATTATGATTTTAGGGATGTTACATAATGTTTGAACATTAACAACATGGGTCAACAAAATGGATCTTGGGTTAAAGTTCAGTTTCATGTACAAGATTCACAAAACCAGAATCCAGCACAATTGGGGATCTTAGGTTCAAGTCCAGGGTTAAAACCTAGAGAAAAGAGTAACTTCAACTTGAGTGAAACAACGTATAGTACAAGGTAGTAATCACGAGGTAGCTTCCAAGAGATTAAACAACTTCTGAAGTACCTGAACAAAGTTAAAAGGAGGCACACGAGGCGATGAGAAACCTCGAAGCCTAGAACAGAACATTATGGAACCATAAAAATGATGTTGTGGTCCCATAAAACATAGAGATCATGATGGAAAGAAATCTCTCGAGCGAAACAGAACAAGGGAACAAGGAACACACAACACACACAACTCCAGAGATCTTAACACTAGGTAAACTTGTTGAGAAACTACATGCCTGAAGAGGCACCTAAATTTTGAAACACTGGACAAGATAGCAAAACTTTTCCAAATCAACACAAGATAAGGTGACCCAGAGTTAGAGCGAAACTCGATAAGGAGAAAAATAAGCATACTAGAGTTTTCACACATAATTTTCATCTCTGAAAATAGTTTTCACAAGCACTAGACTCAACATCGACCGGTAGAAAGGGTTTCCTACAGTTGGTACTGCTCTGATACCAAAACCTATGACACCCCCAGGATTAAGGCTAGACCAACCCCAGACCTTCGTCTGAACATAAGCCTAACCTAATCTCGAAAGCATACATAGAGAGAATCGGAAATACAGACACAAAATTTATTATAGCAAGCTCAAAACTGAGCAAAGAACCAAAATATTACAAGCAGAGGTCACTGACCACAAACATCAAACAACGGAAGGCAAGTTATGCTATTAAGTATAGCAAACTTAACAAGTGGCCTAGGAGGCCTAAAGCATAACGATGACGTCCCAATCCATAGATTTCAGGCTGCTGACCAGGAACCCCAAGCTACTCGTTGATGTCGATGCTGTAAAGATCTCATCTTCTATGGTAACACTTACTCTGCTGCAAAAGTATCAACGAAGTAAGGGTGAGTACAGGGTGTACTCCGCAAGACTTATGGCTGGTGGAGTTATTTTGCATAAAGCCATCTTGGTTTGTAAGACAAGAGGGAGAAGAATCTCGACTAATCAGAATATTTTAAAAGGGGATAAGAGAGCGGTATCTCCAACTTTGATCATCTTTTGGTATCCACCAAATCATCATGCGCTGAACCTACCAACTAGGATAACCCCCTTGTACCCATGAGGGAGCATCCTTAAGCACACTACTCAACCTGCCATGTTTTACGATTAGGTTCAAGTTCTCTATGATCTTATAATCTGTTCCAAGCCATCCATAACTATGGACATGGCTTTTCGAAAAGATTAATACCCTGCAGGGGTGCACAACTTTACCCACACATACCAACCGACTCTTAATGCCACTATAGATTAGCCCTCTTCCTTGGAAGGCCGGCAGAGGGTGGTTGGACATGACCTTTACCTTGCTTTCTCAGAGACCATGAGTCACTTAGTAAGGAGATGTCGCCATAATGGGTCGAGTCCCGAAGCCGGTCCCTAGAGATGTGAATAGGGTTTGAGATTACGGAGGCCGGGCCTCTCCCATTCCCTGCTACGCTTACCTACCTGTATGAATGCACCTCCTTCACCTCCTTCGTGAACAACCAAGATGTGTATGTCAAATGGAAAGCCCGAACTATGTGACTCATGGAATCTACTAGGAAAGTTAGGTAGTCGAGGGGGTTTCCAGGCTTCCGCGTGGCTGTATGGTCGTCTTGGTTCAAGAGGCAAGAACTCAAGTCGTAGTGGTGGTAGGTATGAGACTAAAAAAACCACAACCCACTATGGCCTCCCATTCAATCCTTAGCATGTTTAACTTCCATCTCTGATCATACCACGTCATCCTATCAAACTAGGTTCATTCGCAGCTCTGATTCATCAACCGGATGGACCAGTAGTAACAGCTAAGCATGGCTGAGCACAACAGATATAAATAGCTCTAGCGAAGCTCAGAAGCCAAACCCAAGTTATGCTAGGAGCAGTGGATCAGGGATTATAGGCTACAAAGGTAACATGCATCAGATAGGATTACTCTATCTATTGATAAAGGACTTTAGAATCGCATGCACAGGGCAATAATTGAAATGCTTGAAAACATAGGATTGTATAATGTGTGGGACTTCGCTTGCCTTTGCCTGTTGATACCTGTCGTGGGAATTGTCACGGCAGATGCTGCAATCGGCAGCGAGTAGTAGAACGAGGGGCAAGGGCGGCCAGCCATCTGCGGTGCGAGATGAGGGCGGAGACACAGGGTTTTACCCAGGTTCGGCCCCCCGGAGGGTAAAGACCTACTCCTGCTAGATTGTATTATGGAGGTGGTACAATGGGCGAGATCGGCGGCTAGGCGGCGAGTCGCTTGGGTGTATGATGGAACGTATCCCTACACGCCCCGCAGGGGGGTTTATATAGGCTCACATCCCCTAGGGTTTACATATCTCAACCGAATCAGTTAAGGCCTCGGTACTTGTTTAACCTAATCCGACTGGGCCTATCTACTCGCCTGGGCCTTTAGCTTCCAATCGCTTGGATCCACGCCAGGCCTTGATCCAGTCGCCGTCCTACAGGCCCACTCGCTGGTTCTTGGGCCAATCGGAAATGTCCTGCTGGGTATACCCCGGTAGGCCCATCCCCATTAGTAGTCCCCGAGGCCGTCGTCGATTGGGCGTAGGTGGCTGCTGGCAGTCGGAGTATACGGCTTCAGAGTAGACATCTAGTCGAATCGTCGGCGGGCTCCTGTATAAAGGAGAAAACTAGTCATCCTGATCGCAGCTTTGGCGAGTCGAGTCGGCGAAACACTGTCATAGTGATCGGGTTAGCGAGCCGAGTGGCTGAAGTTGGACCGTTAAATGTGGTCAAACTAGCCGTTGGGGTAATCCAACGGTAACTTTCGGCGTAATCACCGCATAGTAACGGCCCCCTGATTTGGCGGGTAACAACCGCTATATAAGGGGAATGGCAGGCGATTAGAGAGCCACCTTCTTGCCATTTCCTCCGACTGCGCGCACTTTCGTCTCCCTTCGCATCGCGATCCAGCCGACCAGAAATCCTCCGAACCCCCACAAATCTTTCCGCCATGGCCCTCTCCACCGAACCTTTGGGTAGATCGAAGTGCACAAGGGCACAACTGGCTTCCTTTGAGGAGGCCGAAATCCTGCAAGTCGGCTGCTGGCGCATCCCCGTGGCCGGAGAGGTGACTCCGAACCCGCGAGAGAGGGAATTCATCTGCTTCACCAGCCATCTTGAACGGGGGCTAGGGGTCCCCACGTCCCTGTTCTTCCGGCGCTTCTGCGCCTACTACGGGATCCAGCCATCGGATCTGGGTCCCCACAGCATCGAGCAGCTCGCCATCTTCGTGGCGTTCTGCGAGTGCTATTTGGGCTGCCGGCCCTACTTCCCTCTGTGGCAAGATCTGTTTCATGGACGGATCAGCCGCGAGGAAGCGGGCGGCCCAATGCTCGCCGCGGGCGGCCTAACCTTCCAGCTGAAGTCAAAGGCTTCATTCTTTGACCTGATGCTGCCCGCCAAGGCAGCGAACGATTGGAAGAAATCGTGGTTCTACGTCGCCGAGGTGTCCCCGGAGGGCGAGTCGGCGATCCCGCGGTACTCTGCCAACCGGTCCGAGCCGCGCCGTCTCCAAGTCGGCAAGCTCCCCAGCGACCAGCGGATGGTCGTCGACAAGATGCTCCAGACCATCCGCGGTCTAAAGAAGAAGGGCCTCCAGACGATAAACTAGTACAACTGCTGGCTCGGGCGGCGGCTCGTCCCGCTGGCTCGGCGCGAGCACTACATGTACCGGTACACCGGCCAGGACGACTCGACGAAGGCCTGCCTCGCCGAATGGAAGCTCGAGGACTACATCCCAGCACTGAAGAAGATCACCCAGGCGGTGTACCTGGACGCACAGGCTGGGGTCGCCCCCTACACCGCAAAGCGTCCGGCCCCAACGGTAATCACCTTGCTTCACTCGCAATCGCAGTTTTTGCAGTCGCGGTAATTCTAATTTCATCCTGTGTTCATCGCAGCTATTCCAAGTGGTGGAAGGATGGCTCCCACCTTCGGACGACGAGAACTCGAGCTCGTCCATCCAGGACATGGGCGAGTCGCCTCCTGGAAAGGGCGATGCTGGGAGCGACGAGGGTGACAGCGTCGACGAGTCCGAGGAGGAGGTCGCCCCATTCATTCGCAAGACCCGTGGGCAGCGCCAACGCGAGCTTGAGGCAAGCAAAAGCCTCGAGCGCCATGACGACGACGACGAGCTTCCGGAAACCACCTCGCGCCGCCAGGCTACTCCATCAAAAAAGAAGAAGAAGGAAAAGGAGGCGAAGGCCCCTCCGAAGAAGAAGAAGGCAAAGTCGACGAGGCCGGCCTCGCCGCCACACTCAGCGAGAAGTTCTGACGTCCCCAGCCCGGCCAAGGACGAGGCGCCACCGACGACAGCCGCGCTGGACACGGCCACCATCGAGGTGCCCCTGGCGTCGATGCCTCCGCCATTCGCCCCAGTCTCTGGGCTGGGGGATGCTCCGGCTGCAGCGGCTTCGCCTCGCAGGGAAGCTCCTGCCGAAGACGTTCCAGAGGCTCCAGTTGCGGCCTCGACGACGAAGAAGCCGTCCGTGTCTTGGGCACGCGACGTCCTGGATATGGGGCTCAGCCGCCGACTGGGGCCTGAATTGGAGAAGCCAGCCGGCCTTCGTACAGGGCTACGCTTCACTCCGGTTGCCAAGTAAGTCTACTCACCTCCCCTTGTCTTCCCTAGCAGCTTGTTTTATCTTGCTTACATGATTGATGTACAGGACCGGAGTGAAAAGGATGGGCCACCCAACCGTGGCTAAGGTGTCATCCGTCATCAGCGAGGAAGATCCTTCCCGCAAGAGGAAAGCGGACGAGGTCGTCGTCCCTACGGATGGCGGCAAGAAGGCTAAGGGTGATGACGTCGTCACGATTTCTGACGACACGGCGGTCGCGCCGGCTAGACCCGTAACGGAGGCGGCCGCGTCCGCGAAGGAGGGCGCTCCCTCGCCTGGAACGGTCGAGCCAACCTCCTTTGGGGCGGGTGCCTCCATCGGCACATTCCCGCGCTTCATGGCCAAAGCGGCCGCGGCGAGTGGAACTTCGCCCTCGAGCCGTGCACCTGGGATCGCCGATGCTGAAGTCGACCAGCGTCGTGGGCACACGCCAGCACTCCTCGCGTCCGTGGACGCGATACAACTCCATAGCATGCTTGGCGCAGCCATCCAGGTATGTCCAGTCCCTGAGGATCAGGTCGGTGCTTTGCAGCGGTCTGATTCTTTTAGTGTCTTGTTTT
Organism: Avena sativa; assembly: GCA_916181665.1. Taxonomy (NCBI): domain Eukaryota; kingdom Viridiplantae; phylum Streptophyta; class Magnoliopsida; order Poales; family Poaceae; genus Avena; species Avena sativa. The sequence goes on from OV702297.1 coordinate 257,695,296, forward strand.
TATTTTTCGCATCCAGTCCCCGAGTGCGCACTCGCTGAATTTCAGCGGGTGGGCACTTAGGAATTTTGATTACCAGTCCCCGAGTGCGCACTCGCTGAATTTCAGCGGTTGGGCACTTAGGAATTTTGATTGCCAGTCCCCGAGTGCGCACTCGCTGAATTTCAGCGGGTGGGCACATAGGAATTTTTCTTTGATTAATTTTTTGGGTGATGTATCGGCTGACCGATTGACAGCGAAACACCGCGCGGAGAAGGAACTGGCCACCGTCCAGGAGGTGAACAAGGGGCTTCAGGCGGTTGCCGCGAAGGCAGAGGAAGCTCGCCAGGGACTTGTCCCCGCGGGTGAATAGGCGGCAGCGCAATCGGCTTTGAGTTCGGCCGAACAGCGGATCGCCAATCTCGAGCGCGAGCTGCGGGAGGCGAAAGAGGAAGCGAGCTCGGATGATGGGCGGGCCAAGTCCGCCATTGCAGCCGCCGAAGAGGATCGCAAAGTGTCGGACGCCCTTGTTGCTGGGCTTCAGGACGACCATACTTCGCTTCAATGCTTCATCACGGATCTCGCCCGCCCGTTGATTGGTAAGTGCATCTGCCTCTGCCAGTAGCGTGTGTCTTTTGTGGTGTCCGTCGTATTTATTATTGTCTTCTACTCGCAGGTCGCATCATTGATAGCGCGGAAAAGGCGAACTCGTTCGACGCGCGGCAGTGTGTAGCCACGCTCGTCGACTCGGCGACGTGCATCCGAGCCTATCTCCAGGAGATATCGCCCACGGAAGTAATTCCCAGCGACCTCGTTGAGGTGTGGATGTATTTGGAGAAGGCGCCCGCGGTCGTTGAGTTCATGACGCGGTCGGCGTTTTGGCGTGGAGCGGCGACGGCACTTAGTCTTGGACTTGCTCACTTCCCCGAGGACTTCGACCTCGACGATGTGACGAGTGGTTACCCTTCGTCGACTGGCGTGGTGGAGCTTTCCGAGGTCCTCAAGTTGACGGACCGCGCCGCGACGTACTCGGAGCATGTCTGGGCAATGGGCGACCTCCTTCCGTACCAGGAGACGGTCGTCGTGCCCACGACCCCGAGCCGCCGCACCGTGATTTCAAGGTGGAGCAGCCCTTCCGCGCGGCGATGGCGGGTGAACTGACGACGTACCCGTCGAACCCGTACACGCCGTTCATCCGCAATCACCGGGGTGTTGGCGAGTCGTCGTCGAAGCCTGCAGAATAGGATAGTTTGCCCTGGGGCGTTAGTAGCAGGTCTGCCATACGGGCATATTTTGTAATATGTGTCAATGCGACATGCTGGTGAATGAGACATCGTGTCTGTTTTGGGGTTTATCATGTGTTTGTGATTGATGTTTGAACGAGTCCCTGAGCGCGTCCGCCCTTTTGTGGGGTTTACCTCGTGTGTTATATGTTTGTTGTTTTTGAATGTTTTGTTATTGTGGTCTACTCGCCCGAACTCGAAGAGCCAGTCGTAGGGCGACTCCCTTGAACGCTCTATACTTCACCGTTTTCCCTTGCACGAACGGGGTCGGGTGGCCGAGTCCCCAAGCGTGGTACTTGGTTGTTCTAGGCGCGACTCGAGGGTGGTTGAGGACTTGGCGCGTTAGTTTGGGCGCATCACTCCTGCCTGGCCCGTTGGGTCAGTCGCGTGGCGAGTCCTGGGCATGCTCTCCTACTTGGCGTTTTCCCGAGCCACTCGCGATGAACTGGTCGTCAGTCCCCGAGCGTGGTACTTAGCCGTTCGAGTCGCTATGTCGAGGATGCGGAGGACCATGGTCACTGTAAGAAGCGAAGGCAGTTGTCTTGGCTCGTAAAGTCAGTCGGGCTGGGCAACTCCAATGGGGCTCCGGGTAGGCGTTTTTCATGGACGATGCAAGACCTGAGGTTACTCAGTGCTCTTGCACCGCACTACTTAGCCGTGCCGATTGCTGTTCCAAAGGTTGACTTCTGCGGTTAGCTGGACGCTGTTATTACGAGTGCGAGTGGCACAAGACATGGAGAGTAGGCGCAATTTGCAGTAACCGATTCTTTTTATTTCATAGCGACTAGAGAGTACATATGTGGGGTTCTAGGGGTAGAAGTTCCATAGGAGGTTTACATTCCATGGTCGCTTGACGTCGAGTTCGCTGTCCCCGCAGACGTCAATGAGGTAGTAGGCGTCGTTGCCAAGTACTCGCCCGATGGCGAATGGTCCCTCCCATGGAGGGGAGAGCTTGTGCATGCCCTTCTTGTCCTGGATGAGGCGCAACACCAGGTCGCCTTCTTGGAAGGTGCGAGTTTTCACCCGCCGACTGTGGTAGCGGCGGAGTCCCTGTTGGTAGATTGCGGTGCGAGACCGAGCGAGGTCACGTGCCTCGTCGAGTTGATCGACTCCGTCCTGGCGGGCGAGTTCGTTCGCAGCCTCCGTGTAGTGGACGACCCTCGGCGAGTCGTGCTCAAGTCGGTGGGCACGACTGCCTCGGCGCCGTACACCATGAAGAAGGGGGTGAATCCTGTCGACCTGTTGACCGAGGTGCGGATGCCCTAGATGACGGAGGGTAGCTCCTCGACCCAGCACCCAGCGGTGCGCTCGAGTGGTACTTGGAGTCGCGGCTTCAGGCCGTGTAGGATGCTTTGGTTGGCCCGTTCCGCCTGGCCGTTGGATTCTGGGTGGGCGACCGACGCGAGGTCGAGCCGGATGTGGTGCTCTTCGCAGAATTCGGCCATGGCTCCTTTGGCGAAGTTGGTGCCGTTGTCCGTGATGATGCTGTTTGGGAACCCGTAGCGATATATGAGCTCGCGTAGGAATTTAGTGGCGGTCTTCCCGTCGCATTTCCGAACTGGCTTGGCCTCCACCCACTTCGTGAATTTGTCGACCGCGACCAGCAGGTGGGTGTAGCCGGAGGGGGCCTTCTTGAAGGGGCCTACCATGTCCATGCCCCAAACAGCGAATGGCCAGGTGATGGGGATTGTTTTGAGCGCTGAGCTCGGCACGTGCGTCTGGTTGGCGTACTTCTGGCACCCGGCGCACCGCTGGACAATGTCGACAGCATCGGCGTGTGCGGTGGGCCAGTAAAAGCCATGTCGCATAGCCTTGGCGACCAGGGAGCGGGGGCCGGCGTGGTGGCCGCAGTCACCGGAGTGGATATCGTGGAGGATCTTGCGTCCTTCGGCGGGTTGGACGCAGCGTTGGAACACGCCGGTGACACTGCGCTTGTGGAGCTCGCCGTCATCGACGGGCGATCATCCGAGCATCCGTCTCGTCTGCCGGCAAGGTGCCGGCCTCCAGGTAGGCGATGTAGGGCTTGGTCCAGTCGTCTGGCTCGGTGACGAGTGCGACCAGGGATGCCTCCGGTTGTAACGGGACTCCGATGTCGATCTCCCTCGGGGAGAGACTGATGGCTTGGTTATTGTGTCGAGGAAGATGCCGGCGGGTGGTGCGAGTCGAGCCGACCCGATGCGAGAGAGGGCGTCGGCCTCCTCGTTCTTCCGCCTGTCGATCCACTCGACGGAATAGCCTGTGAAGTGTCCGCCCAGCTTGTCCACTTCTTGGCGGTACGCCGCCATGGTGGGGGAGACGGCGTCGCAGGTGCCAGCGACTTGCCCCGCGACGAGGTCGGAGTCTCCATAGCAGCGTAGGCGGTTGACATTCATCTCCTTGGCAGCTCGCATGCCGTGGAGTAAGGCCTCGTACTCAGCCATGTTGTTGGTGCAGGGTGTGAAGTCGAGGCAGAGGATGTAGCGGAGCTTGTCGCCCTTTGGTGAAGTTAGCACGATCCCTGCGCCTGCGCCGTCCGCGTTCTTGGAGCCATCGAAGTGCAGGCTCCAGTAATGGAGGTATGGCAGCTTCTCTGGCTGTTGGGCCTCTTCCCAGTCGGCGATGAAGTCTGCTAGGGCCTGCGACTTGATCGCTTTTCGTGGTTCGTATTTGATGTTGTGGACGCCGATCTCGACGGCCCACTTGGCGACCCGCCCGGTCGCCTCGCGGTTGCGGATGATGTCTTGCAGTGGTGCTGAGGAGACGACCGTGATCGGGTGCTCCTGGAAGTAGTGCGGCAGGCGCCGCTGAGCTCTGAAGACCGCGTATACCAGCTTTTGGTACTGGGGGTATCGCTGGCGCGACTCGGTAAGGACCTCGCTGATGTAGTACACTGGTCGCTGTACTGGGCGCTCCTTTCCTTCCTCCGGTCGCTCGACGACCATCACGGCGCTAACGACGCGCTCGGAAGCCACGACGTAAACCAGCATGTGTTCTTTGTCGGCGGGGGCGGCGAGTAGCGGTGCGGAGAGTAGCACCTTCTTGAGGTCGCGGAGCGCGTCGTCCGCCTCCTTGTCCCACTGGAAGGTGGGGTTCTTGCGCATCAGGCGGTATAGGGGCATCGCCTTTTCGCCCAGGCGGGGGATGAAGCGACTGAGAGCCGCTACACGCCCGGCCAGTTTCTGGACGTCGCGCAGGAACTCAGGTTTGCCGAGCCGGGCGATCGTGTCGATCTTCGTGGGGTTCGCCTCGATCCCTCGCTTGGAGACGACGTACCCCAGTAGTTGTCCTGCTGGTACACCGAAGGTGCATTTGCTTGGGTTAAGCTTTATCTTGTATTTTCGCAGGTTGGCGAATGTTTTCGCCAGGTCGGCGAGTAGGTCACCCTGGCGAGCGGACTTTACGACCACGTCGTCGATGTAGACGTGGATGTTGCGGCCAATTTGGCTCGCGAGGCACTCTTGCATGCACCGCTGGTAGGTCGCCCCGGCGTTCTTGAGACCGAAGGTCATGGAGGTGTAGCAGAAGGCTCCGAATGGCGTGATGGACGCCGTCTTCTCCTCGTCCTCGACTGCCATTTTGATCTGATTGTGCTCGGAGTAGGCGTCAAGGAAACATAGGGACTCCGAGCCCGCGGTTGAATCGATTATCTGGTCGATCCGCGGGAGGACGAACTGCTCCTTTGGGCAGGCGCTGTTCAAGTTTGTGTAGTCGATACACATCCTCCAGGTCCCGTTCTTCTTCTCGACCAGGACTGGGTTTGCCAGCCACTTGGAGTAATTTATTGGCCGGATGAAGCCTACAGCGAGTAGACGCTGCACCTCCTCGGCGATTGCTCGGCGGCGCTCTTCATTGAAGGGCCGCAACGACTGTTTGACGGGTCGCACTTTGGGGTCGGCGTTTAGCTTCCATGCTGGGCCTCGATGCGAAGATGTCAAAGGGCTTCCATGCGAAGATGTCCCTGTTCTCACGGAGGAACTCGATGAGCGCGCCTTCCTATGCTGGGCTCATGCCCGTCCCGATCGTCACCGTCTGGCTGGAGTCGCCTGGGACCAGCTCGACGGTGCGGGTGTGCGTCGTCGCCTCGAAGGTTGAGGTGTTTGCGCCCTCCGAATTGGGCTTCTTGAGTATGGTGGGGTCGTCGTTGTTGACCCTGCTCGTGTACTTAGCGAGCTCCTCGGCGTGGTTGGTCTCCGCCGCGATGACGGCGTCAGCGAGTTCGGCCCCTTTGGCCTCTCACTCGGTGGCCATGTCGGGGTCGCCGTTGATGGTGATGACGCCGCACGGCCCGGGGAGCTTCATCGCGTTGTACGCGTAGTGGGGCGCTGCCATGAACTTGGCGAACGCCTGGCACCCCAGGACGCAGTGTAGGGGCTGTCGAAGGGCACGAGCTCGAAGATGATCCGCTCGGTGCGGAAGTTTGCTGGTGTGCCGAAGGTGACTGGCAGCGTGACCTTACCGATCGGGTACGCCTTCCGACCAGGGACGATGCCATGGAATGTGGTGTGGGTTGTCTCGATCATCGACTGCGGGAGCCGCAGCCGCCTGAAGGTGTCCAGGTATAGGATGTTGATGGAGCTGCCGCCGTCCATCAATGTCTTGGGGAGCCAGTAGTCGCCGACCTTAGGCTTGACCACTAGGGCGACTCGACCTGGGTACTCGATGCGTGGAGAGTGGTCTTGGCGGCTCCAGTTGATGGGCTGCTCTGACCAGTTGAGGAACTGGGGAACATCCACCTGGGCCACCGCGTTGACGGCGACGGCGCGGGCGATGACCTTCTTCTCGCGCTTCGTGCTAAAGCCTGTGAAGCTATGGAGCGAGCCGGCCACTTTGCCAAATTTTCCGCCATTTGGCGGGTCGTTGTCGGGGTCCTCCCGTGCTCGCCGTGCCTTCTCGATCTCCCTGAGGGTGTGGCAGTCGGCGCTTGTGTGCGTTGCGGGCTTCCCTTCCCTGCTATGAAACGCACACGGTTGGTTAAGGAGGGCCGCGGGGTCGAACCTTGGCTTGGCCTTGTAGTTGTCGTCGTCGCGGCGTTGTCCTCCATCGCGGCGGAAGCTCTTGGGCTCGCGTTGTGCGTGCCCGGCGTTGGCGACGAAGTCGACTCGCCCGTCACTGCGGGAGCTTGCCGGTGAGGCGAGTGTTGCTGTAGCGTAGGTCGGACCGTCGTCCGCTGTCGTTGCCGCTCGTGCGGCATTGACCTCCTGACTCATCGTCAGTTTCCTGGTTTGGATCTTCCTCCGCGTACCGTTTGGCGATCTCGAGGAGGTCCGGGATGTTGTCGAGTGTGCGAGAGTGTCGCTTGAGCTTGGCGACCAGAGGCTCGTAGCGGCACGAGGTCTTGAAGCAGTGGATTGCGGTGTCCGGGTGGATGCCGACCGCGTTGTACCAGAGTTCTTGCCACCGTTGGACCCAGTTGCGGGTCGACTCGCGAGGTCCCTGGACGCATCGCTCCAGGTCCTCGATGGTGGTGGCGCGGGTGTAGGAGCACTCGAAGTGCCTGACGAAGGCGTCGCGCATCTCCTCCCAGGAGTCGATACTGTCCTGGGGGAGGGTGTTGATCCACTGCCTGCACGTCCCCTCCATCATCAGGGGAGGTAACGGGCGGCTAGAAGGTCGGTGTGGCCTGCGATCCCCATTGCCATGAGGTACGTATCGAGCCAAACGGCGGGGTCGTACGAGGTGTCGTACTTTTCTATCTCCTTCGGCGCCTTGAAGTTTGGCGGGTACTTCTCGCCTCGGATCATTGGTCCGAAGCACTTGGGGCCGGGTCGACTGAGCGACCCCATGGGCTCGCCGTCGCGGCGATTGGTCAGGGTGTGTCGTAGGTCATCGGGCTGGCGTGCGCGCCAGCTTTGGTTGTTGATGATGTGAGTGCGGGCGTCGATGGGTTGACCGTTGGCAGCGACAAAGTTGGTCGCTGGCCTGGGGACGTTGGTGGAGAGTGCCGCGTTCGCGGGTCGGTGTTGGAGCTGCAGTGGCTCCGGTGGCGGGCAGTTGAGGGTTTTTGCCGCCGTTGGGCGGCCGCTTGAGGCCGCTCTACTTCCCGAAGAACGCGAGTATACTCGACCCTGCGAGTCGGCGCCCGTGTTTTGCTGCTCGACGGCCTTTGCCAGCAGGGCCCTGACATACTGGATCTGTTGGGCGCCGTCGCCCGTGGCCGTGATGTTGTCGGCTGCTGCTCGGCCTGCCACGAGGTTGTCCATCGGGGTGGAGAATAGTGGGAGGCCGTTTGCATCTCGCTCCCGTGAGGAGACTACTATCCGCGGCTGGTCCCTGGGAGGTGTGCGGTTGGGTGGAGGTGGGGCGCCCATCGCCGTCGACCCTGGCGGGGGTCAGGCGCTTCCTCCTGGTGGTGCATTCTCACAGATCGCGCGCTCGGCCACGCGGGCCGGGTCGTTTTCATCGTCGAAATTCAGGGCGCGCCCCTGAACGGTGGGGTTCAGGCGCGACCTGATCCGCTGCTGATGGTAGCGCGATAGTTCCTGCGCCGTCACCTACTCGAGGCGAAATTTTTCGCGCTCGGCTTGTTCCTTGCGCACCGCCTCCGCCAGTTTCAGGCGGAGTTCCTCGACCATCGTCGCCGTGGCGTTAGGAGGAATTGGGGTGGAGAAGGGGTCCTCCGGCGGATCGGTGCCGGTCGCCATGTAGGTCGCTGCGTGGCGACCGGTTCCGTCGCGGAGGTCGGCGGAGTTTTCCGATCCGGAATCGAATTCGAAGATCCCGAGGATGGAGGGGTCCTTGAAGTCTCCCATGTTGGAGACCTAGGTGATGGAGCCTGCCGGTGAAGCCGCGGTGATGGACCCGGCGAGTGACGCCAGGGTCGCCGAGTCGGCGTCGTCGTTGAGGGCCGCGTCTTCTGTGACCGCTGAGTTTTCGGCCACGTCGCTGTGGGCCGAGTTGTACTCGGAGGCGAGGCGATGGATCGTGCGGATCTGGCTCTCGGAAAGCCGATCGCGTGGCGGCGACTCGCGGATGTGAGCCGAGTCCTCCGAGACGATGACGTCGGTGAGGCCGACGAAGAGGCTGATCGTGCCGATCGGCAGGATCACGCTGTGCGTGACGGGTCGCGCCGCCGGGACGTAGCTGCTCGGCAAGATTTGGAGCATCTCGCCGATCGCTATCATGCGGCCGGTGGCGACCGTCTCGCTGATGGGCAGATTGGATCTCGCCGCAGAACACCGGCCAGACCGGCCAGGCCCCACGGTGGGCGCCACTATCGTGGGAATTGTCACGGCAGATGCTGCAATCGGCAGCGAGTAGTAGAACGAGGGGAAAGGGCGGCCAGCCATCTGCGATGCAAGATGAGGGCGGAGACGGGTTTTACGCAGGTTCGGCCCCCCGGAGGGTAAAGACCCACTCTTGCTAGATTGTATTATGGAGGTGGTACAATGGGCGAGCTCGGCGGCTAGGCGGCGAGTCGCTTGGGTGTATGATGGAACGTATCCCTACACGCCCCGCAGGGAGGTTTATATAGGCTCACCTCCCCTAGGGTTTACATATCTCAACTGAATCAGTTAAGGCCTCGGTACTTGTTTAACCTAATCCGACTAGGCCTATCTACTCGCCTGGGCCTTCAGCTTCCAGTCGCTTGGATCCACGCCAGGCCTTGATCCAGTCGCCGTCCTGCAGGCCCACTCGCCGGTTCTTGGGCCAATCGGAAACGTCCTGCTGGGTATACCCCGGTAGGCCCATCCCCATCAATACCCATCTTTAGATCTTCGGGGTTCATCAGGTTGACTTGTTCATCAATAACCTGCGATGGTATTGATCTTGATCATCAATCTTGGAATCGATCTCGCTTCTCGCGTTCATCTCTGATGACTATCGAGAAGAAGCAAAAATACTGGAAATAGAGGGAAACAATCAACACATGTCTTTGATGCAATGCGCAAACAAGATTGATTATATGACAAGTTGAATTGTACTGAAATGTAACCCTAAGACATGTTTGGCATTTTAATTGCGGTTCCGAGGGGTGAAAATCCTAACTCGGGGAAACTCTGGATGCATATGAGAGGGGTAAATTTAGGTCTTATAATTAGCTTGCAATTGAAGTGGTTTAACAATGCATGAGGATAGCTCTATTGTGTAGATCTTATTTTCCTGATCATTTTGATATATTGTACATATTTTTCTGACTTAAAATGAATTAGTTATCATTTTTATCAATTTTAATCCATTTTTAAATCATTTTAAATTAATTAAGCATTTTTGGAATATATTAAGTATTTATCCATCTAGTCCCACATGTCATGGTTTTATTCATTTCATAAACGTTATTCGAAATTATTAAAATTCTGACAAGAAGGGCCCACAGGGATTTATGTTTATTCCAGAAAAGATTTACAAAAACATTAATAAAAAGAAGTAGGTATTATGACGCAATGCTGGCGTCATCCTGACGTCAGCAGACGGCATTCTCCTCGGATCGTGGATCGATCTGTCGATCGGGAACTCGCGGGGACACAGGATCACGCTTGTTGGGTAGAGGGGATCACAGCGAGCAAAACAGGGGTGGCGCCGCTGTTATTTGGTCGCTGGAGCATGGCCGGCAGCAAGAATCTACGGTGGCCAACGGCGGAGCTCGGTGAGGCCACGATACCGAGAAGGAGGAAGGCAAAGGAGAGCATTGGCATGCTCGGGGGCTCACCGGGAATGCAGTGGAGGGGTCGGCTAAGCAGGAGGAGGCCAGGGGTGAGCTAATCGACGACGGCGAGCTTCGTCGAGGTCGGGAAAGACAACACGATTCCTTCAACGGGGAGGCTTACCGGCTTTCTTTCTTTGGTGGAGATGACCCTCAAAGCGTGGTGGAGCTCATGGCGAGGTTGGCAAGGCATGGGGAGGCCGGAGATGGCAGGGCGCCGACATGTAACTAGGAGCTATGGTTCGGCCAGAGGAAAAATGAGAGAGGGAGCAAGTTTGAGAGGAAGAGAGAGGCCCAGGGGAAGAGGAACACGCCGCAGCTAGTCTTATCCCCTCCCGGAAGGCTACGCGGCGGTGTCAATCGCGAGCGGCGGATCGACGTCAACGGTCGGCGGAAGACGATGAACAGGGGAGGGCCGAAGCGGTATGGGCCGGTCTTGGGCCGCGGTGGACTACAGGGGTGCAAGATGAGCGGCAGGGAGAGAGGAAAAGAGATGGGCCGGCCTGAGAGCTGGGTTTTCTATTTTTTCTGTTAAAACCCTTTTTCTGTTTTCTTTTTTGTATTTCATCTGTAATCTGTTTTGTGCATTTCAAAAATACTAGAGATTTTGTAAACACTTTGGAATACTTCAGAGCCCTTATAAACAATTTGGGTTCCTCAACTTTTGTATTTTTAAGACTCAACACAAGTTTTGGAGATGGTTTTACTAGGAGAGGAAAATAAGGTTTTTAGGATTTTAGGAACCTTTTCTTCAATGAGATTTTATTTAGAAATGATGATGATGCTCATGAATGCACAAACATTTCCTAATTACTATATGGTAAAACTATGTTTGTTACAATGACCCCCTGATGGTTACCTCCAAAAAAACCACAAAACTTTCGAAGCAACCTACAAATTACTCGTAGTTCAAATTTGACCTAATTTCGATAAAACGACAGAAAGCCATTCAAGTGGGCAGAGTTAGCTAGGTCGAAGTTTGAAAACTCGTGAAACATGGGAATCATATAAGTAGTACACAACATGTCGGTCCACTATATATATATACATCTGAAAAGCTCTGCTTGTGGCATTCAAATCCATATTCTTGAGATCTTCTTTATGGAAAGGAACAATCTAGTCATGACTCAAAAAATTGAGAATGTTCTTTCCTGGTAGTTGGAAACTCACACCAACGACATTATTGTTTACTAAAAGAACATGCACCCATATACCTATGAAAAGACAAATAATTCAAGAGAAATCTATCTCGCTTACTCGTAGCTCAAGTTTGACCTAATTTCGTTAAGTTGTCAAGAATCTTAGCAAGAAGTTGAACCTGTTGTCAAAATTCTCGGAGGTGGTTTGTGATATAATAAATGACCCCCCGATGATTACCTCCAAAAAAATCATAAAACTTTAAATGTAACCTACAATTTACTTACATTTGAAATTTTACCTAATTTCAAAAAATCGACATAAAGTCATCTAAGTGGACAGAGTTAGCTAGGACAAAGTTTGAAAACTCATAAAACATGGGAACTGTAAGTACACCATGTTGGTCCACTATATATATCTAAAAAGCTCTGCTTGTGGTATTTAGATCCATATTCTCGAGACCATCTTTACGGAAAGGAACAATCTTGTCATCACTCAGAAAATTGATAATGTTCTTTCCTGAAAGTTGGAAACTCATACCGACGACATTATTGTTTACTAAAATAAGATGCACTCATCTAACTCCAAAAATACAATTAATTTAAGAGCAATCTATCGCGCTTACTGGTATCTCAAGTTTGACATAATTTCGTTAATCATGATGCAAAATCTTAGAAACAAGTTGAACCTGTTGTCAAAATTCTCGGTGGTGGTTTGTGATATATTAAATGACCCTCCCGATGGTTACCTCCAAAAAATCGTAAAACTTTAACGCAATGATCTATAATTCACTTGTATTTGAAATTTGACCTAATTTCGATAAACCTACATAAACCCATTCAAGTAGAAAGAGTTAGCTAGGACGAAGTTTGAAAACTCATAAAACATGGGAATCATAAGTACAACATGCCGGTCCACTATATATGTCTAAAATCTTGGCTTCTGGCATTCCGATCCATATATTCTCTAGACTTTCTTTTCACAAAGGAACAATACCGTCATCATTGTGGAAATTTAGAATGTAATTTCCTTATAGTTGGAAAGTCACATTAATGGTCTTGTTTACGGAGAGAAGATGCACTCATCTACCCATGAAATCACATTTAATCTGAGATCAATCTATCGCGCTTACTTGTAGCTCAAGTTTGACCTAATTTCGTTAAATTGTCAAGATGCAAAATCTTAGTAAGAAGTTGAACCTATTGTCAAAATTCTTGTTGGTGGTCCATGATATATTAAATGACCTCCCGATGGTTACCTCCAAAAAAAATTAACAAATCTTTCAAAGCAACCTACAATTTACTTTTTAGTTCAAATTTGACCTAATTTCAATAAATCGGCATAAAGTCATTCAAGTGGGCAGAGTTTGCTAGGACGAAGTTTGAAAACTCATAGCATTAAACATGGGAATCGTAAGTAAAACATGTTGGTCCACTTAATATTTCACTAAGCTTGTCTTGTGGCATTCAGATCCATATTCTTCGGGCTTTCTTTACATAAAAGAACAATCTCGTCATCACTCGAGAAATTGAGAATGTTCTTTTCCAGATAGTTGGGAAACTCACACCGATGGCATTGTTTTACAAGAATATGCATCCATGTACCTCAGAAAAGACATATAATTCAAGTGCAATGTACTACGCTTACTTGTAGATCAACTTTGACCTAATTCCATTAAATCGGCAAGAAGTCATTGAAGCGTGCAAAGTTAGATAGGAATCTTGAAAACCATAACTATAAGAAACCATGGTCCACTTTGTGTGATAATTGGGGTGGTTGCATTTTCTTCTAACTGTGGTAGGTCCCATAGGAGCGAGGTGCTTCAGTTAACACAGTCGGTGGAAGTACGAGTTACATCAAGGACCTCATAAAAATTGAAAATTTCATCCAAGTCCATGTAGTTAGCACAAGGTCCCTGAAACTATGTAGTGAAGTGTGTTTTGAGTTTGTGCATACTAGCTTTCATTGTGATAAAGTCTATCAATAGAATCTTCCAGATATTAAGAATGGAAAAGAAGATCCAACGGTTAGCAATGTTTGGATTTGCCAGTCTTGATCCAATGGTCCATGTTCAAAGTTATCCGTACACTATATAGTTTTTTTGACGAAAAGGATAAGATAAGAAGTACTACTTCGCATGGCCGGTCTTATTGAATAACCTTTCCCTCCCGATGTTTGGGAAGCAAGTGAATTTCGAAACCTGAAAAGTTTGAATCTTTGAATCTAGTATTACATAGTAATGAAACCACTTTGGTCCGCCCATGACCCAATTTGAATCGAAGGGAGTAGTGTAATTTAAGTGGGTTAATGTAACTATGAACCTTGAAAACTCATAGAACGTAGGAATCACAAATAAAACATGCATGGTCCGCTATGTCTGGAAAATATGCACCCATCTACCTTCAAAAAATACAATTAATTCTAGAGCAATCTATCTCGCTTACTGGTAGCTCAAGTTTGACCTAATTTTGTTAAGTTGTCAAGATGCAAAATCTCCACAAGAAGTTCAACCTGTTGTCAAAATTCTCGGTGGTGATTTCTGATACGTATATTAAATGACCCCCCTGGTTACCTCCAAAAAATATTTGTAAAACTTTCAACGCAATCTACAATTTAATTGTAGTTTAAGTTTGACCTAATTTTGATAAATCGACATAAAGTCATTCAAGTGGACAAAGTTAGCTAGGATGAAGTTTGAAAAATCATAAAACATGGGAAAATCATAAGTACAACATGCCGATCCACTATATATGTCTAAAAGATTGGCTTGTGGCATTCATATCCATATTAAAACTAGGATATCTACAGAAATAAAACTTGAAGGCCTCGATGAGTCAAATAATCAAATTATTAATAAACTCATCAAGGAATATGATCATGCCATTGCTAAGTATAAGAAGGATAAAAAGGATTAGGTTGAGTTTGGTGTTGTTCATGACAAACTTGCTGAGGACTTTAGGAAGCTTGACAAGGCTCACAAGGACTTGGAAAGTGAACTCTTGTTCCTCACAAAGTCTCTGAAAACTTCAAACTCAATTGACTAACATTCCCTCATCTAGTGTTTTCATTCCCTCTAGTAGTACAAACATAGTTGAAGAAAATGCTAGATTGAAGGGGGAGCTTGCTAATGCCACCTTTCCCAAAGGAAACAAGTCTATTGATGATATTTTGAGCAAGAAAAGGTCAAATAATGAGAAAGGGGGCATTGGCTTTGGATCCAAAGATAAGAAGAAGAACAACGAGAAGAAGAAGGCCATGCCCACACAAGCAAAAGACAGGGCCATTGTGGGTAGTAAGACCACAAGTGGCAAAACTATGTCACACGATGATTTTGCGGGAAGTGCTAACCCTCACTATGTCTTAATGCATGATTATTATGGTGATGTTTATGCACAATATTGCGGTGACCTAGCATACCACTGCATGATGTAGTACATGATAGTCGTTGACATAACACCAATGAAACACTGTTCACTAGTATTACATCCCTCAGAGTGGTACAACACGAACACAGCAGGTCCAAGACATGACTATAGATTACATATGACACATTACAAACAATCCAGAGAACTTCCTCGAGACAGTGAGGAAGATATTATACAAAAGAAAACCAGACATAACAACTTGAAGTCTATGCATGAATGCATGAACACTGCTACTATATCGCTATGGCTTGGCATTGCTACTAAAGCAATTCCCTCCAGAAGTAGGTCCTACTATCTAGGGATTTATTTATATAGAACGGACCATCTTAACATCAAAAACTTCTGATGTAGTCGTTCACTCCTGTTGATCTCCACTGGATACCTTTAATTCTTCAGAAGAACTCCTCTTCTAGGTTTGTCGTTGGTTGCTCTAAAATCTAGCAAGGGTTAAGAAGATACGTTGAGTAAGAGCGTACTCAGCAAGTTTACTAAAAAGGAGTGTTTGATGCACTATATCTACAGCCACAAACCATAGGTCATATGCTATGCAGGTTTTCGTAAATATTTCTTCAAAGGTTGCTTTATTCTGAAAAGCTATGTCCGTAAGCCTTCATAGGTTTACCAAAACTTTCATGGAGTTCCTTTCCTGCAGTGTTTGTAGCTCCTTCCCGGAACAGGGAGTAACATGTCACAGTTTTAACACTTTGCAGAGGTGCGTTGCTTTTCTCATGAGAGACCTTACCATTTGTTGCACAACCAAGTCATGAGCTTGTCCACACTTCATTGGTATGGGCCTAGTCTAAGATCCAGGCCAGTCACTGTCCTTCTCCGCGACCCCGCATATATCGCAATTGTTGTACTCTCAGACTCAAGGTAGACTTTCCCCCGTTAATACGGCTTTACCCTAGTCTGATTAGCACAACAACCATTAACACTAGAAATATGTCTTTCATAAGCCCAGATCCATAGTAGGCTTTCCCCGAATACACGGCTTTACCCACGATCTGCAACTTACAAAACGCCTAGAACAGTGTCCGAGGCATGCGAAAGGGAGCCGATGGAGCCGACTTCTTCGTCCCATACCAAATCTCATGGTTAACGCGTGATATACGGCAGAAGAATCACTTGCGACATTGATTGTTAAGTCCTAGATAATATGTTCCTTTACCACTGGAACTTTCATAGTAGGTTATTATCTCATGGTAAAGAATCTATATTCATATTTTTATGAAAATAGTGTTTTCTGACCTTTTTAAAATGCATGTGATGACAACACTGAATTTGCAAAATATTTGATAGAAAATAATCAATGGACATGAGAAAGTGTGAACTTGCCTTTTGGGATTTCAAGATTATGCACTCACGGTCTTTGAGACAATAGAAGATCCAATATCTGAAAACAACATAATTGGTCTGGTAAGGACTAATGTTTAAAGAAGCAATATGCTATTATGCATAAGTAATCTATGCATTTTGTAGAACCACGAAGTAACTCCCAATATTGTAAGTGATTTGAGCTTAGATGATTTTGTTAAGATTTGGTTTATTTCTAGTTTACTTCACAAGCAAATATATCTTTAAAGCATTTAATATTTAACATACAAGATATAAAAGTAAAGTATAATAACAATATATGGTCAAGGTTGACTGATATCATGTAACTATTATGAAAGCCTATGTTTTAAGTTGTTAAGAGTTAAAAGAAATAACATATTGTGTTTGTTTGAAGTAGCAAAAAGAATAACTTTCGAAGAAAATATTGTTTATGTTGAGTTAATCTGAAAGTTACGAGGATTTGGACTATGGGTATTATAAGGTACAAATGATAATGTATTATTCTACTTTTAGTTAGTTGTACAAGAGACCAAAGTTAACTATAAAAACATTAGAATTAATACATAGTGTTTATGACAATACCAATCTTTAGGATTTTCCTAAGCATAATCAAAATGCGAGATCATTCATTTCCAACATAAGTGAATGAGTTCAAGATTTGGTTTGCTATTATAATCCTAAAAACCAGATTTATCTTATTGATGATAGCATACATGGATGATCTCAATAATTTGTTATGGTTGAAGTATTTAGACAAATTTGAGAACTAACATTATTTATTAAATAATTAGATTCATATAAGTTCTTCTTGTTCTAGTTTCAAATAAATACTTTTTATACTTCAATAAACCCTAAGTAGTGTATTAATGCTAGAAAAGAATTTATCTTGATTTATAAATGATTTAAAGGTAATTACAATATTGATTTTCTTAGAATTCCTAAAATGACTTGGAATTATATAATTAGCATTTTTATAAAATAGTATATTTATTTTTATATACAAAATGATGTTTCTTGATTTTTAGGACTTTTCCTTATTTTGTTATCTTTCATTTATTAGTATCTTTTAAGAGTTTGGAATAACATAGATTATTATTCAAACATTTTATAATATAAGTCACGACTATCTTATAATTATTTTATAATTGTTCATTATAAAATATTATTTATCAGGTTTTGAAGATTTAAAAGAAGTTGTTTAGAATTTATTTTTAGACTTTTATAAAGTTTCCTATGATTTCAATTATTATATTATATTTTATTTTTGTTTGGAATAAAAATATGTTAACAAACATGAATACAAATTATATTTGTTTTTAAATATTTAATTCATTTTTTGGGGGAATAGGTTTCATATTCTAATTTTAGTTGCCTAAATCTAGACATGTACATACCGTCACATTGGCTTTATATATACTCCCTTAATGTAGCACACGCGTACACAAGTATAGTAGACTAGTAATTATTTTGGCTAAAGCAGATTGGGCTATTAGCATATGCCATATATAGTCATGTACACGCATGGATCTAATACCAATATACGCACACGAGCGCACATGCTCAGCTCGCGCACGCGGAATACACACGTACACATACTGGTTCAATCGGAACCAACACATATGCAGTTACGCACACACGGCTCGCACCGTGCCTCTCTCTCTTGTTCCTCTTCTCATCCTCGCACGAGCGCCGTTACGACGCTTCCCGGCGCTGCTCCAGCCGTCGCGCCTGCCGCTCTAGCTTTTCCCCGGTCTCCTCCGAGAGTTCTCCTATTCCTCGACGCCTCTCGGCCCTCTCGCGCCCCTAGCGGCTAACCCTATCCGTGGGATTCGGCTCGGTTGCCGGCGCGATTCCCGCATAACCGTGCTTCCGGCTGCTCCTAGAAAACAACTACGACCTCCTTGTCGACGTCTACGACCTCCACCACGAACTTCCGTGCTCTTGTTGATGCCCTAGTCGCCCCCAGGGTGGTGGGTGCTGCGGATGACTTGGGCTGGCCATGGCCTCCTGTTCTTGGTGTACTTGTAGCCCGTGGCTGCTCGGCTCCTCCCGTAATCGGAAGAATTTGGTCCAGGTAAATCACTATTCTTTTGCTAATGATGCTAATTGGTGAATCCCTGAGATTATTCGCTACCGTCATTGTAGTTCTTTTAGTATCAGGTAATCAGCATGTATATATACTAGATGGAGGTTCACCGTAGATGGAGTAGAAAATTATTTTATACATATGGTTGAAGATAAATTTCCATATATGTGCTTAATTAGTTTTTCTTCCGAAGTATTTATCAGGTTGTAGGTAAAGAACGTATATTTTCCAGGCTGCAAAGACAACACTAATACTGAGTGTGCACCCAGATGGACTAAATCGTTGCATTTTCCCATGATACAAGTATCAGGTCCATCTGCGTAGCAATTTTGTTTTGTTTTTCCATGTGATACTCGTTAAATAAATGTGTCTTAGTTCTCCAAATTATGTGGCACGTTGAGGCTAAACAATACCTTCTTTGTATGATTTAGGTTTAGGTTTTAGGAATTCTAGAATTTTGGGGTTGTGTTGATGATCTGATTAGGTTCTACCTACTGGTATTTTTGTGAATGGATAATTAAATAGTTTAATAGGTCTTGTTTACCCAGTTAAGGTTATGTAATCGATCAAATGCTCAAAATGGTTATTTTTAAATTGCAATAGATCACATGACATTGGAATAGGTAGCTGAATCATGACCATAGCTTTTTTTTTTGATATTTGGATATGTCTCTAGTAGTGCTAGGTCTCCTAGAGTTCATGCTAGTGTTGTTGCTGTAATTTTTAGATGAATAGGTAGCTCCGTTAGACAATTTTATTATCAAACATGTTTAGCGTTCCTATCTAGGTTCTAACTATAGATGTATGTATAAATAGATACTCACTTAATATATAGGAATATATAGTGCATCATTAAATTGTGCACACCCTGATTTCATCAGGTACCTGTATATGTGATGTGCAAGAGTGCATAGAAAAAATATATAATGTGGTCTAATTCATTTTGTCAGTTTCCAATTATTTGTGAGATCAAATACTTCATAAAAATCATGCACATAAATGGTATACTATTATAATTGTTGTTTTAAAGGTTATTTTTGATGTCTCACAAATTCTTAATTTTTTTGAGATAATTTCTTGAGATATGCATGCTATCAGATATTTATAAGCATGCTGGCTTGCTGTGATATGATTCTAGTTGTGTTCTTCAGTCTAAAGTGATCATATGACCATATAGATGTATGGAATAAATCTACAGGTCAAGTCTATGCTTCCTAGCTTGTATCTTTACTGTTATAGGGTCAAATAGTCATGTTCTTTCTATTTGTTGCTTGGCTTATAGTTCCTCTCATGCTTGATTGATTACCTGTTATAGGATCAGCTTTTGATTTGTTTTCTTGGTCTGTCAATGATGTAAAGGCTGAGAAATTACTTGATGTGAGAACATATTCTAATATGCTTTAGTTTGATGATTCTTTAGTGTGGTTAATTACAGTTATGCTTCAAGGAATTGTTTGGTAACTTTGCTACTTAATTTGAATGGTTCCTTAAATTTTTAATTACATACTTGCAAAATCTAGTAAAGGTTTGTGCTGGCAAGTGCAAAGTGGACCCTCCTAATATCCTAAATTGATCCAGTTATTGATCCAGTTGAAGATTATTGGGTTTTGGTTCCTTCTTTACTTCTTGTTTGCTGCTAGTGATCACCAGATCATGTGCACACATGATCTGATCAAGTAATATTATTGGTGTGGTTGATTTTTGTAGCACCCCGGGTAAAACCACTACTAGAAATCATTGTGTTTTTTTTTCTACATCATCATGACTGCATGCTCATGCCATCATGCATATTATTTGCCAAAAACTATTTTTTTTAAAGTCTCTTTTTGTTTTCCAAATAAACCCCATCTTTATTTCAAATCAAACCCTCGGACGCTTCGGGATATTTTGTTTGCTAAAACTAATTACAAAATCTACTAAAACAAACAATATTTTTAAATAAAACTGTTTTGATCAGCGTAGGCAGCCCGGCCCAAAAGCCAGACCACCTACCACCCTGATTGGCCAAACCCAATCACACCGGAAACCCTAACCTAGAACCACCCCAAACCCTAACCACCAACCAGCCGCCATCCCCTCACCCAACCCAATCCTCCCAGCCGCCACCCCTCGCAACACGCGCGCAGCCGCAAATCCCAGCAGCACACACACGTTCCTGAACCTAACCAACCCCCCCGACGCCACCTACCCCCGCTCCTCACCTGGTCCCACCCGACGCGGACTTGACGCGTCCTTGGCCGTGTGACCGACAGCGACCCAACCCCTGCTCTCTTTCCCCGCCCTGGCCCACCACGGGACCCACCCCGCACACGAGCTATGCACCCCTCGCGACCCCTTCTTCCCCTTCTCGCTCTTCTCTCCCCTGGTCGCCAGCAACTGCCGCCGCCAAGCACTCCCCCTCGCGCAGAGCCACCCTCCGTCGCCTAGGCCGTCGGCCGTCGCCGCCATGCCGACCTCCCCGCGACAACGTCTACCCTCGTCGCCACCTCCCTGTCAAGCTCGGCCCCACCGCCACGGGATCCCCCATCCCTAGCCTCTGCGAGCCGCTGCCAACTCCCCCCTCGTCTGGCATCACCGCTAGCGCCCTCCACCTCACTCTTCTCTGCTCTGCTCGCTCTTGTGGGCTCCGTGCGCCCTCGGCCGCGACCCCACGAGCACCACCGCCGCAGTACCCTGTCGGCCGACCTCGCTCCCCCGAGCTCTCTATCGTCTCCTCACCAGTGCCCTCCCGCATGTCTTATCGTTCCCAGCGCTCCACCGTCTCCGTCGAACCCGCCCGCGACCTCTGCCGCGACCCTGTGTGCTTGCGTTGTCCCACTGCAGTCGACCTCCTCTGACCTGTGTCACTATTTTCTCTGTTGAGGCTACGCGTGTCTTGGTGTGTACCGATGGTGATGGATGTGCTCTTGCAAGACCAATCGTTTCTACTTGTGTCAATGTCGGGTACCAGTTCCACCCCAGAACATGTTGGTGCCAAGATGAGCGTTGGCCGATCCGGCCTCTGAAGCATCTTTCGTGGAAAACCCCATCGTGATGTCGCCAAGATCTTCCATGTGTCAATGAGACCAGTTGATTCAGACGCGGTGCCACTCGAAGATACTCGACGCTTGAAGATGTACCAGGGGAGTTCGAGAAGCCACACAAGGTCTTCCTCATGGACATCAACCTCTTCTCCGCGGATCCGATGGACGCCGAGCTCTCCCTCCCGGAACCCGAAGACCGAAACCCCGTCGAACCCCGAGACCCCGGATCCGAATCCCAATCCCCCGGAACCCCGAGATCTTCAGACCAATGTGTGAACCTTTTCCTGAGCCCCTATTTTATAACTGATATATAATTGTTGCATCAATTGTTCATGATTGCATACATCTCTGTGTGGTTTGGGGGCATTATGCCGATTTACCTCATAATTAAATATGGGGTCCATATGCGGGCAAATCTAGTCTTATATTGGCCCCATTTAAATTTGTGTAGCGAACCGGTGCTATATTTTGCCTTGTTAATACAACATTTAAAATTGCGGGGTATCTAAACAACATAAACCTAATAATTAATTGTCGGGACCCCGGTTCCGCTTAATATTGCCTAATTGCATCACATATTTGCCATGCCATACATCATACATGCATCATGCTCGATCTTTTGCCGTAGTATTAAATGGTGCATCCGGTCTTTCTTCTAGCACTTTGCTTCTTCACGGATTAGGCTGATGAGTTGATGCGAGAGTCGTCCCGATCTTCGGATGAACCTTCGGCAATGTTTTCAGGCGAGCATTCTCCCCCTTTCTACCTATTTTACATTTCTAGTCTTTATTTCCTCCTGTTGAGCTATTGCTATATGTGTTGCGATGCTCTAGTTTTCGTATCCATGGTATCACTTGCAGCCTTATATTGCCTTGGACACATCCTATTACCTGTTGATTGGTAGATAGTTGGACTTGCGTGTCGTAGTCGCTTGCTTAAGTGTTGTTGCATGTCGTCAAGTACCACAATTGTTAGAAGACTGTCATATGCTTTATGTTGGATATGATCATGATTTTAATTACCATTTAATAACTAACATTGAAATAGGTAAATAATGCAGAGACACAGGTGGACAATAGATGTTATTTTTAACCGTCCACTTGTGTCCCGTAGGACCCCGAGTACTTGATACCTGTTCTTTGAATATTCGCACTATCCCCATGTGGGACCATGAATCCCCTAACACTAGTTTGAGTCATATTTAATCCCTTGGGCCACAAGTAGTTTAGGGCTTTATTACTATCCTATACTTATGCCATGCTTTACTGCTTTATTTACGATTGCGCGTGGAGCGCCTGTACTGTTTAGGATCAAATGTGAAATGTTTTCGCGGTATCGACAAGCCCAGTTACACTTTCGGGTTCCCAGTCGTTTACAGCCATTGGCACAAACCTCTGGATCTGTCTCAGAGCCGGCCAATTTCGTCGCGGATAGCTTGGTGGGGTGGCCACCTAAAATCAAATATGAATCTTGCGAATGTTCTGTCGTGATGCCTCGTTGGGTTTTCTTTTGGTTTTTTCTCGAGGTTGATCGCGCGTGTGTTGCTATTTGTGCCCCCTGCAGGGTAAAACTTTCTAAAAGCCGTGTCCGCAGTTATGGACGACTTGGAGCACAGTATCTTGATCATAGACAACTATAACTAAAGTAGTGCTATAAATTTGACTTTATAATGACTAGTAATCAGCTTCACTACAATGGAATGGCTAAATAAAAGTACCAACAACTGCTGGTTTTGGGATGTCTCATGCTATATGTATCTGACTAGTAAGTAATGCAACTATAACGGAATGGTTAACTAAAACTGCCCACTGTTTATAATATCATGATGACTCATGCTATCTATATCTGACTAGTAATTGTTGCAACTATAACAGAATGAATAAAACTGCCAGCTGTGTGAGTTCCTCGGTTGACTTCCTCGTTTGGTCTCGAGAGGGAAATACCAGGATGGGTATGCTTGGTGATAGTTTCAGGTTGGATCTGAATAGTTCTTTCTTACCCCTCTCTGATAACCGCCAGTTGTATTGAGTCTCTATAGGTTGTTTAGTGCATGCTGTGCCGCCGCTTCAGTCCATCATACCTATGTAGGCGAGGACCACCGAATTCTAGTCTCGCCGTGTACTGGCCTCAGTACTGGCCGCTCTTTTTTTTCTTTGCCCTTTGTCGGCACCCCTTTTGTTTAAGAAGGTTTTGAGATCGACGTCGTTAGCAAGGTTACCCTTCCGTCTTGGCCTGGGCAGGGTTATGGACGCCATTGGTTATTCTTTAGGGCTCTTAGCTCAATTTGCATCTTGTCCGTACTCGGACGCTGAATCATTTTCAAGGTGATTTGGATAATTGTATTGTACATCTGTAATATTGACTCTTGGAGTCGTTGCTGTATATATGTTCTGTGGGTTCCATCGTGGACTATTGTGTAATGATATTACTTCGTTTTCCACCCGCATGCAAGTGCCTGGTGGGCACCTCTGAATCGTTTCTATGCGGGTTTGGAGGGAATCGCTAAAACTTGCATAGGGCCGTTCTGAGGGTGTTACAATTTTCTTGCTCCTGGACAGATCTGGTTGCTTTCTAGCAACCTTACCATTGTTCTACACGCCCTCTTATACTCTCTCTCTATATATAAATGGTCAAAATAGATATGTTATGTACGGGATCAACCTTAAATCTTAGTTTTTCTACCTTATATCTTCTGCAATCTGGAATAGCTTGCTCCTTATAGATAACTTCATCAGCTACTGATGGTCACGAACATATCATGTGGAAGCCTTCTCCTCCTATTAATTGGATCTACTCCTGCTTTTTGGTGAGATCTTGATAGTAGATGATACATATAGCTGCTAGATGAACTTCTGACCTTCATCTTCATCTTGTAGGTTGTAGCTAGGGTAATTGGTTCCAAAATGAGCTACATATATTCATATACAGGTGTAGAGAACAAGAGCTAAGGCTGAGATGTGTGGTTGTATGTTGAAATGGATGCTAGCATAGGTTCTGTGTGACTTTTATACTGCTAGTCCATTTTCTGTGAGGATGACAACACGCTGCATGCACGTTGTCGTCTGTATGGAAATGACAGAGCCTAAGAAGGCTAGATAGAGGTGTGGGAGCAAGCAGGGAAGCGTGCGACGACGTCCAAAGGCGGGATTGGGTACAAGCAAGCGTCGGGGACACAAGAAGTACCCAGGTTCGGAGCCCTCGGGTTGAGGTAAAACTCCTAATCCTGCCGATCTGACTATTAGGATGACTATAGAGGGCTACAAGGCTCCTTGAGTTGTATCTGGTCTGGCTAGTGAGTAAGTAGAGTCCAACCCTTGCTACAGTGCCTTTGCCGCCCCTGATATAGGCCGAGGCGGCATGGGCAGAGATGTTACCGACTGGCGGGTCCCACAAGCGGGCCCAGCCGACTATTCCGGTATAGTATTCTGCCTCCCTGACGTCTGGTACAGTGCCGCGCCCCCCGGCCGGCACGGAGACGGTGGAGGCCGCCCCCGGCCGACACGGGCGGCGACCCCTATTCCCGCCCAGCACGGGTACGGCCCGGCTCCTCCGGCGCCGGTGCCGCCGGGTCTGTCCTTCTTTCTACCAGGGCTGCGTAGTGTTGTGCCCTATGTCACCTGTACCCTGCCTGTCTTGAGTGGCCGACTAGGGTGATCTAGCCGACTGGTCTTCCTGGGTCGGGTGATCTGATCCATCCGTCTACTCTTCTTCTCTTGCTTGTTTCATCCGGCTGGTCTTTCTGCCGGTTGACTCCTGGTATGTCTTCCTCTGGCTGGTTGACTTGATTAAGCCGCCTGGCCATCTTGCCGTTGTTTTTTGTCCGGCTGGCTGGTTTGCCAGTCGGGTCTTGGTCTATTCTTCCTCCTGATCTGTCTTGGGGTTTCTGCGTCTGGCTGCCCGTTGCCGACTGACGTGTTGGCCCTTTGTATCTTGTCTGGTTGGCCTATCTGGGGGTGGTCCCCCCGACACTAGCCCCCGAGCGCGCGTAGATTCCGCCCTTAGGCGAAATGTGCGCGGGCTCAAAAGCAAGATTTTTGAAAAATTTCCCGATTGAATTTGGGGGTTGAGCTGCCCGACTGCTTCATCACTGACGTCAGCAATGCATGATGATGGTCATGGGAGGATGTGCGTCGTGGGGTCGCGTCGGTTGTCTCCTCGGGAATTGGCGTCGGTGCCTCGCCTCCCGCGCTGGGATCTTCTGCGCGTGATTCGTGGATGCAAAGGATCTAAGGGTCGTTCGAGCCGAGGGGGGCCGC
The DNA here is from genome assembly GCA_916181665.1 of Avena sativa. Taxonomy (NCBI): domain Eukaryota; kingdom Viridiplantae; phylum Streptophyta; class Magnoliopsida; order Poales; family Poaceae; genus Avena; species Avena sativa. The sequence continues at coordinate 257,720,437 of OV702297.1, forward strand.
CATGTGGCAGGCCGACGGTTTGCCTCCCCAGCCCCTTTATGTAGAGGCCGAGGCGCCGCTCCGCCCCACACTGGTCACTTGCCCCTGTCCTTCTCGCCTTCGACGCCGCAACTCTCTCCTCTTCTGCCTCCGCTCTTCCTCTGCGCCACCAGCGAGCTCGCTCCGCCCGCTCCGCCAGTGTCGCTAGCACTTTGCTCGCTGGAGTGACGGGTAACTGTCACTCTTCCGCCGCTCCGCCGTCGTCCTTCCTTCCTTCTTCCTCGTCTTCGCCGCACCCTGCCGCCGACGGCATGGCAGAGAGCAGGGGAGCCTGGTGTGGTTCCTCCGTCACGGAGGCTCAGGTGGAGAAGTACTGGTGGTCGTGCCTCTTGCCGACGGCCGGCGAAGTCGGGGTCCGTCTGGCCCCGGCTGATGAGATCTCGCCGGTCCCGTAAGTCGGGGAGCGAGTCATTTTCTTGTGCATCTTGCGCGCGGCCTGGCTTTTCAGGCGAGTGCCTTTTTCTTGTCTTTCCTCGCCCACTTTGTTCTCCGCCTCCACCATCTCGGGCCAAATGCAATCGCCATTTTGGCCCACTTTGTTGCTTTGTGTGAGTGCTATCTCGGGATCCAGCCGGATCTCAGGCTGTTCTGCCGCCTCTTCCTGATCTGCCCCCAGGTGCAGTTTTCCAAGGGTCCGCTGGTGACCTGCGGCGGCGCATCGATCTATAGACGGTCACAGAACGGCTACCCCAAGTTCAAACTGCACGACATAGTCAAACTATGGCAGAAGTACTTCTATGTATGGAACTTGGGGTCAGAGGACCGGCTGAACCTCCCAACCATCCAGGACACCGAGTCTAGCTGGGCGCACTGGGAGGAGAATATCTTTGGCTCCAAGGCGGAGTCAGATGCGCTCCTCCACCGGATGAGAGGGTTGGTGACGGCTGGTCTAACCGGTGTCGTCGTGATGCTAAGCTGGTCCAACCGGCTAATGATGCCCCTGCAGCAGCGAGCACACAAGATGTGCTACTACTCCGGGCGGATCGACCCCACCCGGATCTCCCGCCGGCTAATGATCATGAAGGAGAAGATCACTTCCAATTGGAAGTTTGGCGTTGCTCCTTACACGCGTGAGAATCGCGTGCCCCGGGTGAGTATACTTGTTCGTTTCTTGCTTCTTCTTTCGTTCTCGTGTTGTCCGACTGCGCTGCCTTATCCGGTCTGACTTGCATATTTTCTGCGCAGATGTTCCCCTTCTTCATCTGGGAGGAGGGCGACGCGCCCCTCTAGCTCTTCGTGGCCGATCTTTCCGAGCCGTGCCCGCGCCGGAATAGCGGCGGGGGCTCAGACGGCGAGGAGTGTTTCTTCCCCAGCCGGGGCGATGAAGTGGTGGAAGACCCACACGGCCCCGAGCTGGAGGAGAGCGACGGCACCGCCGCGCCCGAGCCCGCCCGGAATCGCGCCGGCGAAGGCACCTCCAGCAGCGCCACCGCAGCCTAGGAGCCGGCACCCAAGCACAGCCGGGCAGCGGGAGTCCCTCCGCGCCCTGGCCGAACCACGGGTGGACAGAAGAGATCGGCGCCCGTGGTGCAGGGGTAAGTCCTCTACCTTTTCTCCTTCTTGTTCATTTCTTTTTCTGCGTCCGCCCTTGGTCATGGTTTTGTTCTGATCTTGTTCTCCCTTTGTAGCCCTGTTCTTTCCTTTGCGGCGAGCCCGGCTCACAGCACCCCTTCTGCCTCACCGCCCTGCGACCTTCCACCTCCAACGGTTGCCCCCTCAGCGGCTGCCCCGCCTCCTTCGACCAAGACTATTCCCCCGCTAGAGCCGGTGGCCACGGTCCAGCCGACTCTCGTCGCACCCGAGCGTGAGGTGAGCCAGCCGTATGCTGCTTCTAGCCCGGGTGGGGGGTCATCAGCCGGCGCGGGGGGTTCGGGGTCCGGCAAAGATACGGTCATTGTCGAGGACGTGGACTCCAACTATGAGGCGACCGAGCAGTGGCAAGTGGCCATCTGCGACGCCCCGGCTACTCTAGCCGGCCCGCTGGCGCCTCTGCCAGTGGAGGCATGGGCTTCTCTACAAACCCTTGAGGTCAACCTCGAGGTCGGGCTGGCGAAGGTGAAGCAGCTCCGGGCGACGCTAGCCGGCACTAACGAGGATGCCGCCAAGCAGCTGGCAGTGGCACGCGGGACAGCGTGATGTAAGTTTTTCTCAGCCTTTTTCTCATGCGTTTCTTTCCCCTTTTGTTCTGCTTCTGGCTTCCTTACTTGTGCTCTTTTCCCTCTCTAGCAGCCGTCATGGTTTGCACATAGCACGAGATTGACCGGCTAAAGCACTCTAACACGCGCCTTAGCCGGGACAATGCCGCCCTCCGGCTCCAGAATAAGGAATGGCACAGCAAGGTGAATCAGCTGGAGGCCACACTTCAGGAGCAGGTGGAGACCCTCGCCAGCCGGGCCAACGCCTTCGACCTCCTGGACAAGGAAGCCACCCGGCTGAAGGAGCACGCGGAGATGCTCGAGCACGAGCTGATGGATATCGGCCTCCTGGCAAAAGGTGAGCTCTTTTGCCGGTGCCATGTGTTTTGTCCAACTTCCTTTTCTGGGTCGCCTTTTGACTTGCTGCGCTGATCAGAAGGCTTCTACCCCCAAGTAGATGCCCTTCCCTACGACCGGGTGCAACAGGTTGCCGCGGGTGAGAAGGCAGCCGTCAAGGACTTGGTGGGCCAGCTCGGTGAGGACGCCCCCAACTTGCGCAAAACCACTGTCGACATCCACGACTTGGTCTTTTCGGGGGAGCTCCTTCCGGAGACCATGGGGGCCCTGGCGATCAAGCTAGGTGGCGCGCCGATAAGAACGACTGGCTGCGCGATCTGGCCGCCCGTGTCGGCTCCGAGATGGCGTTGGCCCTTATGCTTTCATGGTACAAGGACGCCCGCCTCGACAAGCTCGTGGACGGCTTCCGAGCCGGGGAGGATCTTGAATCCATGCGCCGAGCCTACCCGGGCCTCCGCTCCACCACCATCACGATTGTCGGCTATGACGAATCGACGAGGTCCTCACGGATGGTGAAGGGAGCACGGGGACCGACGGCGCGGGAGCGGATGGCGCGGAGGCGTCTTCCCAGGCTGGCGGAACTGGCGCGGATCCTTGTGACACCCCCGGGATTAAGGCTAGACAAATCCCAGACCTTCGTCTGAACATTAGCCTAACCAAATCTCTAAAGCGTACAGAGAAAGAATTGATAACACAAGAGTGACCCTATGACAAAGAATTTATTACGGCAAGCTCATAACTGAGCGAAGAACCAAAATATTACAAGCATAGGTCACTGACCACAAACATCAAACAACGGAGGGAAAATTATGCTATTAAGTATAGCAAACTTAACAAATGGCCTAAGAGGCCTGAAGCATAACGATGACGTCCAATCCATAGATCCCAGACTGCCGACTGGGAACTACGAACTACTCATCGATGTCGATGCCATGAAGAACTCATCTTCTATGGTAACACTTACTCAGCTGCAAAAGTATCAACGAAGCAAGGGTGAGTACAGGGTGTACTCCGCAAGACTTATGTTTGGTGGAGTTATTTTGCATAAAGCCATCTTTTGTTTTCGAAACAAGGAGAAGAATCTCGACTAATTAGAATATTTTAAAAGGGGATAAGAGAACGGTATCACTAGCTTTGATCATCTCTTGATATCCACCGAATCATCATCAGCTAAACCTACCTAGGATCACCCCCTCGTACCCATGAGGAAGCATCCTTAAGCACACGTTGATCAACTTGCCAAGTTTTACGATTAGTTCAAGTTCTCTATGATCTTTGAATCTGGTTTCCAAGTCGTCCATAATCGTGGACACGTCTTTTCGAAAAGATTTAACCCTGCAGGGGTGTACAACTTTACCCACACGCACCAACCGATTCTTAATGCCAGTAAATTAGCCCTCTTCCTTGGAAGGCCGACAGAGAGTGGTTGACCACGACCTTTACCTTGCTTTTGCCGAGACCATGACTCACGCACTAGGGAGATGCCGCCATAACTGGTCGAGTCCCGAAGCCGGTCCCTAATGATGTGTGCGGGGTTCAAGATTACGGATGCCGGACATCTCTTTTTTTCGGCCACGCTTACCTACCTGTATGAATGCACCTCCTTCACCTCCATTCAAGAACATCCAAGATGCGTATATCGAATGGAAAGCCCAAACTATGTGACTCACGGAATCTACTCGGCAAGTTAGTTGGTCGAGGGGGTTTCCAGGCCCCCATGTGGCTGTACGCTCGTCTTGGTCCATAAGCAAGAACTCAGGTCCTAGTAGTGGCAAGTATGAAACTGCAAAAACCACAACCCACTGTGGCCTCCCATACAAGCCTTAGCATGTTTAACTTTCATCTCTGATCATTCCACGTCATCCCGTCATACTAGGTTCACTCGCAGCTCTGATTCATCAACCGGCTGGTCGAGTGGTAACAGCTAAGCGTGGCTAAGCACAACATATATAATAGCTCTAGCAACACTTCACAAGCTCAAACCCTAGTTATGCTAGGAGCAGTAGATCAGGGAATTTAGGCTATAAAGGAAACATGCATCAGATAGGATTACTCTATCTATCGATAAAAGACTTTAGAATCACATGCACATGTCAAGAATGTAAATACTTTGAAATCATAGGATTATATCATGTGTGGGGCTTCGCTTTCCTTTGCCTGTTGATAACCAATAAGCAGATCTTCGGACACCGGTACTTGACTTGGTTAGCAGGCGCCAGAATCAATGGTGAGGGTGGCGGCCGGAGCTCGGGTCGACGAGGTCGTCGGCGGCGATATAGGGCGCCTTGGCCAAATCCCTTAGACAGGGAGATGCAGTCCAGCACGGTGGTGCTCCTAGGCATCTCAGCTTGGCTCGGGGAGGGTCGGAACGGCGGGAAGGAGCGGTTCTATGATGGCTAGGGTTTCGGGCGCATGGGAGACAGAGCAAGGGAGAGAACTAGGGATGAGGGGTAGGATGATGACGAGAGGAGGGCTTCGGCGTGATCTTATCCATCACCATGGCAGCGGCGGGCATCGCGGAGCGGCCAGCGGCATCGTGCGGCGGATGGCGCGCCAGCGACCTGCTTCCTCATCGTCGAGGAAGACGACGAACGGAAACAAGGCCGAAGCGGTACCGGGCCTGCTCGGGCTGCAGACGGGCCGGGGTTGGGCTGCAAGTAGGCCGCAGCAAAGGAAGCAGGGGCTGCTGCCCTTGGCACTAGATAGGGAGAGGGAGAGATGGGCTCGGTCCAGAGAGAATTAGTAGTAGTTTTTATTTCCAGAAATTTTTTTTTTCTGTTTTCCCTTTTCTCTTTGTATTTCAATTTCTTTTCTGTTTTTGAATAGATTCAAAATACAAGGTACTTTTATAAAACATCTGAAAACACTAAGGGGCTCTTTATACTATTTGGGCTCCAATTATTTTGTGGTTTTTTTTCAAAACTAAAAATCCATTTGAATGTGTTTCAAATAGAGAGGGGGAAACTAGGGTTAGGGTTTTGTGATTATTTTCTTCCATGCAATTTAATAAACTAATTCTCATGAATGCACAATCAATTCCTAATTACTATTTAATAAAACTAGGGTCGTTACAATTATATCCCCCTTAAAGTAATCTCGACCTGAGATTCCTAGGTGGGAAGATAGAAGGAAAAGGGTTACACTAAGCTTCAATGATTCTTCTCGAAGAGGTTGATCCATGCCACCAAGACGAGTGGACGAAGTGCTTCGTAATCTTCGGGGTGGCAGATCACACTAAGGAAGAGAGGGAATGACACGGAACCACAAACTGAGTATCTCATGGTCAACTCATGGATAGATGTTTCACGAACATCTCTAAAGCCAACAAACATGAAATACGTCAAGGTAACAGAGGAAACAAGAGGAGATGGTTTTCAAGGTGACAGATAACTGGTATTCATAAGGATTGAGACCATGGAGCTTGTAGAAGAGTTTTGACTTCTGAGGGAAGAAAACTTCCAACAGGGAGAACATGACCATAGACTTCGAGAGGTAACCTCTACTATATATCTTAGTAGATCTTACAGGTAGAAAAGATAGATACCAACAAAACCACGTTGTTGAACTACTTTTGACACAGAAGGGTCATTCTTTGGTTCAACAGAAGGCTAATAAAGAAAGGTGTTTTGTGCAGAGGACTCGTAAGAGTCACAAGGAATATGTAACAAGAGAAACTGTTGATTACCAAAATCATAGTCGCTCTTCGAACATGTTTAAGAAAGCGGGAAGGAAACTCTTTTTTCATCCAGAACTATCAAAATCTTTGCCAAAGATCATGATATCACTTTACATCACCAAGATGAATAGTTTAGAAGATTCCCGATGACACGAGAAGAAAGAAACATCATTCTTAGACTCCAAGTACTTGACATAACAAGACACTTGCCAACGTAAAAGGGTCTGGAAGATCGACCGAGAGACATTTAGCAACACAACTTTAAATGTTCTCCTTGATGTTCGAAACACCATTAGTAGGTTATTGACAAGCCTTTAACCAGTCATCAAGTAAAGGTCAGACTTCGGATCCAAAGGAAACCATAAGAACAACTCCTATAGTAAGTCATAGGAGAAGCCTCATGATGAGTGGTTGTTATTGCTGATTCAAGATGATATGACAATAGGTCTTCCGGCTAATTGTGACAACCATAACATCAATCTTGCCAGAGTTACAATAGACCTACGTCGTAACCTTGAGGAACACCAACCAATATTGCTACTTGAGATTCAGCTTTGGTTAAGCGGAGAGATACTTCAGACTCAGCATATCCGAATAGAAAGGGTGCAACATTTACCACAGAGGTAAATTCACTAGATTCTCAAGCCACGGACTTAAATGTCAAGCTCTAAAAGATGAGCTAGATTGCGGAACCCATGTGATAACAAGTTATCAAAAGATAATTGCATCTACATGAATTGTTTGCAACGAAACGCAGCGGAATCCTGTTTACGAAGCATTTAGGAGGATATAGAGGTTTTGTTGGACTTCTTATCTTCCATGAACAAATCAATCAGTGGCTTAGTGTGCTTGGAGGATCTTCTCTAGATGTGAAGGTATCAACCGGCCATATCAAGAATACCTCGCACATGCTTGACTAATTTGAAATGGTTCTCGAAGAAACAATGATAACTCTACTCAGATCCACGGCGACATCTTTTAACATATGCACATGAACCATAGAAGGTTACTTCTAACATCTGAAACACATGCTTCGAGATAACACCAAGATGGTTCTCAAAAGTTTCCAAAATTAATGCCAAATGTTCCATATGAGTCTAGTATAACATGGAGAAGTTAAGAATGTCATCGATGGGCTCAATAACAAACTTATCTATACACTCCAAAAAGATGGAATCATATGTTGTATGAACAAGGCAGAAATATTGGTCAGATCAGAGGACATGAAGATGTAAGTCATGTGAAACATCACAAGTAGATACACCATCAGAATTGTCCTTGGAACTGATTTTGATCTGTCGATTGCCCAAACCAAATCAAAGGCGAGGAAGATAACATGTCCACAAAGGACATACTATCCTTTTTCAAAAAGAACAGAACTAGACATCCCTTTAAGGAGGAACAAAGTTGGATAGAACATTTGTCTTACAACTCTCCAAGTTGTTGTTTAAGCTCAACCAACTAGTTTAGGGGTATCCAGTACGGAACCTTGGAGAAAGGAGCGGTTTAAAGAAACATCTTACTCAAAATCCTGACAACACGGTCATGTGGCAACATGGCGATACTTCTAGTAAGACATCCAGAATATCACAAACCACCGATAAGTAACTTAGCTCAAGAGAGAAAACTTTGTTTATAGAGCGAGAAAACATAGTGGCAGAGGTTCGACACAAGCCTAACTCTTTGACCAAAGAGGGTGCACCAGAATAGTGGACTTGGTAGCACGATATCCTTTACATAATGATAGGGTTAACCAATCACGCTAAGAATGACACAAATGTGCTTGGAGTTCAAAGCAATAAAAATTGCTAAGAATCTTAGATGGCCACATTATTACGCACATGCATCACTCACGAGCGCGCAAGCTCGAGGAAGGGTGGTTAAAAATGTGTGGTAGTATCACTTCATTAAGGGGTCATGAAACTCGGCATGACCTCTCAGTATTAGAGAGTGTGATACTATAAGGTAGAACAGATAGAAGCTAATCAATGCCTCTTGATTTGTGGATTACAACACTTTGACCCGGTCCTAGATATGACGAGGTACTTGAGTTTGTTTCTCCTAGACATTCCGAAATGGTTTGTCATGACGGACCACAAGAGTATCTTGCTTCGAAAGACATCGATGCACAGTACTACTTGGCTACCAACTGGTAGACAGAGGTCGGAAAACAACAAGGGGAAAGGAAACATGCTCAGGATGGAATCCTGAGATGTGGATGCATAGATTTTCAATATTCCAAAAACCAATGCAAGAAGGGGAAAGGTGTGGCAGAGTCACGAGCATAGATGTGAGACTCGCGAAGAGTACTCTTGTCGTGATCTATTTGGTTCCATTAAAGAACATCCACCATAGCATGTGGTAAGGGAAGTCCTTTATTTGTCACTGTTCAATGGTGACAATATCCACAAGCTTGAAGGCTATACTAGAAGGTACTAGCCATCCTGAGGTAATGTGTAAAAATTAACCACAGGGGTCAAAGGAATGGATCTTGCGTTAATGGTAAGCTTCATGTACAAGATTCACAAAACCAGAATCCAGCACAATCGGTGATCTTAGGTTCAAGTCCGAGGGTTAAAACCCAAAGAAAGGAGTAACTACTACTTGAGTGACAAAGCATACACTACAAGATAGCAATCACGAGGTAACTTCCAAGATAAGAAACGACTTCTGAAGTACCCAAACAAATGAAAAGGAGGCACACAAGGCAAAAGGAAACCTCGAGACCTAGAACAGAACACTGTGGAACCATCAACAGGATATTATGGACCCATAAACCAAAGAGATCATGATGGAAAGGAATCTCTCAAACGAATAGGATCAAAGGGAACAAGGAGCACACACACCATACTCTATAGAACTTAACACTAGGTCAAATGTTTGAGAAACGACATGCCTAAAAAGGCACCTAAGCTTTGAAGGAAGAGACGAGATATCAAAACTTTTCCAGATCAACACAAGATACGATGACCCAGAATTAGAGCGAAACTAGATAAGAAGAAAAAGAAGCATACTAGAGTTTTCGCACATAATTTTCATCTTTGAAAATAGTTTTTCACAAGTACTAGACACAACATCGACCAATAGAAAGGTTTCCTATAGTCGGTACTACTCTGATACCAAAACCTGTGACACCCCCGGGATTAAGGCTCGACAAATCTCAGACCTTCGTCTGAACATAAGCCTAACTAAATCTCGAAAGCGTACAGAGAAAGAATTGATAACACAACAGTGACCCTACGACACAGAATTTATTACAGCAAGCTCATAATTGAGCGAAGAACCAAAATATTACAAGCATAGGTCACTGACCACAAACATCAAACAATGGAAGGCAAATTATGCTATTAAGTATAGCAAACTTAACAAATGGCCTAAGAGGCCTGAAGCATAACGATGACGTCCAATCCATAGATCCCAGACTACCGACTAGGAACTACGAACTACTCGTCGATGTCGATGCCGTGAAGAACTCATCTTCTATGGTAACACTTACTCGGCTGCAAAAGTATCAACGAAGCAAGGGTGAGTACAGGGTGTACTCCGCTAGACTTATCGTTGGTGGAGTTATTTTTCATAAAGCCATCTTTTGTTTTCGAAACAAGTAGGAGAAGAATCTCGACTAATTAGAATATTTTAAAAGGGTATAAGAGAACTGTATCACTAGCTTTGATCATCTCTTGATATCCACCGAATCATCATCAGCTGAACCTACCTAGGATCACCCCCTCGTACCCATGAGGAAGCATCCTTAAGCACACGTTGATCAACTTGCCAAGTTTTACGATTAGTTCAAGTTCTCTATGATCTTTGAATCTGGTTTCCAAGTCGCCCATAACCGTGGACACGTCTTTTAGAAAAGTTTTAACCCTGCAGGGGTGTACAACTTTACCCACACGCGCCAACCGATTCTTAATGCTAGTAAATTAGCCCTCTTCCTTGGAAGGCCGACAGAGAGTGGTTGACCATGGCCTTTACCTTGCTTTCGCCGAGACCATGAGTCACGCACTAGGGAGATGCCGCCATAACGGGTAGAGTCCCGAAGCCGGGCCCTAATGATGTGTGCGGGGTTCAAGATTACGGATGCCGGGCATCTCTTGTTCCCGGCCACGCTTACCTACCTGTATGAATGCATCTCCTTCACCTCCATTCAAGAACATCCAAGATGTGTATGTCGAATGGAAAGCCCAAACTATGTGACTCAATGAATCTACTCGGCAAGTTAGTTGGTCAAGGGGGTTTCCAGGCCCCCGTGTGGCTGTACGCTCGTCTTGGTCCATAGGAAAGAACTTAGGTCCTAGTAGTGGCAATTATAGAACTGCAAAAACCACAACCCACCGTGGCCTCCCATACAAGCCTTAGCATGTTTAACTTTCATCTCTGATCATTCCACGTCATTCTTTCATACTAGGTTCACTCGCAGCTCTGATTCATAAACCGGATGGACCAGTGGTAACAGCTAAGCGTGGCTAAGCACAACAGATATAATAGCTCTAGCAACGCTTCACAAGCTCAAACCCTAGTTATGCTAGGAGCAGTGGATCAGGGAATTTAGGCTATAAAGGAAACATTCATCAGATATGATTACTCTATCTATCGATAAAAGACTTTAGAATCACATGCACATGTCAAGAATGTAAATACTTTGAAATCATAGGATTATATCATGTGTGGGGCTTCGCTTGCCTTTGCCTGTTGATAACCAATAAGCAGATCTTCAGACATCGGTACTTGACTTGGTTATAGTTGTCCTAGTATTGGTTTTCGAGCTTCGACGGTGTTGATCTCGGGCTTCGATCTTGATCTCGATTCCGATATCGTATTCTACCGAAGAACCAAATACCGAAAAGAAAGGAAACAATCAACACATGGCCTTGATGCAATTCTCAATCAAGAATGATGATATGACAAGTTAAAATTTGTTGGATTGTAACCCTAAACATGCTCGACCATTTTAAACAAGGTCCGAGAGGTGCAAACCCTAGAATAGGGGGATCCTCGGAATCACCTACGGGGTTCAATTGTTTCCTCTAATTAAACTTGCAATTGAAGTTACTTATTAATGCATGATGATAGCTTGAATAGGTGGGTCTAATTTTTCTGAACATTTTGATATATTATTTGTATTTTTCTAATTTAAAATGAATTAGTTATGATTTTCCCAATTTTAATCCATTTTAAATCATTTTAGGAAATTATAAAACAATTACAATTTTGAATTACTTTTATCATTTTATCTAATCAGAAACATTTCTGAAAATGTTTATTTGACTTACAACAGGGGCCCACATGTCAGGTATTTATTAATTACAGAAAACAATTTACAAAATATTTAAATAAAAGAAAAAGGGATACTGTATCAGCATGATGCATTGCTGATGTCACCAGGGGGTTTCAATTTTTTACACCGGGGTGAGATCTAGCCTCAGAGGCTGATGGGTGGGGTCAGGTCCACGTGGATGCCACGTCCGCGCCACGTCTGCTCGCCGATGAGCACGTGCAGACGACGGCCGACGACGACGCATGAGCGCGAGCGAGGGCTCGTGCGGTTGCGAGTTAGAGAGAGGAGGCAGAGACGAACCTAGAAGTAGCGGCGCCACTGCTATTTGGTCACCGGAGACGGCTTCCCGATGATGGCGAGCGGCGGCGGTGGCAGATCCTCGTAGGGAAGACGCCAGAGAGCGAGAGAAAGGAGATGGAGGGGGTCTACAAGGACCACTGGCTCACCATGGTTGCAGCGAAGGGGTCAGGGAGGCGAAGCGAGGTTAGCAGGCGCCGAAATCAATGGTGAGGGTGGCGGCCGGAGCTCGGGTCGGCGAGTTCATCGACGGCGATATAGGGCGCCTCGGCCAAATCCCTTCGACAGGGAGATGCAGTCCCGCACGGCGGTGCTCCTAGGCATCTCAGCTTGGCTCGGGGAGGGTCGGAACAACGGGGAGGAGCAGTTCTATGGCGGCTAGGGTTTCGGGCGCATGGGAGACAGAGCAAGGGAGAGCACTGGGGATGAGTGGTAGGATGAGGACGAGAGGAGGGCTTCAGCGTGATCTTATCCATCACCAGGGCGGCGGCAGGCATCGCGGAGCGGCCAGCGGCATCGGGCGGCGGACGGCGCACCAGTGACCTGCTTCCTCGTCGTCGAGGAAGACGACGAACGGAAACAAGGCCGAAGCGGTACCGGGCCTGCTCGGGCTGCGGACGGGCCGGGGTTGGGCTGCAAGTAGGCCGCAACAAAGGAAGCAGGGGCTGCTGCGCTGGGCACTAGATAGGAAGAGGGAGAGATGGGCTCGGCCCAAAGAGAATAAGGAGTAGTTTTTATTTCTAGAAATATTTTGTTTTTCTGTTTTCCCTTTTCTCTTTGTATTTCAATTTCTTTTCTGTTTTTGAATAGATTCAAAATACAAGATACTTTTATAAAACATCTGAAAACACTAAGGGGCTCTTTATACTGTTTGGGCTCCAATTATTTTGAGGTTTTTTTTTCAAAACTGAAAAGCCATTTGAATGTGTTTCAAATAGAGAGGGGGAAACTAGGGTTAGGGTTTTGTCATTATTTTCTTGCATGCAATTTAATAAACTAATGCTCATGAATGCACAATCAATTCCTAATTACTATTTAATAAAACTAGGGTTGTTACACTCCTCCTCACGGCAAGGGTCCGACCGCCTGAAGATGAAGACCCCGGGATGCCGGGTGATGATGTAAAGAACTTTTGCTTTTGGTACGTTATGCTTGTGAACAACTGGACATGCGGAGGCTTTGTCCTTTGCCGTTTTATTAATTTGTCTGTCTGAGTTGCCTTCGCGCACCCATTATCTTTACACCTTGTTCGACAGGTTTTTCCGGCTGGTCCTCTTCAGCCGGCAATATCTTGCAGTTGCCTTGTACTTTCGCAGTCCTTTACTTGCGCTCTTCCTTTTCTCGTCCTTGCTTTACCGACTGGCGCTCGCGTGGCCGGACCGGGAAGCTGCCCCATAGTCCGGCTGTGTGCACTCTGCCATTCTCTTGGACCTTTTTATATATTACTTTCCTTATCTTACCTCTTCCTTTTCTCTTCTATCTTTCTCTTTCTTTTCTTTCCTCTTTCTGGCTAGGTCTGTCTGACGCGTCTGACTAGCTGCGCCTAGTCGGCTTGGGCGGGTGGTGCCTTTGCGTTCTGCCTGTCTTTGTCCTTCCTCCTTGTCCGACTGATGCACCCTTCAGCCGGACACCGCATGCTTCCAGCGGGGGAGCGCCAGCGCACCCACAGGGTGTAGCCCCCGAGATTCGGAGTAGCTACCGCAGATAGGTACTTCAGATCTTCACTGTTTTTGATTTTTGACTCGGTGCGATTCGTGAAAAAGAGAAACATACAGAAAAATGACTCCTTGTCAATACGTTGTCGTGTTAAATGTCTTTTTATCATCCGACTAGGGTTTTATTTTCTTTTGAAAACTAGCTCGTGCTTTTCTGGACACTTAGTCACTTTCTCGTGTGGGGTCCTTTTTACGCTGCACCTTGCCGGACAGCCGGGTTGCGGTCTAGAGCCGGAACCGAAGGGAGCTGACAATACACCGCGCATGGTACTAGGGGCTTCGCAGCCGAAAAAATACCAACTAGGCACATGGCCGGAGATGCCCGATCTGACGCATCCTTCACCGTTTTTCGTGTGGGATGACCTCGGGCTTTTTCTCTTGCTAGCTGGAAATCCGGGTTGCGGTCTGTAGCTAAGACGAAGAGTGGGTCTCTGGCATCGTCGCACACTACTCAGTCGGTTTACAGAATTAGCAGGGCGGGCCAACCGGCGAGCCCCCGGGTAGGGGTTGACAGAAGCCGGAAAAATCATTGCAGGAATTTAATCGGATAAGAACGACAATTTGACTGTACGGCAAGGAGCCCCCGAGCATCAGCCGGGGTTCCATATCTTTCATTCTTTTAGGGATCCGGATACATACACTAATTTTTGCGACTAGGTGTAAAATGGCCGAAGAAGGTCCGCGTTCCATGGTCGCTCGGTCTCCTCTTCTGACTTGTCCATCTTGTTCTCGCGCGGCTGCTGCGCATCGATGAGGTAGTAGGAGTCCTTGTGCAATGCTTTGCTGATGATGAAGGGGCCCTCCCATGGAGGGGACAGCTTGTGCATGCCCTTCGTATCTTGTATCAACCGGAGCACCAAGTCGCCTTCCCGTAACGCGACTGGCCGGATGCGACTGGAGTGATACCGGCGCAACCCTTGCTGGTAGATGGCCGATCTGGAAAAGGCTAGCTCGCGGGCCTCCTCGAGGAGGTCCACGCTATCCTTCATTGCTTCCTGGTTCTCCTTCTCCATGTAAAGGATCTTGCGGGGTGAGTCAAACTCGATGTCCGCCGCGAGAATTGCCTATGAGCCGTAGGTGAGGAAGAATGGGGTGAAGCCGGTTGATCTGTTTGGGCTCGTGCGGAGGCTCCACAGCACAGCCGGCAGCTCCTCGATCCAGCAACCGGGTGATCGCTCTAGTGGCTCAACCAACCGGGGCTTGATTCTGGCTAGCACCAAGCCGTTGGCCCTTTCCACCCGGCCGTTGGACTGCGACTGCACGACAGATGCGAGGTCCAGTCGGATCCCTTTGCTGTGGCAAAACCGGGCGAAGGCCCCCTTGGCAAAGTTCGTGCCATTGTAGGTGATGATGCTATGGAGGTAGTCAAAACGGATGATGATGTCGCGGAAGAAGGTGACGACTGTGGCCCCGTCCAGCTTCCGATTTGGCTTCTCCTCGATCCATTTGGTGAACTTGTCCACCGCCACCAGCAGGTGGGTCATGACGGCTCGAGCCCTCTTGAAGGGGACAACCATGTCTACCCCCCAGACCGCGAAGGGCCAGGTGATTGGTATTGTTTTGAGCACAGAAGCCGGCATGTGCCTTAGCCGACCGAACCGCTGTCACCCATTGCACGCGTGAACCAGTTGGTCTGCATCCTCCAAAGCAGTCGGCCAGTAGAATCTGTGACGCATCGCTTTCGACACCAAGGCCTGCGAGGAAGCGTGGTGACCGCACTCCCCCTGGTGTATCTCCTTCAGCAGCCGGTAGCCGATATCCACATTGACACACCGCTGGAAGACGCCTGCAGCGCTGCGCTTGTTGATGATGGTGTACGTATGCGTGAGGTGCCGGATCTGTCTTGCCTCCACCTCGTCATCCGGAAGCTCATCGTTGAGGAGGTAGTCCATGAATGGTTGTGCCCAGGATGGAACTTCCCGGATGGTGAAGACGCTAGCCGGCATGATCTGCAGCTCATCCGGAGAGCGACCGGGCGGGGTGCCTGAGTCGGCATCCCCCGAGCCTTTTGCCTTGCCTGATGATGGCTTGCCTGAGGAGGAGGCAGCCCTCGGGTCTTTCGAGCCGGAGGGCACAACACCGGAGCCCGGCTCTTTCGAGCCGCCAGCCCCCGGGTCTGCTACCCAGATGATGGACTCGGATTTGGGAGAGGGGGTGATGCTGGGCTTGCGAAGGTTCTCCAAGGATACTCCGGGCGGGATGGCTGCTCTCGTGGATCCGACTTGCGCGAGGGCGTCGGCTGCTTCATTGTTGACACGGGGAACATGGTGGAATTCGCATTCCTCGAAGCCAGCGCTGAGAAGATGCACGTGGAACCGGTATAGGGCCATGTTGGTGTCCCGAGCATCCCACTCGCTGGATACTTGCTGCACCACCAGATCCGAGTCGCCGAAGCAAAGGATCCGGCGGATGCCGATGTATTTCGCGAGCCGGAGCCCGTGCGCGAGAGCTTCGTACTTGGCGACGTTGTTCGGCGCGGTGAAGTGGATTTGCATCACATACTCTAGTCGGTCTCCCTTGGGTGAGGTGAGCACGATGCCGGCTCCCAAGCGCCCGCGCATCTTCGAGCCGTCGAAGTGCAGCCTCGAGTAGTCGGAATGTGGAACCCGCGGCAGGTACTGGTTCTCTGCCCAGTCGACGAAGAAGTCTGCCACCGCCTGGGAATTGATGGTGATCCGGGGCTCATACCGGCTGCAGTAGGCGGACAGCTCGATGGCCCACTTGGCTATCCGGCACGTGGCGTCTTTGTTGCTGAAGATTTTTCCTAACGGCACAGTGGTCACCATGGTGACCGGATGCTCCTGGAAGTAGTTCTTGAGATTCTTGCAGGCCAGGTACACCCTGTAGCACATCTTCTGGTAGTGGGGGTAGTTCTGCTTGGAGAGGGAGAGCACCTCGCTAAGGTAGTAGAAGGGCCGCTGGACCGGCTGGGACTTGCCTGGCTCTGGCCGCTGCACCGCCGGGACGACGCTAATTACCCGGTTGGTGGAGGCTATATAGAGCAGCATCGGCTCCTTTGCAGCCGGCATGGTGAGAACCGATGCCATCGAAAACATACGCTTGAGGTCGTGGAAGGCCGTGTCCGCCTGAGCCGTCCAAGTGAACTTGTCCATCTTCTTCATCAGCTGGTACAGGGGTAGGGCCTTCTCTCCCAGCCGGCTGATGAATCGGCTGAGGGAAGCCAAGCAGCCGGTGAATTTCTGGACACCGAGCAAACTCTTGGGCGGCTACATCCTCTCGATGGCCGCAATCTTCTCCGGATTGGCCTCGATTCCCCGGATCGATAGGAGGAAACCGAGGAGCTGTCCGACTGGCACGCCGAACACACACTTCTTCGGGTTTAGCTTCATCTGGTACCGGCAGAGGTTCGCGAATGTCTCGCCGAGATCTTCCAGCAGGGTCTGCTTATCCTTCGTCTTGGCGGTGACATCGTCCACGTACGCATGCATGTTCCGGCCGATCTGCGAGTGCAGGCTTTTCTGCATGCAACGCTGATAAGTAGCACCTCCATTCTTCAGGACGAATGGCATGGTTACATAGCAGTAATCCCCGTACGGGGTGATGAACGATGTTTTCAACTGGTCAGCCGGATTCAGCCGGATCTAATTATAGCCAGAATAACAATCAAGGAAGGAAAGCTGGTCGCAGTCGGCCGTAGAGTCAATCACTTGATCAATACGGGGCAAAGCAAAAGGGTCTTTTGGGAAGGCCTTGTTTAGGCTTGTGTAGTCGATACACATACGCCAGGTCTTGTTTTTCTTTAACACCAGGACTGGGTTGGCCAGCCAGTCTGGGTGGTATACTTCCATGATGAAGCCGGCGGCAAGTAGCGAGGCGATCTCGTCGCCAATGACCTTCCTCTTGTCCTCCGCGAAGCGACGGAGGGGCTGCTTGACCGGCTTGGCATCCAGACACACATGAAGCGAGTGCTCGGCGAACTCCCTCGGCACACTCGGCATGTGTTTGGGAGACCATGCAAAGATGTCCCGATTCTCACGGAGGAAGTCGACGAGCGCGCTTTCCTATTTGCTGTCCAAGCCGGCACCAATGGTAACGCACTTGGAGGGATCAGTCGGGTCGAGCGGGATATACGGGGTCTCCTTGGACGGCTGGAACGCCATGTCCCCAGCCGGCTTCATGTCAGCCGTCACTTCCTGTTGCAGCATGGCAACATTGCGCAACATCTCGCGCTTCTCCTCGGCGATGAGAAGGGCCTCAGCTACCTTGGTGCCTTCCTTCTCGCAGACCATGGACCGTCTGTAGCAGCCGGCCACAGTTCTCACACGATTTGGCCCCGGCAACTTCATTTTGAGGTATGCGTAGTGGGGGACCGCCATGAACTTTGCGAGGACGGGGCGCCCAAAAAGGGCATGGTAGGTGCTGGCGAGGTTGACCACCTCGAACCAGATTGGCTCGCGCCAGAAGTTCTCTTCCGAACCGAAAATGACGTCCAGCCAGATCTTGCCTAGCGGGATGCAAGGTGGCCCAGGCGCGGCGCCGTGGAACACAGTAGCCGAAGGCTGGAGGTCACATTCCCGGATACCTAGCTTCTCCATGGAGGACAGATAGAGCAGGTTAAGGCTGCTTCCACCATCCACCAGCACGCGTGAGAACCGGCAGGTGCGAGAGTCGGAGATAACGAGGGGGTCCAGCACCATATCGTAGCCCTCGGGATTCGGGAGCGAATCCGGCTAGTCCGCATGGCTCCAGGTGATGGGGGTCTCGGACTAGTTGAGACGCAGGGTTCAGCCTCGAAGATGTGGTAGTTCTCGTGCTGCTGGGGGTAGCCTCTGTTGCCGCGGTTGTTGCCGGCTGCCCTAGCCGTTGGTGGGGGACCGTTGGGAGGGGGAGGAGGGAGAGGAGGTAATCAGGCTTGTTCCTTGATCTGGCGGCTCCAGCTGCACTGCCGAGTGGTGTGGGTAGCCGGCTTGGTGCCGCTATGGTACTTGGAGGGCCCGTCGAACATTTGCTCGAAGGTGAAGGCATTCCTCTGCCTCTTGTCGTTGTGGGCCGGCACGCCCTACACCGAATTGACTTGCTGCTGGTGGTAGCGCGGGCTCTGCTGCTCAACCAGGCGCTTCCCCTAGCAGCGGCTGTAGTTGCCATGTCGCTGGGACGATCCGGCATCTCCGCCTTGACCGGCTGGCTTCTCTCAAGCCGGCTCGGTAGGAACCAGCCTTCCCTCTGCGTTTACTCGGAGGGGTTTCTTCAGTGCTGCGTCTGCCGTAGCGTACTAGTCGGCAACGGTCATCATCTCCTCCATGGTCTTGGGCTCATCGCACAGCAGCTAGTGGCGCAGCATCGTGCCCTCGTGGCACCCTTTGATGAAGAAGCCAATTGCTTGGTTCTCCACCACCCCTTTGCAGGAGTTGCATAGGTCGGTCCACCGGGCGAGGTACGCGCGATCCGACTCGTGGTCTCCCTGGACGCACAGGGAAAGATCGCGGGGCCTGCCGGGATGCTTGTACGTGCCGTTGAAGTTCCGGATGAAGACTTTCTCGAAGTGCTACCAGACTTTGATGCTTTTGGGAGCGAGGCTATTGAGCCAAGTCCTGGCCGAGCCGTTCAGCATGAGCAGGATGTAGCGAACCACCATGCGCTTGTTGCCGTGGGCGATTCCGACTGCGGTGATGTAGTCGGTTAGCAAGTCTTCCGGCTTCATGCTGCTATCGTACTTGGGGGTGTCCCGGGGTAGAGAGAATTTGTCAGGGAAGGGCTCCTTCCGGATGCATGGCCCGAAGCACACCGGGACGGTTGCATCCTCTTCCTCAGTGATGTGAGCCTCCATCAAGAGGTCGATGCAGGCGCGCGCATCCGGCTCAACCGGATTGGGCGTCCCCACCCGGCCAGTGAGGCGGGATGGTGGGGGGGGGGGTGGAGGTGGGTGCTGGCCAGCCGGTTGCGGGTGGCTCGTGGTGCCCTGCTCACCGCGAGGCTGGCTGCTGACGGATTGGCGACGCTTGGAGCGCGGGGGTTGCTGACCCGGGGATGCGGAACACTCGGTCTGGTGGGGTCCTCCCCAACTGTGTCCACCCAGACGGTTCCCACGGGGACCATCTGCTGCCTCGTGCGCGACACGAGCGGCCTCAGCCTGCTCGTCGGCCACGCGCAGTAGATGCCGCACTCGCTGGAACTAGCGCAACATTTCCTCCCCTTCCAAGTGAGGTAGGTCCTCGGCGACGGCTCGTTCCGCCCGGACATTCTTGACCGCGGTGTCGTAGACGGGCGGAGGGAAGTAAGTGCGTGAAGCCGGCTCGAGATCATGCTCGAAGTAGGCGCCCAGCTCTCCCATGTGGCCCTTCACGGAGCATAGCCGACTAGGATCCTCGTTAGCCGGGGTGAGGCCGTGCGCTCAATTATACTCGCAGATGTTGCTCTCCATCTGGTACTTGGTGGAGGCTAAGCAGACGCTCACGCGCTGCCTCGATCTTGGCCATATCCATCTCTGGGTCTGCTGGAGCAGACGCTCACGCGCTGCCTCGATCTTGGCCATATCCATCTCCGGGTCGTCCCCGAAGTGCACTGGCTCGAGGAGTTCCTCGATAACCTCGTCCACCGCGCCTTTTTCGCGCACCGGAGTAGACGAGCCAGCCTGGTAGACGCCGCGCTCGAGGGGAGGACGAGGGCTATTGCTTGAGCCAGCCATCATCACCTCTACGACGCCGGGCGCAACGAGCGTGCTGCCGGCTGAGGGCAGCGGCTCAGCGAAAGAGACGATTTCCCAAGGGAAACGCTTCGGCACGATGGCGACGTAGACGGGTAGATCGCCGAATAGCAGGATGGAGCCGCCTGCCAGGAAGCTGGATCCGGTGAAGTAGCAGGCGTTGTCGATAACATAGTCGAACTTTCCGAACGTGAGCACGAGGCCGGAAGCCACGCGCTCGCCTGACGAAGTGCAGGGTCCCGTGCGAAACGTCACTCCGGTCGCCGCCATCTATGCCCCACGGTGGGCGCCAACTGTCATCAGTATGGAAACGGCAGAGCCTAAGAAGGCTAGATAGAAGTGTGGGAGCAAGCAGGGAAGCATGCGACGGCGTCCACAGGCGAGATTGGGTACAAGCAAGCATCGGGGGCACAAGAAGTACCCAGGTTCGGAGCCCTTGGGTTGAGGTAAAACTCCTACTCCTGCCGATCCGACTATCAGGATGAACAGAGAGGTCTACAAGGCTCCTTGAGATGTATCTGGTCTGGCTAGTGAGTAAGTAGAGTCCAACCCTTACTACGGTGCCTTTACCGCCCCTTATATAGGCCGTGGTGGCATGGGCAGAGATGCTACCGACTGGCGGGTCCCACAAGCGGGCCCAGCCGACTATTCCGGTACAGTATTCTGACTCCCTAACGCCTGGCATGGAGACGGTGGCGGCCGCCCCCGGCCGACACGAAAACAGTGGAGGCCGCCCCCGGCAGACACAGGCGCGACCCCTGTTCCCGCCCAGCACGGGTACGACCCGACTCCTCCGGCGCCGGTGTCGCCGGGTCTGTCCTTCTGTCTGCCAGGGTTGCGTAGTGTTGCGCCCTATGTCACCTATACCCTGCCTGTCTTGAGTGGCCGGCTAGGGTGATCTATTCGACTGGTCTTCCTGGGCCGGGTGATCTGATCCATCCGGCTACTCTTCTGCTCTTGCTTGTTTCATCCGGCTGGTCTTTCTGCCGGTTGACTCCTGGTCTGTCTTGCTCCGGCTGGTTGACTTGATCCAACCGACTGGCCGTCTTGCCGTTGGTTTTTGTTCGGCTGGCTGGTTTGCTAGTCGAGTCTTGGTGTGTTCTTCCTCCTAATCTGTCTTGGGGTTTCTGCGTCCGGCTGCCCGCAGCCGGCTGACATGTTGGCGCTTTGTATCTTGTCCGGCCGGCCTATCCGGGGGTGATCCCCCCGACACATGTGATCATAAAGTTGCTTGCATGTGGACCAGGCTTGGTGATGGACACCAAATTTCCTTTCTCCTCTTTCTAGTGCATGCACGACTGAGACCTTGTTCTTATCTTACTAGGTTTATTTCCTTTATTTTATTGCTGCTAAATGAGTCAATCACTGTTGACTAGTTTTGAGTGCATAAATTCTAATATGTAGCTTGGTTCATTTTGCAGGAATCAATTGCAGAAGAAAACAATATTAAGATAGAAAGAACGGATTTTGTTTACTCTTTATTTCTTTTTTATGTAATCTTGTTTTACTTTTGTACATTGTACGAATGAATGTTGGAAATTATTGTTTTGAGAATAACCACCTATAATTATTTAATATATATTGTTCTATCCCTCATGTATTGGTATTATTTAATATTATGGAAGTGTAATATCTATTCTGTTTGGAATAAAAATTGAAGTGTGTTGTTTAAATCAAATGTATTGTGGTGATCTACTTTTACTTCATATGCATTAATGCGTATTCAAATTCTATTTCAAATTCATATTTGAATTATCATTAATATTCCTATTTGGATTTAATTCAAATGTTTCCCCCAAGACAAAGATGTTACACAAAGGTCATGCCGGAATCTGTCGCATACTCTTACGTTTTCATAAGAACAAGAGATCCCTTGATCCCTTTATGCCTCTTTTAGTTTTGCGCGAAAATTTCCTGGATTTTGTTATGCATGAATGCAATGCACACATATGTGTTCTCGCTATTTCTAGCTGCTAATCCTGGCATGTTACAGTCTCTCCCCTTAAACTATACTTCGTCCCTGAAGTTCAAACTCTCTTACATTTCATAAGGTAGGACTGACCTCTTCAGACCATAGTGTCTCTTCAAATCCATGATGAAGACAATTGATGCATATTCACTCAGAACTTTCCTTGAATCCTCTTCTGATTTGAAATTAGACAACTGATAATCCCATTTGATACAGGGATTTCTTTTGAATTCAACACTTCTTCCCTGATCAGGTCTTTTATAGTGTCTTCGGATAGGGACATCTATTTGAGAAGTGTCTAAGTTTTTAGAAAGTCTTTACAAAAATATGATTTTGGTTTAGTCTTCAGCCAACGATAACCTTGGATCTATTATTAACCTATTTATGGTACACTTATTTCTTATGGATTACTTACTAAGAATCTTTTGGACTCATTTAATCCAAAACATTCATAGTTTCCTATTACTTGCTATAGGTCTATTTTGGTACTCTATATCCAAACTAAAAGTAGTTTGCATTATGATTACCTTCTATTAGGGTTTTCAATGTTAAACTACCTTATATTTTTCAAGCTTTTAATCTTATTAAGATTCAGTAGATTTATTGATGACTTCTTTAGTACTTCTCCAACTTCCTTTTATTGATTAACTAAATATCTATCATTTAGTATCTTGAGATAAAAACCTCGATTTGCACATTGTCATGCTTCCGAGAGTCCCATTAACCTTATGAAAACAAGAACTTCTCCTTAACTTTACTCCAGATATAGAATCTTGATACTTCTTTATTGTTCACTCTCCCCCTTAGGGCTTTCTAACACTTTTTTGGACTCCTGAATATAGCACCATATGGTTTCCATAGTGATGATATAATCTTGTAAACATCTTCCATTGGCAACTCTATATGGTATCACAAAGGAAATCAACGGTGTATACACACATTTGTGGATATTCGTGATGAACTTTGTAAACTATTACTCAGATTTAAAGTTTGTTTATCTCTCTTAGAGGTAATCCTCTTACCTAAAAGATCTTCAACAACTAACCTAAAGACCCTTCCATATTGTTTGCCTCTAAACTTTCAGGACATCCTCTATTTTCAAGCCCGACTTCACGAAGTATCTTGGAAGAAGATTGCTTTAATTTAATACTTACTTAGATCTTTCTTAACTTAGGACAATTTTCACGCTCATTAGGATATATAGAGATGATCTAGTTAAGTAAACCAACAAAATACTAGCTGCAGACCATTCTAGGGTTTATGAATTACGCTACAGGTTTTCAACTTACTACTGGCATTATCTCTGAGTTGTCAGAGCTTGAGTACCATTTTTGTTCCAATACTTCTTCTTTGTACTTATTCATGATGCTTCCATGAATCTTATTACTACTACTTCATCAGTTCTTTAGAAATATCACCTACTTTGGGTGAACTTAAGTTCATCACTTTAGGTTGCTCCATACCTTTTCTATATTAGTCTTCCTCCTTATGACCAACTAATAATGATCTGAACCTGATCCATCATTCAAAGTACCTTATATTTTACTTCACTCTTCATGCAAGTCTTCATCTTGGCACTTAGAACTCATCACTCCCTTACACAAATTCCCTCTTATATCTAGGTCCATAACATCAAGTAATAACTGGATGATGCAAGATGCATTTGCACACCAAGTCAAACTTCATGTACAGATCTAGTCAATCAAGAAAATTCAAAAAAAAAACCAATAAATCCAAATGTGGTACATATAACACACAATATTCTAAGCCCGTAATATAGTAGTTGAGTATAGCATCTCTAAAATTCAGGCTTAGTTGTGTAATATATGACACCTCCTAGTATGGGTTTACAACGTGATACTTAGCACTTAGGGTCATACTATTCTTTGCCTCATAATTTACCCAAATTGCTCAACTTCAACAAGATAATTTTAATCAAAGTGGTCACAATTTGGTTTTGACTAACCTTTTGTCTCACTTTTGGAATGATTAACTATAACCAACTTTTCTTTATTTAGTAAACTAACCTCACACGATCTCTCGAAAAGGCTGACAATATTTTGTTTACCACTTTAAACCAAAGATTATTAGATATTTACACATTTATAATTTCTATCATGGTTCTACCATATTATTTTCTTACTTTATTTCAAGATTATTTACTAAGTACTAGTCATATTTACACTTACATCATGGTTTCGGAGCTAATCTCACCATGTTCTTATTATGTTTTACCTATTCATCATGGTTTAAGAGCTAATCACACCATGATGACTTTACTTCTCATTGTACTATTATTGATCTTTAACATAGTTTCACTCCTTCGCGTAGAATTCTCAAGTGAATCCCACATGATTTACTACCTATTACGACTATACATGCTGTAATGGTCTTCAACATATAGTCTAATTTTATCAATTAACAATAAGATTTTACTAACTTCCTTCAATTCAAGGGTTAGTCTACACCATTTGAACTACTTCAGATGATATCCTGAACTTAGTCATAATCTACTTTGATGTTTTAGCTTACTTAGGACATCTTAATGGTGTTCTACCTTCTTAGGGCTAGTACTATACCGAGAACAGATGGATAACTAATCCTAAGAAAGATGATTTAAGCATCTAATGACAAAGTATTCCTCAAGTGGATACTCATCACAAGACATACAAATATTTGGTTTAGATAAGATGGCTTCCTATAGTCACTATCCAACCTACAGCTATCCAAAAAGGGTTTTAGTCCTAAGGTCAAAGCATATGCTCTGATACCAGCTGCGGTGACCCAGCATACCACTGCATGATGTAGTACATGATAGTCGTTGACATAACACCAATGAAACACTGTTCACTAGTATTACATCCCTCAGAGTGGTACAACAGGAACACAACAGGTCCAAGACATGACTATAGATTACATATGACACATTACAAAAGATCAAGAGAACTTCCTCGACACAGTGAGGAAGATATTATACAGAAGAAAACCAGAAATAACAACTTGAAGTCTATGCAAGAACACTTCTACTATATCGCTATGGCTTGGCATTGCTATTAAAGCAATTCCCTCCAGAAGTAGGTTCTACTATCTAGGGATTTATTTATATCGAACAGTCCATCTTGAGTTCAAAAACTTCTGATGTAGTCGTTGACTCTTGTTGATCTCCACTGGATACCTTTAATTTTTCAGAGGAACACCTCTTCTAGGTTTGTCGTTAGTTTCTCTGAAATCTAGCAAGGGTTAAGAAGATACGTTGAGTATGAGCGTACTTAGCAAGTTCACTGAAAAGGAGTGTTTGATGCACTATATCGACAACCAAAGACCATAGGTTATAGGCTATGTTGGTTTTCGCAAACATTTCTTGAAAGGTTGCCTTTATTCTGAAAAGCTATGACTGTTAGCCTTCACACGTTTACCAGAACTTTCATGGAGTTCTTTTCCTGCAGCGTTCGCAGGTCCTTCCCGGAATAGGGAGTAACATGTCACTGTTTTTACACTCAGCAGAGGTGCATTGCTTTTCCCATGAGACACCTTAATCCTTGTTTCACAACCAAGTCATGAGCTTGTCCACACCTCCTTGGTATGGGGCCTAGTCTAAGATCCAAGCCAATCAGTGTCCTTCTTCGCGACCCCGCATGTAACACAATTGTTGTACTCTTAGACTCAAGGTAGACTTTCCCCCCGTTACTACGGCTTTACCTTAGTGTGATTAGCACAACAACCATTAACACTAGAAATCTGTCTTTTGTACGCACAGATCCACGGTGGGCTTTTCCCTGAATACACGGCTTTACCCATGATCTTCAACTTACAAAACGCCCAGAACAGTGTCCGAGGCATGTGAAAGGGTGTCGATCCTACTGCCTTCTTTGTCCCATTCCAAATATCATGGTTAACGCGTGATATACGGCGCAAGAATCACTGGCGACATTGATTGTTAATTCCTAATTTGTTCCTTTAGCACCAGAACTTTCATAGTAGGTTATTATCTCATGGTAAATAACCTATATTCATATTATTATGAAAATAGTGTTTTCTGACCTTTTGAAATGCAGGTGATGACAACACTGAATTTGCAAAATATTTGATAGAAAATAATCAAAGGACATGAGCAAGTCTGAACTTGCCTTTTGTGATTGCAAGATTATGCACTCACGGTCTTTGAGACAATACAAGATCCAATATCTGAAAACAACATCATTGGTCCCGTAAGGACTAATGTTTAAAGAAACAATATACTATTATGCATAAGTAGTGCTATGCATTTTGTAAAACCCCGAAGTAACTCCCAATATTGTAAGTGATTTGAGCTTAGATGATTTCGTTAAAATTTGTTTATCTTCAAGTTTACTTCACAAGAAAATATATCTTTAAAGCATTTAATATTTAACATACAAGATATAAAAGTAAAGTATAATAACAATATATGGTCAAGGTTGACTGATATCATGTAACTATTATGAAATTCTATGTTTTAAGTTGTTAAGAGTTAAAGGAAATAACATATTGCGTTTGTTTGTAGTAGAAAAAAGAATAACTTTCAAAGAAAATATTGTTTATGTTGAGTTAATCAATTCTTAAAGTTACAAGGATTTGGACTATGGGTATTATAAGGTACAAATGATAATGAATTATTCTACTTTTAGTTAGTTGTACAATAGACCAAAGTTAACTATAAAAACATTAGAATCAAGACACACTCATTATGGAATTACCAATCTTTAGGATATTCCTAAGCATAATCAAAATGCGAGATCATTCACTTCCAACATAAGTGAATGAGTTCAAGATTTGGTTTGCTATTATAATCCTAAAAACCAGATTTATCTTATTGATGATAGCATACATGGATGATCTCAATAATTTGTTATGGTTGAAGTATTTAGACAAACTTGTGAACTAACATTATTTATTAAATAATTAGAATCATATAAGTTCTACTTGTTCTAGCTTCAAATAAATACTTTTTTACTTCAATAACCCTAAGTAGTGTATTAATGCTAGAAAAGAATTTATCTTGATTTATCTTAATAGAAGACAATGACTTTATAAAGGTAATTACAATATTGATTTTCTTATAATTCCTAAAATGACTTGGAATTTTATAATTAGCATTTTTATAAAATAGTATATTTATTTTTATATACAAAGATGATTTATATTGATTTTTAGGACTTTTCCTTATTTTGTTATCTTTCATTTATTGGTATCTTTTAAGAGTTTGGAATAACATAGATTATTACTCAAACATTTTATAATATAAGTCAAGACTATCTTATAATTATTTTATAATTGGTCGTTATAAAAGATTATTTATGAGGTTTTGAAGATTTAAAAGAAGTTGTTTAGAATTTATTTTTATAATTATCTAAAGTTTCCTATGATTTCAATTATTATATTATATTTTATTTTTGTTTGGAATAAAAATATGTTTACAAACATGAATACATATTATATTTGTTTTTAAATATTTTATTCATTTTTTGGGGGAATAGGTTTCATATTCTAGTTTTAGTAGTCTAAATCTAGACATGTACATACGGTCGCATTGGCTTGATATATACTCTCTTAATATAGCACATGCGTATGAAAGTATAGTAGACTAGTAACTATTTTGGCTAAAGTAGATTGGGCTATCAGCATATGCTGTATATGGTCATGTACATGCATGGATCTAATACCAATATACCCACACGAGTGCACCGCACGCGTACGCGGAATACACACACACATACTGGTTCAATCAGAACCAACACATACGCAGTTACGCACACACGGCTCGCACTGTGCCTCTTTCTCTTGTTCCTCTTCCCATCCTCGCACGAGCGCCGTGATACGTCGGAAACGTATCTATAATTTTTGATGCTCCATGCTTGTTTAGTATCTACTTTATTTTGCTTTGTCTACACTTTGAGGTGCTTTTTACATGTTTCTGGGACTAATCTATTAACAAGTTGTCACAGTGCCAGTTGCCTATTTTCTGCTATTTTTGGTTATAGAAAAGCTAGTAAAGAAATATTCTCGGAATTGGACGGGACAAAAGCCAAAGTCAATAACTTTTCGTGGGGAAGAAAAAGTCCAGAGAGGAGACGAAGAGGCGTGCCACCCCCTAGGCGCGACCAGGGTTGAGCCCGCGCGGCCTCCCCATTTGGCTATAAGAAGCCCCCGATGCAGAAATCCTAAGTATCCGATCAAATATCCATGAAACCTTCTGTAGCCGCCACCCGTTGTCCCTAGATCGGGGGGATGTAAAGTTCTTCCCGGCACCCTGTCGGAGGGGAGATCATTCCGGAGGACTTCTCTCCGATATGATGCGTGAGTAGTTCCACCTTGGACTATGGGTCCATGTAGTAGCTATATGGTTGTATCTCTTCCTTGTGCTTTCATGTATAGATCTTATGAGCTCCGTTCATGATTAAGATCTAATCTATTTGTAATCATGCATGTTGTGTTTGCGGGGATCCGATGGATATTGAGATTATTATGTTGGTTTGATTAATGGTTTTGTCTTTATGATTATATCATGTCTGTATTGTTTGTGATCTTGCATTCTCTCTGTTGTGAGTAGCTATCTTGGCCAAGTAGTTGTTAGTGACTCCAAGAGGGGGTATTTATGCTCGATAGTGGGTTCATGCCTCTAGTTTCCAAGGGAAGTGACAATAATCTCTTTGGTTGTAGATGTGTTGTTGCTACTAGGGAGAAAACAATGATCTCTTGTTCATGGAACATGTGGACTGTTTACCTTACACACTTTGCTTAAAGCAGTTGTCTGTTGCTTGCAACTTAATACTGGAGGGGGTTCGGATGATTACCTGAAGGTGGACTTCTAGTCATAGATGAAGTTGGAT
Organism: Avena sativa; assembly: GCA_916181665.1. Taxonomy (NCBI): domain Eukaryota; kingdom Viridiplantae; phylum Streptophyta; class Magnoliopsida; order Poales; family Poaceae; genus Avena; species Avena sativa. Next base: position 257,749,418 of record OV702297.1, read on the forward strand.
GGCGGTCTATGTATCTTGTTGTATTGCCCAATCGAATCTCGTTGGATCTTTCTGACTAGTAATTGCATTGTTATGCCTTGCTCAGTTCATGTCAATTGCCCTGCTGTAATTTGTTTACCCTTCATGCCATCTTGTTTATCTAAGGAGAGCACCTCTAGTAAACTATTGACCCCGGTCCAATCTTTACCATTGATACATCTTTCACTGTTACTTGTTTTACTTGTTGCAAACCATTACCTTCCATTCCACACCATACGTTTAATATTTTGTTACAGCAAACCGGTGAGCTTGACAACCTCACTAATTCGTTGGGAAAAAGTCTTGAGTTTGTGTTGTGTAGGTCTCCGCGTTGCTTGCAACACCTGTGTGACGTTTCCTTCCTCCTTCTGGTTCGATAACCTCGGTCTCTACTGAGGGAAGAATTGCTGTTGTGCTCTTCATATCTTGCTCTTGGGGTTTCCAACGAAGTTCTCCACGTCAGCACTATCACGCCGCTACAATGCTCCCAGACGCTGCTCCGGCCGTCGCGCCTGCTGCTCCAGCTTCGCCCTGGTCTCCTTCAGGAGTTCTCCTATTCCTCGACGCCTCTCGGCCCTTTCGCGCCCCTAGCGGATAACACTAGCCTTGGGATTCGACTCGGTTGCCGACGCGATTCCCGCATAGGCGTGCCTCCGGATGCTCCTAGAAAACAACTACGACCTCCTCGTTGACGTCTACGACCTCCACCACGAACTTCCATGCTCTTGTTGATGCCCTAGTCGCCCCCAGGGTGGTGGGTGCTGCGGATGCCTTGGGCTGTCCATGGCCTCCTGTTCTTGGTGTAGTTATAGCCCGTGGCTGCTTGGCTCCTCCCGTAATCGGAAGAATTTGGTCCAGGTAAATCACTATTCTTTTGCTAATGATGCTAATTGGTGAATCCCTGAGATTATTCGCTACTGTCATTGTAGTTCTTTTAGTATCAGGTAATCAACATGTATATATACTAGATGGAGGTTCACCATAGATGGAGTAGACAATTATTTTGTACATATGGTTGAAGAGAAATTTCCATATACGATTACTTAATTAGTTTTTCTTCAAAAGTATTAATCAGGTTGTAGCTAAAGAACATATATTTTGCAGGCTGCAAAGACAACACTAATACTGAGTGTGCACCCAGATGGACTAAATCGTTGCATTTTCCCATGATACAAGTATCAGGTCCATCTGCCTAGCAATTTTGATTTGTTTTTCCATGTGATACTCGATTAAATAAATATGTCTCAATTCTCCAAATTATGTGGCACTTTGAGGCTAAAAAAATACCTTCTTTGTATGATTTAGTTTTAGGTTTTAGGAATTCTAGAATTTTGGGGTGGTGTTGATGATCTGATTAGGTTCTACCTACTAGTATTTTTGTGAATGGATAATTGAATAGTTTAATAGGTCTTGTTTATCTCTAGTTGAGGTTATATAATTGATCAAATGCTCAACAAATGGTTATTTTTAAATTACAATAGATCACATGACATTGGAATAGGTAGCTGAATCATGATCATAGCTTTTTTTATATTTGGATTTGTCTCTAGTAGTGCTAGGTCTCCTAGAGTTGATGCTACTGTTGTTGCTGTAATTTTTAGATGAATAGGTAGCTCCGTTAGACAATTTTCTTATCAAACATGTTTAGCGTTCCTATCTAGGTTCTAACTGTAGATGTATGCATAAATAGATATTCACTTAATATATAGGAATACATAGTGCATCATTAAATTGTACACACCCTGATTTCATCAGGTACCTGTGTATGTGATGTGCAAGAGTGCATAGAAAAAATATATAATGTGGTATAATTCATTTTGTTAGTTTCCAATTATTTGTGAGATCAAATACTTGATTAAATCCATGCACATAAATGGTATACTATTATAATTGTTGTTTTAAAGGTGATTGTTGATGTCTCACAAATTCTAATTTTTTTTAGATAATTTCTTGAGATATGCATGCTATCCGATATTTATAAGCATGCTGGCTTGCTGTGATATGCTTCCGGTTGTGTTCTTGAGTCTAAAGTGATCATATGACCATATAGATGTATGGAATAAATCTACAGGTCAAGTCTATGCTTCCTAGCTTGTATCTTTACTGTTATAGGGTCAAATAGTCATGTTCTTTCTATTTGTTGCTTGGCTTATAGTTCCTCTCATGCTTGATTGATTACCTGTTATAGGATCAGCTTCTGATTTGTTTTCTTGGTCTGCCAATGATGTAAAGGCTGGGAAATTACTTGATGTGAGAATAGATTCTAATATGCTTTAGTTTGATTATTCTTTAGTGTGGTTAATTACAATTATGCTTCAAGGAATTGTTTGGTAACTTTGCTACTTAATTTGAATGGTTCCTTAAATTTTTAATTACATACTTGCAAAATCTAGTACAGGTTTGTTCTGGCAAGTGCAAAGTGGCCCCTCCTAATATTCTAAAGCCAGTTGAAGATTATTGGGTTTTTGGTTCCTTCTTTACTTCTTGTTTGCTACTAGTGATCACCAGATCATGTGCACACATGATCTGATCAAGTAATATTATTGGTGTGGTTGATTTTCTTGCTCTTGGACAGATCTGGTTGCTTTCCAGCAGCCTTACCTTTTTTCTACACCCCTTCTTGTACTCTCTCTCTCTCTCTCTCTCTCTCTAGAAATGGTCAAAATAGATATGCTATGTACTGGATCAACCTTAAATCTTAGTTTATCTACCTTATATCTTCTGCAATCTATAATATCTTGATCCTTATGGATAACTTGATCAGCTACTGATGGTCACGAACATATCTTGTGGAAGTCTTCTCCTCCTATTAATTGGATCTACTCCTGCTTTTTGGCGAGATCTTGATAGTAGATGATACATATAGCTGCTAGATGAACTTCTGACCTTAATCTTGATCTTGTAGGTTGTATCTAGTGTAATTGGTTCCAAAATTAGCTACATATATTCATCTATAGGTGTAGAGAACAAGAGCTACGGCTGAGATGTGTGGTTGTATGTTGAAATGGTTGCTAGCACAGGTTCTATGTGACTTTTATACTGCTAGTCCATTTTCTGTGGATATGACAACACACCACATGCATGTGATGAGAAAGTTGCTTCCATGTGGACTAGGCCTGGTGCTGGACACCAAATGTCCTTTCTCCTCTTTCTAGTGCATGAACGACTTAGACCTTGTTCTTATCTTACTAGGTTTATTTCCTTTATTTTATTGCTTTTAAATAAGTCAATCACAATTGACTAGTTGTGAGTGCATAAATTCTAATATGTAGCTTGGTTCATTTTGCATGAATCAATTGCAGAAGAAAACAAGATTAAGATAGAAAGAACGGATTTTGTTTACTCTTTATTTCTTTTTTCATGTAATCTTCTTTTACTTTTTACATTGTAATCTCAAATGAATGTTGGAAATTATTGTTTTGATAATAACCACCTATAATTATTTAATATATATTGTTCTAACCCTCCTGTATTGGTATTATTTAATATTATGGAAGTGTAATATCTATTCTGTTTGGAATAAAAATTCCAATGTGTTGTTTAAATCAAATGTATTGTGGTGATATACTTTTACTTCATATGCATTAATGCATATTCAAATTCTATTGCAAATTCATATTTGAATTATCATTATTATTCCTATTTGGATTTAATTCAACTGTTTCCCTCCAAGACAAAGATGTTACACAAAGGTCATGCCGAAATCCGTCGCACCTACTCTTACGTTTTCATAAGAACAAGAGAGCCCTCGAATCCTTTATGCCTCTTTTATTTTTGCGCAAAAATTTTCTGGATTTTCTTATGCATTAATGCTATGCACACATATGTGTTCTTGCTATTTCTAATTGCTAATCCTGGGATGTTACAAATATGTTGGCCCACTTGATGGTTATATTGCTTGGTCCATTTGGGTTTCCAAGATCCTTGTTGCTAACAAAAGAGGACCCATTGAAAAATGGGTACCTAAAAACTAGTTTGATCTCTTGTAGAACTATGCTTCCAAAGGGTCAAAGTGGGTGCTTGAGATGGAGGACCAAAGAGGTCCACATGAAGGAGCTCCAAGATTCTCTTGGACTTGATGAAGTTCTTTGTGTTGTGGGGAGAATCATGCATGTTTCCTTCAACACAAGCCCTGCACACATGATCTTTGGCAAAATAAACATTTTATTTTAGCCCAACAATATGGCCACCCTTATGGAGACTTTGCAAAGTTCTCATGTTGACATGGGCTAGACAGCGATGCTATAGACAACCCACATTAGGCTCTCCGAATAACCACATCGCACTTGTAGTGGTTTTCCCAGAAAATTCCACCACATACAAGTCATTTTCGACGTACCCAATGAAAGCGACCTTTAGAGACTTGCTCCACAAGAGGACCACCATATCATTATCAATAAAGACAGCAAAGCCCATATTTCCAAGAGCACGGACTGAAAGTAAATTATATCCAAGGGTTTCAACAAGCATGACGTCCACCATATCATTATCAATAAAGAGCTCCTTGGTGGGAAGAAATATTGGTTGGTGATTGTTGATGACTATTCAAGGTACATGTGGGTATACTTCTTCAAGTTGAAGAGTGAGGCCCAAGAAAATTTCATCGACTTCATCAACATGGTTCAACGTTAACACAATCTCCCAATGTTTGTGATACGGAGTGAAAACGGCACATAATTCAACAACTACACCTTAAATGGATTTCTTAGTGATGAGGGGATGAAACACCAATATTCCGCTGCATATACCCCTCAACAAAATGGTGTATCTAAGAGGAATAACCGAACTCTAATTGATATGGCTAGGTCCATGTTGGCGGATTTCAAATCCCCCTATAACTTTTAGGCTGAAGCAATCTCCATTGCATGACAAGCATCAAACAGGCTCTACCTCCGCAAATAATTGATCAAGACTCCATATGAAATTCTTACCGGTAACAAGCCCAACGTTTCATACTTCCGGGTGTTCGGTTGTAAGTGTTTCTATCGCATTAAGGGTTTTTGTTTGTCCAAATTTGATTCCAAAGCATTAGAGGGTATTTTTGTTGGCTATGGTCTTGAATCTCATAGTTATCAAATCTATGATATCTCACGAGTTGTCATAGAATCTTGTAGTGTAGTTTTCGAAGAATATGATGATCCCCAAGGGGGGTGTTTTGATGTTTGTGATGTAGATGATGAAATGCCTCAAGATGCCATAAGAAGAATGGGTACAAGATTCATCCGCCCCGTTGAGGAACCCCTTGTGGCTGATCGATAAGAACAATGCTCTACTCAAGTGGAGCCCTCATCTTCAGAACATCAACAAGCACCTATTATTGAGGAAAATGATGACCCAAGCCAAAGACAAGCTGAGAACCCTCAACAACTTGATCAGGCAGAAACTTCTAGTCAGGATGAAGAGGATTATCCACTCTCTAGATTGTCCAGCGCTACTCAGTCTATTGATTAGGGAAGATTCACTGAATCATCCAGACGATCATCTCAACACCTGTCAAGAAGTGTGCCTAATATTTACCAAGGTCATTCTATGCCTCATGATGATGAGAATGAACCTCGTGAAGATCTAGGTCAAAATGATGGTCAAGACGAGGACCAAAATGATGAAGAGATCCCCACAAGAGATAACAAGGAGATCGAAACTCGTCGTAAATCTAGAGTGGATAGGATGTTGGAAATTAGAGATCACACTCTTGATAATGTACTTGGTGATCTAAGATGAGGAATGTCCACTCGAGCTCAATTGAAGCATTTTGGTGAGCATCAATCACATATATCCATGGTGGAACCAAAGAAAGTACGGGAATCTCTTGAGGATTCAGATTGGCTAGAAGAAATGCATAAAGAGCTAAACAACTTTGAGAGAAACAAAGTGTGGAAGTTAGTTGAAAAGCCAAAAGATTGCCGCAATCTCATAGGCACCAAGTGGATATTCAAGAAAAAGCAAGATGAACATGGAATTGTTGTGAGGAATAGGAGAAAGATTGGTTGCACAAGGGTTCTCTAAAATTTGAGGCATTGATTATGGAGAGACATATGCACCCGTGGCTCGCCTTGAGTCCCTCCTGTAGGGTTCGCAGCATAGAAAACAAAAAATTTCCTACGATGGGAACTATGTACCAAGATCTATCTACTAGATACAAACAATGGGCGGATGTATATCCGTAGAGAACATACCTTTGAAGACCGACAAAGCTTAACGAGTTCAACTCGTGGTTGATGTAGACGATCCCTTGCCGATCTCAAGATCGAGAGGAAGTCCTAGCGCCGCAAAGCAGCAGTGCATCCGTGCTCGCACACACGTACAAGACACCGGGCAACCTCCGCCTCCTCGCTCCAGCGATTTAGCGGAAGCACAATCCTTTCTTGCCGAATAGCCACCGGTAACATGTATCTCGCTAGTCCGAGACCATGGGGAATAAATTCTAGAGGGGGAGAGAGATCCTTCATGAGGAGGTGTGTGAGACAAGTGAGGAGGGGGGCTCCTTTTATAGGAGGAGGGGGAACCCCAAGGGGGTGGCCGGCGCATGGGGCTGCCCCCTTCCCCTCCCCTCTTCATGTGGGTGGATACTCCACTCACAAAATTCCTTTAAATTCCCTCCACTCAAAAGTCCACTTAAATTCCCATTAAATTTCCACCAAATTTAATGCAAACTCTCATTAAATAAAACTCTTTTATTTTATTCAGAATTTTGTCAATTACTTTAATGACAAACATTCACAAATAACCCCTTGCTAGAATTCCATTTCACATGCATAACCACTTTATGCAATTTCACCCGAAAACCTGTTTCGGTATCTAGTGAAATAAATTCCTGCGCTTGTTTATTCTTTCGGCATGAAACATTTGCTCCAACTGGATGCAAGTGTCCCTTAAGTGTGTCACCCTACGGTTCGCGAATAATGCGGACATGATCGAGACCCTTCTCCGATCAATAATCAGTAGCGGCACCTGGAGATCCATACTGACTCCCACACATTCAACGATGACTTTTCCTGTGATCGTCGAAACCTTTACGCTTGTATCTTAATCCCTTTGTTTCACGATATATTACATTTCCGATATTCTATCATCGGTATCTCCATACCTAGTTTGATCTCGTTACTGACATGCACTCTTTTCTCGTTCCCGTGATATAACATTCTAGTGATCAAATCACTTGCTTGCAAGCTAACCAATGTGATATCACCGAGAGGGCCCAGAGCATATCTATCCGTCATCGGGATGAACAAATTCCACTCTTGATCCATGATTCTCAACATAACACTTTAGTAGTTCTGAAGCCATCTTTATAATCACCCAGTTACGAAGTGACGTTTGATGTCAACAAGAAACTCTTCCGGTGTTAGTGATTGGCATGATCTCATGGTCTAAGGATTAGGACTACTTCTTAGTTTGTTTATATCAATATAAACTCAATGACTTTGATCGTAATGCTATACTTTGGATGAATGTTCATAACACCATTACACTAATGTTGTGATCTCGTTATTAACAACATCCAATGTCTATGATCAGGAAACCGTGATCATCTTGTTAATCAACGAACTAGTTTATGAGAGAGGCATAACTAGGAACTTTCTTTTTGTTTATTAAACACACATGTATTAACGTTTCCGTATTAATACAATTATAGCATGCAAAATAAACATCTATCATATACTTGGAATACACATAATAAACATTTTATTATGGCCTCTCAGGGCATATTCCCTTCAGTCTCCCACTTGCACTAGAGACAATAATCTAGTTACATTGTTATGTATCTAACACCCATGGAGTTCTGGTGTAGATCATGTTTTGCTCTAGGGAGAGTTTTAGTCAACGGATCTGCTACATTGAGATCTGTATGTACTTTACAAATCCTTATATCTCCAACCTTGACATGCTCGCGGATGGAGTGAAACCGACGCTTAATATGCTTGGAATGCTTGTGAGACCTTGGCTCTTTGGCATTGGCAATGGCACCATTGTTGTCACAATTGATCACCATTGGGTCCAACGCGTTTGCAACCACACCTAGTTCGGATATGAACTCCTTCATCCAAACTGCTTCTAGAGCCGCTTCTAAAGCAGCAACATATTCGGCCTCCGTTGTTGATCCCGCCACCACCGGTTGTTTGGAGCTCCTCCAACTAACCGCTCCGCCATTCATGAGAAATACGTATCCGGATTGAGACTTAGAGTCATCCGGATCGGTGTCAAAGCTAGCGTCGACATAACACTTAGCGACGAGCTCTTCTTCACCTCCGTATATAAGAAACATATCCTTAGTTCTTCGCAAGTACTTAAGGATATTCTTGACCGCTTTCCAGTGTTCTGAACCTGGATCCAATTGGTACCTACTAGTCAAACTAATAGCATGTGCCACATCCGGTCTTGTACATAGCATGGCGTACATTATAGAGCCTATGGCTGAAGCATAGGGGACCTTGTCCATTATCTCTCTTTCTTCCGCCGAAGCCGGACTTTGAGTCTTACTCAATGTCGTGCCTTGTCTCATAGGTAAGAACCCCTTCTTACTATTATCCATTTTAAACTTCTTTAAAATCTTATCAAGGTATGTACTTTGCGATAGCCCTATTAGGCGCCTAGATCTATCTCTATAGATCTTTATGCCTAATATGTATGACGCTTCACCTAGGTCCTTCATTGGAAATTTGCTGTTTAGATAACTTTTAACACTGTTTAAAAGATCTATATCATTTCCGATCAATAATATGTCATCCACATATAATATCAGAAATACCACATTGCTCCCACTCACTTTCTTGCAAATACAAGCTTCTCCATAAGTTTGGACAAATCCAAACTCTTTGATCACCTCATCAAAGCGGAGATTCCAACTTCGTGATGCTTGCTTCAATCCATAGATGGATCGCTGAAGCTTGCACACCTTGTTAGCATCCTTAGGATCGACAAAACCCTTTGGTTGTATCATATACAACTCTTCCTCAATATTACCATTGAGAAACGCGGTTTTTACATCCATCTGCCATATCTCATAATCGAAATATGCAACAATTGCTAACATAATCCTAACTGACTTTAGCATCGCTACGGGAGAGAATGTCTCATCGTAGTCAACTCCTTGAATTTGTCAAAACCCCTTTGCGACAAGTCGAGCTTTATAGACGGTCACATTACCATCAGCATCAGTTTTCCTTTTGAAAATCCATTTGTTCTCCACGGCCTTTCGGTCGTGAGGTAAGTCTACCAAATTCCAAACTTGATTTTCATACATGGATTCCATCTCGGATTTCATGGCTTCTAAACATTTGTTGGAATCCGGGCTCATCATCACTTCTTCATACGTCGCAGGGTCATCATTTTCATCAACCATGAAATTCATGACAGGATTTCCGTACAACTCGGGAGCTGCACTCGTCCTGCTTGACCTGCGAGGTTCGGTAGTACTCTCTTTCGGAGTTTCATGATCATTATCATTAGTTCCCTCTTCAATAGGTGGAGCCAACTCCGGAACAACTTCTGGCGCTGCGCTACTCGCCATACTTTGAAGAGAAGGTTCAATAACCTCTTCGAGTTCTACCTTCCGACTACTCACACCTTTCGCGAGAAACTCCTTCTCTAGAAAGGATCCATTCTTGGTAACAAAAACCTTGCCCTCGGATCTGTGATATAAGGAATACCCAATAGTTTCCTTAGGGTATCCTATGAAGACGCATTTTTCTGCTTTAGGTTCGAGTTTATCCGGTTGAAGTTTCTTCACATAAACATCGCATCCCCAAACTTTAAGAAATGACAGCTTAGGTTTGTTTCCAAACCACAATTCATACGGTGTCTTTTCAACAGATTTAGATGGTGCCTGATTTAAAGTGAATGCAGCAGTTTCTCGTGCATAACCCCAAAATGACAACGGCAAGTCCGTCAGAGACATCATAGATCGAACCATATCTAATAAAGTACGATTACGACGTTCCGACACACCATTTCGCTGTGGTGTTCCGGCAGGTGTGAGTTGTGAAACAATTCCACACTCTTTCATGTGAGTGCTAAACTCGTAACTTAGATACTCACCTCCATGGTCGGACCGTAGAAATTTGATCTTTTTATTACGATGATTTTCCACTTCATTCTGAAATTCCTTGAACTTTTCAAAGGTTTCAGACTTGTGTTTTATCAAGTAGATATAACCGTATCTACTCAAATCATCTGTGAAAGTAACAAAATAATGATATCCACCTCGCGCCGACACACTCATTGGACCACATACATCAGAATGTATGATTTCCAATAAATCTGTCGCCCGTTCCATTGAACCGGAAAACGGCGTTCTAGTCATCTTGCCCATAAGACATGGCTCACATGTATCAAATGATTCATAATCAAGTGATTCCAAAAGTCCATCCGAATGGAGCTTCTTCATGCGTTTAACGCCAATATGACCTAGACGGCAGTGCCACATATATGCGGATATATCATCATTTAGTTTAATCCTTTTAGCATCAACATTATGAATATGTGTAACATTATTATCGAGATCTAAAAGAAATAAACCATTCATCATCGGTGCATGACCATAAAAGATTTCATTCATATAAATGAAACAACCATTGTTCTCGGATTTAAATGAATAACCACTTCGCATCAAACACGATCCAGATACAATGTTCATGCTCAGTGAAGGCACCAGATAACAATTATTCAAGTTTATAACTAATCCCGACAGCAAGTGGAGAGGCAGCGTTCCGACGGCGATCACATCAACGCTTGATCCATTGCCGACACGCATCTTGACCTCACCCCTTGCTAGCGGTCGCTTGTTCCGCAGCCCCTGATTCGAGTTACAAATATTAGCAACTGAACCGGTATCAAATACCCAGGTGCTACTGCGAGCACTAGTCAATTACACATCAATAACATGAATATCATATATACCTTTGTTTGCCTTGCCGGCCTTCTTGTCTGCAAGATACTTGGGGCAGTTGCGCTTCCAGTAGCCAGTCCCCTTACAATAGTAGCACTCGGTATCAGACTTAGGTCCAACTCGGGGTTTATTTTCAGGCACGGCAACAGGTTTGCCGCCCTTACTTCCCTTCCGTTTTCCCTTCTTGTCTTTCTTGAAACCAGTGTTCCTACTGATCATCAACACTTGATGTTCCTTTATGATCTCCACTTCTGCAATTTTAAGCATTGACAGAAGCTCGGGGAGAGACTTCTTCATGCCTTGCATATTATAGTTCATCACGAAGCTCTTATAGCTAGGTGGCAGAGACTGTAGAACACGATGGATGCCTAAGTCAATGGGAATCAATATTCCCAAGGACACAAGCTTATCGGCGTAACCCGACATCTTGAGTACATGCTCACTAACGGAGCTGTGCTCTTCCATCATGCAGCTAAAGAACTTTTCTGAAGCGTTGTAGCTCTCTACAGCAGCATGTGTGTCGAAAATCATTTTCAACTCACCCATTGTATCAAATGCATTGCCATTTTCGAAATGCTTTCGAAGTTCCGGCTCTAGCCCATACAATATGCCGCAATGAACTAAGTTGTGGTCCTCCTGACGAGTCTGATAGACATTCTTCTCCTTGTTAGGGGCATCATCTAAAGGTGGGGGGCCTAACGGCGCTTCTAGCACATATTGCTTTTGTGCAGCAGAGAGGAGAATCCTCAAATTCATGGCCCATTCGGTAAAGTTGCTACCGTTCGTTGCTAGTTTCTCTTTCTCCATCAACACATTGAAATTAAAAGCAGGTGGTGCCATCAACAATAGAATTTCTAAAGTTTAGACTAAGTGTATGATAGATTGAGTTCAACTAATCCATATTACGAATGAACTCCCATTCAAAAACGACATCCCTCGTGCCTTTTTGGTGATTACATGAACCAAATCCACTATACCAAGTCCGATCATCACGTGAGTCGGTATAGCTTCAAAGGCGAGCATCAAATGGGCATCATATCAACTATATGACTCATGCTTAACCTTTCGATCGGTGTTCCGAGGCCATGTCTGTACATGCTAGGCTCGCCAAGTTAGAACCTTAGTATTCGCGTGTGTAACTGTTTTACACCCGAAATATGGTCGTGGATCCAAAAACACCCGATCATCACGTGATGTCTTGGAGAGACGAGAACATAATCGGTGCATACTAAAGGAAGAACACATTCTTATCTTGATATTTAAATGAGGGATCATCTTATTATGCTAAGAAAGCGCTAAACAAGCAATATAAGATGCAATCAAACATCATATGTTTATTAGTGAAATAATATGGTTCCCGCATATGATCTCTATCATGTGCACCGTGGTATGATCACTATCATACCTATATGTGTAAGTCCAAGGTCTATGGAGATTACACGTTATGTATGTTGTAAGAGTATCATCTCATACTTCTACTTACAACATCACCATATCATAACACTAGCCCAGCAACAATCTAAACAAGACGCCTCTAATTTATCCATTGCAAGTTTTACGTGGCTTAGGGCTTTCGAGATACAACCGTTCTTACCTACGAACATGAACCACAATGAGGATAACCAAATTGTTGACAACTCGCTTGAAAAATAGATATTGACTATAGTAGGAGAGACAAACACCCGCTAGCCACTTATGCAAACTAGTTGCATGTCAAGCATGGAACAGGTCTCATGTGCGAGGACATGTAAAGTTTGTCCGAGCCGCTTCATCCCACTATGCCACCAATATCCAAAATTACAACAAAGGAGCAACAACATGATCATCATCGCCCACATACTCATATGTGTACTACCCGTGTAAAGTATATACCCATAGATCCGGCTCTGATACCACTGTAGGGTTCGTAGCATAGAAAACAAAAATTTTCCTACGATGGTAACTATGTACCAAGATCTATCTACTAGATACAAACAACGGCGGATGTATATCCGTAGAGAACATACCTTTGAAGACCGACAAAGCTTAACGAGTTCAACTCGTGGTTGATGTAGACGATCCCTTGCCGATCTCAAGATCGAGAGGAAGTCCTAGCGCCGCAAAGCAGCAGCGCATCCGTGCTTGCACACACGTACAAGACACCGAGCAACCTCCGCCTCCTCGCTCCAGCGATGCAGCGGAAGCACAACCCTTTCTTGCCGAATAGCCACCGGGAACATGTATCTCGCTAGTCCGAGACCATGGGGAATAAATTCTAGAGGGGGAGAGAGATCCTTCACGAGGAGGTGTGTGAGACAAGTGAGGAGGGGGGCTCCTTTTATAGGAGGAGGGGGGAACCCCAAGGGGGTGGCCGGCACATGGGGGCTGCCCCCTTGCCCTCCCCTCTTCATGTGGGTGGACACTCCACTCACAAAATTCCTTTAAATCCCCTCCACTCAAAAGTCCACTCAAATTCCCATTAAATTTCCACCAAATTTAATGCAAACTCTCATTAAATAAAACTCTTTTATTTTATTCAGCATTTTGTCAATTACTTTAATGACAAACATTCACAAATAACCCCTTGCTAGAATTCCATTTCACATGCATAACCACTTTATGCAATTTCACCCGAAAACCTGTTTCGGTATCTAGTGAAATAAATTCCTGCGCTTGTTTATTCTTTCGGCATGAAACATTTGCTCCAACTGGATGCCAGTGTCCCTTAAGTGTGTCACCCTACGGTTCGCAAATAATGCGGACATGATCGAGACCCTTCTCCGATCAATAATCAGTAGCGGGACCTGGAGATCCATACTGACTCCCACACATTCAACGATGACTTTTCCTGTGATCGTCGGAACCTTTTATGCTTGTATCTTAATCCATTTGTTTCACGATATATTACATGTCCGAGATTCGATCATCGGTATCTCCATACCTATTTTTATCTCATTACTGACATGCACTCTTTTCTCGTTCCCGTGATATAACATTCTAGTGATCAAATCACTTGCTTGCAAGCTAACCAATGTGATATCACCGAGAGGGCCCAGAGCATATCTATCCGTCATCGGGATGAACAAATTCCACTCTGGATCCATGATTCTCAACATAACACTTTAGTAGTTCTGAAGCCATCTTTATAATCACCCAGTTACGAAGTGACGTTTGATGTCAACAAGAAACTCTTCCGGTGTTAGTGATTGGCATGATCTCATGGTCTAAGGATTAGGACTACTTCGTAGTTTGTTTATAGCAATATAAACTCAATGACTTTGATCGTAATGCTATTCTTAGGATGAATGTTCATCACACCATTACACTAATGTTGTGATCTCGTTATTAACAACATCCAATGTCTATGATCAGGAAACCGTGATCATCTTGTTAATCAACGAACTAGTTTATGAGAGAGGCATAACTAGGAACTTTCTGTTTGTTTATTAAACACACATGTATTAACGTTTCCGTATTAATACAATTATAGCATGCAAAATAAACATATATCATATACTTGGAATACACATAATAAACATCTTATTATTGCCTCTCAGGGCATATTCCCTTCACCTCCGTATCCTTCTTGCTTATGCGGCACACCATAACTTTAAATTGCAACAAATGGATGTAGAAAGTGCATTCTTAAATGGTCCATTGCATGAGTTGGTATATGTAAAGCAAACCCCAGGGTTCGAGGATCTCAACTTCCCAAACCATGTCTATGTTGGAGATATGCCCTAGAGGCAATAATAAATGTAGTTATTATTATGTCTTTGTGTTTATGATAAATGTTTACATTCATGCTATAATAGTATTAACAAGGAAACCATTAATACTTGTGTGATTTGTAAACTTAATTTGAAGTCCCTAGTATAGCCTCTACACTTCACTAGCTTGTTGGTTGATTAATGATTGTGGTTTCCCTATCATGAACATTGAGATGTTATCAACAACAAGATCATATCATTAGGAGAATGATATGGTGGACATACTCCTATAGATAAGCGTAGCATAAAGATCAAGTCATTTCAATAGTTCAATTGCTATATGCTTTCTGATACATAGTAACCTGATTCCTTCGACCATGAGATCATGCATATCACCTTTACCGGATGGATGCTTTGATGACATAAAACACCACACCGTAACTGGGTGGTTATAAAGGTGGCATTGAGTGTTTGGAAAGTATTGGTTGAGACACATGGATCAAGAGTGGGATTTGTCCATCCACATGACGGATAGATATACTCTGGGCCCTCTCGGTGGAATGTCATCCAATTAGCTTGCAAGCATGTGACTTGGTCACAAGGGATCACATATCACGGGAACGAGAAAAGAGTACTTATCAGTAACGGGGTTGAACTAGGTATGCGGAGATACCGACGATCATAACCTCGGATAAGTAACATATCGTGAGACAAAGGGAAATTGGTATCGTATGTAAGTGGTTCATTCGATCGCAAAGTAATCGTAGAAATATGTGGGAGCCATATGAATTTCCAGATTCCTCTATTGGTTATTGTTCGGAGAAGTGTCTCGATCATGTCCGCATAATTCACGAACCGTAGGGAGACACACTTAAGGAATCGACGTTGTTTTGAGTAGTTATGGTATTATGAGAAAGAGACTGAATGTTGTTCGGAGTCTCGGATGGGATCCGGGATATCACGAGGTGATCCGGAATGGTCCGGAGAATAAGATTCATATAAGGAAAGTCCCGTTTCGGAGTTGGGGAATGGTTTCGGTGTTTTCATCGGGAATGTTCTAGAAGGTTCCGAAATGTCCGGCACTCCGGAGGGGAAGGGTACATGAATGTGTCATTACATATTGGAATGATTGCATCATGTACTAAGTGTTCTTGCTGTCCCAAATAAAGGATTAAATTGAATCCTAAATTGAAAAGTCAAACGGCTAGTTTGAAAGTCAAACGGCAATTTTGGGAAGTGGGAGGAGAGGAGGAAACCGAGTTGGGGAGGGATTCCCTCCTCCCCAAGCCGGCGCCCCACCCAAGCCGAGTTGGGGAGGGACTCCACTCCCTCCCCTTGGCCGCCGGCCCTCCCACCTATAAAGGGAGGGGCAGGGCTGCCTCTCCTAGCACACACAAGTTCCTATCCTCTAAACTAAACCCTAGCCCTAAACCCCGGTTTAGAGCTATTTCGGTTTAGAGCTTCTAGTTGCACTAGCCTTCGGATTAGAGCCTTCTAATTGGTGTGTCTAATTACTAGACCACTAATAGCCTCTCTCATAAACTCCACCATACTCGCACCGGCTTAAGGCGAAGCCCTGCGGGATCTCCCCTCTACTTCCGGTACCACGCCGTTGTGCTGCCGGAATCGCGAGGAGAGTGCTACAACCTCCGCTGCCTGCTGGAACAAGGGAGAGGAAGGTCTTCGTCGAGTACCGAACGTGTGACCGACTGCGGGAGCGCTGCCGGAACGTGGCGCCGGAAGGATCGTCTACGCGATCTTGAGATCGGAAAGAGTACGACTACATCACCCACGAGAATCCGCTCTCGTTAAACGCTTTGGAATCTTCGAGGGTAAGTTATACCATCGACTCGTTGCTACAATCTAGTAGATAGATCTTGGCTTGTTTGTTTGTATGCGATAGAAATTTTTTGTTTTCCATGCTACGAACCCCAACAGTCTACATACTTGATAAGGCACTCTATGGGCTCAAACATGCCCCACGCAAGTGGTATGAGCACCTTAGAGAGTTTTTGCTATACCGTGTGTTTGAGGTTGGGAAAATTGATCCCACTCGTTTTACTAAGAAGGTTAATGGGGAGATTTTTGTATGCCAAATATATGTTGATGATATTATCTTTGGATCTTCTAACAAAGCCTTTAAAGATGAATGCTCAAAGCTTATGACTGATAGGTACAGGATGTCTATGATGGGAGAATTGAGGGTATTTATTGGTTTTGAGATCAAGAAAGTGAGAGGAGGAACCTTCTTAAATCAAGCCAAGTATACTCAATACATGCTCAAGAGGTTCAACATAAAAGATCTAAATGGAGCTCCTTCTCCCATGGAAACAAAGACTCATCTTGAACTAAACCCAAATGGTAAAGATGTGGATCAAAAGGTATACCGATCTTTGATTGGCTCTTTGCTTTACCTTTTTCATCTACACCCGATATTGTGTTAAGTGTAGGAGTGTGTGAAGGATATCAAGAGGCTCCTAAAGAAAGCCACTTGGTTGCGGTCAAGAGAATCTTTCGATATTTGGTTCATACCCCAAACTATGGTATTTGGTATCCTAGGGGCTCAACATTCTCTCTTTGTGGGTACACGGATTCGGATTGGGATGGTGATAAGGATGATATAGAAAATCAACCTCCGAGGCTTGCCAATTCCTTAGTAGGTCCTTGGTGTGTTGGTCTTCCAAGGAGCAAAATTGTATATCTCTCTCCACTGCCGAAGCCGAATATGTGGCTGCTGCTAGTGATTTCACTCAATTGCTATGAATGAGGCAAACTTTAAAGGAATATGGTGTCCACTGTGACAAAGTGCCTCTTATATGTGACAATGAAAGTGCCATCAAGATTTCCTACAACCCGGTGGATCACACAAGGACAAATCATATTGAGATTCGTCATCACTTCATTAGAGATCATGTTGCCCGGGGTGATATTGAGCTATCCTATGTGTCAACCAAAGATTAACTTGCCGACATATTCACGAAGCCACTTGATGAAGGAAGGTTTTTCTATTTGAGGAATGAACTAAATAGCATGGATTCAAGGAGCTTGACTTGATTACTGTGCATACTCACCTATGTCTTGACTCTTATTTGGTTAGGTGTAGGCATGGCAATAGGGGGAGTGCGGTTCTAATACATTGGGCTATCCCTCCCCCATAATGCATAAAGTAACAAAAATCATTCCTCTTAATATCATTTTGTGATATGTGAGCTCAAATGATGAGTTTTGGTAATGGACGCAAGATACATCTTCGTGGTGCAAAGCCAAGTATACTCAAATATGGTGTCCTAGGCCACCACCCTCTCCTTGAGAGGTTGGCTTTCCGCATGTTTGTCATCTATGTTTCCTTTTGGTGGATTGTCTCTTCAATGGTTTTTCAATTGGTTCTCTGGTTCTTCACTTGGATATTTTCCGTCCTTTCCATGTCTTTTGCATGTCCTGATTATCAATGGTGTTTACTGGTAGTGGAGGCTAGAGACTCCGGCCCTTGGGCTCGGAGACTCCGGCCTGGCAGTTTCCTGAGCAGTTTGATTAGAGGATCGGGGTGGGGGTAATTCCCAGTTACTCCTCTCCACCCTGACCCCCTTCTATCCTCACCCTCTCACCCCCTCCACTATCCGACGCTATCAGGGCTTCCTCCACCCCTGATCCGGCATCGACAAACCTCCTCCTCTAGGTGTTGGGCTCCTTTCCCTCCGGCAGGACCCACCCCATGGAGCAAGGTTCCCTATCCCTCTCTCATTCAAGGTTCTAGGGTTTTCCCTAGATATATTTTGTGGATTGGGACCCTAGATTTACATGTTTTCACTCCATTTGCAGCAATGCCTTACTCCTTAGAAGTTTGAGAATCCGATCTACCGCTAGGAGTAGTTTCCCCATCGTTCCTGTCTCTCGCCAAGTTTCCAGGACGGAGACTCCGGTCACCACGACCAGAGACTCCGGTGGCCCGGAGACTCCGACCCCCAAGGCTGTAGACTCTGTCCCTGGCCACGGGGCTAGATACCGGGGACTTCGGGGTTCCTCTCCTGTGTTTTGTCTGGTTATCACCCTTCTTCCACCATATCTTCTAGAACATGCAAAACTCAATCCCTATTGTGTTTTCGTGCTTTCTTGCGGTTTTCTGCAGGTGGTTCTAATAGCTCTCATCCTCATCGCACCAAATACAAGGCCCCGCACTATGGGGGCAATCCTCGCAATTTTTCTGGCCAGCACCCATTTGACAGTCATGAGGAACATGCTGAGAAGATTAAGGGAAAGAAAGCCATGTCTTTGCAGCGGCAAGAGGAAGACCGTCTCCATCGTGAGGAACTAGGTAAGAAAAGGAAATATGACAACCTCATCACTCTCTTAAGGATGAACAATTATGAGTTTCAGTTCATGAGGAGGCAGTTGTCTTATGATATGGCAAACAATAGCCCGGATGCTCGTTTCTAGAGGCGTGAGCAGTATTTGATCATGACTGAGATCTATGCCCACCTGTCTGCACACAGCGTCCTTTGGACTTTGACGACATGAACAATAAGGCATATTTCTCTGAGGCTCTCTAGATCACCGAGAAGCTTGGATTGCACCAGCTCATGGTGTTTCGGTAGGATTACAATGTCTAGATTGTGCACCAGTGTTTGGAGATGGGGACAAGATTCCTATGAATTGGATGACTGGCGATGTTCCTTGTCAGTCTAGTATCAGTGAGCTTGCAGCGCTCTTGGAGTATCCTTTTGAGGGCAGGCATAACCTGGTTGGTCAACGCATTCATGAGACTTCTGGGCTTAAGTACAAGAAGAAGCCCCTTTCTCCTCTTTACATCAAATATGGTGTCCTTGGAGAAGCAAAGAACCTCAGGCCACCTTTCCACATTGTGATCCGCATGTTCTGTGAGAACATTTATCCTCAAGGTGGCAATCTTGACACTATACGGTCTGCCCTGGTTCCTCTCATGGTTCTGGCTCACTCCATCTACATCAATGGTCCTGATGCTCCTTATGTTCCTCTTGATGTCATGTATTTTATCTTCATGGAGATGGGCATCAACATTTCTAAGAAGAAGACTCCCACAGATGCCCCCTATGTCATGAGGCTTGTGCTCTCCACCTTTGCCAAGATGCACCTGCCTTCCCCTCTTGTGGGTCTACCGATTGTTGCCCATGCCCCTCTCCAGATGTAGCGTAAGGCTCCTACCACCTCCGCCGATCCTCGTGGGTATTCTTCCCCCATGCCAGCTGATGATATTAGAGATGATGAGGAGGAAATTCCTCCGGCTACCATCCTTGTCCGTGCTAGGAAGAAGAACGCCAGTAATGCCCGTATGCCCCTCTTTCTCGTGACTATGTTAAGGGGAAAATGAACAAGGCCACCTTTTGGGAAAGGATGTTGCTGTGTATGAACATCGATATTCACAAGGCTCAATATGATGCTTACAAGAGGGACAAGAAGATCATGAAGAAGTTTCATCAATGGGCATATATAATGATGATGAAAGTCCAGCTTAGCCTCAACCCTCTCGCACTCTCTCATATGGATCATGGGCGCAAGGTACCGTTGATTGGCGTGTGTTTGCGGACGATGCCTCCTCTTCTCTTTGTCACGAAGGCCCTGCAGATGATGAAGATCAAGGTTCCAAGGAGATCTATGATGATGACGAGGAGGATGAGGATGATGAGTGATCCGGTTGGGGCGTGTAGCCTAGCTCTTGTCCCCTTTCGGTGTCTCGATGCCAAAGGGGGAGAAGGTGCTATTAAATGAGCGTGGGATTTGCATGGGAAGTCACAAGCTCCCTCTTCATTTGACTCTTTAGTCACTGCTTGTGACTTGCACTAGTAGGAAAATTCTTATCCACAGGGTCCTTATTAGTGGCGCACATGTAAAAGGTGCCCCACAGGTCTTTATCTGTGGCGCACGGGCTGAACCATGCACCACTAAACTCTGCATATCTGCGGCGCACGCCCTGTGGCGTGCGCCACTATTACCTAGTCCCCAGAGCTGGCGCCGGACCCTGACCTTGTGCAACATATCTGTGGCGCACGTAATGGATATGCACCACTCGTGGAAGGAGTATCAGTGGCGCACAGGTTTCCAGTGCGCCACGGGTGTTGGTGGGACTCGGCGCTGAAAAGATAGCAGATTACCTGCGGCGCACGGTTTGGTGGTGCGCCACGGATTTTATTTGTCAGTGACGCACGGTTTTCTGGTGCACCACGGATATGTCGTGCCAGCCACACAAAAGGTGGCACTTTCCCCTACCTCCATTAGCTAGTGCACTTTGTCCTACCTCCACTATATATCTAGCTCGAGCTACTCCTCTTCTTCACCCCATTTTCTCCAACAATTTCTCCATTTTAAGTGGCAAAAACCTCTTTGGATTGGATGGATCTATAAAGGAAACTCCTCCTCCACCGTGTAGATCTAAAGTAAGCGCACACACACCTTTTCTCTCCTCATCCACATCAAGTTTGACTAACCACACCACACGCTCTCTCGCACGGACTATCTCGTTTATCAGTGTAACTTGTTCTTGTTTTGTGTGTGTGGATGATGATGTTGGCGGTATATATTCTTGTGTTTGTGTGTATGCATGGATACATGCTTGTGTTCTCTTGTGTCCGGACAACGGTTTTGGTTCGGGAGATGATGTGTACATGGATATATGCTTGTGTTCTTGTGTATGCTTTGTGTTGTGCAGGTGCCGGGTGTGTGTGGTGCAATGTTTGCCAAAATGTTGATTCATTTCTATTTTGGCAAATTTTTGCACTACTCATATGTCCTATTTATAGGGAAGATCATGCAGAATTTTTGCATGCATGGTTCTAAATATTGTTTTTTGCTCCACCGCGCAGGCAAGCATGGTGTGTGAGATGAGCGAAGCTATGGTGGCTAGATACAAGGCACACTCGACAGCCGTCATGATTTAGAACAACATGACCGAGATAAGATGTCCTTGTAAGAGATGCAAACTTGGCACCCTAGTCAAACCTGAGTCTGGGACATTGGAGAAACACTTGCTCAAGGGTGGTTTCAAGCCCGACTACATTGACGATGACGTCAACAACGGGGCGCCGGCAGGAAATGGTGCGCACGAAGACGCCGGACCTGATTATGATGAAGATGCTAGTGGACATGATCATCATGAAGGAGATGCCGGATCCGATGGTGGTGGAGAAGACGCAGACACACAGACACCGCTAAATTCAGCTTTACGGGACCCTCATTTTCAAGAACTGCTCCTCAAGGAGACGAGAAATGACAAAGTTGCCTCCAGAGAGAAAGAAAAATTGGCACAAATGGATAAAGACGGGATTACTCCGTTGTATCCTGGGTGCTGGCCCGAGCATAAACGCCTGAATGTAACCCTCAAGGCTTTAGAGATGAAGGTGCAACACAAATGGACCGACGTGAGCTTCAACCATATCATGGAATTATAGCACGATATACTTCCTGAGAGGAACACATTGCCAAGAGGTATCGACGAGTCCAAGAAAGTCGTGTTCCCTCTCGATCTACCGTACGTCAAATCCCATGCCTGCCTCAACGACTGCGCACTTTATCGGGGCGAGTACAAGGATAAAACCACATGTCCGGTGTGCGGCTATGCATGATACAATAGAGGGAATAAGAAAGTTTGTCAAAAAGTGGTATGGTACTTTCCTATCACTCCCCGTTTGCAGAGGTATTTCATAGACCTTAAGGAAGCGAAGCTCATGCAATGTCATGCGGAAAGGGAGAAGCCTGAAGATGATCCGGAGAAGGGCAAGATCCTGACACACTCTATAGACTCTAGCCAGTGGCACACATTGGACATGGAGTTACAAGAGGAGTTCGAGGATGATGCTAGGAATGTTAGGCTAGGTATGAGCACCGATGGACTCAATCCCTTTTGGCAACCAGAGTAGCATACATAGCACCTGGCCTGTGTTTGTATGGCCATACAATCTCCCCCTGGATATGCACGAATCAAAGGTACGTTCACATGAGTATTCTTATTCAAGGGCCAAAACAACTGGGTATCAACACGCATCTTTATCACTGGTTGTTGAAAGAGGAGTTAGACACACTATGGGAGACGCCAGCCTGTATGTGGGACACCTACACAGGAGAATATTTCCCTCTAAGAGTCGCGTTGATCACGACGGTCCAGGACTATCTTGGTCTGGGATATCTATCGTGCTAGGTGAACCACAGACACCGTGCATGTGTTAGGTGCATGGAGAAAACCCCGCATATGCCGAGTCTTCGAAAACCGTGTTCCCGGGGATTCGAAAATGGCTCCCCGCAGATCACCCATGGAGAAAACGCGTAGATCTGTTCAATGGTGAGGATGATCTCGAAACAGCCCCACCTTGGAGGAGCGGCAAGGATATCAATGACTTGCTGGAAAAATCGAAAGAGTGACCCGCGCTAGGAAAGAAGTGTCCGAGGACAAATACGCTAATGGGTGTATGGAAAGCGAAGTCTAATTTCTAGGACCTACCGTACTATAAATACCTCCACACGCCACATAGCCTTGACCTCATGCACATCACGAAGAACGTGTGCAAGAGTTTGATTGGCACTCTTGTCAACATGCCAGAGAGGACCAAAGACGGGCCAAAGGCAAGAAACGACCATATCAAGATGGGCATAAAGGAAGAACTATGACACTGTGGTCACCACGAGGGCCACACCCCAATGCATATCGTCTTCACTGGACGACATAAAGACTATGACAGGGCACATCGAGTCACACTACAACACATAGTGCTGGTAGAACCGTGGGTGCTACTACACAAAAGCTTAATTGAGAAGATGTTTAGGGACACGGTCCGGCGATGGACTAAGGGAGACGTGACTAGAGAGCACAACTCTAGCTTCACGCGTTGGTTCAAGAAAGAGCTACTCTAGCTTTATCATGGTAAGACGCCTTCTACGGATGAGGAAACTCATATTCACCTTGTCACAGGGCCCCGCGATGAACATGTGGATCTATCAGGCGTACGACATCAACAATTACACATTCTACACTGAGGAAAAGGACAAGAAAAGCGAATATCAGAACTCGGGAGTCACGATGCTATCCTACGCAGACGAGGAATCCACTGTCAAGGAGAGATTCTTCGGTAGGATCGAGGAGATCTGGGAACTCAACTACTATGGAGACAAGATGCCGATGTTCTATGTCAGATGGGTCAAGAACGTCGAAAAAGAAGGCCGGTATTTCACCACGATGGTTATACCCGAAGACAAATCATCGAAGGAATCTGGCGTGAACGTCCAGGCGAAAAATGAGCCATGGGTACTGGCTTGCCAAGTGGATCAATGCTTCTACACTACCGACCCTGTAAGGCCTAGCCGCGTTGTTTTTAGGAGGGGAAAAGGAGCATCATCATAATGGAGGGAGCGGCCACCGAACAAGACTTCGACAAGTACGGTGATCCGAAGATAAAAGAGGAATTCGACAAGTACTTCGACAGGCCTAGTGCTTCATCAGGAAGAAGGAAGACCATCCTACCCACTAAAGGATGTCCGTACACGAGAATAAATACTAATGTTCCCGGGCTAAATTATTCAACGGCGGCAAAGAAGGGAAAGAAGATCGCCGTGACGAGATGACGCTAGCTCGTTTGGAATCGGTATCGCAAAAATGACTTTTTTGTGTGTGATGTGTGTGCGCGTGCATCAAGCTAAGTCGACAAAACTATATACATGAGATACATATGGTTTTTTGGAACAATAATCAGATATACATGGTTCGTGATTTTTTGGAGCAATAATCATATATAATATTTTTTTGTCTACTTGCAAATGTATACATGTGTTTTTGCTTTTATATTTTGTAAATATTGAATTGTTCATATTCTAAAAGTACTAGACAATTATTTTCTAGTGAGTAAATATTAATTTGAAACTATTTTAAATATATTTTAAAACAAAAGGAAAAGTGGGGGTGCCAGGATTCGAACCCAGCACCTAGGGGTTCAAACAAACCAAACACACTTAGTAACCAGTAGGAACCATCAGTGTTGTTGTCAACACAGAGGCGCGCGTACTTTTGAGGTAATTGCGCAAACTCATCCATGGCGCACCAAACAAAGGTGCGCCGCTGAGTTTGGGCACTTAGCCGATTACACGCGTGCCCCTTTCTCTTTTCTTTCCCCCTTCCTCGATTTTCTTCCTCCCTCTCTCCCAAAGAAGATCAACACCGCGGCCGCTGGCGCTACCGGAGAAGATGAAGTAGAGGAGCGCCGCTACGACAAGCGCCTCCACCTCTGCTTCCTCCCGTTCCTCGCCAGCGGAGAAGACGAGCTCCGCCACGACCAGGGCTTAGCCTCCCTCTCCTGCGCGTCGCCACGACCTTCCTCCGTCCCTCCATCCGGCACCACCTCCCTCCGTCTACCACCACCTCTCCAGTTATGAGCCTCCCTCTCCCTTCGCCGCCTCTCCCCTCTCTTGCTTTCTAGGGTTAGGGTTCGACAACCGCGACAAAGATTGTTGGGGGGTGTCGATGAAGTGGAGCGGCACCGACCAGTGGTACCTGAACCTCACCTCGTTGGCCTATGAGCACATGCTGCTCAGGTCGCCACCGGCGTGCGACGGCAGTAGGTCGCTCATCTTGTCCACTGTGTGCAGGCTAATTTTTGCTCATGGTCGTATCAGGAACCAGTCATAATTTAATCTTGTCAACCTTCCATTAGCAAAGATCATGCGCGACTACAGGAAACATCTGTCCTAATTTAATCTATTTTCTCAAACAAATTAGGAAAAATCTGTCCTAATTTCATCAGATTAGGCAAATGTATATCTTTGTGGGAAGGGGAAATGTGTTTTTGAAAAAATGGCGCAGGCACGGACAGTTGCGGGCTTTTTCTACTACTAATAGATGCAGATAAGAACAATTTCATTTATGTAGTTTGTCTTTATGAAAACCAAAACTCCTAAATATTTCCTGAATATATACACCACTGTCCTCACTAGTTCAACTTTTGTGTTTCTAAAACTGAAACACTCTATATTCTAGCAGAATTGTGTTTGAGTCTTTATTCTTTTTTTTCTGAAATATTTGGCATTATGTGAATATCAGAGAGAGCCAGTGTATGTGTCAAGAGATAAATGGAGAGTTGGAGAGAAAGGATAAGTGTTGGTTTTCTATACTATTGTTGGTGTTGTTGGTGTTATATTGTTCTGTTGGTGTTGTTGTTCCTATCTTGCTGTTGTTGGTGCTATACTGTTTTGTTCTGGTATACTGTTCTGTTCTGGTTCCTGTTTATATGTCTTCGAAAGTGTTCTATTATGTACTGTTCTGGTTCTCTTGGTGCTATATTGTTCTGGTGGTGCTCTTGGTGCTACTGTTCTGTACTATTCTAGTGCTCTTGGTGATCCTGTTCTGTACTGTTCTGGTGCTCGACAAGTATGGTCCTGGTGCTCTTGGTTCTATTGTTCTGGTGGTGATGTACATCAGTGTGTATTTTTTTAATTGTTGCAGGGATTTCAAACTGAGTGCCCGTTACTCCTGAAATGTTGATTCATTTCGGTTTTAGTGAGAAATGGGCACTCATAGATAGCCCTTTTTAGGGTAGGTGATGTCGAATTTTCGATCATTTTCTCTTGTACTAATTAGTTGCATATACTTGTTTAGTGCAAAGATGTCGACCGGACAAGTAAATGAGGGGGCCGACCCTTCAAAGTAAATGACTATCGAAGAAGAAGCCCGGAAGGCCAACATGTCGTTTTGGCGGCTCTCCTAGAGGGAGGAGGAGGAGCAGGAAATAGCTGCCATGGCCGACGACAAAGAAGACATGGAGGGTGACGACAATACTGGAACGAGTGATGGCCATGAGGATGACACCACTAATGTCGGCGGCGAACGCACCGATGACACCACCGATGCCGGCGAATGAACCGACGTGGGAGGACAGACGGATGGTGGTGCCGCCCCGGCAGCTAAGAAGAAGTCCGTGAGGAAGAATCGAGACCCGT
This sequence comes from Avena sativa, assembly GCA_916181665.1. Classification (NCBI taxonomy): domain Eukaryota; kingdom Viridiplantae; phylum Streptophyta; class Magnoliopsida; order Poales; family Poaceae; genus Avena; species Avena sativa. Next base: position 257,775,959 of record OV702297.1, read on the forward strand.
CGACGCTCGGCACAGAGCGCGACGAATTCAACAAAGTGACAGTGACCGGTGCAGCCATGGCGCCTGCAGCCCTTGCCGCTGGGTACGGGATACAACTGGGGTGCATTGTACGGGAGACCTTGACGGTTAACACGAGGAAACTCCAAGATCCCGGCAATGCGCATTTAGACCAGCTCCTCATGCAGAAGCTTCACAGACGCTACACATTCCCCCATTGATTATGACAATATCGATGTCAAGAACAATGCGGTGAACGAGGCAGCCCTCACAAAGATGAGAACCCTCTTGAGAAACTGGAGAACCTGGGTGAAGAAGCGGATAGACAAAAAATAAAGCCGGGAGGAGATAAAGAAGCATGAGCCACTGCTCGAACACGGCGACTATCTCCTCATCAAGGAGGAGTTGGAGAGAAATAACTCAAAATAACGGCGTGGGGGAAGAAACTGCGTGATCAGAATATAGGTAACCACAAGCTTGGGATAGGTGGTTACAGAGGAATTCAGCCAATTTGGGAGAAGGAGGACGTTGAGCTTTGGCATCTTGGTAAACCAAACATGTTTGACAAATTCAAGGACGAGCAGGTGAGGAACTTTGTGTGGGCCCGGTACTTCCTGTGCCCCATAATAAAGGAATTCAAAACCATAGATCCGGATGTACTGAATTTCGAGAAACACCTGGTAAGCAACTAACCACGTGGATCTCAAGTCGATTAGCGATCAATAATGAAGGCCAAAATTAAAAATGGGTTCACCTTCCTTTTTGCAGGAAGATGAAATAGCGGCTGAGGCAAGTTCCCCCACCACGGGGCTGTCAGAGCCGTGGGATACTCCTTTCAACAGGGCGGTGAACGTTGTCAAGAAGAGGCCCAAGAACATGAAGATGACGTCCGGTGGACGTGTTCTCGGGTATGGGCTGACTAGGAAAGTCGACGTCCACTTCAAAGAGGACTCAAATGTCAGAAAGGAGATAAAGCCCAAGGTGGAGGCTGAGCAGAGACGGGAGATCGCAGATCTCAAGGCTCAAGTGGCCCAGTTGCCGGCGCAAATGGAGGTGCAAATGGAGGAAAAGTTAGAAGCAAGGTTGTGCCAGATCATTCCTCCTCAGCTGTGGGAGGGTCTAGCCCAGTGGAATGCAGCTGGTGGATTTGGGCTGATACTCGTTCCCAGCGTGTTCGGCTTCAACTCGGCCCAACACGTGTCTCAGAACTTTGTGACTCCGCCCTCCAACACCTTGGAGCAACCAGTCGCATTGCTGATCTCGCTGGCGCCCAACACCAACACACAGCCGATAGCGCCCAACACCAACACGCAGCCGGCAGCGCCCAACACCAACAGGCAGTCATCGTTGCTTTTTGATGCACCCAGGAATGATGTGACGCAGTCCCGCGTCTCCATAGTAGCCAAGCTCGATGCCCTTAACAAGGACGCTAATTTCACATTACTTCAGTATGTGGACGACGTGTTGAAGGATGTAGCCAAGGTTAGTATCGTTCAATCGAAGATGCTCATGATGCACAACAAGCCGATCCCTGTTGGCATGTTCAGGGTCACCTTGGTAAGGACGTTGAAGGATTGTGATGGCATTGACCCCCCAACCAACCCGAAGGAGCCGATGAACATAAGACCCTTGGAGGTTGCTATGGCTGGCCCTTGCTATGGACCAAGTCGTCGATTCTCCTTTCTATAGCCAACAAGGAAGGGTGATACCCCATCGCCCCAACTGATAAGATATAGCTAGCGGTGTTCGTCCCCACCACCAATAGGCATCAACAGTTAATCACACACACGCCATCGCCATAGCCCGAGGACGTGCATCAGGATGCACCTCACGTCGCCAACGATGAGGAAGACGTTGATGGCTACCTCAACACCATGGGCACCGACGTATTCTACATGCCTCCTATTGGAGAGCCAACCTCCTGCAGTAAACAACCCGATCATACCATGTCATGCATGCAGCGTCTGCACTTTGGCTGCACTTATGATCAAGAGATGCCTCCGGGTGACGTTGCTGCTCCACAACCCAACCCAGCGGTTATCATAAGCCCCAGCACACTCCACAAGGCGGCCTCGGAGCAGTTAGGATGATCCACTGATCCTGTCGAGGCGGCCGAGAAGCCGAAGAAGGGCCGAAAGCATAGCCGGAGCAAGAAGGCTTCGAGCTAGCTGCTTCCGAAGAAGATACTCCGGGCTCAGGACGGCGTGAGATGAGAGTCCCGTGATTTCATGGCGCACATAGCGGGTAAGGCGATAATGACTAAGGAAATGATTGAAGTCGTGGGTGGACCCATACAGAATATGAATTACTCAATTTTGTATCTCGAAAGCACCCTTATCAAAGATAAGAAGCCCGGGTACCCAGTCTTCACAGGCAAGGTGCCATCGGGCCATGGCTTCATCAACAAAGCACCCGCGGACATATTCTTTGTGCGGTACAAGGACATCTACAATATCCTGCACTCGAAGTGGTTGGACTATAATTTGGTCTGTTTGTACTCGATCAATATAGCGTTGAAGTCCAAGAGTGACAAAACCCGGGGCATCGTGATAATGGACCCCTACTACATGCTTGAGGTTGCCTTGGTGAACGATGAGGATCGGGCAATGGTGGGAGAGTACCTAGGAAATATCTTCCATGAGAACCAGACCAATGATTCCATTATGTTGCCTTGCTTTCATGAGTAAGTAAACACACATTAGGTTGCCGTCTTAACAAATTATTTCTTAGATATTCATTGTCCTCTTCTAACAATAATTAGTTCTGTTTCAATTGTGCTGCGCAGAGGCATAAACTACACACTCATCTCCATTTGTCCAAGGTTGTCGCAAGCAACGTACTTCGACTCATCGAGTGACACAAAGCCAAAGGACTACGGAAGATTCAAGAGAGTTCTAGATGATCCTCTACAAGTCTACGTCTCCAAGAGAGGAAAATTCTCCAAGGGAGGGGAAAGAACCAAGGATGGCAAACATGTGTTCATGCACCACATGAAGTTCCCCTGGTTAAGCAACCGACCAACAGTGTGAAAGAGGCCTTCTACGTCCTCTATCACATCAAGGGGTTCACGCGGGATTCACGGATCAAGGTGCTACCAGCTAATCTTTGACAATGGGCCACACAGTTGGCGACGATCGATGATGCAGACCTTATGAAGGACTTCTAGTGCATCCAGACTCAGCTCTGCCAAATCATCCATGATGATGTTGAAACCAAAAGGGGGCCCTTGTACGTGCACATTGCGTTGAGTAACCACGAGTTCAAAGAATGCTTGGACATGCAGCGCGATGCCAGGACGTTCATGACGAGAGAGGGCGTGACCCTGTTCCCAGCGAGGTCTACATGATGTGTGCAAGCCTAGCTAGAAGTGTTGGTTGTATGTGTGTCGTGTCATAGACTTGACTATCCTCGTGATGTCTTTCTGAACTATCGTTTGACGTGTGTGTCGTAAACATTATTAACTACCCGGGCTAGTAAAACCCTTGACGGTCGATGTTGGAATTGCTTATATGATTGTCATGAGTGCTATATTTATTTTAAGTTTATGAATCTTTGCTCATTTTTCTGATCATGCAAACATGTTTGTATTTTGCCATTCTTTTCGTTGTATAACATATACTACATGTCTTGTCTATGTATGCCTTGTCTATAGGGATGGCCAAGTGGTACGTGGTATACAGGGGTCGGTTTCTAGGGGTCTACGACGAGTGGGAGGACTGCTAGGCACAAGTGAACAACTTCAACGGAAACATCTACAAAGGCTACAAGACAAAAGAGATGACGGTAGCCAAGTGGAGGAGATACATGTGGAAGAAAAACCGGATGAAGATCTTGATCATGGTCTTGGTGTTGCTCCCTATCGTCGCCGCTATGCTCTATTTGTTCATAGTCTAGGGTGATAGCTCTATGCATGTGTAATGTGATGATAAAATTTGTAATGTGATCGAACAAATTTGTACTACCACACTTTGTGTAATAATATAATAACACTTGAATTCATATTTGATGTATTTCACCACTTTGGATCACTATCATCTTAGATTCGGTGTATTTGTTGTATATAACTGCTGTATATATAACTATTGTATATATTGCCATATAAATAAAAAAACATACACTCGAGTAGTCAGTGGCACACCATTATCGACGTTAGTGGCGCACCATGTTAGTGGAGCACCACGCACATGTGTGTTGCTGATAAAGTCCTTGGTGCATGGAGTGGTAGTGCGCCACTGACTGCCCTACTAACCATAGCGTGCGGGACCGTGCGCTGCTGGTAATATCTGTGGCGCATGGTGTGGTAGTGCGCCACTGACTTCCTTCCTATCCGTAGCGCACCGACCATGCGCCATGGATAAATATTATCAGTGGCATAACATGCGTGGCACACGGTCGGTGCGCCACTGACCTCTTATTCGGTGTTCCACTGATAGATGTTTTCCTACTAGTGTTATTTTATTTGCCTTGATTTATTTGTGCACCAATTTGTGTTTTAGTTGTGAATTTATGGTGAATGTCTATGTAACATAAATACTATGTGGTAACTTATAGTATGATTCATTATATCATTGTGTGATGAAGACCTCTATTATTGGATACCCCCTATATACCACTTCATTACCCATGTTGGGTCAAAGGTATGAGTATCTCTTCAAACATCTTGTCGTCTTGGATCCAGGTAGGTTTGTAATATCTAGGTGGAGTGTTTCTCATTTGTTTTGTGCACCTATTTTTATATGGACATTTTTGTGTGCTCACTTCGAGGGGGAGCCTCTCTACTTTTTCTACAATATGCTGGTATATTATTGTGCAAATCATTGTGTTGTCATCAAACACCAAAAAGGGGGAGATTGAAAGGGCATTTCCTGCCTTAATGATGTTTTGATGTTTATTGTCAACACAAGTGAGTTTTACCGTGTTCTAAGTGTTGTAGGTTCATCTATGAAAAAAGTTAGAGACAGTTCTATATTTTCCAATCATGAAGAGCTCGAAGCTTATCAAAGAAAAAGGGTCTATTGGGAATTTTCTGTCTGTTGCGTCCCCTGAGTCCGAAGAGTCCAGGGTTTAGGCCTAGAGACTCCGGGGTCCAGGCCCAGAGACTCCGGACTTGTCTCCTGGATAGTCTCTGGCCCTCCTAGGAAAACCTTCTGTATCCTCCCCTAGAGTTGGGTCTGGAGTCTTGCGTAGCATCGGAGTCTACGGGGCTGTGGCCCGGAGTCTCCGGCCCTGTCTCTAGGGTCAGTCGAAAAGCATATTGGATACCCCTCTGAAATGTTAACCGGAGTCCATAGTCAGCACAGGAGACTCCACCCACCAGAGACTCCGGCCCTGGAGACCGGAGACTCCGGGGTTAGTGGCTCTGCAATGGCTATTTTTCCAAGGGGGCTATAAATACCCCCTTCTCATACCATGGTAGGCTGCTTGTTTTAGTGAAGAACACCACCTCCATTTGAGCCACCAAATCACCAAGATATATTCATCCAACCATCCAGAGTCATTGATCTTTGGAGAATCGAAGGTGGAGGCCTTAATCTATAGCTTCACCAAGAGAGATTTTCATTTCCCCCTCATTCACTTGACGGCCCCTTGCTTTAGGTTTTCTTTGGAAACCCTAACTCTTGTTTTGGTTCTTACAAGCTTGTCTTTGGTTGTTTGATAGCTTGCTTGTATCCGGGAGCCTCCAATTTAGTTGTGGATGTGTGCCTCGAAATTGTTGTAAAGGTGTCGGCTTCCACATTGAAGGTTGCTGATATATTGGAAGAGGTGAATCGAACCCGTTGGGGTGAGGTTCATCGAAGAACAAGGGAGGCCTCTCGTGGCGCTGGTGGTTTGAAACAACCCCCTCTCCAAACGCAGACGTACTTCCCCTCAAAAGGAAGGAACCGTGGGAAAAAAATCCTTGTGTTTCCGTGTGCTCCACTTTGGTTACTTCTATCCTTTACCACACTTTACTTATCTTGTTCTTTCCTAGTGTTGTGCTAGATTGACATATAGGTAAATTCACCATAGTTGCATAATCTAGATAATTTACTTTCTGTGTCAAACCCTAATGTGCTAGATTAACATAGCACCTATTCACCCCGCCTTCTAGGTGCCCATACGATCCTTTCAGTTCGAAACTCACACTAAAGACATTGTTTTACTAAAAGAAGATGCACCCATCTACCTCAGAAAAGACATCTAATTCAAGAGCAATGTACTGCGCTTACTTGTAGATCAAGTTTTACCTAATAATTTTGTTAAATTGGAAAGAAGGCAGTGAATGTGAAGTTATCTAGGAAGCTTGAAAAATAGAACTATAAGAAATCATGGTCCACTTCGTGTTATAATTGGGGTGGTTGCATTTTGTTCTAACTATCGCAGGTCTAGGAGCATGGTGCTTCAGTTAACACGGTCGATGGAAGTACGAAATACAACGAGGACCTCATAAAAATGAAAATTACATCCAAGTCCATGTAGTTAGCACAAGGTTCCTAAAACTATGCACTGAAGTGTGTTTTGAGGTTTGTGCATACTAGCGTTCATTGTGATAAAGACTATCAATAGAATCTTCTAGATACTAAGAATGGAAAAGAAGATCCAACGGTTAGAAATGTTTGGATTTGCCAGTCTTGATCCAATGGTCGATGTTCGAAGTTATCCGTACACTATATAATTTTTGTGACAAAAAAGATAAGATAAGAACTGCTACTGCACATGGCCTGTCTTATTGAATAACCTTTCCCTCCCAATGTTTGGGAAGCAAGTGAAAAATTCGAAACCCAAAAAGTTTGAATCTTTTTGCCACCAAGGACCAAAGAGTGGTTTCCTTCCTATGTACTACTCCTAGGGTGTAAAGTGGGATCCCACCAAAATCTCACTTCTAATTCATTTTTCAAAATCTATTTCAAATTTTGAGAAAAAAATTACACTAGATTTTGGCAAATGATCGAGAAGTGGGATTTGGTGGGATCACTCTTGACACCCTACATACTCCACACCAATGTGGATGCCGAACACACCAGAGAAACAGAGCCACGCCCTCTAAAAAAATAGAGCCGCCATACCATGGCACACGTGCGCAACGCCATGCTGTGGAAGAGGGAGAGATTAGTCGGGCCGGTGCGCGAGGGGATATGGGTGGGGAGAGATGAGAGGCAGCGAAGGAGAGAGAAAACACACTTTTCTTGCGTGCATAGGTCCTGAAATTTACTACTACTTGTAGAGTGTACACTATAAGGTGGCATCAGTACCTCGTGTCAGCAACCCATCATAAATGCTCTGACCTTGAACCGCCTTCAACTTCTCTTCTCTCTTCCCTGCTGCCCTCTTCCCCTGCCTACGTTTTATTCTCTCTGCATTTACAGTGCGTGGACAGAGGTGAGCATATGTCCAACTATGAGTAAAAATCTCCACCGTCTAGACACTGTTTAAACGAGATGATTCATGGGACCCACTAAACTGAAGAGGCTAACTTCTGCATAGGAGTTTTAAACTGCCAAGTGGGCCTATTATTTGATTTGTTTTCCTTAGGGCATCCGTAATGTGTAAAAAAGTACGCATTAAGTCAAATAGTAGTACTTTGTGGAGAAAATAAAGTTATACCTCAAGCTTGTGGGTTTCCCAAACAGAATAGAAAAATCATTTCCCCTCTCTCCTCTCTATTGCATGGAGCAATATGACCAAGCTATGTGCGTCCTACCTTGTGGAAAACTTATCCGCAATTTGGGAAACATTAATTTGAATCGGAGGGAGTAGTGTAATTTAAGTAGCTTAATTTAACAACAAACCTTGAAAACTCATAGAACATAGGAATCACAAATAAAACATGCATGGTCCACTATGTCCGTAAAATATGCACTAATCTACCTTCAAAAAAGACAATTAATTCAAGAGAAATCTATCGCGCTTACTTGTTTCTCAAGTTTGACCTAATTTCGTTAAGTTGTCAAGATTAATAATCTTAGCAATAAGTCGAACCTGTTGTCAAAACCCTCGATGGTGTGGTTTGTGATATATTAAATGACCCCCCCGATGGTTACCTCCCAAAAATATTTGTAAAACTTTCACGCAATCTATAGTTTACTTGAAGTTGAAATTTGACCTAATTTTGATATATGGACATAAAGTCATTCAAGTGGACAGAGTTAGCTAGGACAAAGTTTGAAAACTCACAAAACATGGGAATTGTAAGTACAACATGCTGGTCCATATTATTGTCTTGTGACATTTAGATCCATATTCTTCAGACTTTCTTTTCGGAAAGGAAAAATCTCTTCATTGCTGTGGAAATTCTGTAACATCCCAATTTCAGCAACCCTGATTTAATGTCCAAAAGGAAAAAATCAAGGGGAACAAAAACTTTTTCTTATTCCTTGTTGCAATGATTGCTTACTTGTTTGCTTGTGTTCATGCAACTAATTGTGTTTTAAGTAATATACTTCTCACATCAACACTAGTTTGCAAAAGCTATTTTACCAAAAGAGATGTCTTGGCTCATCTTTCATATTCTCAAATGTTCTGGCATTTCAAAACCTGAGCCAAGTTGAATTTGACACACCAACATACTTTACTAGTTTCTATTAACAAAACTATGGAGAATTATACATTATCTCCTTATGTTTTCAAGACAGAACTCCCAGCTACTCTTATCCCTGGGTTTTCCAAAACCTTTACTAAAACCTTTGTATTCCAATCATGGTAGGAATACCAAGATGGCCCTTATCATAGTTCAAAGCACAGCCAATTCAAAATACCCATCCTTACCCCAAGATAAGCTTGATGGTAACCCTAGTAGTAGTGGGTTAAGCTTGATAAGATGAATTTCCTTGATCTGTTGTTTGATGAATTGCCTTGATCTGCTATTTGATGAATTGCCTTGATCTACTGATTACCTTGTTTGCTTAGGAACTAGAGTGAGCTAATCTAGTATCTCATCCCTAGGACCCAATCTTGGTTTGTGATCATCAATCTCAAACTAAGCATCGAAATCTCGATCCATCCTAAGCCACTAAAGTAACCATCTCATCTACTGATCAGATCAATCCAAGGATAATTCCTCTTGATGATTTCAAATCTAGTGAAGAACCAATACAAGTTTCAATCCACTATACTCAATATATATCTCAACATCAACCCTTTAATATAAAGGATAAGCCCTTGCCACCCTCTCAAATGTTTCCATCTTGCATACTAGTCAAAATCTCCAAATCTACCAAAATGGCTAAGTCTGGAATTCTTATCTAGATTCAATCTATGGAGCTCTACAACCCACGTGCATTCTTAAGAATGTAAACCATCGTGTAGTACATAATTAGTACTACCAAAGCCCACTCTTGCACTTGGCTAATCCATTATAATTCCCACTCATCCATGATGGTTTTGTAGTCAAGATACTAATCTTTTCTGCAAATCTTATCATCTTTTCTACTTTGGAAGAAGCTCACATCTATATGCTACCTCCCCTTGACCAACGCCTTTCTTGATTATGATCTACTAATCATGGCCTATTAATCCCCACTTCCCTTGTTTCCATTGGAGCCTTGTGCTCCTTAAACACACATGGTTTAGGAGGCTACCTGATGTATCTGCTATGGCAACCTTATTTTCAACAAAGTTTGCCATCTCTTCTAGATCACCTCAAATGCAACCAAGCCCAAATATTGTGTCCTTGATCATCTATCTAACTTGGTCTAGCTATCCATCTAATACTTGTGCCAAGGTGAGATCTGAGCTCACAGATACAACCCCGTTTAGGTGGCATCAAATTAACCAAACCCTAGATCCTCCCAAATCTAGTTTCCATCCTTTTCACCACATTTCTTCAAAACTCAAGGTTGACCTTGATGCCTACAACAATTTTACATCACCTAACTTGAATATACTCATTTTCAAAATAATTCACATAATTATTTGGAGCCTAAAACTATTTAAATTATTTTTTGGTAAAACCCTAAAAACCCTCTCTATAAAGGCAAGTTCGTTTTTCTCCAAACCACTTTGACAACTCAATGAATAATTGAGTTCTACACCTCATACCCTATCTCTCAAACTCAAAAATAAATATTTTTGAGATTCTTTACTATTTCTTTTTGCCCTTTTTCTTAAATGGCAGAAACAAGAAATAATTCCCTAAAAATACTTTCACACCTCAATAAATTCAAATAAAATTTTCCAATACGTAATATGGTATTTAGGACCATATAACATAAAAAACCAAGCTTGGCCAATGTAAAAATATCACCTTAGCTTCCATAATTTACTTCTGCACTTTTTAATAAGTGCATTTAAATGGGGTTACAATCATTAGAAAAATCCCAATTAAATAATGGAGAGATTATTTGACCTCCCCTATCAACCAGTACTCTCTCCCCACTTTCCTAAATGCAAGGTTTTCAACTTCCTTCACAACCTTTATTTGGGTCAATCTTGCCTATCAAACCGTTGCCCCAAACAAAAGTCCAATCAAACCCACATCCATGGACTTGTTGATCATCACCAGCACCAGAAGGCACCCCTGGTTGACCAGAACTGTAGCAAACCCTAACCCCTTGTCGTTTTTCTCTTGAATCTTGTGTGAGAGAGAGGATCATATCTTGAGTATCTTTGTAATAAAATGGGGCAGCAGCCACACCACCCCTCCCTCCACTCTCTGGTCGTATGTAGGTCCCACACCACCAGCCAGGACAACCCCTGCTTCCCAATGCCTGGCCATAACCCTCTCCCAAGCTCCACCTACACTAATTCCACCATGAGCCTCCCCCCTTGGTTTATAGGGCCAGGATCCCTGGCATCCCTTCTCCCCTCCCTCATTTGCCCCCAATAACCCCCACTCACACCCAGAGCTCCCTGTCCCTCCCCCTGGCTCATACCTGCTCGAGAGAAGGGAAGCAAAAATCTCTAGCCTCCCATCTTCTCGCAAGCACCACTCCCTCCGCCCTCTGTTTTTCCCTCTACATGTTACCTAGAAGCACTCCCCTTCTCCTTATGAAGCTAACTGTACCCTTTTTGTGGACATGCAGCATCCCTTGGAGCCGCGCCGACGAGCTCCCTTCGGGTACCGCCGCGCGCTCGTTCCAGAGGGAGAGCCACCTCGTGCCTCCCATCCCCGGGACCCCCAGGCCATGCCGCATCGCCCCGTGACCACCCCTTCGCCGGAGACGGCCCCGGTGAGCCTCTCCCATCGCCCTTTTTACTCGGCTAGGGTTTCCTCCCGCCACCGCCTTGTGACAAGGAAGACGGCTCTAGCGCCATTGATCTGGTTCTAATCGGACGGCTAAGGGTTGTCCATACCCCTTCGCCCCCTTTGTGTCGCTGATGGTCGGGCCTTGCCGCGGCCCACTCAAATTTCGGCTCCAAGGCGCGTCGTCGCCCGAGTGGGCCGAATCCCTCTGGCACGGCCCAGTATCCAGTAGACCCCAGCCCATTGCCCCCCTTCTTTTTTCTATTTAAACTCCATATCTGGTATTAGCAGTTAGGATTAAATCCAAATTAAAATATAAAACCCCTTAAAATTTCCATATCCTATTTTTCTAAGGTCCCTGTATGTCTTTATAAACAGGTAGACTTGGTTCTGGACCAAAATGATATTTAGAATAAATATGATAAATCCTCTACTAGGATCTGTCCAGTTCACTAATAATTATCTCCAGAAATTTTTACTAATCCAAATGACCTAAAACAATTTTTTACTGGAAGGTATAACCGATACCTTGCATTCCCCACTAGCCCCATACCCATTTTCTTCCTAGATAACTGGTAACAAAATAACAAAATCAGGCCTTTTCTGCCTCTAGATATTTCCCTAGTTTAAACCAAGTGAGGTTTTGATCTAATTCCAACTCCCATTGGACACAAATAACCATATATTTCAAATTCCATTAGCTCATAATTTTATAAAACACTGTTGAATTTTGGTGAATTAAACTGTTATGTGTATGGTTTATTCACCAATAATTTCATAACAGTAGCTCTGTAACTCCAAAAAGGTTGCTACAGAAAGGTATTTTCAGTACCTAACAAGTGTCTTTGGAATCACATGAAGATCTTCTGTAATTTAAATATGATGAAAAAGTCAAATCCCATCCAGTACTGCCTTTGGGAATTTCTCAAGGGCATTCTGGTAATTGTTTTGAGGTGATTCCAACTCCTCTTGTCCACTAAATACTAACTAATCACCCAAGGAAATAATTTTGGAGCTCCAAAAATTGTCTGGTGAATTATTTCCTAAAACTAGTGTTTTATCCACTATAAAATCCTTTATAAATCTTTGGAAATAGATAAAATAGTGAAACTACTTTTGTTGGATTCATTTTATCAATACCTATCTGATGGTGTCACTTTTATACAGTGATATCATGCAGACCAAGCCCTTGGTCAAAAACCCCTCTCTTAGGTAATTCCTAGACTTTAAATCCAAAAGGATCCTTTTTCCAATGCCACCAAATCCTCTCCCAATCCAATCAAATCATAACTCCAACACCATACCGATGTATATCATGTATTTACCCTTTTCTTGATATATGGTTTGATGCTTGTATGCCTTGTATTGATTGTGGTGTTTTTTGTTTGCATGTATACTCGATAACAGCGATAGTTGCGTTTGTGAGACGCTAAGAAGAAGGAAGCATTGAGTTATTCTTTTTACTATTGGTATTGGCACTTTTGGTTTTCTAGTATTCTAAAGAATTCAAGGGACATCTCGCTGATCACAGGCAAGCCACCATTCCTGAACTCCTATATTAACGTACTCCTTGTTATCAATTGTTTTATATCTTGTTTATGAATCGCATGATTTAATGCATGGTTTGTTTCAAATAAAAGGCGTGAGTAACTTGGCTCTTCCAAGTTATGGATGAGTGACCCTTAGGAAACCTACCGTATTGACACCCATTTTTACCCCCTTTAGATCAAGGCTAGGATGTTAGCATCTTCACTCTTGGGAACTACGGGTTTTCAATGCTAAAACTACTTCAGGTTTTACCCTACTACAAATCTTTCAAAATAGAACCCTTGGAAAGAGGCGTTGTTTCTAAGTGGAGGTTTTACTAAATAAGATATGAGGAGGTGGAAAAGAAAGTCAAGCAAGAGAAAGAGAAGGGATGTTCTACACCTTTACCTAAACAATTTATCCGTGCAACCACACTACTCCAGTCACTAGGGCTTAGCTTGTAGTTTGTGGTCTTTAGCCGGGGATGCTCGTAATAGCTAAAGGGAAGAAATCCCCTGAAATCTGGACTGTCGTGGACAAGGTACCGGTGCAACAATTGGGTCTCTCGCGAACGGTATGACTTTTTGGTAAGTACGGAAGGAAGTGGAGTCAAATTACTATATTCCAAACTACGGTTTGTGGAATAGGCTTGTACGGGAGGGAGGACTATGGCCATCGTGCCACATACTCGTGCCGGCGAGAACAACCCAAAAGGAAAATCCGCCTTTGCTAGGGATTGACAAATGAAAAGCTAGGTTTGATTAACCGAACCCCCGTCTACCATGTGTAGTAGGCCGTGGTTGTATCCTGGCGGATGTATTGATTCTTGTGGGTAAAGTGCACAAACTATGCAGAGTCTAATATATTCAAATAGCTATGTCCATGGTCAAGGACGGTTGGAAAGGTTATTGCTAGTAGTACCCTTGGGATATGTTGAGATGATAAAAAACGATGTTACTTGGTCACAAGGGAAGATAAGAACGAGTTTGGTTTTGACCAGAGATGGTCGAAGATGTTTTAAAAAGGGGTTTTACTATAAAACTGTTTTTAACAAGTTTAACAAGGATATGGGGATATTCGGACTTTCTAAAAGGAGGCATATTTTCCAAAAAAAAAATTTCAACAAAGATATAGAGATGCCAATGTTTGGCTTTTCAGAAACAACTATAGTGTAGTGCTATCTCGCCACAACCCAATATGCATTATCTTTGTTACCTTGTCTCGGTGGTTTGCGAGTACATTCAAAATTACTCACCAGCATTGTCCATAGCTATTTACTTGGCCAGATTGAAGATGTTAAGAAGTGATGAAGGTGCTGACGTCTATGCGAGCTAGGCCGTCTTCCTAGTCAGTCGCCTATAGGTTAAGGCATGACATGGGTTGTGCGCTTCAGGACTTCTGCTACCTGTGTTGTAATCGCCATAATGGCCCCTTTGTAAGTTTTGTAATCGTTACCTTCTAGATGTTGTAATGATACCTGGTCGGTTATGCTCACAGCTCACTTATCATGGGAACGTGAATTGTATGCATAACGGGTATTATCGGACCGTAAATCCGGGGTGCCACTAATACAAAATGGTATTTCCTGATAGTTGGAAACTCACACCGATGGTGTTGTTTACTGCGAGAAGATGCACTCATCTACCCATGAAATGACATTTAATTCGAGAGCAATCGATCGCGCTTACTTGTAGCTCAAGTTTGACCTAATTTCGTTAAATTGTCAAGATGCAAAATCTTAGTAAGAAGTTGAAGCTGATGTCAAAATTCTCGTTAGTGGTACGTGATGTATTAAATGACCCCTTGATGGTTACCTCCAAAAAATCACAAATGTTTCAAAGCAACCTACAATTTGCCTTTAGTTCAATATTTACCTAATTTCGATAAATCGGCATAAAGTCATTCAAGTGGGCAGAGTTTGTTAGGACGAAGTTTGAAACTCATAGCATTAAACATGGGAGTCGTAAGTAAAACATGTTGGTCCACTTAATATTTTAGGAAGCTTGGCTTGTGGCATTCAGATCCATATTCTTCGGGATTTCTTTACATAAAAGAACAATCTTGTCATCACTCGAGAAATTGAGAATGTTCTTTTCATGTAGCTAGAAACTCACATCAATGACATTGTTTTACTACAAGAATATGCACCCATCTACCTCAGGAAAGACAGCTAATTCAAGAGCAATGTACTGCGCTTACTTGTAAATCAAGATTGACCTAATAGTTACGTTAAATCAACAAGAAATCAGTGAAGTGTGCTAAGTTAGCTTGGGGATGTTGTATTTTCTTATAACTATGGTAGGTCCCATATGAGCGAGGTGGTTCAGTTAACATGGTCAGCAGAATTATGAGCTACATCGAGTACCTCATAAAAATTAAAATTACATCCGAGTCCATACAGTTAGCAAAAGGTCCCTGAAACTATGCACTGAAGTGTGTTTTGAGGTTTGTGCATACTAGCGTTCATTGTGATAAAGACTATCAATAGAATCTTCTAGATGCTAAGAATGGAAAAGAAGATCCAATGGTTAGCAATGTTTGGATTTGCCAGTCTTGATCCAGTGGTCCATGTTCAAAGTTATCCATACACTATATACTTTTTTTGACGAACAAGATAAGATAAGAAGTACTACTGCGCATGGCCTGTCTTATTGAATAACCTTTCCCTCCCGATGTTTGGGAAGCAAGTTAAAAATTTGAAACCTGAAAAGTTTGAATCTTTTTTCCGCCAAGGACCAAAGTGGTTTACTTCCTATGTACTACTCCTAGGAGGATCGCACCAAAATCCCACTTCGAATTCATTTGTCAAAATCTAGTTCATATGTTGAGAAAAAATTTACACTAGATTTTGGTAAATGAACTATAAGTGGGATTTTGGTGGGATCCCACTTGACACCCTACCTACTCCACACGAATGCGGCTGCCGAACACAGCAGAGAAAAAGAGAAGTGCCCTCTAAAAAAAGAAACAGAGCCGCTGTACCAAGGCACACGTGCGCAACGCCATGCTGTGGACAAGGGAGAAGCATCCGGGCCGGTGATAGAGGGGAGAGGGCTGGGGAGAGATGAGAGGCAATGAAGGAGAGAGAAAACAAACTTTTTTTGCGTGCATAGGTCCTGCAAGTTACTACTACAAGTAGAGTGTACACTGTAAGGCGGCAGGAGTACCTCGTGTCAGGAACTAATCATAAATGATCTGACCTCGAACCTCCTTCAACTCCTCTTCTCTCTTCATTGCTACCCTCTTCCCATGCCTACGTTTTATTCTCTTTGCATGTATAGCGCGTGGACAATGGTGAGCATATGTCCAACTACGAGTAAAAAGCTCCATCGTTTAGACAGTGTCTAAACGAGATGATTCATGGGACCCACTAAATAGAAGAGGCTAACTTCTGCATAGGAGTTTTACACTGCTAAGTGGGTCCATTATTTTCTTTTTTCCTTTGGGAATCCACAGTCTGTAAGAAAAGTACACATTAAGTCACATAATAGTACATTGTGAAGAAAATAAAGTTATACCTCAAGCTTGTGGGTTGCCCATAGAGAATAGAATAATCATTTCCCCTCTCTCCTCTCTATTGCATGGAGCAATATGACCAAGCAAGAAGTTGAACCTGTTTTCAAAGCTCTTGGTGGTGGTTCGTGATATATTAAATGCCCCCCTGATTGGTGGTTACCTAAAAAAATCGCAAAACTTTCAAAGCAACCTACAATTTTCCCTTGGTTCAAGATTGACCTAACTTCGATGAATCGTCATAAAGTCATTCAAGTGGGCAGAGTTAGCTAGTTCGACGTTTGAAAAATCATAAAACATGAGAATCGTACGTACAAGATGTTGGTCCACTATAAATATTTAAAAGGTGTGCTTATGGCATTCAGATCTATATTCTTCAGACTTTCTTTACGGAAACGATCAATCTCGTCATCACTCAGAAAATTAAGAATGTTCTTTCCTGATAGTTGGATACTCACACCGATGAAACAATTTACTAAAAATAAGAGGCACCCATATACCTTTGAAAGAGAATTAATAATTCACGAGCAATCTATCGCGCTTACTGGTAGCTCGATTTTGACCTAATTTGATTAAATTTTCAAGATGCAAAATTTTAGCAATAAGTTGAACCCGGTGTCAAAACTCTCGGTGGTTGTTTGTGATATATTAAATATTGCAAAACTTTCAAACCAAACATAAAATTTTCTTGTAGTTCAAATTTGACCTAATTTCGATAAGTCCGCATAAGGGCATTCAAGTGGGCATAGTTAGCTAGGATGAAGTTAGAGAACTCATAAAATTAAATATAGGAATCGTAAGTCAAACATGTTGGTCTACATAATATGTCTGGAACCTTGGCTTGTGGCATTCAGATCCATATTCTTTGAACTTTCTTTATGAAAAAGAAAAATCTCTTCATTACTCGAAATATTGAGAATGTTCTTTCACGATAGTTGGAAAAGTCACACCGATGGAATTGTTTACTACAATAAGATGCACCGATCTACCTATTAATAGACATTTAATTCAAGAGAAATCTACCTCGCTTACTTGTAGCTCAAGTTTGACCTAATTTCGGTAAATCGGCAAGAAGTTTGTGAAGTGTGCGAAGTTATCTAGGAAGCTTGAAAAATGGAATTATATAAGAAATCATTGTCCATGTTGTTTGATAATTGGTAGGGTTGCATTTTCTTCTAACTATGGTAGGTCCCTTAGGAGCGAGGTGCTTTAGTTAACACGGTCGGTGGAAGTACAAGTTACATCGAGGACCTCATAAAAATGAAAATTAATCCAAGTCCATGCATTTAGCACAAGGTCCCCGGAACTAAGAAATGAAGTGAGTTTTTATGTTTGCGCATACTAGCATTCAATCAATGTGCTAATGTCTATAAATAGAAGCTTCTAGATGCTAAGAATGGAAAAGAAGATCAAACGGTTAACAATGTTTGGATTTGCCACTCTTGATCCAACGGTCAATGTTCAAAGTTATCCATACACTATCCTATAGTGGTATGGTATTGTTAGAGATAAGACAAGATAAAGATAAGATAAGAAGTACTACTGTGAATTGCCGATATTTTCAGTAACCTTCCCTCCCGGTGTTTGGTAAGCTAATGAAAATTTTGAAACAAGAAAAGTTTGAATTTTTTTATCGTCGAGGACCAAAGTGGTTTCTTTCCTATGTACTACTCCTCCTACTCCACACCAACGCGGCTGCCGAACACGCCTGAGAAACTGAGACACTCTCTTCTGAAAAAAGAAAAAAGAAAAAGAAATACAGACGCCGTACCAAGGCACACATGCGCAACGCCACGCTATGGACGAGGGAGAGATCAGCCGGGTCAGTGCGCGAGGGGAGAGGGCTAGAGACATGAGAGTAATTGAAGGAGAGAGAGAGAACACACCTTTTTTCGTGCATAGGTCTGATGACCCGCAAGTATAGGGGGTGTATCGTAGTACTTTTGATAAATAGGAGTGTCGATCCCAACGAGGAGCAGAAGGTGCTGAAGAGTGGTATGGAGCAGGAAATACCTGTTAATACTTAGGAAACGGATTTTTAGTGGTTTTCTAACAAGGCAACAAAACAAGGAGCAAGTAACAAAGGTAACGAACAAACGAAGCAAGTGGCCCAATCCTTTCTTAGCAAAGGACAAGCCGGTGGAAATACTGATAAGGACCAAACATTCTCGAGGACACATGGGAATTCTGTCAAGTGCTTTCGCTTCAAATAGCCGAGTACTCTTCTTGGGTGTTATAAGTGTTATGTTGGTGAACCTGTGCTAATGTACTGACCGTACTTGGACAAATACATACTTTTGATTAAACCCCGTGCAAACATCCGTAACTATAGGAAAGTAATTAAGATATAAATCTAACCACATCCTTAAACTCTGAGATCCTATGCTCCCTTGTGCAACGGTGTCCTAACGGGGGTTCAAGTTTCTGTCACTCCGGCAACCCCACAATTAGTTGCCAAATACACAATGCATCCCCCTAGGCCCATAAATGGTGAAGTGTCATGTAGTCAACGTTCATATGACACCACTAGAAGAATAGCACCACAACTTAAATACTAATCCATTGAATAATAACTCATCACAGATTCACTACTAACAACATGACTTCTCCCATGTCCTCAAGAACTAAACAAACTACTCACAAGACATCATATGGATCAAGAACAAAGATGATATGGTAATGGATAACAATCTGAACATAAACAATAATCCAATGGTTCCACTCACAAGCATCAACTACAATAGTAATCAATACCGGGAAAGTTTCCCCTAATGAACTAAGCAATATCCAACACAATTGTTATAGCGAGACAGAGTTGTGATGATGGTGTGGATGATGATGATCCCGATGAAGCCTAGGTTGATGATGGTGTTGATGGCGATGGTCTCCCCTCTCCGGGAAGGAATTCCCCCGACAGAAATCTGTCTACCGGAGAGAACTTTCTCTCTCGGTGTTTTCCGCCCCCAGAGGCGGTAGAAATCTATTTGTGGTCGCCCCCCGAGGCTTAGGGTTTCGTAGGGAAGATATAGGCGAAGGGGCGGAGTCGGAGGCCGGGTAGGTGGGCCACACCTTCCCTAGGCACGGGGTTAGGTGGGCTCGCGCCTAGGGGGTGAGGCCCTTCTTCGTCCCTCCTTCTGGCTCCCTCATTCTTCTAGAGAAATAATATGTTTCCATATTTTTATGATCTTTGCGAAATTGCACCGATACGCCTTCTTTTCCATCAGAATCCAGAGTCCGGCAGTCCATCCTCCAAGAATAATCCAACATGCATAAACAGATGAAAAATTCATAATTAATACCTCATAATAAGACAAATATCAATGAATAGAGGTAAATTATTATATAGAATGGTTGTAGAGGTCCCAACCTTTAATAAGTTAGAGATCCCTGTGTTTACAATGCTAGTCCCTGGATCAATAGCTAGCATCCACAGTTAAGATGTAATATCAAGAAACAAAGGTCATAATACAACTTTATAACCAGGAACAAAATAATTCATTACATATTACATAGCTCATTTGGCTATCTCAATACAATGCAGCAAAATAACTATATAGCATGGAGTCCTTCATCTTCAAAGTGCCACAGACAATCATGTTGGTTGTAGACTTGTAATCCTATTCAACACACTTCACTAACATCAAACAAACCTGCAACATAATAAGTTGCAGCCACAAGGGTCAATACATTTGAATTGTATTGGCAAGTTTCACTACTATGTAGAAATAAGTGGATCCTATCAATATATGCATATTTGGCCAAGTAGGGTTTAGGCTCTGTAACACCCTCAGAATCGGCCCTATGCAAGTTTCAGTGATTCCCGCCAAACCCGCATAGAAACGATTCAAGGGTGCCCACCAGGCACTTTCGTGCGGGTGGAAAACGAAGTAATACCATTACACAATAGTTCACGATGGAACCCACAGAACAGATATATACAACAACGACTCAAAGAGTCAAGAATACAGATATACAATACAAAGATCCAAATCACCTTTAAAACGATATAGCGTCCGAGTACGGACAAGATGCAAATTGAGCTAAGAGCCCTGAAGAATAACCAATGGGGTCCATAACCCTGCCCAGGCCAAGCCGGAAGGGTAACCCTGCTAACAACGTCGAACTCAAAACCTGCTTAAACAAAAGGGGTGCCGACAAAGGGCAAAGGAAAAAGAGAGAGCGGTCAGTACTGAGGCCAGTACACGGCGAGACTAGAATTTGGCGGTCCTCGCCTACATAGGTATGGTGGACTGAAGCGGCAGCTCAGCATGCACTAAACAACCTATAGAGACTCGATAAAACTGTCGGCTATCAGAGAGGGATAAGAAAGACCTATCCGGAACCAACCTAATACTACCACCAAACATACCCATCCTGGTATTTCCCCCTCGAGACCACCCGAGGAAGTCAACCGAGGAACTCACACAGTTGGCAGTTTTATTTATTCAGTTATCGTTGCAGAAATTACTAGTCAAGTATAGATAGTCATCCTGATAAAATAAGCAGTGGGCAGTTTTATTTAACCATTCCGTTGTAGTTGCGACACTTACTAGTCAAATACAATTAGCATGAGATATCCCAAACCCAGCAGTTGTTGGTACTTTTATTTAGCCATTCCGTTGTAGTTGAGCTGATTACTAGTCACATCGGATACAAGTCAAATTATAACAGTAAACTTTAGTTATAGTTGTCTATGATCGAGAACTGTGCTCCAAGTCGTCCATAACCGCGGACACGGCTTTTCGAAAAGATTTAACCCTGCAGGGGTGCACCAAAGTATCCACACGCACTTCGACCCTTTTTGCCAGATCAATTAACATACACCCATCGGTATGTCGGCGGGGCCTAAGTCATGACGTTTCCCAGACCCAAAGCAAGTACATGGGGGCCACCCCACTAAGTCTACCCGCAACGAAGTCGGCCGGTCTCTGAGACGGACTCAGGGTTTGGGTGGACGGCTGTAAACGACTGGGAACCCGAAAAGATGACTGGGCTTGTCGATACAGCGAAAACGTGTCCCGATCCTAAACAGTACAGGTGCAGTACATCGCACAATTTAAATAAAGCAGTAAAGCATGGCATAAGTACAGAATAGTAAATAAAACCTCAAACTAGTTGTGGCCCCCAGTACAATACTTTGAAATCAGGTACTAATCGATGGGGTGCCCACACATCCCACATGTGGTTAGCGCGCTCGATCTCGGAACAGGTGTCAAGAACTCGGGGTCCTATGGGACCCCAGTGAGCGGTCGAAAACCAAATATTGTCTATCACCCACCGGTGCCTCTGCATTACCTACTTCAATTTTAGTTATTAAACAGTAATTAAAGCCATGATCATCTCCAACATTAAACACACGGCAATACTCCAACAACTGTGGTACTCGACGACACGCAATAGCACTTGAGCAAGCGACTACGACGCGCAAGTCCAACTATCTACCAAACAACAGGTAATAGGATGTATCCAAGGCAATATACGGCTGCAAGGGATATCACGGGCACGAAAACTAGAGCATCGCAACACAGATAGCAATAGATCAACAGGAGGGAATAAATACTATAAAAGTAAGATAGGTAGAAAGGGGGAGATGCTCGCCTGAAAACATTGCCGAAGGTTCATCCGAAGATCGGATCGATACTCGCATCAACTCATCGGCCTAATCCGTGAAGAAGCAAAGCACTAGAAGAAACATCGGATGGACTATTTAATACTACGGTAGAAAATCGGGCATGATGCATGCATGATGCGTGACATGGCAGGCATGCGATGCAATTAGGCCATATTAAGCGGAACCGGGGTCCCGACAACTAATTGATAGGTTCATGTTGTTTATCTACCCCGCAAATTAAAGGTTGTCTTAATATGGCAAAACATATCACCGGTTCGCTACACAAAATTAAATGGGGCCAATATAAGACTAGATTTGCCCGCATATGGATCCCATATTTAATTTAGGTGAATCGGCATAAGGCCCCAAACCTCATAATATGTATGCGACATGAACAATTTAATATGCAACAAGATCAATATTATTCAATAAAATAGGGCTTCGAGAAAAGGGGTCACACATGGAGGTTTGGCGATCTTGGGTTCCGAGGGTTCGGGATCGGTCTTCCGGTTTCGGATATCAGATCCATGAGGTAGTTCTTGGTGTTCCCTGATGAAGATCTTGAGGGTCGGTGTTGGGCTCAGATTGGCGTCGATGGAATCAGGCTCCCGAACTTGTCATATACGCACATCCTCGGGGTATCGCGACCATGTCGATGACGAGATCTTGGCATTGCGGACCTTGGCAACTAGTGCGGCTCTCCATCTTGGACTTGGCAGATCCACCATCTTATCATCTACAACAGTACCAACTCACCCGAAACGGCAAGGGCTTCAAAGACGTGGGGCAACAATACCACAAAGCAACAGGGGCAAGGAAACCCCATGTTGCGCAACATGACGAGGAGGCGGGGTCATCCCAGGGCGGCGCTGCAGCATCCAAAGCAGCAGAGGCGACCGCGGAGATCCTCGAGGTGGCCGGGCGCAAGGGACCGGCGAAGCAGGGTCTGCGGCGAGCTTGGCGGGCGCTCGCGGGCAGAGGCTGGACGAGGCCGTCGGGGCGAGGCAGAAGGCGGCAGGGCCTGGACGCGAGGGAGCCAAGGCAACGGAGGCGGCCGCTGGGCCCGGACGCGGACGGAGGACGGTGGCAGTCGCGCGCGGGATCAAGGACGGGGAGGGCCACGGGCGGCGAGGGACACAGCGGCGAGGCAGAGGCTGCCTCAGGTCGCGGAAGACGCCGGGCAGCAGGGCTCGCCGGAGGGGCACCAGGAAGGCCAGAGAGAGGAGAGGACGTCGGGGGAGGGGCGGAGGACGGGTCCGGTGGCGGAAGGAAGCTGCCGGGGACGAGACGCGCCAGCAAGGGCACCTGGCGGCGGCGGTGGTTCTCTGCGGGAGGAGGAGGCAAGCGGGGTCGAGCGCGACGAACTGGACGCGGACGACGGAGGCCGAACAGGGCGGTGGCCGAGGAAGAGGGGGTGCAAGGGCGAGCTTGAGGCGCAGAAGGTGGAGGGCGACCGGGGAGGCTCCTGGCCGGCGGCGCGCTGCGGAAACGAGGGAGGAGCGGGGAAGGAGGAGAGAGAGGGTAGGGGACAGGCGTCGGTGGGGGGTCTGGGGGCGCGCGCTTGCGCGGGGTGGGGCCAGGGTCACGCGGTGAGAGAGGTGGGGTGGGCCAGGCGGGAGGGGCGGCCGGCTGTGTGGCTGCGTGCGTGTGCGGGTGGGCCCGGCGGTGGATCAGGTGTGGGTTGGTGTGTGGCGTGTGTGGGTGAGGGAGTGGTGGGTGGCTTGGACGGTGGGGTGGAGGGAAAAGGGAGGGGCCAGGGAGAGAGAGGGGAGATGGCGACCTAGGATTGGATGGGGGAAAAGGAGAGGTGAGGTGTCGACATGGGATTGGAGGGGGTGAGGTGGAGGGGGCTGGGTAGATTAGGTTTAGGTAGAAAAAGGTTTAGGGTTTCTTTAGATGGGCCGGGTGGTAGGTAGTCTGGTCAGGTTGGGCCTCTGGCCTGACCGATCGGACTGCCTCCCCGGACAAAACATTTTATTATTTATTTTATTTTTAAAACATTTTTGTAAATACTTTTTAGACAAATAAAAGATCCGAACATATCGAGGTTTTAGTTTGAGATTAAAGGAGAGGGCTAATTAGAAAACAACTTAGGCTTTTACGAAAATAATTTTTATGCAAAAAGTATGCATGATGATGACGATGCCCAAATGCAATGTGGCATGATGACATGAGCATGCGGTCATGATGATGCAATGCACAGAAACAACGCGATTTTCTAGTAGTGGTTTTTGCGGGGCGCCACAATTCGACACCACTAACAATGGATCTCGCCCTCGAGATCCGCTCATGGTACCGGGACGAAGGGCGGCGATCTGAATCTTCTCGCATCGTGTAGATCCTCGCGACACCACTAACAAGAGGTCGTTGTCCGTGATCGTCGAGAGAACACTCCGGGAACAAAAGGTCGAAGGTAGAGGTATCAACAAATAAAGCCACCTCTAACTTCGATAGAAAGAGAGAATCGATGCATTCTCATCCACTTCAATGTACACAAGCGAATAGAGTGAGTAGTCGGCATGGGGGCCAATCCATCACGCACCCAAACTATTACTCTGCACAATCAGTAGAAAAGCGTGCAACCATTCTCAGAATCAGACTGAAGATCTCGACAAGCAAGGTTCAGAAACAAAGGAGTGATGCAGACTCTTCATCGGATCTGGCGTAGATGATGTCGTCGCGTCAGAAAACACCGGAAGGCACGAGAAGGAACAAAGAGAAGTCCACCAGACGAAGGATTCCTCGGATAGCATGAAGACCAGATGTAGCAACTCCGTTACCAAAGGAGGAAGCGAAACCCTGAAGGTACGACGAAAACACAACCACGAGAATTCCTGGACTCGAAGAAAGAGAAGAGAGCGGATTCAAAACACGTAGAGGTAAGAGGAGAATAGCAGAGGGGTAAGGAGTAAAAGCAGACCTAATCAGATCTATCCAACCGGTTTTGCAAAAATAGTTTTGACACTCTACTTCGGCCGTTAGCTAGGTCATCCTACAGGCTGGACTTGTGGGGTATCGCAACTGCTGAGCTCTGATACCACTCTGTAACACCCTCAGAATCGGCCCTATGCAAGTTTCAGCGATTCCCGCCAAAACCGCATAGAAACGATTCAAGGGTGCCCACCAGGCACTTTCGTGCGGGTGGAAAACGAAGTAATACCATTACACAATAGTTCACGATGGAACCCACAGAACAGATATATACAACAACGACTCAAAGAGTCAAGAATACAGATATACAATACAAAGATCCAAATCACCTTTAAAACGATATAGCGTCCGAGTACGGACAAGATGCAAATTGAGCTAAGAGCCCTGAAGAATAACCAATGGCGTCCATAACCCTGCCCAGGCCAAGCCGGAAGGGTAACCCTGCTAACGACGTCGATCTCAAAACCTGCTTAAACAAAAGGGGTGCCGACAAAGGGCAAAGGAAAAAGAGAGAGCGGTCAGTACTGAGGCCAGTACACAGCGAGACTAGAATTCGGCGGTCCTCGCCTACATAGGTATGGTGGACTGAAGCGGCAGCTCAGCATGCACTAAACAACCTATAGAGACTCGATAAAACTGTCGCCCATCAGAGAGGGATAAGAAAGACCTATCCGGAACCAACCTGATACTACCACCAAACATACCCATCCTGGTATTTTCCCCTCGAGACCACCCGAGGAAGTCAACCGAGGAACTCACACAGTTGGCAGTTTTATTTATTCAGTTATCGTTGCAGCAATTACTAGTCAAGTATAGATAGTCATCCTGATAAAATAAGCAGTGGGCAGTTTTATTTAACCATTCTGTTGTAGTTGCGACACTTACTAGTCAAATACAATTAGCATGAGATATCCCAAACCCAGCAGTTTTTGGTACTTTTATTTAGCCATTACGTTGTAGTTGAGCTGATTACTAGTCACATCGGATACAAGTCAAATTATAACAGTAAACTTTAGTTATAGTTGTCTATGATCGAGAACTGTGCTCCAAGTCATCCATAACCGTGGACACGGCTTTTCGAAAAAGATTTAACCCTGCAGGGGTGCACCAAAGTATCCACACGCACTTCGACCCTTTTTGCCAGATCAATTAACATACACTCATCGGTATGTCGGCGGGGCCTAAGTCATGACGTTTCCTAGACCCAAAGCAAGTACATGGGTGCCACCCCACTAAGTCTACCCGCAACGAAGTCGGCCGGTCTCCGAGACGGACTTAGGGTTTGGGTGGACGGCTGTAAACGACTGGGAACCCGAAAAGATGACTGGGTTTGTCGATACAGCGAAAACGTGTCCCGATCCTAAACAGTACAGGTGCAGTACATCGCACAATTTAAATAAAGCAGTAAAGCATGGCATAAGTACAGAATAGTAAATAAAACCTCAAACTAGTTGTGGCCCCCAGTACAATACTTTGAAATCAGGTACTAATCGATGGGGTGCCCACACATCCCACATGTGGTTAGCGCGCTCGATCTCGGAACAGGTGTCAAGAACTCGGGGTCCTACGGGACACCAGTGAGCGGTCGAAAACCAAATATTGTCTATCACCCCCCGGTGCCTCTGCATTACCTACTTCAATTTTAGTTATTAAACAGTAATTAAAGCCATGATCATCTCCAACATTAAACACACGGCAATACTCCAACAACTGTGGTACTCGACGACACGCAACAGCACTTGAGCAAGCGACTACGACGCGCAAGTCCAACTATCTACCAAACAACAGGTAATAGGATGTGTCCAAGGCAATATACGGCTGCAAGGGATATCACGGGCACGAAAACTAGAGCATCGCAACACAGATAGCAATAGATCAACAGGAGGGAATAAATACTATAAAAGTAAGATAGGTAGAAAGGGGGAGATGCTCGCCTGAAAACATTGCCAAAGGTTCATCCGAAGATCGGATCGATACTCGCATCAACTCATTGGCCTAATCCGTGAAGAAGCAAAGCACTAGAAGAAACATCGGATGGACTATTTAATACTACGGTAGAAAATCGGGCATGATGCATGCATGATGCGTGACATGGCAGGCATGCGATGCAATTAGGCCATATTAAGCGGAACCGGGGTCCCGACAACTAATTGATAGGTTCATGTTGTTTATCTACCCCGCAAATTAAAGGTTGTCTTAACATGGCAAAACATATCACCGGTTCGCTACACAAAATTAAATGGGGCCAATATAAGACTAGATTTGCCCGCATATGGATCCCATATTTAATTTAGGTGAATCGGCATAAGGCCCCAAACCTCATAATATGTATGCTACATGAACAATTTAATATGCAACAAGATCAATATTATTCAATAAAATAGGGCTTCGAGAAAAGGGGTCACACATGGAGGTTTGGCGATCTTGGGTTCCGAGGGTTCGGGATCGGTCTTCGGGTTTCGGATATCGGATCCATGAGGTAGTTCTTGGTTTTCCCTAATGAAGATCTTGAGGGTCGGTGTTGGGATCAGATTGGCGTCGATGGAATCAGGCTCCCGAACTTGTCATATACGCACATCCTCGGGGTATCGCGACCATGTCGATGACGAGATCTTGGCATTGC
Source organism: Avena sativa (assembly GCA_916181665.1). Taxonomy (NCBI): domain Eukaryota; kingdom Viridiplantae; phylum Streptophyta; class Magnoliopsida; order Poales; family Poaceae; genus Avena; species Avena sativa. Next base: position 257,803,322 of record OV702297.1, read on the forward strand.
GGACCTTGGCAACTAGTGCGGCTCTCCATCTTGGACTTGGCAGATCCACCATCTTATCATCTACAACAGTACCAACTCACCCGAAACGGCAAGGGCTTCAAAGACGTGGGGCAACAATACCACAAAGCAACAGGGGCAAGGAAACCCCATGTTGCGCAACATGACGAGGAGGCGGGGTCATCCCAGGGCGGCGCTGCAGCATCCAAAGCAGCAGAGGCGACCGCGGAGCTCCTCGAGGTGGCCGGGCGCAAGGGACCGGCGAAGCAGGGTCTGCGGCGAGCTTGGCGGGAGCTCGCGGGCAGAGGCTGGACGAGGCCGTCGGGGCGAGGCAGAAGGCGGCAGGGCCTGGACGCGAGGGAGGCGAGGCAACGGAGGCGGCCGCTGGGCCCGGAAGCAGACGGAGGACTGTGGCAGTCGCGCGTGGGATCGAGGACGGGGAGGGCCACGGGCGGCGAGGCAGAGGCTGCCTCAGGTCGCGGAAGACGCCGGGCAGCAGGGCTCGACGGAGGGGCACCGAGAAGGCCAGAGAGAGGAGAGGACGTCGGGGGAGGGGCGGAGGACGGGTCCTGTGGCGGAAGGAAGCTGCCGGGGAGGAGACGCGCCGGCAAGGGCACCTGGCGGCGGCGGTGGTTCTCTGCGGGAGGAGGAGGCAAGCGGGGTCGAGCGCGACGAACTGGACGCGGACGACGGAGGCCGAACAGGGCGGTGGCCGAGGAAGAGGGGGTGCAAGGGCGAGCTTGAGGCACAGAAGGTGGAGGGCGACCGGGGAGGCTCCTGGCCGGTGGCGCGCTGTGGAAACGAGGGAGGAGCGGGGAAGGAGGAGAGAGAGGGTAGGGGACAGGCGTCGGTGGGGGGTCTAGGGGCGCGCGCTTGCGCGGGGTGGGGCCAGGGTCACGCGGTGAGAGAGGTGGGGTGGGCCAGGCGGGAAGGGCAGCCGACTGTGTGGCTGCGTGCGTCTGCGGGTGGGCCCGGCGGTGGATCAGGTGTGGGTTGGTGTGTGGCGTGTGTCTGTGGGTGAGGGAGTGGTGGGTGGCTTGGACGGTGGGGTGGAGGGAAAAGGGAGGGGCCAGGGAGAGAGAGGGGAGGTGGCGACCCAGGATTAGATGGGGGAAAAGAAGAGGTGAGGTGTCGACATGGGATTGGAGGGGGTGAGGTGGAGGGGGCTGGGTAGATTAGGTTTAGGTAGAAAAAGGTTTAGGGTTTCTTTAGATGGGCCGGGTGGTAGGTAGTCTGGTCAGGTTGGGCCTCTGGCCTGACCAATCGGACTGCCTCCCCGGACAAAACATTTTATTATTTATTTTATTTTTAAAACATTTTTGTAAATACTTTTTAGACAAATAAAAGATCCGAACAGACCGAGGTTTTAGTTTGAGATTAAAGGAGAGGGCTAATTAGAAAACAACTTAGGCTTTTACGAAAATAGTTTTTATGCAAAAAGTATGCATGATGATGATGCCCAAATGCAATGTGGCATGATGACATGAGCATGCGGTCATGATGATGCAATGCACAGAAACAACGCGATTTTCTAGTAGTGGTTTTTGCGGGGCGCCACAGGCTCATTTGCAGAAAGCAATATAGTTTTATCCTATCTTTTCAAAATAATTTTGATCTTTTGAAAATCTTTCTGAACTCCTTGGAAAACTCCAAGTGCTTCAATTCCCTTGTTGTCACCCTCAAGTTTTACTTTGAGAAATTGGAATGTCGAGATCTTCCATAGCTTCAGCCCTTAGTTGCTCAGAGTTGTCCATAAACGGGGACACGGCTAAGTACTTAGAATTTGATCTTCTGTAGAAGTTGTACACTTTACCTACATGACACAATATCGTCTTAACGCCACTAGTGGCCGCTGGATAAGTACTCACCAAATGGAGTACCGACAGATCGAGAATGTGACAAAGTCTTTCCATAGAAGTCCTCCCAATACACAATGCTAGCTTGTCTACCAGGCGCAAATGTAGAGATATATTTCCATACACAATTCTAGTTAACCTGAAGATGCCAATGCATGGGTCTTCCACTATGTAGTTGACTAAGCCAGAGCCCATTTAGCATGTGGCTGTACACGGAAGCCACTATACGAGAAACATGTTCAATCTCTAAGTCCCTGGGTGGTTTTCTTCTAGTGCACATCCAAAAATATAGCCATATAAACATGGTTCCCTTTGTTGCCACCTTGTCCAAAACTTAAGTATCCTCTTTCCACCCAGGTGGTTCATTGAGTACTTGTTTTATTATATAAAACATATATTTTTCCAACACTTCATATAATCATATCATGTATCCCATCCCAAATATATAGTAGGGATAAGCATACTACAACTACAATGTTTTTACTAAGGAAGATATAAGGATATCCTAATAGGATATAGCATAGCATAGAAATATAGTAGTCCTATCATGCATGTTATAAAAATCCACTAAGTGTAATGAAAATAGTAGGACATGGATGATAGTGTCACTTGCCTCTTTAGTAGAGAATGTTGGTTCACTTCTTGATCTTGCAAATATCACACTCTTCTAACTTCACTACAATTCAATCAAGCAAACACATATTCAACTAGCATTCAAACAAATTCACCACATAAAATATCAAAAACATGGCAATGCATGCAAGCATGCAAAAGATGGTTTTATTTAGGAAAAGTGGTTTCTATTAGGCTCTAACCATTTTAAGACCCATATTAGTCATTTACAAAAGTGGTAAAACCATTTGCAAAAGGTTTCACCTCATAAACCAAATATTATGCTAAGGTGATATTTTATGTTGCTGAAAATATCTTTTAGCAAAGTAATAATTTCATAGGGTTCATCAAATATATTTTAATTCTCAAAACTTGGTGTTTAGGGTCAGAGAGTTTAACTCAAGTCATTTTCTAAAGATTTTACTCAAAAAGTATTTTTAACACTTAAACAATATTTTTATTTGACTAGAAATGTACTAATTCAAATATTTATTCCTTAACTTCACAAAATACATTTTTAAATCCATAATTTGGTTCCTATGGTTAGTAGGTTAAAAAAACCATTTAGCAAAGATTTCACCTTAAAAATATATCTAGAACAATTTTTTTATTCAAATTATGACTACACAAGTTTCTGCAAATTCAACCAATTTTCCAGAATCAAAACATTAAACAAAGTGCATGGTTTCAAAGTACTTGTTCTACTGATTCCATTGATATAAAATTTGCAAAATTTGGACGTGTAGATTAAAAGTTATGAATTTTACAAGTTTGTATATCTAATAGAACAAAATTTCTGTTTTAAACAGACTCTGAACACGTGGCGCTATCCTATTGGACGGTACCGCTTCGGGTAGATCGCGCTCTGTGGGCTGTTGGATTTAAAACACATCACACGGCTCAGATCAAACGTACCCCTTCGATTTAATGAATCTATCCTAGCCAACGGATTGAGATCCAACGGATCATAGCAGCCAGACCATAACTGGGCGGGGCTAGCGGCGGCGGACGGCGGTGCGTGCTCGGCGAGTGAGCTTGTCGAGGGACTAGGTCGCGCGGGGAAGGGAGAGGATGCTCACCGTTCTTGTAGGAGTGCGGCGAAGCTCAAGGTGTGGTCTGCTTGTCGAGGGGCGCTCTGGTTCCTGAGCAATTGCTCACCGGAGCTAGAGGCGGCGTCAGATGCTTCTGGTTGTCGTCGGAGGCGGGGTTTGAGAGCGCGCTAAGGCAAACATAGCATGCTGTTAGATGCGTACAGTGTTGGGGATCATGGGAGCATCATTGGGAGGTGCTGGGGCATTCTATACTCACCGGAGAAGCTTGTCGGAGCGATTGCAGACACGACGGCGCTCAGATGTCGAGGTTGCCGAGCCTAGGGAACACGCGCGGGTGAGTGGGACACACTGGCAGATGCGCACGGGAGAGGGGAGTAAGCTTGTGTGCTTTAGGAGGCGTGGGGTGGTCGGATGGCGCTGGAATCAGCCGGAGAAGCTCGTCGGGGCAGAGGGGTTCGAGCAAGCAATTGTGGCAGCCTGGTGGCTCTCGTGGGGTGGAAACTGGGGAAAAGAGAGAGGAGAGAGGGGCGATTAAGAAGGCATAGATACGAGGCGAAATTTCTAGCGCATTCAAACAAATTGAAGCGAGGAATCAAAGACAGAAATGGCCAGGAAGAAAAATGGGGAACGGGTCGTGGTGGAGATGAAGCACAGTCGTGTGGGGTCCGTTCGTCAGCGAGGGAGAGGGAGTGGGAGTGGGGTCCGCAGCTCAATGACTTAGCGGGTGTTCTTCTGGGTGAAAAACGGTTCGCGAGTGGGGTGAGCAGGTGGGCTGCGAGTGGGCTGGACTGGGCCTTGGCAGTGGGTTGGGTTAGTTTCATTTTTTTTATACTGAATGCTTTTCATTTTCTATTTCTATTTATCTAATTTGATTTTCATTCAAACAATTCAAACTCCGTTTGAATTCAAACCTCCACCAAACTTTGTGTTGAGTTTAATGTTGTTTATTAGCATAATCTAAAATCAAAATAGAATAACTTTTATTCTTTTAGGATCTATTAATAATTAAATAAATAGACATTAGTCTTTATTTCAAATAGGATTTAATATATTTAAAAACTCTATTGGAATTCTAAATATTACCAGAACCTTTTCAGTAGGTTTTATTTGAAAAATAAAACACTTGGAATTTTTTTTTAAATTCTTTAATAAGTTTAATGTTTATTTAAAATGGAAAAAGCCTTTACTTAAATAAAATTTGGTATTAATAAATCCTTATTATTTTATTTAAATAATCCTTTACTCTTTTTATCAAATAGAAATATTTTATTTCATTTTCTTGGCCAAGATTTAATTTGACTCTTAAAAATAGTCCTTATTTATTCATTTCTACCTTTACTTATAAAATCCATATCTTTTTATTTAAGGATCCAAAAATGGTGATTCCAACTTTTATAACTTTATTTATTATTTGTTTATCTTTTTAAATCCCTTTAGGATTCTATTTGATCAAAATAGGTTTTGATGTTTCCTTTTGGAATCAAAAAGTTTCTTCTCACCCTAAATTTCAACAATTGATTATTTCGTTTATTTATTTTTCACATTTCAAAATTTGGAAAATTTTGGGATGTGACAATGGTGTTGCAAATTGGGCGTATCAACTCCCCCAAGCTTAGACTTCGCTTTTCCCCAAGCGAATACTGAGCTCAGTAAACATGTCCACAGGTTTATGGAGTGAAGTGTCGATAAAAGAATACGAACAAGAAGCATCACACTTACCATTGCACAACTCATAGAAGAAAGCAACTCGCCATTATATAACTTAGCTTGCAACCAAGTACAGCAGTCACAGTAGAGATGCATAAAGATAAATCATAATTGTAATTGGCAAACTTGTTCTTGGTCAGAGAACAACTGGCAAATAGTTTCACATAAGCTTTTTGTAGAAGTTTCAAAACAGGAACACACTTTGCTCAAAAAGGTTTTTCACAAGTGAAGGCTTTCAAAGTAATACTCAATAGATAAGAGTTTTGCGCAAACAAGGAAGATGAAGAACATGATTGAATAAATCACCATATGAATGCTTGAAACACAACAACTCAAATGCTTGCTGGAGATAGAGCGGAAGTAGGTTTACTAACTCAACCTGATAACTAGGAGAAAGGTACCTTCTTAGAGGGTAGAAGGGATTACAAGTCATAAAGAGCTTCCAAAATATTATGGTACTTACTAGCTTTGAGCCCTCATTGCCCCTGTCATAAGCATCTTGACATGATTAAGGTTAAAGTGAACAAAGATGGAGTATATGCTTGACGAAATATAAGTTGGCAATCTCATGTCCCTTGAATATGAGGGACACTCCTCATGCTACTCAACTTTGGTCACAGGTAAGTTCTTGTCATTGTAAGTATTTGCATATCATTGAGAACCGCCAACGGGGTACCCCTTGCACATGGTACAGGAGCTTTCCCATAACCAAAATAATAAGGCAAGCAGACAATGAGCATCTCAGCAATATTTTTATTTACTATGTGTATAGATTTTTATTGAGGATGCTTCATACATGACTCACTATAGTGATGTTGCAAGTTTCCACCATGATTAAGCATGGCTTAGGCTAGCGGCCTAGGCGTTTCTGTAACACAGGATACAAACTCCATGTACTTACAAGTTCCCTCTTTATTTCACACCGTTGACATCCATAGAAAAAAGAGAACGATATCAACTATGTACAGAGTACAAGTGCAATGTTCAAAATGTTCCCCGTGACAGCACGATTCTGCTATTTCCAACGTATAGATGCAAGCATATTCAACTTCGATGTTCACAATGGTTCAAGTCTATTAGGGGAAAGTAAATAAGGTGTGCCATCAAGTTCGTGAGAGCTTTACTAACTAGTTTTCACATAACAAAATACTTTTTTAATATGAAAGGTAGATGAAGCTTGAGAATTTTCTTGGAATAGCAAAAGCTACTAGGTAGATATGGTGGACACAAGTGGCAAAAGTTTTGGTTCAAAGGATTTTGGAAACATGAGAAGTATGCCTTCTCAAAACGGGTTTTTGGCTAGCAAGTTTGGGTAGCAAGAAAGAGAGTTGAAAGAAACAAGCAAAGATACAAATAATAAAGCCAAACATGCAATCTTCCTTGAAGAAACAAAAGAATCTTAAATAAAGAATACTAAGCTTATGAGCCAAGAAGAAAGAAAACAAATGATACAAAATACCTGTAAGCCCCTTTTTTTTCTTTATCTTTTTATTTCGAAGTAATGCTACTGACCAGAACTCGGTTTTCCAAAACCAATTTAGATCCACTTGATGATCCCAAAGTGGTGCCAATACTGATCAACAAGATCCATCATATAATAGAGATTGCAAACTAAAATAAAAAGTGCAAAAAGTAAAAGATGACACTTCTCATTAATATTCAATAAAGGCACTCACACCAAGGGATACATAGATAATCAACTAAAGGAGAGATACTTCCACATGCAAACCAAACTATAAGATAACCTCTCTACCACAGATATGAATCCACTAAAAAGGTAAAAGATAAAAGATAATGGTGGTGATATAGCGACACTCCCCCAAGCTTGGAACAAGCCAAGGAGATGCCAAACCTGATGATGAATTACCTCTTCGGTGGTGGTGGTGTTGCCCCCTTGTTTAGAATAGGAAAACCCTCTAGCATCTTACGAATCTTGTTGTTATCTTCTTGAAGTTGATCCACCTTTATCCTCAAAGCACGCTATCTTTCACAAAACTCATCAGTGGTTCGAAGGGCTTCCGCTGCCTCGGGGCAGTATCTGAAGTATGGACCAAAGGCTACGATTCCCTAAATGTGAGGAGAAAAAGCATCCGCAGTGTTAATTGCTCCTACAAAAGTAGGTTTCCTCCCCTTGTTCCTGCGGCGGTTTGTTCTTCCAATTCTATCTCCACGGGCTTCTTTACTTTGTCGTTGGCGGAGGCCATGGTGCTCTAAAGTTGAGAAGATTTCCTGACAGAAACCGATTGAAACAAAAACACGATGAGAACACGATGCACGAACCTCGGGGGATCTGGGGGGTTATATATTACGAAGTTTCAATGCATACGGAAGGTTTTGACACTAAAACGAGGCGGAGACGGAGTTCTAGGGGAACACACCCCTCAGGCGCGGCCAGGCTGGGCCCACGCCTGGGGTGGGTTTGTCCACCGCGGGCTCCGTTTCCTCTTCAGTTTCATCTCATAACTTCCCTTATGTATTAAAAACATCAAAGATATAAAAATATTGGGGTTTCACGAACCTTCTGTTTTCACCACTTTTACCTATTCACAGATGAACTCTGCAGATTCCTTTTCTCTTTCTCCTGAGAATTTCCTTCATACAAAACCCTTGGACAAACTCAATGACAACATTAGTGTAATCAAAAACAATAAAGCTTTGGTACACACTTCAATTGAAAACCCATCAAAACAAAAGCTTCTGTAAGAGGCAAATGCAAATGATGGAAGAAATCTGTCAAAACAGACCAGTAGGTAAAGATTGATTTTTTCGAATACCTTCTGTTGCTCAAATCAAACAGAGTAGAACTGATGAAAGTTGGGTAAGAACTTGGAGAACAAGCTCAGAAAAATGCAGCTCCATCCGAAGTACTAACCTTCCTCACGAATTTTTACAATACAACGCAAAAATCTGTCCCAGGACAACCACTTTTCACAACTCCTCTACTTCACAAAAGTAGTTGAACTTGACACAAAAACCACAACAAAAAGGATAAGGAGCGGTTATTACAGAGGTAATAACTTCAAACACTCGACAAAACTCTTGGGTTATCTCCCAACAAGTACTTTTCTTTAATGCCTTTAAGTTAGGCTCGAAACTTCCAAGGATGCTCACATAGGATATATATATCTAAAATGAAAGAGAGCATCAAGAAGCAAATAACCAACACACTTGAGTCTAAACCACTTCATATGCATGGGGGTATCGTGAGAAAACGAATTGTTGAAACAAAAAGCCACCAGCATAGGACTTTAAAGCTTTCAACATAAAACGGGGAAACTTAACATCATTGAGATGCATAAAACCATGTTTCCCTCTCTCAAAATAACTTTCAGTAGCACTTTGAATAAAGTTGACAATATAACTGTCACTGGAAACAACTTTATCATCAGAATAAGCTTACTTACAGTCATCAAAAAGAGGTCCAAGGTCATAAACCGGATCAATAGAAGCAAGTTGTTCCATCCTGAAATCTTTATTATGCAAGCTATTTTCACAAGGAGCTTTAGCAAATTTGGAAAATTTAAAATCATAAGAATCTCCATCAAACTTAGCTAAAACTTTTTCCTTCTTACAATAAATAATAGCTCCACAAGTGTTCAGGAAAGGTCTACCAAAATTGATAGGACAAGTTTTGCTAGCTGCTGAATTAAGAACTAGAAAATCAGCAGGATATTTAATCTTACCACAGAGAACCTCCACATCTCTTATAATGCCAATGGGGAAAATGGTTTCCTTGTTAGCAAGGTGAATAACCACATCAATGTCCTCAAGCTCACAAGGACCAATCTCATGCATAATTTCCCTGTAAAGCTCATAAGGAATAGCACTAGAACTAGCACCAATATCGCATAAACCATAATATCAATGAGCACCAATTTGAACAGAAAGCACAAGAACACTAGCTTTTCTAGCCTTACTAGGATGAGAAATAATATTAGAAGCGTCTTCACAAAAGACAATGTGCTCATCCTCTCTGTTTCTAGTGATAGTGTCTTTCACAATAGCTACCACAGGTTCATCATTCAATTGCTTACCAGGCTCCACAGTTTTTATGGTACCTTTGTTATTTGCACTAATAATCATAGAATACTCCTTTACCTTAGCTGTGAAAGGCATTTTCTCAACATGAGGTTCAGGCACAATATGATTAATAGTACAAACTTGAGTACTTCTAAATGGAACATGACTAACAACATCTTTATAAGGAGCATGGTACTTATTCCACTTCTTCTTGGGAATTTCAATGTAAGAGGCAAAGGCCTTAAAACAGTTGGCAATACTTTGGGAATCAAGACCAACCTCATTACTAATATCACAGAAGTCAGCAGTTCCCATAAAAGATTTAATGCATTCATAATCATAGTTTATACCTGACTTTCTTCCTTTGTCATTCTCCCAAGCTTCAATATTCTCTTGAATACGGTCTAAAAGATCCCATTTAGCTTCTTCCTTCATACGTGTGAATGATCCAGCACAAGAAGCATCTAGTAAATCTTTATCATGAGGAGGAAGCATAGCATAAAAGTTACTGAGAACAATATTGTTAGGGAGTTCATGAATAGGACATTTAATCATTAGTAACTTCAATCTCCCCCAAGCTTGAGTTGTACTCTCTCCATCAAGAGGCCAAAAGTTATATATAAGATTTCTATTCTTATGAATCTCACTGGAAGGATAAAATTTAGAGTAAAAGAGAGATGTCATATTATCACATTCCATGGATTGTCCATTCTCGAGTAGCTTATACCATTCTTCAGCTCTCCCTTTCAATGAGATGGAGAGTAACTTCTTCTTCACCTGTTCAGTTGTGATACCTACACACTTAAACAACACGCATAATTCATGGATAAAAAGCAAGTGATCACCAGGATGGATGGTTCCATCCCCAAAATAATAATTATCCATAACACGATTAACAATACTTGTAGGTATCTTAAAAGGATCTATCTCAACAGGAGGTGGTTCATCTACTACCCTAGAAGTGGTAGTAGTTTTCCCAAATATAAAACCAAGTGGGTTATCCATATTGGAAACTAAGTAACAAGCAGTAAAAAAGCAATATTCATAGTAAAAGTTTCCCTGACCAGTTCCACTCTTAAATAGCGTTTCACTCCTCGGCAACGGCGGCAGAAAATAGTCTTGCTGACCCACAAGTATAGGGGGTGTATCGTAGTACTTTCGATAAATAGGAGTGTTGATCCCAACGAGGACCAGAAGGTGCTGAACAGTGGTATGGAGCAGGAAATCCCTATGAATACTTAGCAAACGGATTTTTAGTGGTTTTCTGACAAGGCAACAAAACAAGGAGAAAGGAACAAACGTAACGAACAAATGGAGCATGTGGCCCAATCCTTTCTTAGCAAATGACAAGCCGGTGTAAATACTTATAAGGACCAAACGTTCTCGAGGACACATGGGAATTCTTTCATGTGCTTTCCCTTCAAATAGCTGAGTACTCTTCTCTGGTGTTGTAAGTGTTATGTGGGTGAACCTGTGCTAATGTATCGACCGTACTTGGACAAATACATACTTGTGATTAAACCCCCTGCAAACATCTGTAACTACAGGAAAGTAATTAAGATATAAATCTAACCACATCCTTAAACTCTGAGATCCTACGCTCCCTTGTGGAAAGGTGTCCTAACGGGGGTTCAGGTTTCTGTCACTCCGGCAACTCCAAAATCAGTATCCAAATACACAATGCATCCCCCTAGGCCCAGAAATGGTGAAGTGTCATGTAGTAGACGTTCACATGACACCACTAGAAGAATAGCACCACAACTTAAATATTAAACCATTGAATAATAACTCATCACAGATTCACTACTAACAACATGACTTCTCCCATGTCCTCAAGAACTAAACGAACTACTCACAAGACATCATATGGATCAAGATCAAAGATGATATGGTAATGGATAACAATCTGAACATAAACAATAATCTAATGGTTCCAGTCACAAACATCAACTACAATGGTAATCAACACCGGGAAAGTTTCCCCTAATTAACTAAGCAATATCCAACACAATTGTTACAGTGAGACGGAGTGGTGATGATGGTGCTGGTGGAGATGATGGTCTGGATGATGATGATGGTCCCGATGAAGCCTAGATTGATGACGGTGTTGGTGGCGACGGTCTCCCCTCTCCGGGAATGATTTCTGCCGGCAGAAATCTGTCTGCCGGAGAGATCTTTCTCTCTTGGTGTTTTCCGCCCCCAGAGGCGGCGGAAATATATCTGTGTTCGCCCCCCGAGGCTTAGGGTTCCGCAAGGAAGATATCGGCGAAGGGGCAGAGTCGGAGTCCGGGCAGGAGGGCCACACCTGCCTTAGGCACGGGGTCAGGTGGGCCCGCTCCTAGGGGGGTGTGGGCCCCATGAGGCCCTTCTTCGTCCCTTCTTCTGGCTCCCTCATTCTTCTAGAGAAATAATATGTTTCCATATTTTTCTGGTATTTTTCTGAACTTTGCGAAATTGCACCGATATGCCTTCTTTTCCATCGGAATCCAACAGTCCATCCTCCAAGAATCATCCATCATGCATAAACAGATGAAAAAATCCATAAGGAATACCTCATAATAATACAAATATCAATGAATATAGGTAAATTATGATATAGAATGGTGATGCAAATTGGGCGTATCATGGTCCTCAAATTTGCTACTAGTAGAGTTAGGAGTACCTCGTGTCAGGAACCCATCAGTAATAAACTTTGCTCTGACATCGAACCTCCTTCAACTCCACTTCTCTCTTTGCTGCTGCCCTCTTCCCCTGCCCATATTTTATTCTCTCTACATGTACAACGTGTGGACAAAGGTGAGCATATGTACATTACAGTACTAGTACACTAGTAAGCTCCATCGTTTAGACAATGTCTATTCGAGATGATTCATGGGACCTACTAAACTAAAGATGCTAACTTTTTCATAGGAGTTGATATCTTGGTCATAACTCTCAAGTGGGCCCATTATTTGATTTTTCCATAGCACCCTCAATGTGATAAAAAAACACCTTAAGGTTTACGTGGCATCCGCTAAGGTTCGCCTTATACATTGTGGGTCCTACATTGGGGCAATTTCCTAGAAACTTGGCTTGTGGCATTCATATCCATATTCTTTGGACTTTCTTTATGGAAAAGAACAATCTCGTCGCATTTTTTAAATAATATGATTTTTTATTAAATTCCACGAATAATAAAAAAATAGGAATTTTGAATAGTAGCACGGCCTCGGGGTCTCAAACACAAACCAACACCTGTCGGTAGTTGAACCACAGAGAAGCACTTGGTGGTGTTCGAACCACCGAGAAGAACTCGCCATGCACCATCCTGCGCCTGAATTTGACCAACTGGTCACGAGTTAAACTCCCGAAAGGTCCTTGTAGGGAGTTCAAACCCCGTGGCCGTGCTAGATTTTGAGTTTCTCAAAATTGTGTATTATTCATGGAATTTAATAAAAAATCATATTATTTTAAAAAATAGCAATCTCGTCATCACTCGGAAAACTGAGAATCTTCTTTCATGATAGTTGGAAACTCACACTGACAACATTCTTTACTACAAGAAGATACACCCATCTACCTCCGAAAATACATTTAATTCAAGAGTAATTTATCACGCTTACTTGTAGCTAAAGTTTGACCTAATTTCGTTAAATTGTCAAGGTGCAAATTCTTAGCAAGATGTTGAACCTGTGGTCAAAACTCTCGGTGGTTTGATATATTAATTGTGACCCTCGATGGGTACCTCCAAAAGCTCATTCATAAACATTCAAAGTAGCTAACGATTTACTTGCAGTCATTCAAATTTGACCTAATTCCGATAAATCGGCATGAAGTCATTCACGTGTGCGGAGTTAGCTAGGAAGTTTGAGAACTCATAATCGTAAGTCACTACAAGAAAAATGTCCTTTTACAATGGAATATTTTCGTGGTTGAAGGTATATTTTTCATGGTTGAAAAGCCTTCTACGAAGGATGCCCTTCGTGGTAGAAGCCCCTTTACAAATGAATCTACCACGGTTTTTTTGACCGTGGCGGATCACACCCTTCAGCCAATGAAAATTCATTCCATACTAGATCTGTTCACCAACCCGTTGACTGCTCACATCATGAAAACTGCCACGTGGCGAACACCGTTAATGGACAGTTAGCACCGTTAACTATCAGTGAAACCATTGTAGAAGCAAGGCCCAGCCAAGTCCTGATAATTATTAAGTGTGCGGCCCATTAAGTGAGCCCAATAGTATCATGGCCCGTTACTGTCTCGTCATGTACTGTTACAAATGGGTCCACTAGTGCCGCCAGCGGTGGCCCATAAACATCCGTGCCTATTACTGTTTTGATTTACACTATTTAAAATTGGCCCATTTGTATGGTCCATAAAATGCCAGGCCCATTACTGTTCTGCCCTATACTGTGGATTGGCCTGTTAGGCCAGCCCGCTTTGTCCCATAACCATTTTGGCCCATTACTGTCTAGTTCTGCATTGTTCAAGATGGGCCCATTAAGCAATCCGCTATGGCCCATACATTTTTGGTCCCGTTACTGTTCAGGCCCATAAATGTCCTGCGCATATTCTAGAATGTTACTGTTTTGTCCTAGTAGGTTTCTCGGCATATTACTGTTCCTTCATGGTGCAATTTGGCATGTTACTGTTCTGGCCTGCTATGAACCTAGCTTTTTCTGGCCTGGCCTGTTACTGTTTTGGCCATTTAAGTTTCTGGCTGTTTTACTGTTCTGGTCCATTACTGTTCTCAGGCTGTTATTGTTTTAGCCTATTACAGTTTTGGTCAGTTACTGTTTGGGTTTGTTACTATTTTGGTCATTTACTATTTCGGCATGTAACTGTTTTGGTCGGTTACTGTTTTGCCATGTTACTGTTTTATCCATTTACTGTTACTTAGCACGCCTGTGGGTCGGGCTCGTTACTTTTATGGTCTTTTACAGTTTCTGCATTTCTGGATCTCATTCTGATATCATAAAAGGTGTACAACTTGTGAGCATTTTTAGTGTTCATCGTCGGACTAATACAAGACGGGCAAATACAAAGCACGATATTGTACCCTAATCGACCTGGCTATAGCAGGTATGGAACCGCCTACCGCTATGTGGGGACGATGTCAACTACATGCCTATACGGCCTATGCGATTTATCTAGATATTACATCAAATGCAAACTACTTAAAATTATTACATATTATCAACTCAAGGTAAAGAAAATTCAGCATTTTAGTTGACAATCCAGTTGATAGCAGTCCGCAACTTGCTTTCTCCATCTATCACCTACATCTCCCTTTTGAGTGACATATACATTGGAAAACAACCTTAATACATGATCTTGCAACCCCTCTTTGGTGGTGATACCCATAATTGCAGTCTGAAACTATGTAATAACAAGTTAATACATTAAATAAGAGAATCCACTCATTTAACTCATATGACAGGATCTATGAACTAGAGTTTACTACTGATCAAAGGTTCAAATATATTTACCATCATGTCAAACAAACAGGACAAGCAAGCATTAAAAAGTGTGCCTACCATGAAACAAGAAATATAACAATGTGTGTGGTTTATAATTTCAGTATATATAAACTAGCCAGGTCATATCAACAAATATATATAAAAGAATAAACCAGACAATGGCATGCAGTTACTATTGCAGCTAAGAATGAATGAGACAGAAATTATAACATCATCATGTGAGAACTTGTAGAGAAGGAATGCAAACCACAAATGAACTATACAATAGAGGATAGTTAGGTCGTTGCATAGGATGAACCAGAACCAGATACGAAATATAATGCCGTCGCTTGTGAACCTGTAGAACAGGACTTGCAAGCATTAGATATGTGTGCCTACAATGAAATGATCAATCAAACAAAGTGTTTCGTAGAATTTCATCAAATATAAACTAACCAGGTTATGTCAATTAATATATATGGAAGTACTTGTATATCCTAGAAAGCAAGAGACGTTGGTTGAATTAGAATTTGCGGTGAGCTACACAATGGAATGGAGTTACTATTGTACCTAAGAGTGAACCAGATATAAATTATAAGGCAACATACCAGAACATGCAGAGCAGGAACGCAAACCACGAATGAACTACATAGTAGAAGATAGTTATGTCATTGCTTAGGACGAATCGGCACCAAATTAGAAATATAATGGCATCTCTGCGAACCCATAGAAGAGGACAAGTAAGCATTAGACAAGTGAGCCTACAATGGAATGAATAATCAATCAAAGTGTTCCTTAGAATTCCAGCTAATATAAACAAGCCAAGTCATTTCAACAACTATATATCGAAGCAGTTGTTTATCTTGGAATGCAAGAGACGTTGGATGACCCGGCATTTGCGGTGAGCTACACAATGGCATGCAGTTACTGTTGTAGCTAGGAACCGTATAGAAATTAGAGTGGCATCATAAGAGAACTTGTAGAGCATGAATGCAAACCACAAATGAACTCTATATAGAGGATAGCTATGCCACTGCTTAGGATGAACCAATCGATATAAAATATAATGGCATTGCTTGTGAACCTATAGAACAGGACAAGCAAGCATTACACAAGTGTTCCTACAAATGAATTGAGCAATCGAACATAGTGTTTCCTACAATTTCAGCAAATATAAACTAGCCAGATCATTTCAACAAATATATATGGAATCAGTAGTATATACTCAAATGCAAGAGACGTTGGGTGACTCAAAATTTGTGGTGAGCTACACAATAGGCATGCAGTTACTTTCTTATCTAGGAATGAACGAGTCAGAAATTATAATGGCATCATTCGAGAACTTGTAAAGTAGGAACGCAAACCACAAATGAACTATACATTAGAGCATAGTTATGTCGTTTCTTAGGATGAACCAACACCAGATAAGGAAATAATGACATCGCCCTTAAAAACCTTTAGAAGAGGTTGTTGAGTGTTCCCTTTTGAGCTCTATGCAAAGAAAAAAAATAGTCAGCATTGCATCTTTTAAAGATCCAGATAGAAACAACAAAATTATAATCGAAATAGTATGATGATTTTAAATGGGTACTATAGGATAGAAAAACGATGCCAGGGAGGAAATACTTGCAGGAACTTAACTAAGGATAAAACAGATAGATTCAGTAACCGTGGAGTAGTGAATCCACACTAATATTTTTTACTAACTTTACATTTTACAAAAACTACACAATAGCAGGTAATTTCTGTTGTAGGAAGTAGCTAAGAACATGTGCATGACAAAATAACAAACATGTGCATTACTTGAAATTTGTATAGCAGCGAATGCAAAAAAAGATGTTCAGTGACCTTGTATGTAGCATAAATAACATGCATGCCCAATGACTTGTATGTACAAAAATGAAGTTCGCTGCGATAGGATTTGACCTGCTATATTGCTAAGAAGACAAAAAGCGTTGGAGATTAGTTTACCTCGGTCAGAGAGGCGTCTAAGCATCATCAGTACCGTGCGGGTGACGTGCAGGTCACTAAGGGTGTTGCGGTTGTTGCTAAGTAGATCTTGGGCGGTCAAGGAAGCAGATCTTGGGCGGTCGGGGAAGCAGATCTTGGGTGATCGATGCCGACTTGAGCGTGGTGGACGAGAGTGTTGCTGAGGAAGATCTGGTGTTGTCAACGGCAACACCCGTGCAGCTGTTCTGGAGCAGTCGACATGGAACTCGTTGAACTAGATCCCATTCGGTGGACACCAGCGAGGCAGGTACGGTACGGTTGGGTAGCATTCGGTGACAGTGAAGCAGAGCTTGGGTGGTAGATGACGCCATTAGCATGGTGAACGAGACCGCAGCTCCACTGCCGTGGAACAGAAGCCCGGTGAACTATATCCGGTGGGGTGGGTGTTGATGAAGCGGCGGTGCACGAGACCGCATGTCAAGCGGCTCCGGCCGCAGTGGAATTGCCGCCAGCTGGAACATAGTAGCTTCGGATTTTTGGGAGGGCCAACAGGAAAAATTGCGTGGATAGGTACCATAGAGGTGAACATGAAACAAATTACGATCGTGTCCCCAAGATAACGACTTTAGCATGCCCATTTGTCAATTGAACAAAAAGTAGAATGGGAATTTTATAGCCAGAAGTTTTTGAAACAGAGCAGCGTGAAATGCTTCAAGGTAGATGTGTGATATTGCCGCTCGATTGAGTTTTTGAATTTGGCTAGCGCTCATCTTCTATTCTAATAAAATGGTACTACTTAGTGGGAGATTTTGGCTCAAAATTCTTGAAACGGAGGGGTGGGAAGGTCGGTGAGTGGTTTTGCCGCTCTATTCACATTTTGAAATTGGCTAGGGTCCATCTAATAATAATAGCGAGATATTTTTCCTCAAAATGTTTGAAAGGGAGGGGCGTGAAATACATTTGAGTCGGTGAGGAATTTGTTACTCGATTGCGATTTTGAATTTTGTTGCTAGCGTTGAAGTAATAATAGAAAAAGGTAGTTTTTTTTGCGAATCAATGGAAAAAGGTAGTTGTAGACTAGTACTAGTATGCTAGCTGGTCAGGAAATGAAGGCCGAGATTCACGTCAGCTGGTCATCCATTACATTAATCACGCACAAATGCACAACATTAGATACTCTACCTCCGATTCAAACAGGGGTGTACACATGGTAAATTTTGCTGCTCGACTAAGATTTTGATTTTGGCTAGCGTTTAAATAATATTGGGAGAAAAAATGGTACTCCCTTTGTTTAGGAATAGAAAAATGGTCATATCAACTGATTATCAATAACAATCATATTCGCATAGAAAATATAATGTTGACCCCCTATTACAATTATTTTTTGTTTGGTCTGTTGGTTTTGACACTAGATTAAGATTTTGAATTTGGCTATAGTCCTAATAAAAAAATTATGAGAGAACCCAGCACCCAACCCAGCAACTTCACAATCCCCATTGCTCAAAGTAGCCTTTTATTCCCGGACAGAGAGGCAGAAAATCGGATACTAGATCTCTGATTGAAATATATTACCGCGGGTGGGGGGATTTGCCGCTCGACTACGGTTTTTAATGTGACTAGTCCAAGTAATAAAACAGAAAAATTGTATAAGTTATTTTTTTACGATCATACTCTATCTATTCATGAATCCATTCAGATGCGAAAGAAAATGTTGAGCTCCAATTCAAAAATGTAGTTCCATTTATCACATGATGCTTATGAATATGGTGTGCAACAACAGTAAGGCATTGTTTTCAGAATATGACTAATGATCCAAGACAGCGGCACTTGTAACATAAGGTACTGCAAGTATCATACTAGTACATATTAGTGCATCCATACATAACTAGTTTGATCGCATCCACACATATATTACATAATAGTCCCACCTTGCAGCATATAAAGCACCAATATTAAGCTGGCTAGCAATCCACGGATCACACATTCAAGAATCATACTACGTCCATATTGGTGTAATCTATTCACCAATTAGTACCTCTGCTCCACAATTGATACAAGGATTTTTAGCAAGCTAAAACAACATCCTAAAAAGGGTTATATTTGGAAACAAAGCTAGTACAATATAAGGCACCATACAAATTATAGAAATGTCGCAACAAGGAAAATGGCCCAAGTTCATAACAAGAGGAAACTAATGCAGCAAAAAGTACTTTTAGCATCAGGTTCCATTTCACAACAACGGGACTGACCTGAGCTGTTAGTGTTCAACCCTGAATATTGAGCATCTTCATGACTTTCTCATTAATTTCTATGTTGTTCTCCAGGTGGATTATAGCTTCTTCTAATTTGGCCTTCAAACAGTCATTATATACACTTAGGGCAGATGATAAAGATCATTCATCTTGGAGTTATTCCTCGAGAACTTGAATATGCAAAGAAATGGCCTTGGAGTTGGACTTGTACTTGAACTTGGACTTTGAAGAGCTCGCTGCGAACCCAACATTACACAGCAACTTGTTCTTGGATTTAGCACCGCGTTTTAGTACCTTGAAAAAGAAATCCACGCATTATTTTGGAGTTTTTTACTGAACAAGCTTTCCCAGGATTTGCCAGCTCCTCTTTCAAGTAAGTCTGGAAAGTGTTCACTTGATAGACATGTGTAAGAGAAGTAACGTTACTACTGAGAAACATGTAGACAGGTTTAAGAAGTGCATGAACTACTATAACTAGCAATCCTGATAATGCATCTTATACACATCAGTAAAAAGATCATTTTGCCATGGATGTTTTTTTATATCATTTACTAATAGGACTAAAAATATGGCTTCCTGTAAACACACTGTGAGGTGCATATATGAAAAGTTTGTACAATTCGAAACTAAAACTGACTTTACTTGCAAATCATGAAGGTAAGTGAAAATAAAATTGAGAAGCAGTCTAGTGAGGTTGCATATGAATATATATACGTGCAAATCACTACAAGTGCAACATCAGAAAACACAGATAATACTTACAACAAGTTTCTTTACAATGACACCGTATCTATTTGTATGGCATCCCTCAAATTTATCCAGCAGAGTCAACTTTTTTTTGGATCCCCGTTAGACTTCTCCTGCATTTGAACGAGCAAAAATAAATTGCATCACGTGGTCGAAACGAAGGATGAAAATATAAGATGCATACACATTGCACAACATCAATTACATACTAATACTAGTACAAAACAACAGGTCCTGACAAATTGGTAGAGGTGCCCAATTATGCTACAGGATCATGTACGACTTAGTACTCGTACTTTATTATAGCTAGAATAGTTCCTTTGAGTGATAGCCTACAAAAAAGGAGACATTTAAGACATATGCATAAATAGAGATTTACATCTAGTCTCACAATCTTCTGAAAACATACCTCATTATTTTGATCAAGCCAGTGGTGGAGACGTTCACCCCACTGATCGTCAGTCATGTGATCCAAAGAGACGTTCTTATAACATCCTGAAGAAACTTGCTAGATAAGTGTTCCTTCTTTAGTCTATGGCGCTGCTGGCGCCAACATGTAGAGAATATGATTTTGAGAACAACCTTTACATCCTCTCTATTCTCATCGAACATGAAAAATCTCTATAGACAACAATGAGTGGCATATATAACAAACAACAAGATAAGAAAAAAAGGGACAAAGCAACGAAGTATGTATAAGAGACAAATGACTTACATTTAACTTCTTTAGTAAACCCTTGAAATGATCAGGGGTATTTCAGTGGTATTTCCATGAAGTCAAGATGGTAATATCATTCCTCATGAAAATGCCTATGATCAATGATATATAAGAAGATTCAGGTGGATCCATTGGCCCTATGAATCCTCCTATAGATGTCATCGATAGTCTTAATTTAGTTATTTCAAGCATTTGTTCAAGATTTTTTGCCATCGTCGGCCCCTTTGTTAATCTTCCTCATGGTGAAACTAAAAAAAGTTACATCAAAATATCAAGTTGGTGTCATGCTCATTTGCAAGGAAGTATATGTCTCTGCCAGTACTAAAGGTCGTTGGGAGATCATTACCAATTCGATGCTGAGAAGTTGCTGCTGAAACTAGTTCTGCTGCCAATTGTTGCTGGATAATCGGATTGGCTACTGGATGCTATGGGATGTGTATTTTTTATTCGTAGTCACCAGTGCAACTAGACCCACTGGTGTGGGATTAGGACGAAACTTTTTATGCCGGTGTTCTGCATTATTGTCTTTTTGTCCTGATTGTCACTTTCAACTAGATTAAGTAGAGTCTGAGACCTTGTTCTAACTCCGTTTCCTACATTGGAAGCAAATAGCTTTTGAGATTTATCATGTAATCGTGTGCAAAAGAGCAAATTATTTAGGAGTACTTGCAACAGTTGATAGCTCGAAAAGCAATGAATCCCATAACAACTCTAGTACAGTAAATTAATTCTGCTAGTCTAACCATATGGCACCCTGAATGAGAATAAACCACACAATGTTTCAATACAATCGACCAATATTCATGCTTGACTATAATACTGATTATATAACTTGCATGGTGTAAGGTTTTAAAGAAAAAATAAACAGATCGAATCAACCCGATTTTCTTAGTAGATGAAGGGCACTCGATGCCCACATGGTTATACTCTAAACAAGGAGTCATGACATACTAATTTGGATCAGAACGTCAGCTAGAGTTAAAAAATACCAGTTGTGCTATCTGTGACCTTTATTCCCCAACAAGATTCATTTTAGGAGAAATTCCACATATGTCAAAGGAGCTTCATACGATGGTATGGAACGGTCTACAAAACTTTATAATGATCGAGTATATGAGCAAGAATGTAGTACAACAAGTAAAGAAGTACTTTTTATAGTAATAAAATACATAACGAAAGAGATCATAAAGTTTTCAACAACCTTCTTCTAGGGAGGATACGGGTTTATGCTTCGCATTGGTGCGGTCGTGCGGGCGGGCGCGTTGTTTTCCCATCTCTCCGGTGCCGGAGACGAGGGAGTCCGTGAAGGATATGGGACTTTGTGGCGACGGTATCGTGTTTGCCGGCGATGCTGGGCACGCTCTGGCGCGGTGGTCGTCAGAGTGGGGAATCGACTGTGTCTTGATAAACAAGGGAGTTGTGTCTTCACTCACTATGGTACCTGGGGAGAAGGCTATGGTGGCGAGGAGGGACGGTGGTGCAAGGCCATATTCGTGGGAGATGCGGGATAAGACGCCTTTTATATGTATCAATGGCGCTGTTGGTATGTTTAAAAATTTTGAATTGTGCATGGTGCCAGGGTATTTCAAAGAAAAACACACCAATGTAATATAAAATTTGGTAATCTTTAGCTCGCCAAAAAATAGGTGGTGTCTACTCTATTGCTACACTATCTATGAGCTGAGCTAGAATAAGTGCGTCGAATGCGATGGGAGGTATGAACGCACAAGTAGCCTTTACCAGATGTAGACTCCCTAATCTGTACTGCGAAAAAGCTATGCGTAGTCCCGAGCACAGCCTCTTCTTCAAGAACTCATACTCTAGTTACACTTCCCTTTTAAATAAAACTAGAAGTACTAGTTTACTACATCCATTCCGATTTATTTAGGAAAATACGTAGATCAAGAAAATAATTTGACCGTAAATTTGGTTAAGTGTACCACTTGAGATGGAAGCAATATTAGTAACTAACTTCGGAGTATAGTATAGTAGAAAAGATGATCACACCGAATTTGGTTCTGGCAACATTGTGGCTGGTGATGTATGTGAAATTCACCAAAGAACCAAATACTTTACCACAAAGTACACGATCATAACTTCATACTACTAAATAAAGGTTTTTCAATTTACTGGGGCTATTTTGCAATCTATATTATCAGATCATTAACTACTCCATCTGTTCCATAATATATACATGTTTAGTAAGTTGTTTTAGCACTGTAAATAGTATTATATTGTGAAAACATATGGAGTACTAACCTAAGGTCTTCCACGTGCCGACTCATTGATGGAGATCGACCACACCTTCATGCTTCAGCTTTGCCAGCTCGGCCAGGAGCTTGTCCTTCTGGTCCTCGAGGTCCTGGATCCATCCGAAGCTGATGCCCAACATCTCCACCATGCCAATGTTTCGCTTCTTCAGCTCGTCATGCTCAATCAAGTATTCCATGAAGAGATTCCTGAGGAGGATAATTAAGCCCAACCTTGTCAGCGGAAAGTTTGGAGTAAAGTCTAGTGCACTCCTTGACGAGGGCGCTTTTGTCCGCTGTCATGGCGGAGAAATCGCCCATCACATTTTTCACCATAAACTCCACCTCGAAGCCAATATTCTTTTATATGAATAGAGAGCAAAACTCAGAATTGTACCCAGAGAACTATCAAGGAAGAGGGACATAGAATCGGAACTTTTTACTCGTGGTTATACCGATCAACCTCCATCGGCGACAATGAAGATGATTCTGCAGGCAGGAGTGCCGCGGGAATGTGAAGACTTCCCAATCTACCAAACCATTGAGATAGAATGTACTAGTAGTAGGGAAAATGAGCGAATCAAGGAACGGTCATAGACATGGAAAGTTTCCCAAGCGCGGAGATTTACCTGAAGGTATTGCCGTCCATTGGCAACAGTGAAGATGTTTCTGCAGGCAGGAGTGCTAAGGGAATTCGAAGACCACCCGACCTAAAAAAACCATTGAGGAAGAATGTTCTAGTAGGTAAATGGGCGAATCAAGAAAAGGTCAAAGACACAGAAAGTTGCGCAAGCATGGATATTTACCTGAAGGTATCTGTCTCAAGTTGCACAGGCTTTGAAGAACCTTGAGTTGAATACCTCTCGCCTGCAGCCGAGGGATTTGACTAGGACCCATTGATCATGGCATAAAGGCAAGACGACTTGTTGTATTCATCCAGCTTCGCCATCACGACACGAGTCCTTCTATAGAGGGACTTGTTCCCGGTCATGCGGGTGAAGTAGCACATCAAAAAGGAACAAAAACGGTTAAAGCAATCTGGCAAAGAAGAACTACAGTCGCGAAGGGAGGAGGAAGAAGGTCTAGTCCATGACAGGTGGCCTATTCATCTCCACGTGAGTACTAAAATACCATTTCTACTCAGATACAGTACTCGACGTTGAAATCAAAGAGACTTGCATGTGGGAATCAGATAATGAAAGTATGCCATATCATTCTTTATATAAAATTATAATTATTATAGGTGATGCTCAAAAAAAAATTCGAGCCACATCCGTAAAGTATCAGGTGAGCTAAAAAATAAATAGAAAAATAGAAAAAAATTACAATCACAGGACTACGAGGGGTAGCTCTAACATGTGGGTCCTATCTTATGGACAAGTTTGACTAGATACATTGTGGTGCAATCAACTACATTACGGTATAGCATGTGGGTCCCAAAGATAGGTTTGGTCATATACATAGGCGATGTCCTATTACTCTTGATATCATGTAAGTACAACATGTCGGTCCACTATACATATTTGAAAGGTCTGCTTGTGGCATTCAGATCCATATTCTTCAGAGTTCCTTTACGGAAAGGAACAATCTTGTCATCACTCGGAAAATTAAGAATGTTCTTTCGTGATAGTTGGATACTCACACGAATGGAATTGTTTACTAAAAATAAGATGCTCCCATCTACCTTCGAAAAGAGAATTAGTAATTTAAGAGGAATCTATTGTGCTTACTGGTAGCTTGATTTTGACCTAATTTTGTTAAATTATCAAGATGCCAATTTTAGCAAGAAGTTGAACCTGGTGTCAAAACTCTCGGTCGTGGTTTGTGATATATTAAATGCCCCCTCCCCCTATGGATACCTCAAAAAATTCACAAAACTTTCAAACCAAACTTACAATTTTCTTGTAGTTCAACATGTTGGTCCATTTAACATGTGTAGAAGCTTGGATTGTGGCATTCAGAATGTTCTTCAGACTTTCTTTACGAAAAAGAACAATCTCGTCATTACTCGAGAAATTGAGAATGTTCTTTCTTGATAGTTGGAAACTCACACCGACGACATTGTTTAGTAAAAGAAGATGTACACATCTACCTCTAAAATGATATTTAATTCGAGAGCAATCTATCGCGCTTACTTGTTGCTCAAGTTTGACCTAATTTTGTTAAATTTTCAAGATGCAAAATCTTAATAAGAAGTTGAACCTGTTTTCAAAACTCTCTGTGGTGGGTTTTGATATGTTACATGACCCTCCGATGGTTACGTCCAAAAAATCACATAATTTTCAAAGCAACCTGAAATTTTCCTATGGTTCAAATTTGATGGAGTTTGAAGATTCATGAAGCATGGGAATCATAAGTAGTACAACATGTCGGCCCAATAGATATGTATGAAAGCTTTTCTTATGGCATATTCAGATCCAATATTCTTCGTACTTTATTTACACAAAGGAACAATCTCGTCATTACTGGGAAAATTGAGAATGTTCTTTCTTGATAGTTGGGAACTCACACCGACGACATTGTTTACTCAAATAAAAGGCACCCATGTACCTTCGAAAAGAAAATTATTTCAAGAGAAACCTATCGTGCTTACTCGTACCTAAAGTTTGACCTAATTTCGTTAAGTTGTCAAGATGAAAAATCATAGCAAGAAATTGAAATTGTTTTCAAAACTCTCGGTGGTGGTTCGTGATATATTGAATGACCCCCCGATGGTCACCTCAAAAAAACGCAAAACTTTCAAAGCAACCTACAATTTTCCTTTAGTTCATGATGGACATAATTTCGATAACTTGGCATAAATTCATTCAAGTGGGCAGAGTTAGCTAGGCCAAAGTTTGAAAATCTTAAAACATGGGAATCTTAAGTACAACATGTCGTTCCACTATAAATATTTGAAAGGTATGCTTGTGGCATTGAGATCCATATGTCTTCAGGATTTCTTAATGGAAAGGAACAATCTCGTCATCATTCGAATTAAGAATGTTCTTTCCTGTTAGTTGGATACTCACACCGATGGCATTGTTTACTGAAAACAAGATGCACCCATCTACCTTCGAAAAGATAATTATAAATTCAAGAGCAATCTATTGCTCTTACTGGTAGCTCGAGTTTGACCTAATTTCGTTAAATTATCAAGATGCAAAATTTTAGCAAGAAGTTGAACCTGGTGTTAAAACTCTCGGTGGTGGTTTGTGATATATTAAATTCCCCCGCCCCTCCCCATGATGGTTGCCTCAAAAAAATTGAAAAACTTTCAAACCAAATCTACAATTTTCTTGTAGTGCAAATTTGAACTAATTTTGATAAGTCAGCATAAAGGCATTCAAGTGGGCAGAGTTAGCTAGGAAGAAGTTTAAAACTCATAAAATTAAACATAGGAATCGTAAGTGAAACATGTTGGTCCACTTAATATGTCTAGAAGCTTGGCTTGTGGCATTCAGATCCATATTCTTCGAACTTTCTTTACGAAAAATAACAATCTCGTCATTACTCGGAAAATTGAGAATGTTCTTTCCTGAGAGTTGGAAACTCACACCGATAACATTGTTTTCTAGAAGAATATGAACCCATCTACCTTCAAAAAGACATTTATTTCAAGAGCAATCTACCTCGCTTACTTATAGCTCAAGTTTGACCTAATTTTGCTAAATTGTCAAGATGCAAAATATTATCAAGAAGTTGAACCTATTTTCAAAACTCTCAGTGGTGTCTTGTGATATATTAACTGATCCTCCGATGGTTACCTCCAAAAAAATCACATAACTTTCAAAGAAACCTACAATTTTCTTTTAGTTCAAATTTGACCTAATTTTGATAAAACGGCATAAAGTCATTCAAGTTGGCAGGGTTAGCAAGGACGAAGTTTGAAGACTCATGAAGCATGGGAATCATAAGTAGTACAACATGCCATTCCAATATATATGTATGAAAGCTTCGCTTGTTGCATATTCAGATCCAATATTCTTCGGACTTTCTTTACAGAAAGGAATAATCTCGTCATCACTCGGAAAATTGAGAATGTTATTTCCTGATAGTTGGAAACCCACACCGGCGACATTGTTTAATAAAACAAAATGCACCCATCTACCTTCGAAAACACAATTAATTCAAGAGAAATCTATCGTGCTTACTCGTACCAAAAGTTTGACATAATTTTGTTATGTTGTCAAGATGAAAAATCTTAGCAAGAAGTTGAACCTATTTTCAAAACTCTTGGTGGTGGTTTGTGACATATTTGTAACACCCCAGTTTTAGTTAATTACTAATTAGGGTTGATTTTGCATTCATGAGCATCATACCTTAAAATGCATGCAACAAGAAATAATGCAAATCCTAAAACCCTATTTCCCTTCCCTCTATAAAAAAATTCAAAATGGTTTTGAATTTGAAAAGTACATAATGTTTGGAGCCCAAATTGAATAAAAGGGTTCCATAGTATTTTACATATTTTACAAAAGCCCCTTGTGTTTTAAAAGTATTCAAAACAGATTTGAAAATCAAATCAAAAAGATAAAAATACAAAATAGAAAACAAAAATGTTTTATTTTAAAAAATAGAGCAACAACAGCCCAGGCCGCACAACCCACTTCCTTTCTCTCGCGCAGTGCGGAACCCGCAGCCCAGCTCGGCCCAAGCACAGCCCGCAGCGAGCCCGTAACCCTTCACCCTTCTTTCCTTTCCTTCTTCCTCCCGATAGAAGGACGACGGGGAGGAGTATCTGCATGTCAACACCGGCGCCGTCCCTACCTCGCCGAGATGCCCGCCCTACTAATATGATCGCTACCAACATTGTCGACGTCTATAAGACCCCCTGTCACCGTTGGATAAGCTTTATCCTCTTCCTATCCCCAATTTCTTCCTTGGCCAAACCCTAGCTCCGTCAGGCGTCTCGCCGCCCGCCGTCTCTGGCCTCCCCATGCTCAGCTAAGGCCACCACCGAGCTCGCCCTGCTGTACTGGTTCACCGCAGCTAGGTCACATAGTCTCGCGAGCCCTTAATCCCCCGAATCAAAGCATCTTGTTTGACACCGGTCATCGCTTCTCGCCATCGATTCCGGCCACCCCGCGCCTCGCCGTCGCCTCCGTTCGCTTCTTGGTGAGCTCTTGTTCATCATGGACCTCTCCACTCCTTCCCTCTCACTCTGTTGCTTGCTCATGTCGTGCGCCACCGTATACCGCCACCCCACTCGCTCTAGCGACAAAAAAGGGATGGAGCCGCCACTTTATGGTCCGCCTCGACGAGCTGCGTCGAACCCGCATAACCACGTAGCCCCTCGAGCACCCATACGCCGTCCCCATCGCTGATCTACGGCTCACCGCCGTGCCGATGTCATGCCGACATCAGCATGATGTCATCAGCGCACGGGTCAGCGTAGTCAAACCCGATGCGGGTCCCTTTTGCTCCCGAGGCTGCTGATGTGGCCCAGGGCCCAAAGTCAGTCACTACGGGTAACCTCTGGCTATGTGTAAAACATATAATAAGTTGTTTTAATAATTTCAGAATCGATTTAAATATTGTAAAATCAATAACTAATTATTTATAAGTCAGATAAATAATATATCAAAATGTTCAGAAAAATGAGAACTACCTATCTAAGCTATAATCATGCATTGTTCAACAACTTTCATGACAATTTTAAATATAATAATATAGTAACCCTCCCAGGTGATTCCGGAGTTTTTCTGATTTAGGTTTTATACCCCTCCGAACCTCGATTAAACTGCCGAGCATGTTTTAAGGTTACATTTCGATACAATTAAACTTGTCATGCCATGTGTTAATTGTTTCCCCTTTCTTTTCGGCATTTGGTTCTTCTCCGGTAGAATACGATATCGAGATTGAAGACAAGTATCAAGACCATCGAATATTGACGAACAATACTTGAACAACAATAATCAAGTCAAGCCAAGGCTTCCAAAGATTTGCTTATTGGTTATAAACTGGCAAAGGCAAGCATAGCCCCACCATGATACAATCCTATATTTCAAAAGTATTTCAATTCTTGGCATGTTGCATACGATTTTACTGTGGTCTTTTATCGATAGATAGAGTATCCTATCTATTGCATTACTACCTTTGAGCTTATATTACCTGATCCACTGCTCCTAGCATAACTAGGTTTGGTTTGTGTGCACTGCTAGAGCTTATATTTGTGTCCTTCTTAGCCACGCATAGCTATTGAGTCTGGTTCATCCATATGATGTATCAGATGCAGATAATCTAGTATGATAGGAGAACATCATGAGAAGATATCAAAGGTGATATGCGATTAAATATGCTAAGGCTTGTATGGGAGGTCACAACGGGATGTGGTTTTTCTAGTCCCATGCTCGCCACCACTAGAACCAGAGTTCTTTCCTTTGGAACCGAGATGAGCGTACATCCACACG
Organism: Avena sativa; assembly: GCA_916181665.1. Taxonomy (NCBI): domain Eukaryota; kingdom Viridiplantae; phylum Streptophyta; class Magnoliopsida; order Poales; family Poaceae; genus Avena; species Avena sativa. The sequence continues at coordinate 257,832,315 of OV702297.1, forward strand.
GGGATTGGGAACCCCTCACATGATTAACTTGCCTAGTAGATTCCATGAGTCACATAGTTCGGGCGTTCCATTCGACATACACATTGAAAACATTTTGAGAGATTTGGAGGGTGAAGGTGTATCCTAACAGGTAGGTAAGCGTGGACGAGGTTGCTTGGGGTAGATAACACCCCTGGTAAACCAACCTCGCCTCACATATCTAGGGACCGGCTTCGGGATTTGACCCATTATGGCAGAACCATCCTTAGGGCGTGACTCATGCTCTCGACGAAAGCAGGGTAAAGCTCATGGCCAACCACCCTCTGCCAGCCTTCCAACAAAGAGGGCTAGTACCTTGCCATTAAGAGTCGATTGGTACGTGTGGGTAAAGTTCTACACCCCTACAGGATTAAATCTATCCAAAAAGTCAAGTTCATGGTTATAAATGCTTGGTGACCGAATTCTAAGATCATAGAGAACTATAACCTAATCATAAAACTTGGCAGAACAATGTGTGCTTAAGGATTCTTCCTCATGGGTATCAGGGGGTGATCCTAGTTAGGGTTCAGATGATGATGACTTGGTGGATATCAAAAGATGATGATCAATTCTTCGGATATGTCGCTCTCTTATTCCCTTAAAAAATATTTTGATTAGAGGAGCTTCTTCCCCCTCTGTCTTACAAACAAATATGGCTTTATGCAAAACAACTCTACTAGCCATAAGTATTAAGGAGTACACCCTGTAATAACCCTTGCTTTGTTGATACTTTTGACAGAGTAAGTGTTCCCTGAAGACGAGTTCTGTATGACATCGACATCGACGAGTATCTTCGGGTTCCCGGCAGGCAGCCTAGAATCTATGGGTTGTGACGTCATCATTATGCTTCAGGCCTCTTAGGCCATTTGTTAAGTTTTCTATACTTAATATCATAATTTTCCTTCCGTTGTTTGATGCTTGTGGTAAGTGACCTCTGCTTGTAATAATTTGGTTCTTTGCTCAGTTATGAGCTTGCTGTAATAAATTTTGTGTCATAGGGAAACTACCGTGTTACCGATTCTCCACTGAATATCCTCGATCTCAAGGTTAAGCTTATGTCATACGGAGGTTTGCAATTTGTTTAGCCCTGATCCCGGGGGTGTCACAGGTTTTGGTATCAGAGGAGTACCGACCGTAGGAAAACCTTGCTATTGGTCGATGTTGAGTCTAGTGCTTGTGAGAACTATTTTAAAGGTGAAAATTATTTGCGAAAACTCTAGTATGCCTCTTTTTCTCCTTATCCAGTTTCGCTCTAACTCTGGGTTATCTTATATGGTGTTGATTTTGGAAAAAAATTAATATCTCTTCTAGTCTTTAAAATCTTAGGTGCCTTCTAGGCATGTCGTTTCTCAACCAGTTGACCTAGTTGAGTTCTCTAGAGTTGTGTGTGTTGTGAATTCTTTGTTTCCCTTGCTCTTATTCTTCTCACAGATTCCTTCCTTTCATGATCTCTTTGTCTTTTGGGTTCACAATATTATATTGTCGGATCCACATTGTTCTGTTCTAGGATTTGAGGCCTCCTTTCGTCTCGTGTGCTTCCTTTTAGTTTGTTTGGGTACTTTATAAGTCGTTTCTTCTTCTCTTGGAAGCTACCTCGTGATTACTATCTTGAAGTGTACACTATGTCACTCAAATAGTAGTTACTCCTTTCTTTGGGTTTTAACCCTTGTACTTGAACCTAAGATCCCCGATTGTGCTATATTCTGGTGTTGTGAATCTTGTACATGAAGCTGACCTCATGATGGCTGGTACTACAATTCTAGCCTTCAAGCTTGTGGTCTATGTCGTTATTGAGTTGTGACAACTAAGGACTTCCCCTACCACTAGCTATGGCAGATTTTCTTTAATGGAACCAAATCGATCACAACAAGAGTACTCCTCGGAAGTGTTGCATCTATATTCGTGACTCTGCCACACCTTTCCCAGCCTATGCAATGGTTTCCGGAAGATTGTTGACTTATGCATCCACATCTCGGGATTATATCCTAAGCATGTTCTTCCTTCCGCTTAATGAAGTGATGCTCTTACACATATTTACCCACCTCCCTCGATCTTTCACGCTCATGAGTGATGCGTGTGCGTAATAATGTGGCCATCACTACTAGGAAAATGGCTATAGGTAATCAGCACATCCGTGGCTCACATGGTTGAAGTGCCCCACGGCTAAAACAGGCGTGGCTCACCTATGGGCAGTGCCCTACTAGTAACTAGAACAACCGTGGCGCACATGACCATAGTGCGCCACAGATGTGTGTGGGCCAGGGCCCTGTTGGCCGCACGCCAAACATCCGTAGCGCACATAGGGTAGGTGCGCTACGGTTGTTAGTGTCAACCGTGGCGCACATGGAGGGGGTGCGCTACGCCTAAGCGCATGCCCCTCTCTGCTGTGAAACGGCCAAACACATCTGTGGCGCACTATGGCATGTGCGCCACAGATGTATAAACTTAGTAGTAGGGCACCTTGCCCTAGTGCCCTACGCCTAACTATCCTGCACCAACTCCACCCCCCCCCCCCCCCGTGGATCGCCTTTTTAGGTTTTGCAAAAAATAAAAGAAAATGATAAACACTTCAAAAAATTAAATCCTTACATATTTAGGTAGGTAATGTGGTATAGCTTCTAGTAAAATTAACAAACATGAGTTTTGACTTTATTTGCAAAAAAAAGTCATGCCACGGTAAAAAGGCCGTAACTTTTGCATACGATATCGAAAAAATCGTATAATATACCAAAATGACGAGAACGAGATTTCGCATCCGCTCGCAACCACCTACGGTCGTTTAGCGATTTTTTAGATTTTCAAAATTCGAAAAGAGTAAAAAGTTACGGTCAAAAGACCGTTTTTTCCTACAGAAAAAAAAATAGAGGGTGGCTTACCCGTAGCGCACCACCACCTAGTGCGCCACAGATAAGCTTGGGCGGAATTCAAATTTCGAATCCCCATCCCGCCCACCTTCCCTCCCCTTCTCTCCTTTTCCTTTTCCTCCCTTCTCATTTCCTTCTTCTTCTCCTCCTTCTCCTTCTCTTTCTCCTTCTCCTCCTCTTCCTCCTCCTTGAAGTGAACATGGTGATGGCGGCGGCCTCCTCCTTGCAGTTCCGACGACGAGACGGCGGGATCCTTCTTCTCCTCCTCTTCCTCCTCCTCCTTGTAGTTCCGACGACGACGAGGCCTCCTCTTCTTCTTCTTCTCCTCCTCCTCCTCCTCCTCTTCTTCTCCTTCTCCTCCTCCTCTTCTTCTCCTCCTCTTCCTCCTCTTCTTCTTCTCCTCCTCCTCTTCTTCTCCTTCTCCTCCTCCTCCTCTTCTTCTCCTCCTCTTCCTCCTCTTCTTCTTCTCCTCCTCCTCTTCTTCTCCTCCTCTTCCTCCTATTCTCCTCCTCCTCCTTGTAGTTCCGACGATGACGACGAGGTGACGACGACGAGGCGACGACGGCGACCTGCACCGACGCGCGACGACGAGGCGACGACGGCGACCTGCACCGACGCGCGACGACACTGACGACGAGATCCAGATCTGCTGCTTTTTTTTGAATTTTGAAATTTATATCCGTGGCGCACAGCACCTAGTGCGCCACGGTTATTGTTTCATACGCGTGGCGCACCTGGACTACTTTCCGTGGCGCACTGGCATGTGCGCCACGCCTATCTCAACACAACCGTGGCGCACCAGGTAGTGCGCCACGGCTAGGAGATAACCGTAGCGTGAGGCCCGTGGCGCACTGCTAGTGCGCCACAGATGGCCTTTTCAGGTGCGCCACTAAAGGCCGTTTTCCTAGTAGTGCATTCGAGATTCTTCAAAATTATTATTGTTTTGAACTCCAAGTACATTTGTGTCATCCTTAGCATGATGGTTAACCCTACTACTGAGCAAAGGATGATTATACTACCAAGTCTGATATTCTAGTACACCTCTTCAGTCAAGGAGTTAGGCTTGTGCCAAAGCTCTAATACTATCTCTACTTGCCTTACCAAGAAAGTTTCCTCTTGAACTAAGTGACATATCGGTGGTTCGTGATATTATGGATGTCTACAAGAAGTATCGCCATGTTGCCACATGACCGTGTTGTCAAGTTCTTGAGCAAGCAAGTTCTCTAAACTGCTCCTTTGTCCAAGGATCCATACTGGATACCCTTGAACTAGTTGGTTGAGCTTAAACAACAACTTGGAGAGTTGTAAGACAAATGTTCTATCCAACTTAGTTCCTTCTTAAAGGAATATTTAGTTCTGTTCGTGCTGAAGAAAGATAGTATCTCCTTTGTGGATATGTTATCTTCCCCCACCTTTGATTTGATTTGCGTTATCATCAAATCAAACTTAGTTCCAAGGACTATCTTGATGGTTTTTGTACTTGTGATGTTTCACTTGAGTACATCTTCATGTCATTTGGTCTGACCAGTATTTTTGCCTTGTTCACGCAACATATGAGTCCATATTTTTGAAGTGTCTTGATAAGTTTGTTGTTGAGCCCATCAAAAATATCCTTATCCTTTTCATGTTAGACTGGATTCATATGTAACAATTGGCATTACTATTGGAAACTTTTAAGAACTGACTTTGGGTCATCGCGAAGTATGTGTTCTGGATGTTAGAAGTAACCTTCTCTGGTTCACGTGCAATTCTTGAAAGATGTCGCCGTCAATTCGAGAAGAGTTATCTATTTCCTTTAAGGACATATGTGTGTTTTATTGTCAGTACTTTATGTGTGTGTAGTTGTCTTTCGACAATATGCTCATACATGGGTATAACAATCTAGCTCATCTTTTGGAGATTTACCCTGAAGTCCATATCTTGAGAATATAGTAACTTTACCTTTGTGGTAAATGTTGCAAACTTTCTATTTGGACATGCTGAGTCTGAAGTATCATTCCACCTAACCAAAGCTAAACCTCAAGAAGCAATGATGGTTGGTATTCTTCAAGGTTTTGACATAGGTCTCTTTGTAAATTTGGCAAGATCGAAGTAATGGTTGACACACTTAGCCGGAAAGACCTTTTGTCATATTCTCTTGAGTCAGCAATAACAACCACTCTTCATGAGGCTTCTTCTATAATTTAATAGAGTTGTTCTTATGGTTTCCTTTGTATCTGAAGTCTGACCTTTACTTGATGTTTGATTTCTCGAGCATCAATAAGAACATATAAAGTAGAGTTGCTAAATGTCTCTCGGTCAATCCTATATACCTTTATGTTCGAAAGTGTATGGGTATGCCAAATAATTGAAGTCTGAGAATGAAGTTTCCTTTTTCTCGTGTCATCAGGAATCCCTTTACTCAATCATCCTGGTGGTGTAAAGTGATATCATAATCTTTGGCAAAGATTTTGAAACACCTGGATGAATAAATAGTTTCCTTCGTTTTCTCAACCATGTTTTAACAGTGACTACGATCTTGGTAATGAGAAGTTACTCTTGTTACATGTTCCTTGTGACTCTAAGAGTCCTCTACACTAAAACACCTTCCTATCTTGGCCTTCTATTGAGTGAAAGAGGACCCTTCTGTGTCAAAAGTAGTTCAACAGATTGGTTTTGTTGATCCATATCTCTGCAACCTGAAATCTCTACTTAAGTCGTTTAGTAGAGGTACTCTACCGAAGTCTGTGGTCATGTTCTCTCTGTTGGAACCTTCCTCTTTAGAATCTTAAACTCTTCTGTAATCTCCATGGTCTCAATCCTTATGAATACCATCTATCTAAACAACTTCAAACCATCTCCTCTTGTTTCCTCCGTTACTATGATGTGTTTCATGCTTGTCATCTCAGAGTTGTTTCAAAACACTCCTTCTGTGAGTTGACCATGAGATACTCTATGTGTTGTTTAGTGTGCTTCCCTCTTATCTTTATAGTAACCCTGTTTATTTTTCTCTCTGTCTCTTCTCCTACCTTAGGAATCTCGGTTCGAAATTCTCGTAAGGGGGATAGAGTTGTAACACCCCAGTTTTAGTTAATTACTAATTAGGGTTGATTGTGCATTCATGAGCATCATACCTTAAAATGCATGCAATAAGAAATAACACAAATCCTAAAACCCTATTTCCCTTCCCTCTCTAAAAACAATTCAAAATGGTTTTGAATTTGAAAAGTACAAAATGTTTGGAGCCCAAATTGAATAAAAGGGTTCCATAGTATTTTTCATATTTTACAAAAGCCTCTTGTTTTTTAAAAGTATTCAAAACATATTTGAAAATCAAATCAAAAAATAGAAAAAAAGAAAGGTTTTGTTTAAAAAAAAGAGTAGCAGTAGCCCATGCCGCACAACCCACTTCCATTCTCCCTTTCTCCCGCGCTGTGCGGAATCCCGCAGCCCAGCTCGGCCCAAGCGCAGCCTGCAGCCAACCCGTAACCCTTCGCCCTTCTTTTCCTTTCCTTCTTCCTCCTGGCAGAAGGACGACAGGGAGGAGTAGTTTCATGTCGATGTTTGTTCCATCCCTGCCTCACTGAGGTGCCCGCCCCGCCAAGATGCTCGCTACCGACATCGTCGATGCCTATAAGACCCCCTGCCGCCGCAGGACGAGCCTTATCCTCTCCCTATCCCCAATTTCTTGCTCGGCCAAACCCTAGCTCCGTCATGCGTCTCGCTAGCCACCGTCTATGGCCTCCCCTTGCTCAGCTGAGGCCATCATCGAGCTCGCCCTGCTGTACTGGTTCACCATAGCTAGGTCACGTAGTCTCGCGAGCTCTCAATCCCCCGAATTGAAGCATCATGTCACCGGCCATCGCTTCTTGCCGTTGATTCCGTCCACCCCGCGCCTCATCGTCACCTCCGTTCACTTCTTGGTGAGCTCCTGGTCGTCATGGACCTCTCCACTCCTTCCCTCTCGCTCTGTTGCTTGCTTGTGTCGTGAGCCACCGTATACCGCCGTTCCACTTGCTCCGGCGACCAAAAAGGGGCGGAGGCGCCACTTTATGGTCCGCCTCGACAAGCTGCGTCGAACCCGCCTAACCGCGTAGCCCCTCGAGCCCCCATCCGTCATCCCCATCGCTGATCTGCGGCTCACCACCATGCTGATGTCATGCCGACATTAGCATGATGTCATCAGCACGTGGGACAACGTAGTCAAACCCGATGCGGGTCCCTTTTGCCCCTGTGGCTGCTGATGTGGCCCGGGGCCCATCAGTCAGTCACTGCGGGTAACCTCTGCCTGAGTGTAAAACTTATAATAAGTTGTTTTAATAATTTCAGAATCTGTTTAAATATTTAAAATCAATAACTAATTATTTATAAGTCGGAAAAATATAAATAATATATCAAAAAGTTCAGAAAAATGAGAACTACCTATCTAATCTATAATCATGCATTGTTCAACAACTTATATGACAAGTTTAAATAGCAGAACATAGTAACCCTCCCAAGTGATTCCGGAGTTTTCCCGAGTTAGGGTTTATACCCCTTGGAACCCCGATTAAACTGCCGAGCATGTTTTAGGGTTACATTTTGATACAATTTAACTTTTCATATCATCATTCTTGTTTGAGCATTGCATCGATGCCATTTGTTGATTGTTTTCCCTTTCTTTCTAGTATTTGGTTCTTCTCTAGTAGAATACGATATCGAGATCGAAGACCAAGATCAAGACCATCGAAGATTTGCTTATTGGTTATCAACTGGAAAAGGCAAGCATAGCCCCACCATGATACAATCCTATGTTTCAAAAGTGTTTCAATTCTTGCCATGCTGCATACGATTCTACTATGGTCTTTGATCGATAGATAGAGTATCCTATCTATTGCATTTCTCCCTTTGAGCTTATATTACCAGATCCACTACTCCTAGCATAACTAGGTTTGGTTTGTGTTCACTGCTAGAGCTTATATCTGTGTCCTTCTTAGCCATGCATAGCTATTGAGTCTGGTTCATCCAGATGATGTATCAGATGCATATAATCTAGTATGATAGGAGAACATGATGAGATGAGATCAAAGGTGATATGAGATTAAACATGCTAAGGCTTGTATGGGAGGCCACGGTGGGATGTGGTTTTTCAAGTCCCATGAGCGTATAGCCACATGGGGCTTGGGAACCCCTCGCCTGATTAACTTGCATAATAGATTCCATGAGTCACATAGTTCGGGCGTTCCATTCGACATACGCATTGAAAATGTTTTGAGAGATTTGGCGGGTGAAGGTTCATCGTAACAGTTCGGTAAGCGTGGCCGAGGTTGCTTAGGGTAGATAGAGCCCTTGGTAAACCAACCTCCCCTCACATATCTAGGGACCGGCTTCAGGATTTGACCCGTTACGATAGAACCATCCTTAGGGCGTGACTCATGGTCTCGGAGAGAGAAAGGTAAAGGTCATGGCCAACCACCCTCTTCAGCGTTCCAAGGAAGAGGGATAATAGCTTGGCATTAAGACTCGGTTGGTACGTGTGGGTAAAGTTGTACACCCTTGTAGGGTTAAATCTTTTCGAAAAGTTGTGTTCAAGGTTATGAACGCTTGGTGACCAAATTATAAGATCATAGAGAACTATAACCTAATCGTAAAACTTGGCAGAACAACGTGTGCTTAAGGATGCGTCCTCATGGGTATGAGGGGGTGATCCTAGTTAGGGTTCAGATGAATGATGACTTGGTGGATATCAAAAGATGATGATCAATTCTTTGGATATGTCGCTCTCTGATTCCCTTTTAAAATATTCTGATTAGACGAGATTCTTCCCCCTCTTGTTTTATAAACAAAGATGGCTTTAAGCAAAACAACTCCACCAACCATAAGTCTTGAGGAGTATACCCTATACTCACCCTTTCTTTGTTGATACTTTTGGCAGAGTAAGTGTTCCCAGAAGACGAGTTCTGTACGACATCGACATCGACGAGTAGCTTGGGGTTCCCGGCCAGCAGCCTGGAATCTATGGGTTGGGACGTCATGATTATGCTTCAGGCATCTTAGGACATTTGTTAAGTTTGCTATACTTAATAGCATAATTTGCCTTTTATTTTTGGACGTTTGTGGTCAGTGACCTCTGCTTGTAATAATTTGGTTCTTTGCTTAGTTATGAGCTTGCTGTAATAAATTTTGTGTCATAGGGTCACTACTATTTTACTGATTTTCCACTGGATATCCTCGAGATCAAGGTTAAGATTATGTTACACGGAGGTCTAGGATTTGTTTAGCCCTGATCCCAGGGGTGTCACAACATTAAATGGAACCCACATCCCGATGGTTACCTCAAAAAAATTGCAAAACTTTCAAAGCAACCTACAATTTTCCTTTAGTTCAAGATTGACCTAATTTCTATAAATCGGCATAAAGTCATTCAAGTGGGCAGAGTTAGCTAGGCCGAATTTTGAAATATCATAAAACATGGGAATCGTAAGTACAACATGTCGGTACAATATAAATATTTGAAAGGTCTGCTTGTGGCATTCAGATCCATATTCTTCTTACTTTCTTTATGAAAAGGAACAATCTCGTCATCACTCAAAAAATTAAGGATGTTCTTTCCTGATAATTGGATACTCACACTGGTAGCATTGTTTACTAAAAATAAGATGCACCCATATACCTTCAAAAAGAGAATTAGTAATTCAAGTGGAATCTATTGCGATTACTGCAAGCTCGAGTTTTACCTAATTTAATTAAATTGTGAAGATGCAAAATTTTAGCAAGAAGTTGAACCTGGTGTCAAAACTCTCGGTGGTGGTTTATGATATATTAAATACCCCCCCAATGGTTACCTCAAAAAATCGCAAAACTTTCAAACCAAGCCTACAATTTTATTGTAGTTCAAATTTGACCTAATTTCGATAAGTCGTCATAAAGTTATTCAAGTGGACATAGTTAGCTATAAACTCATAGAATTAAACATAGGAATCATAAGTGAAACATATTGGTCCACTTAATATGTCTTGAAGCTTGTCTTGTGGCATTCGGATCCATATTCTTTAGACTTTCTTTACGAAAAATAACAATCTTGTCATTACTCTAGAATTTGAGAATGTTCTGTTCTAATAGTTGGAAACTCACACCGACGGCATTGTTTACTACAAGAATATGCACCCATCTATGTCTGAAAATACATTTAATTCAATAGCAATCTACCTCGCTTACTTGTAGCTCAAGTTTGACCTAATTTTGTTAAATCGTCAAGAAGTCGGTGAAGTGTGCGAAATTAGCTAGGAAGCTTGAAAAATGTTATTATATAAGAAATCGTGGTCCACATTGTGTAATAATTGGGAGGCTTTCATTTTCTTCTAACTGTGTAGGCCCCGTAGGAGCTAGCTGCTTTAGTTAACCATCGGTCGAAGTACAAGTTACATCGAGGACCTCATAAAAATGAAAATTACATCCAAGTCCATGTATTTAGCGCAAGGTCCCTAGAACTAAGAAATGAAGTGTGTCTTCAGGTTTGCGCATACTAGGGTTCATTTATTGTTCTAAAGTCTATCAATAGAATCTTCTAGATGCTAAGAATGGGAAATAAGATCGAACAGTTAGCAATGTTTGGATTTTGTATTCTTGATCCAACGTTCAAAGTTCAAACTTATCCATACACTATACTATAGTGGTATGGTACTGTAAGAGATAAGATAATATAAAGATAAGATAAGAAGTACTACTGTGAATTGCTGATCTTTTGAAATAACCTTCCCTCCCAATGTTTGGGAAGCAAGTGAAAATTTCAAAACCAAAAAAGTTTGAATTTTTTTGCCGCTGAGGACCAAAGTGGTTTCCTTCCTATTTACTAATCCTCCTACTCCACACCAACGCGGCTACCGAACACGCCAGGGAAACAGAGCCACCCTCTAAAAAAAGAAAATAAAAAGAAATAGAACCGCCGTAGCAAGGCACACATGCGTAGCGACACGCTATGGACGAGGGAGAGATCAGCCGGGCCGGTGCACGAGGGGAGAGGTGTGGAGACATTAGAGGCATTGTAGGAGAGAGAAAACACACCCTTTTTCATGCATAGGTCCTGAAATTTACTACTAGTAGAGTGTACTCCAATGTAACTTTAAAGGCGGCAGGAGTACCTCGTGTGACGAACCCATCATAACTTTGCTCTTTGCTTCTTCACTCGTCCCCTTCCTATGTTTTATTCTATCTGCATGTACAACGCGTGGATAGAGGTGATAATATGTCTAAGCAAAGAAATACTAGTACTACGAGTAAGGAATCCATTATGTTGTCCATAAGAAAAAAGTAGTCGTGATGGACTTCCATATACATAGTGGAAGCTATCCACAAGCTAAAAACCTTATGGGTCACTCTTAAGCTCATGGTTAGTCCATAAGAATCAAAATATTGATATCTAGTATACATAGCAATAGAAAACAAATTTTAATCAAAATATTACGAGAGGGGTAGCTCTTACATGTGGGTCTTATCTTATGAGCATGTTTGACTTGATACATTATGGTACAATCAACTAGCTTGGTATTAGCATGTGGGTCCCATCTTAAAAATGGGTTTGTTCATACACATAGGTGATGGCCTAAGCTCTAATGTTCAGACAATGTCTATAGGAGACAATTCGTGGGACCTATTGGACTGAAGATGCTAACTTTTGCATAGTAGTTTTACAACTTGGTCATACACTGCCAAGTGGGGCCCATCATTTACTTTTTTTTAGACATATGTGCCTTTTACACTCCTCACAACGGTGCTAGACTCAATTTTTTTGTGAAATTCCACTGATCTATTAATAATGATCAAAAATCATGTAAAGAAACCCAATTCTTACATGACGTATCATTCTTCGATTTTCCCCTCTATTTTGATCTATATTATTGACATAGAAGAACATTTTGACCTAATTTTGTTAAATCTATATAAAGCCATTTAAGTGTACAAAGTTAGACAGTAATCTTGGAAAAATCCGTCTAAAAACTTGGGAATTCTAAGAAAGCAAGGTCCACTTTGTATGAAAATTGGGGCGGTGCCTTTTTATTTTAACTAACGCGGGCCCCATGGGAGTAGTGATCTTCAGTTAACACGGTCAGTGGAAGTACAAGTTGTATCAAGGACCTTATAGAAAATCAAAATGACATCCAAGTCCATTACTTGGAAAATTGAGAATGTTCTTTCCTAATAGTTGGAAACTCACACTAACGACTTTGTTTACTAAAATAAGATGCACCCATCTACGTTCAAAAAGATGATTAATTCAAGAGCAATCTATCTTGTTTACTCGTACCTCAAGTTTGACCTAATTTCGTTAAGTTGTCAAGATGAAAAATCTTAGCAAGAAGTTGAACCTGTTTTCAAAACTCTCGGTGGTCGTTCATAATATACTAACCCCCCGATGGTTACCTAAAAAATCACAAAACTTTCAAAGCAACCAGCAATTTTCCTTTAGTTCAAATTGACCTAATTTCGATAAATCGGCATAAAGTAATTCAAGTGGGCAGAGTGAGCTAGGCCGAAGTTTCAAAAATCATAAAACATGGGAATCGTGAGTACAACATGTCGGTCCACTATAAATATTAGGAAGTTCTGATTGTGGCATTCAGATCCACATTCTTTAGACTTTCTTTATGGAAAAGACCAATGTCATCATCACTTGAAAAATTAAGAATGTTCTTTCCTGATAATTGGAAACTCACACTGATGTCATTGTCTACTAAAAAGAAGATTCATCCATTTACCTTCGAAAAGACAATTAGTAATTCAAGAGCAATCTATCGCGCTTACTGGTAGCTCGAGTTTGACCTAATTTTGTTAAATTTTCAAGAGGCAACATTTTAGGAAGAAGTTGAACCTGGTTTCAAAACTCTCGGTGGTGGTTTGTGATGTATTAAATTCCCCCCCCGATGGTTACCTCAAAAAAATCGAACATTCAAACCAAGGCTACAATTTTACTGTACTTCAAATTTGACCTAATTTCTACAAGTCGGCATAAAGACATTCAAGTGGGCAGATTTAGCTTGGACGAAGTTTGAAAACTCATAAAATTAAACATAGGAATCATAAGTAAAACATGTTGGTCCATTTAATATGTCTGGAAGCTTGGCTTATGGCAGTCAGGTCCATATTTTTTGGACTTTCCTTACGAAAAAGAACAATCTCGTCATTACTCGAGAAATTGAGAATGTTCTTTCTTGATAGTTGGAAACTCACACTGACAACATTGTTTACTACAATAAGATGCATCTATCTACCTCTGAAAAGACATTTAATTCAATGGCAATCTACCTCGCTTACTTGTAGCTCAAGTTTGACCTAGTTTCATTAAATAGGCAAGAAGTCGGTGAAGTGTGCAAAGTTAGCTAGGAAGCCTGAAAGGTCGGTGGAAGTACAAGTTACATCGAGGACCTCATAAAAATCAAAATTACATCCAAGTCCATGCATTTAGCTCAAGGTCCCCGGAACTAAGAAATGAAGTGTGTTTTCATGTTTGGGCATATATTGTTCATTCATTGTGCTAAATTATATCAAGAGAATCTTCTAGATGCCACTACAAGAAATGTTTCCTTCAGCAACGACGGGGCCCGTCGGTCGTGGCCCGGTCTTGGCTTGACCATGGCCGATGCAAAACTTTTTTTCTGGTTTCGCGCCCCTCTACTACGACGAAACTGCTAAAAATATGGACGAAGCTCGATGGGCGCGTGGCAGAAGTAAGATTTCCACTTCCTCGCGAGATGTTGACTCGCCAAAGTATTTTTTTGCGTGTGGGTCCCGGACTTCAGTGACACTAGTGATCCAAAGTTTTTGGTCGTGCCTCCCTGATTTGAACTCTATATCGTTGTTCGATGCCTCTTTGGTTTAGTCAAGTTGTTGTGTCCCGCATTTCTACCTCACATTAGAGGAATCGTGTGTATGATGTAATTTTTTCCTTCCCTGTTCCAAACTTGATAATGTCGCTCGATGCATTTGCCGTTTAATCAGGATGACGGGTCCCACGTGTCATCCTCACACTAGAAGAAATGTGTGCATGATGGATTTTTTTCCTTGGCTCGTGCCTCCCTAATATGTACTCGATAATGTTTCTCGATCTATGTGCCGTTAATCATGTTGCTGGGTCCCACATGCCCGCCTCTCATTAGAAGAATCATGTGTATGATGGAATTTTTTCCTTCGCTCACGCTACACTGTTTTGAACTTGATTCTGCTGCTGTTTAATCATGCATCTGGGCCCACCCGTGATTTTGTCATTACAAGAAACGTGTGTATGATGGATTTTTTGCCCTCGGTTGCGCTACCCTATTTTGAACATCATAGTGCTACCAAATGCATAATCACGCAGCTCGGCCCCACGTGTCCTACTCTGATTAGAAAAATGTGTGTATGGTGGATTGTTTTGCCCTCGGTCGTGCATCTGTGTTAACTTGATAGCGTTGCTCGCTGCATCAGCCGTTTATTCAGGCTGGTGGGTCCCATATGTCAGCATATCACTAGAAGAATCGTGTGTATATGATTTAATTTTTCCTTCTCTAGCGCTACCCTGTTCCTAACTAGATAGCATTGACATGGTTATACCCTACGGGTACACGACCTTAGCATACCTGGTCCAGTCCAAGGAAGGCCCACGAGAATATGCGCGGCCCATGAAGATTTTCGGGTGGCCCAAGCCCATGACGTTTTCGGATCCTTGGAGAACAAGACTAGAGTGGATAGAATATTCAAAGGGGTAAACCCTAAAACCTGTAACCGACTTGGTCTATGCCCGGGACCTGACTAATTCTATATAAAGGCTAGGAGGGCATGACGAGGAGGGCACTTCATAGCACCGCATACACACCTCCACGCCAGATTGCATCTGCGCACCCCTGTACTTTTTGGTTCAGCCGTAATCAAGAGCAGACAAGCAGGAGTAGGGTTTTCCCTCCGGGGGCCTGAACCGGGGTAAACCTCGTGTCCCCGTGTTGCTTGTTTGCTAACCTTTCCACGATCTCCAGCATCCCCATCTTCTCCAAAACCCAAGCTCATAACAATGGGCATTGACGAGATGAAACCTCGTCAATTGGCGCCGTCTGTGGGAACTAGGGACGCTGATTATGCGTCATGACTGTCCCAACCAAAGCGATCTACAACTCTGCTGCGACGGAGAGTCATCACCTCTTCGGCGCTTTCGACTTCACCGCCCACTCGCCAGTCACCCTGAAGGACTTCTAGCCCGTTGGAGACGGGCTCGAGATCCTGTTTGGGAGCTTCTGCTTCCAGGTGGGGCAGAACGACACTCTCCGTCTCCCAGACCGGGTGCCCCTGCATCGATCAGGCCTGCTTCGTGGGATCCACACCCCGTGCTACGCACATCGCCATCGACAGATGAATCCTATGACAGCAGCTGCAACCATCGGAGGAAGGGACCTACGGTTCCGGATCCGAAAGCTACGGCAGCAGTGATCCAATCTACGAGTGCTACCAATGCGCCGCAGTCATCCAGAGCGACGTGGATCAGGAGCACAACCCGCCACCCAACCCGTAGGGTACAAATAGCAAGGACAGGAGAAACCAGTCCCCCCACCCAACGATGAGGACACCGATCCCAATCGGGTCATCCACCTCAACGAGGAAGGCTGGGCTCAAGCACGCGAAGTCATGGCAGGCTACAAGATCCTTCCTGTGGGTGCCTCACGGGACCTACTGATGGCATACTACCTGCTCCTAGTCGAAGAGCACAAGAAGCAGGTGAAGATGCAAGAAGTGCTCGACAAGCGCAAGCAAGCGGCCTCGGAGTCCAGCGCGCGGCGAGCTGTGCTCTCCTCCATGGGCGGCTCCAGCTCGCATGGCAACCATGGCAACAAGTGTTGGAGATATGCCCTAGAGGTAATAATAAATGTAGTTATTATTATATATCTTTGTGTTTATGATAAATGTTTACATTCATGCTATAATAGTATTAACAAGGAAACCATTAATACTTGTGTGATTTGTAAACTTAATTTGAAGTCCCTAGTATGGCCTCTATACTTCACTAGCTTGTTGGTTGATTGATGATGTGGTTTCTTTGTCATGAACATTGAGATGTTATCAACAACAAGATCATATCGTTAGGAGAATGATATGGTGGACATACTCCTATAGACAAGCGTAGCATAAAGATCAAGTCATTTCAATAGTTCAATTGCTATATGCTTTCTGATACATAGTAACCTAATTCCTTCGACCATGAGATCATGCATATTGCCTTTACTGGATGGATGCTTTGATGTCATCAAACACCACACCGTAACAGGGTGGCTATAAAAGTGGCATTGGGTGTTCGGAAAGTATTGGTTGAAACACATGGATCAAGAGTGGGATTTGTCCATCCACATGACGGATAGATATTCTCTGGGCCCTCTCGGTGAAATGTCATCCAATTAGCTTGCAAGCATGTGACTTGGTCACAAGGGATCACATATCACGGGAACGAGAAAAGAGTACTTATCAGTAACGAGGTTGAACTAGGTATGCAGAGATACCGACGATCATGACCTCGGATAAGTAACATATCGTGAGACAAAGGGAAATTGGTATCGTATGTAAGTGGTTCATTCGATCGCAAAGTAATCGTAGAAATATGTGGGAGCCATATGAATTTCCAGATTCCTCTATTGGTTATTGTTCGGAGAAGTGTCTCGATCATGTCCGCATAATTCACGAACCGTAGGGAGACACACTTAAGGATTCGACGTTGTTTGAGTAGTTATGGTATTATGAGAAAGAGACCGAATGTTGTTCGGAGTCTCGGATGGGATCCGGGATATCACGAGGTGATCCGGAATGGTCCGGAGAATAAGATTCATATAAGGAAAGTCCCATTTCGGAGTTGGGGAATGGTTCCGGTGTTTTCATCGGGAACATTCTAGAAGGTCCCGGAATGTCCGGCACTCCGGGGGGGAAGGGGTACATGAATGTGTCATTGCAAGTTGGAATGATTGCATCATGTACTAGGTGTTCTCGCTGTCCAAAATAAAGGGTTTATTTAATTCCTAAATTGGAAAAGTCAAACGGCTAATTTGAAAGTCAAACTGCCAATTTTGGGAAGTGGGAAAAGAGAAGGATTGGTGGAGGCCGAATTGGGGGAGGACTCCTCCCTTGGCCGGCGCCCCACCAAGCCGACTTGGGGAGGGACTCTCCTCCCCATGGCGCAGCCAGCCCTCCCACCTATATAAGGAGGGGCAGGGCTCCCCTCCTAGTACACACAAGTTCCTATCCTCTAAACTAGAAACTAGACCTAGACCCCGGTTTAGAGCTGTTTCGGTTTAGAGCCTTCTAATTGGTTTAGAGCCCTCTAATTGGTGTGTCTAATTACTAGACCACTAATAGCCTCTCTCATAAACTCCACCATACTCGCACCGGCTTAAGGCGAAGCCCTGCGGGATCTCCCCTCTACCTCCGGTACCACGCCGTTGTGCTGCCGGAATCGCGAGGAGAGTGCTACAACCTCCGCTGCCTGCTGGAACAAGGGAGAGGAAGGTCTTCGTCGAGTGCCGAACGTGTGACCGACTACGGGAGCGCTGCCGGAACGTGGCGCCGGAAGGATCGTCTACGCGATCTTGAGATCGGAAAGAGTACGACTACATCACCCACGAGAATCTGCTCTCGTTAACCACTTTGGAATCTTCGAGGGTGAGTTATTCCATCGACTCGTTGCTACAATCTAGTAGATAGATCTTGGCTTGTTTGTTTGTATGCGATAGAAAATTTTTGTTTTCCATGCTACGAACCCCTACAGTGGTATCAGAGCCGTGTCTATATGTAGATCTGTTGCACGAGTAGAACACAATGGTCATTGTGGGCGTTGATGCTTTTATTGTAGATTGCTTTTTGTGTACTTTGCATCTTGCGGTATGTTGGGATGAAGCGGCCCGGGCTAACCTTACATGACATCGTTCATGAGACTTGCTCCACGCTTGACATGCAACTCGTTTTGCATAAGTGGCTTTGCGGGTGCCTGTTTCTCCTAGCATAGTAAAGATCCAATTTACAACGGGTGATCAACAATGCTAGTATCAATGTTGTGGTTCTTGTTCGTAAGTTAGAACGACACTTATGGAAAGCCCCAAACCACGTAAAATATGCAAAGAAAGTAGAAGCGTCTAACTTTGTTTTGCAGGGGTGTGCAGTGATGTGATATGGCCATGATTGTGATTATATTTGATGTATGCAATGATCCTTATTGTAAGTTGGCAACCGGCAGGAGCCATATGGTTGTCTTTAATTTCTGTTAAGGCCTGCGTGTCTATTCAAAATAGTTGTAATAGTTGAAGTTGGCGGACGACAACCATGAAGAAGCGTCATTGACCTTGATGCTATGCCGGTGATGATGGAGATCATGTTCGTGCTTGAAGATGGAGATCGGAAGCACAAAGAAGAAAGGCCATATCATATCACATATTATGAATTGCATGTGATGTTAATCCTTTATGCATCTTGTATTGCTTAGTAGACGACGGTAGCATTATAAGATGATCCCTCATGCACATAAATTTCAAGTTCTAAAAGTGTTCACCCTTAGTATGCACCGTTGCCAAAGCTTGCTGCTTCGAAGCACCACGTGATGATCGGGTGTCTTTGATTCCGCGGGTGACTACAACGTAAGCAAGCCAGATTTGCTTATGCGGAAGCTAAGGTTTGATCTTGACGAGCCTAGCATGTACAGACATGGCCTCAGGAACACGGATCGCCGAAAGGCAAAGCATGAATCATATAGTAGATATGATGAACATGATGATTGTTCGCCATTAAAACTATATCAGCTCTCGTGATGATCGGTGTTGATGTAGTGGATTTGGTTCGTGTGATCACTAAAACAATGTGAGGGATGTTGTTTTGAGTGGGAGTTCACCTAGTTTAATTTCATTAATTAATTTGAACTCAATTTGTCATAAACTTAGTCTAGACTATTGCAAATATGTTGTAGATCAATGGCAGCCCCTACCATCAATTTTAATGCGTTCCTAGAGAAAGAAAAGTTGAAAAACAATGGAAGCAACTTCGCGGATTGGTTCCGCAATTTGAGGATTGTCCTCACAGCTGGTAATTTGACCTATGTGCTGGATGCACCGCTAGGTGACCCACCTGCAGCTGATGCTACCGATGAAGTAAAGAATGTTTACCTCGCTCGGAAGAATCAGTACTCCATAGTTCAGTGTGCTATCTTGTATGGTTTAGAATCGGAGCTTCAGAAAAGGTTTGAAGAGTCAGACCCATATGATATTGTCGAGGATCTCAAATTAATTTTTGAGACTCATGCGGCAATTGAAAGTTATGAAGCTTCTGAAAAGTTCTTTAACTGCAAGATGGAAGAGGGTAGCTCCGTTAGTGAGCACGTGCTTAAGATGTCTGGGCATGCGAATAAACTTCAAAGTTTGGGTATAGTGATTCCTAACACTTTGGGGGTTTACCGCATCCTCCAATCACTACCACCAAGTTACAAGAACTTTGTGATGAACTACAACATGCAGAACATGAACAAAGAGTTGCCAGAACTATTTGCTATGTTAAAATCTGCAGAAGTGGAGATCAAGAAAGAGCACCAAGTGTTGATGGTCAATAAGACCACCAAATTCAAGAAAGGCAAGTCTAAGCAGAAGGGACACTTCAAGAAGGGTGGTAAGAAAGTTACCACGCCGACGAAGAGGACCAAGGCTGGACCCAAGCCTGATACTGAGTGCTTTTACTGCAAGGGAGAAGGTCACTGGAAGCGGAATTGCCCAAAGTACTTGGCGGATTTGAAGAACGGCAACATCAAGAAGAAAGGTATATCTGATATACATGTTATTGATGTGTATTTCACTAGTATTCGTAGTAGTGCCTGGGTATTTGATACTGGTTCGGTTGCTCATATTTGTAACTCGAAACAGGAGCTGCAGAATAAACGAAAGCTAGCGAAGAACGAGGTGACGATGCGCGTAGGAAACGGATCAAAGGTTGATGTGATCGCGGTCGGCACGCTACCTCTTCATCTACCATCGGGATTAGTTTTATACTTAAATAATTGTTATTTGGTGCCTGCGTTGAGCATGAACATTATATCGGGATCTTGTTTATTGCGAGACGGTTACTTGTTTAAATCCGAGAATAATGGTTGTTCGATTTATATGAGTAATATGTTTTATGCACATGCACCTTTGATAGATGGTCTATTCATATTGAATCTCGATAGTAGAAATACACATATTAATAACATTGAGGCTAAACGTTTGAAATCAAGCGATAATTTGACCTATATGTGGCACTGTCGTCTTGGTCACATTGGAGTGAAGCGTATGAAGAAACTCCATTCCGATGGACTTCTTGAATCACTTGATTTTGAATCACTTGAAAGATGCGAAGCATGTCTGATGGGTAAAATGACTAAGACTCCATTTTCTGGTATGATGGAGCGAGCTACAGACTTATTGGAAATCATACATACCGATGTGTGTGGTCCAATGAGTGTAGCATCGCGCAGTGGTTATCGTTATGTTCTTACCTTCACGGATGACTTGAGTAGATATGGGTATATCTATTTTATGAAACATAAGTCCGAAACTTTCGAGAAGTTTAAGGAGTTTCAAAGTGAGGTAGAGAATCAACGTAACAAGAAGATTAAATTTCTACGATCTGATCGTGGAGGTGAATATCTAAGTTACGAGTTTGGCGAGCATTTGAAGAAATGTGGAATACTTTCGCAGTTGACACCGCCGGGAACACCACAGCGTAATGGTGTGTCTGAACGTCGTAATCGAACTCTCTTAGATATGGTTCGTTCTATGATGTCACTTACAGATTTGCCACTATCATTTTGGGGTTATGCATTAGAAACAGCCGCATTCACTTTAAATAGGGCACCGTCTAAATCCGTTGAAACGACACCGTATGAATTATGGTTTGGGAAGAAACCTAAATTGTCGTTCCTTAAAGTTTGGGGATGCGAAGCCTATGTAAAGAAGTTACAGCCGGACAAGCTTGAACCCAAAGCGGAAAAATGCGTCTTCATAGGATACCCGAAGGAAACTGTTGGGTATACCTTCTATCATAGATCCGAAGGCAAAATCTTCGTTGCTAAGAATGGATCCTTTCTAGAGAAGGAATTTCTCTCGAAAGAAGTGACTGGAAGGAAAGTAGAACTCGACGAGGTTGTCGAACCTTCTCTCGAAATTGCGAGTAGCGCAGCACCGGAAGAAGTTCCTGTGGTGCCTGCACCAATAAGAGAGGAAGCTAATGATGGTGATCATGAAACTTCGGTTGAGGTTGCTACAGAGCCTCGGAGGTCAACGAGAACTCGTACCACTCCAGATTGGTATGATTCCGTTATGAATGTCATGTTGGTGGACAACACCGATGACCCCGAGACATATGAGGAAGCGATGATGAGCCCAGATTCCAATAAATGGCAAGAAGCCATGAAATCCGAGATTGGATCCATGTACGAAAACCAAGTATGGACTTTGGTGGACTTACCGGATGGCCGGAAGGCTGTCGAGAACAAATGGATTTTCAAGAAGAAAACAGATGCTGATGGTAATGTTACTGTCTATAAAGCTCGACTTGTCGCAAAAGGGTTTCGACAAATTCAAGGAGTTGACTACGATGAGACTTTCTCACCGGTAGCGAAGCTAAAGTCTGTGAGGATTATGTTAGCAATCGCTGCATATTATGATTATGAGATATGGCAGATGGATGTCAAAACAGCATTCCTCAATGGAGACATTGATGAAGAGTTGTATATGATACAACCCAAAGGTTTTGTCGATCCTAAAGATGCTAACAAGGTATGCAAGCTTCAACGGTCCATCTATGGATTGAAGCAAGCATCCCGAAGTTGGAATCAACGTTTTGATAAGGTAATCAAAAGTTTTGGTTTTATACAAACTTATGGAGAAGCTTGTATTTACAAGAAAGTGAGTGGGAGCTCTGTAGCGTTCTTAATACTATATGTGGATGACATATTGTTGATTGGGAATGATGTAGACCTTCTTAATAGTGTCAAGGAATATTTGAATAATAGTTTTTCAATGAAGGATCTTGGCGAAGCAGCTTACATATTAGGCATAAAGATTTATAGAGATAGATCGAAACGCCAAATATCATTGTCACAAAGTACATATTTGGACAAAGTTCTAAAGAGGTTTGGAATGGAAGATAGCAAGAAAGGGTTCTTGCCCATGTTGCCCAATACGACCTTGAGTAAAACTCAAAGTCCGACATCGGCAGAAGATAGAGAAAGGATGAGTAAGACTCCCTATGCCTCAGCCATAGGATCTCTAATGTATGCCATGCTATGTACTAGACCCGACATTGCATATGCTGTTAGTTTAACTAGCAGATATCAAAGTGATCCAGGAGTGGATCATTGGACAGCGGTCAAAAACATCCTTAAGTACTTGAGAAGAACTAAGGATATGGTTCTTTCTTATGGAGGTGATGAACAGCTCGTTGTTAATGGTTACACCGATGCTAGTTGGAACACCGATCCGGATGATTCTAAATCACAATCTGGATACGTATTTATTTTGAATGGTGCAGCAGTTAGCTGGAGGAGTGCAAAGCAAAGCGTTGTGGCGAGATCTTCAACTGAATCGGAATACATGGCTGCTTCGGAGGCTTCACAAGAAGCGATATGGATGAAAGAGTTCATTACAGAGCTGGGTGTGGTTCCAAGTGCGCTGGACCCAATGTCTATCTACTGTGATAACATGGGCGCCATAGCCAATGCGCAAGAACCAAGGTCACACAAGAAGCTGAAGCATATCAAGCTGCGTTTCCACGCTATTCGAGAACATATCCAGGATGGGGATATAAAGATTTGCAAAGTACACACAGATCTGAATGTGGCGGATCCGTTGACTAAACCTCTCCCGAGGGCAAAACATGACCAACACCAAACTGCCATGGGTGTTCGGTATATTACCATGTAATCTAGATTAGATGACTCTAGTGCAAGTGGGAGACTGTTGGAGATATGCCCTAGAGGTAATAATAAATGTAGTTATTATTATATATCTTTGTGTTTATGATAAATGTTTACATTCATGCTATAATAGTATTAACAAGGAAACCATTAATACTTGTGTGATTTGTAAACTTAATTTGAAGTCCCTAGTATGGCCTCTATACTTCACTAGCTTGTTGGTTGATTGATGATGTGGTTTCTTTGTCATGAACATTGAGATGTTATCAACAACAAGATCATATCGTTAGGAGAATGATATGGTGGACATACTCCTATAGACAAGCGTAGCATAAAGATCAAGTCATTTCAATAGTTCAATTGCTATATGCTTTCTGATACATAGTAACCTAATTCCTTCGACCATGAGATCATGCATATTGCCTTTACTGGATGGATGCTTTGATGTCATCAAACACCACACCGTAACAGGGTGGCTATAAAAGTGGCATTGGGTGTTCGGAAAGTATTGGTTGAAACACATGGATCAAGAGTGGGATTTGTCCATCCACATGACGGATAGATATTCTCTGGGCCCTCTCGGTGAAATGTCATCCAATTAGCTTGCAAGCATGTGACTTGGTCACAAGGGATCACATATCACGGGAACGAGAAAAGAGTACTTATCAGTAACGAGGTTGAACTAGGTATGCAGAGATACCGACGATCATGACCTCGGATAAGTAACATATCGTGAGACAAAGGGAAATTGGTATCGTATGTAAGTGGTTCATTCGATCGCAAAGTAATCGTAGAAATATGTGGGAGCCATATGAATTTCCAGATTCCTCTATTGGTTATTGTTCGGAGAAGTGTCTCGATCATGTCCGCATAATTCACGAACCGTAGGGAGACACACTTAAGGATTCGACGTTGTTTGAGTAGTTATGGTATTATGAGAAAGAGACCGAATGTTGTTCGGAGTCTCGGATGGGATCCGGGATATCACGAGGTGATCCGGAATGGTCCGGAGAATAAGATTCATATAAGGAAAGTCCCATTTCGGAGTTGGGGAATGGTTCCGGTGTTTTCATCGGGAACATTCTAGAAGGTCCCGGAATGTCCGGCACTCCGGGGGGGAAGGGGTACATGAATGTGTCATTGCAAGTTGGAATGATTGCATCATGTACTAGGTGTTCTCGCTGTCCAAAATAAAGGGTTTATTTAATTCCTAAATTGGAAAAGTCAAACGGCTAATTTGAAAGTCAAACTGCCAATTTTGGGAAGTGGGAAAAGAGAAGGATTGGTGGAGGCCGAATTGGGGGAGGACTCCTCCCTTGGCCGGCGCCCCACCAAGCCGACTTGGGGAGGGACTCTCCTCCCCATGGCGCAGCCAGCCCTCCCACCTATATAAGGAGGGGCAGGGCTCCCCTCCTAGTACACACAAGTTCCTATCCTCTAAACTAGAAACTAGACCTAGACCCCGGTTTAGAGCTGTTTCGGTTTAGAGCCTTCTAATTGGTTTAGAGCCCTCTAATTGGTGTGTCTAATTACTAGACCACTAATAGCCTCTCTCATAAACTCCACCATACTCGCACCGGCTTAAGGCGAAGCCCTGCGGGATCTCCCCTCTACCTCCGGTACCACGCCGTTGTGCTGCCGGAATCGCGAGGAGAGTGCTACAACCTCCGCTGCCTGCTGGAACAAGGGAGAGGAAGGTCTTCGTCGAGTGCCGAACGTGTGACCGACTACGGGAGCGCTGCCGGAACGTGGCGCCGGAAGGATCGTCTACGCGATCTTGAGATCGGAAAGAGTACGACTACATCACCCACGAGAATCTGCTCTCGTTAACCACTTTGGAATCTTCGAGGGTGAGTTATTCCATCGACTCGTTGCTACAATCTAGTAGATAGATCTTGGCTTGTTTGTTTGTATGCGATAGAAAATTTTTGTTTTCCATGCTACGAACCCCTACAACAAGCACCATTCTCGCACGGAGAAAATGGACCCCAAGGCACGTCGCGAGGTGACTCGAACCCTGAACACATCTTTCATGGAGATGGATGCCAACGACAACGTCATCCCGAAGATGCCACAAGCTGCGATCATGGCAGCCACTACATACCTCGCGTCCCATACACCTCCGGTGGGGGACCCTAAAAGGGCCATGTACAAATCCTCATTAGCCGGACTCGGACTCAGTGGAGCTGCGCTCCACGGAGAAGCTCTTGCGAAGCCAAAAAAGAATGTTGCAGTCAGGTTCAACCGTAGCCCCACGCCTTCATCCGACGAGGAAGAGCACGACCTACCTCGAAGTCACAAGAGCTCGCGCCATCGCAGTCGTGATTATGATGCTCCAAGCGAGCTCACCCAACGCAAGATCGACAAAGCGCGTGCCAAGCGTGTATGCTCGTCCGAATCCGAGGAGGACGATGACGAAGGAGAACTCTGTGGAGCTCGATGCTTCAGTAGATCCGTCCGGCGGACACGGATGCCGCGGAACTTCAAGCTTCCTTCGGACACTCCAAAGTTTGACGGCACACATGACCCCAAGGCTTTGCTCAGTGACCACCTGTCGTCCGTCAAGGTACATGGCAGAAACAAGGACACAACCCTGCAATGCCTTCAGCTGCAGCTGACAGGCACAGCCCGAATCTGGCTCAGCAGCCTATCATCGGGATACATCCGAAGCTGGGAGGAACTGGCGTACAGTTTCATCCGAAACTTCAAAGGCACCAGCAAGAGGCCAGCCTCGATCGAGGAGCTACGGGCCTGCACCCAACGAATGGGCGAATCCATTCGCTCGTACATATTACGCTGGTCCAATACCAAAAACTCCGCTGCGCACATCTCTGAGGAGAGAGCAATCGACGCCTTCAAGGATGGCGTCAAAAGCCAGGACTTCAAGGAAGAACTTGGGCGCGTCAAGCCCAAGACACTTGACCACCTCATGGACATCGCCAACAGGTGGGCAGACGGCGAGGACTCCGTCCACCGAGCGCACTCGGAGGAGGAAGATGACTACGGCCGTCTATGTGAACACCGTAGCAAGAGAAGACAGCGCGTCTATGACGATTGCGACGGACCCGACAGGGTTGCGGCTGGCTACGCCGGCCGCCGCAGCGACGGTAACCGCAGCGGTGGCGGATACCGTGGAAACAACTTCCGTGATGGAGGACACCCAGCGCAATCATGGCAACGCCGCGGCCGCGACGACGGACCTTCAGCATACGACAAACTGTCGGGTCCATACACCATCCACTTCTACATCGACAACCAGAATGGTAAAAAGAAGGCAAGCCACATGCTCAAGGATTGCCGTGAGTTTCAGAAACTCAGCGAGAGCATGTCCCAGATGAGGCAACAAGCCCCAAACCCTAGGTACGGGAACGCGCCCACACCAGGCGACATCGCCCACGGAGCTCCTCCACCACCACCCATGGGACCTTCGAATCATCCAATCGCACCTGCGCAGAACAACGGCAAAAACGGGTACCCCATGCCAAAAGGATCACTGATGATCCAAAAGGGGCGCCCAACGAACAGGGTGCAAAAGAAAATCACCCGTCAGATCAATCTGTCTGTGACCGCTCCACCCTCCATCCCTTAGTACCTCAGCGAATCGGAGTCATGCATCACGTTCAGCCGTTCGGATCACCCCTGCCAGGTTCCTCGCCCAGGTCATGCTGCCCTGGTGCTCGAGGCGCAAATCAGTGGGTTCGACATGAGCCGCGTCTTCATGGACGACGGCAGCGACATTAATCTGATGTTCGCCAGCACCTTAGCAGCAATGCGGATCCCGCTGTGCATCCTGGAACAATCCGATACAATGTTCCACGACATCGTCCTAGGGAAGGGCATATTGCCCCTAGGAAAGATATGGCTCGACGTCATCTTCGGCAAGCCCGACAACTTCCGGTGCGAGCGACTCGAGTTTGAAGTGGTGGACTGGCCATCACAATACCACGCCATCCTCAGGCATGTGGCATTCGCACGATTCCTGGAAGTACCACACTAGGTGTACCTGCTACTCAAGATGCCAGGACCTAAGGGTGTAATCACGGTCCACGGGAGCTTCACCCGATCGGGCCACTACGACAGGGACTTCAACAGAATCTCCAGTCATTCGGCATGCAGGACGAGCTCATAAGGCTCCGAGAGGTGACAGACAACGGGGCACCCCCAGTTGCAATACAGAACGCACCCGACATGTCTTTCGACTCCACCGTCAACACAAAGAAGGTGCAGGTCCACCCGACGGACGCCTCCAAGATGGCGCTGATCGCCAACGACCTCATCCTCGCATAGGAAATCGCGCTCGTCGAATTCCTCCGTGAGCGCTGGTAAATCTTCGCCTGGTGTCCTACAAACATGCCAGGAGTTCCCAGGGTATTCGCCGAGCACGCACTTAACGTCTTTCCGGATGCCAAGCCCGTCAAACAGTCCATCCGACGACTGTCCGAACCACGGGCTGAAGCCATCGGAGTCGAAGTCAACGGACTACTCGACGCAAACTTCATCAGGGAGATCAAGGAAAGCGAGTGGCTCGCCAACACCGTGATGGTCCCCAAAAAGGACTCGGACGTCCTGCGGATGTACGTGGACTTCACATCGCTGAACAAGCAATGCTCGAAGGATTACTTCCCTCTCCCTCGGATCGATCAGATCATCGATTCGACTGCAGGATGCGAGAAGCTCTCCTTCCTCGACGCCTACTCAGGCTACAATCAGATTCGACTGAAGATCGAATATCAGGAGAAAACGGCGTTCATCATGCCGTTTGGAGTATTCTGCTACAACACAATGCCCTTCGGGCTGAAGAACGCAGGCACCACGTACCAATGGTGCATGCAGGCATGCTTGAAGGACCAGACCGGCCGCAACATCCAAGTCTATGTCGACGACATAGTAATCAAAACAAGGGAGGCCAAGACACCGATTGACGATCTCCGCGGGACGTTTGACAACCTCGATCGATACAAGATCAAGCTCAACCCAGAAAAGTGCACCTTCGGCGTCCCGTCTGGTCAACTGCTAGGCTAATTCATCTCCCAGCAAGGGATCGAAGCAAATCCGAAGAAAATCCAAGCCATAATGGCCATGGAGAAGCCAAAGAACCTCAAAGGCATCCAACAACTCACTGGGCGCATCACGACGCTGAGCAGGTTCATTAGCCGCATGGGCGAAAAGGCCCTGCCCTTCTATCAGCTGCTACGCAAAGCAGACAAATTCGAGTGGACGCCCGAAGCGGACGCCCGTCTTGGTTACGCCAAAAGAGCACGAGCCTCTACTGCTATACATAGAAGCTACACAACAGGTGGTAAGCACCGTGCTTGTGGTCGAAAGACCCGAAGATGGCAAGACCCATGGGGTCCAACGCCCAATCTACTACCTTAGCGAGGTATTGACGCCGACAAAGCAGAGGTACCCTCACTACTAGAAACTCACCTACGACGTATTCATGACGGCTCGTCGGCTGAGCCACTACTTCCAGGAGCATCAGGTGATGGTCGTCAATGAAGCACCCCTGAATAGCATCCTGAACAACCCGGAGGCCACAGGACGTGTGGCCCTGTGGGGCATCGAGCTATCACCTCTAGACATCGTCTATGTGAAGCACCACGTGATCAAGTCTCAGGTCCTTCCGGACTTCCTCGTCCACTGGATGGAATTGCAGGTGCCAAACACCCCGGACATGACACAGTCATGGACGATGCACTTCGATGGCTTCAAGCGCGAGGCCGGAACAGGAGCCGGGGTCATACTGACCTCCCCGTAGGGCGACAAGATGAAGTACGTCCTACGGATGAAATTTTGAGCTTCCAACAACGAGGCCGAGTATGAGGCCCTCATCCATGGCATGAGGATGGCCAAGATCTGCGGTGCGACGTGCCTGGTCATCTACGGCGACTCGAACCTCATCGTCCAGCAGACGATGAACGAGTGCGACGCACACGCCGCTAACATGATTGTGTACCGCGCACTCTACAACGCACTCGAAGGAGACTTAGATGGCTGTGAGCTTCGGCACGTCGGGAGAGAAAGCAACGAAGAGGCTGACAGACTCGCCAATATCGGCTCCACCTGCGCACGGGTGCCAACAGGTGTGTTCCTCGAACAGATCTGCGTGCCATCCATCAAAAGGAAATTCCCAAAGGGATCACCCGAAGAAGTAGAACACTCGGGGGTTGCGCTACCCGAAGGACAGGAAGGACCAGAAGAGCTCGACACAGAGGTTGAAGTGGTCAACCTGATGCAGGTCATGACAGTCGAAGAAACATGGACACAAAAATACCTCTGATACCTGATATACGCGGAGCTGCCTGACAGCCCGACAGTTGCCCGACGCATATCTCGCCGGTCCAAGGCCTTCACCATCATCAATGGCGAGCTGTACAAGCGCAGCATTTCGGGTGTACTCCAAAGGTGTGTCACCATCGTTGACGGCAAAAACATCCTCCAAGACATCCACGAGGGCATCTGCGGCCATCACGCGGGCAGCCGCGCCCTTGTCGCCAAAGCTCTACGAGCTAGGTTCTACTGGACAACGGCCATGAACGACGCCAAGGACATCTTCTGAAGGTGCAACGGGTGTCAGAGGTTCGCAGATAAACCACACGCACCAGGATCGGAGCTCAGGCCCATACCCCTGGCCTGGCCCTTCGCCCAATGGGGCCTCGACATGATCGGCAAACTGCCCAAGTCCTCGAAAGGAGGCCACGTCTACCTCCTGGTCGCAGTCGACAAATTCACCAAGTGGATCGAGGCCATGCCCATTACTAACCAAAAGGGAAAAACGGCCGTAAAATTCTTCGAATCCATAGTCTACAGGTTCAGCGTGCCACACAACATCATCATCGATAACGGGTCGAGCTTCATCTCCAAGGAATTCCAGGACTTCTGCAAAGACCTCAGAATCAACATCACATACGCCTCTGTGGTGCACCCGCAAACAAACCGGTAGGTCGAAAAGGCCAACGGCCTCGTCGGTGGCGGCATCAAAAAGCGCCTAATGAGCCCACTCTAGAGACTCGCAGTAGCATGGACACAAGATCTACCCTCCGTCCTCTTGAGCCTGCGCACGACGCGAAACAGCTCAACTGGCTACACGCCTTTCTTCATGGTGCACGGAGCCGAAGCCGTGCTACCCGCAGAGGTGCGCCACAAGGCCCCACGGGTCGTCGCCTACAGCGAAGCCGAATCGACGGCCGCACTCGAAGACGTCGTCGACACACTCGACGAAGCACATGACATAGCCGCGGCTCGATCAGTAGTCTATCAACAGAGCCTCCGCAACTATCACAGCTGTCGGCTGCTCCCAAGGTCCTTCGTCGAAGGAGACCTAGTCTTATGACTCAAGCAAGAGCGACCGAAGAAGCTTGAGTCACCCTGGGAAGGACCCTACGTTGTCCCTGAAGTCATCCCAGGTTGCGCCTATCGCCTCAAGCACGTTGAGTCTGGAGTAGCATACTCCAACCCATGGAACATCGCACAACTGCGACGCTTCTACCCCTAGCTACCCCCTTCTTTTTACTTTCAATAAGGCTATTCAGCCAAGGCTACTCAGCCGAACAATGTACCTCCTCATTACGATATGAATAAAGCTAATTGTCTCGCCCCAAAAATTTATCTATTATTCGCATTTTCTTCATGTTACAACACACTCGGGGGCTCCCCTCACCTCACGACTTCGTCGACTGAGGATAACGCGTGTACACCTGATGTCGTGGTATTGCTGACGAGTATGCCATGGAGGGGTCCTCACAGTGCGTGTTTAGAGACGTGGGGTAAGGCGGACGGTTGACTGGTACGAGGTAACACAGCTTACCCAGGTTCAGATCCCACAACGGTGGCGGAATCTGACTCCTGCTATAAATCACTATAAGGGCAATACGCCGAGTTATAGGGATTGGTTCGCTGTGCGAGGAGTGTCGTCCTAGAGTTACAGGGAAAAGTCCTAGCCGGACAGGTTACAGAGTCCTACACCGTCTATTACTAGTCTTGTGTATCTTGCACTCCAAGTCTTCGGGTACGCTGGTGACTCCACCGTAGCCTTCCTTTATCCGGCATGTGCCTCCCTTCTGGATCCATCTAACTGGGCCGCCCAGCAGGCCATAGGCCATGCTACCAACTATGGGCCACCCGGGTTATCCGGATAAGTGACATGCTATGAGGATACCCATATAGAATATCCCCAACAGTAGCCCCCGGAGAACTCCGAGATCTTGCGCCGTCTTTCCTTTTCAGATGAATGCTCAGCCTAGTTGGATGTTGGCAAATCGTCAAGCAATATATTGTAGTCCTCCCAAAGAACCCTGCAAAACTTTCTCCGTTGTCCACTTGTAAGCCAGAGAAATGCTGAATCTTCCATCGTACACTTCCATAGTCGGATTAGATCCGTCTATGTTGGAATCTTCGATGTGACGGCTCATCTACCCATGTCAGCTAGGACGACGCAGGCTTAGGTCAGCGACGCCTCTAACTCACACATGTAGAGAACGCAATCATGTCTAATTTTCTCGCGCAAGCGATATGAACCATTGGCGGCGATGGTTGGAGACATGGCGAAATTTCCGCGCACGTTCGTGAACACGTCGTCTACGCGGAAACCGTCTGATCAAGCTGCACGAATCTTGACGCCGAGGATGATAAATAGTAACCGTGGGGAAATTTCCACTTTTTACCTCATTCTCCTCGCATCATCTTCTTCCTCCAGCCGTGTGTCTCCTCGAGCTCTCCGTGAGAACTCTCGAAAAAACCCTAGCTCCAATATGCACCAGTCGCACCCCATCTCACTCCATGGCCAGCAGCAACACTTATCCATCAATGGCGGCATCGAGCGAAGCCGCGGCGAAGCCAGCGAGCTCCGTCGTCATGCCCCCATAAGGTTTGGTCATCCCTGCGTCAGCGGTGATCAAGTCCACCGGCGGCGACCTAAATTTGGCGGCGCTCGAGCCATTGGAGGAGGAACCAGACTCGCACAAGGGCGATTACCGCGGCTCGGATATCACAGACCGTGATATCTAAGAGATGGTCGCCGAAGTCTACCTCCCCGCGACGGAGGGACTTGCCTAGCGGGTGGCGCCGACCGGCGAGGTGACACCTTCTCCCCAAGCCGGAGAAAAGGTGTACCTAAAAGCTCAACTGGTATGCGGCGTCTCCCTACCCATCTCCAACTTCTTCCTCTCCATCTTGAACAATTATAGGGTCCAACCCCAGAACCTTTCCCCCAATAATATCTTAGTGCTTAGCAACTACGCGTCACTTTGTGAGGGATATCTAGGGATAAAGCCTAGGTTAGATCTTTTTGTGTATTTCTTCACCGTCAAACGTGAAGCCGGACACAGTAAGGAAGAGCTTAGGAACTGTGGCACCATAAGCTACAAGATTCGACCTGGCCGGCGGCTCCCCGACATCGTCGGCCACGAGTCCTGCAAGAATTGGCAACAGATGTACTTTTACGTCCCAGACATCCCTCTGGCTGGCCGACAAGTTACGTACCCGGACTTCATTGACGGAGCCGCCACTGAAGCCTCGTCATGGAGATCCCAAGCCTCTCTTCCCTCCGACCTCGACGCTTCTCGGGCCATAAGGCGGATCGAGTGGTTCGTAGAGACGGGTCTGACCGGCTTGGACCTAGCCATGTGCTGGTTCATCAGGCGAATCCAACCTCTACAGCACCGCGCGAAGCTCATGCACGAGTATACCAACGACAGAAGGGATAGTCTCCGCATCTCCGTGGACAACTTCTTGAGCAACTCCATCAAGCTCCGCCTTAAGGACATCGTCAAGGTGAAGGATAAGAAGCGTGGCTTCACCATCACCTACGACATGTTCGTAGATGGCAAGTGCCCAAAGGTAGGTATTTATTTTCTGTGTACGACATATGCTCTAGTTCTTCCGTCTTGCAAATACCATCTTATCTAACACGGTGATTTCTCACTTAACAGCTTAGCGATCTAGAGGAGGGCAACCTGGCTGCCCAAATCTACGATCCAAAGATGAAGGAAGTCACGATCGTGTCCGACGACGAGGTTCCATTGGCACGGAAGCGGAAGAGCTCCACCTCTGATGCTGTCGACGGAGGCAAGAAGAAGAACACGGAGGGTGGAGCCTCCAAGAAGACTACCGCCGCCCTGGAGGCGGAAAAGAGAAAAGTTACCGGGATCCCCTTTGCTAATGCACCCCCACTTGTGTAACCTTCTCATTTTATGACATTGTCTATTTATCTTTCTTGCTCCTATATTGATGCATTTCACACGTTTCAGGAAGAAAGCCACGACCAGCCTCAAGAAGGCCTCCAAAACATCGGGGGATTCTCGAAATATCAAGGACATGCTGCATCACGATGCCTCCCCCGCCATCGCCCCTGCTACTCCTACCGTCAAGCCCTCGTCTGCTCCGACAAGCTCACAAGCTAAGGAGGCATGAGGCCCTTCCGCCATGGAAGTGGATTATGGCGCCTCTACTGAACTCGCTGTTGTCGGCGAACAGGCAACGCAGGAGAGCACCACTCAACAAATGGCTGAAGCTCCAGCTAAGGATGCCATCGGTGGTGGCAAGGCGGTGGTGGAAGCCAGTACTTCTGCCGAAGACGGCGCCCTTGCTCCCTAGAAACCTTTTGAGTTCCCCAAGATAGTCTACCCGGCGCTTACGCCGAGCATCACAACTCTGCTTCCTGGAGCAGCACCGACATCTCCAACGTGCGGTCTTGAGGAGCTCCTCCGACAAGCAGAAATATTGCAAGGAAATAGTATCTCCTTTGCAAGCTGCTATCCGAGAGCCCTACAAACCTCAAGATCATTGCACTTGTAAGTTTTACTTGCCTTTTGCATTTCATATGAGTATCCCACTATAGCCCCCGAGGATGTTGAAGGAAAACCATAGGCTTTTGCGTCTAGATGCTCTAAGAGTGACTAAGCTAGAAAACTTCTCACTGTAGCCCCCAAGCATGTAGATGGAATGAATTATTTCGACTAAATTCTTTAAGAGTAGCAAACGCAGTATTCATAATTTTGGTACTATAGCCCCCAAGCTTCTAGTTGCAACTGAATTAGTTCCGACTAGATGCTTAAAGAAAGCTAAGTATATATCCGAGTTGAAAACTTTATAAAGTAGCCCCCAAGCTTCTAGTTGTAACTGAATTAGTTCCGACTAGATGCTTAAAGAAAGCTATGCATATTGTTAAGTCAAAAAATCTCGCTGTAGCCCCCGAGTGTCTAGGTGGAGGATTTCCGGCTAGATGCTCCAAGCAGACCAATCAACGTTTTAACTTTGTCCTTTTTTCCACAGAATGAGAATGCTCAAAGGGGCATGGAAAATGGCAAGTACCAGAAGTTGCGCGCAGGTCTTGAAGCCGAAAAGGGTAAAACTGCCATCTTGAAGGAACAAATCATCAAAAACAAGAGTTTGTTTCTTTTTGCGCATTCCGTCTTGGTTTTGTGCCTATTTTCTCTGAGTACTTACTGTGTACTTTTGCTTTCTCCGACTTTGCAGAACATGTTGCCAGGGCCAAGGACAGTGTCGAGCAGTCCAAGCACATTCAACAGCTGGACAGCGAGAAAAAGATCCTTAAAGAGGAGAGGAAATATATGCTGAAAATGCATGAGGATTCAATGAAGGCCCTGCAGGACTCCGCCTCCGCTGAAATCTCTCGCTTGAAGGAGGAGATTGCGATCTTAAAATATCAAAAGCAAGCTGCCGATGAGCAGAATCAACGCCATAGCGAGGCGTATAAGCTCCTCCAACAAGAGAAAGAATCCCTGGCGGACACCTTCTGGCAGGCTAAGGCCAGCATCTTCCGTCAGTTTTCTCCGCCTTGTATTTCTGTAGTCTGGATACTTTGAAATTATTGAACTCATGCGCTCCTTGTCGGAACTTGCAGCTCCTATGGGTTTAACCTGATCGCCTCCTTCAGACAAGGAATGCATGGTTCTTGCCAGTAACTTCATCAACACCGCCATCACACAAGCTGAAGAGATTGCCAAGCCCCTCCAGATAAACATCAAGGCATCGGTCTCCGTGGCAAAGTACTCGGAGATTTTGCGCCGAGCCCCCGAGCGTGTCACAAGCTAGAAAGCTTCATGTGCACGGGCTAGCGCGAGGATGGCGCTGTCAATGGTGAAGGCACACTACGAAGGTGCCGACATCGACACGGTGACCTCTGGCATCCCCGACATCGACGATGATGGTAAAGAGATTAATCACGAAGCCATCTTGTTGTCACTCGCGGGCTATGACACCAGAGTTGCCGAGTTGGTGAACATCGACGTCTTCGTTCCCATGAACACCATCGACAGCGGCAACCAAGATTCTTCTGAGTCTCACCACAGCACCGACTTCGAGGGTGGCTCTCTGGCTGGTGACGACGCTACGTCTAAGTCTCCTGCGCCAAAGGAATGAAGAACAACTTTGTATTATTTGTTTAACCTTTGGTGCATGTGCGGAAAAAACTTATTGATGTAACTTAAGGCGGAAAACAATGGTTGTTATTTCCTGCTACTTAAGAACTAGTTTCCAACATGTATATATTTTTTAAGCACGTGTTGTCTTATCCATTACTTTGGTTTTTATGTTTGACCTTTCGTGAGTCGGAAGACTCGTTGTTGGAACCATGCGCTCAGGTGATGATGCCCAATGGCACCGTCAATAACCTAAGCACGGAATCACCGACAATAAGTGCCAAAAGTCAATACTCCGGAATCCACATAAAAACGACAAAGAACCTGTAGACCAGAAAACTTAAGCTAACGCCTATAGGCGGAATTTTCACAAGTGCAAACGTAAGGCTTGTGCATAAAGGTTTTACATGATCCAAAAATGAACACTAAAGGAGGTAAAAGACTCAGAAATATGAGTGAACCAGACAACTTTATTTCATTGATCATATAAGAGGTACACAATTAGATAAAAAATGCTAAGTGTAAAAAGGACGTAAGTTGTGCTATGTTCCATGGCCGATCAAGCTCCGGGTAGTCATCATCCGGGTCACGTCGCTTACGCTTATGATCCTCGTTGGTTCTATCCTTCAGTTCACGATTAGCAACAAGGTAGTAAGACCCATTGAGTAGCGCCTTGCTTATGATGAACGGTCCTTCCCATGGCGGGTATAATTTGTGTGACTTCTTCTGCTTAAGTCGGAGCACCAAATCCCCCTCTTTAAACGAGAGATGCCGAACGCGGCGACTATGGTAGTTGCGTAGCTTCTGCTGGTAGATGGCAGATCTTTGGCATGCCAAAACGCGCTCCTCCTTGAGAAGGTCCACATCTAGGCGTCTAGATTCTTCAGCGGCATCTTCGTCATAGGGGGCAACTCTTGGTGCATTGTGAAGTATGTCGGAAGGAAGGATGGCTTCTGCTCCATATACCATGAAGTAAGGGGTGTAGCCGGTGGATCTATTGGGTGTAGTTCGTAAACTCCACAACATAGATAGCAATTCTTCCGGCCAGGCTCCAGCTGCTCTATGTAGCGGTGCCTCAAGACGTGGCTTGATTCCCTGCAGAATTAATCCATTGGCTCGCTCAACCTGACCATTGGATTGTGGGTGTGCCAGAGATGCAAGGTCAAGTCGGATGCCTTTCTCCCAGCAATAAGCCTCCACTTCTCCAAGTGATAAATTGCTGCCGTTGTCGGTGATAATGCTGTGTGGGAGACCAAATCTCACCACTAGATCTCGGACAAACCTGAGGGCAGTTGCCCTATCAAGCTTTCTAATGGGTCTAGCTTCTATCCATTTAGTGAATTTGTCAACTGCTACAAGCAGATGCGTTAACCCACAAGGTGCCGTCTGTAATGGTCCCACCATGTCCAGCCCCTAGACTGCAAACGACCAAGTTATTGGTATTGTTTGCAGTTCTTCAGCAGGAACATGTGGTTGTCGGGCATAATACTGGCATCCCATGCATGTCTCAACCAGCTTGTCGGCGTCCGCCTTCGCGGTCAGCCAGTAGAATCCTTGTCGGAAGGCTTTCGCGACCAATGATCGAGGAGCGGCGTGATGCCCGCAATCTCTGAGATGGATTTCACGTAGGATTTCCATACCTTCTAGCTAGGAAACACACTTTAGGTATACACCAGTAGTGCTCCTTTTGTAGAGTTGCCCATTAATTATGGTATAACCCTTTACTCATCGTACTATTTGTCGTCTTTCGACTTTGTCGTCGGGCAAAGTTCCGTGTTCGAGATATTCCAATAACGGTTTTGTCCAAGCTGGAGGGACCTTAGTCACCATGTTGACGAAAGAGTCAGCTCTATCCGGGTTGTCGATGTCGGCTCCCTTCATAGATGGTGTGCGTAGATTCTCTAGGAAAACTCCTGGCAGAATTTGCTCGCGCCCTGATCCAAGTTTAGACAGTAGATCAGCCGCCTCGTTTTTCTCCCTAGGTACATACTTGACTTCGTAGCCCAAGAAGCTCTTGCCTATCTCGTCCACTTCGTCTCGATATGCCACCATCATAGGGTTCCGCGTATTCCAGGTGCCAGCCACCTGCTGGGCAACCAAGTCGGAATCTCCACAGCAAACTATGCGCTTGATGCCAATATCCTTGGCTACACGTAGTCCGTAAATGAGTGCTTCATACTCCGCCATGTTGTTTGTAGCTTCGAAGTGGATTTGCAGAACGTAGTGTAGCTTGTCTCCTGTTGGTGACTGTAGCAATACACCAGCCCCCGAGCCGTTGAGCAGCTTTGATCCGTCAAAGTGCATCACCCAATACTCTGGTTCTGGCAACGGAGTAGCATCTGGCATCTCCGTCCAATCTGCAACAAAATCCGCCAAGGCTTGTGACTTGATAGCGTCGCGTCTCTTATAGGTGATCTCGAAGGTGGCAAGTTCAATACCCCACTTCGCGAACCTTCATGTAGCGTCGCTGTTATTGATAATGTCGGATAGTGGAGTCTTGCTCACCACTGTGATTAGGTGCTCCTGAAAGTAATGCCTCAGCTTCCGAGAAGCAAGGAATACTCCATAAGCTATCTTCTGGTAGTGCGGGTAACGCTGCTTGGACTCCGTCAAGACCTCCCTTACATAGTAAACTGGTCGTTGAACTCCGTGCTCATAGCCTCGTTCCTTCCGCTCCACCACGACGACGATGCTGATTACCCGGTTGGTTGCCGCCATGTAGATTAACAGGGGCTCTCCAGGTTCGGGTCCTGCAAGGATGGGCGCTGAGTAAAGAATCTCCTTGAACTGCTTCAATGTTGTATCTGCTTCGTCCGTCCACGTGAATTTGTCTGCCTTCTTCAGCAACTTGTACAGTGGCAGAGCCTTCTCTCCAAGTCGGCTGACGAACCGACTAACTGCTGCAACACAACCTGTTAGTCGTTGAATGTCCTTTAGGCATGTTGGACGGTTTATGTTTAAGATGGCCTTGATTTTCTCCGGGTTGACTTCGATTCCACGCTGGTAAATGATGAATCCCAACAATTTACCAGCTGGAACCCCGGAGACGCACTTCTTAGGGTTAAGCATCATGTTGTATTTCCGGAGATTATCAAAGGTTTCTTTTAAGTCGAAGATTAAGTCATTTGACTTTTTAGACATCACCGTGATATCGTCCACATAGGCGTGAACGTTCCAACCAATTTGGTCGTGGAGGCAACGTTGCATTGTCCGCTGGTACGTGGCACCTGCGTTTTTCAGCCCAAAGGGCATCGTGACATAGCAAAACGTGTCGTATGGGGTATTTAACGAAGTGGCCAATTGGTCCGACTTCCTCATCTTGATCTGGTGGTATCTTGAGTATGCATCGAGAAAACACAAAAGTTCTGAGCCAGCCGTCGAGTCAATGACTTGGTCAATGTGAGGCAAAGCAAATGGATCTTTGGGACATGCTTTATTCAAGCCGGTGTAATCAACGAACATTCTTAATTCATTGGTTCACTTTTGGGGACAAGTACAGGATTGGCCACCCATCGGGTGTGAAGGACTTCTCGGATAAATCTAGCTTTCAGTAACCTAGCTATCTCTTTGCCAATGGCGCGTATCTTCTCATCTCCAAAGCGTCGCAGAGGTTGTTTCACTGGTTTGCATTTTGGATCAATGTTTAAGCTATGCTCGGCAAGTTCCCTAGGTACACCTTTCATGTCGACAGGTTGCCAGGCAAAGATGTCCCTATTCTCATGGAGGAACTCGACGAGCGCGCTTTCTTATTTGGGATCCAGGTTCGTCCCAATGGCGGTGACCTTGGAGGCATCACCTACCACAAGTTCCACCGGCTTGGTCGGCTGCTTCATTGATCTCGCAGTCCCTTGCCTTGGTAAAGCTTCTGGATACGATGATGACACTGTTTGGTCCGGGTATCTTGAGTTTGTTGTAGACGAAGCATGGTTTGGCCATGAACGTGTGGAATATGTCGCGGCTGAATATGACATGGTACACGCTCTTGAAGGGGACCACCTCGAAGGTCATGCGCTCTTGGCGGTAATTATTAACATCGCCAAAGGCAACCTGAAGTGTAATGCACCCAAGGGACTGAGCCTCCCGACCAGGAACTACGCCATGGAAGATGGTGTTGGTCCGCCTTAGGTTTGCCTCCGTCAAGTTCATCTTATGAAGTGTATCTAGGTACATGATGTTGATGCTGCTTCCACTATCCACCATACACTTGGTGAACTCCACGCCGTCAATCAAGGGGTTGACTGGTTCTCCGTAGGTATAAGGTCTGGGTGGTCTGTCCTGTCCCAAGTTATTGGAACCTCCAACCAGCGCAGGTACTGGGGAACTGGGGGGAGAGTGGCCATCAGGATCCTCAGAGAGGTCTTCTATTGTCGGACGGTGGGGTGCCAAGGAAAGTGTGGTAGACTGGAGCCTTCGTCCATGTTGCCCTTGTCGTCGCTCTTGGCGACATTCTTGGGGTCAACGTCTTCGTCCATGTCACTTGAATCCTTGGACTACTCCTTCTTCTTCTTCCCCTTGCCCTTGACTCGCGGTCTGTTCTTCTGACTTTGCTTGTAGCCGGACTCCGGGTCTTCCTTGAGGTCGTTGACGAACTTGCAGTGTCGATTGGTATGGGTGGCCTTGCCGTTGTCATCGAGGTATACGAGGCACGGCATATCACGATACTCCTCGTAGGTTTGGGGAACGCGGAGCGGCACCGAGGTGGTTTCACTTCCTCGTTGCTGCCCACGACCAGCTCCCCTTCCTCGGCCATGTTGTCCGCCTTCTCCTCGTCCTACAAAAGTCATAGCGACCATGTCGGTAGATTTCTTTTCTTCTGGATCGGTTTTCCGCTTTGTACTGCTGTTCTTCCGAGCTTGAGTTGGAACAGCTGTTGCCGGCAAGGAGCCGCGAGCATCATCGTCGGCAGCTGCGAACTCACTAGCCAACTGAATCATCTGGTTCAAGTCAAGCTCGTGATTGTCCTGCAAGCGCTTCAGCTTATGTCGGAGCAACGTGCCCCTTTCCAACCCATCGATGAAGGCGGCCATGGCGGTCTGAGCGTGCACTCCTGCGCAGGAATTCTTCGTATCCAGCAAGCGGGAGAGGTAGGCGCGAGATGTCTCATAGTGCAGGGACGCTTGTATGTACCCTCAAAGTTCTTGGTGAATGCTTCTTGCATGTCCAGCCAGTTGTAGATAGATTTCTCTGGCAAGTCGTCGATCCATTGGCGGGCCGTGCTTGCCAACGTTGATGGGAGGTACTTGACGGCGACGTTGGGGTTGCCTCCGGAAATCTCCACCGCGTTGCCGTAGTCCTGCAACCATGTGGCTGGCTTGGTGGTGCCGTCATAGGGCTTGATGGTCTTGTCAATCTGGAAACCTTTGGGGTAAGTTGCGGATTGTAACACCGTCAGAATCGGCCCTATGCAAGTTTTAGCGAAACCGGCCAAACCTGCATAGAAACGATTCAAAGGTGCCCACCAGGCACTTTCGTGCGGGTGGAAAACGAAGTAATAACATTACACAACAGTCCTCGATGGGACCCACAGAACAGATATGTATATACAACACGACTCCATGAGTCAAGAATACAGGTATAGTATACAAAGATCCAAATCACCTTGAGAACAATAGAGCGTCCAGCTATGGACAAGATGCAAATGGGGCTAAGAGCCCTGAAGAATAACCAATGGCGTCCATAACCCTGCCCAGGCCAAGCCGGAAGGGTAACCCTGCTAACGACGTCGATCTCTAAACCTGCTTAAACAAAAGGGGTGCCGACAAAGGGCAAAGGAAAAAGAGGAGCGTCAGTACTGAGGCCAGTACACGGTGAGGCTAGAATTCGGCGGTCCTCGCCTACATAGGTATGGTGGACTGAAGCGGCAGCGGCGCAGCATGCACTAAACAACCTATAGAGACTCGATATAACTGGAGGCTATTAGAGAGGGGTAAGAAAAGACCTATCCGGAACCAGACTGATACTAACACCAAACAATCCCATCCTGGTATTCCCCCTCGAGTCCAAACGAGGAAGTCAGCCGAGGAACTCACACCGTTGGCAGTTTTATTTATTCGGTTATCGTTGCAGCAATTACTAGTCAGGTGTAGATAATCATCCTGATATAATAAGCAATGGGCAGTTTTATTTAACCATTTCGTTGTAGTTGCAACACTTACTAGTCAGATACAATTAGCATGAGATAACCCCAAAACCCAGCAGTTGTTGGTACTTTTACTTAGCCATTCCGTTGTAGTGAAGCTGATTACTAGTCATATCGGATACAAGTCAATTTATAACAAATAAACTTTAGTTATAGTTGTCCATGATCAAGCACTGTGCTCCAAGTCGTCCATAACCGCGGACACGGCTTCTCGAAAAGATTTAACCCTGCAGGGGTGCACCAAAGTATCCACAAGCACTTCGACCCTTTTTGCCAGATCAGTTAACATACACTCATCGGTATGTCGGTGGGGCCTAAGTCATGACGTCCCCAGACCCAAAGCAAGTCTACCCGCAACGAAGTCGGCCGGTCTCCGAGACGGACTTAGGGTTTGCGTCAGTGGCTGTAAACGACAGCAAATCCCAAAACTGGGACTGTCGATACCGCGAAAACACTCCGCTTCCTAAACAGTACAGGTGCTATCCATCGCACAATTTAAATAAAGCAGTAAAGCATGGCATAAGTACAGGATAGTAAATAAAACCTCAAACTAGTTTGTGGCCCCCAGTACAATACTTTGAAATCAGGTACTAATCGATGGGGGGCCCATATCTCCCCACCTGTGGTTAGCGCGCTCGATCTCGGAACAGGTGTCAAGAACTCGGGGTCCTACGGGACACAAGTGGGCGGTCGGAAACCAGATATTATCTATCACCCACCGGTGCCTCTGCTTACCTACTTCAATTTTAGTTGTTAAACAGTAATTAAAGTGAACAGTAATTAAAGCCATGATCATCTCCAACAATTAACTTGCGGCAATACTCCAACAACTGTGATACTTGACGACACGCAACATAACTTGAGCGAGCGACTACGACACGCAAGTCCAACTATCTACCAATCAACAGGTAATAGGATGTGTCCAAGGCAATATAAGGCTGCAGGGGATATCACGGGTACGGAAACTAGAGCATCGCAACACAGATAGCAATAGATCAACAGGAGGAAATAAAAACTATAAAAGTAAGATAGGTAGAAATGGGGAGATGCTCGCCTGAAAAACATTGCCGAAGATTCATCCAAAGATCGGGGCGAAGCTCACATCAACTCAACGGCCTTATCCGCGAAGAAGCAAAACACTAGAATAAACACCGGATGCAATATTTAATACTACGACAAAAGATCGGCATGATGCATGTATGATGTATGACATGGCAAGGGTGCAATGCAATTGGGCAAGATTAAGCGGAACCGGGGGTCCCGACAATTAATTAAACGGTTCAAGTTATTTAGAACCCCGCAATTTAAATGTTGTCTTAACAAGGCAAGATTATATCATCGGTTCGCTACACAAATTTAAATGGGGCCAATATAAGACTAGATTTGGCGCATATGGGCCCCATATTTAATTATAGGGTGAATCGGCATAAGGCCCCCAAACCACATGATATGCATGCGAGATGAGCAACTTAATATGCAACAAGTTTTATTATATTATAAAATAGGGTTTCGGGAAGGGGTTCACACTTTAGAGGGTTCGACGAGCTTGGGGTTCCGGGGTTTGGGGTTCGGCCTCAGGGTTCAGGGTTCGACGGGCTCGGTCTCGGATAACGGAGGTAGGTCTTGTCGGGTCCCACGGGGTCGGACTTCGAAGCCAGGAAGGAGTACTTGGCGTTGCCGAGCGGAAGTCTTGATGGTCCTCGGGTCCGGAAAGATCTTGTCGCACGGTGTCCGGGTCGGCGAACTTGGCGTATCCGGGGAGATCTTGATTCGGCTTCGGTCGAAGTGTTCGGAAGCAGATCTTGGTGTAGGGACGGTCCTTGTCGGCAATTCTTCGGGTTCGGGGTCTCGATGTTCCATGAAGAAGGTCTTGTGTTTCTTGGAGGTTGATCTTGACAGATCGCATAGGTTCTCGGCTTGCGACAGAACACCCATGGCCTCGGCAATCTTGGCATCAGAGACCAACACGGACATCGGTGCCCAAGTCTAAATCGCACCATGGAAATTCTTGACCGATTTCTAGTCGTGGTCCACGTGCGGAACTTGAACAGAAACTGGCAGCAGCACCCCATCTCGTCCTGTGTCCTCGGGCCAACCAACAACCAGGGCGCTAGTGGCGCGCATGCGAGGCGGAGGTCGACGGGCCGGCGAGGAGCTTGGCGGTGAGGTCGACGGTGGCCACGGGCGCGGAGAGGGGGGCTCCGGAGGCGCTGGCGAGCGCGGAGGCGAGGACGGCCGGAGGCGGCGCTCGCTCGTGGCGTGCTCGCGTGTGGCGAGTCCGGCCACAGGAGAGGCGGCGAAGAGCAGAGAGGCGAGGAGGGGCGTCGGGGAAGGTAGAGGGCGGGGCGACGGCGCCTGGAGGAGCGGAGGATCCCGCGACGGAAGGCGCCGGGCGCAGCGGCGGCGGCCCGCGGTGGTTGGAGCAGAGGGGACCGGCGGCTCGAGCGGGGGGCGGTGGCGGTTGTCGGGGAGGAAGGGCGCGAAGCCGGCGCGGGGAGAGGGCGAGTAGGGCGCCAGGGCAGGGGAAGGGGAGGCCGGAGGGAAGGAAGAAAGGGGACGGGGTCGTCGGCTAGGGAGAGGGAAGGAGGGAGAGGAGCGGGGCGCGGTTGGTGGGGAGCGGCCACGCGGGGAGTGGGGCCTGGCGGGGTGTGGCGTGGGCAGGTGGGGCCGGCTGGGTCGGTGGGACCGGGTGGCAGAGAGAGAGGGTTGGGGAGTGGCGTGTGTGTGCTGGGTGTGTGGATCCAGGGTGGAGGGAGTGGGGAGGCAGGTGGGCAGGGTGGGGCTGGGTGAAGAGAGGGGGAGGGTGAGGTGAGAGAGAGAGGGAGTGGGCAGGTGGCGGCCCGGGATTGGGTAGAGGGGAGGGAGAGGGTGAGGTGGCAGCCAGGGATTGGTGGGGGTGAGGTGGCTGGAGGGGTGGGTAGACTAGGTTGGGTAGACTAGGGATTTTGGGGTGGACCGATTTTATTTCTGGGGTGGTCGTTCGGGTCGAATCGGCCCGTTCGACTGCCCCACTAAAAATAATTAAATGTTTTATTTATTTAAAACGGGGCCTTTGCAACCCGATAGCAAACAAAACAAAATATTCCGGTGACCCGGGTTTTGCGTTT
This sequence comes from Avena sativa, assembly GCA_916181665.1. Classification (NCBI taxonomy): domain Eukaryota; kingdom Viridiplantae; phylum Streptophyta; class Magnoliopsida; order Poales; family Poaceae; genus Avena; species Avena sativa. The sequence continues at coordinate 257,876,714 of OV702297.1, forward strand.
GAATACAGACGGGGCGTTTAGAAAACACAAACAGGTTTTTCCGCAAATAGTTTTATGCAAGCAATTGCAAGATGAAGACGATGCTCAAATGCAATGTGGCATGATGACATGAGCATGCGGTCATGATGATGCAATGCACAAAAACAACGCGATTTTCTAGTAGTGGTTTTGCGGGATGCCACACGGATCATATTGCAGGTCCAAAGCAATGTGGTCCCAGGTAATGTCCTTCCAAGGCCTCGTCGATCTTATTGATCCGCGAACGTGCATCCTACGGCTCCGGGTTCTTCTTCTTCTTGTCAATAGGGGATGGGCTGCGTGAATGACACGGGCCTCCTCCGCCATGGTGACTGCTTGGTGGTGACGGAGGCGGAGGTAGCGGTGGGTTAGCCTTCTTGCTGTTACCCTCCTGCGATGCCTCACGCTTGTCACGGTTGCTTGTCGAACGTGGAGGGTCGTGGTGTGACCTGCTCCTGTGCCCGTGGTTGTGCTCTCCGTCATGACGGGTCTGCTCTGCGTTGTCGCGGATGACGATGCCACACTGCTTTCACTACTAGGAAAACGGCCTTTAGTGGCGCACCTGCAAACATCATCTGTGGCGCACTTGCAGTGCGCCACGTGCCTTGCGCTACGGCTATCTCTCAGCCGTGGCGCACTGCCTAGTGCGCCACGGTTGTGTAGAGACAGGCGTAGGGTGCGCTACGCCTGTGTGGGTTGGACTATCAGATAAGAGGGCGGCCACCCCACTAGTTAACACTAGTACTGTCTTATCCCACTGGTTCTGCCCCTTAGCTCTATTCTAAACTATGAGCACCCAGGTTCGAATCCTGGTGCTCCACTTTTTTATTTTTATTTTAAAAATACTTTTAAATGTTCCAAAAAATGCCCAAAAGTGGTGATATATGCCATACAAGTTTTGTTTTGTTTTTAAAATACTTTTAAATATTCCAAAAATGCCCAAAAGTGGTGATATATGTCATAAAAGTGTTACAAATATGATTCAAAGTATAACTATATTTCATAATAATTTGTCCATGAATATTACAATCTTTTTCGACCACGCGTTTTACAATATTTTTTGAGCTAGCGTTTTACAATCTTTTTTCCCTTCTTTGTCGCGGTTGAATAATTTAGCCCCGGCACTTTAATGTTTCTTCTTTCGAACGGGCTACCTTTTTTGGGTAGGGTTGTCCTTTTTCTTCTTGTGATGTATGTTGCTACATCGTATTCGACGTCATCTTCAATCTTTGGATCGCCGTACTGGTCGAAGTCTTGCTCGTTGGCGACTCCATCCATTCCGATGATGTTTCTTTTTCCTCTCCTCACGACAACACGGCTAGGCTTTGTCGGGTCGGTAATGAAAAAACATTGGTCCACTTTGGTAGCCAGTACCCACGGTTCATTTTTCGCGGCCACGTTTGCACCCGCGGCCTTGGATTTGGCTGCTTCGGGTATAACCATGGTTGTGAAATACCGGTCTTCTCTTTCGACGCTCTTTGCCCATCTGACACGGAACATCGGCACCTTTTATCCACAGTAGTCGAGCTCCCAGATCTCCTCGATTCTTCCGTAGAATCTTTCCTTCACATTGTCATCGGTGTAGAATTCCGACATTACGCCTGAGTTCTAATAATCACACTTGTTGTTCTTTTCCTCCGTGTAGAATGTGTAGCCGTTGATATCATACGCCTGATAGGTCACCAGGTTTTGCATTGGTCCCTGCGACAAGGTGAATATGATCTTTTCCGTGTCAGAAGAATGCGATCACGGGGGATTATCAAGGAGCGTCTGCCTAAACCAGTGTGAAATCTGAGTTGTGCTCTTTGATTATTTCTTCCTGCGTCCTCTATATGCCCCGGTCACTGTACTTCTTCTCGATTAACCTTTTGTGCTTCTGTACCCAAGGATCGACCAGTTTTAAATGTTGTAGCGCGACAAGGTTTGCTCGATCAAAGTCTGCGCGTCGAAAATCGAAGTCTGCATGCAGTATGCGACGACCCTCTCGGTGACCAGATCCGTCGAGCTTGCCAAGGTGCGTGTTGATGGGAAGACCGACAGGGTTCTCGATATCTAGATAATGCGTGCAGAAAGAGATGCACTCTTCGGCCAGAAAGCCCTTGGCTATGCTTCCATCTGGACGGGACCTGTTGCGAACGTATCCTTTGATGTGTCCGTTCATCCTTTCGAACGCCATCATGCTGCGGAGGAACATCGGCCCGAGTTGTACGATGTCCTCCACGACATGGACCAGCAGATGCACCATAATGTCGAAGAATGCGGGTGGGAAGTAGACCTCAAGCTCACATAGTATCACCATGATCTCCTCCTGTTGCCTCCCGAGCTGATTCACGCCAATCGACTTCCTAGAGATGACGTCGAAAAACTTGCATAGGCCAAATAACATTTCACGGAGGTGCTCGTCCATTATCCCTCTTAGTGCGACCGAAAGTACCTTTGTCATTAGCATGGCACAGTCGTGAGACTTCATGCCACTGAACCTCTGCTTCGCCTCATCTAGGTATCTGCTTATCTTGCCCACGTAGCCGTAAGGAAATTTGACTCCTAGAAGGCACTTGAAAAACTGTTTGATCTCATCCTGGCTTAGAGTGAAGCAAGAAGGAGGGTAGTAATATTCGTTCTTCTTGAACTTTTTACCCTTCCGACGACCTTGTGTCGTCTCCGACTCATGATCATCGTCATCTTCCTGATCATCAGGAGTAGTGCGTCCTCCATGAAGCTCCTTCCGGATACCCAAGCATATCAGGTCGTGCCTTGCTTTCGGACCATCTTTCGTCCTATCTGGCATGTTGATTATGGTGGCGACCAGAATCTCGCACACGTTTTTCGTGATATGCATGATGTCGAGGCTATGAGGCGTGCGGAGAAACTTCCAGCATGGCAACTCCCAGAAAACAGACCTTGTTTTCCATACCTTCATCAGCGGCTTGTCTTGTTGCTGCCTCTTTCGCTTCTTTCCAGGCTTAGGACAATCTTTCCAGTTTTTCAGAAACTCTTCCACTTCTTCGCTGCTCCTATGCTCTGGGATTCCTCGGGTCTCTGATTTGCCATCGAACAGGTCTCCACGTTTTCTCCATGGATCATTCTTGCTGAGCCACCTCCGGTGCGCCATGTACATGGTTTTCGATGACCCTGGATCTTTCTCTAGTTGGAGATAGCTTGTGTTATCCATGCACCTAACGCATGCGCAGAATCCTTGGATAACCTGCCCCGAGATATACCCGCAACCTGGATAGTCTTGCACCGTAGTGACCAACGCGGCTCTCATAGTGAAATAATCTTGTGCGACGGCGTCGTAAGTATTAGCTCCAGATTCCCATAACGTGGCTACCTCCTCTTTCAACAGCCCGAGATACAGATTGATGTCGGTACCAGGTTGTTTCGGCCCTTGAATTAGCATACTCATTTGTATGTACTTCTTCTTCATGCATAACCATGGAGGGAGGTTGTACATCCATACAAACACGGGCCAAGTGTTGTGCGTGCTGCTCTGGCTACTGAACGGATTGAGTCCGTCGGTGCTCGCACCAAGCCTGATGTTCCTCGAATCTCCACCGAATTCTAGGAATTCGAGGTCCAATGCTTTCCACTGGCTAGCATCTAAAGGGTGCGTCAGCAGCTCATCCTTTTCGGGGTCATCATCATCTCCTGGCTTCTTCCTTTCCGCATGCCATCGCATGAGCTTCGCTTCCTTAGGGTCCGCGAAATAGCGCTGTAGACGAGGAGTGATAGGAAAGTACCATACCACATGTCCGGTGTGCGGCGTGAGTCGATACAAGAAAGGGAAGAAAGCACGGCACCTTTTATCCACAGTAGTCGAGCTCCCAGATCTCCTCGATTCTTCCGTAGAATCTTTCCTTCACATTGTCATTGGTGTAGAATTCCGACATTACGCCTGAGTTCTAATAATCACACTTGTTGTTCTTTTCCTCCGTGTAGAATGTGTAGCCGTTGATATCATACGCCTGATAGGTCACCAGGTTTTGCATTGGTCCCTGCGACAAGGTGAATATGATCTTTTCCGTGTCAGAAGAATGCGATCACGGGGGATTATCAAGGAGCATCTGCCTAAACCAGTGTGAAATCTGAGTTGTGCTCTTTGATTATTTCTTCCTGCGTCCTCTATATGCCCCGGTCACTGTACTTCTTCTCGATTAACCTTTTGTGCTTCTGTACCCAAGGATCGACCAGTTTTAAATGTTGTAGCGCGACAAGGTTTGCTCGATCAAAGTCTGCGCGTCGAAAATCGAAGTCTGCATGCAGTATGCGACGACCCTCTCGGTGACCAGATCCGTCGAGCTTGCCAAGGTGCGTGTTGATGGGAAGACCGACAGGGTTCTCGATATCTAGATAATTCGTGCAGAAAGAGATGCACTCTTCGGCCAGAAAGCCCTTGGCTATGCTTCCATCTGGACGGGACCTGTTGCGAACGTATCCTTTGATGTGTCCGTTCATCCTTTCGAACGCCATCATGCTGCGGAGGAACATCGGCCCGAGTTGTACGATGTCCTCCACGACATGGACCAGCAGATGCACCATAATGTCGAAGAATGCGGGTGGGAAGTAGACCTCAAGCTCACATAGTATCACCATGATCTCCTCTTGTAGCCTCCCGAGCTGATTCACGCTAATCGACTTCCTAGAGATGACGTCGAAAAACTTGCATAGGCCAAATAACATTTCACGGAGGTGCTCGTCCATTATCCCTCTTAGTGCGACCGAAAGTACCTTTGTCATTAGCATGGCACAGTCGTGAGACTTCATGCCACTGAACCTCTGCTTCGCCTCATCTAGGTATCTGCTTATCTTGCCCACGTAGCCGTAAGGAAATTTGACTCCTAGAAGGCACTTGAAAAACTGTTTGATCTCATCCTGGCTTAGAGTGAAGCAAGAAGGAGGGTAGTAATATTCGTTCTTCTTGAACTTTTTACCCTTCCGACGACCTTGTGTCGTCTCCGACTCATGATCATCGTCATCTTCCTGATCATCAGGAGTAGTGCCTCCTCCATGAAGCTCCTTCCGGATACCCAAGCATATCAGGTCGTGCCTTGCTTTCGGACCATCTTTCGTCCTATATGGCATGTTGATTATGGTGGCGACCAGACTCTCGCACACGTTTTTCGTGATATGCATGATGTCGAGGCTATGAGGCGTGCGGAGAAACTTCCAGCATGGCAACTCCCAGAAAACAGACCTTGTTTTCCATACCTTCATCAGCGGCTTGTCTTGTTGCTGCCTCTTTCGCTTCTTTCCAGGCTTAGGACAATCTTTCCAGTTTTTCAGAAACTCTTCCACTTCTTCGCTGCTCCTATGCTCTGGGATTCCTCGGGTCTCTGATTTGCCATCGAACAGGTCTCCACGTTTTCTCCATGGATCATTCTTGCTGAGCCACCTCCGGTGCGCCATGTACATGGTTTTCGATGACCCTGGATCTTTCTCTAGTTGGAGATAGCTTGTGTTATCCATGCACCTAACGCATGCGCAGAATCCTTGGATAACCTGCCCCGAGATATACCCGCAACCTGGATAGTCTTGCACCGTAGTGACCAACGCGGCTCTCATAGTGAAATAATCTTGTGCGACGGCGTCGTAAGTATTAGCTCCAGATTCCCATAACGTGGCTACCTCCTCTTTCAACAGCCCGAGATACAGATTGATGTCGGTACCAGGTTGTTTCGGCCCTTGAATTAGCATACTCATTTGTATGTACTTCTTCTTCATGCATAACCATGGAGGGAGGTTGTACATCCATACAAACACGGGCCAAGTGTTGTGCGTGCTGCTCTGGCTACTGAACGGATTGAGTCCGTCGGTGCTCGCACCAAGCCTGATGTTCCTCGAATCTCCACCGAATTCTGGGAATTCGAGGTCCAATGCTTTCCACTGGCTAGCATCTAAAGGGTGCGTCAGCAGCTCATCCTTTTTGGGGTCATCATCATCATCTCCTGGCTTCTTCCTTTCCGCATGCCATCGCATGAGCTTCGCTTCCTTAGGGTCCGCGAAATAGCGCTGTAGACGAGGAGTGATAGGAAAGTACCATACCACTTTTCGAGGTGCTTTCTTCCCTTTCTTGTATCGACTCACGCCGCACACCGGACATGTGGTTTTCTCCGCGTCCTCGCCCCGATAAATGATGCAATCGTTGATGCATACGTGATATCTAACATGCGGTAGATCGAGAGGACAGACGATTTTCTTGGCATCCTCGATACTAGTTGGACATGTGTTCCCCTCCGGGAGACGATCGTGCCAGAATGCCATCATATCGTCGAAGCTTGCGTCGCTCAATTTGTGCTTTGCCTTCATCTCCATAGCCTTGAGCGTTACATTCAACCGGGTATCATCGGGCCTGCATCCTTCATACAATGGAGTAACCGCGTCTTTCTCAAGTTGCGCAAGCTTGGCTTTCTCTCTAGCGGCAACCCTGGCGTTACTCGTCTGCTTGAGAAGCAGCTCTTGCACATAAGGGTCCCGCACCCAGCCTGACGTTGTTCCATCGTCGTCTGCTCCTCCGGCATCTAGATCATCATCATCCCGGTCTGCTTCCGCACCTTCACCATCTCCAGGAGACTCTTCATCATCTCGCCCGTTCTCGCCGTGATGATGATCATCGTCATGTTGGCCACCTTCACCGTCTCCATCGTCTACGTCATCGCTTATCCAACGAGTGTATCCATCCATGAAACCATGGCAGAGCAGGTGCGCCTGCAGATTCCCAGAATCTGGGTCGATCACCCAGTTGAGTTTGCATCTTCTGCACGGACATCTTATATCTGTCTTGTTATTTCGTATCATGTCGGCCGTCGCACATTTAAAAAATCTAGCCACAATGCCTTCGCTCATTATGCGGACCATTTTTGCCTGCACAGTGTACACGGTACAATTTGAAGTCTATTAGAACCACATAATGAATGCATGCATGCAATGGTCGATAGAAAATTTCGGCATGACCTATCCTAAAATTAGGACCTTTGCGAAATGCCAAAGTCTTGCCAAAATGGAAATGAATCAACATTTTGGCAAAACAAATGGCAACTTGTTCACATACAAACACAAGAGAGAGAGAGACCGATCCATACACACATGAACATATCATTATCCTCTCCATACACACATGCATGAGCATCATCGATACTCTCCATATACACACACATATGACCATCGATCCTCTCCATACATACATCATGAGCATCGATCATCTACATACATATGAGCACATCATCCATATACACATGAACACATCCTTACATGGACAACTTACCGAGATGAGAGACAGATCGTGAGAAAGATGGAAAGGAGAGGTGCGTGCATCGACCGGAGAAGGAGATGAGAGACCTGAGACCTTCCTCTATTACTTATGTAACATCCAAAGCAAGTTTTACATGCTAAAAATGGTGAATGGGTGGAGAAATTGAGGTGGGAAGGAGAAGATCCCGACTAGATCTAAGGAGGAAGAAGAAGGGGAAAGTGAAGTGTGGGGTGGTGGATCTGGTCACACATGTGCACATAAAGTGCTGTCCTAAAAAAATCGACACATCCGTGGCGCACACGGCCCTAGTGCGCCACAGCGAGTAGAAACATCCGTGGCGCACTATGCCATGTGCGCCACGGATGTTCCTACTCCCTGTGGCGCACTAGGAAGAGTGCGCCACAAATGTTTGTGGCCGTTTCACAGCAGAGGGGGGCATGCGCTTAGGCGTAGCGCACCCCCCCATGTGTGCCACGATTGACACTAACAACCGTGGGGCACATGACTATAGTGAGCTACAGATGTTTGGCGTGCGGCCAACAGGGCCCTGGCCCACACATATCTGTGGTGCACTATAGTCATGTGCACCACGGTTGTTCTAGTTACTAGTAGGGCACTGCCCACAGGTGAGCCACGCCTGTTTTAGCCGTGGGGCACTTCAACCATATGAGCCACGGATGTGCTGATTACCTATAGCCGTTTTCTTAGTAGTGTTTGGTGGGGGCATATCTGTACGATGGTGATCCTTGTAATCTTCGCGATGTCGGGGAGATCGGGGCGGTGGCGACGGGCGACGAGGTCGGGACTTTTCTCCATGGTCGGAGGATATGGGGATGGCATCCTTCCTGTTGCGCGCGTCCCTCCGTCTTCATTCTGATGAACCCGTCTAGGACCCGACATCAAGAGGAGATCTGTCCCTTGGCGGCTTGTACTGGCTAGACTGGCAAAGCGCTGGGTCAGACTCAAGGCTCTGAGAGGTGGCCTATTCCTGCTGCTTCACTGCCTTGGCCACTAGGTCATAGACCTGTTCCACTGCCTCAGGCGATCTATCCTGCTCCAGAAGGGTCTTGGCGACGGCGAGGTTAAGGAGTGGGGTGGGCATCACCTGCTTGCCTTCACTGTCAATGTATGGCTTGGCTTGTGCCGGCTTCGAGGGGGCCCATCCTAGGTTACGCCACACACCAGGATCGTTGATGACGCGAGCCGGAGCTTTCTTAGCCTTATGCTGCTGCAGTAAAGTCTTGTACTCGGCCTTCATTGCTCTAGCTTTCTCTATGGACTTCTGCGTGTTGACCAGATCTCGATCTAGCTTAGCGCCTTGCTCCGCGATGGCTTGTGCTTCCTCCAGCAGCTGCTGGCGCTTCTCGTCAAGCTGGGTCACGTTCCGGATATGAGCAATGGTCAGTGGCTCGACGAGGAGATTGCCGTACATCACTCTATCAGCTAGAGTAACTTGGGCTACTACAGACGTAGATGCTGGAGGCGGCAAGCTTGTGGTGTTGTTATTGCTCGGGCCGGTGACGAGTTCCGGCGGCTGCTTCACTGGGTTAGGCGGAGGAGGCATGACCTTTGCACGATCATCGTCAGCAGCAATGAGTGGCCCCTTCCCCTTTTCCAGCGCTGTAGGCGGATCTTGTCCGGGTTGATCTTCATCCATCACCGTCCCAATGGTGACGAACACCCCTCGAGACGTGACGACATTGTTGGCTTGCTCGTCGCACGAGTACTCCTCCATCTCCTACATAGCGGAGTCTAGCTCTTCTGGACTGAAATCTATCTCCTCTGAAGCTGCACTGAAATAAGCATAAAAGCGTCAATGACAGAGTCGGAGGGTGCCAGGACTTCCTCGATGACGGGCGGTGGAGGTGCAATGGCCTCGACGATGACTGGAGGTGTTGGTGCTGCTGCGACGATGGCGGCGGGAGGCGGTGGTGGCGGTTGCTGAATTGGAGGTTCTCCGTCCCTGAGCGCAAGTGCCATTTGGGCTGCTGTGTCAGCTTCCGCGTAGTTGTTGACGATGCTCACCATCTCTATGAGGGTAAGACGCCCTGTTTCCTGCTGCCGTCTTAAAGAATTTCGGAGAAGCGTTTCATGGTCTAGTCCTTCCACAAAGTGATACAAAGCGTTATCATCGGGGTAGTGGGCCAGATCGGCTCATATACGAAGCCACCTGGCAGGTAATCGCGGGGGTTTTCGCCTTCTCTCTAAACGCAACGCGTCAGATCGAAGATGGTAACCACTCCGACGAACTTGGATCTCTGCTGTCCAGACGCACGGGCAAAGCCGTCGGATTTGCACTGATCTTCCACCTTTATATCCTGCATAGGGGCAGTTTGGGTGGGCCTTGGATTTTTCCGATCTTTGCCGGCAAACTTCGAGGAGAGATCCGACATTGATCCTTCCGCGAACGTATCCAGCCCATAGGAGGTCTGTGCGGGCCTTGATGCTTTCCAATCTTTGCCGGCAAACTCCAAAGAGAGATCCGACATTGATCCTTCCACAAACGTATCTAGCCCGTAGGCGGTCCGTGCGGGCCTTGATGCTCCTACGACTCCCAGGGAACTAGTGCCCGAGTCGGTTTCGCCGATGAAGAGGTGGATGTCTCTGATAGGAACGATCGAACACCGTGTATGGTTCGTCTTCGCCGGGATCCAGAACTCGTTAGGAGGGACGATCGGAACGTTGCCGGAGAAGAGAACGCAACCGATGGCTACGGTTTTGCTGATTCCCGCGAAGATCTTGGTCCTCGCCCGCGGAAGAGCCTGAAGCGCCTCTTGCCCCACGGTGGGCGCCAACTGTTGTGGTATTGCCGACGAGTACGCCATGGAGGGGTCCTCACAGTGTGTGTTTAGAGACATGGGGTAAGGCGGATGGTTGACGGGTACGAGGTAACACAGCTTACCCAGGTTCAGATCCCACAACGGTGGAGGAATACTACTACTGCTATAAATCACTATAAGGGCAATACGCCGAGTTACAGGGATTGGTTCACTGTGTGAGGAGCGTCGTAGTCGACACTAGGTTGTCTGAAGTTGTGCCCTAAAGGCTCCCGTAGGCCTGACTTATATAGTCGCCAAGTCCTAGGGTTACAGGGAAAAGTCCTAGTCGGACAGGTTACAGAGTCCTACACCGTCTATTACTAGTCTTCTGTATCTTGCACTCCAAGGCTCCGTGAACGCTGGTGACTCCACCGTAGCCTTCCTTTATCCGGCATGGGCCTCCCTTCTGGATCCATCTAACTGGGCCGCCCAGCAGGCCATAGGCCATGCTACCAACTATGGGCCACCCGGGTTATCCGGATAAGTGACATGCTATGAGGATACCCATATAGCATAATCCCAACACCTGAGTAGCTGACCACGTCATGCTAACGAAAAGGGAACGCATACAAACAAAGCACCACATGCTAACAACAATCAACCTTTACAACAAAGGGCATAACACGCCCAGTCAAATACGTACAAATTTTAATCTATCTTTTTACAGATCCTACCTATTCTGAAGAATCACCTACGCACGCTGCTCAAAAAGATCTACAATTTGTTCGGCATACTGCCTTACAGACGCATAATGTGGACGCATGTTCCAAATGCCACCATCGGGCCGAAGAGGCGGCCCGGCCGCCATAGCAGCAAGATCTACATCAGGGCGATGCAGCCGCACGAGGGAAAGCGCCGCCTTCACCCCTGCAACCAGCTGATGCCGCACCAGCTCCCTGACATGGTGCACATGCCGAAACTTCGCCAGCAGGCCCCATAGAGTCGATGGTGCCTCATCCAGAGGAAACATCACGTGCAGAATTGACGCCAAGGAAGCCTTCGCTTGCCGTAGCACCCGCGACACCTGGTGAACACGATCCTGCACAGTCGCAAGGACCATAGCATGATCACGATCCATCCAGAAAAAGCCGCCGGCCTCCATATCCTGCTGGGTCAGGCAATTGATCCGAATAGCAGCACGCTCCATTTCCTCCCTGGGAACAAGGTTAGCACCAGCAACAACTGCAAAGTAAGATGACAAGCCAACATGCGCATCCGAAAAATGAGCAGCAGCTCGAGGAAACTCACATTGAAGTTGTTCGGCCAAACGCCGCAACTCCCCCATCAGATACTCTTCCCTAGCGGCGCCCCGCTCCGCCTTTGACTTCCAAACATTCGCATGGCCTTGAATGCTAAGCAACTCTATCTCAAGACTATGGATGTGGTCACGAAGAAACACAAGCTGCGACGCATCATCCAAGGATGGTCGCAGCTGTGGCGCAGATGAAGTATCAACGGGATCATCACCCGAAGGCCCCTAGAGGAAAAGAAGGCAAGGATATGAACAAACGCATGAATAAGCAAACAACTCGGAGAATCATTATATAGAGAAAAAGCCACTGCGTGGCACAAGGAATGTTCATAGATACATTACAAAAAAAGAAACAAAAGCTATCCTACAACTACAAGGCCTAAGAAGCTGCATCCTGAGTGGCCTCGGAGCCAGATTGCCTGCTCTTGGCCTCTCCCTGCTGCCTCACCGCGTACTCCGCTAGTCAATCAGCTTCGTCCCATAGCGTTTACAACGGGCAGCGTAGAGGGCGAAGGCTACCTCGGATCCATCGGCAGCTGTCGGCATCTGGGAGGTGACATGATGAAGATCCATCTCCGCTCCAGACGCCATGGCCATCGCCCAGCCCCATGGATGCGCCGATACCTTCTGCTTGCGCTTGTACGCCGCGGGAGCCTCGGCTGACAGTGCGTCCGCCAACAATTCGACATCCTCGAGAGCGACGCCCTTGGGAACGAGCTCCTTGTAGAAGTGCCTGATAACCACCTTGGCCTTGGCAAGCGAGCCAGCCACGGTACTGCAGTGGTATTCGACCGCCGCAGTGGCGTCATCCAGAGCACTTTCGTGCTCCAGGGCACCACGGTCAAACTTGATGCCCGTGGCATCTAGAAAAACGTAAGAGGCAACGTGAAAACCAAGAAAACTAGAAAGACAAGGAAGTTGAATAGGAACAGACGAAACTACTCACCCAAAATAGCCTTGGCAGCAGCCATCAGCTTGCCGGCTACCTCCTTCTCGCGCGAGGCCACAGCGGTGTCGAGTTTCTCCTCGCGATCCGTGGCCTCCTGCTGCAGGTGCTGCTTGGCCGTAGTCGCGTCGGCTAACTCCTTCTCAAGGCACTCCTTAGCGCCAACGGCAGCTTCAGCTTTTTTCTTCGCTCGCCCGAGGGTCTTTTTGAGAGCATCAATCTCGCGGAGGGCAGTGTTATTCTCGTCTGCAACAAAGAACAAGCATGAGATTCATGAGTAAGCAAGCAGCCAAAGAAGGAGAAGATTGACAAAAACACGAACCTTGAAGCCGCTGAAGGCTGGCCTCCAATGCCAGATGCTGCTTCACCAGCTGGTTGGCACCTTGAACAAAAGGCTGCGAGAAGACGCAACTTGTCAGGAAAAAGGCTCGGGGTCTGCACCCAAGGAAACGAGCAAAACAAATCACGCACACGAAAAGAGCTCGGGACTCCCCCCGAGACATGTACAAAAAAGAAAGGCATGATCAGCAGATCATCCGACAGATGCTCGGGGGCTCCCCCCGAGAAACAAAACAAAAATGATCAACATATCATCCAAAAAAAATGCTCGGGGGCTCCCCACGCGGCAAGAACGAAAGTACTTACATGATCAGGCGGCGACTCAGAATGTCTTGCTATAGTCTTCTGGGAGACAACCACCCGAGCGTCTTGCTGAGAAGGGTTCGGAGCAGCGCCCCCAAAGGTTGCCACCGTCTGAGGAGGAGGAGCAACCTTCGACTCACCCACCATCTCCCGAGCACCATCACTGAAAGAGCCATTGGAGGAGTGGCTACAAAAGAAAACATCAGATAAGTACAAGCAAGCAAAATTGAAAGAGAGAAAAAAGCAACTGCAGACACTTACGACTCCATATCGCTCAAATTGAAGACAAGCAAGGCCCTCTTGCCCTTCTTTTCTTCCTTCTTCCGCTTCGCCGGTGGCTGTGGCGCCATAGCCCGCACGGGCACGGCCGAAATAGGAGAGGAAGAGCCACCATGACCCCCACTATGATGCTCAAGGCATGACGGGTTCCTAGGGGTCGGTGGAGTCGAGTCATCCGATGATTCCCTCGAGCTCTGTGTCCGCTTTCGAGTCTGCTCCTTGCTCGACTCAAAAGTTTCTTCAGCTGGCGACCATGCTGAAGGAACCTCAGACATGGAGTCCAGTACCTCATTGTCCGGTGCATCTGGAATACGTTCGGTAGTGGAGGCGCCATGCCAGGCACCTTGAACTCCTGCACAAAAGAAAGCAAACTCTTAGAATAAACGAACTGCAAAGAGACGCAGTCGAAAAAAGCGCTACACGCACGTCACAGATCGACACCTGCGGCACCGGTCGAGAGGCCCTGAATGGAAGGGTCAGCGAGCTACCCAGGATGTCCTCGTCAACCTTAAACTTCAGCAGCGGCCGGAGGATTCCGTCCACATCCCCCTTGGAGAGCTCTCTAGTCGAAACCCTAGTCGAGTCGTTGCGGCCAGAATAAAGGAACATCGGGTGCTCCCTAGCCTGGAGCGGCTGCACCCGACGTTTGAGGAAGGTGCGGATGCTATCCACACCGTTCACCTCTTTATCCGGAATCACCTGGAGGTCCTCCACCCGACGATAGAGCTCCTCTATCTCTGCCACCTCACATCCAAGATGTGGTTCTTCCAAGACCTCTTCGGCTAGATTTTCTTGGAGGGGTCGAAAGGAGCAAGGCCAAAGTTCTGCCCGGCCACTATGGAGTCGCGGATGTAGAAACATCGCCTCCGCCAGTACTAGACAGACTCAAACATAGAAAAAGAGAAGAAGAGAAAGTTGGATTTAAGGGAAATGATGTAGCCGCCGATGGGATAAACGCCATTGGAGCCAGATTGCCTCTTCATGGTATAGAGCTTCCGGAAGAGGCCAAAGTGTGGCTCGACACCGAGCCAGCACTCGCAATAGGTGATGAAGCAGGCAATATGAAGAAGAGAGTTTGGCGAAAGATGATGGAGCTGGATGCCATAAAAGAAAAGCAATCCACGGATAAAATCGTGGATCGTGAAAGAAAGGCCCCGAAGGACAAAAACGACGAACATGAACTGAAACCCAGCGGGAGGACGGGGAATTACCTTGTCACTGGGAATCCTGACGGCCTCCCTATCCTGCGGGATTAGACCCCACTCACGGAGCTTACGAAGATCGCTCTCGCGCGTCTCCGATCGTCGCCACCACCATCGGTGACGCGCGTAGCGGCGGAACCCTTCTTGCCGCTGACGGCAGCACTAGTACCAACCGTGGTGGAAGCATTCTTGGACTTCCCCATCGCAGTGCGGCGATGGCGACGAAGTGAACACAAAAACAAAGATGGAAAGGTTAGAAGAAATTCCAGCACGCGGCGAGAAAAACTCACGAAGATGGAAGCAGTGAAACAAGAATGGCTGCGGTGAAAAACAAACAAAACTTTTCCCCAATGATTATAAGGACGAAGAAGACGCACGGTGACTGTCCATCGGGAAGCCCTAGAGCCAAAATCAAAATTTGACCGTCCACGTGTCAGCACGGCAGCGAACCGTCGCTCACACGCTGTCCACTACGCACGGAAATCGAGGCGACGCTGTAATTATCTCCACGTTGCGCGTGACCAGTCAATTCGAAGTTAGAAGGTGGGACCCATGTTCGTCTAGTCACGTCATCTCTGGCGCCGCAGACGCTTGAGGTCACCGATCGTCAGCAATGACGTCATCAAGGCTATACTAGCAACGGTTACAATTCTTTGGCTACACAGCTAAAAGTACTCACTCGAATCTACGATTCGACTAACTACTCGGGGGCTACTCCTATCAGGAGCGCTGGCCGCGCACCTGAAAAACGATCAAAGTACTACACCATTGAACTATTCTTCGAGTCCTACGTCGAGTCTATGACTCCACTACAGACTCGGGGGCTACTCCCATAGGGTGGATGGATTCAAGCATCCGAAAAATTTGTGTCCTACGGACCTAAAAGGCAACAAAGACTGAATTAAATTCTCTGCTCGAGTCTACGACTCGAACAGACACTCGGGGGCTACTCCCATAGAGAGCGCTGGTCGCGCACCCTATGAATTCTTCGACTGCAATCCTTCGGATCAGCATGCAAAAACTTTTCGGCAACTTTGCCCCAGTTAAACACCTCCGCGGTGATAAACATTCGGATGTTGTGTAGCAACACAAAGATAAGACCTACAGAGATCATCTGATGGCCTGGCAACGCACACGACTGTGCCCTGCTAGTAAGAATCCATGCTAGCAGGCGCGATGGAAATCCCGACAGACGCGTTGGGTACATCACTTGAAAATCACTGGAATTCCACTCCTATAAGTCCTCAACGGCCTGAGTCGAATTACGCCAGCATATGTTCCGGTTTCGAATCGATGGACTCGAATCTGAAGAAGATCGTGTTGTTTTGTCCTAAGACAGTTAACTGGCCCTGATCCGTTGGGAGAGTCAGGCACACGCATCAACAATCCCTACACATCAAAATCGTTCTTTGATGAACAAAAACAGCTGCACTCGAAAGATCAAAGAGTCCTCAGTCGAATCTGCGATTCGATTGAACACTCGGGGCTACTGACATGGTTATACCCTGCGGGTACACAACCTTAGCATACCTGGTCCAGTCCAAGGAAGTCCAACGAGAATATGCACGGCCCATGAAGATTTTCGGGTGGCCCAAGCCCATGACGTTTTCGGATCCTTGGAGAACAAGACTAGAGAATATAGAATATTCAAAGGGGTAAACCCTAAAACCTGTAACTGACTCGGTCTATGCCCGGGACCTACCTACTTCTATATAAAGGATAGGAGGGCACGACGAGGAGGGCACTTCATACCACCGCATACACATCTCCACGCCAGATTGCATTTGTGTACCCCTGTACTTTTCGGTTCCGCCGTAATCAAGAGCAGACAGGTAGGAATAGGGATTCCCCTCCGGGGTCCTGAAACTGGGTAAACCTCGTGTCCTCGTGTTGCTTGTTTTCTAACCGTTCCGCGATCTCCAGCATCCCCATCTTCTCCAAAACCCATGCTTATAACAATGGGCATTGACGAGATTAAACCTCGTCAATCATTGCTCGACGAATCTACCGTTTGGTCACGCTGTTGGGTCCCACATGTAAGCATGTAAGCATGTCATTAGAAGAAACATGTCCATGTAGGACTTTTTATCGCTCACGCCTCCATGGTTTGAACTTGGCAACGTTGCTTGATGCATTAGCTGTTTATACTGGCTGGTGGGTCCCATATGCCAGGCTCACATTAAAAGAATAGTGTGTATATGATGGAATATTTTTCTTCTCTAGCGCTACCTGATACGTCCATTTTGCATCACCATTTTATATCATAATTTACTGTTATTCATTGATATATTCCACATTTAGAGATGATACTTATGTTATTTCATCTATTTTGTATGTTTGATGATTCTTGGAGAATTAACCGCCGGAGTCAGGATTGTGATGGAAAAAATGTTTTCCAGATACAATATATCGGAAGATCAGAAAATCCCAGAAAATATATGGAAATTCCTACTTTTCCATAAGACTAAGAAAGCCAGAAGATGGAGTGGAGATGTGCACTTAAGTATTTATGGAGAGACGGAGATCTATTAAAGAACTTGAGTAGAAGAGTATATCTACTTGATTACAAAGCTCATGATCAAAATAAGATCATGCATAGAGAGATAGAAATGAACACATAGCTAACGGTAGTGCCCTTATCCTTGAGGAAGAACTACTCCCGTCTCGTCATGGGAATCAGCAACAGCGATGAAGATGGTGGTGGAGATCGATGGAGATGGCTCCGGGTGCAATTCCCCGTTCTGGCAGGGTGCCGGAACAGAGACTTATTTCCCCCGAATCTCCCCTTCGGTGGCGGCGGACCTTTTTGTGGATTTTTGCCCGCGTTAGGGTTTACGTACCGAGGAGACATATAATTAGGCGAAAGGGCAAGGTCGGTGGAGGACCAAGGGGCCAACACCCCCTGGTTGCGTGGCTAGGGTGGGCCCGCGCCACCCTAGGGTGTGCCCACCCTTGTGCCCTACTCCATCATTGCTTCGTGTTTCCGTATTGCTCCGGGAAAAATAGTAACTTTGGCTTTTGCCCCATCCAGTTTCGAGAATATTCATTTTTGAGCTTTTTTGAAACCAAAAATAGGAGAAAACAGGCAATTGGAACTGCGACATCTTGTCAATAGGTTTGTTCTAGAAAGTGTATAAAAATACCTAAAACTGTAGACAAAGCAGAGCAAAGTGGATACTAAACAAGCATGGAACATAAAAAATTATAGATACGTTTACGACGTATCAAGCATCCCCAAGCTTAACTCCTACTCGTCCTCGAGTAGGTAAGTGATAAAAAGAATAATTTTTTAGCATGAAAGATGGGATCAAAGAACTCTAAACATGAGCAAGAAAGATGAAGTTCTCACAATAAGACATAGCAACTATACTGCAACATGAAAGGATAAAAACAAAGATCATGAATAATAATGCATTGAAAGACGTTTGTTTGTTTCACATATAGAAAACATAGCATAGTGGCATTCAACTTGTCCCTCATGGAGTAACAAAACATAAATGCAAAGGACACCTTAAAAGTTCATAACGGTGACTAGATACAAATAGTTCAAGAACAAGCAATATCAACATTATGAATCAATCAATAAGTTTTGGGATAATGCACATAGAACTAAGAATGACAACTATGCTCTCTTAATTGGTGCCTAAAGATAAAAGGTGGAGACTCAATATAAAAGTGGGAAGAAAGGCCCTTCAAAGGGAATCGGGGATTTCAAGTTTCATAAAGAGCTTCCAAAAATTATGGACTTGTTAGCTTTCAGCTCTCATTGCCCCTATCATAAGCATCTTGAAGTGATTAAGGTTAAAGTGAACAAAATATGGAGTATATGCTTAACAAAGTATAAGTTGGCAATCTCATTTCCCTTGAGTACGAGGGCCGCTCCTCATGCTACTCAACTTTAGTTACCGGTAAGTTCTTGTCATAGTAAGTACATGTGTATCATAGAGAACCACCTATGGGGTACCCCTTGCCCCATGATACAGGAGCTATCCCATATCAAAATGACAAGGAAAGCAGACAATGAGCATCTCATCAATCTTCTTATTTACCATGGGAAAATGGTGCTTTTTTCTCTCTTTCCTCTTTTCTCGATTATTTTTTTCTTTTTCTCAATCTATTTTTTTCTATCTCTCTTTTTTTATATAGGAAGAATGCTTCATAGATTGCTCACTATGGTGATGCTGCAAGTTTCCACCATGATTAGGCATAGCTTAGGCTAGCGGCCTAGGCGTTTCTCTAACACATATACATAACTCCATGGACTTACAAGCTCCCCTTTTGTTTCACACCGACGACATCCATAAACAAAAGATCATGATATCAACTGGATAGAAATTTACAGGTGTTGAAAGTGTTCCCTATGACAGCACGGTTCTGCTAATTCCCAACGTATAAGTGCAAGCATATACAACATAGATGACACAATGGTTCAAGTTTATTAGGGGCAAGAAAAATAAAGTGTGCCATCAAGTTTGTGAGAGCTTTAATTACTAATTTTCACATAACAAAGTGACTTTTTAATTGGAAGGTAGATAAAACAAGAATATTCTTGGAATGGTGTAACACACCATGCATAGGAATTCATAGTGGACACTTTGGAATAACTTGGTTTCTTTGGAGTTGGATGCATGAGTAGAGCTTACTCAATACAAGTGGAGGCTAGCAAAAGACTGGAGCAACCAACTAAGAGAGCAATAATGGCCATAATCATGCAAAGCGACAAAACATTATCAACTAAAGCATAAAGTGGTATCACAAGTAAAAAACTAAATGATCATAGAGGCCAAGGTGACTGGTTCATAGTCATAACCTGGTGTGAGCATGTGCCAAGTCAACCCAAATAAAGCATCAAAGGAGAATACCACAATATTATTCTTTTGTATGCTAAAACAACGCATGATTCTTTCAAGGCACATTAAGAAATTTCAATTGTTGGGAACAAGTCATGCTACAGCAATAATCACTAAGCATAAGGTCAAAACAACATCTGACATGACATGATAAAGTCTAAGCCACAGTTAAAACAAGCTCCCTCTTGTACCACTATAAGCATGAAACTTTCTACTCTTTTCCAACACCAGTCGACTTATTTGAATAAACTCGCAAAGATAATAATCAACAAAGATCAGTGATCTTGTCTCACAAATCCACAAAGAATAAATAAAAAGTTACAAGTTGAAATCACAAGAAAACTAAGGCTAAACACAATGCTAGCAAAAGAGAACACTCACAACACAATAAGGATGAAAACTAGAGTGTTCTAGGCAATGAAAACAGAGTGTGTCTCTCCAAAAGAAGTGTGTTGGGACCCAAGCAACTTATTGCAGCAAACCAAGCAAACGAAAACCAAAAACAAAAACAAAGACGCTCCAAGAACAGCACAATAGTGCATGAAACAATAAAAACGAAGTGTCTAGAAAGACCTGAGATCTTTATTGATGAAGAAGGGGATTCCTTGGGCATCCCCAATCTTTGACGCTTGTACCTATTGAATATTTCTTGGGGTGACACGGGGTGGAATCGACAAGCTTGAGATTTTTTCCATTGTTCATATCATCACATCATTCTTCCCCTACACTTGAAATTTTTACTTCATACAAAACTTCACATAATTCTTCCTTAGCAACATTAGTGTATTCAAGATAACAAGCCTTTGGGGTTTAATTTCAAAACATCAAAACTTTCATGAAAAACACAAGATACTGTAGCAATTCTGTAAGATCCCTCCTTTATAAAGGAAAAGGATCCCTGTGATTGCAATGCTAGTCCCTGGATCAATGCTAGCATCCATATTTTAAGATGAAGTACACAAATACGAAGGTCTTTATTACAACCATTCCAGAGATAAACATAGTCTTTACAACTCCAAGGCCATAGGCCTAGTACAAGAGTTTGAATAAGTAATTAAATAAAAGTCTTCATCTTCATGTGCCACAGGCAAACAGGTTGAGTGTAGACTCATGACACCTAATCCTCATCAGAGTAACCTGCAACATCACAAGTTACAGCCACAGTGGGTCAATACTTTGGAATAGTATTGGAAAGTGATACCTTAGTATAATTTTAAGTGGACTAGATACTATATGCAATTTGGCTAAGTGTAGCTTGGCTTGCTTTGCTCAAAATAGATTTTGCCTATTAGTTGAAATCACTAAGTTTTTCTTTGTCAAAACTTTACCAAGGAACCACCAATAGACATTGAGGTCCTTCACCCTTGTTCACCCACAAATTTTTACTTAGAAATTGGGATGAGGAGATTCTTGATAGCTTCCATGTCTTGATGCTCAAGCTGTCCTTTTCCAGGGACATGGTAAGTACTTAGATTTTCCATCTGCAGAGGTTGTGCACTTTCCCCACAAGCCTTGATTTTCACCAAGACAGGACATTTCAGAAGCCTTCCCTTAGACCAAATGGACGCGTTCCAACCTATCATCCCACTACCACCAACTGTCCAAATGGCTAAGTTCTAGCAACCTACGTGATCCTAGCAGAGCCCATATTGCCAAGTGGCTGCACTAGAAGCTTCTTAACACTTGGCCTCTAAAATATCTTTGTTCCTGGGTGGCTTACCACAAGTGAGATACACAAGGTAAACCATAGAAATGGGCCTTGTGTAACCACTCAACATAAACCAATCCTTCCATTCCACCCAGGTGTTTCATTAACTTAGTTGTTTTATTAGGCAAAACACAAGTCCAAAGACTTAGAAATGTTTTCATCATAGTATGTATATTTCACCAACCCAAGTTTGCTACTAGCTGGGCTAAGCACGGCATAGATAGTAACTTAACATGGAAATTCCCTAGCAATTCTACAACTACTAGGATTTCCCAACATGGCATATAAGCAAAATAATAACATGCAGGACTTAGCAAAATATCTCTAATGCTTAGTATAAAACATGGGATAAAAATATTCATGAAGTACCACTTGCCTTGGTAGTTTGGAGAGTAGTTACACTCTTCACAATCACAATCACTAGCACCAAAATCTACACAAAGAATTGTAGAAACAAATTACACACAAAACATATACAATCAAAAATATATGCATGCATGCAAAATGATATGTGATGATTTGAAAAACTCAACAAAGCAAGTATACATTACTGATTTATAAATAAGTCAAAAACTTTCCAAACAACAATTATTTAAACCCTAAATTATTTCCTATACATTTCATATGCTCAAAATAGCCCTACATAAGTTTCTGCAAACAAAGTCATTTAAACAGAAGCAAAACATTAAACACATTGCATATTTAGAAAGAGCTTGCTCTTCTGATTCCAACGGTATAAAATTTGTCAAATTCTAACATGGGGATCAAAAGTTATAGCCAAATCAAATTCAAACATCAATCAGATTCAAATGCTGTTTTAAATCTAAACTCCAGCCACGCGGCAACGTCTAATTGGACGATACTCCTTCGCACCGGATCACGCTCGGCTACCGTTGGATCTAACTAAACATGCACGGCTCAGATCTAAACTTACCTCTTCGTCACGGATCTAATCTCACATGTTAGATCTAAATCCTACGGCCCTAATATAACTGACCACGGACGGGCGGCGCTAGCGGCGGCTACTGGCGGCGGCGAGCTCTGCCTACGGCGGCGCGGCGCTACAGGTGGTCCTAGGGTCGTCGGAGGGGCTTACCAGAACCGTGGCGACGCGCTGATGCTCAACCTGGCGGTGGCTTGGCAAGGGGCGCACGGAGTGGGCTGCTGGAGCTCGTCGAAGTTGCGGGCGGCGTCGGGTTCGAGTGGACGGCGACGTTGGAGGTGCTCCTGGTCTCCCTAGCACAAACAAGAGGCACTAGATGATGCACAAGACAGTGGCGAACAACTTCATGTGAGTCAGAGGTGAAGGGGCACAAAGGGCTTACGGAATTTGGTCGCCGGAGTCGAGGTTGTCGTCGGGAGCTTGCGGTGTTGAACGGAACCGACGACCTGGGGCAGTAAAGAAGGCACCAGCGGTGTCAGTAGATGCGTAAGAAAGTGGCGAGGCTGTCTGCAAGAACCAGAGGGAGAGGGGCGCACAGGGCTCACCGGGATTGGTCGCCGGAGTGAGCTCTGTCTGCGGCGGTGCAGGGGCGATTGTGGGTTGCCTGGGGGCGCTTTGTTCTTGGAGTTTGAGGGAAAATGGAGAGGGGGCAGAGGGGGTTTAAGTAGCATGGTCGCGAGCGAGATTTACTCCAGCATTCAACGTGAATTGACGCCCTGAATCAATACAGGGAACGCCCGCGTGATTTGGGGATGAACCAGTCGCTGGGTGGAGACGACGATGGTCGTGTGGGCCGTGGCTGTCAGCGAGAGGAAAGGAGAGGGAGTGGGTCCTGCCTGTCAGCGAGCTAGTGGGTGCGGGGGCGAGTGAAGAAAAACGGTTCGCGGGGTGGGGTGTTGGGCTTAGCTGGGCTGGTTGGGCCAGATTCGGCTGAGTGATATTTTTTTCTCTCTTTAAGCTTTTTCTTTTTCTGTTTTGTTTTTCTGAAATGGTTTTCAAACCTCAATTCAAATCTGTTTGATTCCAAAACTTTTCAGTATGTTTGTACAATAAATCTTGTACTTAAATAAGTGTCAAACACATCTGTTCACTCAAACAAACTTGGGTCTTTTGAAAAAAACCATGCCTTTATGATATATATTTAATAGGCATAATATTGGTTTTATTATTCATTTTGTTTTTTGAAATTTTGTTCAAACTTTTGGTGGTGTCTAAGTTTGAATAAACAACCTTTACTGAATCAAAACAAGTATTTCTTCTCATTGGAAGATAGCACTAAGGCGTAGAACAAGCTTACATAAAATAATAAGAACAAATGCTTCTGTTTTTGAATTGATTTGTTTGAAATGAAAATCATATGCTCATGGATGCATGGATGATATGCATAAGTTTGAAACATGATTTTGAGGATGTTACAAATCTAACCCCCTTAAGGTGAATCTCGCCCTCGAGATTCGGATTGGCTAGCAAATAGGTGAGGGTGGTCTTTTCGAAGATCATCTTCTCTTTCCCAAGTTGCTTCTTCTTCGGTATGATGATTCCACTACACTTTGCAAAATTTGATAGTCTTAGTCCGTGTGACTCTTTCTGCAGTCTCAAGAATCTTGATAGGCTTCACTTCATAGGTGAGATCACTCTCCAACTGGACTTCTTCCCAAGGTATAGTATCCTTCAAAGAAGTTTCTTCCATTTCTGGATGACATTTCTTAAGTTGACTCACATGAAACACATTATGGACAGCTGATAGAGATTCTGGCAGTTCAATTTCATAGGCAACTTCTCCTTTACGACTCAGAATCTTGAATGGTCCAACATATCTTCGGCCCAATTTTCCTTTGACTCCGAACCTCTTCACTCCACGAAGTGGTGATACTCTAAGATAAGCTCTATCCCCGACTTCGTAGGTGACTTCTCTACGCTTAGGATCTGCGTAGCTTTTCTGTCGGGATTGTGCTATCTTCAATCTGTCCTTAACCAACTTGACCTTCTCTTCGGCTTCTTTGATAAGATCTGGTCCGAATAAACTTCTTTCTCCCACACCATTCCATAACAATGGGGTGGTACACTTTCTTCCGTAGAGAAACTCAAATGGTGCCATCTCAATGATGGCTTGATAGCTGTTGTTATAAGAAAATTCTGCGTAAGGCAGACTTTCATCCCAACTGGCTCCATAGTATAGGGCACATGCCCTCAACATGTCTTTGAGAATCTGACCAGTCCTTTCGGTTTGTCCATCAGTTTGAGGATGAACAGCAGTACTGAATTCCAACCTTGTGCCCAATGACTCATGTAGCTGTCTCCAAAAATGGGAAGTGAATTGAGTTCCCCTATCAGACACAATACTCTTGGGCACTCCATGTAGACATACAATTCTACTCATATAGATTTTGGCTAACTTAGCACTTGTGTAGGTTGTCTTCACGGGTATGAAATGAGCCACTTTAGTTAGGCGATCCACTACTACCCAAATAGAATCATATCCTGACCTGGTCCTTGGTAATCCGGTAATGAAATCCATACCAATCTTGTCCCACTTCAAATCAGGAATAGGTAGTGGTTGAAGCAAACCTGCTGGTTTCTGATGTTCCGCTTTCACTCTACTACACACATCACACAAAGCAATACGTTCGGCAATGTCCTTCTTGAGATTATTCCACCAAAATCTTTCCTTCATGTCCATGTACATTTTGGTGTTACTCGGATGAATGGAATACGAAGAGTTGTGTGCTTCTTGCAAAATCATTTTCCAAAGCTCCGGATCTTGTGGAACACAGATACGTTTCCCATGTCATAACGTACCCTGTTCGTCTTCATGGAACCCTTTGGCTTTTCCTTTGCCAATCTTTTCTTTAATCTCTTCGATTTCTTTATCAATCTTCTGGGCTTCTTTGATCTTGTCCAACAAAGTGGGTTGAACATCCAAAGACATGAGATGTCCTTCCAGCACAATCTCCAATTTGAGTTCTCTAAATTGGGCACACAAATCATCTGGCGTTTCTCCTTTGGTAAGGCCATTCACAAAAACCTTACGACTTAGGGCATCTGCTACAACATTTGCTTTACCGGGGTGATATTGCAAACTTAAGTCATAGTCCTTGATGAGTTCTAGCCATCTTCTTTGTCTCATATTAATTTCCTTCTGGGTGAAGATATACTTCAAACTCTTGTGATCTATGAACACTTCACAACGCTTTCCAAAAAGATAGTGCCTCCATGTTTTGAGTGCATGGACAACAGAGGCTAACTCTAAATCATGAGTAGGATAGTTCACTTCATGAGTTTTGAGTTATCTCGAGGCATACGCCACAACTTTTCCTTGCATAAGTACTGCACCCAAACCATTATGATATGCATCACAATATACCTGGAAATCTTTTTCCAAGTCTGGCAAACACAAGACTGGTGCTGTCACAAGTCTCTTCTTCAATTCCTGAAAGCTGAGTTCACATCCTTCAGACCAAGCAAACTTCTTGTCCTTCTTTAGTAATTCCGTCATGGGCTTAGCTACCTTGGAGAAATTTTCAATGAACCTTCTGTAGTAACCTGCTAAGCCAAGGAAACTACAAACTTCTTTCACTGACTTGGGAGATTCCCATTCAGTTACAGCTAAAACCTTGGCAGGATCAACTGCTACCCCATCCTTTGTCATAACATGTCCAAGAAAACCAACTTCATTCAACCAGAATTCACACTTGCTGAATTTGGCATAAAGTTTATGCTCTCTTAACTTCTCAAGTATCAAACGCAAATGTCCTTCATGCTCTTCTTTGCTCTTGGAGTAGACTAAAATGTCATCGATGAAAACGACAACAAACTTGTCAAGGAATTCCATGAACACCTTGTTCATCATATTCATGAAGTATGCTGGAGCATTGGTCAAACCAAATGGCATCACGGTATACTCATATAATCCATACCTTGTGGTGAAAGCTGTCTTAGGTATGTCTTGTTCTCTTATCTTGAGTTGAAAATAACCTGACCGGAGATCAATCTTTGAGAACACACAAGATCCTTCTAGCTGATCAAACAAGTCATTGACTAGGCAAAGGATATTTGTTCTTAATGGTCACCTCATTAAGTGAACGGTAATCTATGCATAACCTTTGACTTCTATCTTTCTTTTCCACGAACAAAACTGGGGCTCCCCAAGATGAAGAACTTGGTTGAATAAATCCTTTCTGCAACTGTTCTCCAAGTTGTTTCTTGAGTTCTTTCAGTTCATCCACTGGCATCTTGTATGGTCTCTTTGCTATTGGTCCAGATCCTGGTACCAAATCTATAAGAAACTCCACATCTCTATCTGGTGGCATTCCCGGTAATTCTTCTGGAAACACATCCGGATACTCACTCACAATTGGCACACTGTCTATGCTAACCCCCTTAAGAGAATTTAGCATACTCCTTCTTGCTTCAAAGTTGGTCTTGAATCTGATCCTTTTATTTTCTGGAGTTGTGAGTGAGACAGTATGGTTGGCATAATCTATCACTCCCTTGTGCTTAGTCATCCAGTCCATTCCCAAAATGACATCCAATCCTTGGGAGTTTAGAATTATCAATTTAACGGAAAACTTATACTTCCGAAACTCTATAACTAGATCATGACATCCTGAATTCACTATCATTTCTCCACCAGGAGAACTTACTTTTATAGGACACCCAATAGTTTCTTCCGGCAGTTCATTTCTTTCAACAAATTCTCTTGATATGAATGAATGAGATGCACCAGTATCAAAGAGAACAAATGCTGGAACAGAATTGAGTTTGAACTTACCAGCAACAGCATCAGGCTCCTCATAGATTTCCTCCACATTGATGTGGTTAACCTGTCCCTTCTGAAAAGGGTTGGGCTTGTTGGGTCCTTCAACTTTCTTTTCTGGGCATTCATTTGCATAATGCCCCATCTTCTTGCACTTGAAGCATTCAACCTGAGTAATGTCCTTCTTGACAGGCTGACTTCCACTTCCACTTCCATTACCACTGTGGTGACTCTTGTATCCACCCTTGTGGTTCTTGTACTTGTCATTGTCATGACTACGGTGATGCTTGTTGTCATGACGGTTGTGGTTGTGGTGCTTGTTGAATTTCCCATGCTTGTGGGATCCTGAGCTTCCACTGTCATCATAATGGGATCGTTTGTGTGAAGATCCCGAGCTGTGCTTGTCAGAGTGCTTCCTCTTCCTGCTTTCAACTTGCTTTATTTTGTTCTCCAAAATAGCAGCCTTGTCACAGAGAGACTGATAAGTGGGAACATAGCCCACAGCCAACTACAGATTCAGCTCATCATTCAACCCTTCGAGGAACTTTTCTTTCCTCTTAGCATGAGTGTCAGCTTCATCTGGTGCATATCGCGCCAGATTGTTTAACTCCTCAATATATTCAGCCATGCTGCGGTGGCGCTGCTTCAGGTTATGGAACTCCTTCTTTTTCAGACTCATCACTCCAGATGAGATATGAGTAGTACGAAAGCCATCCTCAAAGATAGCCCATGTCACATCTTTTATGGGAGTGGTGATCTGGAAGTTATCCCACCAAGTAGTGGCTGGTCCCTCCAGCAAATGTGCTGCAAATCTGACTTTTTCAGCATCAGTACAGCCCACAGTTACCAAGTCCTTGTTCACGGAGCGTAGCCAATCATTGGCCACCATGGGATCAGTTGTTCCTGAGAACTTTGCTGGCCCCAGTCTCAAGAACCTGGTAAGCATGTCAAAACCCGGTGGGTTGTTGTTGTTGTTCTTATTGTTGTTGTTGTTGTTGTTATTGTTGTTGTTTTAGTTCTGGATGAACGTCGTCATCATCTGCATCAGCTGAGTTTGAGCGGTCATCATTTGCTGCATTTCTGGAGTGATGTTGTTGTTGTTGGGGTTGGGGTTTGCACGACGGGGAGGCATCCGTGGTTTGTTCATTAGAGATAAGAATGAGATACCCATAGATGCTATCATGCATAATACATCACTTAACAAACACAAAGCATGCAACAAAAGGATAAAGGTTCAACAACGATATAACAAGTTCGTAAAGTAGAACACACACAAATAACAAGCCATCCACATGTCGGATGGTCAAATAACAAGTTCTCAATCAACAAGTACGATAATATAAGATAAATGAGTAGTCAAATCTACTCCTCGGCATCAACCTCCTCCTCGACAAAGGTAAGACCTGCGTTCTCCATCGCGGTCTTGTATTCCTCGACACTAGTGGTCAAGGTCTCTATCTTGGCTTTGAGAGCCCTCTTCTGGGAACGAAGCCTCTCAATCACCGTTTGCTGATGCTTGAGCTCGAAGTCCTTGGCCTGCAGTTCTTTAGTCATGTCCCGGATCTTCTTGTTCCTATCCCGGACTCGCTTCTCCTGACTCTTGAACTTCCTGTCCTGGCTCTCGAACTTTGCCTCCATATCCTTGACTATCTCATCTTGCTCCGCGAAGAGCTTGTCCTTCTCGCGAAGCTGCACCTAGAGTTTGTCATTGTTGAGCATGACGTTGGTCCTATCAGTGTCCACGTGCCTAATGAGAGACTCTAAGTCCTGGAGGTATAGACGAATCGGCTCTGCTGTGTCCCTCGAATCATCCTCGAAGTCGATGGACTCTCCATCCTCATCACGTCTACCGAAGACGTGGAAGTGAGTACCTCTAACCTGTCGGGAGTGTCTCCCTAGCAGACATCCTATCAGATCCTGCATAACTACCTCAAGGCCTCTCTCCTTTTCATCATGCATGAGCTTGAAGACGATGGCCTCCGTGGTAGGCTCTGTCTGGCGTCCGGGCTAGTTGACCTTGAAGCCCCAAAGGTCTTTCCTCTCAAACTTGGTGAGGGGAGGCACCATGATGGTAGGAAGAGGGTGATTGAGCAAAGTAGTAAGCTCAACAATACGAAGTCCAAAGCGAGTTCCCTGGAACTCCTCAACAGTGCTGAATGTAACAGCAGGCATCTATTTATAAGATAGAAAAAGTTAGAACTACACAATTCAAGATAAAATACAAGGCAAAACATCACATATAAATCCTTGGAATTCAAAACACACAAGTCATGGCACACATGGATCCATTACAACAACCAAGGTTCAACTTATTTTAAAGCAACATTTGGAAAATAAGGTGATAACTGGTGGTCCAACTAACGAAGTACGCTTACAATCCTATCTCACTGGACCTGTTGGCTAACACAATGTTTCTAGAAGCAATCAGCCTATCTTGCTCACATGACTCCATCACTAAGTCTATAATGTCTCCTCTCAAGGTTTGGTTGGTAGCTTCCAACTCTTGGGTATGTTTCTTCTCTTCCTTTAGATCATTTTGGAGGTTGAGCATTCTGCACTTGACTCTATCACCAAGTTCTTTGATGGTCTTCCAAGATGCATCCCTTGCTGATTCAAAGAATGTAGTGTGCACCACTGAGTTGGTGAACATGCAGAATCCTTTTTCCTGGTGGTTGTCTTCCTTGTTTTTATACAAGTGAAGTTGCACCCACCAGTATTCCACTCCTTCATCCATCACAGGAAAACCTTTGTACACAGCTGCACCTTGTATCTCTAATGCAACCATGAGGTCCTTGAGAGCCTTGGGGAATTCTGTCTCACACTCCAAAGTCATTGTCATGAGTGGTCCTTTCCTTACGGCTTCGTTGATGGAGTTCATCTACAAATAGAGATGAGGAAGAAGATTAGAAAAGTTTACGGGAAGAATAGACAAGTGTAGAAGTTGCTGAAATTTTTTCCTTAGTGGTTTCCAATCCTAGGGTCATAATCCTACAGGCAACACAGTGCTCTGATACCATCTGTAAGATCCCTCCTTTATAAAGGAAAAGGATCCCTGTGATTGCAATGCTAGTCCCTGGATCAATGCTAGCATCCACAGTTTAAGATGAAGTACACAAATACAAAGGTCTTTATTACAGCCATTCCAGAGATAAACATAGTCTTTACAACTCCAAGGCCACAGGCCTAGTACAAGAGTTTGAATAAGTAATTAAATAAAAGTCTTCATCTTCATGTGCCACAGGCAAACATGTTGAGTGTAGACTCATGACACCTAATCCTCATCAGAGTAACCTGCAACATCACAAGTTACAGCCACAGTGGGTCAATACTTTGGAATAGTATTGGCAAGTGATACCTTAGTATAATTTTAAGTGGACTAGATACTATATGCAATTTGGCTAAGTGTAGCTTGGCTTGCTTTGCTCAAAATAGATTTTGCCTATTAGTTGAAATCACTAAGTTTTTCTTTGTCAAAACTTTCCCACGGAACCACCAATAGACATTGAGGTCCTTCACCCTTGTTGACCCACAAATTTTTACTTAGAAATTGGGATGAGGAGATTCTTGATAGCTTCCATGTCTTGATGCTCAAGTTGTCCTTTTCCAGGGACATGGCTAAGTACTTAGATTTTCCATCTACAGAGGTTGTGCACTTTCCCCACAAGCCTTGATTTTCACCAAGACAGGACCTTTCAGAAGCCTTCCCTTAGACCAAATGGACGCGTTCCAACCTATCATCCCACTACCACCAACTATCCAAATGTCTAAGTTCTACCAACCTAGCGGCGGCTTGGCAAGGGGCGCACGAAGTGGGCTGCTGGAGCTCGTCGAAGTTGCGGGCGGCGTCGGGTTCGAGTGGACGGCGACGTTGGCGGCGCTCCTGGTCTCCCTAGCACAAACAAGCGGCACCAGATGATGCACAAGACAGTGGCGAACAACTTCGTGTGAGTCAGAGATGAAGGGGCGCAAAGGGCTTACGGAATTTGGTCGCCTGAGTCGAGGTTGTCGTCGGGAGCTTGCGGTGTTGAACGGAACCGACGACCTGGGGCAGTAAAGAAGGCACCAGTGAAGGGAATATGCCCTGAGAGGCAATAATAAAGTGTTTATTATGTGTATTCCAAGTATATGATAGATGTTTATTTTGCATGCTATAATTGTATTAATACAGAAACGTTAATACATGTGTGTTTAATAAACAAACAGAAAGTTCCTAGTTATGGCTCTCTCATAAACTAGCTCGTTGATTAACAAGATGATCAAGGTTTCCTGATCATGGACATTGGATGTTGTTAATAACGGGATCACAACATTAGTGTAATGATGTGATGAAAATTCATCCGAAGTATAGCATTACGATCAAAGTCATTGAGTTTATATTGCTATAACAACTTACGCAGTGATCCTAATCCTTAGACCATGAAATCATGTCAATCACTAACACCGGAAGAGTTTCTTGATAACATCAAACGTCACACCGTAACAGGGTGATTATAAAGATGGATTCAGAACTAATAAAGTGTTATGTTGAGGCTCATGGATCGAGAGTGGAATTTGTTCATTCCGATGATGGATAGATATACTCTGGGCCCTCTCGGTGATATCACATTGATTAGCTTGCAAGCAAGTGATTTGATCACTAGAATGTTATATCATGGGAACGAGAAAAGAGTGCATGTCGGTAACGAGATCAAACTAGGTATGGAGATACCGATGATCGAATCTCGGACATGTAATATATCGTGAAACAAAGGGATTAAGATACTAGCGTAAAAGGTTCCGACGATCACAAGAAAGTCATCGTTGAATGTGTGGGAGTCAGTATGGGTCTCCAGATCCCGCTTCTGATTATTGATCCGAGAGGGGTCTCGATCATGTCCGCATTATTCACGAACGGTATGGTGACACACTTAAGAGACACCGACATCCAATTGGAACAAAAGTTTCATGCCGAAAGAATGAACAAGCGCAGGAATTTATTTCACTAGATACCGAAACAGGTTTTCGGGTGAAATTGCATAAAGTGGTTATGCATGTGAAATGGAATTCTAGGAAGGAGTTATTTGTGAATGTTTGTCATTAAAGTAATTGACAAAATTCTGAATAAAATAAAAGAGTTTTATTTAATGAGAGTTTGCATTAAATTTGGTGGAAATTTAATGGGAATTTGAGTGGACTTTTGAGTGGAGGAAATTTAAAGGGCATTTTGTGAGTGGAGTGTCCACCCACATGAATGAAGGAGGGGAGGGGGCAGCCCCCATGGCCGGCGGCCACCCCCTTGGGTGCCCCCCCTCCTCCTATAAAAGGAGCCCCCCTCCTCACTTGTCTGTCACACCTCCTCGTGAAGGATCTCTCTCCCCTCTAGAATTTATCCCCCATGGTCTCGGACTAGCGAGATACATGTTCCCGGTGGCTATTCGGCAAGAAAGAGTTGTGCTTCCGCTGCATCGCTGGAGCGAGGAGGTGGAGGTTGCTCGGTGCCTCGAACGTGTGTGCAAGCACGGATGCGCTGCTGATTTGCGGCGCTAGGACTTCCTCTCGATCTTGAGATCGGCAAGAGATCGTCTACATCAACCACGAGTTGAACATGTTAAGCTTTGTCGGTCTTCAAGGGTATGTTCTCTACGGATATACATCCGCCCGTTGTTTGTATCTAGTAGATAGATCTTGGTACATAGTTCCCATCATAGGAAAATTTTTGTTTTCTATGCTGTGAACCCTACAGTGGTATCAGAGCCGGATCTATGCGTAGATACTTTACACGGGTAGTACACATATGAGTATGTGGGCGATGATGATCATGTTGTTGCTCCTTTGTTGTAATTTTGGATATTGGTGGCATAGTGGGATGAAGCGGCCCGGACAAACTTTACATGTCCTCGCACATGAGACCTGTTCCACGCTTGACATGCAACTAGTTTGCATAAGTGGCTAGCAGGTGTCTGTCTCTCCTACTATAGTCAATATCTATTTTGCAAGCGAGTTGTCAACAATTTGATTATCCTCGTTGTGGTTCATGTTCGTAGGTAAGAACGGTTCTATCTCGAAAGCCCTAAGCCACGTAAAACTTGCAATGGATAAATTAGAGGCATCTAGTTTAGATTGTTGCTGGGCTAGTGTTATGATATGGTAGTGTTGTAAGTAGAAGTATGAGATGATACTCTTACAACACACATAGCGTGTAAAATCCATAGACCTTGGATTTACACATATAGGTATGATAGTGATCATACCACGATGCACATGATAGAGATCATCTGCGGGAACCATATCATTTCACTAATAAACATATGATGTTTGATAGCATCTTATATTGCTTGTTTAGCGCTTTGTTAGCATAATAAGATGATCCCTCATTTAAATATCAAGATAAGAATGTGTTCTTCCTTTAGTATGCACCGATTATGTTTTCGTCGCTCCAAGACACCACGTGATGATCGGGTGTTCTTGGATCCACAACCATATTTCGGGTGTAAAACAGTTACACACGCCAATACTAAGGTTCTAACTTGGCGAGCCTAGCATATACAAACATGGCCTCGGAACACGGACCGAAAGGTTAAGCATGAGTCATATAGTTGATATGATGCCCATTTGTTGCTCGCCTTTGAAGCTATACCGACTCACGTGATGATCGGACTTGGTGTAGTGGATTTGGTTCATGTAATCACCAAAAAGGCACGAGGGATGTCGTTTTTGAGTGGGAGTTCATTCGTAATATAGATTAGTTGAACTCAATCTATCATACACTTAGTCTAAACTTTACAAATTCTGTTGTAGATGGCACCACCTGCTTTTAATTTCAATGTGTTCATGGAGAAAGAGAAACTAGCAACGAACGGTAGCAACTTTACCGAATGGGCCATGAATTTGAGGATTCTCCTCTCTGCTGCACAAAAGCAATACGTGATAGAAGCGCCGTTAGGCCCCCCACCTTTTGATGATGCCCCTGACGAGGAGAAGAATGTCAATCAGACTCGTCAGGAGGACCACAACTTAGTTCATTGCGGCATATTGTATGGGCTAGAGCCGGAACTTCGAAAGCGTTTCGAAAACGGCAATGCATTCGATACAATGGGTGAGTTGAAAATGATTTTCGACACACATGCTGCTGTAGAGAGCTACAACGCTTCAGAAAAGTTCTTTAGCTGCATGATGGAAGAGCACAGCTCCGTTAGTGAGCATGTACTCAAGATGTCGGGTTACGCAGATAAGCTTGTGTCCTTGGGAATATCGATTCCCATTGACTTAGGCATCCGTCGTGTTCTGCAGTCTCGGCCACCTAGCTATAAGAGCTTCGTCATAAACTATAATATGCAAGGCATGAAGAAGTCTCTCCCCGAGCTTCTGTCAATGCTTAAAACTGCAGAAGTGGAGATCAAAAAGGAACATCAAGTGTTGATGATCAATAGGAACACTGGTTTCAAGAAAGACAAGAAGGGAAAACGGAAGGGAAGTAAGGGCGGCAAGCCTGTTGCCGCGCCTGAAAAGAAACCCCGAGTTGGACCTAAGTCTGATTCCGAGTGCTACTATTGTAAGGGGACTGGCCACTGGAAGCGCAACTGCCCCAAGTATCTGGCAGACAAGAAGGCCGGCAAGGCAAACAAAGGTATATATGATATACATGTTATTGATGTGTACTTGACTAGCGCTCGTAGTAGCACCTGGGTATTTAATACCGGTTCAGTTGCTAATATTTGTAACTCGAATCAGGGGCTGCGGAACAAGCGACCGCTAGCAAGGGGTGAGGTCAAGATGCGTGTCGGCAATGGATCAAGCGTTGATGTGATCGCCATCGGAACGCTGCCTCTCCACTTGCCGTCGGGATTAGTTATAAACTTGAATAAATGTTATCTGGTGCCTGCACTGAGCATGAACATTGTATCTGGATCGTGTTTGATGCGAAGTGGTTATTCATTTAAATCCGAGAACAATGGTTGTTCCATTTATATGAATGAAATCTTTTATGGTCATGCATCGATGATGAATGGTTTATTTCTATTAGATCTCGATGATAATGTTACACATATTCATAATGTTGATGCTAAAAGGATTAAACTTAATGATGATATATCCGCATATATGTGGCACTGCCGTCTAGGTCATATTGGCGTTAGACGCATGAAGAAGCTCCATTCGGATGGACTTTTGAAATCACTTGATTATGAATCATTTGATACATGTGAACCATGCCTTATGGGCAAGATGACTAGAACGCCGTTTTCCGGTTCAATGGAACGGGCGACAGATTTATTGGAAATCATACATTCTGATGTATGTGGTCCAATGAGTGTGTCGGCGCGAGGTGGATATCGTTATTTTGTTACTTTCACGGATGATTTGAGTAGATACGGTTATATCTACTTGATGAAACACAAGTCTGAAACCTTTGAAAAGTTCAAGGAATTTCAGAATGAAGTGGAAAATCATCATAATAGAAAGTTCAAATTCTATGGTCCGACCGTGGAGGTGAGTATCTAAGTTACGAGTTTAGCACTCACATGAAAGAGTGTGGAATTGTTTCACAACTCACACCTGCCGGAACACCACAGAGAAATGGTGTGTCGGAACGTCGTAATCATACTTTATTAGATATGGTTCGATCTATGATGTCTCTGACGGACTTGCCGTTGTCATTTTGGGGTTATGCACTAGAAACTGCTGCATTCACTTTAAATCGGGCACCATCTAAATCCGTTGAAAAGACACCGTATGAATTGTGGTTTGGAAACAAACCTAAGCTGTCATTTCTTAAAGTTTGGGGATGCGATGTTTATGTGAAGAAACTTCAACCGGATAAACTCGAACCCAAAGCGGAAAAATGCGTCTTCATAGGATACCCTAAAGAAACTATTGGGTATTCCTTCTATCACAGATCCGAGGGCAAGGTTTTTGTTGCCAAGAATGGATCCTTTCTAGAGAAAGAGTTTCTCGCGAAAGGTGTGAGTAGTCGGAAGGTAGAACTCGAAGAGGTTGTGGAACCTTCTCTTCAAAGTATGGCGAGTAGCGCAGCGCCGGAAGTTGTTCCGGAGTTGGCTCCACCTATTGAAGAGGGAACTAATGATAATGATCATGAAACTCCGAAAGAGAGTACTACCGAACCTCGCAGGTCAAACAGGACGCGTGCAGCTCTCGAGCTGTACGGAAATCCTGTCATGAATTTCATGGTTGATGAAAATGATGACCCTGCGACGTATGAAGAAGCGATGATGAGCCCGGATTCCAACAAAGGGTTAGAAGCCGTGAAATCCAAGATGGAATCCATGTATGAAAATCAAGTTTGGAACTTGGTAGAATTACCTCACGACCGAAAGGCCGTGGAGAACAAATGGATTTTCAAAAGGAAAACTGATGCTGATGGTAATGTGACCGTCTATAAAGCTCGACTTGTCGCAAAGGGGTTTCGACAAATTCAAGGAGTTGACTACGATGAGACATTCTCTCCCGTAGCGTTGCTAAAGTCAGTTACGATTATGCTAGCAATTGCTGCATATTTCGATTATGATATATGGCAGATGGATGTAAAAACCGCGTTTCTCAATGGTAATATTGAGGAAGAGTTGTATATGATACAACCAAAGGGTTTTGTCGATCCTAAGGATGCTAACAAGGTGTGCAAGCTTCAGCGATCCATCTATGGATTGAAGCAAGCATCACGAAGTTGGAATCTCCGCTTTGATGAGGTGATCAAAGAGTTTGGATTTGTCCAAACTTATGGAGAATCTTGTATTTACAAGAAAGTGAGTGGGAGCAATGTGGCATTTCTGATATTATATGTGGATGACATATTATTGATCGGAAATGATATAGATCTTTTAAACAGTGTTAAAAGTTATCTAAACAGCAAATTTTCAATGAAGGACCTAGGTGAAGCGTCATACATATTAGGCATAAAGATCTATAGAGATAGATCTAGGCGCCTAATAGGGCTATCGCAAAGTACATACCTTGATAAGATTTTAAAGAAGTTTAAAATGGACGGAAGTAAGAAGGAGTTCTTACCTATGTTGCAAGGCAAGACATTGAGTAAGACTCAAA
The DNA here is from genome assembly GCA_916181665.1 of Avena sativa. Lineage (NCBI taxonomy): Eukaryota > Viridiplantae > Streptophyta > Magnoliopsida > Poales > Poaceae > Avena > Avena sativa. The sequence continues at coordinate 257,913,413 of OV702297.1, forward strand.
GTCCGGCTTCAGCGGAAGAAAGAGAGATAATGGACAAAGTCCATTATGCTTCAGCCATAGGCTCTATAATGTACGCCATGCTATGTACAAGACCGGATGTGGCACATGCTATTAGTTTGACTAGTAGGTACCAATCGGATCCAGGTTCGGAACACTGGATAGCGGTCAAGAATATCCTTAAGTACTTACGAAGAACTAAGGATATGTTTCTTGTATACGGAGGTGAAGAAGAGCTCGTCGCTAAGTGTTATGTTGACGCTAGCTTTGACACCGATCCGGATGACTCTAAGTCTCAATCCGGATACGTATTTCTCATGAATGGCGGAGCGGTTAGTTGGAGGAGCTCCAAACAACCTGTGGTAGCAGGATCAACAACGGAGGCCGAATATGTTGCTGCTTCAGAAGCGGCTCAGGAAGCAGTTTGGATGAAGGAGTTCATATCCGAACTAGGAGTGGTGGCAAACGCGTTGGACCCAATGGTGATCTATTGTGACAACAATGGTGCCATTTCCAATGCCAAAGAGCCAAGGTCTCACAAGCATTCCAAGCATATTAAGCGCCGGTTTCACTCCATCCGCGAGCATGTCAAGGATGGAGATATAAAGATTTGTAAAGTACATACGGATCTCAATGTAGCAGATCCGTTGACTAAAACTCTCCCTAAAGAAAAACATGATCAACACCAGAACTCAATGGGTGTTAGATTTATCACCATGTAACTAGATTATTGTCTCTAGTGCAAGTGGGAGACTGAAGGGAATATGCCCTGAGAGGCAATAATAAAGTGTTTATTATGTGTATTCCAAGTATATGATAGATGTTTATTTTGCATGCTATAATTGTATTAATACGGAAACGTTAATACATGTGTGTTTAATAAACAAACAGAAAGTTCCTAGTTATGCCTCTCTCATAAACTAGCTCGTTGATTAACAAGATGATCAAGGTTTCCTGATCATGGACATTGGATGTTGTTAATAACGGGATCACAACATTAGTGTAATGATGTGATGAACATTCATCCAAAGTATAGCATTACGATCAAAGTCATTGAGTTTATATTGCTATAACAACTTACGAAGTGATCCTAATCCTTAGACCATGAGATCATGTCAATCACTAACACCGGAAGAGTTTCTTGATAACATCAAACGTCACACCGTAACAGGGTGATTATAAAGATGGATTCAGAACTAATAAAGTGTTATGTTGAGGCTCATGGATCGAGAGTGGAATTTGTTCATCCCGATGACGGATAGATATACTCTGGGCCCTCTCGGTGATATCACATTGATTAGCTTGCAAACAAGTGATTTGATCACTAGAATGTTATATCACGGGAACGAGAAAAGAGTGCATGTCGGTAACGAGATCAAACTAGGTATGGAGATACCGATGATCGAATCTGGGACATGTAATATATCATGAAACAAAGGGATTAAGATACTAGCGTAAAAGGTTCCGACGATCACAAAAAAGTCATCGTTGAATGTGTGGGAGTCAGTATGGGTCTCCAGATCCCGCTTCTGATTATTGATCTGAGAGGGGTCTCGATCATGTCCGCATTATTCACGAACCGTAGGGTGACACACTTAAGAGACACCGACATCCAATTGGAACAAAAGTTTCATGCCGAAAGAATGAACAAGCGCATGAATTTATTTCAGTAGATACCGAAACAGGTTTTCGGGTGAAATTGCATAAAGTGGTTATGCATGTGAAATGGAATTCTAGCAAGGGGTTATTTGTGAATTTTTGTCATTAAAGTAATTGACAAAATTCTGAATAAAATAAAAGAGTTTTATTTAATGAGAGTTTGCATTAAATTTGGTGGAAATTTAATGGGAATTTGAGTGGACTTTTGAGTGGAGGAAATTTAAAGGGAATTTTGTGAGTGGAGTGTCCACCCACATGAATGAAGGAGGGGAGGGGGCAGCCCCCATGGCCGGTAGCCACCCCCTTGGGTGCCCCCCTCCTCCTATAAAAGGAGCCCCCCTCCTCACTTGTCTCTCACACCTCCTCGGGAAGGATCTCTCTCCCCCTCTAGAATTTATCCCCCATGGTCTCGGACTAGTGAGATACATGTTCCCGGTGGCTATTCGGCAAGAAAGAGTTGTGCTTCCGCTGCATCGCTGGAGCGAGGAGGCGGAGGTTGCTCGGTGCCTCGAACGTTTGTGCGAGCATGGATGCGCTGATGATTTGTGGCGCTAGGAATTCCTGTCGATCTTGAGATCGGCAAGAGATCGTCTACATCAACCACGAGTTGAACTCATTAAGCTTTGTCGGTCTTCAAGGGTATGTTCTCTACGGATATACATCCGCCCGTTGTTTGTATCTAGTAGATAGATCTTGGTACATAGTTCCCATCGTAGGAAATTTTTTGTTTTCTATGCTGCGAACCCTACAACCAGCGGTGTCAGTAGATGCGCAAGAAAGTGGAGAGGCTTTCTGCAAGAACCATAGGGAGAGGGGCGCACAGGGCTCACCGGGATTGGTCGCCGGAGTGAGCTCTGTCTGCGGCGGTGCAGGGGCGATTGTGGGCAGCCTGGGACGCTTTGTGCTCGGAGTTTGGGGGAAAGTGGAGAGGGGGCAAAGGGGGTTTAAGTAGCATGGTCGCGAGCAAGATTTACTCCAGCATTCAACGTGAATTGACGCCGCGAATCAATATAGGGAACGCCCGCGTGATTTGGGGATGAACCAGTCGCTGGGTGGAGACGACGATGGTCGTGTGGGTCGTGGCTGTCAGCAAGAGGAAAGGAGAGGGAGTGGGTCCTGCCTGTCAGCGAGCTAGTGGGTGCGGGGGCGAGTGAAGAAAAACGGTTCGCGGGGTGGGGTGTTGGGCTTAGCTGGGCTGGTTGGGCCAGATTCGGCTGAGTGATATTTTTTCTCTCTTTAAGCTTTTTCTTTTTCTGTTTTGTTTTTCTGAAATGGTTTTCAAACCTCAATTCAAATCTGTTTGATTCCAAAACTTTTCAGGATTTTTGTATAATAAATCTTGTACTTAAATAAGTGTCAAACACATCTATTCACTCAAACAAACTTGGGTCTTTTGGAAATAAAATAAAACCATGCCTTTATGATATATATTTAATAGGCATAATATTGGTTTTATTATTCATTTTGTTTTTTGAAATTTTGTTCAAACTTTTGGTGGTGTCTAAGTTTGAATAAACAACCTTTACTGAATCAAAACAAGTATTTCTTCTCATTGGAAGATAGCACTAAGGCTTAGAACAAGCTTACATAAAATAATAAGCACAAATGCTTCTGTTTTGAATTGATATGTTTGAAATGAAAATCATATGCCCATGGATGCATGGATGATATGCATAATTTTGATACATGATTTTGAGGATGTTACAAATTCCTTCAAAAATCTCAATTTACCAAAGAGAACTCAAAAAGAAATCGATAAAGAGGCAAATGCAAATAATGGCAGAAATCTATCAAAATAGACCAACAGGTAAAAACCAATTTTTTCGAAGACCTTCTATTGATCAAATAAAAAAGTATAGAACTAACGAATGTTACCTAACAACCTGGGGTATTTATTTAGAAAATTACAGCTCAATCTGACATACAAAGATTTTTCAAGAATGTTTACATTGAAGCACAAAAATCTGTTTCAGGACAACAACTTCCCCAAATGTTACTTCTCTCTCATTAGAGGTTATTCTTGGCACAAAAATCAAATAAAAAGGATAATAAGAGGTTATTACAGAAGTAATAACTTCCAAGACTCAATAAAATATTGGGTTATCTCCCAAGAAGTACTTTTCTTTAACGCCTTTATATTAGGCATGATAATTTGAGAAGATGCTCACATAAGAAATATGAATTGAAGTAAAAGAGAGCATCAAGAAGCAAATTCAAAACACATTTATGTGTAACCCACTTCCTATGAAAAATAATCTTGTAAATAAACAAGTCATGAAAGCACAAAGAAACAAGCATAGGAAAGCAAAACAAGTGCAACTTCAAAATTTTCAACATAAAGAGGGGAAACTTAATATTTTTGAGATGCGTAAAACCATGTTTCCCTCTCTCTTAATAAATTTCAGTAGAATCATGAATAAAATTAACAATATAACTATCACATAAAACATTCTTATTAACTGTAGTGGGAGCAAATTCAACAAAATATCTATCATTATTATTCTCATCACCATAATCATCAAATATAGGAGGCATATTGTAATCATAATTAATTTTCTCCTCAATAATAGGTGGACTGAAAATATCATATTCATCATTGTAATCATCATATATTGGAGGTTTAGTATCATCATAAGAAATAGAATAGATATCTTCCAAAGCTGGGGAACTATAAAGATCATTTTCATAAAAACTAGCTTCCCCAAGCATAGACGTTTCTATAGCATTAGCAATAATGGTGTTCAAACAATTCATACTAATAACATTGTTATTAGCATGCAAATAAAGTTCCATAGGTTTTTTAATTTTCTCTTCAAACACTTCATGTCCTTACTCAAGATAAATACTATAAAGCTCTCTAATTTTGTTGTTTTTTTCCATTAAGACTAACTAGTGAATACAAGAAACAAAAAGACAAAATTGCAGAATATAAAGGAAATAACCTCGATCACCCACACACCAAGAGGATGTGAGTACCTTTTACCTTACCTCCTCTGCAACAGCGCTAGAAAAGAGCTTGATGTCTACACACTTCTATTCTTGTAGACAGTTGTTGGGCCTCCAAGTGCAGAGGTTTGTAGAATAGAAACAAGTTTCCCTTAAGTGGATTACCCAAGGTTTATCGAACTCAGGGAGGAAGTGGTCAAAGGTATCCCTCTCAAGCAATCCTGCAATCAAGATACAAGAAGTCTCTTGTGTCCCCAACACACCCAATACACTTGTTAGGTGTATAGGTGCACTAGTTCGGCGAAGAGATAGTGAAATACAAGTGGTATGGATGATTATAAGTAGAAACGGTGCTAGAAAATAGCTTCTGATGGAGAGGAAAAGACTAAAGGCAAAAATATGGAAGCAAGCAAACATGTAATAGATCTAGTTGCAAACAGTGTTTCAATGTTTAGAAACGAGGCCTAGGGATAAAACTTTCACTAGTGAACACTCTCAGTAAATATATTCTCTTCATGATAATACCCTGAACTACTCTCCGGTTGGACACTCTAATCCATGGTAGGGCTATAACAACACTCCTCAAAGTTTGCATTCCCCATCTAGATAACCCCACACTTTCACCTTGAGCGCTAGATGGTTCCAACAAACACCACAATTTCATAGAGACAACCAACTCAAAATATACTCATGATAAGGATTTATGAACTCTAGCCTTAATTCCACCATGGCGTGCACACTATCACTTTCACACACGTGGAGAGAGTAGAGATCTATTGAAGAACTTGAGTATTTATGTAAACTCGAGCCTAAGTACCATCACGGTATGCACGTTGTCACTTTCACACATGTGGGGAGAGCCGGAGATCTATTAAAGCACTTGAGTAGCAGAGTAGATCTACTTGATTACAAAGCTCACGATCACAATAAGATCATGCATAGACAGAGAGATGAACACATAGCTACTGGTAGAGCCCTTAGCCTTGAGGAAGAACTACTCCCTCCTCATTATGGAATCAGCAATGGTGGTGGATATCGATGGTAATGGCTCCGGGGGAATTCCCCATCCCAACAGGGTGCTGGAACAGAGACTTCTGCCCCCCGAATCTCCCCTTTGGTGGCGCTGGCACTGCGGACATTTTTGTAGATTTTTGCCCATGTTAGGGTTTACGTCCCGGGGAGACGTATAAGTAGGCGAAAGGGCAAGGTAGGTGGAGGCCCAAGGGGCCCACACCCCCTACTGGCGCGGCCAGGGTGGGCCCGTGCCACCCTAGGGTGTGCCCACCCTGGTGCCCTACTACGTCTCTGCTTCGTGTTTCCGTATTGCTCCGGGGAAAATAGTAAATTTGGCTTTTGTCCCGTCCAATTTCGAGAATACTCATTTTTAGCTTTTTTGAAACCAAAAACAGCAGAAAATAGGCAACTGGCACTGCGGCATCTTGTCAATAGGTTAGTTCCTGAAAGTGTATAAAAATACCTCAAAGTGTAGAAAAAGCAAAGCAAAGTGGATACTAAATAAGCATGCAACATCAAAAATTATAGATACGTTTACAAAGTATCATGGATAATTTACACGTGTGGAAGAAGAAGCTAAATGGGATCTTCTCGACCGTACTCAAGAAAATACTGAAGCATGAGAGAATTACAAAGGAAGAAATACAGGTAGAAACTATGATTATGAATGCATTAAATCTTTTATGGGAACTGATGACTTTCATAATTCACAACACCCGGATTTTTCAATCCTAGATGCCTGTTATGCCATACATCGCAATCCCAGGATTACCATTTTTTCGAGACATAACAGAATTGGATACCATAGTACATCATCCATTACAAATGATACATAAGTTCTTACACAAATAGGAATCTCATGATCCAGTCCTTAGTACAACATCAAGCAGCGGAATACGTAATAATAACGGTAGCGTAGGCGAAGCTCCATCTTCGGGGTCACAGGCAATGCTGACGATGGGAGATGGTCCTAGTTGTCGTAACCTTCCTGGGGTCCATCTTCCAGGTACTCCGCTTCATAGTCTGGCCATGGGAATAGCCAGGGACAAAGCCATGAGTACTCTTTAAGTACTCGCAAACTAATACTAACAAGTAAAGGGGTTTTTGGCTAATAGGACACTAGGCTCTAGGGTTGTTTTGCCAAAGCCAGATTTATCTCTACTAGGTTCCAAAGCTAGTCACAATTTTATAATTCCTAAGTGGGAATTTGTATTTCATATCACAACTCTGTTGTGGTCAAGTCAAAATCTTAATTCGGTTCACAAGTCATTTTGAAAAGTCTGACGGGGGAACAGTATGGCCACTCCAACTGTCTATAACCGCGGACGCGGCTATTCGAATAGTTTGACACTCTGCAGAGATTGTACACTTTCACCACAACATTCGATACATCCGTCAGGAACAAATCCTGAATTCACCATACTCAGTATGCGGATAATCAATCCTAACCTTTCAATTACATGCCCTAGTATAAGCACCTCTCCTGTGAGTTTGGCCTCCCAACCATGACCAATTGTCATCTTGGGTACTGCACAGGTGGACAATCTTCACAAGGTAGCCTCAGCTCCGAGCTTGGCCGGGAGGGAACTAATACTAAGGAATATAAGTTTCCAGTCAAGCCCTACCCAATATTCGGGTATTGTGGTTGTACGATAAAATTGGAATGGTATCGCATCCAGACAACCATCAGTTTTATAAAGGGCTAAGGCTCATGCCTCAACATTTTCATCACCAAAATCATCAAGTGTTTGGAAACACATGTCCAAAACATTTCAATAGAATGATCCATCATTCCAAGATTTTCATAACCATTTTTCCACCAAGTATTCCCATCTAAAAGTTGATCAAGTTTTATGCTTAGCACTAGCATCTACAGGTGGGGGTAGTACTGATGAGGGGTGGTAACTAGTGGAGTTTCAACTAAGTACAACCTTATGTCTCAGGCTGATGTCAAGGTTTCTAACTTAGGCCAAATTTTATGCTCTTTATTCAACCTTCAAATATCTTTCTAGTATCTATAAGTCACTTAAGTAAACTCTTAGTAAGCTTTGATAAAGAAATAAAGTAAGAAACTTGTAAGTAAAACTAGGATTGGTTTATCAAGTGGGTGTGATCACATATGCTTAAGGCATATAGTAGTCATAGAACAAGTATGGGTTTGTTGCATCAGTAGGGTATCTTGCAAGGGTTAGCTTGCATAGGTATAGTATCATCTTGCATCAATATCAGTATAATCTTGCCTTGTGCAGAGCCGTGGTTGAAGTTCTCCTCGGCTTCTTCTTCGTAGTATCCCCCTTCGTCCTTGTATCCTTGGTCGGTACTAGCGTCTATGAATAAATACGAGGTACACAATCACCAAAAAATACTTAACTACTTGCAATCATCACACACAAGGGTCCTATAGATGATCTAGCATCATGTCTAACATTACAAGGTTAAGGCTTGATTTAATTCCTTTTATTTTTAGAAAAGTAATTTCTACTCATTGAAAAACTACTTAAGATTTAATATTCTCCAAACCAAACATGGGATCATGTTGACACATGTCATCACCACATATTGTAGTCCATGGGAATGTGATTTAAAGTGGTGTCACAATTTAATAAGGTTTTACCCTTTTATTTTAATTAATTAAAGTGGCTAGAAATTCTTATGTAGCATTCTTTTATTACTTGAACATTATTTCTGCAAGTAAGCCTATATATTTTTATATATTCTGAAAGGTATGGTTAAATGTGATTTTTGAGAGTTGGAATCAACTCAAAAGCTATTATGGTTTAAATTTGAAAAATGTTTGAATGCATAAAAGCTTCTGCCTTGTTATTTCTACCATGGGTGATCTATAGATCCAAATGACTTGAATCCAACGGTCTTGGATTCAGCATTCACAGACCTTTCCAACAAAATTGGCTTCATTCAATTTGGTGCACTGAATCAATATTGGTTGATTTTTGAAGTTGGGTACAGAAGTGTGTTTGAATTGAAATAGAAAAAGGTTTAATTTGAATAACTAGGCTGCGCGGGAAAAGTTACTGGGCCGGCCTGCTAAGCGCAGTGCTCCCGCGGGCTTCTTAAGTGGATGTCCCCACTCGTCGGTGACACGGGGCTGGGCGAAGCGGTATGAGGCGACGTGGATCGTTCGATCTAGTTCTAATCCAACGGCTGGGAGTCATCGTCGACGCGAGACAACGCCGGCGAGAACGAAACCTAGCGCGGCCAGTGAGGGTTGCTGGGGGCTCACCGGGGTACTGGTGAGGGTCGGCGAGGTGGGTGAATGACGAAGTCGACGACGGCGAATCTCCTAGTACCGGTGGCTTCTCCTGGGGCGGCTCCAATCGCTGGCTCCCTTCTTCTCCGGAGGCGGCGGGCTCCGGTGAAATTCCGGCGAGGTGGTCCTTTCCTTGCTCTGAGAACGGTGTGGCACGATCAGTGAGGTGAGGGGAGTGAGATGGTGTGAAGAATTCGTGCGGGGGTTGCCTCTATTTATAGTCGAGCGAGGGGACCGTCGGCGCGCACGGTGAGCTCGTCGGGGGCGAGGTTACAGGCAGCTAATGGCATGGGGAAGGGTAGGGGACGGTGCGGTGTCTCCTGGCGATGCTCAACGACATGGTCTCGAGGCATGGGGCGGTGTGGTTTGGTCTGGAACGGGCGGTGCTCTGCGCGGAAGAGGCGGCGTCTTCGACGGTGGGCGGTGGCTGTGCGGCACGGGGCGACAAACAAGGATGTCTGGCGGTCTCCTGGGTCGGTGGGGATTGTGTATGCACGCGACGAGGGAGGCGCACGGTCTGTGGGTGATGGTCGAGGGTGATGCTCTGGCGCATGCTTGGCATGGTCTCTGGCGGTCTAGGCGCGGCTTGTGCACGTGGTCTAGTGCTTGGCAACGCTCGCGGATGGGACAAGTAGTGGCAATGGACGGTGGGCTGCCTCCTAGACAAGGTTGGCACGGCTAGTTCTTCCTCTAGCCTGCTATCCACAATGGGGTGACAAGGGGGTGCTCGGCTGTTCACCATTGATGGCAATGGCAAGCTCACAGGGGTGCTAGTCCTTAGTTAAACTTCCTAGATGATCTGCTGAGCTGTTTGTGAGCTAACTAGGGAACAAGTTAGGCCAATTTTACTGAACGAGATCCAGAAAAGTTTCTGTTATGTTCTGAAAGTTTGAGACAACCAAAGTAGGCATGGGAGTTAAATTGGCCAAAATGACCATTCATTTCATATATGTGTTTTGATTTACTTGTCTTTAGGAAAAGTTTGGGAAATGTTTTAGATGATGTTTATTTCACCTAAGAAACATTTTACAAGCAATGGATCACACAAACAAGGTGGTTTAAAAGAATTTCAAAATCAATGCATACACACATGCATGCTTTCATAAATTTATTTAGAAAAGTTTTTGTTAACCCTAAGTTTGATGATTAGAGTTTGATGATCCAAGCTTAGTATTTTTGGGATGTTACAAACCTTCCCCCCTTAAAAAAATCTCGTCCCGAGATTTGAAAAAGGACGAAAAGATTACCTAGGATTTGAAGTGATCGGGAAACTCCGTCCTGATGTGATCTTCGCGCTCCCAGGTAGCTTCCTCTTCTGTGTGGTTGCTCCACTGAATCTTGAGAAACTTGATGCTTCGGGTTCGGGTAGTTCAAAAAGCTTCTTCCAAAATATGGATGGGTACTTCGGGATAGGTCAGGTCATCGTTTATCTCTATGGTCCGGTGATCGATATTCTTGAACACTTCGGTCTTCTCGGGGACTTCGAGACACTTGCGAAGTAGCGAGATATGGAACACATTGTGCAGGGCTGACATCTCTTCAGGTAGCTCCAATTGATACGATACTTCTCCTCGACGGTTCAGGTTCTTGAAAGGTCCGATATATCTGGGCGCTAACTTTCCTTTGAGTTGGAAACGCTGCATTCCCTTCAATGGCGACACTTTCAGATAAACAAAATCTCCTATATTGAAGGCGAGGTCTCTACGTCTCTTGTCGGCATAACTCTTCTGTCGGGATTGGGCGGTCTTGAGGTGCTCACGAATCTTGTGAACCTTCTCTTCTGCTTCTCGGAGGATGTCGGGTCCAAAAATCTGACTCTCTCCTACTTCCGACTAGTTCAAAGGGGTTCGACACTTTCTTCCGTACATGAATTCAAATGGGTCCATTTGCAAACTGGCTTGATAACTGTTGTTGTATGAAAATTCTGCAAACGGCAGACAGTCTTCCCACTTGGATCCATATTCTAGCACACATGCTCTAAGCATATCTTCGAGTATTTGATTTACTCGCTCTGTTTGTCCATCGGTCTGAAGGTGATATGCGGTACTGAAATCTAGGCGGGTTCCTAAACCTTCTTGGACTTTCTTCCAGAATCTCGAGGTAAACTGAGTTCCTTGATCTGATACTATGTTCTTGGGGACTCCGTGCAAACTGACGATTCTAGCGATGTACAAATCCGCTAGCTTCGAACTCTGATATGTGGTTTTGACGGGCAAGAAATGGGCGACTTTGGACAATCTGTCCACTATGACCCAAATAGAGTCATTTCCCCTACTAGAAGTAGGTAGTCCAGTGATAAAGTCCATTCCTACAGAATCCCATTTCCGTTCCGGAATTTGCAAAGGTTGCAACAATCCAGCGGGTCTTTGATGTCCTGCCTTGACTCGCTGACATATATCACACTTGGCGATATAGCTTCCGATTTCTCTCTTCATCTTATGCCACCAAAATTGCTCTTTCAAATCTTGATACATCTTAGTTCCTTCGGATGGATAGAATAAAGAGTATCATGAGCCTCCCTCAAGATAACTTCTTTCAACTACGAATCTGCTGGTACACAAAGGCGTCCTTTGTACCACAGAACTCCTTCTTCGTCCTCGGTGAATCCGGGTACTTTGCCTGTACCGATACGACGCTTGATTCCGTCGATACTGGCATTTCCCTTGTGCGCCTCTTTAATCTGACTGATCAAAGTGGGCTGAAGTTCTATGCTAGCCAAAAATCCTTCACTTACTAATTCCATTCGAAAATCTTCCATCTCTTTGTGCAAACTTGGTTGCTCCTTCAAAATCATGGAGTTCAAGCGGCACGGCAATCTGCTAAGGGCATCGGCTACCACGTTGGCTTTACCAGGGTGATAGTGAATGTCTAGGTCGTAATCCTTGATTAGCTCAATCCATCTTCTCTGCCTCATAATCAACTCCTTCTGAGTGAATATATACTTTAGGCTCTTGTGATCCGAATAAATCTCACAACGGTTTCCCATCAGGTAATGTCTCCATGTCTTCAGGGCTAGAACTACTGCTGCGAGTTCGAGGTCATGGGTTGGGTAGTTTTGCTCATATTGCTTCATTTGTCGGTCCATTCAAACTTCTTGTCCTTCTTTAGCAGTTGGGTCATGGGTCTGGCGATACTAGTGAATCCTTCTACGAATTTTCGGTAATATCCCGCCAATCCGAGAAATGCACGAACTTGGGTTTGAGTGGTTGGGGCTTGCCAATCTTCTGCATCTTTCACTTTGGCAGGGTCAACGACAATTCCTCCAGCTGATACAATGTGACCGAGGAATCCTACCTCCTATAACCAGAATTCACATTTGCTAAACTTTGCATACAGCTGATGCTCTCTAAGGGTTCCAAGAATGGTCCTTAGGTGTAGCTCATGTTCATCTTCTGATTTGGAATAAATCAGAATGTCATCGATGAAAACAATGACAAACTTATCCAGGAAGTCCATAAAAATCTTATTCACGAGGTTCATGAAATAAGCGGGGGCATTGGTTAATCCAAAAGACATGACTGTATACTCATACAATCCATATCTGGTGGTAAAGGCAGTCTTTGGAATATCCTCTGCACGAATTTTGAGTTGATGATAGCCAGTTCTAAGATCAATCTTAGAAAACACCTGGGCACCGGTCAACTGATCAAACAAATCTTCTATCTTGGGCAAGGGGTACTTGTTCTTGATGGTGACATCATTCAACTTCCGATAATCCATACACAAACGGTTACCTCCATCTTTCTTGTCCACAAATAAGACAGGTGATCTCCATGGTGACGCACTTGGTTGAATCAATCCAATTTCTAGCATGGAATCCAGATGCTTCTTCAGTTCTTCTAGTTCTGACGGGTTCATACTATAGGGTCTCTAGGCTATGGGTCCTGTTCCGGGGATTAGTTCGATGATAAACTCAATATCCCGATCTGGGGGCATACCGGGCAAAACATCTAGAAATACATCGGGGTATTCACAGACTATCCGGACTTGGTCAATGGTAGGTTGGGCTAGACTCTTGTTACACTTGAATTGGCGAGGTAAGGTTTCAGATATATGCTCGACTGATATTCCGGCGGTACTGGTCATGGTGATGGCTTTCTTAGCACAGTCAATCAATCCCTTATGTTTGGACATCCAATCCATTCCTAGTACTACTTCCAAACCTTTAGTTCCGAGTAATATTAGATTAGCATAAAAATCTATGCCTTGGATTCGGATAGGGATGGCTTTGCAAATTTGCCTAGCCTTGGTGGTTGATCCGGGAATTTGCACAATCATAACATGCTTCAGTTTGGTTGGTTGAATTTTACTAGTGCAGGCAAATTCTTCGGTGACAAATGAATGCGAGGCACCAGAGTCAAACAACACTCTTGCAAGTACTGAATTAACAGAAAACATACCCAGCACGACGTCTGGCGCTTCCTGAGCTTCTTCACACTGCATGAGAAAAAGACGGCCATTGCGGTTGAGTGAATTCCCTGGGGCAAATCTTCTCCCTGGCTGGACACGACGCTGCAGCTGAGCTGGGGCATTGGCATTAGGGGCTGTAGCATTCTTCTTGTTGGGGCACTCGTTGGAATAGTGGCCTTTATTTCCACAGTCATAACAGGTCACTTGCGACTTGTCCTTGGCTGCGACAGGCACAGCATTGCTTCCAGTCCTCGGGGCAGTGTTGGTGTTGGCGGTAGCATTGTTGGTGTTGAACTTGGGTGGGGCACGGGTGAAATTGCTAGAGTTGCTAGGGTTGTTGTGATTTCCTCCGAGTCTAGGGTTTCCACGGTTGGGGTAGGTCGGACGGGTCATAGGGGGTCTGTTGGTTCTTGGGGCAAATCCTGGAGATGGGTTGGGGCGATACTTTGGGGTCTGATGGGTTCCTGGTTGATGCATCATACGACGCTTGCGGTTCTCATTGGCTTGGTTGATCTTTCCTTCCATCTGGATAGCAGAGTCGAAAAGGGCTTCAATATCAGGAAAGGGGATATTGACTAATACCGTCCGCATCTCGTCATGCAGACCATTTAGGAATCTTTCATTCTTCTTGGCTTCGGTGTCTATCTCGTCCGGGGCATACCTAGCTAATGACAAAAAAAAATCACGGTATTCCACTATAGTCATCCTTCCTTTCTTCAACTCTCTGAACTCGTCTCTCATTCTCTTGATCAAACCTGGTGGCACATGGGTTCTGCTAAACTTGACCTTCAATTCTTCCCAGGTCATCATATGGCCTCCGGTCATTGCACGAACACTGTTCCACCAAGCCCTGGCATCTCCGGCTAGATAATGGGTGGCGAACAGGACTTTCTCCTTGGCTTCCACTCCGACGACTTCTTGGTTGTTTTCCATGGTTTGCAGCCAATCATCGGCGTCTCGGGGTTCTTCTGACTTGGTGAAAACGGGTGGGTTGGTATTCTGGAAATTCTTGATCTTAGATCCATGGTTGTCCTGATTTCCATGGCCTTGGTTGTTGTGGGCTAGCTAGGCTATCTGTTGCAGAGTGGCTAGGTTGGCTTTATGTTCCGATCTTTCAGCTTCGCGGTTAGAAGTCAACATTTGCAGGATCTGCAACATCGGGTCCGGGGCTGAACCACTTCCTCCACGTGGCATCTGAAGATTGATATAGATCATGAGAAAAGAGGGAAATTTCTAAGGTTTTGGGTATTTGAAAAGTTTTAAATGTTTGACTCAGATTTTTCTAGCAACTTTCTTTTTCATTCATTTATTCACTCGATACAACGCACACCACAGCAAGGAAAAACAGATGGTTTTAAGAAGCATTCTGGAATCTACGATACAGTGGGACCGACTACTACTCACTACGCTAGTGCTCAGTGCTACTACTCCTCGGAGTCTGTGGCTTCATCATCTTCATCATCGATGAAGGCGAAATCATCCTCATCGGTGAAGAAGTCCATGGCCTGATCCTCCAGAAAATCATCATCATCGCTGAGATAGGAGTAAGGGTCTCCACGAAGATCCTCTCCGGCATTCTCCCTTTCCTCCAACTGCATGTCTCTCTCGTGGATGGTCTCCTCCAGAGATGAGATGCGGTGGCGAAGACGGGCAATAATGCGCTCCTTCTTGTCGAGCTGACAGCGGCAAGACTTGCGATCCTTTGCTAGCATGGCTATGGTCTGATCCTTCGTCTTGATGATGGCCGACTTGTGGTTGCAATAGTCACGGCAGTTGTCCAACTCCTGCTGACGATCATACATCATGAAGCTAAGGTGGTCCAATTGAGCCTCAGCTTGGGGTGGTATGGGGCTTCCAGTGGTTGTCCATTTGCATCACGCCTTGGGCAAAACTCAAAGCGAGTACCCTTGATCTGATTGATGCTCTGCCCACATAGACGGGAAAGAGCTTCCTGCATTGCTCTGGCAAGTCCATCGAGCCAGTTGTTTTCCCTTAAGGTCAACTGAATTCCCTCTGCAGTGGGAGGTTCAATCTTTCCTCGGAGACTTGCAACTATTAGCCACTACAGATCTTCTCCTCCTTGATCATTGAGCTGAGCTCCAAAGAACTCGGGGTGCGGACGCTCCAGAAGTTCCGAAAGCTGATCCAGATCCCTCTCAAAGATAAGGTCTCCTCCATTCCCAAGTTGGTAAAACTTGCTGTACTTCACATCCATCTATAAGAATAGAGGATGAGTAGATTAGCAGGGTGATCAAGTGTGTCAAAATTTTATGTATTTTGCAAGAGTCTTTGATGAACATGAATTTTTATGAAAGAATCAAAGAGATAAGGATGAGAATAAGTTTTGTAAATATTTGTTTTCTTTGGTTTTGAAACTAAGTTTTTGGTTCAAACGTCCAATCTAACTAGGGTCTCCTATGGTCAGGATGGCTCTGATACCAACTTGTCAACACCCGGATTTTTCAATCCTAGACGCCTGTTATGCCATACATCGCAATCCCAAGATTACCATTTTTGCGAGACATAACAGAATTGGATACCATAGTACATCATCCATTACAAACGATACATAAGTTCTTACACAAATAGGGATCTCATGATCCAGTCCTTAATACAACATCAAGAAGCGAAATATGTAATAATAACGGTAGCGTAGGCGAAGCTCCATCTTTGGGGTCACAGGCAATGCTGACGATGGGAGATGATCCTAGTTGTCGTAACCTTCCTGGGGTCCATCTTCCAGGTACTCCTATTCATAGTCTGGCCATGGGAATAGCCAGGGACATAGCCATGAGTACTCTTTAATTACTCGCAAACTAATACTAACAAGTAAAGGGGTTTTTGGATAATAGGACACTAGGCTCTAGGGTTGTTTTGCAAAAGCCAGATTTATCTCTATTAGGTTCCAAAGCTAGTCACAATTTTATAATTCCTAAGTGGGAACTTGTATTTCATATCACAACTCTGTTGTGGTCAAGTCAAAATCTTAATTCGGTTCACAAGTCATTTTGAAAAGTCTGACGGGGGAACAGTATGGCCACTCCAACTGTCCATAACCGCGGACGCGGCTATTCGAATAGTTTGACACTCTGCAGAGATTGTACACTTTCACCACAACATTTGATACATCCCTCAGGAACAAATCCTGAATTCACCATACTCAGTATGCGGATAATCAATCCTAACCTTTCAATTACACGCCCTAGTATAAGCACCTCTCCTGTGAGTTTGGCCTCCCAACCATGACCAATTGTCATCTTGGGTACTGCACAGGTGGACAATCTTCACAAGGTATCCTCAGCTCAGACCTTGGCCGGGAGGGAACTAATACTAAGGAATATAAGTTTCCAGTCAAGCCCTACCCAATATTCGGGTATTGTGTTTGTACAATAAAATTGGAATGGTATCGCATCCAGACAACCATCAGTTTTATAAAGGGCTAAGGCTCATGCCTCAACATTTTCATCACCAAAATCATGAAGTGTTTGGAAACACATGTCCAAAACATTTCAATAGAATGATCCATCATTCCAAGGTTTTCATAACCATTTTTCCACCAAGTATTCCCATCTAAAAGTTGATCAAGTTTTATGCTTAGCACTAGCATCTACAGGTGGGGGTAGTACTGATGAGGGGTGGTAACTAGTGGAGTTTCAACTAAGTACAACCTTATGTCTCAGGCTGATGTCAAGGTTTCTAACTTAGGCCAAATTTTATGCTCTTTATGCAACCTTCAAATATCTTTCTAGTATCTATAAGTCACTTAAGTAAACTCTCAGTAAGCTTTGATAAAGAAATAAAGTAAGAAGCTTGTAAGTAAAACTAGGATTGGTTTATCAAGTGTGTGTGATCACATATGCTTAAGGCATATAGTAGTCATAGAACAAGTATGGGTTTGTTGCATCAGTAGGGTATCTTGCAAGGGTTAGCTTGCATAGGTATAGTATCAGCTTGCATCAATATCAGTATAAGCTTGCCTTGTGCAGAGCAGTGGTTGAAGTTCTCCTCGGCTTCTTCGTAGTATCCCCCTTCCTCCTCGTATCCTTGGTCGGTACTAGCGTCTATGAATAAATACGAGGTACACAATCACCAAACAATAATTAACTACTTGCAATCATCACACACAAGGGTCCTATAGATGATCTAGCATCATGTCTAACATTACAAGGTTAAGGCTTGATTTAATTCCTTTTATTTTTAGAAAAGTAATTTCTACTCATTGAAAAACTACTTAAGATTTAATATTCTCCAAACCAAACATGGGATCATGTTGACACATGTCATCACCACATATTGTAGTCCATGGGAATGTGATTTAAAGGGGTGTCACAATTTAATAAGGTTTTACCCTTTTATTTTAATTAATTAAAGTGGCTAGAAATGCTTATGTAGCATTCTTTTATTACTTGAACATTATTTCTGCAAGTAAACATATATATTTTTATATATTCTGAAAGGTATGGTTAAATGTGATTTTTGAGAGTTGGAATCAACTCAAATGCTATTATGGTTTAAATTTGAATGCAGAAAAGCTTCTAGCTTGTTATTTTTACCATGGGTGATCTATAGATCCAAATGACTTGAATCCAACGGGCTTGGATTCAGCATTCACAGGCCTTTCCAACAAAATTGGTTTCATTCAATTTGGTGCACTGAATCGATCTGGGTTGTTTTTGAAGTAGGGTACAGAAGTGTGTTTGAACTGAAATAGAAAAAGGTTTAATTGGAATAACTAGGCTGGGCGGGAAAAGTTACTGGGCCGGCCTGCTAAGCGCAGTGCTCCCACGGGCTGCTTAAGTGGGTGTCCCCACTCGTCAGTGACACGGGGCTGGGCGAAGCGGTATGAGGCGACGTGGATCGTTTGATCTAGTTCTAATCCAACGGCTGGGAGTCATCGTCGACGCGAGACAACGCCGGCGAGAACGAAACCTAGCGCGGCCAGTGAGGGTTGCTGGGGTCTCACCGAGGTACTGGCGAGGGTCGGCGAGGCGAGCGAACGACGAAGTCGACGATGACGAATCTCCTGGTACCGGTGGCTTCTCCTGGGGCGGCTCCAATCGCTGGCTCCCTTCTTCTCCAAAGGCGGCGGGCTCCGGTGAAATTCCGGCGAGGTGGTGCTTGCCTTGATCTGAGAACGGTGTGGCACGATCAGTGAGGAGAGGGGAGTGAGATGGTGTGAATAATTCGTGCGGGGGTGGCCCCTATTTATAGTCGAGCGAGGGGACCGTCGGGGCGCACGGTGAGCTCGTCGGGGGCGAGGTTACAGGCGGCTAATGGCATGGGCAAGGGTAGGGGACGGTGCGGTGTCTCCTGGCGATGCTCAACGACATGGTCTCGAGGCATGGGGCAGTGTGTTTTGGTCTGGAACGGGCGGTTCTCTGCGTGGCAGAGGCGGCGTCTTCGACGGCGGGTGGTGGCTGTGCGACACGGGGCGGCAAACAGGGATGTCTGGCGGTCTCCTGGGTCGATGGGAATTGTGTATGCACGCGGCGAGGGCGGCGCACGGTCTGTGGGTGATGGTCGAGGGTGATGCTCTGGCGCATGCTTGGCATGGTCTCTGGCGGTCTGGGCGCGGCTTGTGCGCGTGGTCCAGGGCTTGGCAACGCTCGCGGCTGGGACAGGTAGTGGCGATGGACGGTGGGCAGCCTCCCAGACAAGGTTGGCACGGCTAGTTCTTCCTCTAGCCTGTTGTCCACAATGGGGTGACAAGGGGGTGCTCGGCTGTTCACCATTGATGGCAATGATAAGCTCACAGGGGTGCTAGTCCTTAGTTAAACTTCCTAGATGATCTACTGAGCTGTGTGTGAGCTAACTAGGGAACAATTTAGGCCAATTTTACTGCACACTATAGTGTTTTATGTTTGTTTGATTTGTGTCTGCAACCTGTTTGATGAAATGGCCGCATGAACTCAAGTTTTGAATTTTGAAAAGATTTTTGGTGGGTTTGCTAGATTGGTGCTGGTGAGTCTGCAGATGCTTGGGTTTTGAAAGTTGAGCTTGTTTGAGTAGTTTTTGAAAAAGTGGGATCTTCCCATATGATAAAGATTCAATTTTGAATTGTCATTTAAACTATGCATTTGAAAGTTTCTGGATGATCACAAAGTGGGCCTTGATACCTTGTTATGAGTACATTCAAGGGGTACAAAGATCCAGAAAAGTTTCTGTTAGGTTCTGAAAGTTTGAGACAGCCAAAGTAGGCATGGGAGTTAAATTGGCCAAAATGACCATTCATTTCATATATGTGTTTTGATTTACTTGTCTTTAGGAAATCTTTGGGAATTTTTTTAGATGATGCTTATTTCACCTAAGAAACATTTTACAAGCAATGGATCACACAAACAAGGTGGTTTAAAAGAATTTCAAAATCAATGCATACACACATGCATGCTTTCATAAATTTATTTAGAAAAGTTTTTGTTAACCCTAAGTTTGATGATTAGAGTTTGATGATCCAAGCTTAGTATTTTTGGGATGTTACAATAATATTAGTGTTTCTTATGGTCTTAATTCTCAAGTTCTTGCAAATTGTTTTAAGGCTTTTGCCTCTTATATTGAAATTCCAAAAGCGGAATGGAACAAGTATCATGCGCCTTATAAAGATATTGTTAATTGTGTTCCTGCTAAAAATACTGATGTTTCTATTGTTGATCGTATTTTTCCTGAACCTTATATTGAGAAAATACATTTCCCTGCTAAAGTAAAGGAACATTCTATGATAACTAGTGTGGTTAACAAAAGTACAAAGAAAGCTATAGAACCTGATGAACAAATAAATGTTGAACCGACGGTAGCAATTGTGAAAGACCTTGTCACTAAAAATATAGAAGATGGGCACATTATCTTTTGTGAGGATGCTTCTAATATTGTTTCACGTCCTAGTAGAAATAGGTGATCATGGCTATTATGGGTTATTTGATATTGGTGCAACATCAAGCGTTATTCCTTATGATCTTAACAAAGAAATTATGCATGAAATTGGTCCTTGTGACCTTGAAGACATCGATGTGTTTATTGACCTTGATAATAGAGATAACATCTCTCCAATTGGTATTGTAAGAGATGTGGAAGTTCTTTGTGGTAAGTCTAACTATCCTGCTGATATTCTAGTACTTGGTTTAGCTTCTAGTAAAACTTGTCCTCTCATTTTTGGTAGACCTTTCTTGAACACGTGTGGACCTATTATATATTGTAAGAAGGAGAAAATTTTAACTAAATTTGATGGAGAATCTTATGAGTTTAATTTTTCAAAATTTTCTAAAGCTCCTTATGAAAATAAATTGCCTAATGAGGATTTTAGAGTTGAACAACTTTCTTCTATTTCTCTTACTCCTAACAATGCTTTGCAGCAATATATGGAAGATCACGAAAGTGAGATCTTCATGGAAGAAAGAAATGAGATTGACGAGATTTTTCTTCGTCAACCTAAGATGCTTAAGCATAATCTACCAATGGAAGATTTGGGTCCACATTACCACCTAAAAAGTATATGGGTTTTGATCTAAAACCTATACCTGATGATCTTAAAAATTCTTACATTGATGATCAGAAAATATATCATATTATTATTAGTTCTAAACTTTCCGGAAAGGAAGAGGAAAGATTATTGGAAGTATTGAAGAAACACCGAGGAGCTATGGGTTATTCTCTTGATGATTTAAAAGGGATTTCTCGTACTATATGTTAGCATGCTATTAATATAGAACCTGATGCAAAACCAGTTGTTGAACATCAATGCTGTTTAAATCCTAAGACGAAGTAAGTGGTAAGAAATGAGGTATTAAAACCTCTGGATGCTGGTATTATTTTTCCTATTGCTGGTAGTCAATTGGTTAGTCCTGTTCATTATGTCCCTAAGAAAGGAGGAAATACTATTGTCCCTAATGAAAAAATGAGCTTATTCCTCCAAGTGTAGTAGTTGATTATAGGTTGTGCATTGATTTTAGAAAGGTGAACAAAGTTTTTAAGAAAGATCATTATCCTCTACCTTTTATTGATCAAATGCTAGAAAGGTTGT
This sequence comes from Avena sativa, assembly GCA_916181665.1. Taxonomy (NCBI): domain Eukaryota; kingdom Viridiplantae; phylum Streptophyta; class Magnoliopsida; order Poales; family Poaceae; genus Avena; species Avena sativa. The sequence goes on from OV702297.1 coordinate 257,934,721, forward strand.
CTAAGAAGACTCATTTTTGTTTTCTTGATGGTTATTCTAGGTTTTCTCAAATTTCTATAAGAACGCAAGATCAAGAGAAAAACACTTTTACGTGTCGTTATGGAACTTATGCTTATAGGCGTATGCCTTTTGGTTTGTGTAATGCTCCTGCCACTTTTCAAAGATGTATGTCTATAAGAAATGTGGAAGTGTTCATGGACGATTTCTCCATCTAGGGAACTTATTTTGATAATTGTTTTCACAATATTGATAAAGTTTTGCAGAGATGTGAAGAAACTAATCTTGATCTTGATTGGGAGAAATGCCACTTTATGGTTAATGAAGGAATTGTCCTTGGACATAAAATTTCTGAAAGAGGCATTGAAGTTGATACAGCCAAAGTTGAAGAAATTGAGAAAATGCCTTGTCCTAGCGACGTTAAAGGTATTCATAGTATCCTTGGTCATGCTGGTTTCTATAGATGGTTTATTAAAGATTTCTCCAAGATAAAGGTGAGCCTGTGAGAGAGTCCTTGTGCGGTGACCCAGCATACCACTTCATGATTAGTACACTATAGTCGTTGACATAACACCAATGAAACACCGTTCACTAGTATTACATCCCTTAGAGTGGTACAACAGAAACACAACAGGTCCAAGACATGACTATAGGTTACAACTCAACTCTTTACAGAAGATCTAGAGAACACTCTAGGTTAAAGAGAGAGAAAGAAACTTCTTACAAAGAAGAATCATGAATAAATAACTCATAGCTACCATACTTATAAAGCTAATAGCTGAACTACTAGGCTTGCATTGCTGCTATTGCAATATTCTACAGAAGTAGATTCTATGGTTAGAAATCTTATTCTTATCTAATCAGCAACTTCGTCTTCACTTGAGTTGATGTATATGTTGACTTTCTTGACTTCATTGAAGAGAGTTAGCTTTTGATGATGATCCCTGGAGCATGACCTGATGTAGCACCTAGCAAGGGTTAAGAAGATACTTTGAGTACGAGCGTACTCAGCAAGTTCACTAGAAAAGGAGTGTTTGATGCATGATAACTACGGCCACAGACCATAGGTCATAGGCAATGCAGGTTTTCGTAAACATTTCTTCAATGGTTGCTTTTATTCTGAAAAGCTATGCCCGTCAGCCTTCACAGGTTTACCAGAACTTTCATGGAGTTCCTTTCCTGCCGCGTTCGCAGCTCCTTCCCGGAACAGGGAGTAACAAGTTACAGTTCTTACACTCGGCAGAGGTGCGTTACTTTACCCATGAGAGATCAACTCTTTGTTGCACAACCGAGCAGCTTATTCCCGTCCACAATTCCATGACGTGGGGCCCAGAAGATGATCCAAGCCAATCACTGCCCCCTTCGTGACCTTGCATGCCTCCTTTGTGTACATCATGCCCACATAAATAATTATGGCAATGGTTTGTACAAACCGTTAGATGCCAGGACTATCGTGGGATGATGAGGGTTCCCACCCATATGCTGCATATCCTCTACGAATTACCAATTAATATGCAAGCTACAAGGATAACAACCATGACCTGCACATCCGGCTTCATGCGAGAGGGAAAAGATACAACTGACTTCTTCGTCCCATTCCAGATCTCATGGTCAACGCGTAATATACGACGCAAGAATCACTGGCGACATTGGTTGTTATGTCCTAGATAATATGTCCCTTTACCACCGGAACTCTTATAGTAGGTTATTACCTCATGGTAAATAACCTATAATCACATTATTATGAAAATAGTGTTTTCTGGCCTTTTTCAAATGCAGGTGATGACAGCACTGGATTTGTAAAAATACTTTACAGAAATTAATCAAAGGACATGAGAAAGTGTGAACTTGCCTTTTGTGATTGCAACATTATGGACTCATGGTCTTCAAGACAATATAAGATCCAATAGCGGAAATCTGCATCATTGGTCCGGTAAGGACTAATGTTTAAAGAAGAAAGATGCTTTTATGCATAAGTAATGTAATGCAAGTTGATAAACACGAATCTCGAGAATAACTTTCTTCTAGGGTTTGGATACTGGAAAGGTTTCCTTGGAATGTGTTTCCCTTTTAGATTAAGTTTCATACATGTGCTTCTTATCAAGGCTTGTGAGTGTGTGGAAAACAACAGATATTTATACAACAACAAAATACATAGTATGGAATGCTACTCAAGGTTGCTTACATCTTAATTGTTTATCTTCAAGTTTTACTTTACAACTAATGTCACTCATAAAGAATTTAAGTACTAACAATCTTATTATACAAGTAAAGTATAAAGTATGGTGTTTACTATTAATTTTCATATGTTGATTGAAGTGGCAAAACGAATAACATTTGAAGAAAATCTTACTCAACTAAGCAGAAGCATTTAAGCTCTTTAGTTAACCTTATGGGGTGTTCTTTCTAGTTATAGTCATTAAGTCAGAAAGAATTGCCTTTATTGGAATACTGAAATTACTAGTATTTGAGACTTATCTATCTTGGTTTTTAACTGGGTTGATTTGGTATTAAGGTGCTTTATAACTTAGTTACAACAGACCAAAGTGAACTATAAAGCATATAATAAAGTCTTTAGCATTATACTTAAAGCTTTGCAAACTAAAGTAACTTTAAGGATGTAGATAGACTTAGGGTGTATTACTTATGATACTTGTATCCTGTTCACTTTATATTGTCTCCTTAGAGTTACTTAAGAATGGCATTACTTCTATTGGAGTACTGATTTCCTTACATTATAATGGTATAAAGGGTTTTACCTTCCTATAAAGACGTGGTTAAGGTTTATGAATAAGTATACAATATTATTTACTACTTATGGATTCACTTATAGTGTTTTGATTTGTTCATAAACTTGTGGTTAAAGTAAAGAAATAGGTTTTATCTCTTTACAACTTATTCTTGGAGATTTTATACTTGGTAAAGATCTTTTTAGAAAATAAGCAACATAAATGGTTGAATTATAAGTCAATATAGTTGTATTTAAAATGTGTTAATTCATTTTGAATGCACACTACCAATATTTAAGACTAATACTATTTATTAGACTCAATTGACTAATTTTTAGAATTATTAACAAATTTTATTTTTTCATTTTATGAATTATTAACTAAAGAAATAGGTTTAAATTCAAGTTATAAAAGTGTTTAACTTTTTTATTTAACTCAAAAGTGGAATATTATATTTTTAACATGTGGATATTATTTTTGTGATCATTTTGATATATTACATTTATTTTTCTGCTTTAAAAATAATAAGATATGGTTTTTATAAGGTTTATTACTATTTAAATACTTAATAAATATTAAATATTTAATTAAGTGCAATAAGAATGTATGATTATTTTTTTAAAGTGTTGTTTTTATTTTTCTAAATTTTTTGGTATTTTATTTAAATTTTTAGTATTTATCAATATTAAAATATTAATTATCAAAGTTTTATTACTAATAAAACTTTTATTATGTAATATTTATTTAAATAATCATCATAATAATATTGGAGAATAGTTTTAAATTGTAGATTTTATTTTTCTAAACATTTTCATATATTATATGTATTTTTCTGATTTATAAAACAAAAGTTATTAATGAAACAAGATTTAATCATTATATTATTTTTCCGGAAATATTCACATTTAATATTATAATGTTTTATCTATTTCCTAAACAGAATTACTTTTTACACCTGAGCTAAACTTACCCAGGGTCCCTGACTAGTGGGCCAGTTGCCGCATGGCATTCCCCGTTTGATTAATTTTTTTGTTACTTGAGCTACCCCTACTCACAGTGGATGACAGATGGGCCAGGGGCCACGTCATACTCCACCTTAGTGAAGATTGGTCAACCCTGCAGACTCGACGCAAGCATGACATCGTTGTGACATCAGCACGGTGTCCACCGCCAGCAGATGGTCGCCACCAAGGAATCAGGTCACCCCGGCAGGCGTGGACGAGGGTATTGGAATCCTAACGAGTAGACGATTCTACGGGTACTAGTGCATCCCTATTTTGGGCACCGGAGAAGGGTTGGCGGCGAGCTTTCACGGCGGCGCTTGCAGGCAACCACGTAGGAGGTGATACAGGAAGCAATTGAAGCCTTAGGGCATACGGGGAGACTCAATAACTCACCAGGAAGCTCACAGAGGTGTCGGTGAGTGGAGGCGAGCTCGGAATCAACGGTGATTGGCGGCGGCAGTGAGGTATCGATTGAGCCGATAGAGGGGTCTCCAGCTTTCATGGCTTCTCTAGGGAGAACAAGGACCACGAGGTGAGTCCCACGGCACCCTCAGGGAGGCCAGGGGGCTCGGGATCGACAGTGATGTGCATCTCCGGCGAGCCCAGTTTTCAGTCAGAGGGGAAATTGGGGAGGAAGAATGAGGATAAGGATCTTCGGCGCGTCGATGGTCTACTTATAGGCAACGAACAGCGGCAGCACGGATCTTGGCGTTAGCGGGCATCGCAACGACGACGGACGGCCGACGTGGTACCAGACAGCTGCTTCACCGGCGTGCTTGCTGGCAAGAGGAAGAAGAAAGGAAAAAGAATCGAAGGGGTATGTGGGATGGCTTGGGCCGATGTGGGCTGCTGCAGAGCGAGCAGAGAGGATTGGTTGTGACCTGCGGGCGAAGGATAGAGAGAAGAGGACATGGGCCGTGGACCTGATTGGGTGTTCCCTCTATTTTTTCCTGGTTTTATTCCTTTTTCATTTTCTGTTTTGTTTTCAGGTTTGTATTTTTATATTTGGTTTAAACTTTTCTTTTTTGGAATTTTATTTGCTGAATACTTGCAGCAACAATAAAATTATTAAGAATCCATTTGTGATTTTTTATTATATATTGTGATATTTACTTTATTTTCTTTATGTATATAATCTTTTCTATAACATTGTTTTCACTTTTATTTGGAGTAATTAAGTTTCAAAATGTTTAGTAATATTTATAGGGTTTATTTATATGTATTTAATCACATAGTAAAATATAGGGTGGTTTATAATTATGGTACTCTTACTTATTCCATACTCATATGAAATAAATGGTTAGAGAGATGGATCAAAGACTTTGTTCAATAAATATTAATAGAGTACTCATTAGATGTTGATAAGAAAACTCATGAATAAGTTTAGGTTTCTGGATTGTAATTGCTTACCCTAGGGTTTAAGTTACTTACTATACTTATTTTCTTTTGTTGATGTGAATAAAGCTTAATGGCTAATCATATAGTCTTTATGTTTGAAATCAGAATGATGTTATCTAGAATGTTTCATGAAAAAATTATTTGATAAAGATAACTCCTAAGCACATATGGTTATGGTTGAAAATGAAAAAGATGTGCTCAGGTGTTTTGATATAGTAAATATTTTTATGAAGTTTTGTGTAAGTAAGATAATAGATCAATTAGATCAAATGGATAATATGTTTGGTAAAGATCTAGGGTCTAGTTTTTAACAAAGATTCCTATATTCCATAATTCTTAGTTCTGGACTTCTGACTAAGGAATTCCTTTCCTAGATATACTACTTCTCTATATCCATCATCATGTGTTAACATGATGAGTTTTGCCTCACAAGAATACTCTTATTCACCTTTTATTCTTCTAACATCTTGTAATTCCAATGAGCTTGATTCTAAAGAATTTCCTAATCTTTTCATATCTATACTTGGGTATATCAACTACTCTACTGTTGATAATCCCCAATCCAACAAGTGGTTACTTCTAACTCCAATCATACTCTTCCTTAATCATCCTTCACTAATATCACTTCAATAGATGTATACATCAAATCCTTCTTCACCTCAAGTGCTTAGTATTTCCAAAGAGGAAAATACTACCTCTTTAATCCATTGTTGCTCTAACATCATTATAATCATACTATCTTGTCTCTACTTGACTCCAATATCTAACATTCCAACCTCACATTATATTAATGTGACTTGTAATGACTAATCTAGGATAATATATCTATACTATGGTTCAATCATGTTTTATCCACCAATGTCACTTATACATGGTATAAGCATTCAATATTGGTGAATAAGGCATGATCATTATAATCCTTTGATCCTTTATGGTTCAGGTTTCCAGTTGACTAAACAAGGATTCATCAATACAACATTACAGTTGTATTATAATTATCTTCTATTTAGCTCTATTGGATTAAGAGATATAATTCATTGACTATACCTACTTGATCCAATAGGACTACTCCTGGTAACTATCTTTAAACTTCATTCTTGTAATCTTCTTTGTTACCATATTGATTTGATTTCCTCTAATCACTTCCATCCTATAGATGACATCTAAAACTAGCATCACTATTTACGTCTTCTTACTTCTTTCTTTATAAGCCTTAAGTGAATGCTATAATGAGTACAAGAGTTGATAGGTCAAGAATTAATAGGTTGAGAATTGGTGAATCAATAGTTGATTTCTCAATATTGATGAACAACAAATATAAGGATAGGATTCAATAGATATGATAAAGATTGATATGGAAAGAAAGATATATGGTGAATGATCTTAGCTTTGGTTTCTTTCCTACTCAATCTCACTAGAGAGTTAAAGTTAGGTATTTCCATGATACTCATGGTATAAGTAGATGAGATTAAGATATAGTTGTTGCATTCTTATTATTTGTGTTATATTTATAATTTAGTATTCATGAGTGATTATAATGAATACTATGATATGATCACCTAAGGATCAAATATAAATCATTAAGTAATGTATTAGGGTTTAATTTTATTCCATTTTATCTACCCTTAGATCAAATAATGTTTACCCAAAATAAGGTTTTAGCAAAGGTCATATTGGAACTTATCGCAGTCAACTTGATGATCTACTTCAATTCCATCAAGTTGAGAGAAGCTTCAATCACTTTGACAAGTTTTGTTAAAAAGCGCAAAAATTATTCAGATTTTCTATGCATGAATGCAATGCACACATCTGTTTCAGCTTATTTCTAAGATCTAATGCTGGGATGTTACACCTTGGTATGATGATTATGCTAACTTTATTGTTTCCAAGTATTTGCCTCCGACCTTTATAGCTCAGTAAAGAAGGAAGTTCTTTTATGATTTGAGGTATTATTTTTGGGATGACCCACACTTATATAAAGAAGGAGTGGATGGAATTATGCGGAGATGTGTTCCATAATATGAACACCAAGAGATATTGAGAAAATGTTGATGGTGTTTATGGAGGACATCATGCTGGAGATAGAACCGCACAAAAGGTTCTACAATCAGGTTTTTATTGGCCTACTCTTTTTGAAGATGCAAGAAATTTTATTTTATCATGTGATGAATTTCAAAGAGTTGTTAATATTTATAGGCGCAATGAAATGCCTATGAGTTATTCTCTTGTTATTGAACCATTTGACTATTGGGGATCTGAATTTATGGGTCCTTTTCCTCCTTCAAAAGGTTATACTCATATTCTTGTTGCTGTTGATTATGTTACTAAGTGGGTAGAAGCCATACCTACAAAAAGTGCTGATGGTGAGACCTCTTTAAAAATGCTTAAGGATGTTATTTTTCCTAGGTTTGGAGTGCCTAGATATCTTATGACTGGTGGAGGTTCTCATTTTATTCATGGTGGTTTTAGGAAGACCCTTGCTAAATATGATGTTAATCATAGAATTGCTTCAGCTTATCATCTCCAAACCAGTGGGCAAGTAGAACTATCAAATATACAAATTCAATCTATCTTGCAAAAGACTGTTAATAGGTCTACAAAAAATTGGTGTAAAAAGTTGAATGATGCTTTATGGGCTTATAGAACTGCTTATAAAAATCCTGTGGGAATGTCTCCTTACAAAATGGTTTATGGAAAAGCTTGGCACTTGCCATTAGAATTAAAACAAAAAGCTTATTGGGCAGTGAAATAAATTAATAGAGATTTTAAACTTTGCTGGTAAGAAAAGATTTCTTGACTTGAGTTCTTTAGATGAGTGGAGGAGTGAAGCTTCTGAAAATGCTAGAATCTTTAAAGTAAAAGTTAAAAGATGGCATGATAGGAGAATCCTTAAGAGAGAGTTCCATGTTGGTGAGAAAGTTCTATTGTATAGGTCTCGTCTCTGATTTTTTGCAGGATAACTACTCTCAAAATGGGAAGGACCCTTTATTATTGAAGAGGTGTATCGTTCAGGTGCAATAAAAACTTCTTCATTGAGAGACAAAACTACACGAGTGGTAAATGGTCAAAGGTGCAAACATTATATCTCTGGAGATTCTTATAACGAAGATATTGATATTATTCAAATGGTGACTCTAGAATAATTTATTAAAGACCAAATTTAGGAATCTGCAGAGTTAATTTTCGAATAGGTAACAGTTTTGGTAAGGAAAAGTTCGCGAAAAACTTTTCAACTCATATTTTTGTATTTTTTATGTAATATGGAAGGACATGAGTCGAAAGACGGACGAAAACGGAGACCGAGGGGGCTCACACCACCCCTAGGGATGGGCCAGCTTGGCCATGCTACCAGGTGGTGTGGCCGCCTCGGAGCTCGTTTCCAACCCGTTTTCTCCCAGTACCTCCCTTTCGTCGTTAAACTCTATGATATATAATCACCCGGATCTTCCGACGTCCGTATATTGTTTTCTCGTTGTGTTTTTGCTTCGATGTATTTTTTGTCAGGCAAAGTTCTTGGTTTTGGAACCACCATGTCTTCCTCTGGATCACCCAAGGAGAGTTCCTCCGTGGACATCCTAAACCCGTACATGAGTGAGATGAATATCCATCCCAAGGAATTGTTGCTCAAGGATGGGAAACTACAAATAAAAGAGGTTCGGGGCCCTAAAGGAGAAGGCAATCTAGAGTACCGGATGTAAGTGCTGGAGCAAGAAGTATTTAGGTACAAGAAGATGGCAGAACACGAAGAGGACGTCGTTCATAAGATAAGTTCGGAACTCATCATTGAGCACAATAAGGATACTGCCAAGCTTTGGGATGATATTCTCTCGCTTCATCAGACCACCAACCTATTACAAGCACAACTCTAGACATGCAAAATCAAAACTATGAGTATGAGGCTAGGTTTAAACGCATAAGTTCTGCTGCTAGTTTAGGATATTGGAAACCAAGTCGTCCATGGTTGATGGGGAGCCTTTACCTTGGAAGTTTGATGATGATAAGGAGTCACCATCACCGCTAAAGGAGTAATTCATCATCAGGTTTTGGCCTCCCCTTGGTTTGTTCCAAGCTTGGGGGAGTGTGGCGGTATCACATCATTATATTTTATCTTTTCACCTTTTTAGTAGAGTCATATCATGAGTAGAGAAGTTATCATATAGGATGGTGTGCAGTGTGGAAGTATCCCTCCTCTATTTGATTATCTATGTATCCCTTGGTGTGAGTGCCTTTATAGAATATTAATCAGAAGTTTTATCATTTACTTTTTGAACATCTTATTTTAGTTTGCAATTTCTGTTATATGATTGATCTTGCTAATTAGTATTGGTATCATTTTAGGAGCAACAAGTAAATTTAGTTGGTTTTGGAAAACTTAGCTTTGGTCAGTTGTAGCATTATTTTGAGGTTTGAGAGGAAAATAGGAAAAGTACTTATAGATATATTTCATTATCTTTCTTTCTTGATTTCCTCATAATCTTAGTATTCTCAAGTAAAGATCGTTTGTACTTCCAAGGAAGATTGCATGATTGTTTCTATCATATGTATGTTTGCTTGTTTCACTCAACTCTTATGCTTGCTATCCAACCTTGCTAGCTAAAAATCTGTACTGAGAGGGAATGCTTCTCGTGCATCCAAACTTTGAACCAAAACCTATGCCATATGCGTCCACCACATCTACCTACTAGCATCATTGCTGTTCCAAGTAAATTCTCAGGTTTGATCTATCTTCCCAATTAAAATTTTGTTATGTGAAAATTAGTGATTAAAGCTCTCACGAACATGATGGCACACTTTATTTTCTTGCACTTAATAAGATTGAATCATTGTGACCATCTATGTTGCTTAGATGCTTGCAAATTATAAGTTGGGAGTTAGCATAACCATGTTGACATGGGGAACGCTTTCAACATTGCACTTATTCTATTTAGTTGATATCTTGTTCTTTTTTATGGATGTCGGTGGTGTGAAATAAAAGGGGAGCTTGTAAGCTCATGGAGTTTGAATATGTGTTAGAGAAATGCCTAGGTGGCTAGCCTAAGCCATGCTTAATCATGGTGGAAATTTCCAGCATAACCATAATGAGCATTCTGTGAAGCATCCTCAATAAAAACCTATGCAAATAGCAAATAAAAATATCATTGAGATGCTCATTGTCTGTTGTCTTGTCATTTTGATATGGGATAGCTCATGCGTCATGGGGAAAGGGCTACCCCGTTGGCGGTTCTCTATGATACACATATACTTACAATGACATGAACTTGCTTGTGACCAAAGTTGAGTAGCATGACGTTCGATACTTGTACGCAAGGGAATGAGATCTTCAAATTATGATTTGTCAAGCATATACTCATATTTGTGACACATTAAACTTAATGACTTCAAGATGTTTGTGATAGGGGCAATGAGAGCTCAAAGCTAGTAAGTACCATAATTTTTGGAAGCTCTTTATGAAACTTGAATTCCCTACTTCCCTCTGCGAAGGGCCTATCTTTTACTTTTATGTTGACTCAGTAAACCTATTTATCTCTATCTCAAGGAAGCATTTGAGTTGTTGTGATTCAATCATCTACATGTTGATTTATTCAATTTTTTATTATGTTCCTTGTTTTGCACAATGCTCTTATCCGAATGAATATAACTTTGAAAGCTATCATTGTTGGTGAAAGTATGATATGTTAATTATTCTCTGACCAAGAACAAAGTTTACCATCACCAATTATGATTTTCTTTGTGCAACTTTATTGTGACTCCCTTAATCATTACAAGTTAAGTTATATAAGAGTGAGTTGCATTATATTATGATTTGTGCATTGATAAATGTCATGCTTCTTGTCCGTATTCTCTTTATCAACACTTCACTCCATAAACTCGTGGTCATGTTTACTGAGTTCAGTTTTCGCTTGGGGACAAGCAAGGTCTAAGCTTGGGGGAGTTGATACGTCCATTTTGCATGACCATTTTTATATCATAATTTACTGTTATTCATTGATATATTCCACATTTAGAGATGATACTTATGTTATTTCTTCTATTTTGCAGGTTTGTTGATTCTTGGAGAATTAACCGCCGGAGTTAGGATTCTGATGGAAAAAACCCTGTCCAAATACAATATTTCGGATGATCAGAATATCCCGGAAAATATACGGAAATTCCTACTTTTTCAGAAGACTATGAAATCCAGAACATGGAGTGGAGATGGGCCATAGGGGGCCCACACCACCCCTAGGCCAAGGTCCCCTGGGCCACGCCACCAAGTGGTGTGGCCGCCCTGATCCACCTCTGGTGTCGCCCTCTCGCGTATATCTACTCCTCGAGAACCTAAGACTGGGGGATCGATCATAGAAATATTCCGCCGCCTCTACGGGTCAGAAACTACAGAGAGAGGAAGAGCTCTCCGACAGGCACAAAATCTCTCGGGGAAATTCCTTCCTGGAGAGGGAATATCATCACCACCGACACCATCATCAAGCTAGACTTCATCTGGATCATCATCATCCTCATCATCATCTCCACCAGCACCATCACCACCATGCCACTCCGCTGTAACAATTGGGTTGAATCTTGCATAGTTCATAGGGGAAACTTTCCCGGTGTTGATTACTTGTTGTATTATGCTATCGAGTGGAACCATTGGATTATTGTTTATGTTCAGATTGTTACTTGTCATTATTACATCTCTGATCTCGATCCTTATGATGTCTCTTGAGTAGTTCGTTTAGTTCTCGAGGACATGGGAGAAGTCATGTTGTTAGTAGTGGAACTATGTTGAGTAATATTTAATGGTTTGGTATTTAAGTTATGGTGTTATTCTTCTAGTGGTGTCATGTGAACATCGACTACATGATACTTCACCTTTATGGGCCTAGGGGAATGCATTGTGTATTTGGCTACTAATTGTGGGCTTACCGGAGTGATAGAAACCTAAACCTCTGTTAGGAAAGCATTGCATAAGGGAGTATAGGATCTTAGAGTGTAATTCCGTGGTTAGGTTTTTATCTTAATTACTTTCTTGTAGTTGTGGATGCTTGCAAGAGGTATAATAACAAGTATGTATTAGTCCAAGATAGGGTAGTACGTTAGCATAGGTTCACCCACATAACACTTACCCGACCAAAGAAGATTAATCGACTATATGAAGTGAAAGCACTTGACAATATTCCCATGTGTCCTCGAGAACGTTTGGTCATCATAAGTAATACAACCGGCTTGTCCTTTGCTGAAGAAAGGATTGGGTCACTCGCTGCAATATTATTATTGTATTTTATTTACTCGCACTTTATTTATCTGCATTACCAAAAACCCCTAAAAATCCATTTGCTAGTATTTACAGTGAATTCTTGATCCAAACCGCTCGTCAACACCTTATGCTTCTCGTTGGGTTCGACACTCTTATTTATCAAAAATACTATGATACACCCCCTATATTTGTGGGTCATCACTACCCATTCCGAACTAGATACCGTTCCTCGACGAATCTGTTGTTTGGTCATGCTGCTGGGGCCCACATGTTAGCATCTCATTAGAAGAATCTGTGCATGTTGGACTTTTTTCTTACTCACGCCTACCTTATTCAAACTTGGCAACGTTGCTCCATGCAGCACCTATATAAGGTCTCTCTGGTGGGCCCCATATGTCAGCCTCTCCATAAATGAAACGTGCTATGATAGACTTTTTTTGGCTACCTCCGTTGTTCTTACTTTGGTCTGTAGCTGGGTCCCAGATGTCAGCAACCTTTGTGCAGGAAATGTGTCTACGATGGGTCCAAGATGTTAGCCTCTATTTGAAAGAAACGTGTGTATGTTGGACTATTTTTCGGGTTGAGTCCGCCGTTATGACCTTGGCAAAATTGGTGAATATTTTCTAAGGGGAGACGTGTCTATGATGCAGCAGAAGTTTATCTGGGCCCAGATGTCATCCTTATAGAGTACAAAAATGTTAATCTATATTCCGATGCGGGGTCCTACATGTCAGCCTTCAATGTACATGAAACATGTCTATGTTGGGTCCCACATGCCAGCCTTCTTTGTGCAGGAAACGTGTCTATGCTGGATGCAACATGTCAGCCTTATATGTACATGAAATGTGTTTATGCTGGGTCCCACATGTCAGCCTTCTCTGTGCAGGAAACGTGTCTATGTTGGGTCCCACATGTCAGCCACTATTTGAATTAAACGTGTCTATGCTGGGTCTCACATGTCAACCTCTGTTTGAATTAAACATGTCTATATATGTTTGCCAATTTTTTCGGGTCGAGTCGGCCGTCCTGACCTTGGCAACATTGCTAGATTCAGCAACAATTTATCTAGGTCCCAGATGTCAGCCTAAGAGTAAAAAAATATAACTCTATATTAACACAAATGTCCTAGGATTCGAATTCGAGACCTCACCACCGGTCCACTGGGTTCCTTGCCACTTCGACAGAAATAGATAATACAATAGAATCGTTAAGGTTTCCTATTATAACTTAGGTACTTGTCTCCTTAAAAAGACAATTTTTGACCATTTTTATCTCCCATCAAATAATAAGGTGGTGCTCCTGGCAGCTAAATTAAAACTACGGGCGCTGTAAAAAAATCTACAGGCAGCATTTTTTAAAATATTGAGAGGTGGGGGGAAATTCCCAAAAGTCCGAATTAAAAAGAATTTTTCTATTCTACATGTGCCGCTCTACATGGGATATAATCCATAGGTGTCAACACCCGGATTCTTAATCCCAGATGCCTGTCATGCCATACATCGCAATCCCAGGATTACCATTTTTGCGAGACATAACAGATTTGGATATCACAGTACATCATCCATTACAAACCATACATAAGGTCTTACAGAAATAATGATCTCATGATCCAGTTCTTAATACAACTCAAGCAGCGGAAATACGTAATAATAAAGGTAGCGTAGGCGAGGCTCCATCTTTGGGGTCACAGGAAATGCTGACGATGGGAGATGATCCTAGTTGTCGTAACCTTCCTGGGGTCCATCATCCTGGTACTCCTCTTCATAGTCTGGCCATGGGAATAGCCAGGGACAAAGCCATGAGTACTCTTTAAGTACTCGCAAACTAATAGTAACAAGTGAAGGGGGTTTTTGTAGTAGGCTCAAGGGTTGTTTTGAAAAAGCCAGATTTACCTCTACTAAGTTCAGAGGCAAGAAAAGCTAGTTGAAATTTTATAACACCTAAGTGGGAACTTGAATTTCATATCACAACTCTGTTGTGGTCAATTCAAATTCTCAATTCTTTCACAAGTCATTTTGAAAACATCTGACGGGGGAACAGTATGGCCACTCCAACTGTCCATAACTGCGGACGCGGCTATTCGAATAGTTTGACACTCTGCAGAGATTGTACACTTTCACCACAACATTCGATACATCCGTCAGGAACAAATCCTAAATTCACCATACTCAGTATGCGGATAATCAATCCTAACCTTTCAATTACAAGCCCGAGTATAGGCACCTCTCCTGCGAGTTTGGCCTCCCAACCATGACCAACTGTCATCTTGGGTACTGCACAGGTGGACAATCTTCACAAGGTAGCCTCAGCTCAGACCTTGGCCGTGAGGGAACCAAGACTAAGGTATATAAGTTTCCAGTCAAGCCCTACCCAATTTTCGGGTTTTGTGGTTGTACGGTAAAATTGGAATGGTATCGCATCCAGACAACCATCAGTTTTATAAAGGGCTAAGGATCATGCCTTAACATTTTCATCATCCAAATCATCTGGTGTTCGTAAACACATGTCAAAACATCTCAGTAGAATGACTCATCATTCTAAGGTTTTCATATCCATTTTCCACCAAGTATTCCCATCTAAAGTTGATCAAGTTTTATGCTTAGCACTAGCATCTACCAGTGGGGGTGAGTACTAATGAGGGGTGGTAAACAAGTGGAGTTTAACTAAGTTCAATCTCATGCCTTAGGGTGACATCAAGATTATCTAGCTTAAACCAAATTTAATGCTCTTTATGCAACCTTCAATTGTCTTCCTAGAATCTACAAGTCACTTAAGTAGACTCTAAGTAATAGCTTTGATAAAGAAATTAAGTAGAAAGCTTGCAAGTAAAACTAGGAGGGGGTATCAAGTGGGTATGATCACATATGCTTAAGGCATCTAGTGGTCATGGTAACAAGCAAGTATTAGCTTGCATCAGTATCAGTATAGGCTTGCTAAAGTAGAGTAGCTTGCAAGTGTTAGCTTGCCTTGTGCAGAGCAGTGGTTGAAGTTCTCCTCGGCTTCTTCTTCGTAGTATCCTCCTTCCTCCTCGTATCCTTGGTCGGTACTAGCGTCTATGAATAAATACGAGGTACACAATCACCAAGAAATACTTAACTATTTTCAATCATCACACAAAGGTGCACTATAGATGATCTAGTATCATCAATAACATCACAAGATTAAAGCTTTGGTCTTATTTATTTATTTTAGAAAAGTAATTTCTACTCATTGAAAAACTACTTAAGATTTAATATTCTCCAAACCAAACATGGGATCATGTTGACACATGTCATCACCACATATTTCAGTACATGAGATTGTGATTTAAAGTGGTGTCACAATTTAATAAGATTTAACCTTTTATTTTAAATAAAATAAGTGACTTGAAATGCCTATCTGGCATTCTTTTATTACCTAAACATTATTTCTATAAGTAAACCCATATGTTTTTATATATTCTGAAAGGTATGGTCAAATATGATTTTTGAGAGTTGGAATCAATTCAAAAGCTATTATGGTTGAAATTTGAAAAATGTTTGAATGCAGAAAAGCTTATGCCTTGTTATTTTTACCAAGGTTTATCTATAGATCAAAATGATTTGAATCCAACGGGCATTAAATTTGGCATGGCTTGGTGCACGGGCGCGATCTCCGCATGCTCGCAGAGATGCTTGGCATGGCTTGGGCGTGTGGTCCAGTAGCTGGCATTGCTCGAGGCTAGGACAGGGAGTGGCGGTGGGGTGCTGGCTAGCTCCTAGACAAGGTTGGCGAGGCTAGTGTTGCTCGTAGCTTGCTGTCGACCATGGGGTGGAAATGGTGCTCTCGGCATGCTTGGCATTAATGGCTAGGCTTTCTCACAGTGGCACTAAAGATTGTTAAAGTGGCTAGATGATCTACTAAGGACTAGTTGTAACCAGAGAGGGAACAAGTTAGGCCCAAAACACTATTAAAAGCAGTGAATTTGATTTGGTTGATTTGAATCGGCAACCTGTTTGACGAAATGGCTGCATGAATTTGAGTTTTGAATTTTGAAAAGATTTTTGGTGGGTGTGCTAGGCATGTGTTGAGGATTCTGTGGATGCTTGGGTTTTGAAAATTGAGCTTGTTTGAGTGGTTTTTGAAATAGTGGGATCTTCCCATATGAAATAGATTCAATTTTAAATTGCCATTTAAACTAAGCATTTAAATGTTTTTGGATGCTCACAAAGTGAGCCTTGGTACCTTGTTATGAGTACTATCAAGGGGTGCAAAGTTCCATACATGTTTCTATTAAGTTCTGAAAGTTAGGGATAGCCAAAGTAGGCATGGGAGTTAATTTGGCCAAAGTGACCATTCACTTAATTTGTTTGTTTTGACTTTTTTGTCTGGGAAAAGTTTGGGGATTGTTTAGATGATGTTTATTTCACGTAAGAATCATTTTACAAGCAAAGAAACACAGAACCATGGCAATTCAAAAGAATCCAAATTTTAATACATACATATATGAATGCTTTCATATTTTTAATTGGAAAAGTTTTTGTTAACCCTAATTTTGATGATTAGAGTTTGATGATCCAAGTTTAGGATTTTTGGGATGTTACAATAGGTTATTCTGTATGGGATCATTTCTGAAATTTCCCTGGGCTACGGTCAGCCGTCCCCTTATCCCTACAAGGTCTAATTAAAATGTTATAGGCTATAGAGTCGCCGAATGAGCTAGATTTCTTCTCCTGGTATATAAAAATTGCATTTTGCTATGGCCCGGCGGGATTCGAAACAAATACCTTAGAGAGGGAGGGAAATAAATCTATAATTCTTTTTGGTAGATATTTGTATAAACTCTACAATAGAGAATAAGATAGAAAAAATATCGACAGATTCGTAGTTCACATTCAACAACACTTGACCAATTCAGGAGCATTTCAAAGTGAGCGATTTTGGAATAAAAACACTGACATACAATAGCAGTATAGAGAGAACCAGTTCTTGTTTAAGCTCTTAAAACCTTGTCACCCGGTGAGTTTGCCCTTTTCTCCAAACACACTCGACCATTGGCGCATGCAAAACTGACGATCAAGTCTGCTTCAAGTACCTTCTTCTCACATCAAATGCATGTGCGACCTCCGTATGCAATCCAAAATGCCCAAGTCTCATCTATATTGTGACAAGGCCATGTTTCAAAACAAAAAGACTAACTACTGCCCTTGATTTAAACAAGTGCCAGTACATCAGTATTAGTTCCACAAAATCCTTAGTTGATAGCAAGGACATAAAATTGAAAGATTCGGTAGCTTTCCTTCTTGAAATTTAATAGCAGTACAGAGAGAATTGAATCTTGTTCTAGCTCAAAAAACCTTGGCGCACAATCAGTTTGCCCAGTTCATCTAATAGAATCTATCAATGGAGCAAGCAAAACTGACGATCAAGTCTGCTTCTATGTGAATACCTCCTCTTTACATCAATGCCTGTGTGACCCATATATGCAACCCAAAATACCCAAGACACATATAGATAATTTTGACAATGTTAAGTTTCAAAATAAAAGCAAGACAATCAGCTGCACTTGATCTAAAAAAGTACTCCAATTAGATCATAGTTAGTTGTATTAAATATTGTACTAATAGTAACGAAAGAACATTTGACAGATTCAGCAGTACAGAATAAGTTTGAAAACATATCAACAGATTCTGAGTTCATATTCAGCAGCACTTGACAGACTCAGCAGCATCACAGACTGACCGATTAGCTGTACACAGACAATGACCAAAAGAATTGACAGATTCGACAATGCACACATTGAAATTAAATAGATGTAGCAAGGCCTGATTCAAAAGAAAAGCAAGACCATATTTTGCACTCGAGTATATCTGAACAAGTACCATTACATGGTTCTTACTGCAAAAATACTCCCAAGTACAACTAATAAGAACATGTATTAAGTCTTGTCAATGCAAAGACGCTATTCCAGGGTGAACACCGACGGTCGATGAGCAACCATGTGCGACATCGGCACTGGCAGGAGCCACTGCAACTCATCGAACAGGACGCTTGCCGGCGACGCGGTGCTATCCGACACGCATAGCCCATAATTTTTGAACCTTCTACCCTCAATCACAGTCGACGATCAAAACTTCACCAGGTACTGCGGCGACAAGCACGCCACCGACCTAGTGCATACGACAGATACAACATGTAGATATTGGCGCATGTCAAATCGCACCATGAACACCATACCATCCTCCATGAACACCGTACCATCCTCCGATGATATATACTTTTCGCAAGCCTATTGTCGGCAGAGGCTTAGAGGTGTACCTATCTATTTTTCCATAGCGGAAACTGCGCACCCTGATCGAGTGATCTTCAGAGAGGTGGGCAAGGAGCATTGTCGTCGGCGAGGCGAACAAGAAGCCATCCTCCATGCAGTTGCACGGCCCATGCGGGCACCCGATCTTGTGGTTCTGGACCTGACAGTAGGCGACCAATGTCCTTCAACCGTCGTTGGAGCATCTGCTACCTTTCCGCTGGTGACTCGGAGGTTCAACTCCTTGGAGAATGCGGCCAGTCGGAGGGCACTGGTAGTGTCCATACGCGTAGAGATCTCGTCGAAGACATTGACGCCAACCTTTCTCTATCCGCTGTGTCATCTGTTGGGCCCCGAATATGCCATCGCGTCCTGATGGATTGTGGGCGAGGGCTGATCAATCTATGACTGATGGAAGGACCGGTGCTACGACCGAGATGGTGAGGAAAATGAGTGAAGCGCGCGCTGGAGATGGATCTCTGAACAAGGGTTTTTTTGCGTGTTCCTTTATCGGTCTTCCACTGGAGGGTGCAACTGCATCTATGATACTTTAATTAGTTAGTCTAGCATGCCAATATCTATCTATAGTGTACTCTTCAATACTAGTATTGGGTTGCACGTGCCTTGCAACTTAGAACTACTGCACGGACAAAATATGCTGATATGTTGAACTCCACGGCGACTGGCACGCACTGGACACTTCCCGACGTTGACAAAGGGCGCATTTTTTGATTTTTACGTGACTACACTCCTAGTATGTATATATTTTACGATGCAGTATAAGTTTTACGTGACCAAACTACGAGTATAGATTCTCCTCGCATCGGCACCCAACTCTACGTACCCATCATCGTGCATTCCAAACAACTTGCTCGCGCAGGATGGAAATGCACCGTGGAAGTGGCAGATCCTTGCCGGTGGCTAACCGTCCTGCATAACCTGCTCATCGCGGCATCATTCGTGCTCGCCGACAGCCATCTGAGGAACCACGTCGTGTCCAACAGCACCTGGATCCATCGACATCGACGCTCGTGGACACCACAACGTCGAAGCTTGTCGTACCCTCCACGCCCGAGAAGCGCGTTGCACCGGAAGAGATGGAGGAGCGCTGGAGGAAGGCCTACGAGACCACCATGAAGAAGGCCAAGAGGAATAGAGGATCTAGCGAGAAGGATGACTCCGAATCGGGCAATGAGGAGGAGTTCATGGTGCAGTTTGAGGCAGAAGCGGAGGAGAGTGACATCGACCCATGGAACTATGAGGAGGAGGAGGACTCCGACAGGGAGAGGGCGCATATCTACGAGGACGAAGTTACTGATGAGTCACCAGAGGACACCGACGGCTGTGAGGGCGACGATGACAACGATGACGAGTAGACTAATGTTCTGTTGTAAGTATTGTTATATAACTACCATGTCCTGTATTTTAATTGTTGTAACTACCATGTCTTGCTACAATATTGTGTTGTTGGTACTGTAACTATTTCGTCGAAATATTATTGTGACAAGCACGGAGCCCGCATAGAGCATGCACTCGGCATCTGTTCACAACGAAGGGAGCACATAGTGGTCATGCTCACTGCCAAAACAATGCATCCATCCACAAATAGAGGGGTGGGGAAGAGATAAAGGGGGCTATCCCGGCACGCCAATATGTTCTATAGTGTACTCCTCAATACTAGTATTGGGTTGCACGTGTCTTGCAACTCAGATAATGCTATACTATACTGGTACTAGTAGAATGACATATCATCACAATATAAAATTATATAGTAATATGTAAAGCACAGAAAATAATTATAATTTCGAGCCACATCCATAAAGTATCGGGTGTATATTTGGGCCTTGTGCGCATTGTTAATCGTTCTTCTATCAATAGAATCTCCTAGATGGTAGAATGGGAAAGAAGATTTGATGGTTAGCAATGTTGAGATTTCATAGTATTGATACAACTGTTAATGTTGAAAATTATCCGTACACTATATAATACAGTAGTAAGATAAGATAAGATAAATCTCTAACAAAATATGGTCTTGTAACATCAACTTAACCAAACAGTAGTGCATGAGCCTAGAATCATTAAAGGAAAGGTTGTTTACATAGAGTATGATCCTTATTACACAAACATTAAGGTGATTGTTTCTTAAAGTGTATATGGCATGTGGTTTGTAATATCTTGTTGATGCTAAAATTCCCATAATTTCCAAAGAAAATATAATCAAGTAGATACCAGTAACCAAACGGATTACGATAAGACATAATACCGATACAAGGACATGTTTCAAAGGAGAGAGACCAAGAAGTTGAAAGCTGATGACTTTAGACAACCAAACAAAATAAACAATTCAACATGGTCGAGAACTATTTCTCTAATTGTAGTACCAAGTATTACATATGGGTTGCATCAGTACATACAGTCGCAACAAGTCTTGTTTCTTAGTTAAACATGAGGTCGGTTCCAATCAAGGGCGTTCGCGAAGGTTGGGACGAACCAAAGCGTATTCTTCACCATTCCTTCCCAGAAGCGAGGGTTACTAATTCTCTCCAAGACATTGAATATAGAAGTAACACCGCAGTCTTTACCATTCGGACTAAAGCATCATAATTATGGCTGCCACTTCTTGGAAAGACATGCTGTAGTTGGAAGATGTAGACATAGCTGCTTCTCGTCAGATAACCTGAGGCAAGATCTGCACCTCCCACTCCAAGGAAAAGAGAATATGATCCTAGGTCAGCAATTATTTTCCATAGATTAGCTTGATCAACCTGACCAGTGTTCATTGAGAACACCAAGCAGCCAAACCTGGAAGTATAAGTGGAGACAGTGCGACCACAGTGTACAACATGAGGATGAGCAACACTAGTACAATGGCGGGAATGACAAGTAAGACAACTGGGATCATAAGAAACGCCAAGCGTATATATATGAAGAATCCTGGAACCATCTGCAGATCTGGCTAACCACCAAAAACCAAAAAATTAGTCGTGCTCGTCTCCAATAGTACTAAGAAATTCATCCACCAAGTCATCCACGGCAGCAGGTCGCATTAAGACCAGGGTAGGACCTTGAAAAAAGGTAGAACGTGTTAACTTAAGATTCTGGCAGCATGATATAGTGAACCCTACTGAAAAAATTCCTTCCAATTGAACTGCATGCAAAGTAGCTCGAACATAGGAAAAACAACTATGGACTATAATCCTACGAAGCAAACAAAGCATTATATAATAGGGAAATACCCAAAAGAACGGACCCGTCTTTTTTCGAATCAAGACACGCAATTTTGCCTCGATTTATTTTAAACAGGCAAAGAGAATTGAACAGTTCATTTGCAAGGGAACTTGCCGAAAACCCTTGCAAATGCAGAAAACCATCAAACATATTATTTTTAGGAGCTTCAAGTAGATCTTAAATTCCTATTGAATGAATTAAAAGACATTCGGAGAAATCTACATAATTAAGTCAGATGAATCAAATGACTGCTTTAAGAATAAATTCTATGTAAATCCTATGATTCATACAATTCATAGAGTCTAAAATAACTACTTGTATTTTCATTTAAACGAAACATTTCCTAAGTCAATTCAATAGAATAGCTTAGCCACATGAAGCCACTACACTACATATGAAGGAATAATTACCAGGATGCACAGGATCCCAAACATGAACGTTGCCCAACTGAGTTGTGGCGAACACCAGTCCGTCATGGGTAATTCCATCATTCTAACTATAAGGGATCAGGGTGCACTTAAGAGGTAGTGGAAGAACTGTCCATCCATCATGACCGCCCTGAAGGACAGCAATTCTGACGTTGCAGAATACAACAAGCGAGAAATCTTATATCTCCTAACAGCTGTGGGAACTTGGCAAATAACAATCTTCTACATTACAGCTACATGATTATTATCCAACAAGAACGTGGTTGGCTGTCAGTTTCTTGTAACAGCAATGCTAGGAGAGGAATATTGTGATGAGTGTACATGTTGCGAAGCTCCATCTTGCCGATAAACCCAGCCAGTGCAATAAAATCTCCATTGGCGCCTACCCACTGACCATAACTTTAGCCTGGTACCATAGCATCAGATGAGAACCTGTCTAGCGGTGACAGCTTGCATGGGATGCGATCAATTTTGAAGTAATGCAAGAAATCTGGCGGTCCGTTTGTCGAGGGGAATGAAGAACACATGGGAGGCCAAATGGCAGTGAAGCATCCAATGCTGCACTAGATTTCACATATTTAAGAAAAAGTTTTGATGAAGTGGTTAGGGTGGAGGCGGTGATGACATCGCATTTGGTTATGAGTTCTTCAAAGGGTCCTTTGGTAAACACATCATGAAACAGCTCAGAATCATGCTCGCTGAATCCATCGAAAGGAAAAGTTTGTATTTTATTGATTGGGGTTTCGGACGAGAGGGGAATCAACGGAGGCAACTCCCTGATGACGACATGGAACAGAATCGGAAAGAGGTATCTAGCGGCAGCGGCGGCGCGTTGTGTGGAAGGGGAAAACATCGGGAAGAGGGGGGCTAGGGAATAGGCAAGAGGGAAATGGCTGGATTAATCAACACTAGCGTGCGCTCCTCTCAGCTAAATTTCTACGAGACAGTGACCGACTACAACCTACTCCCTACTAATAGTAGTAGACATCTAGACGGTCGGAGTAGTTAATTTTGACATGTTCCACTCTTCGGAGGAGGAGGATTTGATGATTTCCCCATTTTATTTTTCAATTTGATCATTTGCCACACCGTGTCTCACTGACATGTGGTGGTCAATGTGGAAACTGATCAACTTTCAAAGTAAAGTGGGGAAAATGACCAAATATCTCTCGGAGGAGACTGGCCTGACTCCCTAAGACTCCCTCCGTTTAGAAATATAAAGATGTTTTCGATTACTAAGCTAATGTACCTAGAAACCATTTTAGTGTGTAGGTTCAAATGAATCAACATACTAAAAGGTGTCTAGATACATTTACTTCACAAACCTAAAACATCTTATATTTTCAAATGGATGGAGTATTACAAGACGACTGGGAACGGGTAGTAATTTCAAAATACGAGATCTGTATTTTCCTATCACTCCAATAGAACCTCATGTTTGAATTCCTTTGTTTTCCTGTGATTCAAACACATACTTGATCCAAATTCATGTATTTTTATATTCTTATAGGATTCAAGAGGTCATGCAACTCCAATCCTACGGATTTCCTATTCCTGTGTTTTGAGATTCCTACAAATCAAACAAGCCCTTAATAGTCGAAAATTTTGGGAACATGCTATAGAGAAATGAGAGAAGATTCTAGAACGATAGAGAAGTGTGTTTGAGGTTGTGCATAAAGTTCATTGTGCTAAAGACTATCAATAGAATCTTCTAGATCGTAGAATGGAAAAGAAGATCCAATGGATAGAAATGTTTGGATTTGCCAATCTTTGATCCAACGGTTAGTGTTCAAAGTTCTACGTATACTATATAGTTGTAAGATGTAAGATAAGATAAGATAAGAAAAGTGAGGCTAGGGTAATTTATGGGCCCACAGAATGCATCATTATTTACAAAAACGCCCATGTGCTCGAGCTAAAATCTTGGAAATTTGACATGATATGCGAATATCATATGTACATGTGCTAATCCAATGTAGGAGTACTTCGCAATGCTCAAGTTGAATTGTGACACATAAAAGACCTTTTGATGCACATGTATTCTGCAGTGTATAAGAAAAGACTCAAATTTGCTAAGATTTCAGCTAACTCAAAACTGATAATGCAATATTCAGTGAAATGCATATGTACAGTTTCAGTCAACTTGAGCATTGAAAAGGACATTGTTCAGCCATCTTAACAACATTAATGTACACAAAAACTCTACATGAACATTTAAAAGCAATAGAAATCATGGAAGGACACAAGTTATAGGCCGGTACTATTTTACGGTCTCAACCACAGAAGCGCACGTTCATGGAAGGACAGCTAAACATGTACGAATTTAGTAAAATAGGCTCAAATTTGTTTGAAATTGACTGATTTGCACCGGGGTTCATATTTTGGGACTGATTTTGTCCACTTTGCAAGATATGGGACTAATTTGCACCCAGGTGCAAGAAGTTTGACTAAAAGTGTATTTACCTCGATATTTGGCAAGAAAAACAAGTGATGCAAATCCACTAACTTGAAGAAGGAGCTCATGTTCAATCTTTACAAAGTTCTGGTGCAGACCGGTTAGAGACAGGTATACAAATCTATTCCATTGGTATATATTCTCTAAAACATAGGCATTTAGAAGCAATGTACATGAAGCCTAGCCTCCCAAACAAAAGGTGCTTGGTGTGAGGGCCATGGATCGCATCATTATTCACGGACCCAATAAGGGGATGATTTAGACCATGGAAGAGGGCAACATGTCGGAGATGTTTCGGAACCCACTCCATCTAAGGAAGGTCGGTGTGGCAGCTGCAGCAGCATTGGGCTGCTAACCTATTGATGATATGACACCAAAGCAATGGACACAATTTGAATTTCCTACCTTGGTGACTAATCATCTCCTTCGAAGGAGTTCGTTTGCCTCAGATGTGTATCCACAACAGTGTTGGCGTGGAATAAGCCAGGAACCAGCGCGGGCGGGCATCTATGCGGCCACAATATAGGTCGTCGACAATGTCGTCGTAATCATCATCGTCTATTATTGGGGCTTGTACCTTCATAGGATCTGCATCAGCACCTATCCAATCCACACAACAGACAAGAAATATGTACTGTAGTAATTATCTCTTGCTAACACATTAACAAAAGAAAGTAGAAAAAAAGAGAGCAGTAACTACAGTTTGGTACTGAACTGTCATGTAAAAAATCATAGGGGAAGATAATGTCATCCGACCACGTAGTGTCCAGATGGCTTCTTAGGGCAAAATTACTGTTCCTAAGTACACTCCATGTATCGTCCCCTAAAAACTTCTCCATGTCTAGGATGGCAATAAACTTTTCGAACACCACGATGAGCTTGTACAGCCATTTGTTGCAGCAGGTGGACATCTGAGGTTCACTAACAATATGTATCTTAAGTATCCTGGTATGGGTCTTACGATACGAAAATAAACCTACATGTTTACCATAAAACCCGGCAGCTTCGAGTGAAGGGACCTGAATGATGGTGCCAATATACAAATTCACCAGATATACTAATGATTTTCTAGGACCAAGACGACTAGCGAGATCAAGCATGGCTACCCATTTGCGGATGTAACCATCCCAATAGTCGCAGCGGGGTCTGGCATAGAAGGGCCATCTAGCGGTATCATGTTTGCATCAATCACTCCCTTTTCAGTAATAGTGGGAGATGGGGAAGAAGATGGACAGTAGTTCAGAAGGCAAGGATAATCGTAGGGGAAGAAGAGCGACTTATGAAGCGCAACTCATTCGAGGGAAATGTGTAGATCTAGAACGGCCTTGGAGAAATAGGACATGCTAAGAGGATCAGATCGACTAGCGATTACATGGAGATCATCTTCATCTAACTTCAACCAATTGCGGACATGGTTGCCTAGATCGGCTCCGGCCATGGTGGGTTCATCGTCACGCTGGTGATGGTTTGTTTGGGGCGGGGGGAGGGGGTGAAGGGGTGCTTTGAAGGAGCGGCGAGGCTAACCTGGTCGCTGGTGATGGTCACGGGAGGAGGGGGCAGGGCTTGAGTTTGTTTGAAACTGTTCGGCAGGAATAGTAGGGCGGCCTGCGCAGCGATATGTGGGGAAGGTGGTCGATGTAACTCACACCGACAGGATGACCCACCAGCATGGGTCAAGATCGACTGAGTACGCATGGGGAACACAAACCAGCATGGGAAATAGGAGAATATCTGGAACCCAGTTCATACTCCTCTAGGAGCAATAACTGAAACAGGTCCGGCAGCATGCATTGAGTACGAGTTCACTGTAACACGACGAGTCTAGTCCACTATGATCTGCATTCTATCGAATCTTTGCATGTAGTACCTTGCGTGTATGTTTTCATTTATACATGCACCAGTGTGCAAATGGTCAAACACCATATCCACGCATGCACAAGAACAGTACACCTATTGTTTCATTGTGCAACTTTCCCGCTGCACAAAGTGAGTCTAGAAAAAAGACTCCCATGGCTAATTCTAGTAGTACAAGACACAAGTGAACATAAATTAATGGAAGGGCCCATAGTCAGTTTCTATATATTTTCTATAATGGCATGTCATGCAAATTTAAAATCAAGATTGACTGTTCCGTTTGCAAAGTAGTGGGTCCTATAAAAAAATAGTTTTGCTACCCAACAACATTTTTCTGACAATATTTCTTAGACTCAAGCTAAAAGGTGTAAACTCTCTAATATTCTAGACTCAAGAATGGAAAAGTAGATCCAACGCTTAGCAATGTTGGGATTTGCCAGTCTTGGTGGAATGGTGAATATTCAAAATTATCCGTTCACTATATATAGTTTCCTTGTACACGTGGGAATCAGATAAAAGAAGTATGACATTATCATTTTTATATAAAATTATAATAGGTGAAATAATTATAATTTTGAGCCATGTTCGTAAAGTATCTGGTGTATATTTCGTAAACCAATGAGAGTTTCGACGACAGGTTCAACTTCTTGATATGATTTTGCATCATGATAGTTTAACAAAATTAGGTCAAACTTGAGCTACAAGTAAGCGATACAACGTGACCTTGAAAATGTAATTTCTGAGGTAGATGGTTTCATCTTATTGCAGCAAACAATGTCATCGGTGTGGGTGTCCAACTATATTTGTAAAGAACATTCTCAATTTTACGAGTAATGATGTAACAACCCAAGTTTGTGATATATGTAAATAGTACTTAAGCATTGCATGCATCTGTTTAAATCAATAAAATATTTGCATGTGATCAAGTGTGTGAACCAAAATACAATTACAAAACCCTAAACCCTAGTTCTTCCCCCTCTCTTTGAAACACATTCTCAAAGAGAAGAAACTTTTTGAATAGAAAATCCTCTCAACGTTGAATTCAAAATCTTATATTCTTTTGTTATGACCTAAGTAGCCATATAGGAAAAAGGGCATGGATTGATTATGGATTATAGAATTGGTGTGCAAGATTTCAAAATGAAAAACATGAAGCATTCATAAGCATTTCATTACATCCATGCAAAGATCTCACAAACAGAATTCAAATCCTGGTATCTAAATCCTATAGTTGATTCGCCCAAATGTTCCTAAAGGTAATTAAATTGGTTTTATAAAAACCCGTTGTTGCTAAGGCCTTGATTATTGATAATTATAGCCTAAAAAGATATAATTAATATTAAAAAAATTTAGAAACAAAATTGAGCTCATTTGGAGCTATTATGAAAAAGTTATGGAATAAATACAAAGAAATAAAGATATAAATAAAATAGAATATACAAGGATTTATAGACCCACTACTTGCAAACTAGTAAAAATATTACAAATATGATCCTACAATGATCTATTCGATTTTAGAAAATTTTAGAAACAAGAATCATGTCATTTGGAGTTCGTATGCAAAAGATATGAGGGAAACAAGTAAATAGAAAAAGCAAAAAAAAACCTAAGCGGGCCGGCCCACCCGGACCGACCGGACCGAGCAAGCCGGCTGGACGCGCATACCTTGACTCCAGGTTTGCTTTAAAAAGCGTGCAAAATCTGTTTTGTCAAACCTATCTCTATTCAAACTCTTATAACTTTTTATCTACAACTCTGAATCGACTTCCGTTTGTTTCTACTTGTTCTCTACTCTAAGACCTATATCTACACCATCCTAAACGTCCATATAAACTCGTGGAGCCACAGCTGTACGAGTTTCTCTCCTTGAAATCCCGAATCTACACATGCCCGAATCTTATTTCGCTTTTTAACCCATCTAGACTTTGTTGTTTGCCTTCAGCCAAAAAATGAAAGTTGTAGAACTCGTCAAAATATTTTAATCCCGACAAAGCTCACCTATTTTCATCCACCACGGCCGGAGAATTTCGTATCGCAATATTTCATATTTGACGGTGTAAATCCAAGATGTACTCGTGCTCGTACCTTTGGTGAGAAGGTAGGAATAATGATTTCCCACAACTTTCATGTTCTAAGTTTTCAATTTGATCTACGGATTTGTCTCTGTAACACAGATCTATTTCTTGTCTATTCTGAGCCAAAATCGGGTCAATCTCTTCTTCTAGCCACCGAATCCTATCCAGACGGTCGAGATCCAATCAAACTGGTGCGTGCCATGTCGTGATTCCGGTCAGCTTCCTCATCAATGCCACATCATCATCAGGTTAGCATCTAGTCCTAGTCAGCATGCAAAGTCAATCTGTCCAGTCAGCGGAATATTCTCTGGAATATTCCATTCGAATTTAAAATTGCACATTATAGATCTAACTTGTAAAATTCATTAGAAATTCATACCACATTCCAAAAATTCCGTATAATATATCAAATTGAAGATAATTTTACGTAGAATCATATTATAAGAATAGATCCAACTTTTACTGTACGCGGTTACTGCAGTAATTTAATTAGTTTTAATGGTCTTTTAGGTTAATAAATTCATAAGAAATTATCTGTAACTCCGAAAAATATGAACAATATATCAAATTGAAGCTACTATAATGTAGATTAATAATATATGGTTGGATACAGCCTTTGAGGATTATTTACCCGTAGTGGTTTAATTAGTTTTAATGGCTTTATAAATCATTAAATTCATAGTAAATTATTTGCATATCACAAAAATATAAATAATATACTGATGGAAAGCTGGTTCCATGTAGATCATTAATATGCAAATGGTTCGGGCAAATACTGTAAGGTTTTGCAGTAATTAAATAAATGGTTTAATTGCTTATTTAGAGTAATAAATTCATAAGAAAATAAATAATGCTCAGAAAATTACAAATAATATGTCCCTGGATTCACAATTCCGTGGAGATTACAGATATAATTTTAGTTTGATTTTTACGAGACAGAAACTATATGAATCATTTAAAACCCATTAAACACTATTCAAATCATACAAAAAAGATCTATAACTCCGATTAGGGTGAATCCAAATGCTAAGGTTTTGTATTGACAATATCTATACAGAGAAATTGCATGTTAAATTATTTAGTACTGTTAAAATAGAAATATTTAAACCCATTGAAATAGTGTTTTAATCATAAGAAAATATCTATAACTCCTTTTTAGGTGAATCAAATTGCTACTGTCTCTAAATTGCATTACCTATCCTGTAGAATCTAGTTTACAATTTAATACGACATAGACATCTTTAGTTCGATTAAAGTGGTATACACCATATTAAATCGATACAACTTTAGTAATAAAAGCTTTAGTGCATTAAATGACTTTCCACATGCATCATGTAATCTAATTATGTTCAAAACACTAAATGCAACCATTGTGACTCATTAAATCATCATGCATGCATTTGTTCATCATTGTTTTCTTGTAATGTTGCACTGATGCATGTTTGCAATGTTTTGAATGGTGTGTTTGTTGTGTTTGCTTCAAACGTTAGATTGCGAGGAGTGCAACTACTGTGATTGCAACTACTATGATTGCAAGTATTGTGGTTATTGCAAAAGAGGCCATTATAATTGTGAGGATTATGTAATCGACTACATCTACAACAAAGGCAAGTGGTGCTATCTTGGTCATAAATGTCCTATTGTTTTCCTATGCATTGTAGATGTTTTTTTGTAGAATTGCATATGTAGGAATTCATGTGTATATGCTATGCTATGTCCCATATTATTCCGTAGCATTTCTTATTTATGAGCCACCATTGGTAGATGTGCTTAGCCATGCTATGATGAACGAGGGCTGGGTTACATCACTAATGTTGATTCTAAATGTGTTGGTTTGCAAAAACTAAAACAACTTAATGAAATGGGATTGATAATTTTTGGTGGTATCATTGCGGAAAGGTACCCAGGACACTGAGAAAGGATTGGCTTCTTTGTTTGGTAGCTTTCATGTGCAACCATGTGCCAATAATGAAATGGGCGGTTGGTTGGACTCAGTAGGTTGTGGTAACTCGAACCCACGTATCTAGAGATGTAGATAGTGTAGGTTGGACCGGTGCTTGTCGGGTTTGGGGAGCTACTTCCCGAACGGTTCCTTCTTGGACTTCTCCATATAATCACCCAATATGAGAGTGGTGGTACGAGCTAGAATGGCCAAGTCACATGGGTAAAGTCTACTAACCCCTGCACGGTGTATAAACTAAGTGCTTAGCCATGTCCCCGGTTATGGACAATTCGAGCGACCTGATACTGAAGCTATGATATTTCTCACTCATCCTTATTTCTTAATTACTTAAAACTTGTTGGGTGAACATAATTGGGTAGGAGCACCTGGGAGTGAACCAGAGTGTCCTATTTATCGTATTGGAAAACTAGTTTGTTACAAATGTTAGGATAAAACTGTTGCTTTATGCAAATGAGACTGAACTCCACTTGGCCAAATAAGCATGTAGTAGATAGATATGTTGTTAACCACTTTAGCCTACTTGCCATACATTCAATGTATTGACCATTCGTGGCTGCAATGTTTCATGTTGCAGGTTATATCGTATCTGAGTGATCGTTCATAGGTCGCAAGACTCCACTCAACAATTGTTCGCCTGTGGCACATTTGGAGGATGGAGATCTACCTTGTATTCCTTTTCCGCTGTGTACTTGAATAAATAATGTAAATTCTGGATCATAGTCGTTGTATTTATGATGCACAGTTATATTTGGTATCATTTTGTACTGTGTGTGCCAGTGAACCGATCCAGGGATTGGCACTATACACATGAACTCAGCCTTATCAGGCGAGGGTGTTTCACATCAGCTCCGCCTCATCGCACTGGTGCCTTCCCCCGAAAGAATTGTGCAGGGGAGCACATAATCCCCACCATCGACTTAGTCTTCCCCGTCTCTGGCCGCCGTCTCCGTCGATGTTTCTGAGGCCATCTAGCCTCCCCTCGCTTCCCTGACCTCACCGTCGCATCAGTGGTGAGCTCTTGGTCCTTCTGGACCCCTCCCTTCTTCCCCTTCCTCTCTGGTGTGGTCACGTGCGTTGCGTCGCCGTCGACCGTTGCAGATACTCATCGGAGCCGAAGCTCTGGTGACCACAAAGGGGTGAAGCCACCTCTATGTGGTCCACCTCTTCGTGCTCTTTCTAGTGCGCCCTTCCTCGCGTGCTGGGATGGCCTGAGTCTCTGACGGCGACCACCGCCTAACGCCTTCCGCCGCCGCGTCTGACGTGGCGCCTGCGTGGCCACAGGGTGGACCCAGCTTGGCTCGGGCCCCCTTGTCAGTGGCTACAGGCAGAACCCCCTGCGGTGCATAAAGTTAGGGATAGGGTTGGTGACGTCAGGATGATGTAATAAATATTTAAGCCTTTTCAGAAATGTTTAAATAGGGCAAAAATTAATATAAACTTGTAAAATTCATAACTAATTTATATTTAATCATAATAATATGAATAATATATCAAAATTTTCAAAAAATTAAGAGCTATCTGTCTAAACAATCATCATGCATTATCAAGCAACTTTAAACCCTAGTTTAGTTGGAAGAACATCGATACCCCTCATATACATGTGGGTTTGATGATGCACCTTCGCTAGGGCATTCCGAACCCTCTTAAATCGTTGTTACACCTAGGGACTATGTATTATCTATTCTGTCATGTCATACATATTGTTTGCGCATTGCATTATGCCATGTATTGATTGTAGCCTTTCTTTCTAGTGTTGGTTCTTTCGCGATAGGATCCGAGCTAGAGGCTAAACTCAAAAACACCGAGGATCCATATTTGTCTACTGACGGACAAGGCAAGCGTAGCCTCTCATTCTGAACCTACTTTTACAAAGTATATTACTTTCTCACTATGATGCACACGATTCCAATGTGGTCTTTTGTTAGAAGCTAGTGTTACCTATATGCTGCACAGTTTCCCTTTGGTAGCCTTATACTCCTGATCCACTACTCCTAGCATACCTAGGTCTGGCACTTGAGAGTTGCTAGAGATTTTGTGAATGACAGCTTAGCCATGCATATTAACAACGTATGATTTGTCCGAATGATGAATCAGATATGCCGAAGAATATAGAAACGTAGGATATGGTGACATCATCGAAGGAGTGAACTAAACATGCTAAGGCTTGTATGGGAGGCCACATTGGGTGTGGTTTTTGTAGTCCCATGCTCGCCACCATTAGGACCTGAGTTCTTGCCTTTGGAACCAAGACGAGCGTACAGCCACATAGGGCCTAGACAACACCTCGATTCCATGAGTCACATAGTTTGGGCTTTCCATTTGGCATACGCATTAAAAACTTTTTCGAAATAGGAGGTGATGGAGGTGCATCATAACAGGTGCTTGGGGTAGATAGTGCCCCTGGTAAACCAACCTTGCCTCACATCTTTAGGGACCGGCTTCGGGACTTGAACCATTACAGCGGAACCATCCCTAGGGCGTGACTCATGGTCTCGACGAAAGCAAGGTAAAGGTCGTGGTACACCACCCTCTGTCGACCTTCCAAGGAAGAGGGCTTATAATATTCGGCATTAAGAGTCGGTTGGTACGCGTGGGTAAAGTTGTACACCCCTGCAGGGTATTAATCTTTTTGAAAAGTCATGTTCATGGTTATGAATGCTTGATGACCAAACTTAAGATCATAGATAACATTAACCACTATAAACCTTGTTAATCCACGTGTGCTTAAGGATGCTTCCTCCGGGTTGAGGGGGTGATCCTAGATAGGAGGTTTTGATGAAGCTGGTGGTTACCAAGATATGATGAACAAGATGAAGAAGTCGTTATTTTATCCCTTTTAAAAGATTCTGAGTAGAAGAGCCTCTTCTCTCTCTTGTTTACAAATAAAGATTTCTTTACGCAAAACTAAATCCAAAGAAAGCCTTTCTAGCCAGAGCATGTAGATACTAGGTTATCTAAGTCTTGTAGAGTACATTCTCGTACTCAGGCTGGCGCCATTGTTGTTTTTCTATAGATGATCTAGTTGCGACTGATGTTGACATCGATGAGTAGTTGGGGGTCCCAGGTAGCGTCCTGAGGACTATGGGATGGACGTCACTTTTGTTTATGGCCTCTTAGGCCCTTTGCTAAGTTGTTGTGTAGAACAACATAATTTTCTTTTGCTGTGTGATGTAATGTTCGGTCTATGACCTCTGGTTTGTAATAATTCTAATATCATACTCTGTTAAGAGTTTAAACTTATGATGTTGAATCCCTAAGTTCTGTAATGTTACTGAATCTTACTCTGATCTTCCGTCCTTGGAGTTGAGCTTATCTTAGATGGTGATCAGAGATTAGTTTAATCCTAATCCCGAGGGGTGCTACTGGTTTTGGTATCAGAGCAGGACTGCCTGTAGGAAACCCTTTTATTGGTCGATGTTGAGTCTAGAAGTTGATGAAATTATTTGAAAGTTAAAAGTTTTTTTTTGCAGAAAATCTAACTAGGATTATTTTTACTCCTTCTCTGGTGTTTCTGAAGCTGGAGTTTTCTTACCCTGTTTGGTTGGGAAAGGTTTTCATTCCTTATCTCATATCTCAAAACTTTTAGGATCAGAGTTTTGGGGATGTTTTTCTAAAGCACTTTGCATGTAGTTTCTATTCCTAGAGTTCCAAGATATCTCAGTTTTGCTTGGTGTGTAACAACTTAGGATTCCATTGTCATGGTTTGTAAGTCAGCTGGTTAGTGTATAAATTAGTATGATTTGATACTACCATGGTTGATAAGATGATACGTTTATATCAAGTTCTCTTCGTTCATCTTTCCATCTTGTTCCTTTGAATCCCTTGTCTAACCCTTTTTGTTCTTCCAGGAAGGGTGACACCTCTCGTGCCCGTACCCGTGCTCATGCTCATGGTGCTGCAAATGAGGGGGAATCTTCCAACCTTCCTCCACCACCGTCCATGGTTCAACTCATGGCCATGTATGAAACCAACCGTGCTAACATCATGAGGCTCCTTGAAAGGATTGAGCGCAACACTACTCAACGCCAGAACAATCAAGTTGGTATCAAGGACTTCACGCGTCTCACTCCGCCAGTTTTTAGCTATTCCACTGAGCCACTTGATGCGGACTACTGGCTTCGCACTATGGAGCGCAAACTCCAGGTTGGTCATGTTGCTCAAGCTGATTGGGTGACTTTTGCTACCTACCATCTGGAGGGAGCAGCTGGCTCCTGGTGGGAAAATTAATTGGCAATGCAAGAAGCTCAACATGTTGTTACATGGCAAGAGTTCACTGAAGCCTTCCGAGCTTACCATATTCCGGAGGGTCTAATGGATCAGAAGAGGGAGGAGTTACTCAAGCTGAAGCAGGGCACTGGTTTCGTGTGTGATTACTCAGCCTTGCGCCATTGTTGTTTTTCTACAGATGATCTAGTTGCGAATGAAGGTGGCTTCTATGTTGACATTGATCAGTAGTTGGGGGTCCTAGGTAGTAGCCTGAGGACTATGGGATGGACGCCACTTTTGTTTATGGCCTCTTAGGACCTTTGCTAAGTTGTTGTGTAGAACAACATGATTTTCTTTTGCTGTATGATGTAATGTTGGGTCTATGACCTATGGTTAGTAATAATTCTAATATCATACTCGGTTAAGAGTTTAAACTTATTTTGTTGAATCCATGAGTTCTGTAATGTTACCGAATCTTACTATGATATTCCGTGCTTGGAGTTGAGCTTATCTTATATGGTGATATGAGGTTAGTTTAACCCTAATCCTGGGGGGTGCTACAAATGACAAGAGTGTTCTTTTCCAGAAATAATATTCCGAAGAATGTTGAATCTCAATGCCGCAAGACAAGTTTTCAGACATATATAGTGGGCCAACATGCCGTACTTATGATTCCCATGTTTTATGAGTTTTTCAAATTTCCTTGCTAACTCTACCCACTTCAATGAATTTATGTTGATTTATCGAAATTAAGTCAAATTTGAAACTACGAGTAAAATGTAGGTTGCTTAGAAAGTTTATGAAAAATCTATTGGAGGCACCCATCGGGGGTTACAATTAATATATTAGAAACCAGCGAGAGTTTGGACAACAGATTCAACTTCTTGCTAAGATTTTGCATCCCGACAATTTAACAAAATTAGGTCAAATTTAGCCACAAGTAAGCACAAATAGATTGCTCTTGAATGAAATATTTTCGGTGGTAGATGGGTGCATCTTGTTGTAGTAGTGAGTGTGAGCTTCCAACTATCACAAAAGAACATTCTCAATTTTCCGAGTGATGACGATATTGTTCTTTCCCATGTTTTATGAGTTCTCAAACTTCCTTGCTAACTCCGCCCACTTGAATGACTTTATGCCGATTTATCGAAATTAGGTCAAATTTGAACTACTACAAGTAAATCATGGGCTGCTTTGAAAGTTTACGAAA
The DNA here is from genome assembly GCA_916181665.1 of Avena sativa. Lineage (NCBI taxonomy): Eukaryota > Viridiplantae > Streptophyta > Magnoliopsida > Poales > Poaceae > Avena > Avena sativa. Next base: position 257,970,770 of record OV702297.1, read on the forward strand.
AATCTTTTGAAGGTACCCATCGAGGGGAGTAAAAAATATTATATCAAATCACCAAGATTTTTGACGACAGATTAAACTTCTTGCTAAGATTTTGCACATTGACAATTTAATGAAATTAGTTCAAATTTGAGCTACAAGTAAGAGAAAATAGATTACTCTTGAATTAAATATCTTTTTGGAGGTACATGGGTGCATCTTCTTGGAGTAAACAATGTTTTCAGTGTGAGTTTCCATCTATCAAGAGAGAACAATCTTAATTTTCCGAGTGATGATGAGATTGTTATTTCCCGTAAAAAAGTCTGAATAATATTGATTTGGATGTCACAAGCCATGTTTTCAGATGTATATAGTGGGCCAACATGTTGTACTTACGATTATGATTTCTCCAACTTCCTAGCTAACTCCGCCCACTTGAAGGACTTTATGCCGATTTATCAGAATTAGGTCAAATTTGAACAACTGCAAGTAAATTGTGGGATGCTTTGAAAGTTTATGAATAATCTTTTGGAGGTACCCATCGGGGTCAAAATTAATATATCAATCCACTGAGAGTTTTTACGACAGGTTCAACTTTCGGATGAGAATTTGCACCTTGACAATTTAACGAAATTAGGTCAAACTTAAGCTACAAGTAAGAACGATAGATTACTCTTGAATTAAATGTCTTTTCAAAGGTAGATGGGTGCATCTTCTTTTAGTAAACAATGTTGTTAGTGTAAGTTTCCAACTATCACGAAAGCACATTCTCAGTTTTCCGAGTGATGATGAGATTGCTATTTTTTTAATAATGCGATTTTTTATTAAATTCCACGAATATTATATAGTTTTGACAAACTCAAAATCTAGTGCGGCCTCAGGGTTTGAACTCCTTGTTGGAGATATGCCCAAGAGGCAATAATAAAGTGGTTATTATCATATCTTCATACTTATGATAAATGTTTACATACCATGCTATAATTGTATTAAACGGAAACATTAATACTTGTGTGATTTGTAAACATAAAAGAGTCCCTAGTAAAGCCTCTTATTAAACTAGCTTGTTGGTTAATATATGATCATGGTTTCCTGATCATGAACATAGAGATGTTATTAACAATAGGGTCATATCATTAGGAGAATGATGTGATGGACATACTCCTATAGTTAAGCGTAGCATAAAGATCAAGTCATTTAATATAGTTCATTTGCTATAAGCTTTCTGATACATAGTAACCTAATTCCTTCGACCATGAGATCATGCTTATCACCATCACCGGAAGGATGCTTTGATGACATCAAACACCACATCGTAACTGGGTGGCTATAAAGGTGGCATTGAGTGTTCGGAAAGTATGGGTTGAGACACATGGATCAAGAGTGGGATTTGTCCATCCATATGACGAATAGATATACCCTGGGCCCTCTCGGTGGAATGTCATCCAATTAGCTTGCAAGCATGTGACTGGCTCACAAGGGATCACATACCACGGGAACGAGAAAACAGTACTTATCCGTAACGAGGTTGAACTAGGTATGCAGAGATACCGACGATCAAAACCTCGGATAAGTAAACTATCGTGAGACAAAGGGAAATTGGTATCGTGTGTAAGTGGTTCATTTGATCACAAAGTAATCATAGAAATATGTGGGAGCCATATGAATTTCCAGGTTCCTCGATTGGTTATTGATCGGAGAAGTGTCTCGGTCATGTCCGCATAATTCACGAACCGTAGGGAGACACACATAAGGATTCGATGTTGTTGAGTAGTTATGGAATGATGAGTAAGAGACCGAATGTTAGTCGGAGTCTCGGATGGGATCCGGGATATCACGAGGAGATCCGGAATGGTCCAGAGAATAAGATTCATATAAGGAAAGTCCTGTTTCGGAGTTGGGGAATGATTCCGGTGTTTTCATCGGGAATGTTCTAGAAGGGTCCGGAAGGTCCGGCACTCCGGAGGGGAAGGGTACATGAATGTGTCATGACAATGTGGAATGGTTTAAACATGTACTAGGTATCATGGATGGGAAAAATAAAGGAAGAAATCAAATCCTAGTTTGAAAAAGTCAAACGCCAATCTGAAAAGTCAAACGGCAAGTTTGCTTGGTGGAGGGAGAGTAGGAAACCTACTTAGGGAGGAAGTCCTACTCCCTCCACCCGCCGGCCAAGGAGGAGGAGTTGGAGGAGGACTCCCTCCTCCCAACCGCACCTCCCTCCCACCTATAGAAGGAGGGGAAGGGGTGCCCCTCTTCCCTACACCTCAAACCCTAGCTTTGGCGCCTCCACCTCCAAGTGCATCCGCCGTCACCGCCTAGGGTTTCCCCTCCAACTCGGCGAGTTGGGGCTCTCCCCAAGCCCTAGCCGCCGGCCAAGCTTCCTCCCTTGGTGCCTCTAAACCATAGATCGCCAAGGCCTCTCTCATAGTCCACCATACTCGCTCCGGCTTAAGGCGAAGCCCTGCAAGATCTCACCTCTACTTCCGGTACCACACCGTCGTTCTGCCGGAATCACGAGGAGAGTGCTACAACTTCTGCTGCCTACTGGAACAAGGGAGAGGAAGGTCTTCATCGAGTACCGAACTTGTGACCGACTGCGGAAGCGCTGCCGGAACGCAGTGCCGGAAGGATCGTCTAAGCGAATTTGAGATCGGAAGTGTACGCCTACATCACCCACGAGAATCTGCTCTCGTTAACCGCTTTGGATCTTCGAGGGTTAGTATTCTATCGACTCGTTGCTACAATCTAGTAGATAGATATTGGCTTGATCATAGATTAGATCTTGATTGTGTGTTCATGCGGTAGAAATTTTTTGTTTTCCATGCTACGAACCCCTACACTCCTGACAAGGACCTTTCGGGAGTTTAACTCCCGACCAGTTGGTTAGAGCCAGGCACAGGGTGGTTCAAACACCGACGAGTGCTTCTTGGTGGTTCAACTACTAATGGGTGTTGGTCGGTGTTTGAGACCCCGAGGCCGCGCTACTTTTCAAAATTCCTAATTTTGTGTATTATTCGTGGAATTTCGTAAAAAATTGTATTATTTAAAAAAATCAACGAGATTGTTCTTTCTCGTAAAGAAAGTTCGAAGAATATGGATTTGAATGCCACAAGCCAAGTTTCCAGACATTTTCCACAAGGTAGGACCCACAATATATAAGGTGAACCTTGGAGTATGCCACATCAACCTTAAGGTGTTTTTATCACATTGCGGATGCTAAGGAAAAATAAAATAATGGGCCCACTTGACAGTGTAAAACTCCTATGTAGAAGTTAGCCTCTTCGGTATAGTGGGTCCCATGAATCATCTCGTATAGAGATTGTCTAAATGGTGGAGCTTACTCATGTACTAGTATTGTAGTGTACATATGCTCACCTCTGTCCACGCGCTATACATGCAGAGAGAATAAAACATAGGGAGTGGAAGAGGGCAGCAGCAAAGAGAGAAGAGGAGTTGAAGGCGGTTTGATGTCAGAGCAAAGTTTATTATGATGGTTTCCTAACACGAGGTGCCCCTACCGCCTTTACAGTGTACACTCTACTAGTAGTAAATTTCAGGACCTATGCATACAAAAAAATTAGAAGTGTGTTTTCTCTCTCATTCGCTGCCTCTCATCTCTCCACCCCTCTCCCCTCGTGCACCGTCCCGATTGATCTCTCCCTCATCCATAGTGTGGCATTGTGCACATGTGCCTTGGTATGGTGGCTTTGTTTCTTTCTTTGAGAGAGGGAGGCTCTATTTCTCTGGCGTGTTCGACAACCACGTTGGTGTCGAGTAGGAGTAGTAATGCATAGGAAGGAAACCACTTTGGTTCTCAGCAGCAAAAAACATTCAAACTTTTCCGGTTTCAAAATTTTAACTTGCGGGAGGGAAGGTTATTCAAAAGTTTGGAAATTCGCAATAGTACTTCTTATCTTATATTTATCTTGTATTATCTCTAACAATACCATACCACTGTAGTATAGTGTATAGGTAACTTTGAACATTGACCATTGGATAAGGAGTGGCTGACATGGATATGCCCTACGGGTACACGACATTGCCCTACCTGGTCCAGCCCAGTGGAGGCCCACAAGCAAGACCTGCTATAATCGTGAAGCCCAAGGAGACTTCGGATGTCCCAAGCTCGTAGAGAGCTCGACTTCTTGGAAGACACAACTATGTGTAGATAGAATTTCAAAGGGGTTAACCCTGAAACCTGGCCTCCTCATATAAAGGCCAGGAGGGAACGGCGAGGAGGATCTCTCAACTCTCATACACACACCTCACGCTAGATCCAATCTGCGCACCCATGTAACCTCTGATTCCACCATCAATCAAGAACATATAAGGAGTAGGGTTTTCCCTCTGGCGGCCTTAACCTGGGTAAACTCTATGTCCCCTTACTTCATGTCTGTTAACCGTCTCACGATCTCCAGCCTCCCCATCTTCTCTAAACCCAAGTCCATAACAATGGGCATTGATGAGTCAAACCCTCGTCAATTGGCATCGTCTATGGGAACTAGGGGCGCTGGTCATGAGATCGTGACGGTCCCGTCCACCACCATCTTCGACTCATCCACGACGGAGAATCACCTCTTCTTTGGTGTCATCAACATCACCGTCCATTCGCCGGAACTTGCCAAAACTTCGACTCCATGGGATACGGAGTCAAACTGATGTTCGGGAGCTTCTACTTCGAGGTGGGACATAACGGCACCCTTCGCCTCCCCTGAGAGAATACTGCCTCTGGCAGTCGTACCTGCTCTGTGGGTGCTGCCAATCAGTGTCCTGCGCACACCGTCGCTTACAAGCGATTCAGATGACAGCAGCAGCTGCAACTCCAACCTCTGCGACCCTCCTACAGAGGAATGAACCTACGGCTCTAGATCGAAGAGCTGTGGAGAAACAATCACACCCATCGCTACATGTGCACGGATATCCATGATGGTCGCGTCGACAATGGAGCTGAGCCAACGGATCCCCCTCCCAACCTGTAGGCTCCTAATACTATGAACGGAGGAAACAACCCACCACCAACCAATCTCACTGGGAATGAGACACACGAAGCTTCCAACGGTGGCAATGGAAATCGACAAAAGATCCGTCTTAACGATGCTTACAGGGAAAGGGTCCGCGAAGCTGTGCAAGGTTCGAATCCTCTGCCACTCGACGCTTCTTGCGACAAGCTGATGGGCTATCACTAGCTCCTCATCAAGGAGAACAATCGCCAAGTCGAGAAGGAGAAGGAGCTCAAGAAGCGCAAGAGAGCAGCTGACGAGTCAAGCATGCGGCAATCTGCACTCTCCTCCGCCAAATAATCCTCCTCCAAAGGCTACGACGGCCACAAGCACCACTCCCGCATGGAGCGCATCGATCGAGTTGCGCATCACATGTCCACTAAGGCACTCGACCTGTCCTTCATATCGATGGAATTGCATGGCAACATCATGCCCAAGACACTATAGGTCGCGGTCATGGCGGCCACCACCTACCTGGTAGCAAACACGCCACCGCCGGGGGGGTCCCTGGTACACAATCCATAAATCTGGAATTAAAGGTCTCGGGCTTGTCGGAGCCTCGTTACACAGCGAGACGAACCCGCAGCCAATGAAAAAGGCTACGGTAAAAATCAACAGAAGCCGCACACCCTAATCCGATGAGGAGTAGCATGACCTGCCGCAGCGTCGCCGCACCCCCGGTGCAGGAGACGCAACTATGACAACCATGACGAGCTCACACAGTGCAAGATCGACAAATCATGCACATAACACGCGTGCTCCATGGAGTTCGAAGATGAGGACACGGAGCTATGCGGCGCCTGATAGCTATGAGATTCGACACATTTTTGATGGTTTCCATCGATGGTTTTCGTTTGGATTTGATGGTTTTGTAGCTTTACCTAACACTAATATTTCGGTAGCAAAGAAAACTTGGGTTTTAATGTGTGTTTAAGGTTCTAAATACCAATAGAGGTTTTTGACAGTAGAAACGCAATATTCATACAAAAACAAGCAAGTATCATTTTGGAAGCAATCAAGGGGAGCATGCAGTAGCTTTAACGAGCAACTATACGGCAGGAATTTTTTTCATCTGGATAGTTGCCATCGGCTTCGTCTTCTTAAAGGGGACAACTTTCATGAAGAGGCCGAGGATGAAAATAGAACACGCGAGCCGCCATCCCATCTAGAAGGGAGAAAGAAGAGATAAGTTTTTGAGATTGTTCTTCCCATCTTGAATTGTGTTGGATTTATTTCTATTCTTATTGTGGATCTCCATGGTAATATCAAGAAGAACTCTATAACATCCCAAAAATACAAAACTTGGATCATCAAACTCTAATCATCAAAATTAGGGTTAACAAAAACTTTTCTCAAAAAAATTATGAAAGCATGCATATGTGTATGCATTTCATTTTGAATTCTTTTGAACCACCTTGTATATGTGTTCCATTGCTTGTAAATGGATGCTTAGGTGAAATAAACATCATCTAAACATTTCCCAAACCTTTCCTAAAGACAAGTAAATCAAAACAAATAAAATAAGGGAATGGTCATTTTGACCAATTTAACTCCCATGCCTACTTTGGCTGTCTCAAACTTTCAGAACCTAACAGAAACTTCTCTAGATCTTTGCACCCCTTGAATGTACTCATAACAAGGTATCAAGGCCCACTTTGTGATCATCCAGAAACTTTCAAATGCATAGTTTAAATGACAATTCAAAATTGAATCTTTATCATATGGGAAGATCACACTTTTTCAAAAACCACTCAAACAAGCTCAACTTTCAAAACCCAAGCATCTGCAGACTCACCAGCACCAATCTAGCACACCCAACAAAAATCTTTTCAAAATTCAAAACATGAATTCTTGCGGCCATTTCATCAAACACTTGGCAGATTCAAATCAAACTGGCCTAACTTCACTGTTTGGAGCAGTAATTGGGCTAAGCAATGTTCACCATTGATCACCCTTGTCTCCCCCAGTGCCAACCAGTGCTTGGACCAATCCTAGCCCCTACCCTTTGCTCCATGCCATGCCAACCCGAGCACCCCCTTGCCAGCCGACAATGGCTAGCTAGCCAGAGCAAGCACCAAGCCAAAACAACATGTCTGGGAGGCAGCCCACCATCCACCGCCACTCCCTGTCCAGCGCTCGAACCCCTGCCAGCCACTGGACCACACACACAGACCGCGCACAGACCGCCAGCGACCATGACGAGCATGCGCCAGAGCGCCACCCTCGACGAAAGCCCGCAGACCGCACACCGCCCTTTCCGCCTGCATACATGATCGCCACCGACCCAGGAGACCGCCAGACATCCCTGTTCGCCCCCCCGTGATGCACAGCCACCGCTCACCGTCGAAGACGCCGCCTCTGCCGCACAGAGCGTCGCGTGTTCCAGACCAGACCGCACTGCCCCTACAAGCGCATTAAAGCCATAGAGCATCGCCAGGAGACCACCAAGCGATCGCCACCACGGGCCATGCCTCTAGCAGCCCGTAGCCATGTCGCCACCGTCGCCCGCCCATGCCGTTCGGTCTCACCGCCGAGACTATAAATAGAGGACTCCCTCGCTCGAATTCTTCACACCATTCCACTCTCTCACCCAGAACCACCCCACCTCAATCCCGGAGCAAGGCGAGCAGCGCATCGCCGGAATTTCACCGGAGCCCGCCGCCTCTGGAGAAGAAGGGGTCCATTGATTTCGTCCACACCAGGAGCTGACGCGACCACCCCTGAGTTTGCCGTTGTCGACTTCGTCGTTCGCCCACATGGCCGACCCTCGCCTGCACCCCGGTGAGCCCCCAGCAACCCCCATTGGTCGCGCTAGGTTTCTATCTCACCGGCATTGCTCAACGTCGACGATGACTCCCAGCCGTTAGATTAGAATCAGATCGAACGACCCACATCGTCCCATACCGCTTCGCACCCCCTGTCTCACTGACGGGTGGGGATAGCCACTTAAGCAGCCTGCGGAAGCGCTACGCTTAGCAGGCCGGCCCGTTAACTTTTCCCGCGCAGCCCAGTTATTTGAATTAAACCTTTTCCATTTTATTTCAAACACACTTCTGTACCCAGTTTCAAAAATCAACCCAGATCGATTCAGTGCACCAAATTGAATGAAACTAATTTTGTTAGAAAGTTCTGGGAATGCTGAATCCAAGCCCGTTGGATTCAAGTCATTTGGATCTATAGATCACCCCTGGTAAAAATAACAAGGCAGAAGCTTTTCTGCATTCAAACATTTTTCAAATTTAAACCATAATAGCTTTTGAGTTGATTCCAACTCTCAAAAATCAAATTTAACCATACATTGAAGAATATATAAAAATATATAGGTTTACTTATAGAAATAATGTTCAAGTAATAAAAGAATGCTACATAGGCATTTCTAGACACATTATTTAATTAAAATAAAAGGGTAAAACCTTATTAATTGTGACACCACTTTAAATCATATTCCCATGGACTAAAATATGTGGTGATGACATGTGTCAACATGATCCCATGTTTGGTTTGGAGAATATTAAATATTAAGTAGTTTTTCAATGAGTAGAAATTACTTTTCTAAAAATAAAAAGAATTAAACCAAGCCTTAACCTTGTAATGTTAGAGATGATGCTAGATCATCTATAGGACCATTTTGTTTGATGATTGCAAGTAGTTAAGTATTGTTTGGTGATTGTGTACGTCGTATTTATTCATAGACGCTAGTACCGACCAAGGATACGAGGAGGAAGGAGGATTCTACGAAGAAGAAGTCGAGGAGAACTTCAACCACTGCTCTGCACAAGGCAAGCTGATACTATACCTATGCAAGCCAATACTTGCAAGCTTATATTGACACTAATGCAAGCCTAATACTACTAGTGAATGTGTAAGTCAGTAACCTTGCAAGCTAACACTTGTAATTTAGCAAGCTTATACGGATATTGTGCCAGTAAAACCTTACTTGTTACCCTGCCTACTATATGCCATAAGCATATGTGATCATACCCACTTGATAAACCAAGCCTAGTTTTACTTGCAAGATTCTTACTTTATTTCTTTATCAAAGCTCTTACTTAAAGTTTACTTAAGAGATTGGTAGATACTAGAAAGATATGTGAAGGTTGCATAAAGAGCATAAAATTTGGCTTAAGTTAGAAACCTGGATATCAGCCTAAGACATAAGGTTGTACTTAGTTGAAACTCCACTAGTCCACCACCCCTCATTAGTACTCACTCCCACTTGTAGATGCTACTCCTAAGCATAAAACTTGATCAACTTTTAGATGGGAATACTTGGTGGAAAACTGGTTATGAAAACCTTGGAATGATGGATCATTCTATTGAAATGTTTTGGACATGTGTTTCCGAACAAAATGATGAGTTTGGTGATGAAAATGTTGAGGCATGAGCCTTATCCCTTTACAAAACTGATGGTTGTTGGGATACGATACCATTCCAATTTTATCATACAACCACAATACCCGAAGATTGAGTAGGGCTTGACTGGAAACTTATATATCTTAGTATTAGTTCCCTCACAGCCAAGGTCTGAGCTAAGGCTACCTTGTGAAGATTGTCCACCTGTGCAGTACCCAAGATGACAGTTGGTCATGGTTGGGAGTCCAAACTCACATGAGAGTTTCTTATACTAGGGCGTGTAATTGAAAGGTTAGGATTGATTATCCGCATACTGAGTATGGTGAATTCAGGATTTGTTCCTAACAGATGTATCGAATGTTGTGGTGAAAGTGTACAATCTCTGCAGAGTGTCAAACTATTCAAATAGCCGCGTCCATGGTTATGGACAGTTGGAGTGGCCATAATGTTCCCCCGTCAGACTTTTCAAAATGACTTGTGAAATGAATTGAGACTTTGACTTGACCACAACAGGGTTGTGACATGAGTTACAAGATCCCACTTAGGAGTTATAAAATTGTGATTAGCTTTGGAACTTCGTCGAGATAAACGGGCTTTTGCAAAACAACCCTAGAGCCTAGTGTCCTATTATCCAAAAACCCCTTTACCTGTTAGTACTAGTTTGCGAGTACTTAAAGAGTACTCATGGCTTTGTCCCTGGCTATTCCCATTGCCAGACTATGAAGAGGAGTACCTGGAGGATGGATCCCAGGAAGGTTACGACAACTAGGATCATCTCCCATCGTCAGCATTGTCTGTGACCCCGAAGATGGAGCTTCGCCTACAGTACCGTTATTATTACGTATTCTGCTGCTTGAAGTTGTATTAAGAACTGGATCATGAGATCCCTATTTGTGTAAGAACTTATGTACCGTTTGTAATGGATGATGTACTATGGTATCCAATTCTGTTATGTCTCGCAAAAATGGTAATCCTAGGATTGCGATGTATGGCATAACAAGCATCTGGGATTAAAAATCCGGGTGTTGACAAACTCCCTTTATTTTATTATATCGATGATGTTTTCTTCTCTCATGTGTGAGTAAGTTCCCTTGGGTGTGGGAGATGTAAGGGATTGGTGAGATGTTATGTGCCTATATAATTTCCATTAAGTTTGTGGTTGATTTTAATTACTTTATTATGTGTGCTTGACTATCTATGAGATGATTAATGCCTGTTGTCCAATTAAGGGCCCAGACAACATGATGCTTTGTTCTACATAGATAGAATCTTGTTCGCTAGTATACCGGTGACCCCCGAGTGACACGGCGATACCAGTGGGAAACTAGTTTGACTCGAGGATCACGAGGAGCCACCGAGCTTATTGCATTAGTCCGATCCAGGGAGCTTAATTGCTAAGCAACCTGAAGGATCTTAATCGTCTAGTGACTGACCATGGTTGTGGAAACAGGCTAGTAGGATTATTGAAGTTGGTATGAAATCTACCAAGAGGATTTCCGGCTAATTATGGGTTACTTTCCTACACACATACTTATAAGATTATAATTGTTACACTTATCGCTAATCCACCAGGCACATTCACTATCATCATGAACTTAATATCCCCGCGCCTACTTTGTTATATGCAGAAAACAACAAACAAATCATTCTTTATTTTATGCATTTTAATTATGAAGTTTACATTTTATTTTTATTTAAATACATTCCTTTAATCCAAATTCTATTCTTATTTCAATGCTTGTAGTCAATTCACTCGAAGACATGTGACAACTTCGGGAATGACAGAGACTTCACCTATAAACACTTACCTTTGGGCTCCCTATGGGATCTACATCTTAACATTGAAACTAGCTACAAACGATCTATGCACTTGCAGCCATCAACATATTTTTTGGCGTTGTTGCTAGGGAGCTAAGCGCTAAGTGTTTTGTCTCTTGAAATTTCAGGTGTTACTATTACAAGATGGTCTCCCTAGGAGACAAAGGGTCTACACGCTCTGGTAGGGCTTATCTACAAGATTATCTTGATCGTGTACCTACTCAAAGGCACGAGGAAATTATTTAAAAACTTTTTAGATTGAATAAGGTTGAAGTTGAAAACCTAAGTGACTTCATGGAAATCATGTCCATTCATTAGGCAACTCCCAAGAAAACTGAGAAGACTATAAGAGAATATAATGCTCAAAATTCTGCTTTCTTAAACAACCAAGAGAATTTCCTAATCCTGGAGTTAGAGAATATCGATTTGATGGTGAAATTATTAAAATTTTGCAGGATAAATCTTTGAGTGGAAGGGAAGATGAAGACCCTGGAAGACATCTTAGATAGTTTGACAATGTGATAACATCACTTGGACCAAAAGGTTTGCCTAGAGAATTCTCTCATCTAAAATTATTCCGCTGGTCTCTCAAAGGTAAGGCTCTAGACTCGTTATATTCTCTCCCTCGTCATTATATTAAATGTTGGGAAAACTGCATTGTTAAATTCATAAATAGGTTTAATCCTTTTACAAAACTAACAGAAATTAGAAAGAATATAGGCAACTTCAGTCATAACATGGGAGAAAACTACCCACAAGCCTGGGATAGATTCTTTGGAACTATCAATAGAATTCCTAATCATGGCTATTCTAATTCAACTGTTTGCCACTTATTTTACCACAGTCTTAATACCCATTGCAGGGAGTTGCTAGATTTATTCACAGGAGGATCGATAAATACTTTAACTGTTAAAGCATGTTTGGAATAGATGTCTACTAGGGCTAAGAATGATTCTTTATATAATCCCAATTTTGGCACTAAGACGGAAAAGGGAATACTTCGTATAAATCCTAATCTTATGCCTGAAGTATGCAAAACCATGAAAGAAAAAGGTATACCTTCTGAACTTGTCAAGGAAAGCAAAGTAGATTTGTTACAAGTTTTTATTGAAGAGGATGAAACTAGAAAAGTTTGTCAAGAATTGAAACATCGATAAGACAAATCTTACAATAACTTGAATAAGCAATTTCAAAGACACAAGAAGATTTTGGTCGAACTTACAGAAAATTATGAGGAAATTGGGCAAGAAATAAAATTTCAAAGACACAAGTACCTTAGTATGATTGAAACCCAGTGTGAACAAATAGCATCTAGTTATCAATTGTTTCTTCAAGATAATATAAATATTCCTATTTCTACGAATGTTGTTACAAGAAGAGGTATAGTTGTTAAAGGACCATTAGGACCACCATAATATGAAGCTGAAAAAGGTCGAAGGGAAAAAACCTTGCCCAAAGAAACACAGGATCAAACTTTGGAGGGGTAGAATGATGCACAAGATGACAGTTATCACTCTGATGCAGTGACTGTCGATCCAAGAGAAGAAAAAGACAAAAGCAAATAAGATGAAGTGGTTGTAATCGAAAAGAAGAAAAAGCGATAAGCAACAACATAAGAAAGTAACTAAAGAGCCTGATCCTCCACAGAAGGTAAGAGATAAGAGTAAGAAACATCCATATCTAGATCGCAAAAAGAAAACACCGGATGAGGTAATCTATGATTCTTTAAAAAAATCATTAAGTGATTATCATATAGAAATTCCATTTGTAGATGCAATAAAAATGCCTACCTATTATAATTTTCTCTGTGATATTCTAAATAGAAAGAAAGAGATAACTGAAACTATTGCTATGGTTACTAGTTACCCTGCTCCTGGGAAGCTATTGCCTAAATTAGGAAATCCTGGAATACAAACTATTTCATGTTCAATAGGCAAAACTAATATTCATCATGCCTTATGTGATTAAGGTGCAGGAGTTAGTGTAATGTCATATTCCCTCTCTTAAAGTTTAGGATTAGGGGAATATTCCCCCACTTCTATCACTTTACATATGGCTGACAAATCCACTAAACAACCTATTGGTATGATCGAGGTTGTTCTACTTAGAAGAGATGAGCATGTTATTCCCACTAACTATATTATCCTTTTAAAGCCAGAGGATAGAAAATTATCTATAATACTTGGAAGACCTTTTATTAGCACTGCAGGAGCGTTAGTTGATTGTGCTCAAGGGAAAATAATCTTCAATGTTTATGATGCTGAAATCATACGGTATTTTCCAAAGAAACTAGAAGAAGCAGAATGCTATGTTCCACCGACAAAACGAGTTCATGTGGTGAGTGCTTTTGATAAGGGAAACCAAAGGTAAGAATTCTAGAACAGAAAAAGGGTTGAAATATTCAACCGTTATTAATAAAATGCTTAACGGGAGTCAACCCATCATATTAATAAAATAGAGTTAAATAATAAAAAGTGCATCGCATTCTTACAACTTTTTTACATATATTCTTGCGGAAGCATGCTCATAATGATGCAGCGCGGCTATCAAAAAGTACTAGAAATATCGACTGAATAAGCATAGATTTAGGGTAGAAAATAAAGTTTGAGTTTTATATGAAGAAACTAGCTTAATCATATTGTTCGGATTAAAAAATGCATCTCTTAAAATTTGGCCAAAAAAGCATGTTCCAGGAGTTGTAACGACCAACTAGACGGCGGGAATATTTATTCCAGCCATATAGTTGCGGCCGTATAGTTATCGACAAAATTCAGAAAAACTTGGGGCTCGGATACAGTAGGTTTGACGACCAACTATACAGCAGGACCATTTGGTCCGTCCGTATAGTTGTGTCCGTATAGTTGTGATTTGGCGTCGATAAACCCTAACCCTCGCTTCCACCACAACTATACGGCAGGAGCTACTTAACCTAGCCATATAGCTCCCGCTGTATAGTTTTCCACGACAAATTGAACAGGTCGGGGAAGGATAGGGTTCCTCCTATCCTCATTATTTCTCTCAAACTCTCTCTCCAAACCTCTCAAAACTCACCTAGAACTCTTGATTCTTCGCGGATTTCATTCGTTTGAGTGCGGGAATCAACAGATCGGTATGTTTCTCTCCCTATACATGCTTTATTTTCAGAATTCCATGGTTGAAATCCTCACATTGAATTACTAATGAACTCAACCTTGTATGATTTTCCCTTTTGATTTCTCACATTAGGATTGAATTCCTCCATGTTGAATCATTCATATATCATGTAGAAACTATATGCCTAAGGTTTTATGTTGAAATTTTTTAGTGCATCAAGATGAACAAGATCGGTAGTATTTTTCACAAGAGCAAGTGCCAACATGGTGAGGGCTTAGGCCTCCGGGATGAGCTCGACAACAAGTACGCCATTATTTTGGCAAGCAAGGTGCTTCCCACACGATCGGCCGATGACGGCTTTCTCAGCTCAGCGGGGTTGAGGGCGGACTTCGACCACTTGTGTGCAAATGCAGGGCTATCCAACATCCCCTATTCATGACCCACAAGTATAGGGGGTGTATCGTAGTACTTTTGATAAATAGGAGTGTCGATCCCAATGAGGAGCAGAAGGTCCTGAATAGTGGTATGGAGCAGGAAATCCCTGTGAATACTTAGCAAATGGATTTTTTGTGGTTTTCTGACAAGGCAACAAAACAAAGGACAAGTAACAGAAGTAACTAACAAACGGAGCAAGTGGCCTAAACCTTTCTTAGAAAAGGACAAGCCGGTGGAAATACTTATAAGGACCAAACGTTCTCGAGTACACATGGGAATTCTGTCAAGTGCTTTCGCTTCAAATAGATGATTACTCTTCTATGGTGTTCGTAAGTTTTGTGTGGGTGAACCTATGCTAACATACCCCCTTCCTATTACTAATAGATACTTGTGATTAAACCCCCTACAAACATCCGTAACTACAGGAAAGTAATTAAGATATAAATCTAACCACAACCTTAAACTCTGAGATCCTACACTCCCTTGTGCAAAGGTGTCCTAATGGGGGTTCAGGTTTCTATCACTCCGGCAACCCCACAATTAGTAGCCAAATTCACAATGCATTCCCCTAGGCCCATAAATGGTGAAGTATCATGTAGTCAATGTTCACATGACACCACTAGAAGAATAACACCACAACTTAAATACTAAACCATTGAATAATATCTCATCACAAATTCACTACTAATAACACGACTTCTCCCATGTCCTCAAGAACTAAACGAACTACACACAAGACATCATATGGATCAAGATCAAAGGTGATATGATAATGGACAACAATATGAACATAAACAATAATCCAATGGTTCCACTCACAAGCATCAACTACAATAGTAATCAACAGAGGGAAAGTTTCCCCTAAGAACTAAAGCAATATCCAACACAATTGTTATAGCAGGACGAAGTGGTGATGATGGTGCTAGTGGAGATGATGGTGTGGATGATGATGATGATCCCGATGAAGCCTAGCTTGATGATGGTGTTGATGGCGACGGTCTCTCCTCTTCAGGAAGGAATTCCCGTGGCAGAAATCTGTCTGCTGGAGAGATCTTTCTCTCTTGAGTGTTTTCTGCCCCCAGAGGCGGCGGAAATCTATCTGTGGTCGCTCTGCGAGCCTTAGGGTTCCGAATGGAATATATAGGCGAACAGGCAGAGTCGGATGCCAGGTAGGTGGGCCAGGTATGGGGTCAGGTGGGCCCGCGCCTAGCAAGGTGTGGGCACCCTGAGGCCCCTCTTCGTCCCTCCTTCTGGCTTCCTTCGTCTTCTGGTAAAATAATATGTTTCCATATTTTTCTGGTATTTTTCTGATCTTTGCGAAATTGCACCGAAACGCCTTCTTTTCCATCAGAATCCATACTCCGGCAGTCCATCCTCCAAGAATCATCCAACATGCATAAGCAGATGAAAAGCCATAAGTAATACCTTATAATAAGACAAATATCAATGAATAGAGGTAAATTATGATATAGAATGGTGATGCAAATTGGGCGTATCAACTCCCCCAAGCTTAGACTTCGCTTGTCCCCAAGAGAAAACTGAGCTCAGTAAACATGTCCACAGGTTTATGGAGTGAAGTGTCGATAAAAGAATACGAACAAGAAGCATCACACTTACCATTGCACAACTCATAGAAGAAAGAAACTCACCATTATATAACTTAGATTGCAACCAAGTACAGCAGTCACAATAGAGATGCATAAAGATAAATCATAATTGGAATTGGCAAACAGGAACACTCTTTGCTCACAAAGGCTTTTCACAAGTGAAGGCTTTCAAAGTAATACTCAATAGATAAGAGTTTTGTGCAAACAAGGAAGATAGAGAACATGATTGAATATATCACCATATGAATGCTTGAAACACAACAACTCAAAATCTTTCTGGAGATAGAGAGGAAGTAGGTTTACTGACTCAACTGGTAAATAGGCGAAAGGTCCCTTCTTAGAGGGTAGTAGGGATTACAAGTCATAAAGAGCTTCCAAAAGATTATGGTACTTACTAGCTTTGAGCCCTCATTGCCCCTATCATAAGCATCTTGAGCTGATTAAGGTTAAAGTGAACAAAGGTGGAGTATATGCTTGACGAAATATAAGTTGGCAATCTCATGTCCCTTGAATATGAGGGCCACTCCTCATGCATACTCAACTTTGGGCCCAGGTAAGATGAAGCTTGAGAATTTGCTCGGAATAGCAAAAGCTACTAGGTAGATATGGTGGACACAAGTGGCAAAAGTTTTGGTTTAATGGATTTTGGAAAAATGAGAAGTATGCCCTCTCAAAACAGGTTTTTGGCTAGCAAGGCTGGGTAGCAAGCAAGAGAGTTGAAAGAAACAATCAAACATACAAGTAATAAAGCCAAACATGCAATCTTCCTTGAAGACACAAAATAATCTTAAATAAAGAATACTAAGCTTATGAGCCAACAAGAAAGAAAACAAATGATAAAAAATACCTGTAGGATTTTTCTTTCTTTTTCTATTTCATAGTAGTGCTACTGAAAAGAACTCGGTTTGCAAAAACCAATTTAGATCCACTTGATGATCCCAAAGTGGTGCCAATACTGATCAACGAGATCCATCATATAGTAGAGATTGCAAACTAAAATAAGAAGTGCAAAAAGTAAAAGATGAGACTTCTCATTAATATTCAATAAAGGCACTCACACCAAGGGATACATAGATAATCAACTAAAGGAGAGATACTTCCACATGCAAACCAAACTATAATATAACCTCTCTACCACAGATATGAATCCACTAAAAATGTAAAAGATAAAATACAATGGTGGTGATACCGCGGGACTCCCCCAATCTTGGAACAAGCCAAGGGGATGCCAAACCTGATGAGGAATCACTCCTTCGGTGGTGGTGTTCTCTTGTCATCATAAAACTTACAAGGTAATGGTTCCCCATCCAAAATGGGTGTCCTTTTCTCTGCAATCCTAAAACTAGCAGCAGAGCTTATGCGATCAAATCTAGCCTCATACTCACAGTTTTGATTCTGTATTTCATAGAGCTGTGCTTGCAATTGATTGGTAGTATAACGGAGTGAGAAGATCTCTTATCGGAGCTCAGCAACTTCTCCCTCGTGCTTGGTGATGAGTTCTGAACTTATCTTGTGAATAACATCCACTTCGTGTTCCACCATCTTCTTGTACCTGAAAACTTCTTGTTCCAACGCTTCCATCCAGTCTTCCAGACTGCCCTCTCCTTTAGGGCCTTGAACTTCTTTCATTTGTACCTTCATCTCTTTGAGGATCAACTCTTTGGGATGAATCCTCAACTCATAGATGTACGAGTTGAGGACGTCCGTAGAGGAATCCTCCGTGGGTTATCCAGAGTAAGACATTGAGGCTCCAAATCTGAGAATTTTCCTGATAGAAACAGATCGAAACGAAAACATGACAAGAACACGATGCAAGAACCTCAGGGAAATCGGGGGGTTATATATTGCGAAGTTTCAATGAATAAGGAAGGTTTTGACATGGAAACGAGGCGGAGTCGGAGCTCAGGGGTGGAACACGCCCCTCAGGAGCGGCCAGGCTGGGCCCGTGCCTGGGGTGGGTTTGTCTACCCCGGGCTCCGTTTCCTCTTAAGTTTTGTCTCGTAACTTCCCTTATGTATTAAAAACATCAAAAATATAAAAAGATTGGAGTTTCACGAACCTTCTGTTTTCACCACTTTTACCTATTCAAGGACGAACTCTGCAGTTTCTGGTTTTTGGCTTTTGATAAATTCTTCTAGAGTGACTATTTGAATAACATCCACATCTTCATTATAAGAATCTCCAGAAATATAATGTTTTTGTCTTTGACCATTAACCACGTGTGTTGTGTCATCCTTCAGAGAAGAAATTTTGATGGCACCTGAACGGTACACTTCCTTGATAAAAAAAGGTCCTTCCCATTTGGAGAGTAGTTTCCCTGCAAAAAACCTGAGCCGAGACCTACACATAAGAACTTTCTCACCAACATGGAACTCGCTTTTGATAATTTTCCTATCATGCCATCTTTTCACTTTTTCCTTAGAGAGCCTAGCATTTTCATAGGCTTCACCTCTCCACTCATCTAGATTACTTAAGTCGAGCAGTCTTTTCTCACCAGCAAGTCTAAAGTCTATATTCATCTCTTTCACTGACCAATAAGCTTTGTGTTCTAATTCTAAAGGCAAGTGATAAGATTTCCCATAGACCATTTTATAAGGAGACATCCCCACAGGATTTTTATAAGCAGTTCTATAAGCCCACAAAGTGGCATTCAACTTTTTGGCCCAATTTTTTCTAGACCTATTGACAGTCTTCTGCAAGATAGATTTAATTTCCCTATTGGAAAGTTCTACTTGCCCACTAGTTTGGCGGTGATAAGATGAAGTTATTCTGTGGTTTACATCATACTTAGCGAGAGTTTTTCTAAAACCCCCATGAATAAAATGAGAGCCTCCATCAGTCATGAGATATCTGGGAACACCGAACCTAGGAAAAATGACATCTTTAAGCATTTTCAAAGAGGTCTTACCATCAACACTGTTTGTAGGTATGGATTCTACCCACTCTGTAACATAGTCAACAACAACAAGAATATGAGTATACCCTTTTGAAGGAGGAAAAGGCCCCATAAAGTTAAATCCCCAACAATCAAAATTTTCAATAACAAGGGAATAATTCATAGGCATTTCATTGCATCTAGAGATGTTACCTACTCGTTGGCATTCATCACATGATAAGACAAACTTCCTTGCATCTTTAAAAAGGGTAGGCCAATAAAATCTAGATTGTAAAACCTTTTGTGCATTCCTATCCCCAGCATGATGTCCTCCATAAGCACTGCCATGACATTTTCTCAATATCTCTTGTTGTTCAAATTCTGGAACACATCTTCGCATAATACCATCTACTCCCTCTTTATATAAATGAGGGTCATCTAAAAAGTAATGCCTTAGATCATAAAAGAACTTCCTTCTTTGCTGAGCTGTAAAGGTTGGAGGCAAGTACTTGGAAACAATAAAGTTAGCATAATCAGCATACCAAGGACTCTCATGCGGACTTACCCTTATTGTAGCTAACTGCTCATATGGAAAATTGTCATTATCAGGCAAAGGGTCAAAATAAATGTTTTCCAAACGAGATAAATTATCAGCACCTTTCATATCCACAATATGCAGATCAAACTCTTGCAAAAGCAACACCCACCTTATAAGACTAGGCTTAGCGTCCTTCTTTTTCATAATGTACTTAATAGCTGCATGATCAGTATGAATAGTAACCTTAGAATCAATAATATAAGGTCTAAACTTATCACAAGCAAAGATTACAGCTAAGAACTCTTTTTCAATAGTAGCATAATTCTTTTGAGCGGCATCCAGAGTCTTGCTAGCATAATGAATAACATTCAACTTCTTGTCAACATGTTGTCCAAGGACAGCACCCACATCAAAGTCACTAGAATCACACATGATTTCAAAAGGTAAACTCCAATCAGGTGTTTGGACTATAGGAGCAGTTGTCAAAGCTTTCTTCAAAGTTTCAAAAGCTTCCTTACAATCATCATCAAAAACAAAAGGTACATCTTTTTGAAGAAGATTAGTAAGGGGCTTTGAAATTTTGGAGAAATCTTTAATAAACCTCCTATAGAAACCAACATGACCAAGGATACTACGAATACCTTTGACATCTCTAGGACAAGGCATCTTCTCAATTGCTTCAATTTTGGCTCTGTCAACTTCAATACCTCTTTAGAGATCGTGTGTCCAAGGACAATCCCTTTATTAACCATGAAATGGCATTTCTCCCAATTAAGAACAAGGTTGGTTTCTTCACATCTCTGCAAAACTTTATCAAGGTTGTGCAAACAGTTATCACAACAGGTTCCATAGACGGAAACATCATCCATGAAAACCTCCACAATGTCTTCACAAAAACCATGAAAGATAGCAGACATACATCTCTGAAAGGTAGCAGGAGCATTACATTAACCAAAAGTCATATGCCTATAAGCATAAGTACCCTAAGGACAAGTGAAAGTAGTATTCTCTTGGTCCTGTGCTTTCACAACAATTTGAGAAAACCCAGAATAACCATCAAGAAAGCAAAAGTGAGTCTTTTTGAACAACCTCTCAAGCATCTGATCAATAAAGGGCAAAGGATAATGATATTTCTTAGTAAATTTATTAATCTTTCTAAAATCAATGCACATTCTATACCCAACCACTACTCTTTGGGGTATAAGCTCATTATCCTCATTAGGCACAATAGTTATCCCCCTTTCTTGAGAACACAATGAATAGGGCTAACCCATTTACTATCAGCAATAGGATAAATAATACCAGCATCAAGGAGTTTTAATACCTCATTTCTTACCACATCCTTCATCTTAGGATTTAGGTGACGTTGATGCTCAACAACTGGTTTTGCATCTGGCTCTATATTAATAGCATGTTGGCATATAGTAGGAGAAATTCCCTTTAAATCATCAAGAGTATAGCCCATAGCCCCGCGGTGTTTCTTCAATATCTCCAATAACCTCTCTTCTTCCTTTCATGAAAGTTTAGAACTAATAATAACAAGATATACTTTCTTATCATCAAGATAAGCATATTTATGATCATTAGGTAAAGGTTTTAATTCGAAAATAGGGTCCCCATTAGGTGGTAGTGAGGTACCCAAATCTTCCACAGGTACATTATGCTTAAGTAACTTAGGCTGACGAAGGAAAGCCTCGTCAATCTCATTTATTTACTTCATGAAGGCATCACTTTCATGATCTTCCATGAATTGATACAAGGCATTGTTAGGAGCAAGAGAAATAGCAGAAAGTTGTTCAACCCTGAAATCTCATCAGGCAGTTCATTTTCATAAAGAGTTTTGGCAAATTTGGAAAAATTAAACTCATAAGACTCTCCAGCAAACTTAATCAAAACTTTTCCTTCCTACAATATATGACATCCCCACAAGTATTCAGAAAGGGTCTACCAAAGATAATAGGATAGGTTTTACTAGCTTGTTTACCATGTACTAGAAAATCAGCAGGATATTTAATCTTACCACAAACGACCTCCACATCTCTTACAATGCCAATGGGGCAAACTTCCTCTCTATTAGCAAGGTGAATAACCACATCAATGTCCTCAAGATCACAAGGACCAATCTCATGCATAATTTCCCTGTAAAGATCATAAGGAATAGCACTAGAACTAGCACCAATATCACATAAACCAAAATAGCTATGACTACCAATTTTAGAAGAAAGCACATGGACACTAGCTTTTCTAACTTTCTTAGGATGAGAAACAATATTTGTAGCGTCTTCATAGAAGACAATATGCTCATCCTCTATATTTCTAGTGACAACATCTTTCACAATAGCTACCACAGGCTCAATATCAATAAGCTCATCGGACCCTACAGTTTTATTTGCACTTTTGTTAACCACATTAGCCATAATAGAATGTTCCCTTACCTTGGAGGGAAAAGGCATCTTCTCAACATAAGGTTCAGGCAAAATAGGATCAAGAGTACAAACCTCTACACTGGCAGGAACATGGGTAACAATGTCTTTATATGGATCATGGTACTTGTCCCACTCTTTTTTGGGAATCTCAATATAAGAGGCAAAAGCATTAAAACATTTTACAAGAACTTGAGGATCAAGACCAAACTCATTGCTAATATCACGGAAGTCATCAGTTCCCATAAAAGATTTAATGCATTCATCATCATAGTTTATACCTGACTTTCTTCCTTTGTCATTTTCCCAATGGGTAACAATGTCTTTATATGGAGCATGGTACTTGTCCCACTCTTTCTTAGGAATATAAATATAAGAGGCAAAAGCATTAAAACATTTTACAAGAACTTGAGGATCAAGACCAAACTCATTGCTAATATCACGAAAGTCATCAGTTCCCATAAAAGATATAATGCATTCATAATCATAGTTTATACCTGACTTTCTTCCTTTGTCATTCTCCCAAGCTTCAGTGTTATCTTGAACACGGTCTAGAAGATCCCATTTAGATTCTGCCTTCATACGTGTGAATGATCCATCACAAGAAGCATCTAGTAAATCTTTATCATGAAGAGAAAGCCTAGCATAAAAGTTATTGAGAATAATATTGTTAGGGAGTTCATGGATAGGACATTTAAGCATTAGTAACTTCAATCTCCCCCAAGATTGAGTTGTACTCTCTCCATCAAGAGGCCAAAAGTTATATATAAGATTTCTATCCTTATGAATCTCACTGGGAGGATAAAATTTAGAGTAAAAGAGAGATGCCATCTCCTCCCATTCCATGGATTGTCCATTCTTTAGCAGCTTATACCATTCTTTACCTCTCCTTTTCAAGGATATGGAGAGTAACTTGTTCTTCACCTGTTCAGTTGTGATACATGCACACTTAAACAAAATGCATAATTCATGGATAAAAAGCAAGTGATCACCAGGATGGACAGTTCCATCCCCAAAATAATAATTATCCATAACACGATTAACAATACTTGTAGGTATCTTAAAAGGATCTATCTCAACAGGTGGTGGTTCATCTACTACCCAAGAAGTGGTAGTAGTTTTCCCAAACATAAAACCAAGTGGGTTATCCATATTGGAAACAATGTAACAAGCAGTAACAAGAGCAATACTCACAGTGAAAGTTTCCCTTACCAGTTCCACTCTTCAATAGCGCTTCACTCCCCAGAAACGGCACCACAAAATAGTCTTGATGACCCACAAGTATAGGGGGGTATCGTAGTACTTCTGTTAAATAGGAGTGTTGATCCCAACAGGAGCAGAAGGTGCTGAACAGTGGTATGGAGCAGGAAATCCCTGTGAATACTTAGCAAACGGATTTTTAGTGGTTTTCTGACAAGGCAACAAAACAAAGAGCAAGTAACAAAAGTAACGAATAACCGGAGCAAGTGGCCCAATCCTTTCTTAGCAAAGGACACGCCGGTGGAAATACTTATAAGGATCAAACGTTCTCGAGGACACATGGGAATTCTGTCAAGTGTTTTCACTTCAAATAGCTGAGTAGTCTTCTATGGTGTTCGTAAGTGTGTGAACCTGTGCTAACATACAGCCCTTCCTAAGACTAATACATACTTGTGATTAAACCCCCTACAAACATCCGTAACTAAAGGAAAGTAATTAAGATATAAATCTAACCATAGCCTTAAACTCTGAGATCCTACGCTCCCTTGTGCAAAGGTGTCCTAACAGGGGTTCAGGTTTCTATCACTCCGGAAACCCCACAATTAGTAGAAAAATACACAATGCATTCCCCTAGGCCCATAAATGATGACGTATCATGTAGTCGACGTTCACATGACACCACTAGAAGAATTGCACCACAACTTAAATACTAAACCATTGAATAATAACTCATCACAGATTCACTACTAACAACATGACTTCTCACATGTCCTCAAGAATGAAACGAACTAATCACAAGACATCATATGGATCAATATCAAAGATTATATGATAATGGATAACAATCTGAACATAAACAATAATCCAATGGTTCCACTCACAAGAATCAACTACAATAGTAATCAACACCGGGAAAGTTTCCCCTAAGAACTAAAGCATTATCCAACACAATTGTTACAGCGGGACAGAGTGGTGACGATGGCGCTGGTGGAGATGATGGTGTGGATGATGATGATGATCCCGATGAATCCTAGATTGATGATGGTGTTGATGGCGACGATCTCGCTCTCCAGGAAGGTATTCCCCCGGCAGAAATCTGTCTGCCAGAGAGATCTTTCTCTCTCGGTGTTTTCCGCCTCCTAGAGGAAGTGGAAATCTATCTATGGTCGCTCCCCGAGCCTTAGGGTTTCAAAGGGAAGATATAGGCGAAGGGGCGGAGTCGGAGATCGGGCAGGTGGGCCACACCTGCCCTAGGCGCGGGGTCGGGTGGGCCTTGCGCCTAGGGGTGTGTGGGCCCCCTGAGGCCCGTCTTCGTCCCTCCTTCTGGCTTGCTTCGTCCTCTGGTAAAATAATATGTTTCCATATTTTGATGATCTTTGCGAAATTGCATCGAAACGCCTTCTTTTCCATCAGAATCTAGACTCCGTCAGTCCATCCTCCAAGAATCATCCAACATGCATAAACAAATGAAAAGCCATAAGTAATACCTCATAATAAGACAAATATCAATGAATAGAGGTAAATTATGATATAGAATGGTGATACAAATTGGGCGTATCACCTATGTAACCCACTACACCTATGTCGAGATCGCCCATGAGTTCCTAGCCTTCTTCTACAATGACTACAAGGAGAAAGGTAATGCATGCACGGTGAGTTTCACCGTTAACCAACGGCCATATCAAATCACTTTTCAACAATTTTGTGAAGCTTATGGATTCCCTCAAGAAGGGGAATCAACTGCTACAAACTTGTATAGCGTCTCAATTGGAGTAACTTGGGAGGTTATTTCTGTTAATGGTGGCAGGGACTTCTACCAGAAGAAGATGTCCAGCATTCAGAACCCAACCATCCGTTACTTTTCTTTGTTTCTTGCTAACACTTTGTCCAGTGCATACATGGCCATGATCACCAAGGCACTCTTCCCTAATGCACCATAGAGTCCCACTCCTTCATCAATATTCCTCCAGCACCTCCGCCACCATAGCAACAAATAGAAAGGTGGTATTCGCATCGGTGGACTAGTAACCCACCTAATCCAAGCTCTTGGAATTGCAATTCCTATTTTGCAACATGTTGATGGCTCCATACTTATGGATGTCAAATATATAACTACTTGTGGCTTCCTTGGTGTATACCGATCTAACAGGAGACTCCGATCCTATCAATTTGGTTATCTTGATGTTGTGTAGGATGATCAGGTGCCATTTTCACGGTTCAGGGGAGGAACAACTAGATCATTACCAGGGATCAAGTGACTGAGATCATGGCACCACTCTATCCTGACTTCGAGGAAGAGGAAGAACGAGAGTAGCAGAATGAGAAGGAGCAGCAGCAATAGGAGTACAACCCTGGAGGGACACCAACAACAAGAGGGACCTTGGGACCCATGGCCCAATCAGCAGCAGGGGTTCAACAATGTCCCCTATCAATATTTTCTACATCTCAACCAGCGCGTTGGGGAGATCGACCAGACTCTACATGGATTGAGTGAAGATGTGAGTGCCTTAACTGAAAATTTTAGTCACTTCATGACCAAATTCCGACGACTAATAACAGCAGCACCTGTACCAGCCGCCAAACGATGGCAACAACTAAGCATGACAACAGCCTAAGCTAAGGGGAGGTTTGAAAACCTCAAAACTTGCATTCATATTTTTGTTTCTTCTTTTTATTTATTTTCTTTTCCAAGAATAGCATGTTTACTTTCAGTTTGCATTCTTAAACCAAAAAACACACAAAAATTAGTTGTAGCTTTTATTGCAAATTTGTTTCTTTTTTTCTCGGAGATTGATCAATTTCATGTGACTTGGCAATAGGGAAATATAGAGTGGATTTGACTCAAGAACGATAATGAAGCAAGCAAGAGGAGGTATCACATTCCTTTCATCACCTCTTCTGCAACATTAAATTGATCCTACAATTATTTACTCCCACCTAGCTTGTTATCCTATAAATAGACTCGATAGCACCCTTGAATGAAATTGTATGATAAAATGGATGCTTCATAGTAGTAAATATTATTCCGCAGCTTTTTTTAATAATTACAGTAGGATATTGCTTTACGCGTGTCACTACAACACTGTCGTACTCCATGGGGAACAATTAACTCCACTGGCCAACAAACAATCTAAATGTGGGAAACCACTTGATTCGGCTATTGAGTTATGTAAATGCCTATAGATGCAATGCTATGACGGGTAAAATTTTAGTCTCCTCGTGGTTTCACGTTCCAAGTGAAGTTGTAGTACTCCTTTGACCCAATATTGCTCAAGAGTTATCCATTGGCATGGTCAAGACTGTGCAACATAGTCCCAATTAACATGTTAAAAATAGTGGCATGATTTCTCAATGAAAGATCTGAAGTTTTTGAAAAACAAGGAAAGGAAAAAGGTGCTTTGAGAGTTCTGAAATTTTGTCATGGGAGTAGATGAGTTGTACTTAAATTAAATGTTTTTTATGCCAACTTGAGTACTCTTAATTGATGAAAGGAACAAGAGGAAAAAGTTTTTATCTCTCAATAAGAGAGAAACCAAAAGGATTTGTTTCACTTTCCTAGCTATAGACACTCACTCAGGCATATGATTTATTTTCTAGCAAGATATACGTGGTTAGGAAGTGAACTCAGTGCAATCTTGTGAATACTAATATGATCATGTTTAAGAATGCAGAAATTGTGAAGAAAAGAATTTTACACCAATTCAAGCTTGTAAGTTCTTTTATTTAAGTCTCGAATCTCCACTATCCACTCTTATTTCCTTGTCACTCTAGGGAGAGAAACATCTAGGCTTGGGGGAGTTGATAGATGTGAGATTCGACACATTTTTTATGGTTTCTATCTATGGTTTTCGTTTGGATTTGATAGTTTTCTAGCTTTACCTACCGCTAATACTTCGGTAGCGAATAAAACTTGGGTTTGAATGTGTGTTTCAGGTTTTGAATATCAACAGAGGGTTTTAACAGAAGAAACACAATATTCAGAAGAAAACAAGCAAGTCTCATTTTGGAAGCAATCAAGGGGAGCATACAGTAGATTTAATGAGAAACTATACTGCGGGAATATTTTGCCAGCCATATAGTTGCCATTAGCTTCGTCTTGTTAAAAGGGAAACCTTTTCTGAAGAAGCCGCGGACAAAAACAGAACACATGAGCCGCCATCCAATCTAGAAGGTATAAAGAAGAGATCCAGAGGAGAAGGGGAAGGCGTTATTCATCTGTAACATCCCAAAAATTATTATTTGTAAAGTTTGCATATCATTCATGCATTTATAGCATTTGGTCTTTTCAAACCAAATTTCAAAATAAGAAACCATGTCATGCCTATTATTTTATGCAAGTAAGGCAATGGTTTTATTTTTACTCTCAAGGTATGAGAGTGCCTTGGATTGATCAGTAATGTTTTAAAATGGATGCAGAGCTTGCACAAAAATTTTCAAAAAAAAGTTCAATATAAAACCATTTACATGCCTAATATTTATATATTAATAAAGGCATGGTTTATTTTATATTTCAAAGTGTCAAAGTACTTTTGACCTGGCAGTAGTGTTTTAAACACAATTAGGTGCAAGAATTACACTACAAAAATCTAGAGGTGGTTTGAATTTAAACTTGTTTGAAAATGGTTTGATTTTAGTTCCTGAAAATCAAATAGAAAAAGGAAAAGCAAAAAGAAAAAAAGAAAAACTGTCGCTGCCCATTTCGCCCAACACCAGAACTGGCCCATCAAGCCCACCCGAGGTATTCCCTTTCCCCTCTCTCTCACCCACGCACACATACCCCTCCCTCACTGACAGTGGCACCAGACGCCACGTCGTCATCATCCCCAAACCCCGCACCCCTGATCCCGTCGTCGTCGCTGTTACCTCCATTATAGCTATGATTGAAGGGGCTTAATTGCCGATCAATGCCATATGATTCCCTCGCTCCTCGCAGGCTATTTAACTCCCTCCCTCTCCGCTCCTTTCCCCTCACTCAGCGCCCTCTCTGCGACACCAGGCTGTTCAGAATTCCACTTGCACTGCCGCTATCCTGAGCTACTCCAGCAAAGAAATAAGGTAAACCCTAGCCCCCCTTACTCTCTGGTTGATGCACGTGTGTTTTCCATGACCGTGCGCGTCTAATGCTACCTTGGGTTCATCTTTTCGTGCCTTGTAGCATCGTCAGCAACCACTCCCCAGCGAGCCCGACGACATCCCCAACTCCGATGAGAAATCTCGGTGAGATACGACCGCCCCTCGCTTTCTGGTTCACGCTACCTTGTCCGCAAGTTTCCTGTCCACACGCTGATGTATTTGGCTTACGCTAGGGCGGCCCAGGTCGTCACCTCCGTCACCGTCCGCACAAACCCGACGCCAGTGCAAGCTCCGACGAGTTTTTCAGGCCACGTCCATACACCCCTACCCAAGCTACGACCATGTTGAGATTCACCGCATCCTCGTGACCTCGGTAAGTGTCAGCACCCCTCTCCTAACCTACTAGCCTCGCTGGCGCGTCGCCGTCAGTAGCGTCGCCGCCGTATGTGCCATTCGCGCCGCCACTTATTGGTCAAAGCAACGTGCACCGTTGGATCTGCATCGTAGAGTTTAGATTAGATCTAGCGCGGACCGTTTTCTTTAGATCTGGCGCGTTGGATCTGATTAGATCCAACAGCACGGAGGCGTGATCCAACCCGAAGCGGTACCGTCCAATCAGGAGCTGTCGCGTGGCTTTTTTCAAATTAAAAACCAGATTTGATTTCAAACTTGTAAAATTCATAACTTTAATTCTGTTTGGCCAAAGTTTTCAAATAATATATCAGTGGATTCACAAAAATAAATCCTACACTACTGTCAGCTTAGTTTTGTGTTTTTCTTCTATAAAAATGGAATTTTATGCAGAGACAAATATAGGCTTATTTTGACTATATAAATTATTTTGGAAATGTTTATAAGGCCAAATTAATTTTATTTAGACTATATTTAATTGGTTTTATTTCCAGTAATGTTTGACTTTACTTGCTTAGTTAGAAAAAAAATCATCACATGGCAATTGCATGCATTCATATATTTTTGCTTGATTGTTTGGAATGTAAATTTGGTGCTATCATTTTATGTGTAGATTTTGGTGCTAGTGGTGATTGTGATTGTGAGGATTGTTGCTACTCCCCCAACTACCAAGGCAAGTGGTGCTTCATATATTTGTCCTATTATTTTGACTATGCATTAGTATTATTGTGTATAGAGCTTGCATGGAATTTTTCCTAAGTATCTATAAGCTATGTTGTGGGAAATCCTAGTAGTTGTAGTCTTGATAGTATTATTCTATAAGTTAAGATACTTGTTGATATCATGCTTAGCCTAGCTATTAGTAAACAAGGACGGATTATATACACAAGCTATGGAAATTTTTGCTAAGTCTTCTGACTTATGTTTTTGCTTAATAAAACTACTAAGTGAATGAAACACTCTTGTAATGTGAAAAATAAATAAATAAAATATAAATTCTGTTGAAAATCAGAGTGAAAAGAAACTTTTGTTTCTAAATGGAAACTTAAAATCCCATCTTGAACAAACTTTGATAAAAAGTTTGAATCCAACAAAAATACAAATCAAGAGAAATGCATTCCTCAATAATGTATCTGGAAATTTAAACACTTGGAAAATAAATCCAAACCCTAAACCCTAATGGAATAAAAATCATTTCCAAGTTATCTCCAGGCCTATGGATTTGATCCATATAAAAATTTGTCAACAAACATTTACAAATGATCAAGAAAGACAAATAGAAATATTAGAAGACCATATAAATTGGTTTCACTTAAATTGGAGCCATAAATAAAATCTTATGAATGTACTAAGATAAGGAAATTAAATTTCCAAAGCTAGTAAAGAACCTATCTATAAATTATACCAAATGGTGAGCAAATATTACTAAAAGATATTTAAAAAGATAAATAATTATCAAATAAGATTTTACAAATTGGAATCACCAAGTTTGGATCTCTAAATGAAAAGATATGGATTTTATAAGACAAAGATAGAAATATTAAATAAAGAATATTTGAAAGACCAAATAAATCTTGGCCTAATCCATAAGCCAATGGAATGAATATAATCCAAATCCAAATAAAATAAAAGGATAAAGAATTTCCAAAATAAAATAAAATGGCATTAACCATTCTATCCCTATATAAGAAAGACAAATCTCTAATAAGAATGATCATTTAAATCATGAGAAAATGATATTTGGAATTTACCCAAGTAGAATAAAAGTTGTTAAAACAACTTAAATAAAATAAATCTCCCAAATAAAATTTAGGGAATTAAAACCATATTAAATTCCATTGGAATTAAAACAAATACCCAATCCAAATGATTTATGAATCATCTTATATACTTTCCAAATAATTCAAGATGAATTATTTGAACCCAAATAAACAAATAAAAACCTACTGAAAGGATTTGGAAAGTTAAAGAATTTAAATCGTGGTTGAATTATTATTAAATCCTTTTTGATTTAAAACAAGGGCTTATTTGAATAAATAAAAGACTCCAAAAAGAATAAAATTTTATTTCAAAATTGACTTCAGAATATAATATTAATCAGTATTCAAATCTACACAAATTTTGGCAAGGGATTGAATTCAAATGAATGTTTGAATTGCTTATTCAAAATCAAAACAGAAAAATCAAATGAGAAAAAGAAAAGCAAACAGCACAAAAAAAGAACAAGCCAGCCTAGCCCACTAAGCCAGTCCAGCCCACCTCTACCTCTCACCCGAACGAACCGTTATTCACTGAGAAAGAAACCCGCAGAGACGCTGACGACCAGGCCCCACTTCCCTTGCCTCTCCTCGCTGATGAAATGACCCCACCGCCAGCTCACCTTCTTCCTCCCCGCAGTGACCACGCCCCTCACCTTGCCGGTCGTTACAGGCGATTAAAGCCGGGCTTAATTCACGTTAACCGTGCCATTAAACGACCCCGCGACCATGCTATCTTAATCGCCAGCATCTCCTCTCCCTTTCCCCTCTATCGCCTCACCCAAGCACGCCCCCAGGCTGCTTGATTTCCTCCAAAGAGCACCACTGTCTCCGGCGAACTTTTTCTTTGATTCCGGCCAGCCTCCTCCGCCCCTCGCCTCCTCGAGCACACGGACATGACCCCCAGGCCCTGGTGCACCTCCCAGTGGCATTAGCTCGCTCGCGCGCACCCCAGAGCCTCGACAATGACGACACCAAGCGTAGCCACCGTCTGCTTTCTTCTCCGACGAGCATTCGAGGTAAAATCCGACCGCGCCTCTCCTTCTCTTTCACACACGCGTGCTCACCGCGATCTTGTGCATCTGACTGCATCCTTTACTTGCTCTGGCTTGTACCATAGCGTCACCTTCGTCTTCAACCAAGAGCAACCGTCGCCAGAGAGAACTCCGGTGAGAGATTGACAGCAACCCCGTGCGCCCCTTGCCTTCTCGCGAGTACCTTGAGCTTTGCCGTGATATCCTAAACCTAGTGAGCATCTCCTTACTCTTCCTTGCTTCCTCTAGCGCCAGCTCCGCCGCTAGCCGAGCACCGCCGCCGCGCGCCACCGTCGTTGCGCCGCCAGTTAGTGGCAAGTCGATGATAGCCGTCCGATCTAGATCATAGTGACGCGATAGATTCATTTAACTGAAAGGGTATGGATGGATCTGTGCCACACGATCATCATTAGATCCAACGCCTCACCTTGCTGATCCAACCGAAACGGTACCCGCGAATGAGAAGCAGCCACGTGTCCCTGCTGGTTTCATTTAAAATAGAATTGTTCTATTAGATATGCCAATTTGAAAAATTCATAACTTTCAAACCACACGTCCCAATTTTGCAAACCTTATATCAATGGATTAAGAAAAACAAGCCCTAGCCAACCATGCGCTTTGTTTAGTAAAAATCTTCTGCTAAATTGATTTTTTTTGCAGAAACTTGTGTATGCATGTTTAGGATATAAAAATTGTTCTAAAATTAATTTGGGTATAAAACCTTTGGCAAATGGTGTGTTTTGAACCTACTGACCATAGGAAACAAATTGTGGTTTCAAAAATGTATTTGGTGAAGCAAAATAATGAATCTTGGATTTAAACCATTTCTAGTCAAATAAAAATAATGTTTATTTATTAAAAATGGTTTATGAAGTAAAATCTTATACAAATGATTTTGCCACTTTATAAAATGACCATTAGGTGTTTTCAAATGTTTATGACCCATTAGAAACCAGTTTTACAAATAAAACAATCTTTAGCATGCTTGCATGCATTGTTTTGTTTCTATCATTTTATGTGATGCTTTGCTTCAATGGTAGATTGAATTATTGTTTGCTTGATTGAATTGTAGTGATTCGAAGTGAGTGAACATTGCAAAGATGAAGGAGTGAACTTATACTCTCTACCAAAAAGGCAAGTGATGCTCCATACTTTGTCCCATTTCTTTCACTATGCATTAGTGATATTTCTAAGTAGGACTTGCATGGAATTTTGCTAAGTGTAAACTATGCTATGGGAAATCCTCGTAGATGAAACCTTAGTAGAATTTCCTAAGTTAAGATTCCTACTACTATCATGCTTAGCTTAGCTAGTAGAAAACAACGGTGGAATATATATTCATACTATGGAAATATTTCTAAGTCTGAGGACTTGTGTTTTGATTAATAAAACAACTAAGTGAATGAATCACCTGGGTGGAATGGAAGGAATGGTTTGTGTTGAGTGGTTATGCAAGTCCAGTATGCTAGGGAAAACTTGGGCATCACCAAGTCCAGTATACTGGGGAAAACTTGGTATCTCACTTGTGGGTGGCCACCCAGGAACAAAGAGATTTGAGATGTCAAATGTTGAGAAGCTTCAAGTGCAGCCACTTGGCATTATGGGCTCTGCCTGGATCATATAGGTTGCAATAACTTAGCCAAATGGACAGTTGGTGGTAGGGGATGATAGGTTGGAACGCGTCCATTCTGGTCTAAGGGAAGGCTTCTGAAAGATCTTGTCTTGGTGAAACCAAGTCTTGTGGGGAAAGTGCACCACCTATGTAGAGTAAAAATCTAAGTACTTAGCCATGTCCCTGGTAAAGGACAATTTGAGCATCAAGACATGGAAGCTATCAAGAATCTCATCATCCAAATTTCTAAGTTAAAAACTTGTGGTTGAACAAGGGATTGAAAGGTTCACCAATTTCTATTGGTGGTTCCTTGGGTGATTTTGTCAAGCAAAAACTTAGTGTTTTCAAATGATAAGGAAAATCTATTTTGAGCAAAGCAAGCTAAGCTCCACTTAGCCAAATGCATATAGATGATAGACTCCACTATACTAACATAGTATCACTTGCCAATACAATTCAAATGTATTTACCCTTGTGGCTGTAACTTGTTATGTTGCAGGTTTGTTTGATATTAGTGAAGTTTAATGATTAGGATTACAAGTCTACAACCAACATGTCTGCCTGTGGCACTTTGAAGATGAAGGAACCCATCCTATTGTTATATTCTGCTGCATTGTAATGAGATAGCCAAATGAGCTATGTAAGATGTAATAGTTTATTTTAATCCTGGTTATAAAGTTGCATTATGACCTTTGTTTCTTGATATTACATCTTAACTATGGATGCTAGCTATTGATCCAGGGACTAGCATTGTAAACACAGGGATCACTACCTTATTAAAGGTTGGGAACCTTACAGATGGTATCAGAGCATTGTGTTGCCTGTAGGATTTGTAAACCTAGGATTGGACAAAACCCCTTAGAAAAAAAAATAGGAGTTGTATTTGTTCCAAAACTTATTTACAAACAATCTTGTAAACTCTTTCCTCAAACCCTTTTGGTTTTGACTCTACATCTCTTCTATTTCAAACTTGATGGATAAAGCCTACCCCATGGCCAAAGACTTCACCATGAGCAAAGGACTTCATCAACTCTAATGACTTCAACATCTTCAACATTTTCACCAAGGACTTCAACCTTAGATATTACTAAGAATTACAAGTGTGGCAAGGAATGTTACTCAAGACTCGAAGACTAAGGAAACACAACTTTGAAGGAACCATCATCACTTTGGAGTTTTGTGACAAAGACACAAAAAAATTTCTCCAAGGATACAAAGATCTTGTTCAAGAAGAATCAACCAAGAAGGATGGAAAGATCTCAAGTGAACCATATAGATGGACCACCATATTTTGTTTAAGTCAAACCCACCAACTTATGTGGTGTAACAAAAATATTTTTGGTTGCTTGAAACTTGTTGTTTGAGTGGAATGTTTGTTTGTGATTGCTTGCACATTGCTTGTGTGAATTGTGATGTGTGTGATTAGAATTATTTACTTAGAAATATTTTGCCTATTCTAACCCCAATCCAACCCAAACAGATGACTTCTCCAAGAGACTCCAACATCAAGGATGGTGACAACAACAACAACCAAGAGGTCAACCTGAGAGACCAACTGCTTGCAAGACAAACCCAGTTGAACCAAGTGACAACTCAGTTTTTAGCCAACAACAATAAGTTAGACCCAACCATGCAAGAAGTTTTGAAAACTCAATCCCAATTGTTGAAAGGGATGGCTACTCAAATGATCAACATGGGAGACAACTCTTCCCAAGGAGTTTATGACAACAAGGATGACAAGGATGTTATTCTAGAAGGAACCCAAGCTTGCAATATTTGTGGAGACAAGGATCACACTTCCAAGGAGCATGAAGATCAATGCCCCAATTGTCAAGAGAAACATCCAATTGACCAATGCCCCACATCTCAAGCTACTTGTTACCTATGTGAAGGAAATAATCATGTCCCTATACAATGCCCCATCTATTCCATAGTTGAACAAAGGAAACAAGGTGGAGTGCAACAACTGATTGCAGACTACCATGAGAGAGCCAAGTCTACCAAGAAGGATGAAGACAAAGGAAAATCTCAGCTTGTACCTCCCAGCAACATGACCCAATTTAAAGGACCAAAGATGAGACATATGTATTACCCAAGGAATAATAGAAGGTCAAGGAGACCAAGAACTATTCCTACCTTTGAGATAACATATGAAGAACATGAACTAGAAGCACTCCTAGCTATGGAGAAACCCAATAAAAAGAAGGACAAAAGCCATGTGCAATGTGGTCATTGCAAAGAAATGGGACACTATGCCAGTGAATGTCCAGAGAATAAGAAGTATAAGGAGATTAGCCAAGTGTGGTGCAACAACTGCAAAGAGCTAGGCCATTATGTAGCAACTTGTCCATAGAAGATACGTGAAGAACTCAATCTTATCACATGTTACAATTGTGGTAACCAAAGACATTATGCAAGCAACTGTCCAGAAAAGATGAAGCACAAGATAAACAAGCCTAAGAAGGATCTCAGCCTTGTCACATGTTTCAAGTGTGGAAACAAAGGACACTATGCAGATGTTTGCCCAGAGAGATTTCAACAAGATCCCAAGCAAGCCAAGATGTAATTTAGTTGGAAAATTTTTAAGGGTGGTAGTACCCTAGTTGCTTTGAGCCAACTTGTAACCCCTAGCCTCCCCAAATCTCGGGACGAGATTTATTTTAAGGGTGGTAGCCTGTCACATCCCAAGATTTTCCAAATCTTGTAATGTGTAAATAAATAAATAAATAAAATAAAAATTTTGTTGAAAATCAGGGTGAAAAGAAACTTTTGTTTCTAAATGGAAACTTAAAATCCCATATTGAACAAACTTTGACAAAAAGTTTGAATCCAACAAAAATCTAAATCAAGAGAAATGCATTCCTCAATAATGTATCTAGAAATTTAAACACTTGGAAAATAAATCCAAACCCTAAACCCTAATGGAATAAAAATCATTTCCAAGTTATCTCCAGGCCTATGGATTTGATCCATATAAAAATTTGTCAACAAACATTTACAAATGATCAAGAAAGACAAATAGAAATATTATAAGACCATATAAATTGGTTTCACTTAAATTGGAGCCATAAATAAAATCTAATGAATGTACTAAGATAAGGAAATTAAATTTCCAAAGCTAATAAAGAACCTATCTATAAATTATACCAAATGGTGAGAAAATATTACTAAAAGATATTTAAAAAGATAAATAATTATCAAATAAGATTTTACAAATTGGAATCACCAAGTTTGGATCTCTTAATAAAAAGATATGGATTTTATAAGACAAAGATAGAAATATTAAATAAAGAATATTTGAAAGACCAAATAAATCTTGGCCTAATCCATAAGCAAATGGAATGAATATAATCCAAATCCAATTAAAATAAAATAAAATGGCATTAACCATTCTATCCCTATTTAAGAAAGACAAATCTCTAATAAGAATGATCATTTAAATCATGAGAAAATGATATTTGGAATTTACCCAAGTGGAATAAAAGTTGTTAAATCAACTTAAATAAAATAAATCTCCCAAATAAAATTTAGGGAAATAAAACCATATTAAATTCCATTGGAATTAAAACAAATACCCAATCCAAATGATTTATGAATCATATTAAATACTTTCCAAATAATTCAAGATGAATTATTTGAACCCAAATAAACAAATAAAAACCTACAGAAAGGATTTGGAAAGTTAAAGAATTTAAATGGTGGTTGAATTATTATTAAATCCTTTTTGATTTAAAACAAGGTCTTATTTGAATAAATAAAAGACTCCAAAAAGAATAAAATTTTATTTCAAAATTGACTTCAGAATATAATATTAATCAGTATTCAAATCTACACAAATTTAGGAAAGGGATTGAATTCAAATGAATGTTTGAATTGCTTATTCAAAATCAAAACACAGAAAAAAGAAAAGCAAACAACACAGAAAAAAGAAGAAGCCAGCTTAGCCCACTAAGCCAGTCCAGCCCACCTCTACCTCTCACCCGAACGAACCGTTATTCACTAAGAAAGAAACCCGCAGAGACGCTGACGACCAGGCCCCACTTCCCCTGCCTCTCCTCGCTAACGAAACGACCCCACCGCCAGCTCAGCTTCTTCCTCCCCGCGGTGACCACGCCCCTCACCTCGCCGGCCGTTGCAGGCGATTAAAGCCGGGCTTAACTCACGTTAACCGCGCCATTAAATGACCCCGCGACCATGCTATCTTAATCGCCAGCATCTCCTCTCCCTTTCCCCTCTGTCGCCTCACCCAAGCACGCCCCCAGGCTGCTTGATTTCCTCCAAAGAGCACCACTATCTCCGGCGAACTTTTTCTTCGATTCCGGCCAGCCTCCTCCGCCCCTCGCCTCGTCGAGCACACGGACATGACCCCCAGGCCATGGCGCACCTCCCAGTGGCATTAGCTCGCTCGCGCGCGCCCCAGAGCCTCGACAACGATGACACCAAGCACCGCCACCGTCTGCTTTCTTCTCCGACGAGCATTCGAGGTAAAATCCGACCACGCCTCTCCTTCTCTTTCACACACGCGTGCTCACCGCGATCTTGCGCATCTGACTGCATCCTTTACTTGCTCTGGCTTGTACCATAGTGTCACCTTCCTCTTCAACCGAGAGCAACCGTCTCCAGAGAGAACTCCGGCGAGAGATTGACAGCAACCCCGTGCGCCCCGTGCCTTCTCGCGAGTACCTTGAGCTTCGCCGTGATCTCCTGAACCCGGTGAGAATCTCCTTACTCTTCCTTGCTTCCTCCAGTGCCAGCTTCGCCGCTAGCCGAGCACCGCCGCCGCGCGCCACCGTCGTTGCGCCGCCAGTTAGTGGCAAGTCGATGATAGCCGTCCGATCCAGATCGTAGTGACGCGATAGATTCATTTAAATGAAAGGGTATGGATGGATCTGTGCCGCACGATCGTCATTAGATCCAATGCCTCATGTTGCTGATCCAACCGAAACGGTACCCGCGAATGAGAAGCAGCCACGTGTCCCTGCTGGTTTGATTTAAAATAGAATTGTTCTATTAGATATGCCAATTTGAAAAATTCATAACTTTCAAACCACACGTCCAAATTTTGCAAACCTTATATCAATGGATTAAGAAAAACAAGCCCTAGCCAACCATGCACTTTGTTTAGTAAAAAGCTTCTGTTAAATTGATTTTTTTTGCAGAAACTTGTGTATGCATGTTTAGGATATAAAAATTGTTCTAAAATGAATTTGGGGATAAAACCTTTGGCAAATGGTGTGTTTTGAACCTACTGACCATAGGAAACAAATTGTAGTTTCAAAAATGTATTTGGTGAAGCAAAAGAATGAATCTTGGATTTAAACCATTTGTAGTCAAATAAAAATAATGTTTATTTATTAAAAATGGTTTATGAAGTAAAATCTTATACAAATGATTTTGCCACTTTATAAAATGACCATTAGGTGATTTCAAATGTTTATGACCCATTAGAAACCAGTTTTACAAATAAAACAATCTTTAGCATGCTTGCATGCATTGTTTTGTTTCTATCATTTTATGTGATGCTTTGCTTCAATGGTAGATTGAATTATTGTTTGCTTGATTGAATTGTAGTGATTTGAAGTGAGTGAACATTGCAAAGATCAAGGAGTGAACTTATACTCTCTACCAAAAAGGCAAGTGATGCTCCATACTTTGTCCCATTACTTTCACTATGCATTAGTGATATTTCTAAGTAGGACTTGCATGGAATTTTGCTAAGTGTAAACTATGCTATGGGAAATCCTCGTAGATGAAACCTTAGTAGAATTTCCTAAGTTAAGATTCCTACTACTATCATGCTTAGCTTAGCTAGTAGAAAACAAGGGTGGAATATATATTCATACTATGGAAATATTTCTAAGTCCGAGGACTTGTGTTTTGATTAATAAAACAACTAAGTGAATGAATCACCTGGGTGGAATGGAAGGAATGGTTTGTGTTGAGTGGTTATGCAAGTCCAGTATGCTAGGGAAAACTTGGGCATCACCAAGTTCAGTATACTGGGGAAAACTTGGTATCTCACTTGTGGGTGGCCACCCAGGAACAAATAGATTTGAGATGTCAAATGTTGAGAAGCTTCAAGTGCAGCCACTTGGCATTATGGGCTCTGCCTGGATCATATATGTTGCAATAACTTAGCCAAATGGACAGTTGGTGGTAGGGGATGATAGGTTGGAACGCGTCCATTATGGTCTAAGGGAAGGCTTCTGAAAGATCTTGTCTTGGTGAAACCAAGTCTTGTGGGGAAAGTGCACCACCTCTGCAGAGTGAAAAATCTAAGTACTTAGCCATGTCCCTG
Source organism: Avena sativa (assembly GCA_916181665.1). Taxonomy (NCBI): domain Eukaryota; kingdom Viridiplantae; phylum Streptophyta; class Magnoliopsida; order Poales; family Poaceae; genus Avena; species Avena sativa. The sequence continues at coordinate 258,010,273 of OV702297.1, forward strand.
GTAAAGGACAATTTGAGCATCAAGACATGGAAGCTATCAAGAATCTCATCATCCAAATTTCTAAGTTAAAAACTTGTGGTTGAACAAGGGATTGAAAGGTTCACCAATTTCTATTGGTGGTTCCTTGGGTGATTTTGTCAAGCAAAAACATAGTGTTTTCAAATGATAAGGAAAATCTATTTTGAGCAAAGCAAGCCTAAGCTCCACTTAGCCAAATGCATATAGATGATAGACTCCACTATACTAACATAGTATCACTTGCCAATACAATTCAAATGTATTTACCCTTGTGGCTGTAACTTGTTATGTTGCAGGTTTGTTTGATATTAGTGAAGTTTAATGATTAGGATTACAAGTCTATAACCAACATGTCTGTCTGTGGCACTTTGAAGATGAAGGACCCCATCCTATTGTTATATTCTGCTGCATTGTAATGAGATAGCCAAATGAGCTATGTAAGATGTAATAGTTTATTTTATTCCTGGTTATAAAGTTGCATTATGACCTTTGTTTCTTGATATTACATCTTAACTGTGGATGCTAGCTATTGATCCAGGGACTAGCATTGTAAACACAGGGATCTCTACCTTATTAAAGGTTGGGAACCTTACAAATGGTATCAGAGCATTGTGTTGCCTATAGGATTTGTAAACGTAGGATTGGACAAAACCCCTTAGAAAAAAATAGGAGTTGTATTTGTTCCAAAACTTATTTACAAACAATCTTGTAAACTCTTTCCTCAAACCCTTTTGGTTTTGACTCTACATCTCTTCTATTTCAAATTTGATGGATAAAGCCTACCCCATGGTTAAGAATTCACGATGAGCAAAGGACTTCATCAACTCTAATGACTTCAACATCTTCAACTCTAATGACTTCAACATTTTCACCAAGGACTTCAACCTTAGATATTACTAAGGATTACAAGTGTGACAAGAAATGTTACTCAAGACTCGAAGACTAAGGAAACACAACTTTGAAGGAACCATCATCACTTTGGAGTTTTGTGACGAAGACACAAAAAATTTTCTCCAAGGATACAAAGATCTTGTTCAAGAAGAATCAACCAAGAAGGATGGAAAGATCTCAAGTGAACCATATAGATGGACCACCATATTTTGTTTAAGTCAAACCCACCAACTTATGTGGTGTCACAAAAATATTTTTGGTTGCTTGAAACTTGTTGTTTGAGTGGAATGTTTGTTTGTGATTGCTTGCACATTGCTTGTGTGAATTGTGATGTGTGTGATTAAAATTATTTACTTAGAAATATTTTGCCTATTCTAACCCCAATCCAACCCAAACAGATGACTTCTCCAAGAGACTCCAACATCAAGGATGGTGACAACAACAACAACAACCAAGAGGTCAACATGAGAGACCAACTGCTTGCAAGACAAACCCAGTTGAACCAAGTGACAACTCAGTTTTTAGCCAACAACAATAAGTTAGACCCAACCTTGCAAGAGGTTTTGAAAACTCAATCCCAATTGTTGCAAGGGATGGCTACTCAAATGATCAACATGGGAGACAACTCTTCCCAAGGAGTTTATGACAACAAGGATGACAAGGATGTTATTCTAGAAGGAACCCAAGCTTGCAATATTTGTGGAGACAAGGATCACACTTCCAAGGAGCATGAAGATCAATGCCCCAATTGTGAAGAGAAACATCCAATTGACCAATGCCCCACATCTCAAGCTACTTGTTACCTATGTGAAGGAAATAATCATGTCCCTATCCAATGCCCCATCTATTCCATAGTTGAACAAAGGAAACAAGGTGGAGTGCAACAACTGATTGCAGACTACCATGAGAGAGCCAAGTCTACCAAGAAGGATGAAGACAAAGGAAAATCTCAGCTTGTACCTCCCAGCAACATGACCCAATTTAAAGGACCAAAGATGAGACATATGTATTACCCAAGGAATAATAGAAGGTCAAGGAGACCAGGAATTGTTCCTACCTTTGAGATAACATATGAAGAACATGAACTAGAAGCACTCCTAGCTATGGAGAAACCCAATAAAAAGAAGGACAAAAGCCATGTGCAATGTGGTCATTGCAAAGAAATGGGACACTATGCCAGTGAATGTCCAGAGAAGAAGAAGTATAAGGAGATTAGCCAAGTGTGGTGCAACAACTGCAAAGAGCTAGGCCATTATGTAGCAACTTGTCCATAGAAGATACGTGAAGAACTCAATCTTATCACATGTTACAATTGTGGTAACCAAGGACATTATGCAAGCAACTGTCCAGAAAATATGAAGCACAAGATAAACAAGCCTATGAAGGATCTCAGCCTTGTCACATGTTTCAAGTGTGGAAACAAAGGACACGATGCAGATGTTTGCCCAGAGAGATTTCAACAAGATCCCAAGCAAGCCAAGATGTAATTTAGTTGGAAATTTTTTAAGGGTGGTAGTACCCTAGTTGCTTTGAGCCAACTTGTAACCCCTAGCCTCCCCAAATCTCGGGACGAGATTTATTTTAAGGGTGGTAGCCTGTCACATCCCAAGATTTTCCAAATCTTGTAATGTGAAAAATAAATAAATAAAATAAAAAATTTGTTGAAAATCAGGGTGAAAAGAAACTTTTGTTTCTAAATGGAAACTTAAAATCCCATATTGAACAAACTTTGATAAAAAGTTTGAATCCAACAAAAATCCAAATCAAGAGAAATGCATTCCTCAATAATGTATCTGGAAATTTAAACACTTGGAAAATAAATCCAAACCCTAAACCCTAATGGAATAAAAATCATTTCCAAGTTATCTCCAGGCCTATGGATTTGATACATATAAAAATTTGTCAACAAACATTTACAAATGATCAATAAAGACAAATAGAAATATTATAAGACCATATAAATCGGTTTCACTTAAATTGGAGCCATAAATAAAATCTTATGAATGTACTAAGATAAGGAAATTAAATTTCCAAAGCTAATAAAGAACCTATCTATAAATTATACCAAATGGTGAGAAATATTACTAAAAGATATTTAAAAAGATAAATAATTATCAAATAAGATTTTACAAATTGGAATCACCAAGTTTGGATCTCTAAATAAAAAGATATGGATTTTATAAGACAAAGATAGAAATATTAAATAAAGAATATTTGAAAGACCAAATAAATCTTGGCCTAATCCATAAGAAAATGGAATGAATATAATCCAAATCCAAATAAAATAAAAGGATAAAGAATTTCCAAAATAAAATAAAATGGCATTAACCATTCTATCCCTATTTAAGAAAGACAAATCTCTAATAAGAATGATCATTTAAATCATGAGAAAATGGTATTTGGAATTTACCCAAGTGGAATAAAAGTTGTTAAATCAACTTAAATAAAATAAATCTCCCAAATAAAATTTAGGGAATTAAAACCATATTAAATTCCATTGGAATTAAAACAAATACCCAATCCAAATGATTTATGAATCATATTAAATACTTTCCAAATAATTCAAGATGAATTATTTGAACCCAAATAAACAAATAAAAACCTACTGAAAGGATTTGGAAAGTTAAAGAATTTAAATGGTGGTTGAATTATTATTAAATCCTTTTTGATTTAAAACAAGGTCTTATTTGAATAAATAAAAGACTCCAAAAAGAATAAAATGTTATTTCAAAATTGACTTCAGAATATAATATTAATCAGTATTCAAATTTACACAAATTTAGGCAAGGGATTGAATTCAAATGAATGTTTGAATTGCTTATTCAAAATCAAAACTGAAAAATCAAATGAGAAAAAGAAAAGCAAACAGCACAAAAAAAAGAACAAGCCAGCCCAGCCCACTAAGCCAGTCCAGCCCACCTCTACCTCTCACCCGAACAAACCGTTATTCACTGAGAAAGAAACCCGCAGAGACGCTGACGACAAGGCCCCACTTCCCCTGCCTCTCCTCGCTGATGAAACGACCCCACCGCCAGCTCACCTTCTTCCTCCCCGCGGTGACCACGCCCCTCACCTCGCCGGCCGTTGCAGGCGATTAAAGCCGGGCTTAACTTGCGTTAACCGCGCCATTAAACGACCCCGCGACCATGCTATCTTAATCGCCAGCATTTCCTCTCCCTTTCCCCTCTGTCGCCTCACCCAAGCACGCCCCCAGGCTGCTTGATTTCCTCCAAAGAGCACCACTGTCTACGGCGAACTTTTTCTTCGATTTCGGCCAGCTTCCTCCGCCCCTCGCCTCCTCGAGCAATCAGACGTGACCCCCAGGCCCTGGCGCACCTCCCAGTGGCATTAGCTCGCTCACGCGCGCCCCAGACCCTCGACAACGACGACACCAAGCGCCACCACCGTCTGCTTCCTTCTCCGACGAGCATTCGAGGTAAAATCCGACCGCGCCTCTCCTTCTCTTTCACACACGCGTGCTCACCGCGATCTTGCGCATCTGACTGCATCCTTTACTTGCTCTGGCTTGTACCGTAGCATCACCTTCAACTTCAACCGAGAGCAACCGTCGTCAGAGAGAACTCCGGCGAGAGATTGACAGCAACCCCGTTCGCCCCTTGCCTTCTCGCGAGTACCTTGAGCTTTGCCGTGATCTACTGAACCTGGTGAGCATCTCCTTACTCTTCCTTGCTTCCTCTAGCACCAGCTCCTCCGCTAGCCGAGCACCGCCGTCGCGCGCCACCGTCGTTGCGCCGCCAGTTAGTGGCAAGTCGATGATAGCCATCCGATCCAGATCGTAGTGACGCGATAGATTCATTTAACTGAAAGCGTATGGATGGATCTGTGCCGCACGATCGTCATTAGATCCAACGCCTCACATTGCTCATCCAGCCGAAACGGTACCCGCGAATGAGAAGCAGCCACGTGTCCCTGCTGGTTTGATTTAAAACAGAATTGTTCTATTAGATATGCCAATTTGAAAAATTCATAACTTTCAAACCACACGTCCAAATTTTGCAAACCTTATATCAATGGATTCAGAAAAACAAGCCCTAGTCAACCATGTACTTTTTTTTAGTAAAAAGCGTTTGTTAAATTGATTGTTTTTGCAGAAACTTGTGTATGCATGTTTAGGATATAAAAATTGTTCTAAAATGAATCTGGGGATAAAACTTTTGGAAAATGGTGTGTTTTGAACCTACTGACCATAGGAAACAAATTGTGGTTTCAAAAATGTATTTGGTGAAGCAAAAGAATGAATCTTGGATTTAAACCATTTCTAGTCAAATAAAAATATTGTTTATTTATTAAAAATGGTTTATGAAGTAAAATCTTATACAAATGATTTTGCCACTTTATAAAATGACCATTAGGTGTTTTCAAATGTTTATGACCCATTAGAAACCAGTTTTACAAATAAAACAATCTTTAGCATGCTTGCATGCATTGTTTTGTTTCTATCATTTTATGTGATGCTTTGCTTGAATGGTAGATTGAATTATTGTTTGCTTGATTGAATTGTAGTGATTTGAAGTGAGTGAACATTGCAAAGATCATGGAGTGAACTTATACTCTCTACCAAAAAGGCAAGTGATGCTCCATACTTTGTCCCATTATTTTCACTATGCATTAGTGATATTTCTAAGTAGGACTTGCATGGAATTTTGCTAAGTGTAAACTATGCTATGGGAAATCCTAGTAGATGAAACCTTAGTAGAATTTCCTAAGTTAAGGTTCCTACTACTATCATGCTTAGCTTAGCTAGTAGAAAACAAGGGTGGAATATATATTCATACTATGGAAATATTTCTAAGTCTGAGGACTTGTGTTTTGACTAATAAAACAACTAAGTGAATGAATCACCTGGGTGGGATGGAAGGAATGGTTTGTGTTGAGTGGTTATGAAAGTCCAGTATGCTGGGGAAAACTTGGGCATCACCAAGTCCAGTATACTGGGGAAAACTTGGTATCTCACTTGTGGATGGCCATCCAGGAACAAATAGATTTGAGATGTCAAATGTTGAGAAGCTTGAAGTGCAGCCACTTGGCATTATGGGCTCTGCCTGGATCATATAGGTTGCAATAACTTAGCCAAATGGACAGTTGGTGGTAGGGGATGATAGGTTGGAACGCGTCCATTCTGGTCTAAGGGAAGGCTTCTGAAAGATCTTGTCTTGGTGAAACCAAGTCTTGTGGGGAAAGTGCACCACCTCTGCAGAGTGAAAAATCTAAGTACTTAGACATGTCCCTGGTAAAGGACAATTTGAGCATCAAGACATGGAAGCTATCAGGAATCTCATCATCCAAATTTCTAAGTTAAAAACTTGTGGTTAAACAAGGGATTGAAAGGTTCACCAATTTCTATTGGTGGTTCCTTGTGTGATTTTGTCAAGCAAAAACTTAGTGTTTTCAAATGATAATGAAAATCTATTTTGAGCAAAGCAAGCCTAAGATCCACTTAGCCAAATGCATATAGATGATAGACTCTACTATACTACCATAGTATCACTTGCCAATACAATTCAAATGTATTGACCCTTGTGGCTGTAACTTGTTATGTTGCAGGTTTGTTTGATATTAGTGAAGTTTAATGATTAGGATTACAAAGTCTACAACCAACATGTCTGCCTGTGGCACTTTGAAGATGAAGGACCCCATGCTATTGTTATATTCTGCTGCATTGTAATGAGATAGCCAAATGAGCTATGCAAGATGTAATAGTTTATTTTATTCCTGGTTATAAAGTTGCATTATGACCTTTGTTTCTTGATATTACATCTTAACTGTGGATGCTAGCTATTGATCCAGGGACTAGCATTGTAAACACAGGGATCTATACCTTATTAAAGGTTGGGAACCTTACAAACACCTGGGTGGAGTGGTGAGAATGGGATATGTTGAGTGGTTACACAAGTCCAGTATACTGGGGAAAACTTGTGTATCACAAGTCCAATAAACTGGGGAAAACTTGTGTATCACACTTGTGGAAAGCCACCCAGGAACAAAGGGATTTGAGATACTCAGTGATTAGAAGCTTCTTGTGCAGCCACATGGCATATGGGCTCTGCCTTGATCATATAGGTTGCAATAACTTAGCCAAATGGACAGATGGTGGTAGGGGGTGATAGGATGGAGCGCATCCATTTGGTCTAAGGGAAGGTTTCTGAAAGATCTCGTCTCGATGCATGTCAAGTCTTGTGGGGAAAGTGCACCACCTCTCGAGAAGGAAAAATATAAGTACTTAGTCGTGTCCCCATCAATGGAAAATATGAGCATCAAGACACTAAAGCTATCAAGGATCTCCTCATCCCAATTTCTAAGTTAAAAACTTGTGGTTCAACAAGGGTGAAGGTTCACCAATGTTTATTGGTGGTTACTTGGGAGTTTTTGACAAACAAAAACTTAGTGATTTCAACTGATAGGAAAAACCTAATTTAAGAAAGCAAGCCTAAGCTACACTTAGCCAAATTCATGTAGAATTCAGAAACTACAATTCTGCTATGGTATCACTTTCCAATAGTATTCCAATGTATTGACCCACTATGGCTATAACTTATGATGTTGTAGGTTACTCTGATGAGGATTAGGGTTATGAGTCTACACTCAACATGCTTGCCTGTGGCACATGAAGATGAAGACTTTACTTTATTTCCTTATGCTATGAACTCTTGTACTAGCCTTTGGCTATGGAGTTGTAAAATACTATGTTTATCTCTGGAATGAAGATGTAATAAAGACGTTTGTATCTGTGTACTTCATCTTAAACTGTGGATTCTAGCATTTGATCTAGGGAATAACATTGCAATCATAGGTACCTTTACCTTTATAAAGGTGGGGTCTGACAGATGGTATCATAGCACTGTGTTGCCTGTAGGATTATGACCCTAGGTTGGATTAGACTAAGAAAACCACTAAGGAAAAATGCAACTCTTTGCAAAATTTCACACTTGTCCTTTCCTTCTCGTAAACCTTTCCTCATCTTCTTTATCATCTCTATTTGTAGATGGCCGCCATCAACGAAGCCGTCAAGAAGGGTCCACTCATGACCATGACTTTAGAATGTGAGACGAAGTTTCCCAAAGCACTTAAGACCCTTATGGATAGCTTGGGAATACATGGTGAGGCTGTGTACAAAGGTTTTCCAGTAATGGATGAAGGATAAGAATATTGGTGGGTGCAACTTCACTTGTACAAAAACAAGGGAGACAACCACAAAGAGTCGGGATTCTACATGGGAACCAACTCAGAAATGTATACAACATTCTTTGACTCTGCAAGAAATGCAGCTTGGAATGCTATCAAGGAGGTTGGTGAAAGACTCAAGTGTAGAATGCTATCAAGGAGCAGGGTGAGGCAATAGAGTATGATGATGCTACTAGAGAGACGATTGCGCCAGTTCGTCTATACCTTCAGGACATAGAGGGCCTTATTAGACACCTCGACACGGATAGGACCAACGTCATGCTTAGCAATGATGAGCTCCAAGTTCAGCTGAGGGAGAAGGACAAGCTCTTCGTGGAGCAAGACAAGGTCGTCAAAGAGATGGCGGCTAGATTCGAGATCCAGGACAAGAAGTTCAAGAGTCATGAGAAAAGAGTCCAAGACAGAAACAAGAAGATCAGGGAGATGAAGGCTGAGTTAGAGGCTGCGCTCACAGAAGAGAGCTCTCCGCGCGAAGATTGAGGTCTTGACCACTAATGTAGATGAGTACAAGACCGCCATGGAGAATGTAGGCATTGCTCAACACTAAAAGTGATCTCGAGGAGGAAAAGAAGTATACCCAACTTAGAGACCGCCATAAAACGTCTAAGGGAGGATATCATAGACTTAGCATATGAGTGAGAATTGTAACGTACTCCACTAGTTGGACCACCACACTTGTCGTTTTTCTCGCAAAAATTTGTCTAAGTTATGTTGAACCTTAGTGTTTGTATTGGATTTGTGTATGCCATGACATGTATGTTTTATTGTTGAATGTGTGCATGTGTTTTATTGTCTTGTGATTTTCTCTACTTGTATTGATTCTAACCTTTCTCTATCTTATATAATAGATGCGTAACATTGTTATCAGCACTGCTGAGGACTTCAAGGGAACTCGTTTCGGTTCTCGTCTCTTGGAGCTCACTAGTGTGCTCAACCTCCCACTTCCTAGTATCACGACACTCCAGCTCACTAAGTTTGAGAGGAAGGACCTTTGGGGCTTCAGAGTCACACAGCTGGGACGCCAGACAGAGCCACCCACGGAGGACATCACCTTCAAGCTGATGCATGATGACAAGGAGAAGGGATTATATGTAGTCATGCAGGAGTTACTTGGACGCCTGGTTGAGAGGCACTCCACCGAGCTTAGAGGCCTCTACTTTCACCCATTCGGGAGACGTGACGAGCAGGGTGAGGCAATAGAGTATGATGACGCTACTAGAGAGACAATTGCGCCAGTTCGTCTATACCTTCAAGACATAGAGGGCCTTATTAGACACCTCGACACGGATAGGACCAACGTCATGCTTAGCAATGATGAGCTCCAAGTTCAGCTGAGGGAGAAGGACAAGCTCTTCATGGAGCAAGACGAGATCGTCAAAGAGATGGCGGCCAGATTCGAGAGCCAGGACAAGAAGTTCAAGAGTCAGGAGAAAAGAGTCCAAGACAGAAACAAGAAGATCAAGGAGATGAAGGCTGAGTTAGAGGTTGCGCTCACAGAAGAGAGCTCTCGGCGCGAAGATTGAGGCCTTGAACACTAATGTAGATGAGTACAAGACCGCCATGGAGAATGCAGGCCTTACTCTTGTTGACGTGGAGGTCGACATGGAGGAGTAGTATAGACTACTCGACTATCGTTTATTTATCATACTTTGATTATTGAGTCGCAATGACCATCAAACATGTGGATGGCTTGCTATTCTGTGTTTAAATTTTCAAAACCTGTTGTTTATGTCGTTCAAACTCTATGTTATTTTGAGCTTGGTTATTGTGATTGTTTCTATGTGATGTATTGTGCATGTTAAGCATCTATGGGTATCTCATTCTTATCCTTATTGAAACCACAGATGTCTCCCCGTCGTGCCAACCCCAACCCAAACAACAACAATAACGTCACTCCCGAGATGCAGCAGTTGATGACAGCTCAAGCTCAACGGATGCAGATGATGACACAGTTCATGCAAAATCAAAATCAGAACAACAATAATAACAACAACAACAACAATCAGAACAATCCTCCAGCATTTGACATGCTCACCAGATTTCTGGGACTGAGGCCTGCAAAGTTCTCGAGAACCACTGATCCAATGGTAGCCAATGACTGGTTATGTTCAGTGAACAAGGACTTAGTCACTGTTGGCTTCACTAACAAGGAAAAAGTCAGGTTCACAGCACATCTGCTCGAAGGACCAGCAGCAACATGGTGGGACAACTTTCAGATCACCACTCCCCGGATGTGACTTGGGCTATTTTTGAGGATGGTTTTCGTACAGCCCACAAATAATCCAGAGTGATGAACTTTAAGAAAAAGGAGTTCCACAACCTGAAATAGCGTCACCGCAGCATGGCGGAGTACATCAAGGAGTTCAACAATCTAGCGCGTTATGCACCGGATGAAGTTGATACTGATGCTAAGAGGAAAGAGAAATTCCTCGAAGGACTTAATGATGAGTTGAACCTGCAGCTGTCTGTTTCCTATGTCCCAACCTATCAATCACTTTGTGACAAGGCCACCATCTTGGAAAACAAGATGAAACATGTTGAGGGCAGGAAGAGGAAGCATAGCTTTGATAAGCACAACTCAGGATCATCTCACAAGCGTTCTCCTCATGATGATAGTGGAAGTTCTGGATTCCATAAGCATGGGAAATACAACAGCCACCACAACCACAATCGTCATCATGACAACAAGCACCATCACAGTCATGATAATGACGAGTATAAGAGCCACAAGAGTGGACACAAGAGCCACCATAGTGGAAGTGGTAATGGAAGTCAGCCTATTAAGAAAGATCTTAGTCAAATTGAGTGCTACAAGTGTAAGAAGATGGGGCACTATGCTAATGATTGCCCAGAAAAGAAAGTTGAAGGAGCCAACAAGCCCAACCCTTTCTAGAAGGGACAAGTGAACCACATCAGTGTGGAGGATATCTATGAGGAGTCTGATGCAGTGGCTGGTAAGTTCAAGCTCAATTATTTTCCAGCACTTGTTCTTTTTGATACTGGCGCATCGCATTCATTCATATCAAGAGCATTTGTTGATAAAAATGGACTTACAACTGAAAATATTGGGTGTCCTATAAAAGTAAGCTCTCCCGGTGGAGAGATGATAGTGATCCTTGGATGCCGTGGTCTAGTGATAGAATTTGGGAAGCATAAGTTTCCAGTTAGTTTGATAATCCTGGATTCCCAAGGATTGGATGTTATTCTGGTCATGGATTGGATGACTAAGTATGAAGGAGTACTAGATTGTGCCAATCAAACTATCACACTCACTACCCCAGATAGGAAACAGATCAGGTTCAAGTCCAACTTTGAATCTAAAGGGAGTAAGCTAAATTCTCTTAAGGGGGTTAGCATAGATAGTGTGCTAATAGTGAGAGAGTATCCGGATGTGTTTCCGAAGGAATTGCCTGGAATGCCACCAGATAGAGATGTAGAGTTTCTGATCGACTTGCTTCTAGGATCTGGACCAATATCAAAGAGACCCTACAAAATGTTTGTTGATGAGTTGAAAGAACACAAGAAACAATTGGGAGAACAGTTGCAGAAAGGATTCATTTAACCAAGTTCTTCGTCTTGGGGAGCACCAGATCTGTTTGTGGAGAAGAAAGATAGAAGTCAAAGGTTATGCATAAACTATCGTTCACTCAATGAGGTGACTATCAAGAACAAATATCCCTTGCCTAGAATCAATGATCTGTTTGATCAGCTAGAAGGAGCCCGTGTGTTCTCAAAGATTGATCTCCGATCAGGCTACTTTCAGCTTAAGATTAGAGAGAAATACATACCTAAGACTGCTTTCACCACTAGGTATGGTTTGTATGAGTACACCGTGATGCCATTTGGTTTGACAAATGCACCAGCCTATTTCATGAACATGATGAACAAGGTGTTCACTGAATTTTTGGACAAGTTTGTTGTCGTATTCATCAACGACATTTTGATCTGATCCAAGAGCAAAGAAGAGCATTTGCGTTTGATACTTGAGAAGCTCAGGGAACACAAACTATATGCCAAATTCAGCAAGTGTGAATTCTGGTTGAATGAAGTGGGATTTCTCGGACATATTGTGTCAGGATATGGTGTAGTGGTCGATCCCGCAAAAAGTGTCAGCTGTAACTGAGTGCGAATCTCCTAAGTCAGTGAAAGAAGTTTGTAGTTTCCTCGGCTTGGCAGGATACTATAGAAGATTCATTGAGAATTTCTCAAAGGTATCTAAGCCAATGACGGAGTTACTTAAGAAAGGCAAGAAGTTTAACTGGACTGAAAGATGTGAGCTCAGTTTCCAAGATTTAAAGAAGAGACTAGTGATAGAACCAGTCTTATGTCTACCAGATTTGGAAAAGGATTTCCATGTATATTGTGATGCATCTCACCAAGGATTGGGTGGGGTATTGATGCAAGAAGGGAAAGTTGTGGCTTATGCCTCAAGACAACTCAAAACCCATGAAGTAAACTATCCTACCCACAATTTAGAGTTAGCCTCTGTTGTGCATGCACTCAAAACATGGAGGCATTATCTTTTGGGTAAACGTTGTGAAGTGTTCACATATCACAAAAGTTTGAAGTATATCTTCACTTAGAGAGAAATCAACATGAGGCAAAGAAGATGGCTAGAACTCATCAAGGACTATGACTTGAGTTTGCAATACCACTCCGATAGAGCAAATGATGTAGCAGATGCTTTAAGCCGAAAGGCTTATGTGAATGGCCTTACTAAAGGAGAATTGCTAGATGATCTGTGTGCCCAATTCAAAGATCTCAGGTTGGACATAGTACCGAAAGGACACCTCATGTCATTGGATGTTCAACCTACGTTGTTGGACAAGATCAAGGAAGCTCAAAAGGTAGACAAGGAAATTGATGAGATCAAAGGATGAATGAAAAAGGGCAAAGCTAAAGGTTTCCATGAAGACGAACATGGTAATTTATGGTATGGAAAACGTATCTGTATTCCACAAGATCCAGAACTTCGGAAAATGATTCTACAAGAAGCACACAACTCACCATATTCCATTCATTGAGGTAAGACCAAAATGTACATGGATGTGAAGGAAAGATTCTGATGGAATAATCTCAAGAGGGACATCGCAGAACATATTGCTTTGTGTGATGTGTGTAGTAGATTGAAAGCGGAACATCAGAAACCGGCAGGTTTACTGCAACCACTACCTATTCCTGATTGGAAGTGGGACAAGATTGGTATGGATTTCATCACTGGAGTGCCAAGGACTAGATCGGGATATGACTCTATTTGGGTTATTGTAGATCGCCTAGCTAAGGTGGTTCATTTCATACCCATAAAGACCACTTATAAAAGTGCTAAATTAGCCAAAATCTATATGAACAGGATTATATGTCTCCATGGAGTACCCAAGAGTATTTTGTCTTATAGAGGAACTCAATTCACTTCGCATTTTTGGCGACAATTGCATGAGTCATTGGGAACAAGATTGGAGTTCAGCACAGCTTTTCACCCCCAAACTAATGGACAGACAGAAAGAATCAATCAGATTCTCGAAGATATGTTAAGGGCATGTGCCCTAGACTATGGTGCTAGTTGGGATGAAAGTCTGCCTTACGCATAATTCTCTTACAATAACAGCTATCAAGCCAGCATTGAGATGGAACCATTTGAATTTCTCTATAGAAGGAAGTGTACTACACCATTGCTATGGAGTGGTGTAGGAGAATGAAATTTGTTCGGACCAGAACTAATTAAGGAAGCTGAAGAGAAGGTCAGATTGGTAAGGGACAAATTAAAGATAGCACAGTCCCGACAGAAAAGCTACGCGGATTCGAAGCGTAGAGAGGTCACCTATGAGGTAGGAGATAGAGCCTATCTTAGGGTCTCACCACTCCGTGGTGTGAAGATATTCGGTATCAAAGGAAAGTTAGCTCCAAGGTATATTGGACCATTCAAGGTTTTGAGCCGCAAAAGAGAAGTGGCTTATGAGATTGAATTGCCTGAATCACTGACTGCCGTCCACAATGTGTTTAATGTGAGTCAGTTGAAGAAATGCCATCCGGAGATGGAGGAAACTTCTTTGAAGGATACTATACCTTTGGAAGAGGTTCAGTTGGAGAGTGGTCTCACTTATGAAGAGAAACCTATCAAGATTCTTGAGACTGCAGAAAGAGTTACTAGTACTAAGACTATCAAATTCTGCAAAGTTCAGTGGAATCATCATTCCGAAGAGGAAGCAACTTGGGAAAGAGAAGATGACCTACGGAAAGATCTCCCTGACCTATTTGCTAGCCAGTCTGAATCTCGAGGGCGAGATTCATCTTAAGGGGGTTAGATTTGTAACATCCCAAAAATTATGATTTGTAAAGTTTGCATATCATTCATGCATCATAGCATTTGGTCTTTTCAAACCAAATTTCAAAATAAGAAACCATGTTATGCCTATTATTTTATGCAAGTAAGGCAATGCTTTTATTTTTACTCTCAAGGTATGAGAGTGCTTTGGATTGATCAGTAATGTTTTAAAATGGATGCAAAGCTTGCACAAAAAATTTCAAAACAAAATTCAATATAAAACCATTTATATGCCTAATATTTGTATATTAATAAAGGCATGGTTTATTTTATTTTTCAAAGTGTCAAAGTCCTTTTGACTAGGCAGTAGTGTTTTCAACACAATCTAGAGGTGGTTTGAATTCAAACTTGTTTGAAAATAGTTAGATTTTACTTCCTGAAAATCAAATAGAAAAAGGAAAAGCAAAAAGAAAAAAAGAAAAAATGTCGCTGCCCATTTGGCCCAACACCAGAACTGGCCCATCAAGCCCACCTGGGGTATTCCCTTTCCCCTCTCTCTCTCACCCGCGCACACATACCCCTCCCTCGCTGACAGTGGCCCCAGACGGCACGTTGTCATCATCCCCAAACCCCGCACCCCCGACCCCGTCGCCGCCGCCGTTACCTCCATTACAGCCGTGATTGAAGCGGGCTTAATTGCTGATCAATGCCGTGTGATTCCCTCACTCCTCGCTGGCTATTTAACCCCCTCCCCTCTCCGGTTGCTACACGTGTGTTTTCCATGACCGTGCGCCTCTAATGCTACCTTGGGTTCATCTTTTCGTGCCTTGTAGCAACGTCATCAACCACTCCCGAGCGAGCCCGACACCGTCCCCGACTCCGACGACAAATCTCGGTGAGATACGACCGCCCCTCGCCTTCTGGTTCATGCTACCTTGTCTGCAAGTTTCTTGTGCACATGCTGATGTATTTGGCTTACGCTAGGGTGGCCCAGGTCGTCGCCTCCGTCACCGTCCGCACAAACCCGACGCCAGCGCAAGCTCCGACGAGTTTTTCTGGCCGCGTCCGTGCACCCCTACCCAAGCTACGACCATGTTGATCTTCACAGCATCCTCGCCACCTCGGTAAGTGTCAGCACCCCTCCCGTAACCTACTAGCCTCGCCGGCGCATCGCCATCAGCACCATCGCTGCCATCTGTGCCATTCGTGCCGCCACTTGCTGGTCAAAGCAACGTGCACCGTTGGATCTGCATCGTAGATTTTAGATTAGATATAGCACGAACCATTTTCTTTAGATCTGCCGCGTTGGATCTGCTTAGATCCAATGGCGCGGAAGCGCAATCCACCCCGAAGTTGTACCGTCCAATCAGGAGTTGCCGTGTGGCTTTTTTTTCAAATTAAAAACCAGATTTGATTTCAAACTTGTAAAATTCATAACTTTAATTCTGTTTGGCAAAATTTTGCAAATAATATATAAATGGATTCACAAAATTAAATCCTATACTACTATGTGATTAGTTTTGTGTTGTTCTTCTGTAAAAATGGAATTTTATGCAGAGACAAATATAGGCTTATTTTGACTATATAAATTATTTTGGAAATGTTTATAAGGCCAAATTAAGTTTATTTAGACTATATTTAATTGGTTTTGTGTTCAGTAATGTTTGACTTGACTTGTTTAGTTAGAAAAAAATCATCACATGGCATTTGCATGCATTCATATATTTTTTCTTGATTATTTGGATTGTAAATTTGGTGCTATCATTTTATGTGTAGATTTTGGTGCTAGTGGTGATTGTGATTGTGATGATTGTTTCTACTCCCCCAACTAACAAGGCAAGTGGTGCTTCATGTATTTGTCCTATTATATTGACTATGCATTAGTATTATTTTGTATAGAGCTTGCATGGAATTTTTGCTAAGTATCTATATGGTATGCTGTGGGAAATCCTAGTAGTTGTAGTCTTGATAGTATTATTCTCTAAGTTAAGATACTTGTTGATATCATGCTTAGCCTTGATATTAGTAAACAAGGGTGGATTATATACACAAGTTATGGAAATTTTTGCTAAGTCTTTTGACTTGTGTTTTTCTTAATAAAAATACTAAGTGAATGAAACACCTGGGTGGAATGGTGAGAATGTGATATGTTGAGTGGTTACACAAGTCCAGTATACCGGGGAAAACTTGTGTATCACAAGTCCAGTAAACTGAGGAAAACTTGTGTATCACACTTGTGGAAAGCCACCCAGGAACAAAGGGATTTGAGATACTTAGTGATTAGAAGCTTCTAGTGCAGCCATATGGCATATGGGGTCTGCCTTGATCATATAGTTTGCAATAACTTAGCCAGATGGACAGATGGTTGTAGGGGGTGATAGGATGGAGCGCTCCATTTGGTCTAAGGGAAGGCTTCTGAAAGATCTCGTCTCGATGCATGTCGAGTCTTGTGGAGAAAGTGCACCACCTCTCGAGAAGGAAAAATCTAAGTACTTAGCTGTGTCCCCGGCAATGGACAATATGAGCATCAAGACACTGAAGCTATCAAGGATCTCCACATCCCAATTTCTAAGATAAAAACTTGTGGTTCAACAAGGGTGAAGGTTCACCAATGTTCATTGGTGGTTCCTTGGGAGTTTTTGACAAACAAAAACTTGGTGATTTCCATTGATAGGAAAACCCTAAATTAAGCAAAGCAAGCCAAAACTACACTTAGCCAATTTCATGTAGAAGTCAGAAACTATTATTCTACTATGGTATCACTTGCCAATACCATTCCAATGTATTGACCCGCCGTGCCTGTAACTTATGATGTTGCAGGTTACTCTGATGAGGATTAGGGTTATGAGTCTACACTCAACATGCTTGCCTGTGGCACATGAAGATGAAGATTTTACTTTATTTACTTATGCTATGAACTGTTGTACTAGCCTTTGGCTATGGAGATGTAAAAGACTATGTTTATCTCTGGAATGATGATGTAATAAAGACCTTTGTATCTTTGTACTTCATCTTAAATTGTGGATTCTAGCATTTGATCCAGGGAATAGGATTGCAATCACAGGGACCTTTACCATTATAAAGGTGGGGTGTTACATCATCTCGCTCCATGTAACAACCCTAGTTTTATTAAATACTAACTAGGATCTATTTGTGCATTCATGAGCATCATTTTAAAATGCATGCAAGAAAAATAATCACAAAGCTCTAAAAACCCTAATTTCCTTCCTTAGATGAAAATCCTTTCAAAATGGTTTTGAATTTTGGAAAACCACAAAACAAAGGAGCCCAAATGGATTACAATTTCCCTACATCATTTCAGGTATCTTATAAAGTCTCTGGTATTTTTGAAATACTCAAACCAGATTTGATTTTGAAAATATAAACAGAAAAAAAATAGCAAAGGAAAAGTTTCTGGAAATAAAAATAGAGCCAGACTAGCTAACCAGGCAGTAGCCCAGGCCGACCCACTCCCTCTTCCCTCTCCACCTGCTTCCCTGCGTGCCCGCAAACAGCCTCGCTGCAGCCCAGCGCGTCCTGGTACCGCTTCGATCCCGCTCCTGTCGTCTTCCTCGCACGACGAAGCAGCTCGCTAGCTCAGCCTACGCCGCTCTCCGTCGCCATGATGCGCGTTGTGTGCTGAGATTCTCACCACCGCTCGGCAGGCCTTCAAGTACTTGTGCTGCCGCCACGAAGAGCCCCGCCGTGCTCAGCTTCCCCTCTCCCTCCTTATCCACTCCCCGTGCGCGAGAGCCCGAAACCCTAGCCGCCGTTCGCCGTCGTCCCCATCGACTCCGGCATCCCCTCAACCATTTGAGGCCACCACCACGACCACCTCGATCGACTCGTTTGTTTTCCATCACTCGCGTGAGATGGCGTGCTCCCAGGCGTTCTAATCAAATCCTCGTTATCGACTCCGGCCACCACGGTCGTCGACAATTCCGGCCACCTCCGCTCTTAAGCCTCCTCCCCGACCTTCCTCCTGTAACCAAGGTGAGCTTGCGGTCCTTCTAGACCACCCGACGTCTCCGTCTCTCCTAGGTTCGCCCTCGTGTAGTATCTCGCCGTGCACCACCGTTAGACCTCATCGTCGATGATCCTTCGGCTACCATTTAGGAGCGGTGCCGCCATTTTGTTGCTCATCGCGACTATGCGGTCCTAAACATATGCCCATGATCGTGTGCGCGCAGCCACAAACGCCGGTGCCGGTTACCCTTTGTAGGTGGCCGGCGGCATCATGTCACGCCTGCGTCAATAGGACGTCAGCGCGCGGGGTCTTACCAAGTCAAACCTATCCGGGGTCCCACTTTGCCTATGTGGCATGCCGATGTGGCCTCGGCCCCACTGGTCAGTCATTGTGGGTAGCGCCAGACCTAGTGAGAAATGTTCCCCAGCCCTGGATGACATCATAAAGATGTAATAAATCCTTTAATCCTTTTTAGAAATTGCAGAAATTGATTTAAAACTTATAAATTCAATATCTAATTCATTATAAGTCAGAAAAATAAGTATAATATATCAAAATGATCAGACAAATGAGATCTATCTATTTAAACTATAATCATGCATTGTTACACAACTTCAATTGCAAGTTAGTTAGAAGAACTAAATGCACCCTCTCATATACATCCAGGGTTTCTCTGAATTAGGGTTTGGACCCCTCGGACCCCATTTAAGATGGTGAAGCTTGTTTAGGGTTTCAATTTAAATACAAATTAACTTGTCATATCATCATTCTTGATTGAGCATTGCATCTGTAGTGACCTCGGATCGGTAAGGATCCTAAGTCCCTGTGATTAACATGCTAGTCCCTAGATCAAAAGCTAGCACTCACAGTCGATGAAATATCATGTAAAACACAAAGTCTTTATTACACGGAGAATCCAGAGTATGAATTTATTACAAAAATCGCTTAGCATTATACTAGCTCAAATAACAGCGGAAACATAAAAGCAGCATGAGTCCATCAACTCCCCAGGCTTGTCGAGTGTAGACCCGCGATCCCTACGCACCTTTCAATCTTCGGATTCTGCACATAAGACGTGCAGCCAAAAAGTTGGGTCAATACTTTGAATGTATTGGCAAATTACACCAAGGAGAAAAAAGACTATCTCTACATGCAAGGCTGGTATAGGCTGTAGAGTTCATTTGCTCAAGGCTAGTTTTCTTAAGTAGAGAGAAGAAGAGAGGATTGTCCTACTTTGTAAACATTTGCTTAGATAAAATAAGGTCGAGTGGCACACGAGGATATTACTCACCAAGTGTCCAAACAACCAAACACTTGGATATTACGCACCAAGCGTCACTTGGATATTACACACCAAGTTCCCCAAATCCCACCCATTGGCGATATTACGCACGCCATGGGGTTTCAAAACTTTGTTTTAGAAAAGAGAGACTAAGATCCTTCAGAGGCTCCATCCTTCAGACGCTCAATGTCGTTCTGTTACCGTGAACACGGCTGATCGATCAGATTGCAATACTCTCGAGAGTTTGTGCACTTTACCCACAATCCATGATCAAGTCCTTTTACAGACAAGACCATGGCGAGGCTTTCCCTTAGTAGCCCCTCTACCTTCCGGATCCAACCATTCCAAGAACCTCCAAATGTTGGTACCCAGGTGAGGTTTCCCACTAAGTACTAGGCCAAGACAGAGCCCATAATGTATTGTGGTTGCACTAGAAGCTTCTGAATTCTGAAACATGGCAGACTTCTTTGATTCCTGGGCGGCCGTCCTCCACCAAAATCTCACTCGTTGACCCGACAACCATTCCGCCCAGAAGAAAACTTAGTTTTATTTTGAAGTGGATTTGAGAAGAAAAGTTTGCTCTAGAGAGCCTTTATACTTAGAAAAATTCTTTGTCTTTCGAACCCCCCAACGGTACTTTGTATATATAGCATAGCAAGCAATACTTAGCAAAAACAGGGGTAACCTATTAGGATGGAAATCCTAAGTATAGAGCTACTCATGGCATACTAAAAAATCATCGCACTTGCAAAATAATACTAAGGAAAAATTCTACTAGAATATCCTACACATGCATACTACAGAATTTTGAAGATCACATGCATAGAATCAAAACTGGGACAAAATTATGAACAAGTGGTGTAACTTGCCTTGATCCGAGAAGCACTCTACACAATAGCACTCCTTAGCGCACTCCGAGCAATCTAACGAATCACAAACATAGATCTGATCACAACTTGCTCAAAGCATATCACAAAGAAAATCATGCATGCATGCAACATGGTATTTTATGCAAGGTTGGTTCTTCTAAATTGATCAAGTTAGCAAGTTTGTGTTGTGATAGTGTAAGGGTGTCACTAGGATTGATTTTCCCAAGGGTTTAGATCTAATAGAGTCACTAAAATAAATCCTAGGATTATAAGGAGATCAAACCATCTAATTAGCCCCAAACTAGATCTAATGATCTTAAGAAAAGTTGTATAATTTTTCCAGTAGGAATTATGTAAACAAGGTCATTGCAACAAGAATCAATTAAAACAGAATTTTAATTATTTTTCTATAGAATAAACACTCCAATCTAACGATTAAAATCCACACCTAAAACCTTACTGTAAACTTGGTATATTATTGTAGATCTAGATTCTACATAAAATTATGAATCCAACATTATATTATAAGCTAAATTTGGCCCAATAATCAATTTTATATGATTTTCGCAAGTTTCAATCTAAATCTGCAAACAAATCAAATCCTCACTTAAATTCTTGCCAAGTGTCAGCGTCTGGTTGGTCCAGCTGGAGCGACGCGGCGCGGACGCGGCTGTTGGCGCGGCTCTGCCACGCGGCAGCGTGGCATTGGCTGTTACCGCTTCGATCAACCTTCTAATCTACACCGTTCCACTCGAATCCAACGGACGGGAGCGGTGGCGACACTTACCAGCGGCGTCGATGGCGAGACGGCGGCGGCGCGGTCAGACGTGGTCGTCGGCGGCGCTGCGGTGGTTCCCTGGAGTAGCGGAGAGCACGACGGTGCTCTGCTCCTCCTTGTGGTCCTGCGTGCGTGATCGGCTTCGGCCCTTTTTTTCTCGTCTAGCCGCACACCTCCGCTGGTTCCCGCGAGCTCCGGCGGCACGTCAGCGAGAAATCTCCGACGCTGTGCTGCACAAGGGGAGGAAAGAAGGGTCGGGGGTGAGGCGGTGTTGCACGGGGAAGACGGTCAACAGCAAGAGAGGGTTCGGGGTGGCGTGAATCGCCGGATCGATAACCTTCCCGAGCGCGACGCCGGCGAGGAAGAGCGGCAGCGATTTGGCAAAGCTTGGGCTAGGGTTTTTGAGGGGAAAGCAACAGGAGGGGGTCAGCTTATAAGGGCCAAAGACTTGGGGAAGGGGGTAGTCGAGTCCGTCACAAATTGGGGTCCGACATGGCGGGGGAGAGCGTGCTCGTCGCGGTCTCTAGAGGACGACGACGGGATGGGACCCCCGCGTCAGCGGCTGCGGCCTGCGGCCTGTGGCCTGCGTCCTGCTGGGCTGCGCTGGTAGCTAGGTGACGCGCACGCGTTGGCGGGCTGGCACAGCCGGCCTAGTTAGGTTAGGTTTCCCCTTTTTTTCTTTTTATCATTTATCAATTTCTGTTTTAGTCAAACACAAATAACTTTTGCAAACTAAGTCCAAATTTGATGAAATTTATTTATAAATTTTTATAAAAGTAAGGTGGTAAGCATAGGACCATGGTTTAGTGTTTTTACATAGTGTTAGAAAGGGGTCAAACTATTACAACAAGTGTTCGCATAAGGAAATAATTAATAGGGTTTTGATAGGTTTGGGTGTTAGGATTTTGTGGAAAATTATTAATTTGTAGGGTACAATGATGCAAGGATGATGCATGCCACTAATAACATCCTAATACAAAATCTGGGATGTTACAAACCTACCCCCCTTAAGAGGAATCTCGTCCCCGAGATTCAGGTTGGCTAGCAAATAGGTGTGGGTGCTCTGCCCTCATGTCTTCTTCACGCTCCCACGTAGCTTCTTCCTCGGAGTGGTGGTTCCATTGTACCTTGCAGAATCTTATAGTCTTGGTGTAACCCTTTCGGCTGTTTCCAGTATTTTGATGGGTTTTTCCTCATAGGTAAGGTCATTCTCCAATTGAACCACATCTAGGGGAACGGTGTCTCTTAGCGGTGTTTCAGCCATCTCCGGGTGACACTTCTTTAGTTGTGACACATGAAACACATCATGAACAGTTAGTCCTTCCGGTAACTCCAACTGATAGGCAACTTCTCCTCTACGGGCCAGAACCTTATATGGTCCTATGAATCGTGGGGCTAACTTGTCCTTGATTCCGAACCTCTTAACTCCTCGTAGGGGTGAAACTCGGAGATACGCACGGTCCCCTATTTCATAAGCGACATCTCTACGCTTGGAATCAGCGTAACTCTTCTGTCGGGATTGGGCTACCTTTAGCCTATCCTGAATCTATCGTACCTTTTCTTCGGCATCCTTTATCAAGTCAGGTCCAAAAAGACTGCGTTCACCAACTCCATTCCATAGCAGTGGAGTCCTACACTTCCTGCCATATAGAACTTCAAATGGAGCCATCTTGATACTCGTCTGATAGCTGTTGTTGCATGAGAACTCAGCATACGGCAGTTTATCGTCCCAACTAGACCCATAGTCTAGTGCACAAGCCCTCAACATATCTTCCAAAATTTGATTCACCCTTTCTGTTTGGCCGTCTGTCTAAGGGTGGAAGGCAGTACTGAATTCTAGTCGGGTCCCAAGAGACTCATGTAGTTGTCGCCAAAACTTTGAAGTAAACTGGGTGCCTTTGTCTGACAAAATTCCCTTGGGAACACCATGTATGCTTACAATCCTTGACATGTATATCTTAGCAAGCTTAGCACTTGTATATGTGGTCTTTACGGGGATGAAGTGAGCCACCTTGGTAAAGTGGTCCACCACTACCCAGATAGAATCAAATCCAGAACGAGTCTGGGGCAACCCCGTGATGAAATCCATGCCTACCTTGTCCCATTTCTAGTCGGGTATAGGTAGTGGTTGGAGTAGCCCTGCCGTTTTCTGATGCTTGGCTTTAACTCTATTGCATACATCACACAGAGAAATATACTCTGCAATATCTCTCTTTAGGTTATTCCTTCACATCCATGTACATCTTCGTGTTACCTGGATGAATTGAGTATGGCGAATCATGATCTTCTTGTAAAATCATCTTCCTGATATCGGGGTCATTGGGAACGCACAGACGCTTCCCATGCCAGAGGGTTCCTTGTTCGTCCAGACGAAATTCTTTAGTCTTTCCTTCACTTATCCTGACTCTTATTTCTTCCAACTCTTTATCTCCCTTTTGTGCTTCCTTGATTCTCTCTTGGAAGGTGGACACTATTTCCATAGTTGCTACGTGTCCTTTCGGACTATCTCTAGCCTGAGATCCCTGAATTGCTTGCATAAGTCCTCTAGAAGTTCCCCTACGGTAAGTCCATTCACATACACCTTACGACTTAAGGCATCAGCCACCAAGTTTGCCTTTCCGAGGTGGTACTGTAAATCCAAGTCATAATCCTTAATTAGCTCAAGCCATCTTCATTTTCTCATATTGAACTCCTTTTGGGTGAAGATGTACTTCAAACTTTTATGATCTGTGAACACATCACAATGTTTGCCCATGAGGTAGTGTCTCCATACCTTGAGTGCATGAACCACAGATGCAAGTTCCAAATCATGTGTGGGATAATTGTGTTCGTGGTTCTTAAGTTGTCGGGAGGCATATGATACCACTTTCCCATCCTGCATCAATACACTTCCAAGTCCTTGTCGAGAAGCGTCACAATAGACTTGAAAATCCTTCTAGATATCAGGCAGACACAGAACTGGTGCCGTTACAAGGCGTTTCTTCAACTCTTGAAAACTTGCTTCACATGCCTCGGTCCATAGAAATTTCTTTTCCTTCTTTAATAGTTTCGTCATGGGTTTTGCTATCTTGGAAAAGTTTTCGATGAACCTCCAGTAATATCCTGCGAGGCCCAAGAAACTTCTAATATCTCCCACATTCTTGGGTGACTCCCATTCCGTCACGGAAGCTACCTTACTAGGATCTACGGCAACTCCTTTAGCTGACACAACATGACCAAGGAATCCCACTTCCTTTAACTAGAACTCGCACTTGCTGAATTTGGCATACAACTTGTGTTCTCTTAGCTTCTCCATGATAAGGCGCAGATGTTTCTCATGTTCCCTCTCATCCTTAGAGTATATGAGTATATCATCTATGAATACCACGATAAACTTGTCCAAATATTCCATGAACACTTTGTTCATCATGGTCATGAAGTATGTTGGGGCATTGGTCAGACCAAACGACATTATGGTGTACTCATACAATCTGTATCTTGTGGTGAATGTTGTTTTGGGCACATCCTGTTCTCGAATCTTCAGCTGAAAATAGCCTGATCGTAGATCGATCTTTGAGAACACACTGGCTCCTTTTAACTGGTCAAACAGGTCATTGATGTTGGGTAGAGGATACTTATTCTTGATCATGACCTCGTTTAACGAGCGGTAATCCACAACCAGCCTCTTGGTTTTATCCTTCTTCTCCACAAATAGGACGGGTGCTCCCCAAGATGACGCGCTGGGTTGAATGAACCCCTTGTCCAATTGTTCCCTAAGATGTTTCTTGAGTTCCTTTAACTCGTCCACATCCATCTTGTATGGTCTCTTAGCTATCGGCCCCATGCCTGGCATTAAGTCAATGAGGAACTCGATATCACGGTCGGGGGGCATTCCTGGTAGTTCCTCCGGGAAGACATCTGGGTATTCCTTTACAATAGGTACCTCCTCCAAGCTAACCCCCTTAAGAGAGTTCACAATGACTTCTTTAAGTGCGAAATTCGACTTGATATGAATCCTCTTCCCTTCCGGTGTTGTGAGCATGACAGTTCTCTTGGCACAATCTATGACTCCTTCATATTTGGTCATCCAATTCATGCCTAAGATTATGTCTAATCCTTGTGATTCTAGAACTACTAGAATGGTGGGAAAAATGTGTGTCCCAATCCTTAGTTCTAATTCCCGGCAACCGGAGTTTGCCACTATTTCTCCCCCAGGAGAACTTACCCTTAGAGGAAAGTTTATAGTATCCGTTGGTATCTTGCCTCTATCCACAAATACCCTTGATATGAATGAATGCGATGCACCGGTATCAAAAAGAACAACTACGGGAATAGAATTGAGTTTGAACTTACCAATCACAGAGTCTGGCGCATCACAAGCATCCTCCATAGAAACATGATTCACCATGGCTTTGACAAACGGATTTGGCTTCTTCCCGTTTCCATTGCCATGGTTGTGTCCATTTCCATTCCCATTGCCATTGCCATTGCCATTCTTCCTCTCGGGGCAAGAGGTTGCATAGTGCCCTGTCTTGTTGCACTTAAAGCATGTCACCTCACTGAGATCCTTTCCATTGCTGCCATTGCCATTGCGGTTTTTATGCCCATTGTGTTTGTGGCCACCATGGTTATGACCGTTATGGTTGTGGCCATTATTGTTATAAGGTGAAGAGTTGCGCTGCTTCTGATACGGAACAGAGTGCTTGTGAGGATTAGACTTCCTCTTGCGGTTTTCTATGCTCTTCCTCTTTGATTCAACCACAATGGCTCTGTCCAGGAGTTCCTGAAAGTTGTCAAATTTCTGAGCCACAAGCTGAATGGATATCTCATCATTGAGCCCTCTTAAGAACTCCTCCTGTCTCTTGGCATCAGTAGAAACATCATCTGGTGCATAACGGGCTAGCTTATTGAAAAGCTCACCATACTCGGTGACAGAACGGTGCAGCTGGGTTAGGTCGCGAAACTCGCGCCTCTTCAGGGTCATGACACCAGCAGCCACATGATGAGTGCGAAAAGCTAACTCAAACTGTTCCCAAGTGATAGCATCAATATCCGGGTGGGTGACTTGGTAGTTATCCCACCATTCTGCAGCAGGCCCTTCAAGATGGTGTGCGGCATAACGCACCCTGTCGGCTCCGACAGCTTGCACGGTGTCTAGCTTCTTGTTGATCGTACGCAGCCAGTCATCAGCGATGATTGGTTCAGTGCTGCTAGTGAACGTAGGTGGGTTCAGCCTCAGAAACCGAGTCAAGCGATCCTGTTGAGGAGGTGGCGGTGGTGGTGGTGGCGGCGGGTTGTTGTTGTTGTTTTGCATGTTCTAAGTGAGCAGTTGGATCAGCTGGTTCTGAGTGGCCAAAAGTTGTGCTATTTCTGGCGGGATTTCGGAGTTCGCACGTCTTGGCGGCATCTGTGGGGTTTAAGAGAATAGTTAAGAAATAGACAGAAAGACTAAGTAGTAAACTCCTACCCTTATGAAAACACACCAAGCACACAAGGCATAACAACACAGCTTAACACAGAAAACAACCAAGTTTAACTAAACCAGACTTGTCTTGGTATTTATTACAATAGCGAATAACGTTCTACTATAGAATTAAAGGTGGTCCAACTATTACACATCTTCCACGCCTTCCTCTTCCTCGTCCTCGAACGAGTAGCCTTCCTGCTCTAAGGTTGTCTTGTACAACTCCATCTCCTTCGTGGTGGCTTCAAGCTTCTCTTGGAGGTCCTTTATCTCATCTTGCAGCTTCTTGGTAGTGGTTTCCAGCTGCTCCTGTAGTCCCTCCTTCTCGCTTTGTAGTTCCTCTACTAAACTTGAATTCTTTGAGGCTTCAAGTTGCTTTGCCAAGTCCCTCTTGGAAGCTCGCAGATCATTGATTATCTTGCAAAGGCCTTCAGTTTGCACTTCATCTCCATCGATCTGCTGTTTGAGTTCCCTAATTCTCTTGTTTTTATTTATCACCCTCTTCTCTTGATTAGCGAACTTCTTCTCTTGGTCCTGGAATTATATCTCTTGGAACTTCATTGCCTCCTCCTGCTGCTTGATCATTTCTTCCTTCTCCTTGATGAGGGCGCATAGCTCGTCGTTCTTCAACATCTCGAGGAAGGTACCCTTTTCAAGGTCATGGATGTGGCACTCCAAGTCTTGATATTGTGTTCTTCGGCGCTTGGTTGAAGTTCTTTCCTCAAAGGTTAACTCCATGGGAATTCCTTCCTCATCTCTTCTTCCAAAGAGGCCGCCACAGTGTCCTTGGAGAGTTTCATGATGACGTCCACATAGGCGACCAATGAGTTGCTGCAAGTTGATGCTAAGGGCCTTCTCCTTGGAATCGCTAACAATGTGGATTAATATGTCTTCCTCCGGGTTCTTGCCTCGCTCTTTTCCTGGCTGGATGACCTTGACTTCCCAACAGCCGTCCTTGTGGAGTTTCTTCATTGTGCTCCCCTGGATTGTTGGGAGAAGAAGGTCCAAACGTGTGAGTAGATCCATGAGGCATCCACCAAAGCGAAGGGGCTCGATGTCCGCGACGGTGTCGTAGAGGAAGCTTGTCATATTTGAGTTAGAAGAATGAAGGTTAGATACTTAAACAAGTAGAGGAAGGCAGATACTAGAAGTGCGGGAAATAACTTAGTAGAAAAACGGTAAGGCACAAAAGTTAGAGGTGGTTCCAATCCTAGGGTCACGTCCTACAGGCAGCGATGTGCTCTGATACCATCTGTAGTGACCTCAGATCGGTAAGGATCCTAAGTCCCTGTGATTAACATGCTAGTCCCTGGATCAAAAGCTAGCACTCACAGTCGATGAAATATCATGTAAAACACAAAGTCTTTATTACACGGAGAATCCAGAGTATGAATTTATTACAAAAATCACTTAGCATTATGCTAGCTCAAATAACAGCGGAAACATAAAAGCAGCATGAGTCCATCAATGCCCCAGGCTTGTCGAGTGTAGACCCGCGATCCCTACGCACCTTTCAATCTTTGGATTCTGCACATAAGACGTGCAGCCAACAAGTTGGGTCAATACTTTGAATGTATTGGCAAATTACACCAAGGAGAGAAAAGACAATCTCTACATGCAAGGCTGGTATAGGCTGTAGAGTTCATTTGCTCAAGGCTAGTTTTCTTAAGTAGAGAGAAGAATAGAGGATTGTCCTACTTTGTAAACATTTTCTTAGATAAAATAAGGTCGAGTGGCACACGAGGATATTACGCACCAAGTGTCAAAACAACCAAACACTTGGATATTACGCACCAAGCGTCACTTGGATATTACACACCAAGTTCCCCAAATCCCACCCATTGGCGATATTACGCACGCCATGGGGTTTCAAAACTTTGTTTTAGAAAAGAGAGAGGAAGATCCTTCAGAGGCTCCATCCTTTAGACGCTCAATGTCGTTCTATTACCGTGAACACGGCTGATCGATCAGATTGCAATACTCTCGAGAGTTTGTGCACTTTACCCACAATCCATGATCAAGTCCTTTTACAGACAAGACCATGGCGAGGCTTTCCCTTAGTAGCCCCTCTACCTTCCGGATCCAACCGTGCCAAGAACCTCCAAATGTTGGTACCCAGGTGAGGTTTCCCACTAAGTACAAGGCCAAGACAGAGCCCATAATGTATTGTGGTTGCACTGGAAGCTTCTGAATTCTGAAACATGGCAGACTTCTTTGATTCCTGGGCGGCCATCCTCCACCAAAATCTCACTCGTTGACCCGACAACCATTTCGCCCAGAAGAAAACTTAGTTTTATTTTGAAGTGGATTTGAGAAGAAAAGTTTGCTCTAGAGAGCCTTTATACTTAGAAAAATTATTTGTCTTTCGAACCCCCCAACGGTACTTTGTATATATAGCATAGCAAGCAATACTTAGCAAAAGCAGGGGTAACCTATTAGGATGAAAATCCTAAGTATAGAGCTACTCATGGCATACTACAAAATCATCACACTTGCAAAATATTACTAAGGAAAAATTCTACTAGAATATCCTACACATGCATACTACAGAATTTTGAAGATCACATGCATAGAATCAAAACTGGGACAAAATGTAAGATCCCTCCTTTGTAAAGGAAAAGGATCCCTGTGTTTACAATGTTAGTCCCTGGATCAATAGCTAGCATCCACAGTTAAGATGTAATATCAAGAAACAAAGGTCATAATACAACTTTATAACCAGGTATAACATAATTTTATTACATCTTACATAGCTCATTTGGCTATTACATTACTTTGCAGTAGAATATCTATAAGCATGGAGTCCTTCATCTTCAAAGTGCCACAGGCAAACATGTTGGTTGTAGACTTTGTAATCCTAATCAACACACTTCACTAAATCAATCAAACCTGCAACATAACAAGTTACAGCCACAAAGGGTCAATACATTTTAATTGTATTGGCAAGTGATACTATGGTAGTATAGTGGAGTCTATCATCTATATGCATTTGGCTAAGTGGAGCTTAGGCCTGCATTGCTCAAAATAGTTTTTCTTATCATTTGAAAACACTAAGTTTTTGCTTGACAAAATAATCTTTCCCAAGGCATCTCCCAATCAAAGATTGAAGATCCATTAACCCTTGTTCAACCACAAGTTTTTAACTTAGAAATTTGAATGATGAGATTCTTGATTGCTTCCATGTCTTGATGCTCAATTTGTCCTTTACCAGGGACATGGCTAAGTACTTAGATTTTACACTCTGCAGAGGTGGTGCACTTTCCCCACAAGACTTGGTTTCACCAAGAAAAGATCTTTCAGAAGCCTTTCCTTAGACCAAATGGACGCGTTCCAACCTATCATCCCACTACCACCAACTGTCAAAATGGCTAAGTTCTAGCAACCTATGTGATCCAGGCAGAGCCCATAATGCCAAGTGGCTGCACTTGAAGCTTCTCAACATTTGACATCTCAAATCTCTTTGTTCCTGGGTGGCAATCCACAAGTGTGAT
This sequence comes from Avena sativa, assembly GCA_916181665.1. Taxonomy (NCBI): domain Eukaryota; kingdom Viridiplantae; phylum Streptophyta; class Magnoliopsida; order Poales; family Poaceae; genus Avena; species Avena sativa. The sequence goes on from OV702297.1 coordinate 258,040,477, forward strand.
ACAAAAGGTAAACCATATCCATGGGCCTTGTGTAACCACTCAACCAAAAACCACCAAGCAATTACCATTCCACCCAGGTGATTCATTAACTTAGTTGTTTTATTAAACAAAAACACAAGTCCTCAGACTTAGAACTTTTTCCATGGTATGAATGTATATTCCACCCTTGTTTTCTATTAGCTAAGCTAAGCTTGATAGTAGTAGGAATTTCAACTTAGGAAAATTTCTACTAAGGTTTCATCTTCTAGGTTTTCCCATAGCATGGTTATACTTAGCAAAATTCCTTGCAAGTTTTACTTAGAAAAATCACTAATGCATAGTGAAAGTAATTGGGACAAAAGTATGAAGCATCACTTGCCTTTTTGGTAGAGTATAGTTCACTCCTTGTCCTTGCTACAATCACACTCTTCAAGTCACTACAATTTAATCAAGCAAGGCACAAGTTCAATCTACCATTCAAGCAAAACATCACATAAAATGATAAAGTCAAGGTAATGCATGCGAACATGCCAAGCTTTGTTTTGTTTGAAAAAGTGGTTCCTAATGGGTCATAAACTTTTGAAAACACCGAATGGTCATTTTATAAAATGGCAAAGTCATTTGCAAAAGGTTTCACTTCATATACCATTTTCAAAACAAGGTATCATTTTATGTGGTGTAAAAATGTTTTAGTAAGGCATTAATCTATAGGATTCACAAGATATGTTTTCAAACCATAAAACTTTGTGTTTAGGGTCAGAGAGTTTGAAACAAAACATTTCCCAAAGGTTTTCTTCCAAAACCATTTTTTTTTTTAAAAATAAACCATATTTTTATTTGACTAGAATTGGTTTTAAATCAAAGAATCATTCTTTTGCATCACCAAATATATTTTTGAAACCACAAAGTGTTTCCTATGGTCAGTAGGTTCAAATCACACTATTTGCCAAAGATTTTATCCTCAAAATCATTTTTGAACAATTTTTATAATCTAAACAAGCGTACAAATGTTTCTGCAAAAACAAACATTTTTCCAGAAGCTTTTTACTAAACAAATGGCATGGTTGGCTAGGGCTTGTTCCACTGATTCTATTGATATAAAGTTTGCAAATTTTGGACGTGTGGAACTAAAGTTATGCAATTTACAAAATTGGAAATCTAATAGATCAAATTCTGTTTAAATCAAACAGTCTGGGACACGCGTCCTATTCCTATTCGCCGAAAACGTTTCGCGTGGATCAAGCGACGCAGGCCATTGGATTAAGTCATATCGCACGGCGCACAGAGGTTACTTACCTCTTCGCTTATTTCTAGTCTTATCCGTCAGATCGAGATCCAATGGACCCTATTGCTTTGACCATTTGGCAGCGGCGCTGACGCGGCGGCGACTGGCGGCGCGGTCAGACGACGGCGAAACTGGCGATGCAGGAAGCTAGGAAGTAAGGGAGTATGCTCACCGTGTTCGCAGTAGCGTGGGGAAGCTCAACGTGTTGTTGGTTCGACGAGGGGCGCACGTGGGTGAGAACAATGGCTCGCCGGAGTTGCTCCTGGCGACGGGTTCGTCTGCTTGATGACGGAGGCGACGACTGAGGGTGCGCTAAGACAAATGGAGAGCCGCGTTAGATGCGTGTGAGAGAGGAGAGTGTGAGAGTATCCATTAGAGGGTCCGGGGTGGTCTGGGCTCACCAGGAGATGTCGCCGGAGTCGAGGCAGGAGGCGGCGATGCTCGGTGGTCGTTGTTGCCGACGTTGCGGTGCGCGCGCGGGTAAGTGCGAGCTACAGAGAGGTTCACCGGGTGATGGGGAGTGCGCTCGTGTGGTCGAGGGGGCGAGGAGTGACGGCGGCTGGCCGGAATTGAAGAGAACGCTCGCCGGAGCAGTGGTTGTTTCTGAGCATGATTTGAGCGGCCTGGTGGCAGTTGTGTGCGGATGAATAGGGGTAATGGAGAGGAAGGAGGGGCGACTAAGAGAGCGTGGTCTCTAGGGGAATTAAACCTGTCATCAACGCGAATTTAATCAGAATCAATCGCGGCAGAGCGATGTTGAGGGAGGAGGAAACGGCCGGCGCGGTGTAACTACCTCGGTGAATTACGCTCCTAGTTACAAGTATGGATGAGCGGAAATGGTTGAAATAGTACGGTGGGGCCCAAATGCCACTCACAGGTAGACCTTTCGGCCGTCCCAACCATTTCCAAACATCGGGACAAGAACGGGCGGCGTAATCGGCAGGCGAAGGGATCAACTACATACACAAGTGAGTATGTATGCAAGCCACCATACAACAGTACATCAGAGTCATCCCATCTAAAAAGAAAGGAAAATATAGCAACGCCATACGGCAAGATCCAAATATCCTAGATAGATATAATAGTTTAGGATATCTCCTCATACATCAATCAACAGAGTATCAAGCGGAAGCGGAAGACAAAATCCGAGTACGGAGAAGAAGAAAATCGGCATAAGATGCCCCATAAATAATCACATCCTGCCCACAGATCTCACGGATCCCCGTTCCCGGAATCTCTACACCGAATGATCGTTGCCCACATCGTCCGTCTCTTCCACCCAGTATCCATCCTGCGAGTGTACCTGTTCATCTGAACCAATAATTTATCGTGTGAGACCCTAGGGGTACTCAGCAAGTCTTTATGCCTCTAAAGGGGACACAACCTGGGGTGACGCAATTGCAGCAAAAGATAAACCCTAACAATTCTACAGATACTCGCTAACCATCCGCCCAACCAGAGATAGACGGATGTCCGTGAATTAATAACAACAGTTATAACAGTAATAACGGTAATATCCATAGATCCATCCTCCCCCTCGCTTACCGACGAGGAAGCGGACGAACAACCCCCCCATCCGTTGGCAGTTTTATTATCCATTTCGTGAGTATTGCGCTATTTACTAGTCAGGTACCTAGTCTAGTCAAATTAAAAGCGGTACTTTAGTTATGCTTGTCTATGATCGAGAAACTGTGCTCCAAGTCGTCCATAACCGCGGACACGGTTTTCAGAAAGTTTTACCCTGCAGGGGTGCACAAATAGCAACACACACTCGATATGCCTCGGAAAAACCAAATCAAAACCCAACGAGGCAGTCACGACAAAGCGATCACAGGATTCAGAAATATTTCAAGGGGCTACCCCATTGAGCTATCCGCAACGAAGTTAGCTGACTCCAAGACGGCCTCAAGGTTTGCGTCAGTGGCTGTGAACGACTGGGAACCCGAAAATGTGACTGGGCTTATCGACACCGCGAAAACACTCCGCTTTCCTAAACAGTACAGTGTGCTCCTCGCACAATCTTAAATAAAGCAGTAAAGCATGGCATAAGTACAGGATAGTAAATAAAACCTCAAACTAGTTTGTGGCCCCAAGAAATAAGAATGAATCCAGCTCTGGCTCAGGGGGGTCCATAAGGCCTCCCGGATGTGGATAGCGCGAATAATCTTGGAACAAGAATCAAATACTCGGGGTCTTACGGGACACAAGTGAGCCTGAAAAACCAAATAGCAGATATGGCTCACCGATGCCACTTTCATTAATTATCCCATTACTACTCAGGTTAAGTTGTATAGGTACCTCGTTATCCATCCGACACTCACATCCCCTACACATGCTGTTCTACGACTCGCATGGCTCAAACAACTCCTGTAGTAATGGCTCATGGGATGGAGGAACAAGCTTCAGTGGGGTTTAAAGTAAAGGCTATGCAATACTTGGGATTCAATTTAATGCAATCGCGACTCAATGATGCAAGAATAAGATAGAGGCAATAGGTACTATATGTATGCAAGCATGTGGTAGTGCTTGCCTGGCAGCTCAGTTGAAGCGAGAGAAGGATCTGGGTGGTACTCCTGGTTCTCTTGATATATCCCCTGCTCAGCGTCTATTCGAAGAAGAACCAAACAAACAAGGGCCAACATAAATAAAGTGCACAAGCATATGAGTCAAATGCGACAAGCAAACAATCATGCCATGATGAATGATGCACAATTTGCATGGCCTTAAAGTAGCATGGCATGGGTGAGGTGGGATATACAAGATTAAATCATTTTATTGAGTTTTGGGCCCATTTTATTCTCATTTTAGTTGCTGTACACATTATATTTATATGATGCATGCTTCAAAACAAACCATGGAATGCATAAACAGAAAGGTCTCGCCGTGCTAATCATTTTAGACATATCATTTGTTAAATTTGGACTTATAAATCAAAAGTTATTAATTATTTAAGAAAAAGGGGCATTTTATTGTAATTTAAATAAACTTGGAAATTTACATGTTCAAAATATATTTTGAAGGCCATATTTGAATTCCTCACATTTTTCTGATTTGAAAACATATATTATTTGTATTATTTGGATTTGTATTTTAAAATTTATTTAAAAACAGAATTTAAATTTGAATTTGAAATAATTAGAAAAAGATTTGAATTTAAACAGATTACAGAAAGGTTTTTTACACACAGACAGACCTAGCCATGGTCACTGATGGGTGGGGCCAACGCTGACTTGGCGATCCGGCGCGCCGAAAAGCTTTTGCCACCGCGAGCTCGCCTAGCTTCTGAGACTGACAGGCGGGCCAGAGCGGCTTCGGGGCCACACGCGCGCGCGGCCAACGTGTGCTGGACACGTGGGCAAGCCGGGGCGCGCGGGGGGGATCGGTTCGTGATGGACTGGTTTTTCTGGGGGTGTTTTTAGAAAAACCAAAGGCTGGCTGACAGGTGGGGCGCTAGGGAGCTCGGGTTTAGGCGGGAAAAAGGGGAGGGGCTTAAACGCAAAACGGTCATCGGCTGCTGCTGCGCTGCTGACGAAAACGACACTGACGGCGTGGATCTGGCGGTTCTCCAGCGACGATGGCGACAAATCTAGCGCGAACAAGACGATGACGCCAAAACAAAAGTTGTAGAGCCAACATCAGACTACATCTTTGGTTTTTGGATCTTAGCCAACGGAGGTCCGCAGCGGACGGGGCAAAGGGATGAACAGAGGCGAGAAGAAGCTGCTGCAGCTGCTGCGGTCGGAGCGCGACGAGCGGCGCGCGCGCAGAGCGCTCGACGGAAGGCGGCGGAGCTACGGCGAGCTAGAGAGGAGGAGGGGATGTCTAGGGGATTGCGAGGCTCACCAGGAGCTCGTCGGCGTGGTCGCTGGAGCCGGAGGTGGAGCGGATCGGCGTCGAAGCAGAGGTTCCACGGGCGTCTGCTCCGGTGGCCGCGGCGACGGCGAGGCTCCTCCGGCGCGCTCCGGGGCAGCTCCTGGTTCGGGGTGATGCTGAGGAGGGCGGCAACTGTCCCTGGACTCCGAGACTCCCTCCTGCCTGGCTTCAATCGCCTCCAACGATCTGGCCAGAGCTAGGGTTTGGGAACACCATGGCCAGGGCTAGGAGGATGTGGGGAGGAAGGAGAGGGTCTGGGGCGTCCTGGATCTCGATCTTGTGGTCATGGTGAGCTGGGGTAGTTGGGTAGACAGGGGGAGAGGAGGGAGGCACATGGGGTGGTGGTGCACTTTTGCAAAAAGGGAGGGGAGAGGGTAGCTCGGGATAGGTCTTTCCCTCTTGCCTCCTTCTTGTCCTGTAGCTTAGGGAGGGCAGAGAGGTACCAAGGGAGGAGGGGAGCTCGTGAGTAGGATGGCAGGCTCGGGTTGGTGGGGTCTTGTGGCATGGAGAGAAGAGAGGGAGAGTGGCTCGGGTTGGAGCTAGGGTAGGAAGGAGAGGGGGTATGGCTCGGGTAGGGTTTTGGTGAGAGGGTGGCCGAGCTAGGTGAGAGATAGAGGGAGGCCGAGAGAGAGGGAAGGTGTGGTAGGGTGCTTAGGGTTTGGTCAAGATTAGGTGTAGATTAGGGTTTAGGTTTAGATGGGGTATGATGGTTCTCCTTTTTGGCAAGCTCAAGCACAAACCAAACCAAAACTAGACCAAAAAGAGGGAGAGGTGGAGATGTGGTTTGATGGAAACAAGATCAACTAGATCAAGCCCAAAGGAAAAGATAGAGATAGAGATGATCCACTAAAGATGCAAATAAAAATCCAAAGGACAAGCAAAAGGTGGTACTTGCATGGCCCATGCAAAACATTTAATGCCATGTTGATTCTTGTGAAAACAATAATGTTAAACATGGCATTGTTCATTTGCATTTCCAAATGTGGAATAAAGCCAAGCAAAAGAAAGAAAGGATGTCCCATGTGGAGTAGATGGAGATGACCATATTTGAATAGAAATGGGACTTGCTAGTGTGTATGTGCCACTAGGTATTTAATAGTCCCAATATATTCCAACATGAGCATAATTCCATGATAATCCATATGGGAGCTAGGGAAAAGGGTCCCACTCACAAGGCATGCAAAGGTGGCCATGTGGCTCTCATATATCAATGAGGTGAAAACAACATGATGCCAAGATGAGAGCATGTGGAAAAGAATTGGATCCATCCCAACCCACATGAGCTAGAGGTAAACCAATAAGTGCCAAGCTCATATTTAGTTGAATGGTGGAATTATAAGGTGGTGAAAGAAAGGTGGTGGAGTTAATAAGAGATATGCCCCCAACTCAACTTGGCCATTAAACCATATATCAAGAACCAAATACAATATCAAGAGGCAAATACAATTTACCATGCATATGAGAGAAGAACCAAATGAAAAAGGGTTTTATATGATGCTCAAATGCAAGGTGGCATGATGACATGAGCATGATATAATGATGATGCAACAATTATATGTATAAAGTAGCCAATATATAGACTAGACTAGTAGCATTACAATTGTTAGACAATTGGGATGCTACAACTCTCCCCCACTAAACAAGAATCTCGCCCCGAGATTCCTAGGAAAGACAAACAACACAAGGAGAGATGGGTGTTCAAACGAAGGTGATCCTTGCGTTCCCAAGATGATGAAGAACGGAATGGTGCGACCACTACACTTTGCAAAAATTGCTAGACTTGTTGCGAGTCTTGCGGTTTGCTCGAGAAACAACGGGTTAGAAGAGTTGAAGGATTGTCGTGAGACAGGAAGGATAGGATGGACATAGCTCCGGTCTTCTCGAGAAACAAGATAAAAGGATCGAACCACTTGTGAACGGAAGGAGAAGATGATGTATCATGGATAAAGAAAGACACATCATTAAGATTAAAGATTTGCTGATACGGGAGAGGATGAATCTTTGTCTCGCCGGAAGAAAGAGCTAGGTTGGAGAGGTTTTGAACTACTATGACAATAGCATCGTATCCTCTCTCGGACTAGAGAAAAAGAAGTACGGAGACAATATTGCCTTCAAACAACAGAGTCCCTTGATGTCAACAGAAAGATTTAGCTAGACGTCGCCGGATTAGATTCTTCTTGCGCCGGTAAGAACCGAAGGATCACGCAATTGAGGTGCGTGGATATAACTTCTAGAGACGGATGTGAAGCCAGATCATGGTGGAACCCTGAGAGCAACGAAGATGGAGGATCTGGAGTCTATTGTAGAGATACTTATTGCTTTCTTTAGCCTTGAGGCTAACGCAATAGATTTGCGGCTGATGGCATCAACCATAATTGGCTTTACCACAGCAAAGAATTGATGAAACGAAGAGAGATAGTTCCTTTCATCTTGATTGGGGATGTCGAGCACCGGTAGAATGACGAGGACGGAAAAGAGTTTGCGTTTGTTTCCACCAGATAATTGAAGATTTGCTCCGTGTAGGAAAGATAGATCACCAACAAGAGATTATTGATTACTTTCTTCGAGAGAGCACTCCGGAAAAACAAGGACGGAAGTAAAAGCATCGAGGGATAAAGGCCACTTCTAACTTCCGTGGAATGAGTGGAATCACATTAGTTCACCCATTCAATGTACGAGAGCGAATGATAAGAGTAGTGGTATGGTAGCCACTCCATCCCGCACTCAAAGCATTACTCCGCACATGAATAAGAAAACCATGCAACCCAACTACCGAAACAGACTGAAGGTATCGACAAGAACTCATGGAACTTCGTTAGACAACAAGGATAGATGCAAACGATTCCCGGATCCAAGATAGATAAGGGTGATGATGTTGTCGTCATACCTGATGTAACAAGCCACCGGAAAGATATGAAGGAAGATCATGGAGACAACTGCAAGATTCCACAGACAAAGAAAAAGATAGCACCACTTGAACAGAAGGATTACGAAAGATCTGAAAAGTCTTCATGGCCTCCGGTGGATTGAGCATAGACGATAGAACGATAAGGTTTCAATAGATTACTTGACGAGACTGAGGTGAAAGAACTCCATGTTGTTCTTGAAAAGATTGAGAGAGATTTAGCAGACTTGAGGATAAACTTTAGCGGAACGCCGATGATAACTTGCCAACAAGGAACAACCCCTGATTGGTTGAAGATGAAGGATGGAATTAACAATGAACTTGTTGATTCCAGAATTGAAGAAGATGCACTGGGAGAATAGATTATCTGGTCCTTCGGAAGAAAAAGAGATGTCGCCTGGTTCACATTGCCGATTGGGTCGCCGGTTACAAAGATAGGGAGATCTTGGATAAGAAACGATGATATAGCTTTGCTTATGGTATGAGCTATCAGAGACGAAAAAGATGTGCAGATATGGAGTTCAAAAAGATGTGAAGCATGATAAACAGATGATAGACCGCCGTAGTGCTTTGAGAAACTCCGGATTTCCAAGGATGCTTGAATAAGCATAGATAGGATCACGGTGTACCCAAAATCACAGGAGTATCTTTGGCAATCCGGAGTGGTAGCATTTTCCATATTCCAATCGTCACTATCATGAGTGGAATATAGCTATGCCGAGAACCAAATTACAATCACCAGCATCGGATCGACACATGTTATGTAATTAGCCCAAGAGAAAAGAAGATGAAGTGAAAACTCCAGGATTAAGCGCCGGTGACAAAAGAATGAGTCGGCATGGACATGCTGATAAGAGGAAGATAGATACTGTTTCACACATGACTGGAAAGGAGTGTGGAAGCACAGATGGCTCAAAGAAAAATTTTCCGCATTTTTCGGCATTAAAATACCAATGGATGCGCAAAAACACTTAGCAGACAGAGATTAGCAACTGATACTTGCACAGAATGTGAAGTTGCTAGAAGGAAGGACACCCTTAAGAAGATGGCACCGGTTAACAAGGAGTCAGATAGATCGCGTCGGTTTTTCAAAAGCCTGTCAGTATGGAATGTACCAACAGTTGATAACCAAAGGCAGATTGTGATAACAAAAAGGATGCAACAGATAGACAAGGATTTACACACACACACACACTTTCTATGGTACTATGGAAACCCAGAACACGTGAATCCTAGTTTGAATTTTTATAAGAGGATTGAAAACGTTACACTTCCTTACCAGAAAAGGGTGGTGGTTGGGTAAGAAGAAAAGTGGAAGCAATCCTACTCTCGCGTTTTGTTTTTCCCTAGTATACATAACTACCAAAAATATTTGCTAGACAGACAACGACCATTTGGCTGAGACCCAGAAGGGCGGGATGGCTCTGATACCAATTGTAACTACCTCGGTGAATTACGCTCCTAGTTACAAGTCTGGATGAGCGGAAATGGTTGAAATAGTACGGTGGGGCCCAAATGCCACTCACAGGTAGACCTTTCGGCCGTCCCACCCATTTCCAAACATCGGGACAAGAACGGGCGGCGTAATCGGCAGGCGAAGGGATCAACTACATACACAAGTGAGTATGTATGCAAGCCACCATACAACAGTACATCAGAGTCATCCCATCTAAAAAGAAAGGAAAATATAGCAATGCCATACGACAAGATCCAAATATCCTAGATAGATATAATAGTTTAGGATATCTCCTCATACATCAATCAACAGAGTATCAAGCGGAAGCGGAAGACAAAATCCGAGTACGGATAAGAAGCAAATCGGCATAAGATGCCCCATAAATAAGCACATCCCGCCCACAGATCTCACGGATCGCCGTTCCCAGAATCTCTACACCGAATGATCGTTGCCCACATCGTCCGTCTCTTCCACCCAGTATCCATCTTGCGAGTGTACCTGTTCATCTGAACCAATAATTTATCGTGTGAGACCCTAGGGGTACTCAGCAAGTCTTTATGCCTCTAAAGGGGACACAACCTGGGGTGACGCAATTGCAGCAAAAGATAAACCCTAACAATTCTACAGATACTCGCTAACCATCCGCCCAACCAGAGATAGACGGATGTCCGTGAATTAATAACAACAGTTATAACAGTAATAACGGTAATATCCATAGATCCATCCTCCCCCTCGCTTACCGACGAGGAAGCGGACGAACAACCCCCCCATCCGTTGGCAGTTTTATTATCCATTCTGTGAGTATTGCGCTATTTACTAGTCAGGTACCTAGTCTAGTCAAATTAAAAGCGGTACTTTAGTTATGCTTGTCTATGATCGAGAAACTGTGCTCCAAGTCGTCCATAATCGCGGACACGGCTTTCAGAAAGTTTTACCCTGCAGGGGTGCACAAATAGCAACACACACTCGATATGCCTCGGAAAAACCAAATCAAAACCCAACGAGGCAGTCACGACAAAGCGATCACAGGATTCAGAAATATTTCAGGGGGCCACCCCATTGAGCTACCCGCAACGAAGTTAGCTGACTCCGAGACGGCCTCAAGGTTTGCGTCAGTGGCTGTGAACGACTGGGAACCCGAAAATGTGACTGGGCTTGTCGACACCGTGAAAACACTCCGCTTTTCTAAACAGTACAGTGTGCTCCTCGCACAATCTTAAATAAAGCAGTAAAGCATGGCATAAGTACAGGATAGTAAATAAAACCTCAAACTAGTTTGTGGCCCCAAGAAATAAGAATGAATCAAGCTCTGGCTCAGGGGGGTCCATAAGGCCTCCCGGATGTGGATAGCATGAATAATCTTGGAACAGGAATCAAATACTCGGGGTCTTACGGGACACAAGTGAGCCGGAAAAACCAAATAGCAGATATGGCTCACCGATGCCACTTTCATTAATTATCCCATTACTACTCAGGTTAAGTTGTATAGGTACCTCATTATCCATCCGACACTCACATCCCCTACACATGTTGTTCTACGACTCGCATGGCTCAAACAACTCCTGTAGTAATGGCTCATGGGATGGAGGAACAAGCTTCGGTGGGGTTTAAAGTAAAGGCTATGCAATACTTGGGATTCAATTTAATGCAATCGCGACTCAATGATGCAAGAATAAGATAGAGGCAATAGGTACTATATGTATGCAAGCATGTGGTAGTGCTTGCCTGGCAGCTCAGTTGAAGCGAGAGAAGGATCTGGGTGGTACTCCTGGTTCTCTTGATATATCCCCTGCTCAGCGTCTATTCGAAGAAGAACCAAACAAACAAGGGCCAACATAAATAAAGTGCACAAGCATATGAGTCAAATGCGACAAGCAAACAATCATGCCATGATGAATGATGCACAATTTGCATGGCCTTAAAGTAGCATGGCATGGGTGAGGTGGGAGATACAAGATTAAATCATTTTATTGAGTTTTGGGCCCATTTTATTCTCATTTTAGTTGCTGTACACATTATATTTATATGATGCATGCTTCAAAACAAACCATGGAATGCATAAACAGAAAGGTCTCGTCGAGCTAATCATTTTAGACATATCATTTGTTAAATTTGGACTTATAAATCAAAAGTTATTAATTATTTAAGAAAAAGGGGCATTTTATTGTAATTTAAATAAACTTGGAAATTTACATGTTCAAAATATATTTTGAAGGCCATATTTGAATTCCTCACATTTTTCTGATTTGAAAACATATATTATTTGTATTATTTGGATTTGTATTTTAAAAGTTATTTAAAAACAGAATTTAAATTTGAATTTGAAATAATTAGAAAAAGATTTGAATTTAAACAGATTACAGAAAGGTTTTTTACACATAGACAGACCTAGCCATGGTCACTGATGGGTGGGGCCAACGCTGACTTGGCGATCCGGCGCGCCGAAAAGCTTTTGCCACCGCGAGCTCGCCTAGCTTCTGAGACTGACAGGTGGGCCAGAGCGGCTTCGGGGCCACACGCGCGCGCGGCCAACGTGTGCTGGACACGTGGGCAAGCCGGGGCGCGCGGGGGGGGATCGGTTCGTGATGGACTGGTTTTTCCGGGGGTGTTTTTAGAAAAACCAAAGGCTGGCTGACAGGTGGGGCGCTAGGGAGCTCGGGTTTAGGCGGGAAAAAGGGGAGGGGCTTAAACGCAAAACGGTCATCGGCTGCTGCTGCGCTGCTGACGAAAACGACACTGACGGCGTGGATCTGGCGGTTCTCCGGCGACGATGGCGACAAATCTAGCGCGAACAAGACGATGACGCCAAAACAAAAGTTGTAGAGCCAACATCAGACTACATCTTTGGTTTTTGGATCTTAGCCAACGGAGGTCCGCAGCGGACGGGGAAAAGGGATGAACAGAGGCGAGAAGAAGCTGCTGCAGCTGCTGTGGTCGGAGCGCGAAGAGCGGCGCGCGCAGAGCGCTCGACGGAAGGCGGCGGAGCTACGGCGAGCTAGAGAGGAGGAGGGCATGTCTAGGGGATTGCGAGGCTCACCAGGAGCTCGTCGGCGTGGTCGCTGGAGCCGGAGGTGGAGCGGATCGGCGTCGAAGCAGAGGTTCCGCGGGCGTCTGCTCCGGTGGCCGCGGCGACGGCGAGGCTCCTCCGGCGCTCTCCGGGGCAGCTCCTAGTTCGGGGTGATGCTGAGGAGGGCGGCAACTGTCCCTGGACTCCGAGACTCCCTCCTGCCTGGCTTCAATCGCCTCCAACGATCTGGCCAGAGCTAGGGTTTGGGAACACCATGGCCAGGGCTAGGAGGATGTGGGGAGGAAGGAGAGGGTCTGGGGCGTCCTGGATCTCGATCTGGTGGTCATGGTGAGCTGGGGTGGTTGGGTAGACAGGGGGAGAGGAGGGAGGCACATGGGGTGGTGGTGCACTTTTGCGAAAAGGGAGGGGAGAGGGTAGCTCGGGCTAGGTCTTTCCCTCTTGCCTCCTTCTTGTCCTGTAGCTTAGGGAGGGCAGAGAGGGACCAAGGGAGGAGGGGAGCTCGTGAGTAGGAGGGCAGGCTCGGGTTGGTGGGGTCTGGTGGCATGGAGAGAAGAGAGGGAGAGTGGCTCGGGTTGGAGCTAGGGTAGGAAGGAGAGGGGGTATGGCTCAGGTAGGGTTTTGGTGAGAGGGTGGCCGAGCTAGGTGAGAGATAGAGGGAGGCCGAGAGAGAGGGAAGGTGTGGTAGGGTGCTTAGGGTTTGGTCAAGATTAGGTGTAGATTAGGGTTTAGGTTTAGATGGGGTATGATGGTTCTCCTTTTTGGCAAGCTCAAGCACAAACCAAACCAAAACTAGACCAAAAAGAGGGAGAGGTGGAGATGTGGTTTGATGGAAACAAGATCAACTAGATCAAGCCCAAAGGAAAAGATAGAGATAGAGATGATCCACTAAAGATGCAAATAAAAATCCATAGGACAAGCAAAAGGTGGTACTTGCATGGCCCATGCAAAACATTTAATGCCATGTTGATTCTTGTGAAAACAATAATGTTAAACATGGCATTGTTCATTTGCATTTCCAAAGGTGGAATAAAGCCAAGCAAAAGAAAGAAAGGATGTCCCATGTGGAGTAGATGGAGATGACCATATTTGAATAGAAATGGGACTTGCTAGTGTGTATGTGCCACTAGGTATTTAATAGTCCCAATATATTCCAACATGAGCATAATTCCATGATAATCCATATGGGAGCTAGGGAAAAGGGTCCCACTCACAAGGCATGCAAAGGTGGCCATGTGGCTCTCATATATCAATGAGGTGAAAACAACATGATGCCAAGATGAGAGCATGTGGAAAAGAATTGGATCCATCCCAACCCACATGAGCTAGAGGCAAACCAATAAGTGCCAAGCTCATATTTAGTTGGATGGTGGAATTATAAGGTGGTGAAAGAAAGGTGGTGGACTTAATAAGAGATATGCCCCCAACTCAACTTGGGCATTAAACCATATATCAAGAACCAAATACAATATCAAGAGGCAAATACAATTTACCATGCATATGAGAGAAGAACCAAATGAAAAAGGGTTTTATATGATGCTCAAATGCAAGGTGGCATGATGACATGAGCATGATATAATGATGATGCAACAATTATATGTATAAAGTAGCCAATATATAGACTAGACTAGTAGCATTACAATTGTTAGACAATTGGGATGCTACACGCGGGGTTGAAGACGACCGCGTGGCAGTGGGGTCCGTCTGTCAGCTAGAGAGTGAGAAGAGGCACGGGGTCCACCTGTCTGCGACTTAGTGGGTTCAATCGCGAGTGTGAATCGTTTTCTGCGGGAGAGGGCAGTGGGTTGGTTGGGCTTAGTGGGCTAGGATATTTGGGCTGGACCGGCTGGGCTGTATCCTTTGCATATTTTTTTTGTTCTGATTCTTTTATCTTTTTCTGTTTGAATTTCCTGATTGAATTTCAAACAAACAAATCAAACATTCAAAACAATCCAACTTCCACCACACTTTGCAATTTAATTTGGTTCTGTTTAACAACATAAACCAAAGTCCAAAGACCAAAAATAATATTTTTATTTTAGGGTCCATTTATAATTAAATAAAATGGACCTTAGTTAATAAATCAAATGGGTTTTAATTTATTTAAAATCTCCATTTGAAATCTAAATATTTTTCAAAACCAATCAGTAGGTTTTATTTGAAAATAAAGAATACTTGGAAAACTTGTTTAAAATAATTTAACAAGTTTTGATGTTTTAATAAAAATAGTAAAACCTTTATTTTAATAAACTTGGATATTAAATTCTTATTATTTTATTTAAATAAACTTTACTCTTTTAATCAAAACAAAACATTTTATTTCAAAATATTGGCCAAGGTTTAATTTGGCTCTATAAAATAATCTTTATTTATAAATCCACATTTTCTTTTGGAAACCAAATCCTTTTATTAAAAGATTCAAAAATAGTAATTTTAAATATTTTTAAGTTTATTTTTTATTTATCTTTTTAAATCCCTTTAGGATTTTATTTGATCCAAATAGGTTTTGAAAGTTTCATATTGGATTCAAAAGTTTCTTCTCACCCTGAAAATCAACAAAGTTTTATTTTATTCATTTATTTTTCACATAACAAGATTTGGAAAATCTTGGGATGTGACAGGCTACCACCCTTCAAATAAATCTCGTCCCGAGATTTGGGAAGGCTAGGGTTACAAGTTGGCTCAAAAGCATCTAGGGTACTACCACCCTTAAAAAATTTCTAACTAGATTACATATTGGTCTTCTTGGGATCTTGGTGTAACTTTCCTGGACAGAAGTTTGCATAGTGGCCTAGTTCCTTGCATTTGAAACACATCACTTGGCTGATATCTTTCTTTTCCTTTGGTATCATTGCCTCTTGTTTGTTTCTTTGGTTCTTCTTCTTTTCTGGGCATTCATTGGCATAGTGTCCCATCTCTTTGCAATTGTAACATTGCACTTGAGTAATATCCTTCTTGTTAGGGTTGGGGCATTTCTTCTTCTTCTTGGGTCTCTCCAAAGCTAGGAGTTCTTCTACATATCTCACCTCAAAGGTGGGAAATCTTTCTCTCTTCTTGGGGCATTGATCTTCATGCTCCTTGGATATATGATCCTTGTCTCCACAAGTATTGCTAACTTGGGTTCCTTCTAGAATAGCATCTTTGTCATCCTTGTTGTCACTAGCTCTTTGGGAAAAGTTTTCTCTCATGTTGATCATTTGAGTAACTAATCCTTGCAACAATTGGGATTGAATTTTCAAAATCCTTTGAATGGCTGGGTCTAGTCCATTGTTGTTGGCTAAAACCTGAGTTGTCTCTTGGCTCAACTGGTTTTGGTTAGCTATAAGTTCTCTCATGTTGTCCTCTTGGTTGTTGTTGGTGTCATCAACTTTGATGTTGGAGTTTCTTGGAGAAGTCATCTGTTTGGGTTGAATTGAGATTAGAATAGGCAAAATATCTCTAAGGATTCCAATCACACACATCACAGTTCACACAAGCAATGTGCAAGCAATCACAAACAAACACTCAAACAACAAGTTTCAAGCATATTCTTAGGCAACCAAAAATATTTTTGTTACACCACATAAGTTGGTGTGTTTGACTTAACTAAATATGGTGGTCCATCTATATGGTTCACTTGAGATCTTTCCATCTTTCTTGGTTGATTCTTCTTCCATGAGATCATGGTTTCCTTGGGAAAAACTCTTGGTCATAAAAACTTCAAAGGTGTTGATGGCTCCTTCTAAGTTGTGTTTCCTTAGTCTCCAAATCTTGAGCAAGATTTCTTGTCTCACTTGTCCTTAGTGATATCCAAGGTTGAAGTCCTTGGTGAATATGCTGAAGATGTTGAAGTCATTAGAGTTGAAGATGTTGAAGTCATTAGAGTTGAAGATGTTGAAGTCATTAGAGTTGAAGAAGTCCTTTGCACATGGTGAAGTCTTTGGTCATGGGATAGGTTTTTCCATCAAGTTGAAATAGATGAGATGTAGAATCAAAAACAAAATGGTTGAGGAAAGAGTTTACAAGATTGTTTGTAAATAAGTTTTGGAACAAATTCAATTCCTATTTTTCTAAGGGGTTTTGGTCCAATCCTAGGTTTACAAATCCTACAGGCAACACAATGCTCTGATACCATCTGTAAGATCCCTCCTTTGTAAAGGAAAAGGATCCCTGTGTTTACAATGCTAGTCCCTGGATCAATAGCTAGCATCCACAGTTAAGATGTAATATCAAGAAACAAAGGTCATAATACAACTTTATAACCAGGAATAACATAATTTTATTACATCTTACATAGCTCATTTGGCTATTACATTACTTTGCAGCAGAATATCTATAAGCATGGAGTCCTTCATCTTCAAAGTGCCATAGGCAAACATGTTGGTTGTAGACTTTGTAACCCTAATCAACACACTTCACTAAATCAATCAAACCTGCAACATAACAAGTTACAGCCACAAAGGGTCAATACATTTGAATTGTATTGGCAAGTGATACTATGGTAGTATAGTGGAGTCTATCATCTATATGCATTTGGCTAAGTGGAGCTTAGGCCTGCATTGCTCAAAATAGTTTTTCCTTAACATTTGAAAACACTAAGTTTTTGCTTGACAAAATAATCTTTCCCAAGGCATCTCCCAATCAAAGATTGAAGATCCATTAACCCTTGTTCAACCACAAGTTTTTAGCTTAGAAATTTGAATGATGAGATTCTTGATTGCTTCCATGTCTTGATGCTCAATTTGTCCTTTACCAGGGACATGGCTAAGTACTTAGATTTTACACTCTGCAGAGGTGGTGCACTTTCCCCACAAGACTTGGTTTCACCAAGACAAGATCTTTCAGAAGCCTTTCCTTAGACTAAATGGACGCGTTCCAACCTATCATCCCACTACCACCAACTGTCCAAATGGCTAAGTTCTAGCAACCTATGTGATCTAGGCAGAGCCCATAATGCCAAGTGGCTGCACTTGAAGCTTCTCAACATTTGACATCTCAAATCTCTTTGTTCCTGGGTGGCAATCCACAAGTGTGATACACAAGGTAAACCATATCCATGGGCCTTGTGTAACCACTCAACCAAAAACCACCAAGCAATTACCATTCCACCCAGGTGATTCATTAATTTAGTTGTTTTATTAAAGAAAAACACAAGTCCTCAGACTTAGAAATTTTTCCATGGTATGAATGTATATTCCACCCTTGTTTTCTATTAGCTAAGCTAAGCTTGATATTAGTAGGAATCTTAACTTAGGAAAATTTCTACTAAGGTTTCATCTTCTAGGTTTTCCCATAGCATGGTTATACTTAGCAAAATTCCATGCAAGTTTTACTTAGAAAAATCACTAATGCATAGTGAAAGTAATTGGGACAAAAGTATGAAGCATCACTTGACTTTCTGGTCGAGTATAGTTCACTCCTTGTCCTTGCTAAAATCACACTCTTCAAGTCACTACAATTTAGTCAAGCAAGGCACAAGTTCAATCTACCATTCAAGCAAAACATCACATAAAATGATAAAGTCAAGGTAATGCATGCAAACATGCCAAGCTTTGTTTTATTTTAAAAAGTGGTTCCTAATGGGTCATAAACTTTTGAAAACACCCAATGGTCATTTTATAAAATGGCAAAGTCATTTGCAAAAGGTTTCACTTCATATACCATTTTCAAAACAAGGTATCATTTTATGTGGTGTAAAAATGTTTTAGTAAGGCATTAATCTATAGGATTCACAAGATATGTTTTCAAACCATAAAACTTTGTGTTTAGGGTCAGAGAGTTTGAAACAAAACATTTCCCAAAGGTTTTCTTCCAAAACCATTTTTTTTAAAAACAAAATAAACCATATTTTTATTTGACTAGAATTGGTTTTAAATCAAAGAATCATTCTTTTGCATCACCAAATATATTTTTGAAACCACAAAGTGTTTCCTATGGTCAGTAGGTTCAAATCACACCATTTGCCAAAGAATTTATCCGCAAAATCATTTTTGAACAATTTTTATAATCTAAACAAGCATACAAATGTTTCTGCAAAAACAAACATTTTTCCAGAAGCTTTTTACTAAACAAATGGCATGGTTGGCTAGGGCTTGTTCCACTGATTCCATTGATATAAAGTTTGAAAATTTTGGACGTGTGGAACTAAAGTTATGCAATTTACAAAATTGGAAATCTAATAGATCAAATTCTGTTTAAATCAAACAGTTTGGGACACGCGTCCTATTCCTATTCGCCGAAAACGTTTCGCGTGGATCAAGCGATGCAGGCCGTTGGATTAAGTCATATCGCACGGCGCGCAGAGGTTACTTACCTCTTCGCTTATTTCTAATCTTATCCGTCAGATCGAGATCCAATGGACCCTATTGCTTTGACCATTTGGCAGCGGCGCTGACGCGGCGACTATTAGCGACGCGGTCAGACGACGGCGAAACTGGCGATGCAGGAAGCGAGGAAGTAAGGGAGTACGCTCACCGTGTTCGCAGTAGCGTGGGAAAGCTCAACGTGTTGTTGGTTCGACGAGGGGCGCACGGGGGTGAGAACAATGGCTCGCCGGAGTTGCTCCTGGCGACGGGTTCGTCTGCTTGATGACGGAGGCGACGACTGAGGGCGCGCTAAGACAAATGGAGAGCCGCGTTAGATGCGTGTGAGAGAGGAGAGTGTGAGAGTATCCATTAGAGGGTCTGGGGTGGTCTGGGCTCACCAGGAGATGTCGCCGGAGTCGAGGCAGGAGGCGGCGATGCTCGGTGGTCGTTGTTGCCGATGTTGTGGTGCCTGCGCGGGTAAGTGGGGGCTACAGAGAGGTTCACCGGGTGATGGGGAGTGCGCTCGTGTGGTCGAGGGGGCGAGGAGTGACGGCGGCTGGCCGGAATTGAAGAGAACGCTCGCCGGAGCAGTGGTTGTTTCCGAGCATGATTTGAGCGGCCTGGTGGCAGTTGTGTGCGGATGAATGGGGGAAATGGAGAGGAAGGAGGGGCGACTAAGAGAGCATGGTCTCTGGGGGAATTAAACCTGTCATCAACATGAATTTAATCGGAATCAATCGCGGCAGAGCGACATTGAGGGAGGAGGAAACGGCCGGCGCGGGGTTGAAGCCGACCGCGTGGCAGTGGGGTCCGTCTGTCAGCTAGAGAGTAAGAAGAGGCACGGGGTCCACCTGTCTGCGACTTAGTGGGTTCAATCGCGAGTGTGAATCGTTTTCTGCAGGAGAGGGCAGTGGGCTGGTTGGGCTTAGTGGGCTGGGATAGTTGGGCTGGGCCAGCTGGGCTGTATCCTTTGCATATTTTTTTGTTCTGATTCTTTTCTCTTTTTCTGTTTGAATTTCATGATTGAATTTCAAACAAACAAATCAAACATTCAAAACAATCCAACTTTCACCACACTTTGCAATTGAATTTGGTTCTGTTTAACAACATAAACCAAAGTCCAAAGACCAAAAATAATATTTTTATTTTAGGGTCCATTTATAATTAAATAAAATGGACCTTAGTTAATATTTTAAATGGGTTTTAATTTATTTAAAATGTCCATTTGAAATCTAAATATTTTTCAAAACGAATCAGTAGGTTTTATTTGAAAATAAAGAATACTTGGAAAACTTGTTTAAAATAATTTAACAAGTTTTGATGTTTTAATAAAAATAGTAAAACCTTTATTTTAATAAACTTGGATATTAAATCCTTATTATTTTATTTAAATAAACTTTACTCTTTTAATCAAAACAAAACATTTTATTTCAAAATATTGGCCAAGGTTTAATTTGGCTCTATAAAATAATCTTTATTTATAAATCCACCTTTTCTTTTGAAAACCAAATCCTTTTATTAAAAGATTCAAAAATAGTAATTTTAAATATTTTTAAGTTTATTGTTTATTTATCTTTTTAAATCCCTTTAGGATTTTATTTGATCCAAATAGGTTTTGAAAGTTTCAAATTGGATTCAAAAGTTTCTTCTCACCCTGAAAATCAACAAAGTTTTATTTTATTCATTTATTTTTCACATAACAAGATTTGGAAAATCTTGGGATGTGACACAAAATTATGAACAAGTGGTGTAACTTGCCTTGATCCGAGCAGTAGTCTACACAATAGCACTCCTTAGCGCACTCCGAGCAATCTAACGAATCACAAACATAGATCTGATCACAACTTGCTCAAAGCATATCACAAAGAAAATCATGCATGCATGCAACATGGTATATTATGCAAGGTTGGTTCTTCTAAATTTATCAAGGTAGAAAGTTTGTGTTGTGATAGTGTAAGGGTGTCACTAGGATTGATTTTCCCAAGGGTTTAGATCTAATAGAGTCACTAAAACAAATCCTAGGATTATAAGGAGATCAAACCATCTAATTAGCCCCAAACTAGATCTAATGAAAACAAGGTCATTGCAACAAGAATCAATTAAAACAGAATTTTAATTATTTTTCTATAGAATAAACACTCCAATCTAACGATTAAAATCCACACCTAAAACCTTACTGTAAACTTGGTATATTATTGTAGATCTGGATTCTACATAAAATTATGAATCCAACGGTATATTATAAGCTAAATTTGTCCCAATAATCAATTTTATATGATTTTCGCAAGTTTCAATCTAAATCTGCAAACAGATCAAATCCTCACTTAAATTCTTGCCAAGTGTTAGCGTCTGGTTGGTCCAGCTGGAGTGACGCGGCGCGGACGCGGCTGCTGGCGCGGCTCTGCCACGCGGCAGCGCGGCATTGGCTGGTACCGCTTCGATCAACCTTCTAATCTACACTGTTCCACTCGAATCCGACGGACGGGAGCGGTGGCGACACTTACCAGCGGCGTCGATGGCGAGACGGCGGCAGCGCGTTCAGACGTGGTCGTCGGTGGTGCTGCGGTGGTTCCCCGGAGTAGCGGAGAGCACGACGGTGCTCTGCTCCTCCTTGTGGTCCTGCGTGCGTGATCGGCTTTGGCCCTTTTTTCCTCGTCTAGCCGCACACCTCCGCTGGTTCCCGCGAGCTCCGGCGGCACGTCGGCGAGAAATCTCCGACGCTGTGCTGCACAAGGGGAGGAAAGAAGGGTCGGGGGTGAGGCGGTGTTGCACGGGGAAGACGGTCAACAGCAAGAGAGGGTTCGGGGTGGCGTGAATCGCCGGATCGAAAACCTTCCCGAGCGCGACGCCGGCGAGGAAGAGCGGCAGCGATTCGGTGATGCTTGGGCTAGGGTTTTTGAGGGGAAAGCAACAGGAGGGGGTCGGCTTATAAGGGCCAGAGACTTGGGGAAGGGGGTGGTCGAGTCCGTCGCGAATTGGGGTCCGACGCGGCGGGGGAGAGTGTGCTCGCCGCGGTCTCTAGAGGACGACGACGGGGTGGGACCCCCGCGTCAGCGGCTGCGGCCTGCATCCTGCTAGGCTGCGCTGGTAGCTAGGTGACGCGCGCGCGTTGGCGGGCTGGCACAGCCGGCCCAGTTAGGTTAGGTTTCCCCTTTTTTTTCTTTTTATCATTTATCAATTTCTGTTTTAGTCAAACACAAATAACTTTTGCAAACTAAGTCCAAATTTGATGAAATTTATTTCTAAATTTTTATAAAAGTAAGGTGGTCAGCATAGGACCATGGTTTAGTGTTTTTACATAGTTTTAGAAAGGGGTCAAACTATTACAACAAGTGTTCGCATAAGGAAATAATTAATAGGGTTTTGATAGGTTTGGGTGTTAGGATTTTGTGGCAAATTATTAATTTGTAGGGTGCAATGATGCAAGGATGATGCATGCCACTAATAACATCCTAATACAAAATCTTGGATGTTACAGCATCGATGCCATGTGTTGATTGTTACCCCTTTCTTTTAGGTGTTTGGTTCCTCTATGATAGAATACGATATCGGGATCGAGATCAAGATCGAAGACCGAGATCAACACTGTCGAAGCTCGAAGGTCAATACTTGGCCAACTATGACCAAGTCAAGTAACAGGTGTCCGAAACTCCTCTTTCTGGATATCAACTAGCAAAGGCAAGCGAAGCCCTACACATGATATAATCCTATGTTTTCATGTATTTCAATTCTTGCCATGTGCATATGATTCCAAAGTATTTTATCGATAGATAGAGTAATCCTATCTAATACATGTTTGCTTTATAGCCTATATTCCCTAATCCACTCCTCCTAGCATAACTACGGTTTGGCTTGTGAAGCATTGCTAGAGTTGTTACATATGTTCTTCTTAGCCATGCTTAGCTGTTACCACTGGTCCATTCGGTTGATGACAGGATGACGTGGTATGATCAGAGATGAAAGTTAAACATGCTAAGGCTTGTATGGGTGGCCACGATGGGTTGTGGTTTTTGCAGTCCCATACTTGCCACTACAAGGAGCTGAGTTCTTGCCTCTTGAACCAAGATGAGCGTACAGCCACACGGGGGCCTAGAAACCCCCTCGACCAACTAACTTGCCGAGTATATTCCATGAGTCACAAATTTCGGGCGTTCCATTCGACATACGCATTCTAGCTCTTCTCGAAGGAGGTGAAGGAGGTGCATTCATATAGGTAGGTAAGCGTCGCAGGGAACATGAGATGCCCGACATCCATAATCTTGAACCAGGTTCACATCATTATGGACCGACTTCGGGACTCGACCGTTACAGCGACATCTCCCTAGTCCATGACTCATGGTCTCAGCGAAAGCAAGGTAAAAGTCGTGTCTAACCACCCTCTGTCGGCCTTCCAAGGAAGAGGGCTATTACTAATGGAATTAAGAGAAGGTTAGTATGTGTGGGTAAAGTTGTACACCCCTGCAGGGTTATTAATCTTTTCGAAAAGACGTGTCTGCGGTTATGGACGACTTGGGAACAGACGTGATAATCATAGAGAACTTGAACCTAATCGTAAAACTTGGCAAGTTAAGTAATGTGTGCTTAAGGATGCTTCCTCAGGGATCAAGGGGGTGATCCTACATAGGTTCAGCTGATGAAGATTCGATGGATATCAAAAGATGATCAAAGCTAGAGATACCGCTCTCGTATCCCCTTTTAAAATATTCTCATTAGTCAAGATTCTTCTCCCTCTTGTTTTACAAACAAAGATGGCTTTATGTAAAAATAACTCCACCAGCCACAAGTCTTGCGGAGTACACCCTGTACTCACCCTTGCTTCGTTGATACTTTTGCAGCAGAGTAAGTGTTACCATAGAAGATGAGTTCTTCACGACATCGACATCGACGGGTAGTTTGGAGTTCCCAGTCGGCAGTCTAGGATCTATGGATTAGACGTCATCTTCATGCTTTAGGTCTCATAGGCAATTTGTTAAGTTTTCTATACTTAATAGCATAATTTGCCTTCCGTTGTTTGATGTTTGTGGTCAGTGATCTCTGCTTGTAATTGGTTCTCTGCTCAGTTATGAGCTCGCTGTAATAAATTTTGTGTCATAGGGTCACTGTTGTGTTACCAATTTTCTCTCTGTACGCTTTCAAGATTAGGTTAGGATTATGTTCAGAGGAAGGTCTAGGATTTGTCTAGGATTAATCCCGGGGGTGTCACAGGTTTTGGTATCAGAGAAGTACCGATCGTAGGAAACCCTTTCTATTGGTCGATGTTGAGTCTAGTATTTGTGAAAACTATTTTCAAAGATGAAAATTATGTGCGAAAACTCTGGTATTCTTCTTTTTCTTCTTATCTAGTTTCGCTCTAACTCTGGGTCACCTTATCTCGTGTTTATTTGGAAAAGTTTTGTTATCTCGTCTCTTCCTTCAAATCTTAGGTGCCTTCTCAGGCATGTCGATACTCAACTATTGGACCTAGTGTTAAGTTCGCTAGAGTATGGTGTGCATGTTCCTTCTTTCGCTTGTTCTGTTTCAACTTAGAGATTTCATTCCATCATCATCTCCCTGTTTATGGGTCCACAACATCATACCTATGGTCCTACAGTGATCTGTTCTAGGCCTCGAAGTTTCCTTTCGCCTCGTGTGCCTCCTTTTTATTTGTTTGGGTATTTCAAAAGTTATATCTTCTTTTGGAAGCTACATCTTGATTACTATCTTGTAGTGTATGCTTTGTCACTCAAGTAGTAGTTAGTCCTTTCTTTGGGTTTTAACCCTCGGAGTTGAACCTAAGATCCCCGATTGTGCTGGATTCTGGTGTTTCGAATCTTGTACATGACGCTGACCTTTAACCCAAGATCCATTTTATTGACCCCCGTGTTTAATGTTTACACATTACCTCAGAATGGATAGTACCTTCTAGTATAGCCTTCAAGCTTGTGGGTATTGTCGCTATTGAACAGTGACGATAAAGGACTTCCCCTACCACATGCTATGGCAGATGTTCTTTAGTGGAACTAAATAGATGACGACAAGGGTACTCCTCGAGAGTCTCACATCTGTGCTCGTGACTCTGCCACACCTTCCTTTCCTATGCACTGGTTTTCAGAAGATTGTTGACTTATACATCCACATCTCGGGATTATATTATGTGCATGTTCCTTACCCGTGTTGCTTTCTGACCATTGCCTACCAGTTGGTAGCCAACTAGTAGTGTGCATTGGTGTCTTCCGACGCAAGCTACTCTTGTGGTCCATCATGACAAACTAGTTCGGGATGTCAGGAGAAACAAACTCCAGTACCTCGTCATATCCAGGACCAGGTCAAAGTGTTGTAATCCGCAGATCAAGAAGCATTGATTAACTTCTATCTGTTTCACCTTAAAGTATCACACACTTTTATACTAAGAGGTCGTGCTAAGTTTCATGACCCCTTAATGAAGTCATGTTTTTACACATTGTTACCCAACCTTCTCCGAGCATTCGTGCTCGTGACTGTTGTGTGTGCGTAATGATGTGGCTATCTAAGATTCTTAACAATTCTTATTCCTTTGAACTCAAAGGACATTTGTATCATTCTTAGCGTGATTCATAATTTTATCACTAAGCCAAGGATGATTGTGCTACCAAGACCAATATTCCGGTACATCCTCTTGAGTCAAAGAGTTAGGCTTGTGCCGAAGCTCTGACACTATGTCATCTTGCCTTACAAAGCAAGTTTCCTCTCGAGCTATGTGACATATCGATGGTCCGTGATATTATGGATGTCTTCTAGAAGCATCTCCATGTTGCCACATGACCGTGTTGTTAGGTTTTTGAGTAAGCTGTTTTTTAAACCGCTCCTTTCTCCAAGGATCCGTACTAGATACCCCTGAGCTAGTTGGTTAAGATTAAACAACAACTTGGACAGTTGTAAGACAAAAGTTCCATCCAACTCAGTTCCTTCTCAAAAGGGATATATATTTTTGTTCGTGTCGAAGCCATATAGTATGTACTATGTGGATATGTTATATTCCATACCTTTGATTTGATTTGGGCAATCGTAAAATCAAACTCAGTTCTGGGGACTATCTTGATGGTGTATCCACTAGTGATGTCTCACTTAAGTAGATCTTCATGTCCTATGGTCTGATCAATGTCTATGCCTTGTTCATACGACATGTGAGTCCATCTTCTTGGAGTGTAGAGATAAGTTTGTTATTGAGCCCATCAATGACATCCTTACCTTCTCCATGCTAGAATAGATTCATGTGGTATAGTTGGCATTAATGTTGGAAACTTTTGAGAACCATCTTTGTGTTATCTTGAAGCATGTTTTCTGGATGTTAGAAGTAACCTTATCTAGTTCACGTGCAAGTGTTGAAAGATGTCGCCGTGGATTCGAGTAACATTATCTTTGTTTCCTCGATTATCATTCCAAGTTAGACAAGCATGTGCGAGGTATTTTTGATATCGTAGGTTGATACCTTCACATCTCGAGAAGATCCTCCAAGCACACCATGCCACTGATTGATTTGTTCAAGAAAGATAAGAAGTCCAACAAAACTTTGATATCCTCGTAAATGTTTCCTAACAAGGATTCAGTTGTGTTTCATTGCAAACAACTGATGTAGATGCAATTATCTTTTGATAACTTGCTAGCACATGTGTTTCGCAATCTATCTCATTCTTTTGGAGCCCGACACTGTAGTCCATGTCTTGAGTATCTAGTGACTTTACCTCTGCGGTTAATGTTGCACACTTTCTATTCAGACATGCTGAATCTGAAGTATCTTTCCACCTAACCAAAGTTGAATCTCAAGAAGAAATGATGGTTGGTGTCCCTCAAGTTTTTGACATAGGTCTCTTTGGAAATCTGGCAAGATTGATGTAGTGGTTGACACAATTAGCCAAAAGACCTATTTCCACTTTATCTTGAATCGGTAATAACAACCACTCTTCATGAGGGATCTTCTATGATTTATTATACGAGTTGTGCTTATGGTTTCCTTTGTATCCGAAGTCCAACCTCTACTTGATGACTGGTTAAAGGCTTGTCAGTATCCTACTAACAGTGTTTTGAACATCAAGGAGAACATTTAAAGTAGAGTTGCCAAATGTCTCTTGGTCGATCCTCCAGATCCTTTTATGATGGAAAGCGTAATGTTATGCCAAGTACTTGGAGTCGGAGAATGAAGTTTCTTTCTTCTCGTGTCATCAGGAATCTTCTAAACTATTCATCTTGGTGGTGTAAAGTGATATCATGATCTTTGGCAAGGATTTTGACAGTCCTGGATGAATTAAAGAGTTTCCTTCCCACTTTCTTAAACATGTTCGAAGAGCGATTATGATTTTAGTAATCAATAGTTCCACTTGTTACATGTTCCTTGTTACTCTTACGAGTCCTCTCCACCAAAACACCTCTTTTTCCTAGCCTTTTGTTGAATAAACAAGTGACCCTTCTGTGTCAAAAGTAGTTCAACATCTTGGTTTTGTTGGTATCTATCTCTTTCACCTGTGAAGCTCTACTTAAGTTGTCTAGTAGAGGTTCACTTTCTAAAGTCTGTGTTCCTTTTCCATCTTTTGGAAGTATCCTTCCCTCAGAAGTCAAAACTATTCTGCAAGACCATGGTCTCAGTCCTTATGAAGACTAGTTATCTTTCACCTCGAAAACTTTCTCCTTTTGTTTCCTCCGTTACTTTGACGTGTTTCATGTCTGTTGGCTCTAGAGATGTTTATGAAACATCTATCCATGAGTTGACCATGAGATACTCAGTTCGTGGTTCTATGTCATTCCTTCTCATATTCAGTGTGAGCAGCTACCTCAAAGTTTATGAAGCGCTTCATCCATTCGTCATGGTGGCATGGTTCAACCTCTTCAAGAAAATCGTTGAAGTTTAGTGTAACCCTCTTCCTTCTATCTTCCTATCTAGGAATCTCGGGTCGAGATTCTTTTAAGGGGGATAGAATTGTAACAACCCTAGTTTTATTAAATAGTAACTAGGATCTATTTGTGCATTCATGAGCATAATTTTAAAATGCATGCAAGAAAAATAATCACAAAGATCTAAAAACCCTAATTTCCTTCCACACTTGAAAATACTTTCAAAATGGTTTTGAATTTTTGAAAACCACAAAACAAAGGAGCCCAAATGGATTACAAGGGCCCCACATCATTTTAGGTATCTTCTAAAGTCTCTGGTATTTTTGAAATACTCAAACCAAATTTGATTTTGAAAATACAAACAGAAAAACAAAAACAGAAAAGGAAAACTTTCTGGAATTAAAAACAGAGCCAGACTAGCTAACTAGGTCGTAGCCCAGGCCAGCCCACTCCCTCTTCCCTCTCTAACTTCTTCCCTCGCACGATCGCAAACAGCCTCGCCGCAGCCCAGCTTGGCCCAAGCGCAGCCCAGTGCGGCCGAGTACCGCTTCATCCCTGTTCCTATTGTCTTCCTTGCGGAGCGAAGCATCTCGCTGGCACAGCCTACGCCGCCCGCCATCGCCATTATGCGCACCGTGCGCTGAGATGCTCTCCACCGCTTCATGGGGATTCAAGTACCTGTGCCGCCACCACGAAGAGCCCCTACGTGCTCAGCTTCCCCTCTCCCTCCTTATCCACTCCCTGTGCGCGAGAGCCCGAAACCCTAGCCGTCGTTCGCCGTCATCCCCGTCGACTCTGGCCTCCCCTCAACCATTCAAGACCACCACCACGACCGCCTTACTCGAATCGTTCGTTTGCCCTCACTCTCGTGAGCCGGCATGCTCCCAGGCGTTCTAATTGAATCCTCATTTTCGACTCTGGCCACCGCGTCCGTCGATGATTCCGGCCACCTCCACTGTCAAGCCTCCTCCCCAACCTTCCTCCTGCAACCAAGGTGAGCTTGCGGTCCTTCTCGACGTCTCCCTCTCGCCCTAGTTCATCCTCGTGTAGTAGTTCGCCGTGCACCACCGTCGGATCATCATTCTTCATTGAGCATTGCATCGATGCCATGTGTTGATGGTTTCCCCTTTCTTTCTGGTGTTTGGTTCTTCTCCGGTAGAATACGATATCGGAATCGAGATCAAGATCGATGACTGAGATCAACACCATCGAAGCTCGAAGATCAATACTTGGCCAACTATAACCAAGTGAAGTACCAGGTGTCCAGAACTCCGCTTTCTAGATATCAACTGGCAAAGGCAAACAAAGCCCCACACATGATATAATCCTATGTTTTCAAGTATTTCAATTCTTGCCATGTGCATATGATTCCAAAGTGTTTCATCGATAGATAGAGTAATCCTATATGATGCATGTTTCCTTTATAGCCTATATTCCCTGATCCACTGCTCCTAGCATAACTAGGGTTTGGCTTGTGAAGCGTTGCTAGAGCTGTTACATCTGTTGTGCTTAGCCATGCTTAGCTGTTACCACTGGTCCATCCAGTTAATGAATCAGAGCTGCGAATGAACCTAGTATGAAAGGATGACGTGGTATGATCAGATATTAAAGTTAAACATGCTAAGTCTTGTATGGGAGGCCATGGTGGGTTGTGGTTTTTGCAGTCCCATACATGCCACTTGTCGTGGTATTGCCGACGAGTACGCCATGGAAGGGTCCTCATAGTGCGTGTTTAGAGACGTGGGGTAAGGCGGACGGTTGACGGGTACGAGGTAACACAGCTTACCCAGGTTCAGATCCCACAATAGTGGCGGAATCCTACTCCTACTATAAATCACTATAAGGGCAATACGCCGAGTTATAGAGATAGGTTCGCTGTGCGAGGTTGTATGAGATTGTTCTATTGTTTTCCTAAAGGCTCCCATAGGCCCGACTTATATAGTCGCCAAGTCCTAGGGTTACAGGGAAAAGTCCTAGCCGAACAGGTTACAGAGTCCTACACCGTCTATCATTAGTCTTGTGTATCTTGTACTCCAAGGCTCCGGGTACGCTGGTGACTCCACCGTAGCCTTCCTTTATCCGGCATGGGCCTCCCTTCTGGATCCACCTAACTGGGCCGCCCAGCAGGCCACAGGCCATGCTACCGACTATGGGCCACCCGGGTTAGTCGGATAAGAGACATGCTATGAGGATACCCATATAGCATATCCCCAACAGTAGCCCCCGGAGAACTCCGAGATCTTGCGTCATCTTGCCTCTTCCCATGGAATGCTCCGCATAAGTGGATGTCGGCAAATCGTCAAGCAATATCCTGTAGTCCTCCCAAAGAACCCTGCAAAGGTTTCTCCGTCTTCTATGAGTAAGTCGGAGAAATGCTGAATCTTCCATCGTACGCTTCCATTGTCGGATTAAATCCGTCCATGCCGGAATCTTCGATGGGACGGCTCATCTACCATGTCAGTTATGACGACGTATGCTATAGGTCAGCGACGCCTTGTAACTCACACATGCAGAGAACACAATCATATCTGATTTTCCCGCGCGAGCAATGCGAACCGTTGGCGGCGGCGGTTGGAGACGTGGTGAAATTACCGCGCACGTTCACGGACATGTCGTCTACGCGACAACTGTCCGATTAGCTGCATGAATCTTGACGCAGAGTAAGATAAATAGTAACCGTGGGACACTTGCCACTTTTTCACCCCATTCTCTCGCGTCATCGTCTTCTTCCTCCAGCCACACGCCTCCTCGAGCTCTCCGCAGAAAACCTCGAGAAACCCTAGCCTCTCTCTGCACCAATCGCTTCCTTCCATTCCTTTCATGGCTAGAAGCAGCTCCTCCCTGTTGATGGCGGCATCGAGTGAAGCCATGGCGAAGCCAGCGAGCTCCCTCATCGTGCCCCCAGAGGGCTTGGTCATCCCTGCGTCGGCGGTGATTGAAACCACCAGTGGCGACCACAATCTGGTGGCGCTAGAGCCTCTGGAAGAGGAACTAGATTCGCACAAAGGCGACTGGCACGGCTCGGACATCACCGACCGTGACATCCAAGATATGGTCGCCGAAGGCTACCTCCCCGCGACGGAGGGGCTCGCCTGGCGGGCGGCGCTGGCCGGCGAGGTGACGCCTTCTCCACAAGCCGGAGAGAAAGTGTACCTCAAGGCGCAATTGGTACGCGGCGTTTCTCTGCCCATCTCCCACTTTTTCTGTCCGTCTTGAATCACTTCAAGGTCTAACCCCATAACCTCTCCCCCAATAGTATCTTAGTGCTTAGCAACTTCACGGCACTTTGTGAGGGTTACCTAGGGATTAGGCCTAGGTTAGATTTGTTTGTGTATTTCTTCACCGTCAAACGTGAAGCCGGACACAGTAGGGAGGAGCATAGGAACTGCGGCACCATAAGCTTCAAGATCCGACCTAGCCGGCGGTTCCCTGACATAGTCGTCCACGAGTCGTGGAAAAACTGGCAGCGGACGTACTTCTACGGCCCCGACATTCCTTTGGTGGGCCGAGAAGTAACGTACCCGGACTTCGTGGATGGAGCTGCCGCCGAAGTCTCCACATGGCGGTCCCATGCCTCCCTTCCCTCCGACCTCGACGCTTCTCGCGTAATAAGGCGGATCGAGTGGTTCGTAGAGACAGATCTAACCGGCTTGGACCTAGCCATGAGCTGGTTCATTAGGCGGATCCAACCTCTGCAGCACTGCACGAAGTATATGCACGAGTACACCGGCGACCGAAGGGATACCCTCCGGATCTCCGAGGACAACTTCTCGAGCGACTCCGTCAAGTTCCGCCTTAAGGACATCGTCAAGGTGAAGGATAAGAAGCGTGGATTCACCCTCACCTATGATATGTCCGTAGACGGAAAGTTCCCAAAGGTATATATTTATTTTCCGTGTATGACATTGCTCTAGTTTTTCCGTCTTTTAAATACCATCTTGTCTAACACGATGATTTCTCACTTAACAGCTTAGCGATCTAGAGGAGGGCAACCTGGCTGCCCAAATCTACGATCCAAAGATGAAGGAAGTCACGGTCGTGTCCGACGACGATGCCCCGTTGGCGCGAAAGCGGAAGAGCTCCACCTCTGACGCTGCCGACAGAGGTAAGAAGAAGAAGACGGAGGGTGGAGCCTCCAAAAAGAGTAATGCCCCCTGGAGGCGGAAAAGAAGAAAGCCACCGGGATGTTTGCCAAAGCGCCCCCCCTAGTGTAAGCCTCTCATTCTCCAACATTGTCTATTTATCTATCTTGTTCCTGTACTTATGCATTTTGCACGTTTCAGGACTCAAGAAATCCACAACCAGCCTCAAGAAGTCCTCCAAGACTCTTGGGGCTTCTAGAAATATTAAAGATATGCGGCATCGCGACTCCTCTCCCGCCATCACCCCTGCTACTCCTACCGTCAAGCCCTCCTCTGCTCCGACAAGCTCCCAAGTCTAGGAGGCACCAGGCCCTTCCGCCATGGAAGTGGACTCTGGCGCCTCAACAGAGCTTGCTGTTGTCGGCAAGCAAGCGACGCAGGAGAGTGCTGCTCTTCAAATGGCTGAAGCTCTGGCTAAGGATGCCATCGGTAGGGGCAAGGCGGTGGTGGGAGCTGGTACTTCTGTCGTAGGCGGCGCCTCTGCTCCCCAGAAACCCTTCGAGTTCCCGAAGATTGTTTACCCGGCGCTCATGCCGAGTAACACAACTATGGTTCCTGGAGGAGTGTCGTCATCTCCGACGTGCGGTCTTGAGGAGCTACTCCGGCAAGCAGACATGTTGCGAGGAAACAGCATTGCCTTTGGCAAGCTGCTGACCGAGAGCGCTACAAGCCTCAAGATCATCGCACTTGTAAGTTTTACTTTACCTTTTGCATTTCGTATGAGTATCCCACTGTAGCCCCCGAGGATGTAGACGGAACACCATAGGTTTTGCATCTATATGCTCTAAGAGTGACTAAGTTAGAAAGAACTCTCACTGTAGCCCCCAAGCATTTAGATGGAAGAAATTATTCTGACTAGATGCTTTAAGAGTAGCATACATAGTGTTTATATTTTTCAGTGTCGTAGCCCCCCAAGCGTCTAGTTGTAACTGAATTAGTTTCGACTAGAGGCTTTAAAGGAAAGATAAGAATTTTCCGAGCTAAAAAATTTATACTGTAGCCCCCAAGCTTCTAATTGAGAACTGAATTAGCTCCGACTAGATGCTTTACAGAAAAGCTAAGCATAGTGATAAGTTTAAAAACTCTCGTTGTAGCCCCCGAGCACCTAGATGGAGAATCTCCGACTAGAAGTTCCAAGAAAACTAAACAATGACTTGACTTTGTATTTGTTTCCACAGAACGAGAATGCTCGGAGGGGCATGGCCAATGACAAGTATCAGAAGATGCGCGCAGACCTTGAAGCTGAAAAGGGTAAAACCGCCATCTTGAAGGAACAGATCATCAAAAAGAAGAGTCTATTTTCTTATGACGCATTTCTGCCTTATTTTTGTGACCACAATCTCCGAGTACTCACTGTGCATTGCGCTTTCCCCGACTTGCAGAACATGTCGCGAAGGCCAAGGACATTGTTGAGCAGTCCAAGCATATCCAACAGCTGGACAGCGAGAACAAGATCCTGAAGGAGGAGAGGAAGGAGATGCTGAAGATGCATGAGGATTCTATGAAAGCCTTGCAGGACTCCGCCTCCGCGGAGATCAATCGCTTGAAGGAGGAGCTTGCGATCCTAAAGGATCAGAAGCAAGCTGCCGATGAGCAAAACCTTCGCCATAGCGAGGCGTTTAAGCTCCTACAACAAGAGAAGGAATCCTTGGCGGACATCGTCTGGCAGGCAAAGGCCAGCATCTTCAGTAAGTTTCCTCCACCCATGGGTTTAACCCGCTCGCCTCCTTCAGACAAGGAATGCATGATTCTTGCCGGCAACTTCATCAACACCGCCATCGCCCAAGCCAAGGAGATTGCCAAGCCCCTCCAAATTTATATCAAGGCCTCGTACTCCGTGGTACTCAGAGATTCTGCGCCGAGCCCCCGAGCGTGTCGCAAGCTGGAAAGCTTCATGCGCACGGGCTGGCGCAAGGATGGCGTTGTCTATGGTGAAGGCATACTATGAAGATGACGACATCGACATGGTGACATCTGGTATCCCCGACGTGGATGATGACGACAAGGAGATCGATCACGAAGCCATCCTATCATCACTCTCGGGGTATGATACCAGGGTTTCCGAGTTGGTAGATGTTGACGTCTTCGTGCCCAGTAACTTTCTCGACAACGCCAACCCGGAATCCTCCGAGTCTCACCACAGCGCCGAAGCTGAGGGTGATTCTCCGGTTGGTGATGATGCGGCCTCCAAGTCCCCTGCACCCAAAGAGTGAAAAACACTTTGTAATTTTTGTTTCACCCTAGACGTGTGCATTGAAAAAACTTGGTGATGTAATCTTAAGGCAGAAAACAGTGGTTGTTGTATCCTGCTACTTAAGAATTAGTTCCCAGTATGTATATATTTTTAAGCAAGTCCTGGCTTATCCATTACTTTGGTTTTTATGCTTGAATTTCGTGAGTCGGAAGACTCGTTGTCGGAACCATGGGCTTAGGTGATGATGCCCAATGGCACCATCAATAACCTGAGCACAAAATCGCCGACAATAAGTGCCGAAAGTCACTACTCCAGAATCCACATAAAAAAACAAAGAACGTGTAGACCAGAAAACTTAAGCTAACGCCCGTAGGCGGAATTTTCATAAGTGCAATCGCAAAGCTTGTGCATAAAGCTTTATTTCATTGATCATATAAGAGGTACACAATTAGATAACAAATGCTAAGTGTAGAAAGGACGTAGCTGTGCTATGTTCCATGGCCGATCAAGCTCCGGTTAGTCATCATCCGGGTCACGTCGCTTACGCTTATGATCCTCGTTGGGTCTATCCTTGAGTTCACGATTGTCGACAAGGTAGTTAGACCCATTGAGCAGCGCCTTGCTTATGATGAACGGTCCTTCCCATGGTGGGGATAATTTGTGTTACTTCTTCTGCTTAAGTCGGAGCACTAAATCCCCCTCTTTAAACGAGTGATGCCGAACGCGGCGACTATGGTAGCTGCGTAGCTTCTGCTGGTAGATGGCGGATCTTTGGCATGCCGAAACACACTCCTCCTCGAGAAGGTCCACATCTAGGTGTCTAGATTCTTCAGCGTCATCTTCGTCGTAGGCGGCAACTCTTGGTGCATCGTGGAGGATGTCGGAAGATAGGATGGCTTCTTCTCCATATACCATGAAGTAAGGGGTGTAGCCGGTGGATCTGTTGGGTGTAGTTCGTAAACTCCACAGCACAGATGGCAATTCTTCCGCCCAGGCTCCAGCTGCTCTATGTAGCGGTGCCTCAAGACGTGGCTTGATTCCCTGCAGAATTAATCCATTGGCTCGCTCAACTTGACCAGTGGATTGTGGATGTTCCATAGATGCAAGGTCAAGTCGGATGCCTTTGTCCCAGCAATAGGCCTCCACTTCTCCGAGTGACAAGTTGCTTCTATTATCGGTGATGATGCTATGTGGGAGACCAAATCTCACCACTAGATCTCGGACAAACCTGAGGGCGGTTGCCCCATCAAGCTTTCTAATGTGTTTAGCTTCTATCCATTTGGTGAATTTGTCACCTGCTACAAGCAGATGCGTATACCCACACGGTGTCGTTTGTAACAGCCCCACCATGTCTAATCCCCAGACTGCAAACGGCCAAGTTATTGGTATTGTTCGCAATTCTTGAACACGAACATGTGGTTGTCGGGCATAATACTAGCATCCTACGCATGTCTCAACCAGCTTGTCGGCGTCCGCCTTCGCGGTTAGCCAGTAGAATCCTTGCCGGAAGGCTTTCGCGACCAACGATCGAGGAGCGGCGTGATGCCCGCAATCTCCGAGATGGATTTCGTGCAGGATTTCCATACCTTCTAGCTGGGAAACACACTTTAGGTATACACCAGTAGTGCTCCTCTTGTAGAGTTGCCATTGATTATGGTATAACCCTTTGCTCGTCGTACTATTTGCCGTCTTTCGACTTTGTCGTGGGGCAAAGTTCCGTGTTCAAGATACTCCATGAACGGTTTTGTCCAAGCCGGAGGGATCTTTGTCACCATGTTGACAAAAGAGTCAGCTCTATCCGGGTTGTCGATGTCGGCGCCCTTCACGGATGGTGTGCGTAGATGCTCTAGGAAAACCCCTGGAGGAATTTGCTTGTGCCCTGATCCAAGTTTAGACAGTAGATCAGCCGCCTCGTTTTGCTCCCTAGGCACATACTTGACTTCGTAGACCAAGAAGCTCTTGGCTATCTCGTCCACTTTGTCTCGATATGCCGCCATCATAGGATTCCACGCATTCCAGGTGCCAGCCACCTGCTGGGCAACCAAGTCGGAATCTCCACAGCAAACTATGCACTTGATGCCAATATCCTTGGCTACACGTAATCCGTGAATGAGTGCTTCATACTCCGTCATGTTGTTTGTAGCCTCGAAGTGGATCTGCAGAATGTAGTGTAGCTTGTCTCCTTTTGGTGACTATACCAATACACCAGCCCCCGAGCCGTTGAGCAGCTTTGATCCGTCAAAGTGCATCACCCAGTACTCTGGTTCTGGCAACAGAGTGGCATCTTGCATCTCCGTCCAATCTGCAATAAAATCCGCCAAGGCTTGTGACTTGATTGCTTCGCGTCTCTTGTAGGTGATCTCGAAGGCGGCAAGTTCAATGCCCCACTTCGCGACCCTTCCTGTAGCGTCGCTGTTATTGATAATGTCGGACAGTGGGGTCTTGCTCACTACTCTGATTGGGTGCTCCTGAAATTAATGCCTCAGCTTTCGCGAAGCGAGGAATACTCCATAAGCTATCTTTTGGTAGTGCGGGTAACGCTGCTTGGACTCCGTCAAGACTTCGCTTACGTAGTAAACTGGTCGTTGAACTCCATGCTCATAGCCTGGTTCCTTCCGCTCTACCGCGACGACGATGCTGATAACCCGGTTGGTTGCCGCCATGTAAATTAACAGG
Organism: Avena sativa; assembly: GCA_916181665.1. Classification (NCBI taxonomy): domain Eukaryota; kingdom Viridiplantae; phylum Streptophyta; class Magnoliopsida; order Poales; family Poaceae; genus Avena; species Avena sativa. Next base: position 258,077,140 of record OV702297.1, read on the forward strand.
GGTTCACCAGGCTCGGGTGCTGCAAGGATGGGCGCTGAGGAGAGAATCTCCTTGAGCCGCTTCAATGCTGCACCTGCCTCGTCTGTCCACGTGAATTTGTCCGCCTTATTCAGCAACTTGTACAACGGCAGAGCCTTCTCTCCAAGTCGGCTGACGAACCGACTAACTGCTGCAACACAACCTGTTAGTCGTTGGATGTCCTTTAGGCATGTCAGACGATTTATGTTTAAGATGGCCTTGATTTTCTATGGGTTGACCTCAATTCCGCGCTGGGAAACAATGAAGCCCAACAATTTGCCGGCTGGAACCCTGAAAACGCATTTCTTAGGGTTGAGCATCATGTTATATTTCCAGAGATTATCAAAGGTTTCTTTTAAGTCAGAGATTAAGTCGTTTGAATTTTTAGACATCACTGGGATATCGTCCACATAGGCGTGAACGTTCCGACCAATTTGGTCATGAAGGCAATGTTGCATTGTCCGCTGGTAGGTAGCACCTGCGTTTTTCAGCCCAAAGGGCATCGTGACATAGCAAAAACGTGCCGTATGGGGTAGTGAACGAAGTGGCCAATTGGTCCGACTTCCTCATCTTGATCTGGTGGTATCCTGAGTATGCATCAAGAAAACACAAAAGTTCCGAGCCAGTCGTCGAGTCAATGACTTGGTCAATGCGAGGCAAAGAAAATGGATCTTTGGGACATGCTTTGTTCAAGCTGGTGTAATCAACGCACATTCTTAATTCATTGGTTACCTTTTTGGGGACAAGTACAACATTGGCCACCCATCGGGTGTGATGGACTTCTCGGATAAACTCAGCCTTAAGTAACCTAGCTATCTCTTTGCCAATGGCGCGTCTCTTCTCATCTCCGAAGCGTCGTAGAGGTTGTTTCACTGGTTTACATTTTAGATCTAAGTTTAAGTTGTGCTCGGCAAGTTCCCTAGGTACACCTTTCATGTCGGCAGGCTGCCAGGCAAAGATGTCCCTATTCTCACGGAGGAACTCGACGAGCGCGCTTTCCTATTTGGGATCCAGGTCCGTCCCAAAGGCGACGATCTTGGAGGCATCACCTACCACAAGTTCCACCGGCTTGGTCTCGATGGCGGCCTTGAACGCAGGAGCGGAGTCGGAGATCTCCTTCTTCGACACGGGCATATCTGAGTCATTGACCTTGCTTTGGATCTCTTTGAATTATTCGCTGTAGAGGACAACTTCTGCAACGGCTGCTTCATTGATCTTGCAGTCTCTTGCCTTGGTAAAGCTTCCGGATACGGTGATGACACCGTTCGGTCCGGGTATCTTGAGCTTGTTGTAGACGAAGCATGGCTTGGCCATGAACGTGTGGAATATGTCACGGCCGAATATGACGTGGTACACGCTCTTGAAGGGGACCACCTCAAAGGTCATGTGCTCTTGGCGGTCATTAATAACGTCGCCAAAGGCTACCTGAAGTGTGATGCACCCAAGGGACCAAGCCTCCCGACCAGGAACTACGCCATGGAACACGGTGTTGGTCCGCCTTAGGTTTGCCTCCGTCAAGTTCATCTTCTACAGTGTATCCAGGTACATGATGTTGATGCTTCTTCCACTATCCACCATGCACTTGGTTAACTCCACGGCGTCAATAAATGGGTTGATGACCATGGCGTACTCGTTCTCTGTGGGCACAAGGTCTGGGTGGTCCGTCCTTTCCCAAGTGATTGGAACTTCCGACCAGCGCAGGTATTGGGGAACTGGGGGGAGAGTGGCCATCAGGATCCTTAGAGAGGTCTTCTGTTGTCAGACGGTGGGGGTGCCAAGAAAGTATGGTAGACTGGGGCCTTCTTTGCGAAGGGGTTCTTGCCCTTGTCGTCTCTCTTTGCGGCGTGCTTGGGGTCCACGTCCTCGTCCATGTCACTTGAATCCTTGGACTCCTCCTCCTTCTTCTTCCCCTTGCCCTTGCCTCGCGGTCTGTTCTTCCGACTTCGCTTATAGCCGGACTCCGGGTCTTCCTTGAGGTTGTTGACGAATTTGAAGTGTCGATTGGTGTGGGTGGCCTTGCCGTTGGCGTCGAGGTGTACGAGGCACGGCATATCGCGGTACTCCTCGTATGTTTGGGGAACGCGGAGCGGCGCCGAGTTAGTTTCACTTCCTCGTTGCTACCCGTGGCCTGCTCCCCTTCCTCGGCCACGTTGTCCGCCTTCTCCTCGTCCTGCAAAAGTCATTGCGACCATGTCGGTAGGTTGCTTTTCTTCTGGAGCGGTTTTCCGCTTTGTACTGCTGTTCCTCTGAGCTTGGGTTGGAACGGCCGTTGCCGGCAAAGAGCCACGAGCATCGTCGTCGGCAGCTGCGAACTCACTAGCTAACTCAATCATCTGATTCAAGTCAAGATGGTGATTGTCCTGCAAGCGCTTTAGCTTATGTCGGAGCAACTTTCCCCTTTCCAACCCATCGATGAAGGCGGCCATGGCGGTCTGAGCGTGCACTCCTGCGCAGGAATTCTTCATATCCAGCCAGCGGGAGAGGTAGGCGCGAGATGTCTCGTCTTTCTCCTGCACGCACCGCTGTAGATCGCCCATAGTGCATGGACGCTTATTTGTACCCTCCAAGTTCTTGGTGAATGCTTCTTGCATGTCCAGCCAGTTGTAGATAGATATCTCCGGCAAGTCGTCGATCCATTGACGGGCCGTGCCCGCCAACATTAACGGGAGGTACTTGACGGCGACATTGGGGTTGCCTCCGGCAATAACCACCACGTTGCCGTAGTCCTGCAACCATGTGGCGGGCTTGGCGGTGCCGTCATAGGGCTTGATGGTCTTGTCAATCCGGAAAACTTTGGGGTAAGTTGCGGACCGTATTGTAGGTCCAAAGCAACGTGGTCCCAGGTATGGTCCTTCCCGGGCCTCGTGGATCTTATCGATCCGCGAATGTGCATCGTATGGCTCCGGGTTCTTCTTCTTGTTGTCAACAGGGGACGAGCTGCGTGAACGACCCGGGCCTCTTCCGCCATGGTGACTGCTTGGCGGCGATGGAGGCGGAGGTGGAGGTGGCGGTGGGTTAGCCTTCTTGCTGTTACCCTCCTGCGACGCCCCACGCCTGTCGCGGTTTCTTGTCGGACGCGGAGGGTCGTGGTGTGACCTGCTCTTATGTCCTTGGTGGCGCTCTTCATCATGACAGGTCTGTGCCGCGTTGTCGCGGATGACGATGCCACACTGCTTTGGTGGAGGCATATCCGTGCAATGCTGAGTCTTATAGTCTTCCTGACGTCGGGGGGATCGGGGCGGTGGTGATGGGCGACGAGGTTGGGCGCTTTTTTCGTGGTCAGAGGATATGGGGATAGCATCCTTCCTGTTGTGCGCATCCCTCCATCTTCGTTCTGATGAACCCGTCCGTGATCCGACATCTTGAGGAGATCTGTCCCTTGGCGGTTTGTACTGGCTAGATCGGCAGAGCGCTGGGTCAGACTCAAGCCTCTGAGAGGTGGCCTTTTCCTGCTGCTTTACCACCTTGGCCACTAGGTCATAAACCTGTTCTACTGCCTCAGGCAATCTATCCTCCTCCAGAAGGGTCTTGGCGACGGCGAGGTTAAGGAGTGGGGTGGGCATCACCTGCTTGCCTTCACTATCGATGTATGGATTGGCCTGTGCCGGCTTCGAGGGAGCCCATCCTAGGTTGCGCCGTACACCAGGATTGTTGATGATGCAAGCCGGAGCCTTCTTAGCCTTCTGCTGCTGTAGTAGAGTCTTGTATTCGGCCTCCATTGCTCTAGCTTTCTCTATGGACTTCTGCGCGTTGACCAGGTCTCGATCTAGTTTGGAGCCTTGCTCCGCGATGGCTTGCGCCTCCTCTAGCAGTTGCTGGCGTTTCTCGTCAAGCCGAGTCACGTTCCGGATATGATCAACGATTAGTGGCTCAACGAGGAGATTGTTGTACATCACTCTGTCAGCTGGAGTAACATGGGCTGCTGCCGACGTGGATGCTTGAGGTGCCAAGTTTGCAGTGTTGTTGTTGCTCGGACCGGTGCCGAGTTCCTGCGGCTGCTGCACCGGGTTAGGCGGAAGAGGCATGACCTTTACGCGATCATTGTCGGCAGCAATAAGTGGGCCCTTCCCCTTTTCCAGCGCTGTAGGCGGAGCTTGCCCGGGTTGGTCTTCATCCATCGTTGTCCCAATGGTGACGAACACCCCTTGGGACATGACGGTGTTATTAGCTTGCTCGTCGCGCGAGTACTCCTCCATCTCCTGCATAGCGGAGTCTAGCTCTTCTGGACTGAAGTCTATCTCCTCTGAATCTGCACTAAAATCAGCATAAAGTGCGTCAATGACAGATTCGGAGGGTGCCAGGACTTCCTCGATGACGGGCGGTGGAGGTGCAACAGCTTCGACGATGACTGGAGTTGGTGGTGCTGCTGCGACGATGGCGGCCGGAGGTGGCGGTGGTGGCTAAACCGGAGGGGCTCCATCAATGAGCGCAAGCGCTGTCTGAGCTGTCGCTTCGGCCTCCGCGTAGTTGTTGACGGAGTTCACCATGCCTTCGAAGGTAAGTCGGCCTGATGCTTGTTGCCGCCTTAGAGAATGTCGGAGAAGCGTGCCATGGTCCAGTCCTTCCACAAAGTGATAGATGGCATCATCATTGGGGTAATCGGCCAGGTAGGCCCGTATACGGAGCCACCTGGCGAGGTAATCACAGGGGTTTTCGCCCTCTCTCTGAACGCAGCGTGCCAGATCGAAGATGGTAACCACACCGACGAACTTGGATCTCTGCTGTCCAGACGCGCGGACAAAGCCGGCGGAGTTGCAGTGATCTTCCACCATTATATCCTGCACAGGGGCGGTTTGGGTGGGTCTTGAATTTCTCCGATCTTTGCCGGCAAACTCTGAGGAGAGGTCTGACATCGATCCTTCCGCGGACGTATCCTGCCCGTAGGCGGTCCGTGCGGGTCTTGATGCTTCTCCGACTTCAAGGGAACTAGTGCCCGAGTTGGTTTTGCCGATGAAGAGGTGGATGTCTCCGATAGGAACGATCGAACACCGCATAGGGTTTGTCTTCGCCGGGATCCAGAACTCGTCAGGGGGGACGATCGGAACGTTGTCGGAGAAGAGAACGCGACCGATGGATACGGTTTCGCCGATTCCCGTGAAAATCTTGGTCTTCGCCCGCTGAAGATCCTGAAGCGCCTATTGCCCCACGATGGGCGCCAACTTTCATGGTATTGCCGACGAGTATGCCATGGAGGGGTCCTCACAGTGCGTGTTTAGAGACGTGGGGTAAGGCGGACGGTTGACGGGTACGAGGTAACACATCTTACCCAGGTTCAGATCCCACAACAGTGGCGGAATCCTACTCCTGCTATAAATCACTATAAGGGCAATACGCCGAGTTACAGAGATAGGTTCGCTGTGCGAGGTTGTATGAGATTGTTCTATTATTGTCCTAAAGGCTCCCATAGGCCCGACTTATATAGTCGCCAGGTCCTAGGGTTATAGGGAAAAGTCCTAGCCGGACAGGTTACAGAGTCCTACACCGTCTATCACTAGTCTTGTGTATCTTGTACTCCAAGGCTCCAGGTACGTTGGTGACTCCACCATAGCCTTCCTTTATCCGGCATGGGCCACCCTTTTGGATCCACCTAACTGGGCCGCCCAGCAGGCCACAGGACATGCTACCGACTATGGGCCACCCGGGTTAGTCGGATAAGAGACATGCTATGAGGATACCCATATAGCATGTCCCCAACACCACTACGAGGACCTGAGTTCTTGCCACTACTAGGACCCGAGTAATGTGTGCTTAAGGATGCTTCCTCAGGGATCAAGGGGGTGATCCTAGATAGGTTCAGCTGATGAAGATTCGGTGGATATCAAAAGATGATCCAAGCTAGATATATCGCTCTCTTATCCCCTTTTAAAATATTCTTATTAGTCGAGGTTCTTCTCCCTCTTGTTTTACAAACAAAGATGGCTTTATGCAAAAATAACTCCACCAGCCACAAGTCTTGAGGAGTACACCCTATACTCACCCTTGATTCATTGATACTTTTGCAGCAGAGTAAGTGTTACCATAGAAGATGAGTTATTCACGGCATCGACATCGATGGGTAGTTTGGGTTCCCAATCGGTAGTCTAGGATCTATGGATTGGACGTCATCGTTATGCTTTAGGCCTCATAGGCCATTTGTTAAGTTTGATAAACTTAATAGCATAATTTGCCTTCCGTTGTTTGATGTTTGTGGTTAGTGACCTATTCTTGTAATATTTTGGTTCTCTGCTCAGTTATGAGCTCGCTATAATAAATTTTGTGTCGTAGGGTCACTGTTGTGTTACCGATTTTCTCTCTATATGCTTTCCAGATTAGGTTATGCTTATGTTCAGACGAAGGTCTGGGATTTGCCTAGCCTTAATCCCGGGGGTGTCACACTCCATGATCTTCGATCTCCTAGCCACCACACCTCCATAGCCATTACTTGTACTTGAGAGAGAGAGATCTCTGCCTTGCAATATTAGGGCTTGAGATTGTTCTTCCCATGTTGAATTGTGTTGGATTTATTTCTATTCTTATTGTGGATATCCACGGTAATATCAAGAAGAACACCCTTTATTTAATTATATCGATGATGTTTTCTTCTCTCATGTGTGAGTAAGTTCCCTTGGGTATAGGAGATGTAAGGGATTGCTGAGATGTGATGTGCCTATATAATTTCCATTAAGTTTGTGGTTGATTTTAATTAATATATTATGTCTATTTGACTATCTATGGGATGCTTAATGCTTGTTGTCTAATTAAGGGCCCAAACAACATGATGCATTGTTCTACATAGATAGAATCTTGTTCACTAGCAGACCGGCGACCCCTGAGTGACATGGAGATATCAATGGGAAACTAATTTGACTCGAGGATCATGAGGATCCACTGAGTTTATTGCATTAGTCTGATCCAAGGAGCTTAATTGGTAAGTAACCTTAAGGATCTTAATCGTCTAGTGACTGACCATGGTTGTGGTAACAGGCTAGTAGGATTACTGAAGTTGGGATGAAATCTACCAAGAGGAGTTTCGGCTAATTATGGGTTTCTCGCCTACAAACATACTTATAAGATTATAATTGTTACATGTATCACTCATCCACTCGGCACATTCACTAGACTCATGAACTAAATCTCCCCGCGCCTATTTTATCATCTACAGAAAACAACAAACAAATCGTTATTTTATTTTATGCTTTTTATTTCTGAAGTTTACATTTTAGCTTTTATTTAAATACATTCCTTTAATACAAAATCTATTCTTATATCAACTCTTGCAGTCAATTCACTCGAAGACCTGTGACAATTTCGGGTGTGACAGAGACTTCACCTATAAAAACATACGTTTAGGCTCCCTATGGGATCGACATCTTAATTTAGAAACTAGCTAACAAACGATCCGTGCACTTGCAGCCATCAACGCTAGGTGCTTTAGCAGGGCCATACTGCAAACATGAATGCCGAAGGGCTTCAACCTTCCTTTGGAAAACCTGAAGTTCGACGGTGAATAGGAGCCGAAGATTTGGCTCGACAATCATATGTCGTTAGTCAAACTCCATGGCGGGAGTAAAAACATAGCCTTGCAATGCCTTCAGCTGCAGATGATGGGCGCGGCTAGAGCCTGGCTCAACAACCTCCCCTCCGGATCCATCCGTAGATGGGAAGAACTGGCGTACTGCTTCATCCGCAACTTCAAATGAACCAGCAAAAGGCCGACTTCAATCGAGGAGCTACGCGCATGTTGCCAATGCTCCAACGAGTCCATCCGCTCGTACATACAGCGTTGGTCCATTATCAAGAACTCTTCCAAGAACATAACGGAGGAAAGGGCAATCAATGCCTTCAACGATGGCGTAAGATGACGCGAATTCATAGAGGATCTCGGCCGTGTCAAGCCCAAAACCATCAATCCCCTGATGGACATCACCAATCACTAGGCCGATGGCAAGGATGCTGTCAACCGAACCCTTTCGGATGATGAAGATGACTTCAACCGAAAACGCGATCGCCGAGGGAAAAGAAGAGCACGCATCTACGAAGAGCACGAAGAGGTTGATATAATCGCGGCTGGCTACACCGATCGCCACGAGGATGGAAACCATGAGAGCGGGTATCACGGCGACAACTATCGCGACAGCGGAAAGCCAACACAAACATGGAAGCATCGCAACCGCGATTACGAGCCATCCGCACTCGACAAACTGTCGGGTCCCTGCACCATCCACTTCTACATCAACATACTTGATGGGAAAAGGAAGGCCAGCCACATGCTCAAGGACTGCAGGGAGTTATAGAAACTCCACGAGGGCTACACCCAGATGCGGCGCCTGGTGGTGAATCCAGGATTCGCCCCCGCCTCAGGAGCTGGCGCACATGGAGCTCCACCTCCACCATGCGGAGCACCCGCATAGCCTACGGCTGAGCCAGCCCAGAACAACAGAGCAGATCCATACCTACCACCGCTGGGGGCTTGATGATACAAAAGGGACGTCCATCCAACAGGCTGCAAAAGACGATCACCTGTCAGGTAAACCTGGTCGTTACCTCTCCACCTATCATAGTTGAGTACCTTAGCGGCTCGGAGTCTTGCATTACTGTCGTCCAGGTCATTCTGCCCTGGTGGTCGAGGCACAGATTGGTGGATTCGTGATGAATCGCGTTTTTATGGACGGTGGCAGCGGCATAAACCAATTGTTCGCCAGCACACTCGCGGCCATGCGGATCCTGCTATGCAGCCTAGAGGCGTCAGACACGACCTTCCACGACATCATCCCAGGGGAAGGAATATACCCCCTGGGCAGAATATGGCTCAACGTCATCTTCGGCACCCTGCAACTTCAGGCACGAGCGGCTCGAGTTCAAGGTGGTGCACTGGCCTCACAGTACCATGCCATTCTTGGTCACATGGCATTCACAAGATTCATGGCAGTGCCACATTACGCGTACCTTCTACTGAAGATGCCAGGACCGAACAACGTCATCATCGTCCTAGGTAGCTTCACCAAATCAGACATCTGCGATAGGGACTTCAACAAAATATCCCAGTCATTCGTCATGCAGGAGGATCTCGCCATGCTAAAGGTGTCAACAGACAATAGCCTGCCCCCTGTCACCAGGAAAAATGCACCCAACATGTTGTTCGACTCCATAGTCAACACCAAGGCGGTAAAACTCCACTCGACAGACCCCACCAAGATATCCCTGATCGCCAACAACTTGAGTCCCGCATAGGAACTTGCGTTGATCGAATTCCTCCGTGAGCACTGGGAAATCTTCGCCTGGTGTCCTGCGGAAATGCCAGGAGTTCCCAGGGATTTCATCGAGCATGCACTCAATGTGTTTCCGGACTCAAAGCCGGTAAAGCAGTCGATGCGTCGACTATCCGGTAAAGCATCAAAATCAATAGACTCCATGACGCCAACTTCATAAGGGAGATAAAGGAAAGTACCTGGGTAGCTGACCCCATGCTGGTCCCTAAGAGGGACACGAATATCTTGCGGATGTGTTTGGACTTCACGGCGCTTAACAAGCATTGTCCTAAGGAGCACTTCCCCTACCACAGATCGATTCAATCATCGACTCCACTGCAGGATGCAAGAGACTCAACTTCCTCGACACCTACTTAGGCTACAACCAAATTTTATTGAAGGTCGTAGATCAAGAGAAGACGGTGTTCATCACATCGTTCGGGGTATTCTTCTACAAAACATGCCTTTCGGGCTCAAGAACGCAGGTGCCACCTACCAAAGGTGCATGAATGCATGCATGAAGATCTAGATCGGTCGCAACATACAGGTCTACGTCGACGACATAGTAATCAAGACCAACGAAAGCCAAACACTTATTGATGATCTCCGCGAGACGTTCGACAAACTCGATCACTACAAGCTCAAGATAAACCCAGAAAAGTGCACCTTCGGCGTCCCATCCGGGCAACTACTCGGGTACTTCATCTCTCAAAGATGCATCAAGGCCAACCCAAAGCAAATCAGGGCTATACTAGCCATGGAGAAGATGAAGAGCGTCAAAGAGTCCAACAACTAGCTGGGCGAATCGCGACACTCAGCAGATTCATCAGCCACATGGGTGAAAAGGCTCTCCCCTTCTATCAATTGCTACGCAAGGCCGAGACATTCGAGTGGACGGCTGAAGTCGATGAGGCATTCAAAGACCTCGAGCACGTACTCTCTACATCTCTAGTACTAGTAAATCTAAAGGAGATATATCCCATGCTACCCTACATCACGGCCGCGCACTAGGTGGCCAGCACTACCCTCGTGGTCGAACTACCTGAAGATGCCAAAAATCACGGGGTACAACTCCCAGTCTACTACCTCAGCGAGGTACTAACACCAACAAAGAAAAGGTATCGCCACTACAAAAAAACTCAACTATGGCATATTCATGACGGTGCGTCGATTGTGCCACTACTTCCAGGTGCATCAGATTGTGGTCGTCAACCACTCACCACTGTCAAACATCCTAAACAACCCCGAAGCTACAAGGCGAGTAGACTTATGGGGCATCGAGTTGTCCCCTCGGGACATCACCTACGAGCGTCGCACCGCTATCAAGTCTCAGGTGCTCCATGAATTCTTCGTCCACTGGATGGAGATCCAACTACAGACATGTCGGACATGTCCCAGTCTTGGACAATACACTTCGACGGCTCCAAGCGCGAGGCCGGAGTAGGATCCAGAGTCATATTGACATCCCCTCAAGGGGATAAGATGAGATACGTGCTACGGATGAAGTTCCGTGCATCGAACAATGAGGCTGAGTATGAGGCACTCCTACATGGCATGCGGATGGCCAAAGTGTGCGGTGCCATGTGCCTCGTCATCTACGGTGACTCCAACCTTGCAGTCCAGCAGACGATGAACGAATGCGATGCCCATAGTGCTAACATGGTCGCATTCCGTGCACTCTGCAAACTTTAATGGCTGCAAACTCCGGCATGTTGGCAGCGAAAGAAATGAAGAGGCTGACAATCTCGCCAACATCGGCTCCACATGCGCCCTAGTGCCACCGGGTGTGTTCCCCGGGCAATCTGCGTGCCCTCCATGTAGAGAAATGTCGTGGTATTGCCGACGAGTACGCCATGGCGGGGTCCTCACAGTTCATTTTTAGAGACGTGGGGGAAGGCGGATGGTTGACGGGTACGAGGTAACATAGCTTACCTAGGTTCAGATCCCACAACGGTGGCGGAATCCTACTCCTGCTATAAATCACTATAAAGGAAATACGCCAAGTTAGAGGGATTGGTTCGCTGTGCGAGGTGCGTCATAGTCGACACTAGGTTGTATGAGATTGTATACCCTAAAGGCTCACATAGGCCCGACTTATATAGTCGCTAGGTCCTAGGGTTACAGGGAAAAGTCCTAGCCAGACAGGTTATAGAGTCCTACACTGCATACAACTAGTCTAGCGTGTCTTGCACTCCAAGGCTCCGGGTACATCGATGAATCCTCCGTAGCCTTCCTTTATCCGGCATGGGCCTCCCTTATAGATCCATCTAACTGGGCTGCCCAGCAGGCCATGGGCCATGCTACCAACTGTGGGCCACCCGGGTTATCCGGATAGAGGACATGCTATGAGGATACCCATATAGCATATCCCCAACAGTAGCCCCCAGACAACTCCGAGATCTTGCGCCGTCTTACCTCTTCACGTTGAATGCTCTGTCTAGATGGATGTGGCAAATCGTCAAGCAATATCTTGTAGTCCTCCCAAAGAACCCTACAAGGTTTTCTCCGTCTTCAACTTGTAAGTCAGAGAATTGCTGAATCTTCCATCGTATTCTTCCGTAGTCAGACTGAATCTGTCGATGCCAGAATCTTCCGATGTGATGGTTCATCTACTAGTAACAGCTAGGGCAATATAGACATAGGTCATGAACGCCTCGTAACTCACACATGGAGAGAACACAATCATGTCCTTTTTCCCGTGCGAGCGATACGAACCGTTGGCGGTGACGGTTGGCAACGTGGCGAAATTTCCGCGCATGCTTTCGCACATGTCGTCCACGCGTCAACAATTCGATCGTTTTGCACGAATCTTGATGTCGGAGGTTATAAATTGTAACAACGGTGGAAATTTTACTCTTCACCTCATTCTCCTCGGAATCATCTTCTTCCTCAAGCGAGCGCCTCCTCGAGTTCTCTGCGCGATTGCAAAAAACCCTAGCTTTTCAACCTTTCTCAGTAACCACCCTAACCTCTCCAATGGCCAGCAGCAGTTCCACCCCTTCCTGGTGATCCCCAAATCCGCGATGGTCGAAACCATCGCCAGCGACCATAACTCAGCGGCGCTGGAGCTGCTAGAGGAGGAATACGACAACCACAAGGGCGACTGGTGTGGTTCGGGTATTACGGACCACGACATCAAAGAGCTAATCATCTAGGGCTACCTCCCTGCGACGGAGGGGCTCGTCTGGCGGGCGGCGCTAGCCAGAGAGCTCACTCCTTATCCCAAGCCGGAGAAAATGTGTACTTCAAAGCCCAACTAGTACGCGGTGTCTCCCTACCCATCTCCAATTTATTCCTAGTTGTCCTCAACCATTACCGAGTACAGCCTCAGAACCTTTCCCCCAATAGCATCCTCGCTCTTAGCAACTACGCGGCGCTTTATGAGGGTTACTTAGGGATTAGGTCTAGGCTGGATCTCTTTATCTACTTCTTTACCGTGAAGCGGGAAGCCGGAGCCGGCAAGGACGAGCTCAGGAACCGTGGCACCATTAGTTTTAAGATCCGGCCTGGACGGCACTTCCCTGACATCGTCGGCCATGAGTCCTGCAAGAACTAGCAACAGACGTACTTCTACGGCCCAGATATCACTCTGGCTGGCTGAGAAGTGACGTACCCGGACTTTGTCGATGGAGCTGCAGCCGAAGCCTCGACATGGAGATCCCAGGCCTCCCTTCCCTCCGACATCGACTCTTCCCATGCTATAATGTGGATAGAGTGGTTCGTAGAGACGGGTCTGACCGGATTGGACCTGGCCATGTGCTGGTTCATTAGGCGGATCCAGCCTCTGCAGCACCGCTCGAAGTTGATGCACGACTATACCAACGAGAGGAAGGATAGCCTCCGCATCTCTGAGGACAACTTCTCGAGCGACTCCATCAAGCTCCGTCTCAAGGACATCGTCAAGGTGAAGGATAAGAAGCGTGGCTTCACCATCACCTATGACATGTTCGTAGAGAGCAAGTGCCCAAAGGTACCCATTTATTTTCCGTGTATGACATATTCTCCAGTTCTTCCGTCTAGCCATTAACATCTCATCTAACACTGTGGGCTTTCACTTAACAGCTTAGCGATCTAGAGGAGGATAGCATGGCTGTCCAAATCTATGATCCAAAGATGAAGCAAGTCACGGTCATGTCCGATGATGATGTCCCGTTGGCGCGAAAGCAGAAGAGCTCCACCTCTGACGCTGCCGACGGAGGCAAGAAGAAGACGGAGGGTGGATCCTCCAAGAAGACTACCATCGCCATGGAGGCGGAGAAAAGAAAGGTTACCGGGATCCCTTTTGCCAAAGCAGCCCCTCTTGTGTAAGCTTCTTTCTCTCCGACATTGTCCATTGCTTGTCTTATTCATGTACTTATACTTTTCACACGTTTAAGGAAGAAGGCCACTACCAATTTGAAGAAGACCACCAAAACTTTGGGGGCTTCTAGAAACATCAAGGATATGTTGCATCGTGACGTGTCTCCCCACACATCTCCCGCCATTGCCCCTGTCACTCCTAGCGTCCAGCCTATGTCCGCCCCGACAAGCTCACAGGCCAAAGATGCATCTGGCCCTTCCGCCATGGAAGTGGACTCAAGTGCCTCCACGGAGCTGGCCGTTGTCGGCGAACAGGCAACGCAAGAGAGTGCCGCAACCCAAATGTTTGAAGCTCCGGCTAAGGATGCCATCGATAGCGGTAAGGCGGTGATGGATAATGGTACGTCTGCCGAAGGCGGCGCCTCCGCACCAAGAAAACCATAGAGCTTCTAACGATAGTCTACCCGGTACTTACGCCGGGTAGATCCGCTGTGGTTCCCGGTGCGACACCGACATCTCCAACTTGCGGTCTTGAGGAGCTTCTCCAGCAAGCAGAAATATTGCAAGGAAACAGTTTATCCTTCAGCAAGTTGCTTGCTGATAGTGCTACAAACCTCAAGATCATCGCACTTGTAAGTTTTATTTGCCTTTTGCATTTCATATGAGTATCCCACTATATCCCCTGAGGATTTGGACGGAAAACCGTAGGTGTTTGCATCTGAATGCTCTAAGAGTGACTAAGCTAGAGAACTTCTCACTATAGCCCCCAAGAATATAGTTTGAATGAATTATTCCGACTAGATGCTTTCAGAGTAGCATACGCAGTGTTTATAAACTTCAATACTGTAGCCCCCAAGCTTCTAGTTGTAACTAAATTAGTTCTGACTAAATGCTTACAGAAAGACTAAGCATATGACTGAGTTAAAACTTTATATTGTAGCCCCCAAGCTTCTAGTTGTAACTGAATCAGTTCCGACTAGATGCTTAAGGAAAGACCAACTATATTGCTAAGTTAAAAACTCTCACTGTACCCCCAAGCCTCTAGGTGGATATTTATACGGCTAGATGCTTCAAGTAGACTAAACAGCGTTAAACTTTTTCTTCCACAGAATGAGAATGCTCAGAGGGGCGTGGCCAACGAGAAGTACCATAAGATGCGCTCTGACTTGGAAGCCGAAAAGGGTAAAATTACCTTCTTGAAGGAACAAATCACCAAGAGCAAGCGTCTGTTTTTCCTTTCTTTTTCGTATTACGACATGGTCTTGTGCCAATATTCTCCGAGTACTCACTGTGTACTGTTCTTTCTCCAACTTGCAGAAGCCATTTCCAAGGCTAAGGATATTGTTGAGCAATCCAAGCATATTCAGCAGCTGGATAGCGAAAACAAGATCCTTAAGCAGGAGAGAAAGGACATGCTGAAGATGCATAAAGACTCAATGGAAGTCCTGCAAGACTCCGCCAACGAGGAGATGAACCGCTTGAAGGAGGAAATCGCAATCCTGAAAGATCAGAAGAAAGCCACTGATGAGCAAAATTAGCGCCATCTGGACGCGTATAGGATCCTCCAACAAGAACGGGACTCCATGGCGGAAACTCTCCAGCAGGCTGAGATTAGCATCTTCAGTAAGTGATTCTCTGCCTTGTACTTCTATAAGCTAGATAATCTGAAATTTTTGTGTTATTGAACTCATGTGCTCCTTTGTAGGAAATTTGCAGCTCCTATGGGGTTAACCCGGTCGCCTCCTTCTCCGAAGGAATGCATGGTCCTTGCCGGCAACTTTATCAACATCGCCATCAAGAAGACCAAGGAGATAGCCAAGCCCCTCCAGATTAATATCAAGGCGGTGGACTCTATGGCGAAGTTCCCGGAGATCCTGCGCCGAGCCCCCGAGCGTATCTCAAGTTGGAAAGTTTCGTGTACACGGGCCGGCGCAAGGATGGCGCTGTCCATGGTCAAGGCACACTACGAAAAAGCCGACATCGACACGGTGACCTCCGGTATCCCCAACGTCAACGACGAAGGCCAAAAGATAGATCACGAGGCTATCTTGGCGTTGCTCGCGGGTTTTGACACCAGAGTCGCCGAGTTGGTCGACCCTAACGTCTTTGTGCCCATGAAAACCATTGATGGCAGCAGCCAAATCTCCTCCGAGTCCCTCAACACTGCCGACTTCAAGGAAGGTGACTCTCCTTCTGCTGACGATGTTGCGTCCAAGTCGCATGCGCTAGAGGAATGAAAAACAATTATGTAATATTTGTTTCCTCTATAATGTGTATGCGGAAAAACTACTTTTTAACTTAAGGCGGAAAACAATGGTTGTTATTTCCTGCTACTCAAGAACTGGTTCCAGCATGTATATTTTTTAAGCAAGTGTTGGCTTATCCATTACTTTGGCTTTTATGCTTGACCTTTCGTAGTCGAAAGACTCGTTGTCGGAACTACGCGCTCAGGCGATGATGCCTAATGGCACCGTCAAGAACCTAAGCACAAAATCACCGACAATAAGTGCCAAAAGTCACTACTCCATAATCCACATAAAAACAACAAAGAATGAGTAGAACAGAAAACGTAAGCTAATGCCCATAGGCGGAATTTTCACAAGTGCAATCGCAAAGCTTGTGCATAAAGGTTTTATACGATCCAAAAATGAACACTAAAGGAGGTAAAAGACTCAGAAATATGAGTGAACCAGATAGCTTTATTTCATTGATCATATAAGATGTACACAATAGATAAAAAATGCTAAGTGTAGAAAGGACGTAGTTGTGCTATGTTCCATGGCCGATCAAGCTCCGGGTAGTCATCATCCGGGTCACGTCGATTACGCTTATCATCCTCATTGGATCTATCCTTCAGTTCGAAATTGTCAACGAGGTACTAAGACCCATTGAGTAGCGCCTTGCTTATGATGAACGGTCCTTCCCATGGCGGGGATAATTTGTGTGACTTCTTCTGATTAAGTCGGAGCACCAAATCCCCCTCTTTAAACGAGAGATGTCGGACGCTGTGACTATGGTAGCTGCATAGCTTCTGCTGGTAGATGGCGGATCTTTGGCATGCCAAAACACGCTCTTCCTCGAGAAGGTCCACATCTAGGCGTCTGGATTATACAGAGTCATCTTCGTCGTAGGCGGCAACTCTTGGTGAATCGTGAAGAATGTCAGAAGGCAGGATGGATTCTGCTCCATATACCATGAAGTAAGGGGTGTAGCCGGTGGATCTGTTGGGTGTAGTTCGTAAACTCCACAGCACAGATGGCAATTCTTCCGCCCAGGCTCCAGCTGCTCTATGTAGCGGTGCCTCAAGACGTGGCTTGATTCCTTGCAGAATTAATCCATTGGCGCACTCAACCTGACCATTGGACTGTGGATGTGCCACAGATGCAAGGTCAAGTCGGATGCCCTTCTCCCAACAATAAGCTTCCACTTCTCCCAGTGATAAGTTGCTACCATTGTCGGTGATAATGCTATGTGGGAGACCAAATCTCACCACTAGATCCCGGACAAACCTAAGGGCGGTTGCCCCATCGATCTTTCAATGGGTTTAACTTCTATCCATTTGGTGAATTTATCAACTGCTACTAGAAGATGCGTAAACCCACTTGGTGCTGTCTACAACGGACCAACCATGTCCAGCCCCCAGACTGCAAACGTCCCAGTTATTGGTATTGTTTGCAATTATTTAGCTAGAACATGTGGTTGTCGGGCATAATACTGGCATCCCATGCATGTCTCAACCAGCTTGTCGGCATCCGACTTCGCGGTCACCCAGTAGAATCCTTGCCGGAAAGCTTTAGCAACCAACGATCAGGGAGCGGCGTGATGCCCACAATCTCCGAAATGGATTTCACGGAGGATTTCAATACCTTCTTGCTGGGAAACACACTTAAGGTATACAACAGTTGTAAGGTTCCCATCCTTTAATAAGGTAGAGATCCCTGTGTTTACAATGCTAGTCCCTGGATCAATAGCTATCATCCACAGTTAAGATGTAATATCAAGAAACAAAGGTCATAATACAACTTTATAACCAGGAATAAAATAATTCATTACATCTTACATAGATCATTTGGCTATCACATTACAATGCAGCAGAATATCTATATAGCATGGAGTCCTTCATCTTCAAGGTGCCACAGGCAATCATGTTGGTTGTAGACTTGTAATCCTATTCAACAAACTTCACTAACATCAAACAAACCTGCAACATAATAAGTAGCCGCCACAAGGGTCAATACATTTGAATTGTATTGGCAAGTTTCACTACTATGTAGAATTTAAGTGGATCCTATCATTACATGCATAGTTGGCTAAGTGGGGTTAGGCTCATTTGCAGAAAGCAATATAGTTTTATCCTATCTTGTCAAAATAGTTTTTGATCTTTGTTCAAATCTTTCTGAACTCCTTGGAAAACTCCAAGTGCTTCAAATCCCTTGTTGTCACCCTCAAGTTTTAACTTTGAGAAATTGGAATGTCGAGATCTTTCATGGCTTCAGGCCTTAGTTGCTCAGAGTTGTCCATAACCGGGGACACGGCTAAGTACTTAGAATTTTGATCTTCTGCAGATGTTGTACACTTTACCCACATGACACAATCTCGTCTTGACGCCACCAGTGTCCGCTGGATAAGTACACACCAAATGGAGTACCGACAGATCGAGAATGTGACAAAGTCTTTCCATAGGAGTCCTCCCAATACACAATGCTAGCTTGTCAACCAGGCACCAATGTAGGGATAAATTTCCCTTACCCAATTCTAGTTAACCTAAAGATGCCAA
The DNA here is from genome assembly GCA_916181665.1 of Avena sativa. Taxonomy (NCBI): domain Eukaryota; kingdom Viridiplantae; phylum Streptophyta; class Magnoliopsida; order Poales; family Poaceae; genus Avena; species Avena sativa. The sequence goes on from OV702297.1 coordinate 258,095,461, forward strand.
TGCATGGGTCTTCCACTATGTAGTTGACTAAGCCAGAGCCCATTTAGCATGTGGCTATACACAAAAGCCACTGTACGAGAAACATGTTCAATCTCTAAGTCCTTGGGTGGTTTTCTTCTAGTGCACATACAAAAAGATAGCCATATAAACATGGTTCCCTTTGTTGCCACCTTGTACAAAACTTGAGTATCCTTGTCCACCTAGGTGGTTCATTGAGTACTTGTTTTATTATATAAAACATATATCTTTTCAACACTTCATATAATCATAACATGTATCCCATCCCAAATATATAGCAGGGCTAAGCTTACTACAACTACATTGTTTCCACTAAGGGAGATATAATGATATCCTATTAGGATTTAGCATAGCATAAAATATAGTAGTTCTTATCATGCATGTTACAAACTTCCACTAAGTGTAAAAATAGTAGGACTTGGATGATAGTGTCACTTGCCTTTTAGTAGAGAATGTTGGTTCACTTCTTTATCTTGCCAATATCACACTCTTCTAACTTCACTACAATTCAATCAAGCAAACACAAATTCAACTAGCATTCAAACCATTTCACCACATAAAATAACAAAAACAAGGTCATGCATGCAAGCATGCAAAAGATAGTTTTATTTGGAAAAGTGGTTTCTACTAGGCTCTAAACATTATAAGGTTCAAAGTGGTCATTTACTAAAGTAGTAAAACCATTTGCAAGAGGTTTTATCTCATATACCAAATGTTATGCTAAGTGACATTTTATGTAGTTGAAAATATCTTTTAGCAAAGCAATAACTTTATATTGTTCATCTAATATGTTTTTAATCTCAAAACTTGGTGTTTAGGGTCAGAGGGTTTGAATCAAATCATTTCCCAAAGGTTTTACTCAAAACATCATTTCTAAACTAAATACAATATCTTTATTTGACTAGAAATGTGATAATTCAAATATTTACTCCTTAACCTCACAAAATACATTTTTAAATTCAAAAGTTGGTTCCTATGGTCAGTAGGTTCAAAACAATCCATTTTGCAAAGATTTCATCTTAAAATTATATCTAGAACAATTTTTATATTCAATTATGTCTACACTTATTTCTGCAAATTCAACCAATTTTCTAGAAGCAAAACATTAAACAAAGTGCATGGTTGCAAAGTACTTGTTCTGATGAATCCATTGATATAAAATTTGCAAAATTTGGACGTGTAGAACAAAAGTTATGAATTTTACAAGTTTGCAAATCTAATAGAACATTTTCTGGTTTTTATTCAAACAGATTAGCCACGTGTCTTATTCCTATTCGCCAGTACCGGTTCGTGCGGATTGCGCTCTGTGGACCGCAGGATTTAAGAGAGATCGTGCGGCACAGAATCAACGATACCTCTTTGATTAAATCTAATCTCAGCCGCTAGATTCAGATCCAACGGGCTCAACGCGTTTGACTAAAAACCGGCGGCGCTAGCGGCGGCTGGCAGCGGCGCACGCTCTAGCGGTTGCATTGGCGACGAACCAGGAAGAAAGAGGGGTAACGGAGGTGCTCACCGTGCTCGCAGAGGTGTGGCGAAGCTCGAGGTGGGGTCGGCTTAACAAGGGGTGCACTGGAGAAGCGACGATTGCTCGCCGGCGTTTGCAGTGGCGTCGGATTCGTCTGGTTGTCGACGAGGACGGAGTTTGCGAGCGCGCTAAGGCAAACGGAGCATACAGTTAGACGCGTACATCACTAGGGATCATGGGAGCATCAACGGGAAGGCTCGGGGTGGTCGGTCCTTACCAGGGGAGTTCACCGGAGCAAAGGCATACGCGGCGGTGCTCAGATGTTCGAGGTTGCCGATGTTTTGGAACGAGCGCGGCCGATTTGGAGGTACTGGTGGATGCTCCTGGTGCTGGCGAGTAAGCTTGTGTGCAATGGGAGGCGAGGGGCGGCTGGTCGGCGCCGGAATTGGCTAGAAACGTTGTCGGAGACAGAGATGGTGTGGTTCAAAATTAGAACAACCCTGGGGCAGAGAGGGAGGGGCGAGTGAGGGAAAATGGGGAGGAGTCGTGGGAGTTTAAGGGGGCATGGTCACAGAAAGGATTAAGTCAGCCATCATAGCATATTTACGCGAATTCATTCGCGGCAGAACGAAGTTGAGAAAGGGGGAAACGGCTGGCGCGGGGTTGATGACCATGACGCGGCAGTGGGGCTGTGTCGTCAGTGAGAGAGAGGGAGTGGGCGTGGGGTCGCATCGTCAGTGACTCAGGGGGTGCGTTACTCAGTGAAAAACGGTTCACTGCGGGGAGGGAAAATGGGCTAGCTGCTGGGCTGGACTAGGCCTTGCTAGTGGGTTGAGTTTGTTTCATTTTTTATACTGAAAGCTTTTTCTTTTTCTATTTGGAATTTATGTTTTGATTTTCAAAAAAATAATTCAAACTCCAATTCAAATCAAACCACCACCAAACTTTGTGTTGATTTTAATACTGTTTAACAACATAATCCAAAGTCCAAAATAAAATAATTCTTTTATTCTTTTACGGTCTATTAATAATTAAATAAATAGACCTTAGTCTTTATTTCAAATAGGATTTAATTTACTTTAAAACTCTATTTGAAATCTAAATAATATCAGAACCTTTTCAGTAGGTTTCATTTGAAAAACAAAACACATGGAATTCTTATTTAAAATACTTTAAGAAGTTTTAGTGTTTATTTAAAATGGAAAAGCCTTTACTTAAATAAAATTAGATATTAATAAATCCTTATTATTTTATTTAAATAATCCTTTACTATTTTTATCAAATAGAAATATTTTATTTTAAATGCTTGGCCAAGATTAATTTGGCTCTTTAAAAATAATCCTTATTTATTATTTCTACCTTTGCTTTATAAAACTATATCTTTTTATTAAAAGATCCAAAAATAGTGATTCCAACTATTATAACTTTATTTATTATTTGTTTATCTTTTTAAATCCCTTTAGGATTCTATTGGATCAAAATAGGTTTTCATGTTTCCATTTGGAACCAAAAAGTTTCTTCTCACCCTAAATTTCAACAAATTTTTATTTTGTTTAATTATTTTTCACATTACAAAATTTGGAAAATTTTGGGATGTGACAATAGTAGTGCTTCTTTTGTAGAGTTGTCCATTGATTATGGTATAGCCCTTTGCTCGACGTACTATTTCCCGTCTTTCGACTTTGTCATCGGGCAAAGTTCTGTGTTCCAGATACTCTATGAATGGTTTTGTCCAAGCCGGAGGGACCTTTGTCACCATGTGAACGAAAGAGTCAGCTCTCTCTGGGTTGTCGATGTCTGCTCCCTTCACGGATGGTGTCTGTAGATGCTCCAGGAAAACTCTAGGCAGAATTCGTTTGTGCCCTGATCCAAGATTAGACAGCAGATCAAACGCCTTGTTTTGCTCCCTAGGTACATACTTGACCACGTAGCCCAAGAATCTCTTTGCTATCTCGTCCACTTCGTCTCGATATGCCACCATCATAGGGTTCCGCGCGTTCCAGGTGCCATCCATCGGCTGGGCAACCAAGTCAGAATCTCCACAACAAACTATGCGCTTGATGCCAATATCCTTGGCTACGCGTAATCCGTGAATGAGTGCTTCATACTTCGCCATGTTGTTCGTAGCCTCGAAGTGGATCTGCAGAACGTAGTGTAGCTTGTCCCCAGTTGGTGACTGTAGCAGTACACTAGCCCCCGAGCCGTTGAGCATATTTGATCCGTCAAAGTGCATCTCCCAGTATTCTGGCTCCAGCAATGGGGTAACATCTAGCATCTCCGTCCAATCTGTGATAAAATCCACCAAGGCTTGTTACTTGATAGCGTCGCGTCTCTTGTAGGTGATCTCGAAGGCAGCAAGTTCAATGCCCCACTTCGCGACCCTTCCTATAGCGTCGTTGTTGTTGCTCACTACTATGATGGGGTGCTCCTGGAAATAGTGCCTCAGCTTCCGAGAAGCAAGGAATACTCCATAAGCTCTCTTTTGGTAGTGCGGGTAACGCTGCTTGGAGTCCGTCAAGACCTTGCTTACATAGTAAACTGGTCGTTGAACTCCGTGCTCATATCCTGGTTCCTTTCGCTCTACCACGACGACGATGCTGATTACCCGGTTGGTGGCCGCCATGTAAATTAACATGGGCTCTCCAGGCTCGGGCGCTGCAAGGATAGGCGCTGAGGAAAGAATCTCCTTGAGCTGCTTCAATGTTGCATCTGCTTCGTCTGTCCATGTGAACTTGTACAGTGACAGAGCCTTCTCTCCAAGTCGGCTGACGAACCGACTAACTGCTCCAACACAACATGTTTGTCGTTGTATGTCCTTTAGGCATGTCGGTTGGTTAATGTTTATGATGTCCTTATTTTCTCCAGTTTGACATCGATTCCGTGTTGGGAAATGATGAAGCCCAAGAATTTACCGGATGTAACCCCGAAGACGCACTTCTTAGGGTTAAGCATCATGTTGTATTTCCGGAGATTATCAAAGGTTTCTTTTAAGTCGAAGATTAAGTCATTTGACATTTTAGACATCGCCGCTATATCGTCCACATAGGCGTGAACGTTCCGACCAATTTGATCGTGCAGGCAATGTTGCATTGTCCGCTGGTACATAGCACCTGCGTTTTTCAGCCCAAAGGGCATCGTGATATAGCAAAACGTGTCGTATGGTGTAGTGAACGAATTGGCCAATTGGTCCGACTTCCTCATCTTGATATGGTGGTATCCTGAGTATGCTTCGAGAAAACACAAAAGCTCCACGCCAGCCGTCGATTCAATGACTTGGTCAATGCGAGGCAAAGAAAATGGATCTTTGGGACATGCTTTGTTCAAGCCGGTGTAATCAACGCACATTCTTAATTCTTTGGTTCCCTTTTTGGGGACAAGTACAGGATTGTCCACCCATTGGGTGTGAAGGACTTCTCGGATAAAACTAGCCTTAAATAACCCAACTATATCTTTGCCTATGGTGCGTCTCTTCTCATCTCCAAAGCATCGTAGAGGTTGTTTCAATGGTTTACATTTTGGATCAATATTCAGGCTGTGCTCGGCAAATTCCATAGGTACACCTTTCATGTCAGCAGGTTGCCAGGCAAAGATGTCCCTATTCTCACGAACGAACTCTACGAGCGCTCTTTCCTATTTGGGATCCAGGTTTGTCCCAATGGTGGTGGTCTTGGAGGCATCGCCTACCACAAGTTCCACCGTCTTGGTCTCGATGGTGGCCTTGAATGCTGGGGTGGAGTCAGAAATCTGCTTCTTTGATGCGAGCATCTCTGAGGCATCGACCTTGCTCTGGATCTCCTTGAATTCTTCGCTGTAGAGGACAGCTTTTGCGTAGGCTTCTTCTCCAATTTCGCAGTCCCTTGCTTTGGTAAAGCTTCCGGATACGATCATAACATCGTTTGGTCCGGGTATCTTGGGTTTGTTGAAGATGAAGCAGGGCTTAGCCATGAAGGTGTGGAATATGTTGCGGCCGAATATGATGTGGTACATGCTCTTGAAGGGGACCACCTCAAAGGTCATGCGCTCTTGGCGGTAATTATTAACATCACCAAAAGCGACCTAAAGCATGATGCACCCAAGGGACCAAGCCTCCCGACCAGGAACTACATCGTGGAAGATGGTGTTGGTCAGCCTTAGGTTTGCCTCCGTCAAGTTCATCTTCTACAGTGTATCCAGGTACATGATGTTGATGCTGCTTCCACTATCCACCATACATTTAGTGAACTCATTGCCGTCAATCAGGGGGTTGATGACCATGGCGTATTGGTTCTCCGTAGGGATGAGGTCTGGGTGATCCTTCCTGTCACAAGTAATTGGAATCTTTGACCAGCGCAGGAACCGTGGAACTGGGGGTAGAGTGGCCATCAGTATCCTCAAGGAGGTCTTCTGTTGTCGGATGGTGGGGGTGCCAAGGAAAGTGTGGAAAACTGTCGCCTTCTTCTCGAAGGGGTTTTTTCCTTTGTCGTTGCTCTTGGCGGCGTGCTTCGGGTCAACATCCTCTTCCATGTCACTTGAATCCTTGGAATCCTCCTCCTTCTTCTTCCCTTTTCCCTTTCCTCGCATCTGTTTTTCTGATTTCGCTTGTAGCTGGACTCCGGGTCCTCCTTGAGGTCGTTAACGAACTTGAAGTGGCGATTGGTGTGGGTGGCCTTGCCGTTGGCATCGAGGTGTACGAGGCACGGCATATCACGGTACTCCTCGTAGGTCTAGGGAACGCGGAGTGCTGCCAAGGTAGTTTCACTTCCTCGCTGCTGCCCTCGGCCTGCTCCCCGTCCTCGGCCACGTTGTCCACCATCACCTCGTCCTGCAAAAGTCATAGCGACCATGTCGGGGGTTTGCTTTTCTTCAAGCGGGGTCTTCCGCTTTGTGCTGCTGTTCCTCCGAGCTTGAGTTGGAACAGCCGTTGCCGGCAATGAGCCGCGAGCATCGTCATCGGCAGCTGCAAACTCACTAGCCAACTGAATCATCTGGTTCAAGTCTAGCTCGTGATTGTCCTGCAAGCGCTTCAGTTTATGTCGGAGCAACGTGCGCCTTTCCAACCCATCGATGAAGGCGGCCATGGCGGTCTGAGCATGCACTCCTGCGCAGGAATTCTTCATATCCAGCCAGCGGGAGAGGTAGGCGTGAGATGTCTCGTCTTTCTCTTGCACACACCGCTGTAGATCGCCAGCAGTGTAGGGACATTTGTATGTACCCTCGAAGTTCTTGGTGAACGCTTCTTGCATGTCCAACCAGTTGCAGATGGATCTCTCCGGCAACTCATCAATCCATTGACGGGCCGTGTCTGCCAACATCAATGGGAGGTACTTGATGACAACGTTGGGGTTACCCCCGGCGATCTCCACCATGTTACCGTAGTCCTACAACCATGTAGTTGGCTTGGCGGTGCCATCATAGGTCTTCATGGTCTTGTCAATCCGGAAACCTTTGGGGTAAGTTGTGGACCGTATTACAGGTCCAAAGCAACGTGGTCCCAGGTATGGTCCTTCCCGGGCCTCGTGGATCTTGTCCAGGCGCGAACGTGCATCGTATGGCTCGAGGCTTCTTTTTTTCTTGCCATCAGGGGATGGGCTGCGTGAACGATGCACGCCTCCTCCGCCATGGTGGCTGCTAGGTGGCGACGGAGGCGGAGGTGGCGATGGGTTAGCTTTCTTGCTATTACCCTCCTGCGACGCCTCACGCTTGTCGGACGCGGAGGGTCATGGTGCGACCTGCTCTTGTGTCCTTGGTTGCGCTCTCCTTCATGACGGGTCTGCTCCGCGTTGTCGCGGATGATGATGCCTCTCTGCTTTGGCGGAGGCATATTCGTACGAGGGTGACCCTTGGTTTCTTCGTGATGTCGGGGTGAGCGGGGCGGTGGTGATGCGAGACGAGGTTGGGCCTTACCTCCGTGGTCAGAGGATATGGGGATAGCATCCTTCCTGTTGCGCGCATCCCTCCGTCTTTGTTCGGACGAACCTGTCTGAGACCCGACATCAAGAGGAGATCTGTCCCTTGGCGGCTTATGCTGGCTAGACTGGGAAAACGCTGGGTCACACTCAAGCCTCTCAGAGGTGGCCTTTTCCTGCTATTCACCGCCTTGGCCACTAGGTCATAGACCTGGTCCACCCCTTCAGGCGATCTATCCTGCTCCAGAAGGTTCTTGGCGACGGCGAGGTTGAGGAGAGGCGTGGGCATCACCTATCTGCCTTCACTGTCAATGTATGGCTTGGATTGTGCCGGCTTCGGGGGAGCCCATCGTTGGTTTTGCCGCACACCAGGATCGTTGATGACGCGAGACGGAGCTTTCTTGGCCTTCTGCTGCTGCAGCAGAGTCTTGTACTCGGCCTCCATTGCTCTAGCTTTCTCTATGGACTTCTGCGCATTGTCCAGATCTCGATCTAGCTTTGCGCCTTGCTCTACGATGGTCTGCGCTTCCTCCAGCAGCTGCTAGCATTTCTCGTCAAGCTAGACTACACTGCGAATATGAGCCACGGTCATAGGCTCGATGAGGAGATTGCCGTACATCACTCTATCAGCTGGAGTAACTTGGGCAGCAGAAGACGTAGATGCCGGAGGCGGCGGGTTTGCGGTATTGTTGTTGCTCAGGCCGGTGCCGAGTTCCTGCGGCTATTGCACCGAGTTAGGCGGAGGGGGCATGTCCTTTGCGTGATCCCTTCCCCTTGTCCAGTGTGGTAGGCGGAGGTCTTCCAGGTTGATCTTCATCCATCTCCATCCCAATGGTGACGAACACCTCTCGGGACATGACGGCGTTGTTGACATGCTCTTCGCGCGTGTACTCCTCCTCCATAATCCTGCATGGAAGAGTCTAGCTCCTCCGGGCTGAAATCTATCTCCTCTGAATCTGCACTGAAGTCGGCATAGAGCGCGTCAATCACAGAGTCGGAGGGTGTCGGGGCTTCCTCGATTACGGGGGGTGGAGGTGAAATATCAGCGACGATGACTAGAGGTGGTGGCGCAGCTGCGGCGATGGCAGTAGGAGGCGGTGGTGGCGGTGGCTGAATCGGAGGGGCTCCGTCAATGAGCACAAGAGCTGTGTGAGCTGCCTCTTCGGCCTCCGCGTAGTTGTTGATGGTGTCCACCATGCTTTCAAAGGTGAGACATCCTGAATCCTGCTGTCTCCTTAGAGAATGCCGGAGAAGCGTACCTTGGTCCAGTCCTTCCACAAATTGATACATGGCATCATCATTGGGGTAATGCGCCAGATCAGCCCGTATACGGAGCCACCTGGCGACGTAATCGCGGGGGTTTTCGCCCTCTCTCCGAATGCAACGTGCAAGATTGAAGATGGTAACCATGCCGACGAACTTGTATCTCTGCTGTCCAGACGCGCGGACGAAGCCGGCGGACTTGCAGCGATCTTCCACTGTTATATCCTGCACAGGGGCGGTTTGGGTGGGCCTTGAATTTTTCCGATGTTTGCCGGCAAACTCCGAAGAGAGATACGACATCGATCCTTCCGCGAACGTATCCTGCCCGTAGGCGGTCCGTGCGGGTATTGATGCTCCTCCGACTCCCAGGGAACTAGTGCCCGAGTCGGTTTCGCCGATGAAGAGATGGACATCTCCGATGGGGACGATCGAGCACCGCATAGGGTTTGTCTTCTCCGGGATCCAGAACTCGTCGGGAGGAACGATCAGAACGTTGCCGGAGAAGAGAACACGACCGATGGCTACAGTTTTGCCGATTCCCGCGAAGATCTTGGTCCTCGCCCGCTGAAGAGCCTGAAGCGCCTCTTGCCCCACGATGGGCGCCAACTGTCGTGGTATTGACGACGAGTACACCATGGAGGGGTCCTCACAGTGCATGTTTAGAGACATGGGGGAAGGCGGATGGTTGACGGGTACGAGGTAACACAACTTACCTAGGTTCAGATCCCACAACAGTGGCGGAATCCTACTCCTACTATAAATCACTATAAGGGCAATACGCCGAGTTACAGGGATTGGTTCGCTGTGCGAGGTGCATCGTAGTCGACACTAGGTTGTCTGATATTGTCTGCCCTAAAGGCTCCCATAGGCCCGACTTATATAGTCGCCAGGTCCTAGGGTTACAGGGAAAAGTCCTAGCCGGACAGGTTACAGAGTTTTACAATGCCTACAACTAGTCTAGCGTGTCTTGCACTCCAAGGCTCCGGGTACGTCGGTGACTCTTCCGTAGCCTTCCTTTATCCGTCATGGGCCTCCCTTCTAGATCCATCTAACTGGGCCGCCCAGCAGGACATGGGCCATGCTACCAACTGTGGGCCACCCGGGTTATCTGGATAGAGGACATGCTATGAGGATACCCATATAGCATATCCCCAACACGAAAACTCCCAAAGGACACAACCGACGCTGCAGGACAATGATGGCTGCAAGTGCACATATTGTCTGTAGCTAGTTTCGAAGTTCAGATGTCGATCCTACTGGGAGCCCAAAGGTAAGTGTTTATTGGTGAAGTCTTTGTCACTCCCGAAGTTGTCACAGGTCTTTGATTGAATTGACTGCAATCATTGAAATAAGAATATATTTTGGATTAAAGGATTGTATTTAAATAAAACTAAAATGTCAAACTTCAGAATTAAAAGGAATAAAAGTAAAGAACGATTTGTTTGTTGTTTTCTGCAGATGACAAAGTAGGCACGGAAAGTTTCAGTTCATGGTGATAGTGAATGTGCCAGGTGGATGAGTGTTAAGTGTATCAATTATAATCTTATAAGTATGTGTGTAGGCGAGCAACCCATAATTAGCCAGAACTCCTCTTGGTAGATTTCATCCCAACTTCAATAATCCTACTAGCCTATTTACCACAACCATGGTCAGTCACTAGACGATTAAGATCCTTCAGGTTGCTTAGAAATTAAGCTCCTTGGATCGGACTAATGGAATAAGCTCGGTGGCTCCTCATGATCCTCAAGTCAAACTAGTTTCCCATTGATATCCCCGTGTCACTCGGGGGACGTCGGACTGCTAGCACGCAAGATTCTACCTATGTAGAACAAAGCATCATGTTGTATGGGCCCTTAATTGGACAATAGGCATTAAGCATCCTACAGATAGTCAAGCACACATAATATAGTAATTAAAATCAATTACAAACTTAATGGAAATTATATAGGCACATAACATCTCACCAATCCCCTATATCTCCCACGCCCAACAAAACTTACTCACACATGAGAGAAGAAAGCATCATCAATATAATTAAATAAAGGGAGTTCTTGTTAATATTACCATGGAGATCCACAATAAGAAATAGAAATAAATCCAACACAAGTCAAGATGGGAAGAACAATCTCAAACCCTAGTCTTGTAAGGTGGAGATCTCTCTCTCTCTCAAGTACAAGTAGTCTCTATGGAGGTGTGGTCTCTAGGAGATCGAAGATCGTGGAGCAAGATGAAGAACGTCTTCCCCTTCTTCTCTGGATCCCTTCTTTCTCCCTTATGGATGGGATGTCGGCTCGTGTGTTCTGTTTTCGTCGCCGGACTCTTCACAAAAGTTGTCCCATTTAATAAGATGAATGAGATGGCAGCTATACGGCGGTAACTATAGGGCCGGAAAAATATTCCAGCTGTATAGTTGCTCGTTAAAGATTTAGTAAACTCCCCTTCATTGCTTCCAAAAAGAGACTTGCTTGTTTTTGTCTGAATATTGTGTTTTTGTTGTTAAATCCCTCTATTGATGTTCAAAACCCGAAAAACACATTAGAAACCAAGTTTTCTTCGCACCGAAGTATTAGCGTTAGGTAAAGCTAGAAAACCATCAAATCCAAATGAAAACCATCGATAGAAACCATCAAAATGTGTCAAATCTCACAGCTATCAACTCCGCCAAGCTTAGATGTTGCTCGCCCTCGAGTGATAAGGAAATAAGGAAGATTAGCGGAGATTTGGGACTTAAATAAAAGAACTTACAAGCTCGAATTGGTGTCTAATTCTTTTCTTCATAATTCCTGCAATCTTAAACATGATCATACAAATATTCACAAGATTGCACTGAGTTCACTTCCTAACCACGTATATCTTGCTAGTAAATAAATCATATGCCCGAGCGAGTGTTGAAAGTTTAGCTAGGAAAGTGAAACAAATCTTTTTGGTTTCTCTTATTGAGAGATGAAAACTTTTTGCTCTTGTTCCTTTAATCAATTAAGAGTACTCAAGTTGGCACCAAGATCACTTAATTTAAGAACAACACATCTACTCCCACCTCAAAATTTCAAGACTCTCAAAGAACCTTTTTCCTTTCCTTGTTTTTCAAAACCTTCAGCACTTTCATAGAGAAATCATGCCACTGTTTTTAACATGTTAATTGGGACTGTGTTGCGCACTCGTGACCATGCAAATAGATAGTTGTTGAGCAATAGTGAGTCAGAGGAGTACTACAACTTCACATGGAATTTGAAACCATGAGGAAACTAAATTTTACGTGTCATAGCATTGTTGCTACGGACATTTACATAAATCAATAGCCTAAATAAAGTGGTTTCCCACATTTAGATCGGTTGTTGGCCAGTGGAGTTAACACTTCCCCATGGAGTATGACAGTGTTGTAGTAACACGCGTAAATAAATATCCTACTATAATTATTAGAAAAAGTAATGGCATAATCTCTACTACTTCGAAGTATCCTTTTTATTAGTCAATTTTCATTCAAAGGTGCTATCGAGTCTATTTAAATTAAGCTCAATGGGGTTGATTAGTTTCTAAAATCAAATCCTAGGGCTAAACATGGATTCCACTCATATCTTGGATGCTTTTTCTTGTTGTAAAATGTCAGAAATATTTTAACCAAGTTCATTGCTCATTGTTTCAAAGCTAAAGGAGGACACTGGCATGGGAATATAATTTATATGATGGCAAGCTAGGTGGGGAGTGACTCAAGTGCAAGCGAGTAAATAATTGTAAGATCAATTTAGAGTTCCAAAAGGAGTGATGAAAGGAATGTGATACCTCCTCTTGCTTTCTTTGTTCTTGTACTTGAGTCAAATCATCTCTATATTTCCCTATTGCCAAGTCACCTGAAATTGAGCAATCTTTGAGAAAAACAAAGAAACAAATTGCAATAAAAGTTACAACTATTTTTTTGTGCTTTTGGTTTTAAGAATGCAAACTGAAAGTAAACATGCTATTCTTGGAAAAGAAAACAAATCAAAGGAAGAAATAAAAATATGAATGCAAGTTTTAAGGTTTTCAAAATCTCCCCCAAGCTTAGGTTGTTACCCTGCTTAGTTGTTGTCGTCATTCGGTGGCGGGTGCTGATGCTGCTGGTAGTAGTTGGGGAAGTAGGTCATGAAGTTACTAAAGTTGTGAGTTAAGGCACTCACATCTTTGCTTAGTCCATGCAAAGTCTGGTAAATCTCCCCAACACACTAGTTGAGCTGTAGAAAATCCTGATAGGGGACATTATTGAACTCCTACTGTTGTTGCTACTGATGGTGCCATTAGTCCTAAGGTTGCTCCTCCTATTGCTGTTGTCCCTTACAAGCAGGGTTGTACTACTGCTCCTGCTCATCTTGCTTCCCTCCTTCTTCCTCTTCCTCAGAGCCAGGATAGAGTGCCTCAATGATCTCAGTCACTTGATCCTTGGTTAGGATCTAGTTGTCCCTTCCCTAAACCTCGAAGGCTTGTGGGCAAGGAAATGGCACTTGATCATCCTGCAAAACATGAAGATAACTAAATTGATAGGATCAGAGCCTCCTGTTAGCTCGGTAAACATTGAGGAAGCCACAAGCAGTTATATACTTGACATCCATAGGGATGTAGCCATCAACAGGTTGCACAATAGGGATTGCAATTCCAAGGGCTTGTATTAGGTGGGTGGCCAATCCACTGATGCGAATATCACCTTTCTTTTTGTTGGTGTGGTGGCGGAGGTGCTGGAGGAATAGAGCTACATGAGTGGGACTCTATGGTGCATTAGTGAAGAGCGCCTTGGTGATCATGGCCATGTATGCATTGGCCATAGCACCAGTATATCCTCTTCCTAAAAAAGTGTTAGCAAGAAACAAAGCAAAGTAACGGATGGTTGGGTTCTGAATGGTGGACATCTTCTTCTGATAGAAGTCCCTACCACCATTAAAAGCAATAACCTCCCAAGTATTTGCCCTCGAGACGCTATACAAGTTTCTAACAGTTGATTCCCCTTCTTGAGGGAATCCATATGCCTCACAAAATTGTTGATAGGTAATTTGATATGGCCATTGGTTAACGGTGAAATTTATCATGCATGCATTACCTTTCTACTTGTAGTCGTCGTAGAACGAGGCGAGGAACTCATGGGTGAGCCCAACGTAGGTGTAGTGGCTTTCATTGGCAAGGTTGGAGAGCCCTGCATTTGCACACAGGTAGTGGAAGTTCGCCATCAACCCTGCTGAGTTGAGAAAGCCGTCATCGGCCCATCGTGTGGGTAGCACCTTTCTCGCCAAAACCATGGCGTACTTGTTGTCAAGCTCACCCCGGAGCCCCGAGCCCTCACCAAGTTGGCGCTTTCTCTTGCGGAAAATACCACTAGGCTTGTTTATCTTGATGCACTGAGAAATTTCAACATAAAACCTTTGGCATATAGTTTCGACATGATATATGAATGATTCTACATGGAGGAATTCAATCCTAACATGAGAAATTAAAATAGAAAATCAATTAAGCCTGAGTTCATCCACTAATTCAATGTGAAGATTTCAACCATAGAATTCTGAAAATAAATCATGGATAGGGAGAGAACCATATCGATCTATTTATTCCTCCACTCAAACGAACAAAATCCGCACAAAATCGAGAGTTATAGGGTAGTTTTGAGAGGTTTGGAGAGAGTTTGAGAGAAATAATGGTGGGAGCAAGAACCCTAGCCTTCCCTGGCCTTTTATGTGGTTGCGGCAAACTATACGGCGGGATCTATACGGCCGGGTTAAGTAGCTCCCACCATATAGTTGTGGCAGCGACGAGGTTTAGGATTTTCCTAACGCCAGTTCACAACTATATGGCCACAACTATACGGCCGGAGAAAATGGTCCCGCCGTATAGTTGATCATCAAACCTTCTGTATCTGAACCCCGAGTTTTGATAATTTTGTCGATAAATTTTCGGCCGCAACTATATGGCTGGAATAAATATTCCCGTCGTATAGTTGGTTGTTAAAACTCTTGGAACATGCTTTTTAGCCCAAATTTTCAGAGATATAATTTTTTATCTGAACAATATTATTAAGCTAGTTTTTGTATTTAAATCTCAAACTCCATTTTCTACTATAAATCTATACTTATTCAGTCGGTATTTCTACTACTTTTTGATAGCTGCATCTTTATGGGCGCACTTTCGCAAAACTGTATGTGAAAAAGTTGTAGGAATGCGATGAAGATCTTTTTATTCAACCTTAATTTATTCTATGGATATGATGGGTTGGCTCCCATCAAGAATTTTATTAAGAACGGTTGAATATTTCAACCCCTTTTCTGTTCTAGAATTCTCACATTATCAAAGGCACTTACAACATGAACTCATTTTGCCTGTGGAACATGACTTTCTCCAGCTTCTAGTTCCTTTGGAAAATACTGGATTATTTCAGCATCATAAACATTGAAGATTATTTTCCCTACAACACAGTCAACTGACGCTCCTACAGTGCTAAGAAAATATCTTCCAATTATTATGGATAATCTTTCATCTTTCGGAATTTCAAGAATAATAAAGTCAGTGGGAATAACATGCTCATCTATTCTAATTAGAACATCCCCAATCATACCAACAAGTTGTTTAGTGGATTTGTCAATCATATGTAAAGTGACAGAAGTGGGGGAATATTCCCCTAATCCTAACCTTTTATAGACGGAGTATGGCATTACACTAACTCCTGCACCAAAATCATAAAAGCCATTATAAATATCAGTTTTGTCTATTGAACATGAAATAGTTAGTATCTCGGGATCTCCTGACTTAGACAATAGCCTTCCATTGGCACGGTAACTAGTTACCATGGCGATAGTTTCAATTATCACTTTCTTTCTATTGAGAATATCATGCATAATTTTAGAATAGGTAGGCACTTTTATTACATCCGCAAATGGAATTTCCAGAAAAAGATCACTTAATGCTTTTGTAAAAGAGTTATAGATTACCTCATCTGGTGCTTTCTTTTTATGGTCTGGATATGGAAGTTTCTTACCCTTATATTTTACCTTTTGTGGAGGATCAAGCTCTTTAGTCACTTTCTTTTGTTGTTGCTTATCATTTTTATTCTTTTCTATTGCAACAACTTCATCTTCCTTGTTTTTTTCTTCTTCTTCTCTTGGATCAACAGTCTCCGCATCAGAGTTATAACTGTCATCCTGTGCATCATTCTTATCCTCCAAGGTGTTATCTTGTGTGTCTTGAGCAGTCTCATCTTGAGGATCAACCAATGTATCATCTTCTTGGCTTGCTTTGAGAGAGAGTTTGAGAGAAATAATGGTGGGAGGAAGAACCCTAGCCTTCCCCGACCTGTTTATGTGGTTGCCACAAACTATACTGCGGGAGCTATACGGCCGGGTTAAGTAGCTCCCACTATATAGTTGTGGTAGCGACGAGGGTTAGGGTTTTCCTAACGCCAGTTCACAACTATATGGCCACAACTATACAACCGGACCAAATGGTCCTGCCGTATATTTGGTCATCAAACCTTCTGTATCTGAACCCCAAGTTTTGAGATTTTGTCGATAATTATACGGCCGCAACTATACGGCTGGAATAAATATTCCCACTGTATAGTTGGTCGTTACAATTCCGGGATAATGCTTTTTAGACCAATTTTTCAGAGATACACTTTTTTATATGAACAATATTATTAAGCTAGTTTCTGTATTTAAAACTCAAACTTTATTTTCTACTCTAAATCTGTGCTTATTCAGTCGGTATTTCTACTACTTTTTGACAGCTGCATCTTTATGGGCGCGCTTCCGCCAAACTATCTATGAAAAAGTTGTAGGAATGTGATGAACATCTTATTATTCAACTTTAATTTATTCTATTGATATGATGGGTTGGCTTCCATCAAGCATTTTATTAAGAACGGTTGAATATTTCAACCCCTGCTCTATTCTCAAATTCTTACCTTTGGTTGCCCTTTATCAAAGGCACTTGCAACATGAACTCGTTTTGCCTGTGGAACATGCCTTTCTCTATCTTCTAGTTCCTTTGAAAAATACTGGATTATTTCAGCATCATAAACATTGAAGATTATTTTCCCTACAGCACATTCAACTGATGCTCTTGCATTGCTAAGAAAACCTCTTCAAAGTATTATGGATAATATTTCATCTTCCAGCATTTCAAGAATAATAAAGTCAGTGGGAGTAACATGCTGATCTATTCAAAGTAGAACATCCTTAATCATACCAACAAGTTGTTTAGTGGATTTTTCAGCCATCTGTAAAGTGATAGAAGTGGGGGAATATTCCCCTAATTCTAACCTTTGTGGCACCCCGGATTTACGATCCGAGAATACCCGTTATACCTGCAATTCACGTTCCCATGATCAGTGAGCCGTGATCATAACTGACAAGTATCATTACAACATCCAAGAATTTAATGGAAGCAAGTACTTACAATATGGCCAATATGGCGATATTACATCCATAGAGGAAGTCTTCAAGCGCAGAGCCCATGTCATGCCTTAACTTACAGGCAACTGACTGGAAAGACGGCCTAGGTCGCATAGACATTAGCAAACTCCATCATTCCTCTTGCTTCTAAAAGTCTGGCCAAGTAGATAGCCAGGAACAACGCCGGTGAGTACTTTG
Organism: Avena sativa; assembly: GCA_916181665.1. Taxonomy (NCBI): domain Eukaryota; kingdom Viridiplantae; phylum Streptophyta; class Magnoliopsida; order Poales; family Poaceae; genus Avena; species Avena sativa. Next base: position 258,112,695 of record OV702297.1, read on the forward strand.
AATGTACTCGCAAACCACCTTAAGATAACAATAATAACGGATATGCAATATGGCTATGGTAGGATGGCTCCATAAGAGGTTCTTTTGTAAATTATTTTCTCTTATAGATACCACATGTCCCTATATCTTGGTTGAAAACTTTTGTAAAACATTTTGGAAACCTTTTTGAAATTTTTTAAGAAAATCACTAGTATTGGGTCACCCATATTGTTTTTCCCTCCGGTCATCTCATGACCAAACTCCTTCCTCCATATTCCCGACCATCCCATGGTCAAAACATTTTCAATCCATCGCTTTTATCAAGTCCTTTTTGAAAACAAAACCAGCACTGCTCTACAGCAACCTTCCCAACTGTCCATGACCGTGGACATGGCTATTCGAATAGATTTACACTCTGCAGAGGTTGTACACTTTACTCACACCATCCGATTACCCGTCCCTGATCTACACCGATCGTGGGTCGAATAACCGGTTAAGACCTTATGGGTGCCCTCTCCGATATAAGTGCCTACCCTATGAGGTTAATCCCCTCAAAATCGGGGCGTCCTATATAGTAACCATCCAACCGGAGCGCGTTTTGCACCTCGATGGGTGTGCACTTTCAATGAGGGGGTCATAGTATCGTGCGGAGGCCCGTAGACCCTTCATTCCTTCTCCCGGTCGATGCTACGCATGGACCGTTGGATAGAGAAGGCCCACCCTCCGGGGATTGTTTAGCCCATGTTGTAGTGTGAGGCACCTATACCAGATTGGATAAACTTCCATCCCAGCCCCGTCCCATTCTAGAGTAATGTGGTTGCACGGGTTAATTGTTCTAGCAAAACTACAAAGAACCGGGTGCATTTTCGTAAACATTTTTCCTCCATCATTTGTCCGACCATTTTGTAAACTAAAACCGTTCTCACTTTAACATCACTTGGTAGGCCAAGCCTCCCAAGGTTTTCTCATAAAACATTTTTTCAAACCTTTTTCCTGGGGTCTTCCCATCCTATACTTTTGCTTCGGCTAAAACGGGGTCTCCAAGGAATTATGGTGTTATGTCATCAACTATCATGCTAGGGGCAGGTAGGTAACATAAAATGGAGTTGTACCTAATGGTACCAAGGGGAAATAGTTTGGAGGAGCCAAACCTTTCCCATATAAAACATAATATAGTAAAACAATGCAATTTGCATAAATGGGTAAATCTGCATAAGTGAAATAATAGGACAAGGCGTATGAGCAAGAAGGTGGATTGCTTGTGACCAGTGAGGTGTCTCGTGACTTCTTTAGAATGCTAGAAAACCAAATACAATAACAATAAGAATATCCCGATGCTTCCTTCTTCTCGGTCTAACATAATCGCAACTATCGCCGTAATTGAGCAACATGCAAGCGAACAACACCACAACCAATTCAATTCATACCAACACCAAAACATATAGCAAGCAATGGACAAAACAAGCTTATAGATCAGTATATGTTGAGGATTTGATTGGGAATACAAAGGAAATGCCTTGGTTGCCTTTATTGATTGACTTATTTAGGATTTAGTCCAAAACTAACTAGACAGGGTTTTTTTGAGCAAGGTCAAGTTTATATATGTTAACCATGTGTAACAATGCTACCATCAGATAGGTATTGATAAAATGAAGCCAACAAAAGTGGTTTCACTAATTTATCAATTACCACTGATTTATAATGATTTTTATAGTGGATAAAACTATAGTTTTAGGAAATAATTCACCATACATAATCTGGGGCTCCAAAAATTATTTCCTCAGGTGATTAGGTATTATTTAGTGGACTGATTCGAGAGGTGTTGGAATCACCTCAAAACAATTACCTGAATGCCCTGGAGAAATTCCCAAACATAGCACTATATGAGATTTTTCTTTTTCACCAATTAAATATATAAGGTATTTTGGTGTGCTTCCAAGGGGACGTGATAGGAATTTGAAATACCTTTCTTAAGAAATTGGAATAAACCTTTTCAGGTAAGCAGAGATACTTCTATGAATTTATTGGTGATTAAAAAATACATAGAATAGTTTAATTCACCAAAATTCAACATTGGCTCATAAAATTACAATCCACTGGGTTTTCAGAGATATGGTTATGTTTGTCCACTGGGAGTTGGAATTAGGTCAAAACCTCTTTTGGTTTGACCTAGGGAAAATCCCAAAGGCAGAATGGGCCTGATTTGTGATTTTTGTTGTGGGCAAACCAGGAAGCCATTTTGGGTAGGGTCAAAGTGTCGTTCAAGGGATGACTAACACCTTTCATTACAAATTTGGTTCGCTCTATTTTGAGGTAGGAAACTCTCTGAAAGATTTTATTTGTGAAAGGGACACATGTTGCTATTTTAATTTCCAAGATTTAATTATACAATAATTTGGTCTAACACCAAGTCTACATGATAGGTTCAAGACTCAAGTATCTAGGAAAAATAACAACTAAAATTATTTAGGGCCTTTCCATTTTCTTTTTGATTTAAAACTAAGACAAAACTTTCTGGATCTGGGAAAATGAATAAAAATGGGATGGCTCTCGGGCTAGATCTGGGGCAACTGGGCCGTGGAGGGGGGAAACCAGCCCACCGGCTGGCACTGAGCGGGAGGCACGGGTTCAAAATTCCATCAGTGGGACCAGGCTATCAGCCGAGGTGGAAACCCAAAGGCGTATCGGGGCATCCCGGCCATCCGGATAGGGTACATCAGACGGTACCCAGTCGTCATCCTTAGTGAGATTGGCCTGACGGTGGCCAAAACTCTAGGAGAGAAAACGCACATGGGAAGGATCACCTAGGGCTCAGAGAGGGGCAGACGAGGGCGCAGGGTGACGCGGTCCACCGTGGCGACCATAGTGATGGGCGGCAAGGCCCCATTCCGTGACCGGGGGCGTCTCGCGCGGGGGCGCCAGTGGTGATGCTCAGAATCTCATAGGAGAGGGTGCTAGGGGAACGGAGGAGGGCCGGGGAAGGTCCAGGGTGACGCGGAGCGGCACACCGGCCACGCGGAGAGGTGTCATAAGCGGTGTTGACGACATGGACAAGCTCACTTGAGGGAGGCCGAAAGGGAACTAGTCGGTGGTCGAGGGCGACACCTGCAGAGAAGGACCTAGGCAAGGAGAGGAGTAGGGTTAGATTCAGCGGGGCTAGGGGAGCTCAACAAGCTGCCATGCAGCGGTAGGGGAGCAGAGGAGAGGGTTCACCGTCCAGATATTGGAGAAGGCCGAGGCTCCTAGTTCTCCTCCTCTCGAGCAAGGAAGCGCATGGGAGATGGTGAGGGTGGTCTGAGGGAGGTGAGTGGGGGCAAATGAGGGAGGGGAGGAGGGGTGCCAGGGTTCCTGGACTTATAAACCTGAGAGAAGAGTTCCATGGTGGACCTTTCTCATGGGGAGGGCTTGGTGAGGAGGACTAGGACGCCTATTGGTCGAGTTGGGTGGTGATGAGAGGAGTGTGGGGTAGCCTCTGGTCATGCTAAGTGACAGGGGTGAGAGGGTAGCTGCTGCTATGGCATTAATAAGAGGGGACATGAAAAGGAGGCTTTATCTCCCACTCAACAAGAGAAAAAGGACAAGCACTAGGGTTTGGTCACTGTAGATCTACAGTGCCGCTACCAGGGGGAGGGAGGTGTGCTGGGGTGGTGTATTAGATAAGCTTTGTTGGGTTTGATGGGGTTTGGCTAATGGTTTTGATTAGTTTGCCATATTTGATCAAAACTTGGGTTATGAATGAAGTCCAAAAATTTACATTTTCCAAGATGGGGAAAGGTTACTGGTAGATGGATATGGTACTTGTACACCTCCAAGATTTATTTGGTATTTTTATAAATCTGAAAAGTCCAATATATCTCATTTAATCAAAAAGTGCTGAAATGATTTATAGAAGCTAAAGTGATATTATTACAAGGAACAAGGGGAGTTTTTGATGTGAGAGGGTACTAAATACCCTATACCATGTTGGGGAATTTTATTGGGATTTATTGAGATGGAAAATTATTTTTAATGAATTATTTCTTGTTTCTGCCATTTAAGAAAAAGGGCAAAAATAAATAATTAAGAATCTCAAAAATATTTATTTTTTAGTTTAGAAGATAGGGTACGATACAAAGAACTCAATTATGCATTTAGTTGGCAAAGTGATTTGGAGAAAAACAAACTTGCCTTTATAGGCCAAGATTCTAGGGTTTTGCCAAAGTGGATTTTAAATAGTTTTAGGCTCCAAATAAGTATGGGAATTATTTGGGGAAAATATATTAACCAAGGTAGATGATGTAAGATGGATTTATATGTCATTGTCCACTTGGATTTTGAAGGATTTTGGTGAAAAGGAAAGAAAGTAGATTTTTGGGAATCTAGGATTTTGTTGTTTTCATGTCACCTAAACAAGATTGGATTAGTGAGCTCAGAGCTCACCTTGATATATGGGGTATATGTGTGGATAGACTAAGTTATGCAGATGATCATGGAGGCAATGGTTGAGCTTGTTTGGATTTGAGGTGGTCTTAGAAGAGATGGCAAACTTGGTTGCAAATAAGGCTGCCATAGTAGTTACATCAAGTAGCCTCCTAAACCATGTGGGTTTAAGAAACAAAAATCTTCAATGGGAACAAGGTAAGTGGCGGTTGATAGGCCATGGTAGGTAGATCATAAAGATGCAAATATTTTGTCAAGGGGAGGTGGCATATAGATGTGAGCTTCTGCCAAAGAAGGCATGTTGACTAGTTTTGCAGAAAAGATTACCATGATGTCAACAAAACCATCATGGATGAGTTCTGTTAAGAATGGTTTACCCAAGGGAAAGAGTGGGCTTTGGTAGTACTAATTATGTACTACAATATGGTTCCAGTACATTCTCAATAATACACATAGGTTGGAAAAGTTAGAGCTCCAAAGATTGAATCTAGATAAGAAATCCAGACTTAGCCATTTTGGCAGAGTTAGGGTTTTAGACTACGGTACTAGTGTAGATGATTTTGAGAGGAGGCTAAGTTCCAAACCCATGATCAAGGAGATGATATGGAAGTGTTAAATAAGTAGTTAGGATCCATACTTAGATTGGGTCTTCACTGAGTTGGAATAATTAGAAGGGATTATCCCTGGATTGATCTGACTAGGAGGGAGATGATTACCTAAGTGGCTTAGGATAGATCCATACTTGGATGCTTGATATGAGATAGATGATCACAAGCATATATTGGGTCCTAAGGGATGAGATACTAGATTATCTCACTCTAGTTCCTAAGCAAACAGTGCAATCAGCAGATCAAGGCAATTCATCAGACAGGAGATCAAGGCAATTCATCCTATCAAACTTATCCACATACTACTAGGGTTACCATCAAGCCTAGCTTGAGGTAGGGATGGGTATTTTGAATTGGTTATGTTTTGAAGTAAGATAAGTACCTCTTGGTATTTCTACCAAGATTAGAATGAAGAGGTTTTGAATAGAGGTTTTGGAAAACCTAGGGGTAAGAGTAGTTGAGAGTTTTGTCTTGAAAACATAAGGAGATTATAATTTAGTTCTCCATAGTTTTGTTAATATAACTAGTAAAATATTTTTATTTTGTCAAAGTCATCTTGGCTCATGTTTTGAAATGCCAGAACATTTGAGAATATAAAAGAGGAGCCAAGATATTTCTATTGTGAAATAGCTTTTGTCATCTAGGGTTGAGATGAGAACTATAGCTACTAAAGCACAATCAGTTGAAAGAACACAATCAAGAAAGTAAACAAACATTGCACATGTAACAAGAAAAAGTTTTTGTTCCCCCTGATTTTGGCCATTTGGACAACAATTCAGGGTGGCTGAAGTTGGGATGTTACAACCTTTTATAGAGGGAGTATGGCATTAAACTAACTCCTGCACCTAAATCACAAAAGGCATTATAAATATCAGTTTTGCCTATTGAACATGAAATAGTTGGTATCCCAGGATCTTTTGACTTAGACAATAGCCTTCCATTGGCAGGGTAACTAGTTACCATGGCGACGGTTTCAGTTATCTCTTTCTTTCTATCAAGAGTATCATGCAGAATTTTAGAATAGGCAGGCACTTTTATTGCATCCGCAAATGGAATTTCTAGACGAAGATCACTTAATGCTTTTGTAAAAGAGTTATAGATTACCTCATCTGGTTCTTTCTTTTTATGGTCTAGATATGGAAGTTTCTTACCCTTATATTTTACCTTTTGTGGAGGATCAGGCTCTTTAGTCACTTTCTTTTATTGTTGCTTATCATTTTTCTTCTTTTCTATTGCAACAACTTCATCTTCCTTGTTTGTTTCTTCTCCTTATCTTGGATCAACAGTCTCCGCATCAGAGTTATAAATGTCATCATGTGCATCATTCTTCTCCTCCAAGGTGTTATCTTGTGTGCCTTGAGCAGTCTCATCTTGAGGATCAACCAATGTATCATCTTCTTGGCTTGCTTTGAGAGAGAGTTTGAGAGAAATAATGGTGGGAGGAAGAACCCTAGCCTTCCCCGACCTAGTTATGTGGTTGCCGCAAACTATACGACGGGAGCTATACGGCTGGGTTAAGTAGCTCCCACTTTATAGTTGTGGTAGCGACGAGGGTTAGGGTTTTCCTAACGCCAGTTCACAACTATATGGCCACAACTATACGACCGGACCAAATGGTCCCGCCGTATATTTGGTCGTCAAACCTTCTGTATCTGAACCCCAAGTTTTGAGAATTTTGTCGATAATTATACGGCTGTAACTATACGGCTGAATAAATATTCCCACTGTATAGTTGGTTGTTACAATTCCTGGATAATGCTTTTTAGCCCATTTTTTCAGAGATACACTTTTGTATCTGAACAATATTGTTAAGCTAGTTTCTGTATTTAAAACTCAAACTTTATTTTCTACTCTATATCTGTGCTTATTCATTGGTATTTCTACTACTTTTTGACAGCTGCATCTTTATGGGCGCTCTTCCGCAAAACTGTCTGTGAAAAAGTTGTAGGAATGTGATGAACATCTTATTATTCAACTTTAATTTATTCTATTGATATGATGGGTGGGATCCCATCAAGCATTTTATTAAGAACGGTTGGATATTTCAACCCCTGCTCTATTCTCGAATTCTTACCTTTGGTTGCCCTTTATCAAAGGCAATTACAACATGAACTCGTTTTGCCTGTGGAACATGCCATTCTCCAGCTTCTAGTTCCTTTGGAAAACACTAGATTATTTGAGCTTCATAAACATTGAAGATTATTTTCCCTACAGCACAGTCAATTGACGCTCCTGCAATGCTAAGAAAAGGTCTTCCAAGTATTATGGATAATCTTGAAGGGTTTCGCAGCATAGTAAATCAAAATTTTCTATGGAAGCGAACAGAGGGAAAGCCAAGATCTAATCTAGGAGATGCAAACAAAGAGAGAGATTGGATTAGATCTTCATACCCTTGAAGATTCGCACAGCGGAACGTTCGTCGGAACGTGGGTGATGTAGTCGTACTCGCTTCTCCTCCTCGCGATCCGATCCGATCTAGCACCACAAGTGGCGGTGCCTCCGTGAGATGCACACGTGCAGCACCTCGACGTCTCCTCCTTCCTCGGACGAGCGAGTATGGTGGAGAGATGGATTGGATCTACAGCACGACGGCGTGGTGTATATGGTGGAAAATTTCTACCGCAGGGCTTCGCCTACAAACAGTCGGGAGGGAGAGTGGAAGGGCAGCAGGGCAACTAGGGTTGGAGGAAGGTGTGTCAAGGAGGGGGGGGGGGCGCACCAGCCCTCTATTTATAGAGGGGGGGCGGCCAGCCCTAGCCTGTCCTCCAAGCCTATCTCTAGTTTAAACAATTTAAACTCTCCCTTATCTAGAAATCCTATCTTATCTTATCTCTAGTTTAAACGATTTAAACTCTCTAGGATCGGCTGGGCCCTATGGGGCCTTGTGCTCCTGGCCCAATGCGGCCAGGACACTCCCTCATAGGCCCATGCCCCCTCCCGGAAGGTGGGACCACGTTGGCCCCCTTCCGGAAGGTTCTAGAAGCTTCCGGTACAATACCGATTAATCCGGAACAATTCCGAACTCCAAAAACTGCACTGCCTTATATGAATCTTACTCTCCGGACCATTCCGGAACCTCTCGTGATATCCCGGATCCCATCCGAGACTCCGAACAAAAATTCATAAACCAATTATCCAATCTATCCTAGCGTCGAGACACGTTAAGTGTGTGACCCTGCGGGTTCGAGAATATGCAGACATGATCTTCTATCAATAATCAACAGCGGGGTCTGGGCACCCATATTGACTCCCACACATTCATCAATGATCATATCGGATGAACCACGATGCCAGGATTCAATCAATCCCATATATATATTCCCTTCATCTCGTGATATTTTACTTGCCCGAGATTCGATCGTCGGTATCGTCATACCTAGTTCAATCTCGTTCATAGCAAGTACTTTACTCGTTCCGTAATCCGATATCACTTTGTGATTAACTCCTTAACCACATGCTTGCAAGCGGTGTTGATATCGATTACCGAGTGGGCCCAAAGTATATCTCTCCGACTTGGGAGGGACAAATTCCATCTCGATACATACAACCCAACAGATACTTTCCGATCACCTGAGAGACACCTTTATGATCACCCTCTCATAGGATGACGTTTGATGACCTCAAAGCTTTCTTCCGATACCAGGGAGTTGTATTATCTCATGGTCCAAGGAATACAATATTTGACATAGGAAAAGCTTCGCAAAGATGAACACAATGATACGATCTAATTGCTTCGCTTAGTTTGGGTCTGTCCACCATATCATTCTCCCAATGATATGATCTCATTATCAATCGACAACTCATGTCTATGGTTAGGAAACCTTAACCATCATTGATCAATGAGCTAGTCCATAGAGGCGTATTAGGGACACGGTGTTGGTCACAAACCACACAAGTATTAATGTTTCCGCTTAATACAATTCTAGCATGGAATATAAACTTTATCATGAACAAGAATTATAATAATAACATCTTTATTATTGCCTCTAGGGCATAATTCCAACAGTCTCCCACTTGCACTAGAGTCAATAATCTAGTTTACATTTGGCAACAATCTCACACCCATGGCACTGAGGTGCTGATCATGTTTTACACGTGGAAGAGGTTTAGTCAATGGATCTGCGACATTCAGATCTGTATGTACTTTGCTGATCTTCAGATCTCCATCTGCTATATAATCTCGGATTATATGAAACTTGCGGTTGATATGCTTGGTCTTTGGATGATATCTTGGTTCCTTAGCGAGTGCTATGGCGCCAGTGTTGTCACACAATATCTCTAGTGGGTCCAATGCACTTGGAACCACGCCAAGCTCAGTGATGAAGTTTCTGATCCAAACTCCTTCACTTGACGCTTCTGCAGCAGCCATGTATTCCGCTTCTACTATAGATCCCGCGATCACGCTTTGCTTGCAGCTTCTCCAGCTCACAGCTCCTCCATTCAAAATATACACGTATCCTGTCTGAGATTTAGAATCATCCTTGTCGGTGTCGAAACTAGCATCGATGTAACCTTTTACGACGAGCTGTTCATCACCCCCATAGACTAAGAACATTTCTTTAGTCCTATTTAGGTACCTTAGGATGTTCTTCACGGCTGTCCAGTGTTCCACTCCTAGATCACTTTGATATCTGCTCGTCAAACTAAGAGCATTGGACACATCCGGTCTAGTACACAGCATGGCATACATGATGGAACCTATGGCCGAGGCATAAGGCACTTTGCTCATAGCTTCCCTATGATTTACCGTAGCTGGACACTGAGCCTTGCTCAATATCTTCCCTAACAACATAGGCACTAAACCTTTCAATGCCTTATCCATTCTGAACCTTTTCAGAACTTTGTCTAGGTATGTACTCTGGCTTAAAGCTATCAGGCGTCTTTGTCTATCTCTATAGATTTTGATGCCCAATATATAAGCAGCTTCACCTAGGTCTTTCATTGAAAAACACTTGTTCAAATAACTCTTCACATCGTTAAGCATGTTGATGTCATTTCCAATAATCAATATGTCATCCACATATAGTACCAGAAACGTCACCGAGCTCCCACTCACTTTCTTGTAGATGCAAGCTTCGTAGCAATTTGGAACAAATCCAAAGCTCTTGATCACTTGATCAAAACGAAGGTTCCAACTCCGAGATGCTTGCTTCAGTCCATAAATGGAACGCTGAAGTTTGCATACTTTATCAGCATCCTTAGGATCGACAAAACCTTCGGGTTGCATCATATACAACTCTTCATCAATGTTGCCATTGAGGAAAGCAGTCTTGACATCCATTTGCCATATTTCATAATCATGAAACGCAGCAATTGCTAATAAAATCCGAATGGACTTAAACATCGCTACGGGAGAGAAAGTCTCATCGTAGTCAACACCTTGAACTTGTCGAAAACCTTTCGCAACAAGCCGTTCTTTATAGACGGTAACATTACCATCCGCGTCCGTTTTCTTCTTGAAGATCCATTTGCACTCAACAGCCTTTCGGTCGCTAGGAGGGTCCACCAAAGTCCATACTTGGTTTTCGGTCATGGATCCCAATTCGGATTTCATGGCTTCTAGCCATTTCTCAGAGTCTGGGCTCATCATCGCTTCCTCATAGTTCGTAGGTTCGCTGTCTTCTACTAACAAGACAGTCAAGACAGGGTTGCCGTACCACTCAGGAGGGGCACGCGACCTTGTTGACCTGCGACGTTTAGTAGCAGCATCGTCCGAAGCTTCATGATCCTTGTCATTAGCTTCCTCTATTGTTGGTGCAGGCGGCACTGGAACAATTTCAGGTGTTGCGCTACTCTCCAATTCAAGAGAAGGTTCAATAACCTCGTCTAGCTCTACTTTCCTCCCACTCACTTCTTTCGAGAGAAACTCCTTCTCAGGAAAGGAACCGTTCTTTGTGACAAACACTTTGCCTTCGGTTCTGTGATAGAAGGTATACCCAATAGTTTCCTTAGGGTATCCTATGAAGACGCATTTCTCCGCTTTGGGTTCGAGCTTGTCCGGCATCAACTTCTTGACGTAAGCTTCGCATCCCCAAACTTTAAGAAACGACAACTTAGGTTTAGCACCAAACCACAGTTCATACGGTGTCGTCTCAACGGATTTAGATGGAGCCCTATTTAAAGTGAATGCAGCGGTTTCTAATGCATAACCCCAAAATGATAACGGCAAATCAGTAAGAGACATCATCGATCGGACCATATCTAATAGGGTTTGATTCCGGCGTTCAGACACACCATTGCGCTGTGGTGTTCCGGGTGGCGTGAGTTGTGAAACGATTCCACTTGCTTTGAGATGCGTGAGAAAATCATAACTCAAATATTCGCCCCCACGATCGGATCGTAGAAACTTAATCTTTCTGTTACGATGGTTCTCCACTTCATTCTGAAATTCTTTGAACTTTTCAAACGTTTCAGATTTATGTTTCATTAAATAGATATACCCATATCTACTTAAGTCATCGGTAAAAGTGAGAAAGTAGCGATATCCACCGCGCGTCGAAACACTCATCGGTCCGCATACATTGGTATGTATGATTTCCAACAAGTCCGTTGCTCGCTCCATCATACCGGAGAACGGGGTTTTGATCATCTTGCCCATGAGGCATGGTTCGCATGTGTCAAATGATTCAAAATCAAGAGACTCCAAAAGTCCATCAGAATGGAGTTTCTTCATGCGCTTTACACCAATATGACCTAGACGACAGTGCCACAAATAAGTAGTATTATCACTATCTACTTTGCATCTCTTAGCCTCAATGTTATGGATGTGTGTTTCATCCCTTTCGAGATTTAGAAGAAATAAACCATTCACAAGGGGTGCATGACCATAAGAGATGTTACTCATATAAATAGAACAACCATTATTCTCCGATTTAAATGAATAACCGTCTTGCAATAAACACGATCCAGAAATAATGTTCATGCTCAACGCAGGCACATAATAACATTTATTAAGGTTTAAAACTAATCCCGAAGGTAAAACTAAGGAGAGCGTGCCGACGGCCATCACATCAACTCTTGATCCGTTGCCAACGCGCATCGTCACCTCATCCCTCGCAAGCCGCCGTCTATTCCGCAGCTCCTGTTTCGAGTTACAAATATTAGCAACTAAACCGGTATCAAATACCCAGACACTACAACGAGGGCTAGTAAGGAAAACATCAATAACATGTATATCAAATATACCTTTGATGGTGCCAGCCTTCTTGTCCGCTAAGTACTTCGGACAGTTGCGCTTCCAGTGACCCTTGTCCTTGCAATAGAAGCACTCAGTGTCCGGCTTAGGACCAGACTTGAGCTTCTTCTCAGCAGGGGCAACGCGCTTGCCGCCGCTTTTCTTGAAGGGCTTCTTTGCACCTTTACCTTTCTTAAAGGAGGGCTTGTTGACCATCAACACATGATTATCCTTTTTGATGTCCACCTCCGCAGCCTTTAGCTTTGCGAAGAGCTCGGTGATCGTATTAGTGGAACCAATCTGATTGTGAGTCACTACAAAACTTTTGTAGCTGGGAGGGAGTGATTGCAGAACCCTGTCAATCTTGAGCTCCTCTGGAATCTTGCAGTCCAGTTGCTCAAGGCGTTGAGTGTAGCCCGACATCTTAATGGCGTGCTCACTAACGGAACTCCCTTCCTCCATCTTGCAGTTAAAGAACTTCTCGGAGATCTCATATCTCTCAGAACGGGCCTGAGTCTGAAACATGGTTTTCAGCTCTTCGAGAATCTCAAAGGGCCCGGGATAGTTTTCAAAACGATTTTGAAGTTCCGGTTCCATAGCAAACAGCATGGTGCTCTTAATCACACCATAATCATCTTTGCGCGACTGATAGACAGCTTTCTCATCAGCCGGCGCAGTTGCAGCAGGGGGGTCACCTAACGCTTTCCCAAGGACATAGTCCTTTTGACCGCCAGAGAGAATGATTCTTAAATTGCGGAACCAATTGGTGAAGTTAGACCCATTGTTCTTAAGCTTTTCTTTCTCAGTAAAAACGTTGAAGTTGAAGTTGGACTTGGCCATGTGATCTACAGTATTTGCAAGTACAATTTAGACTATGTTCATGATAAATAGTTCAACTTAATCAAATTACTAGATGAACTCCCACTAAATTCAACATCCCTCAAGTTGTTTAGTGAACACGATCCAAATTCACCACACCTAATCCGATCATCACGAGAAGAGATGTGGTTTCAATGGTGGACAACGAAGTGTCGATCATATCATTCATATGACTCATGCTTAACCTTTCGGTTCATATGTTCCGAGGCCATGTCTGTACATGCTAGGCTCGTCAAGTTAGACCCAAGTATTTCCGCGTGTGCAAAACTGGCTTGCACCCGTTGTATGTGAGCGTAGAGTCTATAGCACCCGATCATCACGTGATGCTTGGACACGACGAACTTTCGCAACGGTGCATACTCGGGGAGAACACAGTTTTTATCTTGATCTTTAAGTGAGGAATCATCTTATAATGCTACCGTCGCGATCTAAGCATAATAAGATACATAAAAGGATAAACATCACATGCATATAACTTTATGTGACATGGTATAGCCAATCTTCGCGCAATGATCTCCATATTGTGCGTTCCGGCATGATCTCCATCACTCCACCATGATTGCCTCCACCACGAATAGCAACTACAACTATTGCTAACTACTTAGCGATAAAGTAAAGTTATTACATGGCGTATAAGAAGTTGACTCGCAGGTCATAAACAATTATAAAGACAACCATATGGCTCCTGCTGGTTGTGTACTCATCGACATGCAAGTCGTGAAACATTACAAAACATGATCATCGCATACAATATACACATCACATCTTGGGCCATACCATATCACAGAAAACACTCCCTGCAAAAACAAGTTAGACGCCTCTACTTTGTTGTTGCATGTTTTACGTGGCTTATGGGAGTAGATGCTAAGAACGATTCTTACCTACGGAAAGCCAAAACGGTGATATTATGGTTGCCAAACTCCGGTGTTAATCCCATGACAACTATAGTGAGAGAAACTGACATCCACCAGCCGCATGTGTGGTACAAGCCACACGTCAAGTGCGGAGCCGGTCTCGCGAACGACGTCGCGTAAGGTTGGACTGGACCGCTTCAATCTCACTATCCCGCGCCATAAGAAGAACACAAACAAGAGGCTTGCAACAGAAAACATCAACGCCCGCAACAACCATGTTGCGTTCTACTCGTGAAACACATCTACGCATAGATCTAGCTCTGATACCACTGAAGGGTTTCGCAGCATAGTAAATCAAAATTTTCTACGGAAGCGAAAAGAGGGAAAGCCAAGATCTAATCTAGGAGATGCAAACAACGAGAGAGATTGGATTAGATCTTCATACCCTTGAAGATTCGCACAGCGGAACGTTCGTCGGAACGTGGGTGATGTAGTCGTACTCGCTTCTCCTCCTCGCGATCCGATCCGATCTAGCACCACAAGTGGCGGTGCCTCCGTGAGATGCACACGTGCAGCACCTCGACGTCTCCTCCTTCCTCGGACCAACGAGTATGGTGGAGAGATGGATTGGATCTACAGCACGACGGCGTGGTGTATATGGTGGAGAATTTCTGCCGCAGGGCTTCACCTACAAACAGTCGGGAGGGAGAGTGGAAGGGCAGCAGGGCAACTAGGGTTGGAGGAAGGTGTGTCAAGGAGGGGGGGCGCACCAGCCCTCTATTTATAGAGGGGGGGCGGCCAGCCCTAGCCTCTCCTCCAAGCCTATCTCTAGTTTAAACAATTTAAACTCTCCCTTATCTAGAAATCCTATCTTATCTTATCTCTAGTTTAAACGATTTAAACTCTCTAGGATCGGCTGGGCCCTATGGGGCCTTGTGCCCCTGGCCCATTGCGGCCAGGACACTCCCTCATAGTCCCATGCCCCCTCCCGGAAGGTGGGACCACGTTGGCCCCCTTCCGGAAGGTTCTAGAAGCTTCCGGTACAATACCGATTAATCCGGAACAATTCCGAACTCCAAAAACTGCACTGCCTTATATGAATCTTATTCTCCGGACCATTCCGGAACCTCTCGTGATATCCCGGATCCCATCCGAGACTCTAAACAAAAATTCATAAACCAATTATCCAATCTATCCTAGCGTCGAGACACGTTAAGTGTGTGACCCTGCGGGTTCGAGAATATACAGACATGATCTTCTATGAATAATCAACAGCGGGGTCTGGGTACCCATATTGACTCCCACACATTCATCGATGATCATATCGGATGAACCACGATGCCAGGATTCAATCAATCCCATATATATATTCCCTTCGTCTCGCGATATTTTACTTGCCCGAGATTCGATCGTCGGTATCGTCATACCTAGTTCAATCTCGTTCACAGCAAGTACTTTACTCGTTCCGTAATCCGATATCACTTTGTGATTAACTCCTTAACCACATGCTTGCAAGCGGTGTTGATATCAATTACCGAGTGGGCCCGAAGTATATCTCTCCGACTTGGGAGGGACAAATTCCATCTCGATACATACAACCCAACAGATACTTTCCGATCACCTGAGAGACACCTTTATGATCACCCTCTCATAGGATGACGTTTGATGACCTCAAAGCTTTCTTCCGATACCAGGGAGTTGTATTATCTCATGGTCCAAGGAATACAATATTTGACATAGGAAAAGCTTCGCAAAGATGAACACAATGATACGATCTAATTGCTTCGCTTAGTTTGGGTCTGTCCACCATATCATTCTCCCAATGATATGATCTCATTCTCAATCGACAACTCATGTCTATGGTTAGGAAACCTTAACCATCATTGATCAATGAGCTAGTCCATAGAGGCGTACTAGGGACACGGTGTTGTTCACAAAGCACACAAGTATTAATGTTTCCGCTTAATACAATTCTAGCATGGAATATAAACTTTATCATGAACAAGAATTATAATAATAACATCTTTATTATTGCCTCTAGGGCATAATTCCAACAAATCTTTCATCTTCTGGCATTTCAAGAATAATAAAATCAGTGAGAATAACATGCACATCTATTCTAAGTAGAACATCCTCGATCATACCAACAAGATGTTTAGTGGATTTGTCAGCCATCTGTAAACTGATAGAAGTGGGGCAATATTCCCCTAATCCTAACCTTTAGTAGAGGTAGTTTGGCATTACACTAACTCTGCACCTAAATCACAAAAGGCATTATGAATATCGGTTTTGCCTATTGAACATGAAATAGTTGGTATCCCGGGATCTCCTGACTTAGACAATAGCCTTCCATTTGCAGGGTAACTAGTTACCATGGTGACAATTTCAGTTATCTCTTTCTTTCTATTAAGAATATCATGGAGAATTTTAGAATAGGCAGGCACTTTTATTGCATCCGCAAATGGAATTTCTAGATGAAGATCACTTAATGCTTTTGTAAAAGAGTTATAGATTACCTCATCTGGTGCTTTCTTTTTATGGTCTGGATATGGAAGTTTCTTACCCTTATATTTTACCTTTTTTGGAGGATCAGGCTCTTTAGTCGCTTTATTTTGTTGTTGCTTATCATTTTTCTTCTTTTATATTGCAACAACTTCATCTTCCTTGTTTGTTTCTTCTTATTCTCTTGGATCAGCAGTCTCCGCATCAGAACTATAACTGTCATCATGTGCATCATTCTTCTCCTCCAATGTGTTATCTTGTGTGTCTTGAGCAGTCTCATCTTGAGGATCAAGGAATGTATCATCTTCTTGGCTTGCTTTGAGAAAGGCTTTTTCCTTTCGATTTTTTATCTTCATATTTCGGTGGTCCTAATGGTCCTTTAACAACTGCACCTATTCTAGTAACAACATTAGTAGAAACGGGAATATTTATATCATCGCGAAGAAAAATTTCATAACCAGATGATATTTCTTCACATTTGTTTTCAATCATACTTACGTACTTGTTAAATAATTTTATTTCTTGGCCAATGTCCTCATAATTTTCTATAAGTTCGGACAAAATCTCTTGATGTCTTTGAAATTGCTTATGCAAGTTACTATAAGACTTTGCATGTCGATGTTTCAATTCTTGAAAAACTTTTCTAGTTTCATCCTCTTCAGTAAAAACTTGTAACAAATCTACTTTGTTTTCCATGAGAAATTCAGAAGGTATACCTTTTTCTTTCATGGTTTTGCATACTTCAGGCATAAGATCAGAATTTATGCGAAGTATTCCATTTTTCGGTTTAGTGCCAAAATCAAGATTTTATAAATAATCATTCTTAGCCCTAGTAGACATTAATTCCAAACATGCTTTAATAGTTAAAGTATTATTGAACGTCCTGTTGATGAATCTAGTATCTCTCTTCATTGGTTATTAAGACCGAGGTCAAATAAGTGGCAAACATTTGAATCGGAATAGCCATGATTAGTATTACTATTGATCATTCCAAATAATCTTTCCCAGGCTTGTGGGTAGTTTTCTCCCATGTTATGACTAAAGTTGCCTATATTCTTTTTAAGTTCTGTTACCTTTGCAAAAGGATTAAACCTATTTATAAACTAAAATATGTAGTTTTCCCAATATTTAATATAATTACTAGGGAGAGAATTTAACCATTCTAGAGCTTTACCTTTGAGAGACCAACAAAATAGTTTTAGACGAGATAATTCTCTAGGAAAACCTTTTGTTCGAAGTGATGTTATCACATCGTCGAACTCTCTAAGATGTCTTCCTGGGTCTTCATCTTCCCTTCCACAGAAAGCTTTTTCCTGCAATATTTTAATAATCTCACCATCAAATCGATATTCTCTAACTCCAGGATTAGGAAATTCTATTGGTTGTTTAAGAAATGCAGAATTTGGAGCACTATATTCTCTGAGAGTTTCTTGGGGGTTGTCCTTTGAATGGACATGATTTCCATGAAGTCACTTAGGTTTTCAACTTCAACTTTATATGACCTCAAAAGTTTTTCAATAATTTCCTCTCGCCTTTGAGTAGGTACGCTATCAAGATAATCTGGTAGATAAGCCCTACTAGAGTGTGTAGACCCTTTGTCTCCTAGGGAGACCATCTTGTAATAATAAAACCTGAAATGTCAAGAGATAAAAAACTTAGCGCTTAGCTCCCCGACAACGGCGCCAGAAAATAGCTTGATGGCTGCAAGTGCACAGATCGTTTGTAGCTAGTTTTGAAGTTAAGATGTCGATCCCACAGGGAGCCCAAAGGTAAGTGTTTATTGGTGAAGTATCTGTCACACCCGAAGTTGTCATAGGTCTTCGAGTGAGTTAACTACAAGCGTTGAAATAATAATAGATTTTGGATTAAATGATTGTATTTAAATAACACTAAAATGTAAAACTTCAGAAATAAAAAGCATAAAAGTAAAGAACAATTTGTTTGTTGTTATCTGCAGATGGCAAAGTAGGCGCGAGGAGTTTCAGTTCATGGTGATAGTGAATGTGCTAGGTGGATGAGTGATAAGTGTAACAATTATAATCTTATAAGTATGCGTGTAGGCCAGCAACCCATAATTAGCCAGAACTCCTCTTGATAGATTTCATCCCAACTTCAATAATCATACTAGTCTATTTACCACAACCATGGTCAGTCACTAGACAATTAAGATCCTTCAGGTTGCTTATCAATTTATCTCCTTGTATCGGACTAATGCGATAAGCTCGGTGGCTCCTCGTGATCCTCAAGTCAAACTAGTTCCCCATTGATATCCCCGTGTCACTCGGGTGTCGCCGGTCTGCTAGCAAACAAGATTCTATTTATGTAGAACAAATCATCATGTTGTCTGGGACCTTAATTGTACAACAGGCATTATGCATACCATAGATAGTAAAGCACACATAATATAGTAATTAAAATCAACTACAAAATTAATGGAAATTATATAGGCACATCACTTCTCACCAATCCTCTATATCTCACATGTCCAAGGGAACTTACTCACACATGAGAGAAGAAAGCATCATCGATATAATTAAATAAAGGGAGTTCTACTTGATATTACCATGGAGATCCACAATAAGAAATATAAATAAATCCAACAATATTCAAGATGGGAAAAACAATCTCAAACCCTAGTCTTGCAAGGTGGATATCTCTCTCTCTCTGAAGTAGAAGTAATGGCTATGGAGGTGTGGTGGCTAGGAGATCGAAGATCGTGGAGAAAGATGAAGAAAGTCTTCCCCTTCTTCTCTGGATCCCTTCTTTCTCCCTTCTGGATGGCATGGCGGCTCGTGTGTTCTGTTTTCGTCCCCAGCCTCTTCATGGAAGTTGTCCCTTTTAATAAGACGAAGGAGATGGCAGCTATACAGCGGTAACTATACTGCCGAAAAAGTATTCCCGCTGTATAGTTTCTCGTTAATGCTTCAGTAAACTCCCCTCGATTGCTTCCAAAAAGAGACTTGCTTGTTTCCGTATGAATATTGTGTTTTTGCTGTTAAATCCCCCTATTGATGTTCAGAACCTTATACACACATTACAAACCAAGTTTTCTTCGCTACCGAAGTATTAGCGTTAGGTAAATCTAGAAAACCATCAAATCCAAATGAGAAGCATCGATAGAAACCATAAAAAATGTGTCGTATCTCACAGCTATCAGACACTCGGGGGCTACACAACCCGAGAAGGCCGACGCACCCGAAGAGCTCCACATGGAAGTAAAACTGGTGTGCCTCATGCATTCCTAGCAGTCGAGAAAACATGGAGTCAGCCGTACGTCAAGTACCTAGTGAGCAAACAATTTCCCGAGTACTCGACGGACATCGGACACATCGCTCGCCGATCAAAGGCCTTCACCATCATTAATGGCGAGTTGTACAAGTGCAACAT
Source organism: Avena sativa (assembly GCA_916181665.1). Classification (NCBI taxonomy): domain Eukaryota; kingdom Viridiplantae; phylum Streptophyta; class Magnoliopsida; order Poales; family Poaceae; genus Avena; species Avena sativa. The sequence continues at coordinate 258,132,497 of OV702297.1, forward strand.
TTCAGGTGTGCTCCAGCGATGCGTCACCAACAGTGACGGAAAGAGAATCCTCCTTGACATTCATGAAAGCATATGTGGCCACCACGTAGGCTGTCGCGCCCTCGTCACTAAGGCTCTATGAGATGGCTTCTATTGGCCAACCTCGATGTGCGAATAAAAGGACCTCGTCGAGAAGTGCAACGCCTGCTAGAAGTTTGCCGACAAACCACATGCACCACGCTTAGAAATGTGGCCCATACCACTGGCCTGGCCCTTTTCCCAATGGGGACTCGACATGGTCAGCAAGCTACAGAAGTCCTCACCTAGAGGGCACGTCTTCCTCCTGGTGGCAGTCGACAAATTCACAAAGTGGATTGAGGCCATGCCTGTCACTAACAAAACCATGCTCATGCTATTAAGTTCTTTCAATCTATCGTCTATAGGTTTGGAGTGCCTCGTAGCATCATAATTGACAACGGCACAAACTTCACCTCGAAGGAGTTCCAAGACATCTGGGAAGGGCTCGTCATCAACCTAAAGTACGCCTCCATAGCACATCCACAGACCAATGAGTAGGTCGAAAAGGCCAATGGCCTCATCTGCAACGGAATAAAGAAGCGGCTGCTATACCCACTCGAAAGGTTGGCGGGAGCCTGGGCGGAGGAGCTACCCTCCTTCCTATGGAGCCTCCACACAACGCCAAATAAAGGTACCGGCTACACGCCCTTCTTCATGTTGCACGGAACGGAAGCAATGCTGCCTGCCGCGGTACGCTACAAGGCCCAACGGGTCGTGGGCTACAGTGAAGCCGAATCATCGGACGCACTCAAAGATATTTTTAACACACTGGACGAAGCTCGCGACATCGCCTCATCCCTTTCGACGATGTACCAACAAAGTCTCTGCAACTACCACAGTCGACGGCTGCACCCAAAATCCTTTGTCGAAGGATACCTTATCCTGCAACTCAATAAGAAAGGGCACCTAAAGCTAGAGTCATCCTGAGAAGGACCCTACGTGGTTACCGAAGTAATCCCAGGTTGCACCTACCGCCTGAAGGACGTCGAGTCTGGAGAAGCATACTCCAACCCTTGGAACATTGCACAACTGCTACGCTTCTACCTCTAGTTGTTTTCTACTTTCAATAAAATATAAGTTAGCTCCAGTCCTGAGCTATTGCTACAACAGTCGCCCGGTCTCGGTCCATCCAAAATAAGCCTCCGGCCTCCAACTACTGTTGAGTAAGGCAATTCATCCGAATTGCAACTCGCTCTTTCTCTTCCTATGGAAGAAGATTAATAACTACAAATAAGAGCAGCAGCTCAGAAGCCATAAAGGTTTTGACCAATCAAAAAATAAAACAGGTACATGGTGACTTACATTGGAGTTGCTGCCGATCTGCCGAAACTCCTCAAGGAGAAACTCCTCTCTCGCAACGGCCCGTTCAATCTTAGATTTCCAAACATCCGCATGACCATAGATCATGAGAACGACCTTTTCTAGGCTTCGGATGCGATCGAGTAGAAAAGGCAGCTGCGATGCCTGACTCAATGGCAGACAAGCAATAGTCAAGGTGGATGGTGTAGCCAGCAGCTTAGAATTTGAAGGAACCTATTGACCCCAGACCGAACCAATTGACAACAGTCAAAGGAAGCACATATATTTAGATAAAAACAACCACTACGTGGTAAAGTCAGATTCGTCCAGCACGAGGCATTACATGCACGCTAGAAAAGCAAAACCAAAAGACTATCAAAGAAACTACGACGCAGGAGCCCTAAGCAGCAGTCGCATCCAGAGCAGCTTCGAACTCTGAGGCCTTTGCCTTGGCTGCCCGCAGCTGCTCCAGCGCATATGTGGCCAGAAAATCAATGAGCTTCGGGCCAAAATGCTTGTAGCGGGAAGCGAAAGGAGGAAAAGCTACCTCGTTGCCATCTGCCACCACCGTCATCCTGGAGGTGAGCTGGTGTAGATTCAGCTGTGCGCCAGCCACCATCGCCAGGCCTAGGGTTGCACCCACACCCTTCTGGTCCCTCTTGTAGTCCGTAGGGGCATCGCCCTCCAAGGCCTTCTCCATAGAGTTGACATCATCATGGGCGACGCCCTTCGAGGTGACTCTTGGTAAAAGCGGGCGAGGACCTCCTTGGCCTTGCCCAACGTCTCAACGGTAGAGATGCAACGGTCTTAGACCGCCACAAGAGCATCCTCCATGGGGTCCCCATTCTCCAAGGCATTGCGATCAAACACGATGCCAGTCGCATCTGGAAATGATTGCAAAATAAACTTCGAATGAGACAAAGGAAGCACACCAGAATAAAAAATAAGCTCAGGCAGAGGAGCATACGATAACTTACCTGACAAAGATTTGGCAGCAGCCATAAGATGCTCTGCCATCGCCTTCTCCTGAGACACCACGGCAGCCGCACATTGCTGCTCACGATCCTGGGCCTCTTGCCGGCAGTGTTCAAGGTCATCCACGACATCCTTCGCCTTAGTATCTGCTTGGCTATGCCTTTTTTCGAGTGCGTCTATCTTGGGAAGAGACTCATTGTTCTCGTCTATGACAATCAACAAGAAAAGGATAAGAAGCAAAGCATTAATCATTACCCGAAGACAAGTAGAAGAACTATACACACCTCAAAGTTGCTGAAAGCTGTCCTCCAAGGCGAGGTATTGCTGTCTGAGGCGATTGATGTCGTGGATGAAGGGCTACAATGAAGAAGCCACAAGTCAGGCAAACAAAGGGCTCGGGGGCTCACCTGTGTCAAATGAAATAACACTTACATGGCCACCCGAAGACTACGAAGGAGTAGCTTGCGCCTTCTTGGTGAAGACCATTCAAGTCCTCGGCTTCGAGGAGCTCGATGCGGCATCATCAGAGTTTGCCGATATCTTTTGGGAGGCAGCTGCAGGATCCGCCTGCAACATACTCGACTCCACCGCGGCTTCTTTAGTTTCATCCTTTACGGATTTGGCTAAGGAAGACTTCCTGATATGACAGAAACAAACAAGTCACTCAAAACGTCAACAAGGATAAATACAATCAAGAATGTAAATCATTCGATACTCACGAAGGTATGTCGGAGAGGTTGAAGACCAGCATCTCCTTCTTCTTCTTTTGGGGCGGCGACTGAGGAGGCACAACCCAGAGGAGAACGACATGAATGGGGGAGGTAGAACCTCCATCTCCAGTGTGTCGCTCGAGGAAGGAAGGCCTCCTCGGTGTCGGTGGTGTCGCCCCATCCGAACATTCTCTTCCGGCCCTTTTGCGATATATACCCTCGCTATGCTCGGAGGCTTCTGTCATTGGCGACTATGCAGGGGGGAGCATCGAAACAGACTCCGCGTCTCCGCCATCTGGCGCAGCCGTATATTTTTCAGGAAGGGGAGGCATCATTCCCTCCACCTTAAGCTCCTGCTGAGCAACAGATACACATGAAAAAATAAAAAAATAGAAGACATAAACACCCCGAAATACACTACGTGCAAATATGAGACTCACCTGGGGAACTTCCTTCATGGTAGAAAAGGGGGCAGTCAGAGACTTCCCCGGAAGCTCCTCGTCAGCCTTGTACATCAGCAGGGGTTGAAGAGCTCGGTCGAAGTCAGCTGAGGACATCTCCTCATCCGACATCCTCGTCGGGTAGGTGGCGCTAGAGTATAAAAACATCGGGTACGCCCTCGCTTGGAGGGGCTGTACCCGATGATTGAGGAACGTCCGGATGATGTCGACACCACAGACCTCCTTGCCTCGCACCATCTAGAGCGCCTCAACTCGCTGGTATAGCTTCTCGACCTCTTCGGCTTCACCCTCCATAATGTCGTTGGACCACGAACGCTTTGGGGTGACCGGCCGGTTCTTGTTGAAGGGAGCTAACCCATAATGCTGCTTGTCGCGTTTGGAGTCATGAACATAAAACCACTTGTTCCTCCATCCTTGGACGGATTCACAGAGGTGGAAGGAGAAAATATGAAAGATGGGGCGGATGGATATCCAGCACCCACCTAGCGCATAAACGCTGCCATTACCAGATTGCCACTTCAAGGAGTTGAGTTTCTTGAAGAGGCCGAAGTGCGGCTCAATACCGAGCCAGCACTCGCATAGCGTGATAAAGCACGCGATATGCAGAAGCGAATTGGGCGATAACAGATGGAGTTGTAGACCATAGAGGAAAATAAGCCCATGTAGAAATTCGTGGAAACAAAGAGAAAGACCCCAGATGACAAAAGCATAAAACATAACCTGAAAACCATTAGGTGGGTCCGTGATTACATCATTACCTGAATGCCTTGGAGAAATTCCCAAACACAGCACTGTATGAGATTTGTCTTTTTCACCAGATTAAATCTATAAGGTATTTTGGTGTGCTTCCAAGGGGACGTGTTAGGCATTTGAAATACCTTTCTTACGAAATTGGAATAAACCTTTTCGGGTAAGCAGAGATACTTCTATGAATTTATTGGTGATTAAAAAATACATAGAATAGTTTAATTCACCAAAATTCAACATTGGTTCATAAAATTACGATCCACTGCGGTTTGAGACATATGGTTATGTTTGTCCACTGAGAGTTGGAATTAGGTCAAAACCTCTTTTGGTTTGACCTAGGGAAAATCCCAAAGGCAGAATGAGCGTGACTTGTTATTTTTGTTGTGGGCAAACCAGGAAGCCATTTTGGGTAGGGTCATACTGTCGTTCAAGGGATGACTAACACCTTTCATTACAAATTGGGTTCGCTCTATTTTGAGGTAGGAAACTCTCTGAAAGATTTTATTTCTGAAAGGGACACATGTTGCTATTTTAATTTCCAAGATTTAATTATACAATAATTTGGTCTAGCACCAAGTCTACATGATAGGTTCAAGACACAAGTATCTGTGAAAAATAACAACTAAAATTATTTAGGGCCTTTCCATTTTCTTTTTGATTTAAAACTAAGACAAAACTTTCTGGATCTGGGAAAATGAATAAAAATGGGATGGCTCTCGGGCTAGATCTGGGGCAACTGGGCCGCGCAGGGGCGAAACCAGCCCACCGGCTGGCATTGCACGGGAGGCGCGGGTTCGAAATTCTATCAGTGGGACCAGGTTGTCAGCCGAGCTAGAAACCCAAAGGCGTATCGGGGCATCCTGGCCGTCTGGATAGGGTACATCAGACGGTACCCCGTCGTCGTCCTCGGTGCGATTGGCCTGACGGCGGCCAAAACCCTAGGAGAGACAGCGCACATGGGAAGGATCACCTAGGGCTCGGAGAGGGGCAGACGAGGGTGCAGGGTGACGCGGTCCACCGTGGCGACCATAGTGATGGGCGGCAAGGCGCCATTCGGTGACCAGGGGCGTCTCGCGCGGGGGCGCCAGTGGTGATGCTCATAATCTCATAGGAGAGGGTGCTAGGGGAACAGAGGAGGGCCGGGGAAGGTCCAGGGTGACGCGGAGCGGCACACCGGCCACGCGTAGAGGTGTCATAAGCGGTGTTGACGACAGGGACAAGCGCACTTGAGGGAGGCCGAAAGGGAACTCGTCGGTGGTCGAGGGCGACACCTGCAGAGGAGGTCCTAGGCAAGGAGAGGAGTATGGTTAGATTCAGCGGGGCTAGGGGAGCTCAACAAGCTGCCATGCAGCAGTAGGGGAGCAGAGGAGAGGGTTCACCGTCCATATATTGGAGAAGGCCGAGGCTCCTAGTTCTCCTCCTCTCGAGCAGGGAAGCACATGGGAGATGGTGAGGGTGGTCTGAGGGAGGTGAGTGGGGGCAAATGAGGGAGGGGAGGAGGGGTGCCAGGGTTCCTGGTCTTATATACCCGAGAGGAGAGGTCCATGGTGGACCTTGCTCATGGGAAGGGCTTGGTGAGGAGGACTAGGACGCCTATTGGTCGAGTTGGGTGGTGATGAGAGGAGTGTGGGGTAGCCTCTGGTCATGCTAAGTGACAGGGGTGAGAGGGTAGCTGCTGCTATGGCATTAATAAGAGGGGACAAGACAAGGAGGCTTTGCCTCCCACTCAACAAGAGCAAAAGGACAAGCACTAGGATTTGGTCAGTGTAGATCTACAGTGCCGCTACCAGGGGGAGGGAGGTGTCCTGGGGTGGTGTATTATATAAGCTTTGCTGGGTTTGATGGGGTTTGGCTAATGGTTTTGATTAGTTTGCCATATATGATCAAAACTTGGGTTATGACTGAAGTCCAAAAATTTACATTGTACAAGATGGGGAAAGGTTACTGGTAGATGGATATGGTACTTGTACACCTCCAAGATTTATTTGGGATTTTTATAAATATTAAAAGTCCAATATATCTCATTTAATCAAAAAGTGCTGAAATGATTTATAGAAGCTAAAGTGATATTATTACAAGGAACAAGGGGAGTTTTTGATGTGAGAGGGTACTAAATACCCTATAACATGTTGGGGAATTTTATTGGGATGGAAAATTATTTAAAATGGATTATTTCTTGTTTCTGCCATTTAAAAAAAAGGGCAAAAAGAAATAATTAAGAATCTCAAAAATATTTATTTTTTAGTTCAGAAGATAGGGTATGATACAAAGAACTCAATTATGCATTGTGTTGACAAAGTGATTTGGAGAAAAACAAACTTGCCTTTATAGGCCAAGATTCTAGGGTTTTGCCAAAGTGGATTTTAAATAGTTTTAGGATCCAAATAAGTATGGGAATTATTTGTGGAAAATATACTAACCAAGGTAGATGATGTAAGATGGATTTATATGTCATTTTCCACTTGGGTTTTGAAGGATTTTGGTGAAAAGGAAAGAAAGTAGATTTTTGGGAATCTAGAATTTTGTTGTTTTCATGTCACCTAAACAAGATTGGATTAGTGAGCTCAGAGCTCACCTTGATATATGGGGTATATGTATGGATAGACTAAATTATGCAGATGATCATGGAGGCAAGGGTTGAGCTTGGTTGGATTTGAGGTGGTCTTAGAAGAGATGGCAAACTTGGTTGCAAATAAGGCTGCCATAGTAGTTACATCAGGTAGCCTCCTAAACCATGTGGGTTTAAGAAACACAAAGCTTCAATGGGAACAAGGTAAGTGGCGGTTGATAGGCCATGGTAGGTAGATCATAACCATGCAAATATTTTGTCAAGGGGAGGTGGCATATAGATGTGAGCTTCTGCCAAAGAAGGCATGTTGACTAGTTTTGCAGAAAAGATTACCATGATGTCAACAAAACCATCATGGATGAGTTGTGTTAAGAATGGTTTACCCAAGGGAAAGAGTGGGATTTGGTAGTACTAATTATGTACTACAATATGGTTCCAGTACATTCTCAATAATACACATAGGTTGGAAAAGTTAGAGCTCCAAAGATTGAATCTAGATAAGAAATCCAGACTTAGCCATTTTGGCAGAGTTAGGGTTTTAGACTACGGTACTAGTGTAGATGATTTTGAGAGGAGGCTAAGTTCCAAACCCATGATCAAGGAGATGATATGGAAGTGTTAAATAAGTAGTTAGGATCCATACTTAGATTGGGTCTTCACTAAGTTGGAATAATTAGAAGGGATTATCCCTGGATTGATCTGACTAGGAGGGAGATGATTACCTTAGTGGCTTAGGATAGATCCAGACTTGGATGCTTGATATGAGATAGATGATCACAAGCATATATTGGGTCCTAAGGGATGAGCTACTAGATTAGCTCACTCTAGTTCCTAAGCAAACAGTGCAATCAGCAGATCAAGGCAATTCATCAGACAGGAGATCAAGGCAATTCATCCTATCAAACTTATCCAAATACTACTAGGGTTACCATCAAGCCTAGCTTGAGGTAGGGATGAGTATTTTGAATTGGTTATGTTTTGAAGTAAGATAAGTACCTCTTGGTATTTCTACCAAGATTAGATTGAAGAGGTTTTGAATAGAGGTTTTGGAAAACCTAGGGGTAAGAGTAGTTGAGAGTTTTGTCTTGAAAACATAAGGAGATTATAATTTAGTTCTCCATAGTTTTGTTAATATAACTAGTAAAATATTTTTATTTTGTCAAAGTCATCTTGGCTCAGGTTTTGAAATGCCAGAACATTTGAGAATATAAAAGAGGAGCCAAGACATTTCTATTGTGAAATAGCTTTTGTCATCTAGGGTTGAGATGAGAACTATAGCTACTAAAGCACAATCAGTTGCAAGAACACAATCAAGCAAGTAAACAAACATTGCACATGTAACAAGAAAAAGTTTTTGTTCCCCCTGATTTTGCCATTTGGACAACAATTCAGGGTGGCTGAAATTGGGATGTTACAACCTTTTATAGAGGGAGTATGGCATTAAACTAACTCCTGCACCTAAATCACAAAAGTCATTATAAATATCAGTTTTGCCTATTGAACATGAAATAGTTGGTATCCCAGGATCTCCTGACTTAGACAATAGCCTTCCATTGGCAGGGTAACTAGTTACCATGGCGACGGTTTCAGTTATCTCTTTCTTTCTTTCTATTAAGAGTATCATGGAGAATTTTCGAATAGGCAGGCACTTTTATTACATCCACAAATGGAATTTCTAGACGAAGATCACTTAATGCTTATGTAAAAGAGTTATAGTTTACCTCATCTGATGCTTTCTTTTTATGGTCTAGATATGGAAGTTTCTTACCGTTATATCTTACCTTTTGTGGAGGATCAGGCTCTTTAGTCGCTTTCTTTCGTTGTTACTTATCTTTTTTCTTTTTTCTATTGCAACAACTTAATCTTCCTTGTTTGTTTCTTCTTCTTAACTTGGATCAACAGTCTCCACATCAGAGTTATAACTGTCATCCTGTGCATCATTCTTCTCCTCCAAGGTGTTATCTTGTGTGTCTTGAGCAGTCTCATCTTGAGGATCAACCAATGTATCATCTTCTCGGCTTGCTTTGAGAGAGAGTTTGAGAGAAATAATGGTGGGAGGAAGAACCCTAGACTTCCCCGACCTGTTTATGTAGTCGCGGCAAACTATACGGCGGGAGCTATATGGCCGGGTTAAGTAGCTCCCACCGTATAGTTGTGGCAGCGATGAGGGTTAGGGTTTTCCTACCGCCAGTTCACAACTATATGGCCACACCGATACGGACGGACCAAATGGTCCCGCCATATAGTTGGTCGTCAAACCTTCTGTATCTAAACCCTAAGTTTTGAGAATTTTGTCGATAACTATACGCCGCAACTATACGGCTGGAATAAATATTCCCGCTGTATAGTTGGTCGTTACAACTCCTGGAACATGCTTTTTAGCCGAAATTTTTAGAGATACACCTTTTTATCTGAACAATATTATTAAGCTAGTTTCTGTATTTTAAACTCAAACTTTATTTTCTACTCCAAATTTGTGCTTATTCAGTCGGTATTTCTACTACTTTTTGACAGCGGCATCTTTATGGGCGTGCTTCCATAAAACTGTAGGTGAAAAAGTTGTAGGAATGTGATGAACATCTTATTATTCAACTTTATTTTATTCTATTGATATGATGGGTTGGCTCCCATCAAGCATTTTATTATGAATGGTTGAATATTTCAACCCCTGCTCTATTCTCGAATTCTTAACTTTGGTTGCCCTTTATCAAAGGCACTTACAACATGAACACATTTTTCCTATGGAACATGCCATTCTCCAGCTTCTAGTTCCTTTGGAAAATACTAGATTATTTCAGCTTCATAAACATTGAAGATTATTTTCCCTACAGCACAGTCAACTGAGCTCCTGCAGTGCTAAGAGAAGGTCTTCCAAGTATAATGGATAATCTTTCATCTTCCGGCATTTCAAGAATAATAAACTAAGTGGGAATAACATGCTCATCTATTCTAAGTAGAACATCCTCAATCGTACCAACAAGTTGTTTAGTGGATTTGTCAACCATCTATAAAGTGATAGAAGTGGGGGAATATTCCCCTAATCCTAACCTTTTATAGAGGGAGTATGGCATTACGCTAACTCCTGCACCTAAATCACAAAATGCATTATAAATATCAGTTTTGCCTATTGAACATGAACTAGTTGGTACCCCGGGATCTCCTGACTTAGACAATAGCCTTCCATTGGCAGGGTAACTAGTTACCATGGCGACGGTTTCAGTTATCTCTTTCTTTCTATTAAGAATATCATGGATAATTTTAGAATAGGCAGGCACTTTTATTGCATCTGCAAATGGAATTTCTAGACGAAGATCACTTAATGGTTTTGTAAAAGAGTTATAGATTACCTCATCTGGTGCTTTCTTTTTATGGTCTAGATATGGAAGTTTCTTACACTTATCTTTTACGTTTTGTGGAGGATCAGGCTCTTTAGTCACTTTCTTTTGTTGTTGCTTATCATTTTTCTTCTTTTCTATTGCAACAACTTAATCTTCCTTGTTTGTTTCTTCTCCTTATCTTGGATCAATAGTCTCCGCATCAGAGTTATAAATGTCATCATGTGCATCATTCTTCTCCTCCAAGGTGTTATCTTGTGTGCCTTGAGAAGTCTCATCTTGAGGATCAACCAATGTATCATCTTCTTGGCTTGCTTTGAGAGAGAGTTTGAGAGAAATAATGGTGGTAGGAAGAACCCTAGCCTTCCCCGACCTATTTATGTGATTGCCGCAAACTATACGGCAGGAGCTATACGGCCGGGTTAAGTAGCTCCCACTGTTTGTGGTAGCGACAAGGGTTAGGGTTTTCCTAACGCCAGTTCACAACTATATGGCCACAACTATACGACCGGACCAAATTGTCCCGCCGTATATTTGGTCGTCAAAACTTCTGTATCTGAACCCCAAGTTTTGAGAATTTTGTCTATAATTATACGGCCGCAACTATACGGCTGGAATAAATATTCCCACTGTATAGTTGGTCGTTACAATTCCTGGATAATGCTTTTTAGCCCAATTTTTCAGAGATACAATTTTTTATCTAAACAATATTATTAAGCTAGTTTCTGTATTTAAAACTGAAACTTTATTTTCTACTCTAAATCTTTGCTTATTCAGTCAGTATTTCTACTACTTTTTGACAACTGCATCTTTATGGGCGCGCTTCCGCAAAACTGTCTGTGAAAAAGTTGTAGGAATGTGATGAACATCTTATTATTCAACTTTAATTTATTCTGTTGATATGATGGGTTGGCTTCCATCAAGCATTTGATTAAGAATGGTTGAATATTTCAACCGTTGCTCTATTCTCAAATTCTTACCTTTGGTTGCCCTTTATCAAAGGCACTTGCAACATGAACTCATTTTGCCTGTGGAACATGCCTTTCTCTAGCTTCTAGTTCCTTTAAAAATACTGGATTATTTCAGCATTATAAACATTGAAGATTATTTTTCCTATAGCATAGTCAACTGATGCTCCTACAGTGCTAAGAAAAGGTCTTCCAAGTATTATGGATAATCTTTCATCTTCTGGCATTTCAAGAATAATAAAATCAGTGAGAATAACATGCTCATCTATTCTAAGTAGAACATCCTGTGATCATACCAACAAGATGTTTAGTGGATTTGTCAGCCATCTGTAAAGTGATAGAAGTGGGGCAATATTCCCCTAATCCTAACCTTTAATAGAGGGAGTTTGGCATTACACTAACTCTGCACCTAAATCACAAAAGGCATTATAAATATCAGTTTTGCCTATTGAACATGAAATAGTTGGTATCCCAGGATCTCCTGACTTACACAATAGCCTTCCATTGGCAGGGTAACTAGTTACCATGGTGACGATTTCAGTTATCTCTTTCTTTCTATTAAGAATATCATGGAGAATTTTAGAATAGGCAGGCACTTTTATTGCAACCGCAAATGGAATTTCTAGACGAAGATCACTTAATGCTTTTGTAAAAGATTTATAGATTACCTCATCTGGTGCTTTCTTTTTATGGTCTGGATAAGGAAGTTTCTTACCCTTATATTTTACCTTTTTTGGAGGATCGGGCTCTTTAGTCGCTTTATTTTGTAGTTGCTTATCATTTTTCTTCTTTTATATTGCAACAACTTCATCTTCCTTGTTTGTTTCTTCTTATTCTCTTGGATCAGTAGTCTCCGCATCAGAACTATAACTGTCATCATGTGCATCATTCTTCTCCTCCAATGTGTTATCTTGTGTGTCTTGAGAAGTCTCATCTTGAGGATCAACCAATGTATCATCTTCTTGGCTTGCTTTGAGAAAGGATTTTTCCTTTCGATTTTTTTAGCTTCATATTTCGATGGTGTAGGGTTCGCAGCATAGAAAACAAAAAATTTCCTACGATGTGAACTATGTACCAAGATCTATCTATTAGATACAAACAACGGGCAGATGTATATCCATAGAGAACATACCCTTGAAGACCGACAAAGCTTAACGAGTTCAACTCGTGGTTGATGTAGACGATCTCTTGCCGATCTCAAGATCAAGAGGAAGTCCTAGCACCGCAAATCAGCAGCGCATCCGTGCTCGCACACACGTTCGAGGCACCGAGCAATCTCCGCCTCCTCGCTCCATCGATGCAGCGGAAGCACAACTCTTTCTTGCCGAATAGCCACCGGGAACATGTATCTCGCTAGTCCGAGACCATGGGGGATAAATTCTAGAGGGGGAGAGAGATCCTTCACGAGGAGGTGTGAGTGACAAGTGCGAGGAGGGGCTCCTTTTAAAGGAGGAGGGGGAACCCCAAGGGGGTGGCCGGCGCATGGGGGCTGCCCCCTTGCCCTCCCCTCTTCATGTGGGTGGACACTCCACTCACAAAAATCCATTCATATGCCTCCACTCAAAATCCCACTCAAACTTGCCATTAAATTTCCACCAAATTTAATGTAAACTCTCATTAAATAAAACTCTTTTATTTTATACAGAATTTTGTCAATTACTTTAATGACAAACATTCACAAATAACCCCTTGCTAGAATTCTATTTCACATGCATAACCACTTTATGCAATTTCACCCGAAAACCTGTTTCGGTATCTAGTGAAATAAATTCCTGCGCTTGTTCATTCTTTCGGCATGAAACTTTTGCTCCAATTGGATGTCTGTGTCTCTTAAGTGTGTCACCCTACGGTTCGTGAATAATGCGGACATGATCGAGACCCCTCTCGGATCAATAATCAGAAGCGGGATCTGGAGACCCATACTGACTCCCACACATTCAACGATGACTTTCTTGTGATCGTCGGAACCTTTTACGCTAGTATCTTAATCCCTTTGTTTCACGATATATTACATGTTCGAGATTCGATCATCGGTATCTCCATACCTAGTTTGATCTCGTTACTGACATGCACTCTTTTCTCGTTCCCGTGATATAACATTCTAGTGATCAAATCACTTGCTTGCCATCTAATCAATGTGATATCACCGAGAGGGCCCAGAGTATATCTATCCGTCATCGGGATGAACAAATTCCACTCTCGATCCATGAGCCTCTACATAACACTTTATTAGTTCTGAATCCATCTTTATAATCACCCTCTTACGGTGTGACGTTTGATGTTATCAAGAAACTCTTCCGGTGTTAGTGATTGACATGATCTCATGGTCTAAGGATTAGGATCACTTCGTAAGTTGTTATAGCAATATAAACTCAATGACTTTGATTGTAATGCTATAATTCGGATGAATGTTCATCACACCATTACACTAATGTTGTGATCCTGTTATTAACAACATCCAATGTCCATGATCAGGAAACCTTGATCATCTTGTTAATCAACGAGCTAGTTTATGAGAGAGGCATAACTAGGAACTTTCTGTTTGTTTATTAAACACACATGTATTAATGTTTCCGTATTAATACAATTATAGCATGCAAAATAAACATCTATCATATACTTGGAATACACATAATAAACACATTATTATTGCCTCTCAGGGCATATTCCCTTCAGGTGGTCCTAATGGTCCTTTAACAACAGCACCTATTCTAGTAACAACATTAGTAGAAACGGGAATATTTATATCATCACGAAGAAAAATTTGATAACCAGATGATATTTATTCACATTTGTTTTCAATCATACTTACGTACTTGTTAAATAATTTTATTTCTTGGACAATGTCCTCATAATTTTCTATAAGTTCGGACAAAATCTTTTTATGTCTTTGAAATTTCTTATGCAAGTTACTATAAGACTTTGCCTGTTGATGTTTCAATTCTTGACAGACTTTTCTAGTTTCATCCTCTTCAGTAAAAACTTGTAACAAATCTACTTTGTTTTCCTTGACAAATTCAGAAGGTATACCTTTTTCTTTCATGGTTTTGCGTACTTCAGGCATAAGATCAGAATTTATGCGAAGTATTCCATTTTTCGGTTTAGTGCCAAAATCAAGATTTTATAAATAATCATTCTTAGCCCTAGTAGACATTAATTCCAAACATGCTTTAATAGTTAAAGTATTTATTGAACGTCCTGTTGATGAATCTAGTAGCTTTAATAGTTAAAGTATTCTTCATTGGTTATTAATACCGAGGTCAAATAAGTGGCAAACATTTGACTCGGAATAGCCATGATTAGGAATACTATTGATCATTCCAAATAATCTTTCCCAGGCTTGTGGGTAGTTTTCTCCCATGTTCTGACTAAAGTTGCCTATATTCTTTTTAAGTTCTGTTACCTTTGCAAAAGGATTAAACCTATTTATAAATTTAGTTTTCCCAATTTTTAATATAATGATGAGGGAGAGAATATAACCATTATATAGTTTTACCTTTGAGAGACCAGCAAAATAGTTTGAGACGAGATAATTCTCTAGGAAAACCTTTTGTTCGAAGTGATGTTATCACATCGTCGAACTCTCTAAGATGTCTTCCTGGGTCTTCATATTCCCTTCCACAGAAAGATTTTTCCTGCAAAATTTTAATAATCTCACCATTAAATCGATATTCTCTAACTCCAGGATTAGGAAATTCTATTGGTTGTTTAAGAAATGCAGAATTTGGAGCACTATATTCTCTGAGAGTTTCTTGGGGGTTGTCCTTTGAATGGACATGATTTCCATGAAGTCACTTAGGTTTTCAACTTCAACTTTATATGACCTCAAAAGTTTTTCAATAATTTCCTCTCGCCTTTGAGTAGGTATGCTATCAAGATAATCTGGTAGATAAGCCCTACTAGAATGTGTAGACCCTTTGTCTCCTAGGGAGACCATCTTGTAATAATAAAACCTGAAATGTCAAGAGATAAAAAACTTAGCGCTTAGCTCCCCGACAATGGCGCCAAAAAATAGCTTGATGGCTGCAAGTGCACAGATCGTTTGTAGCTAGTTTTGAAGTTAAGATGTCGATCCCACAGGGAGCCCAAAGGTAAGTGTTTATTGGTGAAGTATCTGTCACACCCAAAGTTGTCATAGGTCTTCGAGTGAATTAACTACAAGCATTGAAATAATAATAGATTTTGGATTAAATGATTGTATTTAAATAAAACTAAAATGTAAAACTTCAGAAATAAAAAGCATAAAAGTAAAGAACAATTTGTTTGTTGTTATCTGCAGATGGCAAAGTAGGCGCGAGGAGTTTCAGTTCATGGTGATAGTGAATGTGCTAGGTGGATGAGTGATAAGTGTAACAATTATAATCTTATAAGTATGCGTGTAGGCCAGCAACCCATAATTAGCCAGAACTCCTCTTGATAGATTTCATCCCAACTTCAATAATCATACTAGTCTATTTACCACAACCATGGTCAGTCACTAGACGATTAAGATCCTTCAGGTTTCTTATCAATTTATCTCCTTGTATCGGACTAATGCAATAAGCTCGGTGGCTCCTCGTGATCCTCGAGTCAAACTAGTTCCCCATTGATATCCCCGTGTCACTCGGGTGTCGCCGGTCTACTAGCAAACAAGATTCTATTTATTTAGAACAAATCATCATGTTTTCTGGGACCTTAATTGTACAACAGGCATTATGCATACCATAGATAGTAAAGCACACATAATATAGTAATTAAAATCAACTACAAAATTAATGGAAATTATATAGGCACATCACTTCTCACCAATCCTCTATATCTCCCATGCCCAAGGGAACTTACTCGCGCATGAGAGAAGAAAGCATCATCGATATAATTAAATAAAGGGAGTTATACTCGATATTACCATGGAGATCCACAATAATAAATATAAATAAATCCAACACAATTCAAGATGGGAAAAACAATCTCAAACCCTAGTCTTGCAAGGTGGAGATCTCTCTTTGAAGTAGAAGTAATGGCTATGGAGGTGTGGTGGCCAGGAGATCGAAGATCGTGGGGAAAGATGAAGAATGTCTTCCCCTTCTTCTCTGGATCCCTTCTTTATCCCTTCTGGATGGGATGGCGGCTCGTTGTAGAGGTTCCAACCTTTAATAAGGTAGAGATCCCTGTGTTTACAATGCTAGTCCCTGGATCAATAGCTAGCATCCACAGTTAAGATGTAATATCAAGAAACAAAGGTCATAATTTAACTTTATAACCAGGAATAACATAATTTTATTACATCTTACATAGCTTCTTTGGCTATTACATTACATTGCAGCAGAATATCTATAAGCATGGGGTCCTTCATCTTCAAAGTGCCACAGGCAAACATGTTGGTTGTAGACTTGTAATCCTAATCAATCAACTTCACTAATATCAAACAAACCTGCAACATAACAAGTTGCGGCCACAAGGGTCAATACATTTGAATTGTATTGGCAAGTATCACTACTATGTAGAATATAAGTGGATCCTCTCATTACATGCATATTTGGCTAAGTAGGGTTTAAGGCTCATTTGCAGAAAGCAATATTTTATCCTATCTTTTCAAAACAGTTTGATCTTTTGTCAAATCTTTCTGAACTCCTTGGTAAATCCCCAAGTGTTTCAAGTCTTTGTCAAAATCTCTTTAGCTCCTTGGTAAGTCCCCAAGTGCTTCAAGTTTTTATCCAAATCTCTTGAGCTCCTTGGTAAATCCCCAAGTGCTTCAAGTTTTTATCCAAATCTCTTGAGCTCCTTGGTACCCCCAAGTGCTTCAAGTCTTTTTTTGTCACTTTAAAGTTTTTCTTTTAGAAATTGGAATGTCGAGATTTCCCATAGCTTCAAGCTTTGGTTTCTCAGTATTGTCCATAACCGGGGACACGGCTAAGTACTTAGAATTTTTATCTTCTGCAGAAGTTGTACACTTTACCCACATGACACAATCTCATCTTGTTGCCACCAGTGGCCGCTGGATAAGTACTCACCAAGATGGAGTACTGGCAGATTGAGAATGTGACGAAGTCTTTCCAGAGGGTCCTCCCATACACCATTGCTAGCTTGTCTTCAGGCACCAATGTAGGGTTCCTAGTTCCCTCATTTCCAGTAATCCTGAAGACAATGCATGGGTCTTCCCAATGTAGTTGACTAAGCCAGAGCCATATTTAGCATGTGGCTGTACACGAAAGCCACAGTTGGAGAAACATGTTCAATCTCTAAGTCCCTGGGTGGTTTTCTTTTGGTGCACAACACAAAGAGATTTCCATCGACATGGTTCCTTTTGTTGCCACCTTGTCCAAAACTTGAGTATCCTTGTCCACCCAGGTGGTTCATTGAGTACTTGTTTTATTATATAAAACATAAGTCTTTTCTCAACTTCATAAAATTCTCAACATGTATCTCTTCTCAAAATATGTAGCATGGCTAAGCATTTTACAACTACATTGTTTTCACTAAGGAATATGTAAGGGTATCCTATTAGGATTTAGCATAGCATAGAGTATAGAAATTCTTTTCATGCATGTTTCAAAATCCACTAAGTATAATGAAAATAGTAGGACTTTAGATGATAGTGTAACTTGCCTTTTTGGTAGGGAATGTTGGTTCACTTCTTGATCTTGCTAATATCACACTCTTCTAACTTCACTACAAGTCAATCAAGCAAACATAGATTCAACTAGCATTCCAACCAATAATCAATCAAACAAATTAACACACATAAAATAATAGGATCTAAGTCATGCATGCAAGCATGCAAAAGATAGTTTTATTTGCCAAGGTGGTCTCTACTAGGCTCTACACATTGTAAAGTCCAAAGTGGTCATTTTCTAAAGTGGCAAAGTCATTTGCAAAAGGGTTTTATCTATAAACCATTTTTAAATCCAATCATTATTTTATGTTTTGGAAAATGTTTTTATCAAAGCAACAATTTCATGTTCTTCACCAAATAAGTTGTTAATTCTCAAAACTTGGTGTTTAGGGTCAGTAGGTTTGATTCAAATCACTTTCCCAAAGTTTTTACTCCAAAATCATTTTCACAACAAAATCAATATTTTTATTTGACTAGAAATGGGCTAATTCAGTTAATCCATCCTAATCTTCACCAAATACATTTTTAAATCCACAAGTTGGTTCCTAGGGTCAGTAGGTTCACAATAAACCAATTTGCAAAGATTTCAACCCTAAAAACATTTTGGAATAATTTTTATATCCTAAACAAGCATACAAATGTTTCTGCAAAAACAAACATTTTACCAGAAGCTTTTTACTAAACAAATTGCATGGTTGGCTAGGGCTTCTTCCACTAATTCCATTGATATAAAGTTTGCAATTTTTGGACGTGTGGATCAAAAGTTATAAGGTTTTCAAATCTGCATCTAAATCAGATTCTAATTCTGTTTTAAATCAAAAGCTGGCCACGTGGCGTGTTCTCATTGGGCGATACCGGTTCGCGCGGATTGCGCTCTGTGGTTCGTTGGATCTAAGCAGATCGCACGGCTCTGGTTGCGTACCCCTTCAGCGTTTAAGTGATCTATCGCGTGCGTACGATTAAAATCCAATGACTCATAGCTACTGGACATAAACCGGCGGCGCTAGAGGTGGTGAACGGCGGCGGCGCGGTCAGACGATGACGCTGTAGCGGCTATAGGAAGAAAAGGAGGAAACGAGGATGCTCACCGTGCTCGTGAGGTCGAGGTGAAGCTCGAGATGGTGCTGGTCTGGCGAGGGGCGCTCAGACGTGACGGGGATTGCTCGCCAGAGTGGGGAACGACGTCACGTGGCTCTGGTCGTTGTCGGGGGTGACGCTGTGGTTCACTCCGAAGCAAAACGAGGACACGGTTAGACGCGGGCAGTCCTGGGGTTCACGCGAGTATGAAAGAGAGAGCTCGGGGTGGTTGGTTCTTACCAGGAAACTTCGCCGGAGTAAGAAGCAGACGCGGCGGCACTCAGAGGTTGTCGAAGCCGATGTTCCGGGGCGCCCGCGAGTGAACGGACAGCATAGGGAGAAGCGCCAGGGGCTGGGGTCACGGTCGTGTGCTCAGGGAGGCAAGGGGCGACAGGGTTCGGCCAGAATCACTCGGTGAGACTCGCCGGAGCAGCGGTGGTGCAAATTCGATTCAGGGCAGCCTGGTGGCTCTGGTCGAGTGGGTTCTGAGGGGAAAGGAAGAGGAGTTGCTGGCGTTTAAGAGTGTGTGGTCGCAGGACGGATTCATTATGCCATATACGCGTATTGATTCGAGCAATCAACGGCAGGAAACGGCGAGGAGGATTCAGCGCGGGTTTGAAGACGATGAACAGTGGTGTGGGGTCCTGTCGTCGGTGGGGGAGAGAGAGGGGAAGAGGGGCCACTGGTCAGTCGCTCTGCGGGTGCGAGAAAGAGTGAAAAACGATTTGCAGAGAGGGAGTGGGGTGGGCTTGCTGTTGGGATTGTTGGGCTGGTCGGCTGGGCTGTGTCCAATTCTATTTTTTTTCTTCCTGATTGCTTTTTCTTTTTCCATTTCGATTTTCTGTTTTGAATTTCAAACCACAAAACAAACACTCTAATCAATTCAAAATTCCTCCAGCTTTGCATTGAGTTTTGGTTCTGTCTAACAACAATATTCTAAGTTCCAAAATAAAATAATTTTATTCTTTTTAGGACCCATTAATAATTAAATAAAATGGATCTTAGTTATTTATTTCAAATAGAATTTGCTTTAATAAAATCTTTATCTTTTTGAAATCTCAATATAAAACCAAAAACACTTCAGTAGTTTTATTTTGAGAATATAAAATACTTGGAAAACTTAAGAATAAATAAATATGTTTTGATGTTTTAATTCAAATAGTAAAACCTTTATTTTTAATAAACTTGGATATTAAATCTTTATTATTTTATTTAAATAAACCTTTACTATTTTTATCAAATAGAAATATTTTTATTTAAAAGGCTTGGCCAAGTTTTAATTTGACTTATAAAATAATCCTTATTTATATTTCTACCTTTTCATTTGAAAACCAAATATTTTTATTAAAAGATTCAAAATAGTAATTTCAAATATTTTTAACTTTATTGTTTATTTATCTTTTTAAATCCCTTTAGGATTTTATTTGATCAAAATAGGTTTGAAGGTTTCCAATTGGAATCAAAAAGTTTCTTCTCACCCTGAAATCAACAAAGTTTTATTTTATTAATTTATTTTTCACATTACAAGATTTGGAAAATCTTGGGATGTGACACTCGTGTGTTCTGTTTTCGTCCCCGGCCTCTTCATGGAAGTTGTCCCTTTTAATAAGACGAAGGAGATGCAGCTATACAGCAGGAACTATACTACCGGAAAAGTATTCCCGCTATATAGTTGCTTGTTAATGCTTCAGTAAACTCCCCTCGATTGCTTCCAAAAAGAGAATCCCTCTGTTGATGTTCAGAACTTTATACACACATTAGAAACCAAGCTTTCTTCGCTACCGAAGTATTTGCGTTAGGTAAATCTAGAAAACCATCAAATCCAAATGAGAAGCATCGATAGAAACCAGAAAAAATGTGTCGAATCTCACAGCTATCAGACACTCGGGGGCTACACAAACCGAGAAGGCCGACGCACCCGAAGAGCTCCACATGGAAGTAAAACTGGTGTGCCTCATGCATTCCTAGCAGTCGAGAAAACATGGAGTCAGCCGTACATCAAGTACCTAGTGAGCAAACAATTTCCCGAGTACTCAACGGACACCGGACACATCGCTCGCCGATCAAAGGCCTTTACCATCATTAATGGCGAGTTGTACAAGCGCAACATTCCAGGTGTGCTCTAGCGATGCGTCACCAACAGTGACAGAAAGAGAATCCTCCTTGACATTCATGAAAGCATATGTGGCCACCACGTAGGCTGTCACGCCCTCGTCACTAAGGCTCTATGAGCTGGCTTCTACTGGCCAACCTCGATGTGTGAATCCAAGGACATCGTCGAGAAGTGCAACGCCTGCTAGAGGTTTGCCGACAAACCACATGCACCACGCCTAGAGATGTGGCCCATACCACTGGCTTGGCCCTTCGCCCAATGGGGACTCGACATGGTCAGCAAGCTACAGAAGTCCTCACCTAGAGGGCAAGTCTTCCTCCTGGTGGCAGTCGACAAATTCACAAAGTGGATTGAGGTCATGCCTGTCACTAACCAAACCATGCTCATGCCGTTAAGTTCTTTCAATCTATTGTCTACAGCTTTGGAGTGCCTCGTAGCATCATAAATGACAACGGCACAAACTTCACCTCGAAGGAGTTCCAAGACTTCTCGGAAGGGCTCGTCATCAACCTCAAGTACGCCTCCATAGCGCATCCGCAGACCAATGAGTAGGTCGAAAAGGCCAATGGCCTCATCTGCAACGGAATAAAGAAGCGGCTGCTATACCCACTCGAAAGGTTGGCGGGAGCCTGGGCGGAGGAGCTACCCTCCGTCCTATGGAGCCTCCACACAACGCCAAATAATGGTACCGGCTACACGTCCTTCTTCATGCTGCACGGAACAGAAGCAATGCTGCCCACCACAGTACGCTACAAGGCCCAACGGGTCGTGGGCTACAGTGAAGCCAAATCATCGGACACACTCAAAGATATTTTTAACACACTAGAGGAAGCTCGCGACATCGCCTCATCCCGTTCGACGATGTACCAACAAAGTCTCTGCAACTACCACAGTCGACGGCTGCGCCCAAGGTCCTTTGTCGAAGGATACCTCATCCTGCAACTCAATAAGAAAGGGCACCTAAAGCTAGAGTCATCCTGAGAAGGACCCTACATGGTTACCGAAGTAATCCCAGGTTGCACCTACCGCCTGAAGGACGTCGAGTCTGGGGAAGCATACTCCAACCCTTGGAACATTGCACAACTGCTACGCTTCTACACCTAGTTGTTTTTTACTTTCAATAAAATATAAGTTAGCTCCAGTCCTGAGCTATTGCTACAACAGTCGCCCGGTCTCGGTCCATCCAAAATAAGCCTCCGGCCTCCAACTCCTGTTGAGTAAGGCAATTCATCCGAATTGCAACTCGCTCTTTCTCTTCCTATGGAAGAAGATTAATAACTACAAATAAGAGCAGCGGTTCAGAAGCCATAAAGGTTTCGACCAATCAAAAAATAAAACAAGTCCATGGTGACTTACATTGGAGTTGCTGCCGATCTGCCGAAACTCCTCAAGGAGAAACTCCTCTCTCGCAACGGCCCGTTCAATCTTAGATTTCCAAACATCCGCATGACCATAGATCATGAGAACGGCCTTTTCTAGGCTTCGGATGCGATCGAGTAGAAAAGGCAGCTACGATGCCTCACTCAATGGCGGACAAGCAATAGTCAAGGTGGATGGCGTAGCCAGCGGCTTAGCATTTGAAGGAACCTAAGAGGCGCACAAATATCAGAATATAAAGACCGAACCAATTGATAACAGTCAAAGGAAGCACATATATTTAGATAAAACAACCACTACGTGGTAAAGTCAGATTTGTCCAGCACAAGGCATTACATGCACGCTAGAAAAGCAAAACCAAAAGACTATCAAAGAAACTACGGCGCAGGAGCCCTAAGCAGCAGCCGCATCCAGAGGAGCTTCAAACTCTGAGGCCTTTGCCTTGGCTGCCCGCAGCTGCTCCAGCGCATATGTGGCCAGAAGATCAATGAGCTTCGGGCCAAAATGCTTGTAGCGGGAAGCGAAAGGAGGAAAGGCTACCTCGTTGCCATCTGCCACCACCGTCATCCTGGAGGTGAGCTGGTGTAGATTCAGCTATGCGCCAGCCACCATCGCCAGGCCTAGGGTTGCACCCACACCCTTATGGTCCCTCTTGTAGTCCGTAGGGGCATCGCCCTCCAAGGCCTTCTACATAGAGTCGACATCGTCATGGGCGACGCCCTTCGGGGTGACTCTCGGTAAAAGTGGGCGAGGACCTCCTTGGGCTTGCCCAACGTCTCAACGGTAGAGATGCAACGGTCTTAGACCGCCACAAGAGCATCCTCCATGGGGTCCCCATTCTCCAAGGCATTGCGATCAAACACGATGCCAGTAGCATCTGCAAATGATTGCAAAATAAACTTCGAATGAGACAAAGGAAGCACACCAGAATAAAAAATAAGCTCAGGCAGAGGAGCATACGATAACTTACCTGACAAAGATTTGGCAGCAACCATAAGATGCTCTGCCCTCGCCTTCTCCTGAGACACCGCGGCAGCCGCACATTGCTGCTCACGATCCTGGGCCTCTTGCTGGCAGTGTTCAAGGTCATCCACGACATCCTTCGCCGTAGTATCTGCTTGGCTATGCCTCTTTTCGAGTGCGTCTAGCTTGGGAAGAGACTCATTGTTCTCATCTATGACAATCAACAAGAAAAGGATAAGAAGCGAAGAATTAATCATTACCCGAAGTCAAGTAGAAGAAGTATACACACCTCAAAGTTGCTGAAAGCTATCCTCCAAGGCGAGGTATTGTTGTCTGAGGCGATTGATGTCGTGAATGAAGGGCTACAATGAAGAAGCCACAAGTCAGGCAAACAAAGGGCTCGGGGGCTCACCTGTGTCAAATGAAATAACACTTACATGGCCACCCGAAGACTCCGAAGGAGTATCTTGCGCCTTCTTGGTGAAGACCGTTCAAGTCCTCGGCTTCGAGGAGCTCGATGCGGCATCATCGGAGTTTGCCGGTATCTTTTGGGAGGCAGCTGCAGGATCCACCTGCAACATCCTCGACTCCACCGCGGCTTCTTTAGTCTCATCCTTTACGAATTTGGCTAAGGAAGACTTCCTGTTATGACAGAAACAAATAAGTCACTCAAAACGTCAACAAGGATAAATACAATCAACAATGTAAATCATTTGATACTCATGAAGGTATGTCGAAGAGGTTGAAGACCAGTGTCTCCTTCTTCTTCTTTTGGGCCGGCGACTGAGGAGGCACGACCCAGAGGAGAACGGCGGGAATGGGGGAGGTAGAACCTCCATCTCCAGTGTGTCGCTCGAGGAAGGCAGGCCTCCTCGGTGTCGGTGGTGTCGCCCCATCCGAACATTCTCTTCCGGTCCTCTTGCGATATATCCCCTCGCTATGCTCAGGGGCTTCTGTCGTTGGCGACTATGCAGGGGGGAGCATCAAAACAGACTCCGCGTCTCCGCCATCTGGCGCAGCTTTATATTTTCAGGAAGGGGAGGCATCATTCCCACCACCTTAAGCTCCTGCTGAGCAACAAATACACATGAAAAAATCAAAAAATAGAAGACATAAACACCCCGAAATACACTACGTGCAAATATGAGACTCACCTGGGGAACTTCCTTCCTGGTAGAAAAGGGGGTAGTCAGAGACTTCCTCGGAAGCTCCTCATCAGCCTTGTACTTCAGCAGGGGTCGAAGGGCTCGGTCGGAGTCAGCTGAGGACATCTCCTCATCCGACACCCTCGTCGGGTAGGTGGCGCCAGAGTATAAAAACATCGGGTACGCCCTAACTTGGAGGGGCTGTACCCGATGCTTGAGGAACGTCCGGATGATGTCGACACCACAGACCTCCTTGCCTCGCACCATCTAGAGCGCCTCAACTCGCTGGTATAGCTTCTCGACCTCTTCGGCTTCACCCTCCATAATGTCGTTGGACCACGAACGCTTTGGGGTGACCGCCCGGTTCTTGTGGAAGGGAGCTAAGCCATAATGCTGGTTGTCGAGTTTGGAGTCATGAACATAAAACCACTTGTTCCTCCATCCTTGGACGGATTTACAGAGGTGGAAGGAGAAAATATGAACGATGGGGCCGATGGATATCCAGCACCCACCCAGCGCATAAACGCTGCCATTACCAGATTGCCACTTCAAGGAGTTGAGTTTCTTGAAGAGGCCGAAGTGCGGCTCAATACCGAGCCAGCACTCGCATAGCGTGATAAAGCACGCGATATGCAGAAGCGAATTGGGCGATAACAGATGGAGTTGTAGACCATAGAGTAAAAGAAGCCCATGTAGAAATTCGTGGAAATAAAGAGAAAGACCCCAGATGACAAAGGCATAAAACATAACCTGAAAACCATTAGGTGGGTCTGGGATTACATCATTGACAGGAATCAAGGTGTCACCCTTCTCCTTCGAGATGAGACCGGACTTGTGTAGGCGGTGCAGGTCCGCCTCCCTGATGGATTACCTCGTTGCCAGGAATCGGTGGTGGAGGCCTTCTTGGCAGCCGGCAGCGCTCGTCCCTGCAGCAGCGGACTTCTTTGCCTTACCCAACTTGACTGCGCGGCATTCGGTGCGATGGGCGCAGATAAAAGAAGATGGAAAAACACGAAGGACGTCTAGTGCGCAACGTGGGCGAGCTTTGGAAATGGCAGAAGTAGAAACACGAAAGCAAATGGAAAGGGGAAAGATTACCCCAATCTTTCTGCAGTATAAAAGGACGAAGACGATGAAGTAGAGTCGTCCATTCACATGCCCTAATGTGTGCCCTCGATCACACCGTACACGTGGAGGGAAACGTCTGAACCTTCACACGCACGCCGTCCACTACGCACAGAAATCAAGGAGACGCAGTAATTATCACGTAAACTACGCATGACTAGTCAAATTCAAGTCATATAGTGGGACCCACGATCGTCTAGTCAAAACGCTTCAGCTGCCGTAGACGGTTGATCTCACCAAGCGTCCGCAATAACATCATCAAAGCAAGGGCTAGCAATGGCTAATAATTTTCGACTGTGCATAAAGTACTTACCCGAGTCTACGACTCAACCAACTACTTGGGGGCTACTCCTATTAGGAGCACTGGTCGCGCACCTGAGAAATTGACATGGTTCCCGTGTCAGTTAAAACACTTCGTCAAAGCTTTGAGTCCTTCCTCGATTCCGCGACTCCGCTACGGTCTGGGGGCTCCTCCCATCGGGAATGCTGATCGCACGGTCGAAAAAAACTAGTGTTGATGGCATCCGTAGAATTAAAGTCTCCGCTCGAGTCTACGACTCGAATAGATACTCGGGAGGCCACTCCCATAGGGAGCGCTGGTCGTGCACCATATGAACCATTCGGATGAAATGCTTTGGATCACTTATGACAAAAACAAAATTTATCTTGGCAACTTTGCCCAAATTAATGCTAAGTGAGAAATCGTCTCCTTGGTCACCCGAAACACCTCCACGGTGATAATTTTTTTGATGTTGTGTCTACGACGCAAAGATCAGAGCTACATATATTATCTGATGGCCTGGTATCGCACCTGACTGCGCTCTACTAGTAACATACCGTGTCAACATCCATGATGAAAAATACCAACGGACAAGTTGGGTAAACACTAGAAATCGACTCCACGGCCTGAGCCGAATTACTCTAGCAATTTTCTGGATTCGTGTCTGGGGACTCGAGTCTGAAATAGATTGTGTTGTTTTGTGCAAAGACATTATCTTCCCCTGATCCATCGGGTGAGTCTGGCACATGAATCAAAAATCCCTATGAACCAACATATCCACCCGAAAACATGTTCAAATGAGAA
The DNA here is from genome assembly GCA_916181665.1 of Avena sativa. Classification (NCBI taxonomy): domain Eukaryota; kingdom Viridiplantae; phylum Streptophyta; class Magnoliopsida; order Poales; family Poaceae; genus Avena; species Avena sativa. The sequence goes on from OV702297.1 coordinate 258,159,094, forward strand.
GCACTCGAAAGACTATAGCGTCTCCAGTTGCATCTACGATTCGACTGAACACTCGGGGGCTACTAACATGGATATGCCCTATGGGTACCCGACATTGGCCTACCTGGTCCAGCCCAGTGGAGGCCCACAAGCAAGCCCTTCTATAATCGTGATGCCCAAGGAGACTTCGGATGGCCCAAGCCCGGAGAGAGCTCAACTTCTTGGAAGACACGGATAAGTGTAGATAGAATTTCAAAGGGGTTAACCCTAATCTATAACTGACTAAACCTACCCCGATACAGAGCCTCCTCATATAAAGGCTAGGAGGTAATGGCGAGGAGGATCTCTCAACTCTCATTCACACACCTCACGCCAGATCCAATCTGCTCACCCTAGTAACCTTCGGTTCCGCCATCAATGAAAAATAGACAAGCAGGAGTAGGGTTTTCCCTCTGGGGGCCTCAACCTAGGTAAACTCCATGTCCCCTTGCTGCATGTCTGTTAACTGTCTCACGATCTCGATCCTCCCCATCTTCTTTAAACCAAAGTCCATAACAATGGGCATTGACTAGTCGAAGCCTCGTCAGTGGCAAATCCAAACGTTGCTAACTGTTCGATCTTCTTTTCCATTCTTAGCATCTAGAAGATTCTATTGATTGACATTAGCACAATGAGTGAACGCTAGTATGCCCAAACCTGAAAACACGCTTCATTTCTTTGTTCCACACACCTTGTGCTAAATGCATGGATTTGGATGTAATTTTCATTTTTATGAGTCCTCGATGTAACTTGTACTTCCACCAACCTTCTTAACTGAAGCACCTCGCTCCTACGGGGCCTGCCACAGTTAGAAGAAAATTAAACCCTCCCAATTTTCACACAAAGTGGACCACGGTTTCTTATATAATTCCATTTTTCAAGGTTCCTAGCTAACTTCGCACACTTCACCGACTTCTTGCCGATTTAACGAAATTAGGTCAAACTTGAGCTACAAGTAAGAGAGATAGATTTCTCTTGAATTAAATGTCTTTTCAGAGGTATATGGGTGCATCTTCTTGTAGTAAAAAATGCAGTGGGTGTGAGTTTCAAACTATCAGGAAAGAACATTCTCAATTTCTCGAGTAATGACGAGATTTTTCTTTTTCGTATACAAAGTCCGAAGAATATGGATCTTAATGCCACAAGCCAAGCTTCCAGACATATTAAGTGGACCGACACGTTTCACTTATGATTCCTATGTTTAATTTTATGAGTTCTCAAACTTCTTCCTAGCTAACTCTGCCCACTAGAATGTCTTTATGCCGACTTAGCAAAATTAGGTCAAATTTGAACTACAAGAAAATTTTAGGATAAGTTTGGAAGTTTTGTGATTTTTTTGAGGTAACCATTAGGGGGGCATTTAATATATCACAAACCACCACCGAGAGTTTTGACACCACATTCAACTTCTTGCTAAAATTTTGCATCTTGACAATCTAACAAAATTAGGAAACCACCACGAGATTGCTCTTGAATTGCTAATTCTCTTTTTGAAGGTAGATGGGTGCATATTATTTTTAATAACCAGTGCCATCAATGTGAGTATCCAACTATCCAGAAAGAACATTCTTAATTTTCCGAGTGGTGACAAGATTGTTCCTTTTCGTAAAGAAAGTCTGAATTCCACCAGCAGACCTTTCAAACATTTATAGTGGACCGACATGTTGTACTTATGATTCCCATGTTTGATGAGTTTTCAAACTGCGGCCTAGCTAACTCTACCCACTTGAATGACTTTATGATGATTTATCGAAATTAGGTCAATCTTGAACTAAAGGAAAATTGTAGGTTGCTTTGAAATTTTTGCGATTTTTTGAGGTACCCATCGGGGGGTGGGGTCATTAAGTATATCAGGAACCAGTGCCGAGAGTTTTGAAAATAGTTTCAAATTCTTGCTAACATTTTTCATCTTGAAAACTTAACGAAATTAGGTCAAACTTCAGGTGCAAGTAAGCATGATAGATTGCTCTGGAATTAATCGTCTTTTTGAATGTAGATGGGTGCATATTATTTTAGTAAACAATATAGTCGGTGCAAGTTTCCAACTATCAGGAAAGAACATTCTCAATTTTCTGAGTGATGAAGAGATTGTTCATTTCTATATAAAATGTCCGAAGAATATTGGATCTGAGTATGCCACAAGTGAAGCTTTCATACATATATATCAGACCGACATGTTGTACTACTTATGATTCCCATGCTTCATAGTCTTCAAAATTCATCCTTGCTAACTTTTCCAACTTGAATAACTTCGATTTATCAAAATTAGGTCAATTTTGAACTACAGGAAAATTGTAGGTTGCTTTGAAAGTTATGCGATTTTCTTTGGAGGTAACCATTGTGGGGGGTCATTTAATATACCACAAACCACCGCTGAGAGTTTTAAAAACAGGTTCCATTTCTTGCTAAGATTTTGCATCATGACAATTTAATGAAATTAGGTCAACCTTGAGGTGCGAGTAAGCACGATAGATTGATCTCGAATTAAATGTCATTTCGGATGTACATGGGTACATATTGTTATAGTAAACAATGTTGTCGGTGTGAGTTTACAACTATCAGGAAAGAACATTCTCAATTTTCCGAGTAATGGACTTAGATGCCATTTTCATTTTCTATAAGGTCCTTGATGTAATTTGTACTTCCACAGACCGTGTTACCTGAAGCTCAATGCTCCCACAGGGCCAACATTAGTTAAAAGAAAAAGGCACCACCCCAATTTTCATACAAAGTGGACCTTGCTTTCTTACAATTCCCATGTTTTTAGACGGAGTTTTTCAAGATTACTAGCTAACTTGGTACACTTAAATGACTATATAGATTTAACAAAATTAGGTCAAAATTTTCTTCTATGTAAATAATATAGATCAAAATAGAGGGGAAAATCGAAGAACGATACGGCGTGTAAGAGCAACTTACTTTTCATTCTCTTTACACAGTTGTTGATTATTATTAATAGATTGGTGGAATTTCGCAAAAAAATTGAGTCTAGCACGGTTGTGAAACAAGACACATGTGTCTATATGAAAAAAGCAAATAATGGGCCCCACTTGGTAGTGTATGATCAAGTTGTAAAACTACTATGCAAAAGATAGCATCTGCAGTCAAGTAGGTCCCACGAATCCATCTCGTATAGACACTGTCTAAACGGTAGAGCTTAGGTCTTCACCTATGTATATGGCCAAACCCATCTTTAATATTGGACCCACTTGCTAATACCAAGATTGTTGATTGCACCAAAATGTGTCTAATCAAACTTGTCCATAAGATAGGACCCACATGTAAGAGGTACCCTCTCGTAGTCTCGTGATTAAAATTTGTTTTCTATTGGTATGTGTACGAGATATCAATATTTTGATGCTTATGGACTATCCATGAGCTTAAGGGTGACCCATAAGGTTTTTAGATTGTGGATAGATTCCACTATGTATGTATATGTATGGAAGTCAATGATGACTACTTTTTTTCTTGTGGACAACATAGTGGATGACTTACTTATATTAGTATTTCTTTGCTTAGACATATGCTCACCTCTGTCCAAGCATTGTACGTGTGGAGAGAATAAAACTTAGGCCAACTATACGGCATGAATACTTTTTCTGGCCATATAGTTCCCTCTGTATAGTTGTCGCCGCCACTGCCTCTTCAAATAGTTTCACCCCATGCAATCAGATCATGGAGACGACATACAGAACACCTAAAAATCGCAGAAAATCTCTCCTTCGGAAGGGACCTTGCCCAAGGGATCCATCTTCGCCCTACGCACATCTGGGAGGCCAAGGAATCGATCTTCATCTTCATCAACCGCTGCATCACCAACATCTGCATCCATCCCATCTAGATCTTGTTGTAATTCTCGTACTAGTTGTGGATTTATACAAGAACTATTCATCTATTATTGTTTCCATTATCATTGCCATGATGCTGTTTGCCTCCGTATCTAAGTAGATCGTTAGTTCTTGGGGAGATGGAGAAACCCTAGTATATAATTGAGATAAGATAGATATTTTCATGTTATACATCATTATGTGTATGTGTTAATTGTCTTCATCTTTATGTTGAGAGTTGTGCACCTCTTACTATTTTCCTCTTATGGGGACTTGATAAAGGGGATTACTTGTTCGTAGACTGAGGGATGATAGCACTTACTGTGACTATAAAGCTGTTTTCATTCTGTACGTACTAACTTGGGGAAGCAAGGAGAACTCATTAAGTGGGAAAAATCTCTTAATAGCGAGATAATACGATTGATGTCGTCTACCTGTCAGCTGTGGTTATGACGGATGATGTGTGCAGTGGTTGCTGCCTATTTGTCCATATATGGATCTCCTCCTACATACATATATGTCATGAGAATATTTGTTATGATAATCTTGATTACTCTATCTAAATTGCGAGCGGTGTATCCACCACTCCCTGAGAACGTCTTTTTCCCTATTGTAGTTCCAAGCTCTCTTACATACGCAATTCCTACTTTCCGTATTAAGTTCTAACTTAGTTTATTTAACTTCTTTGCTCAATCAAAAACCCAAAAATAATCCTTAAAACAATTATATTTTCTTGCATCTTAAAATTATTTCTTCAGTACCTCGTTTAGTTTTAGTTAAAAGCATTTTAGTATTTTTCCTGCTGCTCCCTGGGGGATCGATATCTTTATTTTGAAAAAAGCTACAAACGATTTGTGCACTTGAAGTAATCAAGCTAGCCATTGTCGGGGATCTTAGCGCTATAAGTCACTTTACTTTTAGTTATTTACTTTCATTGTACTAATCTTTGATTTAAGTTGCAGGACCATAACAATGGACTTACTCAGCATTTAATCCATCTTGAGGCAGATAGGAAAATGGGTTTACCCATGGATGCTTTTATAGCTGTCAACAAAAGCATAAATCCTGATGGTATTGAGATCCATCTTATATCACTTGAATTGCTACACTCTAAGAAATTTGCAGGAACCGATGAAGAGAGTCCAGATGGGCACTTACAATTCTTTGAAGATGTTTTTGGTTCCTTTATGTTCCATAACTGTAATCTTGATAGGGTTAAAGTATAATTGTTTAGACAAACACTTTCAAATAATGTTTGCAACTGGTATAGATCTTTTTCCGAAGAGGCACCAAGGACCAGGACGGAATTGATAATCAATTCCTATCAGAATATTACTCAGAAAGCAAAGCTCACAGGATGAGAGGTACTATTATCAGTTTAAAAAATAGTCGTGATGAGAGTTTATATGAAGGCTATCTGAGGTATGAAAGTTATTTATCTAGATAATTGACCCCATCATCATTTGCCTGATTGGTTAATCAGTAACACTTTTTATGGATGGCTTAATAATACAACTAGAATGAGCTTAGTTACCTCTTCTAATGGTAGTTTTCTATCCTATACCTATGATGAACCTGAAAAATTAATAACGAAAATGAGGGAGACAACAAAAATCTTAAAGATGAGGAGATCATTATGAATAATTCTTCTGAATATGATTGTGTTCACGATTTTCTTGGAGCTGAAAAGACTTGTGCAATGATTAAAACCCTCAGTATTGATTCTTACTCAGTAAATAAAATTATTGAGAATAATACAGGGCATCTACAGGTACCTATAGCATGGAAACCCTATAAGACCCTCAAATAAAAGAAGTGCGCAAGAAAAAGTGCACCAATAGTAGAGTTTTCCTCTGAACCTATTGAAGATAATATCAAGAAAAAGCGCAGAGAGGAATAACACATCAAGAGATGATTAAAGAAACCAGAAAAGAACCCTGATGCTACCAATGCAAATATTGCTATATTGAAGGATCTTATGGAAGCACGAACCGATGAAGAGAGTCCATATGGGCACTAACAATTATTTGAAGATGTTTTTGGTTCCTTTATGTTTGATAACTGTAATCTTGATAGGGTTAAAGTATAGTTGTTTAGACAAACACTTTCAAATAATGTTTACAACTGGTATAGATCTTTTTGTGAAGAGGCACCAAGTATTTGGACGGAATTGATAATCAATTCCTATCAAAATATTACTCAGAGAGCAAAGCTCACAGGATGAGAGGTACTATTATCAGTTTAAATAATAGTCCTAATGAGAGTTTATATGAAGGCTACCTGAGGTATGAAAGTTATCTAGATAAATGACCCCATCATCGGTTGCCTGATTGGTTAATCACTCACACTATTTATGGATGGCATAATGATACAACTAAAACGAGCTTAGATACCGCTTCTAATGGTAGTTTTCTATCCTATACCTATGATGAAGCTGAAAAATTAATGACGACAATGAGGGAGACAACAGAAATCTTAAAGATGAGGAGATCATTATGAATAATTCTTCTAAATATGATTGTGTTAACGATTTTTTTGGAGATGAAAAGACTTATGCAATGATTAAAACCCACGGTATTGATTCTTAATCAGTAAATAAAATTATTGAGAATAATGCAGGGAATCTACAGGTACCTACAGCATGGAAACCCTATAAGACCCTCGACTAAAAGAAGCGTGCAAGAAAAAGTGCCCCAATAGTAGAGTTTTCCTCTGAACCTATTGAAGATAATATCAGGAAAAAGCGTAGAGAGGAATAACACATAAAGAGATGATTAAAGAAACAAGAAAAGAACCCTGATGCTACCAATGCAAATATTGTTATATTGAAGGATCTTATGGAAGCACGAACCAATGAAGAGAGTCCATATGGGCACTTACAATTCTTTGAAGATGTTTTTGGCTCCTTTATGTTCGATAACTGTAATCTTGATAGGGGTAAAGTCCAGTTGTTTAGACAAACACTTTCAAATAATGTTTGCAACTGGTATAGATATTTTTGTGAAGAGGCACCAATTACTTGGACGGAATTGATAATCAATTCCTATAAAAATGTTACTCAGAAATCAAAGATCATAGGATGAGAGGCACTATTATCAGTTTAAATAATAGTCCGAATGAGAGTTTATATGAAGGCTATCTGAGGTATGAAAGTTATCTAGATAATTGACCCCATCATCGGTTGCCTGATTGATGAATCACTCACAATTTTTATCGGTGGCTTAATGATACAACTAGAACGAGCTTAGATACCGCTTCTAATGGTAGTTTTCTATTTCTATACCTATGATGAACCTGAAAAACTAATAACGAAAATGAGGGAGACAATAGAAATCTTAAAGATGAGTAGATCATTATGAATAATTCTTCTAAATATGATTGTGTTAATGATTTTCTTGGAGATTAAAAGACTCGTGCAATGATTAAAACCCTCAGTATTGATTCTTACTCAGCAAATAAAATTATTGAGAATAATGCAGGGCATCTACAGGTACCTACAACATGGAAGCCCTATAAGACCCTCGAATAAAAGAAGTGTTCAAGAAAAAGTGCACCAGTAGTAGAGTTTTCCTTTGAACCAATTGAAGATAATATTAGGAAAAAGTGTAGAGAGGAATAACACATAAAGAGATGATTAAAGAAACCAGAAAAGAACCCTGATGCTACCAATGCAACTATTGTTATATTGAAGGATCTTATGGAAGCACGAACCGATGAAGAGAGTCCATATGGGCACTTACAATTCTTTGAAGATGTTTTTGGTTACTTTATGTTTGATAATTGTAATCTTGATAGGGTTAAATCCAGTTGTTTAGATAAACACTTTCAAATAATGTTTGCAACAGGTATAGATCTTTTTGTGAGGAGGCACCAAGACTTGGACGGAATTGATAATCAATTCCTATCAAAATATTACTCAGAAAGCAAAGCTCACAGTATAAGAGGTACTATTATCAGTTTAAAAAATTGTCCTGATGAAAGTTTATATGATGGCTATCTAAGGTATGAAAGTTATTTATCTACATAATTGACCCCATCGTCATTTGCCTGATTGGTTAATCACTCACACTTTTTATGGATGGCTTAATGATACAACTAGAACGAGCTTAGATACCGCTTCTAATGGTAGTTTTCTATCGTATACCTATGCTGGACCTGAAAAATTAATAACGAAAATGAGGGAGACAACAGAAATCTTAAAGACGAGGATATCATTATGAATAATTCTTCTGAATATGATTGTGTTAATGATTTTCTTGGAGATGAAAAGACTTGTGCAATGATTAAAACCCTCAGTATTGATTCTTACTCAGTAAATAAAATTATTGAGAATAATCCAGGGCATCTATAGGTACCTACAACATGGAAACCCTATAAGACCCTTAAATAAAAGAAGCGTGCATGAAAAAGTGCACCAATAGTAGAGTTTTCCTCTGAACCTATTGAAGATAATATCAAGAAAAAGCGTAGAGAGGAATAACACATAAAGAGATGATTAAGGAAACAAGAAAAGAACCCTGATGCTACCAATGCAAATATTGTTATGTTGAAAGATCTTATGGAAGCACGATGTAAGATCCCTCCCTTTTAAAGGTAAGGATCCCTATGATTGCAATGCTAGTCCCTGGATCAATGCTAGCATCCACAGTTTAAGATGAAGTACACAGAAACAAAGGTCATTATTACATATCATTCCAGAGACAAACATAGTCTTTTACAACTCCATGGCCATAGGCCTAATACAAGAGTTTAACCATAACAATATAAATAAGTCTTCATCTTCATGTGCCACAGGAAAGCATGTTGAGTGTAGACTCATAACCCCTAATCATCATCAGAATAACCTGCAACATCACAAGTTACAGCCACAGTGGGTCAATACATTGGAATAGTATTGGAAAGTGATACCTTAGAAGAATATTAACATCTAGTTACTACATGCATTTGGCTAAGTGTAGCTTAGGCTTGCTTTGCACAAAATAGGTTTTACCTATTAGTTGGAAACACTAAGTTTTTTTTTGACAAAAATTTCCCAAGGAACCACCAATATAAATTGGTGAACCTTCACCCTTGTTCAACCACAATTTTTAACTTAGAAAAATTGGGATGAGGAGATTCTTGATAGCTTCCATGTCTTGATGCTCAAGTTGTCCAATACCAGGGACATGGCTAAGTACTTAGATTCTTCCATCTGCAGAGGTTGTGCACTTTCCCCACAAGACTTGATTTTCACCAAGACAGGACCTTTCAGAAGCCTTCCCTTAGACCAAATGGACGCGCTCCAAACCTATCATCCCACTACCACCAATTGTCCAAATGGCTAAGTTATTGCAACCTAGGTGATCTAGAGCCCATGATGCCATGTGGCTGCACTAGAAGCTTCTTAACATTTGGCATCTCAAATCCCTTTGTTCCTGGGTGTCTTTACACAAGTGTGATACACAAGGTAAACCATAGAAATGGGCCTTGTGTAACCACTCAACACAAACCAATCTTTCCATTCCACCCAGGTGTTTCATTCACTTAGTTGTTTTATTAAGCAAAACATAAGTCCAAAGACTTAGAAATATTTCTCATAGCATGATTATATAATCCACCCTTGGTTTCTACTAGCTAGGCTAAGCATGGTAATAGCAAGTATCTTAACTTAAAGGAAATTCTAACATTGCTACAAGTACTAGGATTTCCCAAGCATAGCATATAGATACTTAGCAAAATAATCATGCAAGTCCAATAGAAAATATTTCTAATGCATAGGTAAAATATTGGGATAGAAACATGAAGCACCACTTGCCTTTGTCACATCCCAAGATTTTCCAAATCTTGTAATGTGAAAAATAAAATAAAGAAAATAATCTTTGTTGAAAATCAGGGTGAAAAGAAACTTTTGTTTCTAAATGGAAACTTAAAAATCCCATCTTGAACAAAATTTTAATTAAAGTTTGAATTCAACAAAATCCAAACCAAGGGAAATGCATTCCTCAATGAATGTATCTGGAAATTTAAACACATGGAAAATAAATCCAAACCCTAAACCCTAATGGAATAAAAATCATTTCCAAGTTATCTCCAAGCCTATGGATTTGATCCATATAAAAATTTGTCAACAAACATTTCAAAATGATCAAGAGACAAATAAAAATATTATAAAAACCATATAAACTGGTTTCACTTAATTTGGGACCATAAGTAAAATCTTATGAATTTAAATAAGATAAGGAAAAGTAATTTCCAAAGCTAATAAAGCACTTATCTAAAATACATGCCAAATGGTGAGCAAATAATCCCAAAGATATTTAAAAGGATAAAAAAATATTAAATAAGATTTTACAAATTGGAATCACCTAGTTTGGATCTCTAAATAAAAAGATATGAATTTTATAAGAAGAAGAAAGAAATATTAAATAAAGAATATTTAAAGACCAAATCAAATCTTGGCCTAATCCATAAGCAAATGGAATGAATTATAATCCCAATCCAAATAAAATAAAAGGATAAAGAATTTCCAAAATAAAATAAAATGGCATTAACCATGCTATCCCTATCTTAATAAAGACAAATCTCTAATAAGAATAAATATATAATGCATGGGGATTAGTATTTTGGAATTTACCCAATTGAAATAAAAGTTGTTTAATTCAACCTAATTAAGACAAAAGAAAACTTCCAAATAAAAATTAGGAAATTAAAACTATATTTAATCCCATTGGAATTAAAACAAATATCCAATTCAAATGATTTTTGAATCATAATAAATACTTTCCAAATAATTCAAGATGAATTATTTGAAACCCTTTTAAACAAATAAAAACCTACTGTAAAGTTTTGGAAAGTTTAAAGAATTTAAATGGTGTTTGTAATATTACTAAAACTTATTTGGCTTAAAACTAGGGCCTTTTTGAATAATTAAAAAGACCCAAAAAGGAATAAAAATTTATTCCAAAATTGACATCAGAATGTGCTACTAATCAATATTTAAACCTACACAAAATCTGGCAAAGTTTTGAATTCAAATGAGTGTTTGAATTAAATAAACAAAACCAAAACAGAATAAAATAAAAGGAAAAAGAAAAACAATCAGTATAAAAAAAATGAAAACGGACTCGACCCAGTCAGCTAGCCCAACAAGGCCCATTTAGCCCACCTCTCCTCCTCTCCCGCAGAAAACGATTCGCACCCACATATGAACCCGCAAGGACGCTGACCGAAGGACCCCACCGCACCCTTCTCTCTCTCGCTGCCAGACGACCCCACTGCCACCTCACCTTCTTCATCCCCACGATGAACTCGCCCTGCCGTTGCTGCCTTTGATTGCGACGATGAATTCGCTTAATTGCCGCTGTTATACCTCGCCGTGACCACTCCCATTTAATCGCCCCTGTCTCCTCTCCATTTCCCCTCTGTCGCCTCACCCTAGCGCGCCCCCAGGCCGCCCAATTTTCCCCTGCACCACACACTGCTCCGACGACTTTCCCGGCCGATTCCGGCAGCCCCTCGTCACCCCTCGCCTCGTCCACCACACTCACATGCTCCCCAGACCCAGGCGCATCTCCCCGTAGCTCCAACTCATCCCCACGCGCCCCAGAACATCGGCGACAACGACGACCAGTAGTGCCACCGCCTGCCATTTCCTCCGGCGAGATTTCCTGGTAAGCTCGGACCGCCCCAGTGCTATTCATTGATGCTCGCATGTTCCCTGGTACCGTGCACGTCTAACACACCCTTTATTTTTCTTTGGCATGCCTTGTAGCCCCACCCCTGTCGACGACCATATGAACCCGAGGCACAGCGCAGCTCCGGCGAGCAATCCCCATAACACCAACACGCCCCTCGACAAGAAGAAGGCACGTTGAGCTTCCCCACGCCACGACGAACCTGGTGAGCCACACCTTTCTCTCGTTCGCTTCCTGCAACCGCCATGACGCATTAGCCAGACACACCGCCGCCACATGCCGCCGTTTGCGCCGCCCACCTCTGGTCAGTCGCACAGTAGCCGTTCGATCTGGATCCAACGAGTACGATAGAAACTTAACTGAAAGGGTATGCTAGCTTCTGAGCCGTATGATCACACTTAAATCCAATGACTGCCAACGCTCGATCCAACCGAACCGGTACAGACGAATAAAATCATGCCACGTGGCTCTGCTGGTTTGAATTAAAACAGATTTGATCTATTAGATGCTAGATTTTGTAAAATCTATAACTTTTAATCTACATGTCCGAATTTTGCAAATTTTATATCAATGGTTTTAGAAAGATAAGCCCTAGCCAACCATGCACTTTGTTTAGTAAAAATCTTCTGTTAAATTGTTTGTTTTTACAGAAACTTGTGTATGCATGTTTAGGATATAAAATTTATTCCAAAATGATTTTGAGGATAAAATCTTTGGCAAATAGTGCGTTTTGAACCTACTTACCATAGGAAACAAATTGTGGTTTCAAAAATGTATTTGGTGAAGCAAAAGAATAAATCTTTGATTTAAACCATTTCTAGTCAAATAAAAATATGGTTTAATTAATAAAAATGGTTTTGGAAGAAAACCTTTGAGAAATGTTTTGTAAATAAACTCCCTGACCCTAAACACAAGGTTATATGGTTTGAAAACATATTTTGTGAAACCTATAGAATTTTGCCTTATTAAAAGCATTTCTTCACCACATAAAATAATGACTTGATCTAAAAATGATTTATGAAGTAAAATCTTATACAAATGACTTTGCCACTTTATAAAATGACCCTTAGGTGTTTTCAAATGTTTATAACCCATTAGAAACCACCTCTCCAAATAAAACAATCTTTAGCATGCTTACATGCATTGCTGTGTTTCTAACATTTTATGTGATGAATTACTTTTATGGTAGATTGAAATATTGTTTGCTTGTTTGAATTGTAGTGATTTGAAGTGAGCGAACATTTGCAAAGATCAAGGAGTGAACTCATACTCTCTACCAAAAAGGCAAGTGATGCTTCATACTTTGTCCCATTATTTTCACTATGCACTAGTGATATTTCTAAAGTAGGACTTGCATGGAATTTTTGCTAAGTATAAACCATGCTATGGGAAATCCTAGTAGATGAAACCTTAGTAGAAATTTCCTAAGTTAAGAATTCCTACTACAATGATGCTTATCTTAGCTAGTAGAAAACAAGGGTGGAATATATATTCATGCTATGGAAAAATTTCTAAGTCTGAGGACTTGTGTTTTGTTTAATAAAACAACTAAGTTAATGAATCACCTGGGTGGATTGGAAGGAATGGTTTGTTTTGAGTGGTCATGCAAGTCCAGTATGCTGGGGAAAACTTGGGCATCACCAAGTCCAGGATGCTGGGGAAAACTTGGTGTCTCACTTGTGGATGGCCACCCAGGAACAAAGAGATTTGAGATGTCAAATGTTGAGAAGCTTCAAGTGCAGCCACATGGCATTATGGGCTCTGCCTAGATCATATAGGTTGCAATAACTTAGCCAAATGGACAGTTGGTGGTAGGGGTTTGATAGGTTGGAGCGCGTCCATTTTGGTCTAAGGGAAGGCTTCTGAAAGATCTTGTCTTGGGAAACCAAGTCTTGTGGGGAAAGTGCACCACCTCTACAGAGTGTAAAATCTAAGTACTTAGCCATGTCCCTGGTAAAGGACAATTTGAGCATCAAGACATGGAAGCTATCAAGAATCGCATCATCCAAATTTCTAAGTTAAAAACTTGTGCTTGAACAAGGGTTGAAAGGATCATCAATTTCTATTGGGGAATGCCTTGGGAATGATTTTGCCAAAGCAAAAACTTAGAGTTTTCAAATGATATGGAAAATCTATTTTGAGCAAAGCAAGCCTAAGCTCCACTTAGCCAAATGCATATATATCATAGACTCCACTATATTACCATAATATCACTTGCCAATACAATTCCAATGTATTGACCCTTGTGGCTGTAACTTGTTATGTTGCAGGTTTGTTTGATATTAGTGAAGCTATTGACTAGGATTACAAATCTACAACCAACATGTCTGCCTGTGGCACTTTGAAGATGAAGGACCCCATGCTGTTGCTATATTCTGCTGCATTGTAATAACATAGCCAAATGAGCTATGTAAGATGTAATATATTATTTTATTCCTGGTTATAAAGTTGTATTATGACCTTTGTTTCTTGATATTACATCTTAACTGTGGATGCTAGCTATTGATCCAGGGACTAGCATTGTAAACACAGGGATCTCTACCTTATTAAAGGTTCGGAACCTTACAGATGGTACCAGAGCATTGTGTTGCCTGTAGGATTTGTAAACCTAGGATTGGACAAAAACCTTTAGAAAAATAGGAGTTGTATTTGTTCCAAAACTTATTTACAAACAATCTTGTAAACTCTTTCCTCAACCATTTTGGTTTTAATTCTACATCTCTTCCATTTCAAACCTGATGGATAAAGCCTACCACATGGACAAAGATTCACCATGAGCAAGGACTTCATCAACTCTAATGACTTCAATATTTTCACCAAGGAATTCAATCTTGGATATCACTAAGGACCACAAGTGAGACAAGAAATGTTACTCAAGACTTGAGGACTAAGGAAACACAACTTAGAAGGAACCATCATCACCTTTGAAGTTTTGAGACCAAGATGCAAGAAATTCTCTAAGGATACAAAGATCTTGTTCATGAGGAATCAACTAAGAAGGATGGAAAGATTTCAAATGAACCATATAGATGGACCACCATATTTAGTTTAAGTCAAACCCACCAACTTATGTGGTGTAACAAAAATATTTTTGGATGCCTAAAAATATGCTTGAAACTTGTTGTTTGAGTGGAATGTTTGTTTGCGATTGCTTGCACATTGCTTATGTGAATTGTGATGTGTGTAATTAGAATTATTTCTTTAGAAATATTTTTGCCCATTCTAATCCAAATCCAACCCAAACAGATGACTTCTCCAAGAGACTCCAACATCAAGGATGGTGACAACAACAACCCAGAGGTCAACATGAGAGACCAACTGCTTGCAAGACAAACCCAGTTGAACCAAGAGACAACTCAGCTGCTAGCCAACAACAATGAGTTAGACCCAACCATGCAAGAAGTTTTGAAAACTCAATCCCAATTGTTGCAAGGTTTGGCTACTCAAACGATCAACGTGGGAGACAATTCTTCCAAAGGAGTTTATGACAACCAGGATGACAAAGATGTTATTCTAGAAGGAACCCAAGCTTGCAATATTTGTGGAGACAAGGATCACACTTCCAAAGAGCATGAAGATCAATGCCCTAATTGTGAAGAGAAACATCCAATTGACCAATGCCCCACATCTCAAGCTACTTGTTACCTATGTGAAGGAAATAATCATGTCCCTATCAAATGCCCCATCTATTCCATAGTTGAACAAAGGAAACAAGGTGGAGTGCAACAACTGATTGCAGACTACCATGAGAGAGCCAAGTCTACCAAGAAGGATGAAGACAAAGGAAAATCTCAGCTTGTACCTCCCAGCAATATGACCCAATTTAAAGGACCAAAGAGGAGACATATGTATTATCCAAGGAATAATAGAAGGTCAAGGAGACCAGGAACTGTTCCTACCTTTGAGATAGAATATGAAGAACATGAACTAGAAGCACTCCTAGCTTTGGAGAAACCCAAGAAAAGAAGGACAAAAGCCATGTGCAATGTGGTCATTGCAAAGAAATGGGACACTATGCCAGTGAATGTCCAAAGAAGAAAAGGTATAAGGAGATTAGCCAAAAGTGGTGCAACAACTGCAAAGAGCTAGGCCATTATGTAGCAACTTGTCCACAGAAGATACGTGATGAACTCAATCTTATCACATGTTACAATTGTGGTAACCAAGGACATTATGCAAGCAATTGTCCAGAAAAGATGAAGCACAAGATAAACAAGCCTATGAAGGATCTCAGTCTTGTCACATGTTTCAAGTGTGGAAACAAAGGACACTATGCAGATGTTTGCCCAGAGAGATTTCAACATGATCTCAAGAAGGCCAATATGTAATCTAGTTGGAAAATTTTTAAGGGTGGTAGTACCCTAGATGTTTTGAACCAACTTGTAACCCTTAGCCTCCCCAAATCTCGGGATGAGATTTATTTTAAGGGTGGTAGCCTGTCATATCCCAAGATTTTTGAAATCTTGTAATGTGAAAAATAAAATAAACAAAATAATTTTGTTGAAAATCAGGGTGAAAAGAAACTTTTGTTTCTAAATGGAAACTTAAAAATCCCATCTTGAACAAAATTTTAATTAAAGTTTGAATTCAACAAAATCCAAATCAAGGGAAATGCATTCCTCAATGAATGTATCTGGAAATTTAAACACTTGGAAAATAAATCCAAACCCTAAACCCTAATGGAATAAAAATCATTTCCAAGTGATCTCCAAGCCTATGGATTTGATCCATATAAAAATTTGTCAACAAACATTTCAAAATGATCAAGAGACAAATAAAGATATTATAAAAACCATATAAATTGGTTTCACTTAATTTGGGACCATAAGTAAAATCTTATGAATTTAAATAAGATAAGGAAAAGTAATTTCCAAAGCTAATAAAGGACTTATCTAAAATCCATGCCAAATGGTGAGCAAATAATCCCAAAGATATTTAAAAGGATAAACAAATATTAAATAAGATTTTACAAATTGGAATCACCTAGTTTGGATCTCTAAATAAAAAGATATGAATTTTATAAGAAGAAGAAAGAAATATTAAATAAAGAATATTTAAAGACCAAATCAAATCTTGGCCTAATCCATAAGCAAATGGAATGAATTATAATCCCAATCCAAATAAAATAAAAGGATAAAGAATTTCCAAAATAAAATAAAATGGCATTAACCATGCTATCCCTATCTTAATAAAGACAAATCTCTAATAAGAATAAATATATAATGCATGAGGATTAGTATTTTGGAATTTACCCAAGTGAAATAAAAGTTGTTTAATTCAACCTAATTAAGATTAAAGAAAACTTCCAAATAAAAATTAGGAAATTAAAACTATATTTAATCCCATTGGAATTAAAACAAATATCCAATTCAAATGATTTTTGAATCATAATAAATACTTTCCAAATAATTCAAGATGAATTACTTGACACCCTTTCAAACAAATAAAAACCTACTGTAAAGTTTTGGAAAGTTTAAAGAATTTAAATGGTGTTGGAAATATTACTAAAACTTATTTGGCTTAAAACTAGGGCCTTTTTGAATAATTAAAAAGACCCAAAAAGGAATAAAATTTTATTCCAAAATTGACATCAGAATGTGCTACTAATGAATATTTAAACCTACACAAAATCTGGCAAAGTTTTTAATTCAAATGAGTGTTTGAATTAAATAAACAAAACCAAAACAAAATAAAAGAAAAGGAAAAAGAAAAACAATCAGTATAAAAAAAATGAAAACGGACTCGACCTAGTCAGCTAGCCCAACAAGGCCCAGTTAGCCCACCTCTCCTTCTCTCCCGCATAAAACGATTCGCACCCACATATGAACCCGCAAGGACGCTGACCGAAGGACCCTACTGCACCCTTCTCTCTCTCGCTGCCAGACGACCCCACTGCCACCTCACCTTCTTCCTCCCCGTGATGAACTCGCCCTGCCGTTGTTGCCTTTGATTGCAACGATGAATTCGCGTTAAATTGCCGCTGTTATACCTCGCCGTGACCACGCCCATTTAATCGCCCCTGTCTCCTCTTCATTTCCCCTCTGTCACCTCACCCTAGCGCGCCCCCAGGCCGCCCAATTTTCCCCTGCACCACACACTGCTCTGATGACTTTCCCGGCCGATTCCGGCAGCCCCTCATCGCCCCTCGCCTCCTCGACCACACTCACATGCTCCCCAGACCCTATCGCATCTCCCCGTAGCTCCAGCTCATCCCCGCGCGCCCCAGAACATCGGCAACGACGACGACCAGTAGCGCCACCGCCTGCCACTTCCTCCAGCGAGATTTCCTGGTAAGCTCGGACCGCCCCAGTGCTATTCATTGATGCTCGCATGTTCCCTGGTACCGTGTGTGTCTAACACACCCTTTATTTTGCTTTGGCACACCTTGTAGCCCCGCCCCCGTCGACGATCGTACGAACCCGAGGCACAACGCAGCTCCGGCGAGCAATCCCCACAACACCAACGTGCCCCTCGACAAGCAGAAGGCACGTTGAGCTTCCCCACGCCACGGCGAACCTGGTGAACCACACCTTTCTCTTGTTTGCTTCTTGCAACCGCCGCGATGTCGTATCCAGACACACCGCCGCCACCTACCGCCGCTAGCACCGCCCACCTCTGGTCAGTCGCACAGTAGCCGTTCGATCTGGATCCAACGAGTACGATAGAAACTTAACTGAAAGGGTACGCTAGCTTCTGAGCCGTATGATCACACTTAAATCCAACGTCTACCAACGCTCGATCCAACCGAACCGGTATAGACGAATAAAATCACACCACGTGGCTCTGCTGGTTTGAATTAAAACAGATTTGATCTATTAGATGCTAAATTTTGTAAAATCTATAACTTTTAATCTACATGTCCAAATTTTGCAAATTTTATATCAATGGTTTCAGCAAGACAAGCCCTAGCCAACCATGCACTTTGTTTAGTAAAAAGCTTCTGTTAAATTGTTTGTTTTTACAGAAACTTGTGTATGCATGTTTAGGATATAAAATTTATTCCAAAATGATTTTGAGGATAAAATCTTTGGCAAATGGTGTGTTTTGAACCTACTGACCATAGGAAACAAATTGTGGTTTCAAAAATGTATTTGGTGAAGAAAAAGAATAAATATTTGATTTAAACCATTTCTAGTCAAATAAAAATATGGTTTAATTAATAAAAATGGTTTTTGAAGAAAACCTTTGAGAAATGTTTTGGAAATAAACTCCCTGACCCTAAACACAAGGTTATATGGTTTGAAAACATATTTTGTGAAACCTATAGAATTTTGCCTTATTAAAAGCATTTCTTCACCATATAAAATAATGACTTGATCTAAAAATGATTTATGAAGTAAAATCATATACAAATGACTTTGCCACTTTATAAAATGACCCTTAGGTGTTTTCAAATGTTTATAACCCATTAGAAACCACCTCTCCAAATAAAACAATCTTTAGCATGCTTACATGCATTGCTGTGTTTCTAACATTTTATGTGATGAATTGCTTGAATGGTAGATTGAAATATTGTTTGCTTGTTTGAATTGTAGT
Organism: Avena sativa; assembly: GCA_916181665.1. Taxonomy (NCBI): domain Eukaryota; kingdom Viridiplantae; phylum Streptophyta; class Magnoliopsida; order Poales; family Poaceae; genus Avena; species Avena sativa. Next base: position 258,178,148 of record OV702297.1, read on the forward strand.
GATGTGAAGTGAGCGAACATTTGCTAAGATCAAGGAGTGAACTCATACTCTCTACCAAAAAGGCAAGTGATGCTTCATACTTTGTCCCATTATTTTCACTATGCACTAGTGATATTTCTAAAGTAGGACTTGCATGGAATTTTTGCTAAGTATAAACCATGCTATGGGAAATCCTAGTAGATGAAACCTTAGTAGAAATTTTCTAAGTTAAAAATTCCTACTACAATCATGCTTAGCTTAGCTAGTAGAAAACAAGGGTGGAATATATATTCATGCTATGGAGAAATTTCTAAGTCTGAGGACTTGTGTTTTGTTTAATAAAACAACTAAGTTAATGAATCACCTGGGTGGAATGGAAGGAATGGTTTGTGTTGAGTGTTCATGCAAGTACAGTATGCTCGGGAAAACATGGGAATCACCAAGTCCAGTATGCTAGGGAAAACTTGGTGTCTCACTTGTGGATGGCCACCCAGGAACAAAGAGATTTGAGATGTCAAATGTTGAGAAGCTTCAAGTGCAGCCACATGGCATTATGGGCTCTGCCTGGATCATATAGGTTGCAATAACTTAGCCAAATGGACAGTTGGTGGTAGGGGTTTGATAGGTTGGAGCGCGTCCATTTTGGTCTAAGGGAAGGCTTCTGAAAGATCTTGTCTTGGGAAACCAAGTCTTGTGGGGAAAGTGCAACACCTCTGCAGAGTGTAAAATCTAAGTACTTAGCCATGTCCCTGGTAAAGGACAATTTAAGCATCAAGACATGGAAGCTATCAAGAATCTCATCATCGAAATTTCTAAGTTAAAAACTTGTGGTTGAACAAGGGTTGAAAGGATCACCAATTTATATTGGGGAATGCCTTGGGAATGATTTTTCCAAAGCAAAAACTTAGAGTTTTCAAATGATATGGAAAATCTATTTTGAGCAAAGCAAGCCAAAGCTCCACTTAGCCAAATGCATATAGATGATAGACTCCACTATACTACCATAGTATCACTTGCCAATACAAATCAAATATATTGACCCTTCTGGCTGTAACTTGTTATGTTGCAGGTCTGTTTGATATTAGTGAAGCTATTGACTAGGATTACAAATCTACAACCAACATGTCTGCCTGTGGCACTTTGAAGGTGAAGGACCCCATGCTATTGCTATATTCTGCTGCATTGTAATAAGATAGCCAAATGAGCTATGTAAGATGTAATATATTATTTTATTCCTGGTTATAAAGTTGTATTATGACCTTTGTTTCTTGATATTACATCTTAATTGTGGATGCTAGCTATTGATCCAGGGACTAGCATTGTAAACACAGGGATCTCTACCTTATTGAAGGTTAGGAACCTTACAGCCTTGGTAGTTTGGGGAGTAGCAACAATCTTCACAACCACAATCACTATTAGCACCAAAATCTACACATAAAATAATGGCACCAATTTCACATATCAAAAATATACAAACAAAAATATATAAATGCATGCAAATGCCATGTGATGATTTTCTACACCAAACCAGACAAGTATACAATACTGAATCATAAACAAACAGATAGAATTCTTTCTCCTGATCTTTGAATCATTTTTCAAATCATTTCTATACCCAAAATAAGCCTACAAATGTCTCTACAAAGATAACCAATTTTTCAGAAGCAAAGCATTAAACACATTGCACAAACAGATAGAATTCTTTCTCCTGATTCCAATGATATAAAATTTGTAAAATTTGAACGTGTGGATCAAAAATTATGAATTTTACAAGTTTGAATCACTAATAGATCTAATTCAGAATTTTAAAACAAAGAACAGGCCACGCGTCATTTCCTGATTAGCTGATACCGATTCGGCTGGATCGATCAATGAGAGACGTAGGATCTAAATGAAAATGCACGGCCAGATCTAACGCGTACCTCTTCGTTAAGTGAATCTATTGCATGCATTGGATCTAGATCTGACGGCTATTGATAAAACTACCACAGATGGGCGGCGCCGGCGGCGGGGATGCGGCGGCGCGGCTCTGTCAGAGAGGTTGCTGGCAATTTAGATCACGCGGGGAGGAGTGGAGATGCTTACCGTGCTCTTGGGATTGTAGTGAAGCTCATGGTGGGGTCAGATACACGGGGGGCGCACGAACTTGGCTGCTATTGCTCGTCGGAGTGAAGCCTGACGTCGAACACGGCTGTTCGTCATCATTGTCGGCGTTGTAGATCATGCCAGAGACAAGCATGTGGTGCGTTAGATGCGGGGAACAACACTGGTCATGTGAGTATCTGAGAGAGGGCAAGGAGCGCTCGGGACTAACCAGATTTACTCGCCGGAATTGAGTGCCTCGTCGGGTTCGCTCAGTTGTCGACGTTGCCGACGCTCGGGGTTGTCCTAGCACAAAGCAGCGGTGTCAAACGAAGCGCAAGGATGCAGTGGTTGTTCTAGAGAAGCTAGGAGTCAAGGGGCGCAGAGAGCTCACCAGAATAAGACGTCGGAGTTCGTTAGGACAGCGGCGAGGTTTGGTGAAATCCGAGCAGCCTGGTGGCACGGAGAGGGTGATGTGTGGGGGAAAAAGGCCATGACAGGGTGGGGTTTAAGTAGCTAGGAGCGGGGAAAGGTTTACTCCCTGAATCAATGGGATTTAAGCGGATTTAAATCATGGCGTCACTACGGCGAGGTAACGGCGGAGCAGTTCGGGCGTGCTTTGATTTGGGGACGATGCTGACGGGGCAAGGTAGGGTCGGGCTGTGTGTGGGTGGGTGTGTGTTGCTGTGGTGAGAAACAGAGAGGAAGAGGGAACCCCGAGTGGGCTGTTTTGGTTGCTGGGCCGAAAGGGTAGCTCCTGGCCCAGTTCTATTCCCTTAACCTTTTTGTTTTTCTATTTCGATTTTCAGGGAACATTTTCAAATGAATTCAAATGTGTTTAATTTCCAAATCTTTCTGGATTTTTATAAAGTGAAGCCTGCACATTTTTGAGTATAAAACCATGCTGTTTCACTAAACTTGCTTGATTCCTTTGGAGTTTTACAAATAAACAGTGCCTTTACACAAGTTTTAATAAAGATATGAAAATGGTTTTAAAACCATATTTTTTTTTGGATATTTTTGTCCAAGCCTTGGAACACAACCAAACCAACTCCTGAACAAACAATATTGGTTTTAAACAAATAATCCCTCACTAGAGAGTAGCATTGGATCAATGCTTTGCTTACATAAAATAATAAGCAGACAAATGCTTGGTTTTTGTAATAACTTTGAAAAGGATTCTAAAATGATCATGAATGCATGGATGATATGCAAGACTTTGAAAACATGATTTTAGGGATGTTACAAATCTAACCCCCTTAAGGTGAATCTCGCCCTCGAGATTCGGATTGGTTAGCAAATAGGTGAGGGTGGTCTTTCCGAAGGTCATCTTCTCTTTCCCATGTTGCTTCTTCTTCGGAATGATGGTTCCATTGAACTTTGCAGAATTTGATAGTCTTAGTCCGAGTAACTCTTTCTTCAGTCTCAAGAATCTTGATAGGTTTTTCCTCATAAGTGAGATCACTTTCCAATTGAACCTCCTCCAAAGGTATAGTATCCTTCAAAGAAGTCTCTTCCATCTCTAGATGACATTTCTTTAGCTAACTCACATGAAACACATTGTTAATGACAGACAATGATTCTGGCAATTCAATCTCATAAGCTACTTCTCCTTTACGACTCAGAATCTTGAATGGTCCAGCATATCTTGGGGCCAATTTTCTTTTGACTCCAAATCTCTTCACTCCACGAAGTGGTGACACTCTAAGATAAGATCTATCACCCACTTCATAGGTGACTTATCTACGTTTAGGATCTATGTAGCTTTTCTGTCGGGACTGTGCTATCTTCAATCTATCTTTTACCAACTTGACTTTCTCTTCAGCCTCTTTTATTAGTTCTGGCCCGAATAAATTTCTTTCTTCCACACCATTCCATAGCAATGGGGTTGTACATTTTCTCCCATAGAGAAACTCAAACGGTGCCATCTCAATACTGGCTTGATAGCTGTTATTGTAAGAGAACTCTACGTAAGGCAGACTTTCATCCCAACTGGCTCCATAGTCTAGGGCACATGCCCTTAACATATCTTCTAGAATCTGGTTGGTCCTTTCTGTCTGTCCATCAGTTTGAGGATGAAAAGCAGTGCTGAATTCCAATCTCGTTCCCAATGACTCATGTAGTTGCTTCCAAAAATGAGAAGTGAATTGGGTTCCCCTATCAGACAGAATACTCTTGGGTACTCCATGCAAACACACAATCCTATTCATGTAGATCTTGGCCAACTTAGCACTTGTGTAGGTTGTCTTCACGGGTATGAAATGAGCCACTTTAGTGAGGCGATCCACTACTACCCAAATAGAATCATATCCTGACCTGGTCCTTGGAAATCCGGTGATGAAATCCATGCCAGGAATAGGTAGTGGTTGTAGCAATCCTGCTGGTTTCTGATGTTCCGCTTTCACTCTACTACATACATCACACAAAGCAATATGTTCGGCGATGTCCTTCTTGAGATTATTCCACCAAAATCTTTCCTTCATATCCATGTACATTTTGGTGTTACCCGGATGAATGGAATATGGTGAGTTATGTGCTTCCTGTAAAATCAGTTTTTGAAGCTCCGGATCTTGTGGAACGCAGATACGTTTTCCATACCATAAAGTACCTTGTTCGTCTTCATGGAATCCTTTGGCTTTTCCCTTGCCAATCTTTTCCTTAATCTCTTCAATTTCCTTGTCTGTCTTTTGGGCTTCCTTGATCTTGTCCAACAATGTGGGTTGAACATCCAATGTCATGAGATGTCCCTCAGGCACAATCTCCGATCCAAGATCTCTAAATTGGGGACACAGATCATCTGGCAATTCTCCCTTAGTAAGGCCATTCACAAATACCTTACGGCTTAGAGCATCCGCTACAACATTTTCTTTACCGGGGTGGTATTGCAAACTTGTAAGGTTCCCAACCTTTAATAAGGTAGAGATCCCTGTGTTTACAATGCTAGTCCCTGTATCAATAGCTAGCATCCATAGTTAAGATGTAATATGTAGAGATCCCAACCTTTAATAAGGTAGAGATCCCTGTGTTTACAATGCTAGTCCCTGGATCAATAGCTAGCATCCACAGTTAAGATGTAATATCAAGAAACAAGGGTCATAATACAACTTTATAACCAGGAATAACATAATTTTATTACATCTTTCATAGCTCATTTGGCTATTACATTACATTGCAGTAGAAAATCTATAAGAATGGGGTCCTTCATCTTCAAAGTGCCATAGGCAGACATGTTGGTTGTAGACTTTGAAATCCTAATCAAATCAACTTCACTAATATCAAACAAACCTGCAACATAACAAGTTACAGCCACAAGGGTCAATACATTTGAATTGTATTGGCAAGTTTCACTACTATGTAGAAATAAGTGGATCCTACCATTACATGCATATTTGGCTAAGTAGGGTTTTAGGATCATTTGTAGAAAGCAATAATTTATCCTATCTTTTCAAAACAGTTTTGATCTTTTGTCAAAATCTTTCTGAGTTCCTTGGTACACCCCAAGTGCTTCAGGTCTTTGTCAAAATCTCTTGAGCTCCTTGGTACACCCCAAGTGCTTCAAGTCTTTGTTAAAATCTTTTTGAGCTCCTTGGTACACCCCAAGTGCTTCAAGTCTTTGTCAAAATCTCTTGAGCTCCTTGGTACACCCCAAGTGCTTCAAGTCTTTTGTGGTCACTTTAAGTTTTGCTTTTAGAAATTTGAATGTCGAGATTTCCCATAGCTTCAGGCTTTAGTTGCTTAGTACTGTCCATAACCGGGGACACGGCTAAGTACTTAGAATTTTATCTTCTGCAGAAGTTGTACACTTTACCCACATGACACACTCTCATCTTGTTGCCACCAGTGGCCGCTGGATAAGTACTCACCAAGATGGAGTACCGGCAGATTGAGAATGTGACGAAGTCTTTCCATAGGGTCCTCCCAATCTAGCTTGTCTACCAGGCACCAATGTAGGGTTCCAAGTTCCCTCATTTAGTTAACCTGAAGAGGCTAATGCATGGGTCTTCCCAATGTAGTTGACTAAGCCAGTGCCCATTTAGCATGTGGCTGTACACGGAAGCCACTGTTCGAGAAACATATTCAATCTCTAAGTCCCTAGGTGGTTTTCTTTTAGTGCACAACAAAAATAGATTGCCATATAAACATGGTTCCTCTTGTTGCCACCTTTTCAAAAACTTGAGTATCCTTGTCCACCCAGGTGGTTCATTGAGTACTTGTTTTATTATATAAAACATAAGTCTTTTCTCAACTTCATAAAATCTCAACATGTATCTCTTCTCAAAATATATAGCATGGCTAAGCATTTTACAACTACATTGTTTTCACTAAGGAATATATAAGGGTATCCTACTAGGATTTAGCATAGCATAAAGTATAGAAATTCTTTTCATGCATGTTTCAAAAATCCACTAAATATAATGAAAATAGTAGGACTTGGATGATAGTGTCACTTGCCTTTTTGGTAGGGAATGTTGGTTCACTTCTTGATCTTGCTAATCTCACACTCTTCTAACTTCACTACAAATCAATCAAGCAAACATAGATTCAACTAGTATTCCAACCAATAATCAAACAATCTATCACACATAAAATAATAGAAACAAAGTCATGCATGCAAGCATGCAAAAGATAGTTTTATTTGCAAAGGTGGTTTCTACTAGGCTCTATACATTGTAAGGCTCAAAGTGGTCATTTTCCAAAGTGGCAAAGTCATTTGCAAAAGGGTTTTATGTATAGACCATTTCTTAAATCAAATCATTATTTCATGTGGTGGAAAATGTTTTTAGCAAAGCAACAATTTTATATTGTTCACCAAATAAATTTTTAGTTTACAAAACTTGGTGTTTAGGGTCAGTAGGTTTGAATCAACACATTTGCCAAAGGTTTTTCTCAAAAATCATTTCCATAACAAAATCCATATTTTTATTTGACTAGAAATGAGCTAATTCAATTATTCAATACTAAAATTCACAAAATACATTTTTAAATCCATAAGTTGGTTCCTAAGGTCAGTAAGTTCACAACAAACCATTTTGCTAAGATTTCATCCCCAAAATCATTTTGGAATAAATTTTATATCCTAAACAAGCATACACAAGTTTCTGCAAAAAGAAACATTTTAACAGAAGCTTTTTACTAAACAAATGGCATTGTTAGCTAGGGCTTGTTCCACTGATTCCATTGATATAAAGTTTGCAAATTTTGGACGTGTGGATCAAAAGTTATGGATTTTTCAAATTTGCAAACAAATCTGATTCTAATTCTGTTTTAAATCAAAAGCTGGGCCACGCGGCGCTTTCCTATTCGTCGGTACCTCTTTGGCCGGATCAGCAACGTGAGGCGTTGGATCAAGTTAAATCACACGGCACTGCTTGCATACCCCTTCAGCGTTAAGTGATCTAATCGCAGCCGTAGGATCTTAATCGCACGACGCATAGCGCGCTAGCCATAGACGGGCGGCGCTGGTGGCGGCAGGCGGCGGCGGCGTGTCTGGCTACGGCGGAGCTGGTGCTAGAGGAAACGAGGAAGACAGAGGAGGGTCTCACCGTGCTCGCAGGGTTGCGATGAAGCTCAAGGCGTGGTCGGTTCGTCGAGGGGCGCTCAAACACGACGGGGATTCCTCGCCGGAGTGGGTGGCGGCGTTAGGTGGTTCTGGTCGTTGTCGGGGGCGACGCTGTGGTTCACTCCGAGGCAAAACGAGAACATAGTTAGACGCGTGCAGTCCTGGGGTTCACGCGAGTATGATAGAGAGAGCTCGGGGTGGTCTGGCTTACCAGGGGGAGGTCGCCGGAGAGAGAAGCAGACGCGGCGGCGCTCAGAGGTTGTCGAAGACGAGGCTCTGGGGTGAGAGCGGTTGAACAAAAGGCACATGGAGAAGCGCCAGAGGCTGGGGAGTGGGTGAGCTTGGTCGAGGAGGCAAGGGGCGGTGTCTACTAGCCAGAATTGTTCGCGGAACTCACCGGAGGCAGTGGCGATGCAAGGCAAAATTGTCGCAGCCTGGAGGCAGAGGGGAAGCGAGGTCTGGAGGGAACCAGAGAGGGGAGGGAGGCGTTTAAGACAGCGTGGTCGCGGGATGGAGTAACGTCCGCTGTTAACGCGAATTGATCGCCGGAGTAATGGCGGCAACGGTCAGGGCGACGTGATCAGGGGGAAGACGACGCTGAGGTGGCTCTGTGGGGCATGCCTGTCAGCGAGAAAGGGAGAGAGGGAGAGGGTCCACTCGTCGGTGTCTGCGCGGGTGCGAGAAAGAGTGAAAAACGATTCGCGCGTGGGGGAAGTAGCTGGGCTGGAACTGGGCTTGCTGGGCCAAACGAGTTGGGCTAAAACCTTTAGCATTTTTTTGTACTGAAACTTTTCCTATTTTCCATTTGATTTTCTGTTTTGAATTTCAATCAAACTTCCACCACACTTTGCATTTGTGTTTGGTTCTGTTTAACAACACAAATCCAAGTCCCAAAAATAAAATAATATTTTTATTTTAGGGTCCAATAATAATTAAATGAATAGACCTTAATCATTTAATTCAAATAGGATTTGTTTTATCAAAATCTTTATTTTGAAATTTTAAAATAAAACCAAAAACACTTCAGTAGGTTTTATTTGAGAATATAAAATACTTGGAAAACTTGTTTAAAATAATTTAACAAGTTTTGATGTTTAATTAAAATGGGAAAAGCCTTTACTTTAATAAATTTGGTTTATTAATAAACTCTTATTATTTTATTTAAATAAACCTTTACTCTTTTAATCAAAGCAAAACATTTTATTTCAAAAGTTTGGCCAAGGTTTACTTTGGCTTTATATAATTAGTCTTTATTTATTTTTCTACCTTTGCCTTTGAAAACCAAATCTTTTATTAAAAGATTCAAAATATTGATTCCAAATATTTTTAACTTTATTGTTTATTTATCTTTTTAAATCCCTTTAGGATTTTATTTGATCAAATAGGTTTGAAGGTTTCCAATTGGAATCAAAAAGTTTCTTCTCACCCTGAAAATCAACAAAGTTTTATTTTATTCATTTATTTTTCACATAACAAGATTTGGAAAATCTTGGGATGTGACAGGCTACCACCCTTAAAATAAATCTCGTCCCGAGATTTGGGGAGGCTAGGGGTTACAAGTTGGCTTAAAACAACTAGGGTACTACCACCCTTAAAAATTTCCAAACTATATTACATATTGGCCTTCTTGGGATCTTGGGGAAACTTTTCTGGGCAAACATCTGCATAGTGTCCTTTGTTTCCACACTTGAAACATGTGACAAGGCTGAGATCCTTCATAGGCTTGTTTACCTTGTGCTTCATCTTTTCTGGACAGTTGCTTGCATAATGTCCTTGGTTACCACAATTGTAACATGTGATAAGTTTGAGTTCTTCACGTGTCTCTTGTGGACAAGTTGCTGCATAATGGCCTAGCTCTTTGCAGTTGTTGCACCATACTTGGCCAATCTCCTTATACTTCTATTTCTCTGGACATTCACTGGAATAGTGTCCCATTTCTTTACAATGATGACATTGCACATGGCTTTTGTCCTTCTTTTTCTTGGGTTTCTCCAAAGCTAGGAGTGCATCTAGTTCATGTTGTTCATATGTTATCTCATAGGTGGGAATGTCTACTTGTTTCTTGGACCTTCTATTGCTCCTTGGATAATTCATATGCCTCTTCTTTGGTCCTTTAAATTGGGTTGTATTGCATGGAGGTATAAGTGGAGCTTTTCCTTTGTCCTCATTCTTCTTGGTAGATTTGGACCCCTCTTGATAGTTTGCAATCATTTGTTGCACTCCACCTTGTTTCCTTTGTTCAACTATGGAGTATATGGGGCATTGGATAGGGACATGGTTATTTCCTTCACATAGGTAACAAGTAGCTTGAGATGTGGGACATTGGCCAACTGGATGTTTCTCTTCACAGTTGGGGCATTGATCTCCATGCTCCTTGGAAGTGTGATCCTTGTCTCCACAAATATTGCAAGCTTTGGTTCCTTTTAGAATAACATCTTTGTCATCCTTGTTGTCACATACTCCTTTGGAAAAGTTGCTTTCCTTGTTGAGCATTTGATCGGTCACCTTATGCAACATTTGGGCTTGGTTTTCCAAAAATCCTTGCAGGGTTGGATCTTCCCCACTGGTGTTGGCTATGAACTGAGCTGTCATTTGGTTCAACTAGCTTTGGGTTGCTATGAGATCTCTCATGTTGTCCTCTTGGTTGGTGTTGTTGTCATCAACCTTGATGTTGGAGTCTCTTGGAGTAGTCATCTGTTTGGGTTGAATTGAGATTAGAATAGGCAAACTATTTCTAAGGGAATAATTCTAATCACACATATCACAATTCACTCAAGCAATGTGCAAGCAATCACAAACAAACATTTCACTCAAACAACAAAGTTCAAGCATATCTTTAGGAAACAAAATATTTTTGTTACACCACATAAGTTGGTGGGTTTGGCTTAAACTAAATATGGTGGTCCATCTATATGGTTCACTTGAGATCTTTCCATCTTTCTTTGGTTGATTCTTCTTGCATGGGATCATGGTTTCCTTGAGAAAAACTTTTGGTCACAAAACTTCAAAGGTGATGAGGGTTCTTTCTAAGTTGTGTTTCCTTAGTCCTCAAGTCTTGATTAACATTTCTTGTCTCACTTGTAGTCCTTAGTGATATCCAAGGTTGAAGTCCTTGGTGAAAATGCTGAAGATGTTGAAGTCATTAGAGTTGAAGATGTTGAAGTCATTAGAGTTGATGAAGTCCTTGCTCATGGTGAAGTCTTTGGCCATGGGGTAGGTTTTGTCCATCAAGTTGAAAATAGAAGAGATGTAGAATCAAAACCAAAATGATGGAGGAAGGAGTTTACAAGATTGTTTGTAAATAAGTTTTGGAACAAATATAACTCCTTATTTTTCTAAGGGTTAGTCCAATCCTAGGTTTACAAATCCTACAGGCAACACAATGCTCTGATACCATCTGTAGAGATCCCAACCTTTAATAAGGTAGAGATCCCTGTGTTTACAATGCTAGTCCCTGGATCAATAGCTAGCATCCACAGTTAAGATGTAATATCAAGAAACAAGGGTCATAATACAACTTTATAACCAGGAATAACATAATTTTATTACATCTTTCATAGCTCATTTGGCTATTTCATTACATTGGAGTAGAAAATCTATAAGCATGGGGTCCTTCATCTTCAAAGTGCCACAGGCAAACATGTTGGTTGTAGACTTTGTAATCCTAATCAAATCAACTTCACTAATATCAAACAAACCTGCAACATAACAAGTTATAGCCACAAGGGTCAATACATTTGAATTGTATTGGCAAGTTTCACTACTATGTAGAAATAAGTGGATCCTACCATTACATGCATATTTGGCTAAGTAGGGTTTTAGGATCATTTGTAGAAAGCAATAATTTATCCTATCTTTTCAAAACAGTTTTGATCTTTTGTCAAAATCTTTCTGAGTTCCTTGGTACACCCCAAGTGCTTCAGGTCTTTGTCAAAATCTCTTGAGCTCCTTGGTACACCCCAAGTGCTTCAAGTCTTTGTTAAAATCTTTTTGAGCTCCTTGGTACACCCCAAGTGCTTCAAGTCTTTGTCAAAATCTCTTGAGCTCCTTGGTACACCCCAAGTGCTTCAAGTCTTTTGTGGTCACTTTAAGTTTTGCTTTTAGAAATTTGAATGTCGAGATTTCCCATAGCTTCAGGCTTTAGTTGCTCAGTATTGTCCATAACCGGGGACACGGCTAAGTACTTAGAATTTTATCTTCTGCAGAAGTTGTACACTTTACCCACATGACACACTCTCATCTTGTTGCCACCAGTGGCCGCTGGATAAGTACTCACCAAGATGGAGTACCGGCAGATTGAGAATGTGACGAAGTCTTTCCATAGGGTCCTCCCAATCTAGCTTGTCTACCAGGCACCAATGTAGGGTTCCAAGTTCCCTCATTTAGTTAACCTGAAGAGGCTAATGCATGGGTCTTCCCAATGTAGTTGACTAAGCCAGTGCCCATTTAGCATGTGGCTGTACACGGAAGCCACTGTTCGAGAAACATGTTCAATCTCTAATTCCCTCGGTGGTTTTCTTTTAGTGCACAACAAAAAGAGATTGCCATATAAACATGGTTCCTCTTGTTGCCACCTTTTCAAAAACTTGAGTATCCTTGTCCACCCAGGTGGTTCATTGAGTACTTGTCTTATTATATAAAACATAAGTCTTTTCTCAACTTCATAAAATCTCAACATGTATCTCTTCTCAAAATATATAGCATGGCTAAGCATTTTACAACTACATTGTTTTCACTAAGGAATATATAAGGGTATCCTACTAGGATTTAGCATAGCATAAAGTATAGAAATTCTTTTCATGCATGTTTCAAAAATCCACTAAATATAATGAAAATAGTAGGACTTGGATGATAGTGTCACTTGCCTTTTTGGTAGGGAATGTTGGTTCACTTCTTGATCTTGCTAATCTCACACTCTTCTAACTTCACTACAAATCAATCAAGCAAACATAGATTCAACTAGTATTCCAACCAATAATCAAACAATCTATCACACATAAAATAATAGAAACAAAGTCATGCATGCAAGCATGCAAAAGATAGTTTTATTTGCAAAGGTGGTTTCTACTAGGCTCTATACATTGTAAGGCTCAAAGTGGTCATTTTCCAAAGTGGCAAAGTCATTTGCAAAAGGGTTTTATCTATAGACCATTTCTTAAATCAAATCATTATTTCATGTGGTGGAAAATGTTTTTAGCAAAGCAACAATTTAATATTGTTCACCAAATAAGTTTTTAGTTCACAAAACTTGGTGTTTAGGGTCAGTAGGTTTGAATCAGCACATTTGCCAAAGGTTTTTCTCAAAAATCATTTCCATAACAAAATCCATTTTTTTATTTGACTAGAAATGAGCTAATTCAATTATTCAATCCTAAACTTCACAAAATACATTTTTAAATCCATAAGTTGGTTCCTAAGGTCAGTAAGTTCACAACAAACTATTTTGCTAAGATTTCATCCCCAAAATCATTTTGGAATAAATTTTATATCCTAAACAAGCATACACAAGTTTCTGCAAAAACAAACATTTTAACAGAAGCTTTTTACTAAAAAATATGGCATGGTTGGCTAGGGCTTGTTCCACTGATTCCATTGATATAAAGTTTGCAAATTTTGGACGTGTGGATCAAAAGTTATGGATTTTTCAAATTTGCAAACAAATCTGATTCTAATTCTGCTTTCAATCAAAAGCTGGGCCACGCGGCGCTTTCCTATTCGTTGGTACCGTTTCGGCCGGATCAGCAACGTGAGGCATTGGATCAAGTTAAATCGCACGGCACTGGTTGCATACCCCTTCAATGTTAAGTGATCTAATCGCAGCCACAGGATCTTAATCATACGACGCACAGCGCGCTAGCCATAGACGGGCGGCGCTGGTGGCGGCAGGCGGCGGCGGCATGTCTGGCTAAGGCGGAGCTGGTGCTAGAGGAAACGAGGAAGACAGAGGAGGGTCTCACCGTGCTCGCAGGGTTGCGGTGAAGCTCAAGGCATGGTCGGTTCGTCGAGGGGCGCTCAGATGCGACGGGGATTCCTCGCCAGAGTGGGTGGCGGTGTCAGGTGGTTCTGGTTGTTGTCGGGGGCGACGCTGTGGTTCACTCCGAGGCAAAACAAGGACACAGTTAGACGCGTGCAGTCCTTGGGTTCACGCGAGTATGATAGAGAGAGCTCGGGGTGGTCTGGCTTACCAGGGGGAGGTCTCCGGAGAGAGAAGCAGACGCGGGGGCGCTCAGAGGTTGTCGAAGCCGAGGCTCTAGGGTGAGCGCGGTTGAACAAAAGGCACAGGGAGAAGCGCCAAAGGCTGGGGAGTGTGTGATCTTGGTCGAGGAGGCAAGGGGTGGTGTCTACTGGCCGGAATTGTTCGCGGAACTCGCCGGAGGCAGTGGCGATGCGAGGCGAAATTGTCGCAGCCTGGAGGCCGAGGGGAAGCAAGGTCTGAGGGGAACCAGAGAGGGGAGGGAGGCGTTTAAGACAGCATGGTCGCGGGGTGGAGTAACGGCCGCTGTTACCACGAATTGATCGCCGGAGTAATGGCGGCAACGGTCAGGGCGATGTGATCAGGGGGAAGACGACGCTGAGGTGGCTCTGTGGGGCATGCTTATCAGCAAGAAAGGGAGAGAGGGAGAGGGTCCACTCGTCGGTGTCTGCGCGGGTGCGAGAAAGAGTGAAAAAGATTCGCGCGTGGGGGAAGTAGCTGGGCTGGAACTGGGCTTGCTGGGCCAGACGAGTTGGGCTGAAACCTTTAGCATTTTTTTGTACTGAAACTTTTTCCTATTTTCCATTTGATTTTCTGTTTTGAATTTCAATCAAACAATTAAAACATTCAAAACAATCAAACTTCCACCACACTTTGCATTTTTGTTTGGTTTTGTTTAACAACACAAATCCAAGTCCAAAAATAAAATAATATTTTTATTTTAGGGTCCAATAATAATTAAATGAATAGACCTTAATCATTTAATTCAAATAGGATTTGTTTTATCAAAATCTTTATTTTGAAATTTTAAAATAAAACCAAAAACACTTCAGTAGGTTTTATTTGAGAATATAAAATACTTGGAAAAATTGTTTAAAATAATTTAACAAGTTTTGATGTTTAATTAAAATGGGAAAAGCCTTTACTTTAATAAATTTGGTTTATTAATAAACTCTTATTATTTTATTTAAATAAACCTCTACTCTTTTAATCAAAGCAAAACATTTTATTTCAAAAGTTTGGCCAAGGTTTACTTTGGCTTTATATAATTCTTCTTTATTTATTTTTCTACCTTTGCCTTTGAAAACCAAATCTTTTATTAAAAGATTCAAAATAGTGATTCCAAATATTTTTAACTTTATTGTTTATTTATCTTTTTAAATCCCTTTAGGATTTTATTTGATCAAATAGGTTTGAAGGTTTCCAATTGGAATCAAAAAGTTTCTTCTCACCCTGAAAATCAACAAAGTTTTATTTTATTCATTTATTTTTCACATAACAAGATTTGGAAAATCTTGGGATGTGACATAATATCAAGAAACAAAGGTCATAATACAACTTTATAACCAGGAATAAAATATTATATTACATCTTACGTAGCTCATTTGGCTATCTCATTACAATGCAGCAGAAATATCTATATAGCATGGAGTCCTTCATCTTCAAAGTGCCACAGGCAATCATGTTGGTTGTAGACTTGTAATCCTATTCAACACACTTCACTAACATCAAACAAACCTGCAACATTATAAGTTACAACCACAAGGGTCAATACATTTGAATTGTATTGGCAAGTGTCACTACTATGTGGAAATAGTTGGAACCTATCAATACATGCATATTTGGCTAAGTAGGGTTTAGGCTCATTTGCAGAAAGCAATATAGTTGTATCCTATCTTTTCAAAATAGTTTTGATCTTTTGACAATCTTGCTGAACTCCTTGGAAAACTCCAAGTGCTTCTAATTCCTTGTTGACACCATCAAGTTTTACTTTGATAAATTGGAATGTCGAGATATTCCATAGCTTCAGGCCTTAGTTGCTCAGCATTGTCCGTAACGGGGACACGACTAAGTACTTAGAATTTGATCTTCTGCAGAAGTTGTACACTTTACCCACATGACACAATCTCTTCTTGACGCCACCAGTGGCTGCTGGATAAGTACTCACCAAAATGGAGTACCGGCAGATCGAGAATGTGACAAAGTCTTTCCATAGAAGTCCTCCCAATACACAATTCTAGCTCGTCTACCAGGCACCAATGTAGGGCTATATTTCCCTTACACAATTCTAGTTAACCTAAAGATGCCAATGCATGGGTCTTCCACTATGTAGTTGACTAAGCCAGAGCCCATTTAGCATGTGGTTGTACACGGAAGCCACTGTACGAGAAACATGTTCAATCTCTAAGTTCCTAGGTGTTTTTCTTCTAGTGCACACACAAAAACATAGCCATATAGACATGGTTCCCTTTGTTGCCACCTTGTCCAATCTTGAGTATCCTTGTCCATCCAGGTGGTTCATTGAGTACTTGTTTTATTATATAAAACATATATCTTTCCAACACTTCATATAATCATTTCATGTATCCCATCCCAAATATATAGAAGGGCTAAGCATACTACAACTACATTGTTTTCACTAAGGAAGATATAAGGATATCCTAATAGGATATAACATAGCATAAAAATATAGTAGTCCTATCATGCATGTTTCAAAAATCCACTAAGTGTAATGAAAATAGTAGAACTTGGATGATAGTGTCACTTGCCTTTTTAGTAGAGAATGTTGTTTCACTTCTTGATCTTGCAAATATCACACTCTTCTAAATTCACTACAATTCAATCAAGCAAACACATATTCAACTAGCATTCAAACAATTTATCACACATAAAATAACATAAACAAGGTCATGCATGCAAGCATGCAAAAGATAGTTTTATTTGGAAAAGTGGTTTCTACTAGGCTCTAAACATTTTCAAGCTCACATTGGTCATTTACAAAAGTGGTAAAACCATTTGCAAAAGGTTTCATCTCATAAACCAAATATTATGCTAAGGTGATATTTTATGTTGTTGAAAATATCTTTTAGCAAAGTAATGACTTTATATGGTTCATCAAATATGTTCTTAAATCTCAAAACTTGGTGTTTAGGGTCAGAAGGTTTGAATCAAATCATTTCCCAAAGGCTTTACACAAAAATCATTTCTAAACCATAAACAATATTTTTATTTGAATAGAAATGTGCCAATTCAAATATTTATCCCTTAACTCCACAAAATACAATTTTAAATCCATAAGTTGGTTCCTGTGGTCAGTAGGTTCAAAACAATCCATTTAGCAAAGATTTCACCTTAAAAATATATCTAGAACATTTTTTATACTCAAATTATGCCTACACATGTTTCTGCAAATTCAACCAATTTACCAGTAGCAAAACATTAAAAAAAGTGCATGGTTGCAAAGTACTTGTTCTGCTGATTCCATTGATATAAAATTTGCAAAATTTGGACGTGTAGAATTAAAGTTATGAATTTTACAAGTTTGCATATCTAATAGATTCTAATTTCTGTTTTAATTCAAACTCTGTCCACGTGGCTCGATCCTATTGGTCGGTAACAGTTTGTTCAGATTGACTAATACTGGCCGCAGGATCTTACTTAAAACGCACGGAGAAGATGGACGCGTACCCTTTCGATTAAGATCTAATCTCAGCCACTAGATCAAAATCCAACGGACACAGCGCAGTTAACCATTGTCTGGCGATGCTGGCGGCGGCGGACGGCGGCGCACGCTCGGGCAGTGGCGTTGGCGATGATTCAGGAAGGGAGGGAGAGGGAGGAGTAGCTCACCGTGCTTGCACAAGTGCAGTGAAGCTCGAGGTGTGGTCGGCTTGTCGAGGGGCGCACCGGAGTAGAGTGGATTGCTCGCCGGAGTCAGTGGTGGCGTCGGGTGCTTCGGTTCGTTGTCGGGGGCGAGGTTTGAGGGCGCGCTAAGACAAACAGAGCATACAGTTAGACACGTACGGTACTAAGGATCATGGGAGCATCAACAAGAGGGTTTGGGGCGGTTGGTACTCACCGGGGAAACTCGCCGGAGAAACGTCAGACGACGGTGGTGCTCGGTGTCGAGGTTGCCGACGTTGTGGAGAGGGCGAGCCAAGCGGTTGGCACTGGGAGATGCACCAGGAGATGGGGAGCAAGCCTGTGTGCTCTGGGAGGAGAGAGGCGGTTGGACGGCGCCGGAATCGGCTAGAGAAGATCGTCGGAGCAGAGACGTTGCTACGGAAAATTGGAGCAGCCCTGGGGCTCCGGTGGAATGCAGGCTGAGGGGAAAGGGAGAGGGGAGAGGGGCGTTTAAGCACGTACGGTTGCAGGGAGTATTCGTTGCAACATCAATGCGAATTGATCGCCGTATTCAATGCCAGAAACAGCGAGGGGGACGTGGTCGCGGTGGAGACGACGACTGATGACGTGGGACCGTGCTGTCTGCGAGATAGAGAGAAGAAAGGTGGGGTCCACTGATCAGCGACTCAATGGGTGCTCTTCTGGGTGAAAAACGTTTCACTGCGGGGTGGAAGAGATGGGCTGCGAGTGGGCTGGACTGGGCCTTCTGGCTAGGCTGCTTTGTTTCTTTTTTTTATACAATCCTTTTTCTTTTTCTGAATTGCATTTCTGTTTTGATTTTTCATTCAAATAATTCAAACTCCAAATGAATTCAAACTACCACCAAACTGTGGGTATATTTTAATTCTGTTTATCAATATATTCCAAGTCCAAAATGGAACAATAATTTTTAGGGTCTATTAATAATTAAATAAAGAGACATTAGGCTTTAATTCAAATAGGATTTAATATATTTTAAAAACTCTATTTGAAATCTAAATTTCTACAAAAATCTTTTCAGTAGGTTTTATTAAAAACATAACACTTTGAAATATAATTTAAAATACTTTAATAAGTTTTTAAATCATTCAAAATAGGAAAATGTCTACACTTGAATGAAATTTGGATATAAATAAATCCTCATGGTTTTATTTAAATAAACCTTTACTATTTTTATCAAACAGAATTTTTTTAAATGCTTGGCCAAGATTAATTTGGATCTTTTTAAAAATAGTCCTTATTCATTATTTCTACCTTTGCTTATAAAAACCATATCTTTTTATTGAAAGATCCAAAAATGGTGATTCCAACTATTATAACTTTATTTATTATTTGTTTATCTTTTTAAATCCCTTTAGGATTCTATTTGATCAAAATAGGTTTTGATGTTTCCAATTGGAAATCAAAAAAGTTTCTCTTCACCCTAAATTTCAACAAATTTTTATTTTGTTTATTTATTTTTCACATTTCAAAATTTGGAAAATTTTGGAATGTGACAGGCTACCACCCTTAAAAGAAATCTCGTCCCGAGATTTGGGAAGGCTAGGGTTACAAGTTGGCTTGAAGACAACTAGGGTACTACCACCCTTAAAAGAAAGCCTCATAGGGTTACTTTGATGGTTCACTTGACTATGGGTTCAACACTTCATATCCAGACAAGGAATCCTTATTTGACTCTTCTGAGTTAACTAGTTCCTGACATCCACTTCTTCTATCTCTTCAAAGTTCCCATCCATGTCAATGTGGTTCACATGTCCTTTCTGGGTCACATTGGAGTCATTTCCATTGGAGTTTCTAGCATCCTTTTTCTTTTTCTTCTCAGGACAGTCTGATGCATAGTGTCCAAGTTCCTTACAATTATAGCACTCCAACTGGCTAATGTCTTTCTTCCTTAAAGTGTCATGTTGGTTCTGACCAAGGTCATCTCCATTGTCAGTATCATTCCCATTATTCTCACTTCCATTGTTGTTGTGGTGAAGCTGATGTGGTTCAGAATCCTCATTGTTCTTTTTGAATGAACGCTTCTTTTGTGATGATCCTGAGTGATACTTGAGGCTATGCTTCCTATTTCTGTTCTCAACTTGATTCATCTTGTTTTCCAAGATGGTTGCTTTGTCACAGAGTGATTGATAAGTTGGGACATAGGCAACAGCTAGCTGCAGGTTCAACTCATCATTAAGTCCTTTGAGGAATTTCTCCTTCCTCTTAGCATCTGTATCAACTTCATTCGGTTCATAGCATGCCAGATTGTTGAATTCTTCAATGTACTCAGCCACACTGAGGTGACGTTGTTTTAGATTGTGAAACTCCTTTTTCTTCAAGTTCATCACTCTAGATGAGATGTGAGTTGTACAGAAACCATCGTCAAAAATAGCCCAAGTTACATCTTCAAGGGGAGTGGTGATCTGAAAGTTGTCCCACCATGTTGCTGCTGGTCCTTCAAGCAGATGTGATGCAAACCTAACTTTTTCTTCGTCGGTGCAGCCAACAGTCACTAAGTCCTTATTCGCCGAACGTAACCAGTCATTGGCTACCATTGGGTCAGTTATTCCAGAGAACCTTGCAGGCCTTAGGTTCAGAAACATGGTGAGCATATCATGTGCTGGAGGGTTATTCTGATTGTTGTTTTTGTTGTTGTTGTTGTTGTTCTGATTCTGATTTTGCAGAAATTGTGTCATCATCTACATTAGTTGAGCTTGAGATGTCATTATCTACTGCATCTCAGGAGTGACATTGTTGTTGTTGTTTTGGTTGGGGTTGGCACGACGGGGAGGCATCTGTTGGTTCATAGGGATAAGTAATGATGGATAGATCTAAAGAACTTCTAACACATCACCCAAAACAATCAATTTCAACAAACAATCAAGCAATCATCAAGCAACTATCCACTTAACAACTTATGAGCTTATCTCATGAGTTTAAGGAAACAACAAGTTTTCTTGAAATAATTAACCTAGTATAGTCATACCTCATAGGTCAATATGATCCATACACTAACATGATATCAATGTTTTGGTAGGCAATCTAATGTCTCTTGGTTTTTCACATGTAGTCCTTAGTGATGTCTAAGTTGAAGTCCTTGGTGAAACTAAAGTTGAAGGCATTGGTCATGGTAGAGGCTTTGTCCATCAAGTTGAAAAATGAAGAGATGTAGAATCCAACCAAAAGGGTTGAGGAAAGAGTTTACAAGATTTTTTGTAAATAAATTTTGGAACAAATACAACTCCTATTTTTCTAATGGGTTTTGTCCAATCCTAGGGTTACAATCCTACAGGCAACACAGTGCTCTGATACCATCTGGAAGGTTCCCAACCTTTAATAAGGTAGAGATCCCTGTGTTTACAATGCTAGTCCCTGGATCAATAGCTAGCATCCACAGTTAAGATGTAATATCAAGAAACAACGGTCATAATACAACTTTATAACCAGGAATAAAATATTATATTACATCTTACATAGCTCATTTGGCTATCTCATTACAATGCATCAGAAATATCTATATAGCATGGAGTCCTTCATCTTCAAAGTGCCACAGGCAATCATGTTGGTGTAGACTTGTAATCCTATTCAACACACTTCACTAACATCAAACAAACCTGCAACATTATAAGTTACAGCCACAAGGGTCAATACATTTGAATTGTATTGGCAAGTGTCACTACTATGTCGAAATAGTTGGAATCTATCAATAAATGCATATTTGGCTAAGTAGGGTTTAGGATCATTTGCAGAAAGCAATATAGTTTTATCCTATATTTTCAAAATAGTTTTGATCTTTTTACAATCTTTCTGAACTCCTTGGAAAACTCCAAGTGCTTCTAATTCCTTGTTGACACCATCAAGTTTTACTTTGAGAAATTGGAATGTCAAGATCTTCCATAGCTTCAGGCCTTAGTTGCTCAAAATTGTCCTTAACCGGGGACACGGCTAAGTACTTAGAATTTGATCTTCTGCAGAAGTTTTAAACTTTACCCACATGACACAATCTCGTCTTGATGCCACCAGTGGCCGCTGGATAAGTACTCACCAAACTGGAGTACCGGCAGATGGAGAATGTGACAAAGTCTTTCCATAGAAGTCCTCCCAATACACAATGCTAGCTTGTCTACCAGGCACCAATGTAGGGATATATTTCCCTTACACAATTCTAGTTAACCTGAAGATGCCAATGCATGGGTCTTCCACTATGTAGTTGACTAAGCCAGAGCCCATTTAGCATGTGGCTGTACACGGAAGCCACTATACGAGAAACATGTTCAATCTCTAAGTCCCTGGGTGGTTTTCTTCTAGTGCACACACAAAAAGATAGCCATATAAACATGGTTCCCTTTGTTGCCACCTTGTCCAATCTTGAGTATCCTTGTCCACCCAGGTGGTTCATTGAGTACTTGTTTTATTATATAAAACATATATCTTTCCAACACTTCATATAATCATTTCATGTATCCCATCCCAAATATATAGAAGGGCTAAGCATACTACAACTACATTGTTTTCACTAAGGAAGATATAAGGATATCCTAATAGGATATAACATAGCATAAAAATATAGTAGTCCTATCATGCATGTTTCAAAAATCCACTAAGTGTAATGAAAATAGTAGAACTTGGATGATAGTGTCACTTGCCTTTTTAGTAGAGAATGTTGTTTCACTTCTTGATCTTGCAAATATCACACTCTTCTAAATTCACTACAATTCAATCAAGCAAACACATATTCAACTAGCATTCAAACAATTTATCACACATAAAATAACATAAACAAGGTCATGCATGCAAGCATGCAAAAGATAGTTTTATTTGGAAAAGTGGTTTCTACTAGGCTCTAAACATTTTCAAGCTCACATTGGTCATTTACAAAAGTGGTAAAACCATTTGCAAAAGGTTTCATCTCATAAACCAAATATTATGCTAAGGTGATATTTTATGTTGTTGAAAATATCTTTTAGCAAAGTAATGACTTTATATGGTTCATCAAATATGTTCTTAAATCTCAAAACTTGGTGTTTAGGGTCAGAAGGTTTGAATCAAATCATTTCCCAAAGGCTTTACACAAAAATCATTTCTAAACCATAAACAATATTTTTATTTGAATAGAAATGTGCCAATTCAAATATTTATCCCTTAACTCCACAAAATACAATTTTAAATCCATAAGTTGGTTCCTGTGGTCAGTAGGTTCAAAACAATCCATTTAGCAAAGATTTCACCTTAAAAATATATCTAGAACAATTTTTATACTCAAATTATGCCTACACATGTTTCTGCAAATTCAACCAATTTTCTAGAAGAAAAACATTAAACAAAGTGCATGGTTGCAAAGTACTTGTTCTGCTGATTCCATTGATATAAAATTTGCAAAATTTGGACGTGTAGAATTAAAGTTATGAATTTTACAAGTTTGCATATCTAATAGATTCTAATTTCTGTTTTAATTCAAACTCTGTCCACGTGGCTCGATCCTATTGGTCGGTAACGGTTAGTGCAGATCGACTAATACTGGCCGCAGGATCTTACTTAAAACGCACGTCGCAGATGGACGCGTACCCATTCAATTAAGATCTAATCTCAGCCAATAGATCAAAATCCAACGGACACAGCGCAGTTGACCATTGTCTGGCGGCGCTGGCGGCGGCGGACGGCAGCGCACGCTCGGGCGGTGGCGTTGGCGATGATTCAGGAAGCGAGGGAGAGGGAGGAGTAGCTCACCGTGCTCTAAGAAGTGCGGCGAAGCTCGA
Organism: Avena sativa; assembly: GCA_916181665.1. NCBI lineage: Eukaryota > Viridiplantae > Streptophyta > Magnoliopsida > Poales > Poaceae > Avena > Avena sativa. The sequence goes on from OV702297.1 coordinate 258,201,363, forward strand.
GGTGGGGTCGGCTTGTCGAGGGGCGCACCAGAGCAGAATGGATTCCTCGCTGGAGTCAGTGGTGGCGTCGGGTGCTTCGGTTCATCGTTGGGGGCGAGGTTTGAGGGTGCTCTAAGACAAACGGAGCATGCAGTTAGACGCGTACGGTACTAGGGATCATGGGAGCATCAACGAGAGGGTTCGGGGCGGTCGGTACTCACCGGGGAAACTCGCCGGAGAAACGGCAGACGACGGTGGTGCTCGGTGTTGAGGTTGCCGACATTGTGGAGCGGGCGAGGCCAAGAGGTTGGCACTGTGAGATGCACCAGGAGATGGGGAGCAAGCCTGTGTGCTCTGGGAGGCGAGGGGCGGTTGGACGGCGCCAGAATCGGCTAGAGAAGCTCGTCGGAGCAGAGATGTTGCTACGAAAAATTGGAGCAGCCCTGGGGCTCTGGTGGAATTCAGACCGAGGGGAAAGGGAGAGGGGAGAGGGGCGTTGAAGCACGTACGGTTGCAGGGAGTATTTGTTGCAGCATCAATGCGAATTGATCGCCGTATTCAATGGCAGAAACGACAAGGGGGACATGGTCGCGGTGGAGACGACGACTGATGACGTGGGACCGTGCTGTCTGCGAGAGAGAGAAGAAAGGTGGGGTACACTAATCAGCGACTCCGCGGGTGATCTTCTGGGTGAAAAACGTTTCACTACGGGGTGGAAGAGATGGGCTGCGAGTGGGCTGGAATGGGCCTTCTGGCTGGGCTGCTTTGTTTCTTTTTTTATACAATCCTTTTTCTTTTTCTGAATTGAATTTCTCTTTTGATTTTTCATTCAAATAATTAAAACCACCACCAAAGTGTGGGTATATTTTAATTCTGTTTATCAATATATTCCAAGTCCAAAATGAAACAATTATTTTTAGGGTCTATTAATAATTAAATAAAGAGACATTAGGCTTTAATTCAAATAGGATTTAATATATTTTAAAAACTCTATTTGAAAGCTAAATTTCTACAAAAATCTTTTCAGTAGGTTTCATTAAAAACATAACACTTTGAAATATAATTTAAAATACTTTAATTAGTTTTTAAATCATTCAAAATAGGAAAATGTCTATACTTGAATGAAATTTGGATATAAATAAATCCTCATGATTTTATTTAAATAAACCTTTACTATTTTTATCAAACAAAATATTTTATTTTAAATGCTTGGCCAAGATTAATTTGGCTCTTTTTAAAAATAGTCCTTATTCATTATTTCTACCTTTTCTTATAAAAACCATATCTTTTTATTTAAAGATCCAAAAATGGTGATTCCAACTATTATAACTTTATTTATTATTTGTTTATCTTTTTAAATCCCTTTAGGATTCTATTTGATTAAAATAGGTTTTGATGTTTCCAATTGGAAATCAAAAAAGTTTCTCTTCACCCTAAATTTCAACAAATTTTTATTTTGTTTATTTATTTTTCACATTTCAAAATTTGGAAAATTTTGGGATGTGACAAAACTCAAGTCATAGTCCTTGATGAGATCTAGCCATCTTCTTTGTCTCATATTGATTTCCTTCTGGGTGAAGATATACTTCAAATTTTTGTGATATGTGAACACTTCACATCGTTTTCCCAAAAGATAGTGTCTCCATGTTTTGAGTGCATGGACAACAGATGCTAACTCCAAATCATGAGTAGGGTAATTTACCTCATGAGTTTTGAGTTGTCTCGAGGAATAAGCCACAACTTTCCCTTCTTGCGTTAGAACTGCACCTAATCCATGATGAGATGCATCACAATACACTCGGAAATCTTTCTCTAAATCTGGCAGACATAAGACTGGTGCTGTCACTAGTCTCTTCTTCAATTCCTGGAAACTGAGTTCACACTCCTTCTGACCAAGCAAATTTCTTGTCTTTCTTTAGTAACTCCGTCATTGGCTTAGCTAACTTAGAGAAATTCTCAATGAATCTTCTGTAGTATCCTGCCAAGCCAAGGAAACTACGAACTTCCTTTACTTACTTAGGAGATTCCCATTCAGTTATAGCTAACACTTTTGCGGGATCAACTGCTACACCATCTCCTGACACAACGTGTCCAAGAAATCCGACTTCATTCAACCGGAATTCACACTTGCTGTATTTGGCATACAACTTATGCTCTCTAAGCTTCTCAAGTATCAAACACAAATGTCCTTCATGCTCTTATTTGCTCTTGGAGTAGATTAAAATGTCATCGATGAAAACGACAACAAACTTGTCAAGGAACTCCATGAACACCTTGTTCATCATATTCATGAAGTAAGATGGTGCATTGGTCAAACCAAATGGCATCACGGTGTACTCATACAATCCATACCTAGTGGTGAAAGTTGTCTTAGGTATGTCTTGTTCTCTTATCTTGAGCTGGAAATAACCTGACCGGAGATCAATCTTTGAGAACACACATGCTCCTTCTAACTGGTCAAACAAGTCATTGATTCTGGGCAAAGGATATTTGTTCTTGATAGTCACCTCATTGAGTGAACAGTAATCTATACATAACATTTGACTTCTATCTTTCTTTTCCACAAACAAGACTGGTGCTCCCCAAGATGAAGAACTTGGTTGAATAAACCCTTTCTGCAACTGTTCGCCAAGTTGTTTCTTGAGTTCTTTCAACTCATCAACTGACATCTTGTAAGGTCTCTTTGCTATTGGTCCTGATCCTTGTAGCAAATCAATCAGAAATTCCACATCTCTATCTGGTGGCATTCCCGGCAATTCTTCCTGAAACACATCCGGATATTCACTCACAATTGGTACACTATCTATGCTAACCCCCTTAAGAGAATTTAGCGTACTTCCTTTTGATTCAAAGTTAGACTTGAATCTTATCCGTTTCTTTTCTAGGGTTGTGAGTGCGACAGTTCGATTAGCACAATCCAGTACTCCTTCGTACTTGTTCATCCAATCCATTCCCAAAATTACACCCAGTCCATGGGAATCTAGGATTATCAAACTCACTGGAAACTTATGCTTTCCAAACTCTATCACTAGATCACGGCATCCAAGACTTACGATCATATCTCCACCGGGAGAACTTACTTTTATTGTACACCCAATGTTTTCAGTTGAAAACCCATTTCTATCAACAAATGCTTTTGATATGAATGAATGTGATGCACAAGTATCGAAAAGAACAAGTGCTGGAATAGAATTGAGTTTGAACTTACCAGCCACAGCATCAGACTCCTCATAGATTTCTTCCACATTGATGTGGTTCACCTGTCCCTTCTGGAAAGGGTTGGGTTTGTTGGGTCCTTCAACTTTCTTTTTTGGGCATTCATTTGCATAATGCCCCATCTTCTTACATTTGAAACATTCAACCTGACTGAGATCCTTCTTGACAGGCTGGCTTCCACTACCACTTCCACTTCCATTGTGGTGGCTCTTGTATCCACCCTTGTGATTCTTGTACTTGTCATTGTCATGACTACGGTGATGCTTGTTGTCATGATGACGGTTGTGGTTGTGGTGGCTGTTGTACTTTCCATGTTTGTGGGATCCAGAACTCCCACTATCATCATAATGGGAACGCTTGTGAGACGATCCCGAGCTGTGCTTGTCAGAGCTGTGTTTCCACTTTCTACTTTCAACCTGTTTCATCTTGCTCTCCAAGATGGCAGCCTTGTCACAAAGGGACAGGTAGGTGGGGACATAGGCCACAGATAACTGCAGATTCAGTTCATCGTTCAGTCCTTCGAGCAACTTCTCTTTCCTCTTGGCATGAGTATCAACTTCATCCGGTGCATAACGCGCCAGATTGTTGAACTCCTCAATATATTTAGCCACGCTGCGGTGGCGTTGTTTCAGATTATGAAATTCCTTCTTCTTCAAGCTCATCATTCCGGATGAGATGTGAGCTGTATGGAAACCATCTTCAAAGATAGCCCATGTCACATCCTCAATGGGAGTGGTGATCTGGAAGTTATCCCACCAAGTAGCTGCTGGTCCTCCCAACAAGTGTGCTGCAAACTTGACTTTCTCCTCGTCGGTACATCCGATAGTCACCAAATCCTTGTTCACTGCACATAGCCAATCATTGGCCACCATGGGATCAGTAGTTCCTGAGAACTTTGCAGGCCTCAGTCTTAGGAATCTGGTGAGCATGTCAAATCCTGGTGGGTTGTTCTGATTGTTGTTGTTGTTATTGTTGTTGTTCTGATTCTGCATGAAAGTAGTCATCATCTGCATCAGTTGTGCCTGTGCTGTCATCAGCTGCTGCATCTCGGGGGTGACATTGTTGTTGTTCGGGTTGGGGTTGGCATGTCGAGGAGGCATTTGTGGTTTTCAATAAGGATAAGAATGAGATACCCATAGATGCTTATTATGCACAATACATCACATAGACAAGCACCAAACAAGCATCAAAATAACATAAAGTTCAACGACATAAACAACAAGTTTGAAAAGCAAACACACCAATAGCAAGCCATCCACATGTTGGATGGTCATTGCGACTCAATAATCATAAGTATGGTAAATGATAAATAAACGAGTAGTCATCACTACTCATCTGCATCAACCTCCTTATAGACAAGTGTAAGACCTGCATTCTCCATAGCGGTCTTGTACTCCTCGACATTGGTAGTCAAGGCCTCTACCTTGGCTTTGAGAGCCCTCTTCTGTGAACGAAGTCTCTCAATCACACCCTGCTGATGCTCGAGCTCGAAGTCCTTGGCCTCTAGTTCTGCAGTCATCTCTCGAATCCTCTTGTTCCTGTCTTGGACTCTCTTCTCTTGGATTTTGAACTTCCTATCCTGACTCTCAAACTTGGCCTCCATTTACTTGACTAACTCGTCTTGCTCCGCGAAGAGCTTGTCCTTCTCACGAAGCTGCACCTGGAGCTCGTCATTGCTAAGCATGACGTTGGTCCTATCAGTATCTAGGTGCCTAAGAAGAACCTCTAAGTCCTAAAGGTACAGACAAATCGGCTGTGCCGTCTCTCTAGCAGTATCCTCGAACTCAATAGCCTCACCATCCTCGTCGCGTCTTCCGAAAGCGTGGAAGTGAGTACCTCTAATCTCCCGAGAGTGTCTCCCTAACAAACGCCCAAGTAAATCCTGCATGACTACCTCTAGGCCACTCTCCTTGTCGTCATGCATAAGCTTGAAGGTCATAGCCTCCATGGCTGGCTCAGTCTGGCGTCCTGGCTGAGTAACCTTGAAGCCCCAAAGGTCCTTCCTCTCAAACTTGGTGAGGGGAAGCATCATGATGCTAGGAAGCGGAAGATTGAGCACACTAGTGAGCTCAATAAGACGAGTGCCAAAACGAGTTCCCTTGAACTCTTCAGCCATGCTGATAGTAACATTAGGCATCTATTTTATAAGATTAGAAAAGTTAGAATCAATCATAAATAGAAAATCTCAAGACAAGCATCAACACACAAGTCATGGTATACATAAATTCATTATAAGCATTCCAAGGTTCATCATAACTTAGACAAAATTTTGGAAATAAAACGATAAGTGTGGTGGTCGAACTAACAAGGTTCATTACAACTCTCACTCTCTAGACTAAAGGCTATCAAAGCATCCTTCTACCAATAGATATGAGAAAGAAGATTAGAAAAGTTTACGAGAAGAAAAGACAAGTGTAGAAATTTTTTCAAAGTGTTGAAATTTTTCCTTAGTGGTTCCTAATCCAATCCTAGGGTTATAATCCTACAGGAAACACAGTGCTCTGATACCATCTATAAGATCCCTCCCTTTTAAAGGTAAGGATCTCTGTGATTGCAATGCTAGTCCCTGGATCAATGCTAGCATCCACAGTTTAAGATGAAGTACACAGAAACAAAGGTCATTATTACATATCATTCCAGAGACAAACATAGTCTTTTACAATTCCACGGCCATAGGCCTAATACAAGAGTTTAACCATAACAATATAAATAAGTCTTCATCTTCATGTGTCGTAGGCAAGCATGTTGAGTGTAGACTCATAACCCCTAATCATCATCAGAATAACCTACAACATCACAAGTTACAGCCACAGTGGGTCAATACATTGGAATAGTATTGGCAAGTGATACCTTAGAAGAATATTAACATCTAGTTACTACATGCATTTGGATAAGTGTAGCTTATACTTGCTTTGCTCAAAATAGGTTTTACCTATTAGTTGAAAACACTAAGTTTTTCTTTGACAAAACTTTCCCAAGGAACCACCAATAGAAATTGGTGAACCTTCACCCTTGTTCAACCACAAGTTTTAACTTAGAAAAATTGGGATGAGGAGATTCTTGATAGCTTCCATGTCTTGATGGTCAAGTTGTCCGATACCAGGGACATGGCTAAGTACTTAGATTCTTCCATCTGCAGAGGTTGTGCACTTTCCCCACAAGACTTGATTTTCACCAAGACAGGACCTTTCAGAAGCCTTCCCTTAGACCAAATGGACGCGCTCCAAACCTATCATCCCACTACCACCAACTGTCCAAATGGCTAAGTTATTGCAACCTATGTGATCCAGGCAGAGCCCATAATGCCATGTGGCTGCACTAGAAGCTACTTAACATTTGGCATCTCAAATCCCTTTGTTCCTGGGTGTATTTACACAAGTGTGATACACAAGGTAAACCATAGAAATGGGCCTTGTGTAACCACTCAACACAAACCAATCTTTCCATTCCACCCAGGTGTTTCATTCACTTAGTTTTTTTATTAAGCAAAACATAAGTCCAAAGACTTAGAAATATTTCTCATAACATGATTATCTAATCCACCCTTGGTTGCTACTAGCTAGGCTACGCATGGTAATAGCAAGTGTCTTAACTTAAAGGAAATTCTAACATTGCTACAACTACTAGGATTTCCCAAGCATAGCATATAAATACTTAGCAAAATAATCATGCAAGTCCTATACAAAATATTTCTAATGCATAGGTAAAATATTGGGATAGAAACATGAAGCACCACTTGCCTTGGTAGTTTGGGGAGTAGCAACAATCTTCACAACCACAATCACTATTAGCACCAAAATCTACACATAAAATAATGTCACCAATTTCACATATCAAAAATATACAAACAAAAATATATGAATGCATGCAAATGCCATGTGATGATTTTCTACACCAAACCAGACAAGTATACAGTACTGAATCATAAGAAAAACTAAAAAACTCTAAACAAACTTTATTTGATCTTTGAATCATTTTTCAAATAATTTCTATACCCAAAATAAGCCTACAAATGTCTCTTAAAAAATAACCAATTTTTCAGAAGCAAAAAATTAAACATATTGCACAAACAGATAGAATTCTTTCTCCTGATTCCAATGATATAAAATTTGTAAAATTTGAACGTGTGGATCAAAAGTTATGAATTTTACAAATTTAAATCACTAATAGATCTAATTCAGATTTTTAAAACAAAGAATAGGCCACACGTCATGTCCTATGGCTGATACCGATTCGGATGGATCGATCAACGAGAGCCGCAGGATCTAAATGAAAATGCACGGCCAGATCTAACGCGTACCTCTTCGTTAAGTGAATCTATCACATGCGTTGGATCTAGATCTGATAGCTATTGATCAAACGACCACAGATGGGCGGTGCCAGCGGCGGCGGTGCAGCGGCGTGGCTCTGCCAGAGAGGTTGCCGGCGATTTAGATCGCGTGGGGAGGAGTGGAGATGCTTACCGTGCTCATGGGACTGCAGTGAAGCTCAAGGTGGGGTCAGATACTCGGGGGGCGCACGAACTTGGTTGCTATTGCTCTTCGGAGTGAAGCCTGACGTTGGACACGGCTGTTCGTCGTCGTTGACGGAGTTGTAGATCATGCCAGAGACAATCAAGTGGTGTGTTAGATGCGAGGAGCAACACTGGTCATGTGAGTATTAGAGAGAGGGAAAGGCGCGCTCAGGACTAACCAGATTTACTCGTCGGAGTTGAGTGCCTCACCGGGTTCGCTCAGTCGTCGACGTTGCCGACGCTCGGGGTTGTCCTAGCACATAGCAGCGGTGTCAAACTAAGCGCAAGGATGCAGTGGTTGTTCTGGAGAAGCTAGGAGTCAAGGGGCGCAGAGAGCTCACTGGAATCAGACGTCAGAGTTCGTCGGGACAGCGGCGAGGTTTGGTGAAATCCGAGCAGCCTGGTGGCGAGGAGAGGGTGTTGTGTGGGGGGAAAAAGGCCGTGGCAGGGTGGGGTTTAAGTAGCTGGGAGCGGGGCGAGGTTTACTCCCTGAATCAAAGGTATTTAAGCGGATTTAAACTGCGGCATCACTGCGGCGAGGTAACGGCGGAGCGGTTCGGGCGCGCATTGATTTAGGGACGATGCTAACGGGGCAAGGTAGGGTCGGGCTGTCAGCGGGTGGGTGCGCGTTGCTGTGGTGAGAAACAGAGAGGAAGAGGGAACCCCGGGTGGGCTGTTTTGGTTGCTGGGCCGAAAAGGTAGCGCCTGGCCCAGTTCTATTCTCTTAACCTTTTTCTTTTTCTATTTCGATTTTCAGGAAACATTTTCAAATGAATTCAAATGTGTTTGATTTCCAAATCTTTCTGGATTTTAATAAAGTGAAGCCTGCACATTTTTTAGTAGAAAACCATGCTGTTTCACTAAACTTGCTTGATTCCTTTGGAGTTTTACAAATAAACAGTGCCTTTACACAAGTTTTGATAAAGATATGAAAATGGTTTGAAAACCATATTTTGTTTTGGATATTTTTGTCCAAGCCTTGGAACACAACCAAACCAACTCATGAACAAACAATATTGGTTTTAAACAAATAATCCCTCACTAGAGAGTACCATTGGATCAATGCTTTGCTTACATAAAATAATAAGCATACAAATGCTTGGTTTTTGTAATAACTTTGAAAAGGATTCTAAAATGATCATGAATGCATGGATGATATGCAATACTTTGAAAACATGATTTTAGGGATGTTACACACGAACCGATGAAGAGAGTCCATATGGGCACTTACAATTATTTGAAGATGTTTTTGGTTCATTTATGTTCGATAATTGTAATCTCGATAGGGTTAAAGTCCAGTTGTTTAGACAAACACTTTCAAATAATGTTTGCAACTGGTATAGATCTTTTTGTGAAGAGGCACCAAGGACTTGGACAGAATTGATAATCAATTCCTATCAAAATATTACTCAGAAAGCACACCTCACAGGATGAGAGGTACTATTATCAGTTTAAAAAATAGTCCTGATGAGAGTTTATATGAAGGCTATCTGAGGTATGAAAGTTATCTAGATAATTGACCCCTTCATTGTTTGCCTCATTGGTTAATCACTCACACTTTTTATGGATGGCTTAATGATACAACTAGAACAAGCTTAGATACCGCTTCTAATGGTAGTTTTCTATCCTATACCTATCATGAATCTAAAAAATTAATAACGAAAATGAGGGAGACAACAGAAATATTAAAGATGAGGAGATCATTATGAATAATTCTTCTTAATAAGATTGTGTTAATGATTTTCTTGCAGATGAAAAGACTTGTGCAATGATTAAAACCCTCAGTATTGATTCTTACTTAGTAATGAAAATTATTGAGAATAATGCAGGGCATCTACAGGTACCAACAGCATGGAAACCCTATAAGACTCTCGAATAAAAGAAGCGTGCAAGAAAAAGTGCACCAATAGTAGAGTTTTCCTCTGAACAAATTGAAGATAATATCAAGAAAAAGCGCAAAGAGGAATAAAACAAAAAGAGATTATGAAAAAAACCAGAAAAGAACCCTGATGCTACCAATGCAAATATTGTTATATTGAAGGATCTTATGGAATCACGAACCGATGAAGAGAGTCCATATGGGCACTTACAATTATTTGAAGATGTTTTTGGTTCCTTTATGTTCGATAACTGTAATCGTGATAGGGTTAAAGTCCGGTTGTTTAGACAAAAACTTTCAAATAATGTTTGCAACTGGTATAGATCTTTTTATGAAGAGGCACCAAGGACTTGGACGGAATTGATAATCAATTCGTATCAAAATATTACTCAAAAAGTAAAGCTCACAGGATGAGAGGTGTTATTATTAGTTTAAAAAATAGTCTTGATGAGAGTTTATATGAAGGCTATCTGAGTTTATATGAAGGACACAAACCGATGAAGAGAGTTTATATAGGTAAATCTTATGGAAGCATGCAAGAAAAAGTGCACCAATAGTAGAGCTTTCCTCTAAACCTATTGAAGATAATATCAAGAAAAAGCGCAGAGAGGAATAACACATGAAGTGATGATTAAAGAAACCAGAAAAGAACCCCGATGCTACCAATGCAAATATTGTTATATTGAAGGATCTTATGGAAGCACGAACCATGGACAATGAAGTGGTTACGCTAGGCCTTGAAAGTTCAGAATTCATCGAAGGTAAGGTACAAGATAACAAAACTTCTAAGCCTATGACTACTATATATTCTGGCGAAACTTTCTTATACGTAATTTGTGAACCGATTTCCAATATAAATATTATTCCTTCTTCACTTTATGAGGACTTCGCTACAATTTAAATAATTCAAATGTGGAACCGGTAGACACTACTATTAAATTTTCAAATAGAACTAATATAAAACTGGAAGGTGTTATTAGAAATATCATTGTTTTTATTGGAGAACTTATGTACCCCCTTGATTTTCATATTGTTGATATGCCTCGAGATTCTTTTTGTCCTATCCTTTTAGGCAAGCCTTCTCCATAACCAAAGCTCGAATTAATAATAAGGAAACTATGTCCATGCTGTTTGGAGAAGAGTAAATGACATTCCGCTTCGCCAAACTAAAGAAGAGGCCATATGAAGAGTAAGATATCAATGATGGCAAAATGATTGCCGAGCTAGCCGCAATTCATTTCAGTACTCCGCAAGATAAATTAGAGAGGAAACTAATTAATTTGGAGGAGGTACCAGATGATGAGGGAAGAGAAGACATGGATGATTACCTTGATTCCGTTCCAGAAGAGAATAATCGACATGACTATGAAGAGCTGGTAAGAAAAGGTGATGAAGAACCTCCGTCGATTGAATTGAAAAGACATCTAGACAATATGAGGTATGAGTTCTTAGATAATGAAAATAAAGGTCGTGTTATTATAAGTAAAAATTTATCATAAAATGAAACAAATAAACTCATTTCAGTCTTGATCAAGCATCGTGAAGCATTTGGATATACTCTAAGTGATATTAAAGGAATAGATACCTCTGTTGTAACACATAAGATTACCATGCTTGATGATGATTTACCTATAGTTGACAGACAGAGAAGGTTTAATCCAAAAATCAAGGAAGTAGAAAGAAAAGAAGTTATACACTTAGATGTCGACATAATATATCCTATTTCTGATAGTAAATGGTTTAGCCCAGCTCATTGCATACCAAGACAAGGTGGTCTTAATGCTGCTATGAATGAGGATGGTGAGCTAGTTCGTATAAGACTTAGTAATAATTCTTATTTCTGCTTTCTTGATGGTTATTCCGGCTATTCTCAAATTGCTATACGACCAGAAGATCAAGATAAAATGACTTTCACTTGTCCTTATGGAACATATGCTTATAGATTAACTCTTTTTGGCTTATGTAATGCAGCTGCAACTTTTCAAGAATGTGTTTTAAAAATCTTTGATGATATTGTTGAGAAGACTATGGAAGTTCTAAAAAATGATTTTTTTTGTTTGTGGAACAACATTTTATAATTGTCTCTACAATTTAACCAAAGTTTTGCAGAGATGCAGGCAATTAACTTTGGTTTTGAATTGGGAGAAATGTCGTTTCATGGTAAGAGAAGGTAAAGTTTTTGGACATAAGGTTTCAGAGAAGGGTATAGAAATAGATAAGTCTAATATAAATTCTATAGAAAATATTCCAGTACCTCGGGACATAAAAAACATAAAAATGTTTCTGGGACATGCAGGTGTTATAGGCATTTTATAAAAGATTTTGCTAAAATAGCTATGCCTCTCACTAACCTTCTTGAGAAAGATATCCCATTCTACTTAGATCATGATAGCAATGCACCTTTTGAAAACCTTAAAAACGAATTAGTTTCAGCACATATCATGCAATCTCCAAAATGGGATGAACCTTTCGAAATCATGTGTGACGCTAGTGACTCTGCTTTAGGAGCTGTGTTAGGACAGCGAGACGAAAAGAACTTAAATGTTATTCATTATGTTAGTAGAACTCTTAATAAGATTTGGAAAGAATATGCTACTATAGAAAAAGAGTTCCTAGCTATAATTTTTGCTTGTGACAAATTTAGACTTTACATCATTAATTCTAAGGTAATAGTTGATACAGATCACCAAGCTTCGCATCACCTCCTTGTGAAAAAGGATGCGAAGCCCAAGTTGATTAGATGGGTCTTATTTCTGCAAGAATATGATTTGCAAATAGTAGATAGGAGGGGTAAGGATAATCCAGTAGCAGATCATCTCTCTAGAATGGAGAGAATAATCATTGACCCCGTACCTATAAATGAGTCATTTCCAGGAGAATATTTAGCGAATGTTGAAATCGATGATCCTTGGTTTTTGTATTATGCTAACTATCTTGCAGGAAAATTTCTACCTCCTGGTTTGCAAGAAATCAAAGAATGAAACTCTTTAATGATCTTAAATATTACTTTTGGGATGATACTTATGTATATCGTCATGGACCTGATGGAATGATTCAAAAGTGTGTTACTAACTATGAAATGAATGCAATTTTGAAAGCTTGTCATGACAGCCCGTATGGAGGACATCATGCAGGCAAGCGAACTACAGCAAATGTACTTCAATCCAGATTCTATTGGCCCACCTTGTTCAAGGATGCACACAGGTATGTAGAACATTGTGATGCTTGCCAGAAAAGGGGTAATATAGGTAAAATACAAGAGATGATAAAGAATTATTGTCTTATAATTGAACCCTTTGACGTATGGGGAATGGATTACATGGGACCTTTTGTAGAATCAAATGGATACACTCATATTCTTGTTGATGTCAGTTATGTCACTAAATGGGTTGAAGCTATTCCAACAATCCATGTAGATGCAGCTACTTCCGTGAAGATGATAAAGGATGTCATATTCCCCAGGTTTGGAGTCCCTAGATTTTTAACCACTGACGGTGGTTCTCATTTTATGAAAGGAACTTTCAGGAAAATCCATTACAAATATGGAGTAACTCACCACGTTGCTTCACCATATCATCCTCAAACAAGTGGTCAAGTGGAACTCTGCAATAGAGAATTAAAGACCATACTCGATAAGACGGTGGATAAATCAAGAAAAGATTGGTCATACAAGTCGAATGACACTCTTTGGGCATACTGTACTGCGTTTAAGATTCCAATGGGTATGACACCGTATAAGATGGTTTATGGTAAGGAATTCCATTTACCTTTAGAATTGGAACACAAAGCCTTATGGGTGATCAAGAATTTCAACTATGATTTTAAAGAAGTAGGAGAAAAACGTTTATTAGATATTCCTGCTTTAGATGAGTTTAGAAGTGAAGCTTATGAAAATGATAGATTGTTTAAATAAAAAGTAAAAAGATGGCATGACAGAAAATAGAAAATAATTTCTTTAAAAGTGGAGACAAGGTGTTCCTCTATAATTCTCATCTTAAGTTGTTTCTAGGAAAGCTCAGATCGAAGTGGGAAGGCCCCTATATAGTTGAAGAAGCCTATTCACCAGGAGCGGTGAAGCTCTAGGGAAAAACACCCTCTCTTTCATGGGTAGTGAGTGGAAAATGCTTGAATCATTATCGATAAAAATAAGATATAAGTGCAGTCACCATACGTGTGATCACCCTAGAAGAGGTGATTAAGAAGAAATATACAAGGAAAGGCAACCACAAAAAGTAAAAAATCGAGCCTCAATGAGCAACATCATGGTCAATCTATTAACCATAAAAGACCACTTCATGGGAGGCAACCCATGTGAAATAAAGGTTTGAGTAAAGTCTTAAACTTTCTATTAAGTTTTAGTTAAGTTCGTGTTAAATCAGGAACACTTAAAGCTCTAGTGAAGTAGAAGAAATTTGGTAATGCTAAAATCCGGTTCAATGAATGTTAATGTTGGTCGAAAATTTAAGCTATCATTTTTCTGTCAAAACTTGGTGTTTCATTAAGTTTTGGATTAATAAAGAATTCTTGGACAGATAGGTAAATTTTGGCGGTTCCAAAAGGTTTAACGACCAACTATACAGCGGGTCTAAAAATTCCAGCTGTATAGTTCCGGTCGTATAGATGTTTTTACATCTTCTCTTCTGTTTTCAAATGGTACAGTAAGTTTAACAACCAACTATACGGCGGGAATATTTTTTCTATCCATATAGTTCCGGTTGTATAGTTATCTACCCCATCTCTGAATTTTTGTAGGGTACTATAAGTTAGACGACCAAATATATGGCGGGAATAAAATTCCCGCCCGTATAGTTGGTACCTTCATAAAAGGAAAAGCTAAGTCGGTTCACAACTATACGGTAGGACAGATATGGGTCGCCCCCGTATAGTTCCTCGTTATGGGCGGAGGCTAGGGTTTTCGACTCCCCTTTTAAATATGATTGCATCTAACCTTTTTCATCAAGCTTTCACAGAGCTACAGCCTCCATCCTCGTAAAATCATCGCCATCCCTATAAAAGATCCTTCTAACAACATATGTGCAGCGAAGCCATGCAGCCTTTTGACGTCAACAAGGTTTGGAGGAAAAAATAAGAGAAGCCCGTGAAGAGGATCGGAGAAGTAAAACCTAAACAAGCATCATCGCCATCCATCCCAGAGATCAAGGAGATCAAGCCTCTCCCAAATTGGGAGGACATGTTCCCACAGAAGATGGAGATGATGAGGCAAGTAGAGTAGAGAAAGAGCAAGGATGAGTATCCCCTAATCCTTATCGTCACAACATAGGATCTTATTATAAAGCTCCTCTCGATATGTCACCTCTCAAGACTAAGAAGGTGCGGCCATATGAGATTGATGATAAGATCTATCAATTGGAAAAATCCTCGAAAGCATGTGTTGGAACTATTGGATAAGGATTGACTCCTGCTAGATGATGAGCAAAGATCTTGAGAAAAAGGTCAATGTCATCGATGGTAGAGTTGGTTTCTTGATTAAAACTGTTTTTTAGTTGACAAATGAGAATACATTCCTCCAGAAGAATATTTTGAAGCTTCAATTCGACATGGCCAAGCTCAGCAGCCACCTTGCAAGCATAGCTAAGGCTTGCAACAAAGTGGAAGAAGGCGATGTTCTTCTCACCCATGAGAAGGAATAGGTACCAACAAGCAGTTATTTGATCCCTCATGGCTTGTTTACAAGCTTGGGGATATCTTCAAGACCCTGTAATCTATCTTATAAGTTTAACTTTTGCATTAGTTTAAGCTTAGAAATAAATTGTGCATCATTATAATTCCCTTCACGAATAGTCGATCCCTTTATGAAATTCTGAGTTTATCATTATATATGAGTATTATTGAGTTTGCGGTTATCATATGATAGCATTTGTAGTCTTCCACACCCTTGGTACGACTGAAACATACAAAGGTAATTTATTTGATATATTGTGAGTTCATGGTTTGATTTACAAAGAAAGAATTATCCAAGTAACAAAGTTGAGAAAGAAACCTTGAACAAACAAGAATTAAAAGTGCTATCAAATTAGAGTGTGAACAAGATGAGGTAGAATATTCAAGTCATGAAGATACTTCAGATACAATTGGAATTTGATAATTGAGATCATCAATCTTTGAATTCCCTCATTAGGTGGAATGTATAACTAGGTTCTTTGCACAACACTTAAAAATAAAAGTGTGAACAAAAAGAAAAGTAAATGTTCAAAGAGAAAATAGACATACACCATTATCTTGTGGAGAGACAAAGAAACGTTTGAGATTTTAAATCCCAAGTGAATATGTTAATCGTAAGACACTTGAGACTACCTCGCTAATTAATTTGATCGAATCAACACAATTTTACATCATATCGAGAGGTAAACTTTTGTGAACTATTAAATGCTAAGGTGTGGAAGTCTACTAATATTATTTGGATAGTTCAAGTAAGGTACTATTCATGAATTTATCCTTATACATCTTGTATAATAAGAACATGCTGCAAATGCCTCATTTATTTTATTGACTTAGCTTCATGAATATGAGGATCACATCCATTAAGCTATAACCTTGCTCGGGATGAGAAAGAGTCTAAGCTTAGGGAAGTTGATGAGTGCATATTTGCATCATGTTTTATATTATTATTATGCACTGTAGTGGTAGGATATTGGTATTTTATGGTGTTCGTGTGCATCTTTGATGTCTATTTTCACTAGGATCAAGATAGATGATGGATACAATGGACACAATTCTTGGACGAATTGTACTGGAGCAAAAAGGAGTCAAAAACAGCGTAAATTGCTAATTTGAGAAATATCAAACAGTGTAAACACCAGAAGAAAACTCGCAACGACCGCAGCAAGCAGAAGCTTTAACGGCCAACTATATGGAGGGAATACTTTTATGGCCGTATAGTTGCCGCCGCCATCGACTCTTCAAATAGTTTCACCCCGTGCAATCAGATCGAGGAGACGACATACAGAACACCTAGAAATCGCAGAAACCTCACCTTCGGAAGGGATTTGGAGGGGGAAATTTCCCAAGGGATCCATCTTTGCCCTACGTAGATTTGGGAGGGTGATGAATCGATCTTCATCTTCATCTACCGCTGCATCACCAACATCTCCATCCATCCCATCTAGATCTTGTTTTAATTCTCGTACTAGTTGTTGATTTATAAAAGAACTATTGATCTATGATTTTTTCTGAAGAGGTTCGTAGCATGGAAAACAAAAAAATTCTACCGCATGGATAAACAATCCAAGATATATCTACAAGATATTAGCAACGAGTCGATTAGAGTACTCACCCTCGAAGATTCTAATGCGGTTAACGAGAGCATATTCTCGTGGGTGATGTAGTCGTACACTTTCCGATCTAAAGATCGCGTAGACGATTCTTCCGGCGCAGCGTTCTGGAAGCGCTTCCGAAGTCGGTCACACGTTCGGTACTCGATGAAGACTTTCCTCTCCCTTGTTCCAGCAGGCAGCGGAGGTTGTAGTTCTCCCCTCGTGATTCTGGCAACATGACGGCGTGGTATCGGAAGTATAGGGAAGATCTCGCAGGGCTTCGCCTAAGCCGGTGCGAGTTATGGTGTATCTAGGGTTTTTCGGCGATCTAGGTTTATAAGGGCGGAGAGGAGGAGGAGGTGTCGGCGGCGTCTAGGGCGACGGCGGCGCACGGGGTGTGGAGGGCTGGATCTTGTGTTGTTTGGGGCAGCCCTCCCCCTCTATTTATGAGAGGGGGCAGCCTTGGGAGGGGAGAGTTTTAATCCAAACCCAAACCCAAGTTGGATAGAAGGAAGGACTCTTTCCTTCTTCCACTAGGAAACTATTGTTCCAGTTGGACTTTTCAAACCTCCCTTTTGACTTTCAATTTAGAGATTTAATTCTCTCTCGCAAATGCCCAAACCAAGTGACCTAGGATATGATCCAATCATTCCACTTACCCATGACACATTCATGGACCATTCCCCTTCCGTTCCGGTGAACCTTCTAGACCCTTCTAGAACCTCTCTGATGAAAACATCGAAATCAATCCCGAACTCCGGAATCAGACTTTCTTTATATGAATCTTATTCTCTGGACCATTCCGGATATCCTTATGATATCCCAGATCCCATCCGAGACTCCTAACAACATTCGGTATTCCTACTAACATTCCATATCGACTATACAATATCGAATCCTTAAGTGTGTCTCCCTACGGTTCGTGAATTATGCGGACATGACCGAGACACTTCTCCGATCAATAACCAATAGAAGAATCTGGAAATTCGTATGGCTCCCACATATTTCTACGATTAATTTGCGATCCAATGTACCACTTATATCCGATACCAATTTCCCTTTGTCTCGCAATAGTTTACTTAACCGAGGTTTGATCGTCGGTATCTATGCATACCTAGTTCAACCTCATTAGCGATAAGTACTCTTTTCTTGTTCCCGTGATATGTGATCCCTTGTGAGCCAGTCACATGCTTGCAAGCTAATTGGATGGCATTCCACCGAGAGGGCCCAGAGTATATCTATCCGTCATATGGATGGACAAATCCCACTCTTGATCCATGTGCCTCAACACATACTTTCCAAACACTCAATGCCACCTTTATAGCCACCCAGTTACGGTGTGGTGTTTGATGTCATCAAAGCATCCTTCCGGTGATGGTGATTAGCATGATCTCATGGTCGAAGGAATTAGGTTACTATGTATCAGAAAGCTTATAGAAAACGACCTATTGAAATGACCTGATCTTAATGCTACGATTATCTATAGGAGTATGTCCATCACACCATTCTCCTAATTATATGATCTTGTTGTTAATAACATCTCAATGTTCATGATCGGGAAACTACGATCATCTATTAACCAACAAACTAGTATTACAAAGAGGCTTTACTAGGGACTCTAATTTAGTTTACAAATCACACAAGTATTAATGTTTCTGGTTAATACTATTATAGCATGAATGTAAACATTTATCATAAACACAAAGATATAATAATAACCACTTTTATTATTGCCTCTAGGGCATATCTCCAACAGTTTCCATTATCATTGCCATGATGTTGTTTGCCTCCATGTCTGAGTAGATCGTTAGTTCTTGGGGAGATGGAGAAACCCTAGCATATGGTTGATATAAGATAGAAATTATCATGTTATACATCATTATGCATATGTGTTAATTGTCTTCATCTTGGGGAGTTGCGCACCTCTTAATGTTTGCCTCTTATGGGGACTTGATGAAGGGGATTACGTGTTGGTAGACGAAGGGGCGATAGCACTTACTGTGACTATAAAGCTATTGTCATCTTTACATACTAACTTGAGGAAGAAAAGAGAACTCATTAAGCCATGTCCATGCCATAGGAGAAATCCTTTAATAGGGAGATTGATTGATGTCATTTACTTGTCAGCTGTGGTTATGAAGGATGATGTGTGCATTGGTTGCTTCCTATTTATCCATATATGGAGCTCCTCCCACATACATATATGTCATGAGAATATTTTTTATGATAATCTTGATTACTCTATATAAATTGCTAGCGGTGTATCCACCACTCCCCGAGAACGCCTTTTCCCTATTGTAGTTCCAAGCTATCTTACATACGCGATTCCTAATTTTTGCATTAAGTTTTACTTTAGTTTATTTAATTGCTTTGCTCAATCAAAAACCCAAAAATAATCCTTAAAACAATTCTATTTTTCTTGCATCATAAAATTATTTCTTAAGTACTTCATTTAGTTTTAGTTAAAAGAATTTTAGTCTTTTGCCTGCTGCTCATTGTGGGATTGATATATTTATTTCGAAACTAGCTACAAACAATCTGTGCACTTGCAGTCATCAGTAGATGGGTGCATCTTCTTGTAGTAAAAATTGTCTTCGGTGTGAGTTTCCAACTACCAGGAAAGAATCTCCACAATTTCTCGAGAAATGACGAGATTGTTCTTTTTTTGTAAAGAAACTCCGAAGAATCTGGATCTGAATGCCACAAGACAAGCTTCCATACATATTAAATGGACCAACATGTTTCACTTACGATTTCAATGTTTAATTTTGTAACATCCCAATTTCAGCAACCCAAATTAAATGTCCAAAAGGCAAAAATCAGGGGGGAACAAAACCTTTTTCTTGCAATGTGTGCTTACTTGTTTGCTTGTGCTCAAGCAACTTTTTGTGTATTAGTGGTGTACCCCTCATCTCAACACTAGTTTACAAAAACTATTTTACAAAAGAGATGTCTTGGCTCATCTTTCATATTCTCAAATGTTTTGGCATTTTAAAACTTGAGCGAGGATGACTTTGACACAACTAAATACTTTACTGGTTTCTTTTCACAAACTATGGAGACCTATATGTTACCTCCTTATGTTTTCAAGACAGAACCTTCAACTACTCTTACCCCTAGGTTTTCCAAAACCTTATTAAAACCCTTCTCATCTCAATCATCGTAGAGATACCAAGATGGTACTTATATTACTTCAAGCAAGACCCCTTTCAACCTACCCATCCTTAAATCAAGCTAGGCTTGATGGTAACCCTAGTACTAGTTATATAAGTAATAAGATGAATTGCCTTGATCTGCTCGTTGATGAATTGCCTTGATCCGTTGTCTGATGAATTGCCTTGATCTGCTGATCGCCTTGTTTGCTTAGGAACTAGAATGAGCTAATATAGTAGCTCATCCCTTAGGAACCAATCTAGGCTTTTGATCATCAATCCCAAAGCAAGCAGAGGAAGGAAGGAGACGATGCTTGGAGCCTCCCTAGGAGCTATCGCGACCACCAGTCGAACCACCGTCATTGACTCGTTCATTCACCCCCATCGCCACACCTAGCTGGAGCCCTAGTAAGCCCCCGACGACCCCCACCGTAGCGTTAGGGTTCTGTCTCGCGCGAGCCCTACGATAGAGACGACGACGCTCAGCCATCGATCGTGCTCTAATCGTAAGGCCCAGATTAGCTGATACCGCTTCGTGTGTTGTTAGTCGCTGACAGGTAGGACCAGCCCTGGAGCAGCCCGCTGTGCGCGTGTTGCATAGTTGGGCCAGCCCATTTGCATTCCCGCGCGTAGCCTAGCGATTCAAATTTAGATTTGTCTTTTATTTGAAAATCCACTTAGGAAGATTCACTACACCAAATGGAATGAATCCAATTTTATTTGAAAGTAGATGAAAATCTCTAATCACTTCCGTTAGATTCAAAAGAAACGGACGTTGAAATTTTGAAATGTTGAACAAACAAAAGAAAGAAATGTTGAAATTTAGAGGGAAAGGAAACTTTTTGCTTCTAAATAGAAACATCAAAACCTTACTTGAACAAAATTTGAATGAAAAAGCAACAAACAAGTCTCCAAACAAATCAAATGCATTCATGTATGGAATGTATCTTCAATTTAAGCACTTGGAAAAGTTAAACCAAAAACATAAACCCTAATGAAATAAATCATCATCAAGATCACTCCAAGACTATGGCTTTGTTCCATATAAAAATTTAGCAACAAAAATTCCTAAATGATCAATAAGGTTAAACAAAAGTATTTTAAAACCATGGGAATTGATTTCACTCAGCCATGGATAAATACTTATGATTTGTATATGATAAAAGAAAATATTCTAAGGCTAATAAAGCTCATAGATAAAATCAATACCAATTTTTGAATAATGTAATCCTAAAAGGATTTAAAAATATAAATACAAGTTAAATAAATTTATAAAAATTGGAATCACTATTTTTGGAGCTATAAATAAAAAGATATGAAATTTATAAGATAAAGAGAGAATTAAATAAATAAGAATTATTGCAAAGACAATTTAAACCTTGGCTAAATCCATGAGTACATGGATTAAAAGTAATTTAAATAATATAAAAGGATAGAAGAATATTTAAATAAAATTATATGGGTTTATGAACCATATTTAATTTGATTTAAATAAAGACAAAATGTCTCACTTAAATGAATATTAAATCATAAGAAAACTATTTATTCCAAAGTGGACTATTTAATCAACTCATATTTTGTATAAAAGCTACTAAAATGATTTGGAGATTATTTGAATTCAAATTTAAGTAGAATCAATTTTTTTTGAATAAAAACAAAAAACAGAAAAAGAAAAAAAGACTAAACAGAAAAAAGGGGAACCCAGCCAGCTGCCCAGCCCAGCCCAGCAACGCGACCCAACCAGCCCACCCTACCACTACCCTCTCCCCTCTGCTTCTTTTCGCACCTGATCCTCCCCGCACCCCTCACTAATCGACCAAACCCAACCGCCACGTTGTCCGTGTCGTCAACCTCAGGCGTGCTGAGCCCGCTCTCCCCGGCCATTTCCTCTCGACTTAATTTGATTCAATTTGATTGACTACGCGACTAATCCTCTCCCCTGAACATTCTCTGTTTACCTTAGGCTTCTACAGATGGTATCAGAGCACTGTTTTGCCTATAGGATTGTAACCCTAGGATTGGACAAAAACCCTTAGGAATAGGAGTTGTATTTGTTCTAACTTATTTACAAACAATCTTATAAACTCTTTCCTCAGCATTTTGTTTTAATTCTACATCTCTCCCTTTTCCATCTTGATGGATAAAGACTCCAACATGAGCTAGGACTTCAACATCACAAATGACTTCAACTTAAACATCTCATAGGACTTCAACTTTAGTTTCACCAAGGACTTCAACATAGACACCACTAAGGACTTCAAGTGAGATAAGAATAATACTCAAGACATGGAGACTAAGGAAACACAACTTAGGAGGAACCATTATCACCTTTGAAACCTGTGACCAAGATGACATAATTTCTTCCAAGGATACCATGATCTTGTTCCTGATCTACTGATCTCAAGTGAACCCCATAGTTGGACCACCATGCTAGTGTTTCGTTTATAAATCGATTTACTAATCTTTTATTTATCATACCCACCTATGTGGTGTGGCAATGATATTTTGTTTGCCTAGAATATGCTTGAACCTTCTTGTTTGAGTGGAATGCATGATTGTGATTCCTTGTACATGTCTTGTGTGAATTGTTGTGTATGAGCAGAATTCTTTCCCCTAGAAATCTTTTGTCTATTCTAATACCAACCCAACCCAAACAGATGACTTCTCCAAGGGACCACAACTCCAACATCAAGGATGGTGACAACAACAACCTCAAGATGCACATGACAGAACAACTTCTAGCAACCCAAACTAAGTTGAATCAAGTGACTACCTAGTTTTTAGCCAACAATCACAACAACATCTTGGGTTCCCAATCCCAATTGATGCAAAGGATGACCAATCAGATGATCAACATGAGAAGCAACACTTCCCAAAGAGATTGTGACAACAATGATTTCAAGGATGATATTGTGGGAAGAACTCAAGCCTGCAAAATCTATGGAAACATAGGACATACTTATAAAGAGCATATGGACCAATGGCCTAATTCTTATGAGAAACATCCATCTAGACAATGCCCCACATCTCAAGTTACATGTTTCCTATGTGAAGGAAATGATCATGTCCCTGTCCAATGCCACATATATCCTATAGTTCAACAGATGAAACATCAAGCTAATGATGGAATACATCAAGACTTTGGAAACATCCATGAAGGTACAACTTCCAACAAGACTGATGAAGACAAAGTCAAATCCTAGTATGCACCTCCATACAATGTAACCAACTTTGGTGAGAAAAACATCAAACATGGACGTTATCCTAGGAACCGTTCTGTGACACCCCTGAGATTAAGGCTAGACAAATCCAGACCTTCGTCTGAACATAAGCCTAACCTAATCTCAAAAGTGTACAGAGAGAGAATTGATAACACAAGAGTGACCCTACGACAAAATTATTCCAACAAGCTCATAACTGAGCGAAGATCCAATATTACAAGCAGAGGTCAGTGACCATAGACATCAAACAACGGAAGGCAAATTATGCTATTAAGTATAGCAAACTTAACAAATTGCCTAAGAGACCTGAAGCATAACGATGATGTCCAATCCATAGATCCTAGACTGCCGACTGGGAACTCCAAACTACTCATCGACGTTGATGCCGTGAAGAACTCATCTTCTATGGTAACACTTACTCTGCTGAAAAAGTATCAACGAAGAAAGGGTGAGTACAGGGTGTATTCCGCAAGATTTATGGCTGGTGTAGTTATTTTTCATAAAGCCATCTTTGTTTTGTAAGACAAGAGGGAGAAGAATCTCGACTAATCAGAATATTTTATAAGGGGATAATATGACGGTATCTCTAGCTTTGATCATCTCTTGATATCCACTGAATCATCATCAGCTAAACCTACCTAGGTTCACCCCCTCGTACCCATGAGGAAGCATCCTTAAGCACACGTTGATCAACTTGCCAAGTTTTACGATTAGGTTACAGTTCTCTATGATCTTAGAATCTGGTCTCCAAGTCCATCCATAACCGTGGACACGGCTTTTGGAAAATATTTAACTCTGCAGGGGTGTACAACTTTACCAACACACGCCAACCGATTCTTAATGCCACTATAGATTAGCCCTGTTCCTTGGAAGGCCGACAGAGAGTGGTTGACCACGACCTTTACCTTGCTTTCGCCGAGACCATGAGTCATGCACTAGCAAGATGCTGTCATAACGGGTCGAGTCCCAAAGTCGGTCCCTAATGATGTGAACAGGGTTTGAGATTACGGATGCCGGATATCTCCCATTCCCTTCCGCGCTTGCCTACCTATATGAATGCACCTCCTTCACCTCCATTCAAGAACAACCAAGATGCGTATGTCGAATGGAAATCCTGAACTATGTGACTCATGGAATCTACTCGGCAAGTTAGTTGGTCGAGGGGGTTTCTAGGCCCCCGTGTGGTTGTACGCTCATCTTGGACCATAGGCAAGAACTCAGGTCCTAGTAGTGGCAAGTATGGGACTGCAAAAAAAACCACAACCCACAGTGGCTTCCCATACAAGCTCTAGCAACGCTTCACAAGCCAAACCCTAGTTAGGCTAGGAGTACTGGATCAGGGAATATAGGATATAAAGGAAACATGCATCAGATAGGATTACTCTATGTATCGATAAAAGACGTTGGAATCGTATGCACATGGCAAGAATTGAAATACTTGAAAACATAGGATTATATCATGTGTGGGTCTTCGCTTGCCTTTGTCTCTTGATATCCAGAAAGTAGAGTTTCGGACACCTGGTACTTGAGTTGGTTATAGTTGATCAAGTATTGGTCTTCGATATTTGACAGTGTTGATCTTGACCTTCGATGGTGTTGACCTCGATCTTTGATCTCGATCTCATTATCGTATTCTACCGGAGAAGAACCAAATACCGGAAAGAAATGGAAGCAATCAACACATGTCATCGATGCAATGCTCAAGCAAGGATGATGATATGACAAGTTAATTTGTACTGAAATGTAACCCTAAAACATGCTCGGCAGTTTAATCGGGGTTCCGAGGGGTCTAAACCCTAATTCAGAGAAACTCCGGATGTATATGAGAGGTGTTGGTTTGTTCATATAATTACACTTGTCATGTAAGTTGATTATCAATGCATGATTATAGTGTAATAAGATAGATCTCATTTTTTTGAACATTTTGATATATTATTGTATTTTTATAACTTATAAATAATTACTTATTGAATTTACAAGTTTATATTCATTTTCTAAAATTATTTAAACCATTAAAAATTTTACTGCGTCATTATGACATCAGCAGACCCTAAACTAAACTTTTTGAACCGCAGAGCATCTAGCCTTTGTGCCTGACAGGTAGGACCTGGGCCATGCGGGCACCACGCAGTAGCCATGCGAGCACCACGTCCCCACGACGGGCGGCGCGGCAGACGGTGGTCGACAGCGATGCTGGAGAGCACGCGGGGATTCGAGGCTAAGCACGTTCGAACCAGCGCAACGAGTGGAGCCTAAAAGGGGTAGCGCCGCTGCAGATTGGTCGCCGGAATAGTTGGTTCAACAGCGCGCGGCGACGGAGCTTGCAGGCAAACGACGCACGATGGCTACAGAGGGGTACGGAGGATTTGGAGGGGTCTGCGAGGTCCGCGAGCTCACCCTGGGAACGTTGGTGGCGACGATGAGATGAGGTGAGGTCGGTAGCAATGGCGATTTACGACGACGGTGGTCGTCAGGCTCAAGGAAGACGGTGACCGTGGCAACGATTGGGGGCTCCTCGTCTCGATTTCTTCAACGGGGTTGCTCACAATGGCGAGGCGGAGCTCCCAGGAGCAACAGAGAGGCTTAGGACGGCCTCTACCGGCGGAGCTAGATGGCTAGGGTTTCGGCTAGAGAGGAGGAATGCGAGAGGGAGATTGCAGGAGAGAGCGGGAGGGGATAAGGAAGGGGCAGGGGATCGCGGGGCTTCTTATCCACCTCCTGGAGCTCGGCGGACGGCGGGGAGCGAGCGGCGGAGATCAACGGCAGCGGCGCGGGCACGCAACAGGTTGCCGACGACGAGGAAGACGACATGAACGGGAACGAAGCGGTACGGGGCCACGGTTGGGCCACAATTGGGCCGGGGTGGGCTGCTGCAGCGCCGCTGAGCGGGAGGTAGAGAGAAGAAAAGAGTTGGGCTCGGCCTAGGGAGAGAGAGATTGTATTTTGTTTTTCTGAAATCTTTTCTATTTCTATTTCTATTTTTAACTTTCTCTTTGTATTTGTATTTCAAACCAGTTTTGAATATTTCAAAAATACCAGAGGCTTTATGAAAGTATAGATAATATTGCAGGGACCTCTTAGTCCTTTTGGGCTCCATTTATTTTAGGGGTTTTTCAAATTATTTTCAAAACAGGGAAGGTAATTAGGGTTGAGGGTTTTTGTGATTATTTTCTTTCATGCATTTTAAGATGATGCTCATGAATGCACATTCAATTCCTAAGTACTATTTTATAAAACTAGGGTTGTTACACATTCTATGAATAGAGGAAGTTTCGCCACCTTTGTAGTGAAGTGTGAAGAACATGAACTAATATCCCTCCTAGCCTTGGAGAGACCCAGAAAGAAGAAGGACAGTCCAGTTCACTGTTTCAACTGTCACAATCTCGGACACTATGCCAATGAATGTCTGGTGGAGAAAAGTCTTGACTACCAATGTGAAGAGTGTTTGGTAGGGAAATGCCTCAACCTTGTAACATGTTTCAAATGTGAAAATAAAGGACACTATGAAAACAACTGTCCAGATAAGTTACATCAAGATACCAAGTAAGCCAAGATGCAATCTAGTTAAAATCCTTTTAAGGGTGGTAGTACCCTAGTTGTACCGAAACCAACTTTTTGTTTCTAGCCTTCCCGAATCTCGGGATGAGATTCCTTTTAAGGGTGGTAGTTTGTCACATCCCAAAATTTTACAAATTTTGAAATGTGAAAAATAAACAAACAGAAGAAACAAATGTTGAGGTTTAGAGGTAAAAGAAACTTTTTTCTTCTGAATAGAAACATCAAAACCTTACTTGAACAAAATTTGAATGAAAAAGCAACAAACAATTTTCCAAAAAAATCAAATGCATTCATGCATGGAATATATCTTGAATTTAAGCACTTGGAAAAGTTAAACCAAAAACCTAAACCCTAATGAAAGAAATCATCATCAAGATCACTCCAAGACTATGGCTTTGTTCCATATAAAAATTTAGCAACAAAAATTCCTAAATGATCAATAAGGGTAAACAAAAGTATTTTAAAACCATCGGAATTGATTTCACTCCATTTGGAGCCATGGATAAAAACTTATGATTTTTATAAGATAAAAGAAAATATTCGAAGGCTAATAAAGCTCATAGCTAAAATCAATACCAAATTGTGAACAAAGTAATTCTAAAAGGATATAAAAAGATAAATAAAAATTAAATAAATTTATACAAATTGGAATCACTAATTTTTGGAGCTATAAATAAAAAGATATGAAATTTATAAGATAAAGAAAGAATTAAATAAATAATAATTATTGCAAAGACAATTTAAACCTTGGATAAATCCATCAGTAAATGGATTAAAAGTAATTTACATAATATAAAAAGTGAGAAGATTATTTAAATAAAATTATATGGGTTTATGAACCATATTCAGTTTTATTTAAATAAATACAAAATGCCTCACTTAAATGAATATTAAATCATAAGAAAAATATGTGAAATATTCCAAAGTGAACTATTTAATCAACTCATATTTTGTATAAAACCTACTGAAATGATTTGGAGATTATTTGAATTCAAATTGAAGTGGAATCAAATTGTTTTGAATAAAAACAGAAAACAGAAAAAAAGACTAAACAGAAAACAAGGGGAACCCAGCCAGCTGCCCAGCCCAGCCCAGCCCAGCAACGCGGCCAACCAGGCCGCCCGGCCATTCTCCTCTCCCCTCTGTTTCTTTTTGCACCCGAGCCACCCCGCACCCCTCACTGACTGACCGACCCCACCCGCCACGTTGTCCCCGTCGTCAACCTTACACGCGATGAGCCCGCTCTCCCCCAGTCGTTTCCTCTCGACTAAATTTGATTCAATTTGATTGATTGCGCGATTAATCCTCTCCCCTGACCATGCTCTCTTATTTTCCTCCCCTCCTCTTCATTTCCCCTCAAGCCCCACACCCTGAGAGCCCCCAGGCTGCCCACAATTCGGCTCGCACCGCCGTAGACTCCAACATGATCCGACGAGAATTCCGGTGAGCACAGACTGCCTCCCTTTCCCTAGCTCACACTCGCTTTATTTCCAACCCCATATGCACCTTCCAATGGTTCCCGTGTGCTCGTGCATGCCCCAGAGGCTCGGCTCCATCTCCAGCTGAGAACCACCGACGCCGAGCGAACTCCGGCGATGAAATTCGATGAGCCCCATGCGTGCCTTGCCCTCTAGTTCTTGTTGTAATGTCCGCCATCGTCTTGTGCTTCCTCTGATGCTCGCCACACACTCGCCCGTGACCTGCAGGCTCGCCCACGATGATATCTGCAAGCACCCGATGGAGTGCGCAACTCCGCCGAGGAATCCCCGACCAATTCGTGCGCCCCGTCCTCACCCACGACCACCTTCAGAACCGCCTTGCTACTGCGACCCTGGTGAGCCTCTTTACCCCTGGCATCGTCGGACCGCCGTCCCCAGCCGCGCGGCCGCCACGCGCAGAGAGCAGTGCCGCCCATCTCTGGTTAGAGCACTCTGATTCATAGGATCTAGATCCAAAGGCTAGGATAGAATCACTTACTGAAAGGGTACCATTCGATCTGAGCCGCTCAGATTCATTTAAATCCAATAGTTCGTGTACCGTGATTCGCACAAAGCGATTCAGACCAATCAGAACACACCACGTGGCCAGTTTATTTCAGACAAAATTCCAGAAAATAATTTTTGCTGATTAAACTTAGGAAATTCATAACTTCTGTTATGTTTATCCAAAAATTACAAATTTTATATCTATGGATACATAGAAATGATACCTTGGCACCTATGGCATTACTTTGGTCATTTTCATAAGAAGAAATAGATTTTTGTGCAAAGACTTGTTGTGGGCTATTTTGACTATAATTTTTTTCTAAAAATTATTTTTGAGTAAATCCTTTTGCAAATGGTTTTGTTTTGGACCCTCCGACCATAAACACTAACATGGGAAATAAAAAAATATATTTTATTGACACTAGAAGTATTCCTTTGGATAAAAAAAATTCTAACAAAAGAGAAATGATTTAAATGACTTATTTTCACTAACTTGGTTGCAGATGAAATTCCACTCTTATAAAAGACCAGTAGGTGTTTTGAAATGTTTAGAACCTTGTTAGAAACAAAATTTTCAATAAAATGACCTCTGCATGCTTGCATGCATTTCTTTTTTTTCTTATTTTGTTTTGTTATTTGTTTGTGTGCTAGTTTTGAATGTGTGCTTTGCTTGATTGTGATGTAGTGAACTTTGAGGAGTGTGACAATTGCAAGACCAAGGAGAGTACCTAGATTTTCTACTAAAAAGGAAAGTGATACTTTGGTCATCAAAAGTCCTATCTTTTCAATTTTGCATTAGAAATATTTTGGTAGTATGCATGATAGGACTATTTTGTATATTACTATGCTATGGTAGATCCTATAGAATATATCTTGGTAGAAATCTTCCTAAGTTAAGACACATGTTATGCTAGTATGCTTAGCCTAGCTAATAGAATTCAAGGGTGGGAATTCATGTTATGATATTATGGAAATGTTATGCCTATGTGTTTTTGATTAAGAAAACAACTTGTTAACGAAACACTTGGGTGGAATGGAAATCATGGTTTGTGTTGAGTGGTTACACAGGGCCCATTTCTATGGTTTTCCCTGGTGTATCTCACTTGTGGATGGCCACCCAGGAACAAAGAGATTTGAGATGTTTAGTGTTGAGAAGCTTCTAGTGCAGCCACATGGAATATGGGCTCTGCCTTGACCAACTAAGTTGCAAGAACTCAGACGGACAGACATAAGGTGGTAGTGATGATAGGATGGAATGCGTCTGTGGTGATCTGAGGGATTGCTTCTGAAAAGTCTCGTCTCGATGCATGTCGAGTATTATGGGGAAAGTGCACCACCTCTCGAGAGGGTAAAAACTAAGTACCTAGTCGTGTCCCCAGTAACAGACATTTTGAGAATCAAAGACATTGAAATGAATAAGGATCTCCTCATCCCAATTTATCTAAATTAAAACTTGTTGGGTGAACAAGGGTAGCACCGGGTGTGTATCCACTGTGCGATGTTTGATGAAGTGTTTTTAAAAAGAGAAAACTATTTTACAAAGGATAGGGAAAAAATATTTTATGCAAAGGCCATCCAAAACTCCACTGAGCCATATATTCATGTAGATGTTAGATTCTCCATATCAAAATGATATCACTTGCCAATACAATTCAAATGTATTGACCCTTGTGGCTATAACTTATTATGTTGCAGGTTTTTTTGATGTTAGTGAAGTTTGTTGAGTAGGGATTACAAGTCTACAACCAACATTATTGCCTGTGGCACATGAAAATGAAGTCCATGCTTTATAGTTATATCTGCTACTTTGTAATAAGATAGCCATATGAGCTATGTAAGTTGTAATGAACTATTTTATTCCTGGTTATGAGTTGTAATATGACCTTTGTTTCTGGATATTACATCTTAAACTGTGGGTGCTAGCTAATCGATCCAGGGACTAGCACTATAAACACAGTTTAAGATGTACAAGTCCCTGTGTTTATAGTGCTAGTCCCTGGATCGATTAGCTAGCACCCATAGTTTAAGATGTAATATCCAGAAACAAAGGTCATATTACAACTCATAACCAGGAATAAAATTCTTCATTACAACTTACATAGCTCATATGGCTATCTTATTACAAAGCAGCAGATATAACTATAAAGCATGGATCCTTCATTTTCATGTGCCACGGGCAATAATGTTGGTTGTAGACTTGTAATCCCTACTCAACAAACTTCACGAACATCAAACAAACCTGCAACATGATAAGTTACATCCACAAGGGTTAATACATTTGAATTGTATTGGCAAGTAATATCATATTGATATGGAGAATCTAACATCTACATGAATATATGGCTAAGTGGAGTTTTTGCTGGCCTTTGCATAAAATAAGTTTTTCCTATCCTTTGTAAAATAGTTTTTCTCTTTTTCAAAACACTTCATCAAACATGGCACACTAGATACATACCGGGTGCTACCCTTGTTCACCCAATAATTTTTAACTTAGAGAAATTAGAACGATGAGATTCTTGAACTGCTTCACTGTCTTGATGCTCAAAATTGTCCATAACCGAGGACACAGCAAGTACTTAGTTTTTACCCTCTCGAGAGGTCGTGCACTTTCCCCACAACACTCGACATGCATTGAAAAGAGACTTTTCAGAAGCAATCCACCAGACCACCATGGACGCGTTCGATCCTATCATCACTACCACCTTCTGTCCATCTAGCTAAGTTCTTCAACTTTGTTGGTCAAGGCAGAGCCCATATGCCATGTGGCTGCACTCGAAGCTTTCACGAAAAGAATGTATCCAATATCTTTTTTCCTGGGTGGCCATCCACAAGTGAATTACACCAGGTTAAACCGTAGAAACGGCCCCTGAGTAACCATTCAACACAAACCATACATCTCATTCCACCCAGGTGTTTCATTAACAAGTTTTTTTCTTAGTCAAAAACACATAGGCATGACCTTTCCATAATATCATAACATGAATTTCCACCCTTGAATTATAATAGCTAGGCTAAGCATACTAGCATAACATGTATCTTAACTTAGGAAAAATTCTACCAAGATATATTCTATGGGATCTACCATAGCATAACAATATACAAAATAGTCCTATCATGCATACTACAAAAATAATTCTAATGCAATATTGAAAAGATAGGACTTGTGATGACCAAAGTATCACTTGCCTTTTTAGTAGAAAATCTAGGCGCTCTCCTTGATCTTGCAAATGTCACACTCCTCAAAGTTCACTACATCACAATCAAGCAAGGCACACATTCAAAACTACACCAAATAACAAATCAAAACAAGAAAACAAAGAAATGCATGCAAGCATGCAAAAGGTTATTTTATTGAAAAATTTGTTTCTAACAAGGTTCTAAACATTTCAAAACACCTACTGGTATTTTATAAAAGTGGAATTTCATTTGAAACCAAGCTAGTGAAAATAAGTCATTTAATCATTTTTCTTTTGTTAGAAAAGATTTTATTCAAATGAATAATCTCAAGCATCAACAAAATATATTTTTATTTTCAAATGTTAATATTTATGGTCAGAGGGTTAAAAAAAACTATTTGCAAAAGGTTTCACTCAAAAATAATTTTTAGAACAATTATTATAGCAAAAATAGCCCTAAACAAGTCTCTGCATAAAACTCTAATTTTCCAGAAGAAAATGACCAAATTAAGGCCATAGATGCAAATTTCACATTTTTATGAATCAATGGACACATAATTTGTATTTTTTGAAATTACAGATCAAAAGTTATTGATTTTACAAGTTTAAACATGTAATAGGTAAAATCTAGATTTTTAAATCAAAACACTATACGCGCGGCAGGCACTGATTGGTTGATACCGTTTTGTCTGGATCAAGCGATGCCAGCCATTAGATATAAATGGGGTTGCACGGACCAGATCAAACCGTACCCTTTCGTTAAGTGATTCTATCGTAGCCTTTAGATCTAGATCGAACGGATCCGAGCATGCTGGATAGGGATGGGCGGCGCTGCTGGCGAGGTGCAGCGACGACACGTCGGGCGATGGTGTACTGGCGGCACTAGGGAGTAAGGGATGGGGTGTAGGGAGTTACCAGGGTCGCAGTGGCGAGGTGGTTCTCAATGTGGTCGTGGGCGAGGCCGGGGCTCGCGGGTGCGGCAGCGATTCCTCGTCGGAGATGTTCTCACCGTCGGGTGCATGCAGTCGAAGATACAGTCCGTTAATATTTCGTCTTATTAATGTGGCGCGATTCTTATTGTAGTATAATTTTAGGAGTAATAAAATGCTTTTTGTAGTATATTAATTATTTAAACATATCTGTAAGTCCTTTTGACGTGATTCTTATTGCCCCTGTTTCTAAATTGGAATACCTACATAGTAGTATTTTTTCCCAGATTTTACAAACCTGTCACGGGTAGATGCTTAATAATTTTCTTAAAGCCCCATTATATGGATCTCCAAATTTCATATTTTGTTTCAATGCATTAAAAGATTTTCCATGCATACATTCAATGGGTATACTGAACAGAGAATAATAAAGTGCTACTGAAACTTTATTTAACTTGTCATTCAGGCATTTGTTGCATATTGCTTGATCCATATGTGTTGTTTATGTGTTGTATCGCTTTCGTGTAGATTGTGAGGAGTGTAATTTGTATGGCTGTTAAGATTGTGATTTTGACTCCAACTCCTACCAAGGTAAGTGGTGCTTCATAAATGTCCTATTGTTTATTTTTCTCTATGCATTGTATCTTGTTTTTTGGTAGTTACATGTGTAGGAGTACTATCTCTATGCTATGTTCCATTACTGTCATAGAATTCCCTGTTAGGAGAGCCATCGTATGATAGTTATGGTTAGTTAAGCTTATTTAGACGAGGATGGGATATACTATGACAATGTACTATTTTGAAATGTTGTGTTTGCTAAAAATTGAAAAAAAAAACTTAATTAATGAACTCTTTGGGTCAAATTGGTTATTGCTTGGGCCGTGACTGCTGGTCCCATGTCTATGGTTTACCCGTGTACCTCACTTGTGGACGGTCACGCAGATTTCAGAAAAATGACTAGTGTCTTCGTTTGGTTGTTTTCTTGTGCAACCATATGCCAGTGAGTTATGGGTGGCTGGATGGACTTAGTAGGTCGTGGTGAACCGAGCTCTTCGTATCCAGAGATGTAGTGATTGTGGTAGGTTGGAACGGTGCGTGAATGAGCTTGGGGAACTACTTTCCGAATTGTCTCTTCTTGGACTTCTCTTGTCATCACACAATATGAGAGTGGTGGTACGAGCTGGCCTGGCCAAGTCATATGGGTAAAGTGTACAAACCCCTACGAGGTGTAAATCTAAGTGCTTAGCCATATACCCGGTAATGGACGTTTGAGTTGCTGAATTATTGAGGCTGTGACATGTTCTCGTTCATTCTAACTTTGCAATTGCTAAAATATTGTGGTTGAACATAATTGGGTTGTTTGATGATGATTAAAATAATTTACAAATGATAGGATGAAATTATTTTGCAGCTGCAATAAGCCCGAACTCCACAAGCCAGATATGCATGTAGTATTAGACTTGTTTCCTCATAAGTTCCACTTGCCAGTACATTCCAAGTATTGACCCTTCGAGGCTGTTACATTTTATGTTGCAGGTTATTGTTCCGATTGTTCCGAGTGATTGATATATGTTGCGGCCCTCCACTCAACAATTGGTCCCTGTGGCATAGTTGAAGATAGAGCCTATTAGTTATTTATGCTTCTGTATGCTACTTGGGTATTTCAGTTAGATTTGAGCTAAGCTTTATGTAATAATTGCAAATTCTAGATCATTCAATGTAATAATGATGCACTATTAAATTCTTTGGTATTTATCTTTACTATGTGTGCCAGTGAATCGATCCTGGGAATGGAACTATACACATGAACTCAGCCTTATCAGGTGAGGGTGTTACACATACACAATGATACCCAATATAAAGGTAGTACTAACATGAACTAGTAACACTCTATCATTACACTGGCCAATGGCTTAATATCTCTTACATGCATGCATGTGATTGGGCTACTAAAAATTATTTTTTGTCTATACCTGTGTGCAACAATACTAGTCCAGCTAATGTACTAGTAGTACCTGAATACGTCTGATTGATAACTATAGTTACTTAGTTATCCTATGATATTGTTCTAAGAGACTCCCATTGTTGTGATGAAAGGCCTAAGGGTGGTAAGAGTAATAACTTGGAGTATGCATATGTTAGCGGGTACATACTACTAGTATTTTGTACGTACTAGTATTTTGTACACTAGACACATTTTGCATTGAAAAGTGCGATGTGATGCTTATCTCTAGTAAGTTGCACATGTCTTGCACACGTGTGAGAATCAGATAATAGAAGTATGACATATCATTTTTTATATAAAATCATACTAGGTGGTAAGATAAGATGTGTTTTGAGAAGAACGCAATCTAAATATAAACGGGGAGACTACTACTGCTTCCGTACAAAAATGTACAGTAAACTGCATCCCTAAAAATGATCCGTAAATATTCCATAGAAGTACGTGGGCGGGGCCGGGGGAAACTGCATACCCTTCATTTCTACAACCACTCATGCATTCATGCATCTCCCAATCTTCCTAGCGGTTCCTTTCATATTCTTGATCCCATTCATTTTCTATCATTTTCCTCCCCACCTGAACCTCTGCAAAATAAAAGAAGCCGCCAATCATCGTCTATGGCGCCGCAGTTCAACAAGCTGTACTCCTTCCTAGACCGCCGCAACACCACCATACTACGGGTGACGTATACCAACAGAGTGTCGGTGATGAATGATTACATCGAGAAAATCCAACCGCTCCTGGAGAAAGCGGACGATAAGATTGTTGGCCTCGACATCGACAATGAGCAAACATCAACGCAAAAGGCTGCCATCGTACACCTGTGTGTGGGCACGGATTGCCTGGTCTACCAGATTTGCCAGGCCGACAAGCCATGCTCTAAGCTAGCAGAGTTCCTCGTGGACCCTAACATTTCCTTTGCCTGCGTAGACATCGGCAACGACAGTATCAGGCTCGGGCGTTCTCTAGTACGAGTGACAAACTTCATGGACGTCTAGAAGAGGTTGAATCCTGCCGGCTCAATAAATGAGAAGGATTCTTTGGCTAACTATGTCGTGGCCCTCATAGACAGCCGTTACAATGTCATGAAGGAGACAAAGAAGGATGTGGACCACAAGCAGTGGGAGAACATGCCCCTGACCGAAGAGCAGATCTAGTATGCAAGCCTCGATGCCTACGCGACCTACAAAGTATACAGGCGGATAGTGAACTTCGAGAGGGGTCAACAAACTCTCAAAATGTTCAACAAAAAGAAACAACTAAAGAGGAAGGGCAGGGGCAAGCGCAAGCAGACCAAAGAAGAAGATTCGAAATGGTACACCATGTGAGACATACGAGTACTATATTTGCGTTCTCTCTATTCTTGCATGATACTCCGTACGAGTTAATGCATGTAGTATATATACTACAATAGGAGTACATAAGTATTACTAAATCATGCGAGGGGTAGAGGAAAGAATTAGATGCAAGGAATCGCAGCAGTTTCTTTTAATTTCAATGCAGAGTGCTAGGAGTGCAGGTTTAGGCATCATAGCATGCCACCACACTGCAAGGAATTACATCATTTTATTTTAGTTTGTGGTAGAGACTTTCTTTGAGTATTTCCATTTATTATACTACTGAAGTAGTAGTATCAGTGTGAACTAGAGTACAAGAGGAAAGACTCATACAAACAAATAATAGCAGTAGAATAGCAAGATGAACTTTGGACGATTGCCCGAATGTATGTTGAGTATAAACATACATACCTGCTACTACTACTAGCAAAAAACCACCATCCCTACTGTGGAAAGAATATGATTTCTTTCAACCAAACTACAGCTACTACTACTCTACTACTGTACTACCACTAATTAACTATGTACTCCATACAGTTTACTACTACTCCAAAATCCACCATTTCTCGTATGCCAACGATCTTTCTGCAACTAAACCAATTAACAGCAGGTTCCATAGCCATTAAAAGTAGACGTGAATGAAGAAACGAAGCTCCTTTGCCATAGCAGGACTGAGCAGGTAATACAGCGGCACCAACAGGTAATACGTAAGGTCCTCGATCGCGACGTCGCCCGGCTTAGTGGAGCTCGACGCCTCAAGATCCATAGTCACGGTGTCAGTCATCCTCCTGTTGTTAGGCCAAGAGAGCACCGACGAGCATTCCGCCCACATCACAGACACGAGGGAGACCATGAATTATCGTCCCCTAGCTTGTGTCTTCATCTTATTTGCCGGGCTAATGACCATCGTGTCTAGCGTGCAAATTGTCAGGACGAACACGGCGCCATCCTGCTTCCCGATGAGGATGAGCCGGCGGGACGCCTCGCCTGCAAGCGGTACTGTCTCCTGGAACCCTTTGTTGGTGGAATACTGGATATTGTGCACTTGGATCCAGTGGACCACTACGAGGTGGGCGACGAGCACTGGCAGCGGGGCGGCAAAGTCGCAGCCAGTCTCCATGCAAGTGCAGGGTGCGTACCGACACATGATTTGGTGCTAGTGGAGTTTGTAGTAGGGCAACAAGCTCCCACAGCCTTTGTAGGTGCACTCGAACCTAGCCGTTGATAGTACAGCGTCCATGGTAGGCTCATGGGTGAATCGGCTGCTAGGGTACTCGCACTTCTGGCAGGAGGTGATCTTGTAGACGCAGTTGTGGCAGATTAGATGAATATCCACGCACTAGAGTAACGGAAGTTCGAAAAATAAGATAGTTGCACGGACGAACCAACAAAGGAAAAATCAATGGATTTTTGAGGGAGAAAGGGAGGAACCTTGTAGACCCGCCAGGGCTTGAGGGGCTAGGAGAAGGAGGAGCAGTTGAGCACGGTGGCTTCCATCTATAGAGTAAGCGTTCCAAGGATTGTGATTTGGGAGGGGGACATGTGGACTCTCTGATCCGGACTCAAGTTGTGCCCTTATTTTTACACCACCACTGATAATCAATGAAGCTCAACCTGATTACTTTCTTCCTGTCCTAGGGACCTTGGTAGTACTAGTACTCTCTCCTTCCCATTTTAGGACGCCTATTAGTTTTGGTCCAAGTCAAACCTCATAAAGTTTGATCAACAATATAGATAAATAGATCAACATCAGCAACATGAAAGGAATATAATAAGAAAGTATATTTCATAATGATTCTAATAGCATTGACGTGATATTGTAGAGATTAATATTTTATTAAATAAACTTGGTCAAGGTTTATGAAGTTTGACTTTGATCAAAACTAATAGGCATCCTAATTTGGGAAGGAGGGATTATATTTTGAAGCCTTATCTTTATGGGAGAGAAGGAAAAACATCCATTCAGAGCTCATTTTTCAGTGGAAGCAGAGGAAAATAGAAGAAAAGTTGTGCTAGACCAGTATGGGCCCCAACTTTCTCTGCACCGCTGCACCTGCACGGTTGTAATCCATTTGTGTGGAATCTTACATGGGAAGGAGGATATGAACATTGTGCGGAAGCTGCGATGCTTCCCACCTAAAAAAATGCCATTAATAAGAGGCATGGAGACACCGAATGCAGAGTGGAGCAGAGCAGGCAATGCTGCATTGAAGAGGAGAGAGGGAGGATGTTCTACTTTGTCCAGGTGGCTTTGATCTCCCGAAAGACACCGACGAGACATAATTTTGGGTGGAGGAGCCCTTTATTTTTTAAACAAGGCAAAAGATTTGCGGTGGATGGAGCCTTTTCTCGCCTTTCCAGCAGTACAAGATCGACCAGGCACCAAAAGTCGAGTACTAATACAAACAGGAGTACTACTAGCAGTTACTCAGTTCCATAGTTCCATCCAGGAGCGATAGTGGCTAATACAACAGTAGTATTTCACGAACCTTCTTGGTTCCTAGAATGCCTCCTGGTCACATAGGAGTAATACAAGTTCAATGAATTTCATATCACAACCTCCAATTAATCGGGATACCGCTGAACAGGTTGAGACGAAATCCATGTGGGTGTTCCTTGAACAAGAAGATAGCCATTTCGTGTTCTAAGAGCTCCGTGTCCCTGACAACATATCACCAGCTCCTAGGAGTAGTGATCACCGCACGCCCGTCATCGCCCATGGAAATCATGACTTCATGATAACCTTTGTACAAATCATTGGTCACACGCAGATTTGTTTCTGCACACAGATTTGTTTCTCCCTGCAGATGATTCTTCAAGACGTTCTCACTGTAATCCAGTGAGAAGCACTGAAACCAGAAGAAGAAGTTATCCGAAGTTTAGGGCTTGTTGACTGGGGAAATAGTAAAAAAGATGTCTGCTTGATACGAAGTATCATAGAGAAATAAATGTAGGATTGCAATGTTATGCCCACTCCAATCCTATGGGAATTCATCTAAACCCAAGTTTGTTTGACTCTTATTGTAGTAGGACAAAAATAGGATTCTGAAAAAGTGGTGTGAGTGGATGTTTGATTTCCTTCAAAATCTAGTGCAAAGGAATCCTTAGAAACAATTCCTATGGGAATCAATCCTACAAATGTAACAACCATCTTGGTAACATTTCCTATATACAGATTTAACTTACAAATTTATTAGGCAAATCTTTTGAATCAGACAGTTAGATGGCTACTTACCATACTTCCCCCTCCCTCACCGAGTAAAGAAGAGGTGAGCTCGCAGACATAGAAAGGTATGTCAGGTTTAATCTAGGAGGCTTTATTCTCAAGAAAATCACACCTTCTGTATGATAAATGCACATTATTGTCGTTAACGATGTAACTTTCGAACCAATCTTTCTGCTCATAAGAAGGACCTACATGAAAGAAAAATAAATCTTGGAGAGGAGTATATTGCTGCATACAATCCAAGTAAAACATTATCCCTTATAGCTGCAAGTTCTTCCTTATCACTATTAGTTAGATAAAAGTCAGTGTAGCAGATCTCATCATCGCTGGAATGATCCATGATCTTCTACCTTACTTGGAATCAGAACCAACAAATGGCATTGCAAGATACTTATTACATCAATAAAATGCATGGAATTATAACTACTTCAAGTAACAAAATGATATCCCTAGAAACAAGCAACATGTTTCGTCAAGGACTCACTTTGAAAGAGTACATCAATCTCAATATATTTGAATTTATGCACATTTAAAATATCGGGAACAAAATAGTGGGGAATGAAAGAGATCCGCCAAATCGATTTAGAGGCAGAAAATGGAATGAAAGAGATCATCAAAATAGAGGGGAATGAAAGAGGAACTACGAATGTTTTCTATACAAGGGATAGATTAGATCATACCTCGTTGTTCTGGGTCGTAGTCGGCCTTGCGGTGACATGAATATTGATCTACGCAGCGCTAGATATGATGGCTGTGGGGATGGGAAGTAGTGGTGAGGGGAGGCGACGGTGAGAGGATGAGTTTGTTTTCTTTTTCGGGATGATGGTGGACGGATTGGGCAATGCGGAGGTGGGGAAATGAGTAAAAAAGAACAGACTTGAGTATATAAGAGTACCAACCTACGCCGGGTCCATGTGAATGCGGACGTTGCTTCCTTAATGCATAGTGAGAAATGGAATAAGTTGAGTATACAAGATTAAAATATAGGAGGGTTGGCCAGGTCCTGATGAAGTCCATTAAAAAATATAAGTTGGAATATTTTAAGCATGGTAGATTGTAGAAGGATGGAGAAGCCGTGCCATGCTGTGCATGTCAAGCCATGCCATGGCTAGTGGAGGGCGGATGATGAGGCGGGTCGCGGTCGCCTCGAAGGCACCCCAAAATTATGACTGTTCCCATCGAGTGCCAGAATAAGAGGCAGCGTTCCGTCCCATCAGCTTACCCTAGTCTTCGTCATCCACATTTTCCACCCGGTTTCATCAGTGACATTGATTGCCCCTTGGTTCGGCTAATCTACCACATTAATCTCGGATCACCTCCTTCTTATTTATTATCTCTCCTTCCCCATGATCCCAGAGCACCAAAGCATCTCCAATCCCTAGCTTCTAGAAACCGTCTCTGTCCCCATCAATCATCCATGGCCACCTTCTGGTTGCTGCCCGCTATACCGGAGAGGAAAGACATTGACGTCGCCACACGGGAGGACAATGCCATTGCATTTGGGCCTTCTCCCTGCGGAGAGAAAACCATGGCATATGGCGTGCTACTTCCTTGATGCCGGCTACCATGGCTGCAAGTACTATATGTATGGCCTCCACAGCACTCAGAACAGCGCGACGTTGATGGTCAAGTTCATCAACTTCAGGGACACCCGTCTCCTCTACGGCCAGGCCTTCCACCATGGCTGCAAGATGGTGGTGTTCACCGGCGGAAACATCTTCACCAACTACTGGGACCAGTTCCCCAAAAACGGCAACTTCACCCACAGGGTCGTTCGGGAGCTGCCAATGGCTTAGGAGGTGCCGCCGACTTATCCGAAGGTGCCGCTGGGTCAGGAGCCGGCGGCGGCACTAGAGTTGTCATTGCTGCCGCTGGTGATACATCGTAAACGTATCTATAATTTTTAATGCTCCATGCTTGTTTAGTATCTACTTTTGTTTGCTTTGTCTACACTTTGAGGTGCTTTTTACATGTTTTTTGTTACTAACCTATTAACAAGTTTCCACGGTGCCAGTTGCCTGTTTTCTGCTGTTTTTGGTTCCAGAAAAGTTAGTAAAGAAATATTCTCAGAATTGAACGGGACAAACATCAAAGTCAATTACTTTCCGTGGGGAACAAGAAGTCCAGAGGGGAGATAGAGAAGCGGGCCAGGACAGCCAGACCCCCTAGGCGCGGCCACGGGTGGGCCCGCGCCTGGGAGAGGTGTGGCCCCTCTGGCCACTGCCTCAGCCTCCCCTTCTCCTATCAGAAACCCCCGATGCATAAACCCTAAGCACCCAATCAAATCTCCACGAAACCGTCTATAGCTGCCGCCACCATCGTCCCTAGATCGGGGGGATCTGAAGTACTTCTTGGCACCCTGTTGGAGGGGAGATCATCCCGGAGGCGTTTTCTGCGGTATGATGCGTGAGTAGTTCCACCTTGGACTATGGGTCCATGTAGTAGCTAGATTGTTGTATCTCCTCCTTGTGCTTTCATGTATAGATCTTGTGAGCTCACTTCATGATCAAGATCTAATCTGTTTGTAATCATGCATGTTGTGTTTGCAGGGATCCGATGGATATTGAGATTATTATGTTGTTTTGATTAATGGTTTTGTATTTATGATTCTATCATGTCTGTGTTGTTTGTGATCTTGCATGCTCTCCGTTGTTAGTAGCTATCTTGGCCAAGTAGTTGCTAGTGACTCCAAGAGGGAGTATTTATGCTCAATAGTGGGTTCATGTCTCTAGTTTCCAAGGGAAGTGATAGAAATCTCTTCGGTTGTAGATGTTCTGTTTCTACTAGGGAGAAAACAACGGTCTCTTGTTCATGGACATGTGGACTATTTACCTTACACACTTTGCTTAAAGAAGTTGTCTGTTGCTTGCAACTTAATACTGGAGGGGGTTCGGATGATAACCTGAAGGTGGACTTCTAGTCATAGATGTAGTCGGATGGAGGTCTATGTATCTTGTTGTATTTCCCAATCGAATCTCATAGGATATTTCTAACTAGTAATTGCATTGTTATGCCTTGCTCAGTTCCTTTCAATTGCTGTCCTATAATTTGTTTACCCTTCATGCCATGTTGTTTATCTAAGGAGAGCACCTCTAGTGAAATATGGACCCCAGTCCAATCTTTACCATTGATACATATTCCACTGTTACCTATTTACTAGCTGCAAACCATTACCTTCCACACCATACGTTTAATCCTTTGTTACAACAAACCGGTGAGCTTGAAAACCTCACTGATTCGTTGGGGCAAAGTCTGGAGTTTGTGTTGTGCAGGTGTCCGCATTGCTTGCAACACCTGTGTGACGTTTCCTTCCTCCTTCCGGTTCAATTACCTCGGTCTCTACTGAGGGAAAACTTGCTGCTGTGCTGCTTCACACCTTGCTCTCGGGGTTTCCAAAGAGACTCCACATTAAGCACCAAGTTCTCTGGCCCCACCAAGGAGTCATCAACAAGTTTTCTAGCGTTGTTGCCGGGGAGGCTAAGGACGTCTTCACTAGGGGAGTCCTTCACTTTCTTTCTCTTTATTTTTTAGTTTGATTTGTTTCTTTTGCTTGGTTTTGTTTTCCTCTTTTCAAAAAAACCCAAAAAATTTAGTCTAGTTAGGTTTGCTTTCTTTATTCAAAAACACAAAAAAAATTAGTTCATGCTCTAGTTGCCACCATGTCTGGTTTTGGACCAATATTTATTTCACCTATGGAAGAGATCTCCACTTTTAAGCAAAAATGTGAAGAGAGTTTTAAAGAAGATTGGTCTAGAATTTCTGCTTTACAAAAGGAAACTGAGCCTAAGATGAGTCTTAGCTTGGTTATTGATAGTTTCTACCGCGGTATTGCTCTTTGTTATAGATATGCTTTGGATGTTGTGGCTGAGAAAGATATTTTTCTATGTACTGCGAATGAAGCTTTTGATGCCATAAAAAAGTTGATTGCAATTTATAATACACCTGGAAAGTCTAATTCCTCTTTCACAAATATTTTTGCTAGGTTGAACACTCTTGGGACTAGTATTGATACTATGAATAGATGCTATCACATGCTTAGGGCTTACCATGCTTATGTTCCCATAAATTCTGAGCCTTCAAAGTGGTTTCCCACAATCAAAGTCTCTATAAACACTACACTTTTTGATGCTCGCTATGACATCATGTCTGAATTTTGCGTCATGCCTAAAGATATTTATGATTCCTTGAGTATTTGGGTGCTTACTGAAGGGGGATAGGAAATATCTCTTACCAACAATGCCACTTTATTGCTCATTGGAATAGCTGAAGGTGTGTTTACAAAAATCTCAGGGAAAATGGTGTCTACTTATTATCTTGATATTGAATGTGTAGGCAAAGGACAGATCACACTTGGAAGATCCCTAGTAAAACACCTTG
Source organism: Avena sativa (assembly GCA_916181665.1). Classification (NCBI taxonomy): domain Eukaryota; kingdom Viridiplantae; phylum Streptophyta; class Magnoliopsida; order Poales; family Poaceae; genus Avena; species Avena sativa. The sequence goes on from OV702297.1 coordinate 258,245,187, forward strand.
GAGCAGTAATAGATGTGGGAAAAGGCATTAAGCATTTTTCTCCTCCGGTAAGCAATCATATCTTCCCTAAGGAGAAGAAGAAAGGTAAGAAAGGAAAGAATAAGAGAGTTAATGCTTCCTCATTTCAAAAATACTTGATTCTTCTTACTTCTTGTGCCTAACTTAAAGGCATTAAATAAAATTACATGTTGGGAGATAACGCAAGAGTTTCCTTGAGTCTTGGAAGTTATTACTTCAGTAATGACCTCTCCTTATCCTTTTTGTTTTCTTTGTGTGCCAAGAATGAACTCTAATTAGAGGGAAGTATGATTTTGGGAGTTGCTGTCCCGAAACAGATTTCTATCCTTCACTAAAAATATTCTTGAGGAGTGTCTGTAACTCGGATTGAGCTCAAAATTTACGAATAAATCCCCCAGTATGTTAGATACCTTTCGTTAGTTCAACACTTTTTGATTTGAGAAACAGAAGATGTTCTAAAAAATCGGTTTCTGCCTGCTGGTCTGTTTTGACAGATTTCTGCCATTATTTGCATTTGCTTCTTATTGATTCCTTTTTGAGTTCTCTTTAGGTAAATAGAGGTTTTTGAAGGAGTTGATACAGTAGCTTGTAGTTTTAGTGAAAAGTCTTGTTGTTCCAAAGCTTTGCCAGAGGTCTAATATCTTTTTAATAAACTAATGTTGCCAATGAAGATTGTGTGAAGTTTTGTGTGAAGGAAAAATTCCAGGTGTAGAGAGGGAATGATGCAATGAGATGAATAATGGACAAAAGATCAAGCTTGGGGATGCCACCATGGTGTCACCCCAAGAAATATCCAAGAGGTACAAGCTTGGGGATGCCCAAGGCATCCCCTTCTTCATCAATAAAAAGCTCAGGTCTGTCTAGACACTTTGTTTTTATTGTTTCATGCACAATTGTGTTGTCTTTGTAGCGTCTTAGTTTTCGTTTGCTTTTCTTAGGTTGTTTATTTTTCTTGAATAAAGTAGTTTGGACCCCCATTCTCGCTATGTTGTTTTGCAAATAAGTTGCTTGGTATTGGAACGGAGTAGTAAGTTCTTGCTTGTAAGTGCAAGAGGAGCTTGCATTGACTGTGACTTAGACTTTAGCATGACATGCTAGGTGTTGTTTTTACCTTATGCTTAGTAATTATTGCTGTAGCATGTCTTGTTCCAAACAATTGGGATTGATTAGTGTGCCTTGAAGAAATTATGCGTTGTTTTAGCATCCAAAAGCATAGTACTGTGGTATTCTCCTTTGATGCTTTGCTTGGGTTGACTTGGCACATGCTCACACCATGTTATGACTATGACAAGTCACCATTGGCCTCTAAGATCATTTAGTCTTTGACTTGTAGTACCACTCTATGCTTTGATTAGTAATGCTTTGTTGCTCTGCACGATTATGGCCATTATGCTCTCTTAGTTGGTTGCTCCCAGTCTTTTTGCTAGCCTCCACTTGTATGAGTAAGCTCTACTCATGCTTCCAACTCCCAAGAAACCAAGTAATTACAAAGTGTCCACTATAAATGTTGGGCCACATAGAGATAAAACAAAACTTTTTCTTCTAATATGGTGATCCCAAGATCTATAGACGCGCAGTTGCGGAGGTTTAACACTAGACGCGCAGTTGCGGATTACTGATGTAGCGCGTCAGTTGATGCAATGCAGTCCTTTGCGATCCGATCGTCCTGGTGCTGATCGTACGGCACCTCTACTGGTATCCACACATACAAGGAGGAGCACCGGCGGCGAACATCTAGATTCGTTACGTCGGCAGGACTGCTGTGGAGCTAGGGTTTCCAACACATGGAATGACCTAACCGATCAACAATTTTACTTTCTGGGTTACTGTGCTCCATTATATATAGGGAGTGAACATGGGCTACTCACGTGGCCCATTCACTAAAGCCCATAGAACACTAGTCACCGTGAGTCTGACTCACTGTCTCAGTCCTAATCCGGCTTGGGTCCAACCAAACCAGATCTCCAGTTCAGATCCAATCCAAATTTGCTCCCGCTCTTAAGTGTGTGACCCCGCAGGCTCATGGATACTTGGACACGATTAGAGTCCGACTCTCAATCGATCAGTCGGTAGCGGCTCCTAGCAGATCATGCCGACTCCTAAGTACCAAAGAGTCATGACGACTTACCTTTCCAATATGACTTATGTCCGAGTCCCTTTTGCCTCATGATATACCTTGTCAGACTATTGCGAATATTTGTCATCCCTTAAATAGTCCGACTCTCTTCTTGATCCGCGATAAGTGATTCACCCGACTAACTCTTAGTCGATCGCCTCGGTTAACACTTAATCGAGTCTTGCATGGCCATGCTTTCGGAATCATATCTTCCGAGAGGGCCCAGAGAATATCTCTCCGAGTGGAGGGGAAAAATCCCATCTAGGTTATTCACATCACGCAGCTTGATTCTCAGTCGACCCAAAGTCTTCCTTTATAACTGCCCAGTTATAGATCAGTGTTTGGCAGAACCTAAGTCGGCGATCCTAAACTCGGACTATGCAATAACCTCAGGTCTAAGGATTACATTGATTGAGATATAAAAATGCCAACTTGTTCATTGTACCTCAATATGGGTCAATCTGTCTTGCTAAACTCTTTAGCCGAATCTGTGTAAGTCGGAATAGCATCTCCATGCCCATGACAAGTGGAACCGAGTCATCAAGCCGACTTTCACATTGGTCTAAGTTGTGTGTCTAGCACAACCTCAATGACCAAGGACATTTAGTACAAACAACATGAATGTATAGTTCCACAACCGAATCACATATTCAATGTTATACATCAGACGCTCATACAAGGACAACTTAATATCTTTATGAATACAATGGGAAATATCATCATACATGATTGCCTCTAGGGCATATTCTGAACAGTCTCCCACTTGCACTAGAGTCAATCTTCTGACATCACATGTCTAGGCATCTAATGCCCATAGCTCTTAGGTGCGCCTCATGCTTCGGCTATGGTAACGGCTTTGTCAACGGATCTGCAATATTTGCATCCGTGTGTACCTTGCATAACTTGATATCACCCTGATCCACGAACTGGCGAATCAGGTGGTACCGCATGAGTATGTGCTTGTTCTTCTGGTGTTGCATAGGTTCCTTGGCTTGTGCAATAGCACCATTGTTGTCACAATACACGTCTAACGGATTGGACGAGCCCTGAACCACACCAAGATCCATGAGGAAATTCCACATCCAAATAGCTTCCTTTGCTGCCTCCGAGGCGGCAATATACTCAGCCTCTATTGTAGATGCAGACACAGTCTCTTGCTTGGAACTCTTCTAGCTCACAACACCTCCATTTATAATAAACACGTATCCGGATTGCAAACAAGAATCATCAGAGTCGGTAAGATAACTCGCATCTGTGTAACCCTTTAGACTGAGTTCATCTTCACCACCATAAACCAAAAACATATCCTTGGTCCTTATCAAGTACTTTAGGATATTTTTAGCCGTTGTCTAGTGGATTTCTCCAGGATCAGCCTGGTATCTTCTCACAACACTTAGAGCATATGAAACATCCAGCCTAGTACAAATCATGGCATACATGATGGATCCGACTACAAAAGCCTATGGAATCGCACTCATCTAACTTCGCTCATCATTCGTCGAAGGACACCGAGTCTTGCTAAGTTTTACACCATGGGACATCAGTAAGAACCCCTTCTTAGACGATTCCATGTTGAACTTCTTCAACACTTTGTCCAAATAAGTACTCTGACTCAATCCAATGAGCCGTATTGATCTATCTCTATAGATCCGGATTCCAACAATATATGTTGCCTCACCCAAGTCTTTTATTGAGAAACTCATTTCCAATGATTCCTTGGTATCTTGCGACATCTGGATATCATTTCCAATCAGTAATATGTCATCCACATATAAGATTAGAAAGTTTACTTTGCTCCCACTAAACTTTTTGTATAAACAATAATCATGATAACTCTTGATGAATCCAAATGATTTGACTACCTCATCAAAGCGAATATTCCAACTCCGAGATGCTTGCTTCAACCCATAAATGGATTTCTAAAGTATACATACCTTGTCAGCATTAGCCGGATCGACGAAACCCTCGGGTTGTATCATATACACGTACTCGGATAAATTTCCGTTAAGTAAGCCGTTTTGACATCCATCTGCCATATCTCATAGTCGAAATAGGCTGCTAGAGCTAACATGATCCGAACTGATTTAAGCATCACTACGAATGAGAAAGTATCATTGTAATCAACTCCTTGAACTTGTTGGAACCGCTTCGCGACAAGACGTGCTTTATAGACGAAAACATTTCCATCCATATCAATTTTCTTCTTAAAGACCCATTTGCACTCGACGGGTCTTGCACCGTCTGTCAGATCAACCAAGTTACAAACTTGATTTTCATCCATGGACTTTAACTCGGATCTCATGGCTCCAAGCCATGACTCGGAATTAGATCCCACCATTGCTTCCGAATAATTTGCCTGCTCATCACTATCTAACAGTAACACATCACGAACACTTCGTAATCTCGCCGATCTTCGTAGTACAGGTGTTGCTGCCGGCTCAGCTATCACGACCGGCTCAACCTCCAAGGTTTTTGCTGACTCGCTACTAGCCGGTTCCTCTCGAATTTCTTCGAGTTGCACAGTGCTCCCACTTACTCCCCGACTGAGAAATTCTTTTTCAAGGAAGACACCGTTCCGAGTGACCAACACTTTGCCCTCTTATCGGTTGTAGAAGTAGTAACCCAAGGTTTCCCTCGGATACCCTACGAAAATACACTTATCCGACTTGGTCGTAAGCTTGTCCGACTGAAGTCGCTTGACAAATGCTTCACAACCCCAAATCTTAAGAAAAGACAAACTCGGCTTTTTTCCTGTCCACATCTCATGCGGTGTCTTCTCTACCGATTTTTATGGTACTCTGTTTAGTGTGAATGCCGCTGTTTCTAGACAATAACCCCAAAATCATAAAGGTAGATCTGTCCGACTGATCATTGACCGTAACATGTCCAACAAGGTCCGATTTCACCTTTCCGAAACACCGTTCTTTTGCGGCGTTAATGGCGGAGTAAGTTGGGGAACTATTCCACAACTTTTCAGATGGCCATCAAATTCATGGCTCATGTACTCGCCTCCTCGTTCTGATCGAAGAAACTTTATTTTCTTGCCGAGTTGATTCGCATGTATCGAATCTCCAATTCATACGAAGTTAGGAGTGCATCATCATGGAGCTTCTTCATCCGTTTCCAACTTATATGACCAAGCCGACAGTGCCAAAAGTAAGTCATATTCAGATCATTTGGTTTTAACCTTTTAACATTTATGTTATAAACCGACTCACCATCAAGATTCAAAATAAATAACTCGTCCTGGACGGGTGCAAAGCCGTGAAACATATCATTCAAATACAAAGAACAACCATTATTCTTGATATTCGACTCATAGCCTTGCTTCATCAAACATGAAGCAGAAATAATGTTTCGACTGAGCATGGAACATAATAACAATTATTCAGTTCCATAATGAATCCGGAAGATAAATGAAGCTGCATCGTGCTGACTTCCAACGCAGCAACTCTTGCTTTGTTGCCGACTTGAATATAAACCTCGCCTCTTGCTACACTCCTAGTTCTTACCAGTCCCTGCAACGAGTTGCAGATGTGAATAATTGATCTGGTATCATATACCCAAGAACTATTAGGTGAATCAGCAAGATATATGTCTATAACATTGCAAACAAGTGTACCTGATTCGGAAGACATACCTCCACTCTTGGCTTTATCAGCCAAATACTTGCTGCAGTTCCTCTTCCAGTGGCCATCCGCCTTGCAATAGAAGCAAGTGGATCCGGCTGAAGGAGATGGCTTAGTCCCTGAGGAAGCACTTGGGACCGGGTCCTCAGCCTGCTTTCCTCCCGACTTGGCCTTCTTCTTAATCCAAGAACTCTTCTTGAACTTAGCCTTATTCTGCACCATCAACATTTGACTGGCGCCCTTCTTGAGATCCGCCTCTTCCTGCTTGAGCATCCCATGCAATTAAGTGAGCTTCTTATCCATACGATGCATGTGTTAGTTCAAAATGAACTGCCCATGTGCACTAGGAAGAGAGTTTAGAATTATATCTGTAGCAAACTCTTCACTAATGGGGTAGCCAAGCATCTCTAGAGACTGCACGTAACCAACCTTTTTGATCACATGCGAACTCAATGGATCACCATCCTTAAGCTTGCAACTCAGCAAAGCCTGAGAGACTTAATACCTCTCAGTCTTCGCCTGAGCCTGGAACATACTTTTGAGGCTTTTGATCATATCGTAGGCCTCAACATTCTCGAACTGCTTTTGCAAGTCCGGTTCCATGTGAGCAAGCATAAGACAGCTAATATCCTTGGACTCATCCATAGCCCAATGGTAGGCATTGGTAGCAGCGACAATCGCATTCTCATTCGGCTCATCTGGAAGTGGGTTGTCTAGGACATGGTCCTTCTTTTCTTGTTTGAGAACAATTCTCAGATTTCGATACCAATTGGAAAAATTATTGTCGTTCAGTTTATCTTTCTCAAGAATGGTTCTCAACGCAAAACTGGATATCTAAGAGTGACTGCTACTTGGTGCCATGATCTACAACAGAAAATATACAAAACACTTAAGACATGTATTCATAAAAGAGCAAGCATATTAAACACTTTAATATTTTATGCTCCCACTAGAACTAAGACCCCTCCGATGGTTACTTAGTGATTCAGGATCCTAAATAAGAAAGTCGGATAGTGAGCTTTAGCACCACGGCTAGCCTTCAAGTGATCTAGGTAGACAACTCCTTGTCAATCGTATCTCATATGACTCCTGTTGGATGGGCGGCATCACATGCCCCGGCTCCCATCCGACTTTTTCCCGAGCCCCACAACCGTTGTGATAGACCCTTCTAGCTTACCGAGTGTTTTGCAGTAAGATTCCGACTCGACCCCACCTAGTCGGAAAGAATTAGCAGCACCTCAATTTTATGAGCCCACTTCCAAAAATGCCCGACTTGTGATGGTGCAAACACTGGCGGGAAAACCGACTAGACCTTCTTTGAGGGATTAAATTTTACTAACTATCTAATAGAGGTAAAACAGAGACATAACAATAACAAAAAATAAAGCAATTATAATGTGAAATGGTATGGATCCCTTCATGGCTTGCTTACCATCCGGGTTCTCCAAACAGCTACACTAGCTTAGTAAAGTAAATTACATGGAGAATATGACACACAGGTCATTATAAAATAATATGATAGCACCTCGGCTCCAGCCGGCTGACAAAACCGTGATTCGCAGATCACGTATGGATTACACACATACATCACATGCACATGAACCATACCATTCACAACTTCCTGCAAAAAAAATTATGCATAGATACGCTATCTCCTGGCGTTGTGAAACTCACAACGACGTCTAACGTGCTACGACAGTTATGCATAGATTTTTCCGAAAACGTAGAACTCATCTATGTTCCGGACATGGATTCTGACCATTGTTCCGATTCGATCAAACTTTTTGATCTTCAATCACCGCCTCTGGATTTACGTGTCACGTCTACCCCGATGGCGGAAGCCGACCGGTAGGGGTATGTCGTTCCACGACCTCAGCAGTATGATCACGGAAATCATATCTACCATTCCCCGAGTATAGTTGATCCAATCAACCTCGTACAAAACTGATCTATCTTTAGATTGACCACCAAAATAGCACATAGATCTCGAGCCTAAAACTAGAAGCTATTACTCTGATACCACTGTTGGGCCACGAGGAGATAAAACACAACTTTTTCTTCTAACATTGTGATCCCAAGACCTAGCTGAGGTAGAAGGCCACGAGGTTTACCACTAGACGCATAGTTGCGGATTACTGATGTAGCGCGTCAGTTGATGCAGTGCAGTTCTTTGCAATCCGATCATCCTGGTGCTGATCGTACAGCACCTCTGCTGGTATCCACACGTACAAGGAGGAGCGTCAGCGGCGAACTGCTAGATTTGTTACGTCAGCAGGACTGCTATGGAGCTACTATTCCCAACACATGGAATGACCTAATCGATCAACGATTTCACTTTCTGGGTTACTGTGCTCCACTACATATCGGGAGTGAACGTGGGCTCCTCACGTGGCCCATTCACTAAATCCCATATAACACTAGTCACCGTGAGTCCGACTCACTGACTCAGTCCTAATCCGGCTTGGATCCAACTCAACCAGATTTCCAGTTCAGATCCAATCCAAATTTGCTCCCGCTCTTAAGTGTGTGACCCCGCAGGCTCATGGCTACTTAGACACGATTAGAGTCCGACTCTTAATCGATCAGTCGGTAGAGGCTCCTAGCAGATCATCCCGACTCCCAAGTACAAAAGATTCATGACGACATGCCTTTCCAATGTGACTTACGTCCGAGTACCTTTTTCCTCACGATATACCTTGTCAGACTATAGGCGAATATTTTTCATCCCTTAAATAGTCCGACTCTCTGCTCGATCCGAGATAAGTGATTCACCCGACTAACTCTTAGTCGATCGCCTCGGTTAACACTTAATCGAGTCGTCATGGCCATGCTTTCCGAATCATATCTTCTGATAGGGCCCAGAGAATATCTCTCCAAGTGGAGGGTCAAAATCCCATCTTGGTTATTCACATCACGCATGTTGATTCTCAGTCGACCCGAACTCTTCCTTTATAACTTCCCAGTTACGGATCAGTGTATGATAGAACCTAAGTTGGTGATCCTCAACTCGGACTATGCAATAACCTCAGGTCTAAGGATTACATTGATTGAGATATACAAATGACAACTTGTTCGTTGTACTTCAATATGGGTCAATCTGACTCGCTAAAATCTTTAGACCAATCTGTGTAAGTCGGAATAGCATCTCCATGCCCATGACAAGTGGAACCGAGTCATCAAGCCAACTTTCACATTGTTCTATGTTGTGTGTCCAGCACAACCTTAATGACCAAGGACATTTAGTACAAACACCATGAATGTATAGTTCCACAACCGAATCACATATTCAATGATATACATCAGATGCTCATACAAGGAAAACTTAATATCTTTATGAATACAATGGGAAATATCATCATACATGATTGCCTCTAGGGCATATTCCGAAAAATAAACTCCTATGCATGGTGTGTTACACCATTCCAAGTATATTCTTGTTTTCAGCTACCTTCCAATTAAAAACTATTATGTTATGTGAAAACTTAGTGATTAAAGCCCTCGCAAACTTTATGGCACACTTTATATTCCTTTCCCCTAATAAACTTGTACCATTGTGTCATCTTTGTTGTATATGCTTGCACCTATACGTTGGAATTAGCAGAACCGTGCTATCACGAGGAACATTTTCAACATTGCACTTGTACTTTGTACTCAGTTGATATCATGCTCTTTTGTCTATGGATGTCACTGGTGTGAAATAAAGAGGGAACTTGTATGTCCATGGAGTTTGTATCCTGTGTTAGAGAAACGCCTGGGCCGCTAGCCTAAGCCATGCCTAATCATGGTGGAAACTTGCAGCATCACCATAGTGACATCTATGAAGCATTCTTCTGATAAAAAAAGAGACACATTGATAAAAGAGGAAAGAGAGAAAAAAGCACCATATTCCCATGGTAAATAAGAAGATTGCTGAGATGCTCATTGTCTGCTTGCCTTGTCATTTTGGTTATGGGATAGCTCATGTACCATGTGCAATGGGTACCCCGTTGGCGGTTCTCTATGATATGCAAATACTGACAATGACAAGAACTTACAGGTGACTAAAGTTGAGTAGCATGAGGTGTGGCCCTTGTATTCAAGGGACTTGAGGTTGTCAACTTATACTTTGTCAAGCATATACTCTATATTTGTTCACTTTAACCTTAATAACTTCAAGATGCTTATGATAGGGGCAATGAGGGATGAAAGCTAACAAGTACCATAATTTTTGGACGATCTTTTTGAAACTTGAAATCCCTGCTTCCTTTATAAAAGGCCTTTCTTCCACCATTATTTGAGTCTCCACCTTCTACCTTTAGGCACCATTAAGAGAGCAAAGTTGTCATTCTGTGTGCAGTGTTCCAAAGCTTATTGATTGATGCATATTGTGATATTACTTGTTTTTGTGCTATTTGTTTCTAGTCACCCTTGTGAACTTTGAAGGTTTCCTATGCATCTATTTGCTACTCTATGAGGGACAAGATGATTGCCATTATGCTATGTTTTATGTATGTGAAACAAACAAACATTTTTCAATGCATGTTATTCATGATCTTTGTTTGTAGCTTGTCATGTTTCATGCATAGTTACTATGTCCTATTGTTGGAACTCCATCTTTCATGCACATGTTTAGAGTTCTTTGATACCAGCTTTCAATGCTTGCAAATGGTTAGATCTTTATTATGAGGGTGCATGTCGCCTACAAAATTATTCTTTTTTTATCACTTACCTACTCGAGGACGAGCAGGAGTTAATCTTGGGGATGCTTGATACGTTAGAAACGTATCTATAATTTTTGATGCTCCATGCTTGTTTAATATCTACTTTGCTTTGCTTTGTCTACACTTTGAGGTGCTTTTTACATGTTTTCTGGTACTAACCTATTAACAAGTTGCCACATTGCTAGTTGCCTATTTTCTGCTGTTTTTTGTTCCAGAAAAGTTAGTAAAGAAATATTCTAGGAATTGGACGTGACAAACGTCATAGTCAATTACTTTCCGTGGGGAATAAGAAGTCCAGAGAGGATACGAAGAAGAGGGCCAGGGCAGCCAGACCCCCTAGGCATGGCTAGGGGTGGGCCCGCGCCTGGGAGGGGTGTGGCCCCTATGGCCACCGCCTTAGCCTCCCCCTTCGCCTATAAGAAGCCCCCGATGCAGAAACCCTAAGCACCCGATCAAATCTCTATAGCCGCCGCCACCATCGTCCCTAGATCGGGGGGATCTGAAGTTCTTCCAGGCACCCTGCCGGAGGGGAGATCATTCCAGAGGCCTTCTCTCTGGTATGATGCGTGAGTAGTTCCACCTTGGACTATGGGTCCATGTAGTAGCTAGATGGTTGTATCTCCTCCTTGTGCTTTCATGTATAGATCTTGTGAGCTCCGTTCATGATGAAGATATAATCTATTTGTAATCATGCATGTTGTGTTTGTGGCGATCCGATGGATATTGAGATTATTATGTTGGTTTTATTAATGGTTTTGTCTTTATGATTCTATCATGTATATGTTGTTTGTGATGTTGCATGCTCTCCGTTGTTAGTAGCTATCTTGGCCAAGTAGTTGCTAGTGACTCCAAGAGGGAGTATTTATGCTCGATAGTGGGTTCATGTCTCTAGTTTCCAAGGGAAGTGACAGAAATCTCTTCGGTTGTAGATGTTCTGTTTCTACTAGGGAGAAAACAACAGTCTCTTGTTCATGGACATGTGGACTATTTACCTTACACAGTTTGCTTAAAGAAGTTGTCTGTTGCTTGCAACTTAATACTGGAGGGGGTTCGGATGATAACCTGAAGGTGGACTTCTAGTCATAGATGTAGTTGGATGGCGGTCTATGTATCTTGTTGTATTGCCCAATCGAATCTCATAGGATCTTTCTGACTAGTAATTGCATTGTTATGTCTTTCTTAGTTCCTGTCAATTGCCCTTCTGTAATTTGTTTACCCTTCATGCCATGTTGTTTATATAAGGAGAGCACCTCTAGTGAACTATGGAACCCGGTCCAATCTTTTCCATTGATACATATTCCACTATTACCTATTTACTTGCTGCAAACCATTACCTTCCACACCATACGTTTAATCCTTTGTTACAGCAAACTGGTGAGCTTGACAACCTCACTGATTCGTTGGGCATAGTCTTGAGTTTGTGTTGTGCAGGTCTCCACGTTGCTTGCAACACCTGTGTGACATTTCCTTCCTCCTTCTGCTTCGATAACCTTAGTCTCTAGTGGGGGGAAACTTACTTCTGTGCTGCTTCACACCTTGCTCTTGGGGTTCCCAACAAGACTCCACATCAAGCACCAAGTTGTAGCATCCCAATTGTCTAACAATTGCAATGCTACTAGCCTAGTCTATATATATGCTACTTCCTACATATAATTGTTGCATCATCATTATATCATGCTCATGTCATCATGCCACCTTGCATTTGAGCATCATATAAAACCCTTTTTGATTTGGTTCTTATCTCATATGCATTATTAATTGTATTTGCCTCTTGATATTGTATTTGGTTATTGATATATTGTTTAATGCCCAAGTGGAGTTGGGGGCATATCTCTTATGAACTCCACCACCTTTCTTTCACCACCTTATAATTCCACCATCCAAACAAATATGAGCTTTGCACTTTATTTGGGTTTTACCTCTAGCTCATGTGGGTTGGGATGGATCCAATTCTATTCCACATGCTCTCATCTTAGCATCATGTTGTTTTCACAATATTGAAACATGAGAGCCACATGGCCACCTTTGCATGCCTTGTGAGTGGAACCTTTTTCCTAGCTTCCATATGTGTGGTTTTGGGGTTATCATCATGTTGGGATATTTTTGTGGGCTTATTAAATACCTAGTGGCATATACACACTAGCAAGTCCCAAATATAATCCAATGTGATCATCTCCCTATACTCCACTTGGAATTCTTTCTAAATTCCTTTGCTTGGGCCTTACTCCAATTTTGGGAATGCATAATAATAATGCCATGTATTAATATTGATTTCACAAGAATCAACATGGCATTAAATATTTGCATGGGCCATGCAAGTACCATCTTTTGCTTGTCATTTGGATTTTACTTGTTTTTGGTTGGATCATGCCATCCCTCATCTATCTCTCCCTCCTTTTAGCTTGATCTTGTTTGATCTTGCTTAAGACCATCATCATCACACCCCCCATCTAAACCTAAACCCTAGACCTACCTCTCTCTCTCGGCCGCTCTCTCTCTCTCACCTAGCTGGCCCCACCATGCCACCTCCCTCCCTAGCCACCTAGCTAACCCAAGTCCCAACCCGAGCCTAGCTCCCAACCCTAGCTATCTACCCGAGGCTACCCCTCTCCCCTCTAGCTCTCTCTCCCTGCCTTGTGGCCCCCTAGCCCGAGCCTCCCACCACCCTGGCCTGCCCTACCCCACCTGCCAGCTCCCCATGCGCCTGCCCTGCCCTTCCCCGACCGTGCACGTGAAGGAGGGAGAAGAGAAAGGTGGCACCGAGCCACCTTTTCCCATCTACTCCCCCACGGCACCCACGCCTCCCCCTTACCTTTCCCTCCTCCCACACGGCTCCTCTGCGTCCCCAGATCCGCCCTAGGCCCTGCCCCTCCACTCTCTTCTCCATCGCCGTCGTCTACACCATCGCCGGCGGAACCCTCGGCCTCCACCGCTCGTCGATCCAGCCGAGCAGCACGTCCGTGGAGCGTCCTGGGAGATCAACGGCGCTCCTCTGCTTCACCCTGAGCCCGGCGACGAGGAGGAGACGAACCGGAGCCACCCGAACCAAGGCGAGCCCGACGCCACCGACGGGAAACCCTAGCTTTCGGGCTGTCTGCGTCCTCGTCGATCGCCCACCCCTCTGCTCGACCCGACCACGCCAACATCCTCTAGGTGAGATCCCAAACCCCCTGGACATGGTCACCTCCGCCGTGCCGCCCTAGTTTCGCCGGACCAAGCGTCGAACGGCCTCTGTGCGCCGGCGTCGCGTTCGTGTCTGCTCGCTCCCGCGCCGCGCAGAAGCCCTAGCTAGGTCCCGTCCGCCCTCCTAGCACCAACCCCCACCTAGCCCAGTGGCTGCCGCCACCGCGCGCGCACGCCGGGTCGCGCGTTCGAGTCCCGCGCGCCGCGTCCCGCGCCCTGCCACACACCGATCTGTCCTCTGCACGCGAGAAGAGGAACAGTACGGCTGTGCACTTTTGTGCATACCCCCCTGATGTTTTGCTCGTCGCAACCCGCGCTCCTTAGGACCCCACCTGCCAGCCGCTACGCGCTTTTGCAGAAAAACCCCCGGCGTTTCCTGTTTGCAACCCGCGCTCCAGCTTGGCCCCGCCTGGCAGCCCCCGCGCGCCGTTCGCTGACACGTGGGTCCGCAGCGCCTCGGACCCACTTGTCATTCTCTGTGTCTGGCAGCACCCGCGGTGTGAAACGTTTCTCTGCGCGCGTTGGTCCAGTCAGCACATGGCCCCACCTGTCACCGTCTCTGGCTAGAAGTGTCTGGGTAACAAAAGTAATTCAGTCTATCTGTTTGAATTCAAATCTTTCGAATTAATTTAAATTCAAATATAATTCTGTTTTTAATTAACTTTTAGAATATAATTCCAACTAATACAAATAATATATGTTTTGAAATCAGAAAATGTGAGGAATTCAAATATGCCATTCAAAATATATTTTGAACATTTAAAAATTCCAAGTTTATTTAAATTACAATAAATGCCCCTTTTCTTTAATAAATTAATAACTTTTGTTTTATAACTCCAAATTCAACAAATGATATGTCTAAAATGATTAGCTCGACGAGACCTTTCTGTTTATGCATTCCATGGTTTGATTTGAAGCATGCATCATATAAATATAAAGTGAACAGCAACTTAATTGAGGATAAAATGGGGCCAAAACTAAATAAAATGGTTTATTCTTGTATTCCACACCTCACCCATGCCATGCTACTTTAATGCCATGCAAATTGTGCATCATTCATCATGGCATGATTGTTTGCTTGATGCATTTATTCATATGCTTGTGCACTTTATTTATGTTGGCCCTTGTTTGTTTGGTTCTTCTTCGAATAGACGCTGAGTAGGGGATTTATCAAGAGAACCAGGAGCACTACCCAGATCCATCCCTTGCTTCAACTGAGCTGCCAGGCAAGCACTACCACATGCTTGCATACATATAGTACCTATTGCCTCTATCTTATTCGTGCATCATTGAGTCGCGATTGCATTAAATTGAATCCCATGTATTGCATAGCCTTTACTTTTAAACCCCACCGAAGCTTGTTCCTCCATCCCATGAGCCATTACTACAGGAGTTGTTTGAGCCATGCGAGTCGTAGAACAGCATGTGTAGGGTATGTGAGTGTCTGTTGGATAACGAGGTACCTAAACAACTTAACCTGAGTAGTAATGGGATAACTAATGAAAGTGGCATCGGTGAGCCATATTCGCTATTTGGTTTTTCAGGCTCACTTGTGTCCCGTAAGACCCCGAGTACTTGATTCCTGTTCCAAGAATATTCGTGCTATCCACATCCGGGAGGCTTATGGACCCCCCTGAGCCAGAGATTGATTCATTCTTATTTCTTGGGGCCACAAACTAGTTTGAGGTTTTATTTACTATCCTGTACTTATGCCATGCTTTACTGCTTTATTTAAATTGTGCGAGGTACTGCACACTGTACCGTTTAGGATTGCGGAGTGTTTTCGCGGTGTCGACAAGCCCAGTCACATTTTCGGGTTCCTAGTCGTTCACAGCCATTGGCGCAAACCTTGAGTCCGTCTCGGAGTCAGCTAACTCCGTTGTGGGTAGCTTAATGGGGTGGCCCCCTGAAATATTTCTGAATCCTGTAATCGCTTTGTCGTGACTGCCTCATTGGTTTTGATTTGGTTTTTCCGAGGCATATCGAGTGTGTGTTGCTATTTGTGCACCCCTGCAGGGTAAAACTTTCTGAAAGCCGTGTCCGCGGTTATGGACGACTTGGAGCACAGTTTCTCGATCATAGACAAGCATAACTAAAGTACCACTTTTAATTTGACTAGACTAGGTACCTGACTAGTAAATAGTGCAACACTCATGGAATGGATAATAAAACTGCCAACGGATGGGGTGGGTTGTTCGTCCGCTTCCTCGTCGGTAAGCGAGGAGGAGGATGGATCTGTTAAGATTACCTTTATAACTGTTATAACTTTTGTTCTTAATTCACGGACATCCGTCTATCATTGGTTAGGCGGATGGTTAGCGAGTATCTATAGAATTGCTAGGGTTTATCTTTTGCTGCAATTGCGTCACCCCAGGTTGTGTCCCCTTTAGAGGCATAAAGACTTGCTGAGTACCCCTAGGGTCTCACACGATAAATTATTGGTTCAGATGAACAGGTACACTCGCAAGATGGATACTGGGTGGAAGAGACGGACGATGTGGGCAACGATCATTCGGTGTAGAGATTCCGGGAACGGGGATCCGTGAGATCTGTGGGCGGGATGTGCTTATTTATGGGGCATCTTATGCCGATTTGCTTCTTATCCGTACTCGGATTTTGTCTTCCACTTCCGCTTGATACTCTGTTGATTGATGTATGAGGAGATATCCTAAACTATTATATCTATCTAGGATATTTGGATCTTGCCGTATGGCGTTGCTATATTTCCTTTCTTTTTAGATGGGATAACTCTGATGTACTGTTGTATGGTGGCTTGCATACATACTCACTTGTGTATGTAGTTGATCCCTTCGCCTGCCGATTACGCCGCCCGTTCTTGTCCCGATGTTTGGAAATGGTTGGGACGGCCGAAAGGTCTACCTGTGAGTGGCATCTGGGCCCCACCGTACTATTTCAACCATTTCCGCTCATCCAGACTTGTAACTAGGAGCGTAATTCACCGAGGTAGTTACACAAGTTCTCTGGCGCCACCAAGGAGTCATCACTAGCAGCGGGGGACTAGGTGTTAGGAGGCGTCAGACCTGCAATAGTTCAACAATGATTCCTATATATTTAAACTTGTGTTGTTATGTTAATGGTTGAATGAAGTTTCTTTTGAGATGATAACCGATGAATCTTAGCTAATGAGGGCTATCAAAGGAAATAAAATGCCTACCTAACCACCAGCGGCCGCGGCAAGCACGCAAGGAGGCGTAGTAGGCACGCAGGCGCTTGCACGCGAGCGATGCAAGAAGGCACTGTCACATCCCAAAAATTTCCATATTTTGTAATGTGAAAAAAATAAACAAAAAAATAATTGTTGAAAATTAGGGTGAAAAGAAACTTTTGTTTCTAAAAAGAAACTTAAAATCCCATCTTGAACAGACTTTAATTAAAGTTTGAATCCAACAAAATCCAAATCAAGTGAAATGCATTCCTCAATGAATGTATCTTGAAATTTAAACACTTGGAAAAGTTAAACCAAAACCCTAAAACCCTAATGGAAGAAAACCATTTCCAAGTTATCTCTAAGCCTATGGATTTGATCCATATAAAAATTGGTCAAACAAACATTTCAAAATGATCAGGAATGACAATAGAAATATTATAAAACCGTAGAAATTAATTTCACTTAATTTGGAACCATAGATAAAATCTTATGAATTTAATAAGATAAGGAAATTTAATTTCCAAAGCTAATAAAGCACCTATCTATAACTCCATACCAAATGGTGAGTAAATAATCTTAAAGAGAGTTAAAAGGATAAACAAATATTAAATAATATTTTACCAATTGGAATCACCAAGTTTGGATATATAAATAAAAGGATATGGTTTTTATAAGATAAAGATAGAAATATTAAATAAGGAATATTTAAAGACCACATTAAATCTTGGCCTAATCCATTAAGCAAATGGAATGAGTAGAATCCAAATCCAAATAAAATAAAAGGATAAAGAATTTCCAAATAAAATGGCATTAACCAATTTCTATTTGAATAAAGATAAAATCCCTATTAGAAATGATTAATTAAATCAGGGAAAATAATTTGAATTTACCCAAGGGGAATAAAAGTTATTTAATTAACTTAAATGCGATCAAAGAAGTCAAATAAAATTTATGGAATTAAAACTATATTTAATTTCATTGGAATTAAAGACAAGTACCCAAAGTAAAATGATTAATAAGGAAACAAGGGTGAATTGTTTGACACCATAATCAATGAATAAAAAACTACTGAAAAGGTTTTGTGGAAAAATGAAATTTAAATAAGGATTAAAAATATATTTGATCTTATTTGAATTTAAAGCAAAGGCTTGTTTTAAAAATTAATAGATCCTAAAAGAATAAAATAATTATTCTAAATTTGACTTCAGAATATATTAGTAAATAGTATTTGAATACACACAAAGTTTGGGTGAAGTTTAAAATCATATTGTTGTTTGAAATGTTTAAATAAATTCAAAACAGAAATAAAAATGGAAAAATAAACAGATCAAAAAAATGAACTAAACCAGCCCAGCCAGCAAAGCCTAGTCCAGGCCCAGCAGCCCACATCTCTCCTCTCTCCCCCGAAATGTTTTTTCTCACCGCAGACAGAACCCGCAAAGACACTGACTAGCAGGCCCCACTCTTCCTCTTTCTCTCTCGCTGACGCCAGACCCCACTTGCCAGGTTCCTCTTCTTCACCCGCGCGCGAAGACCACACCTCGCCGGCCGTTTCTGCCGCGCGTTAATTCGTTTCAATTCGCGTAAATGGCTCAGTAAATCTTTCCCGTGACCACGCCCTGTTAAACACCTCCCTCCCCTCTGCATTTTCCCCCAGACGCCACACCTCGAGAGCCCCTAGGCTTCCCTGATTTCCACTTAGACCACCGCTCCCTCCGGCGAGCTCTGACGACGATTTGGGCCACCCCTCGCCGCGCCTCGCTCTCTCGACCACGCAAGCATGATCCCCATCACTCCCTGAACCTCCTAGTTGCCTCAGCTCGCTCGCGCGTGCCCCCCATCGTCGGCAGCTACCTCGACTGAACGCGCTGCCGTCTGTCTCCAACTTCGTCGACGTTTCCCCGGTAACACCGACCTCCCCTTCCTCTCAGGATGATACTCCTACGCTCCCCTCTCTCTCGCGCATCTAACAGACCCCCTGTTTTGACTTTCCGTGGCCTGTATCCTCGCCAACTATGATGCCAGTGCGTGCCCGACGCGGTCCTGAACTCCGGCGAGCGATTGCCATCCACCCCGAGCGCCCCTTCGACGGAGAAGACCACGTTGAGCATCAGTACATCGTGGCGATTCTGTTGAGCATCTCCCCTACTCCTCTCGCTTCCTGTTCTCGCCGTATCCAGCTGAACCGTTTTTGTCCAATCAAAACAAGACGCGTGTCCCAAAGTCTGTTTTAAAAACAGGATTTGTTCTATTAGATGTTCAATTTTGAAAATTGCATAACTTTCAAACCACATGTCTAAACTTTGCAAATTTTATATCAATGGAATCAGCAAGACAAGTACTTTCCAACCATGCACTTTGTTTAGTAAATTGATTCTGGTAAAATGATTGTTTTTTCAGAAACTTGTGTAGGCATATTTTGAGTATAAAATTCTTTCTAAAATCATTTTGGTGATATAACCTTTGGGCAAATGGATTGTTTGAACCTACTGACCATACAAATCAATTTGTGGTTTCAAAAACATATTTGGTGAAGCAAAAGAATAAATGTTTGATTTAAAGCATTTCTAGTCAAATAAAAACAATGTTTATTTATTTAAAATGCTTTTGGAGGAAAACCCTTTGGGAAATGTTTTGATTTAAACTTTATGACCCAAAACACCAAGTTTTAGAATTAAAAATCTATTTGGTGAACCCTATAAATATTATTGCTTTGCTAAAGGCATTTTCAACCACATAAAATATTGATTTGGTTTAAAAAAGATTTATAGGTAAAATCTTTTGCAAATGGTTTTGCCACTTATATAAAATGACCTATAGGTGTTTTAGAATGTTTATAACCTATTAGAAACCACTTTTCCAAATAAAACAATCTTTGGCATACTTGCATGTATTGCTTTGTTTCTATTATTTTATGTGATGAATTGCTTGAATGGTAGATTGAATATTTGCTTGCTTGATTGAATTGTAGTGGAATTTGAGTAGTGTGATTGTTGCAAGATCAAGGAGTGAACTTATACTCTCTACCAAAAAGGCAAGTGATGCTTCATACTTTTGTCCCATTATTTTCACTATGCATTAGTGATATTTCTAAGTAGGACTTGCATGGAATTTTTGCTAAGTGTAAACTATGCTATGGGTCCTAGTAGATGAAACCTTAGTAGAAATTTCCTAAGTTAAGATTCCTACTACTATCATGCTTAGCTTAGCTAGTAGAAAACAAGGGTGGATTATATTTCATGCTATAGAATATTTCTAAGTCAAGGACTTGTGTTTTGTTTAATAAAACAACTAAGTGAATGAATCACCTGGGTGGAATGGAAGGAATGGTTTGTGTTGAGTGGTTACACAAGGCCCATTTCTATGGTTTACCTTTTGTATCTCACTTGTGGATGGCCACCCATGAACAAACAGATTTGAGATGTCAAATGTTGAGAAGCTTCAAGTGCAGCCACTTGGCATTATGGGCTCTACCTGGATCATATAGGTTGCAATAACTTAGCCAAATGGACAGTTGGTGGTAGGGGATGATAGGTTGGAACGCGTCCATTCTGGTCTAAGGGAAGGCTTCTGAAAGATCCTGTCTTGGTGAAACCAAGTCTTGTGGGGAAAGTGCACTACCTCTGCAGAGTGTAAAATCTAAGTACTTAGCCATGTCCCTGGTAAAGGACAATTTGAGAATCAAGACATGGAATCTATCAAGAATATCCTCATCCCAATTTCTAAGTAAAACTTGTGGTTGAACAAGGGTTGAAGGATCACCAATTTCTATTGGGAGATGTCTTGGGTGATTTTTGTCAAGCAAAAACTTAGTGTTTTCAAATGATAAGGAAAATCTATTTTGAGCAATGCAAGCCTAAGCTCCACTTAGCCAAATGCATATAGATGATAGACTCCACTATACTACCATAGTATCACTTGCCAATACAATTCAAATGTATTGACCCTTGTGGCTGTAACTTGTTATGTTGCAGGTTTGTTTGATATTAGTGAAGTGTGTTGATTAGGATTACAAGTCTACAACCAACATGTTTGCCTGTGTCATTTTGAAGATGAAGGACTCCATGCTATAGTTATTTCTGCTGCATTGTAATGAGATAGCCAAATGAGCTATGTAAGATGTAATGAATTATTTTATTCCTGGTTATAAATTTGTATTATGACCTTTGTTTCTTGATATTACATCTTAACTGTGGATGCTAGCTATTGATCCAGGGACTAGCATTGTAAACACAGGGATCTCTACCTTAATAATTTAATTATTAGTAAAAATCTAGCCATTCCGTTCCATGTTTTTCCCAACCAAACATCAATTGGAACCTTTGTGCTCATAGTCACTTCACCCTAATACTCCTATGGAGTAGGAACTAAGCATAATTACGTCTTGATTTTACCACTTACTTTTAGGTTAAAAATTTACACGAGTTGTAGAAGTACATTATAAATCAAGGACCTTTAAAAGGGAAAATTACATCGAGGTCCATACATTTAGCATAAAGGACCCTAAAATTAAACAAGAAAAATATTTGAGTCCGGCTCCGACTCGAGAGAGCCATACTCTTCATATTACTACTTCCTCTTCGATTATTTTCAAAATATGGCCAAATTTGTCGGCATGCAAATTCTTGGATATCGGATCATCAATATAAAGTATGATGTAGATATGGCCATGACATTTCTCATTCATCTTCAAAACCAAGAATGTTCATACTCATTGACAACTAAGCTTAAATTCGTTTAGATTTTACCACCTACTTTTAGTTTAAAATTTTACACGGGCGGTGGAAGTACATTTTTCATCAAGGACCTAAAAAGAAGGAAAATTACATCGAGATCCATACATGTAGCACAAAGGAACGAAAATAATTAAGAAATGATAATAGTCGGGTTCGTCTCCTTCTTGAGAGAGCAGCTGATCGAGCCATACACTTCATACCACTTCCTCTTTGATTGTTTTCAAAATATGGCCATATTTGTTGGCATGCAAATTCTTGGATATGGGATCAACATAATGTATTATGTAGATATGGCCATGACCTTGGTCGTTCTGTTTGAAATCCAAGAATGTTCATACACATTGACAACTAAGCTTAAACTCATTAAGATCTTACCCCTTACTTTCAGGTTAGAATTTTACACGGGCGGTGGGAGTACTTTTTAAGCCAAGGACCTAAAAATAGGGAAAATTACATCGACATCCATACATTTATCACAAAGGACCCTAAAATAATTAAGGAAGGAAAACAATCCGGTTTGGCTCCTTCTCGAGAGACCAGCAGATCGAGCCATGCTCTTCATGCTACTCACTCTTCGATTGTTTTCAAAATATGGCCATATTTGTTGCCATGCAAATTCTTGGATACGGGATCATCAATATAACGTATATGATGTAAATATGGCCATGACCTTGGTCGTTCGGCACCAAATCAAAGAATTTGCATACTCATTGACAACTAAGATTAAATTCATTTACATTTTACCACTTACTTTTGGTTTAAAATTTTACCCGTGCGGTGGCAGTACATTTTACATCAAGGACCTAAAAAGGGGAAAATTAATCGAGGTTCCATACATTTGGCACAAAGGGCCCTAAAATAATTAAGCAATGAAAACAATAAGGTTTGGCTCCTTCTCGAGAGAGCAGCTGATCTAGATATAATCTTCTAAACACTACTTTCTCTTCGATTGTTTTCAAAATATGGCCATCTTTTTCGGCATGCAAATTCTTGGATATTTTTGGATCATCAATATAAAGTATGATGTAGATATGGCCATTACCTTGGTAGTTCAGATTGAAATCCAAGAATGTTCATACTAATTGACAACTAATCTTAAATTCGTTTAGATCTTACCACTTACTTTTAGGTTGCAATTTTACATGTGCGATGGGAGTGCATTTTACATCGAGGACCTAAAAAGAGAAAATTACATCGATGTCCATACATTTAGCAAAAAGGGCCCTACAATAATTAAGCAAGGAAAACAGTCGGGTTTAGAAGCTTCTTCTCAAGAGACCAGCGATCGAGGAATATTGTTCATGCTACTTTCTCTTCAACTGTTTACAAACTATGGCTAGATTTCTCAGCCTACAAATTCTTCAATATGGGATCATCAATGTAAAGTATGATGTAGATATGGACATGACCTCGGTCGTTCTGCTTCAAATCCAAGAATGTTCACACTCATTGACAACTAAGCTTAAATTTGTTTAGATTTTACCACTTACTTTTAGGTTAAAATTCTACACGTGAAGTGGGGGTACATTTTCCATCATGTACCTAAAAAAGGAAAATTACATTGAGGTCCATACATTTTGCACAAAGGACCCTAAAAAAACTAAGCAAGGAAAATAATCGGGTTTGGATCCTTCTCGAGAGAGCAACTGATCGATGCATACTAGCTCTTCATTCTACTTCCACTTCGATAGTTTTCAAACTATGGCTAGATTTGTTGGAATGCAAATTCTTGGATATAGGATCATCAACATAAAGTAAGATGTATATATGGCCATGACATTGGGCTTTTGGCTTTTGGATTGGATATGGGATCATCAACTAAGCTTAAATTCATTTGGATCTTACCACTTTCTTTTAGGTTAGATTTTACACGCGTGGCGGGAGTGCATTTTTCTTCAAAGACCTAAAAAGAACAAAAATTACATTGAGGTCCATACACTTAGCACAGAGGGCCCAAGATTAATTAAGCAAGGAAAATAGTTGGGTTCGGCTCCTTCTCGGTAGAGCAGCTCATCGAACCATACTCTTCACGCCACTTCCTCTTCGATTGTTTTCAAGATATGGCCAGATTTGACGCCATGCAAAATCTTGGACAATATGGGATCATCAACACAAAGTGCGATGTAGATATGGCCATGGCCCTGGTCGTTCGTCTTGAATCCAAGAATGTTTATAATCATCGACAACTAAGGTTAAATTCGTATATATTTTACCACTTACTTTTAGATTAGAATTTTACACGGGCGATGGGAGTACATTTTAATCAAGGACATAAAAAGGGGGAATTACATTGATGTCCATATATCTAACAGAAAGGTCCCAAAAATAATTAAGCAAGGAAAACAGTCGGGTTCGGATCATTGCCGAGATACCAGTCGATCGAGCCATGCTCTTCATGATACTTCATCTCTTGGTTGTTTTCAAAACATGGCCACATTTGTCAGCATGCAAATTCTTGGCTATGGGGTCATCAACACAAAGTATGATGTTTGATTTCTTTCCTAACAAGGATATAAATTTTTACATGCAAATTATTACCAAGATGTGAAATATTTCCAAAAGAACCTCCATGGTTTTTGATATATATAATGCTTGTTGGGTACTATCGTCAAAAAATATTTTATTTATAGAACTTTGAGATAAATCTACCACATACTTTTAGGTTCAAATTTCACCTAACATTAAGAATAGAGCTTAAATTCGTTTAAATGGGCGAACTTAGATAGGATGCTTAAGAACTTGTTAAACTTGGTTTAAATGTAAGTGAAACACTGTCCAAACTTTGTATCGGAAATGGTCTTGTTGTATTCTGAGCCATATTCTTCGTACTTTCTTTAATTTAAAGTAAAACACATTCTTTTTACAATGAAAATACAAAAATGTTTTTTCCTAAAAGTTGGAAACTCCCATTATTGGCAGCATTATGGTTCACCATGCTATGATGCACCCATCTGCCAAACATCGGAACATTTCCATAAAGTATTATGTACCTATATGGCCATATATTCACCCATGGTTTTCGACTTGAATCCTAAGAATGTTCATACAATGTAGGCCATATTGCCAAGCATATCTATTTTTTCAAAAGTTGTGAAGACTAGTGATTGTCAACATGCAAATGCTTAGCAAGAAATCAAATCTTTTCAAAAATATCATTGGTGGCTACCATCAAAAGATAACTATAGATCTTTAAGAGCAATCTACCACTTACTCATATTTCAAATTTTACATAATATTGGCAAATCAACTTAAATTATATGGGATGGAGGGAGTACTACTACTTGCTTTGCGAGAAAACAAAGCACTCCTCTATTTCGAACCAGCTTGTTGTGGGTCTGCCTGGTGCTTCCTCTTCCTAGGATGGAACGAATGGAGGTGGAGTAGTTGGGGGTAGGAAGGCTACCCAGATCATAGTGGTGTCCTAAAAATAAAAGATCATAATGGTGTGTATCCAATGCGATGGGATACCCCTTGTCCACCACTTTATGTAGTACTAGTACAGCGCATGGAGATCTTTTGATTATCCTTCCCCCTGAAATTTACAAGTTACTACTCACTTTACGTGTACCTCATGTCAGGAACTCATTACAACTTTTGTCTGACATCGCACTGCCTTCAAATCCTCCTCTTCGCTGCTCTCATGTTGCCTCCTCTATGCTCTCGGTCCCTTCTCCCTGCTAGTTTTTTCAATAGGGGGAAATTCCAAGTGGCAATATTTTTTACCATGACAAGATTTTACCGCCACTTACTTTTAGGTTTGAATTTTAAACCGGCAGTAGGAGTACCTTTTACACCAAGGACCTAAAAGGAGAAAAATTACATCCAGGTCCATACATCTAGCACAAAGGACCCTAAGATTACATCAAGGCATGCAAATTCTTGGATATGGGATCATGAATATAATTTCTATGTTGTAGATATGGCCATGACCTTGGTCGTTTGGCTTCAAATCCAATAATGTGCATACTCATTGAAAAATAAGATTAAATTTGTTTAGAATTTTAAACTGGCGGTAGGTGTAGCTTTTGCCTGAAGTACCTAAAAAGGAGAAAAATTACATCGAGGTCCATACATGTAGCACAAAGGACCCTAAAATTACATCGAGGCATGCAAATTCTTGGATATGGGATCATCAATATAATGTATATGATGTAGATATGGCCATGACCTTGGTCGTTCGTCTTCTAATCCAAGAATGTGCATACTCATTGACAAATTTATCTATGATTTTTGATGCTCCATGGTTGTTTTGCACCAATTATCTTATGTTTTTGTCTACACTTTGTGGCATTTTTATGAATTTTCTAGAACTAACATATTAACAAGTGCCATAGAGCCAGTTTCCTGTTTTCTGCAGTTTTTGTAATTCAGAAAATCTAGTAAAGAAATATTCTCGGAATTGGACAAAACAAAAGCCAACTTTCCTATTTTTCAGAGACGAAGACGGAGTCCGGAGGAGAGGGGGAGATGCACCCCAGCACGGCCACACCTGGGCCAGGTGCGGCCAGGGGGCACGTCTCCCTAGGGTGTGGGCCTCCTAGCACTCCACCGACCTCGCCTCTCCGCCTATATAATCCCCCTGAGACGAATACCCTAAGTACCCATCAGAATTCCACGAAAAAGTCCATAGCCACCGCCACCGTCGTCCCTAGATTGAGAGGGATCTGAAGCTCTTCCCAGCACCCTACCGAAGAGGAGAGATCATCCCGGAGGCCTTCTTCATCACCATGCCTGCCTCCAGAGTGATGTGTGAGTAGTTTATCCTTGGACTACGGGTCCATAGCAGTATCTAGATGGTTGTTTCTCCTATTTGTGCCATCATGTTTAGATCTTGTGAGCTGCCTATCATGATCAAGATCATCTTATTGTAATGCTACATGTTGTGTTTGCTGGGATCAGATGAATATTGAGTATTATGTCAGATTGTTTATTGTTCTATCATGTATATGTTATTTGTGATCTTGCGTGCTCTCCGTGGCTAGTAGTTACTCTGGCCAAGTATTTGCGTATGACTCCAAGAGGGAGTATTTATGCTCGATAGTAGGTTCATGCCACTAGTAATCTGGGAGCGTGACAGAAACTTCTAATATTGTAGATGTGTTGTTGCTACTAGGGATAAAACAATAATCCTTTGTCCAAGGGCAATTGTATTGTTTACATTACACACTTTGCTTAATGCAATAATCTGTTGCTTGCAACTTAATACCCGAGGGTTGTTTGGATGATATCATGGGGGTGGATTATTAGTCATAGATGCGGTTGGATTATGGTCTATGTATCATGTTGTAATGCCCTAGTGAATCATAGTGACCATCATGTCATGTACATGCATTGTTATGCATTCTCTATTTGTCAATTGCCCAACTATAATTTATTTACCCAACATGTTATTTATCTTATGGAGAAACACCTCTAGTGAACTGTGGACCCTGGTCCATTCCTTCCTACTGATATGCCATCTACTGTTTACTATTTATTTCTGCAATTACTACAAGCAATTACTTTCTTCCACACTATATCCTTTGTTTTCAGCAAAACCAGTGAGCTTGACAACCTCACTAATAAGTTGGGGCAAAGTGTATTGGTTGTGTTGTGTGGAGGTTCCACGTTGCTAGCAACACCTTCGAAATTGGTTTCTTTCTCCTACTGGTTTGGTAACCTTGGTTCCATAACTGAGGGAAAACTTGTTGTTGTGCTCATCATACCTTTCTCTTGGGGTTTCCAACAGGCTCTACATCAACTGAGCCATCACAAGATTTGCTGGCGCCGTTTTCGGGGAGAAAGAAGATTTCTGCAAGGGGAGTCTCTCACTACCAATCTATTTACTTTGTTTTTGTTTTGCTTAGTTTCTTTTGCTTTGTTTGGTTTGCTTCTTTTTATCAAAAACACACAAAAAAATAGTTCCTTCTTTAGTTGTTATTTTGTTACCTTGTTCTTATCTCATTAGGTTGATCCCTAAGTTCACCCTGAAAGACCTATTAATAGGTAGTGATTCTATAATTGGGAAAGATAATATTTAAGAATTCTTTAATTATGTTACTAAGCATATAGATATTAAGGATAGATCCTTAGCAGAACATGCTCCAAATTATGAAACCGCTGCGGCTTATTTAGTTCACATGTTGGAGGCTAGGTTTGTTAACCTTAACCCCATGATGCAGCTAATGTTTCTTAAACTTCATGATATTGAGGCCACTGAAAAAAGAGATTTTATCCTGGAAACTTTGCTTAAAGAATTTAATGATGTTGCCTTAGAAGCTAGAAAGGTCATTGATAGTTTTAATATGCTAGGCTCGTGTGTAGATGTTATTGGTACACTAGAAAAGTTGGAAAAAACCAAACCCAGAAATGGGGAGGAAATTAAAATACCAATACCTTTTAGGAGTGCATGAAGCCTTGGAATAGAATTTTGAATGGATCATTCCTCAAAACCCATTTGATGAAAGTAGTGAACCCAAGAGTATTGAGAGAGGATCCTCTAGAACTTATTTGTATAAGATAACTTTCCTTGTTGAAGATATTTCTTGTATTGATCTTGATGCTTCTTCATTCGAAAATACTTGATTCTTTCTTTTTGTGCCTAGCTGAAAGGCATTAAAAAAGCACTCTTGGGAGATAACGCAATTTTTATTTCAGTAAGTTTTTCTTTTGTTGAGACTTGGAATTTATTGCCTATGTAATAACCTATATTTATCCTTTTTGTTTGGTTTTTGTGCCAAGAATATCCTCTAATGAGAGGGAACTCAGATTTGGGGAAGTTGCTGTCTCGAAACTAATTATGTCCTGTTACCGTTAAAATTTATTCTCTTAGCCAGAACATCGGATTGATCCGAAAGGTTTTGTGTGCATGCCCCTGGTATTTACCCAACTTTCATTAGATTTGCACTTTTCGATTTGAGCAACAGAAGATTTTCGAAAAAATTAGTCTTTACCTGCAGGTCTGTTTTGACAGATTTCTACCATTATTTGCATTTGCCTCTTAATCGATTTCCTTTAGAGTTCTTTTGATCACTTCAGATTTCAAAAGAAGTTGCTATAGTAGCTTATGTTTTAATGGATGTTTTACTTGAGTTGAAACTAAAGCCAAAGGTTTATTATCTTGCATACACTAATGTTGCTAACGAAGATTGTGTGAAGTTTTGTATGAAGAAGTTTTCAAGTGTAGGGAAAGGATGATGTGATGAGATGAAGTATGGAAAAAATTTCAAGCTTGGGGATGCAACCCGTGTCACCCAAAGAAATATTCAAGAGGTATGAGCGTCAAATCTTGGGGATGCCCAAGACATCCCCTTCTTCATCAACAAAAATCTCAGGTCTTCATTCAAGACACTATATTTTTATTGCTTCATCACTATGTGTTGTTCTTGGAGCGTCTTTGTTTTTTAGTTTTTTTTTCCTTTTTTCTGAAATAATATGGTTGGATCCTAGCACACTTCTTTTGGAGAAGTCACACCATGTTTTTCATTACCTAGAACACTCTAGTTTTCACTTTTATTGTTCTATGAGTGTTCTCTTCTGCTAGCACTGTGTTTAGCTATAGTTTTCTTCTTCTTTTTCCTTAGAACTTTTTAGTTCTTCTTTGTAGTTAGGTGACACAAGCTCTCTGGTCTTTATTGATTATTATCTTTGAAAGTTGTTTCAAATAAGTTGATTAGTGTTGGAAAAGAGTAGAATGTTTCATGCTTATGGTGGTGCAAAAATCAGCTTGTTTTGACTATGGCTTAGACTTTATCATGTCATGTTAGATGTTTCTTTGAAAATATGCTTAGTGATTATTGTTGTATCATGACTTGTTTCAAACAATTGAGATTGCTTAATGTGCCATGAAAGAATCGTGCGTTGTTTTAGCATACAAAAGCATAATATTGTGGTATTCTCCTTTGATGCTTTATTTGGGTTGACTTGGCACATGCTTACACCATGTTATGACTATGAACCAACCACCTTAATCTCTATGATCATTTTTTTTGACTTTTGATATCACTTTATGCTTTGATTAATAATGTTTTGTTGCTCTGCATGATTATGGCCATTATTGCTCTCTTAGTTGGTCGCTCACAGTCTTTTGCTAGCCTCCACCTGTACTGAGTATGAGCTCTACCTGTGCATCCAACTCCCAAGAAACGAAGTTATTCCAAAGAGACTATAAACTCCTATGCATGGTGTGTTACACCATTCCAAGTATATTCATGTTTTTATCTATCTTCCAAATTAAATTTTTGTTATGTGAAAATTAGTGATTAAAGCTCTCACGAACTTGAAGGCACATTTTATTTCTTGCACTTAATAAACCTGAACCATTGTGACTATCTTATGATGCTTATATGCGTGCAAATTGTAAGTTGGGAGTTAGCAAAACCATGCTTTCAACATTGCACTTATTTATTCAGTTGATATCAAGTTCTTTTGTTTATGGATGTAGTCGGTGTGAAATGAGCTGGGAGCTTGCAGGTCCATGGAGTTTGTATATGTGTTAGAGAAACGCTTGGGCGGCCAGCCTAAGCCATGCCTAATTATGGTGGAAACTTGCAGCAAAACCATAGTAGCATTCTATGAAGCATCCTCAATAAAAAACTATGTGAATAGAAAAAAGGGATTGCGGAGATGCTCACTGTCTATTGCCTTGTCATTTTGATATGGGATAGCTCCTGTGTCACGGGGCAAGGGGTACCCCGTTGGCGGTTCTCTATGATACACATATACTTACAATGACAAGAACTTGTCTAGGACCAAAGTTGAGTAGCATGAGGCCTCGGTACTCGTATTCAAGGGGCATGAGATTTTCAACTTGTGATTTGTCAAGCATATAACTCTTATTTTCCCTCACTTTAACCTTAATCACTTCAAGATGCTTATGATAGGGGTAATGAGAGATCAAATCTAATGAGTACCATAATTTTTGGAAGCTTCATAAAGCCATTTAATCCCTACTTCCCTCTGCGAAGGGCCTTTCTTTTAATTTTTGTTGAGTCTCCATCTTCTATCTTTATGCACCCGCAAAGAGAGCATAGTTGTCATTCATAGTTCAATGTGCATTGTCCCAAAACTTGTTGATTCATTCATAATTCTGGTATTTCTTGTCCTTAAATTATTTGTATCTAGTCACCCTTATGAACTTTGAAGGTGTCCTATGCATTTATGTTTTGCTCTTCCACGAAGGACAAGCTGAATACCACTGTTGCTATGTTTTCTATATATGAAACAAACTAATGTCTTTCAAAGCATTATTCATGATCTTTTGTTTGTGTTGCCTTTCATGTTGCAACATAGTTGCTATGTCTTATTGTTATAAATATATCTTTCATGTTTATGTTTAGAGTACTTTGATCCCAGCTATCAATGCTTTGCAATACCTTGATCAAGATTGTGATGGTACATGTCACCTCAAAAATTATTCTTTTTTATCACTTACCTACTCAAGGACGAGCAGGAGTTAAGCTTGGGGATGTTGATACGTTGGAAATGTATCTATAATTTTTGATGCCCCATGCTTGTTTTGCACCAATTATGTTATGTTTTTTCTACACTTTGTGGCATTTTTATAAATTTTCTAGAACTAACATATTAACAAGTGCCACAGAGCCAGTTTCCTGTTTTCTGCTGTTTTTGTATTTCAGAAAAGCTAGTAAAGAAATGTTCTTGGAATTGGAGGAAACAAAATCCAACTTTCCTATTTTTCAGAGACGGAGACGGAGTCCGGAGGAGAGGGGGAGACGCACCCCAGGGCGGCCACGCCCTAGGGTGTGGGCCCCATGGTGCTCCACCAACCTCACCTCTCCGCCTATATAATCCCCCCTGAGACGAAAACCCGAAGTACCCGATCAGAATTCCATGAAAAAGTCCGTAGCCTCTGCCACCATCATCCCTAGATCGGATGGATCTGAAGCTCTTCCCGGCACCCTGCTAGAAAGGGGAGATCATCCCGGAGGCCTTCTTCATCACCATGCCTGCCTCCGGAGTGATGTGTGAGTAGTCCGTCCTTGGACTACGGGTCCATAGCAGTATCTAGATGGTTGTTTCTCCTATTTTTGCCATCATGTTTAGATCTTGTGAGCTGCCTATCATGATCAAGATCATCTTATTGTAATGCTACATGCTGTGTTTGTTGGGATCCGATGAATATTGAGTATTATGTGAGATTGATTATTGTTCTATCATGTATATGTTATTTGTGATCTTGCATGCTCTCTGTTGCTAGTAGTTACTATGGCAAAGTATTTTCTTGTGACTACAAGAGGGAGTATTTATGCTCGATAGTAGGTTTATGCCTCTAGTAATCTGGGTATCAACGCCCGGATTTTTATTCCCAGATGCCTGTTATGCCATACCTTGCAATCCCGGGATTACCATTTTTGTGAGACATAACAGAATTGGTACCACAGTACATCATCCATTACAACACCATAATAAAGGTCTTACAAATATAGGATCTCATGATCTAGTCTTAATACAATCAACGCAGCAGAAAATAAACATAGCGGGGCTTCATCTTCAGGGTCACAGGCAATGCTGACGATGGGAGATGATCCTAGTTGTCATAGACCTTCTGCTGTCCATCATCCTGGTAGTCCTCCTCGTAGTCTAGCCATGGGAATAGCCAGGGACAAAGCCATGAGTACTCTTTAAGTACTTGCAAACTATCACTAAAAAGTAAAGTAGTTCGAGTAGGAATCCTAAGATCTAGGTTTATTTGCAAAAAGCCAGGTTTATTTCATACTGAGTTCAAAAGTAAAGAAAACTAGTTTAATGTTCTACAACACCTAAGTGGGAACTTAGTTTTCATGTTCACAACCCTGTTGTGGTTAAGTCAAAGTCATAGTTCATTTCACAAGTCATTTTGAAAACATCTGACGAAGGAACAGTATGGCCACTCCAACTGTCCATGATCGTGGACGCGGCTATTCGAATAGTTTGACACTCTGCAGATGTGGTACAGTTTCACCACAACATTCGATACATCCGTCAGGGACAACCCTGAATCATCATACTTAGTATGCGGATAATCAATCCTAAACTTTCAATTACACACCCTAGTATAGGAACCTACCCTATGAGTTTGGCCTCCCAGCCATGACCATCTGTCATCTTGGGTACTGCATAGGTGGACAGTCATTACGAGGTAACCTAAGCTCAACCTCTTCCACAAGGGAACCCATACTAAGACATATAAACTTCCCGTCAAGCCCTTCCCAATTCAGGTATTGTGGTTGTACGGTAAAATTGGAATGGTATCGCATCCAAACCCAACCATCAGTTTTTATAAAGGGTCAAGGCTCATGCCTCAACATTTTCATCATCACATCATCTTGTGTTCATAACACATGTCAAATTATTTCAATAGAATGAATCTTCATTCCAAGGTTTTCATAATCACTTTCACTAAGTATTCCCATCTAAAGTGATCAACATTTATGCTTAGCACTAGCCACTAAAGTTGGGGGTATTCACTAATGGGGGGTGCTAGTCAAGTGGGACTATCCAAATCTAGTCTTATGCCTTTTGATGACATATAGTTCTAACTAATTACGCCTAGTTTTATGCTCTTTATGCTATCTATACTATTTTTCCAAAACTCACAAAGCACTAACTAAAAGTAATATATAACTTTTGTAAAAAAAAGAATAAAGCTTGCAAGTAAAACTGGGAATTGGTATAATCAAGGTTGCATAACCAAAGCATGCCTAATGCATCTTGCATAGGTTAGCTAGCAAGGATGGCTTGCATAGTTAACTTGTAGTGTTAGCTTGCATAGGTAACATGCAAAGTTCTAGCTTGCCTTGATTGGTGCAGTGGTTGATGTTTTCTTCTTCTTCGTAGTACTAGCGTCTATAAATGAATACGAGGTACAAAATCACCAAACAATACTTACTACATATATTTGGCATACAAAGGTTCACACTAGATGATCTAGCATCATCACAATCATCACATGAAATAAAGACCTGGTCCTTTTTATTTTATTTTAGGAAAGTAATTTCTACTCATTGAAAATACTTAAGGTTTAATATTATCCAATTAAAATATGGGATCATGTTGACACATGTCATCACCACATATTCTAATGCCTGGGAATGTGATTTAAAGTGGTGGTCATATTTTATAAAGTTTAAAATTACTATTTTATACAAATAAAGTTACTAGAAATGCCTATAGAACATTCTTTTAGTACTAGTCCAAGATCACTGCATGTAAACCTTAATATTTTTACATATGCAGATAGATCTTATCAAATATGATTTTTGAGGGTTGTAATCAACTCAAAAGCATTTATGGTTGATTTTTGAAAAATGTTTGAATGTGGAAAAGTCTTTGTCTTGTTATTTTTACTATAGGTTATCTATAATTTCAAATGGTTTGAATCCAACGGGCTTGGATAGATAATTTCAATACGTTTCTAGTAAAATTGGAATCATGCAATTTGGGTTAGTAAATCTATTTGAATTAATTTTTGAATCTACTGACAGAACTGGTTTTAATTAAAATGGAAAATAACTATTCGAATCACTAGGCTACGCGCGGGAACGATATTGGGTCGGCCCAATTGCACTGCGCTGGAGCAGCAGGCTTCTGACAGGGGCTCCTGCTAGTCAACGACTCTATATAACAGAAACGGTAAGTTTCAATCTCAGCCCTACTATTAGACTAAGATTGATGGCGGTGGTTCATCGTCTCCGTCGCATAGCTCCGACGATACCGAACCCTAATGGCGACGATGGGGGTTCGTGATGGCTCACCTGGGCTCCAGCAAGGGTCGGCGATGGGGGCGAATGACGTTGTCGACGACGGTGGTTCGAACCGTGGTCGCGGCGGCTCCTGGGGTGGCTCCAATCGATGGCTTCTCTTCTCCTCTGCAGCGGCGGACTTCGGCCAAATTCCGGCGGGATGGTGCTCGCCTTGCTCCAGGGAGAGGTGTGGGAGGTTATGTGAGGAGTGGGGAGTGAGATGGTGTGAAGAATAGAGACAGGGGTGGCCTCTATTTATACATCGGTGAGAGGGGCAGAGCGGCATGGTCTGGCTCCTCCGGCGACGTCGTTGCAGTGGGCTATGGGCATGGCTGAGGGTGTTGGTCGACGTAGTGCTCCTTGGCGGTCTTCATGCACGTGATAGCGCGACAAGGGGCGGTTGCAAATTGTCAGGAGCGGTCCATGCTCTGTGCGGGAACGACGGGTGTTCGATACAGCGTACAGCGGTCTCGCATCGCGCGGCAGCGAACGGTCGTGTCCTGGGGGTCACTAGTGTCCTGGTGAGTGCAGGTACGCTCGGTGAGGGCGAGGCACGCGTGTCGGCTATGGCACTCTGACTCGCTCTCAGCATGGCGACAGAGAACTAGGTGCGGTGTTTCGCAGGTGGTCCAGGGCTGGGCTGCGTTCGAGGGGTGGACAGGGAGTGGCGATGGATGGTGGCATATCTCCTATACATCATGGACGGGCACGGGGCAGCTTGTTGCGAGTTGTCCATGCTCGACAGCAAGGACGGCTCGGGTGGCGTTGCACTAGTCCAAGAAGTGAAGGGGAGCTGATTCAATGCAGTCTGGGCACTGGGGGTGAGTGAGGGCTAGTAATGGCGATAAGTGGTGGACAAAGAATTGATTAAGAACAGTAATAGTTTGGCAGCTATTACTATGCTGACTAGGTGTTTGATGAAATGGCCGCATGAATTCAAAAATTGAATTTTTGGATGAATTTAGTGAGTGATATTGTCATAAGCTTGGTAGTCTGTGGTTCGTGGGTTGGCAAGGGGAATTGGTTTAGTTGGTTGTTGAGAAATGGACATCTTAGTACTTATTAAGGATTCAATTTTGAATTGTCCTTTAAATAGATTTGGATTTTGTTTCTGTTGGTTTGTAAAGTGGGCTGGTGTTCATTATTACTTGGTCTAGCAAGGGGTGAAAATAATTCGATTTGTTTCTATTAGAAATCATTTAATAGAGATGCCCTAAGTGGGCTAGTGATTGATTTTGGTCAAAATGACCATTTGATCATATGCTTTGTTATTTGAATTTCCTTTTGATTTTTTTGGTTTGGAATTCACCTAGATGATATTGTTTTCATCTTTAAACCAATCCTTATCATCCATAGCACTCAACCATGGCAAATGCAATCATTCATGCATTAATCACACACACACATGCATTCATATTAATTTTAATAATAAAAGTTTTTGTTAACCCTCAACTTGGTTGATTAGAACTTCATAATATTGTTTAATATTTTTGAGATGTTACAGACCTACCCTCCTTAAACAAAATCTCGTCGCAAGATTTAAAAAAGAACTAGGAACTAAAGAGATCTGGAAACTCGGTCCTAATGTAATCTTCTCGCTCCAAGGTAGCTTCTTCTTCAGTATGGTTAGTCCACTGGATCTTGAGAAAATTGATACTCCGATAAAATCGATATATTGATTAGACCAACTGATGTGGTGTAACAAAAATATTTTGTTGCCTAAAAATATGCTTGAATCTTATTGTTTCATTGGAATGCATGATTGTGATTTCTTGCACATTGCTTTGTGTGATTTGTTGTGTGTGAGTAGAATTCTTCCTATAGAAATCTTTTTCCTATTCTAATACCAATCCAACCCAAAAAAATGAATTCTCCAAGAGACTCCAACATCAAGGATGGTAACAACAACAAAGAGGTGCACATGAGAGAACAACTGCTAGCAACCCAAGCCTAGTTGAATCAAGTGACAACTCAGTTTTTAGCCAACAAAATTGAGTTAGACCCAACCATGCTAAAGTTCATGGAATCCCAATCCCAATTGTTGCAAAGGATGACCAATCAGCTGATCAACATGAGAAGCATCCTTTCCCAAGTAGATTGTGACAATAATGATATCAAGGATGATATTATAAAAGGAACACAAGCTTGCAAAATTTGTGGAGACATAGGACACAATTATAAACAACATGTGGACCAATGCCCAAATTGTGAAGAGAAACATCCAACTAGACAATTCCCCACATCTCAAGTTTCTTGTTTCCTATGTGAAGGAAATGATCATGTCCCTATCCAATGCCCCATCTATCCTATAGTTCAACAGATGAAACAAGATGGAATGCATCAAATGTTTGGAAAACTCTATGAAGGAAAAACTTCTACCAAGAAGGATGAAGACAAAGTCAAGCCTCAGTTTGCACCTCCACACATTGTAACTCACCATGGTAGACAAAATAGGAAACATGGACGTTATCCTGGAAACCGTTCTAAGAACCGAGGAAGTTTTCCCACATTTGTGGTGAAGTATGAGGAACATGCACTAATAGCCCTCCTAGCTTTGGAGAGACCCAAGAAGAAGAAGGATATTAGCCAAGTGATATGCCACAAATGCAAAGAGCTAGGCCATTATGCATCACATTGTCCAGAAAAGGAGAAAGTGAAGACAAGCAAACCTATGAGGGCCATCAACCTTGTCACATCTTTCAAGTGTGGTAACAAAGGACACTATGAAAACAACTGTCTAGAGAAGTTTCATCAAGATCTCAAGTAAGCCAAGATGTAATCTAGTTAAAAATATTTTAAGGTTGGTAGTACCCTAGTTGTCTTGA
The DNA here is from genome assembly GCA_916181665.1 of Avena sativa. Classification (NCBI taxonomy): domain Eukaryota; kingdom Viridiplantae; phylum Streptophyta; class Magnoliopsida; order Poales; family Poaceae; genus Avena; species Avena sativa. The sequence goes on from OV702297.1 coordinate 258,282,285, forward strand.
AGCCAACTTGTAACCTCTAGCCTTTCCGAATCTTGGGACGAGATTCCTTTTAAGGGTGGTAGTCTGTCACATCCCAAAATTTTCCAAATTTTGAAATGTGAAAAATAAATAAACAAAATAAACAATTGTTGAAATTTAAGGTGAAAAGAAACTTTTTGCTTCTAAATGGAAACATCAAACATTACTTGAACAAAATTTGAATAAGAAAGCAAGAAACAAATATTAAAAATATCAAATGCATTCATGCATGGAAAGAATCATGAATTTAAAGGACTTGGGAAAAGATTAAACCAAAACCCCAAATCTTAATGAAGGAAATCATTTCCAAGATCACTCTAAGACTATGGATCTGACCCATATAAAAATTCAGCAACAAACATTTCTAAATGATCTAAATTGATAAACAAAAATATTGTAAAACCATAGAAATTGGTTTCATTCAATTTGGAGCCATCGATAAAAACTTATGAATTTAATAAGATAAGAACAAAATAATTTCCAAAGCTAATAAAGCTCCTAACAAAAAAATCAACACTAAAATGTGAGCAAAATAATCCTAAAAGGATTTAAAAGAATAAATAAATATTAAATAAAATTATACAAATTGGAATCACCAATTTTGGAACTATAAATAAAAAGATATGGATTTTATAGGACAAACAAAGAAATAAATAAATAAGGAATATTTAAAAATCAAATTAAATCTTGGCCAAATCCATAATAAAATGGAATAAAGATAATACAAATAAAAATAAAGGAATAAAGATTATTTAAATAAAATTATATGGGCTTTTAACCATATTCAATTTTATTTGAATAAAGACAAAATTCCTAATATAAATGATTAATTAAATCATGAGAAAAATAATTGAAATTGCCAAAATGGATTAAAAGTTATCTAATTAACTTAAAAAAGAATAAAGGATTATTTAAATAAAATATATATCGGTTTAAACCATATTCAATTTTATTTGAATAAAGACAAAAGCTTCATTTAAATAAATATTAAACCATAAAAAATTTAAATATTTCCAAAGTGGGCCAACTAATCAACTCTTAAATGATTTAAAACCCACTGAAAAGGCTTGGTAAAATTTGAATTCAAAATGAAACTTCAATCAAATTGGTTTGAATGAAATAAGAAATCAGAAAAGGAAAAAACAAAAAGAAAAACAGAGAAAAAAAATAGAAACAGATCCAACCCAGCCCAGCAAGCCCAACCCCCAGCCCGCCCGGCTCTCAACCTCTCTCTCCCCGTTATTTCTCACCCGCGCTCACTCCACCCCCTCTAACTGACAACACAACCCCACGACCATGTCATCATAGTCCCCGACGCGCTGAACCCGCCCCTAACTCCTCCTCGCCGTTTCTTGAGCGATTTAATTCGATTAAATGGAGAAGTAAATCAGCCCCGGGACCATGCTATCTTAAGCGCCTCCCTCTCCACCCCATTTCCCCTCGGTCCCCATGCCACCGGAGCCACAAGGCTGTGCTAATTTTCCCCTCACACCACACTGTCTCCGACGAGTTACAGCACCAATTTCGGCCAGCTCCGACCATCCCCTTGCCCTTGGCTCACACGATCTTGATCCCCAACACCTTGCGCACCTGCCAGCACTCTCTGCTTGCTCGCGCGTTCCCAGAACATTGGCAACATCTTCGCCCGTGTGCCACCGACAACCCCCGTAACTCCGGTGAGCCCTAGCACTGAACCCCGTGCGCGCCTCTACCTGTGACTCATGCCATGTTGTTCGCTTGTGTCTTGTGAATCTCCAGGTGCTCGCCAATGACTCACGTGTGACCTACATGCTCACCTCTGTCGACGACTAAGCGTGCCCAGCAACAGACAATTTGAACATCAAGACATTGAAGCTACCAAGGACCTCCTCATCACAATTTATAAGTTAAAAACTTGTGGTTGAACAAGGGTAAAGGTTCACCAATGTCTATTGGTGGTTCCTTGGGTGTTTTTGACAAACAAAACCTTATTGTTTTTCAACTAATAAGGAAAACCTTATTTTGAGCAAAGCAAGCCTAAGCTACACCTAGCCAAATTCATATAGATGTTAGATACCACTAATCTACCATAGTATCACTTGCCAATACAATTCAAATGTATTGACCCTTGTGGCTGTAACTTATTATGTTACAGGTTTGGTTGTTGTTAGTCAAGTTTGTTGAGTAGGGATTACAAGTCTACAACCAACATGATTGCCTGTGGCATATGAAGATGAAGGACTCCATGCTATATAGTTATATCTGCTGCATTGTAATGAGATAGCCAAATGAGCTATATAAGATGTAATGAATTATTTTATTCCTGATTATAAGTTGTAATACGACCTTTGTTTCTTGATATTACATCTTAAATTGTGGATGCTAGCTATTCGATCCAGGGACTAGCATTGTAAACACAGGGATCTCTACCTTATTAGGTTGGGACCTCTACAAACTTCCCTTTCAGTTGGAAACATTGCATTCCTTTCAAGGGTGATACTTTGAGATACACAAAATCTCCGATATTGAAGGCCAGGTCTCGACGTCTCTTGTCAGCATAACTCTTCTGTCTAGATTGGGAGGTCTTGAGGTGTTCACGGATCTTGTGAACTTTCTCTTCGGCTTCTCTTAGGATGTCGGGTCCGAAAATCGGACTCTCTCCTATTTCTGAACAATTTAGTGGGGTACCACACTTCCTTCCATTTATTAACTCAAATGGGGCCATTTGCAAACTGGCTTGGTAACTATTGTTGTATGAGAATTCTGCGAAAGGTAGATAGTCCTCCCATTTAGATCCTTTTCCAACACACAAGCTCTCAACATATTTTCGAGTATCTGATTTACTCGCTCTGTTTGTCCATCAGTCTGCGGGTGATAAGTTTTGCAGAAATTCAGTTTGTTCCTAATCCTTCTTGGACTTTCTTCCAAAACATCGAGGTAAACTGGGTTCCTCAATACGACATAATGTTCTTGGGGATTCCATGCAAACTGACTATCCTAGAAATGTACAGCTCTGCTATCTTCAAACTCTGGTAGGTGGTCTTGACCGAGCTACTTTGGACAGTCTCTCCACTATGACCCAAATAGAATCACTTCCCCTACTAGATGTAGGCAAACCGGTGATAAAATCCGTTCCTACAGAATCCCATCCATTCTGAAATCTACAATGGTTGCAAAGGTCATGCGTGTCTCTGATGTTCCGCTTTGACTCTGACAGATATCACATTTGGCTATGTAGTTTCCAACTTCTCTCTTCATCTTGTGCCACCAAAATTGCTCCTTCAAATCCTGATACATCTTCGTTCCTCCCTACTGGATAGAATAAAGAGTATCATGAGCTTCCTGCATAATGACTTGCTTCAACTTAGAATATTTTGGTACACAAATATGTACTTTGTACCAAAAAACTCCTTCTTCATCTTCGGTGAATCCGGGTACCTTCCCTGTACCGATACGACGTTTGATCCCATCGATACTAGCATTTCCTTTTTGTGCCTCCTTTATCTGACTGATCAATGTGGGTTGAAGTTCTATGCTAGTCAAAAATCCTTCACTAACTAGCTCCATTCTGAAATTTTCCATCTCCTCATGCAAACTTGGTTGGGCTTCTTTTATCATGGTGTTCAATCTACACGACAATCTCTAAGAGCATCTGCTACTATAGAGGTCCCAACCTTTAATAAGGTAGAGATCCATGTGTTTACAATGCTAGTCCCTGCATCAATAGCTAGCATCCATTGTTAAGATGTAATATCAAGAAACAAAGTTCATAATACAACTTTATAACCAGGAATAAAATAAATCATTACATCTTACATAGCTCATTTGGCTATCTCATTACAATGCAGCAGAAATAACTATAGCATGGAGTCCTTCATCTTCAAAGTTCCACAGGCAATCATGTTGGTTGTAGACTTGTAATCCTAATCAACACACTTCACCAACATCAAACAAACCTGCAACATAATAAGTTATAGCCACAAGGGTCAATACATTTGAATTGTATTGGCAAGTGATACTATGGTAGAATAGTGGTATCTATCATCTATATGTATTTGGCTAAGTGGATCTTACGCTTGCTTTGCTCAAAATAGATTTTACTTATCATTTGAAAACACTAAGTTTTTGTTTTTCAAAATCACCCAAGGCATTAACCAATAGACATTGGTGATCCTTTAACCCTTGTTCAACCACAAGTTTTTAACTTAGAAATTGGGATGAGGAGATTCTTGATAGCTTCCATGTCTTGATGCTCAAATTGTCCATTGCCGGGGACACGTCTAAGTACTTAGATTTTACTCTCTCGAGAGGTGGTGCACTTTCCCCACAAGACTCGACATGCATCTAGACAAGATATTTTAGAAGCCTTCCCTTAGACCAGAATGGACGCGTTCCCAAACCTATCATCCCCTACCACCAACTGTCCATTTGGCTAAGTTATTGCAACCTATATGATCCAGGCAGAGCCCATAATGCCAAGTGGCTGCACTTGAAGCTTCTCAACATTTGACATCTCAAATCTCTTTGTTCCTGGGTGACATTCCACAAGTGTGATACACAAGGTTCACCAGTTCCCTGGCCTTCTGTAACTACTCAAAAAAAATCCATCCAAGCAATACCATTCCACCCAGGTGATTCATTCATATAGTTGTTTTATTAAACAAAACACAAGTCCTTGACGTAGAAATATTCCATAGCATGAATATAATCCACCCTTGTTTTCTACTAGCTAGGCTAAGCATGATAGTAGTAAGAATCTTAACTTAGGAAAATTCTACTAAGGCATCAACTACTAGGATTTCCCATGGCATAGCACACTTAGTAAAATTCCATGCAAGTCCTGTTTTGAAATATCACTAATGCATAGTGAAAAAAATGGGACAAAAGTATGAAGAACTACTTGCCTTTTTCATAGAGAATATAAGTTCACTCCTTGATCTTGCAATAGTCACACTCTTCAAATTTCATTACAATTCAATCATGGCACAAATTCAATCTACCATTCAAGCAATTGTACACATAAAATAATAAGAACAAAGCAATGCATGCAAGCACGCAAAATATTGTTTTATTTGGAAAAGTGGTTTCTAATAGGTTATAAACATTATAAAACATCTATTGGTCATTTATAAAAGTGGCAAAACCATTTTAAGTAAAGTTAGTCAAAATGGCTACTTTAAGTCATTTTTGTTTTGCTAGAAATGGTTCGAATCAAAGTAATATTTTCTAGTGTTTGAAAAATATATTTTTAAACACAAGTGTTAGTGTTTTAAGGTCAAATGTTTAATATTAAAACCATTTGCAAAAGGTTTTACCTATAAACCATTTTTTATCAAGGCAATATTTTATTTTGTTGGAAATGCCTTTAAGCAAAGTAATAATTTTATAGGTTCCACCAAATATATTTTTAAATCTCAAAACTTGGGTTTTAGGGTCAGAGATTTTAAATCAAATCACTTCCCAAAGGTTTTATTCAAAAAGCATTTTTAAAACATAAATAATATTTTTATTTAACTAGAAATGCTTTTATTCAAAGATTTATTCTTAAGTGTCACAAAATATATTTTTAAATTGAAAAGTTGTTTTCTATGGTCAGTAGGTTCAAAACAATCCATTCACAAAAGATTTTACCCTAAAAACATTTTTAGAATAAATTTTATACACAAAATAAGCCTACACAAGTTTCTGCAAAAACAATTAATTTTCTAGAAGCAATTCATTAAACAAAGTGCGTGGTTGGAAAGTACTATTTTTAATGATTCCATTGATATAAAATTTGTAACATTTGGATGTGTAGATTTAAAGTTATGATTTTTGCAAAATCTAACATCTAATAGAAAAGTTTCTGTTTTTCAAACAAAGTCAGTGCCACGCATCTTGATCTAATTGGAGCGTACCGGTTCGGTTGGATCGAGTGCTATGGTGTGTTGGATTAAAAGAATATCGTACCGGTTCGATTTAAGTCATCTATCATGTCCTTACGATCAACATCTAATGACTCAGATCTAGTTGACCAAAGGTTGGCGGCGGCGCACTCGGGCTGCTACGTTGCCGGCGATATAGGTTGCGAGAGAGAGAGGAGAAAGACTCACCAGACTCGCCGTGACGTGGGGACGCTCGACATACTCATCGTAGATGAAGGGGCGCACGGAGTAGTCAGTGATTGCTCGCCGAAATAGCATCTATCCACGGTGCGCTCGGGCTGTCGTCGTTGGCGACGCTACAGGGCATGCGCAAGTGATTGGCGAATGTTAGGAGATGTGCAGGAAAAGGGAGACTAAGATACTGTCAACCAGAATAGTAGGGTCGGACGGAACCTACCGAGAAATGCTCGTCGGAGTCAAGACAGTGGACTGCGACGTTCGGTCTTGGTCGTTGCCGACGTTCTGGGGAACGCGAGGATGATCTAGAGCTACTGGAAGATGCGCAAGAAGGTGGGGAGCAAGCTCGTGCGGTCGAGGGGCAAAGGTGTAGCTGGGCTCGCCAGAATTGTTTGTGAAGCTCGTCGAAGCAGTGTAGGTCTTCGAGCAAAATCAGGGTGGCCTAGAGGCAGAGGGTGGGTGGCGTCTAGGGGGGAAAGGTAGAGGAGACGCGGGGGATTTATCGTGCGTGATTGCAGCGGCGAATTACTCGCGGAATTAAGACGAAATTATGTTGCAGAATCAAAGCTGAAACGGGAGAGAGGAGGAAGAATTAGTCGCGGTGGGCGAAGACGACGACTGACGAGTGGGGCCGTGTTGTCAGCGTGAGAGAGGGGTTCGCGGTGGGGTCCAGCGGTCAGATTCTGAGCGGGTCGAGTTTGCGGTGAGAAAACGCTTCGCGTTTGAGAGAGAGGGAGTGGGCTAGTTGGGCCAGTGGGCTAGGCTGCTCCATCTCTATTTTTTTTATTCAGATACTTTTTCCGTTTCTGATTTTATCCAAAAGATTTCAAACTCTTTTTCATTTCAAAACTTTTCAAACTTTTCAGTTAGTTTCTATTCTGTTTAAACATGTATTTTAAATACCATTTTAGGAATAATTCCTTTACTTTTTTATGGTTTATATTTTATTTGAAATGGGCACTTGACTTTCTTCAAATAAGATTTTAAATATAATTTCAACTCTTATTTGAATTTAAATTTTCTTCAAACCTTTTTCAGTAGATTTTATTTATTCCTTAGTATATTAAATAATTCATTTTGAATTATTTAGAATATTTTAATATGGTTTATTAATCATTTACATTGGCAATTGTATTCATTCAAATAAATTCAAATATGGTTTTAATTCCATTTAAATTTTTATTCAAATGATTCTTTTAAGTTAATTGGTTAACTTTTTTATCCACTTTGGTAAATTCCTATTTATTATTTTCTCATGATTTAACTAATTATTTATCTAAGGGATTTTGTCTTTATTAAATTTAATTAGAATAGGGTTTAATCCCATATACTTTTATTTGTTTATTCTTTATCCCTTTATTTCATTTGGATTTGGATTAAGTTTATCTCATTTGCTTATGTATTTAACTCAAGGTTTAAATTATCTTCCAATTAATTTTCTTGGGATTTATTATTTAGGCAAATTGTCTTTATTTAAATAAAATTGGATATTGTTCAATCCTTATGATTTTATTTAAATAATGTTTTTATTCCTTTCTATCATTCAATAAACTTTCATTTCATTTTTTTGGCCAAGATTTAATTTGGCTTTTAAATATTCCTTATTTCTTTCTTTCTTTCTTTATCTTACAAAATCCATATCTCTTTATTTAGAGATCCAAACTTGGTGATTCCAATTTGTATAATTTTATTTTATATTTGTTTATCCTTTTATATCCTTTTAGGATTAATTTCTAACAATTTGGTATGGATTTTAGATAGGAGCTTTATTAGCTTTGGAACTAATTTCCTTTCATCTTATTAAATTCATAAGTTTTTATCCATGGTTCCAAATGGAATGAAATCAATTTCTATGGTTTTATAATATTTTTATTTATCATTCTTGATCATTTATAAATGTTTGTTGACAAATTTTGTATGGAACAAATCCATAGTCTTAGAGTAATCTTGGAATGATTTTCTTCCATTAGGGTTTTAGGGTTTTGGTTTGCTTTTCCAAGTGTTTAAATTTTAAGATTCATTCTTGATGAATGCATTTAACTTGATTTGAATTTTGTTGGAATCCTTTTTGTTCAAAGTTTGTTCAAGATGGGTTTTTTTAAGTTTCCATTTGGAAATAAAAAGTTTCTTTTCACCCTAAATTTCAACAATTATTTATTTTGTTTATTTATTTTTCACATTTCAAAATTTGGAAAATTTTGGGATGTGACAACTACCACATTGGCTTTACCGGGGTGATAGTGAATGTCAAGGTCATAGTCCTTGATTAACTCTATCCATCTCCTTTTCCTCATATTTAGCTCCTTCTGGGTGAAAATATACTTCAGACTCTTGTGATCCGAATAAATCTCACAGCGGTTACCCATGAGGTAATGACGCCATGTCTTCAAGGCTAAAACTACGACTGCTAGTTCGAGGTCATGGGTAGGGTAATTCTGCTCATCTTGCTTTAGTTGTTGGGACATATACGATATTACTTTGCCTTCTTGCATCAACACACATCTGAGACCAATCTTGGATGTGTCACAATACACATCAAAAGGCTTCTTGATATCCGGCATAATCAAGATTGGGGCTAATATCAATCTTTTCTTGAGCTCTTGAAAACTTGCTTCACATTTGTCCGTCCATTCAAACTTCTTATCCTTCTTCAACAACTGGGTCATGGGTCTTGCGATGCTCAAGAATCCTTCTAAAAACTAGAGTTAATATCCCGCTAATCCGAGAAATGCGCGAACTTGGGTTTGAGTGGTTGGGACTTTCCATTCTTCAACATCCTTAATCTTGGTGGGATCGACAGCAATTCCTCCTGCCGACACGATATGTCCTAGGAATCCTAATTCCTTTAACCAAAACTTACATTTCCTAAACTTGGCATACAACTGATGCTCCCTAAGGGTTTCAAGGATGGTCCTCAGGTGTAGCTCATGGTCTTCTTCTAATTTGGAACAGATCAGAATATCGTCGATAATAACAACGATAAACTTATCCAGGAAGTTCATAAAAATCTTATTCATGAGGTTCATGAAATAAGCGGGGGCATTGGTTAATCCAAAAGACATGATAGTGTACTCATACAATCCATACCTGGTGGTGAAGGAAGTCTTTGGAATATCTGTTGCGCGAATCTTGAGTTGATGATAACCAGTTCTAAGATCAATCTTAGAAAACACTTTGGCACCGGTCAACTAGTCAAATAGATCTTCTATCTTCGACAGTGGGTACTTGTTCTTAATGGTGACATCATTCAGCTTCCGATAATCCGTGCACAAATGGTTACATCCATCTTTCTTGTCCACAAACAAAACAGGTGATCTCCATGGCAAAATACTTGGTTTAATCAAACATGTCTCCATCATAGCATCAATTTGCTTCTTTAGCTCCACTAATTTAGACGGGTTCATACTATAAGGTCTCTGAGCTATGGGTCCAGTTCCATGGATTAGTTCAATAATAAACTCGATATCCCGATCTAGGGGCATACCGGGCAATTCATCTGGGAATACGTCGGAGTATTCAGAGACTACTCTGACTTGGTTAATGGTTGGTTGGGCTAGACTCTTGTTGCACTTGAATTGAAGGGGCAAAGTCTCAGATACATGCTCTACTGATACTCGAGTGGTACTAGTCATAGTTATGGCTTTCTTGGCACAGTCGATTAATCCTTTATGTATCGACATCCAATCCATTCCTAGTACTACTTCTAAACCTTTGGTTCCAAGTACTATTAGATGAGCATAAAAATATATTCCATGGATTCTGATAGGTATGGCCATGCAAATTTGTCTAACTTTGGTAGTTGAACCAGGTATTTGAACTATCATAACATGCTTCAATTTTGTTTGTTGAATCTTACTAGTGCATGCAAATTCTTCTGTAACAAACGAGTGCGATGCTACAGAATTAACCAACACTCTTGCAAGTACTGAGTTAATAGAAAACATACCCAGCACGACATCTGGCGCTTTATGAGCTTCTTAAGCATTCATGTGAAACAGACGGCCATTGCGGTTGAGCGAGTTCCCTGGGGAAAATCTCCTTCTAGGCTCAACACGGCGTTGCTGCTGAGCTGGTGCATTCACATTGGCTTCTCCAAGCTTCTTGGGGCACTCGTTGGAGTAGTGACCCTTGACTCTGCATTCAAAACAAGTAATTAGAGATTTGTATTTTCCTGCAACAGGCACGACATTGCTTCATGTCCTTGGAGAAGTATTGTTGTTATTGTTGGACTTGGGCGGTGCACGGTTGAAATTGTTGGAGTTGCCAGGGTTGTTGTTGTGGTTTCCTCCGGTCCTTGGGTTTCCTCCTCCACGGTTGGGATAGTCCGGACGGGACATAGGGGGTCTATTGTTTCTCGGGTATATCCTATAGACGGGTTGGGGCGATACTCCGGGGTATGGTGGGCTCCTGGTTGATGCATCATTCGACGCTTGTGATTCTCGTTGGCTTGGTTGATCTTGCCTTCCATCTGGATTGCAGAATCCACTAAGGCTTCAAGGTCAGCGAAGGGAATGTTAACCAGCACTATTTGCATCTCATCATGTAGACAGTTCAAGAATCTCTCCTTCTTCTTGGCTTCAGTACCAATCTCATCAGGGGCATACCTAGACAAAGACGGAAATCTGTCACGGTACTCTACCACAGTCATCCTTCCCTGCTTCAGTTCCTTGAATTCATCCCTCGTCCGCAAAATCAAACCTGGTGGCACATGGGTTCGGCTGAACTTGAGTTTGAATTCATCCCAAGTCATCATATATCCTCCATTCATGGTGCAGGTGCTATTCCACCAAGCTCTTGCACCACCTACCAGTAATGGGTGGCAAACAATAAATTCTCATTGGCCTCCACTCCTTCGACCTCTAAGTTGTTCTCCATGGTCTGTAGCCAGTCATCAGCATCTAATGGCTCTTCAGACTTACTAAATATGGGGGGATTGGTGTTTTGAAAGTTCTTGAGCTTGGATCCATGGTTATCCTCGTTTCCATGGCCTTGATTATTATGGGCCATCTGAGCTATCTATTGAAGGGTGGCTAAATTATCTTGACGTTCAGCTCTTCCAGTTTCACGGTCAGCAACCAACATTTGTAGGATTTGCAGCATTGGATCCTGAGACGAACTTGTTCCTCCGTAATTTTCGCGAGTCATCAGAAGATTGAGATAGATAGTGAGACAAGAGGGAAATTTCTAAGGTTCATGGATTCATTTTTGAAAAGCTTTTAAACTTTGAGTTTGACTCTAGTTTTGCCAACTAGAAAATTTCTTTTCATTCATTCATTCATAGCACCCAATACAAACACACACCACACTAGGGTAATATATGGTTTTAGGAACCATTCTGTGAAGCTAAGATATAGTGGTACCGGATGCAACTCACGCATACAATAGTGCCCTATTGTGACTACTCATCATCAATGAAGGCAGAATCATCATCATCAGTGTGGAAGTCCATGTCGAGGTCCTCCAGGTAGTCATCATCATCACTGAGGTAGGAGTAGGGATCTCCATTGATATCTTCACCTCCCTCCTCCTTCTCTTCAAGTTGGGCCACCTGATCACGGATGGTGCTCTTAAGAGTGGCCACCCTCTTGCGAAGACGATCGATGGTGCGATCCTTCTTATCACACCGACGGCGAATTGAATAGCGCTCCTTGGCAAGGATGGCGAGGGTCTGGTCCTTCTTGACTGCAATGGCATGGTTGTGGTTGGCGTAGGTGCGGGCGTTGTCTAACTCCTTCTGCCTATCATACAGCATGAAGTCGTGATTATCCACCTGATGCTTTAGCTCTAAATGGCCTTGCACCTCCAATAGGTTGTCCCATAGAATCACGCCTTGCATAGTAAGCAAAGCAAGTCCCATTGATCTGGTTGATGTTTTGCCCTCATAAATGGGCAAGAGCATCCTGCATAGCCCTGGCTAGTCCGTCTAGCCAGTTGTTCTCCCTCAGAATGAATGGGATCTTCTCTGAGGTGGGTGCCTCCATCTTGCCTATGAGATCTGCAACTATCAGCCACTGTAGTTCTCCTCCTTGCTGATCATTGAGCTATGCCCCAAAGAACTCGGGGTGCGGGCGTTCAAGAAATTCTGAGAGTTGGCTTAAACCGCGCTCGAAGATGAGTTCTCGTCCGCTTCCCAACTGGTAGAACATGCTATACTTGACTTCCATCTATAAGAATGTAGGATGAGTAGGTTAGTGGGGTTATCAAGTGTGTCAAATTTTATGTAGGATTGCCAGAATTTTTGAGGAACATGAATTTTCTTGAAAGAATTTCAGTGATAAGAATGAGAATAGGTTTTCATAAATACTCACTTCTTTTGTTTTGAAACTAAGTTTTTGATTCAAGCGTCCATTCTAACTAGGGCCTCATATGGTCAGGATGGCTCTGATACCAACTTGTCATCACCCGAATTTTTAATCCCAGATGCCTGCTATGCCATACCTCGCAATCCCAGGATTACCATTTTTGCGATACATAACAGAATTGGTACCACAGTACATCATCCATTACAACACCATAATAAAGGTCTTACAAATATAGGATCTCATCATCCAGTCTTAATACAATCAACACAGCAGAAAATAAACGTAGCGGGGCTTCATCTTCAGGGTCATAGGCAATGCTGACGATGGTAGATGATCCTAGTTGTCATAGACCTCATGTTGTCCATCATCCTGGTAGTCCTCCTCGTAGTATAGCCATGGTAATAGCCAGGGACAAAGCCATGAGTACTCTTTAAGTACTCGCAAACTATCACTAACAAGTAAAGTAGTTCGAGTAGGAATCCTAAGCTCTAGGTTTATTTGCAAAAAGCCAGGTTTATTTCATACTGAGTTCAGAAGTAAAGAAAACTAGTTTAATGTTCTACAACACCTAAGTGGGAACTTAGTTTTCATGTTCACAACCCTGTTGTGGTCAAGTAAAAGTCATAGTTCATTTCACGAGTCATTTTGAAAACATCAGACGATGGAACAGTATGGCCACTCCAACTCTCCATGACCATGGACGCGGCTATTCGAATAGTTTGACACTCTGCAGAGGTGGTACACTTTCATCACAACATTCAATACATCCGTCAGGGACAATCCTGAATCATCATACTTAGTATGCGGATAATCAATCCTAACCTTTCAATTACACACCCTAGTATAGGCACCTCCCCTATGAGTTTGGCCTCCCAACCATGACCATCTGTCATCTTGGGTACTACATAGGTGGACAGTCATCACGAGGTAGCCTCAGCTCAACCTCTTCCGCAAGGGAAACCATACTTAGACATATAAACTTCCAGTCAATCCCTACCCAATTTAGGTATTGTGGATGTATAGTAAAATTGGAATGGTATCGCATCCGAACCCAACCATTAATTTTTATAGAGGGTCAAGGCTCTTGCCTCAACATTTTCATCATCACATCATCTTGTGTTCATAAAACATGTCAAAACATTTCAATAGAATGAATCTTCATTCCAAGGTTTTCATAATTATTTTCACCAAGTATTCCCATCTAAAGTTGAGGGTATTCACTAATGAAGGGTGATAGTCAAGTGGGACTTTCCAAATCTAGTCTGATGCCTTTATGCTCTTAGGCCTAGTTTTTATGCTCTTTATGCTATCTATACTATTTTTCCAAAATTCAGAAAGCACTAACTAAAAGTAATAAAGAACTTTGGTAAAAAAATAATAAAGCTTGCAAGTAAAACTGGGAATTGGTATAACCAAGATTGCATAACCAAAGCATGCCTAATGCATCTTGCATAGGTTATATTGCAAGGATGGCTTGCATAGTTAACTTGTAGTGTTAGCTTTAATAGGTAACAAACAAAGTTCTAGCTTGCCTTGATTGGTGCAGTGGTTGAAGTTTTCTTCTTCTTCGTAGTACTCCTCCTCCTCGTATCCTTGGTCGATACTAGCGTCTATAAATGAATACGAGGTACAAAATCACCAAACAATACTTACTACTTCTATTTGGCACACAAAGGTTCACACTAGATGATCTAGCATCATCACAATCATCACATGAAATAAAGACCTAGTCCATTTTTTTAGGAAAGTAATTTCTACTCATTGAAAATATTTAAGATTTAATGTTCTCCAATTAAAATATGGGATCATGTTGACACATGTCATCACCACATATTCAAATACCTGAGGAATGTGATTTAAAGTGGTGGTCATATTTTATAAAGTTTAAAATTACTATTTTATACAATTAAAGTGACTAGAAATGCCTATAAAGCATTCTTTTAGTACTAGTCCAAGATCACTGCATGTAAACCTAAATATTTTTACATATTCAGATAGATCTTGTCAAATGTGATTTTTGAGAGTTGGAATTACTCAAAAGAGTTTACGGTTGATTTTTGAAAAATGATTGAACGTGGAAAAGTATTTGTCTTGTTATGTTTACTATAGGTGATCTATAATTTCAAATGGTTTGAATCCAATGGTCTTGGATAGATAATTTGAATACCTTTCTAGCAAAATTGGAATCATGCAATTTGGTTCAATAAATCTCTTTGAATTGATTTCTTAATCTACTAATAGAAATGGTTTTAATTAAAATGGAAAATAACTATTTGAATCACTGGGCTACGCACGGAAACGATACTAGGCCGGCCCAACTACACTGCACTGGCGCAGCGGGCTGCTAATAGGGGGGTCCCGCTAGTCAGCGGCTCTATCTAACCAAAACGGTATGTTTCAATCTCAACCCTATGATTAGACTAAGAACGACGACGCTGGTTCGTCGTCTCCGTCGCACAGGTCGGGCGAGACGGAACCCTAACAGTAACGGTGGGGGCACGCGGTGGCTCACCTGGGCCCCATCTAGGGTCGGCGATGGGGGCGAACGACGTTGTCGACGACGGCGGTTCGAACGGTTGTCGCGGCGGCTCTTGTGGTGGCTCCAATCGATGGCTCCTCTTCTCCTCTGCAGAGGCGGACTCCGGCCAAATTCAGGCGGGCTGGTGCTCGCCTTGCTCCGGGGAGAGGTGAGGGAGGTTCTGTGAGGAGTGGGGAGTGAGATGGTGAAGAATAGAGGCAGGGGTGGCCTCTATTTATACACCGGCGAGAGGGGCAGAGCGGCATGGTCTAGCTCCTCCATCGACGTCGTTGTAGTGGGCTACGGGCATGGCTGAGGGTGCTAGTCGACGTAGTGCTCCCTGGCGTTCTTCATGTGCGTGATAGCGCGACTAGGGGCAGTTGCAAATGGTCAGGAGCAGTTCGTGCTCTATGTGGGAAAGGCGGGTGTTCGATACAGTGTATAGCGGTCTTGTGTCGTGCGGTGGCGAACGGTTGTGACCTAGGGGCACTGGTGTCACGGTGAGTGCAGGTACGCGCAGTGAGGGCGAGGTGTAGCGTGTGCGCGTGTGTTGGCTGTGGCGCTCTGGCGCGCTCTCGGCATGGCGGCAGAGAACTGGGCGCGGCGTTTCTCGGGTGGTTCATGGCTAGGCTATGATCGAAGGGTGGACAGGGAGTGGCGGTGGACGGTGGTCTGTCTCCTAGACATCATGGACGGGCGCGGGGCGGCTTGTGGTAAGTTGTCCATGCTCGACCTGCAAGGACGGCTGGGGTGGCACTACGGGAGAAATGCTTATAGCCTCTAGGTGGTTAGTGACGGGCAAAAATAGGCATGTCACTAGTAAGTATTACCAGCGACTGACAAGGATAAGCCTGTCACTAGTACAAAATACTAGTGACAGACATATAAAAGTGTTTGTCACTAATATGTTTTGTGGATACCGGGTGGTTGGAAAATTTATTTAGTGACAGACATATATAAATGCTTGTCACTAATAGAGTTTTAATTAGTGACAGTCTCAAAATATGCCCGTCGCTACTATTTTTGTGGAAATCAGCTAAAATATGCCTGTCGCCACCATATTAATACACATCATCTAAATTATACTAATAGTTGGATCTAAAATTGTGGCTAAGTTTTAATAGAAGACCAGTAATAAAGTAACCATGTGCGTTTTTGACCGACACGCTCAGCGTAACCAAGAAGCCATGTTGATATCGATTTTTTAAATTGCAACAGACATTATCCGCAAAAAAAATATTGCAATAGACATGCCCAGACATACCCTAATAGGGTTCTGGCAGCCTCCAAATAAAAAAAGATTGACTACAGATCGACGGAATTGATATTAATTTCAATCCCATTAGCACACCGGGACATTTCCTAATATATGCTGAATACTTTTTGTTTTACCTAGCCAACCTCCCTAGCCACAAACGCAACCACATCCCAACTACCAGTTCCCCGTCTAAAAGTTCCCGATCCGAAAATCTCTCGAGCGAGATCCATTCGGGCTTTCTTCCCTCTCATGGCTTCAAGGGATCTTTGTTGGCTACTTTACGACGCTGCCCTTGTTGCTCGCAGGGTTGCGAGGCTCTCTTCCGGCCCTTGCTGTCTGGCGAGGATGCACTGAACGATGTGGCGGCGCGGGAGAAAGGAAACATGGTGCAACGAGGCGGAAAACAGAGGAACTTCGGGCCAAGGGCATCTAGGTGCAACTTCTCTGTTCCCCGTTTCCAAATTCCTCTCTCCTTTTCCCCATGCTTGACCCCGTTAATATTTTTCTAGGATTTTTCGGGGTATCCTTGCGGCATCGCCTGGCTCTAGCGTTGCCACTGGTCATCTAATCTATAGAGAAATTTTTCCAGCTCCGTTGGCTAGATCAATCGTTGTTGCCTACATGTGTATGCAAGCCCTGAATATTCCTAGCGCATAGATCAGACCACCGATAGTAAAGTACTTTTGGTGAGAACATGTGACAAACAATATTTGCAACAAATATGTGCTTTTTATACCTAAAATATGCAAGATTTTATCATGTACCTGATAAATGCCTACTCTACCAAGTTTCAGAGTAGTAATCTTTAATCTATTCTTATTTTGTGCGTATCTAAATATTTACGGGTTAAAGTAAATTCACTAGAGTGACTGTATGTGTTGTGTGAGGTACAGTAGTGTGCTAATATGTTATTTGTGTACTTTCAGAAAGTTGATTATTTAGTATTCACAGCAGGCAAACCATTTCATCAAGCCTTTATTTGTATCGCTCTTTTGTCCTAAATTGTTTTCTGTGTTGCAGGTATAGAGTGCAATATAGACTTACTTGCCACCCTTTTGATAGCTGTTGATTAGTTAGTAACAGACAAGTAACTTTTTTTTGCTTTACCATATTTGAGAATCCTTGAGATGTGATGTGTTACTAATACATACAGGTGTTTGTAGCAGACTAGCAACTTGATGCGGGCCATAGCTACAGGAGATGACCGGCGGCCAAAATTTGTAGGATAAACTCCGACTGCTGCATACATGTGGACTATAGTACTCATCGCGTCAGGTATGGTTTGATGTTCGTCTGGTGTGTGTGTGAGAAAATATGATTTTGGTTAAGTTTGAACCGTGCTAACTCCTTCAGTGGACAAATTTTCACGTTATCTCACCTGCCCATGGTTAGTGGAATATTGTAAATTGGTGTGGCTTCATCCTTGGGTACTTGCGGTTGGATCAGGCAACCATGAACTGAATTATATTCCTTATTTCATGTATGCTATTGCAATAATGCAGTGTGTTTGCCGTTCCAATCGATACATCTGTTTACTATGGCAAACATAGAATAAACTCAAAAGTACAGAAAGGCACATTACTGTACAATATACATGAACTATTCCAAAAAAATTAAGTTGCATCGTCTATAGACTTTAAGTACTGCTGATGCTTAAGTATTAGTTAATAATTCCCTACTATACACATGATTTTAGAATCACAATGAGGCCGACATAGAGTTTTCTAGAGGTCTATATTTGTGGCAGAGCTAATCAAGTGACTCCTAATTGATTATATCTTCTTGATTTATTTAGAGTTCCCAATAAACATATGAAGAAGAACCACTCCCGGAAGATCCTTTTATGATATATTAATTGTCATACTATTTTGTAAATGCATGATATGTTCCTAAAGCGGTCTATATAAGATCCAATGAGATTTAGTAGCTATTGTTTTGTTAGTCCATATTTAACATTCTGTTGGCAATACATAATCGTTCTTCATGCTTGACTCATAATGTAGATTTTATATCTGAAATTGTTCTGTTATGCCCACAACAATGTGTATCAACTAGTAATAGAGAATGAATTTTTATGCCACTATGATTGCCACTTCTTAGAACTTTATGCTCATTTCTTTTTTGTATCAGGTTAAGCATGTCAACGATGTCGTGAGCGATTCAGGTCCATACAAGGAAGATGTAATGAAAGAATTTGTACCTCAATAAGATGATGGAAATGTATAAAAGTGCAAAGAACTTACAGCTATGCATATGATCATAATACATGTATCATGGTGGTGGTGTTCTTTGAAGTTCAAACTGCTTGCTAGATAATTGATAAATAAACTATCCATCATTATTCTATGGTATATTGCAAGTTCTTATGCAAGTGTGTTATTTATGCAAATATTATGTCGTATTGGGTTATGCGAATGTACCATTGGTACAACATCTTATTATGCTATATGAAATATTTGTGCAAAATGCATTTAATTTTTTATAACATTTATTTGGAATATTCGTGAAAAATACATTTAAATTTTTTTGACAAAAAATCAAACTAGTGACGGGTAGGATAATGGGTCTGTCACTACAAAACCCCACAGTGGTGCGTCCTTTGATAGCAATCAGTGACATGCATCATTTTTGCCTGTCACTAATATACACATACTAGTGATTGGCGCGCATAAATGCCTGTCACTAGTACACATACTAGTGACAGGCACTTGCCTGTCACTAGTAACCTCATACTAGTGACTAGTCGTCATCAGTGACAGGCGCTTTCCCTGTCACTAATGGGTCTTTTGAGCATGTCACTAATAGTCTATTCTGCAGTAGTGTGGTGTGGCACTAGTCTAAGCAGTGAAGGGGGAGCTGCTTCAATGCAGTGTTGGGCACTGGGGGTGAGTGAGGCTAGTAGTGGCGACAAGTGGTGGACAAAGCATTGATCAAGAACAGTAATAGTTTCGCAGCTATTACTGTGCTCACTAGGTGTTTGATGAAATGGCCGCATGGATTAAAAAATTGAATTTTTGGATGCATTTTGGTGAGTGATCTTGTCATAAGCTTGGTATTCTGTGGCTGCTAGGGTTTGCCAAGGGGAATTGGTTTGGTTGGTTTTTGAGAAATGGCCATCTTAGTACCTATTAAGGATTCAATTTTGAATTGTGCTTTAAATAAATTTGGAATTTGTTTCTGTTGGTTTATAAAGTGGGCTTGGGTTCATTGTTTCTTGGTCTAGCAAGGGGTGAAAAGAATTGGATTTGTTTTTGTTAGAAATCATTTAATAGCGATGCCCTAAGTGGGCTAGTGGTTGATTTTGGTCAAAATGACCATTTGATCATATGCCTTCTTATTTGAATTTCCTTTTGATTTGTTTTTGTTTGGAATTGACCTAGATGATATTGTTTTCATCTTTAAACCAATCCTTATCATTCATAGCACTCAACCATGGCAAATGCAATCATTCATGCATTAATCACACACACATGCATTCATATTAATTTTAATAATAAATTTTTTGTTAACCCTAAACTTGGGTGATTAGAACTTGATAATCTTGTTTAATATTTTTGAGATGTTACACTGGGAGAGTGATAGAAACTTCTAATACTGTAGATGTGTTGTTGCTACTAGGGAGAAAACAACAATCCTTTGTCCAAGGGCAATTGTATTGTTTACATTACACACTTTGCTCAATGCAATTATTTGTTGCTTACAACTTAATACCCGAGGGTTGTTCGGATGATATCCCGGAGGTGGACTATTAGTCATAGATGCAGTTGGATTATGGTCTATGTATCATGTTGTAATGCCCAAGTGAATCTCATAGTGATAATCATGTCATGTACATGCATTGTTATGCATTCTCTAATTGTCAATTGCCCAGCTATAATTTGTTCACCCAGCATGTTATTTATCTTTTGGATAAACACCTCTAGTGAACTATGGACCCTGGTCCATTCCTTCCCACTGATATTCCATCTACTGTTTATTGTTTACTTTCTGCAATTACTACAAGCAATTACTTGCTTCCACACTATACGGTTAATCCTTTGTTTTCAGCAAAACCAGTGAGCTTGACAACCTCACTGATAAGTTGGGGCAAAGTATTTTGGTTGTGTGGTGTGCATGTTCCACGTTGCTAGCAACACCTTTGGAAGTGGTTTCCTTATCCTACTGGTTCGATAACCTTGGTTCCATAACTGAGGGAAAACTTGCTTCTGTGCTCATCATACCTTGCTCTTGGGGTTCCCAACAGGCTCTATATCAACTGAGCCATCACAAGCTGGGTGCGTGCTTGGTGCTTCCTCTTCCTAGGGTGTGAAATGGAACGAATGAAGATGGATGATGTCTATGCACTTCTCTTCTTGTAGACAGTTGTTGGGCCTCCAAGTGCAAAGGTTTGTAGAACAGCAGCAAGTTTCCCTTAAGTGGATTACCCAAGGTTTATCGAACTCGGGGAGGAAGTGGTCAAAGGTATCCCTCTCAAGCAACCCTGCAATCAAGATACAAGAAGTCTCTTGTGTCGCCAACACACCCAATACACTTTTCAGGTGTATAGGTGCACTAGTTCGACGAAGAGATAGTGAAATACAAGTGGTAACGGTGCCAGAAAATAGCTTCTGACTTGTTGTTGCCGTGGGGTAACCTGTGTGAAACTGAAATAAATATGGGAGCAAGCAAACATGGAACAGATCTAGATGCAAACGATGTTTCAATGGTTAGAAACAAGGCCTAGGGATCATACTTTCACTAGTGAACACTCTCTCATATAAATATCTTCTCTTTATGATACTACTCTTAACTACTCTCCGGTTGGACACTCTAATCCAAGGTAGGGATATAACAACACTCCTCAAAGTCTTCCTTCCCCATCTGGATAACCCCACACTGTCACCTTGAGCGCTAAATGGTTCCAACAAACACCACAATTTCATAGAGACATCCAAATCCAAATATAACTCATAACAAATATATATGTAACCTAGCTTAAGTGCCACACAAGGTGTGCATGTTGTCACTTTCACACACGTGGGGAAAATCATAGATCTATTAAAGCACGATGAGTATTTATGTAGACTCTAGCCTAAGTGCCACCATGGCGTGCACGCTGTCACTTTCACACACGTGGGGAAAATCATAGATCTATTAAAGCACGATGAGTATTTATGTAGACTCTAGCCTAAGTGCCACCATGACGTGCACGATGTCACTTTCACACACATGGGGAGAGCAGAGATCTATTGAAGCACTTGAGTAGAAAGGCATATCTACTTGATTACAAAGCTCATGACCACAACAAGATCATGCATAGAGAGAGAGAGAGATGAACCCATAGCTACCGGTAGAGCCCTTATCCTCGAGGAAGAACTACTCCCTCCTCATCATGGGAATCAGCAACGGTGATGAAGATGGTGGTGGAGATCGATGGAGATGGCTCCAGGGGCACTTCCCCGTCCCGTCAGGGCGCCGGAACAGAGACTTTCTATCCCACGAATCTCCCCTTCGGTGGCGGCGGTGCTACAGGGGTTTTTGTGGATTTCTTCTGGTCGATTCCTTAGGGTTTTTGGGTCGGAGGCTTCTTATAGGCGAAGGAGGCATGGTCAGTGAAGGGCCAGGGGCCCACACCCCCTATGGACGCGGCCAGGGTGGGCCCCGCTCCCACCTTGGGTGTGGCCACCCTGGTGTCCTCCTCCATATCGTCTTTGATTTTATGTATCGTTCAGGGAAAAGTATGAAATTTGGCTTTTGTCCCGTCCAATTCCGAGAATATTCATTTTTTATCTTTCCGAAACCAAAAATAGCAGAAAATAGGCAACTGGCACTGTGGCATCTTGTTAATAGGTTATTACCAGAAAGTGTATAAAAATACCTCAAAGTGTAGACAAAACATAGCAAAGTAGATACCTAACAAGCATGGAGCATCAAAAATTATAGATACGTTTCTGACGTATCAAGCATCCCCAAGCTTAACTCCTGCTTGTCCTCGAGTAGGTAAGTGATAAAAGAATAATTTTTGTGGTGTAATGAACCATCAAAACCAAGATCAAACCATTTGCAAGGATTGAAAGCTAGGATCAAAGAACTCTAAACATGAGCATGAAAGATGGAGTTCAAAGTAACTATGCATGTAACATGAAAGGATACAAACAAAGATCATGAATAACAGTGCATTGAAAACCGTTTGTTTGTTTCACATACATAAACATGGCATAGTGGCATTCAGCTTGTCCCTCACAGAGTATCAAATAGATGCATATGACACCTTTAAAGTTCATAAGAGTGACTAGATACAAATAGCACAAGAACAAGTAATATCAACAATATGCATCAATCAATAAGTTTTTGGAGAATGCACACAAAATGGCAACTATGCTCTCTTAATAGTGCCTAAAGGTAGAAGGTGGAGACTCAATATAGTGGAAGATAGGCCTTTTATAAAGGAAGCAGGGATTTCAAGTTTCAAAAAGAGCTTCCAAAAATTATGGTACTTGTTAGCTTTCAGCCCTTATTGCCCCTATCATAAGCATCTTGAAGTGATTAAGGTTAAAGTGAACAAATATGGAGTATATGCTTGACAAGGTATAAGTTGGCAATCTCAAGTCCCTTGAATACGAGGGCCACACCTCATGCTACTCAACTTCAGTCACCTGTAAGTTCTTGTCATAGTAAGTACATGTGTATCATAGAGAACCGCCAACGGGGTACCCCTTGCACATGGTACATGAGCTATCCCATAACCAAAATGACATGGCAAGCAGACAATGAGCATCTCAGTGATCTTTTTATTTACTATGTGCATAGCTTTTTATTGAGGATGCTTCATAGATATCTCACTATGGTGATGCTGCAAGTTTCCACCATGATTAGGCATGGCTTAGGCTAGCGGCGCAGACGTTTCTCTAACACAAAATACATACTCCATGGACTTACAAGTTCCCTCTTTATTTCACACCGGTGACATCCATAGACAAAATAGCATGATATCAACTGAGTACAAAGTACAAGTGCAATGTTGAAAACGTTTGCCTTGACATCACGGTTCTGCTAATTCCAATGTATAAGTGCAAGCATATACAACATATATCACACAATGGTTCAAGTTTATTAGGGGAAAGGAATATAAAGTGTGCCATCAAGTTCGTGAGGACTTTAATCACTAAGTATTCACATAACAAAATACTTTTTAATTGGAAGATAGCTGAAAACAAGAATATACTTGGAATGGTGTAACACACCATGCATAGGAGTTTATAGTGGACACTTTGGAATAACTTGGTTTCTTGGGAGTTGGAAGCATGATTATAACTTACTCATACAAGTGGAGGCTAGCAAAATACTGGGAGAAACCAACTAAGAGAGCAATAATGGCCATAATCATGCAGAGCAACAAAACATTACTAATCAAAGCATAGAGTGGTACTACAAGTCAAGGACTAAATGATCATAGAGGCTATGGTGACTTGTTCATGGTCATAACATGGTGTTAGAATGTGCCAATTCAACCCAAACAAAGCATCAAAGGAGAATACCGCAATACTATGCTTTTGTATGCTAAAACAACACATGATTCCTTCAAGGCACATTAAGCAATCCTAATTGTTTGGAACAAGTCATGCTACAACAATAATCACTAATCATAAGGTCAAAACAAGATCTAGCATGACATGCTAAAGTCTAAGTCACAGTCAATGCAATCTCCTCTTGCATTTTCAAGCAGGAACTTCCTACTCCTTTCCAACAGCAAGCAACTTATTTGAAACAACTCACAAAGATAATAATCAATAAAGATCAGCGATCTTGTCTCACAAATCCACAAAGAAGAAATAAAAAGTTCTAAGCTGAAAGCACAAGAAAACTAAGGCTGAACGCAGTGCTAGAAAAAGTGAACACTCACAAAACAATAAGAGTGAAAACTAGAGTATTCTAGGCAATGGAAACAGAGTGTGTCTCTCTCCAAAAGAAGTGTGTTGGGATCAACCAACTTACTCAAGAAAACTAAGCAAACCAAACGAAAACTAAGATGCTCCAAGAAAAACACAACTTGTGCATGAAACAATAAAAACAAAGTGTCTAAACAGACCTGTACTTTTTATTGATGAAGAAGGGGATGCCTTGGGCATCCCCAAGCTTTGATGCTTGTACCTCTTGGATATTTCTTGGGGTGACACCGGGGTGGAATCCCCAAGATTGAGCTTTTGTCCATTCTTCATCTGATTACATCATTCTTTCCCTACACCTGCAATATTTCCTTCATACAAAACTTCACACAATCTTCATTAGCAACATTAGTGTATTCAAAAGATAATAGACCTTTGGGTTTAGTTTCAAAACAGCAAAACTTTCACTGAAGACACAAGCTATTGTAGCAACTCCTTCAGAAAGCTCAATTTCCAAAAAAGAACCCAAAAAGGAATCAATAAGAAGCAAATGCAAATAACGAAAGAAATCTGTCAAAACAGAACAGTAGGTAGAAACCGATTTTTTCAAAGACCTTCTGTTGCTCAAATCAAAAAGTGTTGAACTAACGAAAGTTAGCTAACATACTGGGGAATTTATTCGTAAATTTTAATCTCAATCAGACTTATAGAGACTTCTCACGAATTTTTATGGTGGAGGATAGAAATCTGTTTTAGGACATTAACTCCCCAAATCTTACTTCCCTCTCATTAGAGGTCATTCTTGGCACAAAAAACAAAAAAACGGAGAAGGAGAGGTCACTACAGAATTAATAACTTCCAATACTCAAGAAAACTCTTGGGTTATCTCCCAAAAAGTACTTTTGTTTAACGCCTTTAAGTTAGGCTTGATAGTTTGAGAAGATGCTCACATAAGAAATATGAATCGAAGTAAAGGAGAGCATCGAGAAGCAAATTCAAAACACATTTAAGTCTAACCCACTTCCTATGCATAGGAATCTTATAAAGAAACAATTCATGAAAGCACAAAGCACCAAGCATAGGAAAACAAAACAAGTGCAACTTCAAGACTTTTAACATAAAGAGGGGAAACTTAATATTCTTGAGATACATAAAACCATGTTTCCCTCTCTCTCATAATAACTTTCAGTAGCAACATGAATAACATTAACAATATAACTATCACATAAAACATTCTTATCATGATCCACATGCATAAAATGATTATTACTCTCCACATAAGCATTGTCATTCTTATTAATTGTAGTGGGAGCAAATTCAACAAATAGCTATCATTAGTATTCTCATCACCATAATCATCAAATATAGGAGGCATATTGTAATCACAATTAATTTTCTCCTCAATAGTAGGTGGACTGAAAATATCATATTCATCATTGTAATCATCATAGGTTGGAGGTTTGATATCATCATAAGCAATACAATAGCTATCTTCCAAAGTTGGGGAACTAAAAATATCATTTTCATAAAGACTAGCATCCCCAAGCTTAGACGTTTCCATAGCATTAGCAACAATGGTGTTCAAAAAATTCATTCTAATAACATTGCTATTAGCATACAAATAAAGTTCCATAGGTTTTTTAATTTTCTCTTCAAACACTTCATGTCCTAGCTCAAGATAGATACTATAAAGCTCTCTTATTTTTGTGTTGTTTTCCATTACTACTGAAACAAGAAACAAAAAGACAAAATTGCAGAGTCTAAAGGAAATAAATTTGAGCACTCACACACCAAGAGGATGTGAGTACCTTTTACCTTACCTCCCCGGCAACGGCTCCAGAAAATAGCTTGATGCCTACACACTTCTATTATTGTAGATGTTTGTAGAACAGCAACAAGTTTCCCTTGAGTGGATTACCCAAGGTTTATCAAACTCGGGGAGGAAGTGATAAAAGTCTCTTGTGTAGCCAACACACCCAATACACTTGTCAGGTGTATAGGTGCACAAGTTCGGCGAAGAGATAGTGAAATACAAGTGGTAACGATGCCAGAAAATAGCTTCTGACTTGTTGTTGCCGTGGGGTAATGTGTGTGAAACTGAAATAAAGATGGGAGCAAGCAGACATGCAAGAGATCTAGATGCAAACGATGTTTCAATGGTTAGAAAAAAGGCCTAGGGATCATACTTTCACTAGTGAACACTCTCTCATATAAATATCTTCTCTTTATGAGAGTACTCTTAACTACTCTCCGGTTGGACACTCTAATCCATGGTAGGGCTATAACAACACTCCTCAAAGTACGCCTTCACCATCTAGATAACCCCACACTGTAACCTTGAGCACTAGATGGTTCCAACAAACACCACAATTTCATAGAGACATCCAACTCCAAATATAACTCATAACAAATATATATGTAACCTAGATTAAGTGCAACACACAGTGTGCATTCTATCACTTTACCACATGTGGGGAAAAGCATAGATGTATTAAATCACGATGAATATTTATGTAGACTCTAGCCTAAGTGCCACCATGGCGTGCATGCTGTCACTTTCACACACATGGGGAGAGCAGAGATCTATTGAAGCACTTTAGTAGAAAGGGAGATCTACTTGATTACAAATCTCATGACCACAACAAGATCATGGATAGAGAGAGAGATGAACACATAGCTACCGGTAGAGCCCTTAGCCTCGAGGAAGAACTACTCCCTCCTCATCATGGGAATCAGCAACGGTGATGAAGATGGTGGTGGAGATCGATGGAGATGGCTCCGGGGGCACTTCCCCGTCCCGGCAGGGTGACGGAACAGAGACTTTCTATTCCCCGAATCTCCCCTTCGGTGGTGGCGGTGCTACAGAGGTTTTCGTGGATTTCTTCTAGTCGATTCCTTAGGGTTTTTGGTTCGGAGGCTTCTTATAGGAGAAGGAGGCAAGGTCGATGGAGGGCCAGGGGGCCCACACCCCCTGTGGGCGCGGCCAGGGTGGGCCCCGTGCCCACCAAGGGTTTGTCCACCCTGGTGTCCTCCTCCATCTCGTCTTCAATTTTCCGTATCGTTTAGGGAAAAATATGAAATTTGGCTTTTATCTCGTCCAATTCCAACAATATTCATTTTTTATCTTTCTGAAACCAAAAACAGTAGAAAACAGGCAACTGAGACTGTGGCATCTTGTTAATAGATTAGTACCAAATAGTGTATAAAAATACCTCAAAGTGTAGACAAAACATAGAAAAGTAGATACTAAACAAGCATGGAGCATCAACAATTATAGATACGTTTCTGACGTATCAATGGAGTAGTTGGGAGTAGGAAGGCTGGCCAGATCATAGTGGTGTCCCCCTCAAAAATAAAAATAAAAAGATCATAATTGTGTGCATCAAAATCCAATGCGATGGGACGTACGGTAGTATCAATGCACCCCTTGTCCACTACTTTAAGTAGTGTACTACTAGAGTACTAGTACTGAGAATGGCGATTTTTTGAATATCCTTACCCTGGATGTTTGGGAAGGATGTGAAAATTTGGAAACCGGAGAAATTTGAGTTGCTACTCTACTTCTCCAGACAAGGACCAAAAAGGTTCGCACCAACGCAGCTGACGAACACGCCAGATACAGGCATGGGGCCGCCAACATGAGGCTACTCGACTCATGACCCACAATTATAGGGGATCGCAACAAGCTTCAAGGGAAGTTAAACCCAATTTATTTATTTGACACAAGGGGAGCCAAAGAATATTTTTAAGCCTTAACAACTGATTTGTCAATTCAGCTGCACCTAGAAATATTCATGCTCACAGTATTTTATCAGTCGCAACAGTTTTGTAGTCGGAATAGTAAAGTAATAGCAGTAGTAAAATAAAGGCAGCAGTAACAATTGTAGTAAACAGCAGGATTTGAGTGCGGTAGGCATAGGTATGGATGGACGGGCGTTGCATGGACAAGTATATTCATGTAATATCAAGATCAAGGGCATTTGCAAATAAAAATAAGATAAAGTATCCAAGTAATAAATAATCATAGGCATGTGTTCCATATATAGGCATACGTGCTCACAATGAGAACTTGCACAACATCTTTTATACTGGTAGCCCGTTGCAGCGGGGCCTCAAGGGAATCTACTGGCAATTAAGGTACTCCTTTTAATAGAGTATCATAGCAAAGCCTTAACACTCCATGAACACACGTGATCCTCACATCACAGCCATCCCCTCCAGTTATCCCGATTTCTGTCACTTCGGGGTCTTGGGTTCCGGACAATGATATGTGTAAACAATTTGCAGGTAAGATCACAAACAATAAAATCATCATGAATCAATAACATGTTCAGATCTGAGATCATGGCACTCGGGACCTAGTGACAAGCCTTAAGCATAACAAGTTGAAACAATGTCAAAAGGCACTAACAATAGACGCTAGGAACCATGCCCTAACAATCTTATGCAATTACATGATAGATCTCATCCAATCCCTACCATCCCCATAGCCTATAGCGGGGGATTACTCACTCATAGATGAGGAAATCATGGATGGTTGATGGAGAGGCATTGGTGATGATGATGGTGATGATCTTCTCCAATTCCTCATCCCGGCTGGGTGCCAGAACGGAGTTTATGGTTCCGAATCGCGGTTTCTGGTGGTGGCGGCGCAGCGGAACTTTACCTAGAAAAATGTCAACCTCCCCCCCACTATTTTTAGGTCATAGGGCTTATGTAGGCAAAGGGAGAGGTCGAGGGGGTGCCCGAGGTGGCCACACCACCCCCTGGTGCGACCTGGCCTGGCACGCGCCACTAGGTGGTGTGGGCCCCTCGTGGCCCTTCTCCGTCTCTTCTTCTGGCTCCGTGAGTCTTCTGGTAAAATAGGATTTTTGCGATATTTTCCGGGATTTTTCCTGAAAGTTGATTTCCTGCTCAAAAACTAGACACCAAAGCAATTCTGCTAAAAACAAAGTCAATCCGTGTTAGTTGTATCCAAATCACACAAATTAGAGGAGAAACAATAGCAAAAGTGTTCGCGAAAGTAGATATGTTTTGGACGTATCAACTTCCCCAAGCTTACCTTATTGCTTGTCCTCAAGCAATTTAGCTGAAAACTGAGTGCGATAAAAGAAACATTCACGAACACATTTGCTTCAAAAGATGTATATATTCTTAGCATATGAGTAGATACTTAGGCAATTCATAATAAAGAGTATGCAACTAAGTCTACCCAATAGTGATGTAAGCTATGAAGAGGTTCCAACACAATAATAATAAGCAGCATGAAACATAAGCATAAGCAACATTGTAATGCTCATAAGAAGGTATGATAAAGTGGTATCTTGCTTGCCTTTGATTGTGGAGAAAAACATAAATGCCATGGCACCTCTGAAGTTCAAGTGAAGACTACAAATAAAAATATCAAAGATACAAGCATCAAAGTATGTCACAATTAACCTTGTTCTGGGACAAGCACATTACACTAAGAATGACAGCTATGCTCTCAAGAAGGTGGTAATAGAATAAATGGTGACTGAACAAATAAGTGAAAGGTTTTGAAAAGTTTTAAAGGCTTCCAAATGCCTTAAAGTATGCTACTCATTAGCTTTGAGATCTCATTGCCCCTGTCATAAGCATCTTTAAGTGGTTAAGTTTAAAGTGAGGTCAACTACGAGTCATATGCTTGACAGATCATAAACTGGAAATCTCATGTCCCTTGATTACGAGGGTCGTTCCTCATGCTACTCAACTTTAGTCAGCGGTAAGTTCTTGTCATTGTAAGTGTATGTGTATCATAGAGAACTTCCAACGGGGTAACCCTTGCCCCATGATACAAGATCTATCCCATATCAAAATGACAAGGCAACAGATAGTGAGCATCTCAGCGATCTTTTTATTTGCTATTTTCATAGGTTTTTATTAAGGATGCTTCACAGATTGCTCACTATGGTTATGCTGCAAGTTTCCACCATTATTAGGCATGGCTTAGGCTAGCCGCCCAGGCATTTCTCTAACACATATACATAACTCCATGGACTTACAAGCTCCCCTTTTATTTCACACCGCCGACATCCGTAAACAAAAGAGCATGATATCAATTGGATAATATTTACAGGTGTTGAAAGCGTTCCCCATGACAACATGGTTCTGCTAACTCCCAGCCTATAATTTGCAAGCATATAACTTTCATGAAAAATCACAGTGGTTCAAGTTTATTAAGTGCAAGAAAATAAAGTGTGCCATCAAGTTCGTGAGAGCTTTACTAACTAATTTTCTCATAACAAGCAAATATTTTATTTGGAAGAAAACAAGGCATAGTAAATATGCACGGAATAGCAATGATGCTAATAGGTAGATATGGTGGACACTTTTTGACAATTTTGGTTTTGGGGAGTTGGATGCACGAGTAGAGCTCATACTCGGTGCAAGTGAAGGCTAGCAATAGAAAGGGAGCGACAAACGAGAGAATAGTAACTGTCATAATCATGCTTGCAACAAAACAAAATTAATTATGGCATAAAAGTGACAAAAGAACTCCGAGGAAAAATAAATCATCGAGTCTTAACTGACCTTTTGTTTAGTCATGTGCATGCGTGAGCATGTGCCAAGTCGATTCAAATGAAACATAGGAGGATACCACAATGTCATACCAAGTTATGAATAGAATAATGCAATCAAACATTTATATGACATGCTACAAACTATTATAAAATTGGAGATAATCATAAGAGAGAAAGAACTACTAAGCATCCATTAAATAACATACACCCAATGATGAGTATATGTACAAAAAATGAAAACAAATAGAGTTCATTACTAGCCTCTTATCACCCCTCAAGTTGTCATAAATAATCATTGCCTTCCACTTGTTTGGATTGAATAATAATATAAAACCAAACTCCAAGGAGTCACTGAGGACCGCTGAACCCTACAACGAACTTTACAAAACCATAGAAGAACAACAAATATTTTTGGGTTTTCGATTTTTTAAAGCAAGAATTGAAGGCAAAAGCAAACAAAGCAAAATCTTTTTGGATTTTTCTTATATCAAACCAAAGCTAAAAGCTAATGAAGAAAGCAAAGAGAAACAACAAAAATATTTTTAGTATTTTTGTGTTTTGGAAAGCAGAAACTAAAAAGAAAAAAGAGAAACATGGATATGCAAAGTACAGACGGAACATGATAGGTAGATGAGTGTGATGTCGATATACCTCCCCTCAAGCTTAGGATTCTATCCTAAGTGGAGATCAATCCCAACGCAGCCAAGACGGAACACCTCCATAATACGATGAAGAAGTGCCTTTGTCCTGGTACGAACCCGAGGGTGCCCCGGTGTAATGCGTAGAGTAGTCATAAGAGGGCGCATCCCCCTGGTTCTACCCGTGGAAGCCAAGCAAGCAGAGTTAATCGTCCATCTCCTCCTTGGAGTGTGACCGTGGCCTCCTGCAAATACTGAACAAAATATACTGTGGCAAGGTAATTTCTGTGGCACCCCGAATTTACGGTCCGAGAATACCCGTTATGCATAGAATTCATGTTCCCATGATTAGTGAGCCGTGATCATAACCAACCAGTATCATTACATCATCCATAAAGTAACGATTACAAAACTTACAAAGGGGCCATTATGGAAATTACAACACAAGAAGTGGAAGTCTTCAAGCGCAGAGCCCATGTCATGCCTTAACCTATAGGCAACTGACTGAGAAGACGGCCTAGCTCGCATAGACGTCAGCACCTTCGTCACTCCTTAACATCTACAATATGGCGAAGTAAATAGACAGGGACAATGCCGGTGAGTACTTTGAATGTACTCGCAAAACCATCAAGACAAGGTAACAAATAGAATGCATATTGGACTGTGGCGAGATAGCTCTACACTATAGTTCTTTCTGAAAATTCTAACATTGGCATCTCTATATCTTTGTTGAAAAGATCCATTTATAGAATATGCCTCCTTTTTGAAAGTCCGGATATCTTCATATCCTTGTTAAAAACTTTGTTGAAAACATTTTATAGTAAAAACCCTTTTTAAAACATCTTCGACCATTTCTGGTCAAAAACCAATCTCGTTCTCATCTTTCCTCATTACCAAGTCACATC
The DNA here is from genome assembly GCA_916181665.1 of Avena sativa. Classification (NCBI taxonomy): domain Eukaryota; kingdom Viridiplantae; phylum Streptophyta; class Magnoliopsida; order Poales; family Poaceae; genus Avena; species Avena sativa. The sequence goes on from OV702297.1 coordinate 258,314,411, forward strand.
CTTTTTATACATCTCAAGGATATCCCCTGGGTACTCCTAGCAATCACCTTTCCAACCGTCCTTGACCGTGGACACGGCTATTCGAATAGATTAGACTCTGCAGAGTTTGTGCACTTTACCCACAAGAATCAATACATCCGCCGGGATATAACCACGGACCACTACACACCGTAGACGGGGGTTCGAATAATCGAACCTAACTTTTAATTTGTTGTCCCTAGTATAGGCACTTTCCCTATGGTTTCTTATTTCCCCCGAGACGAGTACTTGACTTCTCAAGTTCGGATCTCCCTTCCTGACTCCCTTATCCACGCCACCCATACTCCCTTAATCTGGTATCGTCCGCGGTAGCTCCATAGTTGCAGCCAACCACGAGGGAGTCAATAGAACCTTTCCAGGTACGACGACCCCCTATGTGGAAAGGAACCGGCTTCGAGGGACTTGAACCCCTTTCTACGCGTTATGGCGTAGCCCATACTAAGGAGAACAAACTACGAGTTAGACCTGAGTCCTACCCAGGGTAATGTGGTTGCACTGATAATTTTTTCCAGTAAAAGACTCGAGTACCCATTCCTTCTCTTTCTCTTGCTCGACTTTCTCTATATCCTCCTCATATCTCCTTTAGTAAAACTTCCACTCGAAAACGATTCCTCTTTCCAAGGGTTTTATTTCGAAAACTTTGTAGTAGGGTAAAACCCAAAGTAGGTTTATCATTAAAAATGCGTGGTTTCTAGGAGGGAAGATGCTAAGCATATTAGCCTCAATCTAAAGGGTAAAAGTGGGTGTCAACGAGGGTAAGTGTCCTAGTGGACACTCCATCATAACTCGGAGGAGCCAAGTTACTCATGCCTTTTATTTGAAACAAACCATGCATTTAATCATGAAATTCCTGAACGGGATATGAAACAAATGATAAAAAGGAGTAGGTCAATATAGGAACTCAAGAAGGATGGCTTGCCTGTGACCAGCGATATGTCTCTTAACTTCTTTAGAATACCAGAAAGCCAATAATAACAAATATAAGAAAAAACCGATGCTTCCTTCTTCTCGGCGTCTCACAAACGCAATTATCGTTGTTATCGAGTATACATGCAAGCAAACAACACCACCATCAATACAAACCATACAAGCACCAATACATACAACAAGGAACATAATCACATGATATACATCAGTAGGGTGTTGGAGGTATGATTTGATTGGATTGGGGGAAGATATGGAGGCATTGGAAAAAGGCCCTGTTGGGTTTATTGTCTAGGAACTACCTAAGAGAGGGTTTTTTTACCAAGGGATTGATCTGTATGATACCATTGTATAAATATGATACCATCAGATAGGTATTGATAAAATGAATCCAACAAAAGTGGTTTCACTATTTTATTAATTTCCATTGATTTATAATGATTTTTATAGTGGATAAGGCTCCAGTTTTAGGATATAATTCACCAGACAAATTTTGTAACTCCAAAAATTATTTCCTTGGGTTATTAGGTAGTATTTAGTGGGCTTAAACAAGAGGTGTTGGAATCACCTCAAAACAATTAATAGAATTCCCTTGAGAAATTTCCAAAGGCAGTACTGGCTGGGATTTGTCTTTTTCATCAAATTTCATATACAGCAGATTTGTATGTCATTCCAAGGAAACATGTTAGGTACTGAAGATACATCTCTGTATACATTGGAAACACACCTTTTGGAATTACAGAGCTACTTCCAAGAATTTATTGGTGATGAAACAATACACATAACAGTTTAATTCACCAAAATACAATAGGGGTCGATAAAATTATGAGCTACTCGTTTTTGAAAGATGTTGACATATAGGTGTATAGGAAGTTGGAATTAGGTCAAAACCTCATTTGGTTTGACCTAGGGAATGTTTTAAAGGCAGAATTGGCCTGATTTTGTTATTTTTGTTGTGGGCAAACTAGGAAGCCATTTTAGGTGGGACCAGTGGGACATGCAAGTTATGGTCAGTACCTTTTAGTACCAATTGGATTTACTCCATTTGGAAATTACCAAAGTCTCTGGAAAAATTTATTTGTGGAAGGAATACATGTGGATATTTTAATTTCTAAGATTTATTTATACAATATTTTGGTCCTGCACCAAGTCAACATGTTAGAGTAGAGACTTAAGTACCTGTGAAAAATAATATCTAAATTTGTTTGGGTCATTTCGATTTTTGAATTGAATTAAACCAAACAGGTATAAAACAGATCTAGAATTTCCTGATTTAAAATAGGAAGAGGTAGGGGCTTACTTGGCTGGTTCTGGGGCAGTTCTGGGTCGTCTCAAGGGATTGGGCCCACTGTCCGAGCGGGGCGTGCGGGAGAAAGGTTCAAAGGCCGGGGTGGGGCCCGCTTGTCGGCGCTTGCGGGGAAACAAAGGGGTAAGGGGCGCTGTGGACCGCCCGATTAGACGGCGATGGATGGTCCACACTCGTCGTCCATCTTGCGCTGGCGGCCGCGCGCGAAAACCCTAGCTGGAGGAACGGCGACGCTCGGGGGCGCACCAGAGGGCAGGGGAGCCAAAGGGGAGGCGACGGGGCGATGCGGCGCACTCCGACGACCTCAAAGAGGGGCGGGAAGCCGGGGTTCAGTGCCGGGAGATGGTTCACGCGAGGATGGCCGAGGGGGAGCTCGTCAGATCTCATCAGTGCTGCCTCGGTAGCTCCTTCATGTCAACAAGAAGGGCACCAGCAGCATTAGAGAGGGGAGGTGAGATCAAAGACGTAGCATGCAAGCAGGGAGGAGGAGAGGGGGTGAAGCAGCACTAAAAGGAATCTATTGATACATGACCCTCCATTTCGTCACTGAATCGTCATTGTCTACAATATATGATGATCTTATGACGAAAAACAGATCGTCAAAAACTGAGCGTCAGTAATTGCACACCGTGACGTTTTCCACGAAATCGTCATAACCGTTATGACGATCCGATATCATCACGGGCAAACTGGCATGGCCAGGTCAGATCCTACATGGCCAGTCCGACGTGGCATGAAATCAGCCCAGTCCACATCTGTTGTTTATATGGGCCAAGCCTAGCAAATCAGCCTAGTATGTTTTCTTGTCAATTCTGATAAGTTACATGGGACAAGCCCAAGATGTTAGTCTTTATTTTATTTTTATTTTCAGCATTTTAATTCTTTTTATATTCTACCTTTTATTTTAGCTGGTCCCACAAGTCAAGTTCCATTTCCTTACTCTTCCCAGGTTTTAATTTCCCACAATTTGACAGTAATTAAATAATATAAATCATTTAATCAAAACTGAGTACACAAAATTCTTTTGATCACAGTCTATTACAATGTTTCCATGGTTGTAATCACATATATACATTAGTAACCACAAGCTATCCAAATACAACACTAAATGAACTTCTCAAAACTAACTCGAAGCTACAACTAAATCTACTCTAGAATGTAAACCCACGACCATATCCCTACATCAGGCAACATCCAACATCACTCGATGTATGGAGAGACTCATGTCTTCCCGCCAGCGAAACTGATTAAAAATCTAGACTTGTCCACATCATTAGGATGTCTTCTCAAGCTCCAGGTCCCTTCTTGCTGCTGCATCATCATGATGTCTTCTCTACACCAACACCATGGCAACCTGCGGACTTCTCCCATCATGCGCCGCTCCCTCCAGCTGCTGCATCATAAAGGATAGCCCATCAAGCGGTTAAACAAGATAAATGACATCAAGTAGTTCATCACAATTATCCTTGGCTCATGAGATAGTTTTATTCAGAGTTTCCCCAGACACATCATAAAACAAACTACAAGACATGAGTTCAAGAACTGAAGTACTACACATATCAGCTTACAACACAACGAAGATTAGAGTTAACAGTAGTACATAAGTAACAACAAGGACATCACTCACTTGCTGGGAAGACAAGGGTAACAACGCTAAAGAAGAACAGTCCCAGACGGCCCCCTGTGTCGAAAAGATGAACTCGTCATCGTGCTCCTCGACTGGAGGAAGCATATCATGTTACATCAACAGAGATTATTAACATCAGATATAAAAAAAAGAAAACCCTATTCAAGTTCATTAAGGATACCACACAAATACAACACAATCTATTGTAGCTTGTAAATTCTACTAGACTTAAACTATAGAGGTAACATGGTTCTTCAGTGATGCACTTACTAGTTCTGGTCCTTCCTGAACCCCTCCCTACAATATCATAAATATAACTATCTTACTACCAGCAACATGTTGTAGCCTGCTTTCAGTTGTAAGCTTCTGATGAATCATAGATGCTTCCCGAACCCCTCCCTAATGTTGTCACTTCCACACATACAAGCATGCATATATGTTTAACTAATAGCAAAGACAAGTAGGAAATTAGCTTTATAGCACACGTGAATGAAATCAAGTCGCAGACTTCAGAGAAACGATCTTAGAGGGGGCAACATAGGAGGATGGAGCGCCACTGGACCTTGGTTGAGGTGTTGCACAGCTTGTGGTTCTTTGTACAGGGAAGGGTATGTTGATGGCGACAGGAGCAGTTGTGACTTGGTGCCACCACCACAATGATCGACGGCGGTATGCTGCAAAGACAAATCAGGCCAAGTACATACCACAGTTACAGCATGAGAAGCTCTCTCCATGGGATCTGTCCAAGAGAATAGAAATCAAATTGATAAATTCATGAACAAAGAAACAAAGAGAATAGAATATAAATCAAAGTAGGAGAATAATCAGTGATTTGTAGCAGTGCCTCATCAAGCATGAGTTGTACATAAAATGGTAATCAAGATACATATGAAGCAAATTTGCATGCCATGCATAGATAAATATAGGTAGTACACATGCCAAGAAATCAAGCTTAGCCATATGACTAATATGTGGTCATGCACTTTGTGTTTATTTGACATGAAGTTCCAAGTGATCACTACACTAAACTTCACTAGAAATGAAGCATCAGCACAATAAATTCGATAAGAAATAAATCTCAGGTGAACACCGCATGATGATAAGTGATAGGAGCATATTAAAAAGCTAGCATTGCTGAGAAAGAGTTTGAGCGACACATTTAAATGATATAGAGTTGTGAAGTGTAAGATTCAGTTAAAATAGAATATACTGTAAGCATGAAATGTTCTTCAGTTCAACTTAAAAGCTAGGTGGATGCATATTTATACAAATGTCAGAGCCAACAACCATAATAACATAATTTCTACCATAGTTCTCAGTGCTTATGCGAAGCTACTGGTGTGTACATCCCTCGATAAGGCCAACTATAATCGTAAATCAATTTATAGTAACTGTGCTAGAATATAATGAAAATCATTACTACAATCAGGTAATCTTAGTTGCTGATATAACATTACAAGTAAAATAAGAACACCCCAACATCAGATTGCAAGTAAAATGAGAACACAATCAGGGACGTTGCAGGTACCTTGACGCTAGTGGCACCTCCGCCCTGTGCTCCAGCTGGCGTCGGTGAGGAAATCCTAGCCAAAGAGGACCTGTTCGGGGAGGCCTGTGAGGTGCAAGACTTAAGATCTAGTCCCACATCATCGGTTCATGCCCCAACAAAGCGAGGAGGTCGGGATCTTCGGGTTCCTACTGCGGGTTTGAAGGATAGTAGCATCGTTTGTTCCTACATAGCAGCAGAAAATAAGAAGAGGGTTAAGAAAGCTAAACTGTGGCGGCCGCTAGGGTGGCGGGGCTGGGGTGGTTGTGAGAGGGAGGAGCATCTATAGCAGCCAGTGCCCTGACACAATACGTCCTCCGCATCTCATAGGCATTAGCCAGATGAGGTGGGGATGGCGATCTTCCAGGAGGGTCGGCCGCAGATCCTCGTACATGGAGGGGAGGAGGAGATGGCCACCGCAGCGCAAGGATTCGAGGGAGAAGGAAATCAGGAGGGGCGGAGGCGAGATGGTGGTGGTGGCACAGCAGGGTGGGGCGAGAGGGTGGAGATTAGGGTTCAAGGGATTCTATGGAGGGGAACGACTTGGGTTTGCTTTTTCGTGGGAGGGGGAAATCAGGAGGGGCGGAGGCGAGACAGTGGTGGCGGCACTGCAAGGTAGAGTAAAGATGGTGGAGATTATGGGGTGGTGGCCGCCGCCAATCCACTGGAAACCCTTCCTGCAGGCCTTCCGGTGGAACGAACGCTAGCTAGGTCACCATGGGTGGTGTTCAGGAGGAGAGCCATAGAGGGAGATAGGTGGTGATGCTGGGCGAGCGGAGATCGGCGACTTGTTATCTAGATTGGATCGGGAGTGATGGGGGTGGGGGTGGCGGCGGAGAGAGGAGGGAGTGGTCTGTGCGGCCCGTCTGGCTAGGGTTGGATGGGATCTGCTCAAAAAAGACTAGGGTAGGATGGGTGGGGATCCTACCGGTATTTTCATCGGTCGAGCGCAGGCGTTCAATCTGAAATGAACAATTCGGATCAGGACGATATGTATGATCTGTGGGAGGTTGTTTCCTGTGTTTTGATTGGTCAGTTCAGAAAACATCACTTTTTTGCATTCGGAAAATGGAAAATCACTTTTTGTGCAATGAAAGTAAAAAGTTCCTCCGACAACGTTATTCGTAATTCCAAGATGTATATGTGTGCACAATATTTTCATAGCTTAGCGAGGCTCATCCCCTTTTCGTCGTACCGAAATGCCATTTGTCATTTTCCGAGCACCAAAATCGGGTTGTTTTGTGAAGCAACCACCAAATGAAACTTTCAACATGCTACCACCCAATTTTTCTAAAATACTAGACCACCTTAAATGCACATTGTTCCAACCGGGGTATCTCAAACCTTTCCGTCCATCCCTCGTGAAAAAGACAAATTCCTGCTGAATCGGTAGGACGTGGGTTAGATTTGAACCACACGTACATGATCCGACTAACAATATGATGTTTCTTCAGAGATCCAACACAAGTTTAGCGAGGATCATCCCCGATCTAAGAACTTTATGCCCGCTATTTTGACAATAGTTTAAAACGGGCATGAAAAATTAAAAAATGGTTCGAACAATGTAAATATTTCGCATAGTGTCATATTATGTGAGATAGTTGTAAGGCAAATACCAAACTTGGTATATTTATTGTGTCTCAAAAAAACCTTCACACAAATGACCTATCATGTCCGAGGTTTCATGGCTTTCAGGCCGAAAGACCAATGTTATGGCTAGAATCGCGACATAGTTTGTGATAATGTGCCCATATTGTGCACGCATGTGAATCTTGAGACGGCAAACAATGTTGCTAGAGGAAGTTTTCCTTTTTTCGCAAAGAAAACCATTTTCCATTTTCCCAGCGCCAAGAACGGGGCGTTTTGTAAAGCAACCACCAAATGAAAGTTTTAAAATGGTACAAACTGATTTTTCTAAAAAACTATACCACCTTACATGCACAGTGTTCGAAACAGGGTATCTCAAACCTTTTCGTCCATCCCTCATGAAAAGAAAATTTCCTATAAAATCGGTAGGAAGTGTGTCAGATTTGAACCACAGGCACATGATCTGATAATCATGATTTTTTGAAAAAAAAACATTTTTAGACTCACAATATCATTTTTCTTTAGAGATCCAACCCAAGTTTAGCGAGGCTCATCCCCGAGCTAAGAACCTTAATGCCCGCCGTTTTGACCATAGTTTGAAACGGGCATGAAAAATTCAAGAATGGTTCGAACAATGTAAATATTTCACGTGGTGTCATATAATGTGACATAGTTGTAAGAAAAAATAACAAACTTGGTATATTTATTGTGTCTCGCAAAAACCTTCTCACAAATGACCTATCATGTCCGAGGTTTCATGGCTTTCAGGCCGAAAGACCAATGTTATGTCTAGAATCGTGACATAGTTTGTGATAATGTGCCCATATTGTGCACACATGTGCATCTTGAGACGGCGAACAATGTTGCAGGAGGAAGTTTTCCTTTTTGTCACACAGAAAAGCCATTTTCCATTTTCCGAGCGACAAGAAAGGGGCGTTTTGTGAAGCAACCACCAAATGAAAGTTTCAAAATGGTACAACCTGATTTTTCTAAAATACTATACCATCTTACATGCATAGTGTTCCAACTGGGGTATCTCAAACCTTTTCGTCCATCCCTCTTGAAAAAGACAATTTCCTACCAAATCGGTAGGAAGTGGGTCAGATTTGAACCACAGGTACATGATCTGAGGATCATGATTTTTCGAAAAAATCATTTTAGACTCACAATATCATGTTTCTTCATATATCCAATGCAATTTTAGCGAGGCTCGTCCCCGAGCTAAGAACCATAATGCCCGCTGTTTTAACCATAGTTTGAAACGGGCATGAAAAATTCAAAAATGTTTCGAACAATGTAAACGCGTGGCGTCATATTATGTGACATATTTTTAAGGAAAAATACAAAACTTGGTATATTTATTGTGTCTCGAAAAAACCTTCTCACAAATGACCTATCATATCCGAGGTTTCATGGCTTTCAGGCCGAAAGACCAATGTTATGGCTAGAATCGCGACATAGTTTGTGATAATGTGCCCATATTGTGCACACATGTGCATATTTAGACAGCGAACAATATTGAATGAGGAAGTTTTCTTTTTGTCGCATAGAAAAGCCATTTTCCATTTTCCGAGCGCCAAGAACGGGGCGTTTTGTGAAGCAACCAGCAAATGAAAGTTTCAAAATGGTACAACCTGATTTTTCTAAAATACTATACCACCTTACATGCACAGTGTTCCAACCGGGGTATCTCAAACCTTTCCGTCCATCCCTCGTGAAAAAGACAAATTCCCGCCGAATTGGTAGGAAGTGGGTCGGATTTGAACCATAGGTACATGATTTGATGCTCATGATTTTTCGAAAAAATCATTTTTAGATTCACAATATACTCTTTCTTCAGAGAGCCAATGCAAGTTTAACAAAACTCAATACAAATTTTTTGAATTCAATATCCTAATTTCAAAATAATATTTTGAATTATGATATTGTCCCTCCCATGGACTATTATGGGATTAGTAAATCCTCTATTTTAAAATATGAAAAGTATTGATTATTAACACCCTAGGAGGATCTACTAAATTTTACAAAAATATTGAGCCAAAAATCAATTCCTTTAGACTTCTTATGAAAAAGATACAAAATAACTAAGAAAATAGAAAAAAAATCCTAAATGGACCACCATGATGGGTTAGACCATATCAACAAGGCGCCAAGGCCCAGGCCAGCAAGAAAAGGGGCAACCGCCTATGAAGGCCCAGGCCCAACCGAAGGAGTCAAAGTCCATAAGGAGCAAGAGTTATAAATGAAACTAAATAGAATTGGTGGTGTGGTGGTTAGTATCCCACCTTTGTACCGTGAGGTCGCTGGTTCAAGTCCTTAAACCACCTTATTTTTGCACCATTTCTCTGCTAAGTACCACCATTTCTCTACTAAGTATGACGTGGATGTTGTCTTAATAAGAAATATGCGATGAAATATGACGTGGATAGTTGTGTGTCATGGTGGTTAGACTCCCACCTTTGTACCATGAGGTTCTCAGTTCAAGTCCTGGAACTGCCTTTTTTGTGATTATTTGATGGTGGGAACTGTTATTCTATGCAATAGTTGACAAGTAGATATACCACATAGGCGTAATAGCTGATATAGTTGACACATAGACATGCCACATAGGTGTCCTGATGTGGACGACCAGTCAACTTAATATATCATATTTTAAACAATACAACGATTTAAATTGGTCATAATCGGCTATAAATAAGTCTCTCAACTATGTCATGTAGGTTATGATGATTTTGACAAAAATCATGGTAATTCTGTAGGTTTTGACCTCTTTAAATGGTCTACGACCATCTTGTGCAAAATCATCATAGATCTATGATGATTTCATTCCCCGTCACTATGAGAAGGTCACAAGTAAACATATTTTTTGTAGTGCGGGGCTTAGGTATTTGGCATGGGCGAACCTTGCTTCTCTTTCTCGAGCAAGGATAGAGCAGAGGAGTGGGAGTGTGGGTGCTGGGGAGGTAAGTGGGAGTGAATGAGCCAGGAAGGGGTGCTGGGGTTGGCCTATGGGCATATAAACTGAAGGGGAGAGGCTCATGGTGGACTAGGTGTAGTAGGGAAGGGGAGAGGAGGTGAGGACCACCATTGGGCAGCATGGGTGGTTCTGGGTGGTGGTGTGGGGCCTACATATGACCAAAGAGTGGAGGGAATGGTGGTGTGGCTGCTGCACAGAAAGGCCAAGATATTTTGTGAGGTATACCTCTCTCTCTTACAAAAAAAGGACAAAGGAAGAGGGAGGGGCTACAGTATCTAGGTCTATAGTGCATGACCAGAGAGGAGTGGGTTTGGTGTGATGGTGTCCTTGACAAGGTTTTATGGGGGTTTGAGTTGGTTTGAATCAAGTTTTGCTTGGTTTTGCAAAATTGATCAATTTGGTGCTTGTGAGGGAAGTTGAAAATTCTCCATTGAGCAAGGTGCGGGGAAGGTACTGGTGTGTGGATAGGGTCATATCTTAGCCTTGAGAATTATTTGGGATTTTTCTAATGATTAAAGGTGCACTTAAAACTCAAATATTCAAGTAGTTCAAAAGTAGTTTTTAGAAGATTATTTGATATTTTTACATTGGGTAAGGTTGGTTAATGATGTTATATGGTCCTGAATTACATATTACACATTGGATAATTTTACTGGAATTTATTGGAATGGGAAAGTATGTTTAAGGAATTATTTCTTGTTTCTGCCATTTAAGAAAAATGGCAAAAAGAACTAATGAAGAATCTCAAAAATATTTATTTTGAGTTAGGAAGGTTGGTTATGAGTTATAGAACTCAAATATGCATTGAGTTGGCAAAGTGGTTTGGATAAAAACAAACTTGCCTTTATAGACAAAGATTTTGAGAATTTTGCAAGATAATGAATTTAATTTGTTTGATGATCCAAATAATTTTGGGAATTATTTGGGTATGGTTATATTCAAAGTGGAGGTTTTAGACTTGATTTATACCTCAATTCCATCTTGGTTATTGAAGAGTTTTGGGTGAAATGGAAAGAAACTAGATTTTAAGGAATCTAGGGTTTTGTTATTTTCACGCCATCAAAACCTGGTTGGATTAGTGAGCTCATAGATCACCTTGGTACAAGGGATAGATGGATATCTAGACCAAGTTATATATATGATCAAAGAAGCAATATTTGGGCTTGGTTGAAGTTGAGGTGGTCTAGAAGAGATGGCGAACTTTGTTGAAAATAAGGTTGCCATAACAGATACATCATGAAGCCTCCTAAACCATGTGGGTTTAAGAAGCACAAGGCTCCAATGGAAACAAGTGAGGTGGGGATTGATAGTACATTATTATTAGATCATAATCATGCAAATATTTTGTCAAGTGGAGGTAGCATATAGATGTGAGCTTCTGCCAAAGTAGGCAAGATGATAAGATTTGCAGAAAAGATTATTATCTTGACTACAAAACCATCAAGGATGAGTAGAAATCATAATGGCTTAGCTAAGGGAGGGAGTGGGCTTTGGTAGTACTAAATATGTACTTCAAGATGGTTCAAGTACATTCTCAAGAATGCACATAGGTTGGAAAAGGTAGAGCTCCAAAGATTGAATCTGAGTAAGAATTCCAGAATTTGCCATTTTTGGCAGATTTAGGGTTTTAGAGTAGAGTCCAAGTGTAGATGATTTTGAGAGGATGCTAGGTTCCAATATCATGATAAAAGGTATGATATTGAGGTATAGATTGAATAGAGGGGATCCATGCTTGGATTGGGTCTCCACTGAGTTGGAAACTATCAGGAGTGATTATCCCTGGATTGATCTGATTAGGAGATGAGAGGGTCACTTATGTGGCTTGAGTTGATCCAGATTTGGATGCTTGGTTTTGAGATTGATGATCACAATCATATATTTGATCCTAAGGTATGATCTACTAGATTAGCTCACTCTAGTTCCTAAGCAAACAGGGCAATCAGCAGATCATGGCAATTCATCAGACAACATATCAAGGAAATTCATCTTATCACTTATGCAACCATTACTAGGGTTACCATCAATGCTATCTAGAGGTAAGGATGGGTATTTTGAATTGGTTATACTTTGAAGTAAGATAAGGACCATCTTGGTATTTCTACCAAGATTGGAATGAAAAGGTTTTAGTAAATGTTCTGGAAAAACTAGGGGTAAGAGTAGCTGGGAGTTCTGTCTTGAAAACATAAGGAGATTATATATAGGTCTCCGTAGTTTTGTCAATAGACTAGTAGAGTATTTTGTTGGGTCAAAGTCATCTTGGCTCAGGTTTTGAAATGCCGGACATTTTGAGAATATGAAAAATGAGCCAAGACCTCTCTTTTGTAAAATAGATTTTGTGAACTAGTGTTGAGTTAAGGAGTATAGTACCTAATACACAAACAGTTGCATGAGCACGAGCAAATAAGTAAGCAATCATTGCAACATCTAACCAGAAAAAGTTTTTGTTTCCCCTGATTTTTGCCTTTTTGGGATAGCTAATCAGGGTTGCTGAAATTGGGATGTTACAGACCTTTCCCCCTTAAAATAATCTCATCCCGATATTAGGGAGGAGTAGGGTTGGGTGATAACATGCGCTTAACAATTTCAGCGGTGGAACTTATTAGGCGTTAACAAGTTTTAGAAATACCTGATGTGGTTAGTCATGGATCAGAGCTGAATGGATTTGGATTTGGGCGTTTAGATTAAGCGAGTGGAAAAGACGCAGACTTTCCCCCTTAGGACAAGTCTAGGTAGGTTTAACGTCGGTAGGGTCCCTTTTTCTTGAGGCGGGACGCCTAGTTGAGTCTTCTTTATTCATTCGCCATAGTAGTCAGCTTTTCTATCTTCAAGGTCTTGATACACCTGGGTGTTGGCTAGACGGTCGACCTTGAAGGGGAGGACTTTCCTGAAGTACCTTCTGATTTTGGAGAAGTGTCGATTGTCGTCTTTCTTGTAGGGTCGATGATTCGGATTTAGAGGGTGGTCATCATTTAACGCTAACTAGTATTCGACTCTAGGGGTCTATTGGGTTTTGGGTAGGAAAGACACAATCTTTCCCCCTTAGAGCGACACTAGGTGTTTTTGGTGGAGTCGGCAACTTTCTTGATTAGAGTCTTATGCTAATGCTGGGGGATGGCGCTGCTCCTTTCATCCGGGGGTGGTTATGTTCTGTCGACATCGTAGGAACCGCTTCATGAGTTAGGAGGTCTATCAGAAAAGGGCGTCTACTAGCTTCCGGGTAGTTAGTTCTGAGATAGTTAGGGGTCCGAGGGGTTGGAGGATGCCATTGGAGTTTGGCGGTCTAGGAAACGAGGTCCTTTGGAAAGGGAGTCGTTCCAGGTTGGTATGATGCAACATCGTGGGTAAAACATGTAGAGAAGGGTATCACACTTGCATATCACCAGAAATTTAGCAGGTTCATGCCAGTCGGTGCCAGAGGTACTTAATAGGTTACAAAATAGGTCTGTGCCACAGGGCGACAAAACACTTAGAGTCTTACAAAACAGGTTCCGGGAAGATACATAGGTACTACACTGCGCCATAAGGGTGAGTTGAGGGAGGAAAACTACTCCATGGGTACTACTTGACTCTAGTTGCCATTCTTGAGTTGTTGTACTGACTTCGGCTACTGCAATTCCTCATATTCAACTCTGCGACAGGGAGGGTGGGGGCCGTGCCTTCTTCGAGGGTTGTTTCGACAGTGGTGTCTTTTGGTGGGGTTGACTAGAAGATAGGTTAATACTCATAGAAGGACAACTCCTCATTTTCAGTCTTGGAGTTGATAGCTTTAGAGGTTGAGGAGGCTAGAGCGGCCACTCTCCTTTCCAGACGAGCGTTGGCGGCATGTAGACTTTACTCCCGGGTTTGAAGTATGGCGAGATCCATATGCATGAGGATGTTCTGATGATGGGTCTTGTCAAGATCTTCTTGATGGCGCTGTAGTAGGTATTCCATATTCTCTAGCTGATTTTCGAGGAAGCAAGTGAGGAAATATTCTGTGGTGAGTCCATCCTTGTCGTGCTTTCCAAACAGGTGGGAAGTGGTATCTTTCAAGTCCACTTCATGGATCTTGCAGAGGCGTGCCATGATATGCTGTATCGCTCGCACGACTCCATCTACCCAGTTGTGGTCAATGAAGGTGAAGATGATGGGTTCAGGGTCGATCTCCCGAGCTGGAATGGTTGCCTTGATGACCCACTGAGATATGCTTGAGTTGCTGTGAGGAAGCTCTGTCCCTTTGATCTTAGGCTGGGTACGACGGATGATCTTCAGTAGATCGTGCAGTTGCTCTTCAAAGGGCCAGAAGCTTTCTCCGACGATTATGCCTTCTGAACGGGAGGGAGCCATCTGCAGGGTTTTGGTTTTAGACGTGAAGGTAGGTATAAAGATGCGGATTCATCAATATATGCAGGTAGTAGTCGGTGCAGGTAGGATTTCGATTCCCTCTAACGACTCTCGTGGTGGAGTATGGGGTGGTTTATTGGAGTTGAGTCCATCTTAGAGCTTTACTTGTGGTTGACAAGGTTTTATTATGTGGCCATCCTGCTGGGGAGAGGTTTCCAGCTATGGGGTTGCGAGGGTTAGCATCGGAATACACCAACAAGGTGATCAAAAATTTAGTATCAGATGATTCAAGGCAGACAAACAACATATTCCAAGCATCATATAAGCACATGAAAAGCAAACCAGGCGTACCATAGGTGCTAAGGTGTGACTACACGCCATAAGGGGAATCCTATTTGAGGGATGCTAGTCCTAAGTACGGACGTTACGGGGGTATTTCCTTCTGTCTTGCCATTTGTTGTCGTCGGTGCCGTACTTGATATATTTGGGGGCGATGAAGGACTCTGATGGTAGGGCGATCTTGTAGTGTCTTTTGTCATTGGTAGCTCCTTTGTTTTGCTTTTCTTGGGGTTTCTTCATTCCGGATCTCCATCTTCATAGTCTCCGAGTCAGACTTTGTTTGTGAAAATGGAACATTTGATGTAGACGAGATATAGAGTAATCGTTTTTCAATTGGTTTGAGTCGGAGAAGATGAGATAACAAATCTTTCAAAAAGGCTTTTGAGAAAATAGTTTTCAAAAGTCGATGTTTTCCGAAATAGGGTTTGTCCTGTCTAACGTCCATGCTAACTAAGGTCTCCCACAGTCAGGATGGCTCTGATACCGGGTCTGTGGCACCCCGGATTTATGGTACAAGAATACCTGTTATGCATGTAATTCACGTTCCCATGATTAGTGGGCCGTGAGCATAACCGACCAGTATCATTACATCATCCAGAAAGTAACGATTACAAAACTTACAAAGGGGCCATTATGGCAATTACAACACAAGCAGTGGAAGTCTCGAAGCACACAGCCCATGTCATGACTTAACCTACATGCAACTGACTGGGAAGACGACCTAGCTCGCATAGACGTCAGCACCTTCGTCACTCCTTAAAATCTGCAATTTGGCCAAGTAAATAGCCAAGGACAACGCCGGTGAGTACTTTGAATGTACTCGCAAAACCACCAAGACAAGGTAAACAAATAGAATGCATATTGTGCTGTGGCGAGATAGCTCTACACTATAGTTCTTTCTGAAAAGCTTTCACATAACAAAATACCTTTTAATTGGAAGATAGATGAAAACAAGAATATACTTGGAATGGTGTAACACACCATGCATAGAAATTTATAGTGGACACTTTGGAATAACTTAGTTTCTTTTGAGTTGGATGTATGAGTAGAACTTACTCATACAAGTCACTACTGCAGAATAGGGTATCAGTGATAGGCTCAAAAGGCTCATTAGTGATAGGCAAAGCGCCTGTCACTAATGACTAGTCACTGGTATGAGGTTACTAGTGACTGGCAAGCGCCCGTCACTAGTATGTGTACTAGTGACAAGCATTTATATGTGTCAGTCACTAGTATGTGTATACTAGTCACAGGCAAAAGAGATGCATGTCACTAGTTGCGATCAAACGCGCAACCCCGTGGGGCTTTGTAGTGACAGACCCATTATCATGCCGATCACTGATATGAATTTCGGTAATACAAAAATTAAATCCTTTTTTCCATGAATATTCTAGTTAGCACAATAAAATATTATAAAAATGAAATGCATTTTCTATAAATATTTCAGATAGATATTGTACCATCGATACGTTCACATAACCTGATATGATACAATATTTGTACTGAACTATAGATAACACACTAGCATAAGAACTTGCAATCTATCAGACTAATGATGGATAGTTTTTTCATTTATCTAGCACAAGCAGTTTGAGCTCCAAAGAACAGCAGCACCATGGTACATTTATTATGGATATGAATAGCTGCAAGTTCCTTTCAGTCTTCTAATTCTTTTATTATCTCTTTCTTGTATGGACTTGAATCATGCCAGGCGATAACATGTTGCATGCTTCATGCCAGGACGAGCCACGCTCCAGCCATGAAGATAATGATTGCCGCTAATGTTTGCAACTTCAGCCATAGTCATGAACTGCAACAGTATACCACCACCATGACAGCACAAAATTATCATAGAACTCATAAAAACAGTTGTGGATACATAATAACATCATCTACATTGCTACAAGACAAACTGTTCAGTGGTTCACCTCTATTTCCAAAGTGGCCTTGATCCTAACCTATCATGTGCAACAGAAAATAACAAGGGATAGCCTTAGTATGTTATCAAATCACTTATTATATTACTTGATTGATACACCAAAATCAGTTGACTATACTGTGTCGAAAAGATCACTAGAAGTATGCCTGAATCAAATTCAGATTGTATTCCCGCCCTCTTGCTAAGCGATAATAAAAGGCAATTTCATACTACAAACAACACTGAAAAATAAATAATAGGGTGAAAAATGCTACCTTCCTAAATGTAAACCTCTTGCTAAGCAATGAAAAAAGACAGCAGAGAGCTCTTACATATTATATTGTTAGAATGGATAATTCATAAACATCAACCGAGTGTCTTTAGGAATGTTTTCCCACCGATCTTATTGATCTCAAGATTTTTTATTTCTCAATTTAATTAGCACTGATTAGATGTCATTGAAATGATCAAAAACAGATTTAAAAATGAATTATAAAAGAGGAAGCAAAATAAAAAAACCATTTCTAGGAAAATAAAACAGCAGCAGCCGTAGATGGGTCATGGCCCATCTCAATTCTCTCTCTCTCTCCTCCGTGAGCAGCAGCCATCAGCCCAGATCGTCCCACCCGGGGCGCAGGAGCCGGCCCGGTACCCCTTCGCCTCTTTTCCCATTTATTCTTCCTCGCCAGAAGGACGCCGCCGCAGAAGTTGCTCGCTGTCGCCGGAACGGCCGTCCCTGCTTTGCCGCAATGACCGCGAGGAGATTCGCACTATCGACGCCATCATTGTCTATAAGACCCCTCCCGCCGCCAGGACGAACCCTATATCTTATCTCTTCCCCATTTCTTCCCCTCCACCGAACCCTAGGTCATCGGAGCTTCGGGTTGCCATCGTTACCCACCTCCCCTCGCTGTTTCGAGCTTGCTGGGGTGACCGCCGTGGTTTACTGGTTCGATTGCCCTGGCCAGCACTCGCCGAAGCCTTCTCCTTCGTCGTAATCGACACCACCTGCCTGACCCCGGTCGTCGTCTTCGCCGTTGATTCCGGCCTCGCCTGTCCTCCCCAAGCCGTCTATCAGCACCAAGGTGAGCTCACGGTCATCCCAGTCCCCTCCGTTCCTTCCCTCTCGCGCTGTATCAATGCCCCGATGAACATCTGCCGCCGCCGCAGTTCGTCGTCGCTGTCATCGCTCCGATGACCATACCGAGGTTTCTTGGGGTAGATAGCGTTCCTGGTAAACCAACCTCGCCTCACATCTTTAGGGACCGGCTTCGGTACTTGACCCGTTACGGCGGAACCATCCCTAGGGCGTGACTCATGGTCTCGGCGAAAGCAAGGTAAATGTCATGGTCAACCACCCTCTGCCGGCCTTCCAAGGAAGAGGGCTAAAAATATTTGGCATTAATAGTCGGTTGGTACATGTGGGTAAAGTTGTACACCCTTGCAGGGTTAAATCTTTTCGAAAAGCCGTGTTCACGGTTATGAACGCTTGGTGAACAGATTCTAAGATCATAGATAACATTAACCATTATAAAACTTGTTGATCCACGTGTGCTTAAGGATGCTTCCTCTGGGTTAAGGGGGTGATCCTAGATAGGAGGTTCTGATGAAGCTGGTGGTTATCAAGATCTGATGAACAAGATGAAGAATTCGTTATCTTATCCCTTTTAAAAGATTGTGAATAGACGAGCCTCTTCTCTCTATTGTTTACAAATAAAGATTGCTTTATGCAAAACTAAATCTAGAGAAAGCCTTTCTAGCCAGAGAATGTAGATACTAGGTTATCTAAGTCTTGCGGAGTACATTCTCCTACTCAGCCTTGAGCCATTGTTATTTTTCTACAGATGATCTAACTGCAGCTGAGAGTGGCTTCTACATTGACATCGATGAGTAGTTCGGGGTCCCAGGTAGCAGCTTAAGGACTATGGGATGGACGTTGCTTCTGTTTATGGCTTCTTAAGCCCTTTGCTAAGTTGTTGTGTAGAACAACATATTTGCTTTCGCTGTGTGATGTAATATTGGGTCTATGACCTATGGTTTGTAATAACTCTAATATCTTACTCTGCTAAGAGTTTAAACTTATGCTGTTGAATCCCTGAGGTCTGTAATGTTACCGAATCATACTGTGATCTTCTGTGATTGGTGTTGAACTTATCTTAGATGTGATTTGAGGTTAGTTGAACCCTAATCCTGGGGGGTGCTACAGGTTTTGGTATCAGAGAAGGACTGCCTATAGGAAACCCTTTTATTGGTCGATGTTGAGTCTAGAAGTTGACAAAACTATTTGAAAGTTAAAAATTATTTGCAGAAACTCTGACTAGGACTCTTTTTTACTCCTTATCTGGTGTGTTTCTGATGCTGGAGTTTTCTTATCCTATTTGGTTTGAAAAGGTTTGCATTCCTTACCTCATATCTCAAAACTTTTAGGATCGTGGTTTTGTGGTTGTTTTTCTAAAGTACTCCATACATGGTTGCTCTTCTCAGAGTTCCAAGATATCTCAGTTTCACTTGGTGTGTAACATCTTAGCATTCCATTGTCATGGTTTGTAAGTCAGCTGGTTATGTATACATTAGTATGCTTTGATACAACCATGCTTGATAAGATGATACGTTTATATCAAGTACTCTTTGTTCATCTTTCCGTCTTGTTCCTTTGAATCCCGTGTCTAACCCTTTTTGTTCTTTTAGGATGGGGGACACCTATCGTGGTCGTACCCGTGCTCATGCTCGTGGTGCCGCAAATAAGGGTGAATCTTCCAACCTTCCTCCACCACCGTCCATGGTTCAACTCATGGCCATGTACGAAACCAACCGTGCTGACAACATGAGGCTCCTTGAAAGGATTGAGCGCAACACCGCTCAATGCCAGAACAATCAAGTTGGTATCCAGGACTTCACATGTCTCACTCCGCCAGTTTTCAGCTATTCCACTAAGCCACTTGATGCGTACTACTGGCTTCACACCATGGAGTGCAAACTTCAGGTTGGTCATGTTGCTCAAGATGATTGGGTGACTTTTGCTGCCTATCATCTGGAGGGAGCAGCTAACTCCTGGTGGGAAAATTTCTTGGCAATGCAAGAAGCTCAACATGTTGTTACATGACAAGAGTTCACTGAAGCCTTCCGAGCTTACCATATTCCAGAGGGTCTGATGGATCAGAAGAGTGAGGAGTTCCTCAAGCTGAAGTAGGCACTGGTTTGGTGTGTGAATACCAGCGCAACTTCAATCGTCTTGCTTGATATCCTACTGAATAGGTCTCCACTGATGTTAAGAAGCAAGCTCTGTTTTGCAAGGGACTAGATCCCGAGGTTCGCCGTGATATCCATCTCATGGACTTTGGTAACTTCCAAGGTCTTGTTAATAAGGCTATGAAAGCTGAGAGTGGAAAGGTGGAGTATGAAGAAACCCGTAAGCGTCCTTAGGAGGGGTACAACAAGGCTGGTTCTGGCAATAAGAAGCGTCGTGTCTTTGTGCCTTACAGCGTCGTGCCACGTTCTCCTTACACCCCAAGGAATTCTGGATATGCACCTCGTCTGAATGCTACTCCAAACCATGCTGGTGGATCAAATTATCCTGCTGCTGGTACTGGATCAGGCCTCATATGTATCAACTGTCGCCAGCCTGGCCACTATGCAAGAGATTGTCCTCAAAAGAGTGCTGCTGAGAAGGCACAACCACCAAAGAAGAATGATAAGTATCCAGATGCTGGAAGAGGTCGCCTGAACCATATCTCTGCTGAGGAGGCTCAGGAAGATCCAAGCGTCATTATGGGTACGCTTCGTATCAATCAAATTCCAACTAATGTTTTGTTTGATTCTGGAGCATCGCATTCATTCCTGTCACAAGATTTTGCTCAAATGCATGGGATAAGTTTGAGGGGTTGTCTGTTCCTATGCTAGTTCAGTCTACTGGTTCTAGTTGGCGTTCCACCATGGTTATTCATGGGAATCTAATCGAAGTTGCATTTCAACTTTTCCCCACTTCTTTGATTGCCCTCAAGTCAACTGACATTTACATCATTCTGGGTATGGATTGGCTGACCTGCTATCAAGATATTCTCGATTGTACAACCAAGTCTGTGACTCTGACTAGTCCTGTTGGCATAAGAATACAGTATTGGACCGTAGGGTCACTATCTCCTTCAGCTGTATCTATTCCCGAAGAGGAGTTGTATGCTCTTGAAGTTCTACCTCTATTAGAGATTCAAGATGTTTCTGTTGTCTGTGAATTCCCGGATGTCTTTCCTGAGGAGTTGCCTGGCATGCCACCTGATCGAAGTGTGGAGTTTGTCATAGAGTTAGCTCCTGGAACTGCTCCTGTTTCTAAAAGACCCTATCGTATGCCTCCTCATGAGCTTGTGGAGTTGAAGAAGCACTTAGAGGAGTTAGAAGGAAAAGGATACATTCATCCCAACACATCTTCTTGGGGATGTCCCACCATCTTTGTTAAGAAGCGGGATACCAATATACCGCGTCTGGTGGTGGACTATCACCCACTCAATGCTATGACTATCAAGAACAAGTATCCCCTCCCTAGGATCAACGATCTCTTTGGTTAAGTGGTGCCACTATCTTTTCCAAAATGGATTTGAGGTTAGGGTATCACCAGATAAAGATCCATAAGGAAGATATTCCAAAGACTACTTTCACCACTCGTTATGGTCTTTACGAGTACACCGTCATGTCTTTTGGTCTTACCAATGCTCCAGCCACTTTTATGCGGCTTATGAACTCTGTCTTCATGGAGTACCTTGACAAGTTTGTCATGGTCTACATCGATGATATTATGGTCTATTCCAAGACTGAAGAAGAGCACGCCGAACATATTCGTTTGGTGCTGACAAAACTTCAAGAACATCGTCTCTATCCCAAGTTCTCCAAATGTGAGTTTTCGTTAAAAGAGCTCGTATTCCTTGGTCATGTTGTTTCCGCCCAAGGGGTTGCTGTTATCCCCGATAAGGTCCAAACTATCCTTGACTGGGAGTCTCCTAAATCCGTAAAGGATGTCCGAAGTTTTCTCGGGATGGCTGGTTATTACCGTCGATTCATCGAGAACTTCTCCAGAATTGCAAAGCCGATGACTGATCTTCTTAAGAAGGATAAGAAGTTTGAATGGTCTGATAAGGCTGAAGAAAGCTTCCAGATGTTGAAAACCAAGTTAACCACTACTCCGGTGCTGGTTCTTCTAGACACTAGAAAATACTTTGTAGTCTTCTGTGATGCTTCTCACAAAGGTCTCGGATGTGTGTTGATGCAAGATGGGCATGTGGTGGCTTATGCCTCCCGCCAGCTAAAACCACATGAGAACAACTACCCAACTCATGATCTTGAGCTTGCAGC
This sequence comes from Avena sativa, assembly GCA_916181665.1. Classification (NCBI taxonomy): domain Eukaryota; kingdom Viridiplantae; phylum Streptophyta; class Magnoliopsida; order Poales; family Poaceae; genus Avena; species Avena sativa. The sequence continues at coordinate 258,336,337 of OV702297.1, forward strand.
TGTTGTTCATGCTCTTAAGCAATGGCGACATTACCTTCTCGGTAGTCGTTGTGAGTTATACTCGGATCATCTGAGTCTAAAGTATCTTTTCACACAACTGGATCTAAATCTTAGGCAAAGAAGATGGTTGGAACTCATCAAGGACTATGATTTGGGTCTCAACTATTAGCCTGGCAAAGCGAATGTTGTTGCAGATGCGCTAAGTCGCAAGTCTTATTGCAACAGCCTAATGATCAAACAATCTCAACCTTCTCTTCCTGAGGAATTCGCTTGATTGAACCTTGAAGTAGTTCCTCGTGGATTCCTTTATACTCTTGAAGTGAAATCTTCTATAGAGGATGAAATCAAGCGATCTCAGAAGAATGATTTTGAAGTTGCTGAGATCAAAGGAATATTGCTAGTGGGGTTGCTAAGTGTTTCTCTATTGATAATCAAGGCATCGTCTACTTTGGTAACCGTCTGGTAGTGCCAAAGAGGACAAAGTTGAGAGATTTAATTCTCCGAGAGGCTCATGAATCACCTATTTACATCCACCCTGGAGGTACCAAGATGTATCATGATCTTCACCAAAGATTCTAGTGGTCTGGTATGAAAAAAGATATCGCTCATTTTGTTGATGAGTGTGACGTTTGCTATCGCGTCAAAGCTGAGCACCAAAGACCAGCTGATCTCCTACAACCACATAGGATCCCTGAATGGAAATGGGATGAAGTTGTATGGATTTCATTACTGGTCTTCGTAAGAATCATAAAGGAAATGATGCCATCTGGGTAATCGTTGACTAGCTGTCCAAGGTTGCTCACTTCCTACCTATTCGCGAGAGTATCAATGCTAGTCAATTAGCAGATCTATATATCTCTCGAATAGTTGTTCTTCATGGGATTTCGAATAAAATAGTCTCTAGACGAGGGAGTTTGTTCACCTCAAGGTTCTGGACAAGTTTCCAACAAGATATGGGAACCCGTATGTCCTTCAGCACAACTTACCATCCCAGTACCGGTGGCCAGACCGAAAGAGTGAATCAAATCCTTGAAGTCATGCTTAGAGCTCGTGTCATATCTTTTGGCAAGGACTGGGAGAAATGCCTTCCTTTTGCTGAATTCTCCTATAACAACAGTTACCAGTCCAGTATAGAAATGGCACCATTCCAGTTCCTATATGGAAGAACCTGTCGTACTCCTTTGAACTGGTCAGAAACCGGCAAAAGAAAGTTCTTTGGACCGGATATGATCTAGGAAGCAGAAGATCAATTTCCTATCATTCGAGATCGTTTGAAAACAGCTCAGTCCCGCCAGAAAAGCTATCATGATCGTCACCATCAACATGTTGAATATGAAATTGGTGACCAAGCTTATCTTCGGGTCACTCCTTTAAAGGGTGTCCACCGTTTCGGTATCAAAGTCAAACTAGCTCCTCGCTATGTTGGTCCTTTTCGCGTTCTTTCCAAGCAAGGTAAACTCGCATATTAATTGGAGTTGTATGCAAACTTCCCTAAGGTGCATGACATCTTTCATGTGTCTCAACTCAAGCGTTGCTTCAAAGATCCTGTCCGTGGTGTTGATCACCAAACTCTTGATCTCCAGAAGGATCTTACTTACCATGAGTATCCTATCCATATCCTTGATGAAACCGAGCGCAAGATTCGTCGTCAAAACATCAAGTTCTTGAAAGTTCAGTGGTCTCATCACCGTGAGGATGAAGCAACCTGGAACGAGAAGATCGTCTTCGATTTGAGTACCCTGCCTTCTTTTCTAAAACTTAGGAATCTCGGGGCAAGATTCTTCTAAGGAGGGTAGAGCTGTAACAACCCAAGTTTGTAATATATGTAATTCATTGCATGCATCTGTTTAACTCAATAAAATATATGCATGAGATCAAGTGTGTGAATTAAAATACAAGTACAAAACTCTAAACCCTAGTCCTCCACCCCTCTCTTTGAACTACTTTCAAATGGTGTTTGAATTTTGAAAACTACGAAATTATTGGATCCCAAAATGAATAAAAGGGTCCCACAATATTTTACATATTTTACAAGTGTTTTGGTATTTTTTTTGAAATGATCAAAAACAGATTTGAAAATGAATTATAAAAGAGGAAGCAAAATCAGAAAAAGAAAACAATTTCTGGAAAAAGAAAATAGCAGCAGCCGCAGATGGGCCGTGGCCCATCTCCCTTCTCTCTGTCTCTCTCGTCCATGAGTAGCAGCCAGTAGCCCAGGTCGGCCCACCTAGGGCCCAGGATCCGACCCAGTGCCCCTTCACCTCTTTTCCCCTTTCTTCTTCCTCTCCAGAAGGACGCCGCCACGGAAGCTGCTCGCTGTCGCCGGCACGGCCATCCCTGCTTCCCCGCAATGACCGCCGCGAGGATATTCGCCCTACTGACATCGTCGTTGTCTATAAGACCCCTCCCCGCCACCTGGACGAACCCTAAATCTTATGTCTTCCCCATTTCTTCCCCTCCATCGAACCCTAGCTCGTCGAAGCTTTGGGTTATCGTCGTTCCCCACCTCCCCTCGCCGTTCCGAGCTCACTAGGGTGACCGCCGTGGTCGACTAGTTCGATTGCCCTGGCTAGCGCTCGCTGAAGCCTTCTCCTTCGCTGTAATCGACACCACCTGCCAGACACCGATCGCCGTCTTCGCCGTCGATTCTGGCCTCACCTGTCCTCCCCGAGCCGTCTATTAGCACCAGGGTGGGCTCAGGGTCATCCCGGTCCCCTTCGTTCCTTCCCTCTCGCGTTGTATCAATGCCCCGATGAACACCTGCCGCCGCCGTCGCTATTCGCTGTCATCGCTCTGGTGACCATACTTAGGCGACGCCATCACTATGTTGCTTGCCACGGCCTCCTCTTTCAAACAAGCCCACCTGCGCTTCCCTAGACGCCGCCAATCGCTCGTCCCACTCTAGATCTGAGAAGATCAGCCATTGATGACGTCACAGTGACGTCACCATGTTGCAATAAATCCTTTTCTAATTATTTAAATGTTTTCAGTAAATATTTTCTGTAATAAGTAAATGTTGACAGGTGGGCCCTGTCTATCAGGGTTTTAATATTTTTGTAGATTATTTATAAAATTAATGGAAGTCTGACATGTGGGCCCAAGTTGGAAAATAATTTAAATATTCCAAAAAGATTTAAAATGAATTAAAATTGGAGAAATTCATAACTAATTCATTTTAAATCAGAAAAATACAAATAATATATCAAAATGTTCAGAAAAATAAGAGCTATGCAATAGCAATGTAATTATACATTTTTAAACAACTTTCATGACAAGTTTACTTAGAAGAACCAATTGAACCCCATAGGTGATTCTGAGGATCCCCCTGTTCTAGGGTTTGGACCTCTCGGACCCCGTCTAAAATGACCAAGCATGTTCTAAGGTTCATTTCAACACTATTTAACATCTCATATCATCCATATTGTTTGAGCATTTCACATGCCATGTATTGAATGTTGCTTTTCCTTTTCCGGTATTTGGTTCTTCGCGAATAGGAACCGAACCCGAGGCTGAACTCAACAACACCGAAGATCCATACTTGTCTACTAACAGAAAAGGCAAGCGTAGCCTCTCATTCTGAATCTATGTTTATAAAGTATATTACTTTCTCGCTATGATGCACACGATTCCAAATGTGGTCTTTTGTCAGTAGCTAGTGTTACCTATCTGCTCCACAGTTTCCCTTTTGTAGCCTTATACTCCTGATCCACTTCTCCTAGCATACCTAGGACTGGCAGTTGAGCGTTGCTAGAGCTTTTGTTACCGACATCTTAGCCATGCATAGTAACAACGTCTGATCTGTACGAATGATGAATCAGAGAAGCCGGAGAATCTAAAATGGTAGGAGATGGTGACATCATCGAAGGAGTTAACTAAACATGCTAAGGCTTGTATGGGAGGCCATGTTGGGTGTGGTTTTTATAGTCCCATGCTCGCCACCTTTAGGAACTGAGTTCTTGCCTCTGGAACTGAGAAGAGCATACAACCACACGGGGCCTGGAAAACCCCATAGGAACTAACTTGCCTAGTAGATTCCATGAGTCACATAGTTCGGGATTTCCATTTGGCATACACATTGAAAACGTTTTCGAAAGAGGAGGTGATGGAGGTGCATCATAATAGGTTGGGAAGCGTAGCCGCGGTTGCTTGGGGTAGATAGCATCCCTGGTAAACCAACCTCGCCTCACATATTTAGGGACCGGCATCGGGACTTGACCCGTTACGGCGGAACCATCCCTAGGGCGTGACTCATGGTCTCAGCGAAAGCAAGGTAAAGGTCGTGGTCAACCACCCTCTGCCGGCTTTCCAAGGAAGAGGGCTAAAAATATTTGGCATTAAGAGTCGGTTGGTATGTGTGGGCAAAGTTGTACACCCCTGCAGGGTTAAATCTTTTCCAAAAGCCGTGTTGACGGTTATGAACGCTTGGTGACCAGATTCTAAGATCATAGATAACATTAACCATTATAAAACTTGTTGATCCACGTGTGCATAAGGATGCTTCCTCTGGGTTGAGGGGGTGATCCTAGATAGGAGGTTCTGACGAGCCTCTTCTCTCTCTTGTTTACAAATAAAGATTGCTTTACGCAAAAGTAAATCTAGAGAAAGCCTTTCTATCCAGAGCATGTAGACACTAGGTTATCTAAGTCTTGCGGAGTACATTCTCATACTCAGCCTTGCGCCATTGTTGTTTTTCTATAGATGATCTAACTACAGCTGAGGGTGGCTTCTACGTTGACATCGACGAGTAGTTGGGGGTTCCAGGTAGCAGCATGAGGACTATGGGATGGACGTCGCTTCTGGTTATGGCCTCTTAGACCTTTTTCTAAGTTATTGTGTAGAACAACATATTTGCTTTCGCTGTGTGATGTAATGTTGGGTCTATGACCTCTGGTTTGTAAAAACTCTAATATCTTACTCTACTAAGAGTTTAAACTTATGCTGTTAAATTCCTAAGTTCTGTAATGTTACCGAATCATACAGTGATCTTCTGTGATTGGTGTTGAACTTATCTTAGATGTGATCTGAGGTTAGTTGAACCATAATGCCGGGGGGTGCTACAACAAATAAGTTGATTTCAAATAGAGGGAGACAGACTTAAGATCATATACTGTATAGGATTTCTTACCGACCTTTATTTTTCCATTGATTCACTCTTCATCCCTCAAAGTATCTTTTCAGCCATATGTTTTTTGTGCAATTTCTTAGTTCTCACTAAGATTTTTTTGTAAAAAGCATGTCATATCAAACCTTACGTGGCATTCTCATTTTTTCACGATATAAATCTTTTCCTACAAAGGTTAAATCTTTTTCTCTAAAAGAAGGAACCCCCAGATCTCGATTTCAAGTGTAAACCTAAAAAAAACTCTCATTCAGAACCTAGCTTAATTCTCTTAATTGTGCCCGTGTTGAATCAACATTTCTTTTTCGTATTTCAGCTTAAGAATCCAACTACAATTTGTTGCCCTAAAAAAAAAACAATTAGCATATGTTTTTAGGGGAACTGATGCATATACAGGGTAATAAATATCATCGAATACTCACGATCAATAATGCAAATATTTCATGGTCTGAAGCTCAATAAAATATTTCATAGTCTATGGAGGTAAAAAGTACCTTCATTTTTTTGTATAACCTCCGACGACACCATGACCGGTGTGCATTTGTTTTTTGCTCGACATCGTGCGCAAACTTGGGATTTTCTATCATCGGGCTAACGCCTGATACGTATTAAGAGGCTAACGTCTGATACATATTAATCTTTCTCTTCCATGTACACCGACGATATCTCGATTAATTTTCATGCACAAACTGCAATAATAAGTGATGGTTGATCCGACAAAGCTGCCTTATTTATGGCTTATATGAGCAAAGATATAGAATTTTTTTAGAAGAGATAAGAGCTGTTGTTGAGATAAAGGTGGAGTTCAAATCGCACGCGCACAATCAACATGGCGCTCTCAGTTTAAAGTACGATCAAGCTTGATTGTGTATGTCTTTTATCTATATACGTGTGCATGTAGATATGTGTGTCCTGCTTCTATATGTGCCCTGCTTCTATACGATCAAGTTTGATTACGTGCACTGGAAGAACCGTCTAGTGTGGTATCCTTGCCGCACTCGACATCTTCCTAAAACAGCTCCTAGGTATATTGATAAGTCGTAACCGTTGATATATCATAACTCATAGACTAAGGAATCTCCACCGTTCATTTCATTGTCTTATGTCTTAATAATATAATAGATTGCAATTACGTAAGTGCTAAATACAATTTTTGTAATTTCCCAACAGAAATTCATCTTATATATCATACAAAATTGAAATATGTAGTTCCAAAGTTACAAAGTTGTCCATCTCATCTGATCCGAACTGAACAACGCATCGCAGTAGCATTATATACATATGCATGTTTTATGATGAGCACAACAGCTTCGTTGAGTCTTAATGGTGCTTAGCAGCTTCGTTGGGAGACCCCAAGAGGAAGATATGATGAGCACAGCAGCAAGTTTTCCCTCATTAAGAAACCAAGGTTATCGAACCAGTAGGAGGAAGGAAACGACTCAAAGGTATTGCTAGCAACTTGGTAAACTGCACAACACAAACTCAAGACTTTGTCCCAACGAACAGTGAGGTTGTCAATCTCACCAGTTTGCTGAAAACAAAGGATTAAGTATATGGTGTGAAAGTTAATAGTGGTTTGCAGAAAGAACACAATAATAATGGAAGATGTATCAATGGTAAAGATTGGACCGGGGTCCATAGTTTACTAGAGGTGTTCTCATTAAGATAAACAAATTAGCATGCTGGGTAAACAAATTACAGCAGGGCAATTGAAAGGACTGAGCAAGGCGTAACAATGCAATACTAGACATTCATGATCCTATGAGATTCGATTGGGCAATACAACAAGATACATAGACTGCCATCTAACTGTATCTATGACTAGTAATCCCCCTTGAGGTTATCATCCGAACCCCATCCAGTATTAAGTTGCAAGCAATGGATAACTGATTTAAGCAAAGTGTGTAAGATAAACAATCCACTTGTTCCATGAACAAGAGACTGTTTTTTCCCTAGTGGAAATAACACATCTACAACCTTAGTGATTTCTGTCACTTCCCTTAGATTAAATAGAGGCTTGAACCCACTATCGAGCATAAATACCCCCTCTTTGAGTCACTAGCATCTACTTGGTCAAGATAGCTACTAGAAACAGAGAGCATGCAAGATCACAAATAACACAGACATGATAGAATCAACAGGACAAAACCATGAATCAATTTTACATAGTAATCTCAATATCCATCGGATCCCCCCAAACACAACATGGACCTGTAGTCCAAGGTGGAACTACTCACACTTCATACCGGAGGCTGGCATGATGAAGAAGAAGGCCTCCGAGATGATCTCCCCTCCGGCAGGGTGCGGGGAAGAGCTTCAGATCCCCCCCCGATCTACGGACGATGGTGATGGCGGCGACAGACGGTTTCGTGGAATATTGATCGGGTACTTAGGGTTTCTGTATCGGGGGATCTTTATAGGAGAAGAGGCGAGGCAGGGGGCATCCATGGCGGTCGCACCCCCCCAGGAACGGGCTGGGCCCAGCCGCGCGGCCAGGGGGTGTGCCCCCCTGGTGGCTCCCGTCTGTCTCATATTCTGGCTTCGTGTTCCCCACGGTAAAATATTGACTTTGACTTTTGTCCCGTCCAATTCCTAGAATATTGATTTTCTACCTTTCTGGAACCAAAAGTAGAAGAAAACAGGCAACTGGCACTATGGCATCTTGTTAATAGGTTAGTACCAAAAAACATATAAAAACACCTCAAAGTGTAGAAAAAGCAAAGCAAAGTAGATACAAAACAAGCATGGAACATCAAAAATTATAGATATGTTTCCGACGTATCAGTAATAACTAGTTTCAGTTTTTAGGGATGTAAACTAGTTTTGGTTTATTTGGACATCATTTCTTTTTCAAGGTCCTATTCTGCTCCCAGCACCACCTAGCGCGCATCTTGGAGAGGACAACCTTGATGACATAGATGATAAGGAGTACGAACCTGGTTTATGGTTCTTAGCAATATTTGCAGACGAATCTCGCCTTCTTCTTATCCATACTGAGGGCATAACTGATGAGGAGTTTTATGGCGGTACTTATTATGGCCATGGCAATCTGATACGTTGGAAAGGTATCTATAATTTTTGATGCTCCATGCTTGTTTAGTATCTACTTTGCTTTGCTTTGTCTACACTTTGAGGTGATTTTTACATGTTTTCTGGTACTAACCTACTAACAAGTTGCAACTGTGCCATATGCTTGTTTTCTGCTGTTTTTGGTTTCAGAAAAGTTAGTAAAGAAATATTACCGGAATTGGACGGGACAAACGTCAAAGTCAATTACTTTCCGTGGGGAACAAGAAGTCTAGAGGGGAGACGAGGGAGCGTGCCAGGGCGGCCAAACCCTGCCGGAGGGGATATCATCCCGGAGGCCTTCTCTCCGGTATGATCCGTGAGTAGTTCCACCTTGGACTATGGGTCCATGTAGTAGCTAGATGGTTGTACCTCCTCCTTTGTGCTTTCATGTATAGATATTGTGAGCTCCGTTAATTATCAAGATCTAATCTCTTTGTAATCATGCATGTTGTGTTTGCGGGGATCCGATGGATATTGAGATTATTATGTTGGTTTGATTAATGGTTTTGTCTTTCTGATTCTATCATGCCAGTGTTGTTTGTGATCTTTCATGCTCTCCGTTGTTAGTAGCTATCTTGGCCAAGTAGATGCTAGTGACTCTAGGAGGGGTATTTATGCTCGATAGTTGGTTCATGCCTCTAGTTTCCACGGGAAGTGACAATAATCTCTTCGGTTGTAGATGTGCTGTTGCTACTAGGGAGAAAACAACGGTCTCTTGTTCATGGAACATGTGGACTTTTTACCTTACACACTTTGCTTAAAGCACTTGTCTGTTGCTTGCAACTTAATACTAGAGGGGGTTCGGATGATAACCTGAAGGTGGACTTCTAGTCGTAGATGCAGTTGGATGGCGGTCTATGTATCTTGTTGTATTGCCCAATCGAATCTCATAGGATCTTTCGAACTAGTAATTGCATTGTTATGCCTTGCTCAGTTCCTGTCAATTGCCCTGTTGTAATTTGTTTATCTTTCATGCCATGTTGTTTATCTAAGGAGAGCACCTCTAGTGAACTATGGACCCCGGTCCAATATTTATCATTGATACATCTTCCACGGTTACTTGTGTACTTTCTGCAAAACATTACCTTCCACACCATACGTTTAATCCTTTGTTACAGCAAACCGGTGAGCTTGACAACCTCATTGATTCATTGGGACAAAGTCTTGAGTTTGTGTTGTGCAGGTCTCCACGTTGCTTGAAACACCTTTGAGACGTTTCCTTCCTCCTTCAGGTTCGATAACCTCGGTCTCTACTGAGGGCAACTTGCTGTTGTGCTCATCACACCTTGCTCTTGGGGTTCCAACGAAGTGTCCCACGTCAACACTGGGTGCACGCATCAAGATTTCTGGCGCCGTTGCCGGGGAGGCTAAGGACGTCTTCACAAGGGGAGTCCTTCACTTCCTTTCTCTTTACTATGTTTTTAGTTTGCTTTGTTTCTTTTTCTTTGTTTTGTTTTCCTCTTTTCAAAAAAAACCCAATAAATTTTTTAGTCTAGTTTGGTTTGCTTTCTTTATTCAAAAACACAAAAAAATTAGTCCCTGCTCTAGCTGCTACTGCTATTTTTGGCTTGCCCACCTTTGCCAAAATGAACTCTGCTGAGAACACCAAGTTGTGTGACTTCACTAGCACCAACAACAATGATTTCCTAAGTACTCCTATTTCTCCACATCCTCCTGATGCTACCTTTTATGAAATTAAGCCTGCTTTGTTTAATCTTGTGATGAGAGAGCAATTTTCTGGTGCTGGTTTTGATGATCCTGGTGCTCATCTCAATAGCTTTGTTGAACTTTGTGAGATGCAAAAGTATAAGGATGTAGATGGAGATACTATTAAGCTCAAGCTTTTTCCTTTCTCCTTGAGGGTAAAATCTAAAGAATGGTTGCTTTCTTTGCCTAAAAATAGTATTGATTCTTCTAATAAGTGCAAAGATGCTTTTATTGGAAAGTACTATCCTCCTGCTAAGATTATATCTATGATAAGTGACATTATGAAATTTAAACAACTTGATAGTGAACATGTTGCTCCAGATTGGGAAAGAATGAAATCTTTGGTTAAGAATTGCCCTACTCATGGACTCACTGCTTGGATGGTTATGTAGACTTTTTATGCAGGTTTGAACTTCTCCTCAAGAAATCTGTTGGATTCAGCTGCTGGAGGTACCTTCATGGTCCTCCCTTTGGGTGCTGCAACAAGGCTCCTTTATAATATGATGGTTAACTACTCGGAATGGCATGTTGAGAGAGCTCCACATGGTAAGAAGGTAAATTTTGTTGAGCAAACTTCCTATTTGAGTGAAAAGATTGATGTTCTTATGGCTATGCTTGTTAATGGGAAAGCTCCTCTAGATCCTATTAGTGTTCCCTTAGCCTCTTTGGTTGCTCAAGAAGAGCAAGTTGATGTGAACTTCATTAGAAACAGCAATTTCAACAACAATGCCTATGCCTATAGGAATAATTTTGGTAGCAACAACAATTATAGGCCTTATCGTCCTAATAATGGCAATTCCTATGGAAGCTCTTACAATAATGCTAAAATTTCCCCCTCTGAACTTGAATTCATGCTCAAGGACTTTATTAGTAAACAAACCACTTTCAATAAGACTATAGAGTAAAAGCTTTTAACTATTGAGAAAAATATATCCTCTTTGTCTGAAGCTCAGTCTTCCTTGATTAATAAAATGGTTGCTAAACCTGAAACTATGGAAAAAACCTTTTCTACTGCTCATGCCATACAAGTTACTATTGATGAAAATGTTAGGTTGTTAGCTCAACTTCATGCTAAGTGGGAAAGGGAAGCTGAAATTGATAGAAACTATAGTGTGTGCACCATCACCACTAAACCACAAGTAGTCCCTATTCCTCCTCCTACTATGCCTAAGCCTATGGAGCCTACTACTAGTGATGGTAAGTTTGACTTTGATATTGATGGTTGCAATATTTCTTAAATGATTATGTTCTTGCAAAAGCTTGCTAGAAGTCCTGATGCTAGTGATATGCATGTTGCTTTCACTAAACATATTATAGATGCTCTTGTGAAAATTAAGGAAGAAAAGCCAAAATACAAAGCTTCTATTCCTAGGAAAGTATAAGATAGTTGGGAACCCATTATTAATATGCAAGTGAATGACTTTGATCTCAAAGATTCATGTGATCTTGGTTCTAGTGTCTCTATTATGCCTAGGAAGATTTATGAAATTCTTGATTTGCCACCATTGGAAGATTGTTATTTAGATGTCCCACTCAATGATAATGCTAAGAAGAAACTAATGGGGAGTATTAATGTTGTTCTCATTATTGTTAACAATGCTTATGTCCCTGTTGACTTCTATGTTTTGGATGTTGAATACAATGCTTCTTGTCCTATTACTTTGGGAAGACCTTTTCTTAGAACAGTTGGTGCCATTATTGATATAAAAGAAGGCACCATTAAATATTATTTTCCATTCAATAAAGGTATTGAACACTTCTCTATGATGAGAGAGAAGTTGATTTTTTCTCCTCCTTTGAAAGAAAGGTTTGATGAAAATTCTTCTTCATTTGAAAATAATTGATTCTCCTTGCTTCTTGTGCCTAACTTAAAGGCATTAAATAAAAGTACTTGTTGGGAGATAACCCAAAAGTTTCCTTGAGTCTTGGAAGTTATTACTTCAGTAATGACCTCTCCTTATCCTTTTTGTTTGCTTTTTTGTGCAAAGAATGACCTCTAATGAGAGGGAAGTAAGATTTGGGGAGTTGCTGTCCCGAAACAGATTCCTGTCCTCCACCAGAAAAATTTGCGAGGAGTCTCTATAACTCGGATTGAGCTCTAAATTTACAAATAAGTCCCCCATTATGTTATCTAACTTTCGTTAGTTCAACACGTTTTGATTTGAGCAACATAAGATGTCCGAAAAAATCGGTTTCTACCTGCTGGTCTGTTTTGACAGATTTCTGCCATTATTTGCATTTGCTTCTTATTGATTCATTTTTGGGTTCTCTTTAGGTGAATTGATCTTTTTGAAGGAGTTAATACAGTATCTTGTGTTTTTAATGAAAATCCTTGCTGTTTCAAAGCGTTTCCAGAGGTCTAATATCTTTTGAATAAACTAATGTTGCTAATCAAGATTGTGTGAAGTTTTGTATGAAGGAAAAATTTAAGGTGCAGAGAGAGAATGATGCAATGAGATGAAGAATGGACAAAAGCTCAAGCTTGGGGATGCCACCATGGTTTCACCCAAGGAAATATCCAAGAGGTACAAGCATCAAAGCTTGGGGATGCCCAAGGGATCCCCTTCTTCATCAATAAAAAGCTCAGGTCTGTCTAGACACTTCGTTTTTATTGTTTCATGCTCAGTTGTGTTGTTCTTGGAGCGTATTAGTTTTCGTTTTCTTTTCTTAGGTTGTTTAGTTTTCTTGAATAAATAAGTTTGGACCCCCGTTCTTGCTGTGTTGTTTTGCAAATAAGTTGCTTGGTGTTGGGAAGGATTAGTATGTTCTTTCTTGAAGTGCAAGAGGAGCTTGCATTGACAGTAACTTATAGTTTAGCATGACATGCTAGGTGTTGTTTTGACCTTATTCTTAGTGATTATTGATGTAGCATGTCTTGTTCCAACCAATTGGGATTGCTTAGTGTTCCTTAAAGAAATTATGTGTTGTTTTAGCATGAAAAAGCATAGTATTGTGGTATTATCCTTTGATGCATTGCTTGGGTTGACTTGGCACATGATCACACCATGTTATGACTATGAAAAGTCACCATTAGCCTCTATGATCATTTAGTCCTTGACTTGTAGTACCACTCTTTGCTTTGATTAGTATGCTTTGTTGCTCCGCATGCTTATGGCCATTATGCTCTCTTAGTTGGTTGCTCCCTGTCTTTTGCTAGCCTCCACTTGTATGAGTAAGCTCTACTCATGCTTCCAACTCCCAAGAAACCAAGTTTTTCCAAAGTATCCACTATAAACTCCTATTCATGGTGTGTTAAACCATTCCAAGTATATTCTTGTTTTCAACTATCTTCCAATTAAAAACTATTTTTTATGTGAAAACTTAGTGATTAAAGCCCTCACGAACTTAATGGCACACTTTATATTATTTTCCCCTAATAAACATGAACCATTGTGACAACTTTGTTGTATATGCTTGCACTTATAAGTTGGAATTAACAGAACCGTGCCATCACGGGGAACATTTTCAACATTGCACTTGTACTTTGTACTCAGTTGATATAATGCTCTTTTGTCTATGGATGTCACCGGTGTGAAATAAAGAGGGAACTTGTAAGTCCATGGAGTGTGTATCCTGTGTTAGAGAAACGCCTGGACCGCTAGCCTAAGCCATGCCTAATAATGGTGGAAACTTGCAGCATTACCATAATGAGCTATCTATGAAGCATCCTCAATAAAAAGCTATGCATATGGTAAATAAAAAGATTGCTGAAATGCTCATTGTCTGCTTGCCTTGTCATTTTGGTTATGGGAAAGCTCCTGTACCATGTGCAAGGGGTACCCCGTTGGCGTTTCTCTATGATATGCAAATAGTTACAATGAAAAGAACTTACCTGGGCCCAAAGTTGAGTATGCATGAGGCGTGGCCCTCGTATTCAAGGGACTTGAGATTGCCAACTTATACTTCGTCAAGCATATACTCCATCTTTGCCACTTTAACCTTAACTACTTCAAGATGCTTATGATAGGGCAATGAGGGATGAAATCTAACAAGTACCATAATTTTTGGAAGCTCTTTTCGAAACTTGTAATCCCTTATTCCTATATAAAAAAGGCCTTTCTTCCACCACTATTGAGTCTCCACCTTCTACCCTTAGGCACCATTAAGAGAGCATAGTTGTCATTTTGTGTGTAGTGTTCCAAAGCTTATTGATTGATACATATTGTGATACTTGTGCTATTTGTTTCTAGTCACCCTTGTGAACTTTGAAGGTGTCCTATGCATCTATATTGCTACTCTATGAGGGACAAGCTGATTGCCACTATGGTATGTTTTTGTATGTGAAACAAACAAAAGTTTTTCATTGCATATTATTCATGATCTTTGTTTGTAGCTTGACATGTTGCATGCTTAGTTACTATGTACTACTATTAGAACTTGTAACATCCTAGATTTTATATTAGGATGTTATTACTGCCATGCACCATCCTTGCATCATTGCATCCTACAATAAAAATTTGCAACAAAATCCTAACACCTAAACCTATCAAAACCCTATTAAAGATTTCCATATGTAAGCATTATTGTTGTAATATCTTGACCCTTCTAAAAACTATGTAAAAACATTAAAACATGGTCCTATGTTGACCACCTTACTTTTATAAAAATTTACAAACAAGTTTCATCAAGTTTGGACTTAGTATGCAAAAGATATTTAAGTTTTAGTAAAACAGAAATTGATAAGAGAGGGAATAAAAAAAGGGCATAACTAACTTAACCAGGCCAGCGATTGGGCCCAGCCCAACACCCCCTCACCCATCCCCGTCGCCCTGCGGGGCACACACCTCTGCCAGCCCATTTTCCCCCTCCTCCACCGACGCACGGGACCCACCTGTCATCCCTTCCTTCTCCCCCAACAAGAACAGGACAGAGTCACCGTCGGCCACGCTTCTCCCCCTCCGTGTCCAGCCAGGACTCCCCCTTAGGCAGCGTATAAGAACTCAGCCACGCGACCCTCTCCTCCGTCTCCAAACTCACAAAACCCTAGCCCTCCCCCGTTTTCGCTGGTTCGCGCCGCCGCCGACCTAGGTGAGTTTGGAATCGACGACAGAAGCTTCCCCCTCTCCCTGTCCTTCTCCCTAAGATGACCCTTACGCTCGACAGTTTCGTCTCACCCTCCTTGTCCGATGTTTACCGCAGCGTGCCGTCGCCGATTGCTCGCCGGAGCTGCGGGAGAGGTGCTGCCACCGCCACCGCTTGAGGAAGAGAAGGCCGAAATCAAGGCAACAGACGGGACCGCGAGGAGGAGGCAATCACCCGTGGCTGCTTCGCCTTCCTCGAAGAGCACCGGAGCGCCTCCGCCAGTTGCCACCGACACCGCCGCCGCTCACCGCCGCCGTCACCACCGCAGTAAGTCGCCGCGCCCCCTCTCTCCTGTTCGATCTTCAATCTATGGCTCAGATTAGAAGCAAACCCGAAGGGGTACGCGCCTATCATGCGGCGCCACGTGTCCGCCACGTCTGCTCGCCGCATCAGCGCACCGCGTCAGCACCACTTGCCTAGTTGGCCCAATCAGAAACCGCCATGCATCGTGCTCTGAATTAGGGTTAGATCTGTCTGGCAGAATTAAGTTAAAACTTGCGAAATTCATAAAAAACTAAATACTTGGCCAAATTTAGCTTATAATATACCGTTGGATTCATAATTTTATGTAGAACCCAGATCTGCAATAAAATTCCAAGTTTACAGTAGGGTTTTCGGTGTAGAATTTAATATCTAGATTAGAGTGTTTATTCTATAGAAAAATAATTAAAATTATGTTTTAGTTGAGTCTTGTTGCAACAACTTTGTTTCCACAATACCTACTGAACAAAATTATAAAACTTTTCTTAAGATCATCATATCTAATTTGGGGCTAATTAGATGGTTGGATCTCCTTTTAACCCTATGAATTGTATTAGTGGCCCAAATAGATCTAAACCTATTGGAAATCAATCCTAGTAACACCCTTAACACTATAGCAACCCAATTATGCTACCTTGGTCGATTCAGAAAACCAATCTTGCATAAAATACCATGTTGCATGCATGCATGATTATCTCTGTGACTTTTTTAAGCAAGTTGTGATCATATCTATGTTTGTGATTCGTTAGATTGTTCTGAGTGCGCTAAGGAGTGCTATTGTGTAGAGTGTTGCTCGAATCAAGGCAAGTTACACCACTTGTTCATAACTTTTGTCCCAGTTTTGATTCTATGCATGTGATCTTCAAAATTCTGTAGTATGCATGTGTAGGATGTTCTAGTAGAATTTTCCTTGGTATTATTTTGCAAGTGCGATGATTTCATAGTATGCCATGAGTAGCTCTATACTTAGGATTTACCCTCCTAATAGGTTCCCCTGATTTTGCTAAGTATTGCTTGCTATGCTATATATACAAAGTACCATTGGGGGGTTCGAAAGACAAAGAATTTTTCTAAGTATAAAGGCTCTCTAGAGCAAACTTTTCTTCTCAAATCCACTTCAAAATAAAACTAATTTTCTTCTGGGCAGAATGGTTGTCGGGTCAACGAGTGAGATTTTGGTGGAGGACGGCCGCCCAGGAATCAAAGAAGTCTGCCATGTTTCAGAATTCAGAAGCTTCCAGTGCAACCACAATACATTATGGGCTCTGTCTTGGCCTAGTACTTAGTGGGAAACCTCACCTGGGTACCAACATTTGGAGGTTCTTGGCATGGTTGGATCCAGAAGGTAGAGGGGATACTAAGGGAAAGCCTCGCCATGGTCTTGTCTATAAAAAGGACTTGATCATGGATTGTGGGTAAAGTGCACAAACTCTCGAGAGTATTAATCTGATCGATCAGCCATGTTCACGGTAACAGAAAAACATTGAGCATCTGAAGGATGGAGCCTCTGAAGGATCTTCCTCTCTCTTTTCTAAAACAACGTTTTGAAACCCCATGGCGTGCGTAATACCGCCAATGGGTGGGACTTTGGGAACTTGGTGTGTAATATCCAAGTGTTTGGTTGTTTGGATACTTGGTGTGTAATATCCTCGTGTGCCACTCGACCTTGTTTTATCTAAGCAAAGGTTTACAAAGTAGGGAAAATCTTCTCTTTTTCTTTCTACTTAAGAAAACTAGCTTTGAGCAAAAGAACTCTACAACCTATAATAGCCTTGCATGTAGAGATAGCCTTTTCTTTCCTTGGTGTAATTTGCCAATACATTCAAAGTATTGACCCAACTTGTTGGCTGCACGTCTTATGTGCAGAATCCGAAGATTGAAAGGTGCGTAGGGATCGCGAGTCTACACTCGACAAGCCTGGGGCGTTGATGGACTCAAGCTGCTTTTATGTTTCCGCTGTTATTTGAGCTAGCTTAATGCTAAGCAAATTTGTAATAAATTTATACTCTGGATTCTCCGTGTAATAAAGACTTTGTGTTTTACATGATATTTCATCGACTGTGAGTGCTAGCTATTGATCCAGGGACTAGCATGTTAATCACAGGGACTTAGTATCTTACTTGATCCGAGGTCACTACAGATGGTATCAGAGCACATCGTTGCCTGTAGGACGTGACCCTAGGATTTGGAACCACCTCTAACTTATGTGGCTTATTTGCTTTTCTACTAAGTTATTTTCCGCACTTCTAGTATCTGCTCTCCTCTACTTGATTAAGTATCTAACTTTCATTCTTCTAACTTAAAGATGACAAGCTTCCTCTACGACACCGTCACGGACATCGAGCCCCTTCGCTTTGGTGGATGCCTCATGGACCTACTCACACGTTTGGACCTTCCCCTCCCAACAATCCAGGGGAGCACAATGAAGAAGCTCCACAAGGACGGCTGTTGGGGAGTCAAAGTCATCCATCCAGGAAAAGAGCGAGGCAAGAACCCGGAGGAAGACATAGCAATCCACATTGTTAGCGATTCCAAGGAGAAGGCCCTTAGCATCAGCTTGCAGCAGCTCATTGGTCGCCTATGTGGACGTCATCATGAAGCTCTCCAGGGACACTGCGGCGGCCTCTTTGGAAGACGAGATGAGGAAGGAATTCCCATGGAGTTAACCTTTGAGGAAAGGACTTCTACCAAGCGCCGAAGGACCCAATATCAAGATTTGGAGTGCCACATCCATGACCTTGAAAAGGGTACCTTCCTCGAGATATTGAAGAACGGCGAGCCATGCGCCCTCATCAAGGAGAAGGAAGAAATGATCAAGCAGCAGGAGGACGCAATGAAGCTCCAAGAGATAAAGTTCCAGGACCAAGAGAAGAAGTTCGCTAGCCAAGAGAAGAGGGTGATAAATAAAAATACGAGGATTAGGGAACTCAAGCAGGAGATCGATGGAACTGAATTACAAACTGAAGGCCTTTGCAAGATAATCAATGATGTGCGTGCTTCCAAGAGGGACCTGGCAAAGCAACTTGAAGCCGCGAAGAAGTCAAGCCTAGTGGAGGAGCTACAAAGCGAGAAGGCGGGACTTCAGGAGCAGCTAGAAGCCACCACCAAGAAGCTGCAGGATGAGATTAAGAACCTCCAAGAGAAGCTTGAAGCCACCACGAAGGAGATGGAGTTGTACAAGACAACCCTACAGCAGGAAGGCTACTCGTTCGAGGACGAGGAAGAGGAAGGCGTGGAAGATGTGTAATAGTTGGACCACCTTTAATTCTATAGTAGAACGTTATTCGCGATTGTAATAAATACCAAGACAATTCTGGTTTAGTTAAACTTGGTTGTTTTCTGTGTTAAGTTGTGTTAATATGTCTTGTGTGTCTTGTGTGCTTGGTGTGTTTTCATAAGGGTAGGAGTTTGCTACTTAGTCTTTCTGTCTATTTCTTAACTATTCGCTTAAACCCCACAGATGCCGCCAAGACGTGCGAACTCCGAAATCCTACCAGAAATAGCACAACTTTTGGCCACTCAGAACTAGCTGATCCAACTGCTCACCCAGAACATGCAAAACAACAACAACAACCCGGCACCACCACCACCTCCGCCACAACCTCAACAGGATCGCTTGACTCGGTTTTTTAGGCTGAACCCACCTACCTTCACTAGCAGCACTGAACCAATCATCGCTGATGACTGGCTGCGTACAATCAACAAGAAGCTAGACACCGTGCAAGATGTCGGAGCCGACAGGTTACATTACGCCGCACACCAGCTTGAAGGACCTACTGCAGAATGGTGGGATAACTACCAAGTCACCCACCCGAACATTGATGCTATCACTTGGGAGCAATTTGAGTTAGCTTTTCGCACTCATCATGTGGATGCCGGTATTATGACTTTGAAAAGGCGCGAATTTCGCGACCTACACCAGCTGCACCGTTCTGTCACCGAGTATGGTGAGCTTTTTAAAAAGCTAGCCCGTTATGCACCCCACGATGTTTCCACTGATGCCAAGAGACAGGAGGAGTTCCTAAGAGGACTCAATGATGAGATATCCATTCAGCTTGTGGCTCAGAAATTTGACAACTTTCAGGAACTTCTGGACAGAGCCATTGTGGTTGAATCCAAAAGGAAGAGCATAGAAAACCGCAAGAGGAAGTCTAACCCTCACAAACACTCTGTTCCATACCAGAAGCAGCGCAATTCCTCACCACCACCTTATAACAATAATGGCCACAACCATAACGGTCATAACCATGGTGGCCACAAACACAATGGGCATAAAAACCGCAATGGGAATGGCAGCAATGGAAAGGATCTCAGTGAGGTGACATGCTTTAAGTGCAACAGGACAGGGCACTATGCAACCTCTTACCCCGAGAAGAAGAATGGCAATGGCAATGGGAATGGAAATGGACACAACCATGGCAATGGAAACGGGAAGAAGCCAAATCCGTTTGTCAAAGCCACGGTGAATCATGTCTCTATGGAGGATGCTTGTGATGCACCAGACTCTGTGATTGGTAAGTTCAAACTCAATTCTATTCCCGCGGTTGTTCTTTTTGATACTGGTGCATCGCATTCATTCATATCAAGGGTATTTGTGGATAGAGGCAAGATACCAACGGAGACTATAAACTTTCCTCTAAGGGTAAGTTCTCCTGGGGGAGAAATAGTGGCAAACTCTGGTTGCCGGGGACTAGAACTAATGATTGGGACACACATCTTTCCCACAAGTCTAGTAGTTCTAGAATCACAAGGATTAGACATAATCTTGGGCATGAATTGGATGACCGAATATGAAGGAGTCATAGATTGTGCAAAAAGGACTGTCACGCTCACAACACCGGAAGGGAAGAGAATTCGTATCAAGTCAAATTTTGCACTTAAGGAAGCCATGGTGAACTCTCTTAAGGGGGTTAGCTTGGAGGAGGTATCTATTGTAAAGGAATACCCAGATGTCTTTCCGGAGGAACTACCAGGAATGCCCCCCGACCGTGATATCGAGTTCCTTATTGACTTGATGCCAGGCACGGGGCCGATAGCTAAGAGACCATACAAGATGGATGTGGACGAGTTAAAGGAACTCAAGAAACAGCTTAGGGAACAATTGGACAAGGGGTTCATCCAACCCAGCGCTTCATCTTGGGGAGCACCCGTCCTATTTGTGGAAAAGAAGGATAAAACCAAGAGGCTGGTTGTGGACTACCGCTCGTTGAACGAAGTGATGATCAAGAATAAGTATCCTCTACCCAACATCAATGACTTGTTTGACCAGTTAAAGGGAGCCAATGTGTTATCAAAGATCGATCTGCGATCAGGCTACTTTCAGCTAAAGATTCGAGAACAGGATGTGCCCAAAATAGCATTCACCACAAGATACGGATTGTATGAGTACACCGTAATGTCGTTTGGTCTAACCAATGCCCTAGTATACTTCATCACCATGATGAACAAGGTGTTCATGGAATATTTGGACAAGTTTATCGTGGTATTCATAGATGATATACTCATATACTCTAAGGATGACAAGGAACATGAGAAACATCTATGCCTTATCATGGAGAAACTAAGGGAACACAAGTTGTATGCCAAATTCAGCAAGTGCGAATTCTGGTTAAAGGAAGTGGGATTTCTTGGTCATGTTGTGTCGGCAAAAGGAGTTGCCATAGATCCTAGTAAGGTAGCTTCCGTGACGGAATGGGAGTCACCCAAGAATGTGGGAGATATTAGGAGTTTCTTGGGCCTCGCAGGATATTACCAGAGGTTCATTGAAAACTTTTCCAAAATAGCAAAACCCATGACGGAACTATTGAAGAAGGAAAAGAAGTTCCTATGGACCGAGACATGTGAAGCAAGTTTTCAAGAGTTGAAGAAACGCCTTGTAACAGCGCCAGTTCTATGTGTGCCTGATATCCAAAAAGATTTTCAAGTCTATTGTGACGCTTCTCGACAAGGACTTGGAAGTGTATTGATGTAGGATGGGAAAGTGGTGTCCTATGCCTCCCGGAAACTTAAGAACCACGAACACAACTACCCCACACATGATTTGGAACTTGCGTCTGTGGTTCATGCACTCAAGGTATGGAGACACTACCTCATGGGCAAACATTGTGATGTGTTCACAGATCATAAAAGTTTGAAGTACATCTTCACCCAAAAGGAGTTGAATATGAGACAAAGAAGATGGCTTGAACTAATTAAGGATTATGACTTGGATTTACAGTACCATCCCGGAAAGGCAAACGTGGTGGCCGATGCCTTAAGTCGTAAGGTTTATGTGAATGGACTTACCGCAGGGGAACTTCCAGAGGATCTATGCAAGCAATTCAAGGATCTCAGGCTAGAGATAGTTCCGAAAGGACACGTAGCAACTATGGAAATAGTGTCCACCTTCCAAGAAAGAATCCAGGAAGCACAAAAGGGAGATAAAGAGTTGGAAGAAATAAGAGTCAGGATAAGCGAAGGGAAAACAAAAGAATTTCGTCTGGACGAACAAGGAACCCTCTGGTATGGGAAGCGTTTGTGCGTTCCCAATGACCCCGATATCAGGAAGATGATTTTACAAGAAGCACATGATTCGCCATACTCAATTCATCCAAGTAACATGAAGATGTACATGGATGTGAAGGATAGATTTTGGTGGAATAACCTAAAGAGAGAAATTGCAGAATATATTTCTCTGTGTGATGTATGCAATAGAGTTAAAGCCGAGCATCAGAAACCGGCAGGACTACTTCAACCACTGCCTATACCCGACTGGAAGTGGGACAAGGTAGGCATGGATTTCATCACGGGATTGCCCCGGACTCGTTCTGGATTTGATTCTATCTGGGTAGTGGTGGACCACTTCACCAAGGTGGCTCACTTCATCCCCGTAAAGACCACATATACAAGTGCTAAGCTTGCTAAGATATACATGTCAAGAATTGTAAGTCTGCATGGTGTTCCCAAGGGAATTGTGCCAGATAGAGGCACCCAGTTCACTTCAAAGTTTTGGCGACAGCTACATGAGTCTCTTGGAACTCGACTAGAATTCAGTACTGCCTTCCACCCGCAAACAAATGGCCAAAGAGAAAGAGTGAAACAGATTCTGGAAGATATGTTGAGAGCTTGCGCACTAGACTATGGGTCTAGTTGGGATGACAATCTGCCGTATGTTGAGTTCTCGTACAACAACAGCTACCAGACAAGTATCAAGATGGCTCCGTTTGAAGTTCTATATGGCAGGAAATGTAGGACCCCGCTGCTATGGAATGGAGTTGGTGAACGCAGTCTTTTTGGACCTGAATTGATAAAGGATGCCGAAGAAAAGGTACGACAGATTCAGGATAGGCTAAAGGTAGCCCAATCCCGACAGAAGAGTTACGCTGATTCCAAGCGCAAATATGTGGCTTATAAAATAGGGGACCGTGCGTATCTCCGAGTTTCACCCCTACGAGGAGTTAAGAGGTTCGGAATCAAGGGCAAGTTAGCCCCACGATTCATAGGACCATATAAGGTTCTGGCCCATAGAGGAGAAGTTGCTTATCAGTTAGAGTTACCGAAAGGACTGACTGTTCAGGATGTGTTTCATGTGCCGCAACTAAAGAAGTGTCACCCGGAGATGGCCGAAACACCGTTAAGAGACACCGTTCCCCTAGATGAGGTTCAATTGGAAAATGACCTTACCTATGAGGAAAAACCCATCAAAATACTAGAAACAACCGAAAGGATTACCCGCACCAAGACTATAAGGTTCTGCAAAGTACAATGGAACCACCACTCCGAGGAAGAAGCTACGTGGGAGCGTGAAGAAGACATGAAGGCTGAACACCCACACCTATTTGCTAGCCAACCCGAATCTCGAGGACGAGATTCTTCTTAGGGGGGGGGGGGGGGTAGGTTTGTAACATCCCAGATTTTATATTAGGATGATATTAGTGCCATGCATCATCCTTGCATCATTGCATCCTACAATAAAAATTTGCACCAAAATCCTAACACCTAAACCTATCAAAACCCTATTAAAGTTTCCACATGTAAGCATTATTGTTGTAATAGCTTGACCCTTCTAAAAACTATGTAAAAACATTAAAACATGGTCCTATGTTGACCACCTTACTTTTATAAAAATTTACAAACAAGTTTCATCAAGTTTGGACTTAGTATGCAAAAGATATTTAAGTTTTAGTAAAACAGAAATTGATAAGAGAGGGAATAAAAAAGGGCATAACTAACTTAACCAGGCAAGCGAACGGGCCCAGCCCAACACCCCCTCATCCGTCCCCGTTGCCCTGCGTGGCACACACCTCTGCCAGCCCGTTTTCCCCCTCCTCCACCGACGCACGGGACCCACCTGTCATCCCTTCCTTCTCCCCCAACGAGAACGGGATAGAGTCACCGTCGGCCACGCTTCTCCCCCTCCGTGTCCAGCCAGGACTCCCCCTTAGGCAGCGTATAAGAACTCAGCCGCGCGACCCTCTCCTCCATCTCCAAACTCACAAAACCCTAGCCCTCCCCCGTTTCCGCTGGTTCGCGCCGCCGCCGACCTAGGTGAGTTTGGAATCGACGACAGAAGCTTCCCCCTCTCCCTGTCCTTCTCCCTAAGATGACCCTTACGCTCGACAGTTTCGTCTCACCCTCCTTGTCTGATGTTTACCGCAGCGTGCCGTCGCCGATTGCTCGTCGGAGCTGCGGGAGAGGTGCTGCCACCGCCACCGCTTGAGGAAGAGAAGGCCGAAATCAAGGAAACAGACGGGACCGCGAGGAGGAGGCGATCACCCGTGGCTGCTTCGCCTTCCTCGAAGAGCACCGGAGCGCCGCCGCCAGTCGCCACCGACACCACTGCCGCTCACCGCCGCCGTCATCACCGCAGTAAGTCGCCGCGCCCCTCTCTCCCGTTCGATCTTCAATATGTGGCTCAGATTAGAAGCAGACCCGAAGGGGTACGCGCCTATCACGCGGCGCCACGTGGCTGCCATGTCTGCTCGCTGCATCAGTGCACCCCGTCAGCACCACTTGCCTAGTTGGCCCAATCAGAAACCGCCACGCGTCGTGCTCTGAATTAGGGTTAGATCTGTGTGGCAGAATTAAGTTAAAACTTGCGAAATTCATAAAAAAATAAATACTTGGCCAAATTTATCTTATAATATACCGTTGGATTCATAATTTTATGTAGAACCCAGATCTGCAATAAAATTCCAAGTTTACAGTAGGGTTTTCGGTGTAGAATTTAATCTCTAGATTAGAGTGTTTATTCTATAGAAAAATAATTAAAATTCTGTTTTAGTTGATTCTTGTTGCAATAACTTTGTTTCCACAATACCTACTGAACAAAATTATAAAACTTTGCTTAAGATCATCAGATCTAATTTGGGGCTAATTAGATGGTTGGATCTCCTTTTAACCCTATGAATTGTATTAGTGGCCCAAATAGATCTAAACCTATTGGAAATCAATCCTAGTAACACCCTTAACACTATAGCAACCCAATTATGCTACCTTGGTCGATTCAGAAAACCAATCTTGCATAAAATACCATGTTGCATGCATGCATGATTATCTCTGTGACTTATTTTAAGCAAGTTGTGATCAGATCTATGTTTGTGACTCGTTAGATTGTTCTGAGTGCGCTAAGGAGTGCTATTGTGTAGAGTGCTGCTCGGATCAAGGCAAGTTACACCACTTGTTCATAACTTTTGTCCCAGTTTTGATTCTATGCATGTGATCTTCAAAATTCTGTAGTATGCATGTGTAGGATGTTCTAGTAGAATTTTCCTTGGTATTATTTTGCAAGTGCGATGATTTCGTAGTATGCCATGAGTAGCTCTATACTTAGGATTTACCCTCCTAATAGGTTCCCCTATTTTTGCTAAGTATTGCTTGCTATGCTATATATACAAAGTACCGTTGGGGGTTCGAAAGACAAAGAATTTTTCTAAGTATAAAGGCTCTCTAGAGCAAACTTTTCTTCTCAAATCCACTTCAAAATAAAACTAAGTTTTCTTCTGGGTGGAATGGTTGTCGGGTCAACGAGTGAGATTTTGGTGGAGGATGGCCGCCTAGGAATCAAAGAAGCCTGCCATGTTTCAGAATTCAGAAGCTTCTAGTGCAACCACAATACATTATGGGCTCTGTCTTGGCCTAGTACTTAGTGGGAAACCTCACCTGGGTACTAATATTTGGAGGTTCTTGGCACGGTTGGATCCAGAAGGTAGAGGGGCAACTAAGGGAAAGCCTCGCCATGGTCTTGTCTGTAAAAAGGACTTGATCATGGATTGTGGGTAAAGTGCACAAACTCTCGAGAGTATTAATCTGATCGATCAGCCATGTTCACGGTAACAGAAAAACATTGAGCATCTGAAGGATGGAGCCTCTGAAGGATCTTCCTCTCTCTTTTCTAAAACAACGTTTTGAAACCCCATGGCGTGCGTAATATCGCCAATGGGTGGGACTTTGGGAACTTGGTGTGTAATATCCAAGTGTTTGGTTGTTTGGATACTTGGTGTGTAATATCCTCGTGTGCCACTCGACCTTGTTTTATCTAAGCAAAGGTTTACAAAGTAGGGAAAATCTTCTCTTTTTCTTTCTACTTAAGAAAACTAGCTTTGAGCAAAAGAACTCTACAACCTATAATAGCCTTGCATGTAGAGATAGCCTTTTCTTTCCTTGGTCTAATTTGCCAATACATTCAAAGTATTGACCCAACTTGTTGGCTGCACGTCTTATGTGCAGAGTCCGAAGATTGAAAGGTGCGTAGGGATCGCGAGTCTACACTCGACAAGCCTGAGGCGTTGATGGACTCAAGCTTCTTTTATGTTTCCGCTGTTATTTGAGCTAGCTTAATGCTAAGAAAATTTGTAATAAATTTATACTCTGGATTCTTCATGTAATAAAGACTTTGTGTTTTACATGATATTTCATCGACTGTGAGTGCTAGCTATTGATCTAGGGACTAGCATGTTAATCACAGGGACTTAGGATCTTACTTGATCTGAGGTCACTACAGAACTCCATCTTTCATGCACATGTTTAGAGTTGTTTGATCCCAGCTTTCAATGCTTGCAAATGGTTGGATCTTTATTGTGAGGGTGCATGTCACCTCAAAAATTATTCTTTTATCACTTACCTACTCGAGGACGAGCAGGAGTTAAGCTTAGGGATGCTGATACGTTGGAAACGTATCTATAATTTTTTATGCTCCATGCTTGTTTAGTATATACTTTGCTTTGCTTTGTCTACACTTTGAGTTAAGCCGGAGGGGAGATCATCCCGAATGCCTTCTCTCCGGTATGATGCGTTAGTAGTTCCACCTTGGACTATGGGTCCATGTAGTAGCTAGATGGTTGTATCTCCTCCTTTGTGCTTTCATGTATAGATCTTGTGAGCTCCGTTCATGATCAAGATCTAATCTATTTGTAATCATGCATGTTGTGTTTGCGGGGATCCAATGGATATTGAGATTGTTATGTTGTTTTGATTAATGGTTTTGTCTTTATGATTTTATCATGTCTGCGTTGTTTGTGATCTTGCATGCTCTCCGTTGTTAGTAGCTATCTTGGCCAAGTAGTTGCTAGTGAATCCAAGAGGGGATATTTATACTCGATAGTGGGTTCATGCCTCTAGTTTCCAAGGGAAGTGACAATAATCTCTTCGGTTGTAGATGTGCTGTTTCTACTAGGGAGAAAACAACGGTCTCTTGTTCATGGAACATGTGGACTGTTTACCTTACACACTTTGATTAAAATAGTTGTCTGTTGCTTGCAACTTAATACTAGAGGGGGTTCAGATGATAACCTGAAGGTGGACTTCTAGTCATAGATGTAGTTGGATGGCGGTCTATGTATCTTGTTGTATTGCCCAATCGAATCTCATAGGATATTTCTGAATAGTAATTGCATTGTTATGCCTTGCTCAGTTCCTGTCAATTGCCCTGTTGTAATTTGTTTACCCTTCATGCCATGTTGTTTATCTAAGGAGAGCACCTCTAGTGAACTATGGACGCCGGTCCAATCTTTACCATTGATACATCTTCCACTATTACTTGTTTACTTGCTACAAACCATTACCTTTGACACCATACGTTTAATCCTTTTGTTACAGCAAACCATTGACCTTGGAAACCTCACTGATTCATTCAGACAAAGTCTTGAGTTTGTGTTGTGCAGGTCTCCATGTTGCTTGCAACACCTTTGAGACGTTTCCTTCCTCCTTCAGGTTCGATAACCTCGGTCTCTACTGAGGGAAACTTGCTGCTGTGCTCATCACACCTTACTCTTAGGGTTCCAACAAAGTGTCCCGCGTCAACACTAGGTGAACGCATCACAAGACTATTGCTGATCAGAGTGTTGATCACTGCGGTCGTACTTTGGGCACCTATGCTACTGGGTATGGCTGCAAGGTGTACTCAACGGACACTTCTTACTTGTTTCCACCTATGCCATGGATACTGATCACTGACCTGGGAGCATATTCCCTTTTCCTTGGATTGAACTATACGATTAACATTGCAGTAGGCTGTGTAGATGTTGCCCCAGGATATCTGACGAGAAGGAACTATGTCTACACCTCCCACCATGCAATAGGACTTGGATATAAGTCGTTTCCTAAAATATGCTGCTTCAGTCTAAATACTGAAGAAGCAGCTATTGGTTTCTCAACCAACATTGTATGGAAATCTCCGGAGACTTCCATTATGGTTCATCCCGAGTTTGCCAATGCCCGGGATTGGAACCTAGCTACCGTAAGTACTCCTAATACTATGTAATAGGATAGTTCAGTTGGTATTGGCCCTGTTAAACTATTCTCGCTGCAATGTAGTACTAGTATAGTACTAGGTCTTGTATTTTAGAGTATTTTGTACTATATACTAATACTTGTTTAGATCAATGGCATGAGATGGTACTCCTTTTCCTTTGTTCCGCCGTAGCTATTACTAAAGTATTCTATAGAATTAATACTGATGTATTGGTACTTGTTTAGATCAAGTGCAGATTTGTCTTGGTTTACTTTTGTAACTTGTCCTTGTCATAAACTCATAATATAGACTAGCCTTGGGCATTTTTAGTTTCCTATGGAGGTCACACACACATGCATTGATGCGAGAAGGAGGTATGCACATAAAAGGAGACTTGATCGTCAGTTTTGCTTGCTCCAAAAATGGAGTGTTCTGAGAAAAGGACAAACTAAATCGGTCACTTTGAAATGCTACTAGTCTGTCAAGTGCCACTGGATATGAACTGGGAATCTGTCGATATTTTTCTTTCTTATTCTGCACTACTGGATCTTTCAAATGCTAGTGAATCTATTAAATGTTTTGTTTCTATTACTAAAATATTTTTTAGAACTAATAGTGATGTACCGTTACTTGTTTAGATCAAGCGTAGTAGATGCTCTTGCTCTTATTTTGGAAAAGCATATCCACAATATGGTCTATCTTTCCATTTGAATTATGGCCTCGCTACATTTATTGAATTTCAATGTCTGCATTATTAAATCTGTGAATTCTTTTGGTCATTATATGTACTGCTAAATCGGTCACTTTGAAATGCTATTGAATCTGTCAAGTGCCACTGATTATGTAATGGGAATCTGTTGATATTTTTCAGTTTTATTCCGTACCACCGAATATTTCAAATTCTAGTGGATCTGTCAAATGTTCTGTCATTTTTATTACTAAAGTATTTTGTATAACTAGTACTGATGTACTGGTACATGTTTATATCAAGGGCAGTAGATGGCCGGTCTTGCTTTTCTTTTGAAATATGGCCTTGCCACAATGTAGATGAGGCTTGGGCATTTTAGGTTGCATATATGTTGGTCACACTATTGATGTAATAACAAGGTATGCACAAAAAAGGAGCCTTGATCGTTAGTTTTGCATGCTTCAATGATGGAGTGTGTTCGGAGAAAAGGGCAAACTGAATCAAGAACTAATTATCTCTATACTACTGTTGAATTTTAGTGTATGTATTGCTGAATAGGCCACTTTGAAATGCTACTGAACATGTTAAGTGCGGCTGATTACGAACTGGGAATCTGTCGATACTATTATTTCTTATTCTGTACTGCTGAATCTTTCAAATGCTAGTAAGAGCAGTAGTTCCTGGCTTAATGTAGTTCTGAGTATTTTGTATGGATTTCTTCCTCTGCTAATCTATTTTGCATTAATAACCATGTAGTGGAACTTGTTCAGATCGACCTATCGAGTGCAGAATATGGTCTCGCTTTTCTTTTGAATCAGTCCTTGATGAATCTATCAATTCTTATGATTATTGTCTGTGTACTGCTAATCGACCAGTTTGTGATGTTGCTGCATCTGTTAAGTGCTGCTGAATATGAACTGGCAATCTGTTGATATTTTTTCGGTCTTATTCTGTATTGCTGAATCTGTGAAATGTTCTGTTGTTACTACTAGTACAATATTTTGACAACTAACTGTGATGTAACTCATCATTGTCACAATTATTTTGACAACTAACTGTGATGTTACTACTAGTACTTATTTAGATTAAGTACAACAGACTGTCTTGCTTTTCTTTTGAAACTCATCATTGTCACAATTATCTAGATGCGTCTTGGGCATTTTGGGTAGCATATAGGGGTCACACAGGCATTGGCGTAAGGAGGACGTATTTACATAGAAGCAGACTTGATCGTCAGTTTTTCTTGTTCCAATGGTCGAGTTTGTTCAAAGAACAGCGCAAACTGATCATGCGCCAAGGTTTTTTGAGCTGAAACAAGAACCGATTATCAATTGTTAGAAGAACTGATACTGAATTTCAAGCAGGAAAAGCTACTGAAACTCTCAATTGTTTTGTCCTTGCTATTACTAAAGCATTTTATGGAATTAATACTAATGTACTAGTACTTGTTTTAATCAAGGGCAGTAGATAGTCTTGCTTTTGTTTTGAAACATGGACTTGGCACAATCTAGATGAGACTTTGGCATTTTGGGTAGCATAGGAGGTCGCACAGGCATTTGATGTGATAAGAAGGTACTCGAAGCATACTTGATCGTCAGTTTTGCATGCTCCAATGGTCGAGTGTGTTTGGAGAAAAGGGAAAACTGTTCGAGTGACAAGGTTTTAAGCGGTGAAACAAGACCTGGTTCTCTCTGTATTGCTATTGTATTTCAGTGTCTGTATTGCAAAATTGCTCACTTTGAAATGTTGCTGAATTGGTCAAGTGCTGCTAAATGTGAACTATGAATCTGTCGATAATTTTTCTATCTTATTCCGTACTGCAAAGTCTATATAAATATATGACAAAAATAATTATCAATTTCTTTCCCTCCCTCATCTTTGTTTCGAATCCGGCAGAGCCACAGCAAAATGAAATTTTTGTATACCAGGAGAAGAAATCTAGCTCATTCGGCCCCTCTTTAACATAGAACATTTTATATCGGCCTTTTAGGGGTATAAGGGGACTGCTAACCACAGCCCAGGGAAATTTGTGAAACAAGCCCATAGAGAATAGCCTATGGAGTATAGCCCATGTAGAGCAGCCCATGTAGAATAGACAAAATCTTTTTAATTTGGCCTTTTGGGGCATTGCCCCCACTTCTCAATATTTTTAAAAAACTCTTCCTGCAGATTTTTTTTACAGCGCTTATAGTTTTTAGTTTATCTTCCAGGAGCGCCGCCTTATTATTTAATGGGAGATAAAAATGTTCAAAAAACGTCTTTTTAAGGAGACAAGTCAATAAGTTATAATAGCAAAGCTTAACAATTCTATTCAATTAGTTGTTTCTGTTGTAGTTGCAAGGCACCCTGTCAACCGGTGGTAAGGTCTCGAGTTCGAATCCTGGGCAATTTGTGTTGATATAGAGTTAGTTTTTTGTACTCTCAGGCTGACATCTGGAACCCAGATAAACTGTTGCTGCATCTAGCAATGTTTCCATGGTCAGAACGGTGGACTCGACCCGAAAAACATTCCAATATATATACACATGTTTAATTTAAATAGAGGTTGACATGTGGGATCTAGCATGGACACGTTTCATTCAAATAGTGGCTGACATGTGGGACCCAGATAAACTGTTGCTGCATCTAGCAATGTGGCCAAGGTCAGGATGGGGGACTCGACCCAAAAAAATAGTCCAACATATATACACATGTTTTATTCAAATAAAGTTTGACACATGGGACCCACCATGGACACGTTTAATTCAAATAGTGGCAGGCATGTGGGACCCAGCATAGACACGTTTCCTGCACAGAGAAGGCAGCAATGTGGGACCCAGCATAGACATGTTTCCTGTACATAGAAGGCTGACATGTGGGACCCAGCATCGGAGTGTACATTAACATTTTTTGTACTCTATAAGACTGACATCTGGGGCCTAGGTAAACTGCTGTTGCATCGTACACACGTTTCCCCTCAAAAAAAATCCACCAATGTTGCCAAGGTCATAACAGCGGACTCAACCCTAAAAAAAGTCCAACATACACATGTTTCTTTCAAATAGAGCCTGATATCTGGGACTCAGCGTAGACACGTTTCCTGCATAGAGGTTGCTGACATCTGGGACCCAGCTACGGACCAAAGTCGGAACAACGAAGGCGGCTGAAAAAAGTCCATCATAGCATGTTTCATTTACGGAGAGG
The DNA here is from genome assembly GCA_916181665.1 of Avena sativa. Taxonomy (NCBI): domain Eukaryota; kingdom Viridiplantae; phylum Streptophyta; class Magnoliopsida; order Poales; family Poaceae; genus Avena; species Avena sativa. The sequence continues at coordinate 258,368,155 of OV702297.1, forward strand.
CTGACATGTGGGTCCCACCAGAGAGATCTTATATATGTGATGCATCGAGCAACGTTGCCAAGTTCGAATAAGGTAGGCGGGAGCGAGGAAAAAGTCCAACATATACACATTCTTCTAATGATATGCTAACATGTGGGACCCAGCAGCGTGACCAAATGGCAGATTCGTCGAGCAACAATATCTAGTTCGGAACAGGGTAGCGCTGAGAAGAAAAAAATTCCATCATATACACACTATTCTTCTAATGTGAGGCTGATAGATGGGACTCACCAGCCAGTATAAATGGCTGATGCATCGAGCAACGTTTCCAAGTTCGTAACACGGAGGCGCGAGCGAGAAAAAAGTCCTACACGCACACATTTCTTCTAATGAGATGCTGACATGTGGGATCCAACAGCGTGACCAAACGGCAGATCCATCGAGCATCGCTATCTAGTTAGGAACAGGGTAGCGCTAGAGAAGGAAAAAATTCAACATATACACATGATTCTTCTAACGAGATGCTGACATATGGGACCCACCATCCTGAATAAACAGCTGATGCAGCAAGAAACGCTATCAAGTTAACACGGAGGAGCGACCGAGGGAAAAAATTCCATCATACACACATTTCTTCTAATGAGAGTATAACACATGGGGCCCAGCTGCATGATTATGCATCTGGCAGTTCTTTCAAGTTTGGAACAGGGTAGCATGACTGAGGTCAAACAATCCATCATACACACGTTTCTTCTAATGAGAGGATGAATGTGGGCCTAGATGCGTGATTAAACGGTGGCACAATCAAGTTTGAAACAGGGTAGCGGGAGCGAAGGAAAAAATTCCATCATACACACGATTCTTGTAATGAAAGGGTAGCATGTGGGACCCAACATCATGATTAACAGAAGATAGATCGAGCAACTTTATCGAGTTCATATTAGGAAGGCAGGAGCCAAGGAAAAAAATCCATCATGCACATGTTTCTTCTAGTGTGAGGATGACACGTGGGACCCAGCAGCCTGATTAAATGGCAGATGCATCGAACGACACTATCAAGTTTGGAACAGGGAAGGAAAAATTCCATCATACACACAATTCCTCTAATGTGAGGCCGACATGCGGGATCCAGCAGCCTGTCTAAACGGAAGTGGCATCGAACAACGTTATCGAGTTCAAATCAGGGAGGCACGACCGAAAAGTTTGGTCCCCTATAGTTTAGAGGCCTGAATCCAATAAGGTACAAGTCTCTGTGTTTACAGTGCTAGTCCCTGGATCGAATAGCTAGCACCCACAGTTTAAGATGTAATATCAAGAAATAAAGGTCATATTACAACTCATAACTAGGAATAAAATAGTTCATTATAACTTACATAGCTCATATGGCTATCTTATTACAGAGCAGCGGATATAACTATAAAGCATGGAGTCCTTCATCTTCATGTGCCACAGGCAATCGTGTTGGTTGTAGACTTGTAATCCCTACTCAACAAACTTCACTAACATCAAACAAACCTGCAACATGATAAGTTACAACCACAAGGGTCAATACATTTGAATTTTATTGCCAAGTGATATCATATAGATATGGAGAATCTAACATCTACATGAATATATGGCTAAGTGGAGTTTTGGCTGGCCTTTGCATAAAATAAGTTTTACCCATCCTTGGAAGAATAGTTTTTCTCTTTTTCCAATACACTTCATCAAACATGGCACACTGGATACACACCAGGTGCTACCCTTGTTCACCCAACAAGTTTTAGCTTACAGAAATTAGAATGATGAGATTGTTGAACTACTTCACTGTCTTCATGCTCAAAATTGTCCATAACCGGGGACACGACTAAGTACTTAGTTTTTACCCTCTCGAGAGGTGGTGCACTTTCCCCACAAGAATCGACATGCATCAAGACGAGAATTTTCAGAAGTAATCCCTCATACCACCATGGACGCGTTCCATCCTATCATCACTACCACCTTCTGTCCATCTGGCTGAGTTCTTGCAACTTAGTTGGTCAAGGCAAAGCCCATTTGCCATGTGGATGCACTGGAAGCTTTCGCGACAAGAATGTCTCCAATCTCTTTGTTCCTGGGTGGCCATCCACAAGTGAGATACACCAGGTTAAACCATAGAAATGGGCCCTGAGTAACCACTCAACAAAAATCCATCCATACTAGTCCATTTCCACCCAGCTGTTTCATTAACATCAGTTGTTTTCATTAGGCCAAAAACAATACTTGTATTTTCATAAGACATCATATCATGATTTCCACCCACAAATCTATATAGCTAGACTAAGCATTCTAAACTTACCATGTCTCATATCTTTAGGAAATACTACCAAGGTAGATACTATGGGATTTGCATAGCATAGAAATATTTAAAATAGTCCTATCATGCATACTACAAAAATATCACTAATGCAATATTGAAAAGATAGGACTTTTGATGACCAAAGTATCACTTGCCTTTTTAGTAGAAAATCTAGGTACTCTTCTTGATCTTGCAATTGTCACACTCCTCAAAGTTCACTACATCACAATCACGCAAATCACACACTTCAAAGTACCACACAAAATAACAAAACAATAACAAGAAAACTAAGAAATGCATGCAAGCATGCAAAAGTTCATTTTAATGAAAAAGTTGTTTCTAACAAGGCTCTAAACAATACAAATACCTATTGGTCCATTTTATAAATGTGGAATTTCATTTGAAGCCAAGGTAGGGAAAATAAGTCATTTAAATTATTTTTCTTTGGTTAGAAAAGATTTTATTAAAAGGAATAATTTCTAGTGTCAACAAAATATATTTTTAATTTCAAATGTTAGTTCTCAGAGTGTTCAAAACAAAACCATTTGCAAAACAATTCACTCAAAAATAATTTTTAGAACAATTTTTATAGCCAAAATGGCCCTAAACAAGTCTTTGCCTAAAACTAGATTTTGCCTAACCAAATGACCAAAGTAAGGCCATAGATGCAAAGTTTACATTTTTATGAATCCATAGACACCTAATTTGTAATTTTTGGATTTGTATAACGAAAGTAATGAATTTTACAAATTTAAACATCTAATAGAACAAATCTGGATTTTAATTCTAAACCACAGACACGTGGTGTGTTCTGATTGGTCGATACCGCTTCGGATGGATGACGCATCACGAGATGTTGGATTTAAGTGAAACCGAATGGGCCAGGTCAAACCGTTAATTGATTCTATCCTAACCCTCAGAAGTGCATCTAGCGGACCAGATGGCTCTGGCCAGAAACTGGCGGCACAAATGGTGACTGCGACGCGGCGCGTCTGTCGACGATGTGCCGGCAAGGCTAGGGCGTAAGCTAGGGGGCACAGGGGTCATACCGAATCTCCGTGACGATGTTGGAGGCATTAGAGGTCACGAGAGAGGGCACGGCACACATTCTTGACTGCAATTGCTCGCCGGAGTAGCTCCTGTCGTCGGTTGCTAGCAGAGGTGGTCGAAGGTGAGCCTACAGAGCACCCAGGGACAAACATGGAGTATCAGTGCATGTGCAAGACGATGACAAGCAAACCAGTGTGAAACAGAGGGCAAGGGGAGGTCAGGGTTTACCGGAATCGGCGCCGGAGTCTATCAGGGTCAGCGGCGGTGGGGGCTCAAATTGGAGCAGCCTTGTCACATCCCAAAATTCTCCAAATTTTGAAATGTGAAAAATAAACAAAAAAAGAATTAAATATTGAAATTTAGGGTGAAAATAAATTTTTTTCTTCTAAATGGAAACATCAAAAAACCTAATTGAACAAAATTTGAATAAGAAGCAACAAACAAGTATTCCAAAGATCAAATGCATTCATGCATGCAAAGAATATTGAATTTAAACACTTTGATCCATATAAAAACCCTAAATCCTAGTGAAAGAAATCATTTCCATGATCACTCCATGACCATGGCTTTGATCCATATAAAAATTCAGCAACAAACATTTATAAATGATCAAAAATGGTAAAAAAATATTACAAAACCATGAGAATTGTTTTCATTCAATTTGGAGCCATGGATAAAAACTTATGAATTTAATAAGATGAAAGGAAGTAATTTCCAAGACTAATAAAGCTCCTAACAAAAATCAATACTAAATTGTGAGCAAAGTAATCCTAAAAGGATTAAAAAGATAAATAAATGTTAAATAAAATTTTACAAAGTGGAATCAGAAATTTTGGAACTAAATAAAAAGATATGGATTTTATAAGATAAAGAAAGAATTAAATAAATAAGAAATATTTAAAAGAAAATTTAAATCTTGGTCAAATCCATAAGAAAATGGAATAAAAGTAATTCAAATAAAATAAAGAGAATAAATGATTATTTAAATAAAATTATATGGGTTTGAACCATATTCAATTTATTTGAATAAAGCCAAAATGTCTCACTTAAATGAATATTAAATCACAAGAAAATTTTAATTGAGTGGATTGAATAACACACTAATAAATAGATAAAACCTACTAAAAATGATTAGTAAAGGTTTGAAATCAAATTGAGATTGAAATCATTTGATTTGAATTGAAACAGAAAATAGAAATGGAAAAAGAAAAAGAATCAGAGAAGAAAAAAAGGGAAACAAACCCAACCCAGCCAGCCCAGCGACTCCTGGCCCAACAGAAGTGCACCCGGGCCACACTCTCCCCCCACCCCCCCACCCCCCCGCGGATCTTTTCTCAACCACGTGCACCCCCTCACCCTCGCTGACACCCTGGCCCCACGCAACGCTGTCATCGTCGTCTTCACCAGCGCAGACCCAGTCTCCTCTCCCCTCCGCCGTTTCTACTCGATTTTAATCTGAGTAATTTGCGTTAATGCCGCAGTGATTCTGCCCCGCGACCACGCTCGATTAAACACCTCCCCCTCCTCTCCATTTCCCCTCAACCTCCCGCACCCGAGCTCCCCCAGGCCGCTCTAATTTTTGCTCGAACCCCCACTGCCTCTGATGAGCTTCGGCGCAAATTCTGGCGAGACCAGACCACCCCCTGCCCCCTGACCCACACGAGCTTGCTCACCAACCCCTCACGCGTCTACTGACACCTCCCTCTTTCTCATGCACGCCCCAGAGGCTCGCCTCCGTCTCCAGATGTGAACGACCAACGACGGCCATGGCTCCGGCAAGGTTTCCCGGTGAGATCTGACCCCTCTCCCTCTCACGCGTCTAATGCCACCTCTGGTTTGACTTAGCGCGCTCTGTAGCTTCACCTCTGACAACGCCTGAGCACACCCGACGGTAACAGCAACTCCGGCGAGGAATCCGCGACGACTTCGTGCGCCCCTGCACCTACTACAGCCACCATGAGTACCGCGATGACCCCGTGAGCACGGTAAGTCCATGTGCCATGTTTGTTGCTTCCTAGATTCGCTGGACCACCGTAGGTAGAGCACCGCCACCGTGCGTCGCCAGCCAGCGCCGCCCATCTGTGGTCATTGCGCTTTGAACCATTGGATGCAGATCTGTTAGGGATATGCTTTCCGGGTCTATCCACAGGAATCGCTGACCAGGGTGGCCCACCAACGGGTTAGAGCTTTGCTTCACGAGCTGCCCAGTCAGAGAAAGAGGAGGAGCCGGTTCTGGATACGACAAGGCCCAGAAGAGTTACTGACTTACGCCTGTAGTATTACTTGTAGTCCAAGCTATACATAGTTACCGACTCTGTAACGTAGCAGGATAGGTCTCTCCCTGTAACCCTAGGCCCCGGTGACTATATAAACTGGCCCTATGGGAGCCTTTAGGTCATAACCAATCAATCGTACACCACAATCAACTCGCACAGGCGAACCACTCTTGTAATCCATTGTAACATCCGGCTTACACGCATATATTACTGGGTTGCTAGCAGGAGTAGGATACGATCACCGCAGTCGGATCTGAACCTTGGTAAACTTGTGCTCACCGCTCCTGAACATCCGACTTCTCACACCCCATCCTTCCAACTCCACTAGGACCCCCTATGGCGTACTTGTAGACAATCCGACGACAGTTGGCGCCCACCATGGAGCAGGTGAACTTTGGAGCATCATTCCAGGCGGAATCTATGCATGCAGGAATCGGCAAAACAATCGCCATGGGTAGAGTGGTCTACGCCAGTGATGTCCCTCTCATCCTTCTGGACGAGACTTGGATTCCGTCTTCAAAACCCATGACGACCTACATGATCATGTCAATCAGCGATATCGATATCTATCTTGGTTTTGCTGAACCCGCCCAACCCACCCAACCCACTCCTGTAGTGGAAGAAGAGGTGGAAGAAGAATCCAGATCCAAACACTCTAGTGAAATCGAATACACAGATGAGGAATATATCCACTAAGGATCCAGCTTTGCTGATGTCGAGGCGGAAACCAAGTTATACAAGTACCTCCAGAACATGAACAAGAAGAAGCACTGTTTTGTGCACCACATAAGCACTGGATCCGACTTTGTCGATGCTGGAGCTGGTAGCAACTCGTTCCTAGACGCAATCAAAGAAAACGCGGACTTACCTGGCTCCCCAGCAGAGTCAATCACATCATAGGAACTTCGAGACTTCGACAAAGAGATGGAGGAGTATGAACAAGAACATGTCTCCAAGCAAGCTACACCTCGCAGGATGACATGGACACCGGAGATTCCTCCGAGGTCCACAAACCAACCATGACGGAAAGTATCGACGGAAGTTTATCCACCGGTAACAAACAAAAAGTTGTCTTTGCCACTGGTACCCACGTTAAGGCTACTGGACAGTCAAACCAGAAGTAGAAGAACAAGAATCCGACTTCGGCAGAGCCAGACGTCGAGGAAACCAACGAAGAAAAAGTTGATGAAAAGATCGAGATCGAGATCGAGAATCGGGACGAAGATCCGATTAATCCTACCTCGATCAATCCTCCTGTGGATCGACACGTTGTCACCAAGGGTGCATGTGAAATCTACGGAGATGCTCTCACAATTCCAATCCCAACAGCTTCAGATCTTACACCAGAGGCGCTAGAGAAAAGGGCTGAGGACCTGGAAAAGCATCGTTTGTTTCTACTTGAAGAGGCCGCACGCCTCGTCGAGATGAGATAGCAGTTAGATAGTGATCCTACCAAATATTAGTCAGATTTCAAGCGACATCCAAAAAAAATAAGGGGAGGTCCATTTTTTGCTAACAAGAATACGGATATCCACAAAGATCTATTCGATGGAAAAGATGGAGAGAAGATCCGAGTCTACAGCACGCCGGTGGAAAACGCTGCTGCAGCTCGTGCCATCCTTGAAAACAATCCGTCTACGCGGCAGGTCCATCAGTGTGTCACGTTGCTGGACAAAAGATTAAACAACAAAAAACGTCCGTGTCATTTAGTGGCAAGCTGGCGCTGACCAAAGCGGCGATGTAAGACTCAACATTATCATCCCCGTGGAGAAGAGGAGAATTCAAGAACCGGCAAAAACAGCCACTCTCGCCGGACGACGTGTGACTGGGCAAGAGTTACTTCGGTTGCGGCCGAAGACGCCATCTGGGCAATGGTTCCTCATCAGTACCATCATCGGCAAAACAACCACTATAGAGAAGACCCAGAAACACGACGCCAGCGAGAGGAGCAAGATCGGCTAATGATGCCACCACCAAGCCATCCGACTGGCAACGCCGGATGAAGAGATGATCCGGATCGTCTTGAATCAAGTTGGGACGGGGCCCGAAGGAACAGGCATAGGAGTCAGCATAATGAGTCTCCACCACCCCCACCAACAAACCCAGCCGGAAATAACCCACCAGGACCACCATCACCTCCCAGCAGCAACCATGAAGGATCACGTCGTAGCCATAGGAGCCGCAGGGGTGGAGGCGGCAATGGTGAGCGGAGAAGAAGAAATCCGGCTCCACCGCGCAGAAGCCACGATCCTCCAAGGCGCAGATATCTCTCGCCAAATAACGCTCGCCATCGCATCGAATCAAACATAGAAGTGCGACAGTACAAGGAAGAAGATGTATACGTGGGGCCCAAGTGCTTTGGTCCACGTATATGCCAGACCAAATTTCCGATTGACTTTGGCATCACCAAACATATTTATCCTATGATGGTGCAGCTTGACCAGATACTTGGCTCCAAGATTTTTTCTAGGCTTGCTGCATCGCCAAAGGAGGAAATAGCCTGGTTGCAGTCCGATATCTCCCACTGATGCTGAGGAAGACGGTCGATCATGGATCAATGCACTGCCAGAGAATTCAATTCATAACTGGTATGATATGCAAAGTGCGTTCTTTTCAAACTTCGAGGGAACATACAGGAGGCTTTGCACAGTCGGGGACTTGCAGCGCTGCACCTAAAGACCCGGAGAAACCTGCCAGGATTACCTCGAACGTTGGATCGATACGAAGAACTCCTACGAAGGAGTAAACGAGCAAACTGTGATAGAAGCTTTTATTGCAGGACTTCCAGTCAGACTTTTACGTCACAGGCTAAAGCGTTACCATGTCATAGATTTGGGAGAAATGATAGAGATGGCAAGCAAATATGATGACACCGATGATGATTCAGAAGGGCTGCTAAATATTCTGGACCATCCCAATGCGGCCAAACAGCCAAAGCAAACTCAAAAGCGCAGGAACACCTCGGACCAAAAGCCAGCTCCGGATAACGCAGCTGTTAACGCAATGTTTGGATCCGGAGGATGAGGAGGGCGCCGAGGCGGCCGGGGTAGAGGCCGAGGAACTTCCCGAATCTAGGGCAGAGGAGATCAGCAACCCGAAAGAACCTATACCTGGGCCGACATTTCAAATAATCAGCAACCCGAAAGAACCTATACTCAGTAACGGATAATCTACCCACACAAATACCGAGTGTCGTTTCAATGATGACATGAAGAAAGACGAATCCGCTGGCTACAGAGCCACGCGTCGAAAAGGAAAGAAAAATTCCGAGAAAGGAAAGGATCCCAAGGAAGATTCCGACATGGAAGAGGCGGAAGCCACCAAAGAACTCAAGCCGGATGGAAAGATATTTTTCCGACTAAGAAAGACGCATACGTCTGCTTCCTTGGATCCCAACCAGCTAAGGACAAAAAGGCGGTTCTTCGTGAGATCAACGCCACGGTTTCGGCTGTCCCTCAGTTCCTGGACTGGTCAGAGGTAGCCATCACCTTTGATCGTTCAGATCACCCGAGGAAAACACATCGTCGGGGAAAGTACCCTCTGGTCGTCTGATGGCTATGAGTTCTCTAAAACACTCATGGACGATGGGAGCAGTATCAACATCCTCTACATTGAGACGCTCCACCTCATGAAGCTACACGAGAGTCAGTTGAGTTACAACAGTGTAACTTTCCATGGCATTGTACCAGGGAGACAGGCGGATTCTCTGGGTGAGATTACTCTGACGTGACATTCGAAACCCAAGACAATTTTCAGACCGAGCCACTCTCTTTCGAGGTGGTACCGTTCAAAAGTTCTTACCACGCCATCTTCGGACGTCGGGCTTACTAGGCGTTCATGGCCCGTCCCTGTTACATCTGCAACATGATTAAACTTCAAGGTCCAAAGGGCGTAATCACCGTACGAGGAAATCCGAGGAAGGCGCGAGAGTGCAATGAAGGATCTGCTGCCTTCACCAAAGCCGTGCTGCACACCCAGGAGTACCAGGAGATCAAGAAAACCATCAATCCATCCGAGATGCCCGCCATGAAGAACGAGGTGCTGAAGCCAAGTTTGCAGTTCAAGGAGTCGGAAGAGACAAATAAAATGTCGCTAAAGGAATATGATCCCTCCAAGACGATGAACATAGGGGTAGGCTTAGTACACGCATAGGAAAGCGCGCTCGTCGAGTTCCTCAAAGCTTATAGTGATATCTTCGCATGGCAGCCATTTGACATGACCGGAGTACCTAGGGAACTTGCCGAGCACTCTCTTAATGTGTACCCAGACGCTAAGTCCGTCAAACAGTCCTTACGACGGTTTGGTGATGAAAAGGGCAAAGAAATAGCCAAGGAGTTAGCCCTCCTAGAGTTAGCGGATTTTATAACAGAGGTTATCCATACAGATTGGGTGGCAAATCCTGTACTCGTCCCTAAAAAGGACACCATTGATTTAAGGATATGTGTTGATTATACCACTTTGAACAAGGCATTCCAAAAGATCTGTTTCCTTTGCCAAGAATCGATCAAGTTATCGACTCAATGGCAGGGTCGGAATTACTCTGTTTTCTCGACGCATATTCCGGATATCACCAAATACCGATGAAAAAGTTGGATCAAATTAAGACGTCTTTCGTCACTCTTTTCGGAACCTTCTGCTATAAAACTATGCCTTTTGGCTTAAAGAACGCCAGAGCAACATATCAATGTACCATGCAACATTGTCTCAACGACCAAATCAGACGCAACGTCCATGTATACATAGACGACATAGCAGTTATGTACAAAAAGAAGGAAACTTTAATTTACGACTTGGATGAAACATTTGCTAGTCTACGAAAATTCAATATGATTCTAAATTCGAAGAAGTGTTTCTTTGGAATTCTAGCCGGAAATTGTTAGGGTTCATCGTCTCTGAGCGAGGCATAGAGGTGAACCGGGACAAAATAAAGTCTATCTGAAACATTACCAGGCCGACTCGCCTGAAGGACGTATAACGCCTCACTAGTTGCATTGTAGCGGTGAGTCGGTTCGTTAGCCGGCTCGGTGAAAGAGCCACACCTTTGTACAAACTCTTGAAGAAAACCGACAAATTTGTTTGGACCCGGAAGCCGAAACTGCCCTGTAAAGTTTGAAAGATCTGCTTTCAAACTCACCAGTTCTCGCAGCGCCAGAACCTCAGGAACCTATGTTACTCTACATTGCAGCGACCAACAAGGTCATAAGTGTGGTAACAGTAGTTGAGCGCGAGGAAGAAGGCCACGAGCATAAGGTGCAGCAGCCAACTTAATATCTGAGTGAGGTCCTGACAGAATCAAAGCAATGGTATCCACATCACCAAAAGCTATCCTATGGAGTGTTCTTTGCATCCAGAAAGCTATGCCACTATTTTCAAGAACACAAGATCACAGTAGTGAGCATAGCTCCTTTGCGAGATATAATCAACAACTGCGATGCCACCTGATGTGTCACAAATTGGGAATAGAGCTTGCAGCTTTCAACATTGAGTACAAACCATGTACATCAATCAAATCCCAAATTCTCTCCGACTTTGTTGTTGATTGGACAGAAACGGCAGAAAACACAGGCCCTCCAGACTCGGAATTTTGGACCCTTCACTTTGACGGATCAAAAGAACGAGGAGGCTCGGGGGCTGGCGTGGTGCTCAAATCACCGCAAGGAGACAAGCTGTTCTATGTGTTGCAAATACACTTCACGGCAACCAATAATATTGCCGAGTACGAAGCACTGCTACATGGAATATGCATGGGCAAAAACATTGGAATATCAAGACTCATGTGTTACGGACATTCGGATTTAGTTGCTCTGCAAGTATCCGATATATGCAATGCAAACAAGCACATGGTAGCATACAAGGCTGTCGTGGATGAACTATCCAAATCGTTCGAGGGTTTTGAGGTTCAACACATCCCTCGAGCAGACAATGAGGAAGCAGATGCACTATCAAGAATAGGCTCTGCACGGAAACAAGTACCGGATGGAGATTTTCTAGAGCATCTAAGGGTCCCCTCCATAGTCAGAGTTGATGAAGACTATCTGACGAAATCCAACTCACCTTTAATAGCAGTTCTGGATGTAATTCCTAGCTGGACAAAACCCTATCTGGATTTCCTAATAGACGGGAAACTACCCGAAGACGAAGTCTTGAGCCGGTAGATTGTCCGACGAGCAAAAGCCTATACTATAATAAATGGTGAGCTTTATAAGCGGAGTGTTTCTAGCATGTTTCATAGATGTATTTCTTCAGAAGAAGGAGTGGAAATCTTAAGAGCAATCCATGAAGGCGTGTGTGGTCACCATGCTGTAGCCAGATCCTTAGTGGCAAAAGCTTTTCGACACGAATTCTTTTGGCTTACAGCTAAGGCGGATGCCGAGAAACTAGTCAAAACATGCAAGGGATGCCAAAAGTACACTCATCAGGCACATCTTCTGGCTGAACAACTGCGAACAATCCCTATTACATGAGACCAGTCAAGGAAAGACCTGATACTCGGAAAAGGAAGAGAGTTGGTGGCAGCACAGACCCAGATGAAATAGACCGTCCATGGAATATTGCACAGCTATGTCCCTTCTATTCTTAGTTATATTTCCTTGTAATCATATATGTACATGTTCAAAGTGAAATAAAGTATTGGTTTCCTAATATTGTTATCTTTGAGACGTTTTTGCCATCTTACTTCCAAAAAGAGCATGTAATTTTTTCAAAAATCCCAGAATGCTTGAAAGTACTTCATGCTCATGTTCGTTCTGGTCACAATTTTTTAATAATTTAAAAATATTTCCTTAGGGTACAAAGTTTAAATTATTATCTATACTTTGATTCTTTATCGGATTGCTTAGACGCGGGATTTTTCCGAGTAATGAGTTGTTGGTACTGGAAGCTGGCTTTGATTCTGAGTTTAAACTGGGCGCTCCGTTGCTCGGCAAAGTTTCCGTTCTAAAGTTTGGCCGACCCATGAAAGGGACGAGGCAGAGAGCCAGATAAACCGATAAGTATAGGCATAAAAAACGCAAAAGTGCTAAGATAGTAAAAGCATCAGTTTTTACAGACCAGCACAAAATAAACATTGTATCCATCATTACATTGCCATAAGTTTAAGATAATGCATAGAAATTGTTTATGCTGCAGGAGGTGGTGATGCAGCAGGTGGAGCACTAGAATCAATAGCAGTGTCGCCCTCGATCTCAAACTAGGAAGCATTGCTGATTTCTGGCTCTTGAGGCGAAGGAGGCGCAGCGACGGATTCGAAGAATGGCGTCGTGTAGTTGGTCATCTCCGCCACCCGACAAACGTAACCTGCACAAGACTCTTGGATGGCCTTGATGTCCTGTGGGTTACCCTCATCATCCTCCTCGGCAATGCCCTTGGTGACGTGCCAGATTTCCATCTCGCTATGGTGGCTCATCACCAAGGTCAGAGTTGTTTGCGCAGCAGTCCGAGCGTAGGAGATCTTCTAGTCCTCGATCAACTTCGGAATCTCCTTAACTTTGTCCCTCACCTCATGCACTGACATTGTGTGCAAGTCGGAAAGCTTGACGGCTTCGCCAGCCTCTTCTAGAGTTTGGCGGAAGTCGAACAAGACATCTCCGACGAGCTTAATGTGCTCGAGGCGAGGTTCAGAAGTGGAAGAGTCGGAAAGATTCAGGGGGGCTGGGAAAGAACCAAAAAGTCAAAATTCGGCTAAAACGAAAGTTGAAAAATGAACAACACAAAGTAAAAAGATTCAGAAATCTTACCAAGCAAGGAGTGATTCCATTTAGCATGCTCCTTGTGGAGGCTGTCTAGTTCGCTAGCTGAGGCTTGGGCAAGATCCCTTTGGATATCAAAGTCCTTGAGATCAGCAAGTTCCTTATCTCAGATGGGCTAGGAGATTCTCGAGCCTCACGGTCTTGTTATTGCTTAACTCCAGGACTGCGGCTACAGATTTCTCTGATTCCAAAGTTAGCTTCTCAAGCTTGTCCCGGAGTTCGGCATTTTCTATCTCCAAGAGCTTGAAGTTTTCGGCCTGCTCCACCATCTTGCTGGATTGACATAACAATTCTACAAAGAGAAAATATCAGTCGGAGAAAGCAATTTCGACTATGACAACACAGATAACTAACAAAGAGGAAGCCGGAAAGGTTTACCTTTTGCTTCATGTTTCTCAATTTTAACTTCGAATTTTCAAGGCGCAAACCTTTGATTTCTTTGTGCTTATTGGAAATATTATTGAGAAATTCCTGGTTTGAAGATGCAATTTTCTATAAGTATAGAGACGGAATACTGTCAGACGGCTACTAAGACTCGAGCTGCAAATTTAGCTAAGTAAAGTCACAGCACGAGCCTTGGGGGCTACACTACATCGTTCTTTTACAACCTAAAAGCATCAACCCGGATCAAACGATGTTTATCCGACTTTATTCTTGGTGGCTAGAGGATATGATAATAAATGCAAATAAGAATCGGAAACTTACAATGTGTTCCAGGTGCATCTTTTCAAATCCGAGTTTGGTGCTGTGAAACACCTTCTCGGTAAGGGTGAGGGACGGAACATCCATCGCTAGAAGTTCGCCGGATGTGACTTTAGCATCCCGGACCAAAATTTGGTCCAGGAGGCTGACCAGCTTGACGTCTTCCTCCTCTTGAATTGCTGCCTCTGGAATCAAGGATTTCTTCTCAAGACTAGATTGCGACAGCATGAAGATCTCTTCCTTCTCTTTCCTCTTGAGACCAGGGACAGCAGATCCAACCACCTTATCCACCGTTCCTGTGGTCATCACCATGGAATCAGTACCCTTGACGGGTTCACCCTTGTTAGTTGCCTCATCATCAACGGTGACCAGGGCTTTCGAGATCTTGCCTGCATCAGGGGATGCAAAAGCTCCCTGCGCTGACGGAGTAGTGGATGGAGTCGACGGCGGCACAACAGGGGAGATAACAAGCTTCTGCTAACGCATCTGCTTGCCCGGCTTGCTGTTCGGCTTTATCTTGCTCTTCAACACTGATTTAGCTCTAGAACACGAAAATCCTAAAATTTATGTGTGCTCTAGAAAGAAATAAAGGTACAAGAGTACTAAAAATAAAAGGTGAGGTGCTTACTTTTTAACTACTGGCAGCACATGGCTACCAGCAGCAACAACTTCCTTCGCCTTATGCTTCTTGGAGGCAGGGCGGCAACTTCTTGCACCTCATCATCATCCGTCGCCTCAGGGTCGTCTGAAGCATAGCCCTCTAGTGGAGCTAGCTCGGACTCAGAGAGTTTCTCGTGCTGACAAAGTCGAAAAGCATTGATGAAAATAGAGTCGTAGAAAGAACAAAAAGAAAGACAAAATGCAAAAGCAGAGTCGAAATATTTACCGGAGTCAGCGAACGGTTGGCGTATAAATCTTCAGGGAAACTTCCGGAACTTTCCGTTCCACTCTTTCCTTGATCAAATATTGCATTAGGGTCTTGTAGTCCTTAGGTGCGAGCTGGCTAGAACTGACACTCATCTTGTCCTTCTTGTCGCTCGTGATCTGGTGCACGAGGCGGTCTCCATGATGTTGGAGAGGCTGAATCCGGTGCTCCAGCCAGCAATGGATCAAGTCGGATCCACGGAGCCCCTCATGCTTCATCAAAAACTCGATCCGCCTCTTGGAAAGGATCAAAATATCCGACAGCTCCGGTGCCTCTTCATCACATGAATCTTGGTGGGGAGCGGCGCCATTGGCGAATGCCGGAAGACCTTCCGCCTTTCCCGGAGTCGGAATATCCTTATGATAGAAGAAAGTCCGGGCCCAGCGTTTTTCGAATTCACTAGCGTTAATCCTAGGAAAGATCTGATTCCTCCTAACGACTAAGCTAAGAGTGCTGGTGACATAACGCACACCGACACTGATGGAATTCTTCCGAGTACCATAGTAGTACTGGAAAAGGGTGAGACTTGGCCTAATGCCAAGAAACCCCTCGCACAGAGCTGCATGAGCACTAAGCTCACGCAAAGATTTGGGAGGGAGATTATGGAGTTGCACACCGTAGTAGTTGAGGACCTTGACGAGGAAGTCCGACGGTGGCAAGCTGAGGCCGCGGTCAACATGAGTGCCGAACAACACCCTTTCTCCGTCGAGCGGCGCGGGGACGGCGTGTCCTAAGGCACTCCGCCACGGACAGGCGACGATGAACTCCTCATCCTCCATGACTTGGAGCTCCGCGGTATCCATGGCACTGGGGATCCAAAGACCCCACATCTTCTTCTCTTCTGCCGCCGATGAAACCGCCGCTCCCGCTCTAGAGGTTGAGGCAGAAGCCATAGATCTTGGAGGAAGAAGGGTTGGTGGGGGAAGGAGAGATTTTTATCAACGGTGTGCAGATGGGAACTGATGCGGAGAGTTCGAGGGGTACGAGGAAGCAATGAATGAATCGATGGAGAGGTGAATCTGAGAAGAAGGGTTTTCTCTCCTCTTTATTTGTATCTGTGTCAAGATTCATGCGGTGAGACGCGCGATTATCGCCACGCATATAGGATAGGGAGTTAGCTTCCTCGTGACTCTTCTGCCCCCTCGATTTACGGAACAGACCCACCAACGGTCGTGATGATGGAAATCCTATCAGTGACAGGACCTGGCCTGTAAAGTTGTCAGTCAGCATGCCGCTAAAAAATCCGGCTTATGTTTCAAATCAGGCAGGGAAAAGATTAAGGTTAGAGCAAAATATATCCGACTCGATTGACTCGGAATCCTACACTAATAAAAGAAGTTTTCGGGAACCCTTCAAGATTCTCAAGACGAAGAAACCATCAAGCTAGACGATTTATCCAACTTTAGATCTTAGAGACTTCCGGGGGCTACTGTTGGGGATATGCTTTTTCCAGGCCTATCCACAAGACTCGCTGACCAGGGTGGCCCACCAACGGGTTAGAGCTTTGCTTCATGGGTGGACCAGTCAGAGAAAGAGGAGAATCCAGTTCCGGCTACGACAAGGCCCGGAAGAGTTACTGACTTAGGCCTGTAGTATTACTTATATTCCAAGCTGTACATAGTTACCGACTCTTTAACGTAGCCGGATAGGTCTCTCCCTATAACCCTAGGACCCGGTGACTATATAAACCGGCCCTATGGGAGCCTTTAGGGCATAACCAATCAATCGTACACCACAATCAACTCGCACAGGCAAACCTCTCTTGTAATCCATTGTAACATCCAGCTTACGCCAATATATTACTGGGTTGCTAGCAGGAGTAGGATCCGATCACCGCAGTCGGATCTGAACCTGGGTAAACTTGTGCTCACCCCTCCTGGAACATGCGACGTCTCACACCCCATCCTTCCAACGCCACTAGGACCCCCTATGGCGTACTTGTCGACAATCCGACGATAAGATCCAGTGGTTGAGATAGAGCAATAGACGAATCGTTATTGGTTGATCTGAGCTACACAGTTCTATTTAGATCCTATGGCCTGTGTTGCATGGTCCACTCGAAGCAGTATCGTCCAGTAAAAACATGATACGTGGCCAGACTCTGATTAAAAACTAGAATTTGATCTATTAGTTGTTTGAACCTGCAAAAATCATAACTTTTGATCTGTATGTCCTAAAATTACAAATTTTATATCAATGGATTCAAAAAAATGTAAAATTTGCAACTGTGGCCTTAGTTTGGTCATTTGCGTCTGAAAAATTAGGTGTTTGTGCAGAAACATTAATAGGACTATTTTGAGTATAAAAATTGTTCTAAAAATGTTTTTTGGGTGAAACCTTTTGCAAATAGATTTTATTTGAACCCCCTGATCATAAGCACTAACATTTGAATTTAAAAATATATTTGTCTAAGATTAGAAATTATTCCTTAGAATAAAAGCATTTCTAGCAAAACAAAAATGATTTAAAAGGCCTATTTTCATTAACTTTTTTTAAAATGAAATTTCCACTTTTATAAAAGACCAGTAGGTGTTTTGAAATGTTAGAACCTTGTTAGAAACCACTTTTTCAGTAAAACAACCTTTTGCATGCTTGCTTGCATTTCCTTTTTTTATCATTTTCTGTGGTGAATTGTTTGAATGCTAGTTTTGAATGTGTGCCTTGCTTGATTTAATTGTAGTGAACTTTGAAGAGTGTGACAATTGCAAGATCAACGAGAGTAACTAGGTTCTCTACTAAAAAGGCAAGTGATACTTTGGTCATCAAAAGTCCTATCTTTTTTCAATATTGCATTAGTGATATTTTTGTAGTATGCATGATAGGAATAATTTTATATATTGCTATGCTATAGTAGATCCTATAGAATATATCTTGGTAGGAATCTTCCTAAGTTAAGAAACAAGTTATGATAGTATGCTTAGCCTAGATAGTAGAATACAAGGGTGGAATATTCATGCTATGATACTATGCAAATTCTGTGAATATATTTTTGATTAATAAAACAACTAAGTGAATGAATCACCTGGGTGGAATGGTGAAAATGGTTTGTGTTGAGTGGTTACACAAGGCCCATGGCTATGGTTTACCTTGTGTATCACACTTCTGGATGGCCACCCAGGAACAAAGATATTTGAGATGTTTTGTGTTGAGAAGCTTCCAGTGCAACCACATGGCATATGGGCTCTACCTTGACTACATAGGTTGCAAGAACTTAGCCAGATGGACAGTTGGTGGTAGTGATGATACGTCGAACGTGTCCATGGTGGTCTGAGGGATTGTTTCTGAAAAGTCTCGTCTTGATGCATTTCGAGTCTTGTGGGAAAAGTGCACCTCCTCTCGAGAGGGTAAAACCTAAGTACTTAGCCGTGTCCCCAGCTATGGACATTTTGAGCATCAAAGACATTGAAATGATCAAGGATCTCCTCATCCCAATTTCTCTAAGTTAAAACTTGTTGGGTGAACAAGGGAAGCACCTGGTGTGACTCTAGTGTGCCATTGTGTGATGAAATGTTTTGAAAAAAGATAAAACTATTTTCAAAGGATAGGGAAATCTTGTTTTATGCAAAGTCCAGCCAAAACTCCATTTAGCCAAATATTCATGTAGATGATAGATTCTCCATATCAATATGATATCACTTGCCAATAAAATTGAAATGTATTGACCCTTGTGGCTATGACTTATTGTGATGCAGGTTTGTTTGATGTTAGTGAAGTTTGTTGAGTAGAGATTACAAGTCTACAACCAACATGATTGCCTGTGGCATATGAAGATGAAGGACTCCATGCATTATAAATGTATCTGCTGCTTTGTAATAAGATAGCCATATGAGCTATGTAAGATGTGTTGAATTATTTTATTCCTGGTTATAAGTTGTAATATGATGTTTGATTCTTGATATTACATCTTAAACTGTGGGTGCTAGATATTCGATCCAGGGACTAGCACTATAAACACAGGGATCTCTACCTTATCAGGTTGGGACCTCTAAAAGCCTGGGGGCTCTCGGGGTGCGGCATTTGAGGGGAAAAGGAGAGGAGGGAGAGGGGGTTAACTTAGCGTGGTCGAAGGAGGAGTTTACTGGCACAGTTAAGCGTATTAACGCCAATGAATTCACGAGGAAACGGCAGAGGGGGAACGGGTCCTAGGCACGGGGGTTAAAGACGACGCTGACTTGCGGGTGGGTCAGGGCCGTTAGTGCGGGGTGCAGGGAGGGGTGCGGTGAGAAAGAAAGCAGAGGGGGAGAGAGGAGTGGACCGAGTGGGCTTAGTTGGGCTGGGGTAGGTGGGCTGGGCTGGGAAGGTTTGCTTCTCTTTTTTTAGTCTTTTTCTTTTCTTTTTCTGTTTTCTGTTTTAAATTAAATCAAATGATTTAAACCTCTTTTGATTTCAAAACTTCACCAAAATTTCAGTAGTTTTTTATACCAATTATCGATGTATTATTTAGTCCAATTCAAAAAAAATTATCAATTAATATTCAATTAAAAATAAGTGATGCATATTGGTATTTATTTAAATAAAATTTGAATATGGTTCATAAGCCCATAAATTTTTTAAAAAGAACTTATGTTCTTATATATTATTTAAATTACTTTTGTTCCATTTACTTATGGATGTTAGCCCTGGTTGAAATTGCCTTTTCAATAATTCTTATTTAGTTATTTCTTTCTTTGTCTTATAAAATTCATATCTTTTTATTTATAGCTCCAAAAATAGTGATTCCAATTTGTATAATTCTATTTAATAATTATTTATATTTTTATATCCTTTAGAATTATTTTGTTCACAATTTGGTATGGATTTTAGCTATGAGCTTTATTAGCCTTGGAGTATTTTATTTTATCTTATAAAAACAATAAGTTTTTATCCATGGATCCAAATTGAGTGAAATTAAATCCCATAGTTTTGTAATATTTTTGTTTACCATTATTTTTTATTTAGGAATGTTTGTTGCTAAATTTTTATATGTAAAAAAGCCATAGTCTTGGAGTGATCTTGATGATGATTTCTATTATTAGAGTTTAGGTTTTTGGTTTAACTTTTCCAAGTGCTCAAAATAAAGCTACATTCCATGCATGAATGCATTTGATTTGTTTGAAAACTTGTTTGTTGCTTTTTCATTGAAATTTTGATCAAATAAGGTTTTTGATGTTTCAATTAGAGGAAAAAGTTTCTTTTCCCTCTAAATTTCATCATCTAATTCTTTTGTTTATTTATTTTTCACATTTCAAAATTTGGAAAATTTTGGGATGTGACAGCCTACCACCCTTAAAAGGAATCTCGTCCCGAGATTCGGGAAGGCTAGAAACCACAAGTTGGTTTCAAGATAACTAGGGTACTACCACCCTTAAAAGTATTTTAACTAGATTGAAACTTGTCTTACATGGTGTCTTGATGTAACTTCTCTGGACAGTTGTTTGCATAGTGTCCCTTATTTTCACATTTGAAACATGTGACAAGGTTGAGATCCTTTCCTAGTTTTCTTGTCATGTTCTTCTCCTTTTCTGGACAATTTGATGCATAATGGCCTAGATCTTTGCATTTGTGGCACATCACCTGACTAATATCCCTCTTCATCCTTGGTATCACTATCTCTTGTTTGTTTCCTTGGCCCTTCTTATTTTTGGGTATCTCCAAAGCTAGGAGATCTCTTAGTTCATGTTCTTCATATTTCACCACAAATCTGGGAAACCTTTCTCAGTTCTTAGAATGGTTCCTAGGATAATGTCCACGTTTCCTCTTTTGCTCACCATAGTTGGTTACCTTGTATGGAGGTGCATACTAAGATTTGACTTTGTCTTCATCATTATTGGTGGAATTTGTACCTTCATGGATATTTCTTTAGCTTGATGTTCCATCTATTGAACTATAGGATAAATGTGGCACTGGACAGGGACATGATCATTTCCTTCACACAGGAAACATGTAACTTGAGATGTGGGGAATTGTCTAGCTGGATGGTTCGCTTCATAGTTAGGGCATTGGTCAATATGCTCTTTATAAGGATGTACTATGTCTCCATAGATTGTGCAGGCTTGAGTTCTTCCCACAATATCATCCATGAAATCATTGTTGTCACAATCTCTTTGGGGAGGGTTGCTTCTCGTGTTGATCATCTGATTGGTCATCCTTTGCCACAATTGGGATTGGGATCCCAAGAACTTTAGCATGGTCGGGTCTAACTCAATGTTGTTGTCGTTGTTGGCTAAAAACTGGGTTGTCACTTGATTCAACTTAGTTTGGGTTGTTACCAGTTTTACTGTCTTGTGCATCTCGAGGTTATTGTTGTCACCATCCTTTATGTTGGAGGTGTGGCCTCTTGGAGAACTCATCTTCTTGGGTTGGGTTGGAATTAGAATAGAAAAAATATTTCTAGGGAAAAAATTCTACTCATACACAACAATTCCCACAAAACAATGTACAAGAAATAACAATCATGCATTCCACTCAATCCACAAGGTCTCAGCATAACTTAGGCAAACAAAATATTTTTGCTATACCACATAGGTTTGTATGATCAAAATATGATCAGCAAATCGATTTAGACGAAACACTAATATGGTGGTCCAACAATAGGGTATCATTTGAGGTCATTCAATCCTTCTTATTAGCTTTTACATCATGAACAAGATCATGGTATTCTTGGAAGAAACTATTGCATCTTGATCACAAGGTTAAAAGGTGATAATGTTTCATTCTAAGTTGTGTTCTTGAGTATTATTCTTATCTCATTTGAAGTCCTTAGTGATGTCCATGTTGAAGTCCTTGGTGAAACTGAAGCTGAAGTCCTTTAAGATGTTTAAGTTGAAGGTCTTGATGATGTTGAAGTTGAAGTCCTTAGCCATCAAGTTGATAAGGGAGAGATGTAGAATCAAAACAAAATGCTGAGGAAAGAGTTTACAAGATTGTTTGTAAATAAGTTAGAACAAATACAAATCCTATTTCTAAGGGGTTTTGTCCAATCCTAGGGTTACAATCCTACAGGCAACATAGTGCTGTGATACCATCTATAGAGGCCTGAACCCAATAAGGTACAAGTCCCTATGTTTATAGTGCTAGTCCCTGGATCGAATAGCTAGCACCCACAGTTTAAGATGTAATATCAAGAAACAAAGGTCGTATTACAACTCATAACCAAGAATAAAATAGTTCATTACAACTTACATAGCTTATATGGCTATCTTATTACAGAGCAGGAGATATAACTATAAAGCATGGAGTCCTTCATCTTCATGTGCCATAGGAAATCATGTTGGTTGTAGACTTATAATCCCCACTCAACAAACTTCACTAACATCAAACAAACCTGCAACATGATAAGTTACAGCCACAAGGGTCAATACATTTGAATTGTATTGGCAAGTGATATCATATTGATATGGAGAATCTAACATCTACATGAATATATGGCTAAGCGGAGTTTTAGCTGGCCTTTGCATAAAATAAGTTTTCCCTATCCTTTGAAAATAGTTTTTCTCTTTTTCCAAAACACTTCATCAAACATGGCACACGGGTTACACACCAGGTGCTACCCTTGTTCACCCAACAAGTTTTAACTTAGATAAATTAGAATGATGAGATCTGGAACTGCTTCACTGTCTTGATTCTCAAAATTTCCCATAACCAGGGACACGACTAAGTACTTAGTTTTTACCCTCTCGAGAGGTGGTGCACTTTCCCCACAAGACTCGACATGCATCGAGACGATACTTTTCAGAAGCAATCCCTCAGACCACCATGGACGCGTTCCATCCTATCATCACTACCACCTTCTGTCCATCTGGCTGAGTTCTTGCAACTTAGTTGGTCAAGGCAGAGCCCATATGCCATGTAGCTGCACTAGAAGCTTTCACGACAAGAATGTCTCCAATCTCTTTGTTCCTGGGTCGCCATCCACAAGTGAGATACACTAGGGTAAACCATAGAAAAGGGCCCTGAGTAACTACTCAACAAAAATCCATCCATAGAAGTCCATTTCCACCTAGGTGTTTCATTAACATCAGTTGTTTTCATTAGTCCAAAAAAATACTTGTACTTTCATAAGACATCATATCATGATTTCCACCCACAAATCTATATAGCTAGACTAAGCATTCTAAACTTACCATGTCTCATATATTTAATAAATACTACCAAGGTAGAGACTATGGGATTTGCATAGCATAGAAATATTTAAAATAGTCCTATCATGCATACTACAAAAATATCACTAATGCAATATTGAAAAGATAGGACTTTTTTATGACCAAAGTATCACTTGAATTTTTAGTAGAAAATCTAGTTACTCTCCTTGATTTTGCCATTGCCACACTCCTCAAATTTCACTACATCACAATCAAGCAAAGCACACACTTCAAACTACCACACAAAATAACAAAACAATAACAAGAAAACTAAGAAATGCATGCAAGCATGCAAAAGGTCATTTAAATGAAAATTTTGTTTCTAACAAGGCTCTAAACAATACAAACACCTACTGGTACTTTTTATAAACGTGGAATTTCATTTGAAACCAAGTTAGTGAAAATAAGTCATTTAAGTCATTTTTATTTGGTTAGAAAAGTTTTTATTCAAAGGAATAATTTCTAGTGTCAACAAAATATAATTTTAATTTCAAATTTTAGTGTTTATGTTCAGAGGTTCAAAACAAAACCATTTGCAAAAGGATTCACTCGAAAATAATTTTTAGAACAATTTTTATAGCCAAAATGGCCCTAAACAAATCTCTGCCTAAAACTAAATTCTTCAGAATAAAATGACCAAAGTAAGACCACAGGTGCAATGTTTACATTTTTATGAATCCATAGACACCTAATTTGTAATTTTTGGATTTACAGAACAGAAGTTATGAATTTTACAAGTTTAAACATCTAATAGAATAAATCTGGATTTTAATTCTGAATCACAGACACATGGTGTGTTCTGATTGGTCGATACCGCTTCAACTGTATCACGCATCACGAGCCGTTTTATTTAAGTGAAAACAAATGGTCCAGATCAAACCGTACCCCTTTGTTAAGTGGTTCTATGCTAACCCTTAGAACTGCATCTAGCGGACCAGATCGCTCTAGCCATAAATTGGCGGAAAATGGTGAGTGTGGCGATGGTGCATCTATTGACAGTGTGCCGGTGATGCTAGGGGGTATGTGAGGGGGCACAGGGGTAATACAGAATCGCCGTGACGACGTGGAGGCAGTGGAAGTCACACAACTTGGTGTTCTCAACAGAGTTCATTTTGGCAAAGGTGGGCAAGCCAAAAACAGCAGCAGCAGCTAGAGCAGGAACTAATTTTTGTGTGTTCTTGAATAGGGAAAGCAAACCAAACTAAACTATTTTTTTGGAGTTTTTGAGAAGAGGAAAACAAAACCAAGCAAATGCAAATAAGCAAACTAAAAACAAAGTAAAGAGAAATGAAGTGGAGAACTCCCCTTGTGAAGATGTCCTTAGCCTCCCCGGCAACGGCGCCAGAAAACTTGTTGATGGCTCAGTTGATGTGGAGCTTGTTGGGAACCCCAAGAGCAAGGTGTGAAGTAGCACAGCAGCAAGTCTTCCCTCAGTTAGAAACCGAGGTTACCGAACCAGTAGGAGGAAGAAAACGTCACACAGGTGTTGCAAGCAACATGGAAACCTGCACAACACAAACTCAAGACTTTGCGCCAACAAATCAGTGAGGTTGTCAAGCTCACCGGTTTGCTGATTAACTGTACGGTATGGAAGGTAATGGTTTGCAGCAAGTAAACAAGTAACAGTGGAAGATGTATCAATTGTAAAAATTGGACTGGGGTCCATAGTTCACTAGCGGTGCTCTCCTTAGATATACAACATGGCATGAAGGGTAAAAAATTTACAGCAGGGCAATTGACAGGAACTGAGCAAGGGATAACAATGCAATACTAGGCAAAAAGATCCTATGGGATTCGATTAGGCAATACAACAATATACATAGACCGCTATCCAACTACATCTATGACTAGAAGTCCACCTTCAGGTCATCATCCGAACCCCCTCCAGTATTAAGTTGCAAGCAACAGACAACTGCTTTAAGCAATGTGTTTAAGGTAAACAATCCACTTGTTCTATGAACAAGAGACCGTTGTCTTCTCCCTAGTGGCAACACCACATCTACAACCGAAGATATTTCTGTCACTTCCCTTGGAAACTAGAGGCATGAACCCACTATCGAGCATAAATACCCCCTCTTGGAGTCACTAGAAACTACTTGGCCAAGATAGCTATTAACAACGGAGAGATTGCAAGATCACCAACAACACAGACATGATAGTATCAAATAGACAAAGCCATTAATCAATTTGACGTAGTAATCTCAATATCCATCGGATCCCCGCAAACACAACATGCATGATTACAAATAGATTAGATCTTGATCATGAACGGAGCTCACAAGATCTATACATGAAAGCCCAAGGAGGAGATACAACCATATAGCTACTACATGGACCCATAGTCCAAGGTGGAACTACTCACGCTTCATACTGGAGAAGAAGGCCCCCGAGATGATTTCCCCTCTGGTAGGGTGCTGGGAAGAACTTCAGATCCCCCGATCTAGGGACGACGGTGGCGGCGGCTACAGAAGGTTTCATGGAGTTTTGATCGGGTGCCTAGGGTTTCTGCATCGGGGGCTTCTTATAGGCGAAGAGGCGAGGCTGGAAAGCGTACGGAGGGCCCACACCCTACCCAGGCGCGCGGTGGGCCCACTAGCGCCTAGGGGGGTGTGGCGGCCCTGGCTAGCCCCTCCGTCTCTCCTCAGGACTTCATGTCACCCACAGTAAATATTGAATTTGGCTTTTGAACCGTCCAATTCAGAGAATATTGATTTTCTGCCTTTCTCGAACCAAAAACAGAAGAAAACAGGCAACTGGCACTATGGCAACTTGTTAATAGGTTAGTTCCAGAAAAGATATAAAATCACCTCAAAGTGTAGACAAAGCAAAGCAAAGTATATACTAAACAAGCATGGAGCATAAAAAATTATAGATACGTTGCCGACGTATCAAACATCCCCAAGCTTAATTCCTGCTCGTCCTCGAGTAGGTAAGTTATAAAATAATAATTTTTGAGGTGACATGCACCATAAAAACCAAGATCAAACCATTTGCAAGCATTGAAAGCTGGGATCAAATAACTCTAAACATGTGCATGGAAGATGGAGTTCTAAAAATAGGACAAAGTAACTATGCATGCAACATGAAAGGTTACAAACAAAGATCATGAATAACATGCATTGAAAAACGTTTGTTTGTTTCACATACAGAAAACATGTTATAGTGGCATTCAGCTTGTCCCTCATAGAGTAGCAAATAGATGCATAGGACACCTTCAAAGTTCATAAGAGTGACTAGATACAAATAGCACAAGAACAAGTAGTATCACAATATGCATCTATCAATAATTTTTGGGCCACTGCACACAGAATGGCAACTATGCTCTCTTAATGGTTCCTAAAGGTAGAAGGTGGAGACTCAATATAATGGTGGAAGAAAGTCCCTTCACAAAGGGAAGCAGGGATTTCAAGTTTCAAAAAGAGCTCCCAAAAATTATGGTACTTGTTAGCTTTCAGCCCTCATTGCCCCTATCATAAGCATCTTGAAGTAATTAAGGTTAAAGTGAGCAAACTATGGAGTATATGCTTGACAAAGTATAAGTTGGCAATCTCAAGTCCCTTGAATACGAGGGCCACACCTCATGCTACTCAACTTCAGTCACCTATATGTTCTTGTCATAGTAAGTACATGCGTATCATAGAGAAACGCCAACGGGGTACCCCTTGCACATGGTATAGGAGCTATATCATAACCAAAATGACAAGTCAAGCAGACAATGAGCATCTCAGCGATCTTTTTATTTACTATGTGCATAGCTTTTTATTGAGGATGCTTCACAGATAGCTCATTATGGTGATGCTGCAAGTTTCCACCATGATTAGGCATGGCTTAGGCTAGCGGCCCAGGCGTTTCTCTAACACGAAATACATAACTCCATGGACTTACAAGCTCCCTCTTTATTTCACACCGGTGACATCCATATACAAAAGAGCATGATATCAACTGTGTACAAAGTACAAGTGCAATGTTGAAAACGTTCCCCGTGACAGCATGGTTCTTCTAATTCCAACGTATAAGTGCAAGCATATACAATATAGATGACACAATGGTTCAAGTTTATTAGGGGCAGAGAATAAGAAGTGTGCCAGCAAGTTTGTGATGGCTTTAACCACTAAGTTTCCACATAACAAAATACTTTTAATTTGGAAGATAGCTGAAAACAAGAATATACTTGGAATGGTGTAGCACACCGTGCATAGTAGTTTATAGTGGACACTTTGGAATAACTTGTTTTCTTGGGAGTTGGAAGCATGAGTAGATCTTACTCATACAAGTGGAGGATAGCAAAAGACTGGAAGCAACCAACTAAGAGAGAAATAATGGCCATAATCATGCATAGCAACAAAATATTACCAATCAAAGCATATATTGGTACTACAAGTCAAGAACTAAATGATCAAAGAGGCTATGGTGACTTGTTCATAGTCATAACATGGTGTGAGCATGTGCCAAGTCAACCCAAACAAAGCATCAAAGGAGAATACCACAATAATATGCTTTTGCATGCTAAAACAACACATAATTCTTTCAAGGAATATTAAGCCGCAATCCCCATTGTTTGGAACAAGACATGCTACAGCAATAATCACTAATAATAAGGTCAAAACAACACCTAGACTATCATGCTAAAGTCTAAGTCACAGTCAATGCAAGCTCCTATTGCACTTATCAAGCAAGAACTTTCTACTCCTTTCCAACACCAAGCAACTTATTTGAAACAACACAGCAAGAACGGGGATGCAAACTACTTTATTCAAGCAAACTAAACAAACTAAGCAAACCAAACAAAAACTAAGACGCTCCAAGAACAACACAATAGCGTCTGAAACAATAAAAACAAAGTCTGTAGACAGACCTGAGCTTTTTATTGATGAAGAAGGGGATGCCTTGGGCATCCCCAAGCTTTGACGCTTGTACCTCTTGGATATTTCTTGGGGTGACACCGTGGTGGCATCCCCAAGCTTGAGCTTTTGTCCATTCTTCATCTCATTACATCATTCTCTCTCTACAACTGGAATTTTTTCCTTCATACAAAACTTCACACAATCTTGATTAGCAACATTAGTGTATTCAAAAGATAATAGACCTTTGGAATAAGCTTTGGAACATCAAAACTTTTCACTTAAAACACAAGCTACTATAGAAACTCCTTCAAAAAGCTCAATTCACCAAAAGAGAACTCAAAAAGTAATCAATAAGAAGCAAATGCAAATAATGGCACAAATCTGTCAAATCAGACCAGCAGGTAGGAACCGATTTTTTAGAAAATATTATGTTGCTAAAATAAAAAAGTATTGAACTAACTA
Source organism: Avena sativa (assembly GCA_916181665.1). Classification (NCBI taxonomy): domain Eukaryota; kingdom Viridiplantae; phylum Streptophyta; class Magnoliopsida; order Poales; family Poaceae; genus Avena; species Avena sativa. The sequence goes on from OV702297.1 coordinate 258,396,578, forward strand.
AAGTTATATAACATACTGGGGGATTTATTCGTAAATTTTCAGCTCAATCCGACATACATAGGCATCTCACAATTTTTGATGGTGAAGGACAGATATCTGTTTTGGGACAGCAACTCCCCAAATCTTACTTCCCTCTCATTAGAGGTCATTCTTGGGACGAAAAGCAAACAAAGAGGATAAGGAGAGGTCATTAGTTAAATAATAACGTCCAAGACTCAAGGAAACTCTTGGGTTATCTCCCAACAAGTACTTTTATTTAACGCCTTTAAGTTAGACAAAAAAAGCAAGAAATCAAGTATTTTCAAATGAGGAAGCATTAACATCAAACCTTGCTTTCAAAAGAGGATAAAAAATCAACTTCTCTCTCCTAATAGGGAAGTGTTCAATAACTTTCTTGAATGGAAATTGATATTTAATGGTGCTTTCTTTTATATCAATGATGGCACCAACAGTTCTAAGAAAAGGTCTTCCCAAAGTAATAGGACAAGAAGCATTGTATTCAACATACAAAACACAAAAATCAACAGGGACATAGGCATTGTTAACCATGATGAGGACATCATTAATACTCCCCATTAGTTTCTTCTTAGAATTATCATCAAGTGGAACATCCAAATAACAATCTTCTAAAGGTGGCAAATCAAGCATTTCATAAATCTTCCTAGGCATAATAGAGACACTAGAACCAAGATCACATGAAGCTTTGAGATCAAAATCATTCACTTGCATATTAATAATGGGTTCCCAGCTATAACACCCTAGTTCTATCGAATTATTAATTAGGGTTTGATTTTGCATTGCATAAGCATCATTCCTTAAAATGCATGCATTGAAGAAATAAAACAAAACCCTAAAGCCTACTCTCTCCCTCTATTTGGAAAGCATTCAAAAGGGTTTTGAATATTTTGAAATGTATCAAAATAGTTGGAGCCCAAATTGAATAAAAGGGCCCCACAATAGTTGGTATATTTTACAAAAGCTTCTGGTAATTTAAAACTCAAAATAGAAACAGATCTGAAACTCAAAATAGAAAAGAGAAATTAGATTTGAAACTCAAAATAGAAAAGAGAAATTAGAAACAAAATTGGAAAATGTTTTAGAAAGAAAAATAGTAGCAGCAGCTAGTGGTCCGCAGCCCATCTTCCTTCTTCCTTCTCTCCCGCGTGTGCAGCAGCCAGCGGCCCAGCACCCGGCCCAAGCTAGCCCAGCGCTAGGCCCGTACTCCTTTGCCAGTGTTTCTATCGTCTTCCACCTTGCGCCAGAAGGACATGCTTCTCGTTGTCCCCGCAGGCGTCATCCCCGCCTCGCCGAGATGCCCGCCCCGCCAAGATTATCGCTACCGACGCCGGCGACACCTATAAGACCCCGTGTTGCTGCCGAATAAGCTCTAGCTTCCTCCCTTTCCCCAATTTCTTTCTCTGGACGGAACCCTAGCTACAGGTGCTGTGGTGCCCCGTCGATCCCAGCCTCCCCTCTTCCATCGGAGACCACCACCATGACTATCGTTGTCGACTTGTTCGATTGCCCCAAACGGCGCACGCAGGAGAAGCCCCAGACGCCGCAATCGATAGCTCCTTCCCGAGCTCCGTCGTTGCCATTGACGACGCTATTGAGCCTCTCCGGCCTCTCTGACCCCTCCGACGCAACCAGGGTGAACACGTGGATCTCCCCGACCCCTTTTCCCTCTTCCTTTCGCTCTGTTTCGTGTCGCGTCGTGCGCCGTCGTCTGCCGCCGTCAGTCGTTGTCACAGCCGGTGCTTCGGTGACCAAATCAGAGCGGCGCCACCACTACTAGGCCCCCCTTGATGTGCTAGTTCGATTAGGCTAGGTATTGTAGCCCAGCACGCCGTCCTCCGCCGTCTCCCACCGTCGTATGGCCCGTTGGCTGGTGAGCCGACGTCGCTCCTGCGTGGCGATCACGTGGTGACTGCGTGGCCCAGGCCCCACATGTCAGTCTCTCTAGCTAGGATCTGCCCGTATGAAAAACGACCCATACCCTGTGCCGACATTAGCTTTGTGTCATGCTGACGCAATAAATCGATTTAAATTGATTTAATAATTTCAGAATTTGATATAAACTTGTAAATTCAATATCTTTTTATTTATAAGCTAGAAAAATATGTGTAATATATCAAAATGTTCAGAAAAATGAGATCTATTTATTTAAGATATAAGCATGTATTGATCAACAACTTTCATGACAAGTTTAAATAGAATAACATAGTAACCCCTCTCATATACTCCGGAGTTTCCCCAAGTTAGGGTTTTCACCCCTCGGAACCCCGATTAAATGGTCGAGCATGTCTTAGGGTTACATTTCAATGCAATTTAACTTGTCATATCATCATCCTTTATTGAGCATTGCATCGATGCCATGTGTTGATTGTTTCCCTCTCTTTCTAGTGTTTGGTTCTTCCTTGGTAGAATACGATATCGAGACCGATATCGAAGACCGAGATCAACACCGTCGAAGATTTAAGATCAAAGAACAATACTTGACCAACTATAACCTAGTCAAGTACAAGGATTCTGAAGATCTACTTATTTGTTATCAATAGGCAAAGGAAATCATAGCCCCGCCATGATATAATCCTATGTTTTCCAAAGCATTTCAATTCCTGCCATGATGCATACGATTCTACTGTGGTCTTTTATCGACAGATAGAGTATCCTATCTATTGCATTACTCCCTTTCAGCTTATATTACCTGATCCACTGCTCCAAGCATAACTAGGTTTGGTTTGTGTGCACTGCTAGAGATTATATATGTGTCTGCTTAGCCATGTATAGCTGTCAGTTTTGGTCCATCCAGATGATGTATCAGATGCAGAGAATCTAGTATGACAAGAGAATGTGATGGGATGAGATCAGTGATATGAGTTAAACATGCTAAGGCTTGTATGGGAGGCCACAGTGGGATGTGGTTTTTCTAGTCCCATGCCCGCCACCACTAGGAACCGAGTTCTTGCCTTTGGAATCGAGACGAGTGTATAACCACATGGAGCCTGGAAAAACCCACGAGTGACTAAATTGCCTAGTAGATTCCATGAGTCACATATTTCAGGCGTTCCATTCGACATATGCATAGAAAACCTTTTGAAAGATTTGCTGGGTGAAGGTGCATTCATAACAGGTAGGTAAGCGTGGCTGGGGTTGCTTGGGGTCGATGGAGCCCCTGGTAAACCAACCTCACCTGACATCTTTAAGTACCGGCTTCGGGATTTGACCCATTACAGCGGAACCATACTTATTGTGTGACTCATTGTCACATCCCAAAAATTTTCCAAATTTTGAAATGTGAAAAATAAATAAACAAAATAAATAATTTTTGAAATTTAGGGTGAAAAGAAACTTTTTTATTCCAATTGGAAACATCAAAACCTATTTTGATCAAATATAATCCTAAAGGGATTTAAAAAGATAAACAAATAATACATAAAGTTATAATAGTTGGAATCACCATTTTTGGATCTTTAAATAAAAAGATATGGTTTTTATAAGCAAAGGAAGAAATAAATAAATAAGGACTATTTTAAAAAGCCAAATTAAATCTTGGCCAAACAATTGAAATAAAATATTTTTGTTAAAAAAAGAGAGTAAAGGATTATTTAAATAAAATCATAAGGATTTATTAATATCCAATTTTATTTAAGTAAAGACAATTTCCTATTTTGAATGAACATTAAAACTTAATAAAGTATTTTAAATAAAAATTCAAAGTGTTTTATTTTTCAAATAAAACCTACTAAAAAGGTTTTGGTAAAATTTAGAATTCAAATAGTGTTTTAAAACATATTTAAATCCTATTTTGAAATAAAGACTAATGTCTATTTATTTTTAATAATTAATAAACCCTAAAATTAATTATTGTAAATTTGACTTTAGAATATGTTAAATAACAGTATTAAAATCTACACAAAGTTTGGTGGAGGTTTGAATTCAAATAGTTTTTGAATTGTTTGAATGAAAATCAAAACAGAAATTCAAAATAGAAAAAGAAAAGCATTCTGTACAAAAAAATGAAAAAAACACAACCCACTAACAGGCCCAGTCTAGCCCAACACGCAGCCCATCTCCTCCCCCTCTAGTGAATCGTTTTTCACTCAGTAGCTTACCTGCACAGTCACAGACAGGTGGACCCACTCCCACTCTCTCTCTCACAGACAACGCGACCCCACTTGCCAGATCTTATTCTTCACTGCGTCGACCGTTTCCCCATCGCTCATGGCCGTTCTGCCGCGATTCAATTCGCTTTAATTCGAGTTATTGGCTAGATTAATCCATTCAGTAACCACGCGTAAATAAACGCCTTCGTCCCCTCTTCCATTTCCCCCAGACATCGCCTCCCCTCTGCCCCCAGGCTGCCCCAATTGCAAGCTCAAACCCCTCTGTCTCCGACGAGCCTCTCCGGTGAAATCCAGCGCCGTTCGACCACCCCATGCCTCCCCGTCCACACATGCGTTCTCCCCATCGCCCCCTGCATCTCCCAGTGTCGCTCGCTAGCCCGCGCGTTCACCAGAGGCTCGGCAGGGACATCACCCGAGCGCCACCGAGAACATCTTCAACTCCGGCGACCCTTCCCCGGTAACTCTGACCCCACCACTCCCTCTCAATGATGCTCTCATGATAGCCACTATCTCCCGTGTCTAACGAACCCTCTTCCTCGCCTTCTTGTGCCTTGTAGCGTCGGCTACGACCACGCCTAAGAGCACCCGACGCCGCCGCAAGCTTCAGCGAGCAATAGCCGTTGTTCCAGTGCGCCCCTCGAGTAGCCGACCCCACCTTGAGCTTCACCGCAACCACGCGAGCATGGTGAGAATCCTCTCCCTCCCCCGCGCAACCTAGTCCCTCGGCAACCTCTCCGTCCGAGCGTGCGCTGCCGTTCGCCGCCACCAGCGTCGCCAGTTCCTGGCAGGTGCGCTGTAGACATTGGTTCCTCATCGGGTGGCTCAGATTAGAACTTATCGAAGGGGTATGCATCAATCTGTGCCGTGCGATTTAAGTGAGATCCTGCGGCCCGTATATCTCAATCCAAACGAAACGGTACCGGCTTCGGGATTTGACCCATTACAGCGGAACCATACTTATTGCTAGGGATGGCAATGGGGCCCCGAAACCCGCTAACCCGATGGGTACCCGCTTTAAATGGGGAGGGTTTGGTAAAGAAAGAAACCCATGGGGGTGCTTAGCGGTAAAATGTTGAACCCGTTGGGTCTGGCGGGGGCGGGTCTGGATGTGGCAAACCCATACCCGCATACCCGTAGACCCGACTATCCTACGAAAAATAATTCTAATTCCCAATCCTAACCATAAATCCCTAACCCCAGTAACCCCGGCGGTCCCACATCCATTATCCCACACGTGCACAACTACACGACGCACACGGACTCACATCCCGTGGCCTCGTTCCCTCGTCTGCTCCCCATCGCTATCCTCTTTTCCCTCGCTTCTAGCGCCGATGTCGCCTGCCTTCTAGCGGGAGGGATGCGCCGCCTCCTCCTAGCAACCTCCTGCACCACCGGCCACCGCCAGATCCCAGCACCACGGTCGCCGCCAGATCCCTGCACCACCGGCCGCCGCCACATCCCAGGACCACTGGCCGCCACCACATCCCACCTCTCGCGCCTCCCTGCCAATGCTCCTCCCTGCGCCGCCGCTAGTCAAGGTCGAGGACCACGGGGAGGGAAGCTCCAGCAAGATCCGCCGCCTTGCAGATTGCCTCCTAGCGTCGCTGCAGCCTTGCAGATCTTGGTGGGTACCCGTCGGGTCCCCGTTTACCCGGCGGGTCGCGGGTCTGGTGGGGATCTGTACCCGCCAATCTATTTGGGGCGGGTCGCGGGGGCGGGGAAATGGGGCGGGGACGGGTATGGGGGGGCCGGACCCGGACCCGAACCCGGCGGGTGCCATCCCTACTTATTGCGTGACTCATTGTCACATCCCAAAAATTTTCCAAATTTTGAAATGTGAAAAATAAATAAACAAAATAAATAATTTTTGAAATTTAGGGTGAAAAGAAACTTTTTTATTCCAATTGGAAACATCAAAACCTATTTTGATCAAATATAATCCTAAAGGGATTTAAAAAGATAAACAAATAATACATAAAGTTATAATAGTTGGAATCACCATTTTTGGATCTTTAAATAAAAAGATATGGTTTTTATAAGCAAAGGAAGAAATAAATAAATAAGGACTATTTTAAAAAGCCAAATTAAATCTTGGCCAAACAATTGAAATAAAATATTTTTGTTAAAAAAAGAGAGTAAAGGATTATTTAAATAAAATCATAAGGATTTATTAATATCCAATTTTATTTAAGTAAAGACAATTTCCTATTTTGAATGAACATTAAAACTTAATAAAGTATTTTAAATAAAAATTCAAAGTGTTTTATTTTTCAAATAAAACCTACTAAAAAGGTTTTGGTAAAATTTAGAATTCAAATAGTGTTTTAAAACATATTTAAATCCTATTTTGAAATAAAGACTAATGTCTATTTATTTTTAATAATTAATAAACCCTAAAATTAATTATTGTAAATTTGACTTTAGAATATGTTAAATAACAGTATTAAAATCTACACAAAGTTTGGTGGAGGTTTGAATTCAAATAGTTTTTGAATTGTTTGAATGAAAATCAAAACAGAAATTCAAAATAGAAAAAGAAAAGCATTATGTACAAAAAAAATGAAAAAAACACAACCCACTAATAGGCCCAGTCCAGCCCAACACGCAGCCCATCTCCTCCCCCTCTGGTGAATCATTTTTCACTCAGTAGCTTACCTGCACAGTCACAGACAGGTGGACCCCACTCCCACTCTCTCTCTCACAGACAACGCGACCCCACTTGCCAGATCTTATTCTTCACCGCGTCGACCGTTTCCCCATCGCTCATCGCCGTTCTGCCGCGATTCAATTCGCTTTAATTCGAGTTATTGGCTAGATTAATCCATTCAGTAACCACGCATAAATAAACGCCTTCGTCCCCTCTTCCATTTCCCCCAGACATCGCCTCCCCTCTGCCCCCAGGCTGCCCCAATTGCAAGCTCGAACCCCTCTGTCTCCGATGAGCCTCTCCGGTGAAATCCAGCGCCGTTCGACCACCCCATGCCTCCCCGTCCACACATGCATTCTCCCCATCGCCCCCTGCATCTCCCAATGCCGCTCGCTAGCCCGCGCGTTCACCAGACGCTCGGCAGGGACATCACCCGAGCGCCACCGAGAACATCTTCAACTCCGGCGACCCTTCCCCGGTAACTCTGACCTCACCACTCCCTCTCAATGATGCTCTCATGATAGCCACTATCTCCCGTGTCTAACGAACCCTCTTCCTCGCCTTCTTGTGCCTTGTAGCGTCGGCTACGACCACGCCTAAGAGCACCCGACGCCGCCGCAAGCTCCGGCGAGCAATAGCCGTTGTTCTAGTGCGCCCCTCGAGTAGCCGACCCCACCTTGAGCTTCACCGCAACCACGCGAGCATGGTGAGAATCCTCTCCCTCCCCCGCGCAACCTAGTCCCTCGGCAACCTCTCCGTCCGAGCGTGCGCCGCCGTTCGCCGCCACCAGCGCCGCCAGTTCCTGGCAGGTGCGCTGTAGACATTGGATCCTCATCGGGTGGCTCAGATTAGAACTTATCGAAGGGGTATGCATCAATCTGTGCCGTGCGATTTAAGTGAGATCCTGCGGCCCATATATCTCAATCCAAACGAAACGGTACCGGCTTCGGGATTTGACCCATTACAGCGGAACCATACTTATTGCTAGGGATGGCAATGGGGCCCCGAAACCCGCTAACCCGATGGGTACCCGCTTTAAATGGGGAGGGTTTGGTAAAGAAAGAAACCCATGGGGGTGCTTAGCGGTAAAATGTTGAACCCGTTGGGTCTGGCGGGGGCGGGTCTGGATGTGGCAAACCCATACCCGCATACCCGTAGACCCGACTATCCTACGAAAAATAATTCTAATTCCCAATCCTAACCATAAATCCCTAACCCCAGTAACCCTGGCGGTCCCACATCCATTATCCCACACGTGCACAACAGCACGACGCACACGCACTCACATCCCGTGGCCTCGTTCCCTCGTCTGCTCCCCATCGCTATCCTCTTTTCCCTCGCTTCTAGCGCTGATGTCGCCTGCCTTCTAGCGGGAGGGATGCGCCGCCTCCTCCTAGCAACCTCCTGCACCACCGGCCACCGCCAGATCCCAGCACCACGGTCGCCGCCAGATCCCTGCACCACCGGCCGCCGCCACATCCCAGGACCACTGGCCACCACATCCCACCTCTCGCGCCTCCCTGCCAATGCTCCTCCCTGCGCCGCCGCTAGTCAAGGTCGAGGACCACGGGGAGGGAAGCTCCAGCGAGATCCGCCGCCTTGCAGATTGCCTCCTAGCGTCGCTGCCGCCTTGCAGATCTTGGTGGGTACCCGTCGGGTCCCCGTTTACCCGGCGGGTCACGGGTCTGGTGGGGATCTGTACCCGCCAAACTATTTGGGGCGGGTCGAGGGGGCGGGGAAATGGGGCGGGGACGGGTATGGGGGGGCCGGACCCGGACCCGAACCCGGCGGGTGCCATCCCTACTTATTGCGTGACTCATTGTCACATCCCAAAAATTTTCCAAATTTTGAAATGTGAAAAATAAATAAACAAAATAAATAATTTTTGAAATTTAGGGTGAAAAGAAACTTTTTTATTCCAATTGGAAACATCAAAACCTATTTTGATCAAATATAATCCTAAAGGGATTTAAAAAGATAAACAAATAATACATAAAGTTATAATAGTTGGAATCACCATTTTTGGATCTTTAAATAAAAAGATATGGTTTTTATAAGCAAAGGAAGAAATAAATAAATAAGGACTATTTTAAAAAGCCAAATTAAATCTTGGCCAAACAATTGAAATAAAATATTTTTGTTAAAAAAAGAGAGTAAAGGATTATTTAAATAAAATCATAAGGATTTATTAATATCCAATTTTATTTAAGTAAAGACAATTTCCTATTTTGAATGAACGTTAAAACTTAATAAAGTATTTTAAATAAAAATTCAAAGTGTTTTATTTTTCAAATAAAACCTACTAAAAAGGTTTTGGTAAAATTTAGAATTCAAATAGTGTTTTAAAACATATTTAAATCCTATTTTGAAATAAAGACTAATGTCTATTTATTTTTAATAATTAATAAACCCTAAAATTAATTATTGTAAATTTGACTTTAGAATATGTTAAATAACAGTATTAAAATCTACACAAAGTTTGGTGGAGGTTTGAATTCAAATAGTTTTTGAATTGTTTGAATGAAAATCAAAACAGAAATTCAAAATAGAAAAAGAAAAGCATTATGTACAAAAAAAATGAAAAAAACACAACCCACTAATAGGCCCAGTCCAGCCCAACACGCAGCCCATCTCCTCCCCCTCTGGTGAATCATTTTTCACTCAGTAGCTTACCTGCACAGTCACAGACAGGTGGACCCCACTCCCACTCTCTCTCTCACAGACAACGCGACCCACTTGCCAGATCTTATTCTTCACCGCGTCGACCGTTTCCCCATCGCTCATCGCCGTTCTGCCGCGATTCAATTCGCTTTAATTCGAGTTATTGGCTACATTAATCCATTCAGTAACCATGCGTAAATAAACGCCTTCGTCCCCTCTTCCATTTCCCCCAGACATCGCCTCCCCTCTGCCCCCAGGCTGCCCCAATTGCAAGCTCGAACCCCTCTGTCTCCGATGAGCCTCTCCGGTGAAATCCAGCGCCGTTCGACCACCCCATGCCTCCCCGTCCACACATGCATTCTCCCCATCGCCCCCTGCATCTCCCAATGCCGCTCGCTAGCCCGCGCGTTCACCAGACGCTCGGCAGGGACATCACCCGAGCGCCACCGAGAACATCTTCAACTCCGGCGACCCTTCCCCGGTAACTCTGACCTCACCACTCCCTCTCAATGATGCTCTCATGATAGCCACTATCTCCCGTGTCTAACGAACCCTCTTCCTCGCCTTCTTGTGCCTTGTAGCGTCGGCTACGACCACGCCTAAGAGCACCCGACGCCGCCGCAAGCTCCGGCGAGCAATAGCCGTTGTTCTAGTGCGCCCCTCGAGTAGCGGACCCCACCTTGAGCTTCACCGCAACCACGCGAGCATGGTGAGAATCCTCTCCCTCCCCCGCGCAACCTAGTCCCTCGGCAACCTCTCCGTCCGAGCGTGCGCCGCCGTTCGCCGCCACCAGCGCCGCCAGTTCCTGGCAGGTGCGCTGTAGACATTGGATCCTCATCGGGTGGCTCAGATTAGAACTTATCGAAGGGGTATGCATCAATCTGTGCCGTGCGATTTAAGTGAGATCCTGCGGCCCATATATCTCAATCCAAACGAAACGGTACCGGCTTCGGGATTTGACCCATTACAGCGGAACCATACTTATTGCTAGGGATGGCAATGGGGCCCCGAAACCCGCTAACCCGATGGGTACCCGCTTTAAATGGGGAGGGTTTGGTAAAGAAAGAAACCCATGGGGGTGCTTAGCAGTAAAATGTTGAACCCGTTGGGTCTGGCGGGGGCGGGTCTGGATGTGGCAAACCCATACCCGCATACCCGTAGACCCGACTATCCTACGAAAAATAATTCTAATTCCCAATCCTAACCATAAATCCCTAACCCCAGTAACCCTGGCGGTCCCACATCCATTATCCCACACGTGCACAACAGCACGACGCACACGCACTCACATCCCGTGGCCTCGTTCCCTCGTCTGCTCCCCATCGCTATCCTCTTTTCCCTCGCTTCTAGCGCTGATGTCGCCAGCCTTCTAGCGGGAGGGATGCGCCGCCTCCTCCTAGCAACCTCCTGCACCACCGGCCACCGCCAGATCCCAGCACCACGGTCGCCGCCAGATCCCTGCACCACCGGCCGCCGCCACATCCCAGGACCACTGGCCACCACATCCCACCTCTCGCGCCTCCCTGCCAATGCTCCTCCCTGCGCCGCCGCTAGTCAAGGTCGAGGACCACGGGGAGGGAAGCTCCAGCGAGATCCGCCGCCTTGCAGATTGCCTCCTAGCGTCGCTGCCGCCTTGCAGATCTTGGTGGGTACCCGTCGGGTCCCCGTTTACCCGGCGGGTCACGGGTCTGGTGGGGATCTGTACCCGCCAATCTATTTGGGGCGGGTCGAGGGGGCGGGGAAATGGGGCGGGGACGGGTATGGGGGGGCCGGACCTGGACCCGAACCCGGCGGGTGCCATCCCTACTTATTGCGTGACTCATTGTCACATCCCAAAAATTTTCCAAATTTTGAAATGTGAAAAATAAATAAACAAAATAAATAATTTTTGAAATTTAGGGTGAAAAGAAACTTTTTTATTCCAATTGGAAACATCAAAACCTATTTTGATCAAATATAATCCTAAAGGGATTTAAAAAGATAAACAAATAATACATAAAGTTATAATAGTTGGAATCACCATTTTTGGATCTTTAAATAAAAAGATATGGTTTTTATAAGCAAAGGAAGAAATAAATAAATAAGGACTATTTTAAAAAGCCAAATTAAATCTTGGCCAAACAATTGAAATAAAATATTTTTGTTAAAAAAAGAGAGTAAAGGATTATTTAAATAAAATCATAAGGATTTATTAATATCCAATTTTATTTAAGTAAAGACAATTTCCTATTTTGAATGAACATTAAAACTTAATAAAGTATTTTAAATAAAAATTCAAAGTGTTTTATTTTTCAAATAAAACCTACTAAAAAGGTTTTGGTAAAATTTAGAATTCAAATAGTGTTTTAAAACATATTTAAATCCTATTTTGAAATAAAGACTAATGTCTATTTATTTTTAATAATTAATAAACCCTAAAATAATTATTGTAAATTTGACTTTAGAATATGTTAAATAATAGTATTAAAATCTACACAAAGTTTGGTGGAGGTTTGAATTCAAATAGTTTTTGAATTGTTTGAATGAAAATCAAAACAGAAATTCAAAATAGAAAAAGAAAAGCATTATGTACAAAAAAAATGAAAAAAACACAACCCACTAATAGGCCCAGTCCAGCCCAACACGCAGCCCATCTCCTCCCCCTCTGGTGAATCATTTTTCACTCAGTAGCTTACCTGCACAGTCACAGACAGGTGGACCCCACTCCCACTCTCTCTCACACAGACAACGCGACCCCACTTGCCAGATCTTATTCTTCACCGCGTCGACCGTTTCCCCATCGCTCATCGCCGTTCTGCCGCGATTCAATTCGCTTTAATTCGAGTTATTGGCTACATTAATCCATTCAGTAACCATGCGTAAATAAACGCCTTCGTCCCCTCTTCCATTTCCCCCAGACATCGCCTCCCCTCTGCCCCCAGGCTGCCCCAATTGCAAGCTCGAACCCCTCTGTCTCCGACGAGCCTCTCCGGTGAAATCCAGCGCCGTCCGACCACCCCATGCCTCCCCGTCCACACATGCGTTCTCCCCATCGCCCCCTACATCTCCCAATGCCGCTCGCTAGCCCGCGCGTTCACCAGACGCTCGGCAGGGACATCACCCGAGCGCCACCGAGAACATCTTCAACTCCGACGACCCTTCCCCGGTAACTCTGACCTCACCACTCCCTCTCAATGATGCTCTCATGATAGCCACTATCTCCCGTGTCTAACGAACCCTCTTCCTCGCCTTCTTGTGCCTTGTAGTGTCGGCTACGACCACGCCTGAGAGCACCCGACGCCGCCGCAAGCTCCGACGAGCAATAGCCGTTGTTCCAGTGCGCCCCTCGAGTAGCCGACCCCACCTTGAGCTTCACCGCAACCACACGAGCATAGTGAGAATCCTCTCCCTCCCCCGCGCAACCTAGTCCCTCGGCAACCTCTCCATCCGAGCGTGCGCCGCCGTTCGCCGCCACCAGCTCCGCCAGTTCCTGGCAGGTGCGCTGTAGACATTGGATCCTCATCGGGTGGCTCAGATTAGAACTTATCGAAGGGGTATGCATCAATCTGTGCCGTGCGATTTAAGTGAGATCCTGCGGCCCGTATATCTCAATCCAAACGAAACAGTACCGTCCAATAGGATAGCGCCACGTGTTCAGAGTTTGTTTAAAACAGAAATTTTGTTCTATTAGATATGCAAACTTGCAAACTCCATAACTTTTAATATACACGTCCAAATTTTGCAAATTTTATATTATTGGAATCAACAGGACAAGTACTTTGAAACCATGCACTTTGTTTAATTATTTGCTTCAGGAAACCTAGTTGTTTTTGCAGAAACTTGTGTAGGCATAATTTGAATATAAAACTTATTCTAGAAATATTTTTAAGGTGAAATCTTTGCTAAGTGGTTTGTTTTGAACCTACTGACCATAGAAACCAACTTATGGATTTAAAAATGTATTTTGTGAAGTTAAAGAATAAGTCTTTGAATAAGAGCATTTCTAGTCAAATAAAAATATTGTTTATGTGTTAAAAATACTTTTTGAGTAAAATCTTTGGAACATGATTTGAATTAAACTCTCTGACCCTAAACACCAAGTTTTGAGATTTAAAATATATTAGATGAACCCTATAAACTTATTACTTTGCTAAAAGGTATTTCCAACAACATAAAATATCACTTTGGTATAAAATTGGTTTATGGAATGAAACCTTTTGAAAATGGTTTTAATATTAAACACTAGACCTTAAAACTCTAACATGGTGTGTTTAAAAATATTTTACAAACTCTAGGGATTATCATTTTGATTTAAATCATTCCTAGCAAAACAAAAATGACTTAAAGTGGCCATTTTCACCAACTTGAATTTAAATGGTTTTACCACTTTTGTAAATGACCAATATGAGCTTTAAAATGTTTAGAGCCTAATAGAAACCACTTTTCCAAATAAAACCATCTTTTGCATGCTTGCATGCATTGCCTTGTTTTTGTTATTTTATGTGGTGAATTGTTAGAATGCTAGTTGAATATATGTTTGCTTGATTGAATTGTAGTGATATTAGAAGAGTGTGATATTTGCAAGATCAAGGATTGAACCAATATTCCCTACTAAAAAGGCAAGTGACACTATCATCCATGTCCTACTATCTTCATTACACTTAGTGGATTTTTGTAACATGCATGATAGGACTACTATATTTCTATGCTATGTTATATCCTATTAGGATATCCTTATATCTTCCTTAGTGAAAACATTGTAGTTATAGTATGCTTAGCCATGATATATATTTCAGATGGGATACATGATATAATTATATGAAGTGTTGGAAAAATTATATGTTTATATAATAAAACAAGTACTCAATGAACCACCTGGGTGGACAAGGATACTCAAGTTTTGGACAAGGTGGCAACAAAGGGAACCATGTTTATATGGCTATATTTTTGTATGTGCACTAGAAGAAAACCACCCAGGGACTTAGAGATTGAACAAATTTCTCGTACAGTGGCTTCCGTGTATAGCCACATGCTAAATGGGCTCTGGCTTAGTCAACTACATAGTGGAAGACCCATGCATTGGCATCTTCAGGTTAACTAGAATTGTGTAGGGAAATATATCCCTACATTGGTGCCTGGTAGACAAGCTAGCATTGTGTATTGGGAGGACTTCTATGGAAATGCTTTGTCACATTCTCGATCTGTCGGTACTCCATTTGGTGAGTACTTTTCTAGCGGCCACTGGTGACATCAAGACGAGATTGTGTCATGTGGGTAAAGTGTACAACTTCTGCAGAAGATCAAATTCTAAGTACTTAGCTGTGTCCCCGGTTATGGACAACTCTGAGCAACTAAGGCCTGAAGCTATGGAAGATCTCGACATTCCAATTTCTCAAAGTAAAACTTGATGGTGACAACAAGGGATTAGAATCACTTGGAGTTTTCCAAGGAGTTCAAAAAGATTTGACAAAATGTCGTGGGAATGACCACGGCAGATGCTGCAATCGGCAGCGAGTAGTAGAACGAAGGGCAAGGGCGGCCAGCCATCTGTGGTGCGAGATGAGGGCGGAGACACAGGGTTTTACCCAGGTTAGGCCCCCCGGAGGGTAAAGACCTACTCCTGCTAGATTGTATTATGATGGAGGTACAATGGGGTGAGCTCGTCGTCTAGGCGGCGAGTCGCTTGGGTGGATGATGGAACGTACGTTTACACGCCCTGTAGGGAGGTTTATATAGACTCACCCTCCCCTAGGGTTTACATATCTCAACCGAATCAGTTAAGGTTTCGGTACTCGTTTAACCTAATCTGACTGGGCCTATCTACTCTCCTGGGCCTTCAACTTCCAGTCGCTTGGATCCACGCCAGGTCTTGATCCAGTCGCCGTCTTGCAGGCCCACTCGCCAGTTCCTGGGCCAGTCGGAAACGTCCTGCTGGGTATACCCCGGTAGGCATATCCCCATCAGTAGTCCCCGAGGCCATCGTCGATTGGGCGCAGGTGGTTGCTGGCAGTCAGAGCATACGGGTCCAATGCGAAACCCAGTCGAATCGGTGGCGGGCTCCTGAATAAAGAAAAAAACTAGTCATTCTGGTCGCAGCTCGGCGAACGGGTCGGCGAAATATCTAGTCACTGTCGTAGTGATCGGGTCGGCGAGCCGAGTGGCTGAAGTTGGACTGTCAAACGCAGTCAAACTAGCCGTTGGGGTAATCCAATGGTAACTTTTGGCGTAATCACCGCGTAGTAACGGCTCCCTGATTTAGCGGGTAACAACCGCTATATAAAGGGAATGGTAGGCGATCGAAGAAGCACCTCCTCGTCATTTCCTCCGATTGTGCGCACCTCCGTTTTCCTCTGCATCGTGATCCGGCCGATCCAAAATCCTCCAACCTCCACGAACCTTTCCGCCAATGGCCCCCTCCACCGAACCATGGGGCAGGTCCAAGTGTACGAGGGTGCTACTGGCGTCTTTCGAGGAGGCCGGGATCCTGCGCGCCGGTAGGTGGCGCATCCCCGCGGCCCGAGAGGTGACTCCAGACCCGCGCGAGGGAGAATTCGTCTGCTTCGCCAGCCACCTGGAACAGGGGCTGGGATTCCCCACATCTCTCTTCTTCCGGCGCTTCTGCGCCTTCTACGGGATCCAGCCATCAGACCTGGGCCCGCACAGCATCGAGCAGCTCGCCATTTTCGTGGCGTTCTGCGCGTGCTACCTGGGCTGCAGGCCCTACTTCCCCCTGTGGCAAGATCTGTTCCACGGGAGGATCAGTCGCGAAGAAGCAGGCGGCCCAATGATTGCTGCAGGTGGCTTGACGTTTCAATTGAAGTCGAAGGCCTCCTTTTTCGATCTAATGCTACCTGCCAAGGCGGCGAGCGAGTGGAAGAAGTCTTGGTTTTACGGCACTGAGGCGACTCCAAACGGCGAGGTGGCGATCCCAAGATACTCCGCCGACCGGCCCGAACCGCGCCGACTCCAAGTCGGCAAGCTTCCAACAGACCAGCGGATGGTCGTGGATGAGATGCTTCAAACCATCCGCGGCCTGAAGAAGAAGGGTCTTCAGACCATCAACTTGTACAACTGTTGGCTTGGGCGGCGACTCGTTCCCCTGGCCCGCCGTGACCATTACATGTACGAGTACATGGGCCGGGAAGATTCGACGAAATCCTGGCTCGCCGAGTGGAAGCTCGAGGACTACATCCCAGCGTCGAAGAAGATCACCCAGGCAGTGTACCTGGACGCAAAGGCCGGGGTCGCCCCTACACCGCGAAGCATCCAGCCCCGACGGTAAGTCATTTTCTATCATTTGTAGTCGTAGTTGATGCTGTCGCGGTTTATATTGATACTGTCTCATGACTATTGCAGTTATTTCAAGTAGTGGAAGGGTGGCTTCCGCCCGCGGACGACGAGAAATCGAGCTCGTCCGTCCAGGACGGGGGCGAATCGCCTCCTGCGAGGGGCGGCATCGAGAGCGACAGGAGCGGCGACAACGACGAGTCCGAGGAAGAGGTCGCCCTGCTGGTTCGCAAAACTCGCAGACAGCATCAACGTGAACTCGAAGCGAGCAGAAGCCTCGAACGTCATGATGATGACGACGACGAGATCCCCAAGAACACCTCGCGTCGCGAGGCTACTCCATCGAAAAAGAAGAAGAAGAAAGAAGTGAAGGCCCCTCCAAAGAGGAATACAAAGTCGGCAAAACAGGCATCTCCGCCTCGTTTGGCGAGTAGCTCCGACGCCATCAGCCTGGCCAGGGACGAAGCGCCACAAAACGACGGCAGCACCGGATGCCACCGCCGCCATGAGTGAGGTACCTATGGCCTCGATTCCCCCCGTTCGCCCCAGTCTTTGGGTCGGGGGCTGCTCCGGTCGCCGTAGCTTCGCCTCCCAGGAGAGCTCCCGCTAAAAATGTTGTGGAGGCTCCTGTCGCGGCCTCGTCAACGAAGAGGCCGTCCGTGTCTTGGGCGCATGATGTCCTGGAGATGGGCCTCAGTCGGAAACTGGGCCCCGAACTGGAGAAGCCGGCTAGAATCCGCACGGGGCTGCGGTCCATACCAGTCGCCAAGTAAGTTTTATTCACTTGCCTTGCTTTTCGTTGTACTCGAACCACTTTTACTCATGTAATCAATTTGCAGGACTGGAGTTAAAAAGATAGGCCACCCGTCCGTGGCCAAAGTGCCGCCAGTCGCTGCCGAGGAGGACCCCTCTCGGAAGAGGAAGGCTGATGAGGTCGCTGCCCCCACGGACAGTGCCAAGAAGGCCAAGAGCGACGACGTCGTCACGGTATCTGACGACATGACGATTGCTCCGAGTGGTCCTGCGGCAGGGGCGGCCTTGACGATCAAGGAGGGTGCTTCCTCTCCTGGGATGGCTGATCCGGCCTCTTTTGGTGCCGGCGCATCCATCGCGACCTTCCCCCGCTTCATGGCCAGAGCGACTACGGCGAGTGGTACCACGCCATCGAGCCGCGTGCCTGGGGTCGCCGAAACGGAGGTCGAGCAGCGTCGCGGGCACACTCCAGCTCTTCTCGCATCCGTGGATGCGCTACAGCTTCATGGCATGCTTGGCGCAGCCATCCAGGTATGTCCAGTCCCCGAGGATCGGGCCGCTGAATTGCAGTGGTCAGATTCTTTTGGTGTTTTGCTTTTATTTCTCGCGCCCATTCCCCGAGTGCGCATTCGCTGAATTTCAGTGGGTGGGCACTTAGGATTTTTTATCTAGTCCCCGAGTGTCCAGTCGCTGAATTTCAGCGGGTGGGCACTTAGGATTTTTGATCTCCAGTCCCCGAGTGTCCAGTCGCTGAATTTCAGCGGGTGGGCACTTAGGATTCCGTTTTTCTTAACTATTTGACTTTTGTACAGGGTTTGCAGCGTGAATCAGCCGACCGGCTTGCTGCAAAGTGTCATGCGGAGAAGGAACTTCTCGCCATCCAAGAGGCGAACAAGGGACTCCGGGCGATTGCTGCGAAGGCAGAGGAGGTTTGCCAGGGCATTGTCCCGGCGAGTGAGCTGACGGCGGCTCAATCTGCGTTGAGTTTGGCTGAAAAGCGGATCGCCGACCTTGAGCGCGAGCTTAAGGACGCGAAGGAGGAGGCGAGCTTGGCGGATGGGCGAGCCAAGGCTGCTGTTACGGCCGCCGCTGAGGAGCGTAAGGTCTCTAACGCCCTTGTTGCTGGGCTTCAAGACGACTACTCCTCTCTTCAAAGCTTCATCATGGATCTCTCCCGTCCTTTGATTGGTAAGTGTGCCTGCCTCTGCCTGTAATATTTTCGTTGTGTGATCTTTGATGTACTCACTATCCCCTTCTGTCCACAGGTCGTATCATCGACAGCGCGGAAGAGGCGCAGTCGTTCGACGCGCGGCAGTGTGTGGCCACTCTAGTCGACTCAGCCACGTTGTCCGCGACCTGTATTCGGGCTTATCTTCAGGAGATGTCTCCCACGGAAGTGATTCCCAGCGACCTCGTCGAAGTGTGCCGGTACTTGGAGAAAGCGCCATCAGTCATCGAGTTCATGACACGGTCGGCGTTCCGGCGCGGGGCGGCGACGGCGCTCAGCCTTGGGCTCGCCCACTTCCCGGAGGATTTCGATCTGGATGACGTGACGAGTGGCTACCCATCGTCGACTGGCTCGGTGGAGATCGCCGAGGTGCTGAAGCTGACGGACCGTGCCGCGGTATACTCCGATCGCGTCTGGGCGATGGGCGACCTCCTTCCTTATCAGGAGACGATCGTTGCACCCAACGACCCCGAGCCACAGCACCGGGACTTCAAGATCGAGTAGCCCTTCCGTGAGGCGATGGCGGGTGAGCTGACGACGTACCCATCGAACCCGTACACTCCCTTCATTCGCAACCGCAAGGGTGGTGGCGAGTCGACATCGAAGCGTGCGGAATAAGACATTGTGCCCTGGGGCGTTAGTAGCAGTTTGGCCATTGGGCGCACCTTGTACTTTGTAACAATTATGATCTGCTATAATGGGATGTCGTGTTATTTTGTGAATTGTCGTGTGTTTGTGATTGAGGGTTGAACGAGTCCTCGAGCGCGTCCGCCCTTTTTATGGGGTTTACCTCGTTTGTTATGTGTTTGTGGTTTTGAACGTTTTGTTATTGAGGTTGACTCGCCCGAGCTTGGAAAGGCAGTCGCAAGGCGACCCACATAAGTGCTCTATACTTCACCGTTTCCCTTGCGCAAACAAGGTCGGGTAGCCGAGTCCCCGAGCGTGGTACTTGGTTGTTCTAGGTGTGACTCTAGGGTGGGTGAGGACTGGGCGCGTCAGAGTAAGCGCATCACTCCTGACTGGCCCGTCGGGTCAGTCGCATGGCGAGTCCTGGGCATGCTCTCATACTTGGCGTTTTCCCTAGTCGCTCGCGCTGAACTGGTCGTCAGTCCCCGAGTGTGGTACTTGGCCGTTCGAGTCGCTGTGTCGAGGATGCGGGTCGCTGTGACGGGCGAAGGCAGTTGTCTTGGCTCGTTAAGCCAGTCGAGCTAGGCGACTCCACTGGGGCTCCGGGTAGGCGTTTTTCGTGGACGTTGCGAGGCCTGGGGTAACCCAGTGCCCTCGTAGCGCACTACTTGGCCGCGTCGATCGCTGTACCAGAGGTTGACTCCTGCTGTTAGCTTGGTGCTGTTATTACGAGTGCGAGTGGCACAAGACATAGAGAGTAGACACAATTTGTGGTAACCAATATGTTTTATTTCATAGCGACTGGAGGATACATATGTGGAGTTCTAGGAGTAGAACTTCCGTAGGAGGTTTACATTCCACGGTCGCTTGACGTCGAGTTTTCCGTCTCCGCGGACGTCAGTGAGGTAGTAGGCGTCGTTGCCGAGTACTCGCCCGATGGCGAATGGTCCCTCCCACAGGGGGGAGAGCTTGTGCATGCCCTTCTTGTCCTGGATGAGGCGTAGCACCAGGTCGCCTTCCTGGAAGGTGCGATTTTTCACCCACCGGCTATGGTAGCGGCAGAGTCCTTGCTGGTAGATGGCAGTGCGGGAGCGAGCTAGGTCGCGTGCCTCGTCGAGTTGATCGACTCCATCTTGACGTGCGAGTTCATTCGCAGCCTCCGTGTAGTGGACGACCCTTGGCGAGTCGTGCTCGAGGTCGGTGGGCATGACTGCCTTGGCGCCGTACACCATGAAGAAGGGGGTGAACCCTGTCGACCTGTTGACTGAGGTGCGGATACCCCAAATGACGGAGGGTAGCTCCTCGACCCAGCACCCGGCGGTGCGCTCGAGTGGTACTTGGAGCCGCGGCTTTAGGCCATGGAGGATGCTCTGGTTGGCCCGTTCCGCCTGGCCGTTGGACTCCGGGTGGGCGACTGATGCGAGGTCGAGCCGGATGTAATGTTCCTCGCAGAACTCGGCCATGGCTCCTTTGGCGAAGTTGGTGCCGTTGTCCGTGATGATGCTGTTTGGGAACCCGTAGCGATATATGAGCTCGCATAGGAATTTGGTGGCGGTCTTCCCGTCGCATTTCTGGACTGGCTTGGCCTCCACCCACCTTGTGAATTTGTCGACCGCGACCAGGAGGTGGGTGAAGCCGGAGGGGGCCTTTTTGAAAGGGCCTACCATGTCCATACCCCACACAGCGAATGGCCAGGTGATGGGGATTGTCTTGAGCGCTGAGCTCGGCACGTGTGTCTGGTTGGCGTACTTATGGCACCCGGCGCACCACTGGACAATGTCGACGGCATCGGCGTGTGCGGTGGGCCAGTAGAAACCGTGACGCATGGCCTTTGCGACCAGAGAGCGGGCTCCGGCGTGGTGGTCGCAGTCGCCGGAGTGGATGTCGTGGAGGATCTTGCGTCCTTCTGTGGGTTGGACGCAGCGTTGGAACACGCCGGTCACGCTGCGCTTGTGGAGCTTGCCGTGGATGATGGTGACGGATTTGCATCAACGTGCAACCATTCGGGCGTCTGTCTCGTCTGCTGGCAAGGTGCCAGCCTCCAGGTAGGCGATGTACGGCTTGGTCCAGTCGTCTGGCTCGGCGATGAGTGCGACCAGGGCTGCCTCTGGTTGCAGCGGGACTCCGATGTCGATCTCCCTTGGGGGAGAGACTGACGGCTTGGTGATCGTGTCAAGGAAGACGCCAGCGGGTGGTGCGAGTCAAGCCGAGCCGATACAAGAGAGTGCGTCGGCATCCTCGTTCTTCCGCCTGTCGATCCACTCGACGGAATAGCCTGCGAAGTGTCCGCCCAGCTTGTCCACTGCTTGGCGGTATGCCGCCATGGTGGGGGAGTCGGCGTCGCAGGTACCAGCTACCTGCCCAGCGACGAGGTCGGAGTCTCCGTAGCAGCATAGGCGGTTGACATTCATCTCCTTGGCGGCTTGCATGCCGTGGAGTAGTGCCTCGTACTCGGCCATGTTGTTGGTGCAGGGGTGAAGTCGAGGCATAGGACGTAGCGGAGCTTGTCACCCTTCGGGGAAGTCAGCACGATCCCTGCTCCTGCGCCGTCCGCGTTCTTGGAGCCGTCGAAGTGCAGGCTCCAGTAGTGGAGGTACGGCAGCTTTTCCGGCCGCGGGGCCTCTTCCCAGTCGGCGATGAAGTCCGCGAGAGCCTACGACTTGATCAATTTGCGTGGATCATACTTGATGTTGTGGACGCTGATTTCGACGGCCCACTTGGCGACTCGCCCGGTCGCCTCGCGGTTACGGATGATGTCCTGCAACGGTGCTGAGGAGACGACCGTGATCGGGTGCTCCTGTAAGTAGTGCGGCAGTCGCCGCTGTGCTCTGAAGACCACGTATACCAGTTTCTGGTATTGTGGGTATCGCTGGCGCGACTCGGTGAGGACCTCGTTGATGTAGTACACCGGTCGCAATACCGGGCGCTCCTTTCCTTCCTCCGGCCGCTCGACGACCATGACGGCGCTAACGACGCGCTCGGAAGCCATGACGTATACCAGCATGGGTTCTTTGTCGACGGGGGCGGCGAGTAGTGGAGCTGCGAGTAAAACCTTCTTGAGGTCGCGGAGTGCGTCGTCCGCCTCCTTGTCCCACTAGAAGGTGGGGCTCTTTCGCATCAGGCGGTATAGGGGCATCGCCTTTTCGCCCAATCGGGGAATAAAGCGGCTGAGAGCCACGACTCGCCCGGCCAGCTTCTGGATGTCGCGCAGGCACTCGGGTTTGCCGAGTCGAGCGATCGTGTCGATCTTGGTGGGGTTCGCCTCGATCCCGCGCTTGGAGACGACGTACCCTAGTAGTTGCCCTGTTGGTACACCGAAGGTGCATTTGCCTGGGTTTAGCTTTATCTTGTATTTCCGCAGGTTGGCGAATGTTTCCGCTAGGTCGGCGAGTAGATCGCCCTGGCGAGCGGACTTCACTACCACGTCGTCGATGTAGACGTGGATATTGCGGCCAATTTGGCTCGCAAGGCATTCCTGCATGCACCGCTGGTAGGTCGCAACGGCGTTCTTGAGGCCGAAGGTCATGGCGGTGTAGCAGAAAGCTCCAAATGGCGTGATGAACGCCGTCTTTTCCTCGTCCTCGACAACCATCTTGATCTGGTTGTACCTAGAGTAGGCGTCGAGGAAGCACAGCGACTCCGAGCCCTCGGTGGAGTCGATTATTTGGTCGATCCGCGGGAGGACGAATTGCTCCTTCGGGCAGGCGTTGTTTAAGTTTGTGTAGTCGATACACATCCTCCAGGTCCCATTTTTCTTCTCGACCAGGACTGGGTTTGCCAGCCAGTTGGAGTATTTGATTGGCCGGATGAAGCCTGCAGCGAGTAGACGCTGCACCTCCTTGGCGATGGCTCGGCGAAGCTCTTCATTGAAGGGTCGCAGCGACTGCTTGACGGGTCGCACTTTGGGGTCGGCGTTGATTTTGTGCTCAGCGAGTTCCCTAGGGACACCAGGCATGTCAGAGGGCTTCCATGCGAAGATGTCCTTGTTCTCACGGAGGAACTCGATGAGCGCACCTTCCTATGCTAGGCTCATGCCTGTCCCGATCGTCACCGTCTGGCTGGAGTCGCCTGAGACCAGCTCGATGGTGCGGGTGTGCGTCGTTGCCTCGAAGTCTGAGGTGTTGGTGCCCTCCGAATTGGGATTCTTGAGTATGGTGGGGTCGTCGTTGTTGACCCCGCTCGCGTACTTGGCGAGCTCGTCGGCGTGGTTGGCCTCTGTCACGATGATGGCGTCGGCGAGTTTGGCTCCTTTGGCCTCGCACTCGGCGGCCATGTCGGGGTCGCCGTTGATGGTGATGACGCCGCGCGGCCCGGGGAGCTTCATCGCGTTGCACGCGTAGTGGGGCACTGCCATGAACTTGGCGAACGGCTGGCGCCCCAGAACGCAGTGGTAGGGGCTGTCGAAGGGTACCAGCTCGAAGACGATCCGCTCGGTGCGGAAGTTTGCTGGTGTGCCGAAGGTGACTGGCAGCGTGACCTTGCCGATCGGGTACGCCTTCCGACCGGGGACGATGCCGTGGAACGTGGTGTAGGTTGTCTCGACCATCGACTGTGGGAGCCGCAGTCGCCTGAAGGTGTCTAGGTACAGGATGTTGATGGAGCTGCCGCCATCCATCAATGTCTTAGGGAGCCAGTAGTCTCCCACCTTAGGCTTGACCACTAGGGCGACTCGGCCTGGGTACTCGATGCATGGCGACTGGTCCTGGCGGCTCCAGGTGATGGGCTGCTCCAACCAGTTGAGGAACTGGGGAACGTCCACCTGGGCCACCGCGTTGACGGCGACGGCGTGGGCGATGACCTTCTTCTCGCGCTTCGTGTTGAAGCCTGTGAAGGTGTGGAGCGAGCCGGCCACACTGCCGAATTTTCCGCCGTTTGGCGGGTTGTTGTCGGGGTCCTCCCGTGCTCGCCGTGCCTTCTCGATCTCCTTGAGAGAGTGGCAGTCGGCGGTCGTGTGCGTGGCGGGCTTCCCTTCCCTGCTGTGAAACGCACAAGGCTGGTTAAGGAGGGCCGCGGGGTCGAACCTTGGTTTCGCCTTGTAGTTGCCGCCGTCGCGGCGTTGCCCTCCATCACGGCGGAAGCTCTTGGGCTCGCGCTGCGCGTGCCCGGCGTTGGCGACGAAGTCGACTCGCCCGTCACTGCGGCGTTTGCCGGTGAGGCGAGTGTTGCTGTAGCATAGGTCAGACCGTCGTCCATTGTCGTTGCCGCTCGTGCGGCGTTGGCCTCCCGACTCGTCGTCGGTTTCCTGGTTTCGGTCTTCCTCCGCGTATCTTTTGGCAATCTCAAGGAGGTCCGGTATGTTGTCGAGTGTGTGAGAATGTCGTTTGAGCTTGGCGACCAAGGGCTCTTAGCGGCACGAGGTCTTGAAGCAGTGGATCGCGGTGTCCGGGTGGATGCCGACCGCGGTGTACCATAGTTCTTGCCACCGCTGGACCCAGCTACAGGTCGACTCGCGGGGTCCATGGACGCATCGTTCCAGGTCCTCGATGGTGGTGGCGCGGGTGTAGGAGCACTCGAAGTGCCTGACGAAGGCATCTCGCATCTCTTCCCAGGAGTCGATGCTATCCTGGGGAAGGGTGTTGATCCACTGCCTGCACGTTCCCTCCATCATCAGGGGGAGGTAGCGGGCGGCTACCAGGTCGGTGTGGCCAGCGATCCCTATCGCCATGAGGTAGGTGTCCAGCCACACGGAGGGGTCGTACGAAGGGTCGTACTTCTCTATTTCCTTCGGCGCTTTGAAGTTCGCCGGGTATTTTTCGCCTCGGATCATCGGTCCGAAGCACCTGGGCCCGAGTCGGCTTAGCGACCCCATCGGCTCGCCGTCGCGGCGATTGGTTAGGGTGTGTCGCAGGTCGTCGGGCTGGCGTGCGCGCCAGCTTTGGTTGTTGATGATGTGGGTGCGGGCGTCGACGGGCTGACCGTTGGCGGCGACGAAGTTGGTCACTGGACTGGGGTCGTTGGTGGAGAGTGCCGCGTTCGCGGGTCAGTGTTGGAGCTGCAGTGGTTCGGGTGGCGGGCAGTTAAGGGTGTTTGCCGCCAATGGACGGCCGCTTGAGGCCGCTCTGCTGCCCGAAGAACGCGAGTACACCCGACCCTGTGAGTCGGCGCCTGCGTTTTGTTGCTCGACCGCCTTTGCGAGCAGGCCCTGACGTACTGGATCTGTAGGGCACCGTCGCTGGTGGCCGTGATGTTGTCGGCCGCTGCTCGGCCTGCCACGAGGTTGTCCATCGGGGTGGAGAACAGTGGTAGGCCGTTCGCGTCTCTCTCCCGTGAGGAGACCACTATCCGCGGCTGGTCCCTGGGGGTTGCACGGTTGGGTGGAGGTGGGGCGCCCCTCGCCGTCGACCCTGGTGGGGGTCGGGCGCTTCCTCCTGGTGGCGCGTTCTCGCAGATCGCGTGCTCGGCCACGCAGGCCGGGTCGTTCTCGTCGTCGAAGTTCAGGGCGCGCCCCTGGACGGTGGGGTTCAAGCGCGACCTGATTCGCTACTGCTGGTAGCGCGACAGCTCCTACGCCGTCACCTGCTCGAGGCGAAATTTTTCGCGCTCGGCTTGCTCTTTGCAGACTGCTTCCACCAGCTCCAGGCGGAGTTCCTCGACCTCCATTGTCGTTGCATTGGGAGGGATCGGGGTGGAGAAGGGATCCTCCGGCGGATCGGTGCCAGTCGCCATGTAGGTCGCGGCGTGGCGACCGGTCCCGTCGAGGAGATCGGCGGAGTTTTCCGATCTGGAGTCGAAGTCGAAGATCCCAAGGATGGAGGGATCCTCGAAGTCTCCCACGTTGGAGAACTGGGTGATGGAGCCTGCGGGTGAAGCCACGGCGATGGACCCGGCGAGTGACGCCGGGGTCGCTGAGTCGGCGTCGTCGTTGAGGGCCGCGTCTTCCGCGGCCGCGGAGTTTTCGGCCACGTTTCTGTGGGCCGAGTTGTACTCGGAGGCGAGGTGATGGATCGTGCGGACCTGGCTCTCGGAGAGCAGGTCGCGTGGCGGCGACTCGCGGATCTGAGCCAAGCCCTCCGAGATGATGACGTTGGTGAGGCAGACGAAGAGGCTGATCGTGCCGACTGGCAAGATCATGTTGTGCGTGACGAGTCGCGCCGCCGAGACGTAGCTGCTCGGCAAGATCTGGAGCATCTCGCCGATCGCTATCATGCGGCCGGTGGCGACCGACTCGTTGATGGGCAGATTGGATCTCGCCGCAGAACACCGGCCAGACCGGCCACGCCCCACGGTGGGCGCCACTGTCGTGGGAATGACCACGGAAGATGCTGCAATCGGCAGCGAGTAGTAGAACAAAGGGCAAGGGCGGCCAGCCATCTGCGGTGCGAGATGAGGGCGGAGACACAGGGTTTTACCCAGGTTCGGCCCCCCGGAGGGTAAAGACCTACTCCTGCTAGATTGTATTATGATGGAGGTACAATGGGGCGATCTCGTCGGCTAGGCGGCGAGTCGCTTGGGTGGATGATGAAACGTATGTTTACACGCCCTGTAGGGAGGTTTATATAGACTCACCCTCCCTTAGGGTTTACATATCTCAACCGAATCAGTTAAGGTTTCGGTACTCGTTTAACCTAATCTGACTGGGCCTATATACTCTCCTGGGCCTTCAACTTCCAGTCGCTTGGATCCACGCCAGGTCTTGATCCAGTTGTCGTCTTGCAGGCCCACTCGCCAGTTCCTGGGCCAGTCGGAAACGTCCTGCTGGGTATACCCCGGTAGGCATATCCCCATCACAAAAGAACAAAACTATTTTGAAAAGATAGGATAAAACTATATTGCTTTTTGCAAAAGAGCCTAAACCCTACTTAGCCAAATATGCATGTAATGATAGTATCCACTTACTTCTACATAATAGTGAAACTTGCCAATACAATTCAAATGTATTGACCCTTGTGGCTGCAACTTATTATGTTGCAGTTTTGTTTGATGTTAATGAAGTGTGTTGAATAGGATTACAAGTCTACAACCAACATGATTGCCTGTGGCACTTTGAAGATGAAGGACTCCATGATATATAGATATTCTGCTGCATTGTAATGTGATAGCCAAATGAGCTATGTAAGATGTAATGAATTATTTTTTTCCTGGTTATAAATTTGTATTATCACCTTTGTTTCTTGATATTACATCTTAACTGTGGATGCTAGCTATTGATCCAGGGACTAGCATTGTAAACACAGGGATCTCTACCTTATTAAAGGTTGGGACCTCTACACTCATGCTCTCGGCGAAAGCTAGGTAAAGGTCGTGTCTAACCACCCTCTGTCGGCCTTCCAAGGAAGAGGGCTTATCTAGTGGCATTAAGAGAAGGTTAGTACGTGTGGGTAAAGTTGTACACCCCTGCAAGGTAGTAATCTTTTAGAAAAGTCGTGTTCACGGTTATGAACAGTTGGTGACCAGATTCTAAGATCATAGAGAACTATAACCTAATCGTAAAACTTGGTAGATCAATGTTTGCTTAAGGATGCTTCTGCATGGGTACGAGGGGGTGATTCTAGTTTAGGTGATGATGATTTGGTGGATATCAAAATATGATGATCATTACTTCGGAGATGTCGCCCTCTTATCCCCTTTTAAAATACTCTGAATAGACGAGCTTCTTCTTCTCCCTCTTGTTTTATAAACAAAAGTGGCTTTATGCAAAACAACTCCTCCAGCCATAAGTCTTGCGGAGTACTATGTTGATACTTTTGGCAGAGTTAGTGTTCACCTGAAGACGAGTTCCGTACTACATCGACATCGATGAGTAGCTTGGGGTTCCTGGCCGGCATCCTGGAATCTATGGGCTGGGACATCGTCGTTATGTATCAGGCCTCTTAGGGCATTTGTTAAGTTTGCTATAATTAATAGCATAATTTGCCTTCCATTGTTTGATGTTTGTGGTCAGTGACCTCTGCTTGTAAAAATTTGGTTCTCTGCTCAGTTATGAGCTTGCTGTAATAAATTTTGTGTCGTAGGGTCACTGTTGTGTTACCGATTCTTCACTGGATATTCTCGAGCTCAAGGTTAAGCTTATGTCAGACGGAGGTCTGGGATTTGTTTAGCCCTGATCCCGGGGTGTCACACTTTCATACACATGGGGAGAGCCGAAGATCTATTAAAGTACTTGAGTAATAGAGTAGATCTACTTGATTACAAAGCTCATGATCACAATAAGATCACGCATAGAGAGAGAGAGATGAACACATAACTACTGGTACGGCCCTTAGCCTCGAGGAAGAACTACTCCCTCCTCATCATGGGAATCAGCAACGGTGAAGAATATGGCGATGGAGATGGTGGTGGGGATCGAAGGAGATGGATCCAGGGGCACTTCCCCGTCCCGGCAGGGTGCCGAAACAGAGACATCCGTCCCCTGAATCTAGGGTTTTCTCCCGGCGATGGTGCTGCGGAACTTTTCGTGGATGTATGATTGACCCTCTAGGGTTTTCTCCCCGGGGGCTTCTTATAGGCGAAGGGGCAAGGCTAGGAGGTAGCCAGGGGGGCCATACCCCCTGGTGGCGTGCCCAGGGTGGGCCTGCGCCACCCTAGGGTGTGCCCACCAATGGTGCCCTACTCCGTCTCTGCTTTGATTTTCCATATCGCTCTGGGAAAAATAGTAACTTTGGCTTTTGTACCGTCCAATTTCGAGAAGATTCATTTTTTAGCTTTTCTGAAAACAAAAACAGCAGAAAACAGGCAATTGGCACTGGGGCATCTTGTCAATAGGTTAGTTTCAAAGTGTAGACAAAACAAAGAAAAGTCGATACTAAACAAGCATGGAGCATAAAAAATTATAGATACATTTATGATGTATCAAGCGCGTGCAACATTGGATCTAAATGAAATTGCACGGGCCAGATCGGCCGGTACCTCTTCGCATCTAATCTAATCCTAACCGTAGGATCTAGATCTAGTGGATCTGAGCGCGTGGCCAAGGACTGGCGGCGCTGATGGCGGTGTGCGGTGGCGGCGCGTCTGGTGATGGCGGCCCGGTTTTCCTAGGGGGTAAGGGAAGGGCGCAGGGTGTTACTGAGGTCATGTTGACAAGGCGGTTGAAGTGGAGGTCGTGGTCGAGGAAGGGGCGCACGGGCTCGTCGGTAATTCCTCGCGCCGGAGTTGCGTCTACCATCGGTTGCTCGCAAACAAAGACAAAGCCGAGCCTATAGGGCATATTAAATCAAACGGAGGGAGTCAGTGGATGAGCCTGAAGACAAGGGTCGTGACAGAGCAAACCAGAGGGCGAGGGGGGGTGTACCTCACCAGAATTCATCACCGAAGTGCGTCGGGGCGGCGGCGGTTTCGACTGGAATTGGCGGAGCCTGGCGACTCTCTGGTGGTGCGGTGTGGGGGAAATGGAGAGGGGCGAGCGAGGTTTAAGAAGAGGGGTCGGGGGAGTAATCACGCCATTAATCTCACAAATTAACGCAAATTCAATCGGGGGGAAACGGCAGAGAGGAGCGCGGGCTCGACGACATGTGATTGAAGACGACGATGCTGACGCGACAGTGGGGCCAGCTCATCAGCGAGCGGGTGAGGGAAGGACACGGTGAGAAAAAGAAACAGAGAGGGAGAGGGGGCGCCGGGTGGGCTGAGATGGGCCGGGGGTGCTGGGCCGTGTCGGCTGGCTGACAGGTAAGTTTTTTCCTCATATTCTTTTTCTTTTTTGTTTATATTTTCTATAAATCATTTGAACTATCAAAACAACTCCAAATCAAATCAAACCTTCCCAAAATTTTAAGGGGTGAACCTAGTGTTCAAAAATGTTTTAAAACATCAAGCCTCTAATAAAAACAATTTGGGTAAAAATAAAAATAAAATATATGCTCCACACCTTGCATATAAAGGAGGGGTTTTTAATAGGGTTTTACTAGGTTTGAATTTTTTAACCCTTGGACTTGAACCTAAGATCCCCGATTCTGCTGGATTCTGGTGTTTTGAATCTTGTACATGAAGCTGACCTTTAACCCAAGATCCCTTTTGTTGACCCCTGTCATTAATGTTCATACATTACCTTAGGATGGCTGGTAATACAATTCTAGCCTTCAAGCTTGTGGTTATTGTCGCAATTGAAGTGTGACAACTAAGGACTTCCCTACCACTAGTTATGGTAGATGTTCTTTAATGGAACTAAATAGATCATGACAAGAGTACTCCTCGTGAGTCTCGCATCTATCCTCATGAATCTGCCACACCTTTCCCCTTCTTTGCATTGGTTTTCGGAAGGTTGTTGACTTATGCATCTACATCTCGGGATTCTATCATGTGCATGTTATTTTCCCTTGTTGTTTTCCAATCTTTGTCTACCAGTTGGTAGCCAAGTAGTAATGTGCATCAGTGTCTTCCGATGTAAGATACTCTTATGGTCCGTCAAGACAACCATTTCGGAATGTCTAAGAGAAACAAACTCCAGTGCCTCTTCATATCTAGGACCAGGTCAAAGTGTTGTAATCCGCAGATTAAGAGGCATTGATAAGATTCTGTCTATTCTACCTTAAAGTGTCACAGTCTTTTATACTAAGAGGTCGTGCTGAGTTTTATGACCCCTTAACAAAGTGATTCTTTTACACATCGGTATCCAACATTCCTCGAGCTTTCGTGCTCGTTTGATGCATGTGCGCAATAATGTGGCCATATGAGATTCTAGCAATTTTTATTGCTTAGAACTCAAAGGACATTTGTGTCATTCTTAGCATGATTGGTTAATCCTATCACTAAGCAAAGTTTGATCGTGCTACCACGTCCTGTATTCTGTTACACTCTCTTCGGTCAAAGAGTTGGGCTTGTGCCGAAGCTCTGAGACTATGTCCTCTTGCCTTACTAAGCAAGTCTCCTCTAGAACTAAGTGACATATCGGTGGTTCGTGATATTCTAGTTGTCTACTAGAAGTGTTGCCATGTTGCCACATGACCTTTTTTCATGTTCTTGAGCAAGCAATTTCTTTGAACTACTTCTTTCTCCAAGGATCTGTACTGGATACCCCTGAGCAAGTTGGTTGAGCTTAAACAACAACTTGGAGAGTTGTAAGACAAAAGTTCTAACCAACTCTATACTTCTTAAAGGGATGTATAGTTTTGTTCGTGTTGAAGAAAGATAGTATTTACTTTGTGGATATGTTATTAATTTCCCCCACCTTTGATTAGATTTGGGTTCTCATCAAATCAAACTCAGTTCCAAGGACTATCTTGATGATGTTTCTACTTGTGATGTTTCACTTAAGTACATCTTCGTGTTCTTTGGTCTGACCAGTATTTTTGCCTTGTTCATACCACATGTGAGTTCATCCTCTTGGAGTATGTCGATAAGTTTGTTGTTGATCCCATCAATGACATCCTTATCTTCTCCATGTTAGGTTAGATTCATATGGAACATTTGGCAATAATGTTGGAAACTTTTGAGAACCATCTTTGTGTCATCTCGAAGTATGTGTTCTGGATTTTAGAAGTAACCTCCTCCAATTCACGTGCAATTGTTGACAGATGTCGCCATGGATTCTAGTAGAGTTATCTCCGTTCCTTAAGGATATATGTGTTTTTATTGTTAGTACCTTATGTGTATGAAGTTGTCTTTCGACAAATACATGGGTATAGCAATCTAGCTCGTCTTTTGGAGCTTGACACTATAGTCCATATCTTGAGAATCTAGTAACTTTACCTTTGTGGTAAATGTTGCAGACTTTCTATTCGGATATGTTGAGTCTAAAGTATCATTTCGCCTAACCAGAGCTGAATCTCAAGCAACAATGATGGTCGGTATTACTCAAGGTTTGACATAGGTCTCTTTGTAAATCTGACAAAGATTGATGTAATGGTTGACACATTTAGCGGGAAACACCCATTCGTCATATTCTCTTAATTCAGCAATAACAACCACTCTTCATGAGGCTCCTTCTATAATTTACTATAGGAGTTACGCTTATGGTTTCCTTTGTATCCGAAGTCCGACCTTCACTTGATGTCTAATTTCTTGAACATCAAGGAGAACATTTAAAGTAGTGTTGCTAAATGTCTCTCGATCGATCCTCCAGACCATTTTATGTTGGCAAGCACTTTGTTGTGCCAAGTAATTGATGTCTGAGAATGAAGTTTCTTTCTTCTCGTGTCATCAGGAATCTTCTTAATCATCTGGTGGTGTAAAGTGATATCATAATCTTTGGCAAGGATTTTGATACATGTAGATGAATAAAGAGTTTCCTACATTCTCTCAACCATGTTTTAGGAGTGACTATGATTTTGGTAATCTGTAGTTCCTCTTGATTACATGTTTCTTGTGACTCTTATGAGTTCTCCCCACAAAGGCACCTTTCTGTATTAACCTTTTGTTGGATGAAAGAGTGACCTTTCTGTTTCAAAAGTAGTTCAACAGTTTGGTTTTGTTGATCCATATCTCTACAACCTGAAATCTCTACTTAAGTCGTTTAGTAGAGGTTTCGTCTCGAAGTCTGTGGTCATGTTCTTTATGTTGAAACCTCCCTTCTCAGAAGCTTATATCTTATGTGAGCTCCATGGTCTCAATCCTTATGAAGACCATCTATGTAACATCCCAAAAATACTAAACTTGGATCATCAAACTCTAATCATCTTATGTAACCACGACGAGCTCAGCCCGCGCCCGTCGGTCCCCTCTCGCCACTATAAATAGAGGCCTCCCCCGCTCGATTTCTTCACACCATTCCACTCCCCTCTCACCCAGAACCACCCCACCTCACTCCCGGAGCAAGGCGAGTAGTGCATCGCCGGAATTTCACCGGAGCCCGCCGCTGCTGGAGAAGAAGGAAGCCATCGATTGGAGCCACCCTAGGAGGAGCTGCCGGTGCCAGGAGAATCGTCGTCGTCGAATTCGTCGTTTTCCCCCATCGCCGACCCTCGCCTGAGCCCCGGTGAGCCTCCCACGACCCCCACCTGCCGCGTTAGGGTTCTGTCTCGCCGGCGCTGCCGGACGTGGACGATGAGCCGTAGCCGTTCGATTAGACTTAGATCGTGCGGCCGAGATCGCCCCGTACCGCTTCGCGTGTTATGATCCACTGACTGGTGGAACCCCCCTATCAGCTGAGCCCCGCGCTGTGGAGTGACACTGGGCCAGCCCATTAACCTTTCCCGCGCAGCCCACTCGTTTGAATTTAGCTTTTTCTATTTATATTCAAACTCAATTATGTACCTATTTTCAAAAATCAACCCAGCTCGATTCAGTGAACCAAATTGAATGAAACCAATTTTGTTAGAAAGGTATTGAAATGCTTAATCCAAACCCGTTCGATTCAAATCATTTGGATCTATAGATCAACCTTGGTAAAAATAACAAGGCAGAAGCTTTTCTACATTCAAACATATTTCAAATTTCAACCATAATAACTTTTGAATTGATTCCAACTCTCAAAAATCATATGTGACCATACCTTTTAGAATATATAAAAACATATGGGTTTAGTTATAGAAATAATGTTCAAGTAATAAAAGAATGCCACATAGGCATTTCTTGTCACTTTTTTATTTAAAATAAAAGGTTAAACCTTATTAAATTGTGCCACCATTTTAAATCACATTATCATGTACTGAAATATGTGGTGATGACATGTTTCAACATGATCCCATGTTTGGTTTGGAGAATATTAAATCTTAAGTAGTTTTTCAATGAGTAGAAATTACTTTTCGAAAATAAATAAATAAGACCAAAGTTTTAATCTTGTAATGTTAGTGATGATACTAGATCATCTATAGTGCAACTTTGTGTGATGATTGAAAATAGTTAAGTATTGCTTGGTGATTGTGTACCTCGTATTTATTCATAGACGCTAGTACCGACCAAGGTACGAGGAGGAAGGAGGATACTGAAGCCGAGGAGAACTTCAACCACTGCTCTGCACCAGGCAAGCCTAGTACTACTAGTTGATTGAGCAAGCTAACACTTGCAAGCTACTCTACTTTAGCAAGCCTATACTGATACTGATGCAAGCAAATACTTTCTTCTTACCATGACCACTAGATGCCTTAAGCATATGTGATCATACCCACTTGATACCCCCTCCTAGTTTTACTTGCAAGCCTTCTACTTTATTTCTTTATCAAAGGTATTACTTAGAGTCTACTTAAGTGACTTGTAGATTCTAGGAAGACAATTGAAGGTTGCATAAAGAGCATTAAATTTGGCCTAAGCTAGACAATCTTGATGTCACCCTAAGGCATGAGATTGAACTTAGTTAAACTCCACTTGTTTAACACCCCTCATTAGTACTCATCCCCACTGGTAGATGCTAGTGCTAAGCATAAAACTTGATCAACTTTAGATGGGAAAATTTGGTGGAAAATGGTTATGAAAACCTTAGAATGATGAGTCATTCTACTGAGATGTTTTGACATGTGTTTCCGAACACTAGATGATTCTGATGATGAAAATGTTGAGGCATGAGCCTTAGCCCCCTTTACAAAACTGATGGTTGTCTGGATGCGGTACCATTCCAATTATATCGTATAACCACAATATCCGAAAATTGGGTAGGGCTTGACTGGAAACTTATATACCTTAGTATGGGTTCCCTCATGGCCAAGGTCTGAGCTGAGGCTACCTTGTGAAGATTGTCCACCTATGCAGTACCCAAGATGACAGTTGGTCATGGTTGGGAGGCCAAACTCACAGGAAAGGTTCCTATACTAGGGCGTGTAACTGAAAGGTTAGGATTGATTATCCGCATAATGAGTATGGTGAATTCAGGATTTGTTCCTGACGGATGTATCGAATGTTGTTGTGAAAGTGTACAATCTCTACAGAGTGTCAAACTATTCGAATAGCCGCATCCGCGGTTATGGACAGTTGGAGTGGCCATAGTGTTCCCCCGTCAGATGTTTTCAAAATGACTTGTGAAAAGAATTGAGAATTTGACTTGACCACAACAGAGTTGTGATATGAAATTCAAGTTCCCACTTAGGTGTTATAAAATTTCAACTAGCTTTTCTTGCTTCTGAACTTAGTGGAGGTAAATCTGGCTTTTTTGCAAAACAACCCTAGAGCTTAGTGTCCTACTACAAACACCCCCTTCACTTGTTAGTATTAGTTTGCGAGTACTTAAAGAGTACTCATGGCTTTATCCCTGGCTATTCCCGTGGCCAGACTATAAAGAGGAGTACCAGGATGATGGACCCCAGGAAGGTTACGACAACTAGGATCATCTCCCATCGTCAGCATTGCCTGTGACCCCGAAGATGGAGCCTCGCCTACGCTACCTTTATTATTACGTATTTCCGCTGCTTGAGTTGTATTAAGAACTGGATCATGAGATCCTTATTTGTGTAAGACCTTATGTATGGTTTGTAATGGATGATGTACTGTGATATCCAAATCTGTTAGGTCTCGCAAAAATGGTAATCCTGGGATTGCGATGTATGGGATGAGAGGCATCTGGGATTAAAAATCTGGGTGTTGATAATCTATCTAACAACTTGAAACCATCTCCTCTTGTTTCCTCCGTCACCTCGACGTGTTTCATGTTTGTCATCTCAGAGTTGTTCCTGAACACTCCATCCAAGAGTTGACCATGAGATACTCTCTCTGTTGTTTAGTGTGTTTCCCTCTTGTCTTTAGAGTGACCCTATTTCTTTCTCTCTCTGTCTCTCTTCCTACCTTTGGAATCTCTGGTCGAGATTCTCGTAAGGGGGATAGAGATGTAACACCCTAGTTCTAGCTAATTATTAATTAGGGTTTGATTATGCATTACATAAGCATCATTCCTTAAAATGCATGCATTGAAGAAATAAAACAAAACCCTAAACCCTACTCTCTCCCTCTATTTGGAAAGCATTCAAAATGGTTTTGAATATTTTGAAAATTATCAAAATAGCTGGAGCCCAAATTGAATAAAAGGGCCCCACAATAGTTGGTATATTTTACAAAAGATTCTGGTAATTTAAAACATCCAAAAACAGATTTGAAACTCAAAATACAAAAGAGAAATTAGAAACAAAATTGGAAAATGTTTTAGAAAGAAAAATAGTAGCAGCAGCCAGTGGGCCGCAGCCCATCTTCCTTCTCCTTCCTTCTCTCCCGCGTGTGCAGCAGCCAGCGGCCCAGCACCCGGCCCAATCCAGCCCAGCGCTAGGCCCGTACTCCTTCGCCCGTGTTTCTGTCGTCTTCCACCTCGCGCCAAAAGGACAAGCTTCTTGTTATCGCCGCCGGAGCCATCCCCACCTCGCCGAGATGCCCGCCCCGCCAAGATTCTAGCTACCGACACCGTCGACGCCTATAAGACCCCCTGTTGCCGCTGGATAAGTTATAGCTTCCTCCCTTTCCCCAAATTCTTTCTCTAGCCGGAACCCTAGCTGCAGGTGTTGTGGTGCCCCATGGATCCCGGCGTCCCCTCTTCCATCCGAGACCACTACCGTGACCGCCGTTGTCGACTTGTTCGATTGCCCCAAAAGGCGCACGCAGGAGAAGCCCTAGACGCTGCAATCGATAGCTCCTTCCTGAGCTCCGCCGTCGCCATTGATGACGCTGTCGACCCTGTCCGGCCTCTCTAACCCCTCCGACGCAACCAGGGTGAGCACGCGGTTCTCCCCGACCTCTTTTCCCTCTTCCTTTCACTCTGTTTTGTGCCGCGTTGTGCGCCGCCATCAGCCATTGTCACAACCGGTGCTCTGGTGACCAAATCAGAGCGGCATCACCGCTACTAGGTCCCCGTCGATGCACTGGTTCGATTAGGCTAGGTATTGTAGCCCAGCGCGCCCTCCTCCATCGTCTGGCACAGTCATCTAGCCCGTTGGCCGGCGAGCCGACGTGGCTCCTGCATGGTGATCACGTGGTGACTGCGTGGCCTAGGCCCCACCCGTCAGTCTCTCTGGCTAGGCTCTGCTCCTGTGAAAAATGACCCAGGCCATGTGCTGACTTTAGCTTTGTGTCATGTTGATGCAATAAATCGATTTAAATTGATTTAATAATTTCAGAATTTGATATAAACTTGTAAATTCACAATCTTTTTATTTATAAGTCAGAAAATTATGTCTAATATATCGAAATGTTCAGAAAAATGAGATCTATCTATTTAAGATATAAGCATGCATTGATAAACAACTTTCATGACAAGTTTAAATAGAAGAACATAGTAACCCCTCTCATATACTCTGGAGTTTCCCCGACTTAGGGTTTTCACCCCTCGGAACGCCGATTAAATGGTCGAGCCTGTCTTAGGGTTACATTTCAATGCAATTTAACTTGTCATATCATCATCCTTGCTTGAGCATTGCATCGATGCCATGTGTTGATTGTTTCCTTCTCTTTTTGGTGTTTGGTTCTTCCTCGGTAGAATACGATCTCGAGATCAAGATCGAAGACCGAGATCAACACCGTCGAAGATTGAAGATCGAAGAACAATACTTGACCAACTATAACCAAGTCAAGTACAAGGATTCTGAAGATCTTCTTATCTGTTATCAACAGGCAAAAGCAAGCATAGCCCCACCATGATATAATCCTATGTTTTCCAAAGCATTTCAATTCCTGCCATGATGCATACGATTCTACTATGGTCTTTTATAGACTGGTAGAGTATCCTATCTATTGCATTACTCCCTTTGAGATTATCTTACCTGATCCGCTGCTCCTAGCATAACTAGGTTTGGCTTGTGTGAACTCCTAGAGCTTATATATGTGTCTGCTTAGCCATGCATAGCTATCAGTTCTGGTCCATCCAGATGATGTATCAGATGCAGAGAATCTAGTATGACAGGATAATGTGATGAGATGAGATCAGTGATATGAGTTAATCATGCTAAGGATTGTATGGGAGGCCAT
This sequence comes from Avena sativa, assembly GCA_916181665.1. NCBI lineage: Eukaryota > Viridiplantae > Streptophyta > Magnoliopsida > Poales > Poaceae > Avena > Avena sativa. Next base: position 258,434,637 of record OV702297.1, read on the forward strand.
AGTGGGGTGTGGTTTTTCTAGTCCCATGCTCGCCACCACTAGGAACCGAGTTCTTTCCTTTGGAACCGAGACGAGCATACAACTACACGAGGCCTAGAAAACCCCACGAGTGACTAACTTGCCTAGTAGATTCCATGAGTCACATAGTTCGGGCTTTCCATTTGACATATGCATAGAAAAACTTTTGAAAGATTTGTCGGGTGAAGGTGCATTCATAACAGGTAAGTAAGCGTGGATGGGGTTTCTTGGGGTCGATGGAGCCCCTGGTAAACCAACCTCACCTCACATATTTAAGTACCGGCTTCGGGATTTGACTCGTTACGGTGGAACCATACTTATTGCGTGACTCATGGTCTCCGCGAAAACAAGGTAAAGGTCGTGTCTAACCAGCCTCTGTCGGCCTTCCAAGGAAGAGGGCTTATCTAGTGGCATTAAGATAAGGTTAGTACGTGTGGGTAAAGTTGTACACCCTTGCAGGTTAATAATCTTTTCGAAAAGCCGTGTTCATGGTTATGAACACTTGGTTACTAGATTCTAAGATCATAGAGAACTATAACCTAATAGTAAAACTTGGTAGATCAATGTGTGCTTAAGGATTCTTCCTCATGGGTACGAGGGGGTGATCCTAGTTTAGGTGATGATGATTCGGTGGATATCAAAAGATGATGATCATTACTTCGGAGATTTCGCTCTCTTAACCCCTTTTAAAATACTCTGAATAGACGAGCTTATTCTTCTCCCTCTTGTTTTATAAACAAAAGTGGCTTTATGAAAAATAGCTCCACCAGCCATAAGTCTTGCGGAGTACACCCTGTACTCACCCTTGCTATGTTGATACTTTTGGCAGAGTAAGTGTTCACCTGAAGACGAGTTCTGTACTACCTCTACATCGACGAGTAGCTTGGGGTTCCCGGCTGGCAGCCTGGAATCTATGGGCTGGGACGTCATCGTTATGCTTCAGGCCTCTTAGGCCATTTGTTAAGTTTGCTATACTTAATAGCATAATATTCCTTCCGTTGTTTGATGTTTGTGGTCAGTGACCTCTACTTGTAATAATTTGGTTCTCTGCTCAGTTATGAGCTTGGTGTATTAAATTTTGTGTCGTAGGGTCGCTGATGTGTTATCGATTCTTCACTGGATATTCTCGAGCTCAAGATTAAGTTTATGTTAGACACAGGTCTGGGATTTGTTTAGCCCTGATCCCCGGGGTGTGACACCAACTATCTTCTACTTTCCTAGGAATAGAAGATTTGTGTTTTAGTTTCTCTTCCTTAATCTTAACAAGAGAATTTGTAATGTGTTTGGTGAAAGCAACATGCATATCACTAGCATTAGGACTTCTAGAAAGTTTTTGCAAGAACAGAATCACTTCAGAAGTATTGCAACCATCTATATCAAAATCAAACTGAGCATCACTAGTAGTAGACTCATTAGGCTTGGGAATTGTAGGAGGATAAATAGGGACTTCTTGTGGTTTAGTGGTATCCATTCTAGTGATGGCGCACACACTATTATTTCTATCAATTTCAGCTTCCCTTTCCCACTTAGCATGAAGTTGAGATAACAGCCTAACATTTTTATCAATAGTAACTTGTATTGCATGATTAGCAGCAAAGGTACTTCCCATGGTTTCAGGTTTAGCATCCATTTTATTAATCAAGGAGGACTGTACTTCAGAGAAGGAGGATATATTTTTCTCAGCACTCAAAATTTTTGACTATAAACTAGGAATTTCTCTATTCAGATTCTCAAGCTGATGACTAATATTCTTCAAGATAGGAGATTGTTCTTCCATAGTTTTAGTGAATATCTTGTTTTGCTCATATTGCATCTGCATAAAGTTTTTAGTCGATCTTTCAACTTCTAGAATCCTATCTTCACTAGGCATTCCAGACCTACCATGATAAGTATTTCCATTATTAGGACGATAAGGCCTATAGTTATTACCATAAGTATTGTTGCCAAAATTGTTGTTTCTAATGAAGTTCACATCAACTTGCTCTTCTTGAGCGACCAAAGAGGCTAAAGGAACATTGTTTGGATCTAAAGGAGCATTCCCATTAACAAGCATAGCCATAATAACATCAATCTTATCCCTCAAAGAGGAGGTTTCTTCAACAGAATTTACCATCTTACCATGTGGAGCTCTCTTAGTGTGCCATTCAGAGTAGTTAACCATCATATTATCAAGGAGTTTTGTTGCATCCCCCAAAGTGATGCCCATAAAGGTACCTCCAGCAGCTGAATCCAACAGGTTTCTTGAAGAGAAGTTCAAACCTGCATAAAAATTCTGGATAATCATCCAAGCAGTGAGTCCATGAGTGGGACAATTCTTAACCAAAGACTTCATTCTTTCCCAAGCTTGAGCAACATGTTCATTATCAAGTTGTTTAAATTTCATAATGTCACTTCTCATAGATATAATCTTAGCAGGAGGATAGTACTTTTCAATAAAAGCATCTTTGCACTTAGTCCAAGAATCAATACTATTTCTAGGCAAGGATAGCAACCATTCTTTAGATTTCCCTCTCAAGGAGAAAGTAAATAGCTTGAGATTAATAATATCTCCATCTACATCCTATACTTTTGCATCTCACAAAGTTCAACAAAGTTATTGAGATGGGCAGCAGCATCGTTAAAACTAGCACCAGAAAATTTCTCTCTCATCACAAGATTCAACAAAGCAGGATTAATTTCATAAAAGGTAGCATCAGGAGCAGGTGAGCAATGGGAGTGCTAAGGAAATCATTGTTGTTTGTAGTGAATTCACACAACTTGGAGTTCTCAGCAGAGTTCATTTTGGCAAATGTGGGCAAGCCAAAAATAGCAGCAGCTAGAGCAGGAACTAATTTTTTTGTGTTTTTGAATAGGGAAAGCAAACCAAACTAAACTAAAAAAATTTGGAGTTTTTGAAAAGAGGAAAACAAAACCAAGAAAAAGAAACTAAGAAAACTAAAAAAAAGTAAATATAAATACCAAGAGGAGTTCAAGGGATTTCTCCCAATTAGAAAGTACAAGATGCCCCGGCTAAAGACCACAAACTACGAGCTAAGCCCCAGCTCCTAGGCTAGTGTGGTTACACGGATAAATTATTTCGGTAAAGGCGTAGAACATCCCTTATCTTTGTCTTACTCATCTCTCTCTTCATCCTCATCATATCTTTTTTAGTAAAACATCTACTCATAAACGATGCCTCTTTCCAAGATTTTTGTTTTGAAAACTTTGTAGTGGGGTAAAAACCCAAAAATAGTTTTATCATCAAAAACCGAAGTTTCCAAGGAGGTAAGATGCTAAGCATCTTAGCCTCGATCTAAAGGGGTAAGGATGGGTGTCAATAAGGGTGAGTGTCCTAATGACACTCCATCAGAACTTGGAGGAGCCAAGTTATTGTCGTTGTTTTATTTAAAACAAATCATGCAAGTAACTATGCCGTTTATAAACAAGATACAAAACAAGTGATAATCAGAGTAGGTAAATATAGGAGTTCGGTAATGGTGGCTTGCCTATGACCAGAGAGATTTCCCTTGACTTCATTATAATACCAAAATACCAGTAATGCCAATACCAATAAAAAGAGGACTTCTTCTTCTCTTCGGCAAACAATCGCAACTATCTCCTTCATCGAGCAAACATGCAAACAAGCAAGGCCAGAATCAAACAAGGTACTCAAGAATCCAAGTAGTACAGCAATAAATTAATAAACTCATGATAGAATTCAGTAGGGCATGGGAATAATGGATTTTGAAAGAGTGGAATTGTCTTGGAAGCATTGAAGGAATTCCTATGTGTTTTGTATTCTAGAAACTAGGTAGGAGAGGGGTTTTGGACCAAGGACATAGTTTGTATGACATCAATGTGCAAAAATGATATCATCATATAGATATTGATAAAATGAAACCAATAAAAGTGGTTTCACTATTTTATCAATTACCATTGATTTATAATGGATTTTCTAGTGAATAAAACACTAGTTTTAGGAAATAAATCACCAGAAAATTTCTAGATATCCAAAAATTATTTCCTTGGATGATTGATTTGTAGTTGATGGACTGATTCAATTAGAGTTGTAATAATCTCAGAATATTTAATAGATTTCCCTCAGGAAATTACCAAAGGTAGTTTTGGAAGGTTTTTGTCTTTTTGACCAGAATTAATATACAGGAGCTTTTGATGTGAATCCAAGGGCACATGTTAGTTAGTTTAATTCCTAATAAATCAAAAGGGGCTTAGAAAAATATGAACTCCTGGGGTTTGATAGATATTGGTATGCATGTCTACTGGAAGTTGGAATTAGGTCAGTACCCATTTTGGTTTGACCTTGGGGATTTCCTAAATTGAGATCTGGACTAATTTTGTTAATTTTACTAGGATCAAAATATGGCTTCAAATGGTATGGGGACAAAACTAAATAATGGGTATTTAAATTATCTTCTAGAGGGAATTGGATTTAACCTATTTGGTCCTATAAAACTTACTAGAGGATTTAAAAACTAATTATGATACATTCTAGTAAAAATTTAAAATGTAAAAACTTACTAGAGAAAATATTGATAAACGTTTTGGGCATGGGACATGCTCTGCATGTTTGATAAAACGTACAGGATCATGTATGGTTTTCCATTTTTATTTGAATTCAAACCAAACAGGTATTATTGCAAATCTAGATTTTTAAATTTAAAGGAAAAATGAGAAGGGCAGCGATGGGCCAGATCTGAGGGCCGTGGCCACACGGGGAGGGATTCGGCCCACCCGAGGCTGTGCTTGCGCGCGGGACGCGGTTTTAAACCGTTAACGAGCATGTCCCGAGGGTTAGTGGCTGTAGGTGGCCGAACAGGTACGAGGGAAGGGGAGCCGTTTGATTTATGAGGGATAAATGGTGCGGGTTCATCTCCTTCCTCACGGATGCGCGCTGGAGAAGAAACCCTAGCATGTTCAGGTGAGGGTCGGTGGTGCACCTAGGGACCTTACTGGCGGCGGAGAGAAGGTGGAGGAGTGGCGGAACTCCACGGCGAGCAGATTGATGGGCGGGAGAGGGTGTTTATATTGCAGGGGAGGGTTCTCGCAACCATGCTAGCATGCAGGCTTTGGAGGCTAGCCGGTGGAGCCTGGAGAAGCTGACCTGAGAAGAAAAATAGGCAGGGTTAGACGTGGCTGGCGAAGGAGGTTATGCCAGATCAAAAACAGGAGGAAAAGGTGGAGTATGGCGAGAACACCATCCCTTTAATCCTCGCAGATGTCCGAGCTCAAAACTCCCTTTCCTCAGAGGAGGAGAGAAGGGAGAGGGTGTGGGGGCTAGGGGATGATAGATCAGTGGTAGGGGAGCACGAGCAGGCCTCATGTAGAAGGAGAAGTGTAGGGGAGAGGGAGCTATGCTAGGTTCTTTGCCATGTCCGAAACTCCTTCATTTACCTCTCTCGGGCAGGGCAAAGCAAGAGAGAGGGAGGGTGATCTCTGGGGGTAAGTGAGGTGGGGAGGGAGCAAACAAGGCGAAGGGGGAGAGCTTATGTGCTTGTTTGCCTTATAAACCAAGGTGGAGTGGTCTATGATGGTCATGGCTCATGGAGGAGCTAGGGCAGGTCCAGGAGCTTCCCATTGGGTGTCATGGGCGATGGAGAGAGGTGGGAGTGGGTCCTGTAGGGGCAGAGGGGTGGCTGCATTACTTGGAGTGGAGATATTTGCTAGGCAAGTGTTTGCAGCCACACATCTCTCTTCTACTCTCTCCAAGAGCTATAGGACAAGGGTGAATAGTACCAAGCTACAGTGTAGCTCGACTAGGAGGGTTGTTGGGGTGCTGTGGCCAATTGCCTACTAAGTTTGGATGGAGTTTGTATAGGATTTAGTCACTGTTCAAAAAATAGGCCGAATCAGCGATTAATAGGCCGATTACTCGCTACTAGGGACCTGACTGTGTCGATTACCATTAATCCTTTGTGTTAATCATTTAGCACGATTAATAGGTCTGACACTCCGATTACTAGGTATGTTTCCGATTAACCACTACACTTGGTCAAAAAAGTTGAAAAATTATCATCACATATCGCACATCCATCCGCTAGCCCGTCCCATTGTATAGGATTTAGTTAACGTTTTGATTGGTTTGATAGAATTGATATTGATGGTGCTTGTGAAGGAAAATTAGAAACTTGTATTGAGCATGTGGGGAAATGATACTGGTAGATAGAGGAGGTCAAGATACCTCTATGAGAATTGTTTTATATTTTTCCAAGATTTAGATGTCTACTAAAAAGCATTTATTCAAAAAGTGTAGAAATAGTTTCTAGGAGCTCATTTGGTATTTTTACGTTAGACAAGGTTGGTTTTGGTGTGATACAATCCTAAATAACATATCACACATTAGGGAATTTTCTTGGAATTTATTTGGAAGGAAAAGTAATTTTAAGCAATTATTTCTTGTTTCTGCCAAAAAATAATAAAGGATCTCAAGAATATTTATTTCTGGTTTGGGAAGGTAGGATATGATATATAGGCATCAATTGTGCCTTGATTTGACAAAGTAGTTTGGATAAAAACAAACTTTCCTTTATAGGAAAGGTTTTGAAGATTTGGCAAAGAATGGAATTTAAATAGTTTTAGATTCCAAATAATTAGAGGCATTATTTGGTAAATGCTTATATCCAATGTGTATGATGTCGACTTGAAGTATCCATCATTGGCAACCTTGGGTTTTGAATTTCTACCTTGAAAATGGAATGAAACTAGATTTGGATGATCTAGGGTTTTAATACTTTAGACCACCTAAACAAGGTTGGATTAGTGAGCTCAGAGCTCTCCTTGATGCAAGAAATAGGTGGGTGATTAGACCAAGTTATATAGATGATAACGGAATCAAGAGTTTGACTTGGTTGTATTTGAGGTTCTTTAGAACTGATGGCAAACTTTGTTGAAAATAAGGTTGCCATAGCTGATGGGTCATGATGCCTCATAAACCAGTTGGGTTTAAGGATCACAGAACTCCATTGGAAACAAGTGAAGGGTGGATTTATAGACCATGGTTAGTAAGTCATAACCATGCAAGGAGTTTTTCAAGGGGAGGTGGCATAGGTATGTGAGCTTCTGCCAAAGTAGGCAAGATGATAAGATTTGAAGAAAAGATTATTATCTTGACTACAAAACCATCAGGGATGAGTGGGTCCACGAAGGGTTTTGCTAGGGGAAAGTGTGGGCTTTGGTGTTACTGATGATGTACTACAACCTGGTTCAAGTACATTCTCAAGAATGTGCACTGATTGGGATGGGTGGAGGTCCAAAGATTGAATCTAGATAAGGATTTCAAACTTGGCCAAATTTGGCAGATTTGTGGATTTGGACTAGCATGTAAGAGAGGAGGTTTTTAAGATGATGCAAGGTTCCAATTCATCATCAACTGGATAATGATGAAGTGTTGGTTGAGTAGGAATGATACATGCTTAGATTTGGTCTTCATTAAGTATGAAACTACCAGAAGGTATTAACCATTGATTGATTTGAGTAAGATATGAGAGAACCACCTTAGTGACTAGAGATCGGATCAAACTTAGAGTATTTGCTTAGGAGTTGTATTCCTGATTTATCTTGGTCCTAAAGGATGAGCTCCTAGGGTGGCTCATGCTACTTCCTAAGAAATCATGTCAATCAATGGCTAAAAGCAATTCATCAAACAACATATCAAGGCACTTCATATTATCAAACCACTACTAAGGTTACCATAAAGTCTATCTTGGGGTAAGAAGTGGTTTTTTGAAGAGGTTGCATTTTGAACTAAGGTAAGGACCTTTTGGTATTTCTACCAATATTGGAATGAAAAGATTTTAGGGAAGGTTTTTTGAAACCTAGAGGTAAGAGTAGTTGAATCCTCTGTCTTGAGTACATAAGGAGATTATATGAATGTCTCCATAGTTTTGTTAAAGAGACACTAACGAAATATTTTGTTTTATCAAAGTCATCTTGGCTCAGGTTGAAATGCCAGAACATTTGAGAATATGAAAGATGAGCCAGGACATCTATTTTGAAAAATATATTTTGTCAACTAGTGTTGAGGGAAGGAGTATATTATCTTAATACACCATCAGTTGCATGCACACAAATAAACAAGTAAGCAAAAATGCAACACTTGCAAGAAAAGTTTTTGTTCCCCTGATTTTTATATTTTTGACAATAAATCAGGGTTGCTGAAATTGGGATGTTACAGACCTTTCCCCGTTAAAATAATCTTGTCCCGAGATTTTAGAGGAGTAGGGTTAGATACGAACATCGGCTTAACAAATTTCAGCAGTGGAATTATTTATATGATAAGAGATTTTACAACAAACAGGCTTTGGTCAGCTAGGGGTTGGAGTGAGAGGCTTCGGATTGGGTGGTTTAGAGTAGACAAGTGGAAAAGATTTCCCCTTATGACGATTCTAGGTAAGTTTAGTTTCGACAGGGTCCTTTATTCTTGAGGAGGCGATGATTTCAGCCTTATTTGATCCTTTACTACTGGAGTCCGCTCTTCTTCTTCTTGGTCTTGAAACGTCGGGATTGTTGGCTGCACGGTCGACCATGGAGTGGAAGACCTTCCCAAAGTATCTTCTGATCCTGGATAAGTGTCGATTGTTGTCCTCCATGCAGGGTCCACGATTCTTATTTCGGGGGGGTGGTTATCACTTGACGATGACTAGGGGTCCACTCTCGGGGTTATTCTGGTTTTGCGTGAAAGACGTAGTCTTTCCCTCTTACAGCGAGACTCAGGGTTCTTTGCGAAGTCTCCGTCCAACTTTGTTGCAGCTGTTGGAAGAAGGCTGCACCTTTTGTCTAGAGTTGGGTGTCTTCCGTCAACCTTGTAGATGCTCCTTTTTGAGAGGAGTTTGAGTTGTTTAAAGAGGTATCTAGGTGGGAGGATGTCAGTTTTTGGTTGGCGTTCTAGGAGTGCGATCTTATAGGATGGGGTCGTTTCGAGGTCAGTCTGGTGCTACGTCGTGGGTAAAACACGAGAAAGGAAGACTCAGACTAGCATAACCTAGAGGAAGGTTTATACATAGATTAGTCGCTCTGTGCCAGCTAGCGGTGATGGTTCTTAAGACATTACAAAATAGGTCTGTGCTACAGGGCGTCAGAACACTTAGAGTTTTACAAAACGGGTTCAGAGACGATACATAGCTCTACCATAGACTGGTCGGGTGAGTGTAGGGTACGAAAGACTATGTCGATAGTTCTCCTTGAGTCTTATCGTCGTAATGGGTTTGGGTACTCACTTTGGCTCCGTTCCTCAGGTCGGTGTATTAAATTTGGTTACTGCAAAACTTCGGGAGTGTGAGATGTATTCAATATTTGGCAGTAAAGGGGTGAGGGTCTCTCCTTCTCTGGGGGCTTCTGTGATGGGTGGACATTTATCAGAGACAGTAGAGAAGGGGATTTTCGTGATGTCTTTAGAGAATCTTGACTCTTTTGGGTTCCTTTCTACTCGTTGGAGAGTAGCATTGGCGGCATCGGGTAATCTTATCGTCTTGATTCAGATCTTTGCGGGTACTAGGTGGATCGAGTAGACTTCTGACGATTGTTGATGAGGTCTAACTTCTGTTCCTCTATGAATCTCGAGGTGGGTCTTGGGGCCGATACTTCGATTGGATATCTTCCTGAGTTATCTCCTAGTAGGCGGTCTTCTAGATTTGAGTGGAAAGACGCAGTATTTCCACCTTAGAGCTTTACTTAGGGTCATCGAGACTGGGGTAGATCCTTCATCTCGGAGCATTGGCGTGATGCTTAAGTTGGGATCTTCGGGTAACAACTTATTGTGACTAAGTTGAGATGGTGTTTACCTCATGAAGCTTTAGGGGTTAACTCCTGGGTAGGCTTAGCAGTTAGCAACACTTCTTCTGGGTATTTTTTGAGGTGGAGGTACGCTAGCTTCGGAGAGGTTGTCTTTGCTTGAACTCCCTGTGTTGGTTTGGGTCGATGCCGGAGTAGACTCGTTGTCTTCGGGAATCCTTATCTTCGGGTTTTTGGGGCATTTGTTTTATGGTGAGGACTTCCCGTGGGTTCGGCAGGGGGTTGAATAGGATCGTCGGTCTTTTGGGGGCGGTTAGAACTAGGCATGGAATGGGGTAGTCTTAGATTTCTTTAGGTGGCCATGCTGCTGAGGAGAGGATTCAAATTACAGAGTTAGGGGTGTGGGTGTCGGGATACACCAACAAGTTGGTCTAAGCCTTAGGGTCGAATAATGCTAGGCACACAAGCAACACACTACAATCATCATACAAGAACATGACAAGCAAACAAGGTGTACCATAAGTACCAAGGGGTGACTACATGCCATAAGGGGAATCCTATTTGGTAGATACTTATCCTAAGTACAGACATTTCTAGAGGTCTTGACTTCTGTCTTGCCATCTGGGGTCGTCTATGCCGTACTCGATCCATTTGGGTCGATGAAGGACTCCGTGGGTGAGGCGATCTTATAGTGTCCTCCATTATTAGTATCTCTTTTGGTATGCTTGTCTTTGCTTATATTTTTCTCAGGATCTCCGTTTTCATGGTGTAGAAGTCTAATAACTTGCCTTTGAAAACGGAACATTTAAAGGAAGACGATATATAGAATAGGCCTTTTTCAAAAAGTTTAAACTAGAGAAGATAAGATAAGAAATATTTTGAAAAGCTTTTGATAAAGTAGTTTTCTGAAAGTCGGTGTTTTCAGAAATAAGGTTTATCTTGTCTAACGTCCATGCTAACTAAGGTCTCCTACAATCAGGATGGCTCCGATACCAAGTTTATGGGACCCTGGATTTACGATCTGACAATTCCCTTTATTCATGCAATTCATGTTCCCAACATCCAGACAACCATCAGTTTTATAAAGGGCTAAGGCTCATGCCTTAACACTTTCATCATCCAAATCATCTAGTGTTCGGAAACACATGTCAAAACATCTCAGTAGAATGACTCATCATTCTAAGGTTTTCATAACCATTTTCCACCAAGTATTCCCATCTAAAGTTGATCAAGTTTTATGCTTAGCACTAGCATCTACCAGTGGGGGTGAGTACTAATGAGGGGTGGTAAACAGGTGGAGTTTAACTAAGTTCAATCTCATGCCTTAGGGTGACATCAAGATTATCTAGCTTAGGCCAAATTTAATGCTCTTTATGCAACCTTCAATTGTCTTCCTAGAATCTACAAGGCACTTAAGTAGACTATAATTAATAGCTTTGATAAATAAATAAAGTAGAAAGCTTGCTAGTAAAACTAGGAGGGTGTATCAAGTGGGTATGATCACATATGCTTAAGGCATCTAGTGGTCATGGTAACAAGCAAGTATTAGCTTGCATCAGTATCAGTATAGGCTTGCTAAAGTAGAGTAGCTTGCAAGTGTTAGCTTTCCTTGTGCAGAGCAGTGGTTGAAGTTCTCATCGGCTTCTTCTTCGCAGTATCCTCCTTCCTCCTCGTATCCTTGGTCGGTACTAGCGTCTATAAATAAATACGAGGTACATAATCACCAAGCAATACTTAACTATTTTCAATCATCACTCAAAGGTGCACTATAGATGATCTAGTATCATCACTAACATTACAAGGTTAAAGCTTTGGTCTTATTTATTTATTTTAAAAAAGTAATTCCTACTCATTGAAAAACTACTTAAGATTTAATATTCTCCAAAGCAAACATGGGATCATGTTGACACATGTCATCACCACATATTTCAGTACATGAGAATGTGATTTAAATTGGTGTCACAATTTAATAAGATTTAACCTTTTATTTTAAATAAAATAAGTGACTAGAAATGCCTATGTGGAATTCTTTTATTACTTGAACATTATTTCTGTAAGTAAACCCATATGTTTTTATATATTCTGAAAGGTATGGTCAAATATGATTTTTGAGAGTTGGAATCAATTCAAAAGCTATTACGGTTGAAATTTGAAAAATGTTTGAATGCAGAAAAGCTTCTGCTTTGTTATTTTTACCAAGGTTGATCTATAGATCCAAATGATTTGAATCCAACGGGCTTGGATTAAGCATTTCAATAACTTTCTAACAAAATTGGTTTCATTCAATTTGGTTCATTGAATCGATCTGGGTTGATTTTTGAAACTTGGTACAGAACTGAGTTCGAATATAAATAGAAAAAGCTAAATTCAAACGAGTGGGTTGCGTGGGAAAGATTAATGGGCCGGACCAGTGTCACTCCGCAGAGCGGGGCTCAGCTGATAGGGGGTTCCACCAGTCAGTGGCTCATAACAAGCGAAGCGGTGGGCGATCTCGGCTGCACGATCTAAGTCTAATCGAACGGCTACGGCTCATTGTCCACGTCAGGCAGCGCCGACGAGACAGAACCCTAAAGCGGCAGGTGGGGGTCGTGGGAGGCTCACCGGGGCTTAGGCGAGGGTCGTCGATGGGGGCAAACGACAAAGTCGATGACGGCAATTTTCCTGGCACCGGCAGCTCCTCTGGGGCGGCTCCAATCGATGGCTTCCTTCTCCAGCAGCGGCGGGCTCCGGTGAAATTTCGGCGATGCACTGCTCGCCTTGCTCCGAGAGTGAGGTGGGGTGGTTCTGGGTGAGAGGGGAGTGGAATGGTGTGAATAAATCGAGCGGGGGAGGCCTCTATTTATAGTGGCGAGAGGGGACCGACGGGCGCGGGCTAAGCTCGTCGTGGTTGACGGCACAGAGGGATATCGGCGTGGGTGATGGTAGGGGCGGTGTTGTGCTCCCTGGCGAAGCTCAACGGCATGGTGGCGAGGCGTGGGGCGGTGCTGATCGGTCGGAATGCTTCGGCGCTCTGAGCGGGTCCGACGGAGGTTTTGATGGAGCATAGTGCGCGTGGTCCGCGAGGCGGCGAACGGCCGTGTCTGCGGGGTTGCTGGGGTGGTGGTGATCACGCGTGCACGCGGTCTGTGGCGTGTGTCAAGGGTGGCGCACGGGCGCGCTATCGGCATGCTCTCAGAGAGGCTTGGCATGGCTTGGGCGTGTGGTCCAGTAGCTGGCATTGCTCGAGGCTGGGACATGGAGTGGCGGTGGGGTGCTGGCTAGCTCCCAGACATGGTTGGTGAGGCTAGTGTTGCTCGTAGCTTGCTGTCGACCATGGGGTGGCAATGGTGCTCTCGACATGCTTGACATTAATGGCTAGGCTTGCTCACAGTGGTGCTAAAGATTGTTAAAGAGGCTAGATGATCTACTAAGGACTAGTTGTAACCAGAGACGGAACAAGTTAGGCCCAAAACACTATTAAAAACAGTGAATTTGATTTGGTTGATTTGAATCTGCAACCTGTTTGATGAAATGGCCGCATGAACTTGAGTTTTGAATTTTGAAAAGATTTTTGGTGGGTGTGCTAGGCATGTGCTGAGGATTCTGTGGATGTTTGGTTTTTGAAAATTGAGCTTGTTTGAGTGGTTTTTCAAATAGTGGGATCTTCCCATATGAAATAGATTCAATTTTAAATTGTCATTTAAACTAAGCATTTAAATGTTTTTCGATGATCACAAAGTGGGACTTGGTACCTTGTTATGAGTACTATCAAGGGGTGCAAAGATCCATACATGTTTCTGTTAAGTTCTGAAAGTTAGGGATAGCCAATGTAGGCATGGGAGTTAATTTGGCCAAAGTGACCATTCACTTAATTTGTTTGTTTTGACTTGTTTGTCTTTGGGAAAACTTTGGGGATTGTTTAGATAATGTTTATTTCACCTAAGAATCATTTTACAAGCAAAGAAACACAGAACCATGGCAATTCAAAGGAATCCAAATTTTAATACATACACATATGAATGCTTTCATATTTTTAATTGGAAAAGTTTTTGTTAACCCTAATTTTGATGATTAGAGTTTGATGATCCAAGTTTACGATTTTTTGGGATGTTACAAGAGACCTTAGCCTTGTTGCACAACCAAGTCATGACCTTGTCCATACTTCCTTGGTATGGGGCCCAGTCTAAGATCCAAGCCAATCACTGCCCTCTCCGCGACCCCATATGTCTGTATGATCCTTCGAGACTGGATCACCTCCGTTAAGCCCCCTTTCGGGCAGGCTAAAGCCCTGATGAGTCCCGAAGACTCTATGAGCTGGTGATGCCCAAGTAAGTACCTTATAGGTCCAGCTAAACCCCCGGTAGCCACTCATAGATAATCTAGACACCAAAACTGCGGAGCCTAAGGGTGCCCACCCATATGTTGGATCCGCACAAAGAATCACAACGTCACGTTATGGTAGTCTTGCCTCCATACGAAAGGAAAAGGATACAGCTGACTTCTCCGTCCCATTCCAAATCTCATGGTTAACGCGTAATATATGACGCTAGAATAACTGGCGACATTGGTTGTTAAGTCCTAGATATTATGTTCCTTTACCACTGGAACTTTCATATTAGGTTATTACCTCATGGTAAATAACCTATAATCATATTATTATGAAAATAGTGTTTTCTGACCTTTTTCAAATGCAGATAAATGACAACATTGGATTTGCAAAATACTTTACAGAAAATAACCAAAGGACATGAGCAAGTGTGAACTTGCCTTTTGTGATTGCAAGATTATGCACTCGCGGTCTTCGAGACGACATAAGATCCAATATCAGAAATATGCATCATTGGTCCGGTAAGGACTAATGTTTAAAGAAGCAACATGCTTTTATGCATAAGTAATGTAATGCAAGTTGATAAAATCGAATCCCGAGGATAATGTTGATCTAGGGTTTGATTACTGGAATTGATTTCTTTAGAATGTGTTTCCCTTTTAGATTAGTTTCTTATTTGTGCTTCTTATTAAGGCTTGTGAGTGTGTGTGAACAACACGTATTTATACAACAATAAGGTACACACATATGGAATACTACTCAAGTGTAGAGGTCCCAACCTGATAAGGTAGAGGTCCATGTGTTTACAATGCTAGTCCCTGGATCAATAGCTAGCATCCACAGTTTAAGATGTAATATCAAGAAACAAAGGTCATAATACAACTTTATAACCAGGAATAAAATAATTAATTACATCTTACATAGCTCATTTGGCTATCTCATTACAATGCAGCAGATATAACTATATAGCATGGAGTCCTTCATCTTCAAAGTGCCACAGGCAATCATGTTGGTTGTAGACTTGTAATCTTATTCAACACACTTCACTAACATCAAACAAAACCTGCAACATAATAAGTTACAGCCACAAGGGTCAATACATTTGAATTGTATTGGCAAGTGATACTATGGTAGAATAGTGGTATCTATTATCCATATGCAATTGGCTAGGTGGAGCTTAGGCTTGCTTTGCTCAAAATAGATTTTCCTTATCATTTGAAAACACTAAGTTTTTATTTGTCAAAATCACCCAAGGCATCTACCAATAAAATTGGTGATCCTTTAACCCTTGTTCAACCACAAGCTTTTAACTTAGAAATTGGGATGAGGAGATCCTTGATAGCTTCCATGTCTTGATGCTGAAATTGTCCATTGTCGGGGACACGGCTAAGTACTTAGATTTTTCCTTCTCGAGAGGTGGTGCACTTTCCCCACAAGACTCGACATGCATCGAGACAAGATCTTTGAGAAGCCTTCCCTTAGACCAAATGGACGCGTTCCAAACCTATCACCCCTACCACCTTCTGTCCATCTGGCTAAGTTATTGCAACCTATATGATCTAGGCAGAGCCCATATTGCCATGTGGCTGCACTTGAAGCTTCTCAACATTTGACATCTCAAATCTCTTTGTTCCTGGGTGGCTTTCCACAAGTGTGATACCAAGTTTTTTCCCAGTATACTGTACTTGTGATACACAAGTTTTTCCACATCATACTGGACTTGTGTAACCACTCAACATAATCCTTTCATTCCATACCACCCAGGTGATTCATTCACATAGTTGTTTTATTAAACAAAACACAATTCATAGACTTAGGAATATTTCATAGCATGAATATAATCCACCCTTGTTTTCTACTAGCTAGACTAACCATACTACTAGCAAGAATCTTAACTTAGGTAAAATTCTACTAAGGCATCATCTACTAGGATTTCCCATGGCATAGCATACTTAGTAAAAATTCCATGTAAGTCCTACTCAAAATATCACTAATAGGCTATAATCATTTTAAAACACCTATTGGTCATTTATAAATGTGGAAAACCATGTAAAACCAAGTTAGTGAGAATAGGCCATTTAAATCATTTGGTTTAGCTAGAAATGATTAAAACCAAAGTAATAATTTCTAGTGTTTGCCAAATATATTTTTTAAACACATTTGTTAGTGTTTATGGTCAAGTTGTTTAAATCAAATCCATTTTCAAAAGGTTTCACTCAAAACCATTTTTAAATCAAGGCAACATTTTATTTTTTTTACTTGAAATGCCTTTAAACAAAGTAATAATTTTCTAGGGTTAATCAAATACATTTTTAAATCCAAAACTTAGTGTTTACTGTCAGAGAGTTTAAATCAAACCATTTGCAAAGGTTTTACTCAAAAATTATTTTTAAAGCATAATCAACAATTTTTGTTTTACTAGAAATGCTTTTATTCAAGGAATAATTCCTAAGTTTCACAAAATATACTTTTAAATCCAAAAGTTGGTTTTTATGGTCTGTAGGTTCAAAACAAACCATTTGCAAAAGATTTTACCCTAAAACATTTTTAGAATAAATTTTATAACCAAAATAGGCCTAAACAAGTTTCTGCAAAAACAACTAATTTTCCAGAAGCAAACACTAAACTAAGGGCACGGTTCCAAGGTTTTCATTTTTGTGATTCCATTGATATAAAAATTGTAAATTTTGGACGTGTAGATTAAAAGTTATGAAGTTTTCAAATCTAAACATCTAATAAATCTATTTTCTATTTTAAACAACATGCAGGGACACGTGGCTGTTTCTTATTCGTTGGTACCGGTTTGCACGGATCGCGCTCTGTGGACCGTAGGATCTTATTTGAATCGTATGGTACAGATGCAAACTTAGGCCTTCGTTTAAGATTCTATCGTGACCACTAGATTAACATCTAACGGCTTAGGGTGCTATGACCAAGTACTGGCGGCGTTGGGGCAAAGGCGAGCGGCGGCACGCTCTGTAGTGACGGTCCGGCGAAATTAGGATGCGCGGGAGAGGTAGGAGAGTATTACCATACTCGCAGGGATGCACTGATTCTCGACGTAGTCACCGCAGGGACAGGGGCGCATAGTGCTACTAGCGATTGCTCACCGTAGTTGTCATCGGCATCGGGCGCTTCAGTTTGTCATTATTGGCGAGGTTACAAGGCGCGCTAGGACACGAAAAAGGCGGCGTTAGATGCGCACGTAATAATTGAGTACTAGAGCATCATTGAGATGGGGAGGGGCGGTCCAGACTTTACCAGGGTAGCTCGTCGGAGAGGGGGCAGATGGCAGAGGCGAGCAAACGTTGTCCTTGATGAAGCTACAAAGCACGCGCGTGATAGATAGGGGTATTGGCAGGTGCACAAGGAGATGGGAAGCAGGCTCGTAGGTGCTAGGGAGCAAGGGGAGGCCGGGCGTCACCGAAAATGGCCGGGAATGGTCGTCGGGGCAGTGGCAGTGCGAGGAAGAATCAGAGCAACCTGAAGGCAGAGAGGGAGTGGCATCTGAGGGGAAGTGAAGAGGGGAGATGGGTGCTTAAATGTGCATGATTATTGGGAGGTTTAATTGCGGCATTCAAACAAATTTCACTCCACATAATCAAAGCAGAAACAGCGAGGAGAGGAGGAAGAATGAGTCGTGCGGGTGGGAGAGATGATGACGGGGCAGCCAACGTGGCATGGGTCCGTTCTGTCAGCGAGCAGAGAGGGTGTGCGCGTGAGTGATAAAAATGGTTCGCGGGGAGGGGAAGAGAGTGGGCTTACTGGGCCAGATTGGGCTGAACTGGGTTGGGTTACTTCTTTCCCTTTTTTTCTTCTCTGTTTTCTTTTTCTTTTTCTGATTTCATTTTCTATTTTCAAATTCGAACTCTTATTTGAATCCAGATTTCTTTTTCAAATCTTTTCCAAATATTCAGTAGGTTTTAATACTGTTTAACAAGGTATTTTAAAGTCCATTTTAGAATGATTTCTTTTATTCTTTCATGGTTCATTATTTATTTAAAATAGGTACTTGTCTTTATTCAAATAAGGTTTTAAATATATTTTCAAACTTCTATTTGAATTCCAATTTTTACCAAACCTTTTTCAGTAGGTTTTATTTATTCATTCATGCAAATAATTCACTTTGAATTATTTAAAATATTTGAATATGATTTAATATTCATTTAAATTGGGCATTTGTCTTTATTCAAATAAAATCAAATATGGTTTTAAACCCATATAAATTTATTCAAATAATTCTTTTTAAGTTAATTAAATAACTTTTTAATCCAATTTGGCAAATTCCAATTTATTATTTTATCATGATTTAATTAATCATTTACCTTAGGAATTTTATCTCCATTTAAATATAATTTAGAATATGGTTTAATCCCATATACTTTTATTTGAATATTCTTTATGCCTTTATTTTACTTGTATTATATTTATTCCATTTGCTTATGGATTTAACTCAAGATTTAAATTGTCTTCTAAATAAATTTATTATTATTTAGTTAGGCAATTTGTCTTTATTTAAATAAAATTGAATATGGTTAAAAGCCCATACAATTTTATTTAAATAATCTTTTACTCCTTTTTATTATTCAATAATCTTTTATTTTTTACGGATTTGGCCAAGATTTAATTTGGCTTTTTAAATATTCCTTAATTATTTATTTCTTTCTTTATCTTATAAAACCCATATCTTTTTATTTATATATCCAAAATTGGTGATTCCAATTTGTATAATTTTATTTAATAGTTGTTTATCTTTTTAAATCCTTTTAGGATTACTCGCTCACAATTTGGTATGGATTTTTAGCTAGGAGCTTTATTAGCCTTGAAAATTATTTCCTTTTAACTTATTAAATTCATAAATTTTTATCTATGGCTCCAAATTAAATGAAACCAATTTCTATGGTTTTATAATATTTTTGTTTATACTTTTTGATCATTTATAAATTTTTGTTGATAAATTTTTATCTGTATCAAATCCATAGTCTTAGAGAGATTTTGGAAATGATTTATTCCATTAGGGTTTAGGGTTTTGGTTTAACTTTTCCAAATGTTTAAATTTCAAAATACATTCATTGATGAATGCATTTCACTTGATTGAAATTTTTTGGATTCCATTTTATTCAAATTTTGTTCAAGAAAGTTTTTGATGTTTTCATTTAGAAGCAAAAAGTTTCTTTTCACCCTAAATTTCAACAATTATTTATTTTGTTTATTTATTTTTTCACATTTCAAAATTTGTAAAATCTTGGGACGTGACATCAAGATTGCTTACACTATAATTGTTTATCTTCAAATTTTACTTGCAAGTAATGTCACTTATAAAGAACTTATGTGTTATCAATCCTAAGTATACAAGCAAAGTATAAAGTAATGTGATTACGATTAATTGTCATCTGTTGACTTAAGTGGAAAAACGAATAACTTTTGAAGAAAAGATTTCTTTATTAAGGTTTAAACAATCCTTGTCATTAAGCTG
Source organism: Avena sativa (assembly GCA_916181665.1). Classification (NCBI taxonomy): domain Eukaryota; kingdom Viridiplantae; phylum Streptophyta; class Magnoliopsida; order Poales; family Poaceae; genus Avena; species Avena sativa. The sequence goes on from OV702297.1 coordinate 258,454,163, forward strand.
AGGTGGTCGATGTTGTTGGTGCTTACTGGAACAGTTTGGATTTGAGATGTTTTATAACTTAATTATAACAGACCAAATTTAACTATAAAACACATAGCCATATCTTTAATATAATACTTAAATTCTTGTAGACTAAAGTTAACTTTAAAATATATATGGATTTTAGGTGTAATGCTTATTATATTTATACTTTGTTCACTTCATAATATTTCCTTAAAGTTTTTTAAGAATGATATTACTTCTATTTGAGTATTGGTTTCTTAATTTTTATTGGAATAGAACCTTTTATATCTTTATAGATGAGTGGTTATAGTTTGTAAACAATAGAGTAATATTACTTAACTGCTTATGAATTCACTATAGTGTTTTGGTATGTTGATAAACTTGTGGTTAAAGTAAAGGAATAGATTGAATGTTACAACAATTTATTCTTGGAGATTTTATATTGGATAAGGATCCTTTTATATAATAATCTATACTTATGGTTGAAGGATAATTAAATAAAATTGTATTTAAAATGTGTTGAACCATTTTGACTTCATAATATCAAAATATTTTAAGACTAATACTGTTTATTAGAATCAATTTACTAATTTTAGAAATATTAGCAATTTGTATTTACTCTTATATGAATTATTAACTAAGGAAATAAGTTTAAACTTAAATTATTAAAGTGTTTAAATTTTTTATTTACCTTAAAAGTGCAATATTATATTTTTAACATGTAGGGATTATTTTGGTATATTACATTTATTTTTGTGATTTATAAATAATAATATATGATTTTTATAAGATTTATTACATTATAAATACTTAATAAATAACAATTATTTAATTAAATGAAATAATAATGCATGATTTTAATTTTAAATTATAGTTCTCATTTTTCTAAGACTTTTGATATATTATTTATATTTTTATTAATTACCATGATTGAAATATGAATTATTAAAGTTTTATTACTTATAAAATCTTTATTAAATAGTAATAATTAAATTGTTTACATAATAATGTTTGGTAATAAAATTAAATTATAGATTTTATTTTTCTGAACATTTTCATATATTACACATATTTTTCTGAATTATGAAATAAAAGTTATTGAATTTACAATGTTTAATCATTTTATTCATTTTCTGGAATTATTTTTACTTAGACTAATAACGTTTAACCTATTTCCTAAACAAGAAATTACATTTCACACCGAACCTAGACATCCTACTCACAGATAGGTGGGGTATTGGCCACGTCAACATGCCACGCAAGCAGTGGACCAGTCAAAGGGTGGACTAGGTCAAGGTTGTCGTCGGCATGACGTCGCTATGACGTCAGCATAGCCACCATCATCAGTTGGTGGTCGACGGCGACGATCTACGGCACCCTAGAAAGCGAAACTAGTCTAGTTCAATTCAGTGTGCTATGCTAAACCTTATAGTGGTGGCGCCGCTCGGAAATAGTCATCGGAACCTCGGCTCCGACGAGCTCCGAGGGTGGCCGACGGTGTCACAAGATGCGACGATGATTTACAACGTGATGTTGCGATTTAAAGGTACTGGAGGATTCAGGAACTCACCCAGATGACGATGGAGAGGTCGAGGAGACTTGGGGAGGCGTGACGACGGCGAATCGACGATAATGGCCACGGCGGCCGATGAAAAGGAACGCTCGATTTCACATGATTCACGGCGCGCTAGCTTCCGTGCTTTGTCCTAGGTGAGTAATACCATGACGACGCATCCAACGGTGGCTACAACGAGGCAAGGGGTGGTTGGACCTAACCGGAACGACGAACTCCGACGAACTAGGGTTTCGGGTGAGGAAGAGATATGGGTCTAGAGAGCGAGATTGAAGATAAGATTGGTATGAGAGGATAGAGGAGGACGTGGCGGTCTTATCTACTCCTCTCAGGGTCGGCGGCAAGCATCACGGCAGTCGATTCTTGCTAACGACGGCGGATGGCATCGGCGGGGCGCACGCAGCTGCCTGTGTGCGTGAGGATGACGACGACGACAATTCTTTCCTCTCAACCTGCGATACCTCGCAATGACCCACCTGTCAGTCACAGAGCAAGATGAGCTGGGCTGGTTCTTGGGCCGAAGTGGGTTGTATGTGGGCGACAGATAATGGAGAGGAGAAATGGGCCACGGGCCAGAAACTATTTCCTCTATTTTTTTCTTTCTGTCCGTTTTCCATTTTCTGTTTCAGTTTTTTCATATTTGTATTTTTCATTTGTTTTGGAATCTTTCTTTACAGAATTTATTTGTTAAATAATTGTAGCAATATTGGAATGTGTTTAGTATCATTTAGTGAACTTTTATTATATATTTTTATGTTTCTTTATTTTCTTTATATGAACCCCTTTTTGATATTCTGGAAAGGTCTTTGTTATTAATTTTCTCTCTATAATAAACCATGGCTATATTATATGATATTTCCTTATTTATTTATAAAACTTTGTTCTAGTTAATTTAGAGTTTGGAGGGAATTTTTATATGGTGGTCCTTTATTATTATTTGATACATAAAGTTATAGGAAATTAATATGATTAATATTATTCTCATGAATTTAGGAAATAGCAATGTAAATATTTTATTATGACTAACATAAGGGTTAGGTTTTTTAATTATGAATGCTTACCCTAGGGTTTAGAATACTTAACCCTCTTATATTCTTCTGTTGATGTGAATAAAGATTAATGGCTAAACATATTGTCTTTTTGTTTGTGATCTTTAATGATATCACCCTTTAACATATAAAGTTATTAGCTGGAATGTCTGCTGGAAAAGAATTGATAAAAATAACTCCTAAGCACTGAAAGAACATTTCTTAATCCCTAGTGTTTTGTGTGTTAGATAACAATACCAAGGATCATTTAATGTGTGTTGAAGTGTTGCAGCTCTATTTGAGAATAAAGGGAAAAGGACTCTTCCTTTGGGGGCGGATAATCCGGCCCCACCAGGGGCGGATAATCCGCCCCTCCCTTTGCCCAAGCAGGCGCAAGCCCTAGAAGGGGGGCGGAATTTTGGCCGGATTTTCCGGCCCTGCCAGATAATCCGCCCCTCAGGGGGGATGGATAATCCGCCCCCCCCTGCTCATCGCCAAGGCGCAAGCCCCAGAGAGGGGGCGGAGTTTTGGCCGAACTTTCCGGCCTGGCCGGATAATCCGCCCCTCAGGGGGGCCGGACTATCCGCCCCCAAGATCTTCACCAATCTTCACCAAGGCGCAAGCCCCAGAGAGGGGGCGGAGTTTGCCCCGGAGAATCCGACCTTGGGGCGGAGTTTTCCCAGGGGGCGGATAATCCGCCCCAAGTGGGGGGCGGATAATCCGTCCCCAAAGTTGTGCAACGGCCAGATCTGGGGAGGGGGTATTTAAGCCAGCCATCCCCCTCCTGCCAGAACTCTTGATTCATCTCGAAAAAGACCAGATCAGATCTGAAAGCTTCATCCAAGAGTGCTCCACCAAGATCCACCCAAAGGCCCCATCCCTTGGGGAATCGAAGGAGGAGAACTCGATCTTCATCATCAGAAATCAAGTGCTTCATCTCCTCTCCATTCATTTGGAGAACCTCCGATCTATTATTTCTTGCAAATATCTAGATCCTCGTTTTTGTTTATATTGATAAACCTTGTTCTTGTGGCATCTTGTTGTCATCCCGGGAGCCCCCAATTTAGTTGTGGGTGTGTGCCCCGATAGTGTTGTAAAAGGCACCGGTTCCCGCCTCGAAGGGATCCAATAGTGGAGAAGGTGGATCAGGCCTCTCGTGGCGAGATCCATCGGAGAATAGGGTGAGGCCTATTGTGGCGTGGTGGTCTTAGAACCGCCCACCCCTCCAACGCATATGTACTTCCCTTAACAAGGAAGGAACTGCGGTAAATCAAATCCCTGTGTCTCCGCGTGCTCCACTACGGTTTCCTTGCTCCTCTTTTACGTGCTTAGTAGTTAGGGTTACATATAGGGAAATTCTCGTAGTTGCATATCTAGAGAATTTACTTTGTGTCAAGCCTAAAATTGAAAATGTATTAAAAATTGGTTAGCACCTATTCACCCCCCCCCCTCTAGGTGCCCATACGGTCCATTTCAATTGGTATCAGAGCCTCGGCTCTTATTTCGGGCTTAACCACCTAAGAGAAGTATGGGTTCCAAGGGAGATGGGAGTGATGCTCCGGAGGTAGTCACCATGAACGATCTCAAGACGTTGGAAACAACCTTGGTGAGTTCAATGGAGGCTAAGATGGAAGAGATGCGTCAATTGATAATGCGTCTCTCCACATCCGCAGCATCACCTCCATCTAACTCTGAGGATACCACTCCGCAATCCAAGGAAACGGGTAAAACTGTTTCCAAAGATAACGAAGTGGTAGGTGATGATACTAGCAAGAGATCCTCCTCGAAAAAGGATAGCGGTAAGGATGGATACAATGAGGTTTCTCATGTGTATTCCCCTGATCCGCCTATTCCTTACCCACATATACATAATAGGGGTGATCCACCCAAACTTTCTGCATCTACTCTCTCTCAATGGCAATTTTTGATGAAATCTCATGTGTGCAGTTCCTCCATAGAGTTGTGGAAGATCATCGAAAATGGTCTTCATGTTGGAAATCCTAACAATCTCACAAGAAGAGAAGTGGTCGATAGCCAACTCAATGCTACAGCTCTACACATGATACATCTTGGTGTGGGTGACAAAGACATGCCACACATTCAGCATCTTAGCACAGCTAAAGAAGCTTGGGATGCTCTCACCGAGCTCTTCATCGGAAATGAAAGTATGAGAAGGAATAGATATGATGCCTTGAGCAATGAAGCTGAAGGATTTTATATGCTGGATGGAGAAGACCATGAGGACATGTATAGGAGGCTCAAGGCAATAGCCACAACCTTCAGAAACCATGGTGCAGCTCATGTTGATGATGCTTGGATCAAGCGCAAGTATGTCAGTGCTCTTATGCCATTTGAGCCCACAGATTTGAAAAGTCTCCAAGGTAGGCATAACTATCACCTCATGTCATCCAATGAGGTAATGCAAGAAATGGCCGCCTTCAAGGTGGCTGCCAAGAATGCCGAAGATGCTCGTGCTCGAGCTATGGGGATGCAAAAGGGGGTCAACATGGCCTTGAAGACTAGTGTGATTGATCATGATGAATATGCGGTAGAAGGTCTGGACTGTCCCGAAGATATAAAAAGGATCCACGGACAATACTTGGCTCTTTATGCAAGAAACTTTTGGAAAGATCTAGCCAAGGCTAAAGCTGAACTAGATCGCAAGAGTGGAGCCTATGGAAGAAAAGAAAATGGTCCCAAGCTGAGAACATGCTTTAATTGTGGTGACCGGCTGCACTTCGTAGCTGAGTGTCCATATCAAAGTAGAGAGGATAATGGAGGAAGACTCATTTTCAAGGACAAATCAAAAGCTCCACGTAAGAAACAGTTTGTAAAGAAGAATGCTCCTTTCAAGAAGCAACCAAAGATTGTTCTAGTGGCTCAAGAAGAATATTCATCAGGGAGTGAAGATGAGGACGAGGACGATAGCTCTCAAGAGGTGGCTGCTATAGCCACCACATCTACATTAACATCTCTCTTCGACTCTCCGAACGAAAACACCATCAACAAGAATGCTACTTGCCTCATGGCAAGAAGCTCCGAGGTAACTTCTTCTAACTCTTCTTTTCCCAAGGCTATGATAGACATGGATGATCCTTCTAGTCTTAAGGTTAAAGAAGAGATTATTTCTTTGGATTATTTCTATACTAACTTGCAAGGTGAGCACAAAGTTCGTTTTGAGGCTCTTATGGATCAGCTGGCCCAAAACGAAGCACTCCTCGAAGAAAAGGGCAGAATTGAAAGGGAGGATGCAATGGAAATTGCATCCCTAAAATATGCTCTTGAAGAAGAAGAAGAAGCTCGGGTCTCTCTTGAAGAGAGGCTTGAGTCTATGGAAGAGTCACATGAAGAAATTGTGACTAAACTTGTTAAGGAACGTGACAATGCTGTCACCAAGGCAAAGAAGTTAAAGAAGGAAAGGATTGAGTTTGGGGTTGCTCATGATAGACTCTCTGAGGAATTGGAGAAACTTGACAATGCTCACAAGGCGTTGAAAAACGAGTTCTCTATTCTCAATGAGTCACATGATCAGCTTCAAAGTCGATTGGCCAAATATGATACTCCTAGCTCGTCCAACTCAACATATAGTAACAAGAAAAATGCTAGTGTGGAAAAAGAAGTGATCAAGGACATCACTACAAAGGACAAAGGTGTGCTTGATGAAGTCCTTGGCAAGCAAAGGTCAAATCATGGTAAAGAGGGACTTGGGTATGTCACCAAGTCCAAGAAGAAGAAAACCAAGAAGAACAAGACCAAGAATGTGCAATTAAAGACAAGCACTGCTGAGAAGGTTGTCACAAAAGACAAGACTAATAATATTGGTTTTGCAGGGTCTCACAATCCGAATTATGAACTCTTTTGTGATGACTATGGCGATGTTTATGCTTATTATGTTGGTCCTTTTGATGAATATATTGCTTGGTCTATTTGGGTCCCAAAGACCCTTGTTACTAACATGAAAGGACCCATTGAAAAATGGGTACCTAAAACCAAGAAGTAATTTTCTTGCAGGGCTATGCTTCCGGTGGGTCGAAATGGGTGCTGGATAGTGGTTGCACTAGTCATATGACCGGAAGCAAGGAGATCATCACGGAGATGCGTCCAAATCATGATAATATCACAGTCTCCTATGGTGATCAGTCTAAATCTCAGGTATTGGGTCTTGGCAAGGTTGTGGTTGCCCACGATATCTCTCTCGTGGACGTCATTCTTGTTGAGACCCTTGGCTACAATCTTCTTTCTGTTCGTGCCCTTGGCAAGATGGGTTTTGCTGTTTTTATCGATGATGATTTGGTGGTACTCTTATGGAGCAAGTCTCTAAAGGTCGCTTTCGTTGGATACGTCGAAAATGACCTGTATGTGGTGGACTTCTCGGGGAAAACCACTTCGGGTCCGATGTGTCTATTCGGAAAGGCCGACGTGGGCTGGCTATGGCATCGCCGTTTAGCCCATGTCAACATGAGAACTTTGCAAAGTATCCAAAAGGGTGGCCACATCCTTGGACTAAAAGACAATGTCTCTTTTGCCAAAGATCGTGTTTGCAGGGCTTGTGTTGAAGGAAAAATGCATGATTCTCCCCACAAGAGGAAGACTATTGTGTCATCAAAGAGGATCTTGGAATTACTTCATGTGGATTTATTTGGTCCTCCTTCTCATGCAAGTCTTGGTGGGAAGAAATATTGCTTGGTCATCGTCGATGATTACTCAAGATATACATGGGTATATTTTTTCAAGCTGAAAAGTGAGACTCAACAAACTGTCATCGACTTTGCAAATGAAGTTCAACGTCAACACAATGTTCCCATCTTGGCAATTAGAAGTGACAACGGCTCAGAATTCAAGAACTACACTTTAAACGAGTTTCTTAGCGAAGAGGGGATTTGACACCAATATTCCGCTGCGTACACCCCTCAACAAAATGGTGTAGCCGAGAGGAAGAACCAGACTTTGATGGATATGGCAAGATCGATGCTAGCTGAATTCAAGTCTCCTTACAATTTTTGGGCTGAAGCCATATCCACTGCTTGTCACTCATCTAACCGGCTCTACCTTCGGAAGATCCTGGACAAGACCCCATATGAAATACTTACCGGTAACAAACCCAACATCTCATACTTCAGGGTATTTGGGTGTAAGTGTTTATTTCTTATTAAAGGTGTCCGTTTGTCAAAATTTGAATCCAAGGCTTTAGAAGGTATTTTTGTTGGTTACGGTGCTGAATCCCACACTTATAGAGTCTACAACAAGCTCACTGGGATTGTTGTAGAATCTTGTAGTGTGGAGTTCGATGAAAATAACGGCTCCTTTGTAGGGCAAGTTGATGTTTGTGATGCAGATGTTGAAATACCCCAAGAGGCCATAAGAAGAATGGGCGTGGGATTTTTCCTCCCCATTGAGGAACCCCTTGTGGCAGATCGGGAAGGACAATGCTCCACACATGTGGAGCCCTCATCTACACAAGATCAACAAGCTCCTACTGTTGGAGACAATCCGGCACCAACACCACAATCTGCTGAAGACCATCTGTCCCCTGGACAAGCTGGTAGTCACAGGCCGGACTATCCGCCCCCTCCAAGGGGCGGACGATCCGCCCCTGGCACTCCAACTCGTTCCAGAGGATCCGAAGGAGAATTCAACAACTCTGAAGCTCCCAGGCCGGACTCTCCGGCCCCCATGGGCGGATTATCCGGCCCTGGGTCTCCAACTCCAGTCAGGCTTTCTCAGGAAGATGGTTCTGGTACTTCTCCTCCCAGGCCGGATAGTCGGGCCCCTCCAAGGGGCGGATTATCCGGGCTTGAAGAAAATGTTCAGCAACAATCTTCTGGCAGTAACGGTGATCAAGATCAAGGGCAAGGCAGTAATCAAGACAAGGATACAACAATTGAATCCACTCCTCCTAGAAACAATAAGGACATTGAGGCTCGTCACAAGGCTCGTGCTGATCGCAACATTGAACTAAGAGGTCACACTCGTGACAAGGTTGTTGGTGATCTACGACGAAGGGTATCCACTAGAAGAGAGCTTGCAAGCTTCTGTGATCATCAAGCTCACGTTTCCATGGTTGAACCGAAGAAGGTTTTTGATGCTCTTGAGGACCCCGATTGGGTTGTTGCAATGCATGAAGAATTGAATAACTTTGAATGCAACAAAATTTGGAAGCTCGTAGAAAAGCCAAAGGATTGCCGCAATGTTATCAGCACCAAGTGGATCTTCAAGAACAAACAGGATGAAAATGGCATTGTTGTGAGGAATAAAGCATGACTCGTGGCTCAAGGATTCTCTCAAGTAGAAGGAATTGATTTTGGCGAGACCTATGCTCCTGTGGCTCGCCTTGAGTCCATTCGTATCCTTCTTGCATATGCAGCCCATCATAATTTTAAATTACAACAAATGGATGTTAAGAGCGCTTTCCTTAATGGTCCTCTACACGAGTTAGTATACGTCAAGCAGCCCCCGGGGTTTGAGGACCCCAAATTTCCGAACCATGTCTATAAACTCGATAAGGCGCTCTATGGCCTTAAACAAGCCCCATGTGCGTGGTATGAGCACCTTAAAGAGCTTTTGCTAGACCGTGGATTCGAAGTTGGGCAAATCGATCCCACTCTTTTTACTAAGAAGGTCAATGGGGAGCTTTTTGTATGCCAACTTTATGTAGATGACATTATTTTTGGCTCTACTAACCAAGCTTTTAACGATGAATTTTCAAAGCTTATGACTGACAGGTTTGAGATGTCCATGATGGGTGAGCTCAGGTTCTTTCTTGGATTTGAGATCAAACAACTTAGAGAGGGAACCTTTATTAATCAAGCTAAGTACATCCAAGACATGCTCAAAAGGTTCAAGATGACGGATCTCAATGGCGTTGCTACCCCTATGCAAACAAAGTGTCATCTTGAGCTCAATCCCAAGGGTAAAGACGTGGATCAAAAGGTATACCGATCCATGATCGGCTCTCTCCTTTACCTTTGCGCATCTAGGCCCGATATCGTGTTAAGTGTAGGAGTGTGTGCAAGGTACCAAGCCGCTCCTAAAGAAAGCCACTTAGTGGCAGTCAAGCGAATCTTCCGATATTTGGTTCATTCCCCAAATTTTGGATTATGGTATCCCAAGGGTTCAAGTTTCTCTCAATGTGGTTACACTGATTCAGACTGGGCTGGTGACAAAGATGATAGGAAATCAACCTCTGGTGCATGCCAATTCTTGGGCAGGTCTCTAGTGTGTTGGTCATCAAAGAAACAGAATTGTATTTCACTCTCAACCGCCGAAGCTGAATATGTTGCTGCTGCAAGTGCGTGTACTCAATTGTTATGGATGAGGCAAACTTTAAAGGAATATGGTGTCAATTGTGACAAAGTGCCTCTTTTATGCGACAATGAAATTGCTATCAAAATTGCTTACAATCCCGTGCAGCATACAAGAACAAAACATATAGAGATTCGCAACCACTTTATTTGGGATCATGTTGCTCGTGGAGATATTGCTCTATCCTTTGTGAGCACGAAGAACCAACTTGCTGATATTTTCACGAAGCCCCTTGATGAAGCAAGATTTTGTTATTTGAGGAATGAGCTAAATATCATAGATTCAAGGAGCTTGGCTTGACTACCCTTGCACACTCACTTGCGCTTATTCATGTATTTGGTTTAGATGCGGGCATAGACATAGGGGGAGTGTGGTCCTAATTGATTGGGCCAACCCTCCCCCCATAATGCCGAAAGCAAGTCAAATCATTTCCCTTAATATCATTTTGTGATATGTGTGTCATCGATGAGCATTGGTTTTGAACTCAAGATACATCTTTGCGGTGTCATGCCATGCGCTCCAACATGGTGGCTTCGTCCACCGTCCTCTTCCTTGAGAAGAGTTGGTTTTACATGGGTTCCGTTGGTTTTTCTTGCTTCCCTCTTGTTCTTATGGAAAACACACTCAAATTTGGCTTTTGATTGATTTGATTCTTGCAAATTTGGGTGTGTAGTACCATCTCAGTTTGATGCTCTCAACCCAAGCCTTTCTCTCCCTTCTTGAACCATCTATTCTTTCACACAAGTCCTCTAAAATACCATTGAGAGGTTTGCTAGGTTGCTCTGGCCTGATTCTGCACTTTACAGAATTTCTGGGGGGCGGATTATCCGCCTTAAGTGGGGGGCAGATTATCCGCCCCGGGCGAAATCTTCCCCTTATAGGCTGGGTCGGGGAGGGTAGGCTCAAACAGAGCAGCCAGTCCTCCCCCAACCCTACCTCTACCCCCCAGCCGTCGCTGGAGCATCCGCCTCTCCTGGAGTCGATTCGACCACCGGATTCTCCGGGCTCTCCCCGGATCTTCTTCACCTCGCCTCCGGGTATCTTCTCCTTCGCGATTTTCCTCCAATGAGTGAGGGTAACTCCCTCATCTCTCTCCTTTTGTATGGGATGTATTTTATTTGGTGGAAATCTCGTTGTAGAAGGTTCTTGGTGTTGTTCCTTACATGCTAGAATCAGTAGACTTGCAACCCTAGTACCCGATCTGCTTTGCCATGGTAGATCTGAGCCAATCCAGAAATGTTCTGCGAGGGGCGGATTATCCGCCCCTGCCGGGGCCGGATAATCCGGCCTGGAGAGAAAATTTTGGTCTGTTTTGGTTCCGCTTCTGCCAATGCACTTCATTGGTTATGGGGTTGCACTGCTACTCTTTCTTCATATTTTTCTCCTGGACTTGTGTGTATACTTATCTCCATGCTATCCCTCTAATGCTGTTCATAGGTGGTTCCAAGCCGACCAAGACCTTCGTCCCTCGTCCCCGTCCCCGTTATCTCAAGCCCACTGCAGACAGGAAATTCATTGACGAGACCGAGGTCAGCAGAGCTGCAAGAGAGGCTGAACGGATGGCAGAGGCAAGTAAGAAAACAGTCTCGGCCCAATTACAAGGCTATGGACAGTCTTCAGTATGCCACCATTCGTCAGACTGATTATTATGATGAGGCTGACAGCGATGGTCCCCCCGAGGATGAAATGTTTTGGAATGCTCACTTTCGGGCTATTCATGATAATGTCTATGCTACTCTCAAGATTTGCCCCATGCGTCCCATCAATTTGACTGACGCTCAATCCAAGACAAGGCTCATTGAGGCACTAGATGTGACCAACAAGATGGGGCTGCACCACCTCATGACTATCCAATGCAACTATGCTTCCTCTATGGTGCGGCAGTTCTTCTCAACTCTGGTGATTTGCGGTGATGAGCGCCGCACTATGAAGTGGATGACAGGGACAACCATGATTCAGTTGGACTTTCGCACCTTTGGGCAGGTTCTTGGTTATGCTTTCCATGGCCGCGACACTCCTTCGGGCCACCGTATCATTTCTCCTCTGAATCCCTCCAAGGATACTGCACTTGCTCCTTGCCTTTCCTCCGATGGAGTCACTGGCACTTGCTCACTTGGTCTCTCTCCCCTGTATGCAGCCCTTGTTGGCATTTTTAGGGACTGCATCGCTCCTAGTGGTGGCAACAATGACAGGATCCGTGGTCACCTGGTTCCACTTCTTGCGTTTTCTCACGAGTGTGCCACTAACTCTGCATCAGCCACAGGTTACAAACTGGATGTGATGGACTATATTTTTCATGAGATGACGGATGCTATGATCAACAGGCTCTCTATTCCTTATGCTCCGTTCATAATGATGCTCGTCAAGCATATGTTGCCACATGAGGATTTTGGCACTGCTCTGGATGGTGTTCATAAGCCCAAGAAAATCTACAACAAGGCTCAGAAGACTCATCACCCCTCCACTGCCCCGGAGTCCTTCATGCGTGATGCTCGGTCTAGTGGTCGACGTTCCACGGTGTCCCCAATGGCACGTGAGGTCAAGCAGCTTAATTGGTTCCAGTGGAACATTCTTTGCATGGGTATTGACATTCACAAGGGCCAATATGAGGCGTACCGCAGGGATCATGAGAGGGATCACACGCAGCAGCTTATCCTCCACCATGTCTCAGGTGCCACTGGGCATCCACCTTCTCCCACTGCTCCGGATCCGTATGCTCAGTGGAACACTTCAGGGATCAACTATGGCGAGCTCGAGAGTTGTCTCTTTCCTCCTCCACCGAGGGCACCCACTCCTCCAGCTGATGACGATGATGATGAGTATGATGAAGAGGAAGGGGACGGGAATGACTACAACGAGGATGAGGAGGAGTGATCTCCGGGGGCGTTAGCATCGCTCTTCTTCCTTTTTGGCATTTCGATGCCAAAGGGGGAGAAGTAGTTCTATTAGGTCTCGTGGATTTGCAAGAGTCGGGCACAAGCTCTTCGATTTTAGTCGTTTTTATTTGCTTGCTTGTGCCTTTTCTAGCGTGAACTCGTTTGCTATTTGTGTTTGTCTATGTAAGACTATGTCGTACTCCACTATGTTTGGTATTCATGGAATTCTGGATTTATCTATCATGGACCCCATGGAATTCTGAATTTATGGAGCATATTTGATGGCATATGGATTCATGGGATTATCTATGTATGCCTTGGCTATATTCTCATTCCGGTGGTATGACATTTTTCCCAAACCTTAAAGTAGTGTTCTCCCTAGTGTGTGTATTTGTATTCAAATACAAATCTTAAATATGCACACATCTAGGGGAGAGTCTTTCTTTATTTAAGGTGGCATTTGCCGATTTTATTGCAAATCCTAGTATTGTCATCTAACACCCAAAAGGGGGAGATTGAAAGAACATTTCTTAATCCCTAGTGTTTTGTGTGTTAGATAACAATACCAAGGATCATTTAATGTGTGTTGAAGTGTTGCAGCTCTATTTGAGAATAAAGGGAAAAGGACTCTGCCTTTGGGGGCGGATAATCTGGCCCCACCAGGGGCGGATAATCCGCCCCTCCCTTTGCCCAAGCAGGCGCAAGCCCCAGAAGGGGGCGGAATTTTGGCCGGATTTTCCAGCCCCGCCGGATAATCCGCCTCTCAGGGGGGCCGGATAATCCGCCCCCCAGCTCATCGCCAAGGCACAAGCCCCAGAGAGGGGGCGGAGTTTTGGCCGAACTTTCCGGCCTGGCCGGATAATCCGCCCCTCAGGGGGGCCGGACTATCCGCCCCCCAAGATCTTCACCAAGCTTCACCAAGGCGCAAGCCCCAGAGAGGGGGCGGAGTTTCCCCCGGAGAATCCGCCCTTGGGGCGGAGTTTTCCCAGGGGACGGATAATCCGCCCCAAGTGGGGGGCGGATAATCCGCCCCCAAAGTTGTGCAACGGCCAGATCTAGGGAGGGGGTATTTAAGCCAGCCATCCCCCTCCTTCCAGAACTCTTGATTCATCTCGAAAAAGACCAGATCAGATCTGAAAGCTTCATCCAAGAGTGCTCCACCTAGATCCACCCAAAGGCCCCATCCCTTGGGGAATCGAAGGAGGAGAACTCGATCTTCATCATCAGCAATCAAGCGCTTCATCTCCTCTCCATTCATTTGGAGAACCTCCGATCTAGTATTTCTTGCAAATATCTATATCCTCGTTTTTGTTTATATTGATAAACCTTGTTCTTGTGGCAGCTTGTTGTCATCCCGGGAGCCCCCAATTCAGTTGTGGGTGTGTGCCCCGATAGTGCTGTAAAAGGCACCGGTTCCCGCCTCGAAGGGATCCAATAGTGGAGAAGGTGGATCAGGCCTCTCGTGGCGAGATCCATCGGAGAATAGGGTGAGGCCTATTGTGGCGTGGTGGTCTTAGAACTGCCCACCCCTCCAACGCATATGTACTTCCCTTAACAAGGAAGGAACTGCGGTAAATCAAATCCCTGTGTCTCCGCGTGCTCCACTACGGTTTCCTTGCTCCTCTTTTACGTGCTTAGTAGTTAGGGTTACATATAGGGAAATTCTCGTAGTTGCATATCTAGATAATTTACTTTGTGTCAAGCCTAAAATTGAAAAAGTATTAAAAATTGGTTAGCACCTATTCACCCCCCCCCTCTAGGTGCCCATACGATCCATTTCAAGCACACATGATTATGATAATTGGAAATGACAGATATGTGCTTAAGTAATTTGCTATAGGAAAATATTCCTATAAAGCATTGTGAAAATAAAATGATTTATCCAACAGATGAGATGGATGTTAAGCTTGATTATAGATTTATGGTTTAGTGTTTACCAAGAATTCCTATCTTTCATAATTCACAATCCTAGACTTCTAATTAACGAATTCCTTTCCTAGATATACTACTTCTTCATATTCAGCATCATGTATTATCATGATGAGCTTTGCTTCACAAGAACATTCTTATCCACCTTTAATTCTTCTAAATTCATTTATAAATCCAATGAGCTTGACACTAAATCTCATAATCTTTACATATCCATACTTGGTTATATCAACTACTTCACTAATGATCACTTCTAACCCATTGAGTAGTTAATTCTAACTCCTTTCATACTCTTTCATAATCATCCACCATTAATATAACTCCAGTAGGTGTATATATCAAACTACTTTCCTCAAAAGCTTACTATTCTTTAAGAGGAATAACACTACTTCAATAACTTCATGCTACTCTAGCTTTAGCTTGGTCATACTATCTTATATCTACTTTTACTCCAGCATCTTATATTTCAACTTCACATTATATCATGGTGACTTATCATTTCTAACCTAGGATAACATATCTATACTAGGTTTCAATCATGTTCTACCCACCAATGTCACTTATACATGATATAAGCATTCAACCTTGGTGGCTAATGCATCATCATTATAATCCTTTAATCAATTATGGATTAGATTTCCAGTTGGCTAATCAAGGTCTCATCAATACAACATTATAGTTGTATTAAAATTATCTTCTAATTATCTCTCTTGGACTAAGAGATATTATTCATTGACAATACCTACTTGATCCAATGGAATTACTTCTGGTAACCTTCTTTAGGATTCATCCTTATAATCTTCTTTATCACCATATAATTATATATTCCAAACAACTCTTCTATCATTTCAGGAGTGAGTTAACTCCATCAATTACCATATTGATTTGATTCCCTTCAATCACTCCCATCCTATAGATGATATCCAAAACTAGTATTACTACTTACCTCTTCTTACTTCTTTCTTTATAGGCC
The DNA here is from genome assembly GCA_916181665.1 of Avena sativa. Classification (NCBI taxonomy): domain Eukaryota; kingdom Viridiplantae; phylum Streptophyta; class Magnoliopsida; order Poales; family Poaceae; genus Avena; species Avena sativa. The sequence continues at coordinate 258,469,847 of OV702297.1, forward strand.
TTAAGTGAATGCTTTGATATGGACAAGAGTTAATAGATTAATAATTGATAGGTTAAGAATTGGTGAATCAATAGTTGATTACTCAACCTTGATGAACAACAAATATGAGAATAAGATTCAATAGAAATAATAAGATTTGATATGGGAAGACAGATATATGGTGAATGATCTTGACTTGGTTTCTTTCCCATTCAATCTCATTAAAGAGTTAAGGTTAAGTAGGACACTTATGGTGGGAATAGGTAAGAATAAGATAGGTCAGGATTAGTTATTACATTCTTGTCACTTGAATTATATGCATAGCTTGGTATTCATGAGTTATTGTAATGAATACTATGAGATAATCACTTAAGGATCAGGTATTAATCATTAAGCAATGTATTAGGGTTTAATTTTTATTACATTTGATCTACCCTTAGATCAAATCTCTTTTACCCAAAGATAAGGTTCTAGCAAAGGTCATATTGAAACTTATCGCAGTCAACTTGATGATCTACTTCAATTCCACCAAATTGAGAGAAGCCTTAATTACTTTAACAAGTTTTGTTCAAAAGCGCGAAAATTATTCGGATTTTCTATGCATGAATGCAATTCACACATCTGGGTTCAGCTTATTTCTGAGCTCTAATGTTGGGATGTTACAGCTCCGCTAATGGGTTGTAGAGGACAGGAAGTCCCCCAGCGTTAGGAGGGCCGAAGGCAAAGACAACCGCTCGAGCTCACTCGCCTCCGCCGCCTCATCTTCCTCCGCTGCGACATCGGCCCAGCATCGGCCATGCACCGGGTCGTCCATGGGGAGGGGGAAGGGGAAAGCGGTTGGAGAGGACCCGCGGGGGCTAGGCGACGTGGGGGCGCCGGACAGCCACAGGCGGTGAGGGAAAGGGACAAGTGTGACACCCCTGGGATTAGGGCTAGACAAATCCTAGACCTTTGTCTGATTTAAGTCTAACCTAAATCTCGAAAGCATGCAAAGAGAGAGTTGATAACACAACAGTGACCCTATGACACAAAAATTATTACAGCAAGCTCATAACTGAGAAAATAACCAAATTATTACAAGCAGAGGTCACTGACCACAAACATCAAACAATGGAAGGCAAATTATGCTATTAAGTATAGCAAACTTAAGAAATGGCCTAAGAGGCCTGAAGCATAACGATGACTTCCAATCCATAGATCCTAGACTGCCGACTGGTAACCTCAAGCTACTCGTCGATGGTGATGCCGTAAAGAACTCATCTTCTATGGTAACACTTACTCTGCTGCAAAATTATCAACGAAGCAAGGGTGAGTACAGGGTGTACTCTGGAAGACTTATGGCTGGTGGATTTATTTTGCATAAAGCCATCTTTGTTTGTAAAACAAAGAGGGAGAAGAAGATCGACTAATCGGAATACTTTAAAAGGGAATAAGAGAGCGGTATCTCTAGCTTTGATCATCTTTTGATATCCACTGAATCATCATCATCTGAACCTATCTAGGATCACCCCCTCATACCCATAAGGAAGCATCCTTTAGCACACGTTGCACAAATTGCCAGGTTTTACGATTAGGTACAAGTTCTCTATGATCTTAGAATACGATCACAAGTCGTCCATAACCACGGACACGGCGTTTCGAAAGATTTAACCCTGCAGGGGTGTACAATTTTACCCACACATACCAACCAATTCTTAATGCCAAACGTTATTAGCCCTCTTCCTTAGAAGGCAAGCAGAGAGTGGTTGACCATGACCTTTACCTTGCTTTCGCCGAGACCATGAGTCACACACTAAGGATATGTCGCGTAATGGGTCGAGTCCCGAAGCCGGTCCCTAATGATGTGTGCGGGGTTCAAGATTACGGATGTTGTGCATCTCTTGTTCCCGGCCACGCTTACCTACCTATTATGAATGCACCTCCTTCACCTCCATCCAAGAACAACCAAGATGCGTATGTCGAATGGAAAGCCCAAACTATGTGACTCATGGAATCTACTAGGCAAGTTAGTTGGTCGAGGGGGTTTCTAGGCCCCCGTGTGGTTGTACGCTAGTCTTAGTTCAAGAAGCAAGAACTCAGGTCCTAGTAGTGGCAAGTATAGGACTACAAAAACCACAATCCATCGTGGCCTCCCATACAAGCCTTAGCATGTTTAACTTTTATCTCTGATCTTACCAAGTCATCCTATCAAACTAGGTTCATTCATAGATCTGATTCATCAACCGGACGGACCAGTAGTACCATCTAAGTATGGCTAAGCACAACAGATATAAAAGCTCTAGCAACGCTTCACAAGCCAAACCCTAGTTATCCTAGGAGACGTGGATCAGGGAATATAGGCTTGAAAGGTAACATGCATCATATAGGATTACTCTATCTATCGATAAAAGACTTTAGAATCGTATGCACATGGCAAGAATGTAAATACTTTGAAATCATAGGATTATATCATGTGTGGGGCTTTGCTTGCCTTTGCCTGCTAATAACCAATAAGCAGATCTTCAGACACCTGGTACTTGACTTGATTGTAGTTGATCAAGTGTTGGTCTCTGAGCTTCGACGATGTTGACCTCGGTCTTCAATCTCGATCTTGATCTTGATATCGTATTCTACCAGAGAAGAACCAAATACTGGAAAGAAAGGAAACAATCAACACATGGCATTGATGCAATGCTCAATCAAGGATGATGATATGACAAGTTGAATTATACTGAAATGTAACCCTGAGACATGCTCGGCAGTTTAATCAGGGTTCCGAGGGGTACAAACCCTAATTCGGAAGAACTCCAGAATCACCTGTGAGGGGTTACTATGTTCTTCTAATTAAATTTGCAATTGAAGTTGTTTAACAATGCATGATTATAGCTCTATTGTGTAGATCTTAGTTTTCCAAAAAAAATTGATATATTATTTGTATTTTTCTGATTTAAAATGAATTAGTTATAAATTTCTCAAATTTTAATTCATTTTAAATCATTTTTGGAATATTACAAAATAATTTACATTTTGGAATTACTCAAACATTTTATTTAAACAGAAAACATTTCTAAAAATGTTAATATTACTTACAGCTAGACCCCACATGTCATATATTTATTATTTACTGAAAGAATTTCAAAAACATTTAAAATAAAGGAAAAGGGAATATTGCATCATGTTGACGTCATGCTGACGTCAGTCATGGAGCTCCTCCTAGATCGATCTCGGGCTTGGTGATAGGGCACGCGCGGGGCTGCGTAGAGGCGTGCATTGGACGCGCGTGGGTGTGCTGAGCCATAAAGTGGCGGCGCTGCTAGCATGAGATCACCAAAGAGGGAAGAATGACGGCGCACGGCGGCGAAGCTTGCAGGTGGTCGTGGCACCGACAGTACAGAGAGAAGGAGTGGGAACGGAGGGGTGCGTTAGCACCGGAGGCTCACCACGAGCGTGATGGAGGTGTCGGCGAGGCTCGGGAAGGCCGGACGGCGCTGAATCGATGGCGACAACGACGGCGGGAGATGATACTTTGTGCTTGATTCCGGCGGAAGGGCATCTCCCCTGTTTGCAAGCTTCACGGAGGAGGATAAGTAAGAAGCGGCGCTTCCAATGGTCGCCTTGGTGTGGCATGGGGTGGCCAGAGACGGCGGGACGGTGTGGCACCTGAGCTAGGGCTTTGGGCTCCTATGCAAAAAAAGGGGAGATAGAGTGCGAGAGGGGTAAAGTGGAGAAGCTAGGGTTGTCCATGGCGGTGCACAGAATCTTGTAGAGGCCAGGGGGCGGCGGCGTTGATCTTGGCGCGTGGCGGCGAGGCGACGGCATCCGCAGTGACACGCAGCAGCTTCGCCGGTGGCGAGGAAGACGACACGGAAAGAAAGGCCGAAGGGTACCGGGCTGGCTTGGGCTGCAAATGGACTAGATGGGCCGCCGCAAAGCAAGGCGATGGCTACTGGACGCTGCGTTGGGAGGCAGATAGAGAGAGGGAGAGAGATGGGCTCGGCCCAGGTAGGTTAGGAAACTGTTTTTCTTTCCTGAAAGCATTTTCTATTTTTGTTTTTAACTTTCTCTTTGTATATTAATTTTTTAACCTATTTTGTATAATTTCAAATTACCAGAACTTTTGTAAATATTTGAAATACCATGGAGACCCTTTATAACCATTTGGGTTCCAAATATTTTTTTCGAATATAGCAAAACCCTTTTGAATACATTTCAAATAGAGATGGGAACTATTAGGGTTTAGGGTTTCTAAGAACCTTTTATTTCATGCATTTTAAATGATGATGCTCATGAATGCACAAAAAAATCCTAATTATTATTTGGTAAAACTAGGGTTGTTACAATTCTATCTCCCTTAAAATAATCTCGACCCGAGATTCCTAGGTAGGAAGATAGAAGGAAGAGGGTTACACTAAACTTCGAAGATCTTCTCGAAGAGGTTGATCCATGCCACCATGACGAGTGGACGAAGCGCTTCGTAATCTTTGAGGTGGCTGCTCACACTAAGGAAGAGAGGGAATGACACGGAACCACGAACTGAGTATCTCATGGTCAACTCATGGATAGATGTTTTACAAACATCTCTAAAGCCAACGACATGAAACATGTCAAGGTAAGGAGGAAACAAAAGGAGATGGTTTTCAAGGTGACAAATAACTGGTCTTCATAAGGTTTGAGACCAATAAAAATACATGAGTTTTGACTTATGAGGGAGGAAAGATTCCAACATATGGAAAAGGAACACGGACTTCGAGAGGTAAATCTCTACTAAACAACTTAGATAAAGATTTCACGGTTGGAAGAGATAGATACCAGCAAAACCAAGTTGTTGAAATAATTTTGACACAGAAGGGCCACTCTTTCATTCAACAGAGGGCCAAGATATAAAGGTGTTTTGGTGGAGAGGACTCGTAAGAGTCACAAGGAACATATAACAAGAGAAACTATTGATTACCAAAATCATGGTCGCTCTTCGAACATGTTTAAGAAAGTGGGAAGGAAACTCTTTATTCATCCAGGACTATCAAAATCTTGCCAAAGATCATGATATCACTTTACACCACCAAGATGAATAGTTAAGAAGATTCCTAATGACACGAGAAGAAAGAAACTTCATTCACAGACTCCAAGTACTTGGCATAACAAGATGATTGCCATCATAAAAGGGTCTGGAGGATCGACCGAGAGACATTTAGCAACTCTACTTTAAATGTTCTCCTAGATGTTAGAAACACTGATATCAAACTTTTAACAAGCCTTCAATCAGTCATCAAGTAAAGATCGGACTTCAGATGCAAAGGAAACCTTAATCCCAACTCCTATAATAAGATATAGAAGAAGCCTCATGAAGAGTGGTTGTTACTGCTGATTCAAGGGAGTATGGCAATAGGTCTTATGGATTTTTGTGTCAACCACTACATCCATCTTGCCAGAGTTACAATAGACCTACGTCATAACCTTGAGGAACACCAATCATTATTGCTTCTTGAGATTCAGCTTTGATTAAGTGGAGAGATACTTCAGACTCAGCATGTCCGAATAGAAAGTGTGCAACATTTACCATAGAGGTAAAGTCACTAGATTCTCAAGACACGGACTTCAATGTAAAGCTCCAAAAGAATGAGCTAGATTACAAACTAATGTGTTAGTAAGTTATCAGACGATATTTGCACATGCATGAATTTTTTGCAATGAAACACATCGGAATCCTTGTTGTAAAACATTTAGGAGAATATAGAATTTTTAAGTACTTCTTTTCTTCCATGACATATCATTCAGTGGCTTAAGATGCTTGGAGAATATTCTCGAGATGTGAAGGTATCAATCTACCATATCAAGAATTCTTTGCACATGCTTGACTAACTTGAAATGATTCCCGGGAAAACAAAGATAACGCTACTTGAATCCATGGCGACATCTTTCAACATTTGCCCGTGAACCGGAGAAGGTTACTTCTAACATCCAGAACACATACTTCGAGATGACTCCAATATGGTTCTCAAAAAAATTTCCAACATTAATGCCAAATGTTTCATATGAATCTGTTATAACATGGAGAAAGGATGTCATCGATGAGCTCAATAACAAACTTATCTATACACTCCAAGAAGACGGAGTCATATGTTGTATGAATAAGGCAGAAATACTAGTGAGACCAAAGAACATAAAGATGTACCTAGGTGAAACATCACAAGTAGATACACCATCAGGATAGTCCTTGGATCTGAGTTTAATTCGATGATAACCCAAATCAAATCAAAGGCGGGGAAGATAATGTATCCACAAATGAGATACTATCTTTCTTCAACACGAACAAAACTAGGCATCCCTTTAAGAAGGAACTGGTTTGAATAGAACTTTTGTCTTACAACTCTCCAAGCTGTTGTTTAAGCTCAACCAACTAGCTCAGGGGTACCCAGTGCAGAACCTTGGTGAAAGGAGCGGTTCAGGGAACTTGCTTGCTCAAGTACTTGAAAAGACGTTCATGTGGCAACATGGTGATACTTCTAGACGACATCCAGAATATCACGGACCACCAATATGTCACTTAGTTCGAGAGGAAAAACTTGCTTGGTAATGCAAGAAGATATAGTCTTAGAGCTTCGGCATGAGCCTAACTCTTTGACTGAAGAGGGTGTACCAGAATATCGGACTTGGTAGCACAATCAAACTTTGCTTAGTGATAGGGTTAACCATCACGCTAAGATTGATACAAATGTCATTTGAGTTCAAAGCAATAATAATTGCTAAGAAACTCAGATGACCACATTATTATGCACACGCAACACTCACGAGCATGGAAGCTCAAGGAAGGGTGGGTAATTATGTGTAAAAGCATCAATTCATTAAGAGGTCATGAATCTCAGCATGATCTCTTGGTTTAAAAGAGTGTGACACTTTAATGTAGAACAGACAAAAGTTAATCAACGCTTGTTGATCTGCGGATTACAACACTTTGACCTGGTCTTAGAAATGACGAGGTACTGGAGTTTGTTTCTCCTGACAAACTGAAATGGTTTGTCATGACGAACCACATGAGTATCTTGCATCGGAAGACACCAATGCATGTTTACTGCTTGGCTACCAACTGGTAGACAAAGGTCCAAAAAACAACACGGAAAGGAACATGCTCAGAATAGAATCCCAAGATATGGATGCATAAGTCAACAATCTTCCAAAAACCAATGCAGAAAAGGGAAGGGTGTGGCAGAGTCATGAATACAAATGCGAGTATCGCAAAGAGCATTCTTGTCATGATCTATTTGGTTCCATTAAAGAACATCTGCCATAGCATGTGGTAGGGGAAGTCCTTAATTGTTGCTACTCAATCACGACAATAACCACAAACTTGAAGGCTATACTAGAAGGTATTAGCCATCCTGGAGTAATCTTTGAACATTAACAACAGGGGTCAACAAAATGGATAAATGTCAGCTTCATGTACAACATTAACAACACCAGAATCTGGCACAATCGGGGATCTTAGGTTCAAGTCCAAAGGTTAAAACCCAGAGAAATAAGTAACTACTACTTGAGTGACAAAACATACAGTACAAGCAAACAATCACGAGGTAGCTTCCAAGAGAAGAAATGACTTCTAAAGTACCCAAACAAATAAAAAGGAGGCACACAAGGCGAAAGGAAACCTCGAGACCTAGAACCGGACATTGAGGAGCCATCAACATGATGTTGTGGACCCATAAAATAGAGAGATTATGATAGAAGGAAATCTCTCAGAAGAAACAGAACAAAGGAAAACAAGGAACACACACAACACACAACTCTAGAGAACTCTACACTAGGTCAACTGGTTGAGAACCGACATGCCTAGGGAGGCACCTAAACTTTGAAAGACGAGACGATATATAAAAACTTTTCCAAATCAACACAAGATAAGATGACCCAGAGTTAGAGCGAAACTGGATAAGAAGAAAAACAAGCATACTAGAGTTTTCAAAAATAATTTTGATCTTTGAAAATAGTTTTCACAAGTACTAGACTCAACATCGACCAGTAGAAAGGTTTCCTACAGTCGGTACTGCTCTGATACCAAAACCTGTGACACCCTCGGGATTAGGGCTAGACAAATCCCAGACCTCTGTCTGATATAAGTCTAACCTAAATCTCGAAAGCCTATACAGAGAGAGTTGATAACACAACATCGACCCAACGACACAAAAATTATTACAACAAGCTCATAACTGAGCAAAGAACCAAATTATTACAAGCAGAGGTCACTGACCACAAACATCAAACAATGGAAGGCAAATTATGCTATTAAGTATAACAAACTTAACAAATGTCCTAAGAGGCTTGAAGCATAACGATGACGGCCAATCCATAGATCCCAGACTGCCGACTGGGAACCCCAAGCTACTCGTCGATGGTGATACCATAAAGAACTCATCTTCTATGGTAACACTTACTCTGCTACAAAAGTATCAATGAAGCAAGGGTGAGTACAGGGTGTACTCCGCAAGACTTATGGCTGGTGGAGTTATTTTGCATAAAGCCATCTTTGTTTGTAAAACAAAGAGGGAGAAGAAGCTCGACTAATCGGACTACTTTAAAAGGGGATAAGAGAGCGGTATCTCTAGCTTTGATCATCTTTTGATATCCACCGAATCATCATTAGCTGAACAGTCACATCCCAAGATTTTCCAAATCTTGTAATGTGAAAAATAAATGAATAAAATAAAACTTTGATGATTTTCAGGGTGAGAAGAAACTTTTGATTCCAATTGGAAACTTTCAAACCTATTTTGATCAAGGTAAATCATAAAGGGATTTAAAAAGATAAACATTTAATAAAGTAAAATAAAAAATTATTTGGAATTACTATTTTGAATATTTTAATAAAAAGATTTAGTTTTCAAATGAAAAGGAAGAAATTTAATAAGGAATATTTTATAAGCCAAATTAAAACTTGGCCAAGCCTTTGAAATAAAATATTTCCATTTGATAAAAATAGCAAAGGTTTATTTAAATAAAATAATAAGGTTTTAATATCCAAGTTTATTAAAAATAAAGGTTTACTATTTTAATTAAACATCAAAACTTATTTATTTATTTTAAACAAGTTTTCCAAATATTCTTTATTACCAAATAAAACCTACTGATTTGGTTTTGAAAATATTTAAATTTCAAATGGAATTTTAAATAAATCAAATCCTATTTTGATTTAATAAACAAGGTCTATTTATTTAATTAATAATGGACCCTAAAATAAAAATATTATTTTTATTTTTGGGACTTTGGTTTATGTTGTTAAACAGAACCAAAGTTTGGTGAAAGTTTTGAATTGATTTGAATGCTTGATTGGTTGTTTGAATTTCAAAACAGAAAATAGAATTGGAAAAAGATAAAGCTTTCAGGAAGAAAAAATAGAATCAACAGCAGCCCAGCTGGCCAGCCCAATAAGCCCAACAACCAGCCCACTCCCTCTCTCCCGAAAGAAAACGATTCGCACTCATTTTTGAACCCGCGCAGACACTGACTGGTGGACCCTTTCCCCTCGCTCCCTTTCTCGCTGACAGCAAGGTCTCACCTCTCCTGTTCATCGTCTTCAACCCGCGCCGATTACTCCCTGCCGTTGCAGCCAGTAAACGCCGGCAATCAATTCGCGTTAATGGCCGTATTACTCCATCCCGCGACCACGCCCATTTAACCGCCCTCGTCTTACCTCTCTTTCCTCCCAGATAGCTCCCCCTCTCTGCCCCTAGGCTGCCTCAATTCGAGCTCGCACCGCCACTGCTCCGACGAGCATCCCCAGTAAATTCCGGCTGAACCTCGCTGCCCCTTGCCTTCCTGAGCACACCGCCGTGATCCCCACTCCCAGACGCACCTGCTCGTGTCATCCGTTCACCCGCGGGCGCCCCAGAACGTCGTCTTCGACAAGCTCTGAGCGCCGCCGCGTCTGCTACAATCTCCGACGACCTTCCCTGGTAAGAACCGACCACCCCGCGCCCTCTCGATCACGCACGCGTCATCGCCTTGACCTTACGTGTCTAACCATGCTCTCTGTTTGCCTCCTCGTGATCCGTAGCGTCGACCTCGACGACCACCAGACGAACCCGACGCCAGGAGCAACTCCGGCGAGCCATTAACCTCACCCCTGTGCGCCCCTCGTCGAACCAACAACACCTTGAGCTTCCCCAGTACCCTGCGAACACGGTAAGCATCCTCGTTAGCCTCCTTGCTTCCTGCATCACCGGCTCCGCCGTAGGCAGACACGCCGCCGTCAGCGCCGCCCGAGTATGGTCGATTAGATTTACACCGTTAGATTTTGATCCTGTGGTTAGGAATAGAACCTGAGCGAAAGGGTATGAGCACGTCTGAGCCGCGCGATCTATTTAGATCCAACGGCTGTAGTTGCGCGATCCGTGCGAACCGGTATCGACCAGTAGTTTTGCGCTGCGTGGCACTGGGTGATTTAAAACAGAATTTGAAATCAGATTTAGATGCAGATTTGTAAACCTTGTAACTTTTGATCCACACGTCCAAAAATTGCAAACTTTATATCAATGGAATCAGTGGAACAAGCCCTAGCCAAACATGCAATTTTTTCTCTGATCTTACCATGTCATCCTATCAAACTAGGTTCATTCACAGATCTGATTCATCAACCGGATGGACCAGTAGTACCATCTAAGTATGGCTAAGCACAACAGATATAAAAGCTCTAGCAACGCTTCACAAGCCAAACCCTAGTTATGCTAGGAGCAGTGGATCAGGGAATATAGGCTTCCAAGGTAACATGCATCATATAGGATTACTCTATCTATCGATAAAAGACTTCAGAATCGTATGCACATGGCAAGAATGTAAATACTTTGAAATCATAGGAATATATCATGTGTGGGGCTTCGCTTGCCTTTGCCTGCTAATAACCAATAAGTAGATCTTCGGACACCTGGTACTGGACTTGATTGTAGTTGATCAAGTGTTGGTCTCTAAACTTCGACGGTGTTGACCTCGGTCTTCAATCTCGATCTTGATCTCGATATCGTATTCTACCGGAGAAGAACCAAATACCGAAAAGAAAGAAAAAAATCAACACATGGCATTAATGCAATGCTCAATCAAGGATGGTGATATGACAAGTTGAATTGTACTGAAATGTAACCCTAAGACATGCTCGGCAGTTTAATCGGGGTTCCGAGGGGTACAAACCCTAATTCGGAAGAACTCCGGAATCACCTGTGAAGGGTTACTATGTTATTCTAATTAAACTTGCAATTGGAGTTGTTTAACAATGCATGATTATAGCTCTATTGTATAGATCTTCTTTTTCCAAACATTTTGATATATTATTTGTATTTTTTTGATTTAAAATGAATTAGTTATGAATTTCTCCAATTTTAAGTCATTTTAATTCATTTTTGGAATATTACAAAATAATTTACATTTTGGAATTACTCAAACATTTTATTTAAATAGAAAACATTTTTGAAAATGTTAATATTACTTACAGCTGGACCCCACATGTCATATATTTATTATTTACTGAAAAGAATTTCAAAAACATTTAAAATAAAGGAAAAGGGAATATTGCACCATGTTGACGTCATGCTGACATCAGCCATGGAGATCCTCCCAGTTTGATCTCGAGCTTGGCGACAAGGCGCGCGCGGGGCTGCGTAGAGGCGTGCGTTGTATGCGCGCGGGCATGCTGAGCCATAAAGTGGCAGCGCTGCTAGCTTGAGATCACCGGAGAGCGAAGAACGACGGCACATGGCGGCGAAGCTTGCAGGTGTTCGTGGTGCGGACAGTACAGAGAGAAGGAGGGGGAACAGAGGGGTGCGTTAGCACCGCAGGCTCACCACGAGGCTCAGAGAGGCTCAGGGAGGCCGGACAGCGCCGAATCGATGGCGACAACGGCGGAGGCCGATGATACTTCGTGCTCGATTCCGGCGGAAGGGCAGCTCCCTGTTTGCAAGCTTCACGGAGGAGGACAAGTAAGAAGCGGCGCTTCCAACGGTGGCCTTGGCGTGGCACGGGGTGGCCGGAGATGGCGGGACAGTGTGGCACCTGAGCTAGGGTTTTGGGTTCCTGCGCAGAAAAGGGGAGATAGAGTGTGAGAGGGGGGAGTGGACCAGCTAGGGTTGTCCACGGCGGTGCACAGAATATTGTAGAGGTCAGGGGGCGGAGGCGTTGACCTTGGCGCGTGGAGGCGAGGTGACGGCATCCGCGGTGACACGCAGCAGCTTCGCCCGGTGGCAAGGAATACGACATGGAAAGAAAGGCCGAAGGGGTACCGGGCCGGCTTGGGCTGCAAATGGGCTAGATGGGCCGCAGCAAAGCAAGGCGATGGCTCATGGGTGCTGCGTTGGGAGGCAGATAGAGAGAGGGAGAGATAGATGGGCTCGGCCCAGGTAGGTTAGGAAACTGTTTTTTTTCTGAAAGCATTTTCTATTTCTGTTTTTGACTTTCTCTTTGTATATTCATTTTGTAATCTGTTTTGTATAATTTCAAATTACCAGAACTTTTTTAAATATTTGAAATACCATGGAGACCCTTTATAACCATTTGGGTTCCAAATATTTTTGTACTTTTCAAATATAGGAAAACCCTTTTGAATACATTTCAAATAGAGAGGGAAACTATTAGGGTTTAGGGTTTCTGAGAACCCTTTTATTTCATGCATTTTAAATGATGATGCACATGAATGCACAAACAAACCCTAATTATTATTTGGTAAAACTAGGATTGTTACAACAGGGGATATCCATCGCCGGCGACAGCGTCCTTGTTTCTCCTCTTGATGCTCCTGGTGGCCTCCATGCCCATCATGCAGGTCCTGCTCGTCGGCGTCATCAGGGCCTTCCTCGCCTCCGTTTCAGCAAGGTTCTCATGGCCAGTGCTCGCAGAGACATGAACAAGGTGTGGTCGTGTGTGAGAGATTTTGTTTGCACACTGAGTCACACCACAGGACGATCTTGAACTTCCAATTTATCGTCTACTAGAATTTAGCCAATAGTCCATCGCCCGATCAGATCATGAAGCTGGGTCTTGGTGGTTGGGCACTACCAATGGCCTTGTTATGGATTAGCACAAGGTCGGCAGAGGAGACCAAGCGAGGTGGTGGTCGACTTTTGCTTGAAAGAAAAAAGGGGGAAAAGAGAGGGATGGGTTGGTTCACATGCATGTCTCACACACACGGTGTGGATAAAGGGTTTTAGCTAGCTATTTAGAGAGGAAGTCAAAGCATGTACTTATAGGTGTAGTTAGGTAGATGTAGTGTAGGTTTATCATCGGTTTAGTTTACTTTTATTTTACAACTTTTGTTTGACTTCTAACCATTCCCAAAAGCTTCCAAAACATAAAACTTGCAAAATTCAAATGAAGACTAGGAGAAGGAAAAAGTTGGATGCTTGTATTGCCATGCAATGTATATATACATATAAGTGTCACCTATTTTGTGAAAACAAAATAGAGCGCATGTATGAGAGGAAGGAAAAAGGAAAAAATATAAGAATGCAATTAAAACAAGATTTTTGGGATGGGCATGTGCCCATGGCATATTTAGCTTAGTTTGGATCAAACCACACTATGCCATGACTAAAAGAATAAAGGGAGGAACCATAATGATATATACGGCATGAATTAAAACACAAGACCTATTGATGTGCTCACATATATGAATATGGTGGAAGGATGGTATGATCACATGGGAGTTGATATGGACAAGTCTTAGCATGGGAATAATTTAGAAAGATATTCCCCTAATTCAACTTGGGCATTATACACACATATCAAAAACCAACTACAATATATCAAGAGGCAAATACAGTTAATAAAAAATACATATGCAGAAGAACCAATAAGAGGGTGTTTTAATATGATGCTCAAATGCAAGGTGGAATGGTGACATGAGCATTATATTAAGCAATGCAATTATGTTATGTAGAAAGTAGCAACATATAGTTTTGACAAGTAGCATTACAATTGTTAGACAATTGGGATGCTACAGATATCTTGGGAGGAATTTAAAGTGGTTCTACTATAATCTCGTCTAGTCACTCGGATATATGGGGAAATAGGACACACCTCCAAGGAGCATTGTGAGCAGTCTCCCTAATTTGAAGCAAGTCACCCTTCTTAAGAATGCCCCACCTCTCAAGTTGCATGCTTCTTGTGAAGGAACCAACCACAACCCCTCTCAATGTCACCTCTACCCGATGGTAATACAAGTGAATCAGCAAGTCAGAGACAGAATGGGCCAAGGCCTCGTGAAGCACTTAGAGGACACAAGGTCTATGACAAGGGCTAGAGATGGAGTCAATACTCTAGACACCACACCTAAATTCATTGATGACCAACAAGTATAGGGGGTGTATCGTAGTACTTTCGATAAATAGGAGTGTCGATCCCAACGAGGAACAAAAGGTGTCGAATAGTGGTATGGAGCAGGAAATCCCTGTGAATACTTAGCAAAAGGATTTTTAGTGGTTTTCTGACAAGGCAAAAAAACAAGGAGAAAGTAACAAAGGTAACTAACAAACGTAGCAAGTGGCCCAATCCTTTCTTAGCAAAGGACAAGCCGATGGAAATACTTATAAGGACCAAACGTTCTCGAGGACATATGGGAATTCTGTCAAGTGCTTTCGCTTCAAATAGCTGAGTACTCTTCTCTGGTGTTGTAAGTGTTGTGTGGGTGAACCTGTGCTAATGTATCGACCATACTTAGACTAATGCATACTTGTGATTAAACCCCCTGCAAACATCCGTAACTACAGGAAAGTAATTGAGATATAAATCTAACCACAGCCTTAAACTCTGAGATCCTACGCTCCCTTGTGCAAAGGTGTCCTAACGGGGATTCAGGTTTCTGTCACTCTGGCAACCTCACAATTAGTAGCCAAATACACAATGCATACCCCTAGGCCCATAAATGGTGAAGTGTCATCTAGTCGACGTTCACATGACACCACTAGAAGAATAGCACCACAACTTAAATACTAAACCATTGAATAATAACTCATCACGGATTCACTACTAACAACATGACTTCTCCCATGTCCTCAAGAACTAAACAAAGTACTCACAAGACATCATATGGATCAAGATCAAAGATGATATGGTAATGGATAACAATATGAACATAAACAATAATCCAATGGTTCCACTCACAAGCATCAACTACAATAGTAATCAACACCGGGAAAGTTTCCCCTAATGAACTAAAGCAATATCCAACACAATTGTTACAGCAGGACGGAGTGGTGATGATGGTGCTGGTGGAGATGATGGTGTGGATGATGATGATGATGATCCCGATGAAGCCTAGCTTGATGACGGTGTTGATGGCGACGATCTCCCCTCTCCGGGAAGGAATTCTCCCGGCAGAAATCTGTCTGCCGGAGAGATCTTTCTCTCTCGGTGTTTTCCATCCCCAGAGGCGGCGGAAATCTATCTGTGGTCGCTCCCCGAGGCTTAGGGTTCTGTAGGAAAGATATAGGTGAAGGGGCAGAGTCGGAGGCCGGGCAGGTGGGCCACACCTGCCCTAGGCGCGGGGTCAGGTGGGCCCGCGCCTAGGGGGTGTGGGCCCCCTGCGGCCCCTCTTCGCTCCTCCTTCTGGCTTCCTTCGTCTTCTGGTAAAATAATATGTTTCCATATTTTTCTTGTATTTTTCTGATCTTTGCAAAATTGCACCGAAATGCCTTCTTTTCCATCAGAATCCAGACTCTGGCAGTCCATCCTCCAGGAATCTCCAACATGCATAAACAGATGAAAAGCCATAAGTAATACCTCGTAATAAGACAAATATCAATGAATAGAGGTAAATTATGATATATAATGGTGATGCAAATTGGGCGTATCAACTCCCCCAAGCTTAGACTTCGCTTGTACCCAAGTGAAAACTGAGCTCAGTAAACATGTCCACATGTTTATGGAGTGTTGTGTCGATAAAATAATACGAACAAGAAGCATCACACTTACCATTGCACAACTCATAGAAGAAAGCAACTCACCATTATATAACTTAGCTTGCAACCAAGTACATTAGTCACAATAGAGATGCATAAAGATAAATCATAATTGGAATTGGCAAACTTGTTCTTGGTCAGAGAACACCT
Source organism: Avena sativa (assembly GCA_916181665.1). Lineage (NCBI taxonomy): Eukaryota > Viridiplantae > Streptophyta > Magnoliopsida > Poales > Poaceae > Avena > Avena sativa. Next base: position 258,485,881 of record OV702297.1, read on the forward strand.
GGCAAACAGTTTCACAAAAGCTTTTTGTATAAGTTTCAAAACAAGAGCACTCTTTGCTCAAAAAGGTTTTTCACAAGTGAAGGCTTTCAAAGTAATACTCAATAGATAAGAGTTTTGTGCAAACAAGGAAGATAAATAACATGATTGAATAAATCACCATATGAATGCTTGAAACACAACAAATCAAATGCTTGCTGGAGATAGAGAGGAAGTAGGTTTACTGACTTAACTGGTAACTAGGAGAAAGGTCCCTTCGTAGAGGGTAGCAGGGATTACAAGTCATAAAGAGCTTCCAAAAGATTATGGTACTTGCTAGCTTTGATCTCTCATTGCCCCTATCATAGGCATCTTGAGATGATTAAAGTTAAAGTGCACAAAGATGGAGTATATGCTTGACGAAATATAAGTTGGCAATCTCATGTCCCTTGAATATGAGGGCCACTCCTCATGCTACTCAACTTTGGTCACATGTAAGTTCTTGTCATCATAAGTATTTGCATATCATTGAGAACCGCCAACGGGGTACCCCTTGCACATGGTATAGGAGCTTTCCCATGACCAAAATGACAAGGCAAGCAGACAATGAGCATCTCAGCGGTCTTTTTATTTACTATGTGCATAGATTTTTTATTAGGGATGCTTCATAGATGGCTCACTATGGTGATGCTGCAAGTTTCCACCATGATTAGGCATGGCTTAGTCTAGTGGCCCAGGCATTTCTCTAACACAGGATACAAACTCCATGGACTTACAAGTTCCCTCTTTATTTCACACTGTTGACATCCATAGACAAAAGAGCACAATATAAACTGTGTACAGAGTACAAGTGCAATGTTGAAAACGTTCCCCGCGACAGCACGATTCTGCTAATTCCAACGTATAGATGCAAGCATATACAACTTCGATGTTCACAATGGTTCAAGTCTATTAGGGGCAAGAAAATAAGGTGTGCCATCAAGTTCGTGAGAGCTTTACTAACTAGTTTTCACATAACAAAATAATTTTTAATTCGAAAGGTAGATGAAGCTTGAGAATTTTCTTGGAATAGCAAAAGCTACTAGGTAGATATGGTGGACACAAATGGCAAAAGTTTTGGTTCAAAGGATTTTGGAAACATGAGAAGTATGCCTTCTGAAAACATTTTTTTGGCTAGCAAGGCTGGGTAGCAAAACAAAAGAGTTGAAAAAACAAGCAAACATACAAGTAATAAAGCCAAACATGCAATCTTCCTTGAAGACACAAAAGAATCTTAAATAAAGAATACTAAGCTTATGAGCCAAGAAGAAAGAAAACAAATGATACAAAATACCTTTAAACTTTTTTTATTTCTCTTTCAAAGTAATGCTACTGACCAGAACTCGGTTTGCCAAAACCAATTTAGATCCACTTGACGATCCCAAAGTGGTGCCAATACTGATCAACAAGATCCATCATATAATAGAGATTGCAAACTAAAAATAAGAAGTGCAAAAAGTAAAAGATAAGACTTCTCATTAATATTCCAATAAAGGCACTCACACCAAGGGATACATAGATAATCAAATAAAGGAGAGATACTTCCACATGCAAACCAAACTATAAGATATCCTCTCTACCACAGATATGAATCCACTAAAAAGGTAAAAGATAAAAGATAATGGTGCTGATACCTCAGCACTCCCCCAAGCTTGGAACAAGCCAAGGGGATGCCAAACTTGATGACGCATTACTCCTTCGGTGGTGGTGGCGTTTCCCCCTTATTTAGGAAAAGAAAACCCTCCAGCATCTTACGAAGATTGTTGTTCTCCTCTTGAAGTTCATCCACCTTTATCCTTAAAGCATGGTATCTTTCACAAAACTCATCAGTGGTTCGAAGGGCTTCTGCTGCCTCGGGGCAGTATCTGAAGTCTGGACCAAAGGCTATGATTCCCTGCATGTGACGAGAAAAAGCATCCAAAGTGTTAATTGCTCCTACAAAAGTAGGTTTCCTTCCCCTTTTTCCTGCGGCAGTTTGTTCTTCCAACTTTATCTCCAAGGGCTTCTTGCCTTTGTCGTTGGCGGAGGCCATGGTGCTCTAAACTTGAGAAGATTTCCTAACAGAAACAGATTGAAACGAAAACACGACGAGAACATGATGCACGAACCTCGGGGGATCCAGGGGGTTATATATTATGAAGTTTCAAGGCATAAGGAAGGTACTGACACGAAAACAAAGCGGAGGCAGAGTTTGAGGGTGGCACACCCCCTCCAGGCACGGCCAGGCTGGGCCCGCGCCTGGGGTGGGTTTGTCCACCCTGGACTTTGTTTCCTCTTCATTGCCATCTCATAGATTTCCTTATGTATTAAAAACATCAAAAATATAAAAATATTGGGGTTTCACGAACCTTTTGTTTTCACCACTTTTACCTATTCAAAGACGAACTCTGCAGACTCCTATTCTCTTTCTCCTGAGAATTTCCTTCATACAAAACCATTGCACAAACTCAATGACAACATTATTGTAAGCAAAAACAATAAACCTTTAGGTACACACTACAACTGGAAACCCATCAAAACAAAAGCTTCTATAAGAGGCAAATGCAAATGAAGGCAGAAATCTGTCAAAACATACCAGCAGGTAAAGATTGATTTTTTCGAATACCTTCTATTGCTCAAATCAAAAAGGTGCAGAACTGATGAAAGTTGGGTAACAACTTGGAGAACAATCACAAAAAAATGCAGCTCCAACCGAAGTACTGACTTCCTCATGAATTTTTACAATGCAGCACAAAAATCTATCCCAGGACAACCACTTTTCACAACTCCTCTACTTCACAAAAGTAGTTGAACTTGACACAAAAACCAAAACAAAAAGATAAGTAGCGGTTATTACTGAGGTAATAACTTCCAAGACTCGACAAAACTCTTGGTTTATCTCCCAACAAGTATGTTTCTTTAATGCCTTTAAGTTAGGCTTGAAACTTCCAAAGATGCTCACAAAGGATATATATATCTGAAGTGAAAGAGAGCATCAAGAAGCAAATAACCAACACACTTGAGTCTAACCCACTTCCTGTGCATGGGGGTATCATGAGAAAATGAATTATTGAAACAACAAGCCACCAGCATTGGAAGACAAAACAGATGCAACTTCAAAGCTTTCAACATAAAATGGGGAAACTTTAACATTATTGAGATGCATAAAACCGTGTTTCCCTCTCTCATAATAACTCTCAGTAGCACTTTGAATAAAGGTGACAATATAACTGTCACTTGAAACAACTTTATCATCATAATAAGCATACTTACAGTCATCAAAAAGAGGTCCAAGGGCATAAACCGGATCAATAGAAGCAAGTTGTTCCATCCTGAAATCTTTATTAGGCAAGCTATTTTCACAAAGAGCTTTAAAAAATTTCGAAAAGTTAAACTCATAAGAATCTCCATCAAACTTAGTTAGAAAATTTCCCTTCTTGCTCCACAAGTGTTCAAGAAAGGTCTACCAAAAATGATAGGACAAGTTTTGCTAGCTGCTGAATTAAGCACTAGAAAATCAGCAGGATATTTGATCTTACCACAGAGAACCTCCAGATCTCTTACAATGCCAATGGGGCAAATGGTTTCCTTATTAGCAAGGTGGATAACCACATCAATGTCCTCAAGCTCACAAGTACCAATCTCTTGCATAATTTCCCTGTAAAGCTCATAAGGAATAACACTAGATTAGCACCAATATCACATAAACCATAGTAGCAATGATCACCAATTTTAACAGAAAGCACCGGAACACTAGCTTTTCTAGCCTTACTAGGATGAGAGATAATATTAGAAGCATCTTTACAGAAGAAAATATGCTCATCCTCTATATTTCTAGTGACAGTGTCTTTCATAATAGCTACCACAAGTTTATCACTCAAATGCTTACCAGGCTCCACAATTTTCATTGTACCTTTGTTATTTGCACTAATAATCATAGAATACTCCTTTAACTTAGCTAGGAAAGGCATTTTCTCAACATGAGGTTCAGGCACAATATGATTAGTAGTACAAACTTGAGAACTTCTAACGGGAGCATGATTAACAACATCTTTATACGGAGCATGGTACTTATTCCACTTCTTCTTGGGAATTTCTATGTAAGAGGCAAAGGCCTTAAAACAGTTGGCAATACTTTGGGAATCAAGACCAAACTCATTGCTAATATCATGGAAGTTATCAGTTCCCATAAAAGATTTAATGCATTCATAATCATAGTTTATACCTGGCTTTCTTCCTTTGTCATTCTCCCAAGCTTCGGTGTTATCTTGAATATGGTCTAAGAGATCCCATTTAGCTTCTTCCGTCATACGTGTGAATGATCTAGCACAAGAAGCATCTAGTAAATCTTTATCATGAAGAGGAAGCCTAGCATAAAAGTTATTGAGAATAATATTGTTAGGGAGTTAATGAATAGGACACTTAAGCATTAGTAACTTCAATCTCCCCCAAGCTTGAGCTATACTCTCTCCATGAAGAGGCCAAAAGTTATATATAAGATTTCTATCCTTATGAATCTCAATGGGAGGATAAAATTTAGAGTAAAAGAGAGATGCCATCTCCTCCCATTCCATGGATTGTCCATTCTTTAGCATCTTATACCATTCTTCAGCTCTCCCTTTCAAGGATATGGAGAGTAAATTCTTCTTCACATGTTTAGTTGTGATACCTGCACACTTAAACAACCCGCATAATTCATGGATAAAAAGCAAGTGATCACCAGGATGGACGGTTCCATCCCCAAAATAATAACTATCCATAACATAATTAACAATACTTGTAGGTATCTTAAAAGGATCTATATCAATAGGTGGTGGTTCATCTACTACCCTAGCAGTGGTAGTAGTTTTCCCAAACCGGAAACCAAGTGGGTTATCCATATTGGAAACAAAGTAACAAGCAGTAACAAAAGCAATACTCACAGTAAAAGTTTCCCTTACCAGTTCCACTCTATAGCGCTTCACTCCCCGGAAACGGCGCCAGAAAATAGTCTTGATGACCCACAAGTATAGGCGGTGTACTGTAGTACTTTCGATAAATAAGAGTGTCGATCCCAACGAGGAGCAGAAGGTGCTAAACAATGGTATGGAGCAGGAAATCCCTATGAATACTTAGCAAACGGAATTTTAGTGGTTTTCTGACAAGGCAACAAAACAAGGAGCAAGTAACAAAGGTAACGAACAAATGGAGCAAGTGGCCCAATCCTTTCTTAGCAAAGGACAGGCCGGTGGAAATACTTATAAGGACCAAACGTTCTCGAGGACACATGGGAATTATGTCAAGTGCTTGCATATAGCTGAGTACTCTTCTTTGGTGTTGTAAGTGTTGTGTGGGTGAACCTGTGCTAATGTACCGACCGTACTTAGACTAATAAATACTTGTGATTAAACCCCCTACAAACATCTGTAACTACAGGAAAGTAATTAAGATATAAATATAACCATAGCCTTAAACTCTGAGATCCTACGCTCCCTTGTGCAACGTGTCCTAACGGGGGTTCAGGTTTTTGTCACTCCGGCAACCCCACAATTAGTAGCCGAATACACAATGCATCCCCCTAGGCCCATAAATGGTGAAGTGTCATGTAGTCGACGTTCACATGACACCACTAGAAGAATAGCACTACAACTTAAATACTAAACATTGAATAATAACTCGTCACAGATTCACTACTAACAACATGACTTCTCCCATGTCCTCAAGAACTAAATGAACTACTCACAAGACATCATATGGATCAAGATCAAAGATGATATGGTAATGGATAACAATCTAAACATACACAATAATCCAATGGTTCCACTCACAAGCATCAACTACAATAGTAATCAACACCGGGAAAGTTTCCCCTAATTACTAAAGAAATATCCAACGCAATTGTTACAGCGGGATGGCATGGTGATGATGGTGCTGGTGGATATGATGGTGTGGATGATGATGATCCCGATGAATCCTAGCTTGATGACGATGTTGATGGCGATGGTCTCCCCTCTCCAGGAAGGAATTCACCCAGCAGAAATCTGTCTTCTCTCTCGGTGTTTTCTGCCCCCAGAGGCGGCGGAAATCTATTTGTGGTCGCTCCCCGAGGCTTAGGGTTCCGTAGAGAATATATAGGCAAACGGTCGGAGTCGGAGGCCGGGCAGGTGGGCCACACATTCCCTAGGCGCGGGGTCAGGTGGGCCCATGCCTAGGGGGGTGTGGGCCCCCTGTGACCCCTGTTCGCTCCTCCTTATGGCTTCCTTCGTCTTCTGGTAAAATAATATGTTTCCATATTTTTCTGGTATTTTTCTGATCTTCACAAGATTGGACCGAAACGCCTTCTTTTCCATCAGAATCCAGACTCCGGCAGTCCATCCTCCAGGAATCATCCAACATGCATAAACAGATGAAAATCCATAAGTAATACCTCGTAATAACACAAATATCAATGAATAGAGGTAAATTATGATATAGAATGGTGATGCAAATTAGGCGTATTAGTCATCACTTGATGATACTTGACATATGAAAAGAAGGGAATTTTTTACCAAACTGATTAAAGGAAATGATCAAGGTTTCTGAAGGTTTAGGTAGAGCATGAAGAAGAACTATAATACATGTTGTCCTTACCAAGAAAGATGAAGGATCTAAGTAAAGCCCTATGCTTCTAGTATAGCAATCCTGGGCATTATGCTATTAATTTTCTAGAGCAGAAGAATGTGGGTGGAGAGGATGAAAACAATGATGGTAATGGTGGAGATCAAGGAGATCTAAGTCACGTCCATTATAAGCATCCAACAAATGAGGGATATTGTAATGGTAATAGATGCAGCAACGACAAGAAACCAAGAAAGTTCCTAGCCATGCGACATGCTACAAGTATGGTGAAACAGGGCATTACGCATCAGATTATCCTGAGAAAAGGACTAATGGTTGTGGCAATGGAAAGTGTCCCAATCCGTCCATCAAGGCTACAACAAATCATGTTAGTGTGAATGAAGCTTACAAATCAAAAACCTATAATGGACCCACCCATAGAACCTAACAAATACAATCTTTTAAGGGTGGTAGCACCCTAGATTCTCCCAACACCTATTTTTTCTATCCTTCATGAATCTCGTGGATGAGATTCCTTTTAATGATGGTTGTTTGTAACATACCAAAAAAAATCTAACTTTTGTAATGTTAACATAAATAAAATAAATTGATTGAATTATTTGATCTTGTTGAAACTTTTGAACGAAAAGAGACTTTTGATGATTTGTGTGAAATTTTAATAAGCCACACTAAAAGAAGAGGATTAACATGACTAACACATTGGTGGGGAATTTTGAAAAAGCATTGTGCTTGCCTTGCATTCATGATCCTTACATCATTGTATTCATACAAGTTTTAAAAACCTCTTTTGCAAAACCCTATTTTGAAATACCAAAATACTCCTACAAGCGTATAAACAAAGATCTATAAATACATTTATTTTAAATATAAAACTATTGCCAAAAAGGATCCTATGTCGGCCTACTGATTTTTAGAAAAAATTTAGAAACAAATTTCTTGTAAATTGGAGTTATATAACTAAATCTACAAAGGAAATAGTAAAATCGAAAATAGAAAAGGAAAAAAGAAATAAACTACCTAACCCTACCCGGTTGAACCACCCAGCCCATCCCACCGAACCCTCCCTAACTACCGCCTGCTACCTGCCCCGTGAAACAGCTAGCAGCAACGCATCGCCTGCAGGCCAACTAGGCCGGCCCAAAGAAACAATGCAGCAGCCACAGTGTAACATCCCAGTATTAGAGCTCAGAAATAAGATGAACCTAGATGTCTACATTGCATTCATGCATAGAAAATCTAAATAATTTTTGCGCTTTTGAACAAAACTTGTCAAAGTGATTGAAGCTTCTCTTAACTTGATAGAATTGAAGTAGATCATCAAGTTGACTGCGATAAGTTTCAATATGACCTTTGCTAAAACCTTATTTGGGTAAACATAATTTAATCTAAGGGTATATCAGATATAATAAATGCAACTCATAATACATTGCTTAAATAATTATTATCTCATCCTTAAGGGACTCTATCATCATATTCAACACAACAATTCATAAGTACCAAGTTAAGGATATAACACAAATAATAAGAATTTAACCACTATATCTTAATCTCATCTGCATATACCATGAGTATCATGGTAATACCTAACCCTACTTCTTAAATAAGATTGAGTAGGAAAGAAACTAAGTTTAGATCATTCACCATATATCTTTCTTTCCATATCAATTTTTATGGAACTTAGCTTAATATCTGTTGTTCATTAATGTGAGTAATCCATCATTGACTCACAAAATCCTTTAACTATCAATCCTTGATCTACTATTTCTTGATCTTATCATAGCATCTACTTAAATCTTTTAAAGAGGGCATAGTCCATGAATGACAGCCTTAATCTAATTAGAGATATTGAGAAGATAATTTCAATACAAATGTAAGGTTGTATTAATGAAGTCTTGATTAGCCAATTAGAAACCTAAGCCATAAATGATTAAGGGATTACAATGGTGATGCTTTAGCCACCAATATTGAATACTTATATCAAGCATAAGTAATATTGACGGATAGAACATGATTAAAACCCTAGTATAGATAAGTTATCCTAGAGTAGTCATTACAAGTCACATTAATATAATGTGAGGTTGGAGTGTGAGTTATTAGAGTAAAGTAAATGTAAGAAAGTATGATTCAATTAAAGATAGTATAGCATGGAGTTATGGAAGTAGTGTTATTCATTTTAAAGGATAGAAACCTTTAGAGAAAGTTAGTTAATGTATACATCTATTGAAATAATCTTAATGGTGGATAATTATGAAGAATAGGAATGGAGTTAGAAATAGCTACTTGTTGGATTGAAGGTTATCAGGACAAGAGTAGTTGATATAACCAAGTCTGGATAGATGAAGATCATGAAATGCTTTAGTGTCAAACTCATTGGATTCATCAATGAGTTCAGAAGAATAAAAGGTGAATAAGAATATTCTTGTGAAGTAAAACTCATCATGTTAACCATGATGATAGATAGGAAAAAAATAGTATATCTAAGAAAGGAATTCCTTAATTAGAAGTCCAGAATTATGAATTATGGAAGGTAGTAATTCTTGGTAAACAATCAACTTTAAGTCTTAAACCAAGTATAATATCCATTTCATATTATGAATTCCTCATCTTATATCTATATCACTTAATAGGAATATTTTCTTATAGCAAATTACATAAGCACATCTCTGACAATTCCAATTATCATAATTATATGTGCTTAAGAGTATCTTTATAAATTCTTCTCCATGAAACATTTTAGATGTAACTTTATATTTTAAAAGGTATTATGATCAAATATCCCAAACAAAAAACAATATGCTTAGTTATTAAATCCTTACTCACATCCATAAAGGAATCTAAGTATATTAAAAACCCTAAACCCTAGGGTAAATATTCATAATTCAAACTCTAAACTTATATGTTTATCATAATAGAATATATACGTTGCCATTTTCCAAATTAATGGAAGTAGTAATGACCATATTAATTTCTTTTATATTTCATGCATCAAATAATGATATAGGATCATTATACATATAAAAATTTCTATTCAAACTATGAGCCAACTAGAGTTAAGTTTTAGAAACAAATAAGAATATATCATTTCATAAATCCATGGTTTAGTGGAAAGAAGAAAAAATAATAGGAAAAGCTTCTACAAAATATTAAAAGGGGTTCAAGTAGATAAAATAAAAGAAATATAAAAAAATTATATAATAAAAGTTCACAAATGACACTAAATATATTTTAGTATTACTACAATTATCCAGCAAACAAATTCTACAAATAAAAGATCAAATTAAAGATTTTATAAAAATCTGAAAAGGAAAAAAGAAAATAGAAAAATGGAAAACAAATAAAAAACAAAACCTGGTCGTGGCTCAACTTCTCTTTGCCTATCTATTGCCCAGGTGCATCCCACAAAGGCCCAATAACCAACCCAGCTCATTCTCTCCTTTGACTGACGAGTCGGGCTAGGGAAGGATCACGAGTTGAGAAGAAAGAAACGCCAGGGGGTTTTCTGCAAAATCGACTTTGTCGTCTACCTTGCCTACTGGAAGCAGCTCGCTGGCCGGAGCTCCGCCGTCGATCGACCGTCGCGCTATGATGCGTGCTGCCGTCTCTGGGAGGAGTAGATAAGATCGCCGTGTCCTCCTCTATCTTCTCATACCTATCTCATCTTCTATCTCACTCTCCAGACCCATTTTCCTTCCTCACATGAAACCCTAGTTCGTCGGAGTTCGTCGTTCCGGTCAGGTCCGACCACCCCTCGCCTCGTGGTAGCCACCGTTGGACGAGCCGTCGTGGACTTTCTCACCTAGGGCCAAGCACGGAAGCCCGCACGCCGGGAATCATGTGAAATCGAGCATTCCTTTTCCTCGGCCACCGTGGCCATTATCGTCGATTCGCCATCGTCACGCCTCCTCAAGCCTCCTCGACCTCTCTATCGTCATCAGGGTAAGCTTACGCATCTCTGGACACCATTCTCTCTTGCTAAATCTCACCGTAGGCCTAGTTTCGTTGAGCACCGCCGTTGGCCACCACAGAAGCTCGTCGCCGATGCAGTTTCGGTAACCATTAGGTAGCGACGCCACCACCAATAGGTTCGCCTTGATCTCCTCTGTCCATCGCACCTAGCCACAGCCTTGCGCGCGCACTAGATCGATCGATTGATCCTCAACCAGTGAGGATCAACCCAGGTGACGTCATGCCTACGTCAGGTTCGAACCACGTCAGCGATTTTGACCAGTCTTTGCCTCGCATGGCTGATGACATGGTCTTGGGCCCATATGTCATTGACTGGGGGTAGCCAAGCAGTCAGTAACAAATACATTTTCTAACCTGAAGAGTTGAGGTGGGCATAGGCCCACTGGTCAGTGAATCAGGCTAGGTATGGGTGCGGTGTAAAAAGTTAATTCTTGTTTAAGAAATAAATAAAATGTTATAAACTTAATTATTAATATTCCAAAAATCAAATAAATGATTAAATCTTGTTTAATTAATAACTTCTGATTTATAATTCAGAAAATGTGTATAATATATGAAAATTTGTAGAAAAATAAAATCTACAGCTTAAACTTATTATCAAATATTATTTTGATGATTATTTAAACAATTATGGTTTAATAAGAATTTTAAAAGAAATCAAACTTAGATAATTCATATTCCAATAATGGTAAATATTAGAAATATGAATAAAATACCAAAAAGCTTAGAAAAATAAAGACTATAATTTAAAACTATAATCATGCATTATTATTTCACTTACTTAAATATTTATTATTAATTAAGTATTTTTAAAGTGTTAAATCTTATAAAAGTCATATCTTAATATTTATAAATCATAAAAAACAAATATAATATACCAAAATGATCACAAAAAGAATATCTACATGTTAAAAATAATATTCCACTTTTGATTTAATTAAAAATTCAAATATTTTAATAACTCAAATTTAAACTTATTTACTTAATTAATAATTCATATAAGGATAGGTAAAATTTGTTAATATTCCTAAAATGAGTCAATTAAGTTTAATAAATATTATTAGCCTTAAATATTAATAATATGAAGCCATAATGGTTTAAATCATTATTAATACATTTTTATTAAATTATCTTCAACCTTAAGTGAAGATTATATTCTAAAGGATTCCTATTCATAATTACAAAAAACCTTAAAAAACAACTTGTGAATAAATCATATCCTTTCTATCTACCTTAACCACCAAATTACAAAGACTACCACAACACTATAGTAAGTTCATAAGTAGTTAAGTAATAATATATCTTGGTTTATAAACTATAACCACTCATCTATAAAAAGGTAAATGATACTACTCCATTATGAACTCAATAAACCACTACACCAAGTAAAAGTATAACCATTCTTAAGTAACCTTAAGGAAACATTACCAGGTACACAAGATACAAATATCATAAGCATTATACTTTCAAACTGTCTTTGTTTTAAAGTTAACTTTAGTCTACAAGAATCTAAATATAACACTATAAGCATTATTATATGTTTATAGTTAACTTTGGTCTGAACTAGTTAAGTGATAAAGCATCTCAAGCCAAAACTATTCAAGCAAACACAAATAACATCGACCACTAACTAACCACAAAGATTGTTTAAACCTTAAAAAAGGAATCTTCTCTTCAAAAGTTATTCGTTTTGCCACTTTAGACAATATATGACAAATAATCAAGATCACATTACTTCATACTTCACTCGTATACCTAGGAGTAATAACACTTAAGCTATCTATAAGTGACTCTACTTATAAGGTAAAGTTTGGAGATAAACTATTAAAGTGTAAACAATTTTTAATAGCATCAAACACTCGTACTCAAAGTATCTTATAAGTGACTCTAGTTATAGTGACTCTACTTATAAGTGACTCTAGTTATAGTGCATCAAACACTCCTTTTCTAGTGAATTTGCTGAGTACGCTCGTACTCAAAGTATCTTCTTTACCCTTGCTAGATTTTGAAGCCGGGATTGACAACATCCACATCAAGTTATGCTCCAGGACTCATCATCCAAATCTAAAGCTCTTCAATGAATTCAAGTAAGTTAACACATACATCAACTCAAGTGAAGACGAAGTTACTGATGAGATAGGAATATAATCTCTAGCCAAAGAACCTAATTCTGTAGTTTATTGCAATAGCAGCAATGCCAATTCCTTAGTTAAAATACTAGTCTTAATAGTATAATAGTTCTTACATTGTTTATCTTTGATGCTTCTCCGTAAGAAGTTCTTTCTCTCTCTTTACCCTAGAGTGTTCTCTGGATCTTGTGTAAAGAGTGAGTTGTAACCTTTAGCCATGTATTGGACCCGCTGTATTTCTGTTGTGCCATTCTGAGGGATGTAATACTAGTGAACAGTGTTTCATTGGTGTTATGTCAATGACTATAGTATACTATATCATGAAGTGGTATGCTAGGTCACCGCACACAGCCTACTCCCTCTTTCTATCACTGACGCAGGGGGCCCACCCTGGCCGTCTTCCTCCGCGAGCGAAAGCCCGAGAGGAACACGGGATTCATCCCCATCCCAATACCTACAAAATTCGTGCGATTGCTGCTCATGTTGTTGCCCCTCCTCCATGTAATCGATTCCCTTATAAACCCCACACCCCTCCTCGTCGATCTTTTCCACAATTTTTGAAACCCTAGCTCGATCCGATCTTGCTGAAGATAGCCGCTAGTCGAGCTTTGGGAAATTTCAAACAGGTACTCCCTGTCGTCCTGAGCCCCTCATACTTTCACTGTCCTCTCCCTAATCTCTAATGTCGTTCTATGTATCTGTAGGCACCAAGGCCACGAGCCTACACCGCCAGATCTCAACTGAGCTGCAGTTGCTTCATCTTCTACCCGTTGTCTCCACGGGAAGATACCAAAGGTCCCGATCTCACCCACGGGCACATATTGGTCTCCTCTGTGGCATACGCTACTTCTCGTGCCCGATAACCAACGGAGAGCCGCTGAATCCGATCGTCTCCACTGTCCACTCCTGCCACCACGGCATACTGCCGGCGAGAGCACGCTCGAGAGATATCGACTGTTTGAACAAGAGCCAACTGCCAGATCTGATTGAGCCGAGCCTAGATGCCAGTTGAAGCCGATCCAAGACTCAAGCCGCACCAACGTCTACCATCTGATCCATCTGCAACATGCGCAAACGCTCTACTTAAGCGTAGCGGTACTGACCAATCAGATTGTGCCACACATCTGGCCGATTTTCTATTTATACTTTTCTATTAATTTTTAGATAGAATATATGCCAATCTTGTAAAATTCATAGTAAATCGAATATGAGTCCAAGAATTACATATCATATATCATTGGATTCAGAAGTATATGTAGAATAATACTATGCAAGACAATTCATACTTTACAACAGCTACGTTTTCTAGAATGTTTAAGTGTACTTAGTGCTATTTCAATCATAATTAATGTTTTGTCAGTTCAAATTAAGTAAAACAAATTTCTCCTATTTATTTTTGATAATACCTATCCATATAAAATATGCATAAAATTATTTGGCATTGTTTTATCAGATGGTCTTGCAGAAAACCTAAATTGCATTATTATAGTAATTAAATCGTAGAAAATATATATAGATCCTTTTTGGGTGATTCAAGTTGATACCGGTTCTAAATTGAACTAGGTATCTAGTCATATTTATTTCGAAATTTAATATATTAAGAAACATCTAAAGTGGAATTAAGTCGAGTAAAACCTATTTAAAAACAATATGTTTCAGTAGAAAATTGTTTATGCATTAAATGATTTTTCATATGCATCATGTGTTATAATAATGTTCAGAAAACTAAATACAACCATTGTGATATATTAAATCATCATGTATGCATTTGATCATCATTATTTTATTGTATGTTTGCAATTGTTTTCATTGGTATTACTTTGTCCTCGCGTTAGACTGTTCGGAGAGTGCGTTTGCTGCGGAGGAATATAATCATCACACATATTATAAACATAAGGCAAGTTACACCTTTGTTCATATCCTTTGTCCCAAGTTTTGTACTATGCTTGTTTTACCTTCAAAAGAGTACTATGCATGTGTAGGTTGTTTTATTAGAATTATTTGGTAGAAATATTTTACAAGTGCGATGTTATTTTTGTAGTATGTCATGAGTAGATTTATACTTAGGATTATTTCCACTCCTAATTGGTTCTCCATGTTTTTTCTAAATATATATATAATATCGTTGTGGGTTCCAAAGACTGTTTTTTCTAAGAATAAAAGCTCTCTTGAGCGAACATTTTCCTCTCAAGTCTACTTCAAAATAAAAACTAAGTTTTCTTCTAGGAAGATTGGTTGTCGAGTCAACAAGTGGAATTTTATTGGAGGACGAATCCCTAGGAATTAAAGAAGCCTGCCATGTTTCAGAATTCAGAAGCTTCTAATGTAACCACAATACATATGGGCTCTGCCTTGGCCTAGTACTTCGTGGGAAACCTCACCTAAACACCACCAATTGGAGGTAGAGGGGCTACTAAGGGAAACATTTGCTATGATCTTGTTTATAAAAGGACTTGATCGTGGATTGTGGGTAAAATGTACAGACTCTCGAGAGTAATCAATCTAATCGATCAGTCTTGTTCATGAAAAAAGAACAACTTTGAGAATCTGAAGGATGAAGCCTCTGAAGGATTTCCTCTCTTTTCAATCGAAAGTTTTCAAACCCTATGGCATAGCTAATAGGTGGGTTTTTGGTACCTGGTGTGTAATATCCAAGTGGCTTGGTGCGTAATATCCAAGTGTTAGGTTGAGGATTGGACACTTGGTGTGTAATATCCTTGTGTTCCACTCTATACTATATTACTTATCAAATGTTTACAAAGTAGGATAAAAGATTTTCTCTCTTCTTCTTAACTTATGAAAATAGGCTTTACGCATATAAACCTCAAGCCTTTTGTCAGCCTTGTGCATGTAGAAATAGCCAAGTATTTTCCTTCATAATGTTATTTGCCAATACATTCAAAGTATTGACAAACTCGTTTAGCTGCACATTTCATGTGCGGAATTTGGAGATCATCGTTAAAAGGTGCGCTGGGATTGCGGGTCTTCACTCAACTAGCATGTGGCATTGATGGGTCTCCAAGTTGTATTTATTTTGCTTTTTGTTGTAATAATGTAAAGTCTGGATTATTCAATTCAGGTAATAAAGACTTGTGTTTTATGATACTTCCATTTTGCATCACTATTCTATATAATAATTTACTGCTATTCATTGATATATTTCATATTAAGAGGTGATACTTATGTTATTTCATCTATTTTTGCATGTTGGATGACTTTTGGAGAATGAACTGCCGGAGTCAGGATTCTGATGGAAAAAGCAGTGTCCATATGTAATATTCATGAAGATCATAAAATTCCAGAAAATATATGGAAAATCATATTTTCCAAAAGACGAAGGAAGCCAGAAGGGGAGTCGAAGATGGGCCATAGGGGGCCCACACCACCCTGGGCCGCACCAGCAGGGGGTGTGGCCACCCTGTCCCATCTTCCGCTTCAACACTTCGCCTATAAATTCCTCCTGAAACCCTAATACTCGGGGAGCGACCATAGAAAGATTCCGCCGCCTCTGTGGGGCGAAAACTACAGAGAGAGAAGAGCTCTCCGGCAGGCAGATTTCTGCTGGGGAAATTCCTTCCAGAGAGGGGAGATCATCGCCATCAACACCGTCATCGAGCTAGACTTCATCGGGATCATCATCATCCTCACCACCATATCCACCAGCACCATCATCACCACTCCATCCTGCTATAACAATTGGGTTGAATCTTGCATAGTTCTTAGGGGAACTTTCCCGATGTTGATTACTTTTGTAGTTGATGCTTTTGAGTGGAACCATTGAATTATTGTCTATATTCAGATTGTTATTCATCATGATATCATCTCTGATCTTGATCCATATGATGTCTCGTGAGTAGTTCGTTTAGTTCTTGAGGACATGGGAGAAGTCATGTTGTTAGTAGTGGAATTGTGTTGAAGTAATATTGGATGGTTTGATATTTAAGTTGTGGTGCTATTCTTCTAGTGGTGTCATGTGAACGTCAACTACATGATACTTCACCATTTATGGGCCTAGGGGAATGCATTGTGTATTTGTCTACTAATTGTGGGGTTGACAGAGTGACAGAAACCTGAACCCCCATTAGGAAACCTTTGCACAAGGGAGTGTAGGATCTCAGAGTTTAATGTTGTGGTTAGGTATTTATCTTAATTACTTTCTTGTAGTTGTGGATGCTTGCAAGGGGTTTAATCACAAGTATGTATTAGTCCAAGTAAGGTCGGTACGTTAGCATAGGTTCACCCACACAACACTTATCCAACCAAAGAAGATTAATCAACTATATGAAGCAAAAGCACTTAACAGTATTCACATGTGTCCTCGAGAATGTTTGGTCCTCATAAGTAATACAACCAGCTTTTCCTTTGGTAAGAAAGGATTGGGCCACTCGCTGCAATTATTATTGTTGTCTTTATTTACTTGCACTTTATTTCTTTGCATTATCAAAAACCCCTAAAAATCCGTTTGCTAAGTATTTACAGAGAATTCATGATCCAAACCACTAGTCAACACCTTCTGCTCCTTGTTGGGATCAACACTCCTATTTATGAAAAGTACTATGATACACCCCCTATACTTGTGGGTCATCAAGACTATTTTCTGGCGTCGTTGATGGGGAGTGAAGCGCTATTGAAGAGTGGAACTGGTAAAGGAAACTTCTACTATGACTATTGCTTTTATTTATGTTTGTTACTTTGTTTCCAATATGGATAACCCACTTTGTTTCCTATTTGGGAAAGCTAGTACCACTGCTAGGGTAGTAGATGAACCACCACCTGCTGAGACAGATCCTTTTAAGATACCTACAAGAATTATTGATCGTGTTATGGATAACTATTATTTTGGGGATGGAACTGTCCATCCTGGTGATCACTTGCTTTTTATCCATGAATTATGCGGGTTGTTCAAGTGTGCAGGTATCACAACGGAACAAGTTAAGAAAAAATTACTCTCTATATTATTGAAAGGAAGAGCTCAAGAATGGACAATGTATGGAATAGGAGGAAATTGTACCTCTTTTTTATTCTAAATTCTATCCTTACAGTGAGATTCATAAGTAGGAATCAAATATATAACTTTTGGCCTCGTGATGGAGAGAGTATATCCCAAGCTTGGGGGAGATTGAAGTTACTAATGCTTAAATGTCCTATTCATGAACTCCCTAATAATAGTATTAGCAATAACTTTTTTGCAAGGATTTCTCTTCATGATAAAGATTTATTAGATGCTTCTTGCGTTGGATCATTCACACGTATGAAAGATGAAGCTAAATGGGATCTTCTAGACTATATTCAAGAAAATACTGAAGCATGGGAGAATGACGAAGGAAGAAAGTCATCCATAAATTATGATTCTGAATGCATTAAATCTTTTATGGGAAGTAATGACTTTCATGATATTAGTACTGAGTATGGTCTTGATTCTCAAAGTATTGCCAATTGTTTTAAGGCTTTTGCCTCTTATATTTAAATTCCTAAAAAGAAGTGGGACAAGTACCATGTGCCTTATAAAGATATTGTTGATCATGTTCCTGCTATAAACACTGAAGTTTATACTGTTGATCATATTTTGCATGGACCTTATATTGAGAAAATCACTTTCCTTGCTAAGGTAAAGGAACATTCTATTATAGCTAATGTGGTTAGCAGAAGTACGAAGAAAGCTATAGAACCTGATGAACAAATAAATATTGAACCTGTGTAGCCATTGTGAAAGACCTTGTCACTAAGAATATAGAAGATGGGCACATTATCTTTTGTGAAGATGCTTCTAATATTGTCTCTCATCCTAGTAAAGCTAGAAAAGCTAGTGTCCCTGTGCTCTCTATTAGAATTGGTGATCATTGCTATTATTGTTTATGTGATATTGGTGCAAGTTCTAGTGCTATTCCTTATGAGCTTTACAGAGAAATTATGCATGAAATTGGTCATTGTGAACTTGAAGACATTGATGTGGTTATTCACCTTGATAATAAAGAAACCATTTGTCCAATTGGTATTGTAAGAGATGTGGAAGTTCTTTGTGGTAAGATTAAATATCCTGCTGATTTTCTAGTGCTTGGTTTGGCAGCTAGTAAAACTTTTCCTATCATTTTTGGTAGACCTTTCTTGAACACTTGTGGAGCTAGTATATATTGTAAGAAGGAGAAAATTTTAACTAAGTTTAATTGAGAATCTTATGAGTTTAATTTTTCCAAATTTGCTAAATCTCCTTATGAAAATGATTTTTGCCTAATGAGGATTTTAAAGTTGAACAACTTGCTTCTATTGACCCAGTTTATGACCTTAAACCTCTTTTTGATGATTTTAAGTATGCTCATTTTGATAAGAATGTTACTTATGATATTTATATTGTTAACTTTATTCATAGTGCTACTGAAAGTTATTATGAGAGAGGGAAACATGGTTTTATGCATCTCAACAATATTAAGTTTCCCCACTTTATGTTGAAAGCTTGGAAGTTGCACTTGTTTTGTCTTCCTATGCTAGTAGCCTTTTGTTTCACTAATTTGTTTTCTTACAAAATTCCCTTACATAGGAAGTGGGTTAGACTTAAATGTGTCGGATAATTTCTTCTTGATGCTCTCTTTCACTTCAAATTCATATTTCCTATGAGAACATCTTTGAAATTATCATGCCCGTCTTAATGGCTATAAAGAAAGAGCTTTTGAGAGACAACCCATTTTAGTTTGCTTTTGGTTTTTGTTTCTTTAAGTCTTGGAAGTTATTACCTCTGTAATAACCGCTCCTTATCCTTTTTGTTTGGTTTTTGTGCCAAGATCAGCCTCTTTTGGGAAGCAGGTAAGTTGTGA
Source organism: Avena sativa (assembly GCA_916181665.1). Taxonomy (NCBI): domain Eukaryota; kingdom Viridiplantae; phylum Streptophyta; class Magnoliopsida; order Poales; family Poaceae; genus Avena; species Avena sativa. The sequence continues at coordinate 258,505,376 of OV702297.1, forward strand.
GAAGTTGCTGTCCCGGAACAGATTTGTGTGCTTCACTGTAAACATTCATGAAAAATCCCAGTACATCAGATGGAGTTGTAATTTTCTGTGTTTGTGCCTCAAGTTGTTATCTAACTTTTGTTAGTTTTGCACTTTTTTATTTGAGCAACAGAAGATTTTCGAAAAAATCAATCTTTACCGACTGGTCCGTTTTGACCGATTTCTGCCATTATTTGCATTTGCCTCTTAAATCGATTTCCTTTTAAATTATTTTTGGGCTTTTCGAAGGAGTTGCCACAGTGGCTTTTGTTTTGATGGACTTCTGTTGAAATTGAACCCAAAGGTTTATTTTTTTTGCATACACTAATGTTGCTAATAAAGATTGTGTGAAGCTTTCTATGAAAGGAACTTTTAAGTGTTGGAGAGAAGGAATCTGCTTTCGAATAGGTAAAAGTGCTGGAAATTAAAGGTTCCCAAAAAATTTTTCTATTTATATTTTTGCAATTTTTATTCCATATGGAAGGTTACGAGTTAAAACAGGGAAGGAAACGAAGACCGGGTGGCTCACACCACCTAGTGGCGCGGGCCCCACCTGGTCGCGCCACCAGGGGGTGTGACCATCCCGGAGTCCGTCTCCGTCCCGTTTTCTCCCTGTACCTTCCTTATGTTGTGAAACTTCGTAATATATAACACCCGGATCCCTCGAGGTTCGTATATCGTGTTCTCGTCGTGTTTTCATTTCGATCTATTTCTGTCAGGAAATATTCTCGAGTTTAGAGGCACCATGGTCTCCGCCAACGGCAAGAGCAAGAAGCCCGTGGAAGATGATCTTCAAGACCCCAAGAAGGAGGAGGAGATCTTGGTTGGGGATGAAGAAGAAGTGGAGGAAGACAAGAGTCCGCGCACCCGCTCCACCGTTGCGAGCATTGGAGTGGTGGCAAATCCTATCAAGCTCAAGAGGACGGCACGGATGTCTACAGGAGGGAAAAATCCGTGTCATTGCCTAGCTCCATGGTCACTTCCTCCACACACCAAGAACCCCTTCCATACTCTTATATATGAGCAGCAATTCCAAAAGTTGCCCAAAGGGAAGTCTCCCTCTAGTTGGGATATGCCTCGTTCTAACCATGCAGGGAAAGAACACTCTAAGGAGCAAGAGTAGGGAAAGAATCACAAGGACTAGGATTCTCGGTCCGACATGATCATGAACTGAATTGAGCATAATTCGGAGTTGATTCGTACTCTAGCCTTCGAGATTGAGGATTTGAGGAAGTTGGTTGAAAAGCTTATCGAGAGAACACCACCACCGAAGGAGTAACTCATCATCAGGTTTTTGCATCCCCTTGGTTTGTTCCAAGCTTGGGGGAGTGTCGCGGTATCACATCATTATCTTTCATCTTTTTACCTTTTTAGTAGACTCATATCTTGATTAGAGAAGTTATCATATACGATGGTTTGCATTGTGGAAGTATCTCTCCTTTAGTTGGTTATCTATGTATCCCTTGGTGTGAGTGCCTTTATGGAATATTAATGAGAAATTCATCATTTACTTTTTGCACATCTTCTTTTAGTTTGCAATCTCTATTATATGATTAATCTTGTTGATTAGTATTGGTATCACTTTGGGAGCATCAAGTAAATTTAAATTGGTTTTGGCAAACCGAGCTCTGGTCAGTAGCAACACTTTTTAAGGTTTGAAAGGAAAATAGAAAAGCGCTTACAGGTATTTTATATCATTTTATTTCTTTCTTGATTGGCTCATAAGCTTAGTATTCTTTAGTTAAGATCTTTTGTGTTTTCAAGGAAGATTGCATGTCTGTTTTTATCACTTGTATGTTTGTTTGTTTCCTTCAACTCTTATGCTTGCTACCCAGCCTTGCTAGCCAAAAACCTGTACTGCGAGGGAATAGTTCTCGTGCATCCAATCCTTGAACTTAAACCTATGCCATTTGTGTCTACCATATCTACGTATTAGCATTATTGCTATTCCAAGTAAATTCTCGAGTTTCATCTACCTTTCAAATTAGAAATTCTTTTGTTATGTGAAAACTAGTTAGTAAAGCTCTCACGAACTTGATGGCACACCTTATTTTCCTGCCGTTAATAAACTTGAACCATTGTGTCATTTATGTTGTATATGCGTGCACTTATAAGTTGGGAATTAGAAGAACCGTGTTGTCACGGGGAATGCTTTCAACACCTGTAAATATCTAACCCGTTGATATCATGATCTTTTGTTTATGGATGTCGGCGGTGTGAAATAAAAGGGGATCTTGTAAGTCCATGGAGTTATGTATATGTGTTAGACAAACGCCTGGGCCACTAGCCTAAGCCATGCCTAATCATGGTGGAAACTTGCAGCATCACCATAGTGAGCAATCTATAAAGCATCCTCAGAAAAAAAAATACAGAAAAAAAGATAAAAAAAGATATGCACCATTCTTATGGTAAATAAAGGATCGCTGAGATGCTCACTGTCTGTTGCCTTGTCATTTTGATATGGGATAGCTCATGTGTCATGGGGCAAGGGGACCCCGTTGCCGGTTCTCTATGATACACATATATTTACAATGACAAGAACTTATCGGTAACTAAAGTTGAGTAGAATGAGGAACGACTCTCGTACTCAAGGGATATGACATTGCCAACTTATATTTTGTCAAGCATATACTCCATCTTTGTTCACTTTAACCTTATTCACCTCAAGATGCTTATGATAGGGGCAATGAGAGCTCAAAGCTAGTAAGTACCATAATCTTTTGGAAGCTCTTTATGAAACTTGAAATATCTGATTCCCTCTGCAAAGGGCCTTTCTTTTACTTCTTAGTTGAGTCAGTAATCCTATTCATTTCTATCTCCGGCAAGTATTTGAGTTGTTGTGTTTCATTCATCCATATGATGATTTATTCAATCATGTTTCTTATCTTCTATGTTTTGCACAAAACTCTTATCTGAATGAGTATTAGTTTGAAAGCTATCATTGTGAAAAGCCTTTTATGTTTGAGAAAAAGGAATCATGTTATAAACTTCATTACAAAAGCTTTGTTTGAAAACTAAGTATGATTTGTCAACTGTTCTCTAACCAAGAACAAAGTTTGCCATTACCAATTATGATTTTTATTTATGCATCTTTACTGTGACTCCCATACTCGTTGCAAGTTAAGTTATATAATGGTGAATTGCTTTCTATTGTGAGTTGTGTATTGGTAAGTGTTATGCTTCTTGTCCGTATTCTTTTTACCGACACTTCACTCCATAAACATGTGGTCATGTTTACTAAGCTCAGTTTCGCTTAGGGACAAGCGAGGTCTAAGCTTGGGTGGAGTTGATATGTCCATTTTGCATCACTGTTATATATCATAATTTACTGCTATTCATTGATATATTTCATATTAAGAGGTGATACTTATGTTATTTCATCTATTTTTGCATGTTGGATGACTTTTGGAGGATGAACTGCCGAAGTCAGGATTCTGATGGAAAAGCGGTGTCCAGATGCAATATTCGCGAAGATCGGAAAATTCTAGAAAATATATGGAAAACCATATTTTTTTCAGAAGAAGAAGGAAGCTAGAAGGGGAGGCGAAGCTGGGCCACATGGGTCCCACACCACCCCCTAGCATAGGCCCACCCTGGGCCACGCCAGCAGGGGTGTGGCCACCCTGGACCATCTCCTGCTTCGCCCCTTCACCTATAACTTCCTCCTGAAACCCTAATACTCGGGAGCAACCACAGAAAGATTCCGCTGCCTCTGCGGGGCGGAAACTATAGAGAGATAAAGAGCTCTCCGGTAGGCAGATTTCTGCAAGGGAAAATTCCTTCCCGGAGAGGGGAGATTGTTGCCATCAACACCGTCATCGAGCTAGACTTCATCGGGATCATCATCCTCATCCTCACCACCATCTCCACCAGCACCATCATCACTACTCCATCCCGCTGTAAAAATTGGGTTGAATCTTGCATAGTTCTTAGGGGAAACTTTCCCGGTGTTGATTACTTTTGTAGTTGATGCTTTTGAGTGGAACCATTGAATTATTGTATATGTTCAGATTGTTATTCATCATCATATCATCTCTTATCTTGATCCATATGATGTCTCATGAGTAGTTCGTTTAGTTCTTGAGGACATGGGAGAAGTCATGTTGTTAGTAGTGTAATTGTGTTGAAGTAATATTCGATGGTTTGATATTTAAGTTGTGGTGCCATTCTTCTAGTGGTGTCATGTGAACGTCGACTACATGACTTCACCATTTATGGGTCTAGGGGAATGCATTGTGTATTTGGATACTAATTGTGGAGTTGCGGGAGTGACAGAAACCTGAACCCCCGTTAGGAAACCTTTGCACAAAGGAGTATAGGATCTCAGAGTTTAATGTTGTGTTTAGGTATTTATCTTAATTAATTTCTTGTAGTTGCTGATGCTTGCAAGGGGTTTAATCACAAGTATGTATTAGTCCAAGTAAGGTCGGTACATTAGCACAGGTTCACCCACACAACACTTATCAAACCAAAGAAGATTAATAAACTATATGAAGCGAAAGGACTCGACAGTATTCCCATGTGTCCTCAAGAACGTTTGGTCCTCATAAGTAATACAACCGGCTTGTCCTTTACTAAGAAAGGATTGGGCCACTCGCTGAAATTATTATTGTTGTCTTTATTTACTTGCACTTTATTTCTTTTCATTATCAAAAAACCCTAAAATCCGTTTGCTAACTATTTACAGAGAATTCCTGATCCAAACCACTAGTCAACACCTTCTGCTCCTCGTTGGATCGACACTCCTATTTATCAAAAGTACTACGATACACCCCCTATACTTGTGGGTCATCATTTTACATGATATTTTATCGACTGTGACTGCTATCTAATGATCTAGGGACTAACATGGTACTCACAGGGACTTAGTATCTTATCAGGTCCGAGGTCACTACAACATGAAGCAACACTAGTTAACAAGGTGAAAGCTTATTTTGTCGCTTGAGTTTGAAATTGTTCATTTTACTTTGAATGGTTAGAGAATTTTCTCAATAGAACCTCATGATCCTTCTTGAGTTTCTCAAATTCTTCACTTAGTATAGCATGACCAACCTAAAACTCGAGCTTTTTATTCTTAATAACTTTATTTAAAGAAAGATAATGGCCACATTTCTTAACAAGTTTTGAGAAATTCAATTTAAATGATTCTTCATGAGTAATGTTGGTCTCTTTGAGAACAACTCTTTTGCTTTTCTCTTCCTCAAGATCATCTGGCAAGGAAGCAAACTCCATGGCGGCCTCACAATCATGCCCAAACATCTCGAAGATGGTATCATCTCTTCATAAAATATGTATCGTGCTTCGCCTAGTTGGCTCATGATAGACTCAACACAAATCTTGGTTTCTCCATCCAAGTTAGTAAAGAAACTAATGGAATCTACCACTTCCTTCTTAATCTTGAGACTAATATCATCATGATATGAAGGTGCATCAATAGATGGAGTTATTGGGGATGGAGGAGTTAGCACAGATGCTTTAGCCATGAGGCATGTGGGGTTGGTGATCCACTTGTTCTCATTGTAAGAGTCAAAGAGGGATGTAGGTGAGGTGGCGGGGGTTGTGGTAGCGGTAGAAATTGTGGCAATGGAGGCCACACCCACAATCTCTCCTTGAAATTCATCATCATTCTCATCATTCACTTCATATTCTTCACAATCCACCAAAACATATTTTTGTGGCTCATTCTTGTTGAGGAAGTTCTTGTTTTGTACTTTCTTGCGGGGAAGTTCTTGTTTGTAGTAGACTTGTAATTGGACTTCAATATGAGCCATCCTCCATGGTATTCTCTCTTCTCATATGGGCACTAGGAAATAAACTAATTTGTTTCTTGACAATTGTAGCATGATCTCAACTTGGCTCTTGAAATACTTGTGGCGTTCCTTGAGGGATTACCCTTTCCTTGGTTCTTCCAAAAGGTCCTTGAGGCTAGAGCCAAGTGCTCATGCAAGGAAAACTGTATGTCTTCGGCATCGTCTCCTATCACTTATAAGTCTTCACTTTGTTCTTCAAAGACACGAGCCTTGGCTTTCAAAGAAAGATATGGATAATCCATTCTCCAAGCATGAGAGAAGCATCATCAGCAGTCTTTTTGATGATTCCTAGAGCCACAAACTCACTCAACACTTCATTCGAGGACATGGCATAGAAATCCGCCCTTGAGTGAATATTTTGGCCATTTCTCTTCGAAAAGGTAAGATGGCTTACATGAACTTGCGCTTGATCCACTTGTCATCCAAATATTTACTCCCATGGTCAAGCATCATAATCGAAAGGTCCATGACCCTTCAATAGAGCTCTTCCGAAGTCTCATCTTCCTTTCCAACAAAGGAATCGGCTTCATAGTGCATTTCTTCATACTTGGAGCTTTGAATGCTTTTGTTGCCAAGATAGACCCATTTAAGAGAACTCCAGTCTTCCTTGGCGGTCTTGTAGGGACGAATATGGGTCATTTTCTCATGAGTCAAGGCATTTTGGAGATGGCCATGGCGGTGGCATTGAATTGATTGTTGATGTCCTCTATGGCCGTGATGTTGAAGGGGTTGAACTGATTGAACCCATGTTCCACAACCTTCCAAAGATGAACACTTAAACTTTTGAAGTGAGAGTGCATTAGATATTGCTAATTGGCAAATTAGATTTACCAAGCTTAGGAGGTGGACCACAATGGTTTATATGAGGCATAGAGTGGGGAATTTCTTGATAGCTAAGTAGTGGTAGAGAACTTTCCATAGGTTTTCCTTTTTCATTGTTGCTTCCCTCACCGGTGTTACATACTTTGAGGGGATCTTCGCTTGGTACCACTTAATTGATTATAAATGGTATCGGCAACAACAACATCCTTTTCACCAATATATAACTCAAAATGGCTCTCATCTCTTGCCGGACCGAATAATATAGATTCGATAAGTTCTTTCCTAGAGATGGGAGTGTCATCGGGAGAATTTTCACCTTCCATATTCAATTCACTCATACTCTCAGAGGTAGTTAAGCCAAAGTAAGAGCCGAGGCTCTGACACCAATTAAAAGATCGGTATAAGAGACTAAAGGGGGTGAATAGATGCTACTAAATTTTAGCTTATTTTAAAATTAAGGCTTGACACAAAGTAAGTTCTCTAGATATTCAACTAGGTGAGGGAACCTATATGACAAGCAAGCATGCAACAACAATAATAGGGATTAAAGGATACAAATAATCAAGAGTAGACACGGAGATGTTTTCTCGATGTTCCTTCCTTTTGAGGGGAAGTATGTTTCCGTTGGAGGGGTGGGTGATACTAACACCACAAGAGCCACATGAAGCCTCATCCTATTCTCCTGCGCACGCGCCTCACGGCAAGCACATGATCCACCATATGGTGGCCTTGAAGGCAACGACCAAAACCTTTACAACTCCTTGTGGCACTTCTCCACAACTTAATTGGAGGCTCACAAGATGACCTCGAAGCTCTTAGACACGAGGATGAGATATGGAGGGCGACTTCTTCAAGTTAGGGTTTCCTCAAACCCTAGAGCAACAACTTTTTACACTAATGGTGGGGAAACACAAATCCCCTCGGTGTAAAGCTAGATATTGGTCTCCTCCCTTGATTCCTCAAAGGGCATCAAGTTCTACTGCCTAGGGGTGGAGATCTAGGAGGTTTGAGCTCCTCAACAATGCAGGTGAGTGAGTGGAAGCTGCAGTTTACACTTGGGGAAGAAGGGGTCCTTATATAGTAGTCCCTGGGAAAGAGCCGTTGCAGACAACTAACCCCGGAGTTTTCGGTCTCCAGGGCCGGAGTCTCCAGCATGGTCGGAGTCTCTAGGGCACAACACTTGATTCCAGACTGGTCTCCGCAAGGGTATATGGGGAGCAAGTCTATGAGGGTCAGAGACCTAGCCGGAGTCTCCGGGGTGGAGCTCGACTCTGGGCCACACTCCGGAGGGGTCTACTAGGAGCAATCCTTAGGGCCTGTTTGTTTGGGCTGTGGCTGGCTGGTTGTGGCTAGCTGCGCTGCTGTGTAGGGAAAGCTGTTGTGTAGGAAAATCCACTGTCCTGAGTTTCACTGTTTGGCGACTTGGCTGGCTGTCTAGCTATTTGTTGAGAAATTGACTGGAATATCCTTAATATTTCTAGAACATATATAATAGTTGATTAAATTTAATAACCATATCTATCACTACAAAATTTGATGAATACACAGCAGTTAGCAGGCCAAATAATTGATCCAAAATTAATATTGATTATCCAAAATTAATTAAAATCAGCTTTGTTCCATACAAGCAATTATCTCTCGGTTTGGTTGGTGAACGGCAGGGACGAGTTCAACCGAGGAGGACGTTTGACGGCGGGGACGGAGCGACGGCCGCGGGGCGATGGGGAGTTGCCGGAATCAGTCCATGACGGTGGGAACCGGCCGGAGAAGGAGCAACAACCGTGGGTCGATGGGAGGGGAGAAGGAGAGTCGCTGGCGGAGACGAGCTCGCCAGAGGGAGGAGGTATGGCAGAGGGGAGGAGTGCGGTGGAGGAGGAGGGTCGTCGTCGGGGACGAGCTCGACGATGGGATCTCTAGAGGAGGGGAGCAGCGTGACGGCGAAGGAGAGTCGCCGACGAGGTTCTCTCCCGGCGGGTATGAGTCGCCGGCGGCGCTGGAGTCCTCGGGTTGGGAGCAGGTCATCGCAGGAGTGGGGATGTGGTCTCACACCATTTTTTTTGGCAGGAAAGGATTTCTAGGTAGATATTTTTGGCTAGGTGGCAGTGTGCTCGTAATTTCTTTAAACAATATGTCCAAAGTTCGAAAACGCTTCGATTCGTTAGGGGGAAGCCGCGCAAAGCACCCGTGGTAGTGCTTCCCCCAACTTGCCTATTCCGCGCAAGCACTTCGGCGAAGCCCGCAGCCACCACACGTCGTTTGGTTCGTTTTGACCGCTTTTTCTAATGGAAAGCCACCAAAAGCCAAAAGAAACACCCCCTCAGAGAGCCAGACATAGGTCCCGATACCAGAACGGAGTCTCCGGCCAAGCACACCGGAGTCTTCGGTCCTGAACCCCGGAGTCTTTGGACTCTGGACACCTTCTGGTCATCCACTTCCATTTCAGACAGCCTATCTTGATTCTTTTACGATCTTTTCTCCATTGAGAGTATGAATATCGTCTTGTTCCTTTTTAATGTTAAGACCTGCAAGCTACCTAGCACACGGTAAAAACTCACTTGTATTGATAACAAACACCAAAACATCATTAGCAAGGGAAATGCCCTTTCACTCGGGCTCTCCCGAGTGAAAACCCAAGCTCCTATTAGCCAGAACGGGCGATGATGGCATTAACGTCAACTCCCTCTTATGGGTGTCGCCTTGGAGAGTCAGCTTTGGCGGTGTTCTACGACTTCTCATGCGTTCGAATTGGTGGACACTAGGGAAGTGACCCAAGATGGTGGTTTGCGTCGAGGCGACAGCCTCGAGATCCATGGCGGACAGAGGCTTCATGGGGCCATGCATATGCTCACATGGCTTGGGTGACGATCTTGTGTCACTAGGGCGGCGAGGTTATCGGCTATGTCGATGGGCTTTAGAGGAGGTAATTTTAGTTTAGGCAGGGGGCGAGCCCGGATATGTTGGTATGGCGGCCGTGGTCTACGAGCAGTTTAACCTATGTAGCTTGGGATGCCGGTGGCTGAGTTGTGCAGCGTCGTGGCTCAAGTGTGAGCGATTGTATGTCAGGATGGTCATCCCGAAAGGTGGCGTTGGCTGTCCGCTCGGCATAGGGGAGAAGTTGGATGTCAGGGCAGCGACCTCGGAGCTTTGTCACTGTTAAGGGCTGCTTGGAGACTCGACTTCTTCATCGATGTTAGAGCATCCTATGTATTCTCCTCCCATAGTAGTAACAACAAATTCTCTCCGGCAATGTTGAATGGCCATGCCATCTTGAGGGAGTGGGGTTTTCGAGTTTGAGCTTTCTTGCTCATTAGTCTTGGGCTTTGACCCATAGAGAGTGTGGGTGTAGCCCTGTGGTGTTGCGTTTTTATATGATTTTTGCTCGTGTCTTGCTAATTAAACTATATAAATCTGAAATCGACATGCAAAAAATATACTACCCATAAACTAAACTATAAATCTGAAATTGTCACGCAACAATGAATTGGAACTACAATGCTTCAAAAAAGTAGGATAATTTGTAGACTACAAAACTTAAAATTGTAGTTTTCTTGTAAAATTCTCAAGTTGGATATAGTCTACCAAAAATGGATCTTTTTAAAATTCTTATGTTTTACCGATGCTCTCTTCGTCGGCCGAAGAGATAGTCTGGGAGCTTACCAAATCTGAAGGTCCCGTGCACCCTATAGATGTCGCTTCTTTGCCCGCCTAGCGGCAAAGAACCGGTGCTGGACGGTGGACCGGTTGCAACAGTGGAAGCTACCACGGTCCACGAGTTGCCCTTCCTATGATCAGGTCAGCGAGACTCTGAGTGGCAGCCAAAGATCGACACACCCCTGATGCAGTTGTGGACAACCCGCGTTGCAGAGGCTGGGAGCAGGCGCTATCTCTGGACGACGATCTCCCTATTCTTCTGGCATCTGTGAGACATCGAAACGATGTGGTCTTAAACGAGGCGACGCCTTCGATGGCAATGGTCAAATGGAAAATCAGGAGGAGGCTGAATTGCAGCAAGCAACTAGGTTGTTTAGGATGAAGTCCTTTCCTTTGTCGGATGGAGATTGAAACTGGATAAGTCAGGGAGTTGTTACCCCCGTTGACAGCACACCTGTCCTAGTGGTGTTGTATCGGTCTTCTAGTCTCTTCTTCTATGCAATTAATACATTGTCCATGATGTATTTTTGAAAAAATATTCTACTGTCCGCAAACTTTAATGCTCACATGTTCTATCGTTCTGAAGAGACTAAAATGAGTAAGTTTTAGAGAAAATTTCTTATTTGACACTACTCCTCAATATGATTCCTTATTTGACATTTTCACTTTCTTATTTGACCACTTATATAATTTGTGTGCCTTATATGACACTTTAGTGTATTTTAGAGCTAACGGGGTTAACTAGGGATTTACAAAGACGTTTTTGCACCTGGCACATAATTTGACGAGAATTTGCACATGGCTAATATAATCGCGTGGAATTGCTAGAAAACATAGAAGTTATGTTGTTTCAGTAACAAGCCATATGAAGCGGGTCCAATTTATTTTGCAGGAATACGTTTGTCCTGGCTGGCCGGCCGCGCGTATGTGTATCACATCCATCCAAGCATACGAGTTGCAAGCGTGTGCCCGATCATCACCAAGAAAGAAAAGTTTAGAAAAGCTGGTAGGCTTGCGCCGCACACCAACAAAATTCTATTATTGTTTCGATGCGATCACGTTAATTTACATAGGCTAGAAATAAATAATACCATAGATTTTACTGTTAACAGTCGAGATATAATACTAGATCTAAGAGTGACACAAACTATAAACACGTTACAAGTCCGTTTCACATATCTTCAAAACTACACGTACGTATGGATAATTTAAGACTGGACTCGGATGCCCTTTTGACCGGCCGACCCTCTTTCTATGTGTCGACGGCAGCAACTTCTCCCGAGTATTCTCATGGCGCTGGCCAGATGCCCTTTAGGGCATGTACAACGCGGGCGGTAACATGAGACGCTAGGCTTGATATCCTGGTCGTTACACCTAAATCCCACCAAATCCTAGGATTTCCGGCAGCGTCGACGCGAGACTAAACGTCGGGCGTTAGGACTCCTTTTTATCCGTAGGAGACTGTTTTATAGCAACTCGTATTAGCGTTGGCTGTTGGAGGACTGGATCGCTTAGCTGGTAGAACAACTTCGTGGATTTTTTCTAATTCAGTTAAGCGTCTAACTAAGCGATTCCCATAGTACATGCCCTTATCGGCTGGCCGGCCGGCCGGCCGCTTGTCTTCATGTGATTTTCCGTTTCGTGTTTACATCAGGGTAATTTTCAATCCTGCTTCAAGTGCTTTGCCGTGCAACATCAATCCATGGTTTTTCTCATCACAGAGGTAGGCCCGCGTTTGGCATATATGAGTCAAACTATTAAATCAGGAGTATTCAGATCTGAATAGAAAAAAATTAACGGAACCTTTTAACGAAATGGACTGTAGTGTCATATAAGACAAAAAAATTAAAAGTGGTCATATAAGAAAGTAAAAAATAATAATATCAAATAAGAAATTATATTGAGGAGTAATGTTAAATAAGGAATTTTCTTTACTCACAAATCTTATAACACAAAAAGAGATGGCCTAGACAGAGGTGCACCGACCATAGTTCCCAATAACAACTTTCCCATCCCAAATCTCGTTCGTCCTCAGTCACGTGCATGCTCAATAAAAACTTTCGAGAAAGGAAGTTAGAGAAGAGTTGGCATGATATATATATATATATATATATATATATATATATATATATATATATATATATATATATATATATATATATATATTGCCTGTATCCTGTGGAGGAAGTACCTCTCGCCGTAAACGTGCATTGAGATTGGTGATAGGAGTGAGAAACTCCAGCAGGGTTATTCTTCTATATCTATACTACTATTAATAGAGCAAACATTATCTTTCTTAACTGCACCCACTAAACATACACAGCCGAACTAGCACCGCTAGATCAGCCCACTTTATCAGATCCAACCGCCTAGATTGATCTATCCCTGTCTGGCATGCGCTTAGCAATTTGCGTGGAGCGGGCGCACTCCACCGGCAGAGGAAGGAAAGATTCAGCACCAGACTCTCATCTAAAAGATCTAGAAGAAAAAAATCACACGACGCCGTCGGTCGTTCTATCGTGTCCACGCAGGGCAGCCCTACCCTGCCCTTCGACTGTGCCTCTCAGGACCGGTGAGCTACACCGCCATGGAGCGGGCCGCATCAATGTCGGTGCCAGTGCCTCCCATCCCCACCCCACCGCGGCCCTGCACAGGGTCGCCGTGTCGACGCACGTCGGTTTCGGCTTACCCAAGATCTACGAGGCGACAACCTCCTCTTCCCCTCTGACCATGCCCCCTGCGAGCTCCTCTCCGCCTGGTCCACCCCTATATTCACCTCCAAGTGCATCCTCGCTGATCTTATGTTCCTCGACAAGTAACACACCATGAAACCGCCCATCTCCTCTCCGCCTGGTCCCCCTGCGAGCTGCTGCCAGGTTCCCCTAATCCCCTTACTCTTCTATTCTCTCCTCATCTTTTTATCTATCGTGTAGTATTCAAAGCTCCACGCATGCACTGGTCATTCATGCAGTTTTAGATATGGAGCACTTAGATCTGCCGTGTTAGTTACCTGATCTAATTAGAGACATTTTGAGATTGATGCTTTAGACTATTCGAAACTTAGATATATCATGGATTGATACTTATTAATCGAGATCTTCCTACTTATTTTTATCCTGTAAATTGTCATTGTTTAGTTCGCCCCCTTAACCAATTACAATATGAGCCTTTGTTGCCAATTTTGAAATCACATACTAGATTTAGAGATTGTTGATTTTAACTTTGTCAGTTTGATTGTGTGCAGCACTACTAATACTTACATTCAGTCTAGATAATTTCAACATTTTATAACTTGATGGCGAGTTCGAGGAGGACGCTGGTTGTTCGTTCTATGGACTTGTTTGACAAGCTTCACTTGCGAGCATGACAAAGTGGTAAGTGTAGTGGGTTGCATTTTGTTAGTGGTAGGTGGGAAGCATTTGGAGCACTAATTTGTCGTCACACATGATTCTGATCTCCACGATAAATTGTGTGAGGTACGGACCAATTTTTATTTTATGTGCTTGTGTATTATGTTTGGTTTAGTTCAGATCAGATCATTGAAGATGGAGGGTGGTAATTTTTATTGCAAATCATCTCCTATGGAATTGTTGTGGCATGAATAGATTGGAACTGATTGTGCTCATGATTGGATCTATTGTTTGGGTAATTTTGTGTTAACTCCCATGCATATGATCGATATGAGAGACTTGGAATTTATGATGTTGATGTCATAAGGAAAAGTAAAATTTTGCAGTCCTGCCAATTCGGAATAAATCAAAACAGTTGGTATTTTTGAGCCATGTAGCTACATGTCGGTTCTTATATGGTCATTACTTTGTTTCAGTAAAATTAATTATTTTTTCTTACATTGTTTCAGTAACCTTAATACATAGATATTATATTCCTATATGTGCAGAGAAATTATATATGCATCTGATTTGCTTTCACGAAATCCTCTTCAACCTCTCTTGTCACTTTGCAGGTTAATGGTCTCTTTTAAATATTTTATTTGCCATCTTGATGAACTATTTAGTTAATGTCAAAGCAAGCTGAAGGTCAGAATAACTTATGCTATCTCTATGCTTCAGCGATTCAGTCTACGGGTTACATCTAGGAGTTTGCATTTTGCAATGCTACAACTGGAAGGTATGTCACAATTAAGCTAAATCTTATGCTCCTTTTTGTTAACAGGAGATGAACATTGTTTATTTTTTTCTAGAATTACTCTCGGTACATTGATTTTTATCAAAAGTAGATGTAAATCAAGCTTGTTTTATGCTATGGATGTACCAGATTTGCTAATTCAGATTGTACCATGCCAAAAAGAAATTAGCATCACCATACTTCAAGGTTGATGGATGTCAGATGATTGTTAGCTGGGCTGAACCTAAAGAATACATATCATCATTAGATTCCTCTTCTTCTGCTGCTACTCAGGTGAACAACATGCATGGAAAACTAAGCTCCTAGTACTTGAAATCTGTACAGTATAGTACTTTAGTTTACAGAAGATGGGCCTATTTAGTAATTCTGTATTGATAGTTATATGGTGAATTTACTGGTAGAAGAAACACTATGTTTCTCCTTTATGCCACAATATACTAGAAAGAAATAGGAGCTTCATGCAAAGGAAACAAAGTATGATTTATTTGAAGATTAATGCTAACTTGCTTATTAGCCATATCTCTTTCGCATTGAAATGGCTAGATGGGCGATGTTGAAGATACTGAACTTAGGAACAATGTGAGAAAAGAGATTATATTACCGCCATAGAAATATCAATCTGTGTAATGCCTTTTCATATGTGACCATCTTAAACTATCAGCTCATTTATGTGCAAATTTGGCAAGCCATTAATATGGCCGAGGACTAGGGCTCGCGGAACTGTTGGCCGGGGTTTATGTTCAAATGCTTTCCATCCTTCACGAGTAGTAGCTATCGCTGATGGATACCATCAAGAAGCACCCTCCATCCTACCCAACTGACGTGCATGTGTTGTCACGGTGACCACCAGCCGTATAAGTTTCAGATGTCTGATGCAAATGCATACTAGGAAGTTTGGGAGCAGGTGAATACTTGATCTCACTTCGTTGGTTACCACTTTCTATTTTCTTTCGTCCACTACAAAATTCTTATATGGATTTTTTGTCAACTGAGATCCATGATTTCTGATGAGGTTCATGTTGGAACTTGATGCAAAAACAAAATCAGCAGACGGACAAAAGGGAACCTGCAACATGTATATTTCTGTTTTCGTTGGTACTTGTATTGTTGTATAATAGATAGCCAGCATAACATACTACAACTTGCAGGCTGAGAAAAGACAGATCCATGGACACATCGTGCCCATGAGAAAGAGAGTGTTTATTCCAAGAGTTATGTGTTTTCATGGCAGATTCTATCCGAGGCCATAATGGCATCACCCATCGGGCACAAGACTGCAATTTTTTTGTGTGAGAAAACACAAAGCCTGTAATGCAAAATGCAGGGACGGCATTGTTCCATGCGAGGACATGGTGCCACCTCTGTTTTCTCCTATGCTTGTGTCAATATGAAGCAGATCATATTTCTTTTGTTTAGTATTTATAATATGATAGAATTATTTTTTTTGGTATGAGATGCATATCCTGTTTCGACTTGGCAAAGCCAACATGTTCTATAATGAAGTAATATTTTACTAGATATACTCCCAGACCCTTTCCCCATGTTGTTTTGTAGGCTTCCATTGAGATAAGTTTTTCCTATTTTCTCATAGCATTAGGTGCAGTTCTCATATCAAGTAATAATTTCTCTGGTGTAAGGGATAACTATTTTGCTACAACGCTATGTTGTGATGAAGTTGAATTGATCCAAGGGAATGCATAAATTTTCTTAGGTGAACAAGATTTGGATGAACCAAGGCGTACTAATTCTAGCTACAAAAGAAATATGGATCTTTTTCTCTATATAGGTGAAGTCATTTCATCTAATTGTAAATTGTAGTAGCTAAGGAACATTTTTAAGAAGCAAAGTTGTGGGTGTGTGATGTGTGCTTTTGTATGTCTTTTGTTGTTGTGAAGTATAGCCTTTCTTTGCTCTATATAGAAGATTGTAGCCTCATTTTGATCATGATTTCCATTCGTTCTATGCTCAAGATATGTGTTTTGCAGAAAAATAAATGAGTGGTACAAATAGTAAAAAGAGAAACACGTGCAAATGCACGTACACAATTACTAGTTCCTACAAGATATCAAAATTCCCAACCTTGTATTTTCTCCATCGCCTTTCCCCTGGCCTCTGTGAGATGGCAGCAGCCTGACGACCTGCGCTGGGCCAGGCGCTCTCAAAGCCCCAAACAGTCATAACCCTGCACCGTCTCTCTCCAAAATCCCCACCAGGACCAAGCTCGCAACCCCATCCACACCATATCCGTTTCCAGAGCCGCCTCGTGGTATTTCTCTCCGGCGACCTCCGTTCCCGGTGTCGCGTCGAGGGACCCCGCTCATGGGAAAGCCAGTCTCGACGGGGAAGAGTAGGTAACCATTGAGTTTTCCCATTAAATAACACACTCCACTAGTCCCTGTCCAAGATCCCATGTCCGGCCACCACTTTCCGTTCCACATCACCATCGGTTCCCCTCCCTAAATTGATCGTCATTCCAGATCCCAACTCGCTCTGCCCGCCACCGCCGATCACCGCCCGTCTCCCATCCCCGCCTCTCAATTCGGGTGGCCCCTTTCCAAGATCTGTCGTCACTGGGGTCCGGACGCCGATCCTGTAGAGGTTCGTAGCATGGAAAACAAAAAAAAATCTACCGCATGCACACAAACAATCCAAGATATATCTACTAGATTGTAGCAATGAGTCGATTAGAGTACTCACCCTCGAAGATTCCAAAGAGGTTAACGAGAGCAGATTCTCGTGGGTGATGTAGTCGTACACTTGCCGATATCAAGATCGCATAGATGATCCTTCCGGTGCTGCTTTCCTGCAGCGCTTCCGCCGTGCGTAGACATCACTAAACCTTGGTTAATACACTTAAGGGAAACTTGTTGTTGTTCTACAAACCTCTGAACTTGGAGGCCCAACAACTGTCTACAAGAATAGAAGTGTGTAGACATCACCGATCTCAAGATCGCGTAGACAATCCTTCCGGCGCTGCATTCCGGCAGCGCTTCCGCAGTCGGTCACACGTTCGGTACTTGATAAAGACCTTCCTCTCCCTTGTTCCAGCAAGCAGCGAAGGTTGTAGTTCTCCTCTCGCGATTCCGGCAGCACGACGGCATGGTGTCGGAAGTAGAGGGTAAATCATGCAGGGCTTCGCCTAATCCGGAGCAGGTTATGGTGGATCTAGGCTTTCCGGCAATCTAGGTTTAGAGGGCCAGAGAGGAGGAGGCGTGGCCGATGGCGCGAGGCGGCGGCGGCGCTGTGGGGTGGCGGTGGCGGCGCGGCTAGGTGGCAGGGGCTGGTTGTGTGGTCTTGGGGCACCCCCTCCCCTCTATTTATGAGAGGGAGGGCAGCGTGGGAGAGGGGAGTTTGAATCCTTCCCCAACTCCCTCTCCTAGTTGGCTTGTGGTGGAGGGAAAGAAGGATTCTTTCCTTCCTCCACTAGGATACATTGTCCCAGTTTGACTTTTCAAACTTGCCTTTTGACTTTCAATTTGGATCTTGATTTCTTTCTTGCTAATTCCCAACCAAGTGACCTAGGACATGATTCAATCATTCCACTTATCCATGACACATTCATGTACCCTTCCCCTTCCGGTCCGGTTAACCTTCTAGACCCTTCTAGAACCTCTCCGATGAAATCATCGGAATCATTCCCGAACTCCGGAATTGGACTTTCCTTATATGAATCTTATTCTTCGGACCATTCCGGATCTCCTCGTGATATCCCGGATTCCATCCGATACTCCAAACAACATTCGATCTCCCTACTTACATTCCATATCTACTAAACAACATCAATCCTTAAGTGTGTCTCCCTACGGTTCATGAATTACGCAGACATGATCGAGACACTTCTCTGATCAATAACCAATAGAGGAATCTGGAAATTCATATGGCTCCCACATATTTCTACGATTACTTTGCGATCGAATGAACCACTTACATACGATACCAATTTCTCTTTGTCTTGTGATAGTTTACTTATCCGTGGTTTGATTGTCGGTGTTGGGGATATGCTATATGGGTATCCTCATAGCATGTCCTCTATCCGGATAACCCGGGTGGCCCACAGTTGGTAGCATGGCCTATGGCCTGCTGGGCGGCACAGTTAGATGGATCCAGAAGGGAGGCCCATGCCGGATAAAGGAAGGCTACGGAGGAGTCACCGACGTACCCGGAGCCTTGGAGTGCAAGACACGCTAGACTGATTGTAGGCAGTGTAGGACTCTGTAACCTGTCCGGCTAGGACTTTTCCCTATAACCCTAGGACTTGACGACTATATAAGTCGGGCCTATGGGAGCCTTTAGGACATGATAACTTAGACTTTCTAGTCACCTCACATAGCTAACCAATCCCTGTAACTCGACGTATTGCCATTATAGTGATTTATAGTAGGAGTAGGATTCTGCAATCGTCGTGGGATCTGAACCTAGGGAAGCTGTGTTACCTCATACCTGTCAACTGTCCGCCTTACCCCACGTCTCTAAACATGCACTGTGAGGACCAATCCATGGCGTACTCGTCGGCAATACCACGACATTTGGCGCCCACCGTGGGTCAAGAGGCGTTCTGGGCTCTTCAGCGGGCGAGGACCAAGATCTTCGTGGGAATCGGAAAAACCGTAGCCATCGGTCGTGTTCTCTTCTCCGGCAACGTTCTGATCGTCCCTCACAACGAGTTCTGGATCCAGGTGAAGACGAACCCTACTCGATGCTCGATCGTCCCCATCGGAGACATCCACCTCTTCATTGGCGAAACCGACTCGGGCACTAGTTCCCTGGGAGTCGGCGGAGCATCAAGACCCGCGCGGACCGCTTACGGGCAGGATATGTTCACGTAAGGATCGATGTCGGATCTCTCTTCCGAGTTTGCCGGCAAAGATCAGAAAAAATCAAGACCCGCACGGACCGCCTACGGGCAGGATACGTTCGCGGAAGGATTGATGTCGGATCTCTCTTCGGAGTTTGCCGGAAAAGATCAGAAAAATTCAAGACCCACGCGGACCGCCTATGGGCAGGATATGTTTGCAGAAGGATCGATGTCGGAACTCTCTTCGGAGCTTGCTGGCAAAGATCGCAAAAATTCAAGGCCCACCCAAACCGCCCTTGTGCAGGACATAACGGTGGAAGATCACTGCAAGTCTGCCGGCTTCGTACGTGCGTCTGGACAGCAGAGATCCAAGTTCGTCGGTGTGGTTACCATCTTCGATCTGGCGTGTTGCGTTCAGAGAGAGGGCAAAAAACCCCGCGATTACCTTGCCAGGTGGCTCCGTATACGGGCCAATCTGGCGCATTACCCCAATGATGATGCCATGTATCACTTTGTGGAAGGACTGGACTAGGGTACGCTTCTCCAGCATTCTCTAAGGCGGCAGCAGGATTCAGGACGCCTCACTTTCGAAAGCATGGTGAACACCGTCAACAACTACGCGGAGGCTGAAGAGGTAGCTCAGGCGGCCCCTGCGCTCATTGACGGAGCGCCACCGATTCAACCACCGCCACCACCGCCTCAGGCCGCCATCGCCGCAGTAGCGCCACCACCTCCAGTCATCGTCGCACCTGTTGCACCTCCACGCCCCGTCATCGAGGAAGCCTCGGCACCCTCCGACTCTGTGATTGACGCGCTCTACGCCGACTTCAGTGCAGATTCGGAGGAGATAGATTTCAGCCCGGAGGAGCTAGACACTGCCATGCAGGAGATGGAGGAGGAGTACACGCACAACAAGCAGGCCAACAATGCCGTCACGTCCCGAGAGGTGTTCTTTGCCTTTGGGACAGCGATGGAAGAATATCAACCTGGACGAGCTCCGCCTACAGCTCTAGACAAAGGGAAGGGACCACCTGTTGTTGCTGCCGACAATGATCGCGCAAAGGTCATGCCCCTCCGCCTAACCCAGGGCAACAGCCGCAGGAACTCGGCACCGGACCGAGCAACAACAACAACGCCGCGACGAAGGTGTAGGTCTTCATCCGGTTCCTTGTCCTAACTCCCGCTAGATAGCGCGTGTATCTAGCTTCCGCCTCCGCCATAGTGTTGTACCCTTTGTAGCTATTGCCGCTGAAACGGTGCACCTGTCTCCAGCAGTCTTTCCAATCATCGTAGACTCCGGGAACCCGTCCCTTGTACACGACGTACCACGTCATCTATAAGTTGACAATAATAATTAACTGATTATTGAAAAAAAACATATATAATTAAAGTCGCATATGAAGATACACTTATAGAAAGTACTCCTAAATCAAAAAGACCAAACTCAAAAAGCATGCCTCATATATAACTAGGTTGTTCGACACAGGAATATTCTACGATGGAACTGTTCGCTAAGTAGGATGCACAACACCTGGACCTGTGCATAGCACAAGGCGAACAATCCCATCGCAGCACATTCACATATAGTGTACCACGACATTTCAATCATCGGCATTATTCTCGAAAAAGACCAAAGTAACTCAAAAAGCATGCCTCATATATATACATAGGTCGTTAGACACAGGAAAATGCTACGATGGAACCGTTCGCCAAGTAGGATGCACAACACCTGGACCTGTGCATAGCACAAGGCGAACAATCCCATCGTAGCACATTCACATATATAGTGTGCCACGACATTTCAATCATCGGCACTATTCTCGAAGAAGACCAAAGTAGCTCGAAAAGAATGCCTCATATATAACTAGCTAGGTCGTTGGACACAGGAATATGCTACGATGGAACCGTACGCCAAGTAGGATGCACAACACCTGGACTTGTGCATAGCACAAGGCGTACAATCCCATCGTAGCACATTCACATATATAGTGTGCCACGACATTTCAATCATCGGCATTATTCTCGAAAAAGACCAAAGTAGCTCGAAAAGAATGCCTCATATATAACTAGCTAGGTCGTTGGACACAGGAATATGCTATGATGGAACCGTGAGCCAAGTAGGATGCATAAGACCTGGACTTGTGTATATCACAAGGCTCACAATCCCATCATAGCACATTCACATATACATTGTGCCACGACATTTCAATCATCGACATTATTCTCGAAAAAGACAAAAATAACTCGAAAAGAATGCCTCATATATATACATAGGTCGTTGGACACAGGAATATGCTACGATGGAACGGTGAGCCAAGTAGGATGCACAAGACCTGGACTTGTGCATATCACAAGGCTCACAGTCCCATCGTAGCACATTCACATATATAGTGTGCCACGACATTTCAATCATCGGCATTATTCTCGAAAAAAGAGTAAGGAAAAAAAGAAGGACCAAATTGAGCAAAGGACCAAAGAGTAAGCAAAAAAACCAAGCATTGATTGATATATAATAATAATAAGCAAAATAAGTAAGCGATGATTCATAAACCTAATAAGATAAGTACACTTGTCCACACACACACAAAGTTCATCTATAGTTTGTAACTACAACTAGGCCAACATCAAGCCTTCTGGCTCGGCTTAGGGAACGGGAGGACGCCCTGTCTCGTCATGAACTTCCTATAGTCACCCTGCATCTCTAGGCGATCTTCTATGTCACGGTTATTCGGGATATTTCCTCCGTAGAAGATCCCCCCCGAAGTCATGACATCACGAAAGATGATTGCCCCAAACTGCTGCTGGATGCGATACATCTCTTGTCTAATATCCGAATCATTGATCTTGGCCTTTGCTTCGGCCCAGTGTTTGAGATGATCTGGCAGCGTAGAATTCTGCTGGTCAAGTAGGAACGCCCTCATGTGATGGAGTGCGTAGTAGGCTTCCTTCTTACTGTTTTCCGGCTGCTTCACGCAGGGGAACTCCGTTACGTGGTTGAAGACGTGCCTGCCGAACTTGACCTTCGTACGCACAAAGGTGGTGCCTTCCGTCGAGGCAAAGCCAGTGAGAGCATCATCCAGAACTTCCTTGATCTTGTCGTAGTTTTTCTTATTTTCTAGACTCCCCGAGTCGAAATACGTGGCGTGGGAATGCTTCGGCGATAAGGAGATGAGCGTGCAGTGTTCATCTCTGCGCAAAAAATTCAAATGGAATATGTTGGAAAAAGAATGATGATGATCTAATAAAGCCAATCGACGGTGGCGAGTGAATAATGACTTACTCGGGAAAGTAAGGCACGAGAATGTATTCCTTTGTCTTGTTCGCCACGAGGATTCTTTTTAAGTACGAGGCCACAATACGTCGTTCGGCGGGGGAACCCAAGCAGCCATCACGCATGTAGTAGGGGTCCACTATAGCGATGCCCGGTGTGTTCTCTCTAATGATCTGCATGGCCAGGCTGAGAGAAAACAGATGGACCATGGTATAGTGCAGCGGGTATAGGTGGAACATATTGAATATGTCATCGAACCGCAGGAAGAACAGATCCGCAGGGGCATTGTCGACGAAGCCCAAGCCTGGTGGCACCTTAACCACGAATACCGGGTGCGAGGGATCTTTCTCCGATAGAAGGCGCCTCTCTATCGTCAGCACGCCGTCATGCACACTCTGCAGTTCCGAACTGGCGAGCTTCCGCAAATTCTTAGGTAGCATGGGCTCACCCGCCACATGAATCCTCCACATAATACCCTCGGGTCTTGGTGGCCCGTCCCGAAACCTGATCGGATTCGCAGTTGTTGACGCCACCGGCTGGCTCGAGCTGCTAGATTTTCTTTTCCTGCCCTTTTTTCCTTTTGGAGAGCGGGCAGGCACCGCAATCTGAGCACCGGCCGCCCTATGTAGTGTGTCAGGGCTTAGAATAAAGGGCCGGTTGGTTGTATCAGCTGGCTCTGTAAAGGCGCAAGCTGGAGGCGTCTCCTGAGAACCAAACAGACGCTTGGTGATAGTGGCTTTCTCTGTGGGGCCACCAGCTAGGTCTTCTTCGTTGCCAAACTGAGTGCTGAAGAAGTGATCATTCCAGTCTTCGTCGTCCTCGGCCGGATCCTGCGCCATGTGCATATCATCAACATGATCATCCGACCCACCGCGTGGAGGTGACGGCGAGGGCGGTAAGGGGGCCTTGCCACCGCTTGTCGCTGGCACGACAGGCGGTGTTGTTGTCTGTGGCGTGATGGCCCCCGCCGTCCCCAAACGGATCATGCTCTTTGGCCATAGCAAGAATAAGCCGAAGCAAGTTCTGAGGACAGACGACTCTTCTTCATCCGCTCCTGGGGGTTGAATGGGAGGTTCCAGGTCGTCGCAGCCCCTTAGCACCCGACTAATTTTAACCCTGTGCACGCTATCTGGCATCGGCTTTGAGTGGAACGTGCGCTGCAAGGGTTGAATGATGGTACCCTTGGCAACATCCCTTAGCTCGTTGTTCACGTAGCATAAGAGAGTGCAAGGAACATCCGTCTGCGGAAAACATGTACGGCGTCATTAGAGCGAGATGCCATAAGAGTAATAGATGGCATGAAAGGCGGTAATTAAAGCAATTTGTTTACCGTGATGGCGTCGAGATCGGCTAATGTCGACGCACCGCATACGGCGACGGGCGTGCAAGAGACGGAAGGGCTGCTTGATGGCGCGGTGCTGGTCGCCGGTGTATTCTCCCTACCGACGGGTGCTTGGAGCTCCGGTGCCACCGTGACGATGGCAGGGGGCACCAACATGTACTCCGGCGCCGCGGTGATGGCAGGGGGAGTCACCAACACTTGCGGCGCCGTGGTGCTAGCGGGCGGAGTCACGAACAAGTAGTTCGCCTGATTCGTCGGTGCCGCGTTGTTCGAGTGGCTGCTGACCATGCTTGGAATCGGGCACGGCCCTACTCGACCACCCGCACTCCAGTTCGCTATTGACTCCACCAAGGTAGGCAGGAAGGACGTGAGGGTGATTGCCAGGTTGTCTTGGACGATCTGTGGGATCCGCGCCACTTGTGCCTTAAGTTCTTGAACCTCGCGGTTTTCCTCCTCGCTCCTTCCCGACGGCGCCACATGTGTCCTCGGCGGTGGACCAAAATGATCCACCCAATTCTTACCCCCGAGGTCGGCCAGACGGCCAGCCGACGACGGCTTCTTCGTAACCGGCTCTATTTTCTTGGCCCGGTTCATCGCCCTGTTAAAAGGGTTATCCCACCGGGTGGCCGCCGTCGACCCCTGGGATGAGGAACCCTAGGATCCATGACTAGCAACAATTTCCTCCTCCTGCAGAAGAAGTAACAGTGAATCATTTAGATCATCGATTAGATTGCAATCGTGTTGATCCGCGATAATTAGATTATACTTACCACAATTTCCTCGAATTCCTTCACCGCAGGATCCGCGGTGAGTTGTTTGGTTTTTGGGTCCACATGGTAATGGGCCCTGATGAAGTTTCGAACCTGCCCGGGTTCGAATTTAGCAAAGGGGTTTTCTATCCCCTTGGATCTATACTCTTCGTCCTCCTTATTCCATTTGGCCTCCGCGGTTCTGTATCCACCAGATCCGAGATGGTGATGACCTATATTCATCGCCTGCAGCACCTTTCCCCGATTACTATTGGCCAGGGCTCTTTCGGATTCACACCTCTCCTTGAACTCCCGGAACTAATCTTCGGTGATCTGCGGGTCAATCTTCTGGATCTCCTCGAGACTTTTGCCTTCTTTATAGATCTTCTTCTTTATCCGGGTTCTCCAGCTGGCCAGGGCGGTGCTCATCTTTGTGAGGGCGGATTTGTTTACTTCGTTCCCATGATAATTTGTGTTCTGATACTTAGCGGGGAACTTGTATCTTGTGTGCAGCTTCTCGAAGAGGAGTGTGCGCAAGTGGCCATTATCTTTATGCCGGAGATTCTCGGTGTTGATCGAGATGGTTGTCCGGGTGATCGCCGCCACTTGCCCACCGTACCCTTTGACGACAAGGTCGGGCTCCAAAGGAACACCAGTTGGGCTCACTTTGGTAATTTCCTCCCTGACCGTGCCGACCGTGTTCGGGCGTCGGTCCTTCGGCTTCTTCTTATTCTTGTTAGGAGGGTTGCTACCACTCCCTGTGCCCTCGCCGCCATCAGTGGTTTCATCGTCCGCCGTTCCTTCGGCTTCTTCCTCCGCGTCTTCCATCTCATCATCCTCGCTCTCCTGGGGATGGTATTCTTCATCGTCTTCTAGCCGCTGGGCCGCCTCCCGGAATGTCAATTGTTTATTCGGAGGTCTGAGTTCTCCTTCAGTGCTGATGCGCTTAGAACATCCAGCATCGTCGTTGTCACACATCTTTGCACTAATAAAAAACAAATAATTGGTTAAATGCACGGAAAAATCCGGCATGACCTTTGCTAATTTTATTAAACTAGGAGTGCCCAATTTCTGCCGAAACGGAAGTTAATCAACATTCCGGCAAAAATCGGGACTCATTTCATACAAGAACCTGCATATATATGGCCAGCATAGCTAGCACACAATAAATGGCCATCATAGCCAGACATTCAGACAAGAACATAAACAAACACCCTAACCAGCATGGCCAGCATTGCACCCACAGACTCACAGCTAGCACCCACATATGGTCGACCACACACAGTAATCCATCCAGCCAAAATATAGATGAAATAGAAACAAGAGAGGCATTTGGTCAACACAAACAACAATAATCCAGTAGGAAAAAAAGAGTAATTATATAGTGACAAGAGCAGAGCAACACAGGATTATATCTGAAGAGGATTATATATAGGAGAAAACTAATAGTAATATACATAGTGGAGAGAAATGGAATTGTGTCCCCAACAACACCTCAGTTGCAGTCCAGACAAATTGGGTGGTTCAGTTCAGTCCCTCACTCTTGTCCCTCTCTCTCTATATATAGAAAAAACAGAAACCAACTGAGCTCTCAGCACCCTGTACAGGCAACAATGCCAGAGCTTCAAGCTATTTCTATCTGTACAGAAATGCAATCAGGAGTATAGGTCTCAGTATTGAACTAAGTTTATTTAGTTTGTAGGCTATATTACAGAAGTTTGCTAGAAAGGCAGATGCATGATTTTCTTCAAGGAATCATGCACGGGAATAAGGTATCTTAACAGAACACTCCACTAATAGTCACCTACACAGCTTCAAGCTATTTCTATCTGTATACACTAAGGTTGCTAGCACCTGCACCTGCACCTCTAACTGATGGAACAAGGCTGATGATCTCTCCATATGTGTGCCAAGGAGTTTGCCGAAGCAAGCTAGCTCCGCTTAGGTGAGTTTTGTGGCTCCTCTTTAAACCATAAGACGCAAACAACATGTGCTCGTGGTCTTGATTTGGTTGAACTTATTTAATGTCAACCTTAAACTATATTATTATTTAGACCTGTTTGAAGTTTTGGTACTGCTATGATGTGGCTAGTTCTGCTTCTAGGAGCTGATCTGTCATAGTTGAAAGTTAGTTGCTTTTTTGTTATTCAACGGACACAGTGCTTACTGCCTCCAAAAGATAAATTCCGTTGCCTTATTGATGCATGTGTTGGTTATCGAAGTATGGAAAATGTTGCAATTCCTTGTGTCAATAAGAAAGAATATTGGAACCAGAGCAGTTTCTGGTTGCTTTAACTTGAGGCTCGACAATGCTCACTGGATGTACCTTGTATGCTTGACACTGGTACAATATTGTTGTTGTATAATCTATGCTATGTACTTGGCTCTAAAGAATATCCAGGAGCATTTGGTCTCCATTTTATTTTGCTCTATTATATTTTCACTTCACCTGGGCATATCTATATCATTTCTAGCTAGCTATCTACACAAAATGAACTAGCTAGCTGCTTGGTGCTGGCTAGTTGTATATACTAAGGTTGTACAGACAATAACCCAGACAATAACAAGTTGTATATACTTGGTGCTTGCTAGTATTAGCAAGAGCAGATACAGACAATAACCCAGCTTCTAAAAACTTCTGCAGATTAGCAAGAGCAGATGCAGATTAGCTACTTCTAAAAACTTCTGCAGGTTACTAAGGTTGTACCCTTCACCGCAGCAAGCTTCTCAAGAACTCCGGCGTGTCCGAGCCCACCATACAGAGGGAGAGAGAGGGACAGAGGGAGAGAGAGGGAGAGAGGGAGAGAGGGAGACAGGGAGACAGGGGAGGGGCGACGCTCACCTCTGACGGCCGGACGACGGGCGGACGACGGCGGGCGGACGACGGCGGCCTCCACCTCCTCGAGCGACGCGAGATCCTCCTCCTCCACAAGCGGCAGCGGCGCGGGCCTCCTCCTCCTCCACGAGCCGCGCGGGCGCGGGATTCCTCCTCCACGAGCGGCAGCGGCGCGGGCGTCCTCCTCCACGGATCGGCTGGAGGCGGCGGCGGAGAGAGATGGGGCTGGAGGCGGCGGCGGAGAGAGATGGAGGCTGGAGGCTGGTGTTGGAGAGAGATGGGGATGGGGATGAGCGAGTGTGAGATGGGGCTGGGGACGTGGCACGCGGACTAGTCCAACCCACACACGCATAGCGCACCCTGGCCAAGTGCGCTATGGATAACCGTAGCGCACTTGGCCAGGGTGCGCTACGCGTGTGTGGGTTGGACTATCACATAAGAGGGCGGCCTCCCCACTAGTTAACACTAGTACTGTCTTACCCCACTGGTTCTGTCCCTTAGCTCTATTCTAAACTATGAGGACCCAGGTTCGAATCCTGCCCCGAGATATACCCGCAACCTGAATAGTCTTGCACCGTAGTGACCAACGCGGCTCTCATAGTGAAATAATCTTGTGCGACGGCGTCGTAAGTATTGGCTCTAGATTCCCATAACGTGGCTAGCTCCTCTTTCAACAGCCCGAGATACAGATTGATGTCGGTACCAGGTTGTTTCGGCCCTTGAATTAGCATACTCATTTGTATGTACTTCTTCTTCATGCACAACCATGGAGGTAGGTTGTACATCCATACAAACATGGGCCAAGTGTTGTGCGTGCTGCTCTGGCTACCGAACGGATTGAGTCCATCGGTGCTCGCACCAAGCCTGATGTTCCTCGAATCTCCACCGAATTCTGGGAATTCGAGGTCCAATGCTTTCCACTGGCTAGCATCTGAAGGGTGCGTCAGCAGCTCATCCTTTTCGGGGTCATCATCATCTCCTGGCTTCTTCCTTTCCACATGTCATCGCATGAGCTTCGCTTCCTTAGGGTCCGCGAAATAGCGCTGCAGACGAGGAGTGATAGGAAAGTACCATACCACTTTTCGAGGTGCTTTCTTCCCTTTCTTGTATCGACTCACGCTGCACACTAGACATGTGGTTTTCCCCGCGTCCTCGTCCCGATAAATGATGCAATCGTTGATGCATACGTGATATCTAACGTGCGGTAGATCGAGAGGACAGACGATTTTCTTGGCATCCTCGATACTAGTTGGACATGTGTTCCCCTCCGGGAGACGATCATGCCAGAATGCCATCATATCGTCGAAGCTTGCGTCGCTCAATTTGTGCTTTGCCTTCATCTCCATAGCCTTGAGCGTTACATTCAACCGGGTATCATCGGGCCTGCATCCTTCATACAATGGAGTAACCGCGTCTTTCTCAAGTTGCGCAAGCTTGGCTTTCTCTCTAGCGGCAGCCCTGGCGTTACTCGTCTGCTTGAGAAGCAGCTCTTGCACATAAGGGTCCCGCACCTAGCCTGAGGTTGTTCCATCATCGTCTGCTCCTCCGGCATCTAGATCATCATCATCCCGGTCTGCTTCCGCACCTTCACCATCTCCAAGAGACTCTTCATCTTCTCGCCCGTTCTCGCCGTGATGATGATCATCGTCATGTTGGCCACCTTCACCGTCTCCATCATCTACGTCATCGCTTATCCAACGAGTGTATCCATCCATGAAACCATGGCGGAGCAGGTGCGCCTGCAGATTCCCAGAATCTGGGTCGATCACCCAGTTGAGTTTGCATCTTCTGCACGGACATCTTATATCTGTCTTGTTATTTCGTATCATGTCGGCCGTCGCACATTTTAAAAATCTAGCCACAATGCCTTCGCTCATTATGCGGACCATTTTTGCCTGCACGGTGTACACGGTACAATTTTGAAGTCTATTAGAACCACATAATGAATGCATGCATGCAATGGTCGATAGAAAATTTCGGCATGACCTATCCTAAAATTAGGACCTTTGCGAAATGCCAAAGTCTTGCCAAAATGGAAATGAATCAACATTTTGGCAAAACAAATGGCAAGTTGTTCACATACAAACACAAGAGAGAGAGAGAGACCGATCCATACACACATGAACATATCATTATCCTCTCCATACACACATGCATGAGCATCATCGATAATCTCCATATACACACACATATATGACCATCGATCCTCTCCATACACACATCATGAGCATCGATCATCTACATACATATGAGCACATCATCCATATACACATGAACACATCCTTACATGGACAACTTACCGAGATGAGAGACCGATCGCGAGAAAGATGGAAAGGAGAGGTGCGCGCGTCGACCGGAGAAGGAGATGAGAGACCGGAGACCTTCCTCTATTACTTATGTAACATCCAAAGCAAGTTTTACATGCTACAAATGGTGAATGGGTGGAGAAATTGAGGTGGGAAGGAGAAGATCCCGACTAGATCTAAGGAGGAAGAAGAAGGGGAAAGTGAAGTGTGGGGTGGTGGATGTGGTCACACATGTGCACATAAAGAGCTGTCCTAAAAAAATCGACACATCCGTGGCGCACACGGCCCTAGTGCGCCACAGGGAGTACAAACATCTGTGGCGCACCATGCCATGTGCACCACGGATGCTCCTAGTCCCTGTGGCGCACTAGGCCGAGTGCGCCACAGATGTTTGTGGCCGTTTCATAGCAGAGGGTGGCGTGCGCTTAGGCGTAGCGCACCCCCCCCCCATGTGCGCCACAGATGACACTAACAACCGTGGCGCACATGACTATAGTGCGCTACAGATGTTTGGCGTGCGGCCAACAGGGCCCTGGCCCACACACATATGTGGCGCACTATAGTCATGTGCGCCACGGTTGTTCTAGTTACTAGTAGGGCACTGCCCACAGGTGAGCCACGCCTGTTTTAGCCGTGGGGCACTTCAACCATGTGAGCCACGGATGTGCTGATTACCTATAGCCGTTTTCCTAGTAGTGGCCGCCTGCCAGGCGAGCCCCTCCGTCGCAGGGAGGTAGCCCTCGATGATCAATTCTTTGATACTGCGGTCCGTAATATCCAAACCGCGTCAGTCGCCTTTGTGGGAGTCGTACTCCTCTAGTAGCTCCATCGCTGCTGAGTTATGGTCACCGCCGGTGGCTTCGACCACCGCGGATCTGGAGATCACCAGACCCTCTGGGGGCATGACGACGGAGCTCGCTGGCTTCACCGCGGCATTGCCTGAGACCGACATGGAGGGGAGGAACTGCTACTGTCCATGGAGGGATTGCGGTGGTGACTGGGGAAGGTCGAGGGGCTAGGGTTTTTCGCACTGTGCGCGGAGAGCTCGAGGAGGCGCTCGCTGGAGGAAGAAGATGATGCAGAGGGGAATGAGGTGAAAAGTAAAATTTCCATCGCCGTTATAATTTATAACCTCTGGCATCAAGATTCGTGCGGAATGATCGAACGGTTGACGCGTGGACGACGTGTGCGGGTGCGTGCGCGGAAATTTCGCCACGTTGCCAACCGTCGCCGCCAACGGTTCGCATCGCTCGCGCGGGAAAATCGAACATGATTGCGTTTTCTACATGTGTAAGTTACAAGGAGTTATTGACCTATGTCTATGTCGCCCTAGTTGTCACTAGCAGGTGAACCATCACATCGGAAGATTCCGGCATGGACGGATCCAATCCGGCTACGGAAGAGTACGATAGAAGATTCAACAATTCTCCGACTTACAAGTTGAAGACGAAGAAAGCCTTGTAGGGTTCTTTGGGAGGACTACAAGATGTTGCTTCACGATTTGCCGACATCCATTTAGACGGAGCATTCAAAGTGAATAGGCACGACGGCGCAAGATCTCGGAGTTCTTCGGGGGCTACTGTTGGGGATATGCTATATGGGTATCCTCATAGCATGTCCTCTATCTGGATAACCCGGGTGGCTCACAGTTGGTAGCATGGCCTATGGCCTGCTGGGCAGCCCAGTTAGATGGATCCAGAAGGGAGGCCCATGCCGGATAAAGGAATGCTACGGAGGAGTCACCGACGTACCCGGAGCCTTGGAGTGCAAGACACGCTAGACTGATTGTAGGCAGTGTAGGACTCTGTAACCTGTCCACCTAGGAATTTTCCCTATAACCCTAGGACCTGACGACTATATAACCCGGGCCTATGTGAGCCTTTAGGACACGATAACTCAGAGTTTCTAGTCACCTCGCACAGCGAACCAATCCCTGTAACTCAGCGTATTGCCATTATAGTGATTTATAGCAGGAGTAGGATTTCACCACCGTCGTGGGATCTGAACCTGGGTAAGCTGTTTTACCTCGTACCCGTCAACCGTCCGCCTTCCCCCACATCTCTAAACACGCATTGTGAGGATCCCTCTATGGCGCACTCGTCGGCAATACCACGACAGTCGGTATCTCTGCATACCTAGTCTAACCTCGTTACCGATAAGTACTCTTTTCTCGTTCCCGTGATATGTGATCCCTTGTGAGCCAGTCACATGCTTGCAAGCTAATTGGATGACATTCCACCGAGAGGGCCCAGAGTATATCTATCCGTCATATGGATGGACAACTCCCACTCTTGATTCATGTGCCTCAACACATAATTTCCGAATACTCAATGCCACCTTTATAGCCACCCAGTTATGGTGTGGTGTTTGATGTCATCAAACCATCCTTCCGGTGATGGTGATTAGCATGATCTCATGGTCGAAGGAATTAGGTTACTATGTATCAGAAAGCTTATAGCAAACAAACTATTGAAATGACTTGATCTTTATGCTACGCTTATCTATAGGAGTATGTCCATCACACCATTCTCCTAATGATATGATCTTGTTGTTAATAACATCTCAATGTTCATGATCGGGAAACCACGATCATTTATCAACCAACAAGCTAGTATTACAAAGAGGCTTTACTAGGGACTCTAATTTAGTTTACAAATCACACAAGTATTAATGTTTTCGGTTAATACTAGTATAGCATGAATTAAACATTTATCATAAACACAAAGATATAATAATAACCACTTTTATTATTGCCTCTAGGGCATATCTCCAACAGTCTCCCACTTGCACTAGAGTCAACTAATCTAGATTACATGGTAATATACCGAACACCCATGGCGGTTTGGTGTTGGTCATGTTTTGCCCTCGGGAGAGGTTTAGTCAATGGATCTGCCACATTCAGATCTGTGTGTACTTTGCAAATCTTTATGTCACCATCTTGGACATGCTCTCGAATAGCGTGAAAATGCAGCTTGATATGCTTCAGCTTCTTGTGTGACCTTGGTTCTTGCGCATTGGCTATGGCGCCCATGTTATCACAATAGATAGACATTGGGTCCAGCGCACTGGGAACCACACCGAGCTTTGTAATGAACTCCTTCATCCATATCGCCTCTTGTGAAGCCTCCGAAGCAGCTATGTATTCCGATTCAGTTGAAGATCTTGCCACAACGCTTTGCTTTGCACTCCTCCAGCTAACTGCCGCACCATTCAAAGTAAATACGTATCCAGATTGAGATTTAGAATCATCCGGATCGGTGTTCCAACTAGCATTGGTGTAACCATTAACAACGAGTTGTTCATCACCTCCATAAGAAAGAACCATATCCTTAGTTCTTCTCAAGTACTTAAGGATGTTTTTGACCGCTGTCCAATGATCCACTACTGGATCACTTTGATATCTGCTAGTCAAACTAACAGCATATGCAATGTCGGGTCTAGTACATAGCATGGCATACATGATAGATCTTAGGGCTAAGGCATAGGGAGTCTTACTCATCCTTTCTCTATCTTCTGACGTAGCAGGACTTTGAGTTTTACTCAAGATCATATTGGGCAACATGGGCAAGAACCCTTTCTTGCTATCTTCCATTCCAAACCTCTTTATAACTTTGTCCAAATATGTACTCTGTGACAATGATATTAGGTGTCTCGATCTATCTCTATAAATCTTTATGCCTAATATGTAAGCTGCTTCGCCAAGATCTTTCATTGAAAAACTATTATTCAAATATTCTTTGACACTATTAAGAAGGTCTACATCATTCCCAATCAACAATATGTCATCCACATATAGTACTAGGAATGCTATAGAGCTCCCACTCACTTTCTTGTAAATACAAGCTTCTCCATAAGTTTGTATAAAACCAAAACTTTTGAATACCTTATCAAAACATTGATTCCAACTCTGGGATGCTTGCTTCAATCCATAAATGGACCGTTGAAGTTTGCATACCCTGTTAGCATCTTTAGGATCGACAAAACCTTTGGGTTGTACCATATACAACTCCTCATCAATGTCTCCATTGAGGAACGTTGTTTTGACATCCATCTGCCATATCTCATAATCATAATATGCAGCGATTGCTAACAAAATCCTCACAGACTTTAGCTTCGCTACTGGTGAGAAAGTCTCATCGTAGTCAACCCCTTGAATTTGTCGAAACCCTTTTGCGACAAGTCGAGCTTTATAGACAGTAACATTACCATCAGCATCTGTTTTCTTCTTGAAAATCCATTTCTTCTCCACAGCCTTCCGGCCATCCGATAAGTCCACCAAAGTCCAAATTTGGTTTTCGTACATGGATCCAATCTCGAATTTCTTGGCTTCTTGCCATTTATTGGAATCTGGGCTCATCATCGCTTCCTCATATGTCGCAGGGTCATCGGTGTTGTCCACCAACATGACACTCATAATGGGATCATACCAATCAGGAGTGGTACGAGTTCTCGTTGACCTGCGAAGTTCCGTAGTAACTTCAACGAAGTTTCATGATCAACATCATTAGCTTCCTCTCTTATTGGTGTAGGCGCTATAGGAACCACTTCCGGTGTTGTGCTACTCTCAAGTCCGAGAGAAGGTTCAACAACCTCGTCGAATTCTACTTTCCTTCCAGTCACCTCTTTCGAGAGAAACTCCTTCTCTAGAAAGGATCCATTCTTGGAAACGAAGATTTATCCCTCGGATCTATGATAGAAGGTATACCCAATAGTTTCCTTCGGGTATCCAATGAAGACGCATTTTTATGCTTTTGGTTCAAGCTTGTCGGGCTGTAACTTCTTTACATAAGCTTCGCAACCCCAAACTTTAAGGAACGACAATTAAGGTTTCTTCCCAAACCATAATTCATACGGTGTCGTTTCAATGAATTTAGATGGTGTCCTATTTAAAGTGAATGCGACTGTTTCTAATGCATAACCCCAAAACGAGAGCGGTAAATCTGTAAGTGACATCATAGAATGAACCATATCTAAGAGAGTTCGATTACGACGTTCGGACACACCATTACGTTGTGGTGTTCCTGGAGGTGTCAATTGTGAAAGTATTCTACATTTCTTCAAATGCTCGCCAAACTCGTAACTTAGATATTCACCTCCACGATCATATCGTAGAAACTTAATCTTCTCATTATGTTGATTCTCTACTTCACTTTGAAATTCCTTAAACTTCTCGAAAGTTTCGGACTTATGTTTCATGAAATAGATATACCCATATCTACTCAAGTCATCCGTGAAAGTAAGAACATAACGATAACCACCACACGATGCTACACTCATTAGACCATACACATCGGTATGTATGATTTCCAATAAGTCTGTAGCTCGCTCCATCATACCATAAAATGGAGTCTTAGTCATTTTATCCATCAGACATGCTTCGCATCTTTCAAGTGATTCAAGAAGTCCATCAGAATGGAGTTTCTTCATACGCTTCACTCCAATGTGACCAAGATGACAGTGCCACATATAGGTCGAGTTATCGCTCAATTTTAAACATTTAGCTTCAATGTTATTAATATGTGTATTACTACAATCGAGATTCAAGAAGAATAGACCATCTATCAAAGGTGCATGTGCATAAAACATATTACTCATATAAATTGAACAACCATTATTCTCGGACTTAAACAAGTAACCATCTCGCAATAAACATGATCCGGATATAATGTTCATGCTCAACACAGGCACCAAATAACAATTATTTAAGTATAAAACTAATCCCGATGGTAGATGAAGAGGTAGCGTGCCGACCGCGATCACATCAACCTTTGATCCATTTCCAACGTGCATCGTCACCTCGTTCTTCGCTAGTTTCCGTCTATTCTGCAGCACCAGTTTCGAGTTACAAATATGAGCAACCGAACCAGTATCAAATACCCAGGCACTACTACGACTACTAGTGAGATACACATCAATAACATGTATATCGGATATACCTTTCTTCTTGATGTTGTCGTTCTTCAAATCCGCCAAGTACTTAGGGAAATTCCGCTTCCAGTGACCTTCTCCCTTGCAGTAAAAGCACTCAGTATCAGGCTTAGGCCCAGCCTTAGTATTCTTTGCCGGCACGGTAACTTTCTTACCGCCCTTCTTGAAGTATATCTTTTTCTTAGACTTGCCTTGCTTCTTGAATTTGGTGGTCTTATTGACCATTAACACTTGGTGCTCTTTCGTGATCTCCACTTCTGCAGGCTTTAACATGGAAAGAGTTCGGGCAACGACTTGTCCATGTTTTGCATATTGTAGTTCATCACAAAGTTCTTGTAACTTGGTGGTAGTGATTGGAGGACGCGGTGAATCCCCAAAGCATTAGGAATCACTATACCCAAGCTTTGAAGATTGCTTGTGTTCCCAGACATCTTAAGCACGTGCTCACTGACGGAGCTGCCCTCTTCCATCTTGCAGTTAAAGAACTTTTCAGAAGCCTCATAACTCTCAACTACCGTGTGAGCTTCAAATATCATTTTAAGTTCATGGACAATATCATGTGGGTCATGGTTCTCAAACCTTTTCTGAAGCTCCGATTCCAAACCATACAAGATAGCACACTGAACTGTGGAGTATTGATTCTTCTGAGTGACGAAAACATTCTTCACCTCATCGGTAGCATCAGCTGTAGGTGGGACACCCAGCGGTGCATCCAGCACATAGGTCAAATTACCAGCATTGAGGACAATTCTCAAGTTGCGGAGACAATCCATGATGTTTCTTTCATTGTTTTTCAACTTTTCTTTCTCTAGGAACGCATTAAAATTGATGGCAGGGGCCGTCATTGATATACAACATATTTGCAATAGTTTAGACTAAGTTTATGACAAATTGAGTTCTAATTAATAGTTAAATTAATCTAGGTGAACTCTCACTCAAAACAATATCCCTCTCATTGTTTTAGTGATAAACCAAATCCACCACATCAAAACCGATCATCATGACAGATGATGTAGCTTCAATGGCGAACAATCAACATGTTCATCATATCTACTATATGACTCATGCTTTACCTTTCGGTGATCCGTGTTCCGAGACCATGTCTGTACATGCTAGGCTCGTCAAGATCAAACCTTAGCTTCTGCATGAGAAAATCTGGCTTGCTCCCGTTGTATACACTCATAGAATCTAACACACCCAATCATCACGTGGTGCTTCGAAACAACGAGCTTTAGCAATGATGCCTACTAAGGATGAACACTTTATAACTTGATATTTTGTGAGAGGGATCATCTTATAATGATACCGTCACGAACTAAGCAATACAAGATGCATAAAAGGATTAACATCACATGCAATTCAAAATATGTGATATGATATGGCCTTTCTTCTTATGCTTCCGATCTCCATCTTCAAGCACAAACATGATCTCCATCATCACCGGCATGGCATCAAGGTCAATGGAACCGCTCCATGGTTGTCGTCCACCAGCATCAACTATTACAACTACTTTGAATAATAGACACGCATGTCTTAATGAAATTAAAAGACAACCATAAGGCTCCTACCGGTTGCTAACTTACAATAAGGAACATTGCATACATCATATATAATCACAATCATGGCCATATCACATCACAGCACACCCCTGCAAAACAAAGTTAGATGCCTCTAATTTTCTTTGCATATTTTACATGTTTTGGGGCTTTCAATGAGTGTCGTTCTAACTTACGAACAAGAACCACAATATTGATGCTTGAACTATCAATTGCCTATTGTAAATTGAATCTATATTATGATGGGAGAGACAGGCACCCGCAAAGCCACTTATGCAATACAAGTTGCATGTTGAGGGTGGAGAAAGTCTCATGAACGATGTCATGTAAGGTTAGCCCGGACCGCTTCATCCCATCATACCGCAAGATGAAAATTACACAAAAAGCAATTGATAATAAAATAACCATCACCCACAATAACCATTGCGTTCTACTCGTGCAACAGATCTACATATAGACACGGCTCTGATACCACTATAGGGGTTCGTAGCATGAAAAACAAAAAAATTCTACCGCATGCACACAAACAAGCCAAGATCTATCTACAAGATTGTAGCAACGAGTCGATTAGAATACTCACCCTCGAAGATTCCAAAGCGGTTAACGAGAGCAGATTCTCGTGGGTGATGTAGTCGTACACTTGCCGATTGATACGTCAGAAAAGTATCTACAATTTTTGATGCTCCATGCTTGTTTTGTATCTACTTTGCTTTACTTTGTCTATACTTTGAGGTGTTTTTATATCTTTTCTGGAACTAACCTATTAACAAGTTGCCACAGTGTCAGTTGCATGTTTTCTTCTATTTTTGGTTCCAGAAAGGCAGAAAATCAATATTCTCGGAATTGGAGGGGACAAAAGCCAAAGTCAATATTTTACCATGGGCGTCACGAAGCCAGAAGGGGATACGAAGAGGTGCCAGAGGGCCACCACACCACCCCAGGCGCGGGCTAGGGTGGACCCGTACCTGGGCAGGGTGTGGCCCCTCCGGCCGCCTCCCAGCCTCGCCTATAAGAAGCCCTCGATGCAGAAACCCTAGATAATCCATCATACTTCCAGAAAAACCTCCGATGCGCTGCCGCCATCAAAGGGGAGATTCAGGGACAAAAAGTCTCTATTCCGGCACCCTACCGGGACGGGGAAGTGCCCCGGAGCCATCTCCATTGATCTCCACCACCATCTCCATCATTGTTGCTGATTCCCATGATGAGGAGGGAGTAGTTCTTCCTCGAGGCTAAGGGCTCTACCGGTAGCTATGTGTTCATCTCTCTCTATGCATGATCTTGTTGTGGTCATGAGCTTTGTAATCAAGTAGATCTACCTTGCTACTCAAGTGCTTCAATAGATCTCTGCTCTCCCCATATGTGTGAAAGTGACAGCGTGCACACCATGGTGGCACTTAGGCTTGAGTCTACATAAATACTCTTTGTGCTTTAATAGATCTATGCTTTTACCCACGTGTGTGAAAGTGACAGCGGGCATACCGTGTGTGGTACTTTGGCTAGATTGAATATTTGTTATGAGTTATATTTGGAGTTGGATGTCTCTATGAAATTGTGGTGTTTGTTGGAACCATCTAGCACTCAAGGTGACAGTGTGGGGTTATCTAGATTGGGGAAGGCGGACTTTGAGGAGTGTTGTTATAGCCCTACCGATGATTAGAGTGTCCAACCGGAGAGTAGTTAAGAGTAGTATCATGAAGAGAGGATATTTATATGAGAGAGTGTTCACTAGTGAAATTATGATCCCTAGGCCTTGTTTCTAAACATTGAAACACCGTTTGCATCTAGATCTGTTGCATGTTTGCTTGCTTTAGTCTTTACCTCACTCACACACGTTACCCCACGTCAACAACAAGTCAGAAGCTATTTTCTGGCACCGTTACCACTTGTATTTCACTATCTCTTCGCCGAACTAGTGCACCTATACACCTGACAAGTGTATTGGGTGTGTTGGGGACACAGGAGACTTCTTGTATCTTGATTGCAGGATTGCTTGAGAGGGAATACCTTTGATCACTTCCTCCCTGAGTTTGATAAACCTTGGGTAATCCACTTAAGGGAAACTTGCTGCTGTTCTACAAACCTCTGCACTTGGAGGCCCAACAACTGTCTACAAGAATAGAAGTGCGTAGACATCAAGCTCTTTTCTGGCGCCGTTGCCGGGGAGGTAAGGTAAAAGGTACTCACATACTCCGATGTGAGTGCTCGAAGTTATTTCCTTTAGATTCTGCAATTTTGACTTTTTGTTTCTTGTTTTCACTAGTTAGGCTTAATGGAAAACAACAACAAAATTAGAGAGCTTTTTAGAATTTTTCCTAAGTTAGAACTTGAGTGGTTTGAAAAGAAAATTAAAAAACCTATGGAACTTTCTTTGCATGCTAATAGCAATGTTATTAGTGTGAATTTTTTGAACACCATTGTTACTAATGGTATGGAAACATCTAAGCTTGGGGAAGCTAGTTTTTATGATAAAGATCTTTTTAGTTCCCCAGCTTTAGGGAAGAAAATTTTCTATGATGATACTTTATCTCCCATATGTGGTAATTCTAATGTTACTTGTGATATTTTAAATCCACATATTGAAAGGGTCCCTTTTAAAATACCTATTGAAATTGTTGAACGTGTTATGAATAACTGCTATTTTGGAGATGGAGCTATCCATCCTAGTGATCATTTACTCTTTATACATGAATTATGCGAGTTGTTCAAGTGTGCAGGTATTTCAATGGACCAAGTTAAGAGGAAGCTATACCCTTTTTCACTTAGGGACAAAGCAAGGGAGTGGGATGAGCTACTAGATGATCCTCATCATTTGGAGTGGAAGGAACTTGAATCTCTCTTTTATTCTAAATTTTATCCTCCTCATGAAATTCATAAAGATAGGAATTATATTTATAATTTTCATCCTCATGAGGGAGAAAGTATTGCCCAAGCTTGGGGGAGACTGAAGTCACTAATGCTCAAATGCCCCATTCATGAGCTCCCCGGTAATGTTGTTATCAATAATTTTTATGCAAGGCTTTCAGGACATCACAAGGACTATCTGGATACCTGTTTAGAGGGATACTTCACAAGTAAGGAGGTCAAGGATAAGTGGGATCTTCTTGGAACAATTCAAAGCAATACCGAAGGTTGGGATAACAACAAAGGTAAAAAACCAGGTATAAACTATGAGTATGATTGCATTAAGTCTTTCGCTGAAACTGGTAAATTTCAAGAGCTTAGTGCTAGATATGGTATTCATCCTCAAATTCTTGTTAAATATTATAGAGATTTTGCTTCCCATATTAATGCTCCTAAAGAAAAGTGGAACATGTATCATGAACCTTTTAAAGACACTTGCATGGAAAATGAAAATGTTATTAATGATTGCAATAAACATGCTCAAACTTCTAAAAGTACTATTTCCTATAAGCATGTTAATTTTTGTGGTATGCATAGACCTTGTGAGAAGAATCAAATAGAAGAAGAATATTGTATCACTCACTGGTCTTTACCCATAATAAACTTGAACCATTATGTCATGTATGTTGTATAAGCTTGCACTTATACGTTGGAATTAGCAGAACCGTGCTGTCACGGGGAACGTTTTCAACATTGCACTTGTACTTTGTACTCAGTTGATATCATGCTCTTTTGCCTATGTATGTCACCGGTGTGAAATAAAGAGGGATCTTGTAAGTCCATGGAGTTTGTATTTTGTGTTAGAGAAATGCCTGGGCCGCTAGCCTAAGCCATGCCTAATCATGGTGGAAACTTGCAGCATCACCATAGTGAGCTATCTATGAAGCATCCTCAATAAAAATCTATGCATATAGTAAATAAAAAGATTGTTGAGATGCTCATTGTCAGCTTGCCTTGTCATTTTGGTTATGGGATAGCTCATGTACCATGTGCAAGGGGTACCCCATTGGCGGTTCTCTATGATACGCATATACTTACAATGTCAAGAACTTACAGGTGACTGAAGTTGAGTAGCATGAGGTGTGACCCTCGTATTCAAGGGACTTGAGATTGCCAACTTATACTTTTTCAAGCATATACTCCATAGTTTGTTCACTTTAACCTTAACCATTTCAAGATGCTTATGATAGGGGCAATGAGGGCTGAAAGCTAACAAGTACCATAATTTTTGTAAGCTCTTTTTGAAACTTGAAATCCCTGCTTCCCTACGAAGGGCCTTTCTTCCACTATTATTGAGTCTCCACCTTCTATCGTTAGGCACCATTAAGAGAGCATAGTTGTCATTCTGTGTGCAGTGTCCCAAAACTTATTGTTTGAAGCATATTGTGATATTACTTGTTCTTGTGCTACTTGTTTCTAGTCACCCTTGTGAACTTTGAAGGTGTCATATGCATCTATTTGCTACTCTATGAGGGACAAGTTGATTGCTACTATGCTATGTTTTCTATATGTGAAACAAATAAACATTTTTCAATACATGTTATTCATGATCTTTGTTTGTAGCCTTTCATGTTGCATGCATAGTTACTTTGTCTTACTGTTAGAACTCTATCTTTCATGCTCATGTTTAGAGTCCTTTGATCCCAGCTTTCAATGCTTGCAAATGGTTTGATCTTGGTTTTGACGGTGCATGTCACCTCAAAAATTATTCTTTTTATCGCTTACCTACTCGAGGACGAGCAGGAGTTAAGCTTGGGGATGCTTGATACGTCGGAACGTATCTATAATTTTTGATGCCCCATGCTTGTTTTATATCTACTTTGCTTTGCTTTATCTATAATTTGAGGTGTTTTTATATCTTTTCTGGAACTAACCTATTAACAAGTTGCCACAATGTCAATTTCCTGTTTTCTTCTGTTTTTGGTTCCAGAAAGGCAGAAAATCAATATTCTCGGAATTGGACGGGACAAAAGCCAAAGTCAATATTATACCGTGGGCGTCATGAAGCTAGAAGGGGAGACGGAGAGGTGCCAGAGGGGCACCACACCCCCCCCCAGGCGCGGGCTAGGGTGGACCCGCGCCTGGGCAGGGCGAGGCCCTGCTGGCCAACTCCCAGCCTCGCCTCTTCGCATATAATAAGCCCCCGATGCAAAAACCCTAGATAATCCATCATACTTCTAGAAAAACCTCCGTTGCGCCGCTAGCGAAGGGGATATTCGGGGGACAGAAAGTCTCTATTCCGGCACCCTGCCGGGACGAGGAAGTGCCCCCGGAGCCATCTCTATCGATCTCCACCACCATATCCATCATTGTTGCTGATTCCCATGATGAGGAGGGAGTAATTCTTCCTCGAGGCTAAGGGCTCTACCGGTAGCTACGTGTTCATCTCTCTCTCTCTATGCATGATCTTGTTGTGGTCATGAGCTTTGTAATCAAATAGATCTACCTTGCTACTCAAGTGCTTCAATAGATCTCTGCTCTCCCCATGTGTGTGAAAGTGATAGCATGCACGCCATGGTGGCACTTAGGCTTGAGTCTACATAAATACTCTTTGTGCTTTAATAGATCTATGCTTTTCCCCACGTGTGTGAAAGTGACAGCGGGCATACCGTGTGTGGCACTTTGGCTAGATTGAATATTTGTTATGAGTTATATTTGGAGTTGGATGTCTCTATGAAATTGTGGTGTTTGTTGGAACCATCTAGCATTCAAGGTGACAGTGTGGGGTTATCTAGATTGGGGAAGGCGGACTTTGAGGAGTGTTGTTATAGACCTACCGATGATTAGAGTGTCCAACCGGAGAGTAGTTAAGAGTAGTATCATGAAGAGAAGATATTTATATAAGAGAGTGTTCACTAGTGAAAGTATCATCCCTAGGTCTTGTTTCTAAACATTGAAACACCGTTTGCATCTAGATCTGTTGCATGTTTGCTTGCTTTAGTATTTACCTCACTCACACACGTTACCCCACGTCAACAACAAGTCAGAAGCTATTTTCTGGCACCGTTACCACTTGTATTTCACTATCTCTTCGCCGAACTAGTGCACCTATACACCTGACAAGTGTATTGGGTGTGTTGGGGACACAAGAGACTTCTTGCATCTTGATTGTAGATTGCTTGAGAGGGAATACCTTTGACCACTTCCTCCCTGAGTTCGATAAACCTTGGCTAATCCACTTAAGGGAAACTTGCTGCTGTTCTACAAACCTCTGCACTTGGAGGCCCAACAACTGTCTACAAGAACAGAAGTGTGTAGACATCACCGATCTCAAGATCGCATAGACGATCCTTCCGGTGCTGCGTTCCGGCAGCACTTACACAGTCGGTCACACGTTCGGTACTTGATGAAGACCTTCCTTTCCCTTGTTCCAGCACGCAGCAGAGGTTGTAGTTCTCCCC
The DNA here is from genome assembly GCA_916181665.1 of Avena sativa. NCBI lineage: Eukaryota > Viridiplantae > Streptophyta > Magnoliopsida > Poales > Poaceae > Avena > Avena sativa. The sequence goes on from OV702297.1 coordinate 258,548,911, forward strand.
TCGCGATTCCGGCAGCATGACGACGTGGTGTCGGAAGTAGAGGGAAAATCATGCAGGGCTTCGCCTAAGCCGGAGCAGGTTATGGTGGATCTAGGGTTTCCGGCAATCTAGGTTTAGAGGGTCAGATAGGAGGAGGCATGGATGGCGGCGGCTAGGGTGGCGGCACGAGGCGGCGGCGACGGCACTGTGGGGGGCGGCGGCAGGGGCGGCACAGCTAGGTGGGAGGGGATGGTTGTGTGGTCTTGGGGCACGCCCTCCCCTCTATTTATGAGAGGAAGGGCATCTTGGGAGAGGGGAGTTTGAATCCTTCCCCAACTCCCTCTCCTAGTTGGCTTGTGGTGGAGGGAAAGAAGGATTCTTTCCTTCCTCCACTAGGATACATTGTCCCAGTTTGACTTTTCAAACTTGCCTTTTGACTTTCAATTTGGAGATTGAATTCTTTCTAATGCCCAACCAAGTGACCTAGGACATGGTTCAATCATTCCACTTATCCATGACACACTAATGTACCCTTCCCCTTCCGATCCGGTTAACCTTCTAGACCCTTCTAGAACCTCTCCAATGAAATCATCGGAATCATTCCCGAACTCCAGAATTGGACTTTCCTTATATGAATCTTATTCTCTGGACCATTCCGGATCTCCTCGTGATATTCCGTATCCCGTACAAGACTCCGAACAATATTCGGTCTCCCTACTTACATTCCATATCTACTAAACAACATTGAATCATTAAGTGTGTCTCCCTATGGTTCGTGAATTACGTGGACATGACCGAGACACTTCTCTGGTCAATAACCAATAGAAGAATCTGGAAATTCATATGGCTCCCACATATTTCTAGGATTACTTTACGATCGAATGAACCACTTACATACGATACCAATTTCCCTTTGTCTCGCGATAGTTTACTTATCCGACGTTTGATAGTCGGTATCTGTAACATCCCTAAAATCATGTTTTCAAAGATTGCATATCATTCATGCATGCATATCATTTAGGGATCAATTTTAAAACTCATTTCTAGAAAACAGAAGCACTGAGTGCTATTATTTTATGTGAGCAAGCATTGATCTAATGCCACTCTCAAATGAGAATATAATTGTTTTAAACCAAGTTTTGTTTGCCCTTATGTTGGTTTGGTTGAGTGTTAAAGCTTGGATAAAAATTTCCAAAACAAATATGGTTTTAAAACCATTTTCAAATCTTCATCAAACCACGTGCTAAGACATTGTTATTTTAAAAAAATCTTCAAAGGACCATGCAAGTCCAGCAAAGTAGCATGGTTTTATACTCAAAATTATACAGGATTCTTATTACAAAAGGCCAGAAAGATTTGAAACTCAAATGCTTTTGAATTCATTTGAAAATGATTCCAGAAAATCAAATTAGAAAAAGAAAAAGGTTTAGAAAACCCAACTGGGCCTGGCGCCACCAATCCAGCCCAGCAGGCAAAGCAGCCCACCCGGGCCACCTCTGTCTCAACTTTTCCTCACCGCGCCCGCGTGCACCCACCCGCTCACAGCTCGACCCCGCCATGCCCCGTCAGCTTCGTCCTCAATCAACGCGCGGTCGAGGCGCTCTGCTGTTACCTTGCCGCAGTCACTGCCCGCTTAATTCCCATTGATGCAGCGCGTAATCGCCGCCCCCCTCCTGGCTATTTAACCCCCTCCACATCACGACCATTTCCCCCCACTCAGTGCCTCCATTCCGCCACCAGGCTGCCCACAATCTCACTCGCACCGCCACTTTACCGAGCAACTCCAGCGGGCGATTTCGGTAAGCTCCGACCACCCCTCTGCTTTTGGTTCAAACGAGCGTGACCGCCACGTCCTTGCGCATCTGCTAACACCCCTGGTTTTCCCGCGCTCGACCCAGGTCGCCGTCTTCGTTCACGCCCGCAACCACCAGAGCTGCCGCTCAACTCCGACGAGCAATAACGGTATGAATCGAACGCCCCTTGACCCCACATGCATACTGTCAGGTTCGCCTTGTCCTTGCGCAGCTTTTGACACCACTGACTCGTGCTAGGGCGACACAGAGCCTTGGCAACATCGACGTATGCAAGCATCCGACGCCGCGCACAACTCCGACGAGCCCCAGCGACCACCACTGCGCGCCCCTTCGCCAACGAAGACCACCTTGAGCACCAACACCATCACGCGAACTCGGTGAGCTATTCCACTGCCTTTCTCGCTTCCTGTATCGCCGGCAACCTCACCGCCCGACCGCGCCGCCGCCAGACACCGTCGCGCGCCGCCCATATTTGGTCAAGCAATCGTGCGCCGTTTGATCTAGATCAGATGCGTAGAAATAGATCACTTAACAAAGGGGTACGGAACAGATCTGGCCGTGCGATCTAAGTTAGATCTGACGGTCCACATTAGTCGATCCGCGTGAATCGGTATCAACCAATCAGAGAGCGCCGCGTGGCTAGTCCTTTGTTTTAAAAATAGAATTTAGATCTATTAGATGTTTAAACTTGAAAAATTCATAACTTTTGATTCCCACGTCCAAATTTGACAAATTTTATATCATTGGAATTAGGAGAGAAAATCCTTTATTTTTATGCAATGTGTTTAATGTTTTGCCTCTGTAAAAATGGTTGTTTTTACAGAAACATTTGTAGGCATAATTTGTGTATAGTAATTATTTGGAAAATGTTATGTTATTCAAATAAAGTTTATTGGCTTATTTTGGACTTGTTTATGATTCAGTACTGTGTACTTGTCTTGTTTGGTGTAGAAAATCATCACATGGCATTTTTGATACATTCATGTATTTTTGCTTGTATATATTGTGTATGTGATTTTATGCCATTATTTTATGTGTAGATTTTGGTGCAAATAGTGATTGTGATTGTGAAGATTGTTGCTACTCCCCAAACTACCAAGGTGGTGCTTCATGATTTTATTCCTATGTTTATCAACTATGCACTAGAAATATTTTGTATAGGACTTGCATGAATATTTTGATCTATATGCTATGCTTGGGAAATCCTAGTAGTTGTAGAATTGCTAGAAATTTCTAAGTTAAGATGCTTACCATTTCCATGCTTAGCCTAGCTAGTAGCAACCATGGGTGGTTATATATTCATGTTATGTGAAAATATTTCTAAGTCTTTGGACTTATGTTTTTGCTTAATAAAACAACTAAGTGAATGAAACACCTGGGTGGAATGGAAAGAATGGTTTATGTTGAGTGGTTACACAAGGCCCATTTCTATGGCTTACCTTGTGTATCTCACTTGTGGAAAGCCACCCAGGAACAAAGGTATTTGAGATGCCAAATGTTAAGAAGCTTCTAGTGCAGCCACATGGCATTATGGGCTCTGCCTAGATCATATAGGTTGCAATAACTTAGCCATTTGGACAGTTGGTGGTAGTGGGATGATAGGTTGGAGCGTGTCCATTTGGTCTAAGGGAAGGCTTCTGAAAGGTCCTGTCTTGGTGAAAATCAAGTCTTGTAGGGAAAGTGCACAACCTCTGCAGATGGAAGAATCTAAGTACTTAGCCATGTCCCTGGTATTGGACAACTTGAGCATCAAGACATGGAAGCTATCAAGAATCTCCTCATCCCAATTTCTAAGTTAAAACTTGTGGGTGAACAAGGGTAAAGGTTCACCATTGGTAGTTCCTTGGGAAAGTTATGTCAAAGTAAAACTTAGTGTTTTCAACTGATAGGTAAAACCTATTTTGAGCAAAGCAATCCTAAGCTACACTTAGCCAAAATGCATATAGTACCTAGACTGCTAATATTTTACTAAGGTACCACTTGCCAATACTATTCCAATGTATTGACCCACTGTGGCTGTAACTTGTGATGTTGCAGGTTATTCTGATGATGAATAGGGGTTATGAGTCTACACTCAATATGCTTGCCTGTGGCACATGAAGATGAAGACTTATTTATCTTATTATATATTTGAACTCTTGTATTAGGCCTGTGGCCATGGAGTTTGTAAAATACTATGTTTGTCTCTGGAATGATATGTAATAATGACCTTTGTTTCTGTGTACTTCATCTTAAACTATGGATGCTAGCATTGATCCAGGGACTAGCATTGCAATCACATGGATCCTTACCTTTATAAAGGGAGGGATCTTACAGATGGTATCAGAGCACTGTGTTTCCTGTAGGATTATGACCCTAGGATTGGAAACCACTAAGGAAAAAATTTCAACAACTTCCACACTTGTCTTTTCTTCTCGTAAACTTTTCTAATCTTCTTTCTCATCTCTATTTGTAGATGAACTCCATCAACGAAGCCGTGAGGAAGGGACCACTCATGACTATGAATTTGGAATGTGAGACAGAATTCCCCAAGGCTCTCAAGGACCTCATGGTTGCCATGGGAATAAATGGTGCAGCTGTGTACAAAGGTTTTCCCGTGATGGATGAAGGAGTTGAGTACTGGTGGGTGCAACTTCACTTGTATAAAAAAAGAAGACAACCACAAGGAATCAGGATTCTGCATGGTCACCAACTCAGTGATGCACACCACATTCTTTGATTCAGCAAAGGATGCAGCTTGGAAGGCCATCAAAGAGCTTGGTGATAGAATCAAGTGCAGAATGCTCAACACCCAGAATGACCTTAGGGAAGAAAAGAAGCATACCCAAGAGTTAGAGGCTACCAACCAACTTTAAGAAATGACATCATGGACTCTAGGGATGCCTTGTTAGCCAACTTGGCAAGTGATATGGAATTGTAACGTACTTCGTTAGTTGGACCACCACACCTATCATTTTTATTTTCCAAATGTTGTCTAAAATAAGTTGAACCTTGGATGCTTGTAATGGATTTATGTATGCCATGATTTGTGTGTTTTGATATGCCTGTGATGCCTTGTCTTGTGATTTATCTTCAATTGTGTTGGTTCTAACTTTTTCTATCCTATAAAATAGATGCCTAATGTTACTATCAACACGGCTGAAGAGTTCAAGGGAACTCGTTTTGGCACTCGTCTTATTGAGCTCACTAGTTTGCTCAATCTCCCACTTCCTACCATCATGATGCTTCCCCTCCCCAAGTTTGAGAGGAAGGACCTTTGGGGCTTCAAGGTTACTCAGCCAGGACGCCAGACTGAGCCAGCCACGGAGGCTATCACCTTCAAGCTCATGCATGATGACAAGGAGATAGGCCTAGAGGTAGTCATGCAGGATTTCCTTGGACGCTTGTTAGGGAGACACTCTCGAGAGATTAGAGGTACTCACTTCCACGCCTTCGATAGACGTGATGAGGATGGTGAGGCCATTGACTTCGAGGACACAGCTAGAGAGACGGCAGAGCCGATTCGACTATACCTCCAGGACTTAGAGGTTCTTCTTAGGCACCTAGATACTGATAGGACCAACGTCATGCTTAGCAATGACGAACTCCAGGTGCAGCTTCGTGAGAAGGACAAGCTCTTCACGGAGCAAGATGAGATAGTCAAGGAGATGGAGGCCAAGTTTGAGAGTCAGGATAGAAAGTTCAAGAGTCAAGATAAGAGAGTCCAAGATAGGAACAAGAGGATTCGAGACATGACTGCAGAACTAGAAGCCAAGGACTTCGAGCTCGAGCATCAGCAGGTGGTGATTGAGAGACTTCGTTCACAGAAGAGGGCTCTCAAAGCCAAAGTAGAGTCCTTGACTACCAATGTCGAGGAATACAAGACTGCAATGGAGAATGCAGGTCTTACACTTGTTGATGAGGAGGTTGATGTAGAGGAGTAGTGATGACTACTCATTTACCTTTTATTTACCATGCTTTTGATTATTGAGTCGCAGTGATCATCCAACATGTGGATGGCTTACTATTGGTGTGTTCACTTTTCAAACTTGTTGTTATGTCGTTGAACCTTATGTCATTTTGATGCATGCTTGGTGATTGTCTATGTGATGTATTGTGCATGATAGCATCTATGGGTATCTCATTCTTATCCTTATTGAAAACCACAGATGCCTCCTCGACGTGCCAATCCCAACCCTAACAACAACAACAATATCACCCCCGAGATGCAGCAAATGATGACAGCTCAGACGAAGCTGATGCAGATGATGACCACGTTCATACAGAATCAGAACAACAACAACAACAACAACAACAACAACAACAACAATAATAATAATAATAATAACAACAACAATCAGAATAACCCACCGGGTTTTGACATGCTTACCAGATTCTTAAGACTGAGGCCAGCAAAGTTCTCAGGAACTACTGATCCCATGGTGGCATGTAAGATCCCTCCCTTTATAAAGGTAAGGATCCCTGTGATTGCAATGCTAGTCCCTGGATCAATGCTAGCATCCACAGTTTAATATGAAGTACACAGAAACAAAGGTCATTATTACAAGTCATTCCAGAGACAAACATAGTCTTTTACAAACTCCATGGCCAGAGGCCTAGTACAAGAGTTTAAATATGTAATAAGATAAATAAGTCTTCATCTTCATGTGCCACAGGCAAGCATGTTGAGTGTAGACTCATAACCCCTAATCTCTATCAGAATAACCTACAACATCACAAGTTACAACCACAGTGGGTCAATACATTGGAATAGTATTGGCAAGTGATACCTTAGTAGAATATTGGTAGACTAGATACTATATGCATTTTGGCTAAGTGTAGCTTAGGCTTGCTTTGCTCAAAATAGGTTTTACCTATTAGTTGAAAACACTAAGTTTTTCTTTGTCAAATTCTTTCCCAAGGAACCACCAATAGACATTGGGGAACCTTCACCCTTGTTCAACCACAAGTTGTACTTAGAAATTAGGATGAGGAGATTCTTGATAGCTTCCATGTCTTGATGCTCAAGTTGTCCAATACCAGGGACATGGCTAAGTACTTAGATTTTCCATCTGCAGAGGTTGTGCACTTTCCCCACAAGACTTGATTTTCACCAAGACAGGACCTTTCAGAAGCCTTCCCTTAGACCAAATGGACGCGTTCCAACCTATCATCCCACTACCACCATCTGTCCAAATGGCTAAGTTATTGCAACCTATGTGATCCAGGCAGAGCCCATATTGCCACGTGGCTGCACTAGAAGCTTCTTAACATTTGGCATCTGAAATCCCTTTGTTCCTGGGTGGCTTTCCACAAGTGAGATACACAAGGTAAACCATAGAAATGGGCCTTATGTAACCACTCAACACAAACTATTCCTTCCATTCCACCCAGGTGTTTCATTCACTTAGTTGTTTTATTAAACAAAACACAAGTCCAAAGGCTTAGAAATATTTTCTCATAGCATGAATATATAACCACCCTTGGTTGCTACTAGCTAGGCTAAGCATGGCATTGATAAGACTTAGAAATATTTCTAGCAATTCTACAACTACTAGGATTTCCCAAGCATAGCATATAGATCAAAAATATCCATGCAAGACTAGCAAAATATTTCTAATGCATAGTTGAAAAACATAGGAATAAATCATGAAGCACCACTTGCCTTGGTATCTTGGGGAGTGGCAACAATCCTCACAATCACAATCACTATTTGCACCAAAATCTACACATAAAATAATGACACAAAATCACATACACAATATAGACAAGCAAAAATACATGAATGTATGCAAAATGCCAAGTGATGATTTTCTACACCAAACAAGACAAGTGCATAGTACTAAATCATAAAAAAATTTAAAACTTGCCAAATAAACTTTATTTGAACAATAAAACATTTTTCAAATAATTATTTTACCCAAATTATACCTATAAATGTTTCTGCAAAAACAACCATTTTCACAGAGGCAAAATATTAAACACATTGCATAAATGGAAAGGATTTTCTCTCCTGATTCCAATAATATAAAATTTGTCAAATTTGGACGTGGGAATCAAAAGTTATGAATTAAACAAGTTTAAACATCTAATAGATCTAATTCATATTTTTAAAACGAAACACATGCCACGCGGCGCTCCCTGATTGGATGGTACCGCTTCGCGCGGATCACACACGCGCACCGTAAGATCTAAATGAGATCCAGCGGCTCAGATCTGCCCGTACCCTTTCGGGCTGGCGTCTAATCTAGACCACTAGATCTAGATCCAGTGGATCAAATCTCTCTGACTCTAAATCGGCGGCGCTCATGGGCACAGCAGCGGCGACGACTCTACCGGCGATGGTGCGCGATTCTAGCGAGGGCTGGGGGCAGTGGTGATTCTTACCAGCGCCGCAAGGTTGCGAGGAAGCTCCAGATGATGTTGGCGTGGACAGGGGCAAGCTGCTGTGGCCGTGGGAGCTCGCCGGAGTCGGGGACAGCGTCGGGCTTAGGTGGACGGCGACGTTGGCGACGTTCTGATTCGCCCTAACACAAATGGAAGGCATCAGCGTGTGCACATCGTTCAGGCGAACAAGATAGGGTCAAGGGGAAGGCACGGGGCGGTCGAACCTCACCAAAATTCCTTGTCGGAGTTGGAGACGGCGTCGGGAGTTTGCGGTGTTCGACGGAGTCGACGACCTGGGGCAGTACAAGTCGAACCAAAGGTGTCAGAAGAAGCGCAAGATGATTGCGGAGCATCTCGTGTGAACCAGAGAGCAGGCGTGCTTGGAACTCACCGTGATGGCTCGCCGGAGTGGTTCGGGACAGCGGCGGCGCGAGCTTGATTGTGGATAGCCTAGCGGTGCTCTGTGGTTGGTGAGTGAGGGGAATGGAGAGGAGTGAGGAGGGGTTTAAGTAGCCGGGGCGAGAGAGGGAGTTATGCCTGCAGTAACGCATAATCAAGCGCGAGATCGTCGGGAAGAAATTGCCGCGGCGGAGCAGGTCGCGGGCGTGATTTGGGGATGAAGGGGTGACGTGGAGGTGGGTCCGAGGCATCAGCGAGAGGGGGGTGCTCGCGAGGGTGAGAAACAGAGGGAGAGGGAAACCCCGGGTGGGATGGTTGTTGGGCTGGATCCTAGTGTTGGGCCAGATTGGCAACGCTGGCCCTTTTTCTTTTCTTTATTCCTTTTCTATTTCTGTTTTGATTTTCTGGATTCATTTTCAAATAAATTCCAATGAAATTTGAATTCAAATATTTTCTGGATTTTTGTAGAGTGTAACACTCATATGTTTGGGCATAAAACCATGTGGTCTCTCTGTACTAGCTTGGTCCCTTTGGTTAAACAAAATAAATAGTGCTATAGCACTTGATTTGAATAAGTTTTGAAAATGGTTTAACCATTTCTGTTTTTGTAAATTTTGGTCCAGGCACTATCATTCAACCAAAACAACAAGAGAGCAAGCAAAGCTTGGTTTCAAAACAAATATTCTCTCAATTGAGAATGGTATTTGATTAATGGTTACTCACATAAAATAATGAGCATCAGATGCTCCTGTTTTTGAATTGGTTTTGAAAAGGAACCCTAAATGATCATGGATGCATGGATGATATGCATGAGTTTGAAACATGATTTTAGGGATGTTACATGGCCAATGATTGGCTACGCTCAGTGAACAAGGATTTGTAACTGTTGGCTGTACTGATGAGGAGAAAGTCAGGTTTGCAGCACACTTGTTGGAAGGACCAGCAGCTACTTGGTGGGATAACTTCCAGATCACTACTCCCATTAAGGATGTGACATGGGCTATCTTTGAAGATGGTTTCCGTACTGCTCACATCTCATCCGGAGTGATGAGTTTAAAGAAGAGGGAATTTCATAACTTGAAGCAGCGCCACCGCAGTGTGGCTGAATATATTGAGGAGTTCAACAATCTGGCGCGTTATGCACCGGATGAAGTTGACACTGATGCTAAGAGGAAAGAGAAGTTCCTTAAAGGATTGAACGATGAATTGAACCTGTAGTTAGTTGTGGCCTATGTCCCCACATATCAGTCACTTTGTGATAAGGCTGCCATCTTAGAGAGCAAGATGAAACAGGTTGAAAGCTGGAAGAGGAAGCACTCTGACAAGCACAGCTCGTCATCGTCTCACAAACATTCCCATTATGAAGATAGTGGGAATTCTGGATCCCACAAGCATGGAAAGTACAACAAGCACCACAACCACAACCGTCATCATGACAACAAGCACCACCGTAGTCATGACAATGACAAGTACAAGAATCACAAGAGTGGGTACAAGAACCACCACAATGGAAGTGGTAGTGGAAGCCAGCCTGTCAAGAAGGATCTTAGTCAGGTGGAATGTTTCAAGTGCAAGAAGATGGGGCACTATGCAAATGAATTCCCAGAAAAGAAAGTTGAAGGACCCAACAAGCCCAACCCTTTCCAGAAGGGACAGGTGAACCACATAAATGTGGAAGAGATCTATGAGGAACCTGATGTTGTTGTTGGTAAGTTCAAACTCAATTCTATTCCAGCACTTGTACTTTTTGATACTGGTGCATCACATTCATTCATATCAAAAGCATTTGTTGATAGAAATGGGTTTCCAACTAAAAACATTGGGTGTCCAATAAAATTAAGTTCTCCGGGTGGAGATATGATAGTGAGTCTTGGATGCCGGGATCTAGTAATAGAGTTTGGAAAGCATAAGTTTCCAGTGAGTCTGATAATCCTAGATTCCCATGGACTGGATGTAATTTTGGGAATGGATTGGATGACCAAGTATGAAGGAGTACTAGATTGTGCTAATCGAACTGTTGCACTCACAACCCCGGAAAAGAAGCGGATAAGATTCAAGTCTAACTTTGAATCGAAAGGGAGTAAGCTAAATTCTCTTAAGGGGGTTAGCATAGACAGCGTGCCAATTGTGAGTGAATATCCGGATGTGTTTCCGGAAGAATTGCCGGGAATGCCACCAGATAGAGATGTAGAGTTTCTCATTGATTTGCTACCAGGATCTGGACCAATAGCAAAGAGACCGTACAAGATGTCAGTTGATGAGTTGAAAGAACTCAAGAAACAACTTGGAGAACAGTTGCAGAAAGGATTTATTCAACCAAGTTCTTCATCCTGGGGAGCACCAGTTTTGTTTGTGGAAAAGAAAGATAGAAGTCAAAGGTTATGTATAGATTATCGTCCACTCAGTGAGGTGACCATCAAAAACAAATACCCTTTGCCTAGAATCAATGACTTGTTTGATCAGTTAGAAGGAGCATGTGTGTTCTCAAAGATTGATCTTTGATCAGGTTATTTCCAGCTCAAAATAAGGGAACAAGACATACCTAAGACAACTTTCACCACTAGGTATGGATTGTATGAGTATACTGTGATGCCATTTGGTTTGACCAATGCACCAACTTACTTCATGAATATGATGAACAAAGTGTTCATGGAGTTCCTTGACAAGTTTGTTGTCATATTCATCGATGACATTTTGATCTACTCCAAGAGCAAAGAAGAGCATGAAGGACATTTGCGTTTGATACTTGAGAAACTTATAGAGCATAAACTGTATGCCAAATTCAGCAAGTGTGAGTTTTGGTTGAATAAAGTTGGATTTCTTGGACACGTTGTGTCAGGAGATGGTGTAGCAGTAGATCCTGCTAAAGTGTTAGTTGTAACTGAATGAGAATCTCCTAAGTCAGTAAAAGAAGTTCGTAGTTTCCTTGGCTTGGCAGGATACTACAGAAGATTTATTGAGAATTTCTCCAAAGTAGCTAAACCAATGACAGAGTTACTAAAGAAAGACAAGAAATTTGCTTGGTCTGAAGGATGTGAACTCAGTTTCCAAGAATTGAAGAAGAGGCTAGTGACAGCACCAGTCTTATGTCTGCCAGATTTGGAAAAGGATTTCCAAGTATATTGTGATGCATCTCATCATGGATTAGGTGCAGTGCTAATGCAAGAAGGGAAAGTTGTGGCTTATGCCTCGAGACAACTCAAAACTCATGAGGTAAACTACCCAACTCATGATTTAGAGTTAGCCTCTGTTGTCCATGCACTTAAAACATGGAGACATTATCTTTTGGGAAAGCGATGTGAAGTGTTCATAGATCACAAAAGTTTGAAGTATATCTTCACCTAGAAAGAAATTAACATGAGACAAAGAAGATGGCTAGAACTCATCAAGGACTATGACTTGAGTTTGCAATACCACCCCGGTAAAGCAAATGTTGTAGCAGATTCTCTAAGCCATAAGGTTTTTGTGAATCGCCTTACTAAGGGAGAATTGCCAGATGATCTATGTGCCCAATTTAGAGATCTCAGATTGGAGATTGTGCCTGAGGGACATCTCATGTCCTTGGATGTTCAACCCACTTTGTTGGACAAAATCAAAGAAGCCCAAAAGACAGACAAGGAAATTGAAGAGATTAAGGAAAAGATTGGCAAAGGAAAAGCCAAGGGATTCCATGAAGACGAACAGGGTACTTTATGGTATGGAAAACATATCTGCGTTCCGCAAGATCCGAAGCTTCGGAAACTGATTTTACAAGAAGCACACAACTCACCATATTCCATTCATCCGGGTAACACTAAAATGTACATGGATATGAAGGAAAGATTTTGGTGGAATAATCTCAAGAAGGACATCGCCGAACATATTGCTTTGTGTGATGTATGTAGTAGAGTGAAGGCGGAACATCAGAAACCAGCAGGATTGCTACAACCACTACCTATTCCTGATTGGAAGTGGGACAAGATTGGCATGGATTTCATCACTGGATTGCCAAGGACCAGGTCGGGATATGATTCTATTTGGGTAGTAGTGGATCGCCTAACTAAAGTGGCTCATTTCATACCCGTGAAGACAACCTATACAAGCGCTAAGTTAGCCAAGATCTATATGAGTAGAATTGTATGTCTACATGGAGTACCCAAGAGTATTGTGTCAAATAGGGGAACTCAATTCACTTCTCATTTTTGGAGGCAACTACATGAGTCATTGGGAACGAGGTTGGAATTCAGTACTGCTTTTCATCCTCAGACTGATGGACAAACGGAAAGGACCAACCAGATTCTTGAATATATATTGAGAGCATGTGCCCTAGACTATGGAGCCAGTTGGGATGAAAGTCGGCCTTATGCAGTGGGTGATAAGACACCTATGAAGTGGGTGATAGAGCTTATCTTAGAGTGTCACCACTTCGTGGGGTGAAGAGATTTGGAGTCAAAGGAAAATTGGCCCCAAGATATGTTAGACCATTCAAGATTCTGAGTCGTAAAGGAGAAGTAGCTTATGAAATTGAATTGCCAGAATAATTGTCTGCCGTTCACAATGTGTTTCATGTGAGTCAACTTAAGAAATGCCATCTAGAGATGGAAGAGACATCTTTGAAGGATAATATACCTTTGGACGAGGTTCAATTGGAAAGTGATCTCACTTATGAGGAAAAACCCATCAAAATTCTTGAGACTGCAGAAAGAGTTACTCGGACTAAGACTATCAAATTCTGCAAAGTTCAATGGAACCAGCATTCCAAAGAAGAAGCAACATGGGAAAGAGAAGATGATCTTCGGAAAGACCACCCTCACCTATTCGCTAGCCAACCCGAATCTCGAGGGCGAGATTCACCTTAAGGGGGTTAGATTTGTAACATCCCTAAAATCATATTTTCAAAGATTGCATATCATTCATGCATGCATATCATTTAGGGATCAATTTCAAAACTTATTTCTAGAAAATAGAAGCACCGAGTGCTATTATTTTATGTGAGCAAGCATTGATCTAATGCCACTCTCAAATGAGAATATAATTGTTTTAAACCAAGTTTTGTTTGCCCTTATGTTGGTTTGGTTGAGTGTTAAAGCTTGGACAAAAATTTCCAAAACAAATATGGTTTTAAAACCATTTTCAAATATTCATCAAACCATGTGATAAGACATTGTTATTTTAAAAAAATCTTCAAAGGACCATGCAAGTCCAGCAAAGAAGCATGGTTTTATACTCAAAATTATACAGGATTCTTATTACAAAAGGCCAGAAAGATTTGAAATTCAAATGCTTTTGAATTTATTTGAAAATGATTCCAGAAAATCAAATTAGAAAAAGAAAAAGGTTTAGAAAACCCAACTGGGCCTGGCGCCACCAATCCAGCCCAGCGGGCAAAGCAGCCCACCCGGGCCACCTCTGTCTCCGATTTTCCTCACCGCGCCTGCGTGCACCCACCCGCTGACAGCTCGACCTCGCCATGCCCCGTCAGCTTCGTCCTCAATCAACGCGCGGCCGAGGCGCTCCGCCGTTACCTCGCCGCAGTCACTGCCTGCTTAATTCCCATTGATGCAGCGCGTAATCGCCGCCCCCCTCCTGGCTATTTAACCCCCTCCGCATCACGACCATTTCCCCCCACTCAGCGCCTCCATTCCGCCACCAGGCTGCCCACAATCTCACTTGCACCGCCGTTGTACCGAGCAACTCCGGCGGGCGATTCCGGTAAGCTCCGACCACCCCTCTGCTTTTGGTTCAAACGAGCGTGACCGCCACGTCCTTGCGCATCTGCTAACACCCCTGGTTTTCCCGCGCTCGACCCAGGTCGCCGTCTTCGTTCACGCCCGCAACCACCAGAGCTGCCGCTCAACTCCGACGAGCAATAACGGTATGAATCGAACGCCCCTTGACCCCATATGCATACTGTCAGGTTCGCCTTTTCCTTTCGCAGCTTTTGACACCACTGACCCGTGCTAGGGCGACGCAGAGCCTCGGCAACATCGACATCTGCAAGCATCCGACGCCGCGCACAACTCCGACGAGCCCCAGCGACCACCACTGCGCGCCCCTTCGCCAACGAAGACCACCTTGAGCACCAGCGCCATCACGCGAACTCGGTGAGCTATTCCACTGCCTTTCTCGCTTCCTGTATCGCCGACAACCTCACCAACCGAGCGCACCGCCGCCAGCCACCGTCGCGCGCCACCCATATTTGGTCAAGCAATCGTGTGCCGTTAGATCTAGATCGGATGCGTAGAAATAGATCACTTAACGAAGGGGTACAGAACAGATCTGGCCGTGCGATCTAAGTTAGATCTGACGGTCCACGTTAGTCGATCCGCGCGAATCGGTATTAACCAATCAGAGAGCGCCGCGTGGCTAGTCCTTTGTTTTAAAAACAGAATTTAGATCTATTAGATGTTTAAACTTGAAAAATTCATAACTTTTGATTCCCACGTCCAAATTTGACAAATTTTATATCATTGGAATCAGGAGAGAAAATCCTTTCTGTTTATGCAATGTGTTTAATATTTTGCCTCTGTAAAAATGGTTGTTTTTACAGAAACATTTGTAGGCATAATTTGTTTATAGTAATTATTTGGAAAATGTTATGTTATTCAAATAAAGTTTATTGGTTTATTTTGGACTTGTTTATGATTCAGTACTATGTACTTGTCTTGTTTGGTGTAGAAAATAATCACATGGCATTTTGCATACATTCATGTATTTTTTCTTGTATATATTGTGTATGTGATTTTGTGCCATTATTTTATGTGTAGATTTTGGTGCAAATAGTGATTGTGATTGTGAAGATTGTTTCTACTCCCCAAACTACCAAGGCAAGTGGCGCTTCATGATTTTATTCCAATGTTTTTCAACTATGCACTAGAAATATTTTGTATAGGACTTGCATGAATATTTTGATCTATATGCTATGCTTGGAAAATCCTAGTAGTTATAGAATTGCTAGAAATTTCTAAGTTAAGATGCTTACCATTGTCATGCTTAGCCTAGCTAGTAGCAACCATGGGTGGTTATATATTCATGTTATGTGAAAATATTTCTAAGTCTTTGGACTTATGTTTTTGCTTAATAAAACAACTACGTGAATGAAACACCTGGGTGGAATGGAAAGAATGGTTTATGTTGAGTGGTTACACAAGCAGGGGCGGGCCCAGCTCAATTCAAAGGTATTCAGATGAATACCCATTATTTTTGACAAAATATTTCACATATATAGTGTACTTATGAGGTAGTTTAGGTATTCGGCTTATTTCCAGCTTGTCTATGTACGATTCATCTGCTCTCCATGCGACATGGGTCTCCTGCCATCAAACCCACCCCCCGCCTCGCCCCAAACACCCAACGGCCCATGGCCCAACTCATCACCGATCCGGATTCAAGAGTAGTCCAACTACACACCGAGCAACAACGACTGAGGAAAAACTCAAACGAGGCATCAAAGTTTTGAGCCAGTGACGCACACCACCGGTTCCTATCGCTCGCCTGATTTCACTAAAAAAATCTTCTCGCCTAATGTGTATTTCTATTGTGTACTATCTGTTACTATAAATATATGTGGTATTGATTGTCAAAAAAAAACTTCTTGCCTAATCGCCTCAAGGTTTCTGCGCTCGGCAAAAAGAAGCTAGAAGTTGAGATTAGTATTCTTGCAAAAAAAGAAAAATTGAGGTCTGTAAGATAAAGAAACCTCCGAAACAACAAATAATTACAAAACTTTTGTAAGCCTTAATATTGAGGATCTTTTTATAGCATTTCGGTGAGCAAGATAATCGATTTTGAATACACATTGTTGAAATCCTGCGCCCGCCGCTGTATACAAGGCCCATTTCTATGGCTTACCTTGTGTATCTCACTTGTGAAAAGCCACCCAGGAACAAAGGGATTTGAGATGCCAAATGTTAAGAAGCTTCTAGTGCAGCCACATGGCATTATGGGCTCTGCCTGGATCATATAGGTTGCAATAACTTAGCCATTTGGACAGTTGGTGGTAATGGGATGATAGGTTGGAGCGCATCCATTTGGTCTAAGGGAAGGCTTCTGAAAGGTCCTGTCTTGGTGAAAATCAAGTCTTGTGGGGAAAGTGCACAACCTCTGTAGATGGAAGAATCTAAGTACTTAGCCATGTCCCTGGTATTGGACAACTTGAGCATCAAAACATGGAAGCTATCAAGAATCTCCTCATCCCAATTTCTAAGTTAAAACTTGTGGGTGAACAAGGGTAAAGGTTCACCAATGTCTATTACTAGTTCCTTGGGAAATTTATGTCAAAGTAAAACTTAGTGTTTTCAACTGATAGGTAAAACCTATTTTGATCAAAGCAAGCCTAAGCTACACTTAGCCAAAATGCATATAGTACCTAGACTGCTAATATTTTACTAAGGTACCACTTGCCAATACTATTCCAATGTATTGACCCACTATGGCTGTAACTTGTGATGTTGCAGGTTATTTTGATGATGATTAGGGGTTATGAGTCTACACTCAACATGCTTGCCTGTGGCACATGAAGATGAAGACTTATTTATCTTATTATATATTTGAACTCTTGTATTAGGCATGTGGCCATGGAGTTTGTAAAAGACTATGTTTGTATCTGGAATGATATGTAATAATGACCTTTGTTTCTATGTAATTCATCTTAAACTGTGGATGCTAGCATTGATCTAGGGACTAGCATTGCAATCACAGGGATCCTTACCTTTATAAAGGGAGGGATTTTACAGTATCTCTGCATAACTAGTTCAACCTCGTTACCGATAAGTACTCTTTTCTTGTTCCCGTGATATGTGATCCCTTGTGAGCCAGTCACATGCTTGCAAGCTAATTGAATGACATTCCACCGAGAGGCCCAGAGTATATCTATCCATCATATGGATGGACAAATCCCACTCTTGATCCATGTGCCTTAACATATACTTTTCGAACACTCAATGCCACCTTTATAGCCACCCATTTACGGTGTGGTATTTGATGTCATCAAAGCATCCTTCCGGTGATGGTGATTAGCATGATCTCATGGTCGAAGGAATTAGGTTACTATGTATCAGAAAGCTTATAGCAAACGAACTATTGAAATGACTTGATATTTATGCTATGCTTATCTATAGGAGTATGTCCATCACACCATTCTCCTAATGATATGATCTTGTTGTTAATAACATCTCAATGTTCATGATCGGGAAACCACGATCATCTATCAACCAACAAGATAGTATTACAAAGAGGCTTTATCAAGGACTCTAATTTAGTTTAAAAATCATACAAGTATTAATGTTTCCGGTTAATACTATTATAGCATGAACGTAAACATTTATCATAAATACAAAGATATAATAATAAACACTTTTATTATTGCCTCTAGGCATATCTCATCCTCGACCCATCCACTCCCCATCACAGCACCATCCAATCCGACCGCCATCGTCGTTCACCGCCAGTCTCCCACCGCCGCTCTGAATTCAGTCGGTCTCTATCCAAGATCCACCATCGTTGGGGACGGGAAGATGGTCCTCAAATATCCACCCAAGCCAGGATGACAGGAAGGTGCTCCCCATCGAGCTCGGGAAACTGCTGGTTCCCCACTAGTGGTCACGTTGGCGATGGCAGCGGAAGGCCGAGCATGTGGCGCGTGCTCTCCACGATGCAGGACTGCAAGGTATGCGGGGAGGCCGCACTCCCTGGTCATTGTGCGGGGGTGAGGCACGGGTCCAGTCCGGCAGCAAAGAAATCTGGAGCACGTTAGCAGGAAGCAGGGGTAGCGGTGGCCGTCGGGGAATCGTCGCAGGAGCTCAAGAAGGCGGCGCTCCTATCTTGGGCGCGGTCGCAGTCGTCCACGGCTTCTAGTCCCGATCGATTGGGTCACCCTATCCACTTCGCCTAGGCAGGCTTCATTGTAGCCCATGTCGACCATCAGGGTCACATCTTCTCCGAGCCTCCAGGCCAGATCCCCGGTTCGCCCTGGATCCTAGAGGCATGGTCAACGCATCCTATTTTAGTTTTGTTTTGCAAATCTCTTTAGTTCATAGAAACTGTCAAAAGTGGGAAGAAAATTAGTTTTGTGTGTCAATTAATGAAAGAAGCTTGTTGTTTCTCTGATCTCTCCTTCCTTGGATGTTTTTCCGTGATCTGAGAGTTGTTTGATTCGAGCTGACTCTGAAGCTGCCGCTTACACTGTAGATTCTCTTCTATATACGTGTTGACTACTAGCATGTATCTCACTTTATTTCTGTCTAGGATGAAGGACTGGGACCTCTTATTTTGTTTATCATGCTCTCCTGACTACTGCTAGATGAAACCTGCAAGTTGCACTTATCTTGGCAATTATTTTTCTATATTATTAGAGAGCTCTAGAGATGAATGTTCTCTTTTAGAAATCAATTTCATGTGAATTTTGTCTCGAAGAAGTCTGGTACTAAATGCATCCGTATGATAGAAACTTAACCGACTGCTTTGTGTTGTGTACTTAACAACCATTATTTACGATCTTAAATAATTTGAGACCATAGATATTATGTTGATGATGCTTTATAACTATCTATATTACAGTGACGATACTTAACCATCATTGCTAGTTTTATGTGTGATAAACTTAGATAGATTTTTCATGAGTGCTTTAACACCAGGTACCATTTCTAAGTCATAAATCTTATTGTTTCTTAACTTGAGTTGTCCCAGGTACAAAGGCACTAACCTTCAAGTACTTATTTATTTAACACCAAGTACAGATAAGCTAGAACTTGAATTTTCATGGGTACCAAGTTGTTAATATTCTGGTAATGTTTGCTTGTTGTCTGTCTGTAATGTGGGTACAACAAAAGAGACTTCTAGTGCTTCTTATAAAAACTATCTGAGGTGCTGAATCATTTTTGTAAGTCTACTACTTGGGAGGTACATAAATATTACGAGGGATGCTCGATCAATCTGCTTGACCTATAAAAGGATTTGTGTACACTAGTCATGCCTTTTGGTGAGTTTGATTGCTTGTGCGAGTTCGATGGTGCTTGACGAGTTTAAGTTGTGGTGCCGAATAATTTGTTTGGTCTATAAAAAGACTTGACGATATTGGACATGTTGTTTCACAAGTTTGATTATTTTTTGTTAGTATTTATTTAAGATACTTAACAATTTTATCCAAGGTGCAGAATGTATTTTTGCACAAGATGTTGGATGAATTAAATTATGGTGCCAAATACTCACATAATATTGCTATGAGGTACGGAATCATATGGATGCTTAACAAGTTTCTTTAAGATGCAGAATTCATATGGGTGCTTAAAAAATTTCTCTGAGGTGTTGAATGAGGTGCGGAATTATATGGGTGCTTAACAAATGTCTCTGAGGTGTTGAATCTTATAGAACTAACTCTCTATTCTACTGTCTGGGACACCCTTCGTCACCTCACTACAAGTTCTGTGATTTATAATTGTCCGTATGTTCTATTGTCTATAGAGTTGTTTACATTCCACTTCATGTCTATTTAGAAAACATGTTAGGAACTTAGTAGGATATGTGAATTCTCAAGTGATTGTCAATTTACTCAATCCGAAATGTTGACATTTTTCTAGAGCAAATAGTAGTAGTTATAATATCTGTACACATTTTTCTAAGTGCTTTTTCCATGGTTTCCTATTATCTACCATTGACCGTGCTATTTTATTGCTTTTTAGAGATCAAGTATTCCATTTCTTACCCTCTTGTGCTACCACACACTACCATTCATTTCTGTTTTTTGAATTGATAAGTTCTTACCTAGCTGAATCGAATTTCCTGAAGCATATACTGTTAAGATCTTTACACATTGAGCTAAGTGCATCTCCATCCAAAGGGGTGGTACTCAAATGTGTTCTTGATAAATTATGTTGTGGTGCCGAATAATGTGTTTTCCAAGGTGTAGTTGCGCGAGCCGTGACCGGAGGTGTCGTCTGTGAGGTAATTAAAAGCAGTACCTAGCAGTCTGAGAAAAACATGGTCATTTCTAGTAGTACATAAAGAACTGGTATGAATTTTTGATTTGTAGGTTTAAGGGAACATGTTCGACTTGAAGGGCTCTCAATCTGTTATGCTCTAAAGATTTGTGTTTCAGCTCTTACTTCCATTCTGGTGAATCTTTTGCATCAAAATATGTTGAGATCCATCAGTTTCCTGATGCTATGTTCTTTTCTTTGCAAATTTTATTGCCTAGCTTGTGCTGTTAGCTCCTTGGCCCAAAGGGAGGTTTCTAGAAGTTTCAGAACAAGAAATATAAAACAAGTTGTATGTCCACTATGCTGAAGTAATTACTATTAGAGTATCAATGCCATATTTTGTCCTTGGTCTGAGAGAACTCAATTTTTTTGCTGCTATAAACCTCGGTTTAGATTCTTGTAGCAATTCATGAAAGAAAATTGCTCTTTCTCATTGTGAAAATTTCTTCATACAGTTGTAAATTTCTTTTGCCAGGTACCAAAGTGGTAGTTATAAAAATACTACATAATTTATTTCATTGTACTGCCTCATTGTAGGAAATAAAAAAGAAAGAAAGAATTAGATGTATTGAACTAATTTGCAGGTGCATAATTTTGGGTATTTATCATTCTGAAAAATCTTCCATTAAGGTAAATCCTTCGGCTTACTATCTATGCAGTTTTTGTAAAATTACTAGCCTGGTACTGAATAATGCTTACCTAGATACTTAGTAACTGGCTGAATGGAGTGCTGAATTAGTTTTTCTGAAGGGCGCTTAACGAGCTATACCATTGTGCTGAATCAAATTGTGAGTTTTTAGTCTATACTTGGTGAGTTTTATTTGAGATTGAGCACTTGGTACTGTGATCTATGCAGCCCTTTGTGTATTGGTCTTGGTGGGATTTTGATCTTGCTCTCCGAGGTACTTAGTTTGTTGTTGAAGAGTTTATAGTTGGTTGCATTGGACTAGGCTTTGAATATGTTTCTTGTGTATCAAGAAGTCAATATAAAAGGGATCTGTAATAAACAACCTCTCCCTGTGCAACTAATATGCAGGCCACTCCAATTCCCGAGATACTTAATATCTATACTCCTGATACTTAATAGCAGTAGTCTT
Organism: Avena sativa; assembly: GCA_916181665.1. Classification (NCBI taxonomy): domain Eukaryota; kingdom Viridiplantae; phylum Streptophyta; class Magnoliopsida; order Poales; family Poaceae; genus Avena; species Avena sativa. Next base: position 258,570,520 of record OV702297.1, read on the forward strand.
ATACTCATGTAGGTTCTGAGGTCTCGCGGGCAGTGCCCACTCCTGGTACAGTGGTACTGAGTGGACCTTACATAGGTGCTTAATTATATAGAGTGCTAAATCAATGAGTCGACATTTCCCATTTGCTTATTATATAGAGTGCGACACACTCGACGTTGGTAGTGTCGGCACTACTACACTAGGCACGCTTCCTAGTGTAGTATTGAAGCACCGTCTGATATATATTTTCCAATTTGTTTTGAGATCAAGTTCGTGAGAAGAGATTGCCTTCTCTTGCAACTTTGATATTGGGTAGTGTCGGGCACCGTTTTCCAATGGTGTCTGTATTTTGTTGAAAAGATGTATGTCTTGTCCTGTTTATTTGGGACAGTATGTGAGAAGGGGATTTTTGGAATAGGAAAGAAATTAGCATTGTTCTGTCATGTTCAATGTTTCTTCAACATATGAGAAGGGGATGTTATATTCAATATATGAGAAGGGAATAGGACAACATTGTTCTTATTCAGCACCCATCTCGAGATAACCAAGTACATGTTTGGGATGTTGAATGTGTTTTTCTGGGTGCTGAATGTGTTTTCTTGGGGTGATGAATGTGTTTTTTGGGTGCTGAATGTGTTTTTGGGAGGTGTTGAATGTGTTCTCTAGTACTAAATTGCCTATTTTACGAGATACTGAGTTATTATTCTTCTAGTACTGAATTGCCTATTTTACGAGGTGCCTAGTCATTATTCTGCTAGTACTGAATTTCCTGGTTGAATTGCCTATTTTACAAGGTGTCGAGTTATTATTCTTCTAGTACTGAATAGTATTGGACCGGCATGGAGCGTTTGGCAACCTGGGGTATTTAACAAGTGTGGGTTCTTAACAAGTTACTCTGACCTGATATGGGTACTTAACATGTTTTATTCAGTACTAACAACTATGGCATGCTCGTCGTGGCGGGCCCGACGCCGGCTGTGGCGCGTGCTTCCAGGTACGCGAGAAAGCCAGAACCGAATAAGCCTGATTCCATGGCTAATCTATTTTAGTTCTGGTGTGCCGCAGGTGAGGTGCAAGGACAGGAAGATCTGCAGTGCGGCTGGCGCCAGGGTGGTCGTCACGGACCGCACCAGGACGAAGTCGAACCGCACCGACCTCATGCTCAGCAGCCCGGCGTTCGCAGCCATGGCATGGCCGCGCAGCTGGCCAAGCTACGCACCGTCGATGTCGAGTACAAGAGGTAAAGTAAACCCTCCCTTGTTTTTCACCAAACGCGCCAAGTGCTTTTGACGCTTTCACCTCTATAAGAAAGACATAGTCTCTGTTGAACGTGCCGTCACAAGTATAGGCCACAATTTGTGTTCAGAGGCATGATCCTTCCTAGGACTAGGGTGTCGTGCGAGTACAAGCGGAAGAACCTTTAGTGTGGAATGGTTTTCATAGAGATATTGAATGCATTTTTTACAACAGAGCTTTTTTTCTCACAAGTACTTAACAGATTGAACTAGGGTGCTAAAAGTGTGTTTTTAGGGTGCTTAACAAGGTATGCCATGGTGCTGAATCATACTGTAATGAGTGCCGAATAAAATGTTGGAACGTTTGGCATATATCTTCATTTCTTTTAAATACCAGTTTGCTTTAAAAAACAGTGCATAATAATTAATCTCATTTAGTTACTATGGTGGATTGTTGTGGCCTATGACCACGGGAACTTGCCTGACGAGCTCGTGACGGTGAAGACCAACAAGGTCAGACTTGCAAACTTCCTATCATGTTCTTGAAGACATATCCAGACAATGTCATTCTTCTTGCTTGCTCATTCATGGATATCTGTATGAACATCTAATGCCATTCTTCTTGCTTAGCATGTTCCTTTCTCGGTGTGCGGCAGAGGCAGCTGGAATGCTTGATCTCTCGGTGCTGAATGTCTCAAGTCTCGATCACATGGCCCTGTTATCGACCCGGAACTTCCTGCACCTTGTGCTCGCCAGCAAGTTGTGGTCCATGGAGGTTGAATATGTCGAATGCTACCCACATTGTGCCGCCAGCGGGTTGCTCGCATGTCCATCGTGATGTATATGTGTGTTGTTGATTTCTTGCTAGATACCTCAGTTGCTAGATGAAAACCTGAAGTTTTTTTTGGAGTGCTTGTTGTGCCTGTTTGTAGAGATCTCTCAACCAGATTGTTGCTTTTATTCCTTGTTCAATTATAAAGCAAGTCCATCCTTTGAAAAAATTGGGAACCTAAACATCAGGGCCTACCAATTTCAAGCTTTCTTCAGTACCAAGCCCATGTGATGCCAGGTCTAGGTAGTGAATATGGCGTTGCCTAAAATAGCTACTCTTTTGAATTCAAGATCGCAGGTACCGATGGTATGAAGTCAGCCCAAAAGGGAATGGACTAGTACCTAATGTTTGAAATTCAAACCATGGCCCAGCTATTAGTCACATGCCCACAGTGCCGTAGGTGGGATGGCAGGACTGGCAGAGTCCACTGGCATAGGCAGTACATGCATTGCCCTTTTTTGCATGGAATTTCAATCTTGAATTCAAACTAAGGCTAAACAATGTGCTCTTTTAGACCTGTAAATCTGCCCCAAGTTTCCTCATTTGGTTGCTCATGTCATGTGGGAGGTAAGAGAAAATGATTTCAATAGATACTGCAAATGGAAAAACAAAACGAAAGAGCTTTAGGTACCAATCTCAAAGCAAGCGTGTGGTGTGAGATGCTTTCTCTAGGGTACAAGGGTATACCATTTGCTTCATATATATATATATATATATATGGGAAATGGTGGGCTATCTAGGATGCTACCTATGCATAATAATCCAACCATTGGATATTCTATAGAGAGCATGAAGTTGAGCAGCAGGAGACAAAATATCTAACGGAAAACATCACACCCCGTTACATAGAAAGTCTTTTTTTACATGCATTGCTAGTACATACAAGTATATTTTTTTTACATGCAAACCCTAACGAGTAATATGCAAAACAAAGCTTGTCTATTTTCGGTTGCATGAGGCAAACCCTAACGAGCAACATGCAAAACAAAGCTTATCTAATTTCGTTTAGGTGAGGCAAACCCTAACGAACAACATGCAAAACAAAGCTTATCTAATTTCATTTAGATGAGGCAAACCCTAACGAACAACATACTGAAAAACCCTAACTTATTTAGTCAACCCTAACTTATTTAGTCTCTCTTCAACTTTCCTTGCTCATTTGAAAAACTAGGTGGAACCGGTTATTGCTTTCTTCCCTCTACCTCATCCCTCCTCGTGTACTTTTGTTTGGTACGTACCATTGCTTTCTCTAATCACAAGCTATTGTTTTACATCGTTATTATGGACCGGTTATTGTTTTACAAAAAAATGTGGAGGGATGCACGCGACAAGTAACTCTCTCCCGTCAAAAAAAAAAACAAGACACTAAACCACTTAGATGAAAATTTAGGGTTTGCATAGTACCACAAACCTTCACTAGGGTTTGCATACTATGTAGAACTCATTTTAAGCCTTGTTGACTTATCTTTCCATTTTAGATGCTAAAAGTTTCTTTGCCAAACAGCGAGCTAAAATTTTTAGGGTTTTCACGAGCATCTAGGCATTGCATGCATGTACACACACGCGATGCTGCAAACGCCGTTAGGGACCGTTACTACTTTCAAGAACCAGCCATTACCATCTAAACTAGTAGTATATGTGATCTCTTTATGCAACGGTCCTAAGCCTATGCGCAGCTATGTCCGTGTGTAGCAAATCCGCGTCGATATATATATATATATATATATATATATATATATATATATATATATATATATATATATATATATATATATATATATATATATATATATATATATACAAAACACATGGTATACCCATATCCTGTGGAAGGAAGCATCTTATACCACCTAGTTGCTTGGAGATGCGTGTAAGCTGAAACAATATCCTCTAGTTTCTGCATTACCAACCATACCGCTTTTATCCCAAAGAATTACCTAGATCGACTTTCTGGCTGTGGCCTGTGAACTCTGCTCTGCCTATCAACCTCCTGCCACCGCCAGTTCGCCACAGAGCCGGACGCATCATACCATGGCAACAGACGCCGCATGGTCCTGCTCGTCCTCGATAAATCAAGCTCGCTCCCACTACTTGTCCCACCCACCACTTCCGGCCACCACCGCCCCCTCCTGTCCCTCACCAGTCACCACATCAGGCCACCATCGCGCGCTCCCGTCCTAAATCTGCCGGATCTGGCCGCCGTTGCCGCCGCTCGTGGCCCCGCTATTCCGTAGGTCGCGCACAAGCACGACACAGCTCCTGCGTACACACATGGGGCAGCGTGGCTCCCGCTGCCGATCTGTGGCCTTCCGCCGTCTTCCTCAACCGGGCGACGGAGTCCTCCTTACTCGGGTGGAAGGCATCACCAAGATCTTAGGCAGATGCTCCACCTCCCTACCCCTCCCTTCCACATCCGCTTCCTGATGGACACATCGCAGGTACCTGCACTCCCCCAGTCCCCGGAACTCCTTGAATCGTCCCTGGCGCCCTCCCTCTCAATGGCCACGTGACCAACCGCGGTCGCCCTGTTCTCCATCGCTACCTCTCCCGGTCACATCCCCATCCCACCGGCTTGTGCAGGAGCTTCGGCGGCGGCTCAGGCTGATGGGCGGTGGCCACGCGTGCGGGACCAGAGGGTCTGCCCGTGGTGATTTCGTTCGGTGCTGCCAGACAAGCGGGTCTACTGTGGAAGCACGCCACAACGAGGGTAGACGGGCTGACGCCCCTTCTAGCTGCTACTCATCTCGTCACATTTGCCAGATGGCGCGGCGGCCGTACGAGATGGCATGGCGATGTTGCCAGCGTCTGTGCTGGTGCCGAATGTCGGATGAGCAAGAAATGGCCAGTTGCCGGTTGATCTGGCGTGCGGGGCTGCACTTGATATCTGGCCAGGATGGACGATTGAGCCCTGGTTTTATTTATCATGCATGCTCTGCTGCTAGATGAAACCTGCTCCTTGTTCTTGGCTGTTAGTTTTCTTATATTTTTAGGGAGCTTCATGCTCTTGCTGTTATCATACTCTGCTATCTGCTTATTTCTCTTACACATCAGATTAATTGGAGTAATAAAGTGTCATATCTATGTCTGGTTCTGTAGCTCTTTATATGGATTATTGTTCTATTGCGAGTAATCATGCTGAAGAGTTATGTCTGTTTCTGAAGAATTTATTTCGTTGTGCTGAACTCGATAAGATGTTGCTTCCATCTCTACAAGTCATTCTAACAGGGATTCATGTCGTTTTCTTGTCTTATCGTTTCAATCGTGTCATTCTACCGGTTCAGCTGAATGTGTAAATATGAACTTTGCTTGTATGTTCATATTTCTTTGGGTGTGTGTGTGTGTGCAAAGTCTTGAAAGGAGCTTACTTTTTTTGGGTTCAGAACAAAGAGTTGATGATTTCTTGGTCAAGAATTGCTGGTTCGAAAAAAATATTGATTCAGAAGCACTCATGTGTGCTATTCTTTTCTATATGCTTGTCTAAATGTTTGAGAAGAGAAGAATGGAATTATTGTGGCCTTATTTTGTGCACCGCAGATTCGTCTTTTATGGTGAAAAATACTGATATTTCAGCTGTTTTTTTAATTACTTTTTGTAATATGAGAACAGGAGAAGCCCTTTTTGACTTTTCAGAATCTAAAAGCCGAGCTACAACAGGTTAAGAAAGGGGCTTTTGTTACTGAAACGACCAGTCTCAGTAGCCAGTCAACAATTGAATCCACACTTGTGACTTACTGCCCGTTGTTCTTGCACCTTGGGAGCCTAACTGCAGCACAAAGTGCTTGCTTCTAGTGGCTTGTGGTAGTTCGTGCTCAATATTGTACTTGCCTCATTCCTCCAATATTGTACTTATTTCTAGTTTGCATGTAAACTGCATATTGTTGCTTTGTTCTTTACAGGACACTGGTATTATGTTTTGAATAGAAGTGCCATATAATTTGTCATATGGTACTTTCTAATTTCAAGACAAAATATTTTTGCAGCTTATCAGCTCTCACTGGCAGACCTACTGTGCATCTAGTTGAAGTCATATTCATCTACTTTGTAGCTTATTAGCTCTCATTGTCAGTATAGATGCTAAATTAGTACGTAATGTTGCTGAACATTTTTGCTAACGGAAAACGAATTGGTATCTTTAGAGGTAAGTGTGCTAATATTTTATACCAACCCTTCACATTTGTTGCCTGATTAGAAATGGGCGAGTGCATGTTAGCTATGAAGCATGTTCTAATACTAAGTAATTAACCTATTAGTGAAATTAGTTCTGAAAGGGAAAGAAACTACTACAGGAACTTTGAGCACGAGGTACCTGGTGCTTGGCTTGATGCTAATGCAACCGCATGTTAGTTCTAAACAAAAAAATTCTTCTGATGCACTGGTAGATGTTGCTCATGGTTACTTTTCTTATTTGTGACCACATCAGAGTTCAATATTTGTGGAGAAGACAAACAGTAACTGATTTGGTTGATTGAGTTCTGTCACAAAAATATCAACTCCAATATACTGTACTTGTATTGCTAAAGGGTAGACTATGCTATCTGAATAAACCTGCAATTTGGAAGCCTAAACGCAGTGCTTGGTAATCCAAATTTTAGAACTAGCTAGCTTTGCTCATAAACTAGATTATTTGATGTAGGGTGCTGAACAAGGTATGTCGCAGCGCTGACTCAAATGGTTTGTGTAGGGTGTTGAACAAGGTATGCTACGGTGCTGAATCAAATGGTTTGCGTAGGATGCTGAACAAGATATGCTGCGGTGCCGAATCAAATGGTTTGCGTAGGGTGCTAAACAAGGTATGCCGTGGTGCCGAATCAAATGGTTTTGGTAGGGTGCCAAACAAGGTATGCACATTTAGATTTATCGAGTGCTTTAACCATGGGTACCCAAAATGCACATCTAGATTTCTAGGTGCCGAGTGCTTTAACCATGGGTATCCAAAATGCACATCTTGATTTCTAGGTACTGAGTGCTTTAACCATGGATACCCAAAATGCACATCTAGATTTTTAGGTGCCGAGTGATTTAACCATGGGTACCCAAAATGCACATCTAGATTTCTAGGTGCCTAATGCTCTAACCATGGGTACCCAAAATTAAGTTTTGGTGCCGAATAATTTAAAAGTACTGAGTGCCTTAACACCAAGTACTGATTAATTAGAGATCCAAAAGTTAAGTTCATCTGAATTTTGTCATGCATCTTTTTTAGGTGCTTATCAAATTGAACCGGGGTGCTGGTCTGAACTAACCGAGGTGCTGGTCTGAACTAACCAGGGTGCTTAATAAGTTGCGCTGATTTTTTCTTTCGTCTTGCTTTATACCAAGGTACTTAACAAGGCCATGTGGCATACCTGTTGTGTCATGTGAAAGTGCTTAACAATTAGACTGTGGTGCTTAATGGTTTAGACTGTGGCGCTGAATACTTTGATTGGCTTAATAGAACTTTGCGCATTTCTTATGAGTATAATTTTGGGTACTTAACATTACCAAAAGGGGTGTAGAAAATTCATTTCTACTAATCAGTTCCCTTGATTAGTGTTGGTACTGAAGTTAGTATGAGTAAGATCTGGTACTGAGCATATATGCATGATGGGGATTTCTATCCGTACTGCTACTGCTTGACCGACCTGTTTGTGAAAATTCATGGAAATGACGTGTTCTTGCTCTGATGGTATCTGTGTATGTATGCAAAAAAATACTTCAATTCTTGTTTCTAAAGTTTCTTAGGAACATATGGTCACATGCAAGTATCTTTCTAAAGATCTATATTTCCACCATTTGTTTTCTTCCTCTGCTCATCTTTTGCTCTTTTGGCAGTGCAGTGCTATACGTGGATCCGGGTGGATCTGCTGGATGGAGATGTGTAATTCAGTTTCTTGTGTGAGCTTTCAGATATTAGTCCTGGTGTATAATTAGTCGTCTCCACTGTCTAGTGTTTTGCTGAGCTTAACGAGCCTTCTATTTCTTTGTTACTTTGATTCTGTGAATCAGCTGATATTTTTTTTGGCATAGTTTGAATGCCAATTGCCAAATATAATGTGGTGTCCGAAATAATTAGACATGCTTGGGTGTAGATGTTGTCAGTAGTGGGAATCTCCATTGTAAGTACCGATTGTCAAATTCCGATAGGATTACTGTGCCCAAGCTGCAGCACTCTGTATTCTCCAGCCCACGTTAGGTACCTATTGACGGAATCCAGCCCACGCGTTAGTACTTGGGTACCGATTGTTTGAAATTTGAATGGTGGATCTGTATTCTGACCCACGCTGCAGCACTCTGTGGGCTGGCAGGGCGTCCAGATCCCACTGGCTTGGCAGTATGGGAATTTCCCAAATCTGCATGCATTTTCAAATTGGATTTAAACAAAGGCTGCAAAAAACACTCTTTTAGAACTGCCAAAATGGCCCAAGTTTCTTTATTTGCTTGCCTATGTCATGTGTATGATGAGAGAAAATGATTTCATAAATAGTGGTGCAAAAGGGAACAGAAAAGGAGAGTACTATTGGTACGAATCTCAAAGCATGCTTGTGGTAATAGATGCTTCCTCCTAGGTACTAGGGCATACCGTTTGCTATATATATATATATATATATATATGGCCCCCAAGATGAAGAATATTATTCTTCACCCCACCCCTCCGCGCTAGCCTAGGCGTCCGAACCATGCTACATCCGGCCGCACGTCCGCACCGGTTTACACCCGTCCGCGCGCTTGCGTTGTAAAATTATGTGGCTTGCTCGGTCTGTGCCCGCGGTAGTAGGTCGTGCGTCTCGTGGACTTTTTCCTAGCAGTACGTGAGATTCTGAGAAAGGACCTCCGTAAGATTCTGTTGCATGCGATGTAATAAACCTTGCATGCTACGTACAAAAAGGCCAAGCCAGCCGTGTGTCTCTATGACTGATTAGAAAGCATTGACGTAGGAAAAATAAACATGGAGTAAGAAAATCTGAGAACTAATACTACACAAGGAACATGCTCGGGTAATTCTTTTTTTGAGATTATGGTCTGGTAATTCTATTTGTACTCCATCGCACGAAATTTTGACCAGCTACTACTCACGTCAAAAAATGTGACAGGCGAGGTATAAATCTTATAAAAGGCATAATTACACCATTTTAAAGAAATTACATAGGTCCTAAAAATGTGGTAGAAAAGATTACACCGTAGTTAAGTCAAGTTTCTTAAAAATATTTAGTTTGTCAGCAGCCATCAACAAATCAAAAGGACGAAGTAAAACAAAGTTAGTTTTGGCAATCTCATTTGGCATTTTCATACAACAAGGATGTATTAAAACCATTAATTATGCGGTCAATGTAAGAAAATTTTAAATTTACAGGAGTATGTTTGCTACTTTCAGTAATGCTATGTTTAGCGTGTAGCAAGACCGATAGATCGCACCGAGTGGTTCAGAATGCATAGCCTCTAGTGCTCGGTCATAGTGATTTAGAAAGCATGGATCCCGTACTATAATTGGATGTGTGCAAATAAACTAGATCGCAATTATATTGTTATAAATATAACTTCGGCGCTAGCTTGTAGATATCGTTCACAATGGCGGGACTCTGCAATGTATGTAAATATCTGCAAGATGTATGTGCTGAGGAATTCTCACTGGACTTTCTCAATGTACTCCCGATATCAGGAGAATTCAAGACTCGCATGGTAAGCCGTAACATTTTTCGTCCACAAAGTTTGATCGCTAACATTTGATATTCATTACAAATGTGTAGGTTATACCTTGTATGTTAGGGGATCACTTCACTCGCCGTTGTAGAGGTGAGATGAAACTAGAGAGTGAGATAACACATGAATGGTACGAATTTGATGTGAGGAAGGAAGGGGAAAAATATTACATCGAAGGGGAATGGGAGATGTTCGCTAGCATCTACAATATTAAGCAAGGTGACGAGCTTTGTTTTGTGATGGGCACGTTCATCCACGAAAACCTACATCTTGGACATCTACGCCGGTTTTCAGGTGGTATCGCACTGCCAAGATGCACGATTGGTTAGTGTTGCTCCCATTTTACTAACAAAATATCAAACCACAATCTAGGTACTTATGTTATGAATCGATCTAAAGGAGAAATCTTTCTTTTTTTCAGCGGAGTACGAGGCTGAACAAGAGCTGATGCGCGAGATGGAGGAATGTACATCCTCGGTCGACACTCACTAGTGGACAACATGGGAGCTAGTTGCAATTGTTTCGTGTTGTTTATCTCTCAATATGTCAATAAGTGTGGCGTTGTTTTGCACACTTATATTATTTTATTATTTATAAATCTGGTTTATTGTACGCCAGATTTGATTAAAAAAACAAGAACGAACCAGATCTTAAAGCACAAAAAGCACAATCTAGTTTTTAAGTTTGTAAGGGCATTGATGTAGTAATATATTCATTAATTTTATTGTGATATTGCGTGTTGCCAAAACTGAATAGACAACCTAAGAAAGTACGTTCTTAGAATAGATCTGCAGATGCAGCTAGCTAGACTAGACCTCCCTCCTCCCAATCCTGGTCGTGACCCGTTCCTCACAGAGAAAATATCGTGGATCGAGCATGGCCGCGGTCAGCTGCATGCGCGGCAACTGTGGATCTTGGGAATCCTGGCCGTTAGCACGGAGGCCAGAGAAAATAATTACGACTCCTGTTATCGTTGTTCCCCTCTCGTCTCTCAGTTATACTCTCAGGATACCGGCGACCAGATCAGTTGAAGCCAGATAGACACCAACGATATTCCTCCGAGCACATATCCGTTGCCGGTGACGGAGGCACGAGCAGACACGCCGCGCGCCGCGGCGACTATTGTAATCAATTCCGGGTGGTATTGCCAAACGGAGGTAAGTTTTGTAGTTATCTCATTTGCATGACCTTATGAAACTGTATAGAAATCTCATTTGCGTATTGATGAATCGTCTTTCTGGTTTGTAATTTTTTGATCTGCTCGAAAATGAATTGCTGGATAGGTTCATGGACTCCTCTCCAAGCTTCACCCGGCGAGCACCACATGACACATCCGATTCTCCAGAAAACAATGATGTGCCTGACCGTGAACTTCCGCATACATCCTTCCTCACTCCGAGTCATGGCACCAGAACTTCGGACGAGGGTTGCTCAACTGGGCAAGGTGAGAACCCAACGGCGCGTCATCTGGCGATGCACGTGTCCACAATAACGCCGCCGCATCCGGTTGAATCACACGAAATGATGACACCAGATCCTAACGCTAGATATATACATGTACGTCATATCTCACTTTCTGTACTAAACACAAACATTATGGCAATATTTACATGTTTTTCTTTGTAATTGTTGACAGGGTGAGCAAGTCCATGAGGATTGTGTCCCGAAGGTAAATATGGTTTTTGATACCGATGAGGAAGGCTATGAGTTTTATCTGCAATATGCAAGAGAAGCCGGTTTTGGAATTAAGAAACACAGGAGAAAGCCGATGTCGTGCCTGTATGCTTGCTATCGGCAAGGTGCTGGTACGTTTTACAGGGAGGGTGAGGAGCGCAAACGTGCAAAAATGTCGAAGAGGGTTGGCTGCATGGCAATGGTCAAGCTCAAGCTGATAGGACAACAATGGTTGTACGAGAAAGTAGAGTTGGAGCACAACCATACTCTCAACCCTCATCCATCTGAGGTGAAGCACATGCGGTCGCACAAGAACAAGGATAATGTTATCATGGATTATGTTGATGACTTGCAGCATAGTGGTGTCTCCCCCACTGCAACCATCAATGTGTTAGCTAGATTACAAGGAGACCCAGAGCTCTTGCCAATGAATGAACGTGACCTAGAAAACAGGTACATGTAGTCTGACTCACTTGTATCTCTATTTTTTAACCCTAATGGGTGTTGTGTACCTATTAACTTCATCACTCTACGATGACATAAACTGAGATACGACCTAATGCAGAAGGGCGGCTAATCTACGAGAGGAGCAAGTGGATGATGTAAAGAAGTTGAAGGATTTCTTCAATGAGTGTACAAGACAGAACCCACATTTTTTTCACGATATCGATCTTGACTCAGCGGGCGTCGTGAAAAATATATTCTGGAGTCATGCTAGCTGCCGAGCCAATTATGCTGAGTTTGGAGATGTTGTCACATTTGACACCACGTATAGGAGCAATTTTTACAACATGCCGTTGGGGATGTTTGTTGGGAGCAACCACCATTTGCAGAACGTTATATTTGGGTTTGTACTCGTCCGTGACGAGACAGAGGAAACTTTTAAATGGTTTTTTCGGACTTTCCAAAGATGCATGGAAGGCAAAGATCCAATCTGCATACTTACAGGTATACTTGCCTTTTTGTGCTGACACACATGCCTAACCAATCAATTTGGTGCCCTATTGTTTATTGACTAATAGTTACCTCTTCTGTAGATCAAGATCAAGCTATGGCAAATGCTCTTCCACTTGTGTTTCTGAAGACAATTCATAGGCTATGCAGATTTCATATGCTGAACAAGCACACAGAAAACTTAAATAAACTTTATTACTTGAATAAAGGGTTGGAAGAAAAGCTACTCACAGCGATAAATCACCCACTAACCCCTGTGGAGTTTGAGAATGCATGGAAGGACATGGTGAGTGAGTATGGTCTCGAGGCAGATCCTACATTGTGTGATTTGTATGAGCTCCGTTCAAGTTGGATTTCTTGTTACTTCAAGGACGTTTTCTGTGGGAGAATGACGTCGACTCAACGTAGTGAGAGCACCACTCAACGTAGTGAGAGCACCAACAGACTTGTGAAAAGAAACCACATCGATGAGTCAACACCACTACATACATTTGCAAAAAGAATGTACCAAGTGCTGCAAAGGAGAAAAGATGCGGAAGGTCAAGAAACCGTCTTATCGCAGGTATGAGATCTTATACAACTTCTTTCATGGTGTGGTTATATAATAGGTAAAGGGTTTATTTTATTATTTCTCATTGTAATGTCCACCTAACAAAGAATTGTAAGTTCAGCAACATAAAAGTCTACCTATAACTCTGTTTGGAGTTCAGAAAACATGTGCATGTAGCAAGCTTTGTAAAATGCCAGAAAACATAGCGAAGCAAATATTTGTAAAGAGTGTATAGTCATCTGTTTGTAGTTTATAGCATATTCATGTGGCAAACAATTGTGGCAACATTTTTACTTTAATGCACGTCAATGGTAAATGTAGCAGTAAGGATACGTGTTAAGGCTTTAAACTGAATAATAGCCATGTGCTCATTTATGTAATTGTAGCTATAACTCTGCTGTACGTTTGCAATTACTCTGATTAATTCTTCACTTGTTTAAGCAGATTAATTTCCATTTAATGCTGGCGCTCTGTCAAACAAAAACACATAAACAGCACACTCAATGTTTGTTGGTTGCCGATGTAGGGACCCCCTGATATAAAAACAAACTACCCTCTGGAACATCAACTGGGCAGGATCTATACACGTGCAGTATTCAAAAAATACCAAGAGGCCTATGTTGCTGGAACATCTTTTCTTACAAAGAAGGATGGCACATGTAATTTCCTTGTGTACTACGGTAGACAAGGACGTACATTTTCATGGTCGCAACATGAGTTTAAAGTTGTTTGCGATCAAGTGAAAGAAGAGTATAGTTGTGAGTGCAAACGGTGGGAGCACACAGGTAACCAAAATATGGATTTCCAAAATTTTAAACAGCAAAAATACCATGACTAGAACTAATTATGTGTTGTTATTGCGCAGGACTGCTATGCTCACACCTCATTATAGTATTGATAAATAATCAGATTCAGAAGCTTCCTAGCAAGTACGTGCTAAGAAGGTACTCGAGAAATGCGCATATTGATCTTCCTTATGACAGGAATGACACTGTCCAAACTGGACCCGATGGCTTATCAAAGGGTGGTAGAAATAGCAATATGCTCAGAGAAGCTTATGAAGCAGTTAGAGCGGGGAATAGATCAACGGTAGCCTATGACAGATTCATGGTTGTTTTAAAGGAACTTAGGCTCCAACTAGAACAAATTCCTGCTGATGAGGTGGCAGTGCGTGATGAGCCAGCCAACGATGATCAAGAAGAACATTCTGCAACCTTTCCTAAAGCCCCACCAAAGTCCAACACAAAAGGTTCTAGAACTGAAGATAGAGTGCCACGAATCATCGGCGCACGTGGGCCAAAGTTGTGCACAAGACGTTGCGGCAATTGTGGCCTTAAAGAAGGTCATAATAAGGCATCGTGCCCCCACCCACCACAAAACATTGCCGTTGGTGGCAGCAGCACAGGCAAGGGAAGTGGCAGGGGAAGGGGAAGGAATGCGAGAGGCAAAGGAGTCATGAAGACTCGACGGCGTCTACTGGAGGATGTGGACGAAGAGGATGAAGATGATCTAGAGGAAGATGATGAGGCAGATAGTGTATCAACAGGTGGATCAGACAATAGCGATTAGTACTACAATGCTAGGCAAGTAATAAGATTGTGAGCACCTTGTCGTTCTTCTGAATCATGGAATGTTTCGTAGTTCTTATACAATAGATAAAATAATTGTGGCTTATTCTGACTCTTGCATGTTCCACCAACATAAGAAATTTGAGCAGCCGATGGTTTGTCATGTGATATACCAAATGGTCACAATTTTGTTGGATAAATTACTCCCTCAGGCCCATACTAATTGACTCAAATTTGTCTAGATTTAAATAATTCTAGACACTATTTAGTATATGGGTTCATCCAATTTTTGACAAATCAAAGTCAATTAATATGGATCAGAGGAAATATTAAATTTCAGTGCATATTTGCCGAGCAAACATGTATTCATCAATGCATATACTTCTTGAAACCACTAAGCTAGATATGGCTAGCAGCCTTTAGTTTGAAGGAACTTCCGTCCCTACTATACTTTTCATATGCTAGGTACATATAAGTCCTATAAAAATGGCAGGTTTAAGAAATATGACCTCCGGCACCAAAACGACAAGTCATTCTGCCAACAGATAAAATGTTGCCACATGTAAACATCACCCACCATTAAAAAAGGTACACAGTGGGTCATTAAGAACTTGAATTACAAAAGGTATCATTCTTGCATTACAAACATTACAGGATATGTTTCATTCGACAGAAGGGCAGTCATAATAAATTACAGTACATGGACGTGCGCACTAGATAAGAAATACAGGGCTATATACAGATGTGCAACATTGTTTTTGGGGAGAGGATGCACATGCGAAGCTTAAAAGCAAGTTTTCCACGTGTGGTTTATCATGGGCTTGAACTTCTCCTTAGGACGAGGTAAAGGCCTGGTATTGTTCAAATCATGGGAGATGAGGTAGGAGAGATGAGATCTTCATCGGTATACTAATTCTTCTTTGTCTGTAGTACACAAACATCTGATTAGAATTTTCAAGAATGAAAGGATAAAATCATACGGAATGTATTTGATAGACTAAAATTATTGGTTCAATGCTTTGGTGTCTCGTCAAACACAGGAGATGGTACGTAGGGGTGCTGCAAATTATAGAAGTGAATCGTCATAAAGAAATAGAACATGTGGAATTTGACTACTCATGTAACTAACCACTTTATCTCTACCTTTTCGATCCCAGCATCTCGAAGTTGTTGAGACATCTCCCACCATTGGGTAACATGTTCAATTCCATCAACAGATTGGGTCCGTGAGGTGTGGATGAGATTTGGTGTCTTGTCAAATATAGGATTAGGCAGCGGGCTAGACTGAGGAAATAAAGGGAAATAACGGTGACACACGATCAACAACTTGCGCGATAGACAAATTTTGGGTATCAAAATGAACATCATAAATCTAACCTCGGTGTGGAGACCTTGAAAGGATGGACCTAGCGTAGTATTCCTCATTGGGCAAAAAACATGAGGTGTCCTGGGGCTGGCCATCTGCCTTGGTGCATCATTATCAAGTTGTGTACGGACACCAGGTAGCTCATTTCGCTTCTCAAAAGTAGCTGAAAAACATAAAAGCAGAGAAAGTGTTCAAAGACAATTTTACGGTCACAAGTAAGTTACATGCACAGTTATGTTGATAGCATAGTAGCCATTATGCAAATGATGTGGATTGCACAGTGTGACTTTCATCCGCAACTGATGCATCCTCATCCCCTTCCTCATTAAGCAGTTTTTCGTCAAGTTGGCACATCTCATCTAGCAAGAAAATGACAAGTTTAGAAAAGAATGGTAAAAAGTAAAACTGAGTAGTTTTTATGTAGGCAGACATACCCTTCTCATGGCATGTTTTACACACGCCATTTGTAAGGACTTCGTGAGGAGAATCGTAGGGAGATTCAAGAGGAGAGTTGTAGGGACACCGAGAAATATCTGGATTACCAAAAAAAATAGTCCATCAAATCTGCTCCATAACAAGGGCGTCCATAGAAGCAGATGGACAAATGAGAGCACCATAAACTATTAATTTATAGTCTATAGATTGACATACCTTGTTGAGAACTTGATAACTTGTTGAATCCATCACTCTTAGTTACCTGAGTGTACGAAGTGGCATCTGTGAGATTATTATCTCCTATAGTGTTGCGACCCTCGTGAAGCAAGACATTATGGTCATCACCATCATGGGATGAGATGGGTTGGCGTTGTAGATCTGCTTCCATGTTTGGCGCTGTATGGGTATCTCGCAGTGGCGATTGAGTGGTAATATGATTTGTGGTACCCCTACGATCTGGTGGTGCTGTAGGATTTGTATTTGACTGTCCATCGCACAGTATGCGCTTGATTTCCTGGATAGCCTTCATCTTAGCCGTACTTATTTGCAAAGTGAGATTGCCGACTTCCTCATCGTACCTCCGCAACGCCTCTTTCGCTGCAAGCTGCTGCTCCGCAGGAAAACAATTAAAACAACCAGCAAGATGACGGTGCATGCTAGGAAAAAATGCAGAAGGAGATGAATGGGATGATGTGGGGATATCAGTTGACTGGGTTGAAGGAGGGTCATAAGTTGAAGAGTGTGAGACTTCCATGTAGCAAGTGCCATCCTGGCTTCTCAACTAGTACAAACAAGAAATAAAATTAGCACGAGTCAAAAAATGTGTGAAGGAACACAAGGTAAGAGAACTGACCGGTAGAGCACCAAACGTCTCAACCCCATTAACCACTTGCTTATCTTCCTCTATGAGATCCAACAGTTGTTGCTTTGTAATATGAGCAATACGTGGCGTAAGTACTGGATCAGTAGAATGTTCTCCCAGCAAGTTATCTAGGTAGTAAACCTATCATAAAGAACGTAAATTAAAAATATCCTCATTCTAAAACAAGCCATAATATTACATGTATAAGGTCAAATTTCTGAAACAAATGTAGCATGCTACTCACAAGTAAAAACATAAGACATCCGTGCATGGAGGGGTTCGTGCAAGCTTTCTTCTTCGAGCACCATAATTTAGCAGCAATAGCAGTGTCATTGAAAATGACACTAGCCCAGTTTACCAATCTCAATGTTGCCATGTCCTCTGTCAATGCAGCCTCCTTTCCAGTGATGAAGTCAGACGTCCCTGGCATAAGGAGCTTGGCTAAGAGAATCATGATAAAACACCTGATTGAGAGTGGATCTGTCTCTCCTTTTTTGAGCCAGTTAATCAAGTCTTGCACTTTGACATCAACACTAGGTTCAATTCCGAGTTTTTGCTTGAGGTTGGATAATGCCTCTTTTTGCTTATGTCTATCAGGGGCTACTATACGTTTACCCCTATTTTCCAAACCAAGGACACATTTGATAGAATGTCTAGTAATCTTAAGGGGCTTGCCAATACCAATATCCAATGTAAGTGTATCTGGATCCAAACTATCCATCAGGAACACCAACAATTTGGTGCTCTCAAGTCCCTTCAGCTTCAGATCTAGTAAAGGTCCAAATGGATAATCCTTGATCTTAACTTTCTGTGGTTCTGTCAGACTTTTGATAGCTTCAACAACTTTGTTAGGTGCAGACCTATAGTTTGGATTTATCCTCTTCGAAGGATTTTGGTCACCCTATACAGAAAAGGGGAGAACGATAAAATTAGTACACGTGAAACTACCTTAAATGAAGAAAGGAAATACAGCACTATTGAGAATATCTGAACATCCAACAAGCAAACACAGAATATTTCAGTTTAAAGAACGTAAATTATTGAGGCCAAAGAAAAAACATAAAGTTACAGAATAGCAGAACATAAGTTTCACCTAATAAAATGCATCTTACATTACCTCAGAATGTTTGGGTCCAGCAAGTGATGATTTAGATTTTTTTATCTTTCGAACATCAACTCTAGTAGCCTTGGAGGAATCTGCTGCTGGATGCCTTGGAGGGACACCAACGAAATCATCATCATCATCCCCAAATTCCTCTACACTCTCCTTTCTCTTTCTAGGGTGATCTGATGGCCTTGGTGGAACTCGCTTAGGAGGTGGGGAGAAAGACACTGCATTCTCATGAACAACAGACGACCCTGCAGCATCACCAGTAGCAGAAGAACCTTTAACATGGAACCAAATACCATCCTTCGGCGGACCTTGAGAGTCATCAAAGTGAAAAGTAGAGAAACTCTGACTCCCTTGTATATATACTTTTTTAACCCTGTCTGGAGTCTTGCCTGTAACCCTCATCACTCTGTAATCAAAAGAAATCTAGAAATAAAAATCTCATGTAGAAGGATTATCGCAAATTAAGAATAATGCTTGCATAAGGATTCGAATTCAAAATTCCTAACCAGTATGCATATCATAAACCCAATCCATATTTGATTTGATACTTCAGCATGAACCTACCCTGCCCACTAGTATTAGATTTTTTTACACCGTTGCAGCCATCAACAAAGAAAACATGCAGAGATACTGATTTGAATCTACATTTTGTACAACAACAATATGGAGAGATAAAAAGTAGACAATTGGGAACCAAAATGATGCTCAATGGCTGACAAAGAAATCTGGCATTTAATATCCAAGTTGGTAGAAATGGGGTGGTACTGAACAGTACCGGTGGATAATAGATAAGCAGCCAGCGGCAATCACAGGTTAGGTACCACCGGAATCAACAAGAGCACACCGAGGCAGCTGCATGATATAAATATATAAATTACATTTGGGAGCAGCCTCTCACCGCTGCTGCTATAACTAAAATCACCAACTATAAATACCGATGCAGTTCTGATGCGTAATAATAACCACATATCAAAAATATGTGTGTATCTATTACCGAAAACAGGCCCCTGACCGAAAACATAACAAATCTTGGAGTAAGGAGTATGGTTTTAACCAAGAATTTCTGAAGAAAAGAGTGGGGGAGAACGGACATACCTTGAGGACAAAGGCCAGGAAACAACTCTATCCCACGTGGTCGCCTTCCTCCTCTAGAATGGCCGGGCAGTGCCGATGTTGTTCGCCGCTCACCGCGATGGGGGCGCCAGCACGCCGCAGCCTGGCAAGGCGCCGCTCAAACGCCGAGCACAACAGCTTCGTCGAGGAAAAACGCGGCTGTCCGAGCCCGCTCGCCGGTCGCGGTCGTCGCTCGCCGCTCCTGGTCGTAGTCGCCGCTCGCCGCTCCCGGTCGCGGTCGCGGACTCGCGGTCGCCGCTCGCCGCCGACTGCAATGCCCGCTCGCCGGCTTCACCCACCCGAGGAATTTCCTGAACCGCACACACGAACTGATTACACGAAGTGGGCTAGCTCCCAGGTTCCCCAGAACAAATAGAATAGTAACCGTCGATGTAAAAAAAAGGAAAGAAATTATGTAATACGGACGGGACAGCGAGCTAAAACTAGGTTCGACCGCAACTTTGTCGGTGTAGCTGGTCCGGTTTTCGACCCGGATGAATAATAGCCTATTCTTCACCCTGGTAGTCTAATAGGGTTTCTATATATATATATATATATATATATATATATATATAGGAAAAATACTTCTTATTCCCGGTGTAACTACACCCACGTCTCATATACTACCTTACGGAAGTATTTGTAATACTTTATCTATCTGAGTATGTTCATATACTATATCTAAGATACTTACAAGCAAGTGAGGTGCAAAATTGCAAATGCACCCATAGTTTTCAGTATATATGTAAAATACCGTCATATTTGTACGTACAAAAGGAGTATGTGAATAAAAATTACATACTATCCAAAAATAGTATATATACTACCCAAATATTCTTATATACTTCATACTACCTATATATAGTCTCCAGTATGATAGATACTGTCTAAATTACGTTAAACACACGTGGATGTAACTACACCCGGGTGTAGTATGAATATGTCCTATATATATATATATATATATATATATATATATATATATAGCAAATATTGACGTTGGATACAGGGAGTACTATTATTAGCTGCCAAGATGAGAGAGCCAAAATCTTGCATGCAGTTAACGGTGTTATTTGCTGTTTGTAGAATTGCAAGACCAGCCTTTATTGTAGCGTACCAAACCGCATCTGTTGTTGCAAAAAAATTTACAAAGTGCATACGGTGTGCTAGTAGTACTTGTTTGCACTAGACATTACTAGCTTGTAGTAGTTGATGGGATGTGTGCATGTTAGTATCAATATGAGCATGAAAATATGCAAGAATTTCTGCAATAATTTCAACCATGAGAGTAGACCAAATATATCAACTAGTGCATACGGTATGCCAGTAGTACTTGTTTGCACTAGACATTACTAGCTTGTACCAGGTGATGAGATGTGTGCATGTTAGTATCAATATGAGCACGAAAACATGCAAGAATTTATGCAATAATTTCAACCATGAGAGTAGACCAATATATCAAGCAAGTTAGCATGCAATAAATTCAACCATGAGGGTTGCACAAATTTCGGCCATTTTTCCCGCGCTTGGCTTTCGTTTTAGCGCGGGAGTGCTTTCCGCGTTCCCGCTAAATTTTTTTTCAGTACAAAAGCAAAACTTGTTCCTTTATACAGAGACGGGATTCCAGACCATTTTCCCTAGCAGCTCCCCTTTCACGTACTAGTTGCCATATCCTTTTTAGCCTCTCCACCAATTTTGACCGGTTCAATGGTCTGAATGTATTGCTAGAATGCGAATGTATTGCTAGAATGCGTGCTGAAATTTTAGCCAGTTCAGTGGTCTACTAGTATTGCTAGTTTGCATGCATGCGTGAGCTGTTGCTAGTTTGCATATATGTGCTAGTACTTGTATGTGTACTTCCATGTACTAGCAATGTATGCAAAAAAATGCTCTCTATGTAACGGGGTGCGATGTTTTCTGTTAGATATTTTGTGCTCTTGCTGCTCAACTTCATGCTCTCTATAGAATATCCAATGGTTGGATTAGTATGCATAGGTAGCATCCTAGA
The DNA here is from genome assembly GCA_916181665.1 of Avena sativa. NCBI lineage: Eukaryota > Viridiplantae > Streptophyta > Magnoliopsida > Poales > Poaceae > Avena > Avena sativa. The sequence goes on from OV702297.1 coordinate 258,591,887, forward strand.
ATATCCAATTGTTGAATAGAGTCGCGCTATTTGACTTCCTGTGTGCAGAATATTAGAGGCAACGTAAAAAAAATACGTCGCATGCTTTGTCCGCGCGCCTGTGACGGTTCTAGGCAGGAGTATCTTGGACTTTTCTAAGCTACGTGATTCTCAACGTGTGAATCCTTACATGTGACGTATAAATAGTCGAATCCAACATAAGAAAGAGTCTATGTCCACCGATTAAAACGTTGGCCCATTACTGTAGGAAATTTGGAGACCAAACTAAGAAAAGTTGGATGCCAAGTGCCAACACATTCCTCTACTTCAGCTAGCAAGGTAAGAAAATTCAAATATGACCATGGTCGTAAATTTACAGCAGATATAAACACATGAATACATAATGAATTCAATACATTATGTCCCTAAAAAGACGAATACATTATATCACCTAGAATTCCATGTGCCTACGTAGAATAGGAATCCCAGCATTATGACACAACATAACTCCAATACATCGACTCTTAGGGTATTGTAAATAAGATACAGTGATCCACATTAGCGAAAAGATAAATCTAGAATTGTTCTAAGTAAACAAATTACATTCTCCAGATGACATAATCATCAGTTGACTGATCAACAACCGACGCTCATACTATTAACCACTGACGACATGCTAGTTCCTTTCCATTTGCCACAATTGCCAGGCTTACTCAGTTGATATCAGAAGTTATGCCTTTCTCGTTTCAGTGTTGAGCAGTTCTTATTTGATGCCTGAAAAGCAGAAAACATCTGTAAGAAACATCGAAAAAGGGTACACAAACAAATACTACCTCTGTTCCCTAATGTAAGACATTTTTGCAAACTAACACAAACAAATACTACCTCTGTTCCCTAATGTAAGACATTTTTGCAAACTAACACAAACAAATACTACCTCTGTTCCCTAATGTAAGACATTTTTTGCAAACTAACACAAACAAATACTACCTCTGTTCCCTAATGTAAGACATTTTGGCAAATTAATTTAGTTTGCCAAAATGTCTTATATTAGGGAAACATAGGGAGTAGATAAAAATGAACACTGAGTTAGGTTCACCTTGCCGTCGACATGGCCATGTAAAATTTCTTTAGGTGCCTTGCCACATTCACATCAAAGCCATGGACACTGGTTGTGTGCCGCATAATTCGTGTAGTAGAGACACCCCAAAGATCTCGTAATTCTTGCAATTGGGAAAGTAAGGAACACACTATCAGATCCATGTATGGCGACACATGAAGAAATTACCAAATGGACCTAACAACTACAAAGAACATCAAACAAACATTCTCGTATGTGCTATAAAAAGTAACAAGAAATAACCTTAATGAGCAGTTCAAAATTCCTGTTATAAAATATTACTCCTGGTTTAATAGTGTGTTAAACAAAATTATGTGATGTATTGCATCCGGAGTGAGAAAAGTTTTGAAAAAATACACACATCCTTGCAAAGCAATAATTTTATCCACTAGTTCTAGAAAAGCAAAAAAAAAACACAATGGATCAGAAGTAAAAATTCCAAAACTAACAAGTAGTAAAAGATACATGGAAGTTCATTAGTTTCCGAAATTGTTTATGTCATTGATATGGAGAAAGAATTCAATCAATTATGTGATTTCTCACAATAAAGGGAGCCTAGACACATAGGGCTGCAAGCGGCAGGTTGGATTTGTTTTCTGATTAGCACAAATTAAGGAGAGAAGGGACACGGAGCTGTAGTACAATTTATACTGTACATACTGTTTTGCGGGCCAAAGCGGGGCCCTCTTGTGCAACCCTATAGACACATATGAGCAATGGATGTAAAGTAAATCCTAGAATTTATTTGTGTAAAACGTAGATATACAAAATATTAGTGAACAAACTTGCTTCTTCCATGCTTTGAAAGTCTGCGCTTATATAGGACACCCTTTAGCCCTTTTATTCGGAGTGTCCTGCAAAGAAAGCATTTATTTTCAAGGCCAGACGACACGGTCATTTTGAATGCCTCTACTTAATAGGTAAAAAAGAGAAGCATCTTTACAACACAGTGCATACATATATCTAATAATGTAAAAAAAAGGGCCGTAGACCTATGGGCAAACACAAGGGCACACTGCAGAATGGGAACACATTTTGGCTATTGATATGAGACCACCTGAGAGTTTTCAGGTCTCTAGATGGCCAACATCAGAGATATATGCGGGTATTGACATAAGCAAGGAAAGAAGGAAGTATCATGCAGAATTGCAGTCCTTTACTGGAACAACAATTAACTTATCATCAGGCTGTTACGAGTATAATTCTCACATGTTCAGTATACATCATTGAAGGATAGTCATCTAAAACTTCCAGACTTGCTGAATCAAATAAAAGTCCAAACCTCATGTCCTCACCCTAAAATCTAAACTACCATATGGATAATCGCTATGTTTTTATCATGACAAATCGCAAAGGAGGAATTACCTTGATGTCATGATAATACGGGTTAATCGCTTTGTTTCATCATGATAGGGCGGGTTAAACCAAAGTTCTAGAGAGCTTGTAATATACCATGTCCATGTAAGAATTCTCAGTGCCAACATAAAATAACTTATATCCATGTAGTTCTTGGTGCCACTAAGACATAAGAACCAATGTTAGAATAAGAACTAGCTTCATGGTTTGATGCATGACTGAGTGGCCCCAGGAACCAAGAAACTAAAGTTTATAGCGATGTAAATTGCAAATTATCACTCAACTACTGTATGAAGAAAAATGATCCAAAATGCATACCTAATTCAAAATAGGTGCTCCAAATTAGAAGAAAGTTAGACGCCAAGGTTAAACAAGGTGAAATGAGTGATACTATGTAACATTTACATTACAACTTTTACCCCCAGTCTCCTATCTAGCATCCACTCAAATTGACAAGCACAATAAAACAGAAAACATTGTACACCATGCAATACATTTACTACGTTAAAAGAAAGAGTGGGCAGCTACTGTGCCTTAAGTTGAAGGCCACCAGCGGCTGCATAACTTGTCTTCTCTTAGCTTGATTAAGCAACTATGCAATAAATTCAGTATTTGTTTTGATTAAACTTGTTTGAAACTTCAATGCTGTGAGCCAGTGTTAACCAGCATCATGGAAAAACGAGCTTCTCAAGTCGTTGTAAACAAAATCTAAATAAGCTAATCTAAAAATTGAAGCTCGGCAGGTTTGTGCGTGGACGACAATGACATGGGACCAACATAGGATGACGGCTGAGAACGTACGTGAAGGTACGTGGAGGAAGGAGTCGTCGCTGGTTGGTAGTAGCCGTGTCGGCTGCCCACACTGATAGTAGCCATGTAGGAGGCGCCGGTAGGTAGTGGCCACAGGAGTTAAGAGCATCAGGTGCCATCACGAAGGCACTAGCTGTCCTAGGAGATACAGGCGGCGGCGGATGGTCATTTGTGCTAGTCTATCCTAAAATTGAGCGCCAGAATCTGCATAATAACAGACTACACAAATCTATCTAAAGCTTTAACCAAAAAATCTAAACGAGCTTCTCTTATGTCTGTCTCGATCAGCCTCAGCAGCACCAAAGAATTATGAGAGGAAGAAGAAAGAATGGAGGCTCTACACCTCGGTGTAAACATCCATCCAGTCATTTTCCACGAACAAAAATTGCAGGGGTACTTTCCAGGAACGAGCTTCTCAGGTCGTTGTAAACAAATTCTAAATGAGCTAATGTATCCTAAAAGTGAGTACCAAATCTGCATATTTTCAAACTAACAAATCTATCTGAAGTTTTAACCAATCTGAAGAAAAAGGTAAAGAACGACAGCGAGCTACCTTGACGACTAAGCCCACGAGGTAGTTCTCTCTTGCGTGGTCGCCTTCCACCTCCACCCCGGCGGACGGTCGCTGAAGTCGGCTAACCCCTGGCGCAGCGCAGCCCCTAGCCCCGGCCAACTCCAGCATGGCCAGGCAGTGCAGATGCCGTCCGCCGCTCACCACGATGGGGACGCCACACACCGCAGCCCCGCAAGGCGCGGCTCACCCGCGCCGACCACGAGAGCGCCGCCGAGGACACAAGCCGCTGGCCGAGGCCGCTCGCCGCCGTCCGCAATGCTTTGCTGCAGGCCTGCAGCCATTCTTCGCTTTCCGTAATGCCTTGGTGCAGCCGTTCGCCGCCAGCCGCAATGTCCTCTTGCAGTCGCTCGCCGGCCGCACCATGCCTTCACCCGTGGAAATCCCCAGACTGCACGAAACTGATTTGGGGAAAGTGGGCTAGCTCTGAGTACCCCACGACCAAAATTTAGAAACCGTCGATGTAATAAAAAGAACAGGAAATTACGCACCCCATCCGTAAATTTGGTTCGACGGCGACAGGTTTGGTTGACCATCCTGGTCCGGCTCGGCATTTCGATCCCGGTGTAGAATTACTTATTCTGCACCTAGGATAGAGCTTATATAGAAAGAGAGGTAGGCGCTATTTGACACTCAGGGTGTAAAATACCCATCCTCTTTATATTATTTTTACTATTTTTACGTAACGTAAATTTTATATTACTTTATAAGTGGAGAAGAACATAATAAAATTTAGAAATGACATAATTTCTTTGTTTAGGTGCCGTAACTTTTTTTGTGTAAAATACATATTTTTTGTGTTTTTTACACTATAATGACTTATAAAATTTATTTTTGTGTCAAATTTTTTGGTTGTGGTGAATATATGAACATAATTATTCGTATACAAAACATAATTTTTAAATCTAACAACGTAAAAATATGTTGGGTGCAAAATAACTATTCTGCCCCTGTGTCCTGAATAGGGTTTATATATATATATATATATATATATATATATATATATATATATATATATATATATATATATAGGGTGACGCTATTTGACACCCAGAACCGTATATTATTTTATATCATATAAATTTTTTATTATTTCGTAAGTCGAGAAGAACATAATAAAATTTAGAAATGACATAATTTTTTTTGTTTACATGTCGTAAAAAATTCGACATAAAATACATATTTTTAGTGTTTTTTACACTATAATGACTCGTAAACTTTATTTTTGTGTCAATTTTTTTGGTTGTGATGAATATATAAACATAATTATTCGTATATAAAACATAATTTTTTTAATCTAACAACATAAAAATATGTTGGGTGCAAAATAACTATTCTGCATCCTGGATGCTGAATAGGGTTTATATATATATATATATATAATTAGGATACATATAACTTAGGTATGTATAAGTTAGGTATGTGAAATTTGTATACGTACACTGTCAGATATGTAAGAATTTGAATGAAATACAGGTATAATGCCCGGGCACCATGGTGTCCCATATAGGCTTCCTATATATATACATATATATATATATATATATATATATATATATATATAGTGGGCTATCTAGGATGTTACCTATACATACTAATCCAACCATTGGATATTCTATAGAGAGCATGAAGTTGAGCAGCAGAAGCACAAAATATCTAACAGAAAACATCACACCCCGTTACATAGAGAGCATTTTTTTGCATGCATTGCTAGTACATGCAAGTACACACGCAAGTACTAGCTCACGCATGCATGCAAGCTAGCAATACTAGTAGACCACTGAACTGGCTAAAATTTCAGCATGCATTCTAGCAATACATTCAGACCATTGAACCGGCTAAAATTTTAGCACGCATTCTAGCACCACATGCGCTAAAACGAAAGCCAAGCGCGGGAAAATTGACCGAAAATCGTGCAATCCTCATGGTTGAATTTATTGCATGCTAACTTGCTTGATATATTGGTCTACTCTCGTGGTTGAACTTATTGCAGAAATTTTTGCATGTTTTCGTGCTCATATTAATAATAACATGCACGCATCCCATCACCTAGTACAAGCTAGTAATGTCTAGTGGAAACAATTACTACTGGCATACCGTATGCACTAGTTGATATATTTGGTCTACTCTCATGGTTGAAATTATTGCAGAAATTCTTGCATGTTTTCATGCTCATATTGATACTAACATGCACACATCCCATTAACTAGTACAAGCTAGTAATGTCTAGTGCAAACAAGTACTACTAGCACACCATATGCACTTTGTAGAATTTTTTGCAACAATAGATGCGGTTTGGTACGCTACAATAAAGGCTGTTCTTGCAATTCTACAAACGGCAAATAACACCGTTAACTGCATGCAAAAATTTGACTCTTTCTTATCTTGGCAGCTAGTAATAATACTCCCTGTATCCAACATCAATGCTTGCGTGCATTGGTAGCATCCTAGATAGCAAATCCACGTTGATATATATATATATATATATATATATATATATATATATATATATATATATATATATATATATATATGAGAAATAGTCTGCTAAACACGGGCATAGCTACGCATAGCGTATCCACCGTTGATTCTATCCTCTTTTGATATAGGGAGCACATGTATCCAGACCCAAGATTTGTCTAAGAACTAACGCCGTTAGTGTTCCTTTGCCATGCATGCACGAAGCCCTACCAAAATAAAGCTTGTATAATTTCGTTTGCATGAGACAAACCCTAACGAGCAACATGCAAAACAAAATTTGTCTAATTTCGTTTGCATGAGGCAAACCCTAACGAGCAACATGCAAAACAAAGCTTGTCTAATTTCGTTTGCACGAGGCAAACCCTAACGAGCAACATGCAAAACAAAGCTTGTCTAATTTCGTTTGCACGAGGCAAACCCTAACGAGCAACATGCAAAACAAAGCTTGTCTAATTTTATTTGCATGAGGCAAACCCTAATGAGGAACATGCAAAACAAAGCTTGTCTATTTTCGTTTGCATGAGGCAAACCCTAACGAGCAACATGCAAAACAAAGCTTGTCTAATTTCGTTTGCATGAGGCAAACCCTAAAGGGCAACATGCAAAACAAAGCTTATCTAGTTTCGTTTAGATGAGGCAAACCCTAACGAACAACATGCTGAAAAACCCTAACTTATTTAGTCTCTTCCGCCAAAAAAACAATACACTAAACCAGTTAGATGATATTTTAGGGTTTGCATAGTACCACAAACCTTCACAAGGGTTTGCATACTATGTAAAACTTATTTTAAGCCTTGTTGACTTATCTTTCCATTTTAGATGTTAAAAGTTTCTTTGCCAAACAGCGAGCTAAACTTTTTAGGGTTTTCACGAGCCCCTAGGCATCGCATGCAAGTACACACACGCGCTGCTTCAAACGTCGTTAGGCACCGTTACTACTTTCAAGATCCAGCCATTACCATCTAAGCTAGTAGTGTATGTGATCTCTTTATCCAACGGTCCTAAGCCTATGCGCAACTATGCCCGTGTGTAGCAAATCCACGTCGATATATATATATATATATATATATATATATATATATATATATATATATATATATATAACTTGTCATATATCCATCTCACGAGTTGTGTTGCAACTTGGCACAATAAATATATATATAACCGTGCGTACATTATATCCATCTCACGAGTTGTGTTGCACTCAATATTGCAACTTGGCACAATAAATAAAGGTACCAGGCGGCTGTAATGTGTGTATCATACTCATGTGCAAGTCTCCCCTTGCCTAGCTTCCTATAGAGATAATAATCAACTACAGAAGCACTGAGCTATATGCCACTGTATACAATCAGAAGACCGGATCGAAGCTGGGAACTGCTGTAGCCGGCGCTTACCTGCGAGCGTCTTCGTCCAAGGCGAGGGTGGAGGAGCAGGAAAGCAGAGAAATTGTGCTCGCCGATCGCATTGAATTGAGGTGAATCGAGACGGGACGGCAATGAATTACTCGTTTGCCTGAAGAGGAGCGACATCCGACGAGGACGGCCTGTGCACCCAAGGTCGTCGGCCGAATCGCCACAGCTTTGTCCCCATAGACAAGGAAAATAAGCAAACCAGTGAGGCTATCCCTGCCTCCTCTGTCCTTCCCCTCCCCCGTGGCTGCACATCCCCTGCCAATTCTCCTCCCTTGACGTGCGACCACTGTCGAGGTCCTACTACAGAGACGAGATGGGCTCCCTCGAGGTCTCCCATGGCGGCGAGGTGCTCCGGAACAGGGCGGACGTGGCCATGGTGGCAGTTTGGCGGCACTGGTAGTCCGGAGGAGAGGAGGCCAAGGGGAGGTGTTGCTTCTGCGCGGGATTGCTAGGACCAGTGGTGGGTGGCGGGGTGGAGAAGTAGCCGGCGGCGCACTCTCACGGTGGCGGGGATCGATCAGTAGTTGGTGGTCTGGTGGTGGGGTGGAGAAGATAAGAAACTGCGGGTTAATTACTGGATTTATTAAGGGTTTTTATGTAAAACTGCAGCGACAGACGAAACGAAAACCACCTCTAGCCTTTTTATATAGTATATATATATATATATAAACTCTATTAGAATACTGGGTGCATAATAACTTATTCTACACTCGGGTTGATCGTCCGAACCGTATGGCTTCCTGGTTCCACCAAAAAATGTGGGTGCAAGCACAATATCCGACGGTTTACCAAATTACGGTCGTGGGTTTGGGAGCTAGAGACTACCCTCCAGCACCTCTTTTTTTCTCTCCCAGTTTTCCAATTGAGCGAGGAGGGCGGAGGGCGGTTTGCGATTGAGACGCCATGGCCACGGCGGCGAGCGATGCAGAGCAGGTGAGCGGCGGCGTCCTTGGTGGCTAGGCGAGCGGCTGCTGGGCCCTGCGCTCTCGTTGTCCTCGGCAACGTCATGCCGCGTCGAGGAATCGGTTGCGTTGTGGTCGGCCGGCTGAATCGGCGGCCACGGTGGCGCATCCAGGTGTTACTTGCCGGCGGCGCTATGGGAGGCATCTGCATCCTAGTCGAGCCGTGCGACGGGTTGTTGCTTCCGGCGGCGCTGGGTTGGCATTTTATAGGAGCCGGACAGTTCGGTGGATGATTGTTGGGCGGCGGACAACCCGCTCCTCCTATACGTCCTCAAATGCCACGACTAGGAGCAGGGGAAGACTCATCGTATACACTCTAGGGTAATTGAAATTCTCTTCCTACTCTTGCTAATACCGTGGCCCTGGTTGTATGTGTTTGCTGTACTAACTTTTTCTTGCACCTGCAGATCAATTGGATCTGAATAAAATTCCGATATCTACGAGCTCTGTTGGCAATAAGATAATAGTTGTAGTGATCTGTTCACGTGCATTCTTCCTGACTACTTGCTCAGCCAGTGCCTTGTTTCTTGAAATTAGACTGCTTTCCTGTACCAGAGCAGAGCAGCGGTAAAATCTTGTTTTGACTCTGGTTCTATGGAAGGAAACCAAAAAAGTAGGCCACAAACAAACTGAAGGGAGTGGAACTGTTGTGCTTTCTTTGTTGTGTATTTCTTAGGGAGAGTTGAGACATCAGTTTTATGTGGGAGTTTGCTTCGTGGAAACAGAATGTGTGGATACATCACCTATCAAGGAGGATAAGTTCATATATGAATTGAAGCATGTTAAAAAGTTAAATGGAATTTTGCTAAATTGATTTTCTAGCCACTGCTCCAAATTATTATGTTACCAAGCTGTTATGGAACAGAACACCAATCAAGAAACTACTTTTCTGTTGTTCACAATTGTAGGATATTCATGTTGTGGCGATCAAGTCTGACGGACTACTTCCTTTCTGAAAACATCGTGGTGTGATGCTTTCATTTTTAAGAAGTTAGAAAATAAAATACTTGTATTAGATTCTGATAATAATATTTTTCTAGTGATAAACTAGGATTTGAATTCATATGAGTCTGCCAACCATATGAATTTGCCTATTTGTTGGGTTTGTGGTTATTTTAGAAATAGCGTGTGAAATTTCTACTTGTTTAATAGCTCCAAAAGGCCTCAAACAGGTCACAGCAACGGAAGTTTCCATGGACTGATTTACAACAGATTTGTAGGGCTGTAATCATCTATGGCTCTGTATCATGCTTACTATCTACCTTATTTATAATGCAGTGTAGCTCCATTCTACCCTTTTTCCTTTAGGAATATATTCAACTTGTTTGGAAGATACATAGTTTTCCTAGTTCATTTATAAGCACCTAATTTACGCTAAAACTTCATATTTTAAATTCGGCTTGGTTTTATTCTTTCATTGACAACAAGAAGGTTATGGATAGGTATGAGGCTTCTCATTGGAAGTAAAATAAAAACTTGACTCGCCTTCTGCATGCCATCATGCATGGAATAACTTCCGATCCTTCATGGAAAGAATTTTTTTAGTACTTTGTTTCCTTCTTATCATACATACATCAGTCACTTATTAGTGAAACAAAAGAAAATCCTATTTGTGGGATTTATAATCTCTATTGGAGCTAACAGGTTTAGCATATGTGGGAAATTCTTGAAACAATCACATTTTATGTTTTCTTTCCAGGCTTTGATTCTATATGGAAGATCCATGTCATCATTTTTTCTTAGTTCATGATGATCTTTAACCTTTTTCCTGTCTTTCAGAGCTATCTATTCAAATATGAGTAATTTCTTCTTCCTGACTGTTTACCACTGCATGTCTTCCATAGACATTTCTTCATTTACTCCATTTGAAATTGATTCATCTACATTATTATCTGCATGTTTTCCCATTGATTGCATAGCCATTTTGCTATTTGGTCATTTGCATTTCGCCATTTTGGTAGTAGACCAATAGCTACAAATGAGACACTACTTCTAAAACTCCGCTCGATATTTATGTCTATTTGGTGGGGTGGCGGATGGCTTCAGCGCAACACAAAATGGTATACTCGGAGCACATATGCTGCCCTAATGTTATTTCTATTGCCTTTTTTGTGCGTAGTTTATGTTGCTTTATTTGGAAGTCAGTATGACGGACTAGCCCCTCGGCGTGTTTTCCGTTGGCTTCAACAATTTTAACGCAGGGTTCGGATTTGGCATGAGCGGCACATCCATGGTCATCGCCGAGCATTTTGCTTTCCGAATTGCCACTAATTACTTCCTTGTTGATATTGCAGGTTTCAGTTGATCTTTTGCTTATTGGTTGTGTAAGCCATCTGACCCTTGATGATGCCAGTCTGACAGCGGGAAGAGAGGCAGCACCAGCAGATCGCCATACGACATGTCCTTGTTTGTGGACCGGCAAGCTGACAAGCTCTTTGGACAGGTGTCAAAGGTACAATGGTCAATAGCAGAGTTCCCGTCCCCACTGACAGCCTCGGGCACCCAATGGCATTGGCACCTTGGCTTGATCCTATGGTGACTCCAACAGCAGCGCCTTGGTACTGGACATCAGCTCCCTGAACAATTTTCTCTCGCATTGTATCCCTGAGGACTAGCTTGTTCTTACAATTTGCCGAAGACAATTCTAATGACGGCCAGAAGATATAAATCTTGGGAAGAAACGATGTGATTCTAGGCATTATACGGAGGGAGACATGAGCTAGCGTGCAAGACAGTGACATGATTGTGTTGGCCAGATGTGGTATTCCCAGGGGTAGATAAAGCTATCCCTCTTTATCAAAAACTGAATTTTCGTGGTACAGGAAATTATGATGTTTGATGTAGAATTCTTACGTTTGAGACAACTCATTCTGTTAAGTTAGTATTGAATCCTTTGGTGAACAATAGAGCATGATATGCCCAATTAAGATTATGCCTTTTGCTAGCAACTAATTAAATCAGGTTATTACTTCCGTCGGGATATAAATTTTACCTCCATTGCATAGCTCGTTGTTTGCATTGGACTATAACACTTTACGTCAGATTACCTCACGTGCAATGTCTCGGTATAAATATATACTCCCTCCGTTTTAAAATATAAGATGTTTTAGGTTTGTGTAGAAAATGAATCTAGACTTCTTTTAATGTGTAGATTTATCTCAAAGTTGAGTGAACCTACATACTAAAACAAGTCTAGATTTATCTTCTTCACAAACCTAAAACATCTTATATTTTGAAACGGAGGGAGTAGGACACATGCGAAAATATTTCTTGTTTGCACTGGACTATAAAACATTACGTCAGCTTACCTCTACCTCACATGCAATTAGGGGTGGACACAAAGTTTGAGGCTCGATGCTTGGCTCGGGCTCGACACAGCTTGGTTCGGGCTCGGCTCGGCTTGAAGGTTGGACAAGCCAAGCCTAAACCCTGCTACTAGGGCTCGAGGCTGGACAAGCCAGCTCGATGAAGCTCGCAAGCCGGCTCGAAGGCTCGGTGTAGAAAAAAATATTGTCACAACCTCTACTAAAATATAAGAGTTCACGATTATAATAAAAAATCTGCTGTCCATGCAGTCACAATGAAATTATCTATATAAATATACACATTACATGGTGCAGAAACTAGTTTGCTATAATATTTTTTCGGATACAATGCACCACGGTGAACCAATACTTGATGGATGTTACACAATGGAAAGATAGTCGAGAAGCCAACAAAGTACAATAAAAGATAGTTGAGAAGCAGACAAAGTACAAGGACACAGTTTGAGGCAAAAAATATTGCATCGGATTGATTTCAAGCTGGTTCTATTAATCTGGCTTTACAAGTTTACATAACAAAGTACTGATTTCAAGCTGGTTCTATTAATCTGGCTTTACAAGTTTACATAACAAAGTACAAGGACACAATTACTAACCCACCAGTTCTCTGTTTTTTTAACTGAACAATTTTCTCAAACTCTGCTACAATTCACTTCAGGTTTTCCTTCTTTTATAGATGACACACAGTACGTCTTGTACTTTTCTCATATTTCAACACATGTCATCAGTCCAAAATAAACTCAATGATCAGGACTATATAGAAACAGAGATCAAGAACCATACAATCCAGGGAGCAACAGGGTAGGAGCAGGGGTAGGAGGAGCATCCTTGGAGAATATCAAAAGAGGAAAAGGCAAGCACCTGCTCGTTACTGCATCGTCAGCACAAGAACTGAACTAGCGTTCACTACAGCTGTCGGTGGTTTTTTTGTGTAGGAGAGGAGTAGCCTAAGGTGGAGGACATGGGGAGAGAAGCAGGCGAGCTCCCGAAAGAGGGCAGCGGAGGGCCGGCCGGCAACGACCGCCGGTAACCCTAGACGAGCGGCACCATGGGTGTCTGCGGGAATGAATCCAGGAAGAGCAGGGGGTAGGGGATCTATGGAGGTGGAGGACGAGATGTCCAGATGGGGCGGTCAGCGGTGGCTGCCGGCATTGGTGCGGTGGTGGTGCCGGCCCAGACGAGTTGGAGAGGGAGCATCGATGGAAACCAAAGAGGAATCGCAGGCGAGATGATTCAGCCTGCAGCGGTAGGCTCGATGAGCCATCGAGCCGAGCCTCGAGTTTTACGAGCCGCAAGCCTACAAATTAGAAAAAAATTAGCAACGAGCCTAGCCAGGCTCGGCTCGATTTTCCCCAAGCCTGACCGAGCCGAGCCATGAGCCGGCTCGGCTCGATTCCACCCCTACATGTAATGTGTCGGTGTGAAATGTTACATCACATACAAGACGTGAGATGGATTTGGACCGCTGGTTCTGAAGCACGCCGTAACATTATGTCACGTGCAGAACTGCCGAGGCAGGTAGCATGGATTCATGCTCTGGTTCCAAGGCCCGCCATAAAATTACCTCACATGCGTTGCGGACGAGGCACGCAGGATGGGTGGGTGCAGAATACACACAGGGAGTCAAATAGCCAATAAGCGAATACCTTTTGAACGTTAAAATTTGAAATTGTCTTCCCAACATCAAGACATAGGTTCCGGCTAATAAAGATCGGTTTTTACCCGCAAAAAGAAAAACATACTCCCTCCGTCCCAAAATAGATGTTTCAGATTTGGCAAAATTTAGATGAATCTAGATATTATTTAGTATATAAATTCATTTAAATTTTGACAAATGTAAGACATCTATTTTGGGACGGAGGGAGTACAAGACATCTGTGATGAACGAGATCTCTCCTTTGCTTGCTAGAAAAAAAACGGATATATTTATGCGACAGAGATGGTAAAAGCTACGCAGTGGGTGTTCCTCGACGCCAAACACCTCCTTACACTTTATGTGATGTGCCAAAACTAGATCTTGTAACATCCATATGCAGCCCTAGAGGCAGAAAATTCTCTTGGCTAGATCAGAAGAGGTGCCGTGTTTGTAAATCAGACATATATACAGAAAATCTACGACTTGGAAACCTAGATTCACGGTAGGCGCCGTAGCTTCACCAGGTAGGAGCCACTATTGATGATTGCTGCTCGTTTACAGCATGGCATGACCTTCCACTCTTCCTCCTATCTGTTAACTTATTACTCATCTAGATCGGCATCAAATTGCTGCTCACCTTGGTCAGTTGGCGGCAATCTTCTCCTTAGCAAGAACTGGACCAGTGAGATGGCCGCGACCAGAGCTAATTCTGCATGGTCTGAAGTGCCGGTCTTGATGCAGAGGCTACCCAGATTTCTGCTGTTTATGTTGGCGCCGACTGATATTTTTGACCCACGGCCCACTAGGAAGACTGACTGAAGATTGGCACTCAGTACTGTCTCTTTCTCAAACGACATGACAGTGGCTGCGATGGTGGTGCTCCCTTCTCTCACAGGGTAGTCTTTTCCCCTTACTGTTACTTCCAGGCCACCTCCATCTGCCACTTGTCCACCGCCAACCATCCTCCCAGCATTGGCAACCAACTGAACTTGTTTGCCAATGATGATGGAGTCCTCTAATTTGGCTCCAGAAAAATACTTTGTACCAAATTTAGTAACGGAAATACCTCCTCCAGTGGTGTTCCAGGCCAAATTTCGGAACTTGGCATCCCCATGAACAGTACAAACCAAATCCTTACCCGCTGTTTGCATATCCATGCCCCCCATCCAGGAGTAGCCTCTCTGATCAGTATAACTCACTGAACATTCTGATTGGACATACATGTCTTCTTTGTCCTTTCTCATCTGTCCTGCTATTGATGCAGATATGTTCTTTTTAAAATCATGACACGATTCAAAATTGATCCCATCGAACCCAATATCATGGTCCCATCCTTGGGGATCCAAAACCGGTCTGAACAACTGATCATTAGATATAAGGTGACGGTAGCGGTGCGTTGGATAATCGGAGTCAAAGCTTAATGGGATTTCCATGTCTGACATGTGCACAACCTCTGGGGACATGCTCTCTTCATAATCATCAGCAACTGCAGATGACACTTCACTGTTTTGAGCTTCAGCGAGCTTTTGCCTCCTGATTCCTTCCTTCCATTGCTGTTTTAGGTATGAAGTCTCACGGTAGTCCAGTTCATCAAGATATGCAGTTCTCTGTTCTTTGGTCAACTTCTCAAATTCAGATTTTTTTAGAACACGGAATGGTGGTAGCTGATCATAATCATCTTCCTCATCTGATAGTTCAGTCATCTCACTGTGAAAACCGTCAGAACTCGATGACGAATAAGGTTTAAGGAGTGACGACAGAAGATGAGGCAGTGAAGGCAGCCTGGTATTTGCTTGTGACAGTAGAAAACTATCTTGAAACTTGAGCAACGAATTTGCTTCCGCCAACAACTTGGTTGCCCCACACAAAAGCAGAAGTTCTGATACCCATACTTGCCCATTTGGCAGAACTCTTTCACCTCTGGTGTTTCGTCTGCACATTGGATGATTGTCAACCAGGACAATAGGGTTCTCCAGCTGTGTGTTAGAAGCTGCTACCTGGATATGACGCTGCACAACATTCTTACAGTAACGGGTGTACGCATCATATTCTAAAGGATAACCATCTGGTCCTTCAGGAGGAGATGTGGAACAGTGAGTCATTACAAGGACAGTGTTGAACAACATTGAAGAACCCAAAATATCAGTTATAAGCTTCAGCAGAGGGTAGTCACTGTATTTGCTGTTAATATGGTCAAGTCGCTCAAAGTACAAGACGATATCAGGTGGGGATCGGTTAATGAAGCGCTTGACAGCATGCAAAATGTTCCTGTTCCTGCATTGCCTATGGTAATGAGGCGTCAGACCAGGTGTATCGATAACCGTAACTCTTACTCCTTTGATAGTTCCATCAACCCTCTTTATCCTACTAGTACCAGGAACAAGTGCATTAGTAGCAACCTTTGTTTCATCAAACATGGAGTTAATTGTGGCACTCTTCCCCACGCCAGTCTTTCCTAGAAGAAGAATCCGCAAGGGAAGGTCCAAATCTGGTCCACCGGGGGCTTCTTGTTCTGCTGCTATAACTCTGGCTTTGTTCATAGCGAGGTTGGTTCTCTTGGCATCTGATTCACCAGCCTTGATCAAGTTGGCAAGCTGCAGTCTGTAGAGTACCTGTGCCACTAAATTGGTACTGGGAGACACTCCAGTCCTGTGTACCAGGCGCAAAAACTTAATTTGAAGCGCCTCGACTTGCTTCAGTGGATCTGGCTTCTTGCTATCATGATCTAGCTGAAGATGACCAGAAGCATCCTGTGGGTTGGATGTGAGCTCTGATGCATGGCTATCATTGGAAGGAAATCTGTCGGCAGATACTGTGTCTAGAAACTCACTTTGTGTTGTACCTGAAACAGGATATCTGATATATTTAACAGGAGGATAGAATCATAGCGTAGCCTTCTCCAATCCAATGAATGCAAGAAATGTCTCTACAGGATGGAATGCAAAACAAACAATTAGCAGCAGGACCTTCAGCTAAGTAAATAAAATCAAGGTCTTGGTCGACAAACAAAAAGGGATAGCACAGTTGCAATAACAGCACGTGAACGCCCCCAAAATCTATGAGTTTTCGTTAGGACCATATATGAGGACAGCAGAAAATTGAGCTAACGAAAGATGAAACAACATGACATTAAGCAGTGACGAGAAATCTAGGATTAATCCCACTAAATCATACTAAAACACCCTAATTAATAGCCTTCAATAATATTCGATCCGACCGGACGACAATATATGAATAAAGAAACGGGATTAAACTAGGCGAGAAGAGTACCATCAGCAACTCCCTCCGAGGCGCCGCCGTCGTCGGATCCGGAGATGGCGAAGGGCCTCGCCGACAGAAGGGACGACCCGAGACGGCAGGAGATCCAGTCCCTGAAGTGCAACATCATCCTTCACCTGCAGAGAGGTGGGAGCAACCAAATCAGCTATTTTCTTCATCCCCCTCACCCTCAACCCGCAGCAGAAACCCCAATCTTTTTCCCTTGCACTCGAATTGACGGAAAGCAGGTATCTAAGGCAAGGAAAAAGTCCAGCGCAATGGGACGGAGTTCGGGATAGAGGCGACGGTACCTGGTCGGCCGGCGGCTTCGGCGCTCTTCGGATGAGAAGATAGATGTCGTTGCTTTGGGGGTGGGGGGCTGCTTTTTTTTTTGTTTGAGAAAGAGAGGGGCGGAGAGGAGAGTGGCTTCAGCCTTCCGATTCCGACCGGGACAAGGTAGCGCTCGGTTTTGTCACGCCTTCACGGAGAAAATTGCACCTGCCAGTCTTGGAAAAAGATACGGAGAGCATCTCCACTCACATTTTGAAAACGCCGATTTTAGAGCGAATTTTAGATTCGAACGTCGGCTACATGGCGCTGCCCACTGGCCGCATTCGCCAGCCGAAGCCGGAGACGGCCGATTGGGCAGTGCCCATCGACGAGGACGCCTTCACCATAAAGATGGTGATGGAGCAGTAACTCTGAGAGTCGACGCCGTAGCCGCTGGCGAAGCCGTCGTCGCTGGACATCCTCGCCTGGTCCCAGGCGGACTAGGAGGAGGAGGAGCGCCTCCGCGTCCAGCGCCGGTATGAGCAGGCCGAGCGCCAGGCATGGTCTGGACGCGTGCTCGCCTACCAAGGCGCCCCGCTCGTCGTCCTCGACGATGAAGAGGAGGTCGGCCCCTTCTACCAGCCCTGGAGGTGCGGCGACGCCGGCCAGGGGAGCTCCCGCCTGCCGCAGCCGCCGAGCGACGATGAACAGGGGAGCTCCCGCTCGCCGTAGCCGCCGAGTGACGACCACAACGACGACGTCAAAGACGACGACAATAGTTTATTATCTAGCCAAAATTCGGGTGTTCACCCAAATTCGATGTAATCCACCTATATTCGCCCATAATCAATGAAATTCGCCTAAATTTACCAAATTTAACTAAATTTTAGCTAAACGTGGGAACTCGATCGGGGACGAGTGAAAAACTTGACGTTTTTAGACAAAAATGAGTTTCGTCCAGCCCAAAACAAGGGATATCGGTCTGAAATCGTCCAACGATGGATGCTCTAAGAGGTGCCACACCGGCTGCTCTATCATGCGGCGTCACGATGTGTGCAAAAATGGGTCGCATCACACGGGGCTATTGCAACTGCTCTCGCACATTATCTCGTACTCCTGTCTCTAGAAACAGTTTTTTTTGAGGGAACATGTGTGCTTTATTAATCATCGAAACATAAGATCAATACAAATAGTTTTCCGGATACTCTTCGGGGGCACACCACGCCACACGAACTTACAAATAAGCTTTGAAGACCGAGCTAAATAATGTGTAGCAAAATTCTGCACACGTCTACCAAAAGACATAGAACAATTATTAAAGCTAGCAACCAGCGTCTTGATATCTTGGATCACAGGACCACAAGCCGATCGATCCATTTCCATTGAATTGAAGCGCTGAATAACAGATAGGCAATCGGAGATCACTTTGATATTGTCCAGCCCTTCTTCTATGGCCCAAGTTAAGGCAAATCTGATTGCAATGGCTTCAGCTAATTCAGGGTTCACCACATGTTGGTAGCTGTCAGCAGCCGCTGCAATAAAAGAACCCATATGATCTCGAGCAACAATGGAAGCACTCATACTTTGAGATGAAGAAAATATTGCCGCGTCCACATTCACTTTGGGCAATTAGGACGCCTGGTAAGATGTGTATCACTCTCTGGAGGTTTGCTCATGAATGTTTGCCTACATGCCAACAATTCTTACGACGGCAAATACCGGCCTCTTCTACATGCGTTCATTGCTCGATGGAAGAAAGTGTGGAGCATGTCATGCTTTTCTGTCCCTTTGCAAGAGAGGTCTGGTCTGATATGAAGAAGGATTTTGACATTCATTTGAACCGTAAGTTCTTCACATCACCCAAAAAATGGCTCATGGAGTTTCTATCCAAGTGTGGACAGCTACAAGCTACGGTTCTAGCTGTCACGTTCTGGCACCTCTGGGATTCTAGGAATAAGATCAGGAAGGAAGGCGGCCTCATTTCTCATGTTGGTGTTGCTGCTAGGATAAAGGCTTATATTGACTTCATCTCGACGCATGACTACTCATCAGCTAGCTCCAACCACAGTCGTGAGGCTTTTCTAGGAACAATTCTGGCCACATAATCTCTTCTTTCTAAGATCAGTTGCTCTAAGATACCCACGGGGGACAGCCACACGCGGTGATATTGGGAAGCGAGGCGAGAGAGGAGGAGCGGTGATGTTGGGAAGCGAGGCGAGAGAGGAGGAGGCAGGCGACGAGCCCCAGGAGGAGGCGTCCAAGTCCACCGGCGAGCACGAAGTAGGGAGGCCACCGACGAGCGCGAGGAGCAGGCATGTGTCGACTAGGTGGCTAGGGCGCCGCCGATGAGCGCGAGGAGGCATTCGACTAGGTGGCATGGGCGCCGCTGACGAGCGCGCGGCAGGGAGAGAACCGCCGACCGCGCAGTGCAGCCTCCGCCGCCGTTAAGGGCCGGAAGACTGCTGCCGTCGAGCGCGAGGAAGAGCTGCCGTTGTTGAACGGGAGTAGGCGGCTGTTGTCCTCGAGCTCGAGGAGGCGGTCACAACATGGAGGCTTGCGCGCGACAAGGAGTCCGGCGGCGGGCGCGTTGTCCGCCAAACTTTTGCTCTTTCCGTACATCTTGATCTACCGTCCTTTTGATTTTCTCTCGAGATCTTGTTGACTTTTGCATCTGTAATGGAGTATTCTCCTAGTTGCGTGTGCATCAACTGGTTTTTTGGAATCCCACAGATTTTGAAGTCTATAGGACCAAATCAATCCGGTAATTTTGAAGTACTTAATTTGACAATTATGCGTAATTACTCCTGTCGTAGGAATGGCCACCGCAGATGCTGCAATCGGCAGCGAGTAGTAAAACGAAGGGCAAGGGCGGCCAGCCATCTGCGGTGCGAGATGAGGGCGGAGACACAAGGTTTTACCCAGGTTCGGCCCCCCGGAGGGTAAAGACCTACTCCTGCTAGATTATATTATGGAGAGAGTACAAGGGCGAGCTCGACGACTTGGCGACGAGTCGCTAGGGTGTATGATGGAACGTGTCCTCTATGCGTACCCTAGGGAGGTTTATATAGGCTCACCTCGCTAGGGTTTACAGATCTACAACCGAATTAGTTAAGGATTCAGAGGGTTCTTGACCTAATCTGATTGGGCCTAGCTACGCTTCTGGGACTCCAGCTTCCAGTCGCCCAAGTCCTCGCCAAGTCTCGATCCAGTCGCCGTCCTGCAGGCCCATTCGCTGGCAGCTTGGGCCAATAGGAAACGTCCTGCTGGGTATACCCCGGTAGGCATATCCCCATTAGTAGTCCCCGAGGCTGTCGTTGATTCGTCGCAGGTGTTCATTGGCAGTCAGAGTATGCGGGTCCAATTTGGACGTCTAGTCGAATCGATGGTGGACTCCTGGACAAGGAAAGAACTAGTCATTTTAGTCGCAATAACGGCGAACAATCAGATCGCAGCTTGGCGAACAGGTCGGCAAATAGTTAAGTCACTATTATAGTGATCGGGACGGCGAATCGTCAAGTCGCTAAAGACAGCGAATCGAGTGGATGAAGTTGAACCGTCAGCGCTGGTCAAACTAGCCGTTGGGTAAACCAACGGTAATATCGGCGTAATTACCGCGTGATAACGGCTCTCCAAAAATGGCGGGTAACGACCGCTATATAAGGAGAGTTACAGGCGAGGGGAAAACACTTCCCTTACTTCCTCCGATCTCGTGCATTCTCAATTCTCCATTCCGCGCAGCGACAGAGCGACCCAGAGCGATTCACAGCCCCAGATCCCTCAATCGATGGCCCCTCCAGCAGAGCCATGGGGCAGATCCAAGTGTACGAAGGCGCTGCTGAAGTCGTTCGAGGAGGCGGGGATCCTCCGCGCCAGGAGATGGCGCATCCCCGCGGCTGGAGAGGTGATCCCAAACCCGCGCGAGGGGAATATCACTACTAGGAAAATGGCTATAGGTAATCAGCACATCCGTGGCTCACATGGTTGAAGTGCCCCACGGCTAAAACAGGCGTGGCTCACCTATGGGCAGTGCCCTACTAGTAATTAGAACAACCGTGGCGCACATGACCATAGTGCGCCACAGATATGTGTGGGCCAGGGCCCTGTTGGTCACACGCCAGACATCCGTAGCGCACGTACGGTAGGTGCGCTACGGTTGTTAGTGTCAACCGTGGCGCACATGGAGGGGGTGCGCTACGCTTAAGCGCATGCCCCTCTCTGCTGTGAAACGGCCAGACACATCTGTGGCGCACTATGGCACGTGCGCCACGGATGTTACTAATCCCTGTGGCGCACTGGGGCCGAGTGCGCCACGGATGTGGCGATTTTTTTTGGCAGCTCCACTTTATGTGCACATGTGTGATCATCCACCACCCCACACTTCACTTTCCCCTTCTTCTTCCTCCTTAGATCTAGTCGGGATCTTCTCCTTCTCACCTCAATTTCTCCACCCATTCACCATTTTTAGCATGTAGAACTTGCCTTGGATGTTACATAAGTAATAGAGAAATGTCTCCGGTCTCTCATCTCCTTCTCCGGTCTCGCGCGCACCTCTCCTTTCCATCTTTCTCGCGATTGGTCTCTCATCTCGGTAAGTTGTCCATGTAAGGATGTGTTCATGTGTATATGGATGATATGCTCATATGTATGTAGATGATCGATGCTCATGATGTGTGTATGAGAGGATCGATGGTCATATGTGTGTGTATATGGAGAGTATCGATGATGCTCATGCATGTGTGTATGGAGAGGATAATGATATGTTCATGTGTGTATGGATCGGTCTCTCTCTCTCTTGTGTTTGTATGTGAACAAGTTGCCATTTGTTTTGCCAAAATGTTGATTCATTTCCATTTTGGCAAGACTTTGGCATTTCGCAAAGGTCCTAATTTTAGGATAGGTCATGCTGAAATTTTCTATCGACCATTGCATGCATTCATTGATTATGTGGTTCTAATAGACTTCTAATTGTAACGTGTACACCGTGCAGGCAAAAATGGTGCTCATAATGAGCGAAGACATTGTGGCTAGATTTTTAAAATGTGCGACGGCCGACATGATACGAAATAACAAGACGAAGATAAGATATCCATGCAGAAGATGCAAACTCAACTGGGTGATCGACCCAGATTCCGGGAATCTGCAGGCGCACCTGCTCCGCCATGGTTTCATGGATGGATACACTCGTTGGATAAGCGATGACGAAGACGATGGAGACGGTGAAGGTGGGCAACATGATGATGATCATCATCATGGTGAGAACGGGCGAGATGATGAAGAGTCTCCTAGAGATGGTGAAGGTGCGGAAGCAGACCGGGATGATGATGATCTAGATGCCGGAGGAGGAGACGATGATGGAACAACGTCAGGCTGGGTGCGGGACCCTTATGGCAAGAGATGCTTCTCAAGAAGACGAGTAACGCCAGGGCTGCCGCTAGAGAGAAAGCCAAGCTTGCGCAACTTGAGAAAGACGCGGTTACTCCATTGTATGAAGGATGCAGGCCCGATGATACCCGGTTGAATGTAACGCTCAAGGCTATGGAGATGAAGGCAAAACACAAATTGAGCGACGCAAGCTTCGACGATATGATGGCATTCTGGCACGATCGTCTCCCGGAGGGGAACACATATCCAACTAGTATCGAGGACGCCAAGAAAATCGTCTGTCCTCTCGATCTACCGCACGATAGATATCACGTATGCATCAACGATTGCATCGTTTATCGGGGCGAGGACGCGGAGAAAACCACATGTCCGGTGTGCGGCATGAGTCGATACAAGAAAGGGAAGAAAGCACCTCGAAAAGTGGTATGGTACTTTCCTATCACTCCTCGTCTGCAGCGCTATTTCGCGGACCCTAAGGAAGCGAAACTCATGCGATGGCATGCGGAAAGGAAGAAGCCAGGAGATGATGATGACCCCGAAAAGGATGAGCTGCTGACGCACCCTTCAGATGCTAGCCAGTGGAAAGCATTGGACCTCGAATTCCCAGAATTCGATGGAGATTCGAGGAACATCAGGCTTGGTGCGAGCACCGATGGACTCAATCCGTTTGTTAGCCAGAGCAGCACGCACAACACTTGGCCCGTGTTTGTATGGATGTACAACCTCCCTCCATGGTTGTGCATGAAGAAGAAGTACATACAAATGAGTATGCTAATTCAAGGGCCAAAACAACCTGGTACCAATATCAATCTGTATCTCGGGCTGTTGAAAGAGGAGCTAGCCACGTTATGGGAATCTGGAGCCAATACTTACAACGCCGTCGCACAAGATTATTTCACTATGAGAGCCGCGTTGGTCACTACGGTGCAAGACTATCCAGGTTGCGGGTATATCTCGGGGAAGGTTATCCAAGGATTCTGCGCATGCGTTAGGTGCATGGATCACACAAGCTATCTCCAACTAGAGAAAGATCCAGGGTCATCGAAAACCGTGTTCATGGCGCACCGGAGGTGGCTCGGCAAGAATGATCCATGGAGAAAACGTGGAGACCTATTCGATGGCAAATCCGAGACCCGAGGAATCCCAGAGCGTAGGAGCAGCGAAGAAGTGGAAGAGTTGCTGAAAAACTGGAAATATTGTCCTAAGCCTAGAAAGAAGCGAAAGAGGCAGCAATAAGACAAGCCGCTGATGAAGGTATGGAAAACAAGGTCTGTTTTCTGGGAGTTGCCATACTGGAAGTTTCTCCGCACGCCTCATAGCCTCGACATCATGCATATCACGAAAAACGTGTGCGAGAGTCTGGTCGCCACCATAATCAACATGCCAGATAGGACGAAAGATGGTCCGAAAGCAAGGCACGACCTGATATGCTTGGGTATCCGGAAGGAGCTTCACGGAGGATGCACTACTCCTGATGATTAGGAAGATGACGATGATCATGAGTCGGAGACGACACAAGGTCGTCGGAAGGGTAAAAAGTTCAAGAAGAACGAATATTACTGCCCTCCTTATTGCTTCACTCTAAGCCAGGATGAGATCAAACAGTTTTTCAAGTGCCTTCTAGGAGTCAAATTTCCTTACGGCTACGCGGGCAAGATAAGCAGATACCTAGACGAGGCGAAGCAGAGGTTCAGTGGCATGAAGTCTCACGACTGTGCCATGCTAATGACGCAGGTACTTCCGGTCGCACTAAGAGGGATAATGGACGAGCACGTCCGTGAAACGTTATTTGGCCTCTGCAAGTTTTTCGACGTCATCTCTAGGAAGTCGATTGGCGTGAATCAGCTCGGGAGGCTAGATGAGGAGATCGTGGTGATACTATGTGAGCTTGAGGTCTACTTCCCACCCGCATTCTTTGACATTATGGTGCATCTGCTGGTCCATGTCGTGGATGACATCGTACAACTCGGGCCGATGTTCCTCCATAGCATGATGGCGTTCGAAAGGATGAACTGACACATCAAAGGATACGTTCGCAACAGGTCCCGTCCAGATGGAAGCATAGCCAAGGGCTTTCTGGCCGAAGAGTGCATCTCTTTCTGGATGAATTATCTAGACATCGAGAACCCTGTCGGTCTTCCCGTCAACAGGCACCTTGGCAAGCTCGACGGATCTGGTCACCGAGAGGGTCGTCGCATACTGCATGCAGACTTTGATTTTCGACGCGCAGACTTTGATCGAGCAAACCTCGTCGCGCTATAACATTTAGAACTGGTCGATCCTTGGGTACAGAAGCACAAAAGGTTAATCGAGAAGAAGTACAGTGACCGGGGCATACAGAGGACGCAGGGAGAAATAATCAAAGAGCACAACTCAGATTTCACGCGTTGGTTTAGGCAGACACTCCTTGATAATCCCCCGCGATCGCATTCTTCTGACACGGAAAAGATCATATTCACCTTGTCACAGGGACCGATGCAAAACCTGGTGACCTATCAGGCGTATGATATCAACGGCTACACATTCTACACGGAGGAAAATGACAACAAGTGTGATTATCAGAACTCAGGCATAACGTCGGAATTCTACACTGATGACAACGTGAAGGAAAGATTGTACGGAAGAATCGAGGAGATCTGGGAGCTCGACCACTGTGGAGAAAAGGTGCCGATGTTCCGTGTCAGATGGGCAAAGAGCGTCAAAAGAGAAGACCGGTATTTCACAACCATGGTTATACCCGAAGCAGCCAAATCCAAGGCCGCCGGTGCGAACGTGGCCGCGAAAAATGAACCGTGGGTACTGGCTACCAAAGTGGACCAATGTTTTTTCATTACCGACCCGACAAAGCCTAGCCGTGTTGTCGTGAGGAGAGGAAAAAGAAACATCATCGGAATGGATGGAGTCGCCAACGAGCAAGACTTCGACCAGTACGACGATCCAAAGATTGAAGATGACGACGACTACGATGCAACAACATACATCACAAGAAGAAAAAAGACAACCCTACCCAAAAAAGGTAGCCCGTTCGAAAGAAGAAACATTAAAGTGCCGGGGCTAAATTATTCAACCGCGACAAAGAAGGGAAAAAAGATTGTAAAACGCTAGCTCAAAAAATATTGTAAAACGCGTGGTCGAAAAAGATTGTAATATTCATGGACAAATTATTATGACATATTTGAATCATATTTAATTTGTACCACTTTTATGACATATATTATCACTTTTGGGCATTTTTGAATATTTAAAAGTATTTTAAAAACAAAACAGAACTTTTGTAGCATATATCACCACTTTTGGGCATTTTTTGGAACATTTAAAAGTATTTTTAAAATAAAAATAAAAAATGTGGGCACCAAGATTCAAACCTGGGTGCTAACAGGTTTAGAATAGAGCAGTGGGTGGAACCGGTGGGATAAGGCAGTGCTAGTGTTAGCAAAGGGGGTGACAGCCCTCTTATCTGACTAGTCCTACCCACTTAGGCATAGCGCACCCTGGCCAAGTGCGCTACGGGGTTTCCGTAGCGCACTTGGCCAGGGTGCGCTACGCCTAAGTGGGTATGACTAGTCAACAACTCGCCACGTCGTCGTCCCTACCCATCCCCATCGTCCTCAGCCGCATCCCATCCCCATCGTCCTCAGCCGCATCTCCATCGCCGCATCCGCATCGACGCCACTGCCGCCGCATCCCAACCACGCCAGGAGGAGGAGGAGGCCACCTCGCCCGTGCGCTCGAGGAGGAGGCCGTGCGCTCGAGGAAGAGGATCCCGCGCGCCTGTCGCTCAAGGAGGAGGAGCCCACCGCCGCACGCGCACCATCGCTCGAGGAGGAGGAGGCCGCTGTTGCTCGAGGAGGAGGAGGCCGTGGAGGAGCCCGCCGTTGTCCTCATCTTAGAGGTGAGCCTCGCCCCTCCCCTCTCTCCCTCTCTCGCCTCTCTCTCCATCCATTCCTGGATTGGGCCATGGATTAGGGTTAGGGTTCAGAGGATTAGGGTAGCAGTAGCTAGTGTTAGCAGTAGCTAGTGCTAGCAGTAGTGTTAGTAGTAGTGTTAGGTTAGCAGTAGTGTTAGTAGTTTGTTGAGAAAGACTGCAAGCTTTCAGATACTGTTATAAGGGGTTTACTTCTAGCAAATGATGTTATCTGCAAGTGAACTAACCTCTAGCAAATGATGTGTATCCGCTGCATACTAGTTTTGTGGAATATCTATGTTTGCTTTTTCCTGGTCAATTGTTGTTACTTCATAATTAATTCCTTGCAAACAACCATATATTAGATAGATTTAAGCTGTTGATTCTAACTTGAATAAGGGTGCTTATTTTGCTACTTCAAACTTACCCAATTCTTAAAATTCTCAAGAACTATCTTTATGGAGAGTTTGAGGTTGGCTAATGGTTGAAGCAATAATGTTGTGTGAGTTGGGCTTGCTTAATCAGTTCATTTCATGTTTCCCTTAAGAATATATTGTTACCGGAAAATGTGATAACAGTATTGCTCCATAGTCCCCTGCACCAGACACTTTTTTTAGAACACTGCATTATTTTACTACTGTAAAAGAACAGGGTTTCAATCCTCCTTGCACACACATAGTTCATATAGTACACCTGAATCTTCATGTTGTTGGGGACACTATATAATGATCCCATATAGTACAACTATTAACTAGTACTACTACATAGTTCATATCCTAGTGCAACCTAGGATGGTCACTTTGGAAAGCCTGCATAATATGAACAAACAGATGCCATATTTGCTGAACCTGAACCTGGACGCACACACACCCCACATGTTTAAGTAATAAGAAAATCTTGCAGCTTGTAAGTTTGAGCAAGGAATGGTTTTAGTGCTGTTCTGGTTTAGCTAGCTTCTATTCTAGATAGGAATTTCAATGTTGTTCTAGATAAATGGTTTTAGTGTTGTTCCAGTTTAGGCTCTAGCTAGCTTCTGTTCTAGGTGGCAGTGGGTCAAGTTGATTGAGGTGGCAGTGGGTCAAGTTAGTTTGAGTGCCCTGATTGCCCTGATTGACCTATCTTTTAACTACTTGTGTGCTATCAAGTTAGTTGTTGTAGGTAAATTGCTGTCAATTTAGATGTTGTAGGTAAAGTAGTAGGTTAGCAGTTAGTACTTAGCAGTAGGACAATTTAATATATACTGTTGTACACAAACTTGTGTGCTGCTATATATGTATTTGCTTGCTGTCATATAATCTGCATGTTGTATTTGCTTGCTTGCTATAATGATAGGTGCTTGTGCTTAGAATTGTATTTTCTATAATGACAAGTGCTTGTGCTTGCTATAATGACAGGTTCTTGTGCTTGTATTTGCATGTAGCACTTGAAATTGTGCGTGTGCTTGTATGAAGGACTTTATTATGTCGTGTATGCAGGTTCTTGTATGAAATGAGTCCCGATTTTTGCCGGAATGTTGATTAACTTCCGTTTCGGCAGAAATCGGGCACTCCTTGTTTAAGAAAATTAGCAAAGGTCATGCCGTATTTTTCCGTGCATTTAACCAATTATTTGTTTTTTATTAGTGCAAAGATGTGTGACAACGACGAGGCTAGATGTTCTAAGCGCATCAGCGCTGAAGGAGAACTCAGACCTCCGAATAAACAATTGACATTCTGGGAGGCGGCCCAGCGGCTAGAAGACGATGAAGAATACCATCCTTCAGAGAGCGAGGATGATGAGATGGAAGACGCGGAGGAAGAAGCCGAAGGAACGATGAACGATGAAACCACTGATGGCGGCGAGGGCACAGGGAGTGGTAGCAATCCTCCTAAGAAGAAGAAGAAGAAGCCGAAGGACCGGCGCCCGAACACGGTCGACACCGTTAGGGAGGAAATTACTGAAGTGAGCCCATGAGGGGTTCCTTTGGAGCCTGCCCTTGTTGTCAAAGGGTACAGTGGGCAAGTGGCGGCGATCACCCAGACAACCATCTCGATTAACACCGAGAATCTCCGGCAAAAGATAATGGCCACTTGCGCACACTCCTCTTCGAGAAGCTGCACGCAAGATACAAGTTCCCCGCTAAGTATTAGAACACAAATTATCATGGGAACAAAGTAAACAAATCCGCCCTCACAAAGATGAGCACCGCCCTGGCCAGCTGGAGAACCCGGATAAAGAAGAAGATCTATAAAGAAGGCAAAAGTCTCGAGGAGATCCAGAAGATTGACCCGCAGATCACCGAAGATCAGTTCCGGGAGTTCAAGGAGAGGTGTGAATCCGAAAGAGCCCTGGCCAATAGTAATCGGGGAAAGGTGCTGCAGGCGATGAATATAGGTCATCACCATCTCAGATCTGGTGGATACAGAACCACGGAGGCCAAATGGAATAAGGAGGACGAAGAGTATAGATCCAAGGGGATAGAAAACCCCTTTGCGAAATTCGAACCCAGGCAGGTTCGAAACTTCATCAGGGCCCGTTACCATGTGTACCCAAAAACCAAACAAATCACCGCGGATCCTGCGGTGAAGGAATTCGAGGAAATTGTGGTAAGTATAATCTAATTACCGCGGATAAACTTGATTGCAATCTAATCGATGATCTAAACGATTCACTGTTACTTCTTCTGCAGGAGGAGGAAATTGTTGCTAGTCATGGATCCCAGGGTTCCTCATCCCAGGGGTCGACGGTGGCCACCCGGTGGGATAACCCTTTTAACAGGGCGATGAACCGGGCCAAGAAAATAGAGCTGGTTACGAAGAAGCCGTCGTCGGCTGGCCGTCTGGCCGGCCTCGGGGGTAAGAATTGGGTGGATCATTTTTGTCCACCGCCGAGGACGCATGTGGCGCCGTTGGGAAGGAGCGAGGAGGAAAACCGCGAGGTTCAAGAACTTAAGGAACAAGTGGCGTGGATCCCGCAGATCGTCAAAGACAACCTGGCAATCACCCTCACGTCCTTCCTGCCTACCTTGGTGGAGTCAATAGAGAACTGGAGTGCGGGTGGTCGAGTAGGGCCGTGCCTGATTCCAAGCATGGTCAGCAGCCACTCGAACAACGCGGCACCAACGATTCAGGCGAACTACGTGTTCGTGACTCCGCCCGCTAGCACCGCGGCGGCACCGGAGCTCCAAGCACTCGTCGGTAGGGAGAATACACCGGCGGCCAGCACCGCGCCATCAAGCAGCCCTTCCGTCTCTTGCACTCCCGTCGCCGTATGCGGTGCGTCGACATTAGCCGATCTCGACGCCATCACGGTAAACAAATTGCTTTACCGCCTTTCACGCCATCTATTACTCTTATGGCATCTCTGACGATGCCGTACATGTTTTCCGTAGACGGATGTTCCTTGCACTCTCTTATGCTACGTGAACAACGAGCTGAGGGATGTTGCCAAGGGTACCATCGTTCAACCCTTGCAGCGCACATTCCACTCAAGGATGATGCCAGATAGCGTGCACAGGGTTAAAATTAGTCGGGTGCTAAGGGGCTGCGACGCCCTGGAACCTCCCATTCAACCCCCAGGAGCGGATGAAGAAGAGCCGGCTGTCCTCAGAACTTGCTTCGGCTTATTCTTGCTATGGCCAAAGATCATGATCCGTTTGGGGACGGCGGGGGCCATCACGCCACAGACAACAGCACCGCCTGTCGTGCCAGCGACAAGCGGTGGCAAGGCCCCCTTACCGCCCTCGCCGTCACCTCCACGCGGTGGGTCGGATGATCATGTTGATGATATGCACATGGCGCAGGATCCGGCCGAGGACGACGAAGACTGGAATGATCACTTCTTCAGCACTCAGTTTGGCAACGAAGAAGACCTAGCTGGTGGCCCCACAGAGAAAGCCACTATCACCAAGCGTCTGTTTGGTTCTCAGGAGACGCCTCCAGCTTGCGGCCTTTACAAAGCCAGCTTATACAACCAACCGACCCTTTATTCTAAGCCCTGACACACTACATAGGGCGGCCGGTGCTCAGATTGCGGTGCCTGCCCGCTCTCCAAAAGGAAAAAAAAGGGCAGGAAAAGAAAATCTAGCAGCTCGAGCCAGCCAGTGGCGTCAACAACTGCGGATCCGATCAGGTTTCGGGACGGGCCACCAAGACCCGAGGGTATTATGTGGAGGATTCATGTGGCGGGTGAGCCCATGCTACCTAAGAATTTGCGGATGCTCGCCAGTTCGGAACTATAGAGTGTGCATGACGGCGTGCTGACGATAGAGAGACGCCTTCTATCGGAGAAAGATCCCTCGCACCCGGTATTCGTGGTTAAGGTGCCACCAGGCTTGGGCTTCGTCAACAATGCCCCTGCGGATCTATTCTTCCTGCGGTTCGACGACATCTTCAATATGTTCCACCTATACCCGCTGCACTATACCATGGTCCGTCTGTTTTCTCTCAACCTGGCCATGCATATCATTAGAGAGAACACACCGGGCATCGCTATAGTGGACCCCTACTACATGCGTGATGGCTGCTTGGGTTCCCCCGCCGAACGACGTATCGTGGCCTCGTACCTAAAAAGGATCCTCGTGGCGAACAAGACAAAGGAATACATTCTCATGCCTTACTTTCCCGAGTAAGTCGTTATTCACTCGCCACCGTCGATTGGCTTTATTAGATTATCATCATTCTTTTTCCAACACATTCCATTTGAATTTTTTGCACAGAGATGAACACTGCACGCTCATCTCCTTATCGCCGAAGCATTCCCACGCCACGTATTTCGACTCGGGGAGTCTAGAAAAGAAGAAAAACTATGACAAGATCAAGGAAGTTCTGGATGATGCTCTCACTGGCTTTGCCTCGACGGAAGGCACCACCTTCATGCGTACGAAGATCAAGTTCGGCAGGCACGTCTTCAACCACGTAACGGAGTTCCCCTGTGTGAAGCAGCCGGAAAACAGTAAGAAGGAAGCCTACTACGCACTCCATCACATGAGGGCGTTCCTACTTGACCATCAGAATTCTATGCTGCCAGATCATCTCAAACAGTGGGCCGAAGCAAAGGCCAAGATCACTGATTCAGATATTAGACAAGAGATGTATCGCATCCATCAGCAGTTTGGGGCAATCATCTTTCGTGATGTCATGACTTCGGGGGGATCTTCTACGGAGGAAATATCCCGAATAACCGTGACATAGAAGATCGCCTAGAGATGCAGGGTGACTATAGGAAGTTCATGACGAGACAAGGCGTCCTCCCGTTCCCTAAGCCGAGCCAGAAGGCTTGATGTTGGCCTAGTTGTAGTTACAAACTATAGATGACCTTTGTGTGTGTGTGGACAAGTATACATGCTACTATACTTATCTTATTAGGTTTATGAATCATCGCTTACTTCTTTGGCTTATTATTATTATATATCAATCAATGCTTGGTTTTTTTGCTTACTCGTTGGTCCTTTGCTCACTTTGGTCCTTCTTTTTTTTCTTACTCTTTTTTCGAGAATAATGCCGATGATTGAAATGTCGTGGCACACTATATATGTGAATGTGCTACGATGGGATTGTGAGCCTTGTGATATGCACAAGTCCAGGTCTTGTGCATCCTACTTGGCTCACAGTTCCATCGTAGCATATCCCTATGTCCAACGACCTATGTATATATATGAGGCATTCTTTTCGAGTTATTTTTGTCTTTTTCGAGAATAATGCCGATGATTGAAATGTCGTGGCATAATATATATGTGAATGTGCTACGACGGGATAGTTAGCCTTGTGATATGCACATGTCTAGGAATTGTGCATCCTACTTGGCTAACCGTTCTGTCGCAGCATATTCCTGTGTCCAACGACCTAGCTAGTTATATATGAGGCATTCTTTTCGAGCTACTTTGGTCTTTTTCGAGAATAATGCCGATGATTGAAATGTCGTGGCACAATATATATGTGAATGTGCTACGACGGGACTGTAAGCCTTGTGTTATGCACAAGTCTAGATGTTGTGCATCCTACTTGGCTTACGGTTCCATCGTAGCATATTCCTGTGTCCAACGACCTATGTATATATATATATATATGAGGCATTCTTTTTGATTTACTTTGGTCCTTTTCGAGAATAATACCGATGATTGAAATGTCTTGGCACAATATATATGTGAATGTGCTACGACGGGATTGTGAGCCTTGTGATATGTACAAGTCCAGGTCTTGTGCATAGCTACTTGGCTCACAGTTTTATCGTAGCATATTCCTGTGTCCAACGACCTATGTATATATATGAGGCATTCTTTTCGAGTTACTTTGGTCTTTTTCGAGAATAATGCCGATGATTGAAATGTCGTGGCACACTATATGTGAATGTGCTGCGATGGGATTGTTCGCCTTGTGCTATGCACAGGTCCAGGTGTTGTGCATCCTACATGGCGAACAGTTCCATCGTAGCATATTCCTGTGTCGAACAACCTAGTTATATACGAGGCATGCTTTTTGAGTTTGGTTTTTTTGATTTAGGAGTACTTTCTATAAGTGTATCTTCATATGCGACTTTAATTATATATGTTTTTTTCAATCATCGGTTAATTATTATTGTCAACTTATAGATGACGTGGTACGTCGTGTACAAGGGACGGGTTCTCGGAGTCTATGATGATTGGGAAGACTGCCGGAGACAGGTGCACCGTTTCAGCGGCAATAGCTACAAAGGGTACAACACTATGGCGGAGGCGAAAGCTAGATACACGCGCTATCTAGCGGGAGTTAGGACAAGGAACCGGATGAAGACCTACACCTTCGTCGCGGCGGTGATCATGCTTATCTTCTTTGGTTGTTTATCCCACGTTTGTGTCTAGCTAGTTTAGATGTCTAGGCGAGCTTCCGTGCTCTAACTTGTTCGATCGACACATGTATTTGCATGTCACCAACTACTTTGTAACTTGATCGAAACAATGTAACTTATACTATGTATTCATGTATGAGACTTATCTATATGTATTTGTTTCAATCTTGTTTTTCAAATTGTGTATTTATATATATAATTGTATATCTTGTATCTGTGTGTATATCTGCCTGCAATATTGTATATAATCTGTATTGTATATAATCTGGCTCTGAAATTAAAAAAAAAACAAAAAAACACCTATGGCGCACATGACCTATCTTTTGTGGCGCACTACGTCTAAAGCGCACCTCAGCAGCTTAGTCGCGCACTGAGACGTGCGCCACAGAAGATCTAACGTGTAGCGCACCTGCCCACATAGCCGTGGCGCACTAGCAGGTGCGCTACGCCTATCTCGACACAACCGTGGCGCACTAGGCAGTGCGCCACGGCTAGGAGTTAGCCGCAGCGTACGCTTAGTGGCGCACGGCTATTAGTGCGCCACAGATGGTCTTTTTAGGTGCGCCACGAACAACCATTTTCCTAGTAGTTCGTCTGCTTCACCATCCATCTGGAGTGGGGGCTCGGATTCCCCACCTCCCTCTTCTTCCGCCTCTTTTGCGCCTACTACGACATCCAACCGTTGAACCTAGGGCCGCACAACATCGAGCAGCTCGCCATCTTCGTGCAACCTGGGTTGTCGGTCGTACTTCCCCCTATGGCAAGATCTGTTCCATGCGAGGATCAGCCGCGAAGAGGCAGGCGGCCCGATGTTAGCCATAGGCGGCCTGACTTTTCAGCTGAAGTCGAAGGCGTCTTTCTTTGATCTGATGCTGCTCGCCAAAGCAGCAAATGAATGGAAGAAGAGCTGGTTCTACGTGACCGAGTCACCGCCAGGCGACGAGGTGGCTCTCCCGACGTACTCCATCGACCGGTCCGAGCCGCGTCGGCTCCAACTCACCAAGCTTCCGCTAGATCAGCGGATGATCATCGACGAGATGTTGCAGACCATCCGCAACCTGAAGAAGAAGGGCCTCCAAACCATCAATCTCTACAAATGCTGGCTCGGACGACGGCTCGTGCCTCTGGCCAGCCGCGCCCATTATATGTACGAGTACACAGGCAAGGACGACCCGACGAAGTCCTGCCATGCCGAGTGGAGACTCAACGACCACACCTTGGCCCTGAAGAAGATCACCCTGGCGGTGTATCTCGATGCAAAGGCCGAGGTCGCACCTTACACCGCGAAGCGCCAAGCCCCAACAGTGAGTTACTTTATTTCCTATGCACTCGCAGTCGCAGTTTTGCATTCGCGGTCGTGCTAATTTTGCTTGGCTATTGCAGCTATTCCAAGTGGTAGAAGGTTGGCTTCCACCCGCAGATGACGAGAACTCGAACTCGTCCGCCGAAGACGAGAGCGAGACTTCGCCTGATAAGGGCGATGCCAGAAGTGACGGGGGCGATGGCGATGAAGATGACGACGAAGCCGTGGAGGTCGCCGCACCCACGGTTCACAAGACCTGTGGGCAACATCAACGCGAGCTCGAGGCCAGCAAGAGCCTCGAGGCCCACGACGACGATGACGATGAGCTTCCCGAGCACACTTCACAGCGTGAAGACACACCATCGAAGAAGAAGAAGCCACCGCCACCAAAGAAGAAGACGAAGCCGGCTAAGCCGGTGTCTCCGCCTCGGTCCGCGAGTAGCTCCGATGCTACCAGCACAACCGAAGAAGTAGTGGCGCATGCGACCTAGTTGACTGGTGCGACTGTCGTGGAAGACGAGGTGCCGTTGGCATCGCTACCACCGCCGTTCATCCCAGTTACCGGGCTGATGGCCGCTCCAGCCGCAGGGGCCTCACCGCCGAGAGGATCTCCCGCGGCGATCGCTACTGAACCTCCTGCCGCGGCCTCGTCCTCGAAGAAGCCGTCGGTGTCGTGGGCGCAGAGCGTGTTCGAGGCGGGCCTTAGTCAGAAACTAGGGACAGAGCTGGAGAAGCCGGCCAGTATTCATACTGGTCTACGATTTATCCCAGTCGCCAAGTGAGTGTTTGTCAATCCTTTTGTTTGTCTGCTTGATGTATGTTTGACTGGCGAATCTACTAACAGAATTGTTGCACAGGACTGTAGTGAAGAAGATAGGTCACCCTTCGGTGACCAAGGTTCCCTCGTGTGCCACAGAGGCACCCGCTGACCCCTCGAAGAAGAGAAAAGGCGACGAGGTTGAGGCGTCCGCTGAAGGCGCCAAGAGAGCAAAAGGCGACGAGGTCGTCACAATCTCGGATGAACCAGCCGTTGCCCCGAGCGAAACTCCTATTGCGGTGGACGTGGCTCCGAGGGCCATGGAGGACGCGGAGTCATAGCGGGCAGGCCCCAAGGCCTCGGTTGAGGCAACCGGCACGCCTTCGGGTGTTGCAGGAGCCGCAGTGGCGATGTTCCCTCGCTTTGTAGCGAGGGATGCCACGGTGAGTGCCTCGGTGCCGTCGAGCCAGTTGCCTGGGGCCGCCGGTACGGAAATCAAACAGCATCGTGGGTATACTCCACTCGTGCTCTCATCGGTGGACGCGATGGAACTTCACGGCATGCTAGGTGCCGCCATCCAGGTATGTCCAGTCCCCGAGGATCGGGCCATTGAATTTTAGTGGTCGGATTCTTATTGTTTTTCGCCATCCAGTCCCCGAGTGGCTAGTCGCTGAATTTCAGTGGCTAGGCACTTAGGAATTTTTGTCGTCCAGTCCCCGAGTGGCTAGTCGCTGAATTTCAGCGGATAGGCACTTAGGAATTTTGCATCCAGCCCCCGAGTGGCTAGTCGCTGAATTTCAGCGGCTAGGCACTTAGGAATTTTTGTCGCTGACGCCTTCATTGTTGCACAGGGCCTGCAGCGCGAGTCGGCATAGCGGCTTGTTGCCAAGCATCGTGTGGAGAAGGAGCTCCTCGCTATTCAGGATACGAACGAGTAGCTTCGAGCGAATGCGGGTGGGTGTTCATCATGCTTGGCGCTGATCATAAACTTGTTATGTTTGTAATTTTGTTGTTGTTGAAACAGAGGATAGTGTTGCCGTGGTGAAGGAGGCTCGCCACGGCCTCGTTCTGGCGAGTGAGTTGACGGCTGCCTAGTCGTCCTTGAGCGCCA
This sequence comes from Avena sativa, assembly GCA_916181665.1. Classification (NCBI taxonomy): domain Eukaryota; kingdom Viridiplantae; phylum Streptophyta; class Magnoliopsida; order Poales; family Poaceae; genus Avena; species Avena sativa. The sequence continues at coordinate 258,628,329 of OV702297.1, forward strand.
CAGAGAAGCGAATCGCTGAACTTGAGTGTGAGCTCAAGGAGGCGAAGGCGGAGGCGAGCTCGGCGGATGGACGGGTCAAGGCGGCCGTTTCTTCTGCTGCTGAGGAGCGGAAGGTGTCGGACGCACTCGTCGCTGGGCTGCAGAATGACCTCTTTGCTCTTCAAAGTTTCATCACGGATCTCTGTTGCCCACTGATTGGTGAGTTTTTCTTCTGCGACTCCCCGAGCGCGCGAACCGCATTGTTTTGCTGGTACTTCCCTTACTATTTGCTTGTGTGTTGTAGGCCTGATTACTGATAATGCCGAAGAAGCACAGTCATACAACGCGCGACAATGTGTCACCACTCTGGTTGATTGTGCCGCGCTGTCAGTGACCTGCCTCCGGGCGTATCTTTAGGAGATCTCGCCCACAGAGGTGATCCCGAGCGACCTCGTCGAAGTTTGGCGCTATCTAGAGAAGGCTCCGGTGGTTGTGGAGTTCATGACGCGGTCGGCCTTCCGTTGTGGAGCGGCGACTGCGTTGAGCCTTGGGCTCGCGCATTTTCCCGATGACTTCGACCTTGACGACGTCACGAGCGGGTACCCTTCATCGATGGGCTCAGTCAAGATCGTCGAGGTGCTAAAGCTGATGTAGCGGGCGACGGTGTATGCCGACCGGGTGTGGGCGATGGGCGACCTCATTCCTTACCAGGAAACGGTCGTCGCCCCAATGACCCCGAGCCGGCGCACCGCAACTTCAAGGTGGAGCAGCCGTTCCGTGCGGCCATGGCGGGTGAGCTCACGACGTACCCATCAAATCTGTGGGTTCCCTATATCCGCTGTCGCAAGGATGGTGGCGCCTCCTCGTCAAAGCCTGCAGAATAGAGTACTTCGCCGATTGGCGTTAGTTTAGGACGAGTGTGTAATTATCCTTGTAAGCGAACAAATTTTGCTGCTATGAAGAAATACAAGGGTTCTTTTGTCATTGTTTTTTTTGGTTTGGTTGTTGGTTGCGCGAGTCCCCGAGCGCGTCCGCCCTTTTTATGGGGTTAACCTCGTTTTTATGTGTTGTTTGGACTGTTAGTGAGTTAAGATCGACTCACCATGGCTCAGAAAGCCAGTCGCATGGCGACTCCAAGGGGCGCTCTTTACTTGGCCGTTTTCTCGGGCGCGAACAAGGTCGGGTCACCGAGTCCCCGAGCGTGGTACTTGGCTGTTCTAGTCGTGTGCCCGAGGTAGGTAAGGACGAGGTGCATTGTGTTAGGCATCTCACTCCACCTGATCCGTAGGACCAATCGCGTGGCGAGTCCAGGGCGCGCTCTCGTACTTGGCGTTTTCCCCTAGCCGCTCCTCTTTGGGCTGGCATTAGTCCCCGAGCGTGTACTTTGCCGTTCGAGTTGCTGTGCCGAGGATGTGGAGGACTGGGTCGCTGTGGGAAGCGAATGTAGTTGTCTTGGCTCGGGAAGCAAGTCGAGCGAGGCGACTCCAATGGGGCTCCGGGTTGGCTTTTTTCGTGGACGGTACGAGGCCTGAAGTTTTCCAGTGCCCTCATACCGCACTACTTGGCTGTGCCGGTCGCGTCACCAAAGGTTGACTTCTGCGAGTAGCATAGCGCTGTTATTACGAGTCAAGTGGCACAAGGTACGGAGAGTGGACACAATTTGTGCGAATCAATCTTCTTTATTTCATAGTGGGTAGGAGGTACATGTCTGAAGTTCTAGGAGTAGAACTTCCGTAGGAGGTTTACATTCCATGGCCGCTTGACGTCGAGTTTTCCGTCGCCTCGGGCGTCGGTGAGGTAGTAGGCGTCGTTGCCCAGGACTCGCCCGATGGCAAATGGTCCCTCCCAAGGGGGAGAGAGAGCTTGTGCATGCCCTTCTTGTCTTGGATCAAGCGCAGTACCAGGTCGCCTTCCTGGAAGGTGTGAGTCCGTACTCGCCGAGTGTGGTAGCGGTGAAGCCCTTGCTGGTAGATGGTGGTGCGGGAGCGAGCTAGGTCGCGTGCTTCGTCGAGCTGGTCGACTCTGTCCTGGCGTGCGAGCTCATTGTTGGCCACCGCGTAGTTGACTACCCGCGGCGAATCGTGCTCGAGGTCGGTTGGCATGACGGGATCGGCACCGTACACCATGAAGAAGGGAGTGAATCCTGTCGACTTATTGACAGAGGTGCGGATGCCCCAGATGACAGAGGGGAGCTCTTCGACCCAGCACCCGAGAGTTCGCTCGAGTGGAACTTGCAGTCGCGGCTTCAGGCCATGGAGGATGCTCTGGTTGGCGCGTTCCGCCTGTCCATTGGACTCCGGGTGGGCGACTGAGGCAAGGTCGAGTTGTATATTGTGCTCCTCGCAGAATTCCGCCATGGCTCCTTTGGCGAAGTTTGTGCCATTTTCCGTGATGATGTTATGCGGGAACCCGTAGCGGTAGATGAGCTCGCGTAGGAATTTGGTGGCAGTCTTCCCGTCGCACTTGCGGACTGGCTTGGCCTCCACCCATTTTTTGAACTTGTTGACTGCGACTAGGAGGTGGGTGAAGCCAGAGGGGGCCTTCTTGAACGGGCCCACCATGTCCATGCCCCACACGGCGAATGGCCATGTGATGGGGATGGTCTTGAGTGCCAAGCTCGGCACGTGCGTCTGGTTGGCGTACTTCTGACACCCGACGCAGCGTTGGACGATGTCGACCGCGTCGGCATGTGCGTTGAGCCAATAAAAGCCATGTCGCATGGCCTTGGCGACTAGGGAGTGGGCGCCAGCATGGTGGCCGCAGTCGCCAGCGTGGATGTCCTGGAGGATCTTGCGTGCTTCTGCGGGTTGGACGCAGCGTTGAAACACGCCGGTCACGCTCCGCTTGTGGAGCTCGCTGTTGATGATGACGAAGGATTTGCAGCGGCGTGCTATCATCCGGGCCTCCGTCTCGTCAGCGGGTAGGGTGCCTCCCTCCAGGTAAGCGACTTATGGCGCGGTCCAGTCGCTTGGCTCGACGATCAGTGCAACCAGGGCTGCGTCTGGTTGCAGCGGGATTCCGATGTCGATCTCCCTCGGGGGAGAGATGGAAGGCTTGGTGATGGTGTCGAGGAAGACGCCAGCGGGTGGTGCGAGTCGAGCCGAGCCGATGCAGGAGAGTGCGCCGGTCTCCTTGTTCTTTCGCCTGTCGATCTACTTGACGGAGTAGCCCACGAAGTGGCCTCCCAGCTGGTCCATTGCTTGGCGATATGCCGCCATGGTGGGGGAAACTGCGTCACAGGTGCCGGACACTTGCTCGGCGATGAGGTCGGAGTCGCCGTAGCAGCGCAGGCGATTTATGTTCATCTCCTTGGCTGCCCGCATGCCGTGGAGTAGCGCCTCGTACTCGTCCATGTTGTTGGTGCAAGGGGTGAAGTCGAGGTACAAAATGTAGTGTAGCTTGTCACCCTTCGGAGATGTGAGCACGATCCCTTCCCCTGCGCCATCTGCGTTCTTGGAGCCATCAAAGTGTAGGCTCCAGTAATGGAGGTATGGCAGTTTCTCTGGCTGCTGGGCCTCCTCCAGTCGGCGAGGAAATCTGCGAGAGCCTGCGACTTGATCGCCTTGCGCGGCTCGTACCTTATGTTGTGGACTCCGATCTCGACGGCCCACTTGGCGACTCGCCCGGTCGCCTCGCGGTTGCGGATGATATCCTGCAACGGTGCTGAGGAGACGACCTTTATTGGGTGCTCCTGGAAGTAGTGCAGTAGTCGCCCCTAGGCTCTAAAGACCGCTTATACCAATTTTTGGTACTGCGGGTAGCGCTGGCGCGAGTCGGTGAGGACTTCGCTGATGTAGTACACAGGTTGCTGCACTGGGCGCTCCTTGCCTTCCTCTGGTCGTTCGACGACCATGACGGCGCTGACGACTCGCTCGGAGGCCGCGACGTAAACGACCATGGGCTCCTTCTCGACGGGGGTGGAGAGTAGTGGTGCCGCGAGTTAGCACCTCCTTGAGGGCGTGGATCGCATCGTCTGCCTCCTTGTCCCACTAGAGAGTGGGGTTCTTCCGCATTAGGCGGTAGAGGGATGAAGCGACTAAGAGCCGCGACTCGCCCGACCAACTTCTGGACGTCGCGCAGGCACTCGGGTCTGCCGAACCGGGCGATCGTGTTGATCTTGGCAGGGTTCGCCTTGATCCCGCGCTTGGAGATGACGTACCCCAGCAGCTGACCAGTGGGTACACCGAAGGTGCACTTTCCTGGGTTTAGCTTTATTTTGTACCTCCGCAGGTTGGCGAAGGTTTCTGCCAGGTCGGCGAGTAGGTCACCCTGGCGAGTGGACTTTACCACCACGTCGTCGATGTAGACGTGGATGTTGCGGCCGATTTGGCTCGCAAGGCACTCCTGCATACACCTCTGGTAGGTCGCCCAACGTTCTTGAGGCCGAAGGTCATGGCGGTGTAGCAGAAGGCTTCGAATGGCGTGATGAACGCCGTCTTCTCCTCGTCCTCGACTATCATTTTGATCTGGTTGTACCCAGAGTAGGCATCGAGGAAGCATAGCGACTCCGAACCCGCGGTTGAATCGATGATTTCGTCGATCCGCGGGAGGACGAACTGCTCCTTCGGGCAGGCGCTGTTGAGGTTTGTGTAATCTATACACATTCTCCAGGTCCCGTTTTTCTTCTCGACTAGGACTGGGTTTGCCAGCCACTTGGAGTATTTGATTGGCCGGATGAAGCCTACAGCGAGTAGACGCTACACCTTCTCGGCGATTGCTCGGCGGCGCTCTTCACTGAAGGGCTGCAGCGACTGCTTGATGGGTCGCGCTTTGGGGTCGGCGTTGAGTTTGTACTCAGCGAGTTCCCTCGGGACACCAGGCATGTCAGATGGCTTTCATGCGAAGATGTCGCGATTCTCACGTAGGAACTCGATGAGCGCGCCTTCCTATGCTAGGTTCATGCCCGTCCCAATCATCACCGTCTGGCTGGAGTCGCCTGGGACCAGCTCGACGGTGCGAGTGTGCGTCATTGCCTCAAAGGCGGTGGAGCTGCCACCCTCCGAGTTGGGCTTCTTGAGTATGGTGGGGTCGTCATTGTTGACCCTGCTCGTGTACTTGGATAGCTCCTCTGCATGGTTGGCTTTTGCCGCGATGACAGTGTCGGCGGGCTCGACGCCTTTGGCCTCGCACTCTGCGGCCATGTCGGGGTCACCATGGACGGTGATGATGCCGCACGGCCCGGGGAGCTTCATCGCGTTGTATGCGTAGTGGGGCGCTGCCATGAATTTGGCGAACGCCTAGCACCCCAGGACGCAGTGGTAGGGACTGTTGAACGACACCAGCTCGAAGACGATCCGCTTAGTGCGGAAGTTCGCTGGTGTGCCGAAGGTGACTGGCATCATCACCTTGCCGATCGGTACGCCTTCTGACCGGGGATGATGCCATGGAAGGTGGTGTAGGTTGTCTCGATCATCGACTGCGGGAGCCGCAGTCGCCTGAATGTGTCCAGGTACAGGATGTTGATGGAGCTGCCGCCGTCCATCAACGTCTTGGGGAGCCAATAATATCCCACCTTGGGCTTGACGACCAAGGAAACTCGGCCCGGATATTCGATCCGTGGCGAGTGGTCCTCGCGGCTCCAGGTGATTGGTTGCTCGGACCAGTTAAGGAACTGGGGGATGTCGATCTGGGACACCGCATTGACGGCGACAGCGCGGGCGATGACCTTCTTCTTGCGCTTCGTGTTGAAGCTTGTGAAGGTGAGGAGCGAGCCGGCGTTGTTGCCGAAGTTTCCTCCGTTTGGCGGGTGGTTGTCGGGGTCTTCCCTTGCACGCCGTGCCTTCTCGATCTCCCTCAGGGAGTGGCAGTCGGCAGTCGTGTGCGTGGCGGGTTTCCCCTCCCTACTATGAAACACACAGGGCTGGTTGAGGAGAGCCGCGGGGTCAAATCGCGGCTTCGCCTTGTAGTTGCCGCCATCGTGGCGTTGGCCTCCATCGCGGCGAAAGCTTTTGGGCTCGCGTGGGGCGTACCCGGTGTTGGCGACGAAGTCGACTTGCCCGTCACCTCGGCGCTTGCCGGTGAGGCGAGTGTTGCTGTACCGTAGCTCGGGCCGTCTCCCGTTGTCGTGGCCGCTTGTGCGGCTATTCCCTCCCGACTCGTCGTCAGTTTCTTGGTTTGGGTCCTCCTCCGCATACCGCTTAGCGATCTCGAAGAGGTCTGGTATGTTGTCAAGTGTTTTCTACACCCGCTTGAGTTTGGAGACCAGGGGCTCGTAGTGGCACGAGGTCTTGAAGCAGTGGATCGCGGTGTCCGGGTGGATTCCGGCCGTGTTGTACCACATGTCTTTCCACCTTTGGAGCCAGCTGTGGGTCGACTCGCGGGGTCCCTGGATGCATTGCTCCAGTTCCTCAATGGTGGTGGCGCGGGTGTAGGAACCCTCGAAGTGCCTGACGAAGGCATCGCGCATTTCCTCCCAGGAGTCGATGCTGTCCGCGGGGAGGGTGTTGATCCATTGCCGACATGCTCCCTCCATCATCAGGGGGAGGTAGCGAGCGGCAAGCAAGTTGGTGTGGCCGGCGATTCCCATCGCCATGAGGTAGGTGTCTAGCCACACAGACGGGTCGTACGAGGGGTCGTACTTCTCGATCTCTTTCGGCGCCTTGAAGTTCGCCGGGTATCTTTCGCCTCGGATCATGGGTCCAAAGCACTAGGGTCCGACTCGGCTCAGCGATCCCCTTGGTTCGCCGTCGCGGCGATTGGTGAGGGTATGCCTCAAGTCATCAGGCTGGTGTGCGCGCCAGCTCTGGTTGTTGATGATGTGGCTGCGCGCGTCGACTGACTGCCCGTTGGCGGCGACGAAGTTGTTCGCCGGTCGGGGGTCGTTGGTGGAGAGTGCCGCGTGCGAGGGTCGATGTTGGAGCTGCAGGGGCTTGGGTGCTTGGTAGTTGAGGGTGTTTGCCACCATTGCATGGCCGCTCAAGGCCACCCTGCTTCCTGACGAACGTGAGTACATGCGACCCTGTGAGTCGGCGCTCGCGTTTTGTTGCTCGACTGCCTTGGCGAGTTGATCCTTGGCGTACTGGATCTGCAAGGCGCCTTCCCCGGTCACGGTGATGTTGTTGACCGCGACTCGGATCGTGCCGACGTTGTCCATCGGGGTGGAGAACAACGGGAGGCCATTCGCGTCTCGCTCCCGCGAGGAGACCAGGATTCTCGGTTGATCCCGGGGAGGCGTGCAGCCTGGTGGTGGTGGTGGGGCACCATTATCCGTCGCACCTGGTGGTGGCCGGGAACTTCTTCCTGGCGGCGCGTTTTCGCAGATCGCGCGCTCGGCTATGCGAGTCGGGTCGTTCTCATCGTCGAAGTTCAAGGCGCGACCCTGAACGGTGGGGTTCAGGCGCGACATGATGCGAAGTTGGTGGTAGCGCGAAAGCTCCTGCGTTGTCACCTGCTCGAGGCAGAATTTTTCGCGCTCGGCTTGTTCCTTGCGGACCGCCTCCTCCAGTCGCACGCAAAGTTCCTCGACCTCTGTTGCCGTCGCGGTCGGCGAGATCGGCATGGAGAAGGGGTCTGGCGGGGGGTCCGCGCCATTCGCCATGTAGGCCACGATGTTGCGGCCAGATCCGACGTGGAGATCGCCGGAGTTCTTCGACCCGGAATCAAAGTCGAAGATCCCAAGAATGGAGGGATACTCGAAGTCTCCCACATTGGAGACCTCGGTGATGGAGCCTGCGGGTGACGCAGTGACGATAGATCTGGCGGCTGATGCCGGGGTCGCCAAGTCGGCGTCGTCGTTGAGGGCCGCGTCTTCTGCAGGCGTGGCGGTTTCGGCCACATTGCTTTTGGCCGAGCCGTACTCGGAGGCGAGGCGGTGGATGGTGCGGACTTGGCTCTCAGAGAGCCGGTCGCGTGGTGGCGACTCGCGGATGCGAGCCGAGTCCTCCGAGGCGATGACGTCGGTGAAGCCGACGAAGAGGCTGATCGTGCCGACCGGCATGATTACGCTGTGCGTGATGGGGCGTGCCGCCGGGACGTTGCTGCTCGGCAAGATCCGGAGGATCTCGCCGATCACAATCATGCGGCCGGTGGCGATCGTCTCGTTGATGGGAAGATTGGATCTCGTCGCAGAACACCGGCCTGACTGGCCAGGCCCCACGGTGGGCGCCACTGTCGTGGGAATGGCAACAGCAAATGCTGCAATCGGCAACGAGTAGTAGAACGAAGGGCAAGGGTGGCCAGCCATGGTGCGAGATGAGGGCGAAAACATAAGGTTTTACCTAGGTTCGGCCCCTCGGAGGGTAAATACCTACTCCTTCTAGATTTTATTATGGAGAGAGTACAAGGGAGAGCTCGACGACTTGGCGGCGAGTCGCTAGGGTGTATGATGGAACATGTCCTCTATGCGTACCCTAGGGAAGTTTATATAGGCTCACCTCGCTAGGGTTTACAGATCTACAACCGAATTAGTTAAGGATTCAGAGGGTTCTTGACCTAATCCGACTGGGACTAGCTACGCTTCTGGGCCTCCAGCTTCCAGTCGCCCGAGTCCTCGCCAAGTCTCGATCCAGTCGCCGTCCTGCAGGCCCACTCGCTGGCAGCTTGAGCCAATAGGAAATGTCCTGCTGGATATACCCGGTAGCTATATCCCATCAACTCCGGCAGTTATGACCTAATTAATATGGATCCCCTTATTTTTTTTTAATATGGATGACTTTTTAGAGAGTTTGTTAGGACCTAGGTGAGTGCTGATTAGGCCGGATTTATGCTAAAAATATGCAAATTTTTTAGAAGAAAATAGGCTTATTAATTATTTGGTAATTATTCAATGGAAACGAGTAGTTTAGGCGCATGCATTGATAGAGTTATATGGAAGAATTAATTCTTTGGCTGTATGGATTAGGATGTGAGGAGGAAAAAGGAGGGCATTAATTCTATGATTACGTCTAACGCGACTAGGTGAAGAGGAGTTTTGGAAACATATGGTTTTGTAAGACGTCCGCCATAACACGACTAGGAGAAGAGGAGTTTTGAAAACATATGGTTTTGTAAGACGTCCGCCAAACTGTGACGGAGTGAGTACTGTACTCCTAAACCGCATTTGAACGTGGCTATTTAGCCCAATTAGTAGGTTTGTACGTGCAATCGCATGATTTCCACTAACTTGTCAATTATTTTATACTCCCTCCGTGGTTTATTAAGTACGCATGTAGTTTAATAAAATCTTTGACCATTAATTTTAAGCAATAAAATATATAATATCTGTCTTAAAAATATATCATTGGAAACTACTTTTAAAGATAAATCTAATAGTATAATTTTTGTGATACATCATGTAAAATTTATTGATCAAAATTAATGGTCAAAATTGTTCTTAAACTACGTGCACGTCTAATAAACCGGACCAAAGGGAGTACTCAGAGTAATATATCATTACGGGACAGAGAAAGAATTACTAAAACTTAATTGCATGCTCTATATCCTCGGTACAAAACAGAATATTGTGAAATAGTGGTACAATACGATAATTCACAAGCATCTAAATGTATCAACTGATTTCCATAAATAAGAACGTGTATATCTAAGAGGAAAATATTTACTATAATCACAGTGTAAGTTAACACACTTTTGAACATCAAACCAAAAAACCAGCCTAATTCCACAACAAGAACATTAGCTCCGTTAAGAATGTTCTCCTTACATCCATACAACTGATAAGTAAGAAATTACATTGCATGGAAGCATATATGATACTATAAGTGAACTAAAAAAGAGACATAAATATAAAACATGCGGTGGGCTTCTTTGGCTTTACCCTTGGTGTTTCCTCAACCAGTAGTCTCCATGTTTCACGAAAAAAAAAGTCTCCATCTTTAAGCTGTCGGGAAGGCATGGCAATATCAAATTCGGTTCCAAAAAAGAGTGATACATTAAGAAAAGATTCCATTGGGTGATTGCGTGTATAGAGACAATTAAAAGAGAACAAAAACAAAAATCTATAGTTTAAAAAAGATGGAATACATGAGAAGGTAGTGGTAAAAAATGTAGAGCAGTAACTGTGGAGTTCAAGTTCATGATTTCCATTATACTGATTAGTGTAACTTTTGATTTTACTTTTATCTTTGTTTTTTTTGTTTTTCTAATTTTTTTTGTGTTGTACTCACGCCATCTCAGTTCTTTCTGCTAATACAAATGACCCTCACTTAGGTGCGTGTTCGAGAAAAAAATGCTTATTAGTGAAGTTAGGTTATCCTGAAGCAGGGGTAATTGTGCATGCTATCTCTGTCCGGCCTATCTGATTAGAATAGAAATTACTACTACTGAATATTAGTTGAGGTGAGAGGGTTTTGACATAACAGTGACGGAGGACGAAAAAAAATCAAGGTAGGACAAACTTCAAAAAAAGTAAATATCAACTTGGTCTTGATGACCTTTGTCATCGAGAAAGCCCTTTCAACTATTATTGTTTCTACCAGTAAAAGCAATACCAGCTTAACAAGGCGATAAACGATATGCAGCATAATGTATCATTCAAATATTAAGATAATCTTTGAAGTCTTTAATTCTCTGTATATGAATAAAGAATATCTCAAGGTTATCTTATATAAGCTCATGCTCATAATAATATAAATCCCCATGATATATCTCTGTAAGCCGAGAAATCTTATTCGCGTTGAACCTATAAAATGGTTCATTTCATGCAAGGCAAAAAATTTGATGAAATTCTAACAAAAACTCATCAAATCGATGGTCAAAATCAGTTGTAATAGATTTTATTGAAAAATAGAAGATGGCCACACGCCAAAAAAAAATCAAAAGTGACCTAATATCTTCTCGTTTTTAATGACTTTTCGCTCATTTTTGTTATCACTTCGTCCATACATAGGGATTGTGATCTTATTTTTTGCGCGAATTCACATATTTAGGAGGATTCTAAACCATCATTTTTCTAATTGAGAAATCATGCAATTAGAAATTTTTACCAATAGTAAGCCAAAGTACAAACATAAAACATAAACCGTCACATACTAAGAGTTGGTTTTGGCCACATGCCATAAGGCGGCCAAAATACTCTCATGACCTCTTTAGATACCCCATCTAGAACATTGTTTAGAGTTGATTTTAATTAGATTGAGAATTAGAAATTGCAGAGAGAAAAATTTAGTTTAAAACTAAACTACACCTACTTCTTATTTCACTTCAGAATCATTTTTGCGCAGTGTTTACTAAAACAAGCATAACTTTCTCATACGAAGTCCGTTTTTAGCGTATAACCACTGAAACTGTTCAGAAAAAACATACGCATCTAAAGGTTTTCTCCAAAAATCAAGGTAGGGCGGCTGCCCTACCTTGCCCTACTGGGAGCTCCGCCCCTGACATGAAAACATGATGATGCAAATCCATATGTAATGGCCTGCCGGGTGAAAGTGAGCATACGTTTTTAGCTAATAACCGGATAGAGTTTATCAGTTGTACAGTAAAATATTGTACTCCCTCCGTCTTCAAATACTCAAATTTATCAAAATTTAGATAAATCTAGACACCATTTAGTATATAGATTCATCCAAATTTTGAAAAATCTAAGACATCTATTTTGGGACGAAGGGAGTATGAAGTTCTATTTCCAGTAGATTGAAAATGACAAATAAGAACGCTAATCAAATTCTAATTAGGGCAGCCGAAACAAAATACAAAACAACGCTTTCAATCCCTAATGAAGACAAGCGTACCTATACCACCACACCGAGATCCATCTGCGGCATCGGCATCGTACACATTGTTTCAGGTCCACTGAAACTAAGTAACTAACCATCAACCCATGGCAAATAGGCACATATAAACAAGCTAGCCAGAGTCCAAAAGTGAGTTGGGAAGGTTATAAGCTATGTTCAGCATGTATTTTCCTTAGTCGTGCATACTTTGAGCACCTGATGGAATTGCAAGCCATGTAGCTATGTTAAATCATGATATTTGATCAAAAAACTGAATTCTAGGAGGAAAAGAGAGTGTATAACTGTACACCATTTACCAATACGGGTCATTCTTCTGCACTCTGCATGCATAACACCAAGATAGAAATAAAAGATATCTTATGTAGTTCTCGGCGATGCTCTTCTCTGGTTCTTTGTTACTGGCACTCATAATTAACAACCAATAAAGAGATAGAAAACGGACAGAAAAATACCTAGGATAAATTAAAGAGAGGCGGCTAACCTTGCTACACCTAAAAATCAAGACTAACCCTAACATATTAGTTCCCATCTCGTGTCTCTACTTTTTTAAGGACGTGTCCCTATACTTTGTTTGTTGGTTCCTACTTATCTCTGGTAAAAGCAAATCATAAAAACTTAACGCAATGGTCTGATGTTTCATCTTTTTTTAAAGTGATTTCTTAAATCACATGTATGGCAGTTACTTGCTATATTCTAAATCTGGACAAAGTAAAGCGAAGTAATAAGTGTATCTGAACCAAAGTTCAGTGAAAATCATGAAGCACCTGTTTCTACTATATTTAACCAAAAGGTAGTCAAAATGTAGAAATTATTGCATGTATATTCATGCTGTGAACTTTTGAATATTGTATCAGTCTGTCCCATCCTATCAAGAAACATATGTGAAAGAATCGTATGGGCACCTAGAGGGGGTGTGAATAAGTGCTATTTCAAATTTTCTTCTTTTTTAAATTAAGGTTTGACAAGAAAGATAAATTCTCTAGATTATGCAACTTAGGTGAATTTACCTATATGTCAAACAAGCACTAGCTAGCACAACACAAAGCAAGAACAAGTAAGTAAAGTGCGGTAAAGGATAGAAGTAACCAAAATGGTGGACGCGGAGACACAATGATTTGTTTCCCGTAGTTCCTTCCTTTTAAGGGGAAGTATGTCTACGTTTGGAGAGGGGGTGGTTCCAAACTACCAACGCCACGAGAGGCCTCCCTTGTTCTTCGATGAATCTCACCCCAACGGGATCGATTCACTTTCCACTATATCGACAACTTTCGAGGTGGAAGCCGACACGTTTACAACAAGTTTGGGGCACACATCCACAACTTAATTGGAGGCTCCCAAATACAAGCAAGCTGTCAAAACAATCAAAGACAAGCTTGTAAGAACCAAATCTAGAACTAGGGTTTCCAAAGAAAACACTAGAGCAAGGAGCCCTCAAGTGAATGAGGGGGAAATGAAGATCTCTCTTGGTAAAGTAGTAGATCAAGGGCTCCTCCTTCGATTCTCCAAAGATCAACGACTTTGGATGGTTGAATGAAGAGATCTTGGCGATTTGGTGGCTCAAATGGACGGGGTGTTCTTAAATGAGACGAGCAACTTTTCCCAAGGTAGGTGGAGGGGCATTTATAGCACTTGGAGAAATCTGCCCATTGGGCATTAAATGCACCGGTACTACCGATACTCAAGCGGTAGTACCGGACACAACATGTACTACCGGTCAGGTACTGGACCAGGTACCAGGTATGCGCCACATGGTTAAGCCAGCCTCAGTCACCCCCGGACCAACCAAGCGGTGCTACCGCTAAGCGGTAGTACCGGTCCTGAGAAGCGGTACTACCGGTCGGGGCGGTAGTACCGGCTCTAGGTACCGGTTGGTACTGAGTGGTAGGGAGAGCTCTTGTCCTCCCTCAGTGTTGCCTGGTACAGCCTAGCGGTACTACCGTGGTCAAGCGGTAGTACCGCTTGGTGCAAGCGGTACTACCGGTTGGGGTGGTAGTGCCGCCCCGCGGTACCGGCTGGTACTGAGGATTGACAAAAACTTTCCTTCTCAATCAGATGCGACCGGTACAAGGAAGCGGTAGTACCGGTTGTAACTTCCGGTACTACTGGTCAGCACTGGTGACTTTGGAAAGTGTCAATTGTGGGCAATGCATTTTTAGTGCCACAACCTTAAAGTCCTGAGATACACTTAGAGCACGATTAAACCGATAGGTGTGTTATCATCAAACATCAAAATCATAAGGATAGGAAGTGCACTTTTAATCTCCCTGTAACACCCTTGGATCGGCCCTATGCAAGTTTTAGCGATTCCCGCCAAACCCGCATAGAAAAAATTCAAAGGTGCCCACCAGGCACTTTCATGCGAGTGGAAAACAAAGTAATATCATTACACCATAGTCCATGATGGAACCCACAGAACATATATATACAACAACGACTCAAAGAGTCAAGAATACAGATATACAATACAAAGATCCAAATCACCTTGAAAACGATACAACGTTCAAGTATGGACAAGATGCAAATTGAGCTAAGAGCCCTAAAGAATAACCAATGGCGTCCATAACCCTGCCTAGGCCAAGCCGGAAGGATAACCCTGCTAACGACGTCGATCTCAAAACCTGCTTGAACAAAAGGGGTGCCAGCAAAGGGCAAATGAAAAAGAGAGCAGTCAGTACTGAGGCCAGTACACGGCGAGACTATAATTCGGCGGTCCTCGCCTACATAGGTATGGTGGACTGAAGCGGCAGCGAAGCATGCACTAAACAACCTATAGAGACTCAATACATTTGTCGGCTATCAGAGAAAGATGAGAAAGACCTATTCGGATCCAACCTGATACTACCACCAAACATACCCATCCTGGTATTTCCCCCTCGAGACCAAACGAGGAAGTCAAGCCGAGGAAACTCGCACGGTTGGCAATTTTATTCATTCTTTCCATGGTGGTTATCCAACTTACTAGTCATATCAGATAAAAGTCATATTATAACAGTAAACTTTAGTTATAGTTGCCTATGATCGAGAACTGTGCTCCAAGTCATCCATAACCGCGGACACGGCTTCTTGAAAAGATTTAACCCTATAGGGGTGCACCAAAGTTTCCACACGCACCTACACCCTTGTTGTCAGATCAGGTAGGTACAAGATCACAAAACATACACCCAATGGTATGTCAACGAGGTTTCGGACACGACGTTTCCCAGACCCAAAGCAAGCACATGGGGGCCACCCCACTAAGCTACCCACAACGAAGTCAGACGGTCTCCGAGACGGACCTAGAGGTTTGTGACAATGACTGTAAATGACTGGGAATCCAAAAGTGTGACTGGGCTTGTCGATACCGCGAAAACATTCCACATTTGTTCCAAAACAGTACCAGTGCTCCACGCGCAATCATAAATAAAGCATTAAAGCATGGCATAAGTACAAGATACTAATAAAGCCCCAAACTACTTTGTGGCCCCCGGTACAGTACTTTCAAATCAGGTACTAATCGATGGGGGTGCCCACACACCCCACCTGTGGTTAGCGCGCTCGATCTCGGAATAGGTGTCAAGAACTCGGGGTCCTACGGGACACCGGTGAGCGGTTAAAAACCAAAAATTGTCTATTACCCACCGATGCCTCTGCATTATTTACCTACTTTCAATTTTAGTTATTAAACAATAATTAAAGTCATGATCATCTCCATCATTAAGCATGTGCCAACCACCCAATAACGATGGAACATCGACGATGCGAAGCAACACCTGAGCAAGCAACTATGACTCGCAAGGCCGACTAGCTATCAAACAATAGGTAATAGGGGGTGTCCAAGGCAATATAGGGTTGCAAGGGAATATCACGGGTACGAAAACTAAAGCATCACAACACGGATAACAATAGATCAATAGGAGGAAATAAAGACTATAAAAGTAAGATAGGTGGAAAAGGGGAGAATGCTCGCCTGAAAACATTGCCGAAGATTCATCCGAAGACCGGGTCGACACTCGCATCAACTCATCGGCCTAATCCGTGAAGAAGCAATACACTAAAAGAAACACCGGATGCACTATTTAATACTACGGAAGAAGATCAGGCATGATGCATGTATGATGCGTGACATGACAAAGATGCGATGCAATTAGGCAATATTAAACGGAACTAGGGTCCCAACATTTACTTAGATGGTTAAATTTGTTTAGATAACCCTCAATTTAAATGTTGTCTTATCAAGGCAAAATATGTTATCGGTTCGATGCACAAATTTAAATGGAGCCAAATATTAGACTAGAAAAGCCCACATATGGTCTCCATATTTAATTATGAGGTGAATCAGCATGATGCCCCCAAACCACACAATGTATGCAAGTATGAACAATTTAATATGCAACAATTTATATAGATGACATTTATAAAATAGAGGTCACACATAGGGGCGAAGGTCATGGGGTCCCGAGGTTTTGGTCTTCAGATTCCAAGAGCAGGGCCTTCAAATCGTGTCGGCGCACTGGGGTCTCAGCGAGATCGATCCTCAGATGGTCTTGGTCATGACACAAATGATGCAGATCTTGGACTTATGCATCGACACATGGCTCCTCGACTGGATTTTGGGACAACCCCATCTTCTTAACAACACCACACAGATACAATCATTGGCCACTTAGGTATAGGTCCTTGGTGTTGTGCTCCTGGCAGGAACATAACACAACAACTCCACCATCTGCAGGTTCGAGGCCACAAGATTGAACACATCGAGCGCCGAAGACATGTTGGGTCGAGGTAGAGGGCAGTGGCAATGCACTAGGTCGCTCGGCCGGACGCGTGGAATGGCGGCAGGGTTCAGAGGCTGCGGACGGTGCACGGTGCCGCGGTTGTGGGGCGCTCGACGGGCGAGGGAGAGGGAGACCGGCAAAGAGAGGGCGTAGAACACAGACCCACTGGAGGCGCGACGAGGAGGGGCATACCCCGGGACGGCGCCGGACGATGGCGACGAGAGAGGAGAGGCCTGAGCTGGCGGTGGAGCTCGCGGACCGCAAGCTGAACGAGCGAGGCCAGCGGAGGCTCTGGGAGGCCGGGCCCTGCGATGGCGGCGGGTGGAGGAAGTCGCGGGGAGGCGACGAAATACAGGGGACGTGCAGCGATGGTGAGGGACCCGCGAGGCCGGAGACGAGGCGGATATCGGGGTGGCTCGGCGAGGTCCACAACAAGAGGTGCAGCAAGCTCCGAGAGGAGAGAAGGCACGCGATAGAAAGGACAGAGGACGACGGGGCTCGTGATGGGGAGGAGGGATCGCGGGCGTGAGGTCGGGAACATGCCAGGGGAGCGAGGCGAGGTGGGGTCAGGGGTGGGACACGGGGTGGTTGGCGATTGCTTGCGGGGGTGGCGTGGAGTTGTAGTTTGGGTCGGAGTGTGGTCAGGTGTGTGCGTGTAGGACTAGGTGGGGTGTGGCGAGATGAGTGGGTGGCGGCGGATGGGTTGACCAGGTGGGTTGGTGTGGGTGTAGGGTAGGTCAGATTAGGGTTAGGGTTTGGTTTAGGTGGGCCGGGTGGTAGGTGGTCTCGTTTGGTTGGGCCTTTGGCCTGACCGGCTAGACTGCCCCCGGTCAAAAATAGTTTTATTATTTTAATTAGTTTTAAAATATCCTTCTGGTAAAATACTTTAGGCAAACAAAAGATCCGGACGGACCGAGGGTTTTACACTTGAAATAGAGAGGGGATATTTTAGAAAACAAAAACAGGCTTTTAGCAAATTAGTTTTAGGCAAATAGATGCATGCTGATGTCATGATGATGCACAAAGTATAACAATAGTCGATTTTATAGTAGTGGTTTTACCCGGGGTGCTACACTCCCCCTTTTTGGTGTTTGATGACAACACACCTTTGCAATATAATATTATGAAGATAATCATGGCTTTTGGAAAATAGAGACGGGGCTCCCCCTGGATGAATAGGATCAATCCTCCCCCTCTATTTTACAAACCCAACAAGAGTGCACAAATAGAGATAATATAATTTGAACTCATACCTTTGCACAATAACTTGTGATGAGAAAAATATTGGCAATGGATAATGCATATCATCAGAAGAATCCGTGAAATACCCACATAGTCTCAACATACATAGCACGAGTAGTTCCAAAATATTTAGTACATAGAGTTCACACATAATATGAGGCAAATAAAGTTCATAAGCAATTAAAAGATCAAAGCAAGAACGAGCTTGCGACTTTCCCATGCAACACCCGCATGCCTAAGGTGCACCTTCTCCCCCTTTGGCATCAAGACGCCAAAAAGGGACAAGAGCAAGACTAACGCCCCGAAAGTCAATCCTCATCATCATCATAGTCCTCCTCATGGGTTGGTGGAGCACGGTACGAGGAAGATACACCATCATCCCAGTGGCTATGCTTGGAGATCCATTGGTCTTCTGGAGTGATGTTGCTCTCGGAACCCGTGGAGGTGCTCAATCCTTGAGCTTCCATCATTTATTTATGACGAGCACACGCTTTCTTGGCATAAACATGAGCCTCATACATGCGCTTTTGGTTGTCAACTTGGAAGCAAAACACCTTCTTAAGCTTGGCCGCAATCCTCTTTGCCCATGATGGCTGGGCATGCTTGCAATGGGAGACAACATAATCTACATCATGACCACTGTCTGCATCATCAGAATTAGCCTCAATCACATTGCCATCTTCATCCACCTCATCACCATCCACATTGTGAGGCTTAGCATGCTTCTTGATCTTGAGGGCTTTGGACCTATGCACAACTAGAGGACGAGCGGAAAGGGTCCTGGCAATGGGAGGACACTTGGCAACAATGGGAGCCATGATGTAGGGAGCAAATTGGGGAACCCTTCGGGAGTGAGCTGCAGCGACCATCTCATTCCATATAAAGTCCATCACATCAAGAGGGGTGTCGGAGTCGCGGTTGAGAAAGGTGTTGAGAAACAGATCAACCGAATATCCATGAATCTCATCTTTGTTGCCAGCACGAGGAGCAACGGTCTCATGGAAGATGCGGTGGAGAATCTCATCTTGGATTCCGAAGGGTTCGACGAGGTTTAGGATTCTGGGAAGGACTTCATGAGGATCCATGAAGAAGAGCATGGCGTTCGATACCCTTGTCGGTGGTTCTTCAAGGGCCATCGATGGTTCATCGGACTCGTTCGGTTCGGTGTCGATCTTGGTTAGTTCTCTGGTTAAATCCTCGTGGGCTCCAACTTGTCGCTCATGACGAATGTCTGCTCATTCAACATCAGCTCCACCGCCACACTGTCGTATCTCCAACCATACATCCAGACGGCAACACCAAACAATGATTCATCACATCGACACAACAACTTACCGCAGGGCAACACACTACCAGCTAGGTTGCAAGAGGATGGCGTGGCATAGGTTGCAGATAGGGAGGCGCTGTAGAGCTTGGCCCGAAGCAGAGCACGGGAGAAGGGCGACAGCAGACGGCCAGACCAGGGTGGTGGGCGAGCTTGCCAAAGGTAGGAGGCACAACACGTGCGGCCGGACCTAGGGAGTAGGAGCCTGCGAGGGAGGGAGGCTCTACGGCGGCGGCAGCGGCATCAGAGCCCTGGTGGCTTGGGCGCAGGCCGGCAACGCGCAGAGGCCAGGTGGAGGAGACGGGGGCACGCGGGGACCGGCACGAAGACGGGCAGACGAGGAGGCGGCCGGGGCACCTGGGAGGGTGGTGGCGCGAGCCACGGAGATGAGGCCGATGCAGGCTCGTGGAGGTTGGAGGCAAGGAAGAGGGCCCTGGCAGCGGCGTCACGCGGGACAGAGAGGAGGCGACCAGGGCGGCGCGGGTCGCTACGCATGCGAGGGGGGAGGCAGCGGCCGAGGAGCACAGAAGAAGCCAAGCGAGCAGAGGAGGTGGGGAAAAAAGGGTCGAGGGGAAGAGAAGATTGACGCGAGGGGGGTGGACTCGGTCGCTGGAGGGATGGGTGAGGCTCTCTGCGGGGTGGGGCCAAAGAACTAGCGGGGAGAGCGGGGGTTGCGTGCGTGGAGTGCTGGCTGCGCGCGTGTGTGGTGGCGGCGGCTGGGGGGAAAGGTGGGGGAGGGATCAGAGGTAGCTAGGGTTTGGATGGGGATTAGGGTTAGGTTTTTTTAGTGGGGTGGTAGGTGGCCCGGTCGGTTGGGATTTTGGGCCTAGCCGGCTGGACTGCCTCCCCCACACAAAATAGTTTTTATTATTTTATTTTATAAAATATTTTTTAATAGATTTAGATAAACAAAATATTTCGGTGGATCCGAGGCTTTGATTTGAGATAAAAGATGAGGGATTATTTAGAAAACAAATCGGTTTTTAGAAAAATACTTTTAGGCAAACAGAAGCATGTTGATGTCATGATGATGCACAAGTAAAAACAATAGCGATTTTCTAGTATTGGTTTTACCCGGGGTGCTACAATTCGACACCACTATCAATGGATCTCACCTCCGAGATCCGCCTCATGGTACCGGGAAGAAGGCCAATGATCTGAATATTCTCGCTTCGTGTAGATCCTCGCGACACCACTAACAAAGACTCGTGTCCCATCTTGAAATCAGTGACACCACCAACAAGGGGTTATGGCACACGTTCGCCGAGAGAACACTCCGGAGAAACAAAGGACGAAGGTAGAGGTATCAAAAGTTAAGGCCACCTCTAACTTCCATGAGAAGCGGAAAAGTTACATTGATCCACCACTTCAATGTACAAGAGTGAACAGTAAGAGTCGGGTAGGGTGATCAGTCCATCCCGTACCCAAACTATTAACTCCATACATGAATAGGAAAATCGTGCAACACAACTCTCGAAATTTAGAATAAAGATCTTCATAAGCGGTATTCAGAACAAAGGGGTGATGCAAGCTCTACATCGAACCTGATGTAGATGAGGTCATCATGTTGGAAAACACCGGAAGATACAAAAGAAATTTTATGAAAATACATAACGATTAGGTTTCGCGATGGTTCCATTTGCATGAACAACACATGCTCAAGGTATACTCCAACTTCACCAATGCTCGTCCTTCTCATATGTTTTTTCAACGATACAGATATCCATCAAGGTACACATATAGATAAAGAGTTTAAGAACAAAAAGATTGGATGAAGGGTACATCAAACGAGATGCAGATAAGATGTTTGTAGCACCACCGTTATAAAAGGGAGGAAGCGAAACAATGAAGGTACAACAGAAACCCAACCACGAGAATTCCTGGACTCGAAGAAAAGATAAGAGAGCAGATTCAAAACACGTCGAGGGAAGAGGAGAATTGCAGAGGGGTAAGAAGCAAAAACATACCTATTCAGATCTATCTAACCGATTTTGCAAAAATAGTTTTGACACTCTACGACGACCGTTAGCTAGGTTATCCTACAGGCTGGACTAGTGGGGTATCGTAACTGCTGAGCTCTGATACCACTCTATAACACCCTCAGAATCGACCCTATGCAAGTTTTAGCGATTCCCGCCAAACCCGCATAGAAACGATTCAAAGGTGCCCACTAGGCACTTTCGTGCGGGTGGAAAACGAAGTAATACCATTACACATTAGTCCACGATGGAACCCACAAAACAGATATATACAACGACGACTCCATGAGTCAAGAATACAGATACACAATACAAAGATCCAAATCAACTTGAAAATAATACAGCGTCCGACTACGGACAAGATGCAAATGCGACTAAGAGCCCTGAAGAATAACCAATGGCGTCCATAACCCTACCTAGGCCAAGCCGGAAGGGTAACCGTACTAACGACGTCGATCTCGAAACCTGCTTAAACAAAAGGGGTGCCGACAAAGGGCAAAGGAAAAAGAGAGCGGTCAGTACTGAGGCCAGTACATGACGAGACTATAATTCGGCAGTCCTCGCCTACATAGGTATGGTGGCTGAAGCGGAAATGTGGCATACACTGAACAACCTATAGAGACTCAATACAACTGGCGGCTATCAGTGAGGGATAAGAAATACCTATTCGGATCCAACCTGATGCTAACACCAAACATACCCATCCTGGTGTTTTCCCCTCGAAACCAATCGATGAAGTCAACCGAGGAACTCACACAGTTGGCAGTTTTATCATTCCATTAAAGTTGCAGCAATTACTAGTCAGATATAGATAGCATGAGTCATCCTAATGTAATAAGCAGTGGGGCCCTTTTAGTTAACCATTCCGTTGTAGTTGGGATACTTACTAGTCAGATACAATTGTAACCGGTGAGAACCCAAATCCAGCAGTTGTTGGCACTTTTATTTAGCCATTCCATTATAGTGAGGCTGATTACTAGTCATTATAAAGTCAAATTTATAGCACTACTTTAGTTGTAGTTATCTATGATCGAGATACTGTGCTCCAAGTCGTCCATAACCACGGACACGGCTTTCATAAAGTTTTACCTTGCAGGGGGCACAAATAGCAAAACACGCACGATCAACCTCGGGAAAAACCAAATGAAAAGCCAACGAGGCATCACGATAGAACATTCGCAAGATTCATATTTGATTTCAGGGGGCCACACCACTAAGCAACCCACGGCGAAGTTGGCCGACTCCGAGACGGATCCAGACGTTTGTGTCAATGGCTGTAAACGACTGAGAACCCGAAAGTGTGACTGGGCTTGTCGATACTGCGAAAACGTGGCACGGGGTTCCATAATAGTACAGGCGCTCCACGCGCAATAGTAAATAAAGTAGTAAAGCATGGCATAATCATGGAATAAGTACAAGATAGTAATAAAGCCCCAAACTACTTTGTGGACCCAAGAAATAAGATATGACTCAAGCTCTGGCTAAGGGGATTCATGGTCCCACATGCGGATAGTGCGGATATTCAAAGAACAGGTATCAAGTACTTGGGGTCCTATGGGACACAATTGGACGGTTAAAAACCAAATAACATCTATTGCCCACCCGTGCCTCTCCATTATTTACCTACTTTCAATTTTAGTTATTAAACTGTAATTAAAGTCATGATCATCTCCAACATAAAGCATATGGCAGTCTTTACTTGACGACACGCAACAACACTTGGGCAAGCGACTACGACATGTAAGTCCAACTATCTACCAAACAACAGGTAATAGGATGTGTCCAAGGCAATATAAGGCTGCAAGGGATATCACGGGTACGAAAACTAGAGCATCGCAACACAGATAGCAATAGATCAATAGGAGGAAATGAGGACTATAAAATTAAAATAGGTAGAAAGGGGGAGAATGCTCGCCTGAAAACATTTTCGAAGGTTCATCCGAAGATCGGGGCGAAGCTCACATCAACTCAATGGCCTTATCCGCGAAGAAGCAAAACACTAGAAGAAACATCAGATGCACTTATTTAATAATGTGGCAGAAGATCGGGCATGATGCATGTATGATGTATGACATGGCAAAGGATGCGATGATTAAACGGAACCAGGATTCTGACATTTATTTATATGGTTCTAGTTGTTTAGATACCCCGCAATTTAAATGTTGTCTTAACAAGGCGAAATTATGTCATCGGTTCGCTACAGAAATTTAAATGGGGCCAATATTGGACTAGATTCGCCCGCATATGGGCTCCATATTTAATTATGAGGTGAATTGACTATACAACCCCGAACCGAGAAATATGTATGCAATCATGTACAATTTGATATGAAATAATTCATATAAATATCGATTTATAAAATAGGGCTCGGATAAAGGGGTCACACATGAGGCGGAGGTCTTGGATTCCGAAGGGTTCCATGAGGTTCGGGATTCCGGGAAGGAGTTCATGATGATCCATGAAGAAGAACATGGCGTTCGATACACTTGTCGATGGTTCGTCGAGGGTCATCGATGGTTCATCGGACTCGTTCGGGTCGGTGTCGATCTTGGTTAGTTCTCTGGTTCAATCCTCGTGGGCTCCAACTTGTCGCTCATGACGAATGTCTGCTCATTCAAGATCAGCTCCATCGCCACACTCCCGTATCTCCAACCATACATCCATACGGCAACACCAAACACCGATTCATCACATCGACACAACAATTTACCGTAGGGCAACACATGGCCAGCTAGGTTGCAAGAGGATGGTGTGGCACATGCTGCAGATAGGGAGGTCCTGCAGAGCTTGGCCCGAAGCAGAGCACGGGAGAAGGGCGAAAGCAGACGGCCGGACTAGGGTGGTGGGCGAGCTTGCCGAAGGGAGGAGGCACGACACGTGCGACCGGACCTAGGGAGGAGGAGCCTACGAGGGAGGGAGGCTCTATGGCGGCGGCATTGACATCGGGGCCCTGGTGGCTTGGATGCAGGCCGGCAGCATGCAGAGGCCGGGCAGAGGAGACGGGGGCACGCGGGGACTGGCACGGAGACGGGCAGACAAGGAGGCAGCCGAGGCACCTAGGAGGGTGGTGGCACGAGCCACAGAGATGAGGCCGATGCAGGCTCGTGGCGGTTGGAGGCAAGAAAGAGGGCCCTGGCGGCGGTGTCACGTGAGACAGAGAGGATGCGACCAGGGCGGCACGGGTCGCTATGCATGCGAGGGGTGTGGCGGCGGCCGAGGAGCACGAAAGAAGCCATGCAGGCAGAGGAGGTGGGGAAACAGGGTCGAGGGGAAGATAAGATTGACGCGAGGGGGTGGACTCGGTCGCTAGGGGGATGGGTGAGGCTCACTGCGGGGTGGGGCCAAAGAACGAGCGGGGAGAGCGGGGGTTGCATGCGTGGAGTGCTGGCTGCGCGCGTGTGTGGTGGCGGCGTCTAGGGGGAAAGGTGGGGGAGGGATCAGGGGTAGCTAGGGTTTGTATGGGGATTAGGGTTAGGTTTTTTTTAGTGGGGTGGTAGGTGGCCCGGTCAGTTGGGATTTTGGGCCTAGCTAGCTGGACTGCCTCCCCCTCAAAAAATAGTTTTTATTATTTTATTTTATAAAATCTTTTTTAATAGATTTAGACAAACAAAATATTTCGGTGGATTTGAGGCTTTGATTTGAGATAAAAGATGAGGGATTATTTAGAAAACAAATCGGTTTTTAGCAAAATAATTTTAGACAAACAGATGCATGCTGATGTCATGATGATGCACTGGTTTTACCCGGGGTGATACAATGATCTAGCCCAATTAACAAGCCTTAGCACCACTATGAGCTTGGCATAGCCATTAATGGTGACCATGCCGAGCCTAACTTGCCACCCCAACGTCGACAGCAAGCTACACGCCGAACTAGCCTCGCCAACCTTGTCTAGCAGGCACTCCACCGTCCACTGCCATCCCTGTCCAAGCCTCGAGCACTGCCAGCCTCTGGACCACACTGCCCGAGCATGCCAAGCCTCTCTGCGAGCGAGCCGAGAGCGCGCTAGTGCGCCAACCTCGACCCACGCCCACAGACCGCGTGCCACCCTCGCCACTTGCGTGCGTGATCGCCAGCATCCCAGAAACCCCGCCAGACAACCTCGTTTGCCGCCACAGTGACCATGCATGATGTGCACCATTAAAATCACCGTCGGACCCGCCTAGTGCATCGACGCGTTCCGACCGATCAGCACCGCCCCACGCCTCGCCACCACGCCGTTGAGCTTCGCCAGGAGCACAACAACGCCCCTACCGTCGCCCATGCCATTAGCCCTCTATGCCGTCGACCACAACGAGCTCATCCCGCGCCCGTCGGTCCCCTTCAACCACTATAAATAGAGGCCTCCCCCGCTCATTTTCTTCAAACCAGTTCACTCCCCACCTCTCACTGATCACACCCACTCACTCCCGGAGCAAGGCGAGCACCAGGTGGTCGGAATTTCACCGGAGTTTGCTGCTGCAGAGGAGGAGAGGCGCCGTCGATTGGAGCCGCCCCAGGAGAAGCTGCCGGTACCAGGAGAATCGCCGTCGTCGACTTCATCGTTCGCCCCGTCGCCGACCATCGCCTAAGCCCCGGTGAGCCTCCCACGACCCCCACCTGCCGCGCTAGGGTTCTGTCTCGCCGGCGCTGCCCGACATGGACGATGAACCATAGCCATTTGATTAGAGTTAGATCGTGCGGCCTAGATCACCCTGTACAGCTTCGCCACTCACTGTCTCACTGATGAGTAGAGTCGCTCACTTAACCCGCCCGCGCGTGCGCTGTGCGTAGTGGGCCGGCCCAGTTAAACCTCCCGCGCGACCCAACAATTCAAACTTAAGTTTATTCATTTAATTTCAAACACAGTTCTGTACCTAGATGCAAAAATCAACCCAGCTCGATTCACTGAACCAAAATGCTTGAAACCAATTTGTTAGAAAGGTACTGGAATGCTTAATCCAAACCCGTTGGATTCAAACCATTTAGATTTTTAGATCACCCATGGTAAAAATAACAAGGTAGAAGCTTTTATGCATTCAAACATTTTTCAAAATTCAACCATAAGAGCTTTTGAGTTGATTCCAACTCTCAAAAATCACATTTGACCATACCTTTCAGAATGTATAAAAATATATAGGTTTACTTACAGAAATAATGATCAAGTAATAAAACAATGCCACATAGGCATTTCTAGTCACTTTAATAAAATAAAATAAAAAGGTTAAACCTTATTAAATTGTGACACCACTTTAAATCACATTCCCATGTACTGAAATATGTGGTGATGACATGTGTCAACATGATCCCATGTTTGAGTTGGAGAATATTAAATTTTAAGTAGTTTTTCAATGAGTAGAAATTACTTTTCTCAAAATAAAATAAATGGGACAAGTGCTTTAATCTTGTAATGTTAGTGATGCTGCTAGATCACCTATTGTGAACCTTTGTGTGATGATTAGAAATAAGTTAAGTATTGTTTGGTGATTGTGTACCTCGTATTTATTTATAGACGCTAGTACCGACCAATGATACGAGGAGGAAGGAGGATACTACGAGGAAGAAGCCGAGGAGAACTTCAACCACTGCTCTGCGCAAGGCAATCCTAATACTACTAGTTGAATTAGCAAGCTATTAACTGAGCAAGCTAACACTTGAAACTTAGCAAGTTTACACCACTTGATACCCAATCCTAGTTTTACTGGCAAGCTTAATACTTTATTTTCTTTATCAAAGCTTTCTCTTAGAGTTTACTTAGTGACTTGTAGATCCTAGAAAGATAACTGAAGGTAGCATAAAGAGAAAAAATTTGGCCTAAGTACATGATCTTGTTGTCATCCTAGGGCATGAGATTGAACTTAGTAAATCCCCACTAGTTTATTACCCATCATTAGTATTTACCCCCACTTGTAGATGCTAGTGCTAAGCATAAAACTTGATCAACTTTAGATGGGAACAATTGGTGAAAATGGTTATGAAAACCTTAGAATGATGAGTCATTCTACTGAAATGTTTTGACATGTGTTCTCGAACACCAGATGATTTTGATGATGAAAATGTTGAGGCATGAGCCTTAGCCCTTTATAAAACTGATGGTTGTCTGGATGCGATACCATTCCAATTTTACCGTACAACCACAATACCCGAAATTTGGGTAGGGCTTGACTGGAAATTTATATACCTTAGTATGGGTTCCCTTGCGGGCAAGGTCTGAGTTGAGGCTACCTTGTGAAGATTGTCCACCTGTGCATTTACCAAGATGACAGTTGGTCATGGTTGGGAGGCCAAACTCACAGGGGAGGTGCCTATACTAGGGCATGTAATTGAAAGGTTAGGATTGATTATACACATACTAAGTATGGTGAATTCAGGATTGTTCCTGACGGATGTATCGAATGTTGTGGTGAAAGTGTAAAATCTCTGTAGAGTGTCAAACTATTCGAATAGCCGCGTCCGCGGTTATGGACAGTTGGAGTGGCCATACTGTTCTATCGTCAGATGTTTTCAAAATGACTTATGAAATGATTTATGACTTTGACTTGACCACAACAGAGTTGTGACATGAAATGCAAGTTCCCACTTAGATGTTATAAAACTTTCAACTAGCTTTCTTTTCTTCTGAACTTAGTAGAGGTAAATCTGGCTTTTTGCAAAAACAACCCTAGAGCTTAGTATATCCTATTCAAAACCCTTCACTTACTAGTATTAGTTTGCGAGTACTTAAAGAGTACTCATGGCTTTGTCCCTGGCTATTCCCGTGGCCATACTATGAATAGGAGTATCAGGATGACGGACCGCAGGAAGGTTACGACAACTAGGATCATCTCCCATCGTCAGCATTGCCTATGACCATGAAGATGGAGCTTCGCCTACGCTATCGTTAGTATTACGTTATTCCGCTGCTTGAGTTGTATTAAGAACTGGATAATGAGATCCTTATTTGTGTAAGACCTTATGTATGGTTTGTAATGGATGATGTACTGTGATATCAAATCTTTTATGTCTCGCAAAATGGTAATCCTAGGATTGCGATATATGGCATAACAGGCATCTGGGATTAAAAATCCGGGTGTTGACAATTTTCTTCTTGAAAATCCATTTGTTCTCGACAGCCTTCCGGCCATCCGGTAAGTCCACCAAAGTCCATAATTGGTTTTCGTACATGGATCCAATCTCGGATTTCATGGCTTCTTGCCATTTATTGGAATCTGGGCTCATCATCGCTTCCTCATATGTCGCAGGGTCATCGGTGTTGTCCACCAACATGACACTCATAACGGGATCATACCAATCAGGAGTGGTACGAGTTCTTGTTGACCTGTGAGGTTTCATAGTAACTTCAACCGAAGTTTCATGATCAACATCATTAGCTTCCTCTCTTATTGGTGTAGGCGCCACAAAAACTACTTCAGGTGCTGTGCTACTCTCAAGTTTGATAGAAGGTTTAAGAACCTCGTCGAGTTCTACTTTCCTTCTAGTCACTTCTTTCGAGAGAAACTCCTTCTCTAAAAAGCCACTACTAGGAAATCCTTCATCAGTGGCGCATCAATATTGATCTTCTATGGCGCATGGCTGGGACGCCACTGTTACGTCGCCACTGATGAAAACTTCTGTGGCGCATTCGAAAATGCGCCACAGAAGTCATGATACTTCTGTGGCGCATTTTGGTTGATGCGCCACAGGACTCTGTTCAGTGGCGCATTATGGACAATGCGCCACTGAAACACTATACGCCACAGAAGGTTAAAACGATGCGCCACTGGTTTGAGTATCAGGTATTAAAAAATTTGAAACTTGTCCAAATATACAATATTATACATGTATTATACAGTATTATACAGAAACAGTATATTTGACTTAGTATATGAAATCAAATATAATACAAACATGAATATAGTGCCATTACACTACTTAGAGCCCGAACGAGATAGACAAGTGATCATCACATTACAATACAAGTCAAATGAAGTGGTTTGTTACAAGTGTTTTTTACAAAGTTCACCATATCATCACATTACAAATGAAGTGTTCATCTCGCCTACACTAGAATCAAACAGAATACAACTATGACGACGGTGAGCAAGAGCAAGAGCACTAGCAATATCTTCATCCGGTTCTCCTTCCATAGGTGGTTCCTCCACTTGGCTACCGCCTCCTCTCGAGTCGCGTATCCTTTGTAGCTGTTGCCACTAAACTTGTTCAACTGTTTCTGACACCACGTACCACTTCGTCATCTCTATAGATAAGGCATATTAGTAAATCATGCAACAGAAAGAACTAAATTGGTTCACATGCATATATATTCACATAAACTAAAGCAAAAGATCAGTAAACATAGAAGATAGCACATCGATCATAATCACAGAACTTTGACGACAACGACCACAATAGTGAAGTTTACAACATACGACCACGGTAGTATATAGTTTGTGACACAACACTACACATAGACATCTATGATAATTCTAGGCGCACACAGCGATCAATGTTGAGAACTGCTAACGCTCGGCTTCGGGAATGGTAGATAGCCATCCTTCTTCATCCATGTCCTGTTGTCACCCTGTTGACGAAGAATATTTCCAATATCCCTCTTAGTCAACCCTCTGTTGTGTTTTGGGACCCCTCCCCTCATGTTGACATCTTCCACGATGATTTTCGACAACTTAACCTGGATGCGATGGAAGTCTTCTCTAAGATCATCATCGTCCCTTCGCACCAAATTTTCGGCCCATGCTCGGAAACTAGATGGCAGAGTTAGGTTCTGGCAATCTCGGACAAACCCTTTATGGTGATGCATGGCATAGAAGGCCTCCTTGGCGCCGCTAGTAGCCGACTCGTTGACGCAGGGGAACTCGAGCACATGCTTGAACACGTGCTTGTCATCCTTGATACATTCCCCCTTGTTGACGAAGGTGTAACACCCTCACAATCGGCCCTATGCAAGTTTCAGCGATCCCCGCCAAACCCGCATAGAAACGATTTAAAGGTGCCCACCAATCACTTTTGTGCGGGTGGAAAACGAAGTAATATCATTACACAATAGTCCGCGATGGAACCCACGGAACATATATATACATCAGCGACTCAAAGAGTCAAGAATACAGATATACAATACAAAGATCCAAATCACCTTCAAAACGATACAACGTCCGAGTACGGACAAGATGCAAATTGAGCTAAGAGCCCTGAAGAGTAACCAATGGTGTCCATAACCCTGCCCAGGCCAAGCCGGAAGGATAACCCTGCTAACGATGTCGATCTCAAAACCTGCTTAAACAAAAGGGGTGCCGACAAAGGGCAAAGGAAAAAGAGAGCGGTCAGTACTGAGGCCAGTACACGGCGAGATTAGAATTCGGCGGTCCTCGCCTACATAGGTATGGTGGACTGAAGCAGCAGCGCATCATGCACTAAACAACCTATAGAGACTCAATACAACTGCGTCTATCAGATAGGGATAAGAAAGACCTATTCGGATCCAACCTGAAACTATCACCAAGCATACCCATCCTGGTATTTCCCCCTCGAGACCAAACGAGGAAGTCAACCGAGGAACTCACACAGTTGGCAGTTTTATTCCTTTCGTTATAGTTGCGGCAATTACTAGTCAGATATAGATGGCATGAGTCATCCTGAGATAATAAGCAGTGGGCAGTTTTAGTCAACCATTCCATTCTAGTTGCAGTACTTACTAGTCAGATACATATAGCATGAGGTATCCCAAAACCCAACAGTTGTTGGTACTTTTATTTAGCCATTCCATTATAGTTGCAATACTTACTAGTCAGATACAATGGTAACAGGCAACAACCCAAACCAGCAATTGTTGGCACTTTTATTTAGCCATTCCATTATAGTGAAGCTAATTACTAGTCATTATAAAGTCAAATTTATAGCACTACTTTAGTTATAGTTGTCTATGATCGAGATACTGTGCTCCAAGTCGTCCATAACCGCGGACACGGCTTTCAGAAAGTTTTACCCTGCAGGGGGCACAAATAGCAACACACGCACGATCAACCTCGGAAAAACTAAATAAAACCCAACAAGGCATCACGACAAAGAAATCGCAAGATTCATATAATATTTCAGGGGGCCACCCCACCAAGCTACCCGCTACGAAGTTGGCCGGCTCCGAGACGGACCCAGAGGTTTGTGACGACGGCTGTAAACGACTGCGAACCCAAAAATGTGACTAGGCTTGTCGATACCGTGAAAACGTGGCACGGGGTTCCAAAACAGTACATGCGCTCCACGCGCAATCATAATAAAGCAGTAAAGCATGGCATAAGTACAGGATAGTAATAAAGCCCCAAACTACTTTGTGGCCCCAAGAAATAAGATATGACTCCAGCTCATGCTAAGGGGATTCATGGGCCCACATGCGGATAGTGCGAATATTCAAAGAACAGGTATCAAGTACTTGGGGTCCTACGGGACACAAGTGGACGGTTAAAAACCAAATAACATCTATTGTCCACCTGTGCCTCTGCATTATTTACTTACTTCAATTTTAGTTATTAAACGATAATTAAAGCCATGATCATCTCCAACATAAAGCATATGGCATTCTTCCAACAACGGTGGTACTTGAGAACATCGAAACAACACCTGGGCAAGCAACTACGACTCGCAAGGCCGACTATCTACCAAACAACAGGTGATAGGATGTGTCCAAGGCAATATAAGGCTGCAAGGAATACCACGGGTACGAAAACTAGAGCATCGCAACACAGATAGCAATAGATCAACAGGAGGAAATAAAGACTATAAAAGTAAGATAGGTAGAAAGGGGGAGAATGCTCGCCTGAAAACATTGTCGAAGATTTATCCGAAGATCATGTCGAAGCTCACAACATCTCATCGTCCTATCCGGGAAGAAGCAAAACACTAAAAAGGAACAAGCGATGCAACAATTACAACTAATGCAGAAGAATCGGCATGATCATGTTATGATGCATGACATGGAGCGTTAATGATGCAAACTATGTCAAAAATATATTAGAGGCATAGCACATTAATGATATAGCATTCGTGAGGCATTATCAATAAGAAACAATTAGTTTTCAATTTTATTTATCATGTTTTTCTTGAATAAACAATACTGATTTTAAAACTGCTCTTAATGCATGATGCAAATGATAACATGGATATCATGATTGGAGAGGTCTCGTCGTGCTGGTCAATTTGGACATATCATTTGCCGAATTAGGAGTTAAAGATTTAAAGTTATGCAATATTTAAGAAATGACATTTATTAGCATGTAAATTATTTCGAAATTTTAAAATGCTCAAAAGATATCATATATAGCATAAACAGATTTCTCTCATTTTTCTGATTCAAAACATATATTATTCAAATTATTTGGATTTATAAATTTAAATTATTATTAAAGTCGCATTATTCAAATGGGGTCAAAGTCAACGTTTTGACTAGTTTGAGTCAACTCAGTTTGAATTTGAAAACTTATTTGAATTAATATTCAAAAATAAAACATATTTCATATAGAAAGTCTGTTCAAATTGATAACCATTCAAAATATATTAATTATTTGATATAATTCATATTTTGGTTTTTTTTAATTAATTGGAAAACGGTCTGGGACTTTCTGCACCGAAGGTAATCTACCGACAACCAATGACCTGTGGGCCACATCGGTTGACTGGCTGCTGAGTTTGATGTTGTGTGTGGGGATGACACGTGGGGGCATGGAGGGCTGCGGGTTGAGGTCCTAAAAAAGGGAGGGGCTTCTTGGAAAATTTTCTAGAAGGTTCTTGTTTACTGACGAAAACTAAACTAGAAAACTCGCGAAAACTGGTAGCTGATCCCTACTTCGGTCGACGATGCCGAGCAATGTGTTGCGAATTAGGGAAAACCACAAAAACAGAAAATGTAGAGATTAGTTAGAGCTAAAACTTTCGTGTAGGACTTTTTCTCTAAGAAGGCCCTTAGCGACGGGAATCTAGTGACGAACAGAGACGATCTTCATGGCTTAGACTGACGGACTGAACTGAATCCTTCGCCGGCGACAGCGAAAAACAGAGAAAACAGCCCATCTTGCGGGGGCGATTCCGGCCTCGTTTCTTCATGGAATCGGACGTGCGGCGGCTTGATAGAAATAGGGAAGATCGTTCTACAAGAGGGTGTTCGTGGATTTGACAGAGGTGGACCGAGTATGAAGGTAGCTTCCGGCGAAACATCGACAGAGAAAGGTAGAGCAACAAACTTTCGCGGCAGCGCGTCACAGACTCACAGATGTTCCCGACGATGGCGGCTACATACAGGCGGCAGGAAGCTACGGAGAGGAAGGGAAAGAGTAGGGGAGGCTCACCTTGACCGATTCCCTCAGGAATCGGGGCAAGATGTGGACGATGGTGACGGGGACGGCGATAATAGGTGATGACGCGCTCGGCTCCTACAGAGAGAAGAAGGGGCAGCCACCGCAGCGTCGGCTTCTCCTCTGCATGTAGTTGAAAGGCGGCAGATGAACGGGGATACGACTCGCGCGCCCACCTCGGCTCGAAGGAGGCCATGGTTGTGGTGTAGTGGGGGGAGTGGGTTTGGCCCTCTCTCTCAACAGGGATCTCACACAAAAGGGATGGAGGAAGATAGAAACGCAGGGGCGGCGGAGGCACTGAGATGTAGATGGGAGGGGATTAGGGTTGTTAGGTCCTCGCCTTGGTGCGGCTAAAAAGGCAGCGGTGCTGACACGGTTGACGGCAGACGGAGACCTGCTCCGTTGCACTACCTGCAGAGACAAGGGGACGAGGACGGAGGGGACGAACAGTAAACGGCATCGGGGTTTATCTCCACTGAAGAGGTACGGGGCCAGGTGGGCTGGAACTCGGGACCAGACCAAGAGGAAGGAAGGAAGGCCGCGGTGCTCGGGCTGCTGGGCTGCGACCAGGTATAGTTCTCCCTTATTTTTTATTTACTATTTTTATTTCTTTTGTTTGTTACTACTTCGAACAAGTGTTTAACTTAATACTCTTTTGAATCTTTTGCAGATGTTTTGCAAAGAAGGATTTAGGAAAATATAAGACGAGGGAAATAGCATCAAAGGAAAAAGGAGATGCCCATATACAGTCATTTTGGGCATTTTACAAGATAAGTAGATTTAGGTTTTACAATTGAACAAAAACATTTATAAATAATAGATCTCTCTATCAAGTGGGTCCAATCTTGTATAGAACAAAATACTGAGAGACAAAAGAGAGGAGTGGGTAATGGTGATAGCATTTATACAAGCAAGACTAAAACATTGCAAGGTTTGATATGATGCTCAAATGCAAGGTGGCATGATGACATGAGCATGCGATCACGATGATGCACAAAACAAAAACACATCAATTTTCTAGTAATGGTTTACCCGGGGTGCTACAATTCGACACCACTGACAATGGATCTCGCCCTCGAGATCCGCCTCATAGGTATGGGAAGAAGGCCGACGGTCTGAATCTTCTCGCTTCGTGTAGATCCTTGCGACACCACTAACAATGGTTCTTTCTCCATCTTGAAATCGGCGACACCACCAACAAGGGGTCTTTGCTCTCATTCGTTGAGAGAATGCTCCGGATAAACAATGGACAAAGTTAAAGGTAAGGTCACCTCTAACTTCCATGGAAGGGGTAAGAATTGCATCGTTCCACCATTCAATGTAGAAAAGCGAATGATAAGAGTAGTGGTATGGTCGCGACTCCATTCCGCACTCAAAGCATTACTCTGTACACGAACCGACGGGTTATGCAACCAACCCTTGGAATTCAGACTGAAGATCTTTGACAAACGAGGTTCGGAAGACAGAAGTGATGTAGAGTCTTTATTGGATCTGGTGGAGATGAGGTCGTCGCGTTGTAAACACCGGAAGATACAAAGAATTTTTTTTAGTGAATTTCTGGTCCACTGAAAGGTACAACAGATGAAAACTTCATTGGATAGCATGAAGACCGGATGTCAAAGCACCATTACAAGAGGAAGGAAGCGAAACCCTAAAGGTACGACGGAAACCCAACCACGAGAAATCCTGGACTCGTAGATAAGAGAGGAGATTCAAAACACACGAAGGTAAGAAGAGAATAGCAGAGGGGTAAGGAGTAAAAGCAGACCTAATCAGATCTATTCAACCGATTTTGCAAAATAGTTTTGATACTCTACAACATTCGTTAGCTAGGTTATCCTACAGGCTGGACCAGTGGGGTATCGTAACTGCTGAGCTCTGATACCACTCTGTAACACCCTCACAATCGGCCCTATGCAAGTTTCAGCGATCCCCGCCAAACCCGCATAGAAACGATTCAAAGGTGCCCACCAAGCACTTTTGTGCGGGTGGAAAACGAAGTAATATCATTACACAATAGTCTGCGATGGAACCCACGGAACATATATATACATCAGCGACTCAAAGAGTCAAGAATACAGATATACAATACAAAGATCCAAATCACCTTCAAAACGATACAACGTCCGAGTACGGACAAGATGCAAATTGAGCTAAGAGCCCTGAAGAGTAACCAATGGCGTCCATAACCCTGCCCAGGCCAAGCCGGAAGGGTAACCCTGCTAACGACGTCGATCTCAAAACCTGCTTAAACAAAAGGGGTGCCGACAAAGGGCAAAGGAAAAAGAGAGCGGTCAGTACTGAGGCCAGTACACGGCGAGATTAGAATTCGGCGGTCCTCGCCTACATAGGTATGGTGGACTGAAGCGGCAGTGCATCATGCACTAAACAACCTATAGAGACTCAATACAACTACGTCTATCAGATAGGGATAAGAAAGACCTATTCGGATCCAACCTGAAACTATCACCAAGCATACCCATCCTGGTATTTCCCCCTCGAGACCAAACGAGGAAGTCAACCGAGGAACTCACACAGTTGGCAGTTTTATTCCTTTCGTTATAGTTGCGGCAATTACTAGTCAGATATAGATGGCATGAGTCATCCTGAGATAATAAGCAGTGGGCAGTTTTAGTCAACCATTCCGTTGTAGTTGCAGTACTTACTAGTCAGATACATATAGCATGAGGTATCCCAAAATCCAACAGTTGTTGGTACTTTTATTTAGCCATTCCATTATAGTTGCAATACTTACTAGTCAGATACAATGGTAACAGGCAACAACCCAAACCAGCAATTGTTGGCACTTTTATTTAGCCATTCCATTATAGTGAAGCTAATTACTAGTCATTATAAATTCAAATTTATAGCACTACTTTAGTTATAGTTGTCTATGATCGAGATACTGTGCTCCAAGTCGTCCATAACCGCGGACACGGCTTTCAAAAAGTTTTACCCTGCAGGGGGGCACAAATAGCAACACACGCACGATCAACCTCGGAAAAACCAAATAAAACCCTACGAGGCATCACGACAAAGAAATCGCAAGATTCATATAATATTTCAGGGGGCCACCCCACCAAGCTACCCGCTACGAAGTTGGCCGGCTCCGAGACGGACCCAGAGGTTTGTGACGACGACTGTAAACG
The DNA here is from genome assembly GCA_916181665.1 of Avena sativa. Taxonomy (NCBI): domain Eukaryota; kingdom Viridiplantae; phylum Streptophyta; class Magnoliopsida; order Poales; family Poaceae; genus Avena; species Avena sativa. The sequence goes on from OV702297.1 coordinate 258,664,739, forward strand.
ACTGGGAACCAAAAAATGTGACTGGGCTTGTCGATACCGCGAAAACGTGGCACGGGGTTCCAAAACAGTACAGGCGCTCCACGCGCAATCATAATAAAGCAGTAAAGCATGGCATAAGTATAGGATAGTAATAAAGCCCCAAACTACTTTGTGGCCCCAAGAAATAAGATATGACTCCAGCTCATGCTAAGGGGATTCATGGGCCCACATGCGGATAGTGCGAATATTCAAAGAACAGGTATCAAGTACTCGGGGTCCTACGGTACACAAGTGGACGGTTAAAAACCAAATAACATCTATTGTCCACCTGTGCCTCTACATTATTTACTTACTTCAATTTTAGTTATTAAACGATAATTAAAGCCATGATCATCTCCAACATAAAGCATATGGCATTCTTCCAACAACGGTGGTACTTGAGAACATCGAAACAACACCTGGGCAAGCAACTATGACTCACAAGGCCGACTATCTACCAAACAACAGGTGATAGGATGTGTCCAAGGCAATATAAGGCTGCAAGGAATACCACGGGTACGAAAACTAGAGCATCGCAACACAAATAGCAATAGATTAATGGGAGGAAATAAAGACTATAAAAGTAAGATAGGTAGAAAGAGGGAGAATGCTCGCCTGAAAACATTGTCGAAGATTTATCCGAAGATCATGTCGAAGCTCACAACATCTCATCGTCCTATCCGGGAAGAAGCAAAACACTAAAAAGGAACAAGCGATGCAACAATTACAACTAATGCAGAAGAATCGGCATGATCATGTTATGATGCATGACATGGAGCGTTAATGATGCAAACTATGTCGAAAATATATTAGAGGCATAGCACATTGATGATATAGCATTCGTGAGGCATTATCAATAAGAAACAATTAGTTTTCAATTTTATTTATCATGTTTTTCTTGCATAAACAATACTGATTTTAAAACTGCTCTTAATGCATGATGCAAATGATAACATGGATATCATGATTGGAGAGGTCTCGTCGCGCTGGTCGATTTGGACATATCATTTGCCGAATTAGGAGTTACCGATTTAAAGTTATGCAATATTTAAGAAATGGCATTTATTAGCATGTAAATTATTTCAAAATTTTAAAATGCTCAAAAGATATCATATATAGCATAAACAGATTTCTCTCATTTTTCTGATTCAAAACATATATTATTCAAATTATTTGGATTTATAAATTTAAATTATTATTAAAGTCGCATTATTCAAATGGGGTCAAAGTCAACGTTTTGACTAGTTTGAGTCAACTCAGTTTGAATTTGAAAACTTATTTGAATTAATATTCAAAAATAAAACATATTTCATATAGAAAGTCTGTTCAAATTGATAACCATTCAAAATATATTAATTATTTGATATAATTCATATTTTGGTTTTTTTTAATTAATTGGAAAACGGTCTGGGACTTTCTGCACCGAAGGTAATCTACCCACAACCAATGACCTGTGGGCCACATCGGTTGACTGGCTGCTGAGTTTGATGTTGTGTGTGGGGATGACACGTGGGGGCATGGAGGGCTGCGGGTTGAGGTCCTAAAAAAGGGAGGGGCTTCTTGGAAAATTTTCTGGAAGGTTCTTGTTTACTGACGAAAACTAAACTAGAAAACTCGCGAAAACTGGTAGTTGATCCCTACTTCGGTCGATGATGCCGAGCAATCTGTTGCGAATTAGGAAAAACCACAAAAACAGAAAATGTAGAGATTAGTTAGAGCTACAACTTTCGTGTAGGACTTTTTCTCTAAGAAGGCCCTTAGCGAAGGGAATCTGGCGACGAACAGAGACGATCTTCATGGCTTAGACTGACGGACTGAACTGAATCCTCCGCCGGCGACAGCGAAAAACAGAGAAAACACCCCATCTTGCGGGGGCGATTCCGGCCTCGTTTCTTCATGGAATCGGACGTGCGACGGCTTGATAGAAATAGGGAAGATCGTTCTACAAGAGGGTGTTCGTGGATTTGACAGAGGTGGACCGAGTATGAAGGTAGCTTCCGGCGAAACATCGACAGAGAAGGGTAGAGCAACAAACTTTCGCGGCAGCGTGTCACAGACTCACAGATGTTCCCGGCGACGGCGGCTACATACAGGCGGCAGGAAGCTACGGAGAGGAAGGGAAAGAGTAGGGGAGGCTCACCTTGACCGATTCCCTCAGGAATCGGGGCAAGATGTGGACGATGGTGACGGGGACGGCGATAACAGGTGATGACGCACTCGGCTCCTACAGAGAGAAGAAGGGGCAGCCACCGCAGCATCGGCTCCTCCTCTGCATGTAGTTGAAAGGCGGCAGATGAACGGGGATACGACTCGCGCGCCCACCTCGGCTCGAAGGAGGCCATGGCGGTGGTGTAGTGGGGGGAATGGGTTTGGCCCTCTCTCTCAACAGGGATCTCACACAAAAGGGATGGAGGAAGATAGAAACGCAGGGGCGGCGGCGGCACTGAGATGTAGATGGCAGGGGATTAGGGTTGTTAGGTCCTCGCCTTGGTGCGGATAAAAAGGCAGCGGCACTGACACGGTTGACGGCAGACGGAGACCTGCTCCGTTGCACTACCTGCAGAGACAAGGGGACGAGGACGGAGGGGACGAACAGTAAACGGCGTCGGGGTTTATCTCCACTGAAGAGGTACGGGGCCAGGTGGGCTGGAACTCGGGACCAGACCAAGAGGAAGGAAGGAAGGCCGCGGTGCTCGGGCTGCTGGGCTGCGACCAGGTATAGTTCTCCCTTATTTTTTATTTACTGTTTTTATTTCTTTTGTTTGTTACTACTTAGAACAAGTGTTTAACTTAAAACTCTTTTGAATCTTTTGCAGATGTTTTGCAAAGAAGGATTTAGGCCAATATAAGACGAGGGAAATATCATCAAAGGAAAAAGGAGATGCCCATATACAGTCATTTTGGGCATTTTACAAGATAAGTAGATTTAGGTTTTACAATTGAACAAAAACATTTATAAATAATAGATCTCTCTATCAAGTGGGTCCAATCTTGTATAGAACAAAATACTGAGAGACAAAAGAGAGGAGTGGGTAATGGTGATAGCATTTATACAAGCAATACTAAAACATTGCAAGGTTTGATATGATGCTCAAATGCAAGGTGGCATGATGACATGAGCATGCGATCACGATGATGCACAAAACAAAAACACATCAATTTTCTAGTAGTGGTTTACCCGGGGTGCTACAGAAGGGGCATCCCTTTTTAGCATAGCCCTCGAGAGCCTCATTCAAAACACCAGTTATTCTGGTGTAGTCCTTCTTCTTCTTCTTCTTCTTACTCCCCAAGTTGAAATACGATGCTATCGAGTACTTTGTGCAAATGACGATGAGTGTGCAGTATTTGTCTCTGCACAACACGATTGAAACGGGATGTTGGAAAAGGGCAAAGGAAGAAAGCTATAAGAAAGCCTAAGTTAACAATGCTAGGGGGTGTGTGTACTTACTCGGGAAAGAAAGGCAAAAGAAGCATGTTCGTCCTCTTGTGGTCCACCATGAACTTCTCGAGATACGTCATCGCCTTGGCACGCATCTCAGATCCTTCCCTCAACTGGCTATCACGCATGTAGTAGGGATCCACTATCGTGATGTAGGGGGTCTGCTCTCTCTTGGTCTTCATCGCCAGATTGAGCGCGAATAGGTGGACCATGTTATAGTCCAGCCGTTTCGAGAGAAACAACTTGAAGATGTCCTCGTACAATATGAAGAACACGTCCGCGGGGGCTTCATGGACGAAGTCCACGTCCGATGGCACCTTGACAGTGAAAACCGGGTAATTTGGATCTTTGTCTTTAAGAAGAATGCCCTCTAGTGTCTTGATACTATCACTCAAAGCGAGCATATGTCCACCAACAAGGTGAAGCAGATCCGGAGTCAGTATCGCTTCACCGGCTAGATGTATCCTGGGAAAGCCATCCTCGCGGGCTGGTACGACGTCATCCTTAGCCCGGATCCTCTTTGGAGGTGGTTGGCTCTCAGCTTTCTTACCTCTCTTCCCGTGCTTCTTCGTCTTCTGAGCAGGCTCCTCCACTGGGGATGCTAAGTGCTCAACGACCGCCTTTTGGAGTGTGTCAGGGCTAAAGACGAATCCAACTGGTTTCTCCTGTTGATCGGCGGCTGGAGGCGTCTCTTGAGATAAACCTCCGAAGACGAGGCGTTGCGTGCATGTAGTGGGACGCCCACCTTGACCCTCGCGAGCAATGAAGGGTTCTTCATCCACAGCAGGCATGTACAATCCTATGCCGGCGCCGTTGTTGATGTAGTCATCGATGTTGACAAATTTTTCATCATCATCGTTGTTGCCGCCATGTGGTGATGGTGGTGGCAGGGGCGACGGTGGTTGCATTGCGACGGAGGCATTGCCTTGGGGTGGCCCACACGCTCCCAACAGTTGTTGGTGGCGACTGGTGGTGGAGATGATGACAGGTGGCTTCCTAGGTGGTGGCCGGACGATCGAGGTGGCGCCGGTGACAGGTGGCATCCGAGGTGGTGGCCGGGCGATCGAGGTGGCGCTTAGGTGCCCCGTAAGACGAATCTGACTCTTCGGCCATGTCAAGGGCCAGCCGTGGCATTCTGCAAGGGTCTTGTGTTCGTCGGCTCCCTGAGGTTGAAAGGGGGGTCCATGTCGTCGCACCCTGGCAACACCCGAGCAATCCGGACCCTCATCACGGCATCGTCCATTGCATTGTTGTGCATCGTGCGGTTCGCCAGTTGTATGATATTGCCCTTGGCAACATCCTTCAACTCGCCGTCGGCAACTTTGTGGAGTAGTACGCAAGCAGCGTCCTGAATATCGACACATGTGTGTTGGGCATCATGATCAAGGTGGCAATCACCAAAGGTGCAAAAAGAAGATGAAGCAGAGTATGATATTAGTTACCTTGGTGAGGGCGTTGAGCTCGGCTAATGTCGACACACGGCCGAACCCGGCGGCAGGCTATCATCAGCATTCTCCCGCTGTACTGGTGCCACCGCCGGCTGTGCGATACTGATATTTTTGGCGGGAGCAGCAGGGGTAGCTATGCGACAACAAGCTCTTGCGGCTGCGCCGCGGCGATGGTGGCCGGCGGGGTCACCAAGTCTGGCAACGCGTTAACGTTGATGCTCGAGTTGCTGCCGCTAAAGCTGGGCACGTTTATCGGCCCCTGTCGACCTCCCGCATTCCAAACAGCTAGCCCCTCCATCAACCCAGGGGGATGATCGCGCGAAGCTTCTCCTCCAATAACTTGTCCATTGCTTTCTCGTCCACTTTTGCCTCTAATGTCTTCACCTTCAACTTCAGCTCTTCAACCTCGGCTTTATCTTTAGTCGCTGACTGGTTCTTCCTCTCCCTCCTCTTCTTTGCATCCTCTTTGTAGTACTCGGTAAACTTCATGCTTGTACCGAAGCCGGACACACGGCCAGCTGATTTTGGCGGCAACTTCTTCTCCCTCTTCTTGTAAGTGTTCGTTGCCTTGTTAAAAACAGTGTCCCATGGCTCCGCCGCCGAATCTTGGGACGACAAGTCCTCGCTAGCGTTCAATTCCTTCTCCTGCAGAGACAAAAGGAGAGGTGAACCCATGCATGCATTTAGATTCTTGGTTTAATTATTTTAATGAGAGATCCACGATAAATTCCTTACCAGCTCATGCTCAAAGGCCTTCACATCCGGGTCGTCGGTGACGAACTCCCGTGTAACAGGGTCCAGGTAGTAGCGGGCCCGGACAAATTGTCGGATCTGCAGGTCTGTAATTTTATGCCATGGGTTCTCTTTACCCAGGCGTTTAAGCTTGGCGTCCTCCTTGTCCCAAATGGGCTGTTTCCCTCTGTATCTGCCGCTTCCAAGCCGGTGGTTACCTATGTTCTTCTCTCGCATAGTCTTTCCCCACTCAGTCCATGCTTTAAAGGCAGCGGTATCTAAGTCCTCCTTGAATATATTGAACTCCTCTTCATCGAGCATCGGATTTTTCCTACTTATAATCTCCCAGCTTTCACCTTTGTCAATGTTGTTCTTTACCCGAGTTTTCCAGCTTCTCAAGGCGTTGCTCATCTTTGTCAGTTCTATTTTGTTCACCGGGTTCTTATTACTCTCCAGGTTTCTGAAGTTCTCTGGGAATGTGTATCGCTTGTGAAGCTTCTTAAGGAGGTTCTCGACCAAAGCATGATTACGTCGGATGTACTTCGTGTTGATCGACATGCTTTCCCGGATGATGCACCCGAGTTGCATGCCGTACCCGCAGGCAATCGATGAAGGCGCAATGGGTTGGCCACCTTCTGTGACCTCGGTGAACTCATCACAGACGTTGGCGAGCATTTGCGCCTTTTTCCGATCCTTAATATCCTTATTCTTCTTCTTCTGTATGGTGGCCGGGTTGCCACTACCACCATCTGTGAGCTCGCCACCATCCGTGGTGGTGTTACCCTCCTCCCCGCCTTCACTAGTTCCATCGTAATCGTAGTTGTCCCCCTCGTAATCTGGATCTTCCTCGCCCCCAGCACCTCCGACGATGGTCGTCGGTGGTGGTGTCATTCTCATCTCATCCGCCTCCTCATGCTCTTGCGACGACCCCTAGAACGATTTGTTGGCCTCTCGGGCTAGATCCTCGACGCTCATTTGTTTAGAAGGACCGGCCTCGTTGTTAGTCGACATGTTTGTGCTTTATTACTAAAAAAGAGACAAAAGGTTAGCACAAATATCGATCGAAAAATTCGGCATGACCTTTGCTAATTTTTGGACCTACGAGTGCCCATTTCTCAACCGAAACAGAAGTGAATCAACACTTCAGGAGAAACGGGCAACTCAATTGAAATCACTGCAAGAAAAAACACCCCATCCCCAATGACAACCCCATTGACACCATCCATCATCATCCAACACCATCTCATTCACAAAATAAACAAACCTCTGCAGCACCATCTCATCCACAGATCATAAACAACAACATAATCAGATCATATATATAACCATTTCATATAAATAAACAAAGGACTTCATAGCCTCAGAGAAGCCTCAGAGAAGCAAATTGACACCAAAATGTTTAAGAAATGAGGATGGCTATTATAATCTTCGTCATTGTTAGTACAGGAAATGAAAGAAACAAAATGAATACATATTAATTCTGTTATGTCCATGCTTGGTATCCTCTGCCAACCAGTATTTCATGATTTATAGATTCATATATCTTTAGATATTGTGAGCACGCGACCAGAAATGTTATTCATGGCTTTCCAATTAAACAACATCCAGTACTAGGTAGAAGTTACCAACAAAAAATAGTCACTAGATACTTGGATGAATTGCCTTACTAACAACCCTAAGAAACCTATACAAGAAAACTTATGTCAGAAAAACTCAAATGCTAAAAACACAAAAAGCACACTCATGCATTCTACTGAAAGTTCTTCCATAGCCTATACGCGCGCTGTTTCTTTGATCAGGGAGTAAATCTTCCAGAGCGTGGATTAATTAAGGAGAGCCATAAGTCCTGCAGTTTTTCTCAGCATGCCCCTAATTAATAGCTCTTGGAAGTTACTATTTCTCGCATATTAGAACAAGTGAACAAATTGGAAAAGAAAGGAGTACAATTAAGGTACTATGCAAAAAAAGCACTATATCAATGGAATGCACCATGTTCATCATACACAACAACGTAAACTCATCACAATATCAATTCTAGCTCACAACACTACTGCTATGAACCCATCTGAAAGATAACGAGTATTTGACAGCAGCTACCATATTCATATTCAGAATGAGAGATGACAGCAGCAAGCATAATTGACAGCAACAAGCAAAATTTCTTATATTAGTGAACAGAGCAAGCATAGTTGATAGCAAGCAAGCATAATTCGAACCCCAAACTTGACAGCAGCAAGCATAATTGATAGCAGTAGCAAGCATAATTGCCAGCAAGCATAATTGGCACTCCCAACTCTGAAATCAAACCCCAAACTTGGAATCTTGGAAATTGGCACTCCCAACTCTAAAATCCCGTTCTAATTCGAACCCTGGACTTTTTTTGCAAAGAACAGAAAGGAGAAGGAGATGCACCGTCATCGGAGCCCGGCCTCGCACTAAGAGCACACTTGAAATTCAATCGAACTAAGAGCACACTTGAAATTCGAAGAGAAAGGGATGGTCTCCTGCTACACTAGACTCGTCAGAGATGTACCTGCGGTGGCGAGATGGCGCGGGATGGGGAGGTGGTCGTGGAGGCGGTGCTCCTGCTGCGGGACGGGCTCCTCCTCCCTCGTACGCTCCTCCTCTGGTGCATGTGGCTGGCTCCCTCCCTCATATGCTCCTCCTCCACAGGCTCCGACGGCGGCGATGGCTGGCTCCCTCCCTCGTACGCTCCTCCTCCACAGGCTCCGACGCGGCGCTAGGGTTCCTCCTCTGGTGAGTGTTTGATGCGATTTGGGGAACGTTTGGAATGACGAAGTAGCAGGGAAGGGGAAGGCCGAACTGTTTTTTGGCTAAGTTTGAAACTTCTGTGGTGCATTCCTACAATATGCGCCACAGAATGTCCAACTTCTGTGGCGCATATTGTAGGAATGCGCCACAGAATATGTGCACTTGGTCCAAAAGAAATACGGCAATGTCGTTTGCATCAAACACTCACCTAGCCTAGTGGTCACCAGTACTGGCTCTAAACCTGGGCAGCCCAGGTTCGAATCCTGGCTGTCTCAGACTTTTTTCTTTATTTAAAAAATATTTTTAATTGTATGTGACAAATATATTTACTTATGTTATATTACAACAAGCAAGTACAAATATATATATATATGTTACAAATATATTTAGATATCATGAGATATATTTTAGTCTCTAACTAATACAAAAAAAGTCGCACGTCGTCATGTGATGTGTCGAGCTAGCCTCTCTTTACAATCTTCTTGCCTTTTTTCTTCGCGGTTGAATACTTTAGCCCGGGCACTATGAGATTTCTTCTCGTGAACGGACAACCTTTAGTAGGTAGTGTGGTCTTTATTCTTACTGTAGTAGTAGTAGGCATGTTGAAGTACTTGTCGAACTCCTCTTCGATCTTCGGATCGCCATTCTTGTCGAAGTCTTGCTCATTGGCGGATCCTTCCATTCCGATGATGCTCCTCTTGCCCCTCCTCACTACAACACGACTGGGCTTTGACGGGTCGGTAATAAAGAAACATTGATCAACTTGGCTAGCGAGTATCCATGTCTCATTTTTCGTGGAGGCCTTCTTTGCTGACTTGGCATCTGGTATAACGCAGGTGGTGAAATATCGGCCTTCTTTTTCGACGTTCTTGGCCCATCTAACACGGAACATCGATACCGTCTCTCCACAGTAGTCGAGCTCCCATATCTCCTCGATCCTTCCGTAGAATCTTTCCATGACAGTAGTCTCGTCATCGGCGAAGGACATCATAGTAACTCTTGAGTTTTGATATTCGCTATTCATGTCCTTTTCATCGGTGTAGAATCTGTAACCGTTGATGTCGTATGACTGATAGGCCTTTACGTTATGTGCTGGGCCCTGTGACAAGGAGAATATGAGTTGTTGATCTTCCGTAGAAGGCGTATGTGGGGGATTGTCCAGCAGCCTTTTCTTGAACCAACCCGTGAAGGTGGAGTTGTGTTCTCTTGTTACATCCCCTTTCTTCCTCGGGCGAGCCCGGTCCATGTACTCCTGCTCGATCAAGCTTTTGTTCTCTTCCACCCAAGGGCTGAACAATTCATTGTGTTGTAGTGCGACTCGGTGTGCCCTGGCAAAGTCGGCGCGTCGATTAGCAATGCCGACATGCAGTGAGCGGTGGCCCTCGCGGTGACCATTCCCAGCGAGCCTGCCGAGGTGCTTCTTGGTGGGTATTCCAACATCCTCGTTCTCGGTAGTTAGATAGTTCTGGCAGAAAGAGATGCACTCGTAGATCAGAAAGCCCTTGGCTATGCTTCCATCTGGACGGGACCTATTGCGAACGAACCCTTTGATTACACCGTTCAGCCTTTCAAACGGCATCATGTTATGCAGGAATGTCGACCCGAGCTAGATGATGTCATCCACGACATGGACAAGTAGATGCACAATGATGTCGAAGAATGCGGGCAGAAAGTAAATCTCGAGCTCGCATAGTATCACCACGATCTCTTCCTGTAGCCTGTCGAGCTGCTTCATGCCGATTGACTTCCTAGAGATGACGTCGAAAAAGTTGCACAAGCCAAACAGCGTCTCACGGACGTGCTCGTCCATTATCCCTCATATGGCAACTGGAAGTATCTGTGTCGTCATCACGTGACAGTCGTGGGACTTCATACCGCTGAACCTCTTCTTCTCTACATCGAGATACCTGCTTATCTTGCCCAAGTAACCGTGAGGAACTTTGAATCTAGGAGGCACCTGAAAAACTGCTCGATCTCCTCCTGACACAGAGTGAAGTAGGCAGCGCGAAGCACAACCACCTCATTCTTCTTAACCCTTTTGCGGCGACCCTGAGTCCCTTCCGTTTGGTCGTCATCATCATCACTATCAGGGTACTGAAGCTCCTTCTTGATGCCAAGCAATTTCAGGTCATTTCTTGCTTTTGGCCCATCCTTGGTCCTCTCCGGCATGTTGAGGAGAGTGCCAAGCAGACTCTCGGTAACGTTCTTCGTGATGTGCATTACATCGAGGCTATGGGGCGTGTGGAGGACCTTCCAGTACGGCAGGCCCCAGAAAACAGACCTCGCTTTCCATACACCCAGAAGCGGCTTTGTCCTTGGTCGCTTCTTCCCTGGCGCTGGGCACTCATCCCAATTATTCAGAAGCTCCTCGATTTCTTCGCCGCTCCTCGTACGCAGGGCTCTTTCAAGCTCGTCTTTACCATTGAACAGGTCACCGTGTTTTCTCCACGGATGATCCATGCGAAGCCACTTTCGAGTCCCTTGGAACATGATTTTCGAAGACCCGGGATCCTTGGGTAGCTGGAGATGCGGGGTCTTATCCATGCACTTGACACATGCATTCTGTCCGTGGTTCACCTGAGCCGATACATATGCGTAACCAGGATAGTCCTGCACCGTCGTGAGCAACACGGATCTCAGAGGGAAATATTCTTTAGTGTAGGCGTCCCACGTATGGGCTGGCTTCTCCGACAACATGGCTAACTCCTCTTTCAACAGCCAGAGATAAAGATGCATATCGACACCTGGCTGTTTTGGCCCCTGAATGAGAATGCTCATGTGTACGTACCTTTGCTTCGTGCAGAGCCACGGGGGGATGTTGTACAGCCATACAAACACGGGCCAGGTGCTATGCATGCTACTCTGGTTGCCAAAAGGATTGAGTCCATCGGTGCTCATACCCAACCTAACGTTCCTTGCATTGCCCCCGAACTCTTCGAACTCGATGTCCAATGCATTCCACTGGCTAGCGTCTGAAGGGTGTGTTAGGATCTTGCCCTTCTCTGGATCATCTTTGGGTTTCTCCCTTTCCGCGTGCCATTGCATTAGCTTTGCTTCCTTAGGATCTACGAAATATCTCTGTAGACGGGGAGTGATAGGAAAGTACCATACCACTTTTCGAGGAACTTTCTTGTTCCCTCTCTTGTACCATCCATGGCCAATCTATCAACTAGTTGGAGAAAGACTTTCCCTAGCCAATCTATCAACTATAGTAGGTTTAAATACAACAAAATGTAAAAAAGTATAGACACAATGGGGTGCGAGAGAGGAGGAAGACGAGCTGGGAGGAGGGGGAAGAAGGATGTGAAATGGATGGTGGGAGAGAGGAGGAAGCAACGCTGACACCTTTGTGCAGATCTGGTCGAAGGGTTCTGTGGCGCATACAGGCCGTATGCGCCACAGAAGTTCAATCTTCTGTGGTGCATACGGCCTGTATGCACCACAGAACCTTGGCCATAGGGTGCAGTGGGCCAAGTGGGCCCACAGGTTCTGTGGCGCATACAGTGGTTATGCGCCACAGAAGGTTAAACTTCTGTGGCGCATGTCTGACCCATGCGCCACAGAACACTGAGGCACAGATCTGCACCAAATAAAGGTGGCAGATAGAGCTCTTTAATGACACCTCTCTATATATATGCCACACTCCCTGTCCAAAGCAACATACCTGTCCTCATGTCTTCTTCCCACAACTCGTCGGAAGACTCGCTGGAGAGCACATCCCACTCGCGTTCCCTGCAGCCTACTCATAGTGGAGGGGCGAGGTCGAGGGGCAGTGCTCGGAGTCAGCCGCCGCGGGATTCAGAGGTCAACCTAATCGAGGAGGAGGCCAGACTGTGGCACGAGGCCCTCTACAACAAGGCCATGAGGTTGTACGCCGTGCTCGCGTCTCCGGAGGAGAGGGCGCGCATGGCGGAACCAATCGGGTGGCGGCCGGTGCTCGACCCCAACGTGTCCATGGAGGACCACGTCCGCAGGCTGCAGGCGCGCATGAACAGGGAGGTTTGGCATCTTCCACCGCCATCGCCCCCACCAGCTCTTTGAAGGGATTTGCAATGTTGTATTTTGTGTATTTGCAATGATGTATGGCATTGTTGTTTTGCTGTTCAAGGCTATGCGCATGTGCATTTTGCAACGATGTATGCCACTGCACATGTCTATCTACTAGATTGTCTCGTATATTCTACCTATTCCACTTCTACTTGTTTAGTCGGGAAAAGCACAAGAGGAAAATGTGTGTGCTAGGAAACAAATAATCTGAGAAGCACGAAGCTTTCTGTGGCGCATACTACACACATGCGCCACAGAAGTTTGTTCTTCTATGGCGCACATGCAACAATGCGCCACATAAGCTTGTACATAGGTGAGCAGAGAGTGGGGCCCACATATATCTTCTGTGGCGCATACGGCAATATGCGCCACAGAAGATATAAACTTCTATGGCGCATCTCCTTATGTGCGCCACAGAAGTTTGGTCAGAGCACGGTTAGACCCCGCCTGCTGTGGGTCCCACCAAACTTCTGCGGCGCATACGGAGTAATGCGCCACAAAAGATTCATGGTCCAACGGCTGGTGTGGGTCCCACCAAACTTCTGTGGTGCATTGCTCTGGAAGGTGCGCCACAGAAGTTTGGTGGTTCTGTGGCACATGTCTCCGGATGCGCCACTGGGTAACTTTTGTGGCGCATGGTCAGGACCATGCGCCACAGAAGGTATGTCTATCTATATCTAGTTTCCTAGTAAGGATCCATTCTTGGCAACAAAGATTTTTCCCTCAGATCTATGATAGAAGGTATACCCAATAGTTTCCTTCGGGTATCCTATGAAGATGCATTTTTCCGCTTTGGGTTCAAGCTTGCCGGACTGCAACTTCTTTACATAACTTCGCAACCCCAAACTTTAAGGAACGACAATTTAGGTTTCTTCCCAAACCATAATTCATACGGTGTCATATGGTGTCGTTTCAACGGATTTAGATTGTGCCCTATTTAAAATGAATGTGGCTGTTTCTAATGCATAACCCCAAAATGATAGCGGTAAATCTGTAAGTGAAATCATAGAATGAACCATATCTAAGAGAGTTCAATTACGACGTTCGGACACACCATTACATTGTGGTGTTGCCGGCAGTATCAATTGTGAAAGTATTCCTCATTTCTTCAAATGCTCACCAAAATCGTAACTTAGATACTCACCTCCACGATCAGATCATAGAAATTTAATCTTCTTGTTACGTTGATTCTCTACTTCACTTTGAAATCCCACCGCTATAGGCTACACTCATTGGACCACACACATCGGTATGCATGATTTCTAATAAGTCCGTAGCTCACTCCATCATACCAGAAAATGGAGTCTTAGTCTTTTTTCCCATCAGACATGCTTCACATCTTTCAAGTGATTCGAAATCAAGTGATTCAAGAAGTCCATCGGAATGGAGTTTCTTCATACGCTTCACTCCAATGTGACCAAGACGACAGTGCCACATATAGGTCGAGTTATTGCTCAATTTCAAAAGTTTAGCTTCAATGTTATTAATATGTGTATTACTACAATCGAGATTCAACAAGAATAGACCATCTATCAAAGGTGCATGTGCATAAAACATATTACTCATATAAATCGAACAACCATTATTCTCGGACTTAAACAAGTAACCGTCTCTCAATAAACATGATCTGGATATAATGTTCATGCTCAATGCAGGCACTAAATAACAATTATTTAAGTATCAGACTAATCCCAATGGTAGATGAAGAGGTAGCGTGCCGACCGCGATCACATCAACCTTTGATCCATTTCCAACGCGCATCGTCACCTCGTTCTTCTCTAGTTTCTGTCTATTCTGCAGCACCTGTTTGGAGTTACAAATATGAGCAACCGAACGAGAATCAAATACCTAGGCACTATTACGACTACTAGTGAGATACACATCAATAACATCCGCTGATGTCGCGTCAATTGCCCGAGGGAGCAGAACACTGCAGGCCACAATGAACATGCCCGCCGCATCTCGGATAATTGCTCCAGTTGCGCCAATTCCAGTATCCGGACAGAAAGCAGCATCCACATGAACTTTGACTGTTCATAATATGGGAAATTCCAAGGTGAAGGATGCCTGCTCAGGTCATGATATCACTGATCCAAACTATGCTACACCAAATCTGAATTCCGACTAGTTAGCGAATCGTGTGCTCTGTGCGAATGTCTTTATTAGACTATTTAAGTCCAAAGGATCTTCGAATACCGACTGGTCGTCCCAATCCAATCTCCCATCTGCTTATTCCAATAAAGCCTATTCCTAATGATATTTCTGTTCTTCCATCAAGAGGAGATAGTTATCGATAAAGCTAAACAAAACCTATTGACATAGAATGCAATCGAAATAGAGCCAAGGAGAGCAACTGAATCTGGTAACCCCAGTAAACACCATTGAGGAAGAAGCAATTTCTTGCAGCTCGTACTTAGAAGCCCTCCGAGAAATCAAGTGGGATCTTGACCTTCATTCCAATTTCCACTTTCATAGGCGTTTATGAGCTCCCTTTTCATGTGTATTTGCCAATAGTCGGGTACAACCAGGACCGCAGATGACGTAGTTCTTGAAAGCCGGTAAACAAGCAAGACAAAGGAGAAGGGTAGTGTTAATAAGAAAGTGGGACCGGGGCCATTTTTCCAATACAGAAATCCTTGTTTCACTCCTGGATAATGGTATAGGACCTTCTTAAAGGAGTCAACCGACCTGCTACCTGGAAATCCCCAATGCACCAATGTACCAAAGGCACTGTACTTTTCATAGGGAACACTTCCTAATTAATAATGTAGGAGCGAGTACAGAGGTACTAGACGGTGATTCTCTGGTCCTGATGCGGGCACCCCTCCTTGTTTGTTCCTTTACTTGGGAATAAGCGAGTGAATGTAGATTCAATTAGATAGACAAAAGCAAAAGAGATAGCATACAGAATCTTGAAGCCACGGAGAAGGTAAGCTACAATCACCTGATTTGTGGTAATCGAAAATATGTAAAAAGGCATTTAAGGTAGACTGCTATCAACATCTTAACCTCAGGTGCTGGCTGGTATGATCTGGACTCTGAAGCTTTGTTAGCTCAGCTGAATATTTGTTCACCTCTTGCTTTGGGTGGTATGCTTCCTCACTATTGCTATTCTGCCCTTTCCTGGTAGTCAACCACCAACGAACGTAGGCTAGGACCTGCATGTAATGTTACAGCCTTGCCAATACTTCCTTTTACCCCCTATTCCTTCATTTTAGGTTTTCATGGCCGATTCAATAACATAGTTCGCTCACCTCTTTTCAATTCTCTAGAGATAGTTGTCATTTATCTCTTCTGCCTCCTATTTGGTTTTAAGTTTCCTGCTCCAGTTGGGAAAGCAAGGGCCCTAGTTTCGTTATTGAGTCTCGTTATGGTCGAATATGAATGAATCCTGGAATGGAATAAAAACCTGAGTCAAATGCATCGTAGTCCCTCAATCAAACAGTCAACTAGTTCATTCTAACCTGACGTATTCTTTTCCCGCACCTTAGCTTCAAATAATGGAATGCATGTTTTTTCTGAGTGCAAGTTTTGGTATTAGCTCGCTACAGTTTAGTCAGTAGTTCTGTCCTTTTGTTCGGTGAACTAGTTCTGGATAAAATCATTAGAATGAGAGTTATAGTATTCGAATTACTTGACTCGCTTTCCTGTTTCTGAATCCCTTCTTGCATACAATCCTAATTCACAATCCGATTCAAAAAGATTCTATAATGAAAAAAATACCTTGTGCCATGGATTTGATGAAGCTTGAAAGGACTCCCCTTGTTCGAAGCCAAAGATAAGAAGCATACGGGTGACAACCCCAATCCTTATATATCAATCCAATTACTGGAGGGACGAAGAACTAAGTTTGCCTGACGCCCGAAAACAACTTGTTTTTTTGGTGGAAGAGGAAGAAATAGAGAAAGATCACCGCTTTTCATACACTAATTCGTGATTCAAAGTAGAGCGAGTGAGGGACCCGGGACTCAATCAACATATGCCAAGTGTTCCGTAATCTATGGGCAGCACTCCGTAGGAATGTTATAGTCTAGGCATGTCGTAGTAGTCATTAGACAGAAAGAGGAGAAACTTAACATGTTTTATTCCGAATTCCTGCGGTTGTCATTATGTTCCAGCAAGGAAATAGTCATTCTTTCATTCCGAGCATTCGAGGTTAAATACCTCCAGGGTCCTTCTTTAATTGCTTGAATGGCTCTCTTCTCTCGGTGCCTCATGGATGGAAGATGCTGTAAAGGCTTCAATAATGCTGTCAAGTGTGGAGTATGTTTATCAACCTAGTTCCTATTATTGCGATATTGCTTACTATCTGAATTCACTGATGGGCCATCTTTCTTGGTCGATGTGAGTCGTAGTAAACCTTTGAGAAGGTCCTATCCTAATTTTACATTCTAAAAAAAACCTGTGCTCATAAATTGTTATGTAAACCCACATACATAATAGTAAAGGAATAAAAAAGGGATAAAAGGTACATGACGAGGAGCGAAACAACATTATACAAGGACAAGATGGAGGAAGGAGCCGAGGTAGCCGCCGTTTAGGAAACCAAGGACTGCGGCCGTTTTCTCGCAGAGCCGAGTCGGGCTAGTAAGAAGTAGCTACTTTATGCAGCTTTGTATCTGGTCTGGGACCTCATCATAGCAAACCATCTATGTAGGGCCTAAACCAATGGTCAATCAAACAACTTTCCTCAGCTTTCTTTTCTGGTTGATTGAGCAAGCCCTGAGACCGAGAGGGATGCACTCCTGCATGCAAAGGAAGAGAGGTGTATATAATAGAGCCGAGAATATCACCTAGAACGTGCTTTTGGTACCAGGGAACGCAGTCCCTGTGACCCTATAACCGGCGATCCTTGTAGTCAGCCACTCCATTGGTTGAAATGCATCTACTGTCTAATCTTGGCTATCTACTAGCAAACCGCCCACAGGTTCTTGCATAGTATCACGAGTCATGTTAACCTCTCCCTCCTGGTGCTGAAGAATAGAAAGAAGCCAAACCCACCATGACTTCTCCTCAAATCAGAAAGAGATCCGCCCACAGATTGGCAAAACCACACTCCCCCGTTTCTAGCTTAGTGAGGGGATTACTTTAATGCTTTCCCTTCAAGGGAAAACCTCTGAAAGCCGGTGATCGAGTGAGTAAGTCTGCCAGGAAGCTAGTTCTTTAGGGCTTAAATGCGCCGCTTGTCGGCTGTGAAAAGTATACCTTTCCCACCTGTTTTTTGGTGCCTTCTTTATGCTCGAGACTAAGGAAGCAAGAGGAAGAGTGAGGGTCGACAGGCAAAGAATGGCTTGAGTGAAAGCTGGAGTTTGAAATACAGATTTCAAGCAAAGGGAATAGCTCATATGGAAAGAAACATATATAGTCAATGAAATGAAAAAGATACCCGTACCGTAATAAGCGATATTCTAAAAGATTCAAAATGAATGAAGACTTTCTAATAACATCGGGTTCCCGTGCAGCCAATGGGATTGGGGGAGTAGTTCATAGTTCCCCTCTAGCCAATCCTAAAAGTTCTTCTGCCTTCGATCCAGTGGTAAGCCTTTCCAGTTTCCAGCCATTAGACAAGAAATTCAGTAAGTAATAGACTAGGGATAGCCATCAGAAAAGGGAAAGCCTGTCTCAATCAGTACTTATTTTTTTGGAAAGCCAGGTTTTTTTTATGAAACTCAGGCAAGAAGACGAAAAGGCGTTCACGTTACCAATTCCGTCTCGTTTGATCTTTTATTGGTTTTGTTTTTTCTCTCGTGACCTTCTAGGCGGTACAAAGAACTGATGTAGGGGTTGCCGCTCCTTAGTTCATCTCTCAGTAGAACAAGGCACCTATGCGGTGGGTTTGACTCCCACAGGAGCATACATTTCCAATCGATTTGGTACTTTTCTTGATTTAGAGTTCTTGACTGTCCATTATAGATTCTTTAGCGATGTAAAGCCATCAGGCGGTAGACCGGCAAGGGAACGGCTGCATCGGTATTCGTTCTTGAATCAGTGACTGAGATTAAGGGCTAGTGATCCATCTAATTAGTGGTACCTCTTTCTTAGGTTTATTCAATGCATGTTTATATGAGCAGCCGAACGAGAATCAAATACCCAGGCACTATTATGACTACTAGTGAGATACACATCAATAACATGTATATCGAATATACCTTTCTTCTTGATGTTGCCATTCTTAAAATCTGCCAAGTACTTAGGGAAATTCCGCTTCTAGTGACCTTCTCCCTTGCAGTACAAGCACTCAATATTAGGCTTAGGCCCAGCCTTGGTCTTCTTCGCCGGCGCGGTAACTTTCTTACTGCCCTTCTTGAAGTTTCCCTTTTTCTTAGACTTGCCTTGCTTCTTGAATTTGGTGGTCTTATTGAACATCAACACTTGGTGCTCTTTCTTGATCTCCACTTCTGCAGACTTTAACATGGAGAAGAGTTCGGGCAACGACTTGTCCATGTTTCGAATATTGTAGTTCATCACAAAGTTCTTGTAACTTGGTGGTAGTGATTGGAGGACACGGTGAATCCCCAAAGCATTAGGAATCACTATACCCAAGCTTTGAAGCTTGCTAGCATGCCCAGACATCTTAAGCACATGCTCACTAATGGAGCTTCCCTCTTCATCTTGCAGTTAAAGAACTTTTCAGGAGCCTCATAACTCTCAACTACCGCATGAGCCTCAAATATCATTTTGAGTTCACAGATAATATCATGTGGGTCATGGTTTTCAAACCTTTTTTGAAGATCCGATTCCAAACCGAGCACACTGAACTGTGGAGTACTGATTCTTCCGAGTGAGGAAAACATTCTTCACCTCATCGGTAGCATCAGCTGCAGGTGGGTCAGCCAGCGGTGCATCCAGCACATAGGTCAAATTACCAGCATTGAGGACAATCCTCAAGTTGAGGATCCAATCCACGAATTTTCTTCCATTGTTTTTCAACTTTTCTTTCTCTAGGAACGCATTAAAATTGATGGTATGGGCCACCATTGATCTACAACATATTTGCAATAGTTTAGACTAAGTTTATGAGAAATTGAGTTCTAATTAATAGTTAAACTAATCTAGGTGAACTCCCACTCAAAACAATATCCCTCACATTGTTTTAGTGATCACACGACCAAATCCACCATATCAACCGATCATCACGAGAGTTGATGTAGCTTCAATGGCGAACAATCAACATGTTCATCATATCTACTATATGACTCATGCTTTACCTTTCGTTGATCTGTGTTCCGAGACCATGTATGTACATGCTAGGCTCGTCAAGATCAAACCTTAGCTTCCACATGAGCAAATCTGGCTTGCTCCCTTGTATACACTCACAGAATCTAACACACCCGATCATCACGTTGTGCTTTGAAACAACGAGCTTTAGCAACGGTGCCTATTAAGGATGAACACTTTATAACTTGATATTTTGTGAGAGGGATCATCTTATAATGTTACCATCGCGAACTAAGAAATACAAGATGCATAAAAGGATTAACATCACATGCAATTCATAATATGTGATATGATATGGCCTTTCTTTTTGTGCTTCCGATCTCCAGCTTCAAGCATGAAGATGATCTCCATCATCACCGGCATTGCGTCAAGGTCGATGGCGCCGCTCCATGGTTGTCGTCCACCAACATCAACTATTACAACTACTTTGAATAATAGACACATAGGTCTTAACGAAATTAAAAGACAACCATATGGCTCCCGCCGGTTGCCAACTTTCAATAAGGAACATTGCATACATCATATATAATCACAATCATGGCCATATCACATCACAACACACCCCTGCAAAACAAAGTTAGACGCCTCTATTCTTTGCATGTTTTACATGGTTTGGGGATTTCAATAAGTGTCGTTCTAACTTACGAACAAGAACCACAACGTTGATACTTGAACTATCAAGTTCCCATTGTAAATTTAATCTATACTATGATGGGAGTGACAGGCACCTGCAAAGCCACTTATGCAATACAAGTTGCATGTTAAGCCTTGAGCAAGTCTCATGAATGATGTCATGTAAGGTTAGCCCGGGCCGCTTCATCCCATCATACCGCAAGATGCAAAGTACACAAAAACCAATTGATAATAAAAGCACCACCGCCCACAATGACCATTGTGTTCTACTCGTGCAACATATCTACATATAGACACGGCTCTGATACTACTATAGGGGTTCGTAGCATGGCAAACAAAAAAATTCTACCGCATGCACACAAACAAGCCAAGATCTATCTACTAGATTGTAGCAACGAGTCGATTAGAGTACTCACCCTTGAAGATTCCAAAGCGGTTAACGAGAGCAGATTCTCATGGGTGATGTAGTCGAACACTTGCCGATCTCAAGATCGCATAGATGATCCTTCCGACACTGTGTTCCGGCAGCACTTCCACAGTCGGTCACACGTTCGGTACTCGATGAAGACCTTCCTCTCCCTTGTTCCAGCAGGCAGCGGAGGTTGTAGATCTCCCCTCGTGATTCCGGCAGCACGACGGCGTGGTGTCGGAAGTAGAGGGAAAATCCTGCAGGGCTTCGCCTAAGCCGGA
Organism: Avena sativa; assembly: GCA_916181665.1. Classification (NCBI taxonomy): domain Eukaryota; kingdom Viridiplantae; phylum Streptophyta; class Magnoliopsida; order Poales; family Poaceae; genus Avena; species Avena sativa. The sequence goes on from OV702297.1 coordinate 258,685,736, forward strand.
GCAGGTTATGGTGGATCATGGGTTTTTGGTGATCTAGATTTAGAGGGACGGAGAGGAGGAGGTGGAGTCGGCGGCGGCTAAGGCGACGGCGACGAGCCGGCGGTGGCGGCTGGCGGCGGCGGCGGCTTGGGCGGCGGCGGTGCAAGGTGGGGAGGGCTGGTTGTGTTCTCTTGGGGCAGCCCCTCCCCTCTATTTATGAGAGGGAGGGAAGCTTGGGAGAGGGGAATTTGAATCCTTCCCCAAATCCCTATCCAAGTTGGTGGGAAAGAAGGACTTTTTCCTTCTTCCACTAGGAAACTATTGTTCCAGTTTGACTTTTCAAACCTGCCTTTTTGACTTGCAATTTGGAGCTTAATTATTCTCTTGCAAATTCCCAACCAAGTGACCTAGGACATGATCCAATCATTCCACTTAACCATGACACATTCATGAACCATTCCCCTTTCAGTCCGGTGAACCTTCTATACCCTTCTAGAACCTCTCCGATGAAAACATCGAAATCATTCTTGAACTACAGAATCGGACTTTCCTTATATGAATCTTATTCTCCGGACCATTCCGGATCTCCTCGTGATATCCCGGATCCCATCCGAGACTCTGAACAACATTCGGTCTCCCTACTTACATTCAATATCTACTAAACAACATCGAATCCTTAAGTGTGTCTCCCTACGGTTCGTGAATTATGCAGACATGATCGAGACACTTCTCTGATCAATAACCAATAGATGAATCTGGAAATTCATATGGCTCACACATATTTCTATGATTACTTTGCGATCGAATGAACCACTTACATACGATACCAATTTCCCTTTGTCTCGCGATAGTTTACTCATCCGAGGTGTGATCGTCGGTATCTCTACATACCTAGTTCAACCTCGTTACCGATAAGTACTCTTTTCTCGTTCTCGTGATATGTGATCCCTTCTGAGCCAGTCACATGCTTGAAAGCTAATTGGATGACATTCCACCGAGAGGGCCCAGAGTATATCTATCCGTCATATGGATGGACAAATCCCACTCTTGATCCATGTGCCTCCACACATACTTTCTGAACACTCAATGCCACCCAGTTACGGTGTGGTGTTTGATGTCATCAAAGCATCCTTCCAGTGATGGTGATTAGCATGATTTCATGGTCGAAGGAATTGGGTTACTATGTATCAGAAGGCTTATAACAAATGAACTATTGAAATGACTTGATCTTTATGCTACGCTTATCTATAGGAGTATGTCCATCATACCATTCTCCTAATGATATGATCTTGTTGTTAATAACATCTTAATGTTCATGATCGAGAAACCACGATCATCTATTAACCAACAAGCTAGTATTATAAAAAGGCTATACCAGGGACTCTAATTTAGTTTACAAATCACACAAGTATTAATGTTTCTGGTTAATACTATTATAGCATGAATGTAAACATTTATCATAAACATAAAGATATGATAGTAACCACTTTTATTATTGCCTCTAGGGCATATCTCCAACATCCTAGCCAACAGATCCGCATCTAACGTCCGGAGCATGCTAGCCACAGATGGGTAGCGATGGCTGGTGACTGCGGCGGCGACGGCTCTGTCAGCGGCGGTCCGGTGCAACCAGGAAGCAAGGAAGAGGGAGGAGGGGCTCACCAGGTTCGTGGGGTCGCTGCGGTGCTCAAGGTAGTCGTGGGAAGGCTAGGTGCGCACGAGGTTGCTGGGGATTGCTCGCCAGAGTCGATGTTACCGTCGGGAACGCTCAGTTGTCATCGGGGGAAAGGATACAAGGCATGCCAAGGCAAAATAAAGTCCGCGTTAGATGCACGAGACGAAGGCGAGTGCATGAGAGTCAACTAGAGAGATGGGGGAGGCTAGGGTTTACCAGAAGATGTCGCCGGAGTGGAGGCAAATGATGGTGACACTCAGACGTGGTCGTTGCCGAGCTTCAGGGGCGCGCGCGAGCAAACATGGCACGGCAGCAGGTGCGCAAGGTGTTGGCGAGTAAGCTCATGGGAGTCAAGGGAAAGTGGGAGGGCTGCGCTCGCCGGAATTTGAGCTGGATCTCGTCGGAGCCAGCGGTGGTTTGAGCGCAAATTAGTGCATCCTGGTGGCTCACTAGGCACGGCGTATAAGGGGAAAGAGAGAGGAGAGGGAGGGGTGTAAGTATGCATGCTCGAGGGAGCAAATTGTTGCGGCATTAACATGAATTAATCGAATTAAAGATCGAGCAGAAACAGTGAGGGGAAAGGACGTGGTCAGCGTGGGTGGAGACGATGATGAGTTGGCAGGGTGGGGTTGCGATGTCAATGGGGGTACGGGTGTTCTATGCGGTGAGAAAGGGCAGAGGGAGAGAGGGCTGCCGGGTGCGCTACGAGTTGGGCCAAGCTGTTGGGACAGATTTGCTGGGGTTAGTTGGGCCAGTCTGTTTCTATTTTTTCTTCTCTGTTTCTTTTTCTATTTCTAATTTCTTTTTTAATTCAAACTAAATGATTTAAACGTCCATTTGAATTCAGATTTTTATCAAACCTTTTCAGAATGTTTTCAGTAGGTTTGTACAATTTATTAATGTGTTTAAAAGTCCATTTTAGAATATTTCAAATATTCTCTTATTATTTATTATTTATTTAAATTAGGCATTTGTCTTTATTTAAATAAAATTAAATATGGTTCAAGCCCATATAATTTTATTTAAATAATCTTTTATTCCTTTTTATTATTCACTAAACTTTTATTCCATTTGCTTATGGATTTTATTCAATATTTAAATTGCATTTTAAATAATTTCTTATTTAATTATTCCTTTCTTTATCTTATAAAATCCATATCTTTTTATTTATAGTTGCAAAATTGGTGATTCCAATTTGTATAATTTTAGTTAATATTTATTTATATTTTAAATCCTTTTAGGATTTTTTCTCATAGTTTGATATTGTTTTTAGTTAGGAGCTTTATTAGCTTTGGAAATTATTTCCTTTTATCTTATTAAATTCATAAGTTTTTACCCATGGCTCCAAATTGAATGAAACCAATTTCTATGGTTTTATAATATTTTTGTTTACCATTTTTGGTCATTTAGAAATGTTTGTTGCTAAATTTTTATATGGGACAAAGCCATAGTCTTGGGGTGATTTGAAAATGATTTCTCTCATATAGGGTTAGGGTTTTTGGTTTTAACATTTGCAAGTGCTTTAAATTCAAGATACACCCTTATATGAATGCATTTGACTTATTTGAAAATTTATTTGTTGCCTTTTCATTCAAATTTTGTTCAAGTAGGGTTTTGATGTTTCCATTTAGAAGCAAAAAGTTTCTTTTCACCCTAAATTTCAACATTTAATTCTTTTGTTTATTTATTTTTCACATTTCAAAATTTGGAGAATTTTGGGATGTGACATACTACCACCCTTAAATGGAATCTCATCCCGAGATTCGGGAAGGCTAGAGGTTACAAGTTGGCTTCAAGACAACTAGGGTACTACCTCCCTTAAAATATTTCTAACTAGATTTCATCTTGGCTTACTTGAGATCTTGATGTAACTTCTCTGGACATTTATTTGCATAGTGTATTTTGTTTACACATTTGAAACATGTGACAAGGTTGATGTCCCTCATAGGTTTGCTTGTCTTGTCTTTCTCCTTTTCTGGACAATGTGATGCATAATGGCCTAGCTCTTTGCATTTGTGGCACATCACTTGGCTAATATCCTTCTTCTTCTTGGGTCTCTCCAAAGCTAGGAGTTCCCTTAGTTCATCCTCTTCATATTTCACGACAAAGGTGGGAAAACTTCCTCGGTTCATAGAACGATTCCTAGGATAACGTCCATGTTTCCTCTTTTGTCCACCATGGTGAGTTACAATGTATGGAGGTGCAAACTGAGGTTTGACTTTGTCTTAATCAGTCTTGGTGGAAGATGTTCCTTCATGGAGGTTTCCAAAGACTTGATGCATTCCATCTTGTTTCATCTGTTGAACTATAGGATAGATGGGGCATTGGATAGGGACATGATCATTTCCTTCACATAGGAAACAAGTAACTTGAGATGTGGGGCATTGTCTAGCTGGATCTTTCTCTTCACAATTAGGGCATTGGTCCATGTGCTCTTTGTAAGTGTGTCCTATGTCTCCACAGAATTTGTAGGCTTGAGTTCCTTCTATAATATCATCCTTGATATCATTGTTGTCACAATATCCTTGGGAAAGGTTGCTTCTCATGTTGATCATCTGATTGGTCATCCTTTGCAACAATTGGGATTGGGATTCCAAGAACTTTAGCATGGTTGGGTCTAACTCATTGTTGTTGGCTAAAAACTGAGTTGTCACTTGATTCCACTTAGCTTGTGTAACACCCTCAGAATCGGCCCTATGCAGGTTTCAGCGCTTCCCGCCAAACCCGCATAGAAACGATTCAAAGGTGCCCACCAGGCACTTGCGTGCGGGTGGAAAACGAAGTAATATCATTACACAATAGTCCTCGATGGAACCCACAAAACATATATATACAACAGCGACTCAAAGAGTCAAGAATACAGATTTACAGTACAAAGAACCAATCACCTTGAAAACAATACAGCGTCCGAGTACGGACAAGATGCAAATTGAGCTAAGAGCCCTGAAGAATAACCAATGGCGTCCATAACCCTGCCCAGGCCAAGCCGGAAGGGTAACCCTGCTAACGACGTCGATCTCAAAACCTGCTAAAGACAAAGGGGTGCCGACAAAGGGCAAAGGAAAAAGAGAGCGGTCAGTACTGAGGCCAGTACACGGCGAGAGTAGAATTCGGCGGTCCTCGCCTACATAGGTATGGTGGACTGAAGCGGCAGCGCAGCATGCACTAAACAACCTATAGAGACTCGATATAACTGTCGGCTATCAGAGAGGGATAAGAAAGACCTATTCGGAACCAACCTGATGCTACCACCAAACAAACCCATCCTGGTATTTCCCCCTCGAGACCAAAAGAGGAAGTCAACCGAGGAACTCACACAGTTGGCAGTTTTATTTATTCAGTTATCGTTGCAGTAATTACTAGTCAGGTATAGATAGTCATCCTGATATAATAAGCAGTGGGCACTTTTGGTTAACCATTCCAGTTTAGTTGCAACACTTACTAGTCAGATACAATTAGTATGAGATATCCCAAACCCAGCAGTTGTTGGTACTTTTATTTAGCCAATCCGTTGCAGTGAAGCTGATTACTAGTCATATCGGATACAAGTCAAATTATAACAGTAAACTTTAGTTATGGTTGTCTATGATCGAGAACTGTGCTCCAAGTCGTCCATAACCGCGGACACGGCTTTTCGAAAAGATTTAACCCTGCAGGGGTGCACCAAAGTATCCACGCGCACTTCGACCCTTTTTGCCAGATCAGTTAACATACACCCATTGGTATGTCGGCGGGGCCTAAGTCATGACGTTTCCCAGACCCAAAGCAAGTACATGGGGGCCACCCCACTAAGCTACCCGCAACGAAGTTGGCCGGCTCCGAAATGGACCCAGGGTTTACGTCAGTGGCTGTAAACGACTGGGAACCCGAAAGTGTGACTGGGCTTGTCGATACCGCGAAAACACTCCGCAATCCTAAACAGTACAGGTGCTCCACGCACAATCTTAAATAAAGCAGTAAAGCATGGCATAAGTATAAGATAGTAATAAAGCTCCAAACTACTTTGTGGCCCCCAGTACAGTACTTGGAATCAGGTACTAAATCGATGGGGGTGCCCACACACCCCACCTGTGGTTAGCGCGCTCGATCTCGGAATAGGTGTCAAGAACTCGGGGTCCTACGGGACACCAGTGAGCGGTTAAAATCCAAATATTGTCTATTACCCACCGGTGCCTCTGCATTTACCTACTTTCAATTTTAGTTGTTGAACGATAATTAAAGCCATGATCAACTCCAACATTAAACATGCGGCAATACTCCAACAACTGTGGTACTTGACGACACGCAACAGCACTTGAGCAAGCGACTACGACACGCAAGTCCAACTATCTACCAATCAACAGGTAATAGGATGTGTCCAAGGCAATATAAGGCTGCAAGGGATATCACGGGCACGAAAACTAGAGCATCGCAATACAGATAGCAATAGATCAACAGGAGGGAATAAATACTATAAAAGTAAGATAGGTAGAAAGGGGGAGATGCTCGCCTGAAAACATTGCTGAAGGTTCACCCGAAGATCGGGTCGACACTCGCATCAACTCAACGGCCTTATCCGCGAAGAACCAAAACACTAGAATAAACACCGGATGCACTATTTAATACTACGGCAAAAGATCGGGCATGATGCATGTATGATGTATGACATGGCAAGGATGCGATGCAATTAGGCCATATTAAGCGGAACCGGGGTCCCGACAATTGAGTATATGGTTATAGTTGTTCTAGATACCCGCAATTTAAATATTGTCTTAACAAGTCAAAACATTTCACCGGTTCGCTACACAAATTAATTGGGGCCAATATAAGACTAGATTCGCCCACATATGGCCTCCATATTTAATTATAAGGTGAATCGGCATAAGGCCCCCAACCCACATGACAATATGTATGCAAGCAGGTCAATTTAAGATGCATGAGTTTATATTACAATTTATAAAATAGGGCTCGGAAAGGGGATCACACATGGGGTTCGGCGAACTTGGGCTCCAAGGGGTTCAGGGTCGGTTCTCAGGGTTCGACGGGAAACGGGATCGGGAACCGGGAAGAAGGACTTGGTTTGGCGACGAGGCGCATCGGATTCGTCCTGGTCCGTGTCGATCTTGTCGTTGCGAAGATCTTGTCGGGTCCGCGCCATCGAATCGGTCTTGGCATTCGGGGTGAAGAACTTGGCGTCCTCGAGGAAGTACTTGGCGTATCCGTGTCGACGACCTGGGCGTCCGGGTTCTCGGGCATCAGATCCGGGAAGAAGTACTTGTCGCATCTGTGGCCTTCGGGTCGAAGAATTTGGCATGCCCGGGTTCGGTCTTCGGGTCCGTGTAAACGATCATGGTGTCCGGGATGAAGAACTTGGCGTTCCAGCCCTCGGATCGGTCTTGTCGATGAGAAGAGCTTGGCATCTTGCGGCACCCACGGCTCGACGGAGATCTTGGAGTTCCTGGACGAAGTTCTCGAAATTCGACGCTGGTGGTTGAAGACGGACTTGGATTGGCACTATGGTTTTCGGATGCACACAACCTCGGTGTAGATAGTGTCGACGAGCTCGAGACGGGGTCCGGGTACTGTAAACATGGGTTAGGGTGTTGACTCGGTACAACACACAAGCACTAACACATACACGCATGGACATAGACGTGTTGCCCCCCCTTGGCTTACTCGCACTAGAGGACAGACGGAGGGCGGCGTTTGGCGCGAGACAAGGGCGACGGCGCTCGAGAAATGAAGAGAAGGCGCCAACGCGGTGGAGGGAGGCCTTGGCGCCGGAGCGACGGAGCACCAGCGGCGATCGGCGAGAAGGTCCAGGCTACGGGCGGGGCACGCGGCTGGGCTCGGAAGACGTGCGTAGCCACTCGGGAGGCCGGCGACGCTGCAGGTGGGGCCGAGGCGTCCCTTCCCTAGTGCCGCACGAAGATGGACGCCCGAAAGAAAAGGGGGCCCGCACTAAGGTCGGTGGCGGTTGCCGGCGAGCTTGGGATGGGGCGCGCCGGAGACACGGGGCCGGGCCAGAGCAGGAGCTCGAGGACGAGGGCCTGCACGACGGTGGCGTTGGCTTGGCGAAGAGGCGGCCGGGCGCAGGACCGAAGGCGGCGGGGAGGCGGAGGACTGGCGTGGCTGTGGCCGGAGCTGGGAGGAGGGCGGCCGGTGAGGACGGAGCTCGGGGCCGCGGCAGGAGCTCCAAGCCGGGGTCGCGCGAGCAGGGAGAGGGAGGAGGAAGGTCGAGAGAGGCACGGGCCGGTGGGGAGCGAGTGGGGCCGACGAACGAGGCGGGGAGGTCGGCCGAGCCAGTGGGAAGGCGAGGTCGGCGACGCGGAGAGGAACCGGGCGGCGGCGGGTCCGGAGAGCGCCGCGGCGGCCAGGCCGAGGAAGGAGGAGGCCGACGCGAGGATGGGCGGCCTCGAGGACAGTTCGACGGCGGGGGAGGACCTCGCCCGGGAGAGGAGAGGGCACGGCGGAGAGAGGAGATCGAGTAGGGGGCGGGGCGCGCGGTTGGGGGAGGTGGGGCTCGCGGTCCCTGGCGGCGGCGGTACAGGACCTGGGGAGGAGCGGGGTCGCGGTGGCGGTCGAGCGGTCCGCGGACGGCGGATGGCAGGGGCGCAAAGGGTAACGGTGGCGGCGAGGTGCAGAGGAGAGGCGAGGGTGGAGAGAGAGAGGAGCGTGGTGGGGAGATGGCGTGCAGGAGAGGCAGGTGCCGCGTTGGCGGAATGGTGGGGCCGGGCAGGTGGGGAGCAGGCGGAGAGATCGAGGCTGGGTCCTGTCTCACGTGGGCGGGAGCGGGGCGACCAGGAGGGATGGGGAGGCGCGCGATGTGGGACGGGACCAGGCTGAGGTGGCGGGATGGGATTGGATAGGGGAAAGGGAGTGGTGAGGTGGCGGTTGGCCATTGGGTGGGGTGATGTGGCCGGGGTGAGGTGGAGGAAGGGGAAAGGCTGGGTAGACTAGGATTGGGTAGGAAAAGGTTTAGATAGCTCGGTTTTGTACTAGGGTGGCCGACTGGGTCGGATCGGCCCGGTACGGCTGCCCCTAAAAATAAAATAAATATTTAATATTTAAAACGGGGCTTTTGAAAACCGTTGGTAGACAAAGCAAAATATTCCGGAGACCCGGGTTTTAATTTGAAATCAAGACGGGGCGTTTAGAAAACAAAAATAGGCTTTTCGAAAATAGTTTTATGCAAACAAATGCAAGATGACATGACGATGCTCAAATGCAATGTGGCATGATGACATGAGCATGTGGTTATGATGATGCAATGCACAAAAATAACGCGATTTTCTAGTAGTGGTTTTTGCGGGATGCCACAGCTTGGGTTGCTAGCAGTTGCTTTGTCATATGCATCTCTTGGTTGTTGTTACCATCCTTGATGTTGGAGTTGTTGTCTCTTGGAGAAGTCATCTGTTTGGGTTGAATTGGGATTAGATTAGGCAAAAGATTTTCTAGAGGAAGAATTCTACTCACACACAACAATTCACACAAGCAATGTGCAAGCAATCACAATCATGCATTCCACTCAAACAACAAGATTTCAAGCATGTTTTAGGCAACAAAATATTTTTGCTACACCACATAAGTTGGTGTGATCAATAAACTAAACACTAGTGTGGTGGTCCAACTATGGGTTTCACTTGAGAGCATTCCATTCTTCTTAGTTGTTTCTTCATGAACAAGATCATGGTATCCTTGGAAGAAATTCTTGCATCTTGATCACAAGGCTCAAAGGTGATGATGGTTCCTTCTAAGTTGTGTTTCCTTAGTCTCCAAGTCTTGAGTTATATTCTTGTCTCACTTGTAGTCCTTAGTGATGTCCAAATTGAAGTACTTAGTGAAACTAAAGTTGAAGTCATTGGTGATGTTGAGGTCTTTCCTCATGTTGATGTCTTTTTCCAACAAGTTGAAGAAGGGAGATATGTAGAATCCACAACAAAATGTTGAGGAAAGAGCTTACAAGATTGTTTGTAAATAAGTTTGAACAAATACACTCCTATTTGTCTAAGGGGTTTTGTCCAATCCTAGGGTTACAATCCTACAGGCAACACAGTGCTCTGATACCATCTGTAGAGGTCCCAACCTGATAAGGTAGAGATCCCTGTGTTTACAATGCTAGTCCCTGGATCGAATAGCTAGCATCCGCAGTTTAAGATGTAATAGCAAGAAAAAAAGGTCATATTACAACTTATAACTAGGAATAAAATAATTCATTAAATCTTACATAGCTCATTTGGCTATCTCATTACAATGCAGCAGATATAACTATATAGCATGGAGTCCTTCATCTTCATATGCCACAGGCAATCATTTTGGTTGTAGACTTGTAATCCCTAGTCAACAAACTTCACTAACATCAAACAAACCTGCAACATAACAAGTTACAACCACAAGGGTCAATACATTTGAATTGTATTGGCAAGTGATACTATGGTAGAATAGTGGTATCTAACTTCTATATGAATTTGGCTAGGTGTAGCTTAGGCTTGCTTTTCTCAAAATAAGGTTTTCCTTATTAGTTGAAAACACTAAGTTTTTGTTTATCAAAAATCACCCAAGGAACCACCAATAGACATTGGTGAACCTTTACCCTTGTTCAAACACAAGATTTTTTAACTTTGAAATTGGGATGAGGATATCCTTGATAGCTTCAATGTCTTGATACTCAAATATTCCATTGCTGGGGACATGGCTAAGTACTTAGGTTTTACTCTCTCGAGAGGTGGTGCACTTCCCCACAAGACTCTACATGCATCGAGACGAGATCTTTTAGAAGCCTTCCCTTAGACCAAATGGACGCATTCCATCCTATCACCCATACCACCTTCTGTCCATCTGGCTAAGTTATTACAACCAATATGATCAAGGAAGAGCCCATATGCCATGTGGCTGCACTAGAAGCTTCTCAACACTTAACATCTCAAATATCTTTGTTCCTGGGTGGCTTTCCACAAGTGTGATACACAAGGTAGCCATCAACATGGGCCTTGTGTAACCACTCAACACAAACCATTATCACCATTCCACCCAGGTGATTCATTCACATAGTTGTTTTATTAAGCAAAAACACAAGTCATAGACTTAGAAATATTTCATAGCATGAATAATCCACCCTTGTTTTCAATTAGCTAATCTAAGCATAATAGTAGCAAGAATCTTAACTTAGGGAAAATTCCACTAAGACAAAATCTACTAGGATTTCCCAAGGCATAGCATAGTATAGGTACTTAGAAAATTTCCATGTAAGTCTTACTCAAAATATCACTAATGCATAGTCCAAATAATAGGACAAAATATATGAAGCACCACTTTCCTTTTTAGTAGAGAAACTAGGTACACTCCTTTATCTTACAATTGTCACACTCTTCAAAGTTCAGTACAAATCAATCAAGCAAGGTACACATTCAAAAACTAGCATTCAAACAATTCACCACATAAAATGATAAAAACAAAGAAATGCATGCAAGCATGCATAGAGTTGTTTTATTTAAAAAGTTATTTCTAACAAGGCACTAAACATTTCAAAACACCTACTGGTCATTTATAAAAGTGGAAAAACCATTCAAAATCAAGTTAGTGAAAATGGCCCTTTTAAATCATTTTTGTTTTGCTAGAAATGCTTTTATTCAAAGTAATAATTCCTAGTGTCAAAAAAATATATTTTTAAACTCAAATGTTAGTTTTTATGGTCAGAGGGTTCAAATCAAACCATTTGCAAAAGGTTTTACCCAAAAATCATTTTTAAAACAATTTTTATATCCAAAATAGTCCTAAAAATGTTTCTGCACAAACACCTAATTTTTCAGAAGCAAAATACTAAACTAAGGCCATAATTGCAAAGCTTACATTTTTCTGAATCCATTGATATAAATTTTGTAATTTTTGGACATACAGATTAAAAGTTATGATTTTTGCAAAATCAAACATCTAATAGATCAAATTCTGTTTTTAAAACAAGAATCCGACCACGTGGCGTGCTATTACTGGACGATACCGTGTCGCGTGGATCGATCAATACAAGCCGTTGGATCTAATTGGCATTGCATGGCACAGATCGACTCATATCGCTTCGATTAGATCTAATCCTAGCCAACAGATCCGCATCTAACGGTCCGGAGCATGCTAGCCACAGATGGGCGGTGCTGGCTGGTGACTACGGCGGCGGATCTGTCAGCGGCGATCCAGCGCAACCAGGAAGCAAGGAAGAGGAAGGAGGGTGTCACCGGGTTCGCGGGGTCGCTGCGGTGTCAAGGTAGTCGTGGGAAGGCCAGGTGCGCACGAGGTTGCTAGGGATTGCTCGCCGGAGTCGATATTACCGTCGGGCATGCTTGGTTGTTGTCGGGGGCGAGGCTACAAGGCATGCCAAGGCAAAATAAAGGCCGGGTTAGATGCGCGAGACGAACGCGAGTGCACGAGCGTCAACCAGAGAGAAGGGGGAGGCTAGGGTTTACCAGGAGAAGTCGCTGGAGTGGAGGCAGACGACGACGACGCTCAGACATGGTCATTGCCGAGCTTTAGGGGCATGCACAAGCAAACGGGGCACGGCCGCAGGTGCGCAAGGTGTTGGCGAGTAAGCTCGTGGGAGCCAGGGGAAAGTGGGAGGGCTGAGCTCGCTGGAATTTGAGCTGGAGCTTGTCGGAGCCAGCGGTGGTTTGAGCGCAAATTAGCGCAGCCTTGTGGCTCACTGGGCATGGCGTGTGAGGGGAAAGAGAGAGGAGAGGGAGGGGAGTAAGTACGTGTGGTCGAGGAAGCGAATTGTTGCGGCATTAACGTGAATTAATCAAATTAAAGATCGAGCAGAAACGGCGAGGGGAAATGACGTGGTCAGCGCAGGTGGAGACGATGATGAGTTGGCAGGGTGGGGTGGCGATGTTAGTGGGGGTACGCGGGTGTTCTGTGCGGTGAGAAAGGGCAGAGGGAGAGAGGGTTGCTGGGTGGGCTACGAGTTGGGCCAAGCTGTTGGGCCAGATTTGCTGGGGTTAGTTGGGTCAATCCGTTTCTATTTTTTTCTTCTTTGTTTCTTTTTCATTTTATATTTCTAATTTATGTTTTAATTCAAACTAAATGATTTAAACCTCTATTTGAATTCAGATTTTTATCAAACCTTTTCAGAACTTTTTCAGTAGGTTTATACTATTTATTAATGTGTTTAAAAGTCCATTTTAGAATATTTCAAATATTCTCTTATGATTTATTATTTGTTTAAATTAGGCATTTGTCTTTATTTAAATAAAATTAAATATGGTTCAAGCCCATATAATTTTATTTAAATAATCTTTTATTCCTTTTTATTATTCAGTAAACTTTTATTCCATTTTCTTATGGATTTGATTCAAGATTTAAATTGTATTTTAAATAATTTCTTATTTAATTATTCCTTTCTTTTTCTTATAAAATCCATATCTTTTTATTTATAGTTCCAAAATTGGTGATTCCAATTTGTATAATTTTATTTAATATTTCTTTATCTTTTAAATCCTTTTAGGATTATTTTGCTCATAGTTTGATATTTTTTTAGTTAGGAGCTTTATTAGCTTTGGAAATTATTTCCTTTTATCTTATTAAATTCATAAGTTTTTACCCATGGCTCCAAATTGAATGAAACCAATTTCTATGGTTTTATAATATTTTTGTTTACCATTTGTTGTCATTTAGAAATATTTGTTGCTAAATTTTTATATGGGACAAAGCCATAGTCTTGGGGTGATTTGAAAATGATTTCTCTTATTAGGGTTAGGGTTTTTGGTTTAACATTTGCATGTGCTTTAAATTCAAGATACATGCTTATATGAATGCATTTGACTTATTTGAAAATTTGTTTGTTGCATTTTCATTCAAATTTTGTTCAAGTAGGGTTTTGATGTTTCCATTTAGAAGCAAAAAGTCTCTTTTCACCCTAAATTTCAATGTTTAATTCTTTTGTTTATTTATTTTTCACATTTCAAAATTTGGAGAATTTTGGGATGTGACATTTGATCACTAGAATAATATATCACGGGAACGAGAAAAGAGTACATGTCGGTAACGAGATCAAAACAGGTATGGAGATACCGATGATCGAATCTTAGACATATAATATATCGCGAGACCAAGGAATTAAATTACATGCGTATAAGGTTCACACAATCATAGAAGTTATCGTTGAATATGTGGGAGGCAGTACGGATCTCCAGGTCCCGCTGCTGATTATTGATCAGAGAGGGGTCTCGATCATGTCTACATTATTCACGAACCGTAGGGTGACACACTTAAGAGATACCAACACCATTTGGAGCAAATAATATGCCAGAGGAAGAAAAAGGAAAGCGCAGGAATTTATTTCACTAGACACCAAAACTGTTTCGGGTGAAATTGCTGAAACTGCATCTGCATGTGAAATTGAATACTTGAAAGGGGTTTTATGTGAATGTTTGTTAATTAAAGTAATTAGTAAAATTCTGAATAAATAAATAAAAGAGTTTTATTTAAATGAGAGCTTTCATTAAATTTGGTGGAAATTTAATGCATGTCATTGGATTTTTGAGTGGAGGCTCTTTTATGGGAGTGTAGGCTTTTCATTTTGAGTGGGAGCTCCACCCACATGAATGTGGAAGAGGTGGGGGCAGCCACCATGGCTAGGCGCCATGCCCCTTGGGGTGCCCCCCTCTCCCTATAAAAGGCCCCCCTCTCGTCCTCTCAAAGCACACCTCCTCGCGAAGGATCTCTCTCTCCCCTTTAGAATTCCTCCATGGTCTCGGATCAGCGAGATACATCTTCCTGGTGGCTTTTTTCTGGAAGGATTTGTTGCTTCCGCTGCTTCGCTGGAGTGAGGGCGCGGAGGTTGTCGGGGTACCCAGACATGTGTGCGATCACTGATGCACAACTTCTTTGCGGTGCTGGACTTGATGGTGCTGGACCGGCTGGACCAGATAGACTTCATCACGATCTTGAGATTGGCAAGAGTTCATCTACATCATCCACAAGTACAACCTCTATAATGCTATTCGGTCTTCGAGGGTATGTATTATATGGATGTATATCCACCCGTTACTTGTATCTAGTAGATAGATCTTGGTACTTAGTTGTTCCCATCGTAGGAAATTTTTTGTTTTCTATGCTACGAACCCTAGAGTGGTATCAGAGTAGGATCTATGCGTAGATGCTTTGCACGGGTAGTACACATATGAGTATGTGGGTGAGGATGATCATTTTATTGCTTCTTAGTTGTACTTTGGATATTCGTGGCATAGTGGGATGAAGCGGCCCAGACAAACTTTACATGTCCTCGCACATGAGACCTGTTCCACGCTTGACATGCAACTAGTTTTGCATAAGTGGCTAGCGGGTGTCTGTCTCTCCTACTATAGTCAATATCTAATTTGCAACGAGTTGTCAACAATTTGGTTATCCTTGTTGTGGTTCATGTTCGTAGGTAAGAACGGTTCTATCTTCGAAATCCCTAAGCCACGTAAAACTTGCAATGGATAAATTAGAGGCGTCTAGTTTAGATTGTTGCTAGGCTAGTGTCATGATATGGTGATGTTGTAAGTAGAAGTATAAGTCGATACTCTTACAACACACATAACGTGTAAGTTACATAGACCTTGGCCTTACACATAGAGGTATGATAGTGATCATACCATGATGCACATGATGGAGATCAAGTGCAAGAACCATATCATTTCACTTATTCCCATGTGATGTTTGATTGCATCTTATATTGCTAGTTTAGCGTTTTATTAGCATAATAAGATGATCCCTCATTTAGATATCAAGATAAAAATGTGTTCTCCCTTAAGTATGCACCGATTATGTTTCGTCGCTCCAAGACATCACGTGATGATCGGGTGTTCTTGGATCCACGATCATATTTCGGGTGTAAGACAGTTACACACATGAATACTGAGGTTCTTACTTGGCGAGCCTAGCATGTACAGACATGTACTCAGAACAAAGACCAAAAGGTTAAGCATGAGTCATATGGAAGATATGATGCCCATTTGATGCTCGCCTTTGAAGCTACACCGACTCACGTGATGATCGGACTTGGTGTAGTGGATTTGGTTCATGTAACCACCAAAAAGACACGAGGGATGTCATTTTTTAGTGGGAGTTCATTTCTAATTTGGATTAGTATAACTCAATTTATTATAAATTAAATCTAAGTGAATTTGCATAATTTTTTGTAGTCATTGGCATTCGTTCACCACTTTATGCTTAGTTGTAATTGAGATAATATAACTATAGAATTCTGGATATTTACTTTATGAACTGGTATGGTATTATGTTGAGTGTCAATCTAAAGTTTTAAATCCTATTGCAAACTTTCAGCAAACTCTGTTTACTCCTTGAAATTTAATAATTTGTATTAAATTGAGAGTAACAATTCCAGTGTTAGTATCTTAAGTATCATGTTTGCCTCCATGATTCTTGATTGTTTTTTTAATATCAAGTCTATTTAGGAGCTGAAAGAATTGTTTCAGAAACCATCATGTGTGACAGATATAACGATATATGAAACAATGTTTTGGTTGCAATATGATAGAGTATAATGTATGTTCTCATATTGCTTGAGAATTTGCAAAGGTTGGAGATGCTAGACATCCCAATCATCCAAAAGGGTTTTGGAAAGTAACGTTATACTCATGATTCGTATTTATAAGCTACATTAGATTGATCATGAAAGTTGTCATGATAATGATGAATAGAAGATGTATGTAAAGTGTTTACTACACTAAAATATTACTAAAGAATGGATTTTGAAAGAACGCCGATCATTTGATGATGGTGATCTACTTCAAAGTGCAAGTCCAAAGGTATTAGTATTTGAATATACATGCTTTGGACTATGTTTCATGTATATGGCGCCACTGTTGATGTTGATAGATTTTTTTAAAAAGGAAAAGGAAATGCTGAAAGAGAATCTATAAAATATATTTGGCAGAAAAGAGAAGACTGGAAATATCCAGTTTAGGTATATAGATGATATACATGTTGTGGTTGTATTCTTTGCTTGTTAAACAATATGGTTCTTGGGTATTGGATACCGAATTGGTTGGTATGAATTTTCATACAGAACGACGCAATTCATGAACTACAATGGCCTAAGTAACTAGTAAGAGAATATGTGATGATGATCATCGAAAACAAACAAGCCGTTGTTTGTATTTCTCATTGACATCAAAGCTTGCCTTCAAGATTTGTTTAATAATAGTTATTTAAATCAGGTATTATGAGAACAAAGATTGTTCAAATAATTACCGTATTCCATATAAGATGGATGATTTACAAATCTAGTTGGAGAAATCACATCCATAAAATCCTAATGCTAAAATGTCGCAAGACAAATGATTGAAAGATCACTTACGAAGTGACATCGCCGTATATATTATATTGGAAATAAAACATGAAGAATATCCATATTCATGGATTTTTGGAGTCTTTGATTTGATCAAGTGACGCTTGTGAGACTTTCCTCGGGATAATTAAAACTTTGTTCAAAAGGCCAAAAAAGAATGATCGACTAAATTATTCGAATTTATACATATCAATATATGTCGTCCATTATGTGTAGTCGTAAGTGATGGATTACAACTTCATATGCTTTCTTCAGAAATTTGAGTGAATATTCACTTAATGAGAAAGAAGTATGAAATATTTGAAAACGTTCAAATATTTTCAAGATGAAGTGGAAAATCATTGTAACAAGAAAATAAATGATTTATGATTTTATCATAAAGGGATTTATTTGAGTTGAAAGTGTAACAAGAAAATAAATGATTTATGATTTTATCATAAAGGGATTTATTTGAGTTGCAAGTTTAGCAAAACACTTAGATGTACATCTCCCGAAACACCATAGGAATATGGAGTGTTTTAGGTTTGTAATGAAACCTTGTTTGACATGGTTGGATCAAAGGTGTTATTTATAAAACTGCCATTATGTTTTAAAAGATTAAAAGATTTAGAGACTACCGCTTTTACACTGAAAAGAGCTCCATCTTGATCCGTTGAAATGACACCTGGTTTGGGGTAAACCCAAGTTGTCCTTTCTTAAATTTTTGTATGCTAAGCATAAGTAAGATGTTTAGAACCAAAGTCGGATGATCATGTGTTTGTAGGTTATTTCAAATAACCATTGGGTATTCCTCCATAACACCGAGAAAAAAAGGGTTTGTCGCTTGAAATGTGAAGTTTCTTGAAAAAGGAATTTTTCGCAAAGGTTAAGTGGAAGGACAATAGAACTTTGATAAGGTTAACGAACCTTAGCTATATGTGCTAAGTTGCGCAGCGCCGGAAAATGTTCCGGAGGCAGCCAAAATTCTCATGGCTCACGTGCCTCAAAGGTTGTGGTCATGGAGGTCTAAGTTCCTATTGAACCGAGTAGGTCGGATAAATAATCAAATACTGAGATTTGAGAATAAATCATTATTGTTTGACAATGATGAACCGACTACATGCAAAGAAGCGATGATGGGCCCTGACTCCATCAAATGGCTTGAAGCGATAAAATGCGTGATAGTTCCATACACGAGAAATCAAGTTTTTTGAACTTGGAAGACCCTCCAGAAAGGTGTAAAAACCTATCGGTCGTATTTGGATCTATAAAGAAGCAGACATGGATGTTTCACATCTATGAAATAGTCGACATGTCATAAAGTTTTTTACGACAATGTTTAAGGAGTTGACTATGACAAGATTTGATCTTTCATAGCGATATTTAGTCTGGACGGATTAAAGTAGCAACCACTACATATTATTTGGTATATGGTATATGAATAAAAAAACAAAGTTCTTCTAAAAGAATGGTTACCTAGGACGTGTGCATGAAATGATCCAAAGGGTTTTGTTAATTCAAAGGATGCTAAAAAGGGTATGCAAACTTCAATGGTTGAAGTAAGCATAGCGGAGTTGGAATCTTCACCGTGATGAAACTATTAAAGGAGTTTTCATCAGGAGAAGATGAAGATGCTTGCATTTGCAAGAAATTAAGTGGGAGCGCTGAGACATATATCTAATACATTATGTGGAGGACATCTTGTTTATTGGAAATGATGTATCTTTTATTGACAAAGGTTATGAATTTCATTTCGATGGAAGACTTAGGCAAAACCCGAATATTTAGCATGAATGTCTACATGGATAGACTATGACGCTAATATGGTTATGCCAAACATACATATATGAGATATTGAAGGAGTTCAATATATAAACGACGAGAAAAGGATCTTGTTGCATGGAAAATAATTGAATCAAGATTCAAGTGTATCGACACTTGATAAGTGAAACAAGATTCAAGTGCTTTGACACTTGATGTGTGAAATCACAAGAATGTTTTGATCAATCATACCATGATATGTACACATCCAGATATGTCCTATGCTATAAGTGTTATGAGCATATACCAGGATGAATCATAAAATGATCATTGGACGATAGTAAGAAAATTCTTATGATCTTTTGGAAGAACTAAGAATATATTTGTGTATAGGTGACAAACAATTACAAATAGTTCATTGTAAAGCGTTACATTGATACTAGTTTTATAACAAGACACAAATTAAGATTTTCTCAATTTAAACTATGGGTATCACAATGAAATGGAAAGGAGTTTCCATGACGGATTTGGATGAATTCCAAAGTTAAGACATTGTGACGGATACTGCAACAAAAGGCTAAGTATATGAATGCTACAGTAGCAGCAAAGGAGGGCATTTGTGTCAAGTAGTTTTTTTATCAAACTAAGGTGTGGTTCTCAATGGGCTAACACTAAATATATATTGTACGACAATAATATCGACATGATTTAACCCCAAGGAACTAAAGGTCTCTCCAAAAGATCAAATTTACACAATGCCATCTCATTGGAGAATGAGTGATGCGTGAAGACGCAAAGACATGCAAATACACACGAACCTGAAAGCATCTGATCTGTAGATTATATTAACCACTTGCAATCGCGTATATGGAACACCAGAAAGCCATAGGTGTTCAATACGCAAAGTTTTCTAACAAGATTATTGTCTCTAGTGCAAGTGGGAGACTGATGGGAATATGCCCGAGAGGCAATAATAAAGTGGTTATTATCGTATTCCTTATTTATGATAAAAGTTTATTTTGCATGCTATAATTGTATTAATACAGAAAAGTTAATACATGTGTGTTTAATAAACAAAAAGGAAGTTCCTAGTTATGCCTCTCTTATAAACTAGCTCGTTGATTAACATGATGATCAAAGGTTTCCCGATCATGGACATTGGATGTTGTTAATAACAAGGTGACAACATCATTGGAATGGTGTGATGAACATTCATCCGAAGTATAGAATTACGATCAAGATCATTGTGTTTATATTGCTATAACATCATACGAAGTTATCCTAGTCCTTAGACCATGAGATCATGTCAATCATTAACACCGGAAGAGTATCTTGATAACATCAAACATCACACCATAATAGGGTGACTATGAAGATGGGTTCAGTGCTACGAAGGTGTTATGTTGAGGCTCATGGATCAAGAGTGGAATTTGACCATCCAGATGACAGAGATATATACTCTATCCCTCTCGGTGATATCACATTAATTAGCTTGCAAGCAAGCGAGTTGAACACTAGAATGTTATATCAAGGGAACGAGAAAAGAGTACATGTCGGTAACGAGATCAAACTAGGTATGGAGATACCGATGATCGAATCTCGGACATGTAATATATCGCGAGACAAAGGGATTGAGTTACATGCGTATAAGGTTCACACGATCACATAAGTCATCGTGGAATATGTGGGAGTCAGTACGGATCTCTAGGTCCCGCTGCTGATTATTGATCAGAGAGGGGTCTCAATCATGTCTACATTATCCGCGAACCGTAGGGTGACACACTTAACGGATACCGACACCATTTGTAGCAAATAATATGCCAGAGAAAGAAAAAGGAAAGCGTAGGAATTTATTTCACTAGACACCGAAACTGTTTCAGTTGAAATTGCTGAAGCTAGTTCTGCATGTGAAATTGAATACTAGCAAGGGATTTTATGTGAATGTTTGTTAATTAAAGTAATTAACAAAATTCTGAATAAATAAATCAAAGAGTTTTATTTAATGAGAGCTTGCATTAAATTTGGTGGAAATTTAATGCATGTGAGTGGATTTTTGAGTGGAGACTCTTTTATGGGAGTGGAGGCTTTTCATTTTGAGTGGGAGCTCCACCCACATTAATGTGGAAGAGGTGGGGGAAGCCACCATGGCTAGGCGCCATGCCCCTTGGGGTGCCCCCCTCTCCCTATAAAAGGCCCCCTCTCCTCCTCTCAAAGCACACCTCCTTGCGAAGGATCTCTCTTCCCCCTTTAGAATTCCCCCATGGTCTCGTATCAGCGAGATACATGATCCCGGTGGCTTTTTTATGGAAGGATTTCTGGATTCCCCTATTTCGCTGGAGCGAGGGCGCGGAGGTTGTCGGGGTACCCAGACGTGTGTGCGATCACGGATGCACCACTACTTTGCGGTGCTGGACTTGATGGTGCTGGACCGGCTGGACCAGATGGACTTCATCACGATCTTGAGATCGGCAAGCGTTCGTATACATCATCCATGAGTACAACCTCATTAATGCTATTCGGTTTTTGAGGGTATGTATTCTATGGATGTATATCCACCCGTTGCTTGTATCTAGTAGATAGATCTTGGTACTTAGTTATTCCCATCATAGGAATTTTTTTGTTTTCTATGCTGCGAACCCTACAGGGTTTAGAGGCCGAGGGAGGAGGTGGTGGCCGGCGATGGCTAGGGCGACGGTGGTGGTGCGGCGACGTCGGCTTAGGAGGCAGCGGCTTGAGGCTAGGGTTTGGAGTTGTGGTGAGAGGGGCAGCCCCTCCCCTCTATTTATGAGAGGGAGGGGCGGCTAGGGGAGTGGGAGGTCGAATCCTCCCCCAACTCCCTCTTCTCCTAGGCCGGAGGTGGAGGGATAGGAGATTTCCTCTCCTCCCTCCACCAGGAACCATTGTCCAAGTTTGACTTTTCAAACTTGCATTTTGACTTTCAATTTTGGAGTTTGATTTCTCTCTTTTAAATGCCCAGCCTAGAGACCTAGGACATGATGCAACCATTATACTTTGTCATGACACATTCATGTACCCTTCCCCTTTCGGATCCGTGAACCTTCTCGACCCTTCTCGAACATTTCATTGAAAACACCAGAATCATTCCTGAACTCCGGAATTGGACTTTCCTTATATGAATCTTATTCTCCGGACCATTCCGGATCTCCTCGTGATATCCCGGATCCTATCTGAGACTCCGAACAACATTCGGTCTTCTTACTCACATTCCATATCTACTAAACAACATCGAAATCATAAGTGTGTCTCCCTATGGTTCGTGATATGCATACATGACCGAGACTCTTCTCCGATCAATAACCAATAGAGGAATATGGAAATTCATATGGCGCCCACATATATCTACCATTACTTTGTGATCGAATGAACCATTTACATACGATACCAATTTCCCTTTCTCTCGCGATATTTTACTTTTCCGAGGTCTGATCGTCGGTATCTCTGTATACGTAGTTTAACCTTGTTACCGATAAGTACACTTTACTCGTTCCTGTGATATGTGATCCCTTGTGAACCAGTCACATCCTTGCAAGCTAATTGGATGAGATTCCACCGAGAGGGCCTAGGGTATATCTATCTGTCATATGGATGGACAAATCCAACTCTTGATCCATGTGCCTCAACACATACTTTATGAACACTCAATGCCACCTTTATAACCACCTAGTTACGAAGTGGTGTTTGATGTCATCAAAGCATCCATCTAGTGATGGTGATTAGCATGATCCCATGGTCGAAGGAATTAGGTTACTATATCTGAAAGCTTATATCAAATGAACTATTGAAATGACTTGATCTTTATGCTATGCTTATCTATAGGACTATGTCCATCACACCATTCTCCTAATGATATAATCTTGTTGTTAATAACATCTTAATGTTCATGATCAGGAAACCATGATCATCTATCAACCAACAAGCTAGTATTATAAAGAGGCTTTACTAGGGACTCTAACATGTTTACAAATCACACAAGTATTAATGTTTCCAGTTAATACAATTATAGCATGAATGTAAACATTTATGATAAACACATAGATATAATAATAACTACTTTTTTAGTGCCTCTAGGGCATATCTCCAACACCATAGTCACCACGTCTACACTGATATCTCTCTTAAATTCTCCAAATGAAAACATCATCAATAAGAACGTCGCTTGCCACATGGCAAGAGGTTCCGAGGGCTATGCTTTTGGTGGTTCTAAATGGTGCTGGAGAGTGGATGAACTAGTCATATGACCAGAAGCAAAGAGATCATCACGGAGATGATACCAGACCATGATCATATTACAGTCTCCTATGGTGATAAGTCCAAATCTGAGGTATTGGGTCTTGGCAAGGCTGTGGTTGCCCACGATATCTCTCTCATGGATGTCATGCTTGTTGAGACCCTTGGTTACAACTTAATTTATGTTTGTGCCCTTGGTAAGATGGGTTTTGCTGTTTTCATAGATGGTGATTTAGTGGTACTCTTGTGGAGCAAGTCTCTAAAGGTCGCTTTCGATGGGTAGGTCGAAAATGACCTGTATGTGGTGGAATTTTCGAGGAAAACCACTACGGGTCCAATGTGCTTATTTGGAAAGGCTGACGTGGGTTGGTTATGGCATCGCCGTCTAGCCCACGTCAACAGGAGAACTTGGCAAAGTCTTCACAAGGGTGGCCATATCCTTGGACTAAAATACAATGTTTCCTTTGCCAAAGATCGTGTTTGCAGGGCATGTGTTGAATGCAAGATGCACGACTCTCCCCACAAGAGGAAAACTATTGTTTCCTCAAAGAGGATTTTGGAATTACTTCATGTGGATTTGTTTGTTCATCCATCTCATGCTAGCCTTGGTGGGAAGAAATATTGCTTGGTGATAGTTGATGATTACTCAAGATACACATGGGTCTACTTTTTCAAGCTAAAGAGTGAGACTCAACAAACTGTAATTTATTTCGCCAATGAGGTCCAACATCAACACAATGTCCCAATATTAGCAATAAGTAGTGACAATGGCTCCGAGTTCAAGAACTACACTTTAAATGAATTTCTAAGTGAAGAGGGGATAATACATCAATATTCCGCTACGTACACTCCTCAACAAAATGGTGTAGCCATGAGGAAGAACTGGACTTTGATGGATATGACTAGATCTATGTTGGCTGAATTCAAGTCACCATACAACTTCTGGGCAGAAGCCATATCTACCGAATGTCACTCATCAAACCGGCTCTACCTCCGCAGGATCTTGGACAAAACGCCATATGAGATAATTACTGGCAACAAGCCCAACATATCATATTTCCGGGTATTCGGTTGTAAGTGTTTCTTTCTTATCAAAGGAGTTTGTTTGTCTAAATTTGAGTCTAAGAATTTAGAAGGAATTTTTGTTGGTTACGGTGCCGAATCCCACACTTATGGAATCTACAATAAGCTCTCCGGAAGTGTTGTAGAATCTTGTAGTGTGGAATTTGATGAGAATGATGGCTCCCATGTGGGGCAAGTTGATGTTTGTGATGCAGATGTTGAAATACCCCAAGATGCTATAAGAAGAATGGGCGTGGGATTTTTCCGCCCCATTGAGGAACCCCTTGTGGCAGATCGGGAAGGACAATTCTCTACTCAAGTAGATCCCTCATCTATACAAGATCAACAAGCTCCCCCTGCTGGAGACATTACTGCACCAACACCACAACCTCCTGATGATCATCAGTCTTCTAGGCAAACTGGTAGTCCTAGGCCGGAGTATCCGCCCCCTCCAAGGGGCGGACTATCCGGCCCTGCCACTCCAACGCGTACCAGGGGAAATGAAGATGAACAGGAAGGCGCTTAAAATCCCAGGCCAGATTATCCGGCCCCTACCAGGGGTGGATTATCCGTGCCTGGCACTCGAACTCATGACAGGGGCAACCAGGAAGAGCAAACAGAAGATGAAACTCCCATGCCGGATTATCCGTCCCTGAAGCTCTAGAACAGAAACAACCTCCTGTTATGAATGCAGATCAAGATCAAGGGCAAGGTTCTTCATCTCCAGTTAACATTGATCAACTTATTGATGATGGACACGGTAGTGGTCAAGACGAGGTCCCAATTTTTTAAGCAATTCCTCCAAGAAACAATAAGGAAATTGAATCTCATCGCAAAACATGTGCTAAAAGGAACCTTGAGTTAAGGGGTCATACTCTTGACAAGGTTGTAGGTGATCTAACAAGAAGAGTTTCCACTAGAAGTCAGCTTGCAAGCTTCTGTGATCATCAAGCTCATATATCAATGGTGGAACCAAAGAAGGTGTTTGATGCTCTTGAAGATCCATATTGGGTGATTGCAATGCATGAAGAACAGAATAACTTCAAGCGCAACAAGGTATGGAAGCTCGTAGAAAAACCCAAAGAGTGCCGCAATGTTATCGGCACAAAGTGGATTTTCAAGAACAAGTAAGATGAAAATGGGATTGTTGTAAGGAATAAGGCAAGGCTGGTGGATCAAGGATTCTCTCAAGCGGAAGGCATCGAATTTTGCGAAACTTATGCTCATGTGGCTCACCTTGAGTCCATCTGTATCCTCCTTGCTTATGCTGCTCATAATAATTTTAAATTACAGCAAATGGATGTTAAGAGTGCATTTCTTAATGGTCCTCTACATGAGTTGGTATATGTCAAGCAACCTCCGGGTTTTGAGGATCCCATGTTTCCGAACCATGTCTACAAGATTTATAAGGCGCTCTATGGCCTTAAACAAGCCCCACGTGCATGGTATGAGCACCTTAAAGAGCTTTTATTAAACCGTGGATTTGAAGTTGGGCAAATGGATCCCACTCTTTTTACTAAGAAGGTTAACAAGGACATTTTTGTATGCCAACTATATGTAGAAGATATCATTTTTGGCTCTACTAATCAAGCTTTTAATGATGAATTTTCAAAGCTTATGACTGATAGGTTTGAGATGTCTATGATGGGAGAATTAAGGTTCTTTCTTGGATTCTATATCAAGCAACTTAGAGAGGGAACCTTTATTAATCAAGCAAAATACACCCAATACATGCTCAAGAGGTTCAAGATGATGGATCTAAATGGTGTTGCTACTCTAATGCAAACTAAATGTCATCTCGAGCTTAATCCAAAGGGTAAAGAAGTGGACCAAAAGGTATGCTGATCCATGATCGACTCTCTCCTTTACCTCTGCGCATCTAGACCCGATATCGTGTTGAGTGTAGGAGTGTGTGCAAGGTATCAAGCCACTCCTAAAGAAAGCCACTTAGTGGCGGTCAAGAGAATCTTCAGATATTTGGTTCATTCCCCAAATTTTGGTCTATTGTATCCCAAAGGCTCTAGTTTATCTCTATGTGGATATACTGATTCGGATTGGGCTGGTGACAAGGATGATCAAAAATCAACTTTTGGTGCCTGTCAATTCTTGGGCAGGTCTCTAGTGTGTTGGTCTTCGAAGAAACAAAACTGTTTTTCTCTCTCAACTGCCGAAGCTGAATATGTGGTTGCTGCTAGTGCTTGTATGCAATTATTATGGATGAGGCAAACTTTAAAGGAATATGGTGCCAATTGTGACAAAGTGCCTATTTTATGCGATAATAAAATTGCTATTAAAATTGCTTACAATCCGGTGTAGCATACAAGGAAAAAACATATTGATATTCACAATCATTTTATTCGAGATCATGTTGCTGGTGGTGATGTTGCCCTATATTTTGTGAGCATGAAGAACCAACTTGCTGATATTTTCACGAAGCCACTTGATGAAGCAAGGTTTTATTATTTGAGGGATGAGCTAAATATTGTAGATTCAAGGAGCTTGGCTTGACTTCCCTTGCATACTCACTTGCACTTCCTCATGTATTTGTTTTAGATGCGTCCATAGACATAGGGGAGTGTGGTACTAATTTATTGGGCTAACTCTCCCCCATAATGCCGAAATCAAGAAAAATCATTTCCCTTAATATCATTTTGTGATATGTGGATTGATGAACCACAAGTATAGGGGATCGCAATAGTCTTCGAGGGTAGTATTACCCAATTTTATTGATTCGACACAAGGGGAGACAAAGAATACTTGCAAGCCTTAACAACTGAGTTGTCAATTCAGCTACACCTGGAAATAGTTCTTGCTCACAGAAGTTTATCAGTAGCAACAGCAAAGCAACAGCAGCATTAAAACAAGAGCAATAGTAATAGTAGTAGCAAACAATAGGATATGAGCACGGTAGGCATAGGGATGGATGGACGGGCATTGCATGGACAAGACTAAACATGTAACTTCGAGATCTAGGGAAATTGTAGATAAATAAGATAAAGCATCCAAGAACTAAACAATCATAGGCATATGCTCCATATATAGTCACACGTGTTCGCAATGAGAACTTGCACAACATCCCAGCCCGTTGTAGCAGGGCCTCAAGGGAACTACTGGTAATTAAGGTGCTCCTTTTAATAGAGCACCAGAGCAAAGCATTAACACTCCATTAACACATGTGATCCTCACATCACAACCATCCCCTCAGGTTGTCCCAATTTCTGTCACTTCGGGGCCTTTGGATCCGGACAATGATATGTGTACCAAACTTGCAGATAAGATCATAAACAATACTATCATACTGAATCAATAATAAGTTCAGATCTGAGATCTTGGCACTCGGGCCCTAGTGATAAGAATTAAGCACAACAAGTTGCAACAAATTCAAATAGAACTAATAGAGATACTAGGCACCATGCCCTAATAGTCTTATTCGATTACATGATAGAACTCATCCAATCCCTACCATCCCCATAGCCTACAATGGGGGATAACTCACTCATGGATGATGGAAACATGGATGGTTGATGGAGAGGCGTTGGTGATGATGATGGCAATGATCCTCTCCAAATTCCCCGTCCCAGCGGGGTGCCAGAACGTAGTTTCTGGTTCCGAATTATGGTTTTTGGTGGTGGTGGCGCAGCGGAACTATTTCTGGAAAAACATCAAACCCCCCTCGGTTTTTAGGTCAAGAGGCATCTTATAGGCGAATAGGGAGGACGAAGGGGTGCCTAGGGCAGCCACACCCCCTCCAGGCGTGGCCTGGGCCCCACTGCCCCATCATCATCTCTTCCACCCGCGACGACCGTTCCCCCCCTCGCACCTCGCCGTTTCTGCCGTTTTTGCAGAAACATATTTAGGATAATTTTGTGTATAAAATTTATTCTAAAAATGATTTCTGGGTAAAATATTTTGTAAATGTCTTGTTTTGAACCTACTGGCCATAAAAACCAACTTTTGTATTTAAATGTATATTGTGTGCACTAAGGAATTAATCCTTGAATAAAAGCATTTTTAGTTAAATAAAAATGTTGATTATGGTTTAAAAATTCTTTTTGAGTAAAACCTTTTGCAAATGGGTTGATTTATACTGCCTGACCCTAAACACCAAGTTTTAGGATTTTAGAATAATATATTTGATGAACCCTAGTAAATTATTACTTTGTTAAAGGCATTTCTAGCAAATAAAAATATTGTTTTTATTTAAAAATGGAATTTAGTTGAAACCTTTTGCAAATGGATTAATATTAAACCCTTTAACTATAAACACTAACATTTGTGTTTAAAAATATATTTGGCTAACACTACAAAATATTACTTCGATTTAAATCATTTCTACCAAACAAAATGATTTAAATGGCCCATTTTCACTAACTTGATTTTAAATGGTTTTACCACTTTTATAAATGACCAATATGTGCTTAAAATGTTTATAGCCTATTATAAACCACCTTTTCCAAATAAAACAATCTTTTGCATGCTTGCATGCATTATTTTGTTTTCTATATTTTATGTGGTGAATTGTTTTGAATGCTAGTTTGAAATTATGCTTTGATTGAATTGTAGTGAAATTTGAAGAGTGTGACTATTGCAAGATCAAGGAGTGAATCTAGTATTATCTAATAAAAATGCAAGTGGCACTATCATCGATGTCCTACTATTTTCATTACACTTAGTGGTATTTTTGTAGTATGCATGATAGGGCTACTATATTACTATGCTATGCTGTCCTATTAGGATATCCTTTATATCTTCCGTAGTGAAAACATCATAGTTGTAGTATGCTTAGCCCTGCTATAGACTTGGGGTGGAATACCATGTTATGAAAATATGAAGTGATGGAAAAATATATTTTTTATATAATAAAACAAGTACTCTATGAATCACCTGGGTGGAATGTGGACACTCATTTGTGGATAAGGTGGAAACGAAGGGAACCATGTTTATATGGCTATCTTTTTGTATGTGCACTAGAAGAAAACCACCCAGGGACTTAGAGATTGAACATGTTTCTCGTACAGTGGCTTCCGTGTACAACCACATGCTAAATGGGCTCTGGCTTAGTCAATTACATAGTGGAAGACCCTTGCATTGGCACCTACTCAGGTTAATTGGATTCATGTATTGGAAATATATCCTTACATTGGTGCCTGGTAGACATGCTAGCATTATGTATTGGGAGGACTTTTATGGAAAGACTTTGTCACATTCTCGATCTGCTGGTACTCCATTTGGTGTGTACTTATCCAGCGGCCACTGGTGGCGTCAAGAAGAGATTGTGTCATGTGGGTAAAGTGTACAACTTCTACAGAAGATCAAAATTCTAAGTACTTAGCCATGTCCCTGGTTATGGACAACTCTGAGGAACTAAGGCATGAAGCTATGGAAGATCTCGACATTCCAATTTCTCAAAGTAAAATTTGATGGTGTCAACAAGGGATTAGAAGCACTTGGAGTTTTCCAAGGAGTTCAGAAAGATTGTCAAAAGATCAAAACTATTTTGAAAAGATAGGATAAAACTATATTGCTTTCTGCAAATGAGCTTAAACCCTAATTAGCCAAATATGCATATATTGATAGGTTCCAACTATTTCCACATAGTAGTGAAACTTGCCAATACAATTAAAATGTATTGACCCTTGTGGCTGTAACTTATTATGTTGCAGGTTTGTTTGATGTTAGTGATGTGTGTGTTGAATAGGATTACAAGTCTACAACCAACATGATTGCTTGTGGCACTTTGAAGATGAAGGACTCCATGTTATATAGAATTTTCTGCTGCATTGTAATGAGATAGCCAAATGAGCTATGTAAGATGTAATGAATTATTTTATTCCTGGTTATAAAGTTGCATTATGACCTTTGTTCCTTGATATTACATCTTAAACTGTGGATGCTAGCTATTGATCTAGGGACTAGCATTGTAAACACAGGGATCTCTACCTTATTAAAGGTTGGGACCTTTACAGATGGTATTAGAGCACTGTGTTGCCTGTAGGATTGTAACCCTAGGATTGGACAAAACCCCTTAGAAAAATAGGAGTTGTATTTGTTCCAAAACTTATTTACAAACAATCTTGTAAACTCTTTCCTCAACCTTTTTGGTTTTGATTCTACATCTCTTCCTTTTCAACTTGATGGACAAAGCCTCCACCATGACCAATGACTTCAACTTTAATTTCACCAAGGACTTCAACTTAGACATCACTAAGGACTACAAGTGAGAACCAAGAGACATTAGATTACCTACCAAAAACATTGATATCATGTTAGTGTATGGATCATACTGACCTATGAGGTATGACTATACTAGGTTGATTGTTTCAAGAAAACTTGTTGTTTCCTTCAACTCATGAGTTAAGCTCATAAGTTGTTAAGTGAATAGTTGCTTGTTGATTGTTTGAATGAACTTGATTGTTTTGGGTTGTGTGTTAGAACTTGTTTAGATCTATCTATCATTAATTATCCCTATTAAACCAACAGATTCCTCCCCGTCGTGACAACCCCAACCAAAACAACAACAACACCACTCCCGAGGTGCAGCAGTTGATCACATCTCAAGCTCAACTGATGTAGATGATGGTGCAGTTTATGCAAAATCAGAATCAGAACAATAATAACAATAACAACAACCACAATAAGAATAATCCTCCATCACTTGACATGCTCACCAGATTTCTGAAACTGAGGCCTGCAAGGTTCTCTGGAACAACTGATCCAATGGTAGACAATGACTAGTTACGTTCGGTGAATAAGGACTTAGTGACTGTTGGCTACATCGACGAGGAAAAAGTTTGGTTTGTAGCATATCTACTCGAAGGACCAGCAGCAACCTGGTGGGACAACTTTCAAATCACAACTCCCCTTGAGGATCTGACTTGGGCTATTTTTGAGGATGGTTTCCGTAGAGCTCACATCTCATCCGGAGTGATGAACTTGAAGAAAAAGGAGTTCCACAATCTTAAACAACGTCACCTCAGTGTGGTTGAGTACATTGAGGAGTTCAACAATCTGGCACGCTATACATCGGATGAAGTTGATACAGATGCTAAGAGGAAAGATAAATTCCTCGTAGGACTTAATGATGAGTTGAACCTGCAGCTGTATGTTGCCTATGTCCCAACTTACCAATCACTCTGTGACAAAGCCACCATCTTGGAAAACAAGATGAATCAAGTTGAGAACAGAAGGATGAAGCATAGCCTCAAGTATCACTCAGGATCATCACAAAAGAAGCGTTCATTCAAAAAGAGCAATGGAGATTCTGGACCACATTAGCATCACCACAACAACAATGGAAGTGATAATAATGGGAATGATACTGACAATGGAGATGACCTTGGTCAGAACCAACAAGGTAATCCCAGCAAGAAAGACATTAGCCAGTTGCAGTGCTATAATTGTAAGGAACTTGGACACTATGCATCAGACTGTCCTGAGAAGAAAAAGAAAAAGGATGCTAGAAACTCCAATGGAAGTGATTCCAATGTGGCCCATAAAGGACATGTGAACCACATCGACATGTATGGAACCCTTGAAGAATTAGATGATGTGGATGGCAGGAATTAGTTAACTCAGTTGAGTCAAATAAGGATTCCTTGTTGGATATCAATTATTGAACCCATAGTCAAGTGAACCATCAATGTAACCTTATAAGACTTTCTTTTAAGGGTGGTAGTACCCTAGTTGTCTTCAAGCCAACTTGTAACCTCTAGCCTTCCCAAATCTCGGGACGATATTTCTTTTAAGGGTGGTAGCCTGTCACATCCCAAAATTTTCCAAATTTTGAAATGTGAAAAATAAATAAACAAAATAAATAATTGTTGAAATTTAGGGTGAAAAGAAACGTTTTGTTTCTAAATGAAAACATCAAAAACCCATCTTGAACAAACTTTGAATGAAAAGGGAATCAAACAAAATTTAAATCAAGTGAAATGCATTCATCAATAATGTATCTTGAAATTTAAACTTGGGAAAATAAACCAAAACCCTAAAACCCTAATGGAAGAAAATCATTTCCAAGAACTCTCTAAGACTATGGATTTGATCCACATAAAAATTTGTCAACAAACATTTATAAATGATCAAAAATGATAAACTAAAATATTATAAAACCATAGGAATTGGTTTCACTTAATTTGGAGCCATGGATAAAAACTTATGAATTTAATAGGTGAAAAGGAATTAATTTCCAAAGCTAATAAAGCCCTTATCTTAAATCCATACCAAATATTGAGCAAATAAAATCCTAAAGGGATTTTAAAAGATAAAAAAATAATAAATAAAATTATACAAGTTGGAATCACCAATTTTGCATCTTTAAATACAAAGATATGGATTTTATAATGCAAAGAAAGAAATAAATAAATAAGGAATATTTAAAAGCCAAATTAAATCTTGGCCAAACAAATGAAATGAAATATTATTGATTAATAAAAGGAGTAAATGATTATTTAAATAAAATCATAAGGATTGATTAATATCCAATTTTATTTAAATAAAGACAAATTTCCAATTTAAATGAACACTAAATCATATTAAAATATTTTAAATAATAATTCAAAGTGAATTATTTGCACTAATGAATAAATAAAACCTACTGAAAAAGGTTTGGTAAAAACTAGATTTCAAATAGAGTTTGAAACCATATTTAAACCCTATTTAAAATAAAGAAAAATGTCTATTTAAATAAATAATAAACCATGAAGGAATAAAATTAATTATTCTAAAATGGACTTTAAAACACATTTAAAACAGTATAGAAACTTACTGAAAAGTTTTGAAAAGATTTGATGAATAAATCTGTTTTCAAATAAAAGTTGGAATTCAAAACAGAATAATAGAGATAGAAAAAGATAAAGATTCAGAGAAGAAAAAAAAGAAAACGAAGCCAGCCCAGAAAATAGGCCCAGTCCAGCCCAACTGGCAGCCCATCTCTTCCCCGAAGCGTTTTATTTTCTCACTCGAACTCGCACCCGCGCAGTCGCTGACCTCCTGACCCCACGTGAACCTCTTCACTTCGCTGACCGCCAAGCCCCACTGCCCCGTCATCATCTCTTCCACCCGCGACGACCGTTCCCCCCTCGCACCTCACCATTTCTGCCGCGATTCAATTCTCGTAAATTCGAGTAAATGGCGACGTTAATCCCCACAAAGACCACGCCATCTTAAGCGCCTCACCCTACTCTCTCTTTCCCCTCAATCCCCCACACCTCTCGGCCACCAGGTTGCAAGAATCGCAAGCCCAAGCACCCACTGCTCCGACGAGCTCACCGACCGATTCCGGTGATGTCGACCCTCCCCTTGCCTCCCAGTACCCACAAACCTATTCCCCATTGACGTGCGCACCTTTCAGCACCTTCCCCTTGGATGCACATGCCCTAGAGGCTCGGCAACGACGAAGCCTTCTCGCCACCGTCTCCTGCCTCAACTCCGGCGACCCCTACCGGTGAGACCTGACTGCCCCTTTCTCTTTGGAGGTTATGCGTACACTCACCATGCTCGTACGCATCTAACGCCACATATGGCTCGCCCTTTTATGCCTTGTAGCATCGGCAACAACCACACCCGAGCGAGCCCGACGCCAACACCATCTCCGGTGAGCAATCTCCATCGTTCCCGTGCGCCCCTTCGCCAACCAAGGATACGTTGAGCATCTACGCACTTCGGAGAATCTGGTAAGCCCCTCCGTTTCCCTCCTCGCTTCCTGTATCACCGGCAGCGTCACTGTCTGAGCGCGCTGCCGCCAGCCACCGTCACCGCGCCGCCCATCTATGGTCAGCGTGCCCTGAACCGTTGGATGCAGATCGGTAGGCTAAGATTAGATCTTAGATCGAAAGGGTATCGAGTAGTTTACACCGTGTGATTTCAATTAGATCTGACGGTCCACAGAGCGCGATCCGAGCGAACCGGTACGCGCCAGTTAGAAACAACCATGTGGCCTAGTTGTTGTTTTAAAAACAGAAATGAATCTATTAGATGTTTAAACTTGCAAAATTCATAACTTTAATCCACACGTCCAAATTTTGCAAACTTTATATCAATGGAATCAGCAAAAAGAATACTTTGCAACCATGCCATTAGTTTAGTATTTTGCTTCTGTAAAGTTGGGTGTTTTTGCAGAAACATATTTAGGCTTATTTTGTGTCTAAAATTTATTCTAAAAATGATTTTTGGGTAAAATCTTTTGTAAATGTTTTGTTTTGAACCTACTGGCCATAAAAACCAACTTTTGGATTTAAATATAATTGTGTGACACTAAGGAATTAATCCTTGAATAAAAGCATTTCTAGTTAAATAAAAATGTTGATTGTGGTTTAAAAATGCTTTTTGAGTAAAACCTTTTGCAAATGGGTTGATTTATACTCCCTGACCCTAAACACCAAGTTTTAGGATTTTAGAATAATATATTTGATGAACCCTAGTAAATTATTACTTTGTTAAAGGCATTTCTAGCAAATAAAAATATTGTTTTGATTTAAAAATGGAATTTAGGTGAAACCTTTTGCAAATGGGTTAATATTAAACCCTTTAACCATAAACAATAACATTTGTGTTTAAAAATATATTTGGCTAACACTACAAAATATTACTTTGATTTAAATCATTTCTAGCAAAACAAAATGATTCAAATGGCCCATTTTCACTAACTTGATTTTAAATGGTTTTACCACTTTTATAAATGACCAATATGTGCTTAAAATGTTTATAGCCTATTAGAAACCACCTTTTCCAAATAAAACAATCTTTTGCATGCTTGCATGCATTATTTTGTTTTCTATATTTTATGTGGTGAATTGTTTTGAATGCTAGTTTGAAATTGTGCCTTGATTGAATTGTAGTGAAATTTGAAGAGTGTGACTATTGCAAGATCAAGGAGTGAATCTAGTATTATATATTTAAAAGGCAAGTGGCACTATCATCCATGTCAATTTTCATTACACTTAGTGGTATTTTTGTAGTATGCATGATAGAGCTACTATATTACTATGCTATGCTATGTCCTATTAGGATATCCTTTATATCTTCCTTAGTGAAAATGTCACATCCCAAAATTTTCCAAATTTTGAAATGTGAATAAAAATAAACAAAATAAATAACTGTTGAAAATTAGGGTGAAAAGAAATTTTTTGATTCCAATTGGAAATATCAAAACCTATTTTGATCCAATAGAATCCTAAAGGGATTTAAAAAGATAAATAAATAATAAAGTTATAATTGTTGGAATCACCATTTTTGGATTTTTTAATAAAAAGATATGGTTTTGATAAACAAAGTAGAAATAATAAATAAGGACTATTTTAAAGAGACAAATTAAATCTTGGCCAAGCAAATGAAATAAAATATTTCTTTTTGATAAAAATAGTAAAGGATTATTTAAATAAAATAATAAGGATTTATTAATATCCAATTTTATTTAAGTAAAGGCTTTTTCCTTTCAAATAAACATTAAAACTTATTAAAGGTTTTAAAATAAAAATTCCAAGTGTTTTAGTTTTTCAAATAAAACCTACTGAAAGGTTTTGGTATTAATTAGATTTCAAATAGAGTTTTGAAATAAATTAAATCCTATTTGAAATAAAGACTAAGGTCTATTTATTTAATTATTAATAGATCCTAAAAGAATAATTGTTATATTTTGGACTTTGGAATGTATTGTTAAATAGAATTAAAATATACCCAAAGTTTGGTGGTGGTTTGAATTGATTTGGAGTTTGAATTGTTTGAATGAAAATCAAATCAGGAAATTCAAAATAGAAAAGGAAAAACATTTTGTATAAAAAAATGAAACGAAACAGCCCACTGCCAAGGCCCAGCAAGCCCAGCAGCGCAGCCCACCTGCTCACCCCGCAGTGAACCGTTTTTCACTGAGTAACGCACCCGCACAGCAACTGACGACTGGACCCCATGCCCCCTCTCTCTCTCTCGCTGACAGCGTGACCCTAGTGCCGCGTCATTGTCTTCCTCACCACACGACCAGTTCTTTCCTCCTCGTCACCGTTTGCTGCCTCTAATTGCTCGCATCAATTCGAGTAAATGGCCGATTAAATTCTCCCGTTAACCTCTCCCATTTAATCGCCCACGCTCCCTCCTTCTTTCCCCTCAACCCTCACACGACCGGGGCCACCAGGCTGCCTGGAATTCTGCCGGCAATGCCACTGACCCGACGAGCTTCTCTGGCAAAATCCCGGCAACTCCGACCACCTCTCCACTCCCAAAGCATCTGAGCTTGCTCTCCAGTCCCGTGCGCACCTGCCCGTGTTCTCCACTCACCCGCGTGCGTCCCCTAGCGTCGGCAACCTCGACACAGAGCATCGCTGTCGTCTGCTGTCCCTCCGGCGAGTCCCCCTGGTAAGCTCAGACCACCCCTGTTTCTCTAGATGACACTCCTACGATCTACGCACTCGCCTGCATCTAACCGTACCTTTCTCTTTCCTTCTGGTGGACTGCAGCACCGTCCCCGTTGACAAGCAAAAGCTTCTGGCGCCGCCACCGACTCCGGCGAGAAATCCCCCTGAAACCAGAGCACCCCTTGACAAGTTGACCACACCTCGAGCACCACCGCGACGTTGCGAATCCGGTGAGACTCTCCTCCCTCTCCCTCGCTTCCTGAATCATTGCCAGCGCCACCGCCTGAGCGTGCGCCGCCGCCAGCCGTCGCTAGAACCACCCAACCTTGGTCAGAAGCACAGTGCCCGTTGGATCTTAATCAAGCGGCTGAGATTAGATTATAAGTGAAGGGGTATCGTGTTCTCTGTGCCGCATGATCTCACTTAAATCCTGCGGTCCACAGAGCTCAATCCGCACGAAACAGTATCAGCCAGTAAGAACAAGACACGTGGCCAGACTCAGAATTTAAATTAGAAATTTGATCTATTAGATTTGCAAACTTGTAAAATCCATAACTTTAGTTCTACACGTCCAAATTTTGCAAATTTTGTATCAATGGAATTAGAAGAACAAGTAATTTGAAACCATGCACTTTGTTTACTGTTTTGCTTCTAGAAAATTGGTTGAAATTGCAGAAACATGTGTAGGCATAATTTGAAGATAAAAATTGTTCTAGATATATTTTTAAGGTGAAATCTTTGCAAATTGGTTTGTTTTGAAACTACTGACCATAGGAACCAACTTATGGATTTAAAAATGTATTTTGTGAAGTTAAGGAATAAATATTTGAATTAGCACATTTCTAGTGAGTTTATAGTTTAGAAATGAATTTTTAGTAAAACCTTTGGGAAATGATTTGATTCAAAACTTCTGACCCTAAACACCAAGTTTTGTGATTAAGAACGTATTTGATGAACCTTATAAAGTTATTTCTTTGCTAAAAGATATTTTCAACAACATAAAATATCACCTTAACATAATATTTGGTTTATGGGATGAAAACCTTTTGCAAATGGTTTTAACACTTTTGTAAATGACCACATTGAGCTTTATAATGTTTAGAGCCTAA
The DNA here is from genome assembly GCA_916181665.1 of Avena sativa. NCBI lineage: Eukaryota > Viridiplantae > Streptophyta > Magnoliopsida > Poales > Poaceae > Avena > Avena sativa. The sequence goes on from OV702297.1 coordinate 258,723,215, forward strand.
TAGAATCCACTCTTCCAAATAAAATTATCTTTTGCATGCTTGCATGCATGACCTTGTTTTTGTTATTTTATGTGTGTGAAATGGTTTGAATGTTAGTTGAATTTGTGTTTGCTTGATTGAATTGTAGTGAAGTTAGAAGAGTGTGATATTTACAAGATCAAGAAGTGAACCATTATTCTCTATTAAAAAGGCAAGTGACACTATCATCCATGTCCTACTATTTTCATTACACTTAGTGGATTTTTGTAACATGCATGATAAGGACTACTATATTTTATGCTATGCTAAATCCTAATAGGGTACCCTTATATATTCCTTAGTGAAAACATTGTAGTTGTAGTATGTTTAGCCCTACTATATATTTGGGATGGGATACCTAATATGACTATATGAAGTGTTGAAAAGATATATGTTTTATATAATAAAACAAGTACTCAATGAACCACCTGGGTGGACAAGGATACTCAAGTTTTGGACAAGGTGGCAACAAAGGGAACCATGTTTATATGGCTATCTTTTTGTATGTGCACTAGAAGGAAACCACCCAGGGACTTAGAGATTGAACATGTTCCTCGTACAGTGGCTTCCGTGTACAACCAGATGCTAAATGGGCTCTGTCTTAGTCAACTACATAGTGGAAGACCCATGCATTGGCGTCTTCAGGTTAACTAGAATTGTGTAAGGGAAATATATCCCTACATTGGTGCCTGGTTGACAAGCTAGCATTGTGTATTGGGAGGACTTCTATGGAAAGACTTTATCACATTCTCGATCTGCCAGTACTCCATTTTGGTGAGTACTTATCTAGCGGCCACTGGTGGCGTCAAGACGAGATTGTGTCATGTGGGTAAAGTGTACAACTTCTGCAGAAAATCAAAATTCTAAGTACTTAGCCGTGTCCCCGGTTATGGACAACTCTGAGCAACTAAGGCCTGAAGCTATGGAAGATCTCGACATTCCAATTTCTCAAAGTAAAACTTGATGGTGACAACAAGGGATTAGAAGCACTTGGAGTTTTCCAAGGAGTTCAGAAAGATTTGACAAAAGATCAAAACTATTTTGAAAAGATAGGACAAAACTATATTGCTTTCTGCAAATGAGCCTAAACCCTACTTAGCCAAATATGCATGTATTGATAGGATCCACTTATTTCTACATAGTAGTGAAACTTGCCAATGCAATTCAAATGTATTAACCCTTGTGGCTATAACTTATAATGTTGCAGGTTTGTTTGATGTTAGTGAAGTGTGTTGATTAGGTTTACAAGTCTACAACTTACATGATTGCCTGTGGCACTTTGAAGATGAAGGACCCCAAGCTATAGTTATTTCTGCTGCATTGTAATGAGATAGCCAAATGAGCTATGTAAGATGTAATGAATTATTTTATTCCTAGTTATAAAGTTGTATTATGACCTTTGTTTCTTGATATTACATCTTAACTGTGGATGCTAGCTATTGATCCAGGGACTAGCATTGCAAACACAGGGATCTCTACCTTATTAAAGGTTGGGAACCTTACAGATGGTATTAGAGCACTGTGTTTCCTGTAGAATTGTAACCCTAGGATTGGACAAAACCCCTTAGAAAATTAGGAGTTGTATTTGTTCCAAAACTTATTTAGAAACAATCTTGTAAAACTCTTTCCTCAACTATTTTAGTTTTGATTCTACATCTCTTCCTTTTCAACTTGATGGACAAAGCCTTCACCAAGACCAATGACTTCCACTTTAGTTCCACCAAGGACTTCAACTTAGACATCACTAAGGACTACAAGTGGAAACCAAGAGACATTAGATTGCCTACCAAAGACATTGATATCAAGTTAGAGTATGGATCATATTGACCTATGAGGTATGACTATACTAGGTTGATTATTTCAAGAAAACTTGTTTTATCCTTCAACTCATGAGTTAAGCTCATAAGTTGTTAAGTGGATAATTGCTTGTTGATTGATTGATTGTTTGATTGAACTTGGTTGTTTTGAGTTGTGCGTTAGAACTTCCTTAGGTCTATATGTCATTACTTATCCCTATCAAACCAACAGATGCCTCCCCGTCGTGCCAACCCCAACCAAAACAACAACATCACTCCTGAGATGCAGCAGATGATGACAGCTCAGATGCAACTGATGCAGATGATAAACACGTTCATACAGAATCAGAACAACAACAACAACAACAACAGCAATCAGAATAATCCTCCAGCACATGATATGCTCACCAGGTTTCTGAAACTTAGGCCTGCAAGATTCTCTAGAACAACTGATCCAATGGAAGCCAATGACTGGTTACGTTCGGTGAATAAGGACTTAGTGACTGTTGGCTGCACCGACGAAGAAAAAGTTAGGTTTGCAGCATTTCTGCTTGAAGGACCAGCAGCAACATGGTGGGACAACTTTCAGATCACCACTCTCCTTGAGGATGTGACTTGGGCTATTTTTGAGGATGGTTTCCGTACAGCTCACATCTCATATGGAGTGATGCACTTGAAGAAAAAGGAATTCCACAATCTGAAACAACGTCACCTCAGTGTGGCTGAGTACATTGAAGAATTCAACAATCTGGCACGCTATGCACCAGATGAAGTTGATACAGATGCTAAGAGAAAGGAGAAATTTCTTTAAGGACTTAATGATGAGTTGAACCTGCAGCTAGCTATTGCCTATGTCCCAACTTATCAATCACTCTGTGACAAAGCCACCATCTTGGAAAACAAGATGAATCAAGTTGAGAACAGAAAGAGGAAGCATAAACTCAAGCATCACTCAGGATCATCACAAAAGAAGCGTTCATTCAAAAAGAGCAATGAAGATTCTAAACCACATCAGTATCACCACAACAACAATGGAAGTGATAATAATGGAAATGATACTGACAATGGAGATGACCTTCGTCAGAACCAACATGACACTTTCAGGAAGAAAGACATTAGCCAGTTGCAGCGCTATAATTGTAAGGAACTTGGACACTATGCATCAGACTGTCCTGAGAAGAAAAATAAAAAGGATGCTAGAAGATCCAATGGAAATGACTCCAATGTGACCTAGAAAGGACATGTGAACCACATTGACATGGATGGAAACTTTGAAGAGATAGAAGAAGTGGATGTCAGGAACTAGTTAACTCAGTTGAATCAAATAAGGATTCCTTGTCTGGATATCAAGTGTTGAACCCATAGTCAAGTGAACCATCAATGTAACCCTATGAGACTTTCCTTTTAAGGGTGGTAGTACCCTAGTGCCTTGAAGCCAACTTGTAACCCTAGCTTTCTGAAATCTCGGGACGAGATTTCTTTTAAGGGTGGTAGCCTGTCACATCCCAAAATTTCCCAAATTTTGAAATGTGAAAAAAAATAAACAAAATAAATAACTGTTGAAATTTAGGGTGAAAAGAAACTTTTTGATTCCAATTGGAAACATCAAAACCTATTTTGATCCAATAGAATCCTAAAGGGATTTAAAAAGATAAATAATTAATAAAGTTATAATAGTTGGAATCACCATTTTTGGATCTTTTAATAAAAAGATATGGTTTTCATAAACAAAGTAGAAATAATAAATAAGGACTATTTTAAAGAGCCAAATTAAATCTTGGCCAAGCAAATGAAATAAAATATTTATTTTTGATAAAAAGAGTAAAGGATTATTTAAATAAAATAATAAGGATTTACTAATATCCAATTTTATATAAGTAAATGCATTTTATTTCAAATAAACATTAAAACTTATTAAAGTTTTTAAAATAAAAATTCCAAGTGTTTTAGTTTTTCAAATAAAACCTACTGAAAGGTTTTGGTGTTAATTAGATTTGAAATAGAGTTTTGAAATAAATTAAATCCTATTTGAAATAAAGACTAAGGTCTATTTATTTAATTATTAATAGATCCTAAAAGAATAAAAGAATAATTGTTCTATTTTGGACTTTGGAATGTATTGTTAAACAGAATTAAAATATACCCAAAGTTTGGTGGTGGTTTGAATTGATTTGGAGTTTGAATTGTTTGAATGAAAATCAAATCAGGAAATTCAAAACAGAAAAGGAAAAACATTTTGGATAAAAAAATGAAACGAAGCAGCCCACTGCCAAGGCCCAGCAAGCCCAGCAGCGCAGCCCACCTGCTCACCCCGCAGTGAACCGTTTTTCACTGAGTAACGCACCCGCACAGCAACTGACGACTGGACCCCACGCCCCCTCTCTCGCCGACGGCGTGACCCCACTGCCGTGTCATCGTCTTCCTCACCCCACGACCAGTTCTTTCCTCCTCGTCGCCGTTTGCTGCCTCTAATTGCTTGCATCAATTCGAGTAAATGGCCGATTAAATTCTCCCGTTAACCTCTCCCATTTAATCGCCCACGCTCCCTCCTTCTTTCCCCTCAACCCTGACATGACCGGAGCCACCAGGCTGCCTGGAATTCTACCGGCAATGCCACTGACCCGACGAGCTTCTCCGGCGAAATCCCGGCGACTCTGACCACCTCTCCACTCCCAGAGCATCCTAGCTTGCTCTCCAGTCCCGTGCGCACCTGCCCGTGTGCTCCACTCACCCGCGCGCGTCCCCTAGCATCGGCAACCTCGACACAGAGCATCACCGTCGTCTGACATCCCTCCGGTGAGCCCCCCTGGTAAGCTCAGACCACCCCTGTTTCTCTAAATGACACTCCTATGATCTATGCACTCGCCCGCATCTAACCATACCTTTCTCTTGCCTTCTGGTGGACTGTAGCACCGTCCCCGTCGACAAGCAAAAGCTTCTTGCGCCACCACCGACTCCGGCGAGAAATCCCCCTGAAACCAGAGCGCCCCTTGACGAGATGACCACACCTCGAGCACCACCGCGATGTTGCGAATCTGGTGAGCCTCTCCTCCCTCTCCCTCGCTTCCTGAATCTTCACCAGCGCCACCTCCTGAGCGTGCGCCTCCGCCAGCCACCGCTAGCGCCGCCCAACCTTGGTCAGAAGCACAGTGCCCGTTGGATCTTAATCATGCGGCTGCGATTAGATTATAAGCGAAGGGGTATCGTGTGCTCTGTGCTGCACGATCTCACTTAAATCCTGCAGTCCACAGAGCTCAATCCGCACGAAACGGTATCAGCCAGTAAGAACAAGACACGTGGCCAGACTCAGAATTTAAATTAGAAATTTGATCTATTAGATTTTCAAACTTGTAAAATCCATAACTTTAGTTCTACATGTCCAAATTTTGCAAATTTTATATCAATGGAATCAGCAGAACAAGTACTTTGCAACCATGCACTTTGTTTAATGTTTTGCTTCTGTAAAATTGGTTGAAATTGCAGAAACATGTGTAGGCATAATTTGAAGATAAAAATTGTTCTAGATATATTTTTAAGGTGAAACCTTTGCAAATTGGTTTGTTTTGAAACTACTGACCATAGGAAGACAACTTATGGATTTAAAAATGTATTTTGTGAAGTTAAGGAATAAATATTTGAATTAGCACATTTCTAGTCAAATAAAAATATTGTTTATAGTTTAGAAATGAATTTTTAGTAAAACCTTTGGGAAATGATTTGATTCAAACCTTCTGACCCTAAACACCAAGTTTTGAGATTAAGAACATATTTGATGAACCTTATAAAGTTATTGCTTTGATAAAAGATATTTTCAACAACATAAAATATCACCTTAACATAATATTTGGTTTATGAGATGAAAACCTTTTGCAAATGGTTGTACCACTTTTGTAAATGACCACATTGAGCTTTATAATGTTTAGAGCCTAATAGAATCCACTCTTCCAAATAAAACTATCTTTTGCATGCTTGCATGCATGACCTTGTTTTTGTTATTTTATGTGTGTGAAATGGTTTGAATGTTAGTTGAATTTGTGTTTGCTTGATTGAATTGTAGTGAAGTTAGAAGAGTGTGATATTTACAAGATCAAGAAGTGAACAATTATTCTCTACTAAAAAGGCAAGTGACACTATCATCCATGTCCTACTATTTTCATTACACTTAGTGGATTTTTGTAACATGCATGATAAGGACTACTATATTTTATGCTATGCCAAATCCTAATAGGATACCCTTATATATTCCTTAGTGAAAACATTGTAGTTGTAGTATGTTTAGCCCTGCTATATATTTGGGATGGGATACCTAATATGACTATATGAAGTGTTGAAAAGATATATGTTTTATATAATAAAACAAGTACTCAATGAACCACCTGGGTGGACAAGGATACTCAAGTTTTGGACAAGGTGCAACAAAGGGAACCATGTTTATATGGCTATCTTTTTGTATGTGCACTAGAAGGAAACCACACAGGGACTTAGAGATTGAACATGTTTCTCGTACAGTGGCTTCCGTGTACAGCCACATGCTAAATGGGCTCTGGCTTAGTCAACTACATAGTGGAAGACCCATGCATTGGCGTCTTCAGGTTAACTAGAATTGTGTAAGGGAAATATATCCCTACATTGGTGCCTGGTTGACAAGCTAGCATTGTGTATTGGGAGGACTTCTATGGAAATACTTTGTCACATTCTCGATCTGCTAGTACTCCATTTTGGTGAGTACTTATCCAGCGGCCACTGGTGGCGTCAAGACGAGATTGTTTCATGTGGGTAAAGTGTACAACTTCTGCAGAAGATCAAATTCTAAGTACTTAGTCGTGTCCCTGGTTATGGACAACTCTGAGCAACTAAGGCCTGAAGCTATGGAAGATCTCGACATTCCAATTTCTCAAAGTAAAATTTGATGGACAACAAGGGATTAGAAGCACTTGGAGTTTTCCAAGGAGTTCAGAAAGATTTGACAAAAGATCAAAACTATTTTGAAAAGATAGGACAAAACTATATTGCTTTCTGCAAATGAGCCTAAACCCTACTTAGCCAAATATGCATGTATTGATAGGATCCACTTATTTCTACATAGTAGTGAAACTTGCCAATGCAATTCAAATGTATTGACCCTTGTGGCTGTAACTTATAATGTTGCAGGTTTGTTTGATGTTAGTAAAGTGTGTTGATTAGGTTTACAAGTCTACAACTAACATGATTGCCTGTGGCACTTTGAAGATGAAGGACTCCATGCTATAGTTATTTCTGCTGCATTGTAATGAGATAGACAAATGAGCTATGTATGATGTAATGAATTATTTTATTCCTGGTTATAAAGTTGTATTATGACCTTTGTTTCTTGATATTACATCTTAACTGTGGATGCTAGCTATTGATCCAGGGACTAGCATTGCAAACACAGGGATCTCTACCTTATTAAAGGTTGGGAACCTTACAGAAAACATCATAGTTGTAGTATGCTTAGCCCTGCTATACACTTGGGGGTGGAATACCATGTTATGAAAATATGAAGTGATGGAAAAGTATATGTTTTATATAATAAAACAAGTACTCAATGAATCACCTGGGTGGAATGTGGATACTCATTTGTGTATAAGGTGGAAACGAAGGGAACCATGTTTATATGGCTATCTTTTTGTATGTGCACTAGAAGAAAACCACCCAGGGACTTAGAGATTGAACATGTTTCTCGTATAGTGGCTTCCGTGTACAGCCACATGCTAAATGGGCTCTGGCTTAGTAAATTACATAGTGGAAGACCCTTGCATTGGCACCTACTCAGGTTAACTATATTCATGTATTGGAAATATATCCTTACATTGGTGCCTGGTAGACATGCTAACATTATGTATTGGGAGGACTTCTATGGAAAGACTTTGTCACATTCTCGATCTGCCAGTACTCCATTTGGTGTGTACTTATCCAGCGGCCACTGGTGGCGTCAAGACGAGATTGTGTCATGTGGGTAAAGTGTACAACTTTTGGAGAAGATCAAAATTCTATGTACTTAGCCGTGTCCCCGGTTATGGACAACTCTTAGCAACTAAGGCCTGAAGCTATGGAAGATCTCAACATTCCAATTTCTCAAAGTAAAACTGGATGGTGTCAACAAGGGATTAGAAGGACTTGGAGTTTTCCAAAGAGTTCAGAAAGATTGTCAAAAGATCAAAACTATTTTGAAAATATAGGATAATACTATATTGTTTTCTGCAAATGATCCTAAACCCTACTTAGCCAAATATGCATATATTGATAGGTTCCAACTATTGCCACATAGTAGTGAAACTTGGCAATACAATTCAAATGTATTGACCCTTGTGGCTGTAACTTATTATGTTGCAGGTTTGTTTGATGTTAGTGAAGTATGTGTTGAATAGGATTACAATTCTACAACCAACATGATTGCCTGTGGCACTTTGAAGATGAAGGACTCCAAGCTATAGTTATTTCTGCTGCATTGTAATGAGATAGCCAAATGAGCTATGTAAGATGTAATGAATTATTTTATTCCTGGTTATAAAGTTGTATTATGACCTTTGTTTCTTGATATTACATCTTAACTGTGGATGCTAGCTATTGTAAACACAGGGATCTCTACCTTATTAAAGGTTGGGACCTTTACACCTCTTCCTCGCACTTGCTCCAGCGCCCTCTAACTCTTCCCTGTTGTTCCCTCTGTGCTGAACCCTAGCTCCGGCTAGAGCTGCTCGTCGCCGTCGTTGTGCGCCTCCCTATGCCTCTTTGAGACCACCACCACAACCGCTTTGCTCGACTAGTTCGATTTCCCCCACTCGCACGCTCTGGTGTGCTCTCTGGCATCCCAATCGAACCCTCGTCCCCAACTCCGGCAACCACCACCCGCTGCCGACGCAGAGCTCCCGCGACCTTCCCGACCGCGGCAATCGAATCAGGGTGAGCATATGGCTTTGATGCACCTCGCCTCCGTCTCCCTCTCGCTCTGTTCGCTCGCCCGATATGCCGTCGTGCTCCACCGTTAGACACCACCGCGGTCACTGTTCCGGTGACCCTAAACTAGAGGCTCCGCCACATGCCTACTCTCCTTGCTGTGCTCTGTCGAACGTGCCTATCCCTGAATCCCCGTGCTCTCTCAATCATTGCCGCCGGCCACCGTCTGCCTCGCCGTCCGTCGAGCCAGCGTGTCGCCGTGTGTTGCCGCCGCGGAGCTTGCGTGGCCTCGGCCCCACCCGTCAGTCGGAGTGGGTAGCCTCTGCCCTGGGGAAAAATGCCCCTGACCTCACTTTGCTTGCGTGGCTGCCGATGTGGCCTCAGCCCCACCCGTCAGTCACTGTGGGTGTAAAATTTTTAACAAGCTTTTGATAATAAGTTTAATAATTTCAGAAATTGTTTTGAATATTGTAAATTCAATAACTAATTCATATTAATTCACAAAAATACAAATAGTATATCAAAATGTTCAGAAAAATGAGAGCTATCTCTTTAAGATAGAATAATGCATTGTTCAACAACTTAAATGACAAGTTTAATTAGAAGAACATAGTAACCCCTCACAGGTGATTCCGGAGTTTTCCCAAGTTACGGTTTGTACCCCTTGGAACCTTGATTAACTTGTCGAGCATGTTTTAGGGTTACAATTCAATACAATTCAACTTGCCATATCATAATCCTTGATTGAGAATTGCATCGATGCCATTGTTGATTGTTTCCATCTCTTTCTGGTATTTGGTTCTTCCCGATAGAATACGAGATCGAGATCGAAGCTAGAGATCAACACCGTTGAAGTTCAAAGATCAACGAACAATACTTGACTAACTATCCAAGTCAAGTACAAGACTTCCAAAGATCTTCTTATTGGCTATCAATAGGCAAAGTCAAGCATAGCCCCACCATGATATAATCCTATGGTTTCGAAAGCATTTCAATTCTTGCCATGTTGCATCCGATTCTACTGTGGTCTTTTATTGATAGATGAGTATCCTATCTATTGCATACTCCCTTTGAGCTTATATTACCTGATCCACTGCTCCTAGCATAACTGGGTTTGGCTTGTGAGCAATGCTAGAGCTTTTATCCGTGTCTTGCTTAGACATGCTTAGCTGTTGAGTCTGGTTCATCCAGATGATGTATCAGATGCAGAGAATCTAGTATGACAGGAGAACGTGATAAGATGAGATCAGTGATATGATATTAAACATGCTAAGGCTTGTATGTGAGGCCACAGTGGGATGTGGTTTTTCTAGTCCCATGCTCGCCACCCTTAGGACCCTAGGTTCCTGCCTCTTGAACCAAGACGAGCATACAACCACATGGGGTAAATGGGGACCCCATGATTGACTAACTTGCCTAGTAAATTCCATGAGTCTCATAGTTCGGGCATTCCATTCAACATACGCATTGAAAACATTTTCGAAAGAAGGAGGTGAAGGAGGTGCATTCATGACAGGTAGGGAAGCGTGGACCGGGTTGCTTGGGGTCGATGGAGCCCCTGGTGAACCAACCTCGCCTCACATCTTTAAGTACCGGCATCGGGATTTGAACCGTTACGGTGGAACCATACTTATTGCGTGACTCATGGTCTCGCTGAAAGAAAGGCAAAGGTCGTGTCCAACCACACCCTCTACCAGCACACCAAGGAAGTGTGTCAAGTGGGATTACGAGTCGGTTGGTACATGTGGGTAAAGTTGTACACCCCTGAAGGGTAATAATCTTTTGGAAAGCCGTGTCCACGGTTATGGACGACATGGGAACGGATGGGAGATCATAGAGAACATGAACCTAATCATAAAACTTAGCAACTAATGTTTGTTAAGGATGCTTCCTCATGGGTACGAGGGGGTGATCCTAGTTGGTAGATGATGATGATTGGTGGATATGAAAAGATGATGATCAATTCTTTGGAGACATCGCTCTCTTATCCCCTTTTAAAATACTCTGAATAGACGAGCTTCTTCTCCCTCTTGTTTTATAAACAAAAGATGGCTTTATGCAAAACAACTCCACCAACCATAAGTCTTGCGGAGTACACCCTATACTCACCCTTGCTTTGTTGATACTTTTGGCAGAGTAAGTGTTCCCTGAATATCAGTTTGGTACTACATCGACATAGACGAGTATCTTGGGGTTCCCGAACGACAACCTGGAATCTATGGTCTGGGACGTCATCGTTATGCTTCAGGCCTCTTAGGCCATTTATTAAGTTTGCTATACTTAATAGCATAATTTGCCTTCCGTTGTTTGATGTTTGTGGTCAGTGACCTCTGCTTGTAATAATTTGGTTCTCTGCTCAGTTATGAGCTTGCTGTAATAAATTTTGTGTCGTAGGGTCACTATTGTGTTACCGATTCTTCACTGGATATTATCGAGCTCAAGGTTAAGCTTATGTCAGACGGAGGTCTGGGATTTGTTTAGCCCTGATCCTGGGGGTGTCACAGTTCTTGGTATCAGAGCTGTACCGACCGTAGGAAAACCTTGCTATTGGTCGATGTTGAGTCTAGTGTTTGTGAAAACTATTTTGAAGCTAAAAAGTATTTGCGAAAACTCTAGTATGCTTCTTTTTCTCCTTATCCAGTTTCGCTCTAACTCTGGGTTATCTTATCTTGTGTTGACTTTGAAAAGTTTTGATATCTCTTCTAGTCTTTCAAAGCTTAGGTGCCTTCTTGGCATGTTGTTTCTCAGCCAACTGACCTAGTGTTGAGTTCTCTAGAGTTGTGTGTGTTGTGAATTCCTTGTTCCCCTTGCTCTTGTTCATCTGAGAGATTCCTTTATATGTTGATCTCTCTATCTTTTGGACCCACAATATTATATTGTTGGTTCCACAATGTTCTGTTCTAGGCTTTGAGGTCTCCTTTTGCCTCGTGTGCCTACTTTTTGTTTGTTTGGTACTTTAGAAGTTGTTACTTCTCTTGGAATCTACCTCGTGAATACTATCTTGCAGTGTACACTATGTCACTCAAGTAGTAGTTACTCCTTTCTTTGGGTTTTAACCCTTGGACTTGAACTTAAGATCCCCGATTGTGCTGGATTCTGGTGTTGTGAATTTTGTACATGAAGCTGACCTTTAATCCAAGGTCCACTCCTTTAACCCCTGTCGTTAATGTTCATACATTACCTCAGGATAGCTAGTACTATAATTCTAGTCTTCAAGCTTGTGGTCCTTGTCGCGATTGATTTGTGACAACTAAGGACTTCCCCTACCACATGCTATGGAAGATGTTCTTTAATGGAACCAAATAGATCACGACAAGAGTACTCATCGAGAGTCTCGCATCTATACACGTGACTCTGCCACACCTTACCCCTTCTCTACATTGGTTTTCGGAAGATTGTTGACTTATGCATCTACATCTCGGGATTCTATCCTGAGCATGTTCTTCTTTTCCCTTGTTGTTTTCAGACCTTTGTTTACCGGTTGGTAGCCAAGTAGTAATTTGCATTGTTGTCTTCCGATCCAAGATACTCTTGTGGTCCATCAAGACAAACCATTTCGGAATGTCTAGGAGAAACAAACTCCAGTACCTCGTCATATCTAGGACCAGGTCAAAGAGTTGTAACCTGCAAATCAAGAAGCATTGATTAGCTTCTATCTGTTCTATCTTGAAGTATCACACTCTTTTATACTAAGAGGTTGTGCTGAGTTTCATGACCCCTTAATGAAGTGATGCTCTCACACATCTTTACCCACCCTTCCTCGAGATTTCACGCTCGTGAGTGATGCATGTGCGTAATAATGCGGCCATCTGAGATTCTACAAATTATTATTGTTTTGAAATCTAAGGACATTTGTGTCATACTTAGCGTGATTGTTCAACCCTATCATTAAGCGAATAATGATTGTGCTACCAAGTCCGTTACTCTAGTACACTCTCTTTGGTCTAAGAGTTAGGCTTGTGCCGAAACTTTGAGACTATGTCCGCTTGCCTTACTAAGCAAGTTCCCTCTTGAACTAAGTGACATATCGGTGGTTCGTGATACTCTAGTTGTCTTTCTAGAAGTATCCCCATGTTGCCACATGACCGTGTTGTCAAGTTCTTGAGCCAGCAAGTTCTCTGAACTGCTCTTTTCTTCAAGGATCCATACTGGATACACATGAACTAGTTGGTTGAGCTTAAACAACAACTTGGAGAGTTGTAAGACAAAAGTTTTATCTGACTTTGTTCATTCTTAAAGGGATGTATAGTTTTGTTCGTGCTGAAGAATGATAATATTTCCTTTCTAGATATGTTATCTTTCCCCACCTTTGATTTGATTTGGGTTATCGTCAAATCAAACTCAGTTCCAAGGACTATCTTGATAATGTTTCTTCTTGTGATGTTTCAATGGGATACATCTTCATGTCCTTTGGTCTGACCAGTATTTTTGTCTTGTTCACGCAACATATGAGTCCATCTTCTTGGAGTGTCTCGATAAGTTTGTTGTTGATCCCATCGATGTCATCCTTATCTTCTCCATGCTAGCTTTGATTCATATGGAACATTTGGCATTAATGTTGGAAAAATTCGAGAACCATCTTCGAGTCATCTCGAAGTATGTGTTCTGGATGTTAGAAGAAACCTTCTCCGGTTCACGTGTAAATGCTGAAAGATGTCGCCGTGGATTCGAGAAAAGTTATCTCCGTTCCTTAAGAATACATGTGTGTTTCATTGCTAGTACTTTATATGTATACAGTTGTCTTTCGACAATATGTTAATACATGGGTATAGTAAACTATCTCATATTTTGGAGCTTTACACTATAGTTCCTATATTGGGAATCTAGTAACTTTACCTTTGCGGTAAATGTTGCAAACTTTCTATTCGGACATGCTGAGTCTAAAGTATCATTTCTCCTAACCAAAGTTGAATCTCAAGCAGCAATGATGGTTGGTGTTCCTCAAGGTTTTGATATTGGCCTCTTTGTAAATCTGGTAAGATTGATGTAATGGTTGACACACTTAGCCAAAAATACCTTTGTCATATCCTCTTGATTTAGCAATAACAACCCTTCCTCATAAAGACTCTTCTATAATTTATTATAGAAGTTGTGCTTATGGTTTCCTTTGTATCCGAAGTCTGACCTTTACTTGATGTTCTGTTTCTCGAACATCAAGGAGAACATTTAAAGTAATGTTGCTAAATGTCTCTCGGATGATCCTCTAGACTCTTCTATGTTGGCAATCATTGTTGTGCCAAGTAATTGAAGTCTAAGAATGAAGTTTCTTTTTCTCGTGTTATCAGGAATCTTCTTATCTATTCATCCGGTGGTGTAAATTGAAATCATGATCTTTGGAAAAGATTTTGATATACCTGGATGAATAAAGAGTTTCCTTTGTTTATCTCAACTATGTTTTAAGAGTGACTATTATTTTGGTAATCAGAAGTTCCTCTTGCTACATGTTCCTTGCGACTCTTGTGAGTCCTCTCCACCAAAACACCTTACCGTCTTGGCCTTCTGTTGAATGAAAAAAGTGACCCTTCTGTGTCAAAAGTAGTTCAACAACTTGGTTTTGTTGATGCATATCTCTGAACCTAAAATCTCTACTTAAGCCGTTTAGTAGAGGTTCCCTATCGAAGTCTGTGGTCATATTCTTTCTGTTGAAACCTTCTTTCTCAGAAGTTTAATGTAGAGGTTCCAACCTTTAATAAGGTAGAGATCCCTGTGTTTACAATGCTAGTCCCTGGATCAATAGCTAGCATCCACAATTTAAGATGTAATATCAAGAAACAAAGGTCATAATACAACTTTATAACCAGGAATAAAATAATACATTACATCTTACATAGCTCATTTGGCTATCTCATTGCAATGCAGCAGAAATAACTATATAGTACGGAGTCCTTCATCTTCAAAGTGCCACAGGCAATCATGTTGGTTGTAGACTTGTAATCCTATTCAACAATCTTCACTAACATCAAACAAACCTGCAACATAATAAGTTGCAGCCACAAGGGTCAATACATTTGAATTGTATTGGCAAGTTTCACTACTATGTAGAAATAAGTGGATCCTATCAATACATGCATATTTGGCTAAGTAGGGTTTAGGCTCATTTGCAGAAAGCAATATAGTTTTGTCCTATCTTTTCAAAATAGTTTTGATCTTTTGTCAAATCTTTCTGAACTCCTTGGAAAACTCCAAGTGCTTCAAATCCCTTGTTGTCACTTTCAAGTTTTACTTTTTAGAAATTGGAATGTCGAGATCTTCTATAGCTTCAAGCCTTAGTTGCTCAGAATTGTCCATAACCGGGGACACGGCTAAGTACTTAGAATTTGATCTTCTGCAGAAGTTGTACACTTTACCCTCATGACACAATCTCATCTTGATGCCACCAGTGGCCGCTGGATAAGTACTCACCAAGATGGAGTACTGGCAGATTGAGAATGTGACAAAGTCTTTCCATAGAGTCCTCCCAATACATAATGCTAGCTTATATACCAGGCACCAATGTAGGGTTTCAAGTTCCCTCATTCTAGTTAACCTGAAGATGCCAATGCATGGGTCTTCCACTATGTAGTTGACTAAGCCAGTGCCCATTTAGCATGTGGCTGTACACGGAAGCCACTTTACGAGAAACATGTTAAATCTCTAAGTCCCTGGGTGCTTTTCTTCTAGTGCACATACAAAAAGAGATAGCCATATAAACATGGTTCCTTTTGTTGCCACCTTGTCCATCCTTGAGTATCGTTGTCCACCAGGTGGTTCATTGAGTTCTTGTTTTATTATATAAAACATATGTCTTTTCAATTCTTCGTATAACCATATCATGTTTCCCATCCCAATATATAGCAGGGTTAAGCTTACTACAACTACATTGTTTCCACTAAGGAATATATAAGGGTATCCTATTAGGATTTAACATAGCATAAAGTATAGAAATCCTTTTCATGCATGTTACAAAAATCCACTAAGTGTAATGAAAATAGTAGGACATGGATGATAGTGTCACTTGCCTTTTTGGTGTAGAATGTTGGTTCTCTTCTTGATCTTGCTAATATCACACTCTTCTAACTTCACTACAATCAATCAAGCAAACATAGATTCAACTAGCATTCCAACCAATATTCAAACAATTTGTCATACATAAAATAACAAAAACAAGGTCATGCATGCAAGCATGCAAAAGATAGTTTTATTTGCAAAGGTGGTTTCTACTAGGTTCTAAATATTTGGAAACACCTATTGGTCATTTTATAAAGTGGCAAAGTCATTTGCAAAAGGTTTCACTCCATAAACCATTTTTAAACCAAGTCATTATTTTATGTGGTGAAGAAATGCTTTTAATAAGGAAAAATTCTATAGGTTTCACAAAAATATGTTTTCAAACCATATAACCTTGTGTTTAGGGTCAGAGAGTTTATTTCCAAAACATTTCTCAAAGGTTTCCTTCAAAAACCATTTTTAATAAATAAACTATACTTTTATTTAACTAGAAATGGTTTAAATCAAAGATTCACACTTTTGTTTTACCAAATACATTTTTGAAACCACAATTTGTTTCCTATGGTCAGTAGGTTCAAAACACACCATTTGCCAAAGATTTTATCCCCAAAATCATTTTGGAATAAATTTTATATCCTTAACAAGCATACATAAGTTTCTGCAAAAACAAACATTTTACCAGAAGCTTTTTACTAAACAAAGTGCATGGTTGGCTAGGGCTTGTTTTTCTGAATCCATTGATATAAAGTTTGCAAAATTTGGTCGTTTGGTTTGAAAGTTATGGATTATTGAAATTGGAACATCTAATATATCTATTCTGTTCTAAATCAAACGAGCTGAGCCACGTGTCATGTTTTAATTCGCTGGTACCGCTTCAGTTGGATCAAGCACTGGGAGGCGTTGGATCTAAGTTGGATCGTGTGGCACAGAGGCAAACATACCCCTTCGTTTAAGTTTTCTTTCCTATCCACTAGATCGAGATCGAACGGCTATCATCGACTTGCCACTAATTGGCGGCGCGACGACGGTGGCGCGCGGAGGCGGTGCTCGGCTAGCGGCGGACCTGGCGATAGAGGAAGCAAGGAAGGTCGGGAGGTGGCTCACCGTGCTCGTAGGGGGTTGGCGATGCTCAACGTGTGGTCGTATTGGCGAGGGGCGCTCAAACGCGACTGGGATTCCTCGCCGGAGTGGGTGGTGGCGTCAGGCGGCTCTGGAGGTCGTCGAGGGCGACGCTGCGGTTCACCCCGAGGAAAAACAAGGACACAGTTAGACGCGGGAGAGTGTGGCGAGTGCAGGAGTATCATCAGGAAGGAGAGGGGAGGACGTTGCTTACGGGGATACTTCGCCGGAGCGATGGCAGACGGTGGTGGCGCTCAGATGAAGACGAAGTCGACGTTTCGGAGCACGTGTGGGCGAACGAGTGACACAGGGAGATGCGCCAGGAGGTGAGGAGCGAGCTCGTGTGTAGTGGGAGGCGAGAGGTGGCGGGGTGTGGCCGGAATTTTTCGGAGACGCTCGCCGGAGCAGTGGCGGTGCAAGGGAAATTCAGGGCAGCCTAGGGGCAGAGGGGAGGAGTTGTCTGGGAGGAAAGATAGAGGGATGTGGGGTGATTTAACGAGCATAGTCACTGCGAGGAATTAAGGCCGCCTTCAACGCGTATTCACCGCCAGAATTACTCGGCTGCAACGGCAGGGCGAGTTCATCGCGGGGAGGAAGAAGGTGACGTGGGCGTGGGGAGGTCTGGCAGCGAGAGAGAGAAGGGTGCGGTGGGGTCCTGCTGTCTGTGACTCTGCGGGTTGGTTTTTTAGTGGAAAACGATTCGCAGAGAGGGGGAAGAAGTTTGGCTGCGACTGGGCCTCGCTGGGTTGTTGGGTTGGGTTTGGTCTGATTCATTTTTTTATAGAGTAAACTTTTTCTTTTTCCATTTGATTTTCTTGTTTTGAATCTCAAACAACAATTCAAACATCCAAATCAATTCAAACTTTCACCAAACTTTGTATTGAGTTTAGTTCTGTTTAACAACATAATTCCAAGTCCAAAAATAAAATAATTTTTTTTATTCTTTTTAGGGTCTTTTTAATTAATAAAAAGGGCCCTTGTTTTAAATCAAAATAGGATTTAATAATGTTTTTAATTTCCATTTGACTTCTAAATTCTTCCAAAACCTTTCAGTAAGTTTTGTTTACTTAAAAGGGTGTCAAATAATTCATCTTGAATTATTTGGGAAAGTTTTTGTTAAGATTTATTAATCATTTAAAATTTGGGTTTGTCTTTATTCCAATAGGATTTGGTCTAAGCCATTTTATTTTATTTTGGCAATTCTTTAACCAATATTTTTATTTGGATTTGGATTATAACTTATTCCACTTGTTTATGGGTTAGGCCAAGATTTGATTTGGTCTTTAAATATTCTTTATTAAATATTTTTATCTTTGCCTTATAAAATCCATATCTTTTTATTTAGAGATCCAAACTTGGGGATTCCAATTTGTGAGATCTTGTTTGTTATTTATTTATCCTTTTAAAGATCTTTAGGATTATTTGCTCACCAATTGGTATGGGTTTCTAGATAGGTGCTTTATTAGCTTTGGGAATTTAATTCCTTATCTTATTATATTCATAAGATTTATCCATGGTTCCAATTTAAGTGAAACCAATTTCTATGGTCTTATAATATTTTTGTTTGTCTTTCTTGATCATTTGTGAATGTTTTGTTGACAAACTTTTATATGGATCAAATCCATAGGCTTGGAGATAACTTGGAAATTATTTTATTCCATTAGGGTTTAGGGTTTGGATTTATTTTCCAAGTGTTTAAATTTCCAGATACATTCATTGAGGAATGCATTTCCCTTGATTTGGATTTTTGTTGGATTCAAACTTTTACCAAAGTTTGTTCAAGATGGGATTTTAAGTTTCCTTTTATAACAAAAGTTTGTTTTCACCCTGATCTTCAACAAAAATTTATTTTGTTTATTTATTTTTCACATTACAAGATTTGGAAAATCTTGGGATGTGACAGGCTACCACCCTTAAAATAAATCTCGTCCCGAGATTTGGGGGGGCTAGGGTTACAAGTTGGCTCAAAGCATCTAGGGTACTACCACCCTTAAAATTTTTCCAACCAGATTACATCTTGGTTTGCTTGGGATCTTGGGGAAACTTCTCTGGGCAAACATCTGCATAGTGTCCTTTGTTTCCACACTTGAAATATGTGACAAGGCTGGGATCCTTCATAGGCTTGTTTATCTTGTGCTTCATCTTTTCTGGACAGTTGCTTGCATAATGTCCTTGGTTACCGCAATTGTAACATGTGATAAGATTGAGTTCTTCACGTATCTTTTGTGGACAAGTTGCTACATAATGGCCTAGCTCTTTGCAGTTGTTGCACCATACTTGGCCAATCTCCTTATACTTATTCTTCTCTGAACATTCACTGGCATAGTGTCCCATTTCTTTACAATGATTACATTGCACATGGCTTTTGTCCTTCTTTTTCTTGGGTTTCTCCAAAGCTAGGAGTGCTTCCAGTTCATGTTCTTCATATGTTATCTCAAAGGTAGGAACAGTTCCTGGTCTCCTTGACTTTCTATTACTCCTTGGATAATGCATATGTCTCCTCTTTGGTCCTTTAAATTGGGTCATATTGCATGGAGGTACAAGTGGAGATTTTCCTTTGTCTTCATCTTTCTTGGTAGACTTGGCTCTCTCATGGTAATCTGCAATCAGTTGTTGCACTCCACCTTGTTTCCTTTGTTCAACTATGGAATAGATGGGGCATTGGATAGGGACATGATTATTTCCTTCACATAGGTAACAAGTAGCTTGAGATGTGGGGCATTGGTCAGCTGGATGTTTCTCTTCACAATTGGGGCATTGATCTTCATGCTCCTTGGAAGTGTGATCCTTGTCTCCACAAATATTGCAAGCTTGGGTTCCTTCTAGAATAACATCTTTGTCATCCTTGTTGTCACAAACTCCTTTGGAAGAGTTGCCTTCCATGTTGATCATTTGATCTGTCACCTTATGCAACAATTGGGTTTGGACTTCCAAAAACCTTTGCATGGTTGGATCTACCTCACTGGTGTTGGCTATGATTTGAGCTGTCACTTGGTTCAACTAGGTTTGGGTTACTATGAGTTCTCTCATGTTGTCCTCTTGGTTGTTGTTGTTGTTGTCATCAATCTTGATGTTGGAGTCCCTTGGAGTAGTCATCTGTTTGGGTTGGATTGAGATTAGATTAGGCAAGATATTTCCAAGGAAATAATTCTAATCACACACATCACAATTCACACAAGCAATGTGCAAGCAACCATAAACAAACATTCTACTCAAACAACAAGGTTCAAGCACATTTTTAAGCCACCAAAATATTTTTGTTACACCACATAAATTGGTGGGTTTGACTTAAACAAAATATGGTGGTCCATCTATATGGTTCACTTGAGATCTTTCCTTCCTTCTTGGTTGACTCTTCTTGCATGAGATCATGGTTTCTTTGGAGAAATTCTTGTGTCTTTGGTCACAAAACTCCAATGGTGATGATGATTCCTTCTAAGTTGTGTTTCCTTAGTCTTCAAATCTTGAGTAACATTTCTTGTTCCACTTGTAGTCCTTAGTGATATCCAAGATTGAAGTCCTTGGTGAAAAATGTTGAAGTCATTAGAGTTGAAGATGTTGAAGTCATTAGAGTTGAATAAGTCCTTAGCTCATGGTGAAGTCTTTGGCCACAGGGTAGGTTTTTCCATCAAGTTTGAAATAGAAGAGATGTAGAATCAAAACCAAAATGGTTTGAGGAAAGAGTTTACAAGATTGTTTGTAAATAAGTTTTGGAACAAATACAACTCCTATTTTTCTAAGGGGTTTTTGTCCAATCCTAGGGTTACAAATCCTATAGGCAACACAATGCTCTGATACCATCTGTAGAGGTTCCAACCTTTAATAAGGTAGAGATCCCTGTGTTTACAATGCTAGTCCCTGGATCAATAGCTAGCATCCACAGTTTAAGATGTAATATCAAGAAACAAAGGTCATAATACAACTTTATAACCAGGAATAAAATAATACATTACATCTTACATAGCTCATTTGGCTATCTCATTGCAATGCAGCAGAAATAACTATATAGTATGGAGTCCTTCATCTTCAAAGTGCCACAGGCAATCATGTTGGTTGTAGACTTGTAATCCTATTCAACAATCTTCACTAACATCAAACAAACCTGCAACATAATAAGTTGCAGCCACAAGGGTCAATACATTTGAATTGTATTGGAAAGTTTCACTACTATGTAGAAATAAGTGGATCCTATCAATACATGCATATTTGGCTAAGTAGGGTTTAGGCTCATTTGCAGAAAGCAATATAGTTTTGTCCTACCTTTTCAAAATAGTTTTGATCTTTTGTCAAATCTTTCTGAACTCCTTGGAAAACTCCAAGTGCTTCAAATCCCTTGTTGTCACTTTCAAGTTTTACTTTTTAGAAATTGGAATGTCGAGATCTTCCATAGCTTCAGGCCTTAGTTGCTCAGAATTGTCCATAACCGGGGACATGGCTAAGTACTTAGAATTTGATCTTCTGCAGAAGTTGTACACTTTACCCACATGACACAATCTCATCTTGATGCCACCAGTGGCCGCTGGATAAGTACTCACCAAGATGGAGTACTGGCAGATTGAGAATGTGACAAAGTCTTTCCATAGAGTCCTCCCAATACACAATGCTAGCTTATCTACCAAGCACCAATGTAGGGTTTCAAGTTCCCTCATTCTAGTTAACCTGAAGATGCCAATGCATGGGTATTCCACTATGTAGTTGACTAAGCTAGTGCCCATTTAGCATGTGGCTGTACACGGAAGCCACTATACAAGAAACATGTTAAATCTCTAAGTCCCTGGGTGGTTTTCTTCTAGTGCACATACAAAAAGAGATAGCCATATAAACATGGTTCCTTTTGTTGCCACCTTGTCCATCCTTGAGTATCCTTGTCCACCTAGGTGGTTCATTGAGTTCTTGTTTTATTATATAAAACATATGTCTTTTCAATTCTTCATATAACCATATCATGTTTCCCATCCCAATATCTAGCAGGGCTAAGCTTACTACAACTACATTGTTTCCACTAAGGAATATATAAGGGTATCCTATTAGGATTTAGCATAGCATAAAGTATAGAAATCCTTTTCATGCATGTTACAAAAATCCACTAAGTGTAATGAAAATAGTAGGACATGGATGATAGTGTCACTTGCCTTTTTGGTGTAGAATGTTGGTTCTCTTCTTGATCTTGCTAATATCACACTCTTCTAACTTCACTACAATCAATCAAGCAAACATAGATTCAACTAGCATTCCAACCAATATTCAAACAATTTGTCATACATAAAATCACAAAAACAAGGTCATGCATGCAAGCATGCAAAAGATAGTTTTATTTGCAAAGGTGGTTTCTACTAGGTTCTAAATATTTGGAAACACCTATTGGTCATTTTATAAAGTGGCAAAGTCATTTGCAAAAGGTTTCACTCCATAAACCATTTTTAAACCAAGTCATTATTTTATGTGGTGAAGAAATGCTTTTAATAAGGCAAAATTCTATAGGTTTCACAAAAATATGTTTTCAAACCATATAACCTTGTGTTTAGGGTCAGAGAGTTTATTTCCAAAACATTTCTCAAAGGTTTCCTTCAAAAACCATTTTTAATAAACAAACTATACTTTTAAACTAGAAATAGTTTAAATCAAAGATTCATTCTTTTGTTTTACCAAATACATTTTTGAAACCACAATTTGTTTCCTATGGTCAGTAGGTTCAAAACACACCATTTTCCAAAGATTTTATCCCCAAAATCATTTTGGAATAAATTTTATATCCTTAACAAGCATACATAAGTTTCTGCAAAAACAAACATTTTACCAGAAGCTTTTTACTAAACAAAGTGCATGGTTGGCTAGGGCTTGTTTTTCTGAATCCATTGATATAAAGTTTGCAAAATTTGGTCGTGTGGTTTGAAAGTTATGGATTATTCAAATTGGAACATCTAATAGATCTATTCTGTTCTAAATCAAACGAGCTGAGCCACGTGTCATGTTTTAATTCGCTGGTACCGCTTCAGTTGGATCAAGCACTAGGAGGCATTGGATCTAAGTTGGATCGTGTGGCACAGAGGCAAACATACCCCTTCGTTTAAGTTTTCTTTCCTATCCACTAGATCGAGATCGAACGGCTATCATCGACTTGCCACTAACTGGCGGCGCGGCGACGGTGACGCGCGGCGGCGGTGCTCGGCTAGCGGCGGACCTGGCGATAGAGGAAGCAAGGAAGGTCGGGAGGTGGCTTACCATGCTCGCAGGGGGTTGGTGATGCTCAACGTGTGGTCGTCTTGGCGAGGGGCGCTCAGACGCGACTGGGATTCCTCGCGGAGTGGGTGGTGGCGTCAGGCGGCTCTAGTGGTCGTCGAGGGCGACGCTGCGGTTCACCCCGAGGAAAAACAAGGACACGGTTAGACGCGGGAGAGTGTGGCGAGTGCAGGAGTATCATCAGGAAGGAGAGGGGAGGACGTTGCTTACGGGGATACTTCGCCGGAGCGATGGCAGACGGTGGTGGCGCTCAGATGAAGATGAAGTCGACGTTTCGGAGCGCGCGTGAGCGAACGAGTGACACAGGGAGATGCGCCAGGAGGTGAGGAGCGATCTCGTGTGTAGTGGGAGGCGAGAGGTGGCGCGGTGTGGCCGGAATTGTTCGGAGACGCTCGCCGGAGCAGTGGCGGTGCACGGGAAATTCAGGGCAGCCTAGGGGCAGAGGGGAGGAGCTGTCTGGGGGGAAAGACAGAGGGATGTGGGGCGATTTAACGAGCGTAGTCACTGCGAGGAATTAAGGCCTCCTTCAACGCGTATTCACCGCCAGAATTACTCGGCTGCAACGGCAGGGCGAGTTCATCACGGGTAGGAAGAAGGTGACGTGGGTGTGGGGTCGTCTGGCAGCGAGAGAGAGAAGGGTGCGGTGGGGTCCTGCTGTCTGTGACTCTGCGGGTTGGTTTTTCAATGGAAAATGATTCGCAGAGAGGGGGAAGAAGTTGGGCTGCGACTGGGCCTCGCTGGGTTGTTGGGTTGGGTTTGGTCTGATTCATTTTTTTATAGAGTAAACTTTTTCTTTTTCCATTTGATTTTCATGTTTTGAATCTCAAACAACAATTCAAACATCCAAATCAATTCAAACTTTCACCAAACTTTGTATTGAGTTTAGTTCTGTTTAACAACATAATTCCAAGTCCAAAAATAAAATAATTTTTTATTCTTTTTAGGGTCTTTTTAATTTATAAAAAGGGCCCTTGTGTTAAATCAAAATAGGATTTAATAATGTTTTTAATTTCCATTTGACTTCTAAATTATTCCAAAACCTTTCAGTAAGTTTTGTTTACTTAAAAGGGTGTCAAATAATTCATCTTGAATTATTTGGGAAAGTTTTTGTTAAGATTTATTAATCATTTAAAATTTGGGTTTGTCTTTCTTCCAATAGGATTTGGTCTAAGCCATTTTATTTTATTTTGGCAATTCTTTAACCAATATTTTTATTTGGATTTGGATTATAACTTATTCCACTTGTTTATGGGTTAGGCCAAGATTTGATTTGGTCTTTAAATATTCTTTATTAAATATTTTTATCTTTGTCTTATAAAATCCATATCTTTTTATTTAGAGAACCAAACTTGGGGATTCCAATTTGTGAGATCTTGTTTGTTATTTATTTATCCTTTTAAAGATCTTTAGGATTATTTGCTCACAAATTGGTATGGGTTTCCTGATCGGTGCTTTATTAGCTTTGGGAATTTAATTCCTTATCTTATTATATTCATAAGATTTATCCATGGTTCCAATTTAAGTGAAACCAATTTCTATGGTCTTATAATATTTCTATTTGTCTTTCTTGATCATTTGTGAATGTTTTGTTGACAAACTTTTATATGGATCAAATCCATAGGCTTGGAGATAACTTGGAAATTATTTTATTCCATTAGGGTTTAGGGTTTGGATTTATTTTCCAAGTGTTTAAATTTCCAGATACATTCATTGAGGAATGCATTTCCCTTGATTTGGATTTTTGTTGGATTCAAACTTTTACCAAAGTTTGTTCAAGATGGGATTTTAAGTTTCCTTTTAGAACAAAAGTTTCTTTTCACCCTGATCTTCAACAAAAATTTATTTTGTTTATTTATTTTTCACATTACAAGATTTGGAAAATCTTGGGATGTGACATTTAACCCTTCTGAGCTCCATGGTCTCAATCCTTATGAAGACCAGCTATCTAACAATTTGAAACCATCTCCTTTTGTTTCCTCCTTTACCTTGATGTGTTTCATGTCATCACCTCAGAGTTGTTTCTAAACACTCCATCCATGAGTTGGCCATGAGATACTTTGTGTACTGTCTAGTGTGTTTCCCTCTTATCCTTAGAATGACCCTGTCTCTTTCTCTCTCTGTCTCTCTTCCTACCTTTGGAATCTCGGGTCGAGATTCTCGTAAGGGGGATAGAGCTGTAACACCACAATTTTAGCTAATTGTATATTAGGATTTTGATTGTGCATTGCATAAGCATCATCTCTTAAAATTGCATTGAGTAAAATAAATTAAACCCTAAAACCCTAATATTACCCCTCTCTATTTGAAAATCAACTCCATGTTTTTGAAATATTTGAAAAGTACAAAAATGTATGGAGCCCAAATGGAATAAGAGGGCCCCACAATGTCTCACTAGTTTTATAAAACCTCCTGGTATTTTTTGAAATATATAAAATAGATTCAAAATGGAAATATACAAAGAGAAAACAAAAAAGAAAAGGAAAAAGATTTTGGAAAGAAAAAATAACCAGATGAGCCACCAGGCCGCAGCCCAGCAACCTTCCTCTCCTCTCTCCCTTTTCCCTGGCCCACCTTGGCCCAACAGCAGTCCAGAAGCGGCCCGTACCTCTTCGACATGTCTCCTCTTTCTTCTTCCTCGCAACGAACCGAAGTAGCTCAGTGGATTGCGCGCCGCTGTCGATCTCCATCGCTTCCTCGCCGCCGTCTGTCGAGCCCCGCAGGAACGGATAAGAGCACCGCGACGTGGTCATCTTCCCCTCTTCCTCGCACTCGCTCCAATGCCCTCTATCTCTTCCCTGTTGTTCCCTCTGTGCTGAACCCTAGCTCCTGCCAGAGCCGCTCGTCGCCGTCATTGTGCGCCTCCCTATGCCTCTCTGAGACCACCACCACAACCGCTTTGCTCGACTAGTTCTATTGCCCCCACTCGCGCGCTCCGGTGTGCTCTCAGGCGTCCCAATCGGACCCTCGTCCCCGACTCCGGCAACCACTGCCCGCTGCCGATGTAGAGCTCCCGCGACCTTCCCGACCGCGGCAATCGAATCAGGGTGAGCATATGGCGTTGATGCACCTCGCCTCCGTCTCCCTCTCGCTATATTTGCGCTCACCCCATGTGCCGCTGTGCTCCACTGTCAGACGCCGCCGCGGTCACTATTCCGGTGACCCTAAACTAGCGGCTCCGCCACATGCCTACTCGCCTTGCTGCACTCTGTCGAACGTGCCTAGCCCTGAAGCCCCACGCTCTCTCAATCGTTGCCGCCGGCCACCGTCTGCCCCGTCGTTCGTCGAGCCAGTGTGTCGCCGCGTGTTGCCGCCGTTGAGCTTGCGTGGCCTCGGCCCCACCCATCAGTCGGGAGTGGGTAGCCTCTGCCCTGGTGAAAAATGCCCCTGACCTCACTTTTCTTGCGTGGCTGCTGATGTGGCCTCAGCCCCACCGGTCAGTCACTGTGGGTCGATTATGTCTGGGTGTAAAAAGTTTATCAAGCTTTTAATAATAGGTTCAGGAATTGTTTTGAATATTTTAAATTCAATAACTAATTCATATTAATTTAGAAAAATACAAATAATATATCAAAATGTTCAGAAAAATGAGATCTATCTCTTTAAGCTAAAATAATGCATTGTTCAACAACTTAAATGACAAGTTAAATTAGAAGAACATAGTAACCCCTCACAGGTGATTCCGAAGTTTTCCCGAGTTAGGGTTTATACCCCTCGTAACCTCGATTAAATTGTTGAGCATGTTTTAGGGTTACAATTAAATACAATTCAACTTGCCATATCATCATCCTTGCTTGAGCATTGCATAGATGCCATTGTTGATTGTTTCCATCTCTTTCTAGTTTTTTGGTTCTTCCCGGTAGAATACGAGATCGAGATCGAGATCGAAGCTAGAGATCAACACCGTCGAAGTTCGAAGATCGACGAACAATACTTGTCCAACTATAACCAAGTCAAGTACAAGGCTTCCGAAGATCTTCTTATTGGCTATCAAAAGGCAAAGGCAAGCATAGCCGCACCATGATATAATCCTATGATTTCGAAAGCATTTCAATTCTTGCCATGTTGCATCCGATTCTACTGTGGTCTTTTATCGATAGATAGAGTATCCTATCTATTGCATACTCCCTTTGAGCTTATATTACCTAATCCACTGCTCCTAGCATCACTGGGTTTGGCTTGTGTGCAATGCTAGAGCTTTTATTTGTGTCTTGCTTAGCCATGATTAGCTGTTGAGTCTGGTTCATACATATGATGTATCAGATGCAGAGAATCTAGTATGACAGGAGAACGTGATAAGATGAGATCAGTGATATGAGATTAAACATGCTAAGGCTTGTATGGGAGGCCATGGTGGGATGTGGTTTTTCTAGTCCCATGCTCGCCACCCTTAGGACCCTAGGTTCTTGCCTCTTGAATCAAGACGAGCGTACAACCACACGGGGTAAATGGGGACCCCATGATTGACTAACTTGCCTAGTAGATTCCATGAGTCACATAGTTCGGGCGTTCCATTCGACATACACATTGGAAATGTTTTCAAAAGAAGGAGGTGAAGGTGGTGCATTCATAACAGGTAGGGAAGCATGGACCGGGTTGCTTGGGGTCGATGGAGCCCCTGGTGAACCAACCTCGCCTCACATATTTAAGTAACAGCTTAGGGATTTGACCCGTTACGATGGAACCATACTTATTGCGTGACTCATGGTCTCGGCGAAAGAAAGGTAAAGGTCGTGTCCAACCACACCCTCTGCCAGCACACCAAGGAAGTGTGTCAAGTGGCATTAAGAGTCGGTTGGTACGTGTGGGTAAAGTTGTACACCCCTGCAGGGTAATAATCGTTCGGAAAGCCGTGTCCATGATTATGGACGACTTGGGAATTGATGGGAGATCATAGGGAACATGAACCTAATCGTAAAACTTGGCAACTAATGTTTGTTAAGGATGCTTCCTCATGGGTACGAGGGGGTGATCCTAGTTGGTAGATATGATGATTGGTGGATATGAAAAGATGACGATCAATTCTTTGGAGACGTTGCTCTCTTATCCCCTTTTAAAATACTCTGAATAGACGAGCTTCTTCTCCCTCTTGTTTTATAAACAAAAGATGGCTTTATGCAAAACAACTCCACCAGCCATAAGTCTTGCGGAGTACACCCTGTACTCACCCTTGATTTGTTGATACTTTTGGCAGAGTAAGTGTTCCCTGAAGATCTGTTTGGTACTACATCGACATAAACGAGTAGCTTGGGGTTCCTGGCCGGCAACCTGGAATCTATGGGCTGGGACGTCATCGTTATGCTTCAGGCCTCTTAGGCCATTTGTTAAGTTTGCTATACTTAATAGCATAATTTGCCTTCTGTTGTTTGATGTTTGTGGTCAGTGACCTCTGCTTGTAATAATTTGGTTCTCTGCTCAGTTATGAGCTTGCTGTAATAAATTTTGTGTCGTAGGGTCACTGTTGTGTTACCGATTCTTCACTGGATATTCTCGAGCTCAAGGTTAAGCTTATGTCAGACGGAGGTCTGGGATTTGTTTAGCCCTGATCCCGGGGTGTCACACTTTCATACACATGGGGAGAGCCGAAGATCTATTAAAGTACTTGAGTAATAGAGTAGATCTACTTGATTACAAAGCTCATGATCACAATAAGATCACGCATAGAGAGAGAGAGAGATGAACACATAACTACTGGTAGAGCCCTTAGCCTCGAGGAAGAACTACTCCCTCCTCATCATGGGAATCAGCAACGGTGAAGAATATGGCGATGGAGATGGTGGTGGGGATCGAAGGAGATGGATCCAGGGGCACTTCCCCGTCCCGGCAGGGTGCCGAAACAGAGACTTCCGTCCCCTGAATCTAGGGTTTTCTCCCGGCGATGGTGCTGCGGAACTTTTCGTGGATGTATGATTGACCCTCTAGGGTTTTCTCCCCGGGGGCTTCTTATAGGCGAAGGGGCAAGGCTAGGAGGTAGCCAGGGGGGCCATACCCCCTGGTGGCGTGCCCAGGGTGGGCCTGCGCCACCCTAGGGTGTGCCCACCAATGGTGCCCTACTCCGTCTCTGCTTCGATTTTCCATATCGCTCTGGGAAAAATAGTAACTTTGGCTTTTGTACCGTCCAATTTCGAGAAGATTCATTTTTTAGCTTTTCTGAAAACAAAAACAGCAGAAAACAGGCAATTGGCACTGGGGCATCTTGTCAATAGGTTAGTTTCAAAGTGTAGACAAAACAAAGAAAAGTCGATACTAAACAAGCATGGAGCATAAAAAATTATAGATACATTTATGATGTATCAAGCGCGTGCAACGTTGGATCTAAATGAAATTGCACGGGCCAGATCGGCCGGTACCTCTTTGCATCTAATCTAATCCTAACCGTAGGATCTAGATCTAGTGGATCTGAGCGCGTGGCCAAGGACTGGCGGCGCTGATGGCGGTGTGCGGTGGCGGCGCGTCTGGTGATGGCGGCCCGGTTTTCCTAGGGGGTAAGGGAAGGGCGCAGGGTGTTACTGAGGTCATGTTGACAAGGCGGTTGAAGTGGAGGTCGTGGTCGAGGAAGGGGCGCACGGGCTCATCGGTAATTCCTCGCGCCGGAGTTGCGTCTACCATCGGTTGCTCGCAAACAAAGACAAAGCCGAGCCTACAGGGCATATTAAATCAAACGGAGGGAGTCAGTGGATGAGCCTGAAGACAAGGGTCGTGACAGAGCAAACCAGAGGGCGAGGGGGGGTGTACCTCACCAGAATTCATCACCGAAGTGCGTCGGGGCGGCGGCGGTTTCGACTGGAATTGGCGGAGCCTGGCGACTCTCTGGTGGTGCGGTGTGGGGGAAATGGAGAGGGGCGAGCGAGGTTTAAGAAGAGGGGTCGGGGGAGTAATCACGCCGTTAATCTCACGAATTAACGCAAATTCAATCGGGGGGAAACGGCAGAGAGGAGCGCGGGCTCGACGACACGTGATTGAAGACGACGATGCTGACGCGACAGTGGGGCCAGCTCATCAGCGAGCGGGTGAGGGAAGGACACGGTGAGAAAAAGAAACAGCGAGGGAGAGGGGGCGCCGGGTGGGCTGAGATGGGCCGGGGGTGCTGGGCCGTGTCGGCTGGCTGACAGGTAAGTTTTTTCCTCATATTCTTTTTCTTTTTTTGTTTATATTTTCTATAAATCATTTGAACTATCAAAACAACTCCAAATCAAATCAAACCTTCCCAAAATTTTAAGGGGTGAACCTAGTGTTCAAAAATGTTTTAAAACATCAAGCCTCTAATAAAAACAATTTGGGTAAAAATAAAAATAAAATATATGCTCCACACCTTGCATATAAAGGAGGGGTTTTTAATAGGGTTTTACTAGGTTTGAATTTTTTAAATTTTTTGTGCAATGCACACATGCCATGATGATATGAATGCAATGATGAAGTTTTGGTTTAATGAAAATTTGGGATGTTATAGTTGTTTTCTCCCTAGTAGCAACAACACATCTACAATCTTAGAAGTTTCTGTCACTCTCCCAGATTACTAGAGGCGTGAACCTACTATAGAGCATAAATACTCCCTCTTGGAGTCACAAGCAAATACTTGGCCAGCGTAACTACTAGCAACGGAGAGCATGCAAGATCACAAATAACATGGACATGATAGAATCAATAATCAATCTGACATAGTACTCAATATCCATTGGATCCCTACAAACACAACATATAGTATTAAAATAAGATGATCTTGATCATGATAGGCAGCTCACAAGATCTAAACATGGTAGCACAAATAGGAGAAACAACCATCTAGCTACTACTATGGACCCATAGTCCAAGGATGAACTACTCACACATCACGCCGGAGGCTAGCATGGTGAAGAAGAAGGCCTCCAGGATGATCTCCCCTCTCCGGCAGGGTGCTGGGAAGAGCTTTAGATCCCTCCCGATTTAGGGACGATGGTGTAACATCCCAAAAATACTAAACTTGGAACATCAAACTCTAATCATCAATATTGGGGTTAACAAAAACTTTTCTAATTAAAATTATGAATGCATGCATATGTGTATGCATTGATTTTGAAATTCTTTTAAACCACCTTGTTTGATTGTGTCATTGCTTGTAAAATGTTTCTTAGGTGAAATAAACATCATCTAAAATATTTCCCACACTTTTCCTAAGGACAAGTAAATCAAAACACATATATTAAATGAATGGTCACTTTGACCAAATTAACTCTCATGCCTACTTTGGCTGTCTCAAAGTTTCAGAACCTAATGGAAACTTTGCTGGATCTTTGCACCCCTTGAATGTACTCATAACAAGGTATCAAGGCCCACTTTGTGATCATCCAGAAACTTTCAAATGCATAGTTTAAATGATAATACAAAATTGAATCTTTATCATATGGGAAGATCCCACTTTTTCAAAAACCACTCAAACAATCTCAACTTTCAAAACCCAAGCATCTGCAGACTCACCAGCTCCAATCTAGCAAACGCACCAAAAATCTTTTCAAAATTCAAAACTTGATTTCATGCGGCCATTTCATCAAACAGGTTGCAGACACAAATCAAACAAACATCAAACACTATTGTGAGCA
The DNA here is from genome assembly GCA_916181665.1 of Avena sativa. Taxonomy (NCBI): domain Eukaryota; kingdom Viridiplantae; phylum Streptophyta; class Magnoliopsida; order Poales; family Poaceae; genus Avena; species Avena sativa. The sequence goes on from OV702297.1 coordinate 258,754,866, forward strand.
GTGATTCTTGCCTAACTTATTCCCTAGTTAGCTCACAACCAGGTCAGTAGATCATCTAGGAAGATTAACCAAGCACTAGCACCACTGTGATCTTGCCATTGCCATCAATGGTGAACAGCCGAGCACACCCTTGCCACCCCATAGTCGACAGCAAGCTAGGAGCAGCAGCAAGCCTAGCCAGCATGTCTGGGAGGCAGCCCACCGTCCACCGCCACTCCCTGTCCACTGATCGAGCCTTTCCAAGCCCTGGACCACGCGCACGAACCGCGCCCAGACCGCCAGAGACCATGCCGAGCGTGCGCCAGAGCACCACCCTCGACCGAAGCCCACAGACCGCGCGTTGCCCTCGCCGTGTGCATACACAATCCCCACCAACCCAGGAGACCGCCAGACATCCCCGTTTGCCGCCCCGTGACGCATAGCCACCACTCGCCGTCGAAGACGCCGCCTCTGCCGCGCAGAGCATCGCCCGTTCCAGACCAAGCCACAACGCCCCATGCCTCAAAACCATGTCGTTGAGCATCGCCAAGAGACACCACACCGTCCCCTACCCTTGCCCATGATAATAGCCACCTGTAACATCGCCCCCGATGAGCTCACCGTGCGCCCCGACGGTCCCCTCGCTCGACTATAAATAGAGGCCACCCCCGCTCGATTTCTTCACACCATCTCACTCCCCTCTCCTCACTGATCGTGCCACACCGTTCTCAGAGAAAGGCGAGCACCACCCCGCCGGAATTTCACCGGAGCCCGCCGCCTCTGGAGAAGAAGGGAGCAATCGATTTCGTCCACCCTAGGAGCTGCCGTGACCACCCCTGAGTTTGCCATCGTCGACTTCATCGTTCGCCCGCCTCGCCGACCCTCGCCAGTACCCCGGTGAGCCCCCAGCACCCCCCACTGGCCGCGCTAGGTTTCGTTCTCGCCGGCGTTGTCTCGCGTCGATGATGACTCCCAGCCGTTGGATTAGAATCAGATCGAACGACCCACGTTTCCCCATACCGCTTCGCCCAGCCCCGTGTCACTGACCAGTGGAGACACCCACTTAAGCAGCCCGTGGAAGCGCTATGCTTAGCAGGCCGGCCCGTTAACTTTTTCCGCGCAGCCCAGTTATTTGAATTAAACCTTTTCCATTTAATTTCAAACATACTTCTATACCTATTTTCAAAAATCAACCCAGATCGATTTAATGCACCAAATTGCATGAAACTAATTTTGTTGGAAAGGCCTAGGAATGCTGAATCCAAGAACGTTGGATTCAAGTCATTTGGATCTATAGATCACCCATGGTAAAAATAACAAGGCAGAAGCTTTTCTGCATTCAAACATTTTTCAAATTTAAACCATAATAGATTTTGAGTTGATTCAAACCCTCGAAAATCACATTTAACCATACCTTTCAGAATATATAAAAATATATAGGTTTACTTGCAGAAATAATGTTCAAGTAATAAAAGAATGCTACATAGGCATTTCTAGCCACTTTAATTAATTAGAATAAAAGTGTAAAACCTTATTAAATTGTGACACCACTTTAAATCACATTCCCATGGACTACAATATGTGGTGATGACATGTGTCAACATGATCCCATGTTTGGTTTGGAGAATATTAAATCTTAAGTATTTTTTCAATGAGTAGAAATTACTTTTCTAAAAATAAAAGGAATTAAATCAAGCCTTAACCTTGTAATGTTAGAGATGATGCTAGATCATCTATAGGACCCTTGTGTGTGATGATTGCAAGTAGTTAAGTATTGTTTGGTGATTGTGTACCTCGTATTTATTCATAGACGCTAGTACCGACCAAGGATATGAGGAGGAAGAAGGATACTACGAAGAAGAAGCTGAGGAGAACTTCCACCACTGCTCTGCCCAAGGCAAGCCTTACTAATCAAGTTGACCTATGCAAGCTAACACTTGCAATTTAGCAAGCTTATACTGATTTTGTGCAAGCAAATACTTGCTTGTTACTATGCCTACTATATGCCTTAAGCATATGTGATCATACCCACTTGATAAACCAATCCTAGTTTTATTTGCAAGCTTCTTACTTTATTTCTTTATCAAAGCTTTAACTTAGAGTTTACTTAAGTGACTTGTAGATACTAGAAATATTCTGAAGGTTGCATAAAGAGCATAAAATTTGGCCTAAGTTAGAAACCTTGATATCATCCTAAGATATAAGGTTGTACTTAGTTGAAACTCCACCAGTTCACCACCCCTCATTAGTACTACCCCCACCTGTAGATGCTAGTGCTAAGCATAAAACTTGATCAACTTTAGATGGGTTTACTTGGTGGAAAATGGTTATGAAAACCTTGGAATGATGGATCATTCTATTGAAATGTTTTGGCCATGTATTTCCAAACACTCGATGATTTTTGGTGATGAAAACGTTGAGGCATGAGCCTTAGCCCTTTATAAAACTGATGGTTGTCTGGATGCGATACCATTCCAATTTTATCGTACAACCACAATACCCGAATATTGGGTAGGGCTTGACTGGAAACTTATATACCTTAGTATTAGTTCCCTCACGGCCAAGGTCTGAGCTGAGGCTACCTTGTGAAGATTGTCCACCTGTGCAGTACCCAAGATGACAGTTGGTCATGGTTGGGAGGCCAAACTCACAGGAGAGGTGCTTATACTAGGGCGTGTAATTGAAAGGTTAGGATTGATTATCCGCATACTAAGTATGGTGAATTCAGGATTTGTTCCTGACGGATGTATCGATTGTTGTGGTGAAAGTGTACAATCTTTGCAGAGTGTCAAACTATTCGAATAGCCGCGTCCGCAGTTATGGACAGTTGGAGTGGCCATACTGTTCCCCCGTCAGACTTTTCAAAATTACTTGTGAAATGAATTGGGACTTTGACTTGACCACAACAGAGTTGTGACCTGAGTTAAAAGATCCCACCTAGGAGTTATAAAATTGTGACTAGCTTCGGAACTTAGTAGAGATAAATCTGGCTTTTGCAAAACAACCCTAGAGCCTAGTGTCCTATTATCCAAAAACCCCTTTACCTGTTAGTATTAGCTTGCGAGTACTTAAAGAGTACTCATGGCTTTGTCCCTGGCTATTCCCATGGCCAGACTATGAAGAGGAGTACCTGGAGGATGGACCCTAGGGAGGTTACGACAACTAGGATCATCTCCCATCATCAGCATTGCCCGTGACCCCGAAGATGGAGCTTCACCTACGCTATCGTTATTATTACATATTCCGCTGCTTGAAGTTGTATTAAGAACTGGATCGTGAGATCCCTATTTGTGTAAGAACTTATGTATCGTTTGTAATGGATGATGTACTATGGTATCCAATTCTGTTATGTCTCGCAAAAATGGTAATCCTGGGATTGCAATGTATGGCATAAAAGGCATCTAGGATTGAAAAATCCGGGTGTTGACAAGTTGGTATCAGAGCCATCCTGACCATAGGAGACCCTAGTTAGACTGGACATTTGAACCAAAAACTTAGTTTCAAAACCAAAGAAAACAAATATTTACAAAAACTTATTCTAATTCTTATCCCTTTTATTCTTTCATAAAAACTCATGTTCCTCAAAAACTCTTGCAAAATACATAAAATTTTGACACACTTGATCACCCTGCTAATCTACTCATCCTCTATTCTTATAGATGGACGTGAAGTACAGCAAGTTTTACCAACTTGGAAATGGAGGAGACCTTATCTTTGAGAGGGATTTGGACCAGCTTTCGGAACTTCTGGAGCGTCCGCACCCCGAGTTCTTCGGAGCTCAGCTCAATGATCAAGGAGGAGAAGATCTGAAGTGGCTAATTGTTGCAAGGCTCCGAGGAAAGATTGAACCTCCCACTGTGGAGGGAATTCAGTTTACCTTGAGGGAAAACAACTAGCTCGATGGACTTGCCAGAGCAATGCAGGAAGCTCTTTCCCGTCTGTGTGGGCAGAGCATCAATCAGATCAAGGGTACTCGCTAGTTTTGCCCAAGGCGTGATGCAAATGGACAACCACTGGAAGCCCCATACCACCCCGAGCTGAAGACTCAATTGGACCACCTTAGCTTCATGATGTACAATCGTCAGCAGGAGTTGGACAACTGTCGTGACTACTGCAACCACAAGTCTGCCATCATCAAGACAAAGGATTAGACCATCGCCATGCTAGCAAGGGATCACAAGTCTCGCCACCGTCAGCTCGACAAGAAGGAGCGCATTATTGCCCGTCTTCGCCACCGCATCTCATCTTTGGAGGAGACCATCCACGAGAGAGACATGCAGTTGGAGGAAAGGGATAATGCCGGAGAGGATCTTCGTGGACACCCTTACTCCTATCTCAGCAATGACGATGATTTTCTGGAGGATTAGGCCATGGACTTCTTCACCGATGAGGATGATTTCGCCTTCATCGATGATGATGAAGATGATGAAGCCACAGATTCCGAGGAGTAGTAGCACTTGAGCACTAGCGTAGTGAGTAGTATTCGGTCCCACTGTATCGTAGTTCTCAGAATGGTTCTTAAAACCATCTGTTCTTCTTTGTTGTGGTGTGTGTTGTACTGTGTGCTATGAATGAATGAATGAAAAAGCAAGTTGCTAGAAAAATCTGAGTCAAACCTTTAAAACTTTTCAAAGTCCCCGAAACCTTAGAAATTTCCCTCTTTTCTCATGATCTATCTAAATCTTCAGATGCCACGTGGAGGAAGTGGTTCAGCCTCGGACCCGATGTTGCAGATCCTGCAAATGTTGACTTCTGACCGCGAAGCTGAAAAAGCGGAATGTCAAGCCAACCTAGCCACTCTGCAATAGATAGCCCAGCTAGCCCACAACAACCAAGGCCACGGAAATCAGGACAACCATGGATCTAAGCTCAAGAATTTCCAGAATACCAACCCACCTGTTTTCACTAAGTCAGAAGAACCCCTAGATGCCGATGATTGGCTGCAAACCATGGAAAATAACCTAGAAGTCGCCGGAGTGGAAGCCAACGAGAAAGTTCTGTTTGCCACCCATTATCTAGCCGTAGATGCCAGGGCATGGTGGAACAGCGTTCGCGCAATGACCGGAGGCCAGATGATGACCTGGGAGGAATTCAAGGTCAAGTTCAGCAGAACCCATGTGCCACCGGGTTTGATCAAGAGAATGAGAGACGAGTTCAGAGAGCTGAAGCAAGGAAGGATGACTGTAGTGGAATACCGTGACAAATTTTTGTCCTTAGCTAGGTATGCCCCGGACGAGATAGACACGGAAGCCAAGAAGAAGGAGAGGTTCCTGAATGGTTTGCATGACAAGATGCAGATGGTGTTAGTCAATATTCCCTTTGTGGGTATTGAAGCCCTTGTCGACTCTGCCATCCAGATGGAAGGAAAGATCAACCAAGCCAATGAGAACCGCAAGCGTCGTATGATGCATCAGCCAGGAACCCATCAGACCCCAAAGTATCGCCCCAACCCATCTCCAGGATTTTCCCCAAGAACCAACAGACCCCCGATGAACCGTCCGACCTACCCCAACTGTGGAAACCCTAGACCTGGAGGAAATCACAACAACCCCAGCAACTCTAGCAATTTCACCCGTTACCCACCCAAGTTCAACACCAACAATGCTACCGCCAACACCAACACTGCCCCTAGGACTGGAAGCAATGCTGTGCCTGTCGCAGCCAAGGACAAGTCGCAAGTGACTTGTTATGACTGTGCAAATAAAGGCCACTATTCCAACGAGTGCCCCAACAAGAATAATGCTACAGACCCCAATGCCAATGTCCCAGCTCAGCAGCAGCGTCGTGTTCAGCCAGGGAGAAGATTTGCCCCAGGGAATTCACTCAACCGCAATGGCCATCTTTTTCATATGCATGCTGAAGAAGCTCAGGAAGTGCCAGACGTCGTGCTGGGTATGTTTTCTGTTAATTCAGTACTTGCAAGAGTGTTGTTTGATTCTGGTGCATCGCATTCATTTGTCACCGAAGAATTTGCATGCACTAGTAAAATTCAACCAACCAAACTGAAGCATGTTATGATTGTTCAAATTCCTGGATCAACCACCAAGGCTAGGCAAATTTGCAAAGCCGTCCCTATCCGAATCCATGGCATAGATTTTATGCTAATCTGATAGTACTCAGAACTAAAGGTTTGGAAGTAGTACTAGGAATGGATTGGATGTCCAAACATAAAGGATTGATTGACTGTGCCAAGAAAGCCATCACCATGACCAGTACAGCCGGAATATCAGTCGAACATATATCTGAAACCTTACCTCGCCAATTCAAATGCAACAAGAGTATAGCCCAACCTACCATTGACCAAGTCCGGATAGTCTGTGAATACCCCGATCTATTTCCAGATGTTTTGCCCGGTATGCCCCCAGATCGGGATATCGAGTTTATCATTGAACTAATCCCCGGAACCGGACCCATAACCCAGAGACCCTATAGTATGAACCCGTCAGAACTAGAAGAACTGAAGAAGCAACTAGATTGCATGCTAGAAATTGGATTGATTCAATCAAGTGAGTCACCATGGTGATCACCTGTCTTGTTTGTGGACAAGAAGGATGGAGGTAACCGTTTGTGTACGGATTATCGGAAGTTGAATGATGTCACCATCAAGAACAAGTACCCCTTGCCCAAGATAGAAGATTTGTTTGATCAGTTGACCGATGCCAAGGTGTTTTCTAAGATTGATCTTAGAACTGGCTATCATCAACTCAAGATTCGTGCAGAGGATATTCCAAAGACTGCCTTTACCACCAGATATGGATTGTATGAGTATACAGTCATGTCTTTCGGACTAACCAATGCCCCCGCTTATTTCATGAACCTCATGAATAAGATTTTTATGGACTTCCTGGATAAGTTTGTCGTTGTTTTCATTGATGACATTCTGATTTATTCCAAATCAGAAGAAGAACATGAGCTACACCTAAGGACCATTCTTGGAACCCTTAGAGAGTATCAGCTGTATGCAAAGTTTAGCAAATGTGAATTCTGGTTACAGGAAGTAGGATTCCTCGGTCAGATTGTATCAGCCGGAGGAATTGCCGTTGACCCTGCCAAAGTGAAAGATGTAGAAGATTGGTAAGCCCCAACCACTCAAACCCAAGTTCATGCATTTCTCGGATTGGCGGGATATTACCGCAAATTCGTAGAAGGATTCTCTAGTATCGCCAGACCCATGACCCAATTGCTGAAGAAGGACAAGAAGTTTGAATGGACCGACAAATGTGAAGCGAGTTTTCAAGAACTCAAAAGGAGATTGACATCATCCCCAATCTTAAGCATGCCGGATATCACGAAGCCCTTCGATGTGTATTGCGACGCATCCAAGATTGGTCTCGGATGTGTGCTAATACAAGAAGGCAAAGTTATATCTTATCTATCTCGACAATTGAAGCAACATGAGCAAAACTACCCAACCCATGACCTCGAACTCGCAGCCGTAGTTCTAGCCCTGTAGACATGGAGACATTACCTGATGGGAAACCGTTGTGAGATTTATTCGGATCACAAGAGCCTAAAGTATATATTCACTCAAAAGGAGCTGAATATGAGGCAGAGAAGATGGATTGAGCTAATGAAGGATTATGACCTGGACATTCACTATCACCCTGGTAAAGCCAACGTGGTAGCTGATGCCCTTAGAAGATTGCCGTGCCGCTTGAACTCCATGATTTTGAAGGAGCAACCAAGTTTGCACAAAGAGATGGAAGATTTTCGAATGGAATTAGTAAGTGAAGGATTTTTGGCTAGCATAGAACTCCAGCCCACTTTGATCAGTCAGATTAAAGAGGCGCAGAAGGGAAATGCCAGTATTAACGGAATCAAGCGTCGTATCGGTACAGGCAAAGTACCCGGATTCACCGAGGACGAATAAGGAGTGTTGTGGTACAAAGGACGCCTTTGTGTACCAGCAGATTCTGAATTGAAAGAAGTTATTTTGAAGGAGGCTCATGATACTCTTTATTCTATCCATCCCGGAGGAACTAAGATGTATCAAGATTTAAAAGAGAAATTTTGGTGGCATAAGATGAAGAGAGAAATCGAAATCTATATCGCCAAGTGTGATATATGTCAGCGAGTCAAGGCAGGACATCAAAGACCCGCTGGATTGTTGCAACCATTGCAGATTCCGGAATGGAAATGAGATTTTGAAGGAATGGACTTTATCACTGGACTACCTACTTCTAGTAGGGGAAATGACTCTATCTAGGTCATAGTGGACAGATTGTCCAAAGTCGCCCATTTCTTGCCCGTCAAAACCACATATCAGAGTTCGAAACTAGCGGAGTTGTACATCGCTAGAATCGTCAGTTTGCACGGAGTCCCGAAGAACATAGTATCGGATCGAGGAACTCAGTTTACCTCGAGATTCTGGAAGAAAGTCCAAGAAGGTTTAGGAACCCGTCTAGATTTTAGCACCGCATATCACCCTCAGACCGATGGACAAACGGAGCGAGTAAATCAAATACTCGAAGATATGCTGAGAGCATGTGTGTTAGAATATGGATCCAAGTGGGAAGACTGTCTGCCGTTTGCAGAATTTTCATACAACAATAGTTATCAAGCCAGTTTGCAAATGGCCCCCTTTGAATTCATGTACAGAAGAAAGTGTCGCACCCCTTTGAACTTGTCGGAAGTAGGAGAGAGTCAGATTTTTGGACCCGACATCCTACGAGAAGCAGAAGAGAAGGTTCACAAGATTCGTGAGCACCTCAAGACCGCCCAATCCCGATAGAAGAGTTACGCCGACAAGAGACATAGAGACCTCGCCTTCAACATAGGAGATTTTGTTTATCTGAAAGTGTCGCCATTGAAGGGAATGCAGCGTTTCCAACTCAAAGGAAAGTTAGCCCCCAGATATATCGGACCTTTCCAGATTCTGAATCGTCGAGGAGAAGTATCGTACCAATTGGAGCTACCTGAAGAGATGTCAGCTGTGCACAATGTGTTCCATATCTCGTTACTTCGCAAGTGTCTCGAAGTCCCCAAGAAGACCGAAGTATTCAAGAATACCGACCATCGGAACATAGAAATCAATGATGACCTGACCTATCCCGAAGTACCCATCCGCATTTTGGAAGAAGCTTTTCGAACTACCCGAACCCGAAGCATCAAGTTTCTCAAGATTCAGTGGAGCAACCACACAGAAGAGGAAGCTACCTGGGAGCATGAAGATCACATCAGGACATTGTTTCCCGATCTCTTCAAATCCTAGGTAATCTTTTCGTCCTTTTTCAAATCTCGGGAAGAGATTTTGTTTAAGGGGGGAAGGTTTGTAACATCCCAAAAATACTAAACTTGGAACATCAAACTCTAATCATCAATATTGGGGTTAACAAAAACTTTTCTAATTAAAATTATGAATGCATGCATATGCGTATGCATTGATTTTGAAATTCTTTTAAACCACCTTGTTTGATTGTGTCATCTCTTGTAAAATGTTTCTTAGGTGAAATAAACATCATCTAAATTATTTCCCACACTTTTCCTAAAGACAAGTAAATCAAAACACATATATTAAATGAATGGTCACTTTGACCAAATTAACTCTCATGCCTACTTTGGTTGTCTCAAACTTTCAGAACCTAATGGAAACTTTGCTGGATCTTTGCACCCCTTGAATGTACTCATAACAAGGTATCAAGGCCCACTTTGTGATCATCCAGAAACTTTCTAATGCATAGTTTAAATGACAATTCAAAATTGAATCTTTATCATATGGGAAGATCCCACTTTTTCAAAAACCACACAAACAAGCTCAACTTTCAAAACCCAAGCATCTGCAGACTCACCAGCACCAATCTAGCAAACCCACCAAAAATCTTTTCAAAATTCAAAACTTGATTTCATGCGGCCATTTCATCAAACAGGTTGCAGACACAAATCAAACAAACATCAAACACTATTGTGAGCAGTGATTCTTACCTAACTTATTCCCTAGTTAGCTTACAACCAGCTCAGTAGATCATCTAGGAAGATTAACCAAGCACTAGCACCACTGTGAGCTTGCCATTGCCATCAATGGTGAACAGCCGAGCACACCCTTGCCACCCCATAGTCGACAACAAGCTAGGAGCAGCAGCAAGCCTAGCTAGCATGTCTAGGAGGCAGCCCACCGTCCACCGCCACTCCCTGTCCACTGCTCGAGCCTTGCCAAGCCCTGGATCACGCGCACGAACCGCGCCCAGACCGCCAGAGACCATGCCGAGCGTGTGCCGGAGCACCACCCTCGACCGAAGCCCACAGACCGCGCGCCGCCCTCGCCGCGTGCATACACAATCCCCACCGACCCAGGAGACCGCCAGACATCCCCGTTCACCGCCCCGTGAGGCATAGCCACCACTCGCCGTCGAAGACGCCGCCTCTGCCGCGCAGAGCATCGCCCGTTCCAGACCAAGCCGCACCGCCCCATGCCTCAAAACCATGTCGTTGAGCATCGCCAGGAGACACCACACCATCCCCTACCCTTGACCATGCCAATAGCCGCCTGTAACACCGCCCCCGACGAGCTCCCGTGCGCCTCGACGGTCCCCTCGCTCGACTATAAATAGAGGCCACCCCCGCTCGATTTCTTCACACCATCTCACTCCCCTCTCCTCACTGATCGTGCCACACCGTTCTTATAGAAAGGCGAGCACCACCCCACCCAGAATTTCACCGGAGCCTGCCGCCTCTGGAGAAGAAGGGAGCCATCGATTTTGTCCACCCCAGGAGCTGCCGCGACCACCCCTGAGTTCGCCGTCGTCGACTTCGTCGTTCGCCCGCCTCGCCGACCCTCGCCAGTACCCCGGTGAGCCCCCAGCACCCCCCACTGGCCGCGCTAGGTTTCGTTCTCGCCGGAGTTGTCTCGCGTCGACGATGACTCCCAGCCGTTGGATTAGAATCAGATCGAATGACCCACATTGCCCCATACTGCTTCGCCCAGCCCCGTGTCACTGACGAGTGGGGACACCCACTTAAGCAGCCCATGGGAGCACCGCGCTTAGCAGGCCAGCCCGTTAACTTTTCCCGCGCAGCCCAGTGTTTTAAATTAAATCTTTTCTATTTTAAGTCAAACACACTTCTGTACCCAACTTCAAAAATCAACCCAGATCGATTCAGTGCACCAAGTTGAATGAAACCAATTTTGTTGGAAAGGTCTATGAATGCTGAATCCAAGCCCGTTGGATTCAAGTCATTTGGATCTATAGATCACCCATGGTAAAAATAACAAGGCAGAAGCTTTTCTGCATTCAAACATTTTTCAAATTTAAACCATAATATCTTTTGAGTTGATTCAAACCCTCGAAAATCACATTTAACCATACCTTTCAGAATATATAAAAATATATAGGTTTACTTGCAGAAATAATGTTCAAGTAATAAAAGAATGCTACATAGGCATTTCTAGCCACTTTAATTAATTAGAATAAAAGGGTAAAACCTTATTAAATTGTGACACCACTTTAAATCACATTCCCATGGACTACAATATGTGGTGATGACATGTGTCAACATGATCCCATGTTTGGTTTGGAGAATATTAAATCTTAAGTATTTTTTCAATGAGTAGAAATTACTTTTCTAAAAATAAAAGGAATTAAATCAAGCCTTAACCTTGTAATGTTAGAGATGATGCTAGATCATCTATAGGACCCTTGTGTGTGATGATTGCAAGTAGTTAAGTATTGTTTGGTGATTGTGTACCTCGTATTTATTCATAGACGCTAGTACCGACCAAGGATATGAGGAGGAAGAAGGATACTACGAAGAAGAAGCTGAGGAGAACTTCCACCACTGCTCTGCCCAAGGCAAGCCTTACTAATCAAGTTGACCTATGCAAGCTAACACTTGCAATTTAGCAAGCTTATACTGATTTTGTGCAAGCAAATACTTGCTTGTTACTATGCCTACTATATGCCTTAAGCATATGTGATCATACCCACTTGATAAACCAATCCTAGTTTTATTTGCAAGCTTCTTACTTTATTTCTTTATCAAAGCTTTAACTTAGAGTTTACTTAAGTGACTTGTAGATACTAGAAATATTCTGAAGGTTGCATAAAGAGCATAAAATTTGGCCTAAGTTAGAAACCTTGATATCATCCTAAGATATAAGGTTGTACTTAGTTGAAACTCCACTAGTTCACCACCCCTCATTAGTACTACCCCACCTGTAGATGCTAGTGCTAAGCATAAAACTTGATCAACTTTATATGGGTTTACTTGGTGGAAAATGGTTATGAAAACCTTGGAATGATGGATCATTCTATTGAAATGTTTTGGACATGTATTTCCAAACACTCGATGATTTTTGGTGATGAAAACGTTGAGGCATGAGCCTTAGCCCTTTATAAAACTGATGGTTGTCTGGATGCGATACCATTCCAATTTTATCGTACAACCACAATACCCGAATATTGGGTAGGGCTTGACTAGAAACTTATATACCTTAGTATTAGTTCCCTCACGGCCAAGGTCTGAGCTGAGGCTACCTTGTGAAGATTGTCCACCTGTGCAGTACCCAAGATGACAGTTGGTCATGGTTGGGAGGCCAAACTCACAGGAGAGGTGCTTATACTAGGGCGTGTAATTGAAAGGTTAGGATTGATTATTCGCATACTGAGTATGGTGAATTCAGGATTTGTTCCTGACGGATGTATCGAATGTTGTGGTGAAAGTGTACAATCTCTTCAGAGTGTCAAACTATTCGAATAGCCGCTTCCGCGGTTATGGACAGTTCGAGTGGCCATACTGTTCCCCCGTCAGACTTTTCAAAATGACTTGTGAAATGAATTGGGACTTTGACTTGACCACAACAGAGTTGTTACCTGAGTTACAGGATCCCACCTAGGAGTTATAAAATTGTGACTAGCTTCGGAACTTAGTAGAGATAAATCTGGCTTTTGCAAAACAACCCTAGAGCCTAGTGTCCTATTATCCAAAAACCCCTTTACCTGTTAGTATTAGCTTGCGAGTACTTAAAGAGTACTCATGGCTTTGTCCCTGGCTATTCCCATGGCCAGACTATGATGAGGAGTACCTGGAGGATGGACCCCAGGGAGGTTACGACAACTAGGATCATCTCCCATCGTCAGCATTGCCTGTGACCCCGAAGATGGAGCTTCGCCTATGCTACCGTTATTATTACGTATTCCGTTGCTTGAAGTTGTATTAAGAACTGGATCGTGAGATCCCTATTTGTGTAAGAACTTATGTATCGTTTGTAATGGATGATGTACTATGGTATCCAATTCTGTTATGTCTCGCAAAAATGGTAATCCTGGGATTGCGATGTATGGCATAACAAGCATCTAGGATTGAAAAATCTGGGTGTTGACAGATGGTGACGACGGCTATGGAATTTTTCGTGGAATTATGATCGGGTACTTAGGGTTTCTGCCTTGGGGGATTATATAGTCGAAGGGGCAAGGTCGATGGACGCTCGAGGGGGCCACACCGTATGGTGGCGTGGCCAGGGGTGGACCGGCGCGTCCACAAGGTGTGGTTGCTTCGTGGCGACTCTTCGTCCCTCCTTCAGACTGCATGTTGTGTTTGAAAAAAGTAGGAACTTTGGCTTTGGTTTCGTCCAATTCCGAGAATATTTCTTTACTAGCTTTTATGAAACCAAACTGGCAGAAAATAGGAACTCACACTGTGGCATCTTGTTAATAGGTTAGTTCCAGAAAATGCATAAAAATGCCACAAAGTGTAGACAAAACATAAAGGAAATGGTGCAAAACAAGCATGGAGCATAAAAAATTATAGATACGTTTGCAACGTATCAGTGAGAAAAGAAGTTATACGTTTACTAGATGCCGGCATAATATATCCTATTTCTGATAGTAAATGGGTTTGCCCAGCTCATTGCATACATGGGGGTCTTGACGCTGCTATGAATGAGGATGGTGAACTAATCCCTATAAGGCCTATTGTTGGGTATCGCATGTGCATTGATTTTAGAAAACTAAACCGTGAGACACAGAAAAATCATAAACCTATACCGTTCATGGATAGAATTTTAGAAAGACGAAACAATAATTCTTATTTTTTGTTTTCTTGATGGTTATTCCGGTTATTCTCAAATTGCTATACAACCCGAAGATCAAGAGAAAACAACCTTCACATGTCCTTATGGTACTTATGCTTATAGATTAATCCTGTTTGGCTTTGCAATGCAGTAGCAACCTTTCAAGAATGTGTTTTAAAAATCCTCGTTGATCTTGTTGAGAAGACTATGGAAGTTCTAACAAATGATTTCATTGTTTGTGGAACAACATTTGATAACTGTCTCTATAATTTAACTAAGGTTTTGCAGAGATGTAGGCAATGAAATTTAGTTTTGAATTGGGAGAAATGCCGATTCATGGAAAGAGAAGGTAAAGTTTTTGGACATAAGGTTTTAGAAAAAGGTATAGAAATAGATAAGACCAATATAAGTGCTAAATAAAATCTTCCCATACCTCAAGACATTAGAAACTTAAAGATGGTTTTGCGACATGCCGGTTTTAACAAGAGTTTTATACAGGATTTTGCTAAAATAGCTATGCCTCTCACTAACCTACTTTATAAAGAAACTCCGTTCTATCTATACCATGACTCAATTGCAGCTTTTGAAAATCTTAAAAACAAATTAGTTTCAGCACCTATCATGCAGCCTCCAAAATGGGATGAACCTTTTGAAATCATGTGTGATTCTAGTGACTATGCTTTAGGAGCTGTATTAGGACAACGAGACGGGAAGAATTTAAATGTTATTCATTATGCTAGTTGGACTCTTAATAATATTAAAAAAATGATGCTACTACAGAGAAAGAGTTCCTTGCTATAATTTTTACCTATGACAAATTTAGATCTTATATTATTAATTCTAGAGTAATAATTCATATAGATCACCAAGCTTTGGGTCACCTTCTTATGAAAAAGGATGTAAAACCAAGGTTGATTAGGTGGGTATTATTACTACAAGAATATTATTTACAAATAGTAGATAGGAGGGGTAAGGATAATCCAGTAGCAGATCATCTATCTAGGATGGAGGGAATAATTACCGACCCCATACCCATAAATGAGTCATTTCCAGGAGAATACTTAGCAAAAATTGATGTAGTTGATCCGTGGTATGTAGATTATGCTAATTATCTAGCATTAAAATTTGTACCTCCTGGTATGACAAGAAACAAAAGAATGAAATTCTTTAATGATCTCAGACATTACTTTTGTGATGATCCGTTTCTTTATCGTCATGGACCTAATGGAATGATTCGAAAGTGTGTTCCAAACCATGAAATGAATGCAATTTTGCAAGCTTGTCATGGCAACCCCTATGGAGGACATCATGCAGGCAATCCGAATTCTATTGGCCCACCTTGTTCAAAGATGCACAAAGGTATGTGGAATTTTGTGATGCTTGCCAGAGAAGAGGTAATATAGGAAGAAGACAAGAGATGGCAATGAATTATAGTCTTATAATTGAACCATTTGATGTATGGGGAATGGACTATATGGGACCCTTTATAGAATCAAATGGCTACACTCATATTCTTGTTGCTGTCAATTATGTTACTAAATGGGTTGAAGCTGTCCCAACTAACCATGCAGATGCAGCCACTTCCGTGAAGATGATCAAGGATGTCATATTTCCAAGGTTTGGAGTTCCTAGATTTCTAATTACTAATGGTGGTTCTCATTTTATGAAAGGAACTTTTAGGAAAATCCTCAGAAAATATGGAGTAACTCACCACATTGCTTCACCATATCATCCCCAAATGAGTGGTCAAGTGGAACTCTCTAATAGAGAACCGAAGACTATACTCGAGAAGACAGTGGATAAATCAAGAAAAGATTGGTCATACATGCTAAATGACACTCTTTGGGCATAACGAACTGCATTTAAAAACCCGGTGGTTATGATGCCATATAAAATGGTATACGGTAAGGCATGCCACCTACCTTTAGAATTGGAACATAGATCCTTTTGGGCAATCAAGAACCTACACTATGATCTTAAAGCAGCAAGAGAAAAACGTCTACTAGACATACATGCTTTAGATGAGTTTAGGAGTGAGGCTTATGAAAATGCTAGATTGTTTAAGGAAAAAGTAAAAAGATGGTATGATAGAAAAATAGAAGATAAAGTCTATAAAAATGGAGATAAAGTTTTGCTCTATAACTCTCGCCTTAAGTTGTTTCCAGGGAAGCTCAGATCAAAGTGGGAAGGCCCCTATATAGTTGAAGAAGCTTATGCATCAGGAGCAGTGAAGCTCCTAGGGAAAAGACCCTCTCTTTCATTGATAGTGAATGGACAATGCTTGAAGCATTATCATGCAAAATAAGATATAAGTGCAATCACCTTACGAATAATTACTCCAGAAGAGTTGATTGAGCAAAAATATGGAAGGAATGGTAACTTGAAGAAGGACAAGATCGAGACGAAGTGAGCAACACTATGGTGAAGCTACGGACCATAAAAGAGTGCTTCATGGGAGGCAACCCATGTGAAATAAAGGGACGAGCAAGTTTTAAAATTTTTAAGGTAAGTTTTAGCTAAGTTTGAGATTGAATAAAGGAGCACTTGAAGCTCTTGTGAAATAAAATAAATTTGTTCATGATAAAAATCTCGTTCAATAAATGTAATGTTGGTCGAAAATTTAAGTTGTTATTTTCTTTTAAAATTTAGTATTTCATTAAGTTTTAAACTATTAAATAATTCCCAAAGAAACAGATAAATTTTGATGTATACTGTAACCTTAATGACCAACTATACGGCAAGAAATAAATTTCCAGCCGTATAGTTATTCACCGCATCACAAAATTTTTATGCAATGATACAGAGAGTTTAACGACCAACTATACGGCAGGAAGAAATATTTCGGCCGTATAGTTGCAGCCGTATAGTTGGTACCGCCTTAGATAATAACAAATCTATAGTCGGTTCGCAACTATACGATGGGATCTATATGACCCACGCCTGTTTAGTTTCTCATTAAGCCCGGCGGCTAGGGATTTCGACCTGCCCTTTTAAAGACGGTTGCATCTAACCTTTTTAATTAAGTTTTCTCAGAGCTACAGCCTCTAGCCTCGAAAAACCATCGCCATCTCCCTACATGCCCCTCAAACAACATCCGTGCAGCGAAGCCATGCAACCTTTCCATGTCAACAAGATTTGGAAGAAGAAGGAAAAGAAGCCCGTGAAGAGGATCGAGGAGGTGGAACCAAAAGAAGCATCATCGTCATCAATCTCGGAGATCAAGCCTCTCCCAAATTGGGAGGACATGTTCCTGCAAAGGATGGAGATGATGAGGCAATCAGATCAGGGAAGGAGCAAAGATGAGTATATCCCTAATCCTTACCATCACAACATAGGATCTTATTATAAATTTCCTCTTAGTCCGCCACCTCTTAAACCCAAGGAGGTACGGCAAGATGAGATTCATGATAAGATCTATCAATTGGAAAAAGCTTCAAAGGCATGTGTTGAAACTATTGGACAAGGAATTGACTCCTACTTGATGATGAGCAAAGACCTTGAGAAAAAGGTCAATGAAATCGATGGTAGAGTTGGTTTCTTGATTAAAACTGTTTTTTAGTTGACAGATGAGAAGAAATTCCTTAAGAGGAAAATTTTGAAGCTTCAGTACGACATGGCAAGCTCAGCATTTGCCTCGCAAGCGTGGCTAAAGTTAACAACCCAGGAGAGGAAGACGGTGCTCTTCCTAACCAGTAGGAGGAATAGGTACCAGCAAGGAGTTATTTGATCCCGCCTGGATTGATTCCAAGCTTGGGGAGATCTCTAAAACCTTGTAATCAATCTTATAAATTAATTACTCTTAGTTTCGCATTAGCTTGAGTTTAGAAATAAAAGATTGCATCATTAGACTTCCCTTCAGGAATAGTCGATACCTCTTCTGAAATTCTGATTTATTATAATATATGGAGCATTATTGAGTTTGAGTTTGTCCTACTAGATATGTGAATGACTTGATTATGATTTTACTTGCACTTGATGATAGCAATAAGAGTCTTCCACACCATTGGTATTAATGGAACATATAAATATAATTTGATCAATCTGTTGTAGGTAAATGGTTTGATTTAAAAAAAGGAGAAATTGACTAATTAATTAAGATGAAAAAGAAAAACCTTGAAGAAAGGAGAAATTATAAGTGCTATCAAATAGAGTGAGAACAAGTTGAGGTAGAATATTCAAGTTGTAAAGATGCTTCATATTTATTTGGAATTTGATAATTGATATCGTTAAACTTTGAAATTCCTACATTAAGTGGAATATATGGCTAGCTCCTTTGCACATCACTTAAAAAAAGTGTGAGCACAAATATATATCGAAAAAGAATAAAAAGAAAGATGAAGAAAAAGAGCGAATGTGCAAAGAGAAAGTAGGCATATACCACTATATTGTAGTAAGACAAAGAGATGTTTGAGATTTTGAATTCCAAGTGAATATTATAATTCTAAAAACACTTAGGACTACCTCACTAACTCATCCGGTTGAACTGAATACTTTTACATCATGTTGAGAATAATCTTTTGTGAACTTTTACTTACGAAAGGTGTGGGAAGCCTGCTAAATTCGGATGGTTCGAGTAAAGTATTGTTCATGAACTTATTTATATGTATCCTTTGTGATAAACACATGCTACAACTACCTCATTTATTTTATTGACTCAGCTTCATGAATATGAGGATCACATCCATTAAGCTAAACTTGCCCGGGACGAGCAAGAGTCTAAGCTTGGGGAAGTTGATGAGTGCATATTTGCATCATGTTTTAGGTTATTATTTTGCATTGTAGATGTAGGATATTGGTATTTTATGGCCTTCACATGCACTTTTTTATATTTATTTTCACCAAGATCAGATCAGATGATGGATCCAATGGACACAACTCTTGGAGCAGTTATATTGGAGTGAAAAGGAGCCAAAAACTATATAAATTGCTTATTTGGGAAATATTAATAATACCAGAAGAAAACCCGAAGCGAGCAAAGGATACAAAAGATTTGACGACCAACTATACGGCCACACCGCCGTATATCTCCGGCCGTATAGTTGGCGCCATCTCCGTATCCTCAAATAGTTTCACCCCATGCAACTGGTTCAGGGAGATGACATACAAAACACCCAGAAATCACCGAAAACATCACCTCCGGAAGGGATCTAGAGGGGAACTTTCCCTAGGGATCCATCTTCACACTAAGCAGATCTGGGAGGCCAAGGCACCGATCTCCATCTTCATCAAGCGTTGCATCTTCATCACCACCATCATCTCCATCCATCCCATCTAGATCTTGTTGTAATTCTTGCACTAGTTGTGGATTTATACAAGTACTATTCATCGATAAATCGTTTCCATTACCATTGTCATGATGTTGTCTGCCTCCATGTGTAAGTAGATCATTAGTTCTTGGGGAGATGGAGAAACCCTAGTATATGATTGAGATGAAATAGATTATTATGTTATACATCATTATATGTATGTGTTAATTATCTTCATCTTGATGTTGGGAGTAGTGCACCTCCATAATATTTGCCTCTTGTGGGGACTTGATGAAGGGGATTACTTGTTGGTAGATGGATGGGTGGTAGCACTTATTTTGACTATGAAGTCATTGTCATCCTTTACGTACTAATTTGGGGAATCAAGGAGAACTCATTAAGCCATGTCCATGCACCGGAGAAATCCCTTAATAGCGGGATAATACGATTGATGTCATTTATCTGTCAGCTATGGTTATGAAGGATGGTGTGAGCAGTGGTTGCTGCCTCATCATCCATATATGGAGATCCTCCCACATACATGCATATCATGAGAATATTTGTTATAATAATATTGATCACTTGCTCTAAATTGCTAGTGGTGTATCCACCACTCCCTGAGAACGCCTTTCCCCTATTGTAGTTTCAATCTTTCTTACATACGCGATTACTACTTTCTGCTTTAATTTTTACTTTATGTTACTTTACTGTTTCACTCAACCAAAAACCCAAAAACAAATTCTACTTTTCTTGCATCTTATAATTATTCCTTAAGTACTTCATTTAGTTTTAGTTAAAAGCATTTTAGTTTTTCTCCTATTGTTCCCTGTGGGATTGATATCTTTATTTCGAAACTAGCTGAAACTGATCTATGCACTTGCAGTCATCACCATGAAGCTGCATGTTGTTGAGTTTGGCAAAAAGGGCAGGGTCGATCTGCTGCTGCTGGTATCGGACATGATCAATATATTGCTACTGCTGCTGGTACGGGTTGGTGGCGTGACGACCATGAGAGGTGTAGGCCTGCGGTGTCATCCGGGGATGCGGGCTGAGCAGACCAGGAGAGGGAGCCTGCCATGGCTATGGGGCACGCGCCTGCAGGGTGCCGCTTTGGGGGTACCAGGGCCCCTACTGAAGATGAGCACGCGTAGGTGCACTGGTGCAAGGATTGAATTGCCATGGAGTGTCGTGGCCACGTCCGTTCCCGTAGCCGCCACCACGGCCACAGCCTCCGCAACAGAAGTTGTTGTTGAAGACGTTGTTGCGGAACCCACCAGAGTGATCGCCCCATAAGGGGTAGTCGTGGAGCAATCTCCAGAGGAAGGAGGGGAGCTATCGCCCCCGTGTTGGGGTAGGACGCTCTGTCCCAGAGTGCTGTATAGGCGGCATTGCGAGCATCGATGCGCCTCTGGGTTACCTCAAGGATGAGGGTGGAGCGAGTCTGGAGAAATTTGGGGAATAAGGCATGAAAGGGAAGAAACGAACACAGATGGGCGTAAGTATAACGGAGGCCGCAAAGCAGCATCAGAACCAGGGTCTCGTTGCCGATGGGTTGGTCAATATCGGTGAGCGAGTTGGCAAGGTTCTTGAGCTTGGCCCGGTAGTCACTAATGGAGAGGTCGCCCTGTGGAGTGTTGGAAAGTTGGCCTCGAGCTAGATGGCGTGATGTTTCTTGTTGTCGCGGAAGAGGTTCTCGATGATGTCCCAGATGGTGCGTGCGGTGGAGCCGGGGCGCATGACCATGCCAAGTAGGTCGGTGGAGATAGAGCCGTAGATCCAAGATAGCATGGTGTATTCATCGCGACCCCAAGCCGAGGTGGGGGTCATGTCAGGGGGACTGGCATTGCCGGTGATGTGGTTGTTGAGGCTATAACAGCAGAGAGCGACGAGGAAGAGCTCTCACCAGTTGGTGTAGTTGCCCTCGTTGAGGCTGAGCATGATCGAAACATGGAGTTGATGGAGGTGGCATAGGTAGATGGGCTAGGTGGGATGATGTAGGTGGGATTTGTTGGGGTTCTGGTGCAGAAAATCAAATTTTTTACTAGAACGAATCGCCCCAATGCCCAAGATCTATCTACTAGTAATGTATTAACGACTAAGAGGTTTCGGATACATACCCTTGTAGTCAAAAGAGGTTAACATTCCGAGGGGAACGTGGTTGAAGTACTCGTACTCATAGATGACCTCAAGGTCGCGAAGCTCCTCGTAGGTCACCCCTTGCTCCAACAGCGTGCAGCAGTCCGGCTCACGATATCCAAAGTGCCCCAAGTGTTGTACCTCGGGGCTTCGTACACATACGATGTACGACGAGAACCTCCGTCTCCCCGATCCCACCGGGAGTACGTGTGGAAGTTAGATCTCCAGCTATGAATCCTTACAACACAACGAGGTGCTGCAGTTGCATCGTCTCTTGCATGAATAGCCTTGGGAAATTCCAACACGTGGAGACACCTAGAGATAGATATTGGAGAGGAGGAGGATATCTCTCAACTCATGGTATTCTGCTCTGTTGATGTGTTCATCCAAGGAGGATAGGAGGCCTCTTTATATAGGGTGGAAGGGGGAACCCTTACCCCCACCAAGGAAACCCTAAGGCGACAAGGGGGCAAGGGGTGGCGGCCACGGGAGGAAGGGGCTTGCCCTAGGGCATCCCAAACCCTAACCCTAGCCGGAGGCCAAGGGGGGCATCCCTAGGCGCATGGGCCCTCCCCTCTCTCTTGGTTTTTTCCTCATGGGACCTTTTCCCTAGGAAACTCGGCCCATTAGTGGAATACCATTTCAAATTAGATTTAAATATTATATTTAATATTAATTACATTAATTAATATGTAAATACAAATTACCATAATGACCCCCTATGCATTCTAGATTGATGATGTCGTTTGAACCGTAAATGTCGAGTCCATTTCCCTTTGTTTTTTCGATACTACTTGTCCGAGATCCTGTCACATCCCAAAATTTTCTAAATTTTGTAATGTGAAAAATAATTAGAAAAAATAAATAATTTTTTAAATTTAGGGTGAAAAGAAACTTTTGATTCCAAATGGAAACATCAAAACCCTTCTTGAACAAACTTTGAATAAAATGGAACCCACCAAAACCCAAAACCTTAATGGAAGAAAATCATTTCTAAGATCTCTCAAAGACTATGGATTTAATCCATATAAAAATTGGTCAACAAACATTTACAAATGATCAAGAATGATAAATAAAAATATTATAAAACCATAGAAATTGATTCATTCAATTTGGAACCATGGATAAAAACTTATGAATTTAATAAGATGAAAGGAAATAATTTCCAAATCTAATAAAGCTCCTATCTAAAATCCATACCAAATTGTGACCAAAATAATCCTAAAGAGATTTAAAAGGATAAGCCAATATCAAATAAAATTATACAAATTGGAATCACCAACTTTGGATCTTTAAATAAAAAGATATGGATTTTATAAGATAAGGAAAGGAATAAATAAATAAGGAATATTTAAAATCCAAATTAAATCTTGGCTCCATAAGAAAATGAAATAAAGATAATCCAAATAAAATAAATGGATAAAGATTATTCCAATAAAATTATATGGCATTAAACCATATTCTAATTATATATGGATAAAGATAAAATTCCTAATAATGATTAATTAAATCATGAGAAAAGTAATAAATGGAAATTTATCAAAGTGGATTAAAAAGTTATCAAATTAACTTAAAAGAATTATTTGAATAAAATTTATATGGTATTAAAACCATAATCAAATTTTATTTAATTAAAGACAAATGCCCAAATTAAATGATTGATAAATCATAATAAAAATAATTCAAAATTATTTAACACCCTATTAAATAAATAAAACCTACTGAAAAAGGTTTAGTGAAAATTAGAATTCAAATAAAGAGTTTAAAAATATAATTAAAATCCTATTTAAAATAAAAGCAAGTGCATATTTTAAATAAATAATAAACCATATGTGAGTAAAATAATTATTCTAAAATGGAGTTAAATACATATTTAAAACAAGTATAGAAACATACTGAATGTTTACAAAAGATTTGAAAAAGAAGTGTGAATTCAAATGGATGTTTGAATTTGAAAACAGAAAATCAAAATAGAAAAAGAAAAAGAAAACAGAAAAAATAGAAACAAACCCAACCCACTAACCCTACCCAGCTGCCTGGCCCAAAAACCCAACAGCAAGCCCACCCGGCTCTCACCCCTCTCCCCCTGGATTTCTCTCACCCGCGAATCAACCCTCAACCTCACTTACGCTAGGGACCCACGCCACGTCACCTCGTCGTTTCGACCCGCCCACTGACCTCGCCCCCATTTCCCTCTGTCGTTTCTGGCTGTTGATGGCGCGCTTTAATTCGCGTAAATGCTGCACTAATCTCTCCCTGCGACCACGCACGTTTAAACACCTCCCTCCTCCCTCTCTTTCCCCTCATTCGACGCATCCCAGGAGCCCCTAGGCTGCATGAATTCCTGCTCGAAGCCTCCACTGCTCCAGAGAGCCTCCGCCCCAATTACGGCGAAGCCCGACCACCCCCTTGCGCCTAGTGCACGCTAGCTCACTCCCCATCACCGTGCGCACGTGCCAGCACCCTCATCTTGCTCGCGCGCACCCCAGAACATCGGCAACGACTTTGCCTGAACGCCACCATCCCCTGCTTCGACTCCAACGAGCTCCCCTGGTTAGTTCTGACCGCGCCTCTCCCCCTCGTTGACACTCGGGCAATCAGCATTCACTTGCGCGTCTAACGCGACCCTTACTTTGCCTTGGCAACCCTTGTAGCTTCACCGTCGACAACGCCCGAGTGCACCCGACGCCAAGGACATCTCCGATGAGGAATTGCGGTCACGCCCGAGCGCCCCTTCGTCGACCACGATCACGTTGAGCATCTACACGTCACTGCGTATCTGGTAATGCCCTCCGTTCCCTTCCTTGCTTCCTAGAACCGCCGGACCACCACTGACCGAGCGCGCCGCCGCTCGCCGTTGACCCAGCGCCGCAAGACTTAGGTCAGGGCAAAGCTGCCCGTTAGATCTTGATCCCACGGCCATGATAGATTCATTAAACGAAGCGGTATAGAATGATTTGTGCCGTGCGATATTAAGTAGATCTGACGGTCCATGTTGTTCAATCCAGACGAAGCGGTATCGTCCAATAGAATTGTGACACGTTCCCACAGTCAGATTTTAAAACAGAAATTAGATCTATTAGATGATAGATTTTATAAAATTCATAACTTTAAATCTACACGTCCAAATTTTGCAAATTTTATATGAATGAAATCCGGAAAAACAATCCTATCCAACCATGCACTTTGTTTAATGATTTGCTTCTAGAAAATTAGTTGTTTTTGCAGAAACATGTATAGCCATATTTTTTGGATAAAATTAATTCTAAAAATATTTTTAGGGTAACATGTTTTGTAAATGGATTTTTTTGAACCTACTGACCATAGAAACCAACTTTTGGATTTAAAAACATATTTTGTGAGGCTAAGGAATAAATCTTTGAATAAAAGCATTTCTAGTTAAATAAAAATATTTTTTATGGTTTAAAAATGATTTTTGAGTGAAACCTTTTGAAAATGAATGGAATTAAAGTCTCTGATCCTAAACACCAAGTTTGAGGTTTCAAATTATATTTGATGAACCCTAGAAAATTATTACTTTGTTTAAAGACATTTCCAACAAATTAAAATATTGATTTGATTTAAAAATGGTTTTTAGATGAAACCTTTGGCAAATGATTTAATATTAAACACTTTGACCATAAAGACTAACATTTGTGTTTAAAAATATATTTGCCTAACAATAGAAATTATTCTTTGAATAAAATCAATTCTAGAAAAACAAAAGAGATTTAAAGTGGCCATTTTCACTAACTTGTTATCAAATGGTTTTGCCAAATTTATAAATGACCAATAGGTGTTTTATAATGTTTATAACCTATTAGAAACCACTTTTCCAAACAAAACAATCTTTGGCATGCTTGCATGCATTGCTTTGTTTTTATTATTTTATGTGTTGAATTGTTTGAATGTTAGTTTTGAAATTGTGCCTTCCTTGATTGAATTGTAGTGGAATTTGAAGAGTGTGACTATTGCAAGATCAAGGAGTGAACTTATATTCTCTGCCAAAAAGGTAAGTGGTGCTTCATACTTTTGTCCTATTATTTTTACTATGCATTAGTGATGTTTAAGTAGGACTTCAATGGATTTTTCTAAGTGTTAACTATGCCATGGGAAATCCTAGTAGATGAAACCTTAGTAGAATTTTCCCTAAGTTAAGATTCCTACTACTATCATGCTTAGCCTAGCTAGTAGAAAACAAGGGTGGATTATATTCATGCTATGGAATATTTCTAAGTCAAGCACTTATGTTTTGTTTAATAAAACAACTAAGTGAATGAATCACCTGGGTGGAATGGTATTGCTTGGATGGATTTTTGTTGAGTGGTTACACAAGGCCAGGGGACTAGTGAACCTTGTTTATCACACTTGTGGAATGCCACCCAGGAACAAAGAGATTTGAGATGTCAAATGTTGAGAAGCTTCAAGTGCAGCCACTTGGCATTATGGGCTCTGCCTTGATCATATAGGTTGCAATAACTTAGCCAAATGGACAGTTGGTGGTAGGGGATGATAGGTTTGGAGCGCGTCCATTCTGGTCTAAGGGAATGCTTCTGAAAGATCTTGTCTCGATGCATGTCGGGTCTTGTGGGGAAAGTGCACCACTTCTCGAGAGAGTAAAATCTAAGTACTTAGTCATGTCCCGACAATGGACAATTTGAGCATCAAGACATGGAAGCTATCAAGAATCTCCTCATCCCAATTTCTAAGTTAAAAAATTGTGGTTGAACAAGGGTTAAAGGATCTTTAATCTTTGATTGGTAGATGCCTTGGGTGGTTTTTGACAAACAAAACTTAGTGTTTTCAAATGATAAGGAAAATCAATTTTGAGCAAAGCAAGCCTAAGCTCCACTTAGCCAAATGCATATAGATGATAGTTACCACTATACTACCATAGTATCACTTGCATATACAATTCAAATGTATTGACCCTTGTGGATGTAACTTATTATGTTGCAGGTTTGTTTGATGTTAGTGAAGTGTGTTGATTAGGATTACAAGTCTACAACCAACATGATTGCCTGTGGCACTTTGAAGATGAAGGACTCCATGCTATATAGTTATTTCTGTTGCATTGTAATGAGATAGCCAAATGAGCTATGGAAGATGTAATGAATTATTTTATTCCTGGTTATAAAGTTGTATTATGACCTTAGTTTCTTGATATTACATCTTAACTGTGGATGCTAGCTATTGATCCAGGGACTAGCATTGTAAACACAGGGATCTCTACCTTATTAAAGGTTGGGACCTCTACAGATGGTATCAGAGGACTGTGTTGCCTGTAGGATTGTAACCCTAGGATTGTACAAAACCCCTTAGAAAAATAGGAGTTGTATTTGTTCCAAAACTTATTCACAAAAAATCTTGTAAACTCTTTCCTCAACCTTTTTAGTTTTGATTCTACATCTCTTCCTTTTGAAATTTATGGACAAAGCCTCCACCATGAACAAAGACATCAACTTGACCAAAGGACTTCACCAACTCAAGGACTTCAACTTCAACAACATCAATGACTTCAACTTTATTTTCATCAAGGACTTGAACTTGGACATCACCAAGGACTACAAGTGAGACAAGAAATATTACTCAAGACATGAAGACTAAGGAAACACAACCTAGAAGGAACCATCATCATCTTTGAAGTTTTGTGACCAAGATACAAGAAATTTTCCAAGGAAACCATGATCTCATTCAAGAAGAAACAACCAAGAAGAATGGAATGATCTCAAGTGAACCATATAGTTGGACCACCATACTAATGATTAGTTTAGATGAAACTCACCAACTTATGTGGTGTTACAAAAATATTTTGTTGCCTAAAAATGTGCTTGAACTTGTTGTTGAGTGGAATGTTTGTTTGTGATTGCTTACACATTGCTTGTGTGATTTGTGATGTGTGTGATTAGAATTTTTCCTGTAGAATTCTTTTCCTATTCTAATCCCAATCCAACCCAAACAGATGACTTCCCCAAGAGACTCCAACATCAAGAATGGTGACAACAACAACCAAGAGATGCACATGAGAGAACAACTACTATCAAAC
Organism: Avena sativa; assembly: GCA_916181665.1. Classification (NCBI taxonomy): domain Eukaryota; kingdom Viridiplantae; phylum Streptophyta; class Magnoliopsida; order Poales; family Poaceae; genus Avena; species Avena sativa. The sequence goes on from OV702297.1 coordinate 258,782,278, forward strand.
CAAACCCAGTTGAATCAGATGACAACACAGTTTTTAGACAACAATAATGAGTTAGACCCAACCATGCAAAAGTTTTTGGAAACCCAATCCCAATTGCTGCAGAGGATGAACAATCAAATGATAAACATGATAAGAAACTCTCCCCAAGGAGATTGGGACAATAATGATGTCAAGGATGATATTATAGAAGGAAGTCAAGCTTGCAATATTTGTGGAGACATGGAACACACTTCCGAAGAGCATGAAGATCAATGCCCTAATTGTGAAGAGAAACATCCAACTAAACAATGCCCCACATCTCAAGTGACTTGTTTCCTATGTGAAGGAAATAATCATGTCCCTATCCAATGCCCCATCTATCCTATAGTTCAACAAAGGATACAAGGTGGAATGCATCAAAAGTATGGAAAACCCCATGAGGGAACAACTTCTATCAAGAAGGATGAAGACAAAGGCAAACCTTAGATTGCACCTCCATACATTAGGAATCACGTTGATGGAAAAAAGAGGAAACATAGGTATTATCCAAGGAATCGTTCAAGGAACCGAGGAAGCTTTCCCACCTTTAAGGTGAGATATGAAGAGCATGAACTAGAGGAACTCCTAGCTTTGGAGAAACCCAAGAAAAAGAAGAATAAGGAAATTAGCCAAGTGTGGTACAACAACTACAAAGAACTAGGCCATTATATATCAACTTGTCCAGAGAAGATACGTGAAGAACTCAACCTTGTCACATGTTATAAGTGTGGTAACCAAGGACATTATGCAAGCAATTTTCCAGAAAAGAAGAAGTACAAGACAAGCAAGCCTATGAAGGATCTGAGCCTTGTCACATGTTTCAAGTGTGGAAACAAAGGACACTATGCAGATGTCTGCCCAGAGAAGTTTCATCAAGGTCCCAAGTAAGCCAAGATGTAATCTAGTGAAACACTTTTTAAGGGTGGTAGTACCCTAGTTTCTTTGAGCCAACTTGTAACCTCTAGCCTTCCCAAATCTCGGGACGAGATTTCTTTTAAGGGTGGTAGCCTGTCACATCCCGAAACTTTCCAAATTTTGTAATGTGAAAAATAATTAAACCAAATAAATAATTGCTGAAATATAGGGTGAAAAAAAACTTTTGATTCCAAATGGAAACATCAAAACCCATCTTGAACAAACTTTGAATAAAATGGAACCCAACAAAATTTCAGTGAAGTGAAATGCATTCATCAATTAATGTATCTTGAAATTCAAACTTGGGAAAAATAAACCAAAACCCAAAACCTTAATGGAAGCAAATCATTTCCAAGATCTCTCAAAGACTATGGATTTGATACATATAAAAATTGGTCAACAAACATTTATAAATGATCAATAATGATAAATAAAAATATTATAAAACCATAGAAATTGATTTCATTCAATTTGGAACCATGGATAAAAATTTATGAATTTAATAAGATGAAAGGAAATAATTTCCAAAGCTAATAAAGCTCCTATCTAAAATCCATACCAAATTGTGAGAAAAATAATCCTAAAGAGATTTAAAAGGATAAGCCAATATCAAATAAAATTATACAAATTGGAATCACCAACTTTGGATCTTTAAATAAAAAGATATCGATTTTATAAGATAAGGAAAGGAATAAATAAATAAGGAATATTTAAAAGCCAAATTAAATCTTGGCCAAATCCATAAGCAAATGAAATAAATATAATCCAAATAAAATAAAGGGATAAAGATTATTCCAATAAATTTATATGGCATTAAACCATATTCTAAGTATATATGGATAAAGATAAAATTCCTAATAGAAATGATTAATTAAATCATGAGAAAGTAATAAATGGAAATTTATCAAAGTGGATTAAAAATTTATCAAATTAACTTAAAAGAATTATTTGAATAAAATTTATATGGTATTAAAACCATAATATAATTTTATTTAATTAAAGACAAATGCCCAAATTAAATGATTGATAAATCATAATAAAAATAATTCAAAATTATTTAACACCCTATTAAATAAATAAAACCTACTAAAAAAGGTTTAGTGAAAATTAGAATTCAAATAAAGAGTTTAAAAATATAATTAAAATCCTATTTAAAACAAAGGCAAGTGCCTATTTTCAATAAATAATAAACCATATGTGAGTAAAATAATTATTCTAAAATGGACTTAAATACGTATTTAAAACAAGTATAGAAAATACTGAATGTTTAGAAAAGATTTGGAAAAGAAGTCTGAATTCAAATGGAAGTTTGAATTTGAAAACAGAAAATCAAAATAGAAAAAGAAAAAGAAACCTGAAAAAAATAGAAACAGACCCAACCCACTAACCCTACCCAGCTGCCTGGCCCAGCAAGCCCAACAGCAAGCCCACCCGGCTCTCACCCCTCTCCCCCTGGATTTCTCTCACCCACGAATCAACCCTCAACCTCACTGACGCTCGGGACCCACGCCACGTCACCTCGTCGTTTCCACCCACCCACTGACCTCGCCCCCATTCCCCTCTGCCGTTTCTGGATGTTGATGATGCGCTTGAATTCGCGTAAACGTTGCAGTAATCTCTCCCTCCGACCATGCATGTTTAAACACCTCCCTCTTCCCTCTCTTTCCCCTCAGTCGACGCATCCCCAGAACCCCTAGGTTGCGTGAATTCCTGCTCGAAGCCCCCACTGCTCCGGCGAGCCTCCGCCCTAATTACGGCGAATCCCGACCACCCCCTTGCGCCTAGTGCACGCTAGCTCACTGCCCATCACAGTGCGCACCTGCCAGCACCCTCAGCTTGCTCGCGCGCACCCTAGAACATCGGCAACGACTTTGCCTGAGCGCCACCATCCCCTGCCTCGACTCCGACGAGCTCCCCTGGTTAGTTCTAACCGCGCCTCTCCCCCTCGTTGACACTCGGGCAATCAGAATTCACTTGCACGTATAATGCGACCCTTACTTTGCCTTGGCACCCCTTGTAGCTTCACCGTCGACGATGCCCGATCTCACCCGACGCCAGGTACATCTTCGGCGAGGAATTGCAGTCACGCCCGAGTGCCCCTTCGTCGACCACGACCACGACCACGTTGAGCATCTACATGTCGCTGCGAATCTGGTAATTCCCTCCGTTCCCTTCCTTGCTTCCTAGAACCGCCGGACCACCACTGACCGAGCGCGCCGCCGCTCGCCGTTGATCCAGCACCGCCAGACTTTGGTCAGGGCAAAGCTGCCCGTTAGGTCTTGATCCCATGACCATGATAGATTCATTAAACGAAGTGGTATTGAATGATCTGTGTCGTGTGATGTTAAGTAGATCTGACGGTCCATGTTCCTCAATCCAGACGAAGCATTATCGTCCAATAGAATTGTGACACGTAGCTAGACTAAGATTTTAAAACAGAAATTAGATCTATTAGATGATAGATTTTATAAAATTCATAACTTTAAATCTACACGTCCAAATTTTGCAAATTTTATATGAATGAAATCAGGAAAAAGAATCCTATCCAACCATGCACTTTGTTTAATGATTTTCGTCTGGAAAATTAGTTGTTTTTGTAGAAACATATGTAGGCATATTTTGTGTATAAAATTCATTCTAAAAATATTTTTAGGGTAAAATCTTTTGTAAATGCATTGTTTTGAACCTACTGACCATAGAAACCAACTTTTGGATTAAAAAACATATTTTGTGAGGCTAAGGAAAAAATCTTTGAATAAAAGCATTTCTAGTTAAATAAAAATATTGTTTATGGTTTAAAAATGATTTTTGAGTGAAACCTTTTGAAAATGACTTGAATTAAACTCTCTGATCCTAAACACAATGTTTGAGGTTTAAAATTATATTTGATGAACCCTAGAAAATTATTACTTTGTTTAAAGACATTTCTAACAAAATAAAATATTGATTTGATTTAAAAATGGTTTTTAGATGAAACCTTTGGCAAATGATTTAATATTAAACACATTGACCATAAACACTAATATTTGTGTTTAAAAATATATTTGGCTAATATTAGAAATTATTCTTTGAATAAAATCAATTCTAGCAAAACAAAAGAGATTTAAAGTGGCCATTTTCACTAACTTGTTATCAAATGGTTTTGCCACATTTATAAATGACCAATAGGTGTTTTATAATGTTTATAACCTATTAGAAACCACTTTTCCAAACAAAACAATCTTTGGCATGCTTGCATGCATTGCTTTGTTTTTATTATTTTATGTGTTGAATTGTTTGAATGTTAGTTTTGAAATTGTGCCTTGCTTGATTGAATTGTAGTGGAATTTGAAGAGTGTGACTATTGCAAGATCAAGGAGTGAACTTATATTCTCTACCAAAAAGGCAAGTGGTGCTTCATACTTTTGTCCTATTATTTTCACTATCCATTAGTGATGTTTGAGTAGGACTTGCATTGAATTTTCTAAGTGTTAACTATGCCATGGGAAATCCTAGTAGATGAAACCTTAGTAGAATTTTCCCTAAGTTAAGATTCCTACTACTATCATGCTTAGCCTAGCTAGTAGAAAACAAGGGTGGATTATATTCATGCTATGGAATATTTCTAAGTCAAGGACTTGTATTTTGTTTAATAAAACAACTAAGTGAATGAATCACCTGGGTGGAATGGTATTGCTTGGATGGATTTTTGTTGAGTGGTTACACAAGTCCAGGGGACTGGTGAACCTTGTGTATCACACTTGTGGAATGCCACCCAGGAACAAAGAGATTTGAGATGTCAAATGTTAAGAAGCTTCAAGTACAGTCACTTGGCATTATGGGCTCTGCCTTGATCATATAGGTTGTAATAACTTAGCCAAATGGACAGTTGGTGGTAGGGGATGATAGGTTTGGAGCGCGTCCATTCTGGTCTAAGGGAAGGCTTCTGAAAGATCTTGTCTCGATGCATGTCGAGTCTTGTGGGGAAAGTGCACCACCTCTCGAGAGAGTAAAATCTAGGTACTTAGCCGTGTCCCCGACAATGGACAATTTGAGCTTAAAGACATGGAAGCTATCAAGAATCTCCTCATCCCAATTTCTATGTTGAAAACTTGTGGTTGAACAAGGGTTAATGGATCTTCAATCTTTGATTAGTAGATTCCTTGGGTGGTTTTTGACAAACAAAACTTAGTCTTTTCAAATGATAAGGAAAATCTATTTTGAGCAAAGCAAGCCGAAGCTCTACTTAGCCAAATGCATATAGATGATAGTTACCACTATACTACCATAGTATCACTTGCCAATACAATTCAAATGTATTGACCCTTGTGGCTATAACTTATTATGTTGCAGGTTTGTTTGATGTTAGTGAAGTGTGTTGATTAGGATTACAAGTCTACAACCAACATGATTGCCTGTGGCACTTTGAAGATGAAGGACTCCATGCTATATAGTTATTTCTGTTGCATTATAATGAGATAGCCAAATGAGCTATGTAAGATGTAATGAATTATTTTATTCCTGTTATAAAGGTGTATTATGACCTTTGTTTCTTGATATTACATCTTAACTGTAGATGCTAGCAATTGATCCAGGCACTAGCATTGTAAACACAGGGATCTCTACCTTATTCAAGGTTGGGACCTCTACATATCCGATCGTCAGGTATCTCCATACCTTGTTCAATCTCATTATTGACAAGTACTGTTTACTTGTTACCATGATATTACATCCCTATGACCTAGTCACATGTTGCAACATTTATGGATGTAATCTCACCAAGTTCGCCTAACTATATCTTACCCGTCACTGGGTGAACAAATCCCGCTCTTGACGCAGTCTCCTCAACCTGTTCCTCAGGATACCAAACGACACAATTATGATCACCATTTCACTAAGTGACGTTAAGTACCATCAAAGTAACCTCGGGAGACAGTGATTTGATATGGTCTCACGGTCTAAGGAGAAGGAGAATTTGTTTATGACTATTGCAACGATGAACTTTGTGACTTGATCGTATCGCAAACTTTGAGGAATGTCCATCACATCATTCACTAATGATATGACCTTGTTGTCAACCAGCCCTATCACTCATGATATGGAAACCTTGATCATCAGTTGCCCAACGAACTAGTATCAATAGAGGCTACTAGGGACTTATGTTTCATATCACACATGTATCAATGTTTCCACTTGATACAGTTATAGCACAACATGAAACTATTACAAACTTATTTGGATATGACAATAAACCTTTTATTATTTTCCTCTAGGGCATATTCCCTTCAGTCTCCCACTTGCATTAGAGTATAAATAATCTAGCTGGAATTTACTAATCATAAACCATATCCCCATATGCGTTTATCGGTCATGCTGCTCATCAGAAACGTCATGTCCCTGTTCTGTTTTACCAGATCAGTATGTCTTTTGCAAATCATTAATGTCTTCCTAATTTTGACATTCCCTCCATTATCTCATAATGGTTGAAGTATTCATTTTGGCGAGTGAGACTTTGTTTCTATTCGTTTACAATGACGGTAGTTGAGTCAATTTAACTTTCACCGTTGTCATGTAAATTCCAGAAACACACTTAGAGAAGTCGAACTTCTTTAGCCAAAATATACTTTTATCCTTGTGTAGATCCTAGTGCATAACATGCAACTATGTGCCTAACCTCACTTCTTGCAATTTAAGAACAAACTCAACTCTGGTTCAGTATTAACTCTAGAATCACTTGAAGATATTTTCTTCCAATCAGATCCTTAGGTCAAACTACGTGAGTATAAAATATGGTTCCATGGAAGAACCTATGACTGAGGCATAGGAGATGCCACACATCTCTTTCTTTCTTTTAACCATTGTTATAATACTAAGACTAACACAATGCTTCATACAAGTAAGACCCTCTTTTTTTATCTTGTTCCATTCTGAACTCCTTCAAAATCTTACCTAGGACATCCTGAACATCTTCAAAATCAAGTCCAATAAGCACTCAACAATAATGTTTATTGAACTTACCAATCTATCTTGATAGATTTCATTGTCTAATAACTTCTTCAACTTCATCCATATTTACTAACTTAAATATTATTAATACCAATCACATCATTCATATATGTCATCCACATATTTCAAAATGATCACACGCTCCCACTCAAATATGGCATCCATATATGAGATCCAGGGACTAGCTCCCACTCAAAATGGCATCCATATACGAGATGCAGGGATTTCACTTAGCTCCCACTCAAAATATGTCCCCTACATATTGAGTCTTAGCCAAGACAATAAGCTTCCACTCAAAATATGTCTCCTACATATTAAGGTAAGGACAAGCCAATATACTCCCACTCAAATGAAAGTCCTCTCAACAATATTGGACATTTCAAATTTCTTTGATCATTATCAAATTGAGAATTCCAGATGCGAGTTCCCAATATCCATCTATTTCTAGTGTAAATCCAATAGACTTAAGCATTGCTACATCTAAGTCAACTCCTTGAATTTTTCCAAACACACTTTGCGGCAAAACAAGCTTTATGTCTTCCTGTTAAGTTTCATTTCCTTCTTATGACTTTGCTGTCATTTAGAAATACTAAGTAAACATCTTTAATTAATAATATCAAGTAAAACATCACTTTTCAATCTCAAATGTAACTTAATATAGGATTTTATGACTCCAAGTCATTTCTCGCATTTAGGTCCATCACGCTTCTTTGTATTTCGTAGGTATGTCTTGTTCAAATAACATGACAAGTGAATCAAAATATAATTATGCTAACTTGCAGAATATATTCTTAAGTCCTACTTTCTTTTGTAAAAGTATTTGCTGAAACTTTGATCATTATCATTAGTTTCTCCTCTATTTGTAGAGTTTGGTTTCGTGAAGCAAATTTCTTTGTGCCACTCAACAATTAGGAGGTAAGGTCAAATACCTTATTTTGAACTTTTAATTTCTTCCACCTGTATCTTCATTAAGACACATAAAACCTTAGGACAACAACAGGTTTGCCCTTTGTGAAACATGTATTCATAGTTTCCTAAGGATATGCTACAAAGACTTGTTCATTCGCCACGATTTTGAATCATCGAAGTCTCTAGAAACTTGAACATGCCATAACTCTTATGGTGTTGTTTCCATGAACCTTTAGATGTTCCTTTGTGTTTCAAACGAGTGTTTTCTCATTTCAATCTCTAACTCTAAATGATAACTATAACTCTGATAAGAGATAATATTAGACCATATGTATCTAATACAATATGATTATGATGTTTAGACATATCAACACCTTGATTTTGTCCAATTATGATAATTTGTGAAACATCTTTCACAAGTCCCTTTATGCCAGAACTTAACTCAAGTACATCAGTCATATCGATCAAATCGAAGAGACTTTGTATTCTTGTTAATTACATATCCCACTTTGTTTTGAACTCATTTGAACAATTCAAATCGTTTCAAACCTCCATTTCCTTAAGAAAATACACATATTTACTTAAATCCACAATGAAATAATGATTTGCACTATTTGTTGAAAATACGATACATCACTATAAAATTCAATAATTCTTCGCATATCACCATTTTACTGGAATGCAGAGTTTTAGTCATCTTGCCAAACGAGGTATGGTTTTGCAAAGTCACTAGACCAAGTATCTCAGACCCCGATCTTCATTTAGAATGGAAAACATGCAATAACCATCATGACTTAAACACTAGTTTCATTCAATTATTAACCTTTGGATATCTTTTAGCATTCTAATCCTTTATAAATGGTTAACCTATTATCATTAACATAGTGATGAGAATAACTCATTTATAAGCATAATGTGACCATAAAGGTACTACTCATAAGAACAATACAACTGGATTGTAACTTATTCATATGAACAATCGTCTTGCCAAAAGCAACACACACAAACAAGGATTACAAAATTTTATTCAAGGCCACTAATCCAAATGATAATCTTTGAGGAAAGGAGTGATGTTGAACATCAACTAGTTTGCTTGCCGTCATCAAGCCACATTGCCTCAATTCTCAAGCAGACCATCTTGTTTTCACAAAACAGGACAAGTATCCAATACTTTGTAAACTGCAACGAGTTTTGCAAGAATTACATTTATAACCTTGTATATCTGTCATATACACTTCTCATCCATGACCTCCGCTATAATCAAGTCCTTCTGAGAGTTCTCAACTCTTATAGAAGATTGCTAAGCGGTTCTCCAAATATTCTGTTTTCATCCACCATGAAAGAAAACTCATCCAATAGCTCATACTTTATGTGCCTGATTTTGCAAAATACAAAATTGCATCCCAGCTCTCCATTGAATGGAGAATGGACCCTTTTTGGATGATTTATGGAGAAATCACAAACTTGTGGAGTCATCGGATCATATCCTAATGGTTATTGTATCAAGAAGAGAAGATCAGCTTATTACGAGGATATCCCTCGGGTGTGGGTATTAATCTATAAAGTTGGACCCTTTTTCTAAGTTCTATATCAGATAATAAATTTGTCATGGTCATAAAGGACCCCAATGAGATAGGCCATGATCTACTAAGATATTTGCAAACAGACATCTAAACTTAGTTCATAATATGAGTTCAATTCATAATTGAGCTCCCACTAAAATAGTCATCCCCTGGACAATTTTAGTGATCACACGATCCGAATTCACTATGCAACCCCCGATCGTCATGGCATGCAACATAGCTTCAAAGGTAGACATTCTCCAATGCCAATCACATCATCCATGTGACTCATGCTCGATATTTTGATCTCTTGTGTTCGAGTCCCATGTCCCACATGCTAGGCTTGCCAATTCAAACTTGTGTGTATTGCAGTACAAACATTGCACCCACTGTATGCGAATGTAGATATGTCTAGCCCCCGATCGTCACGACCGGCTTCATAACGAAGAACTTTCTTGGTGGTGCACACACAAGGGGAACACTATCATTGGAATTTCGAGGCCATTTCTACATGTCCCAGGCTCACCAATTTAATATTGGTTTTAATAGGAATCATATTATCTATGATACCGTTGGGTATTTAATACTAGCACACAATAAGACGCAAAGCAGGTATCAACATCATATGTATATTATGATATGATATGGTCCTTTCTTGCGCCTTGATCTCCATCGAGCGCTCTGGCATAATATCCATCATGCCACTAGCATGATCTCCATTGTGCCATCGGTTTTGATGCCAAGTCCATGACGCCACAAATAGGTCATCCATCGGAATGATGGCTATTACTACACAACTTAGTAACTTAAAACTAAACTACTTTACCTTCATAACGACTATGACCATATCAAATCACATGCCCCTCCCGCAAAATAAAGTTAGATGCCTCTACTTTATCTATTGGAAGTTCTACATGGTTGTTAGGGCTTTCGTAATAGAACTATTTCTAATCTATGAACTTTCCAACCAAAACATGGATCCATACATTTGTCTCTACTACACCCCTTTCAGGGCCCTCCATTGTAAATGCTATATCAACTATTGTAAGAGAGATAGACACCCGCTAGCCACTAATACAGAACCAGCCGTATGTTAAGCATGGAACCAGTCTTGCGTAAGAGTACAGATAAGGTCGGTCCGGTCCGCTTCATCAAGCAATCCCGCGATATAAACAAGTACACATGGGAGGGTAATAACTATAGGATCAATGCCCGCACACACACATGTGCGGACTGGCCATACAACACTACTATGCATAGATCGGCTCTGATACCATTGTTGGGGTTCCGATGCATAAAATAATTTTTTTTACTATGACGTATTGCCCCGATGCCCAAGATCTATCTACTAGTAATGCAGTAATGACCAACAGGTTTCAGATACATACCCTAGTAGTGCGAAAGCGGTTCATGTTCCGAGGGGAACGTGGTTGAAGTAGTCGTATTCGTAGCCGACCTCAAGGTCGTGAAGCTCCTCGTAGGCTCACGACATCCAAAGTGCCCCAAGTGTTGCACCTTGTGGCTTCGTACACATACAGTGTACGACGAGAACCTCCGTCTCCCCGATCCTGCCGGGAGTACGTGCAGAAGTTAAATGTCTGGTTGTGGAATCCCTGTAGCGCAACGGCGTGCTGTAGTTGCATCTTCTCTTGCACGAACAACCCTGGGCCGTGCCAACATGTGGAGAAAACTAGAGAGATATATTGGAGAGGAGGAGGAGAGCTCCCAACTCATGGGATTCTGCTCTGTTGATGTGTTCCTCCAAGGGGGGGAGGGGGCCTCTTTATATAGGGTGGAAGGGGGAACCCTTACCCCCACCAAGGAAACCCTAAGGCGGCCAGGGGTCAAGGGGTGGCGTCCAAGGGAGGGAGGGGGCCGCCCTAGGGCGCCCCATACCCTAACCATAGCAGGCGGCCAGGGGGGTGGCGCAGCCCTAGGCGCATGGGCCCTCCCCTCTCTCTTGCTTTTTCCCTCATGGGCCCTTTCCCTAGGAAATTCGGCCCATTAGTGGAATACCCTTTTAAATTATATTTAAATATTATATTTAATATTATTTAAATTAATTAATATATAAATACATATTACCAAATATGATTTGACCCGAAACACCTTTCGGTTCCCCTCCTATATCCTTTGAACAGCTTCGGAACTCCCGGAACGATTCCGGTCCTCTCACCCAAACTTTACCGGTTTCCTTTATTTCTCCGAACATCTTCGGATATCTCTCCACGGAACAATTTTGAATTTCTACTTCTCTACTATGATTATAACTTACAAATAATCTCCAGCTCGTCGCACCCTTAAGTGGATCCCCTCATGGATCGGGAATGACACATTCATGACCAAGACTCCTCTTGCGTTAATGATCAACAGCGGGACCAGGATGCCCATAATGACCCCCTGTGCATTCCATATTGACGATGTCGTTTGAATTCTAAACGTCGAGTCCATTTCCCTTTGTTTCTTCGATACTACTTGTCCGAGATCTGATCGTTAGGTATCTCCATACCTTGTTCAATTTCGTTATTAACTGTCACATCCCAAGATTTTGCAAATCTTGTAATGTGAAAAATAAATAAACAAAATAAATTATTGTTGAAAATCAGGGTGAAAAGAAACTTTTTTTTCTAAATGGAAACTTAAAATCCCATCTTGAACAAACTTTAGAGTTTGAATCCAACAAAATCCAAATCAAGAGAAATGCATTCCTCAATGAATGTATCTGGATTTTTAAACACTTGGAAAATAAATCCAAACCCTAAACCCTAATGGAATAAAAATCATTTCCAAGTTATCTCTAAGCCTATGGATTTGATCCATATAAAAATTTGCCAACAAACATTTACAAATGATCAATAAAGACAATTAGAAATATTATAGAACCATATAAATTGGTTTCACTTAATTAGGAGCCATGAATAAAATCTTATGAATTTAATAAGATAAGGAAAAGTAATTTCCAAAGCTAATAAAGAACCTATATAAAATCCAAACCAAATGGTGAGAAAATAATCCTAAAGGTATTTAAAAAGATAAACAAATATTAAACAAGATTTCACAAAGTGGAATCACTAAGTTTGGGTTTAAAAATAAAAAGATATGGATTTTATAAGATAAAGAAAGAAATATTAAATAAGGAATATTTAAAGACCAAATCAAATCTTGGCCAAATCCATAAGCAAATGGAATGAACAGAATCCAAATCCAAATAAAATAAAAGGATAAAGAAATTCCAAAATAAAATAAATGACAGTAACCATGCTATCCCTATCTTAATAAAGACAAATCTCTAATAAGAATAATTATTTAATTCATGAGAAAATAGTATTTTGGAATTTACCCAAGTGAAATAAAAGTTGTTTAATTCAACCTAATTAAGGTTAAAGAAAAATTCCAAATAAAATTCAGGTAATTAAAACTATATTTAATTCCATTTGACTTAAACAAATACCCAATCTTAAATGATTAGTAAATCATATTAAATTATTCCAAATAATTCAATATGAATTATTTTACACCAAAATAATCAAATAAAAACCTACTGAAAAGATTTGGAAGGTTTTGGAAAATCAAAAGGTGTTTAGAAATATTATTAAAATCTTATTTGATTTAAAACTAGAGCCTATTTTGAATAATTAAGAGACCTTAAAAAGAATAAATAAATTTTTCTAAAAATGATTTTAGAATGTTTTATTAATCAGTATTTAAACCTACACAAATTTTGACAAAATATTGAATTCAAATGAATGTTTGAATTTCTTATTCAAAAATCAAAACAGAAAAATCAAATGAGAAAAAGAAAAACAAACAGAACAAAAAAAATTGAAAAGGGCTCATCCTAGCTGGCCAGCACAACAAGGCCCAACAGCCATCTCCCTTTCCCGAACCATTTTCCTTCTCACTCAAACACACACCCGCAGCGTCGCTGACAGATGGACCCCATCTCCCCACTCACTCTTTTGCTGACGCCGGACCCCACTGCCACCTCACCTTCTTCCTCCCCGCGGTGACCACGCCCCCTTTCCTCCTCGCCGTTTCTGCCGTTAAACGCCAACGTCAATACGCCATAATGCCGTGTTAATCCCTCGCCGTGACCACGCAGTAATAAACGCCAGGCTTCCCTCTCCCTTCTCCCCCAGACCACACCCCACAGGAGCCACCAGGCTGTTACAATTTGGACCTCGAAGCTCCTCTGTCCGACGACACTCTGGCGACAATTCCGACCGAACCCTGACGCCCCTTGCCTCCTCGACCAAGCTCACATACTCCCCACCTCCTAGCGCATCTCCTCGTAGCACCAGCTCGCCCCCACATGCCCCGCAGCCTCGGTTTCGTACATGTCTGAGCGCCACCGAGGATGAACTTGACTCCGGCGAGCTATAGCCGACGACCTCGTGCGCCCCTTGCTCACTAGTGAGTATTCTCGTGATCCTTGAACTCGTGTGCACCTTCCTGATGCGTTATTTTTCTTGTTTGCGTCCCAGAGACCCGCCTTCGACCACGGCCGAGCATGCCCGAGCCCGCAAGGTACTCCGGCGAGCAATCCCCACAACACCAACGCGCCCCTCGACAAGCAGAAGGCACATTGAGCTTCCCCACGCCACGGCGAACCTGGTGAGCCACACCTTTCTCTCCCTCGCTTCCTCTAACACCAGCCCCGCCGTAACCAGAGCCAGCGCCGCCAGTCGCCGCCGCCAGCGCCGCTGAGTAATGGTCAAAGCAGTTAGGTCCGTAGGATTTTGATCTGACGGATGCGATAGAATGTGAGAGAAAGGGTAAGTATTGCCCCTGTGCCGTGCGATGCAACTAAAATCTAACGGCCCATATTTTCCGATCCGCGCGAAACGGTATGCGCCAATAGGATAGCGCCGCATGTCACAGAATCTGGTTTAAAATCAGAATTTGATCTATTAGTTGCTCAATTTTGTAAAATCTATAACTTTTAATCTACACGTCCAAATTTTGCAAATTTTATATCAATGGATTCAGAAAGACAAGCCCTAGCCAACCATGCACTTTGTTTAGTAAAAAGATTCTGTTAAACTGATTGTTTTTGCAGAAACTTGTGTATGCTTGTTTAGAATATAAAAATTGTTCTAAAATGATTTTGGGGATAAAATCTTTGGCAGATGGTGTGTTTTGAACCTACTGACCATAGGAAACAAATTTTGGTTTTGAAAAATGTATTTGGTGAAACAAAAGAATAAACTTTGGATTTAAACCATTTCTAGTCAAACAAAAGCAATGTTTATTTATTAAAAATGCTTTTGGTAGAAAACCTTTGAGAAATGTTTTGGTAATAAACTCTCTGACCCTAAACACAAGGTTTTGTGGTTTGAAAACATATTTTGTGAGACCTATAGAATATTGCATTATTAAAAGCATTTCTTCACCACATAAAATAATGATTTGGTTAAAAAATGGTTTATGAAGTAAAACCTTTTGCAAATGGTTTTTCCACTTTATAAAATGACCCTTAGGTGTTTTCAAATGTTTATAACCCATTAGAAACCAATTCTCCAAATAAAACAATCTTTAGCATGCATGCTTGCATGCATTGTTTTGTTATTATTATTTTATGTGATGAATTACTTGAATGGTAGATTGAAATGTTGTTTGCTTGATTGAATTGTAGTGATTTGAAGTGAGTGAACATTGCAAAGATCAAGGAGTGAACTTATACTCTCTACCAACAAGGCAAGTGATGCTACATACTTTTGTCCCATTATTCTCACTATGCATTAGTGATATTTCTAAGTAGAATTTGCATGGAATTTTGCTAAGTATAAACTATACCATGGGAAATCCTAGTAGATGAAACCTTAGTAGAAATTTCCTAAGTTAAGATCCCTACTACTACTATCATGCTTAGCTTAGCTAGTAGAAAACAAGGGTGGAATATATATTCATGCTATGGAAAAATTTCTAAGTCTGAGGACTTATATTTTGTTTAATAAAACAACTAAGTTAATGAATCACCTGGGTGGAATGGAAGGAATGGTTTGTGTTGAGTGGTTACACAAGGCCAGGGGACTGGTGAACCTTGTGTATCTCACTTGTGGATGGCCACCCAGGAACAAAGAGATTTGAGATGTCAAATGTTGAGAAGCTTCAAGTGCAGCCACTTGGCATTATGGGCTCTTCCTGGATCATATATGTTGCAATAACTTAGCCAAATGGACAGTTGGTGGTAGGGGTTTGATAGGTTGGAACGCGTCCATTCTGGTCTATGGGAAGGCTTCTGAAAGATCTTGTCTTGGTGAAACCAAGTCTTATGGGGAAAGTGCACAACCTCTGCAGAGTGTAAAATCTAAGTACTTAGCCATGTCCCTGGCAAAGGAAAATTTGAGCATCAAGACATGGAAGCTATCAAGAATCTCCTCATCCAAATTTCTAAGTTAAAAATCTTGTGGTTGAACAAGGGTTGAAAGGATCACCAATTTCTATTGGGAGATGCCTTGGGAAAGATTTTGTCAAAGCAAAAGCTTAGTGTTTTCAAATGATAAGGAAAATCTATTTTGAGCAAAGCAAGCCTAAGCTCCACTTAGCCAAATGCATATAGATGATAAACACCACTATACTACCATAGTATCACTTGCCAATACAATTCAAATGTATTGACCCTTGTGGTTGTCACTTGTTATGTTGTAGGTTTGTTTGATATTAGTGAAGTTTAATGATTAGGATTACAAGTCTACAACCAACATGTGTGCCTGTGGCATTTTGAAGATGAAGGACCCCATGCTATTGTTATATTCTGCTGCATTGTAATGAGATAGCCAAATGAGCTATGTAAGATGTAATGAATTATTTTATTCCTGGTTATAAAGTTGTATTATGACCTTTGTTTCTTGATAGTACATCTTAACTGTGGATGCTAGCTATTGATCCAGGGACTAGCATTGTAAACACAGGGATCTCTACCTTATTAAAGGTTGGGAACCTTACAGATGGTATCAGAGCATTGTGTTTCCTGTAGGATTTGTAACCCTAGGAATGGACAAAACCCCTTAGAAAAAATAGGAGTTGTTTTTTTTCCAAAAGCTTATTTACAAACAATCTTGTAAACTCTTTCCCTCAACCATTTTGGTTTTGATTCTACATCTCTTCTATTTCAAAACTTGATGGACAAAGCCTACCCCATGGCCAAAGACTTCATCATGTGCAAAGGACTTCATCAACTCTAATGACTTCAACATCATCAACTCTAATGACTTCAACATCTTCAACTCTAATGACTTCAACATCTTCAACATTTTCACCAAGGACTTCAATCTTGGATATCACTAAGGACTACAAGTGAGACAAGAAATCTTGCTCAAGACTTGAAGACTAAGAGAACACAACTTAGAAGGAACCATCATCACTTTGGAGTTTTGTGACCAAGATTCAAGAAATTCTCCAAAGATACAAAGATCTTGTTAATGAAGAATCAACCAAGAAGAATGTAAAGATCTCAAGTGAACCATATAGATGGACCACCATATTTAGTTTAAGTCAAACCCACCAACTTATGTGGTGTAACAAAATATTTTGTTGCCTAAAAATGTGCTTGAACCTTGTTGTTTGAGTGGAATGTTTGTTTGTGATTGCTTTCACATTGCTTGTGTGAATTGTGATGTGTGTGATTAGAATTCTTACTTAGAAATATTTTGCCTATTCTAATCCCAATCCAACCCAAACAGATGACTTCTCCAAGAGACTCCAACATCAAGGATGACAACAACAACCAAGAGGTCAACATGAGAGACCAACTACTTGCAAGACAAACCTAGTTGAACCAAGAGACAACTCAGTTGTTAGCCAACAACAATGAGTTAGACCCAACCATGCAAGAAGTTTTGAAAACTCAATCCCAATTGTTGCAAGGGTTGGCTACTCAAATGATCAACATGGGAGAAAACTCTTCCAAAGGAGCTTATGACAACAAGGATGACAAAGATGTTATTCTAGGAGGAACCCAAGCTTGCAATACTTGTGGAGACAAGGATCACACTTCCAAGGAGCATGAAGATCAATGCCCCAATTGTGAAGAGAAACATCCAATTGACCAATGCCCCACATCTCAAGCTACTTGTTACTTATGTGAAGGAAATAATCATGTCCCTATCCAATGCCCCATCTATTCCATAGTTCAATAAAGGAAACAAGGTGGAGTGCAACAACTGATTGCAGATTACCATGAGAGAGCCAAGTCTACCAAGAAGGATGAAGACAAAGGAAAATCTCAGCTTGTGCCTCCATGCAACATGACTCAATTTAAAGGACCAAAAAGGAGACATATGTAGTATCCAAGGAATAATACAAGGTCAAGGAGACCAGGAACTGTTCCTACCTTTGAGATAACATATGAAGAACATGAATTAGAAGCACTCTTAGCTTTGGAGAAACCCAAGAAAAAGAAGGACAAAAGCCATGTGCAATGTGGTCATTGCAAAGAAATGGGACACTATGCCAGTGAATGTCCAGAGAAGCAGAAGTATAAGGAGATTAGCCAAGTGTGGTGCAACAACTGCAAAGAGCTAGGCCATTATGTAGAAACTTGTCCATAGAAGATACGTGAAAAACTCAATCTTATCACATGTTACAACTGTGGTAACCAAGGACATTATGCAAGCAAATGTCCAGAAAAGATGAAGCACAAGATAAAGCCTATGAAAGATCTCAGCCTTGTCACATGTTTCAAGTGTGGAAACAAAGGACACTATGCAGATGTTTGCCCAGAAAGATTTCAACAAGATCCCAAGCAAACCAAGATGTAATCTAGTGGGAAAATTTTTAAGGGTGGTAGTACCCTAGATTCTTTGAGCCAACTTGTAACCCCTAGCCTCCCCAAATCTCGGGATGAGATTTATTTTAAGGGTGGTAGCCTGTCACATCCCAAGATTTTCCAAATCTTGTAATGTGAAAAATAAATAAACAAAATAAATTATTGTTGAAAATCAGGGTGAAAAGAAAGTTTTGTTTCTAAATGGAAACTTAAAATACCATCTTGAACAAACTTTAGAGTTTGAATCCAACAAAATCCAAATCAAGAGAAATGCATTCCTCAATGAATGTATCTGGAAATTTAAACACTTGGAAAATAAATCCAAACCCTAAACCCTAATGGAATAAAAATCATTTCCAAGTTATCTCCAAGCCTATGGATTTGATCCATATAAAAATTTGCCAAAAAACATTTACAAATGATCAAGAAAGACAATTAGAAATATTATAGAACCATATAAATTGGTTTCACTTAATTAGGATCCATGAATAAAATCTTATGAATTTAATAAGATAAGGAAAAGTAATTTCCAAAGCTCATAAAGAACCTATCTAAAATCCAAACCAAATGGTGAGCAAATAATCCTAAAGGGATTTAAAAAGATAAACTAATATTAAACAAGATTTCACAAATTGGAATCACCAAGTTTGGGTTTAAAAATAAAAAGATATGGATTTTATAAGATAAAGAAAGAAATATTAAATAAGGAATATTTAAAGACCAAATCAAATCTTGGCCAAATCCATAAGCAAATGGAATGAACAGAATCCAAATCCAAATAAAATAAAAGGATAAAGAAATTCCAAAATAAAATAAAGGACATTAACCATGCTATCCCTATCTTAATAAAGACAAATCTCTAATAAGAATAATTATTTAATTCATGAGAAAATAGTATTTTGGAATTTACCCAAGTGAAATAAAAGTTGTTTAATTCAACCTAATTAAGATTAAAGAAAACTTCCAAATAAAATTTAGGTAATTAAAACTATATTTAATTCCATTTGAATTAAAACAAATACCCAATCTTAAATGATTAGTAAATCATATTAAATTATTCCAAATAATTCAAGATGAATTATTTGACACCCAAATAATCAAATAAAAACCTACTGAAAAGATTTGGAAGGTTTTGGAAAATCAAAGGTGTTTAGAAATATTATTAAAAACTTATTTGATTTAAAACTAGAGCCTATTTTGAATAATTAAGAGACCTTAAAAAGAATAAATAAATTATTCTAAAAATGATTTCAGAATGTTTTATTAATCAGTATTTAAACCTACACAAATTTTGACAAAAGATTGAATTCAAATGAATGTTTGAATTGCTTATTAAAAAATCAAAACAAACAGAACAAAAAAAATTGAAAAGGGCTCAGCCCAGCCGGCCAGCCCAACAAGGCCCAACAGCCATCTCCCTTTCCCGAACGGTTTTCCTTCTCACTCAAACACACACTCGCAGCGTCGCTGACAGATGGACCCCATCTCCCCACTCACTCTTTCGCTGACGCCGGACCCCACTGCCACCTCACCTTCTTCCTCTCCGTGGTGACCACGCCCCCTTTCCTCCTCGCCGTTTCTGCCGTTAAACGCCGATGTCAATACGCCATAATGCTGCGTTAATCCCTCGCCATGACCACACAGTAATAAACGCCAGGCTTCCCTCTCCCTTCTCCCCCAGACCACACCCCACAGGAGCCACCAGGCTGCTACAATTTGGACCTCGAAGCTCCTCTGTCCGACGACACTCCGGCGACAATTCCGACCGAACCCTGCCGTCCCTTGCCTCCTCGACCAAGCTCACATACTCCCCACCTCCTGGTGCGTCTCCGCGTAGCACCAGCTCGCCCCCGCATGCCCCGTAGCCTCGGTTCCGTCCATGTCTGAGCGCCACCGAGGATGAACTCGACTCCGGAGAGCTATAGCCGACGACCTCGTGCGCCCCTTGCTCACTGGTGAGTATTCTCGTGAACCTTGAACTCGTGTGCACCTTCCTGATGCATTATTTTTCTCATCTGCGTCCCAGAGACCCGCCTTCAACCATGGCCGAGCGTGCCCGAGCCCGCAAGCTACTCCGGCGAGCAATCCCCACAACACCAACGTGCCCCTCGACAAGAAGAAGGCACGTTGAGCTTCCCCACGCCACGGCGAACCTGGTGAGCCACACCTTTCTCTCCCTCGCTTCCTCTAACACCATCCCCGCTGTAACCAGAGCCAGTGCCGCCAGTCGCCGCCGCCAGCGCCGCTGAGTAATGGTCAAAGCAGTTAGGTCCGTAGGATTTTGATCTGACGGATGCGATAGAACGTGAGCAAAAGGGCAAGTAGTGCCCCTGTGCCGTGCGATACAACTAAAATCTAACGGCCCATATTTGCCGATCCACGCGAAACAGTATGCGCCAATAGGATAGCGCCGCGTGTCACGGAATCTGGTTTAAAATCAGAATTTGATCTATTAGTTGCTCAGTTTTGTAAAATCTATAACTTTTAATCTACACGTCCAAATTTTTCCAATTTTATATCAATGTATTCAGCAAGACAAGCCCTAGCCAACCATGCACTTTGTTTAGTAAAAAGCTTCTGTTAAATTGATTGTTTTTGCAGAAACTTGTGTATGCTTGTTTAGAATATAAAAATTGTTCTAAAATGATTTTGGGGATAAAATCTTTGGAAAATGGTGTGTTTTGAACCTACTGACCATAGGAAACAAATTGTGGTTTCAGAAATGTATTTGGTGAAACAAAAGAATAAACTTTGGATTTAAACCATTTCTAGTCAAACAAAAGTAATGTTTATTTATTAAAAATGCTTTTGGTAGAAAACCTTTGAGAAATGTTTTGGAAATAAACTCCCTGACCCTAAACACAAGGTTTTATGGTTTGAAAACATATTTTGTGAGACCTATAGAGGATTGCCTTATTAAAAGCATTTCTTCACCACATAAAATAATGATTTGGTTAAAAATGGTTTATGATGTAAAACCTTTTGCAAATGGTTTTTCCACTTTGTAAAATGACCCTTAGGTGTTTTCAAATGTTTATAACCCATTAGAAACCACATCTCCAAATAAAACAATCTTTAGCATGCTTGCATGCATTGTTTTGTTATTATTATTTTATGAGATGAATTACTTGAATGGTAGATTGAAATGTTGTTTGCTTGATTGAATTGTAGTGATTTGAAGTGAGTGAACATTGCAAAGATCAAGGAGTGAACTTATAATCTCTACCAACAAGGCAAGTGATGCTACATACTTTTGTCCCGTTATTTTCACTATGCATTAGTGATATTTCTAAGTAGGACTTGCATGGAATTTTGCTAAGTATAAACTATACCATGGGAAATCCTAGTAGATGAAACCTTAGTAGAAATTTCCTAAGTTAAGATCCCTACTACTATCATGCTTAGCTTAGCTAGTAGAAAACAAGGGTGGAACATATATTCATGCTATGGAAAAATTTCTAAGTCTGAGGACTTATATTTTGTTTAATAAAACAACTAAGTTAATGAATCACCTGGGTGGAATGGAAGGAATGGTTTGTGTTGAGTGGTTACACAAGGCCAGGGGACTAGTGAACCTTGTGTATCTCACTTGTGGATGGCCACCCAGGAACAAAGAGATTTGAGATGCCAAATGTTGAGAAGCTTCAAGTGCAGCCACTTGGCATTATGGGATCTGCCTGGATCATATAGGTTGCAATAACTTATTCAAATGGACAGTTGGTGGTAGGGGTTTGATAGGTTGGAACGCGTCCATTCTGGTCTATGGGAAGGCTTATGAAAGATCTTGTCTTGGTGAAACCAAGTCTTGTGGGGAAAGTGCACAACCTCTAAAGAGTGTAAAATCTAAGTACTTAGCCATGTCCCTGGCAAAGGACAATTTGAGCATCAAGACATGGAAGCTATCAAGAATCTCCTCATCCAAATTTCTAAGTTAAAAATCTTGTGGTTGAACAAATGTTGAAAGGATCACCAATTTCTATTAGGAGATGCCTTGGGAAAGATTTTGTCAAAGCAAAAGCTTAGTGTTTTCAAATGATAAGGAAAATCTATTTTGAGCAAAGCAAGCCTAAGCTCCAGTTAGCCAAATGCATATAGATGATAGACACCACTATACTACCATAGTATCACTTTCCAATACAATTCAAATGTATTGACCCTTGTGGCTGTAACTTGTTATGTTGTAGGTTTGTTTGATATTAGTGAAGTTTAATGATTAGGATTACAAGTCTACAACCAACATGTCTGCCTGTGGCATTTTGAGGATGAAGGACCCCATGCTATTGTTATATTCTGCTGCATTGTAATGAGATAGCCAAATGAGCTATGTAAGATGTAATGAATTATTTTATTCCTGGTTATAAAGTTGTATTATGACCTTTGTTTCTTGATATTACATCTTAACTGTGGATGCTAGCTATTGATCCAGGGACTAGCATTGTAAACACAGGGATCTCTACCTTATTAAAGGTTGGGAACCTTACACTAACAAGTACTGTTTACTTGTTACCACGATATTACATCCCCGTGACCTAGTCACATGTTGCAAAATTTATTGATGTAATTTCACCAAGTCAGCCTAACTGTATCTTACCCGTCACTGGGTGAAGAAATCCCGCTCTTGACGCAGTCTCCTCAACCCATTACACCAGATACCCAATGACACCGTTATGATCATGTAAGTTTCCCAACCTTTAATAAGGTAGAGATCCCTGTGTTTACAATGCTAGTCCTTGGATCAATAGCTAGCATCCACAGTTAAGATGTAATATCAAGAAACAAAGGTCATAATACAACTTTATAACCAAGAATAAAATAATTTATTACATCTTACATAGCTCATTTGGCTATCTCAATACAATGCAGCAGAATATAGCAATAGCATGGGGTCCTTCATCTTCAAAGTGCCACAGGCAGACATGTTGGTTGTAGACTTGTAATCCTAATCAGTAAACTTCACTAACATCAAACAAACATGCAACATAATAAGTTACAGCCAGAAGGGTCAATACATTGGAATTGTATTGGCAAGTGATACTATGGTAATATAGTGGAGTCTACCATCTATATGCATTTGGCTAAGTGGAGATTAGGCTTGCTTTGCTCAAAATATATTTTCCTTATCATTTGAAAATACTAAGTTTTTGCTTGACAAAATCACCCAAGGCATCTCCCAATAGAAATTGGTGATCCTTTAACCCTTGTTCAACCACAAGTTTTTAACTTAGAAATTGGGATGAGGAGATTCTTGATAGCTTCCATGTCTTGATGCTCAAATTGTCCTTTACCAGGGACATGGCTAAGTACTTAGATTCTACACTCTGCAGAGGTGGTGCACTTTCCCCACAAGACTTGGTTTCACCAAGACAAGATCTTTCAGAAGCCTTCCCTTAGACCAGAATGGATGCGTTCCAACCTATCATCCCCTACCACCAACTGTCCATTTGGCTAAGTTATTGCAACCTATATGATCTAGGCAGAGCCCATAATGCCAAGTGGTTGCACTTGAAGCTTCTCAATATTTGACATCTCAAATCTCTTTTTTCCTAGGTGGCCATCCACAAGTGAGATACACAAGGTAACCATACAAATGGGCCTTGTGAACCACTCAACACAAACCATTCCTTCCATTCCACCCAGGTGATTCATTCACTTAGTTGTTTTATTAAACAAAACACAAGTCCTTGACTTAGAAATATTCCATAGTATGAATATATATATTCCACCCTTGTTTTCTACTAGCTACTCTAAGCATGATAGTAGTAGGAATCTTAACTTAGGAAATTCCTACTAAGGTTTCATCTACAAGGATTTCCCAAGGCATAGTTTATACTTAGCAAAATTCCATGCAAGTCTTACTTAGAAATATCACTAATGCATAGTGAAAATATTGGGACAGAGTATGAAGCATCACTTGCCTTTTTGGTAGAGAATATAAGTTCACTCCTTGATCTTTGCAATATTCACACTCTTCAAATCACTACAATTCAATCAAGCAAGCAATATTTCATTATACCATTCAAGCAACATCACATAAAATAATAGAAACAAAACAATGCATGCAAGCATGCCAAACTTTGTTTATTTACAAAAGTGTTTTATAATGGGTTATAAACATTCTAAAACACTTATTGGTCATTTAATATAGTGGCAAAACTATTTGCAAAAGATTCTTCCTATAAACCATTTTTAAACCAAGCATTATTTTATGTGGTGGAGAAATGCTTTTAATAAGGCAACAACCTATAGGGTTCACAAAATATGTTTTCAAATCATAAAACCTTGTGTTTAGGGTCAGAGAGTTTAAATCAAAACATTTCTCAAAGGTTTCCTCCAAAAAGCATTTTTACAAATAAACAATATTTTTATTTGACTAGAAATGGTTTAAATCAAAGATTTATTATTTAGCTTTACCAAATGTATTTTCAAATCCATGAGTTGGTTTCTAAGGTTAGTAGGTTCAAAACAAACCATTTGCCAAAGGTTTCATCTCAAAAATCATTTTAGAACAAATTTTATATTCTAAATATGCCTACATAAGTTTCTGCAAAAACAATCAATTTAACAGAAACAATTTACTAAACAAAGGGCATGGTTAGAAAGTACTTGTCTTTCTGATTCCATTGATATAAAATTTGCAAAATTTCGACGTGTGGTTTCAAAGTTATGAATTTTACAAAATTGAACCACAAATAGAACAAATCCTGTTTTTAAAAACAAACTCTGGGCCACGTGGACTAATCTGATTGGCTAAAAACGTTTCGCGTGGATCGACTGATACAAACCGCATGATTTAACTTGATCGCACGACACAGATCGCATACCCCTTCGTTTTAAGTGATTCTATCGTATCCATTAGATCAACATCTAATGGCCTGAGATGATCTGACCATACTCTGGCGGCGCTCGACGGTGGTTGGCGGCGGCGACGCTCGGCTAATGGCGCTGCGGCAGCTACAGGAAGCAAGGGAAGAAGGGGAATGGCTTACCAGGTTCGTGAAGTGACGCTGAAGCTCAACGTGCTTGCTGCTTGTCGAGGGGCGCACAGGGTAAGTTGGAATTCCTCGCCGGAGTTCTCCCTGGCGGCGGTTGCTCTCTGTTAGAGACGGCGGCGAGGTTTCGGTGCACGCCCGAGGGAGAGGAGGGTACGGTTAGATGCACAAATTCGTGGCGAGGATGCGTGTGTGAAAGAGAAAGAAAGGGGCGGTCTTTACTAACCAGGGAAGTGTCGCCGGAGTGGAAGCAGACGGCGGCGCGCTCGGTAGTCGTCGTTGCTGAGCTTCTAGGGTGAGCGCGAGCAAGCCGAGGTTACTAGAAGATGCAGGGGTTGATGGGGAACATGCCAGCATGATCTAGGGGGCAAGGCGCGGCGAGGGGCTGCCGGAATCGGCCGGGAAAGCCGTCAGAGACAGAGGCGATGTCGCAGGAAATACTGGCAGCCTAGGGGCTCCGATGGTGTGAGGATTGGGGGGAAATGGAGAGGGGAAACAGGCGCTTAAGTGAGCGTCATTACTGGGAGGAATCACTCAGCCATTTACTCGAATTTGCCTGCTATGAATCGAACCAGAAACTGCAGAGAGAGAGAGGAGCGTGGTCAGCGCGAGGTTGGAGACGGTGACGTGGCTGTGGGGCCTGCTTGGCAGCGAGAGGGAGAGAGGAAGGGTGGGGTCCAACGCTCAGCGAGTGAGTGGGCCGAGTCTTTGGTGCGAATCGTTTTTCTCGCGGGGTGGGGTAA
The DNA here is from genome assembly GCA_916181665.1 of Avena sativa. Lineage (NCBI taxonomy): Eukaryota > Viridiplantae > Streptophyta > Magnoliopsida > Poales > Poaceae > Avena > Avena sativa. Next base: position 258,808,169 of record OV702297.1, read on the forward strand.
ATGGGCTAACTGGGCCAGACTGGGTCTGCTGGGCTGGTTTGGCTTTGTTCTATTTTTTCTGATCTGATCTTTTTCCCTTTTCCAATTCTAATATTCTGTTTTGATTTTGTTTAATAAATTCAAACATCTATTTGAATACAAATTTCTCTCCAACTTTGTGTGGATTCAAACAGTGTTTAGTAATACATTCTGAAGTCAATTTTGGAATAAATCTTTATTCTCTTTGGGGTCTTTTAATTATTTAAAATAGGCCTTTGCATTTATTCAAATAAGATTTAATAATGTTTTTAAAATCCATTTGAATTCTAAATCTTTCCAAATCTTTTCAGTAGGTTTTATTTGTTTATTAGGGTATCAAATTATTCACCTTGAATTATTTGGAAAATATTTAATATGATTTATAAATCATTTGAATTTGGTATTTGTTTTAATTCCAATGGAATTAAATATAGTTTTAATTCCCTAAATTTTATTTGGAAGATTTCTTTAATTTTATTTAAGTTAATTAAACAACTTTTATTCCACTTGGGTAAATTCCAAAATACTATTTTCCCATGATTTAATCAATTATCTCTAATAGGGATTTTTATCTTTATTCCAATAGAATAGGATTTGGTCAAAGTCATTTTATTTTATTTGGAATATTCTTTATCCATTTATTTTATTTGGATTGGGATTATATTCATTCCATTTGCTTATGGACTAGGTCAAGATTTGATTTGGCCTTTAAATATTCCTCATTATATAATTCTTTCCTTATCTTATAAAATCCATATTTTTTTGTTTATAGATCCAAACTTGGTGATTCCAATTTGTAAAATATTATTTAATATTTATTTATCATTTTAAATCTTTTTAGGATTATTTTCTCACCATTGGGCATGGATTTATAGATAGGTGTTTTATTAGCTTTGGAAATTAAATTTCCTTATCTTATTAAATTCATAAGATTTTTCTATGGCTCCAAATTAAGTGAAACCAATTTCTATGGTTTTATAATATCTCTATTTGTCATTCTTGATTATTCTGAAATGTTTGCTTGACAACTTTTTATATGGATCAAATCCATGGTCTTAGAGATAACTTGAAAATGATTTTCTACCATTAGGGTTTTTAGAGTTTTGGTTTATTCTCCAAGTGTTTAAATTTCCAGATGCATTTATGAAGAATGCATTACACTTGATTTGAATTTAGTTGAATCCCAATATTTAACCAAAGTTTGTTCAAGATGGGATTTTAAGTTCCCATTTAGAAACAAAAGTTTCTTTTCACCCTGAATTTCAACATTTATTTATTTTATTTATTTATTTTTCACATAACAAGATTTGGAAAATCTTGGGATGTGACAGGCTACCACCCTTAAAATAAATCTTGTCCCGAGATTTGGGGAAGCTCGGGGTTACAAGTTGGCTCAAAGCAACTCGGGTACTACCACCCTTCAAAATTTTCCAACCAGATTACTTCTTGGCTTGCTTGGGATCTTGTTGAAACCTTTCTGGACAAACATCTGCATAGTGTCCTTTGTTTCCACACTTGAAACATGTGACAAGGCTGAGATCCTTCATAGGCTTTATCTTGTGCTTCATCTTTTCTGGACAATTGCTTGCATAATGTCCTTGGTTACCACAATTGTAACATGTGATAAGATTGAGTTCTTCACGTATCTTCTGTGGACAAGTTGACACATAATGGCCTAACTCTTTGCAGTTGTTGCACCATACTTGGTTAATTTCCTTATACTTCTTCTTCTCTGGACATTCATTGGCATATTGTCCCATCTCTTTGCAATGGCAACACTGCACTTGGCTTTTGTCCTTCTTCTTTTTGGGTTTCTCCAAAGCTAGGAGTGCTTCTAGTTCATGCTCTTCATGTCTTATCTCAAAGGTAGGAAAGTTTCCTGGTCTCCTTGACCTTTTCCTTGGATAATACATATGTCTCCTCTTTGGTCCTTTAAATTGAGTCATATTGCATGGAGGTGCAAGCTGAGATTTTCCTTTGTCTTCATCCTTCTTGGTAGACTTTGTTCTCTCATGGTAGTCTGCAATCAGTTGTTGCACTCCACCTTTTTTCCTTTGTTGAACTATGTAATGATTGGGCATTGGATAGGGACATGATTATTTCCTTCACATAGGAAACAAGTAGCTTTGGTTGTGGGGCATTGATTAGCTGGATGTTTCTCTTCACAATTGGGGCATTGATCTTCATGCTCTTTGGAAGTGTAATCCTTGTCTCCACAAATATTGCAATCTTGAGTTCCTTCTAAAATATAATTATTGACATCCTTGTTGTCACAATTTCCTTGGGAAGAGTTGTCTCCCATGTTGATCATTTGAGTGGCCATCCCTTGCAACAATTGGGATTGAGTTTCTAAAAACTTTTGCATGGTTGGGTCTAACTCATTGTTGTTGGATAAAAACTGAGTTGTCACTTGGTTCAACTGGGTTTGGGTTACTATGAGTTCTCTCATGTTGTCCTCTTGGTTGTTGTTGTTGTCACCATCTTTGATGTTGGAGTTTCTTGGAGTAGTCATCTGTTTGGGTTGGATTGGGATTAGAATGGCAAAATATTTCTAAGGAATCAATTCTAATCACACACATCACAATTCACACAAGCAATGTGCAAGCAATCACAAACAAGCATTCCACTCAGACAACAAAGTCCAAGCATATTTTCAGGCAACAAAATATTTTTGCTACACCACATAAGTTGGTGAGTTTAATTTAAACTAAACATGGTGGTCCAACTATATGGTTAACTTGAAATCATTCCATCATTCTTAGTTGATTCTTCTTGAATGAGATCATGGTTTCCTTGGGAAAATTTCTTGTGTCTTGGTCACAAAACTTCAAAGGTGATGATGATTCCTTCTAAGTTGTGTTTCCTTAGTCCTCAAGTCTTGAGTAACAATTCTTATCTCACTTGTAGTCCTTAGTGATATCCAAGGTTGAAGTATTTGTTGAGAATAATGTTGAAATCACTTGAAGATGTTGAAGTCATTTGAGTTGATGAAGTCCTTTGCACATGGTGAAGTCTTTGGCCATGGGGTAGGCTTTGTCCATCAAGTTTGAAATAGAAGAGATGTAGAATCAAAACCAAAAATGGTTGAGGAAAGAGTTTACAATATTGTTTGTAAATAAGTTTTGGAACAAATACAACTCCTATTTTTTTCTAACGGGTTTTGTCCAATCCTAGGGTTACAATCCTACAGGCAACACAGTGCTCTGATACCATATGTAAGGTTCCCAACCTTTAATAAGGTAGAGATCCATGTGTTTACAATGCTAGTCCCTGGATCAATAGCTAGCATCCACAGTTAAGATGTAATATCAAGAAACAAAGGTCATAATACAACTTTATAACCAGGAATAAAATAATTTATTACATCTTACATAGCTCATTTGGCTATCTCAATACAATGCAGTAGAATATAACAATAGCATGGGGTCCTTCATCTTCAAAGTGCCACATGCAGACATGTTGGTTGTAGACTTGTAATCCTAATCAGTAAACTTCACTAACATCAAACAAACCTGCAACATAATAAGTTACAGCCACAAGGGTCAATACATTGGAATTGTATTGGCAAGTGATATTATGGTAATATAGTGGAGTCTACCATCTATATGCATTTAGCTAAGTGGAGCTTAGGCTTGCTTTGCTCAACATAGATTTTCCTTATCATTTGAAAACACTAAGTTTTTGCTTGACAAATCACCCAAGGCATCTCCCAATAGAAATTGGTGATCCTTTAACCCTTGTTTAACCACAAGTTTTTAACTTAGAAATTGGGATGAGGAGATTCTTGATAGCTTCCATGTCTTGATGCTCAAATTTTCCTTTACCAGGGACATGGCTAAGTACTTAGATTCTACACTCTGCAGAGGTGGTGCACTTTTCCCACAAGACTTGGTTTCACCAAGACAAGATCTTTCAGAAGCCTTCCCTTAGACCAGAATGGACGCGTTCCAACCTATCATACCCTACCACCAACTGTCCATTTGGCTAAGTTATTGCAACCTATATGATCCAGGCAGAGCCCATAATGCCAAGAGGCTGCACTTGAAGCTTCTCAACATTTGACATCTCAAATCTCTTTGTTCCTGGGTGGCCATCCACAAGTGAGATACACAAGGTAACCATACAAATGGGCCTTGTGAACCACTCAACACAAACCATTCCTTCCATTCCACCCAGGTGATTCATTCACTTAGTTGTTTTATTAAACAAAACACAAGTCCTTGACTTAGAAATATTCCATAGTATGAATATATATATTCCACCCTTGTTTTCTACTAGCTAAGCTAAGCATGATAGTAGTAGGAATCTTAACTTAGGAAATTCCTACTAAGGTTTCATCTACTAGGATTTCCCAAGGCATAGTTTATACTTAGCAAAATTCCATGCAAGTCTTACTTAGAAATATCACTAATGCATAGTGAAAATATTGGGACAGAGTATGAAGCATCACTTACCTTTTTGGTAGAGAATATAAGTTCACTCCTTGATCTTTGCAATATTCACACTCTTCAAATCACTACAATTCAATCAAGCAAGCAATATTTCAATCTACCATTCAAGCAACATCACATAAAATAATAGAAACAAAACAATGCATGCAAGCATGCCAAACTTTGTTTATTTACAAAAGTGGTTTATAATGGGTTATAAACATTCTAAAACACTTCTTGGTCATTTTACATAGTGGCAAAACTATTTGCAAAAGATTCTTCCTATAAACCATTTTTAAACCAATCATTATTTTATGTGGTGGAGAAATGCTTTTAATAAGGCAACAATCTATAGGGTTTACAAAATATGTTTTAAAATCATAAAACCTTGTGTTTAGGGTCAGAGAGTTTAAATCAAAACATTTCTCAAAGGTTTCCTCCAAAACGCATTTTTACAAATAAACAATATTTTTATTTGACTAGAAATGGTTTAAATCAAAGATTTATTCTTTAGCTTTACCAAATATATTTTCAAATCCATGAGTTGGTTTCTAAGGTCAGTATGTTCAAAACAAACCATTTTCCAAAGGTTTCATCTCAAAAATCATTTTAGAACAAATTTTATATTCTAAATATGCCTACATAAGTTTCTGCAAAAACAATCAATATAACAGAAACAATTTACTAAACAAAGGGCATGGTTAGAAAGTACTTGTCTTGCTGATTCCATTGATATAAAATTTGCAAAATTTGGACCGTGTGGTTTGAAAGTTATGAATTTTACAAAATTGAACTACAAATAGAACAAATCTTGTTTTTAAAACAAACTCTGGGCCACGTGGACTAATCTGATTGGATGAAAACGTTTCGCGTGGATCGACTGATACATACCGCAGGATTTAACTTGATCGCACGACACAGATCGCATACCCCTTTGTTTTAAGTGATTCTATCGTATCCATTAGATCAACATCTAACGGCCTGAGATGATCTGACCATACTCTGGCGGCGCTCGGCGGTGGTTGGCCGCGGCGACGCTCGGCTAATGGCGTTGCAGCGGCTAAAGGAAGCAAGGGAAGAAGGGGAATGGCTTACCAGGTTCGCGAAGTGACGCTGAAGCTCAACGTGCTTGCTGCTTGTCGAGGGGCACACAGGGTAAGTTGGAATTCCTCTCCGGAGTTCTCCCTGGCGGCGGTTGCTCTCTGTCGGAGACGGTGGCAAGGTTTCGGTCCACGCCCGAGGGAGAGGAGGGTACGGTTAGATGCGCAAAGTCGTGGCGAGGATGCGTGTGTGAAAGAGAAAGAAAGGGGCGGTCCTTACTAACCAGGGAAGTGTCGCCGGAGTGGAAGCAGACGGCGGCGCCCTCGGTAGTCGTCGTTGCCGAGCTTCTGGGGCGAGTGCGAGCAAGCCGAGGTTACTAGAAGATGCAGGGGTTGATGGGGAACATGCCAGCGTGATCTAGGGGCAAGGCGCGGCGAGGGGCTGCCGGAATCGGCCGGGAAAGCCGTCGGAGATAGAGGCGATGTCGCAGGCAATACTGTTAGCCTAGGGGCTCCGGTGGTGTGAGGATTGGGGGGAAATGGAGAGGGGAAACAGGCGCTTAAGTGAGCGTCGTTACTAGGAGGAATCACTCAGCCATTTACTCGAATTTACCTGCTATGAATCGAACCAGAAACTGCAGAGAGAGAGAGGAGCGAGGTCAGCGCGAGGTTGGAGACGGTGACGTGGCTGTGGGGCCTGCTTGACAGCGAGAGGGATGGGGTCCAACGATCAGCGAGTGAGTGGGTCGAGTCTTTGGTGCGAATCGTTTTTCTCGCGGGGTGGGGTAAATGGGCTAACTGGGCCAGACTGGGTCTGCTGGGCTGGTTTGGCTTTGTTCTATTTTTTCTGATCTGATCTTTTTCCCTTTTCCAATTCTAATATTCTGTTTTGATTTTGTTTAATAAATTCAAACATCTATTTGAATTCAAAATTCTCTCCAACTTTGTGTGGATTCAAACACTGTTTAGTAATATATTCTGAAGTCAATTTTGGAATAAATCTTTATTCTCTTTGGGGTCTTTTAATTATTTAAAATAGGCCTTTGCATTTATTCAAATAAGATTTAATAATGTTTTTAAAATCCATTTGAATTCTAAATCTTTCCAAATATTTTCAGTAGGTTTTATTTGTTTATCAGGGTATCAAATTATTCACCTTGAATTATTTGGAAAATATTTAATATGATTTATAAATCATTTGAATTTGGTATTTGTTTTAATTCCAATGGAATTAAATATAGTTTTAATCCCCTAAATTTTATTTGGAAGATTTCTTTAATTTTATTTAACTTAATTAAACAACTTTTATTCCACTTGGGTAAATTCCAAAATAATATTTTCCCATGATTTAATCAATTATTTCTAATAGGGATTTTCATCTTTAATCCTATAGAATAGGATTTGGTCAAAGTCATTTTATTTTATTTGGAATATTCTTTATCCATTTATTTTATTTGGATTGGGATTATATTCATTCCATTTGCTTATGGACTAGGTCAAGATTTGATTTGGCCTTTAAATATTCCTCGTTATATAATTCTTTCCTTATCTTATAAAATCCATATTTTTTTTGTTTATAGATCCAAACTTGGTGATTCCAATTTGTAAAATCTTATTTAATATTTATTTATCCTTTTAAATCTTTTTAGGATTATTTTCTCACCATTGGGCATGGATTTATAGATAGGTGTTTATTAGCTTTGGAAATTGAATTTCCTTATCTTATTAAATTCATAAGATTTTTCTATGGCTCCAAATTAAGTGAAACCAATTTCTATGGTTTTATAATATCTCTATTTGTCATTCTTGATTATTTTGAAATGTTTGCTTGACAACTTTTTATAAGGATCAAATCCATGGTCTTAGAGATAACTTGAAAATGATTTTCTACCATTAGGGTTTTTAGAGTTTTGGTTTATTCTTCAAGTGTTTAAATTTCCAGATGCATTTATGAAGAATGCATTCCACTTGATTTGAATTTAGTTGAATCCCAATATTTAACCAAAGTTTGTTCAAGATGGGATTTTAAGTTTCCATTTAGAAACAAAAGTTTCTTTTCACCCTGAATTTCAACATTTATTTATTTTTCACATAACTAGATTTGGAAATTCTTGGGATGTGACAGATCACCATTTCAATAAGTGACGTTAAGTTCCGTCAAAGTAACCTCGGGATACAATGATTTGATATGGTCTCATGGTCTAAGGAGAAGGAGACTTCATTTCTGACTATTTCAACAATGAGGAATCTTTGAGGAATGTCCATCACATCATTCACCAATGATATTACCTCGTTATCAATCATCCCTATCACTCATGATCAGGAAACCTTGATCATCAGTTGCCCAATGAACTAGTATCAATAGAGGCTAGTAGGGACTTATGTTTCATATCACACCTATGTCAATGTTTCCACTTGATATAGTTATAGCACAACATGAAACTATTACAAACTTATTGGGATATGAAAATAATAAACCTTTTATTATTTTACTCTAGGGCATATTCCCTTTAGGATTAGGGTTTGGTAGTAGAGGGTTGGCGATGGTGGCATAGGGTTGGGGTTGAGGTTGGCGAGCTGTTGGTTGAGGGAGGTTTCTCGGGCGTCTAGATTGGCAACACGGGACTTAAGCTTGCGCTCCTTAGCGCTGAGTTCCTCGGGGGTCATGGCGGTAGAGGGAGAGAGGGAGATGGGAGGAAATAGGTGTGAGACCCTGGCACATGGCTTAATAGGATTGATAGTATACCCATACCAACAAGTTGCAACTTCTTTTTAGGAAGATCATCTGAAAAGAACTCAGAGGTTAAGCGTGCTTGGCCTAGAGAAATTTGAGGATGGGTGACTGACGAGGGTTCGACTCGTCAATGCCCATTGTTATGGACTTGGGTTTTGGAGAAGCAGGGGAAGCTGGAGATCACGGAATGTGTCGTGGTGGTGGTATGGCAGATGCCATCGGTAGGCTTAAGTTGGGGCCAATGTGCACTAGTGGGATCCAGGGAGGGATGAGGTAGTGGTTTCTACACTCAGAATACACGAACTTGATCTTTACTCAGCTCAACAATGGCTACACTTGCTCCTCGAGCTGTATCAGCAAGAGGAATAAGAAGCCCTCTATAAGCTCTAAGTAAAAATAAATCAATCCCTCTACGAGGAGGCCCTGGATCACCTAATAAAGGGGGTGGCCAAGTTACATTTTTGGGTTGATGTGGATAGCATATTCCATGAATATGCTTTTCCCATAGTAGTAACTCGGTGGGAGCCTTTCCGTGTTTCCCTTCAATCGACGACAATGTACCAGAGTCCACGACATGTGAGCGTCGGGCTCTGGGACTGTCACCTCCATGACGCCTCTTCTGCGCCTCTGTCCCTTTGTCCCTTGTTCATAGCGCTTGGCACTGTACATATTACTGAGAGAGAGACAGTGTGGAGTGTTGACTTTAGGGTTCGCTCTCTCCTTCTCGAGAAAGCTTCCCCATGACCCGGCCTCGCCCTGCATGACTTGGCCAAGCCTTCACCTGCAAGGTCAACACATAGGAGATCACGTTCTGACATACCTTATATGCCGGCCGACTCAAGCTTTGGCCTCCTTGACTTGGGTTAACTCGATTGTTACTCGGCCGGTTCCTGTTTAACCTAGCCAAGTCATTCTTTGACTCGATAAATATCTTTAAGGGTTTTCCCCTTTTTTCTTAGCTCGACCCTACCTAGGATCATCCCCCCAACATTAGTCCACGAAGCTACTACGGTCCTAGCAACTTCAGTCGTCAAGGCCACAACAGGTTCAAGAAACTCGGTAACTATATTCCAGTTTTGCCGACTTATCCTTCAGTCGGTTCTTTGTCGAGATATATCTCGGCTCATTGTTGGTCGTTCTTCCGACATATTCCACTATATTCCGTTTTAAGACTCGATTTGCCGAGTCAATTTTATTCATCCGGGTTATTTCCATTAGCTTTTCTCATAAGTTTCACCCTACATGTCATAATCATTGCATGCTACCTCGCTTTTCGGGCTGCAGCAGTAATCACTGACACGGGAACCGTCATCCCTGCGAGCGGTCAAGTCATTGTAGTGTCTCTTCGATGATCTCCTATGTCGGGCAAGCTCCGGTGTGGCTCTACTCGGCGGTTTCCAGCGCGCGATACACGCGTGTACGCGGCAACCGCCGCATCTGCATAATCCTGCTACCGCTATCGGTTTGGGGTTATAAATGGGGGGCGGGGGTGAAACCCTTAGTTACTTTCCCCCTCTGCCAATCTTCTATTCTTCCTCCTCGCGCTGCCGCCACAGATCTCTCCTCTCCACGACTGCACCGCTAGTTTCATGTGTTGTTCCCCGTGCCGTGCGCCTATGCCGAGCCTCTGTTCTTCTCCGGTCTAGCTCTACCGCCGCGACCGCTCTCTCCGCCACCGCTACGGGGCCGTGGCAATCTAGACCTTTTTCTACCGCTAGTGCTTCTTCCTCCGTTGACTCCTTCGACGAGCTAATGTCAAGCTCACACAGCATTGCCACTGCCGGAGAAGAAGATGCAGTTACCGCCCCGGAGCGCGGTTCCTAGCAAGGATCCGCGGTGACTCGGCAGGAGATTGAGTGGCTTATCAAGATGCGCCACATCCTAGCCGAGGTAAAGTGTCGATTACCCGGCCCACAGATCACTCCCATTGTGCAGCAGGGTGAATTTATAGTCTTCTTGTCGCACTTCTCTAAAGGATTCGATCTCCCCCTTAGCAATTTCTCAAGGACTTTTTAGAGTTCTTCGGCCTCCAGCCTCATCACCTGCTGGCTAATACCATCGCTTCTTTGTTGGCTTTTATTGTTGGAGATATGCCCTAGAGGCAATAATAAATGTAGTTATTATTATATCTTTGTTCTTGTGATAAATGTTTGCATTCATGCTATAACAATATTAACCAGAAACATTAATACTTGTGTGATTTGTAAACTAAATTAGAGTCCCTAGTAAAGCCTCTTTATAATACTAGTTGGTGGTTAATAGATGATCATGGTTTCCTGATCATGAACATTGAGATGTTGCTGACAACAAGATCATATCATTAGGAGAATCGTATGATGGACATACTCCTATAGATAAGGGTAGCATACAGATCAAGTCATTTTAATAGTTTAATTGCTATAAGCTTTCAGATACATAGTAACCTAATTCCTTCGACCATGAGATCATGCTTATCACCATCACCGGAAGGATGCTTTGATGACATCAAACACCACACCGTAACTGGGTGGTTATAAAGGTGGCATTGAGTATTCGGAAAGTATGGGTTGAGACACGTGAATTAAGAGTGGGATTTGTCCATCCATATGACTGATAGATATACTCTGGGCCCTCTCGGTGGAATGTCATCCAATTAGCTTGCAAGCATGTGACTGGCTCACAAGGGATCACATACCACGGGAACGAGAAAAGAGTACTTATCTGTAACGAGGTTGAACTAGGTATGCAGAGATACCGACGATCAAAACCTCGGATAAGTAAACTATCGTGAGACAAAGGGAAATTGGTATCATATGTAAGTGGTTCATTCGATCGCAAAGTAATCGTAGAAATATGTGGGAGCCATATGAATTTCCAGATTCCTCTATTGGTTATTGATTGGAGAGGTGTCTCGATCATGTCCGCATAATTCATGAACCGTAGGGAGACACCTTAAGGATTCGATGTTGTTGAGTAGTTATGGAATGATGAGTAAGAGACCGAATGTTGTTCGGAGTCTCGGATGGGATCCGGGATATCGCAAGGAGATCCAGAATGGTCCGGAGAATAAGATTCATATAAGGGAAGTCTTGTTTCGGAGTTGGGGAATGATTCCGGTGTTTTCACCAGGAATGTTCTAGAAGGGTCCGGAAGGTCCGACACTCCGGAGGGTAAGGGTACATGAATGTGTCATGACAATATGGAATGGTTGCATCATGTACTAGGTCACTTGGCTGGGCAAAACAAAGGGAGAAATCAAATCCTAGTTTGAAAGTCAAACGCCAATTTGAAAATGTCAAACGGCAAGTTTGCTTGGTGGAGGGAGAGTAGGAAACCTACTTGGGGAGGAGTTCCCCTCCCTCCACCTACCGGCCAAGGAGGCCGAGTTGGGGGAGGACTCCCTCCTCCCAACCGTCCACCCTCCACCTATATAAGGAGGGGTAGGGCGCCGCTACCCCTCACACCCAAAACCCTATCCCTAGCCGCCGGCCTCCTCCAAGTCGCCGCCGCCACCTAGGGTTCCTCCAACCCGCCGAGTTGGGGCTCCCCAAGCCCTAGCCGCCAGCCAAGCTCCTCCTCTTGGTGCCCTCTAAACCCTAGATCACCAAGGCCTCTCTCATAGTCCACCATACTCGCTCCGGCTTAAGGTGAAGCCCTGCGAGATCTCCCCTCTACTTCCGACACCACGCCGTCGTGCTACCGGAATCGCGAGGAGAGTGCTACAACCTCCGCTGCCTGCTGGAACAAGGGAGATGACACTTGATTGATAATACTAGTACCAATGTTGTGGTTCTTGTTCGTAAGTTAGAACGACACTTGATGAAATCCCCAAACCACGTAAAACATGAAAAGAAAATTAGAGGCGTCTAACTTTGTTTTGCAGGGGTGTGCTGTGATGTGATATGGCCATGATTGTGATTATATTTGATGTATGCAATGTTCCTTATTGTAAGTTGGCAACCGACAGGAGCCATATGGTTGTCGTTATTTTCTGTTAAGACCCGCATGTCTATTCAAAGTAGTTGTAATAGTTGAAGCTGGTGGATGACAACCATGAAACGGCGCCATTGACCTTGACGCTATACCGGTGATGATGGAGATCATGTTCATGCTTGAAGATGGAGATCGGAAGCACAAGAAGAAAGGCCATATCATATCACATATTATGAATTGCATGTGATGTTAATCCTTTACGCATCTTGTATTGCTTAGTTAACGACGATAGCATTATAAGATGGTCCCTCAAGCACACAAATTTCAAGTTTTAAAGTGTTCATCCTTAGTAAGCACCGTTGCTAAAGCTCGTTGTTTCGAAGCGCCACGTGATGATCGGGTGTGTTAGATTCTGCGAGTGTATACAAAGTGAACAAGCCAGATTTTCTCATGCGGAAGCTAAGGTTTGATCTTGACGAGCCTAGCATGTACAGACATGGTCTCGGAACACGGATCACCGAAAGGTAAAGCATGAATCATATAGTAGATATGATGAACATGTCGATTGTTCGCCATTGAAGCTACATCAACTCTCGTGATGATCGGTTTTGATGTGGTGGATTTGGTTCGTGTGATCACTAAAACAATGTGAGGGATATTGTTTTGAGTGGGAGTTCACCTAGATTAATTTAACTATTAATTAGAACTCAATTTGTCATAAAGTTAGTCTAAACTATTGCAAATATGTTGTAGATCAATGGCGGCCCCTACCATCAATTTTAATGCGTTCCTAGAGAAAGAAAAGTTGAAAACAATGGAAGAAACTTCGCGGATTGGTTCCGCAATTTGAGGATTATCCTCAATGATGGTAATTTGACCTATGTGCTGGATGCACCGCTAGGTGACCCGCCTGCAGCTACTGCTACCGATGAAGTAAAGAATGTTTACCTCACTCGGAAGAATTAGTACTCCACAGTTCAGTGTGCTATCTTGTATGGTTTGGAATCGGAGCTTCAAAAAAGGTTTGAGAATTCAGACCCACATGATATTGTTCGTGAACTCAAACTGATATTTGAGACTCACGCGGCAGTTGAGAGTTATGAGGCTTCTGAAAAGTTCTTTAACTGCAAGATGGAAGAGGACAGCTCCGTCAGTGAGCATGTTCTTAAGATGTCTGGGCACGCAAACAAACTCCAAAGTTTGGGTATAGTGATTCCTAATTCTTTGGGGATTTACCGTGTCCTCCAATCACTGCCACCAAGTTACAAGAATTTTGTGATGAACTACAATATTCAAAACATGAACAAGATGTTGCCAGAACTCTTCTCCATGTTGAAATCTGCAGAAGTGGAGATCAAGAAAGAGCATCAAGTGTTGTTGGTCAATAAGACTACCAAATTCAAGAAAGGAAAGTCTAAGCAAAAGGGAAACTTCAAGAAGGGTGGTAAGAAAGTTGTCGCACCAACGAAGAAGACCAAAGCTGGGCCTAAGCCTGATACTGAGTGCTTTTACTGCAAGGGAGAAGGTCACTGGAAGCGGAATTGCCCAAAGTACTTGGCAGATTTGAAGAACGACAACATCAATAAGAAAGGTATATCCGATATACATGTTATTGATGTGTATCTCACTAGTACTCGTAGTAGTGCATGGGTATTTGATACTAGTTCGGTTGCTCATATTTGTAACTCGAAACAGGTGTTGTAGAATAAACGGAAGCTAGCGAAGAACAAGGTGACGATGCGTGTTGGAAATGGACCAAAGGTTGATGTGATCGCGATCGGCACGCTACCTCTTCCTCTACCATCAGGATTAGTTTTATACTTAAATAATTGTTATTTGGTGCCTGCGTTGAGCATGAACATTATATCTGGATCGTGTTTGTTGTGAGACAGTTACTTGTTTAAGTCTGAGAATAATGGTTGTTCGATTTATATGAGTAATATGTTTTATGCACATGCACCTTTGATAGATGGTCTATTCTTATTGAATCTCGATTGTAGTAATACACACATAAATAACATTGAGGCTAAACGTTTGAAATGGAGCTAACTTGACCTATATGTGGCACTATCGTCTTGGTCACATTGGAGTGAAGCGTATGAAGAAACTCCATTCCGATGGACTTCTTGAATCACTTGAAAGATGCGAAGCATGTCTGATGGGTAAAATGACTAAGACTCCATTTTCTGGGATGATGGAGCGAGCTACGGACTTATTGGAAATCATACATACCAATGTGTGTGGACCAATGAGTGTAGCATCGCGCGGTGGTTATCGTTATGTTCTTACCTTCACGGATGACTTGAGTAGATATGGGTATATCTATTTCATGAAACATAAGTCCGAAACTTTCGAGAAGTTTAAGGAATTTCAAAGTGAGGTAGATAATCAACGTAACAAGAACATTAAATTTCTACGTTCTGATCATGGAGGTGAATATCTAAGTTACAAGTTTGGCGAGCATTTAAAGAAATGCGGAGTACTTTCACAATTGACACCGCCGGGAACACCACAGCGTAATGGTGTGTCCGAACGTCGTAATCGAACTCTCTTAGATATGGTTTGTTCTATGATGTCACTTACAGATTTACCGCTATCGTTTTGGGGTTATGCATTAGAAACAGCCGCATTCACTTTAAATAGGGCACCATCTAAATCCGTTGAAATGACACCGTATGAATTATGGTTTGGGAAGAAACCTAAATTGTCGTTCCTTAAAGTTTGGGGTTGCAAAGCCTATGTAAAGAAGTTACAGCCGGACAAGCTTGAACCCAAAGAGGAAAAATGTGTCTTCATAGAATACCCGAAGGAAACTATTGGGTATACCTTCTATCATAGATCCGAGGGAAAAGTCTTTGTTGCTAAGAATGGATCCTTTCTAGAGAAGGAATTTCTCTCGAAAGAAGTGACTGGAAGGAAAGTAGAACTCGACAAGGTTGTTGAACCTTCTCTCGAACTTGCGAGTAGCGCAACACCGGAAGTAGTTCCTGTGGCGCCTACACCAATAAGAGAGGAAGCTAATGATGATTATCATGAAACTTCGGTTGAAGTTGCTACAGAACCTCGCAGGCCGACGAGAAATCGTACCACTCCTGATTGGTATGATCCCGTTATGAGTGTCATGTTGGTGGACAACACCGATGACCCTATGACATATGAGGAAGCAATGATGAACCCAGATTCCAATAAATGGCAAGAAGCCATGAAATCCGAGAATTGATCCATGTACGGAAACCAAGTATGGACTTTGGTAGACTTACCGGATGGCCAGAAGGCTGTCGAGAACAAATGGATTTTCAAGAAGAAAACATATGCTGATGGTAATGTTACCGTCTATAAAGCTCGACTTGTCGCAAAGGGGTTTCGATAAATTCAAGGAGTTGACTACGATGAGACTTTCTCACCAGTAGAGAAGCTAAAGTCTGTGAGGATTATGTTAGCAATCGTTGCATATTATGATTATGAGATATGGCAGATGGATGTCAAAATAGCGTTCCTCAATGGAGAGATTGACGAAGAGTTGTATATGATGCAACCCAAAGGTTTTGTCGATCCTAAAGATGCTAACAAGGTGTGCAAACTTCAACGGTCCATATATGGACCGAAGCAAGCATCCCGAAGTTGGAATCAACGTTTTGATAAGGTAATCAAAAGTTTTGGTTTTATACAAACTTATGGAGAAGCTTGTATTTACAAGAAAGTGAGTGGGAGCTCTGTAGCATTCTTAATACTATATGTAGATGACATATTGTTGATTGGGAATGATGTAGACCTTCTTAATAGTGTCAAGGATTATTTGAATAATAGTTTTTCAATGAAAGATCTTGGCGAAGTAGCTTACATATTAGGCATAAAGATTTATAGAGATAGATCGAGACGCCTAATATCATTGTCACAAAGTACATATTTGGACAAAGTTCTAAAGAGGTTTGGAATGGAAGATAGGAAGAAAGGGTTCTTGCCCATGTTGCCCAATACGACCTTGGGTAAAACTCAAAGTCCTGCAACGGCAGAAGATAGAGAAAGGATGAGTAAGACTCCTTATGCCGCAGCCATATGATCTCTAATGTATGCCATGCTATGTACTAGACCCGACATTGCATATGCTATTAGTTTGACTAGCAGATATCAAAGTGATCTAGGAGTGGATCATTGGACAGCGGTCAAATACATCCTTAAGTACTTGAGAAGAACTAAGGATATGGTTCTTTCTTATGGAGGTGATGAACAGCTCGTTGTTAATGGTTACACCCATGCTAGTTGGAACACCGATCTGGATGATTATAAATCTCAATCTGGATACGTATTTACTTTGAACTGTGCAGCAGTTAGCTGGAGGAGTGCAAAGCAAAGCATTGTGGCGAGATCTTCAACTGAATCGGAATACATAGCTGCTTCGGAGGCTTCACAAGAAGCGATATGGATGAAGGAGTTCATTACAGAGCTCGGTGTGGTTCCAAGTGCGCTGGACCCAATATCTATCTACTGTGATAACATGGGCGCCATAGCCAATGCGCAAGAACCAAGGTCACACAAGAAGCTGAAGCACATCAAGCTACGTTTTCACGCTATTCGATAACATGTCCAAGATGGTGACATAAAGATTTGCAAAGTACACACATATCTGAATGTGGCGGATCCGTTGACTAAACCTCTCCCAAGGGCAAAACATGACCAACACCAAACTGCCATGGGTGTTAGGTATATTACCATGTAATCTAGATTAGTTGACTCTAGTGCAAGTGGGAGACTATTGGAGATATGCCCTAGATACAATAATAAATGTAGTTATTATTATATCTTTGTGTTTATGATAAATGTTTGCATTCATGCTATAACAGTATTAACCGGAAACATTAATACTTGTGTGATTTGTAAACTAAATTAGAGTCCCTAGTAAAGCCTCTTGATAATACTAGCTTGTTGGTTAATAGATGATCATGGTTTCCTGATCATGAACATTGAGATGTTGTTGACAACAAGATCATATCATTAGGAGAATGGTATGATGGACATACTCCTATAGATAAGCGTAGCATAAATATCAAGTCATTTTAATAGTTCAATTGCTATAAGCTTTCTGATACATAGTAACCTAATTCCTTCGACCATGATATCATGCTTATCACCATCACCGGAAGGATGCTTTGATGACATCAAACACCACACCGTAACTAGGTGGTTATAAAGGTGGCATTGAGTATTCAGAAAGTATGGGTTGAGACACATGAATCAAGAGTGGGATTTGTCCATCCATATGACTGATAGATATACTCTGGGCCCTCTCGGTGGAATGTCATCCAATTAGCTTGGAAGCATGTGACTGGCTCACAAGGGATCACATACCATGGGAACGAGAAAACAGTACTTATCGGTAACGAGATTGAACTAGGTATGAAGAGATACCAACAATCAAAACCTCAGATAAGTAAACTATCGTGAGACAAAGGGAAATTGGTATCATATGTAAGTGGTTCATTAGATCGCAAAGTAATCGTAGAAATATGTGGGAGCCATATGAATTCCCAGATTCCTCTATTGGTTATTGATCGGAGAGGTGTCTCGATCATATCCGCATAATTCACGAACCGTAGGGAGACACACTTAAGGATTCAATGTTGTTGAGTAGTTATGGAATGATGAGTAAGAGACCGAATGTTGTTCGGAGTCTCGGATGGGATCCGGTATATCACAAGGAGATCCACAATGGTCCGGAGAATAAGATTCATATAAGGAAAGTCCTGTTTCGGAGTTGGGGAATGATTCCGGTGTTTTCACCAGGAATGTTCTAGAAGGGTCCGGAAGGTCCGGCACTCTAGAGGGGAAGGGTACATGAATGTGTCATGATAATATGGAATGGTTGCATCATGTACTAGGTCACTTGGCTGGGCAAAACAAAGGGAGAAATCAAATCCTAGTTTGAAAGTCAAACGCCAATTTGAAAAAGTCAAACGGCAAGTTTGCTTGGTGGAGGGAGAGTAGGAAACCTACTTGGGGAGGAGTTCCCCTACCTCCAACCGCCGGCCAAGGAGGCCTAGTTGGGGGAGGACTCCCTCCTCCCAACCTGCCACCCTCCACCTATATAAGGAGGGGTAGGGCGCCCCCTACCCCTCACACCGAAAACCCTAGCCCTAGCCGCCGGCCTCCTCCAAGTCGCCGCCGCCACCTAGGGTTCCTCCAACCCGCCAAGTTGGGGCTTCCCCAAGCCCTAGCCGCTGGCCAAGCTCCTCCCCTTGGTGCCCTCTAAACCCTAGATCACCAAGGCCTCTCTCATAGTCCACCATACTCGCTCCGGCTTAAGGTGAAGCCCTGCGAGATCTCCCCTCTACTTCTGACACCACGCCGTCGTGCTGCCGGAATCACTAGGAGAGTGCTACAACCTCCGCTGCCTGCTGGAACAAGGGAGAGGGAGGTCTTCATCGAGTATCGAACGTGTGACCGACTGCGGAAGCGCTGCCGGAACACAACGCCAGAAGGATCGTCTACACAATCTTGAGATCGGCAAGAGTACGACTACATCACCCACGAGAATCTGCTCTCGTTAACCTCTTTGGAATCTTCGACGGTGAGTTCCTCTATCGACTCGTTGCTACAATCTAGTAGATAGATTTTGGCTTGTTTGTTTGCATGCGGTAGAAATTTTTTGTTTTCCATGCTACGAACCCCTACATTTATCTCGGCCTTTGAAGGATATTTTAGCCTTTGGCCCTCCGTAGTAATCTTGTCCAAGTTCTTCCAGATCCGAGCTAATGTTGTGTCGGATAAAAGTATACCCTCCTCCAAGAAGTCTCTGACCCAATGCGTCACTGCCTCCATTACGCCCAGGAAAAGGTCCATATTCCCCCAAGTCGCAGGCCTCGAGTCATGCAAGAAATGGCACAGGTCGTTTTTTTATGTGAAGAACGGTGGCAAAGAGGATAAGAATTGGCTGCCAACTTTCTCTGTCGGCACGCCTTCTAGGAAGAACTAGAATTTCAACCCAAAGAAGACCAATGCCCTTGCCGAGTCTACTAAGCTCCGACTCAAGGAGCTGAACCGGGCCGAGATGCATGGTGAGGACTTGAGGGCTGCTTTCTTTAGAAGCTGAATTTGCGCCTTCCAGCTACGAACTCACAAGATCTGTTATATGAGTGGTCCTCTTGACCCTAATCAAGTCTCAGCCGTTGAGCTCGATGACGACCAGATTCGGAAGTGAGTCCGGGCTATCTTCAATACGGATATGGCCGAGGATTGGAAGTGGTGAATGAAGCCCTTCACTCGCGAGAATCCCCCTCCCAAGGTAATCTCACTCTGATTCATTTCATTCGGGTCTTTTAGCATGTCTATTTTATCGAGTATTTAGCTTCTTTTTGCTTGTGTTTCTCTAGAAATTTGAAGAAAAAACCTCGGAAGATGCCGAGGTTCTTACTCTTCCTTGGAGCATGGACCGCGACACTCCGGACAACGGCGAGCCAGACTCGGAGGATATCATTTCGAAACTTGACTCAGCTCCCGTCCGAACTCAGGGTAAGGCATCCACTCCTACTGAGGTCGAAGAGTCGGACGGTGTAGAACTTCTCGAGGTATACAACACGGTGCTCCTCTGATATGCGTACCCAACTCCTTTTCCTCCAGTTAACCCGGTTAGTCAGGTGCACAAGGTGGAGCCCGCCGTTGTGGGAAGCCCGGTGCCAATGAGAAAATGATCCGCCCCAAGTGACCCCCTGGCCGAAGCTTCCAAGAAGCGGTTCAAGATATCCGCTAAGAAAGCTCCCAAGCCCAAGACTATGCCGGTAATTTCTTCGTAAGTTGCTTCAACCGAACTAATTTTATATCTCTTTTTTCTCTCTTTCTTTTCCTTACTTAATTTTTCTCTTTTCTTGTCTCGGTAGTGCTCCGCTCGTCATTAACCAGAGTGGCTCCAGTATGAACTCGCCAATAATTCGGCTGCCATCACAACCACCTCAGAGCGATGTCCGGGTTCCTAGCTTGGCTCGAGGTGATCCTCATCCTGCGCCGACTAACAGTCCACCTCGGCAGGAGGAGGTAGAGTCCAAGGCTAGTGGCGACACCGACATTGCCATGCCGGATCAACCATCTGATCCGGCTGCACCCGTAGAGATTGCTAAGAGTAAACATGCCGAACCAGTGCCTGCCGAAGTGCCGGTTACTTTGGCCTATGTTCAGGATCCAACTCCCTCGGCTCCAGCATCAGTGACAGCGCCTTCAGATTCCTCCAAGGCTCGGTGAGAAAGCCAAATTCAACAAAGTGCATGCTCTCAATCTATCTCTCCTTCTGTAGCTCCTTCAGCTGCTTCAACTATAGCCCGGCCAACTAAGTCGTAGCCAACCGTCGAACCATCTGCCAAGGTCAAGAAATGTGGGGCTTCCAATTCCATTCAGAGGAAGACTAGGCCCACTTCTTCCCAGCCTAGCATCACCGAGATACTCCATAAGGGTTCCCCCGCTTCTTCCTTTGCTCATGCTATCGGTACTCAGATGGTGCTTCATAAGAGCCCAACAGCCGAGGAGCTGCCCAACAAGCACGAGAAGCCAAAGGCAAGGTGCTAATGCGCACTCTAAGCGGTGGGAGCCTTAGCTCCTTGGAGGAGTATGCTACAAATTGGAATACTGCCGATCAGGTCGAAACTAGCTCGACGGGCAATCTAGGGACCAAGCCCTTTCGTCTTCCCGACATTAGCAACCACTTTCACCTAGCCGCGTAAGTTATTATTGAAACTGATACCATGAATGAGATAAACATTTCGGTCTACACTCACATCCTTAGTCCATTAGTCCCCGAGCCTCTGACTGAATTATTTATTATGCGGTCATTCGGTCGGATGCTCTCCATATTTAGTGTATCCCGGGTGTATAAAATGGATCATATTATCTTAGTCAAAATTTGTCTTAACTTCGAATATCCAGCCACCTAGATCCTGATCAAGTCTTACTTGGTTCGGATGTTTTAGTTTACCTTGGAATATCTAGACACCTAGATCCGTATCAAGTCTTACTTGGTTCAGATATTTTAGTTAAGCTTCGATTAACCAGCTACCTAGAACCGAGTCAAGTTTTACTTGGTTCGGATCTTACGGTTTAGCTGCTAATATCCATCCACCTAGATCCGAGTCAAGTTTTACTTGTTTCATATCTTATGGTTTAACTTCAAATATCCAGCCACCTAGATCCGAGTCAAGTTTTACTTGGTTTGGATCTTATGGTTTAGCTTCGAATATTCAGCCACCTAGATCCGGATCAAGTCTTGGTTCAGATCTTTTAGTTAATCTTCGATTATCCAGCCACCTAGATCCGAGTCAAGTTTTACTTGGTTCGGATCTTATGATTTAGCATCAAATATCTAGCCACCTATATCCGAGTCATGTTTTACTTGGTTTGGATCTTATGGTTTAAATTCAGATATACAGCCACCTAGATCTAAGTCAAGTTCTACTTGGTTTAGATCTTACGATTTAGCTTCAAATATATAGCCACCTATATCTGAGTCAAGTTTTACTTGGTTAGGATATTACGATTTAACTTTGAATATCCAGCCACCTAGATCCGAGTCAAGTTCTACTTGGTTCGGATCTTACGGTTTAGCTTCGAATATCTAGCCACTTAGATCCGAGTCAAGTTTTATTTGGTTCGGATCTTACGGTTTAGCTTCGAATATCCTTTTGAATATGATGCTATGTATTTGTAGGTTGCTCATAACTGACGCACAGTCGAGTTCCAGAAGCTGCTCTACACTCATAGGAAGCTGTAGACGAAGTATACGAGAATGGTGGCAATTTTGCAGAAAACTGGTGAGTTCGCTAATTTCTCATTTCTGACTTTTCTTCTGATTCATATATCCGAGCTAACTTTTTTCCTGCCTTTTGCTCAGCCAAAATGATAAGCGGAACAAGGAGCTCACTAAACAAGTTTCCAAGCTTAAAGGTAATTTGGATGCTTTTACTCCGACGTTTTCTTCCCACATCTTTGTTCTTTTGAAGAATCTCATGAATTTTGCCTTGGCTCAGCCGAATTAAAAGGCCTTGCAGCATCACATCAAGAGTGCATTTCTGTGCCTGATATGATGGTGCACTTTCTTGAACAAGTAGGAGATCACTCGGCGCAGCTGAAGGAGAAGATCGACGAAATATCTCGGCTCCGTGCCGAGGATGAGTCCTTGAAAAAAACCCACCAGTCCTAGCTGGAGAAACTCGACCAAGAGTATTCTTAGGAAAAAGACCAGCTGATTCTTCAGGCTCAAAAGGATAAGGAACTCATCAGCACAGCCGAGGCTACTGCTAATTCTTGCAGTGCGGTCCTGGCGACTTCAGTCGGCAAGGCCAGAACAGGTTCAAGATACTCGGTAACTATATTCCAGTTTTGCCGACTTATCCTTTAGTCGGTTCTTTGTCGAGATATATCTCGGCTCATTGTTGGTCGTTGTTCCGACTTATTCCACTGTATTCTGTGTTAAGACTCGATTTGCCGAGTCAATTTTCTTCATCCGGGTTATTTCCATTAGCTTCTCTCGTAACTTTCATCCTATGTGTCATAATCATTGCATGCTACCTCGCTTTTTGGGCCATAGCAGTAATCACTGACACGGGAACCGTCATCCCTGTGAGCGGTTAAGTCATCATAGTGTCTCTTCAATTACCGCAACAGCTACAGCGGCCGGATCATCTCCTGTGTTATGCAACCTCCAGTGTGGCTCTACTCGGCGGTTGCTAGCGCGCGATACACGTGTGTACGCGGCAACCGCCGCATCTGCACAATCCCACTACTGCTAGCGGTTTATGGTTATAAATTGGGGAGCAGGGATGAAACCCTCAGTTACTTTCCCCTGTTCCCAATCTTCTCTTCTTCCTCCTCGCGCTGCCTCCACAGAGCTCTCTTCTCCACGACTGCACCGCTAGTTTCATGTGTTGCTCCACCGTGCCGTGCGCCTACGACGAGCCTCTATTCTGCTCTGGTCTATCTCTGCTGCCGCGACCGCTCTCTCCGCCGCCTCTACGGGGCCGTAGCAATATAGGCCTTTTCCTGCCGCTAGCGCTTCTTCCTGCGTTGACTCCTCCGACGAGCTAATGTCAAGCTCTCATAGCATTGCCGTCGCTGGAGAAGATCCAGTTACCGCCCCGGAGTGCTGTTCCTAGCAAGGATCCACGGTGACTCGGCGGGAGATTGAGTGGCTTATCAAGACGTGACACATACCAGCTGAGGTAAAGTGTCGATTACCCAGCCCAAAGCTCCCTCCCATTTTGGAGCAGGGTGAATTTATAGTCTTCTTGTCGCACTTCTCCAAAGGATTCAGTCTCCCCCTTAGCGATTTCGCCAAGGAGTTTTTAGAGTTCTTCGGCCTCCAACCTCATCACCTGCTGGCTATCGCCATCGCTCCTTTGAAGGATATTTCAACCTTTGGCCCTCCGTAGTAATCTTGTCCAAGTTGTTCCATATCCGAGCCAATGTTGTGCCAAATGAAAGTCTACCCCCCTCTGAGAAGTCTCTGACCCAAGGCGTCGCTTCCTCCATTACGCACAGGAAAAGGTCAGTATTCCCCCAAGTCACAGGCCTCGAGTCATGCAAGATATGGCACATGTCATTTTTCTATGTGAAGAACGGTGGCAAAGAAGATAAGATTCGGCCGCCAGCTTTATTTGTCGGCACGCCTTCTAGGAAGAACTGGAATTTCAACCCAAAGAAGACCATTGCCCTTCCTGAGTATATTGAGCTCCGACTCGAGGAGATGAACCAGGACAAGATGCATGGTGAGGACTTGAGGGATGC
The DNA here is from genome assembly GCA_916181665.1 of Avena sativa. Lineage (NCBI taxonomy): Eukaryota > Viridiplantae > Streptophyta > Magnoliopsida > Poales > Poaceae > Avena > Avena sativa. Next base: position 258,832,063 of record OV702297.1, read on the forward strand.
TTTCGTTAGCAGCCAAATTTGCCCTTTCCAGCTACGAACTCACAAGTTATATGAGTGGTCCTCTTGACCCTAATCAAGTCTCTACCGTTGAGCTGAAGGACAACCAGATTCGAAAGTGAGTCCGGGCTATCTTCAAGATGGATATGGCTGAGGATTGGAAGTGGGGAATGAAGCCCTTCACTCACAAGAATCCTCCTCCCAAGGTAATCTCACTCAGATTCATTTCATTCGGGTCTTTTAGCATGCCTATTTTATCGAGTATTTAGCTTCTTTTTGCTTGTGTTTCTCTAGATATTTGAAGATCAAACCTCGGAAGATGCCGAGGTTCTCACCCTTCCTTTGAGAAAGGACCGCGACACTCTATACAACGGCGAGCCAGAATCATAGGATTTCATTTTGAAGCCTGACGCAGCTCCCGTCCGAACTCAGGGTAAGGCATCCAGTCGTACTGAGGTCGATGAGTCAGACGACGTAGAACTTCTCGAGGTATACAACATGGTGCCCTTCTCATATGCGTACCCAACTCCTTTTCCTCCTGTTAACCCGGTTAGTCAGGTGCACGAGGTGGAGCCCGTCGCTATGGGAAGCCTGCTGCCAATGAGAAAATGAGCCGCCCCAAGTGACCCCTCGGCCCGAAGCTCCCAAGAAGCGATTCAAGATATCCGCTAAGAAAGCTCCCAAGCCCAATACTATGCCGGGAGTTTCTTCGTAAGTTGCTTCAGTCGAACTAATTTTATATCTCTTGTTTCTCTCTTACTTTTCCTTACTTTATTTTTCTCTTTTGTTGTCTCGGCAGCGCTCCGCTCATCGTTAACCGTAGTGGCTCTAGTATGGCCTTGCCGATTATTCGGCCGCCATCACAACCACCTCAGAGTGATGTCCGGATTCCTAGCCCGGCTCAAGGTGATCCTCATCCTGCGTTGACTAACAGTCCACCTCGGCAGGAGGAGGTAGAGGCTGAGGCTGGTGGCGACGCCGACATTGCCATGCTGAAACAAACCATCTGATCTGGCTGCACCCGTAGAGATTGCTGAGAGTAAATATGCCGAACCAGGCTCTGTTCAGGGTTACTTCGGCCTCTGTTCAGGATCCAACTCCCTCGGCTCCAGCATCAGTGATAGCGCCTTCAGATTCCTCCAAGGCTCGGCAAGAAAACCAAATTCAACAGAGTGCATGCTCTCAATCTGTGTCTCCTTCTGCAGCTCCTTCAGCTGCTCCAACTGTAGCCCGGCCGACTAAGTCGTAGCCAACCGCCGAACCATCTGCTAAGTTCAAGAAAGGTGGGGCTGCCAAGCCCGTTCAAGAGGAAGACTGGGCCTACTTCTTCCCAGCCAAGCATCGCCGAGATACTCTAGAAGGGTGCCCCCGCTTCTGCCTCTACTCCTACTGTCAGTACTCAGATGATGCTTCACAAGATACCAGCAGCCGAGGTAGCTGCCCAACAAGCACGAGAAGCCAAGGGCAAGGTGCTAATGCGCAATCTGAGCGGTGGGAGCCTCAGCTCCTTGGAGGAGTATGCTACAAATTGGAATGCTGCCGATCAGGTCGAAACTAGATCGGCGGCCAATCTAGGGACCAAGCCCTTTCGTCTTCTCGACATTATCAACCGCTTTCACCTTGCCACCAAAGTTATTATTGAAACTGATACCATGAATGAGATAAACACTTCGGTCTACACTCACATCCTTAGTCCATTAGTCCCTGAGCCTCTGACTGAATGATTTATTATTCGGTAATTCAGCCGAATGCTCTCCTTATTTAGTGTATCCGGGGTGTATACAATGAATCATATTATCTTAGTCAAAATTTGTCTTAACTTTGAATATCCAGCCACCTAGATCCGGATCAAGTCTTACTTGGTTCGGATCTTTTATTTTAGCTTCGAATATCTAGCCACCTAGATCTGGATCAAGTCTTACTTGGTTTGGATATTTTAGTTAATCTTTGAATATCCAGCTACCAATATCCGAGTCAAGTTTTACTTGGTTCGGATCTTACGGTTTAGCTGCAAATATCCAGCCACCTAGATCTGAGTCAAGTTTTACATGGTTTGGATCTTATGGTTTAACTTTGAATATTCAGCCACCTAGATCCGGATCAAGTCTTACTTGGTTCAGATCTTTTAGTTAATCTTCGAGTTTCCAACCACCTAGATCCGAGTCAAGTTTTACTTGGTTCGAATCATACGGTTTAGCTTGAAATATCTAGCCACCTAGATCCGAGTCAAGTTTTACATGGTTTAGATCTTATGGTTTAACTTCAGATATCCAGCCACCTAGATCCAAGTCAAGTACTACTTGGTTCGGATCTTACGATTTAGCTTCGAATATGTAGCCACCTATATCCGAGTCAAGTTTTACTTGGTTCGAATATTACGATTTAACTTCGAATATCTAGCCACCTAGATCCGAGTCAAGTTCTACTTGGTTCGGATCTTACGGTTTAGTTTCAAATATCCAGCCACTTAGATCCGAGTCAAATTTTATTTGGTTCGGATCTTACGGTTTAGCTTCGAATAACCTTTTGAATATGATGCTCTGTATTTATAGGTTGCTCATAACCGGTGCACAGTCGAGTTCCAGAAGCTGCTCTTCACTCACATGAAGCTGCAGACGAAGTATACGAGAATGGTGCCAATTTTGCAGAAAATTGGTGAGTTCGCTAATTTCTCATTTCTGACTTTTCTTCTGATTCATATATCCGAGCTAACTTTTTTATTGCCTTTTTCTCAACCAAACTTGATAAGCGGAACAAGGATCTCACTAAACAAGTTTCCAAGCTTAAAGGTAATTTGGATGCTTTTACTCCGACGTTTTCTTCCCACATCTTTGCTATTCTGAAGAATCCCATGACTTTTGCCTCGGATCAGCCGAATTAAAAGGCCTTGCAGCATCGCATCAAGAATGCATTTATGTGCCTGATATGATGTTGCACTTTCTTGAACAAGTAGGAGATCACTCCGCGTAGCAGAAGGAGAACGACAAAGAAATATCTCGGCTCCGTGCCGAGGCTAAGTCCTTGAAGAAAACCCACCAGTCCGAGCTGGAGAAACTCGACCAAGAGTATTCTTAGGAAAAAGGCCAGCTGATTCTTCAGTCTCAAAAGGATAAGGAACTCATCAGCACAGCCGAGGCTACTGCCAATTCTTGCAAGGACGAGCTTTCTTGGCTAGAGAAGAAGCAAATCGACTGGAAATCTGACCTGGCACAGATCATTCAGTTCATCCACAGTAAGTTACTCATGACCATCTCCCGATTTGTTTTCTATGACCTTTTTTGACTCATGTCTTGTTCCTTCTTTAGATAACTTTCCGGAGTGTAAACATCGGAGTGCTAAATGCATGGTGGAAGCTCGGGCTCGCTGAGGTGAACCGAATGATCCGGATCGCGAGTACTCCATGGAGTATTATCTGATCAGTATTGGTGCTGCCACCAAGCCCATGAAGACCTTCGGGAGGGATCTGGTGGACGTGGCTATCTGAGTACTCCATGTGCTCTGGCCGAATGAGCTGAAGACAACTCGGGTGTCAGTGCTTGCCGAGAAATTGATGGAGTGCGAGACGCAGCTCAACCTCTAGAGGGAATCCGCAGCACGAGCTGGGGCAGACATGGTTCTTACTGTCGTACTGTCATGGTACCAGAATATTTGCCTTGACACCTTGATGAACCTGCGCACTGGCTGCCCTTGGATCAGTGACCCGGATTATATTGAATGTCGCCAAGCTTCAGCCTATCAACTCATCTAATATGCCAATGTGCATGAATGGAATGAAGTGTCGAGCTTCCTTCTAGACAATGTCGATGAAGATGCCGAGGCAGAAAATGACAATGAGTCCGGGGAAGATATAGAGGATGCAGAGAATACTAAAGAAGAGTATGGTAGCTCGGACGAGCAGGGAGATGATTCGGATCAAGAGTTCGAAGCCCGGTCTTCCTCCAAGGGGACCGAGGCTTCTCAAGATCAAGCCAAGGTTTCTCGCAGGGAAACTAAGGTTCAAGATGCTAAGGCTTCTCCTATTGAGGCAGAGGTATCCTTAGCAGAAGCCGAGGTTTCTCGCAAGGAAACCGAGGTTCAAGATCCCAAGGTTGCTCATGTTGAAGCCGAGGTTTCTCGCAAGGAAACCGAGGTTCAGGATCCCGAGGTTGCTCCTGTTGAAGCCGAGGTTTCTCGCAAGCGAATACCTCGGAGGCCCCTACTTCTGAGACTGCTTCTCCTCCGTCTACCGATGATTCGACACCAACTTCCGCCTAAACTGAGAAACTTTAAATTCATTAAGTTCCCGATATGTCGGTTGCATGGTGTAAAAAACAATTCCAGTTCTTTTGCTACTATGTGGTTTGTATAAATTGCATTGTTTTGGGGATCATCCTTAATTTTATGTTTGTTGTTATTCTGAGTCAATTATTCGGCCCGCGTCTACCATATTTCGGCGTTCAACTTTACGGGTCCAAGATAAATAGAACAAACTAACAATACTTAGAAATTACAAAGAATAGCTCAAAAAAATTTACAAAATAATAAATTGTAGAAAATAGTAGGGTTATTAATAATCAAAACACAAGTCGGCTCGCGTACTATTCTTTCCTTAGCCATTTTTCATGTGTTCGACATTCTTCGGCTTTTCTCTTTCTTACCATGAAGCCTATATTTTGGACACCAGTAAGTCGAAGAGTTGGCCTTTGGTGCCGACACATTACTAACTCGGTCTAAGCATAAGAAACATAAGCCAGCCGACCTATAAAAATGCATACAAAAAGAGCAAGTTCATTAAGGCAGTCCCCGTGTTAGAACTCGAGGTGCCGATATTTCATTGATTAACTTATTGCCGACATACCATCCGACATATGAGAGTTCGATATACAATTCACTTCTCCTAAGTGTAAAAAGGACGAAGTAAAGCTACATTCCATGGCTTTTTGATTCGTCTCTGGACCTGCACGACTTCTTTTTCTCTTACGCTTGAGCATCTATGAGATAGTACACATCATTATGTAGTTCTTTGCTCACAATAAATGGACCCTCCCATGGAGGTGATAATTTATGCATGCCGACCGTGCGTTGCACAAGACGAAGCACCAGATTTCCCTCTCTAAACACTCGGGGATTCACTTTCTTGCTATGTTATTGTCTTAGCGTTTGCTGATACACAATGGATCTGGACAAAGCCAACTCTCTAGCTTCTTCTAGTAAATCAACATCGTGTTGCCGAGATATCTCATTTACTTTGGCATCTGTGTATTAGATGACTCTAGGCGAATCATGCACTATGTCGGCTGGTAATACAACTTCTGCCCCTTATACCAAGAAGAATGGCGTATAACCTATTGATCGATTCGGAGTTATCCTTAGGCTCCATAACACGGCCGGGAGCTCCTTGATCCAACACCGAACTGATCTTTGCAACGACTCAACGAGCCAAGGTTTTATCCCGAAAAAAACTGGTCCGTTGGATCTTTCTACCTGCTTGTTCGATGCGGGATGAGCGACTGATGCTATATCGAGTCGTATCATATTCTCTCGGCAGAATCGAGCAAATGATCCTTCAGAAAAATTTGTGCCATTTTCTGTTATAACACTATGCTGGTACCCATATCTCAGGATAACATCCTTGAGGAATCTTACTGCTGTGGGTCCATCACATTTCCTTATTAGTTTTACCTCGATCCACTTTGTGAACTTATCAACCATGACCAAGATATGAGTCATGCCACCACGTGCCGGATTAAATGGTCCGACCATATCCAAACACCATACGGCAAATGGCCAAGTGATTGGTGTGGTTTTTAACTCGGATGAAGGCATGTGACATTTGCTTGCATATATTTGGCAATCATTACATTTTTCACTAGTTCGTCTGCCTCTCACAGGGCATTTGGCCAATAAAATCCATTCCTAAATTCTTTGGCTACTAAGTCCCGAGATGAAGCATGATGCCCACATTTTCTCCTTGATGAATATCAAGCAAGATATCTCGGCCTTCCACCGGATCAACGCACCTCTGCAGAATATTGGTTGTGCTTCTTTTGTATATTTCATAGTTTATTATGGTGTATGCCTTATCCCTTCTTACAATTTGTCGGGCGATGACTTCATCAATCTACAGAATCTCATCTTTTGAGAATAGAAAAATTGGTCGTGCCCATTCTGGTACTTCATGGGCCAGGGTAATTATCTCATCAATTTCCATTATATCTGCCAACATAATTTCTGTCGGCTTGATCTGACCAGTCCTCGAGTCTGGCAAGGCAGTCCCTGGGTGTACCGAGTTAGTCCTCGAGTTACTCAGATTACTTCTCCCATCTATGTCCATTGGGTCAAATTCGGATACTGAACTGGCCGGGATACGAATTGATTCGGATTCAGGCGATGGTATAATTGATGGTTTTCTAAGGTGTTCGAGGGCTATGCCAGGTGGGATGGCTTGCCTAGATGAGCCAAGTTTCAACAATACGTCGGCTGCATCATTTTTTTGCTCTGGGTACATGATGGAATTCACATCCGTCAAAGTATTTGCTTATCTTTTTCATGTGGAATCTGTATAATGCCATGTTGCAATACAGTGCATCCCAGTTTCATGATACTTGTTGTACCCTAGGTCCGAATCACCAAAACATTGTATCCGACATATACCAATGTCTTTTGCTACTTTTAATCCATGGACCAATGCCTCATCTTCGGCTACGTTGTTTGATGCAGCAAAGTGTATTTGTAACACATATTTTAGCTGATATTTTTTGGTAGAGGTGAGGACTATGCCGACACCTCATATTTCGGCTATATTGGTCACTACTATATAGAGCAACATCGGCTCTTTTGATAGTGGTGAAGCTAGAATGGTGCCTAGGCTAGCATTTTCTTTAATTCATGGAATGCAATATCTGCTTATGGTGTCCAAGTGAATTTGTTTGACTTTTTCATCAATTGACATAGAGGCAATGCGTTTTCTCCAAGCCGACATATAAACCTTCTCGGAGATGCCAGGCAACCTGTGAATTTCTGGACATCGTTGAGGCACTTCGGCAGCTCCATACGCTCTATCGCCCGAATCTTTGTCGGGTTTTCTTTGATGCCACGGCTTGATACAAGGAAACCAAGTAATTTTCCGGCTGGTACGCCAAAGGTACATTTTTCCGGGTTAAGCTTCATTCAGAATATTCTTAGATTCACGAATGTCTGCCGGATATCATCTAGTAATGTGTGACTTTCTTTGGTTTTTATCACCACGTCATCGACAAAAACTTGGACATTTTTGCCAATTTGATCATGTAAGCATTTTTGCATGCATCTTTGATATGTCACTTCTGCATTATTAAGCCGAATGGCATGGTACGATAGAAATAAGCCCCATACGGGGTAATGAATGCAGTCTTTATTTGATCGGCCGGATTTAATGGTATCTGGTGGAAACCAGAGTACGCGTCTAGAAATGATAGTAACTCACAACCAGCGGTCGAATCAATAACCTGATCTATTATTGTCAAAGGAAATGGATCCTTTGGACATGCTTTGTTCAAGTTGGTGTAGTCGATACACATACGCCACACCACAGCTACATTCATATCATATTTCTTCTTCTCTACCAGCCCCGTATTAGAGAGCCAATCCGGATGAAGTACTTCCATAATAAACCCAGCTGCAAGGATCGAGCTATCTCATCTCCGGTCATTTTTCTAATGTCTTAGGCGAAGTGGCGGAGAGGTTTCTTCACTGGCATTGCATCTGGTCTCACATGTAGAGAGTCTCTGCCAGCTCCCTCGGCACACCTTGTAGATCCTTAGTGGACCATGCAAAGATATCCGATTCTCATGGAGCAAGCTAACGAGCTCGCTTTCCTATTTAGCATTTAAGCCAACACCAATAGTGACGGTGCGCTCTGGGAACTTGTCATCAGTCTGAATCTTCTTTGTGTCCTTAGTCAGCTGAAAAGAAACACTGCCATGTGGGTTGGCAAGTGCCAACATATTCAGCTATGCCGACTGAGCCAAAGCTGCCACTTCTTGAATCCTCCTTTTCCCCTTGCAATCACCAATGATTCGGCTAGGTTTGACCCGGTTGAGGCACGTTCCACCGATCTCCTGTAATCTCCCGCGATAGTGATCACCCCATTGGGTCCTAGCATCTTCATCTTCAAGTAACTGATGTGAGAACTAATCATGAACTTTTATATGCCGGCCTTCCCAGCAGTGCATGGTAACAACTTTCCAACTCCACAACCTCGAATTCCAAATTCTCTGTTCTGCAATTTTCCCTTTTGTCGAATAACACATCAATCCGGACCTTTCCAATTGGTTCACAAGATAACCCGGGCACAATGCCATGGAAAGTGGTCTTGGTTACTTGCAACATGTTCTCGTTGATTCCGAGCTTGTGCATTGTGTCCTCGTATAGTATGTTTATGCTTCTTCCAGTGTCAATCAAGACCTTAGAGAACTTAAAATTGATGTTCGTCCCAATGAATGTCGGATCCAGCACTAGGGCATACGATCCAAGGTTTGGCATGATTTTGGGGTGATCCCTTATACTCTAGGTGATCTCCTGATCTGACTAGTTCATGTACCTCGGCACAGCTGGCATGACTGCATTCACTTCCATATGCCTCATCTGCATGCTTTTCTTATCCGTCAACTCAGTTGTGCACACAGTATGCATGATGATGCTCTCTGTACTCATTTGTGCCCCCTTGGTTGGGGTCTCCACAGTTTTCTTGATTCTGATTCACCACTTGATGAACTTCTTCTCTCCTTTCATGATTCTCATACCTCGGTGGTGGACGAGGCAAAGCCAATTGCTACTGCACATTGCCTCCTGTGAGCAAAGGTATCTGGTTCAGCTGACTCGGCTCTGTACCACCCATTGCTATTTTCATCCAAGCACACTACCGAGATGTATGATTCGCCGGCTTGGCCGGGTTAGGAGTATGAAACTTACAAGGCTGATCTAGCATAGATTTATGAAACTTATAAGGATGATATATCATAGATTCATACGTGTACTTCGGCCACTCTTGCCATTGCTTCTTTTGCTCCGGAGTCCATTGTTTCAGGTGACGGGTCTGCTGCCACTGGGTTCCTGCTTGGCTCGGCTCCTGCGCCTACTGCTGGTGCAGGCGCGGTCATCATCACCTCTACGCTGCCTATGGGGCGAGTGGTACGCGGACCTCTAGCATCACTGAGGGGAGGCTCCCCCGCAAGGATGACTCGCTGCAGGAAGACCATGAGGTTTCAACACCGACATACACCTTGTGGGTGCCTCGGTTGACGAAGATTCTGTTGCGCGGAGGGGAGCTCCTAGAGAAGTGGTGCGCGTTGTCGCCGACGTAGTGCCACATGTTGAAGCGCTGAACGAGCCCAGAGACGATGCGCTCGCCGATGGCGATCAAGTTTTCCGTCCAGATCTTGACTCTAGCTAGCACCGTTGCATGCCCCTGATGAGTGCATATTTGCATCATGGTCTATATTATTATTATTTTGCATGGTAGTGGTAGGATTTTGGTATTTTACGGCGTTGGCATGCACATTTTATGTTTATTTTCACCAGGATCATATCAGATGATGGATACGATGGACACAATTCTTGGACCAGTTAAATTGGAGTGAAAAGGAGCCAAAAACAATGTAAATTTATTATTTGGGAAATATTAATAACATCAGAAGAAAACCCGAAGCAATTGGAGGATAGAAAAGGGTTAACCACCAACTATACAGCGGGCGTATTTTCTCTGGCCATATAGTTCCTGCCGTATAGTTGGCGCCGACACCGCCTCCTCAAATAGTTTCACCACGTGCAACTGGATCGGAGAGACGACATACAGAACACCCAGAAATCACCGAAACCTCACCTCCAGAAGGCATCTAGAGGGGGAACTCGTCCACCGGGGATCCATCTTTGCTCTACGTAGATCCATGAGGCTAAGGCATCAATCTTCATCATCAACCGCTGCATCACCACCATCTCCATCCATCCCATCGACATCTTGTCCAGATCTTGTTGTAATTTCCGTACTCGTTGTGGATTTATACATGTACTATTCATCTATGATAGATTCCATTACTTTTTCCATTATCACTACAAGAAATGTTTCCTTCCGCAATGACTGGGCCAGTTGGTCATCGTAGAAGGCGCGCCTTCCACGAAAAAAAATCTTGGCTCGACCGTGGCTGATGCAAAACTTTTTTTTCCGGTTTCACACCCCGCTACTACGACGAAACCCTTAAAAACATGGAGGAAGCTCGACGGGCGCATGGCATAAGTAAGATTTCCACTTCCTCGCGAGATGTTGACTCGCCTATGTATTTTTTTGCGTGTGGGTCTAGGACATCATTGACTCTAGCGGACCAAACTTTTCGGAATCATCTCCCTACTTTGAACTTGATTAAGTTGTTCACCGCCTATTCCGTTTAGTCAGGCTACTGGGTCCCGCATGTTTGCCTCACATTAGAGGAAACACGTGTATGATGGAATTTTTTTCCTTACCTGTTCTGAACTTGATAGTGTCGCTCGATGCATCTGCCGTTTAATCAGGCTACTGGGTTCCACGTGTCATCCTCGCACTAGAAGAAACATGTGCATGTTGGATTTTTTCTTGTCTCGTGCCTCCTTGATATGAACTCGATAATGTTGCTCGATCTATCTGTCGTTAATCACGATGCTGGGTCCCACATGTCAGTCTCTCATTACAAGAATCGTGTGTATGATGGAATTTTTTCCTTCGCTCCCGCTACCCAGTTCCGAACTTGATTGCGCTGCTAGATGCATCTACAGTTTAATCACGTTGCTAGGCCCCACATGTGATCCTCATATTAGAAGAAACATGTGCATGATGATTTTTTTCCTTGGCTCGTGCCTCTCTGATTTGGACTCGATAACGTTGTTGTTAATCGCACTGCTGGGTCCCACATGCTAGCCTCTTATTAGAAGAGTTGTGTGTATGTTGGAATTTTTTTCCTTCGCTCCCGATACACAGTTCTGAACTTGATTGCGCTGCTAGATACATCTACCATTTAATCACACAGCTAGCCCACATGTCATCCTCTTATTAGAAGAAACGTGTGTATGATGGATTTTTTGCTCTCAATCGCGCCTCCATGTTAACTCGATAGCATTGCTAGGACAATCTTCCATTTGGTCACGCAACTTGGTCCCACATGTCAGCATCTCATTAGAAGAAACGTCTGCATGTTGGACTTTTTTCTCGCCCGTGCCTCCCAGTTTCAAATTCGGCAACGTTGCTTGATGCAGCACTTGTATAAGGTCTTGAAGGGAATATGCCCTGAGAGGCAATAATAAAGTAGTTATTATGTATATTCCAAGTATATGATAGATGCTTATTTTGCATGCTATAATTTTATTAATACGGAAACATTAATACATTTGTGTTTAATAAACAAACAGAAACTTCCTAGTTATGCCTCTCTCATAAACTAGCTCGTTGATTAACAATATGATCAAGGTTTCATGATCATAGACATTGGATGTTGTTAATAACGAGATCACAACATTAGTGTAATGATGTGATGAACATTCATCCGAAGTATAGCATTACGATCAAAGTCATTGAGTTTATATTGCTATAACATCATACGAAGTGATCCTAATCCTTAGACCATGAGATCATGTCAATCACTAACACAGGAAGATTATCTTGATAAGATCAAATGTCACACCGTAACAGGGTGATTATAAAGATGGGTTTAGTACTACTAAAGTGTTATGTTGAGGCCCATGGATCGAGAGTGTAATTTGTTCATCCTGATGATGGATAGATATGCTCTGGGCCCTCTGGTGATATCACATTGATTATCTTGCAAGCAAGTGATTTGATCACGAGAATGTTATATCACGGGAACGAGAAAAGAGTATATGTCAACAACGAGATCAAACTAGGTATGGAGATACCGATGATCGAATCTTGGACATGTAATATATCACGAAACAAAAGGATTAAGATACTAACGTAAGAGGTTCTCGCGATCACAAGAAAGTCATCGCTGAATGTGTGGGAGTCAGTATGGATCTCCAGGTCCCGCTTCTGATTATTGATCTGAGAGGGGTCTTGATCATGTACGCATTATTTGTGAACCGTAGGGTGACACACTTAAGATACACCGACATCCATTTGGAGCAAAATTTTCATGCCGGAAAGAATAACAAGCGCATGAATTTATTTCACTAGATACCGAGAATGGGTTTTCGGGTGAAATTATAGGAAGTGTTTTTGCATGTGAAATGAAATACTAGCAAGGGGTTATATGTGAATGTTTGTCATTAAAGTAATTGACAAAATTCTAAATAAATAAAAGGAGTTTTATTTAATGAGAGTTTGCATTAAATTTGGTGGAAATTTAATGGGAATTTGAGTGGGTTTTTTAGTGGAGGGAATTGAAAGACATTTGTGTGAATGGAGTGTCCACCCACATGAATGAAGGAGGGGATGGGGCAGCCCCCATGGCTGGCGGACACCCCCTTGGATCCCCCTATAAAAGGAGCCCCCTCTCATCTCTCTCACTCACACCTCCTCGTGAAGGATCTCTCTCCCCCTCTAGTATTTATCCCCCATGGTCTCGAACTAGCGAGATACATGTTCCCGGTGGCTATTCGCCAAGAAAGAGTTGTGCTTCCACTGCATCGCTGGAGCGAGGAGGCGGAGGTTTCTCGGTGCCTCAGACATGGGTGCGAGCACGGATGCGCCACTGATTTGCGGCCCTGGGACTTCCTCTCGATCTTGAGATCAGCAATAGATCGTCTATATCAACCACGAGTTCAACCTCGTTAAGATTTGTCAGTCTTCAAGGGTATGTTCTCTATGGACGTATATCTGCCCGTTGCTTGTATCTAGTAGATATATCTTGGTACATAGTTGTTCCCATCGTAGGAAATTTTTTGTTTTCTATGTTGTGAACCCTACAGTGGTATCAGAGCCGGATCTATGCGTAGATGCTTTGCATGGGTAGTACACATATGAGTATGTGGGCAATGATGATCATGTTATTACTTCTTATTTGTACTTTGGATATTGGTGGCATAGTGGGATGGAGCGGCCCAGACAAACTTTACATGTCCTCGCACATGAGACCTGTTCCACGCTTGACATGCAACTAGTTTTGCTTAAGTGGCTAGCGGGTGTCAGTCTCTCCTACTATAGTCAATATCTAATTTGCAACGAGTTGTCAACAATTTGGTTATCCTCGTTGTGGTTCATGTTCGTAGGTAAGAACGGTTCTGTCTTCGAAATCCCTAAGCCACGTAAAACTTGCAATGGATAAATTAGAGGCATCTAGTTTAGATTCTTGCTGGGCTAGTGTCATGATATGGTGATGTTGTAAGTAGAAGTATAAGTTGATACTCTTACAACACACATAACGTGTAAGTTCCATAGACCTTGGACTTACACATAGTGATGCACATGATGGAGATCAAGTGCAAGAACCATATCATTTCACTTATAAACATGTGATGTTTGTTGCATATTATATTGCTTGTTTGGCATTTTATTAGCATAATAAGATGATCCCTCATTTAGATATCAAGATAAGAATGCGTTCTTCCTTAAGTATGCACCGATTATGTTTCGTCGCTCCAAGACATCACGTGATGATCGAGTGTTCTTGGATCCACGATCATACTTCGGGTGTAAGACAGTTACACACGCGAATACTAAGGTTCTTACTTGGCAAGCCTAGAATGTATAGACATGGCCTTGGAACACGGAAAAAAAGGTTAAGCATGAGTCATATGGTAGATATGATGCCCATTTAATGCTCGCCTTTGAAGCTACACCGACTCATGTGATGATCGGACTTGGTGTAGTGGATTTGGTTCATGTAATCACCAAAAAGGCATGAGGGATGTCGTTTTTGAGTGGGAGTTCATTCTTAATTTGGATTAGTTGAACTCAATCTACCATAAACTTAGTCTAAACTTTACAAATTCTATTGTAGATGGCACCTGTTTTTAATTTCAATGTGTTCATGGAGAAAGAGAAACTTGCAACGAATGGTAGCAACTTTACCGAATGGGCCATGAATTTGAGGATTCTCCTCTCTGCTGCACAAAATCAATATGTGCTAGAAGCGCTGCTAGGCCCCCCACCGTTCGATGATGCCCCTAACAAGGAGAAGAATGTCTATCAAACTCATCAGGAGGACCACAACTTAGTTCATTGCGGCATATTGTATGGGCTAGAGCCAAAACTTCGAAAGCGTTTCGAAAACAACAATGTATTTGATACAATGGGTGAGTTGAAAATGATTTTTGACACACATGCTTCTGTAGAGAGCTACAATGCTTAAGAAAAGTTCTTTAGCTGCATGATGGAAGAGAACAGCTCCATAAGTGAGCATGTACTCAAGATGTCGGGTTACACTGATAAGCTTGTGTCCTTGGGAATAACGATTCCCATTGACTTAGGCATCCATCGTGTTCTGCAGTCTCGGAACCTAGCTATAAGAGCTTCGTGATAAACTATAATATGCAATCCATGAAGAAGTCTCTCCCCGAGCTTCTGTCAATGCTTAAAACTGCAGAAGTGGAGATCAAGAAAGAACATTAAGTGTTGATGATCAATAATACCACTGGTTTCAAGAAATACAAGAAGGGAAAACGGAAGGGAAGTAAGGGTAGCAAGCCAGTTGCCATGTCTGAAAAGAAACCCCGAGTTGGCCATAAGTCTGATACTGAGTGCTATTATTGTAAGGGGACTGGCCACTGGAAGCACAACTGCCGCAAGTATTTGGCAGACAATAAGGCCGGCAAGGCAAATAAAGGTATATATGATATACATGTTATTGATTTGTACTTAACTAGTACTCCCAGTAGCTCCTGGGTATTTGATACCGGTTCAGTTGCTAATATTTGTAACTCGAATCAGGGGGCACAGAACAAGTGACCGCTAGCAAGGGGTGAGGTCAAGAGATGTGTCGGCAATGGATCAAGTGTTGATGTGATCGCCGTTGGAATGCTACCTCTCCACTTATCGTCGGGATTAGTTATAAACTTGGATAATTGTTATCTGGTGCCAGCACTGAGCATGAACATTGTATATGGATCGTGTTTGATGCGAAGTGGTTATTCATTTAAATCCGAGAACAATGTTTTTTCTATTTATATGAGTGAAATCTTTTATGGTCATGCACCGATGATGAATGGTTTATTTCTGTTGGATATCGATAATAGTGTTACATATATTCATAATGTTGATGCTAAAAGGATTAAACTTAATGATGATATATCCGCATATATGTGGCACTGCCGTCTAGGTCATATTGGGGTTCAACACATGAATAAGCTCCATTAGGATGGAATTTTGGAATCACTTGATTTTGAATCATTTTATACATGTGAGCCATGCCTTATGGGCAAGATGACTAGAACGTCGTTTTCCAGTTCAATGGAACGGGCGACAGATTTATTGGAAATCGTACATTCTGATGTGTGTGGTCCAATGAGTGTGTCGGCGTGAGGTGGATATCGTTATTTTGTTACTTTCACGGATGATTTGAGTAGATAAGGTTATATCTACTTGATGAAACACAAGTCTGAAATCTTTGAAAAGTTCAAGGAATTTCAGAGTGAAGTGGAAAAATCATCATAATAGAAAGATCAAATTTCTACAGTCCGACTGTGGAGGTGAGTATCTAAGTTACGAGTTTAGCACTCATATGAAAGAGTGTGGAATTGTTTCACAAATCACACCTACCGGAACACCACAACGAAATGGTGTGTCGGAACATCGTAATCATACTTTATTGGATATGGTTCGATCTATGATGTCTCTGACGGACTTGCCACTTTCATTTTGGGGTTATGCACTAGAAACTTATGCATTCACTTTAAATTGGGCACCATCTAAATCTGTTGAGAATACACCGTATGAATTGTGGTTTGGAAACAAACCTACGTTGTCATTTCTTAAAGTTTGGGGATGCAATGTTTATGTGAAGAAACTTCAACCGGATAAACTCGAACCCAAAGCGGAAAATGCGTCTTCATAGGATACCCTAAGGAAACTATTGGGTATTATTTCTATCACAGATCTGAGGGCAAGGTTTTTGTTGCCAAGAATGGATCCTTTCTACAGAAAGAGTTTCTCGCGAAAGGCGTGAGTAGTCGGAAGGTAGAACTCGAAGAGGTTGTTGAACCTTCTCTTCATAGTATGGTGAGTAGCGCAGCACCGAAAGTTGTTCCGGAGTTGGCTTCACCAATTGAAGAGGGAACTAATGATAATGATCATGAAACTCTGAAAGAGAGTACTTCCAAACCTCGCAGGTCTAGCAGGACGCATGCAGCTCCCGAGCTGTACGGAAACCCTGTTATGAATTTCATGGTTAATGAAATTGATGACCCTGCGACGTATGAAGAAGCGATGATGATACCGAATTCCAACAAATGGTTAGAAGCCATGAAATCCGAGATGGAATCCATGTACGAAAACCAAGTTTGGAACTTGTTGGACTTACCTCATGAATGAAAGGCCGTGGAGAATAAATGGATTTTCAAAAGGAAAACTAATGCTGATGGTAATGTGACCGTCTATAAAGATCGACTTGTCACAAAGGGGTTTTGACAAATTCAAGGAGTTGACTATGATGAGACATTCTCTCCTGTAGCGATGATAAAATAAGTTAGGATTATGTTAGCAATTGCTGCATATTTCGACTATGAAATATGGCAGATGGATGTCAAAACTGCGTTCCTCAATGGCAATATTGAAGAAGAGTTGTATATTATACAACCAAAGGGTTTTGTCGATCCTAAGGATGCTGACAAGGTATGCAAGCTTCAGCAATCCATCTATGGACTGAAGCAAGCATCCCAAAGTTGGAATCTCCACTTTGATGAGGTGATCAAAGAGTTTGGATTGCCCAAACTTATGGAGAGGCTTGTATTTACAAGAAAGTGAGTGGGAGCAATGTGGCATTTATGATATTATATGTGGATGACATATTATTGATCGGAAATGATATAGATCTTTTAAATAGTGCTAAAAGTTATCTAAATAGCAAATTTTCAATGAAGGACCTAGGTGAAGCGTCATACATATTAGGAATAAAGATCTATAGAGATAGATCTAGGGGCCTAATAGGGCTATCGCAAAGTACATACCTTGATAAGATTTTAAAGAAGTTTAAAATGGACGGAAGTAAGAAGGGGTTCTTGCCTATGTTGCAAGGCAAGACATTGAGTAAGACTCAAAGTCTAGCTACGGCGGAAGAAAGAGAGATAATGGACAAAGTCCCCTATGCTTCAGCCATAGGCTCTATAATGTATGCCATGCTATGTACAAGACCGGATGTGGCACATGCTATTAGTTTGACTAGTAGGTACCAATCGGATCCAGGTTCGGAACACTGGATAGCGGTCAAGAATCTCCTTAAGTACTTGCGAAGAACTAAGGATATGTTTCTTGTGTATGGAGGTGAAGAAGAGCTCGTCGCTAAGTGTTATGTCGATGCAAACTTTGACACCGATCCGGATGACTCTAAGTCTCAATCCGGATACGTATTTCTCATGAATGGTGGAGCGGTTAGTTGGAGGAGTTCCAAACAACCCGTGCTGGCGGGATCAACAACGGAGGCCTAATATGTTGCTGCTCCGGAAGCAGCTCAGGAATCGATTTGGATGAAGGAGTTCATATCCGAACTAAGTGTGGTTGGGAGCGCGTTGGACCCAATGGTGATCTATTGTGACAAGAATGGTGCCATAGCCAATGCCAAAGAACCAAGGTCTCACAAGAATTCCAAGCATATTAAGCGCCGGTTTCACTCCATCCGCGAGCATGTCAAGGATGGAGATATAAAGATTTGTAAAGTACACACGAATCTCAATGTAGCAGATCCGTTGACTAAAACTCTCCCTAGAGCAAAACATGATCAACACCAGAACTCCATGGGTGTTATATTTATCACTATGTAACTAGATTATTGTCTCTAGTGCAAGTGGGAGACTGAAGGGAATATGCCCCGAGAGGCAATAATAAAGTGGTTATTATGTATATTCCAAGTATATGATAGATGTTTATTTTGCATGCTATAATTGTATTAATACGGAAACGCTAATACATGCGTGTTTAATAAACAAACAGAAAGTTCCTAGTTATGCCTCTCTCATAAACTAGCTCGTTGATTAACCATATGATCAAGGTTTCCTGATCATAGACATTGGATGTTGTTAATAACGAGGTCACAAAATTAGTGTAATGATGTGATGAACATTCATCCAAAGTATAGCATTACTATCAAAGTCATTGAGTTTATATTGCTATAACATCATATGAAGTGATCCTAATCCTTAGACCATGAGATCATGTCAATCACTAACACCAGAAGAGTATCTTGATAACATCAAACATCGCACCATAACATGGTGATTATAAAGATGGGTTCAGTAGTACTAAAGTGTTATGTTGAGGCTCTGGATCGAGAGTGGAATTTGTTCATCCCAATGACGGATAGATATGCTCTAGGCATTCTCGGTGATATAACATTGATTAGCTTGCAAGAAAGTGATTTGATCACTAGAATGTTATATCACGGGAACAAGAAAAGAGTACATGTCAGTAACGATATCAAAATAGGTATGGAGATACCGATGATCGAATCTCAGACATGTAATATATTGCGAAACAAAAGGATTAAGATACTAGCGTAAAACATTCTCGCGATCACAAGAAAGTCATCGCTGAATGTGTGGGAGTCAGTATGGATCTCCGGTGCCGCTTATGATTATTGATCTGAGAGGGGTCTCGATCATGTCCGGATTATTCTCAAACCGTAGGGTGACACACTTAAGAGACATCGACATCCATTTGGAGCAAAAGTTTCATGCTAGAAAGAATAACAAGCGCAGGAATTTATTTCACTAGATACTCAAACGGGTTTTCAGGTGAAATTGCAGAAAGAGTTTTTGCATGTGAAATTAAATACTAGAAAGGGGTTATATGTTAATGTTTGTCATTAAAGTAATTGACAAAATTATGAATAAATAAAATGATTTTTTGTAATGAGAGTTTGCATTAAATTTGGGGGAATTTTAATGGAAATTTGAGTGGATTTTTTAGTGGAGGGAATTGAAAGACATTTGTGTGAGTGGAGTGTCCACCGACATGAATGAAGGAGGGGAGGGAGAAGCCCCCATGGCTGGCGGCCACCCCCTTGGGTGCCCCCCTCCTCCTATAAAAGGAGCCCCCTCTCCTCTCTCTCACTCACACCTCCTCGTGAAGGATCTCTCTCCCCCTCTAGTATTTAACCCCCATGGTCTCGAACTAGCGAGATACATGTTCTCGGTGGCTATTAGGCAAGAAAGAGTTTTGCTTCCACTGCATTGCTGGAGCGAGGAGGCGGAGGTTTCTCGGTGTCTCAGACGTGTGTGCGAGCACGGATGCGCCACTGATTTGCGGCGCTAGGACTTCCTTTCGATCTTGAGATCGGCAAGTGATCATCTACATCAACCACGAGTTAAACCTCATTAAGCTTTGTCGGTCATCACGTGTATGTTCTCTACGGATGTATATCCGCCCGTTGATTGTATCTAGTAGATAAATCTTGGTACATAGTTGTTCCCATCGTAGGAATTTTTTTGTTTTCTATGCTGCAAACCCTACAGGTCTCTATGATGGGTCCCACATTCCAGCCTCTCTATTGAAGCATTTACCGTTAATCTCGCAGCTGGGACCCATGTGTCATCCTCACATTAGAAAGAAACGTGTGCATGATGGATTTTTTTCCATGGCTCGTTCCTCCGTGTTAACTTGATTGCGTTGCTTGCTGCGTCAGCCGTTTATTCAGTCCGGTGGGTCCCTGATGTCAGCCTCACATAAATTTTCTTCTCTAGCGCTACCATGTTCCGAACTAGATAGCATTGGTCGATGAATCTGCCGCTTGGTCATGCTGCTGAGTCCCACATGTCAGCATCTCATTTAGAAGAAACATCTGCATGTTGGATTTTTTTTCTTGTCGCGTCTCCCTTAATTGAACTAGCAAATTTGCTCGATGCATACTTGTAATAAGGTCTATCTGGTGGGTCCCACATGTCAGCCTCTCCGTAAATGAAACATGCTACGATGGACTTCTTTTCGGCCGCCTCCGTTTTTTTGACTATGGTCCGTAGCTAGGTCCCATATGTCAACAACCTTTGTGTAGGAAACGTGTCTATGCTGGGTCCTAGATGTCAGCCTCTATTTGCAAGAAACGTGTGTATGTTGGATTGTTTTTCGTGTTGAGTCCGCCATTATGACCTTGGCAACATTGGTATATTTTTTTTGCAGGGAAACATGTTTATGATGCAAAAGCAGTTTATCTGGGTCCTAGATGTCAGCCTTATCGAGTACAAAAATGTTAATCTATACTTCGCCGCTGGGTGTCACATGTCAGCACTCTATATACATGAAACGTGTCTATGTTGTATCCCACATGTCAGACTTATCTGTGTAGTAAATGTCTCTATGTTGGGTCCCACATGTCAGCCTCTATCTAAATTAAACGTGTCTATGCTACATCCCACATGTCAACCTCTATCTGAATTAAACATGTCTATGTTGGATCCCACATGTCAACCTCTATTTGAATTAAACATGTGTATATGTATATATGTTGGATTGTTTTTTGGGTCGAGTCCGCCGTCCTGACCTTGGAAACATTGCTAGATGCAGCAACAGTTTATCTGGGTCCCAGATGTCAGCCTAAGTGTACAAAAAAGATAAGTCTATATTAACAAAAATTGCCCAAGATTAGAACTCGAGACCTCACCAGCGGTGAACTGGGTGCCTTGCCACTACGAAAGAAAGAGCTAATATAATAGAACCATTACACATGACTATTATAACTTACGGATTTGTCTCCTTAAAAAGACTTTTTTTGACCATTTTTATCTCCCATCAAATAATAAGGCGGCGCTCCTGGAAGCTAAACTAAAAACTGCAGGCGCTCTAAAAAAATGAAAACTGCAAGCATAGTTTCTTTACAAAAATTGAGAGGTGGCGGGCAATGCACAAAAGGCCGAATTAAAAATAGATTGGCTATTCTACATGGGATGATCGACATGGGCTATACTCCGTAGGATATTCTCCATGGGCTCCTTTCTTAAATTTCCCTAGGCTGTGGTTAGCAGTCCGCAGACCCCTAAAAGGCCAACTTAAAATGTTCTAGGCTAAAGACGGGCCGAAAAAGCTAGATTTTTTCTCCTGGTATATAAAAATTGAATTTTGCTATGGCTCATCCGGATTCGAAAAAAAGACCTCAGAGAGGGAGGGAAATGAATCGATAATTTTTTTGGCAGATATTTATATAAACTCTGCAGTATAGAATAAGATAGAAAAATATCAACATATTTGCAGTTCACATTCAGCAGCACTTGACCAATTCAGCAGCGTTTTAAAGTGAGCGATTCAGCAATACAGACATTGAAATACAATAGCATTACAGAGAGAACCAGTTCTTGTTTTAGCTCTTAAAACCTTGTCGCCCGATCGATCAGTTTGCCCTTTTCTCCAAAGACACTTGACCATTGGAGCATGGAAAACTGACGATCGAGTCTGCTTTGAGTACCTTCTTCTCACATCAATGCCTGTGTGACCCCGATACAACCCAAAATTCCCATGTCTCATTTAGATTGAGACAAGTCCATGTTTCAAAACAAAAGAAATACAAACTACTGCACTTGATCTAAACAAGTACCAGTACATCAGTAGTATTTATAGAAAACACTTTAGTAAGTAGGATTTGACAGATTCGGCAGTACAGAATAAGACCGGAAAAACATCGGCAGATTCCTAGTTCATATTCAGCAGCACTTGACAGATTCAGCAGCATTTCAAAGTGACCGATTCGGCAGTACAAACAATTGCCAAAAGAAATGAAAGATTTAGCAATGCAAACGATGAAATGATACGTTGGAAACGTATCTATAATATTTGATGCTCCATGTTTGTTTAGTATCTACTTTGCTTTGCTTGTATAAACTTTGAGTCACTTTTTACATGTTTTCTGGTACTAACCTACTAACAAGTTGTAACAGTGCCAGATGCCTATTTTATGTTGTTTTTCGTTTCAGAAAAGTTAGTAAAGAAATATTCTCCGAATTGGACGGGACAAACGTCAAAGTCAATTACTTTACATGGGGAACAAGAAGTCCAGAGGGGAGACGAGGAAGCAGGCCAGGGTAGTCAGACCCCCCAGGCGCGGCTAGGGGTGTGCCCACGCCTGGATAAGGTTTTCCCCCCCTGGTCGCCTCCTCGGCCTCCCCCTTCGCCTATAAGAAGCCCCCGATGCAGAAACCCTAAGCACCCGATCAAATCTCCACGAAACCGTCTGTAGCCGCTGCCACCATTGTCCCTAGATCGGGGGGATCTGAAGTTCTTCCCGGCACCCTGCCAGAGGGGAGATCATCCCGGAGGCCTTCTCTTCGGTATGATTCATGAGTAGTTCCACCTTGTACTATGGGTCCATGTAGTAGCTAGATGGTTGTATGTACTCCTTTGTGCTTTCATGTATGGATCTTGTGAGATCCGTTCATGATCAAGATCTGATCTATTTGTAATCATGCATGTTGTGTTTGCGGGGATCCGATGGATATTGAAATTATTATGTTGGTTTTATTAATGGTTTTGTCTTTATGATTCTATCATGTCTATGTTGTTTGTTATCTTGCATGCTCTCTGTTGTTAGTAGCTATCTTGGCCAGGTAGTTGCTAGTGACTCCAAGAGGGGGTATTTATGCTCGATAGTGGGTTCATGCCTCTAGTTTCCAAGGGAAGTGACATAAATCTCTTCGGTTGTAGATGTGTTGTTGCCATTAGGGAGAAAACAACGGTCTCTTGTTCATGGAACATGTGGACTATTTACCTTACACACTTTGCTTAAAGCAGTTGTCTGTTGCTTGCAACTTAATACTAGAGAGGGTTCGGATGACAACCTAAAGGTGGACTTCTAGTCATAGATGCAGTTGGATGGCGGTCTATGTATCTTGTTGTATTGCCCAATTGAATCTCATAGGATCTTTCTGACTAGTAATTGCATTGTTCTGCCTTGCTCAGTTCCTGTCAATTCCCCTGCTATAATTTGTTTACCCTTCATGCCATGTTATTTATCTAAGGAGAGCACCTCTAGTGAACTATGGACCCCGGTCCAATCTTTACCATTGATACATCTCCACTAATACTTGTTTACTTGCTGCAAACCACCATTACCTTCCATACATTTAATCCTCTGTTACAGCAAACCGGTGAGCTTGACAACCTCACTGATCCATTGGTGGCAAAGTCTTGAGTTTGTGTTGTACAGGTCTCCGCGTTTCTTGCAACACCTGTGTGACGTTTCCTTCCTCCTTCTGGTTCGATAACCTCGGTCTCTACTGAGGGAAGACTTGTTGCTGTTCTTATCACACGTTGCTCTTGGGGTTTCCAACAAAGTGCTAACCAGCACCATCAACAAGTTTTCTGGCGCTGTTGCCGTGGAATAAAGGGACATCAAACTTCTTCCTCCCCGTCAAGCACCAAAGTTTTCTGGCGCTGTTGCCGGGGAGGCTAAGGACGTCTTCACTAGGGGAGTCCTTCACTTTCTTTATCTTTACTTTGTTTTTAGTTTTCTTTGTTTCTTTTGCATGGTTTTGTTTTCCTCTTTTCAAAAAACCCAAAAAAACTAGTCTAGTTTGGTTTGCTTGCTTTATTCAAAAACACAAAAAAAAATAGTTCGTGCTCTAGTTGTTGGTCTGTCTTTGCCTTTCTTTACAATGCTTTCTATCAATGGATGGTTTCTTTGAAACTAGTTCTTATTGGCAAGATGGGTTCACAGAAGAACAAAAGTATTATTATAAGGAGCATTGTTTGTCACAAAAAGGGAAACACTTATGGGAACAAATTGAATACTATTGCTAGAGAGGTGTGCTCTACTTATAATGTCACTTATAGCTTTGATAAAGCATGTTGCTGTAGGAGGTATAAACACCTCCCTTTTCAATGTGAGTATAATGATAATGTTACCATATCCTCTTATGTTAAAGGGAATTATGACTTTTATGATTTGGAACAAATTGAAGAATTTATTGCTTTCAAGGGTGCATTTGAACTTTCCAGCTTGCTTGAAAATACTGATGATGCACCTTATGAATGTGAGGTTTATGAGATACTTAAATTTTGCTTTGATAATTACAAGGAAGAAAATGGCTATATTCTTGAATATGTTAATAGGCGTTTTCCACAAATGGAAGAGACTAATGCCTTGAAGGAGCCTATGAAAGAAGAAATTGTTGAAACTGGAAGCTCATTAGATGAAAAAGAGGGGGAGAGTGATGAACAAAAGGAGGAAGAATGGATCTACCCATGCCTACCTTCTAATGAGAGTAACTCTTTATCCCTTACATTATTTGATTGTCCCCCATGTTTACCAAAGGAGGATGAATGTTATGTTCCTGTGGATCCTTTTGAAATATCTACTTTGGATAAAACCTATGGAGGTTTTAAACCCACTATTTTTGAGCTTGATAGAAATTATGTGTTTGTAGATCATGAAAAGCATGCTTTATGTGATAGCTATATCGTTGAGTTTATTCATGATGCTACTAAAAATTATTATGAGAGAGGAAAGTATGGTTGTAGAAGTTTTCATGGTACTGAAACAGCTCTCTATGTGCTGAAAGTTTTGAAGTTGCTCTTGTTTCATCTTACTATGCCTGTTAGTTTGTTCTTTGTGAATTTATTTGCATACAAGATTCCTATGAATAGGAAGTGGTTTAGACTTAAATGTGTTTTGAATTTGCTTCTTGATGCTCTCTTTGACTTCAATTCATAATTCTTATGTGAGCATCTTCTCAAGCTTTCAAGCCTAACTTAAAAGGCGTTAAAGAAAAGTACTTGTTGGGAGATAACCCAAGAGTTTCCTTGAGTCTTGGAAGCTATTACTTCATTAATGACCTCCCCTTATCCTTTTTGTTTGCTTTTTGTGCCAAGAATGACCTCTAATTAGAGGGAAGTAAGATTTGGAGAGTTGCTGTCCCGAAACAGATTTCTGTCCTCAACCAAAAAATTTCGTGAGGAGTCTCTGTAACTCGTATTGAGCTTACAATTTATGAATAAATCCCCCAGTATGTTATATAACTTTCGTTAGTTCAACACTTTTTGATTTGAGCAACATAAGATGTTCGAAAAAATCGATTTCTACCTGCTGGTCTGTTTTGACAGATTTCTGCCATTATTTGCATTTGCTTCTTATTGATTCCTTTTTGAGTTCTCTTTAGGTGAATTGAGCTTTTTGAAGGAGTTAATACAGAAGCTTGTGTTTTTAGTGAAAAGCCATGCTGTTCCAAAGCTTTGCAAGAGGTCTAATATCCTTTGAATACACTAATGTTACTAATGAAGATTGTGTGAAGTTTTGTATGAAGGAAAAATTTCAGGTGTAAAGAGGGAATGATGCAATGATATGAAGAATGGACAAAAGCTCAAGCTTGGGGATGCCACCATGGTGTCACCCCAAGAAATTTTCAAGAGGTACAAGCGTCAAAGCTTGGGGATGCCCAAGGCATGCCCTTCTTCATCAATAAAAAGCTCATGTCTGTCTAGACACTTCGTTTTTTATTGTTTCATGCACAGTTGTGTTGTTCTTGGAGCGTATTAGTTTTTGCTTGCTTTGCTTAGCTTGTTTAGTTTGCTTGAATAAAGTAGTTTGGACCCCCATTCTTGCTGTGTTGTTTTGCAATTAGTTTGCTTGGTGTTTGGAAAGGAGTAGTAAGTTTTTGCTTGTAAGTGCAAGAGGATCTTGCATTGACTGTGACTTAGACTTCAGCATGACATGCTAGGTGTTGTTTTGACATTATGCTTAGTGATTATTGTTGTAGCATGTCTTGTTCCGAACAATTGGGATTGCTTACTGTGCCTTGCAGAAATTATGCGTTGTTTTAGCATGCAAAAGCATAGTATTGTGGTATTCTCCTTTGATGCTTTGCTTGGGTTGACTTGGCACATGCTCACACCATGTTATGACTATGACAAGTCACCATTAGCCTCTATGATCATTTAGTCCTTGACTTGTAGTACCACTCTTTGCTTTGATTAGTATGCTTTGTTGCACTGCATGATTATGGCCATTATTGCTCTCTTAGTTGGTTGCTCCTAGTCTTTTGCTAGCCTCCACTTGTATGAGTAAGTTCTACTCCTGCCTCCAACTTCCAAGAAACCAAGTTATTCCAAAAGTGTCCACCATAAAGTCCTATGCATGGTGTGTTACACCATTACAAGTATTCTTGTTTTCAACTATCTTCCAATTAAAAACTAGTTTGTTATCTGAAAACTTAGTAATTAAAGCCCTCACAAACTTGATGGCACACTTTATATTCTTTGCCCCTATAAAACTTGAACCATTGTGACAACTTTGTTGTATTTGCTTGAACTTATAAGTTGGAATTATCAGAACCATGCTGTCACGAGGAATGTTTTCAACATTGCACTTGTACTTTGTACTCAATTGATATCATGCTCTTTTGTCTCTGGATGTCACCGGTGTGAAATAAAGAGGGAACTTGTAAGTCCATGGAGTTTGTATCCTGTGTTAGAGAAACGCCTGGCCGCTATCCTAAGCCATGCCTAATCATGGTGGAAACTTGCAGCATCACCATAATGAGCTATCTATGAAGCATCCTCAATAAAAAGCTATGCATATGGTAAATAAAAAGATTGGTGAGATGCTCGTTATCTGCTTGCCTTGTCATTTTGGTTATGGGAAAGCTCCTGTACCATGTGCAGGGGTACCCCGTTGGCGGTTCTCAATGATATGCAAATACTTACAATGGCAAGAACTTACCTGGACCCAAAGTTGAGTATGCATGAGGTGTGGCTCTCATATTCAAGGGACTTGATATTGCCAACTTATACTTCATCAAGCATATACTCCATCTTTGCCACTTTAACCTTAACCACTTCAAGATGCTTATGATAGGGGCAATGAGGGCTGAAAGCTAACAAGTACCATAATTTTTCGAAGCTCTTTTTGAAACTTGTAATCCCTGCTTCCTTTACAAAAGGCCTTCTTCCACCATTATTGAGTCTCCACCTTCTACCTTTAGGCACCATTAAGAGAGCATATTTGTCATTCTGTGTGCAGTGTTCCAAAGCTTATTAATTGATGCATATTGTGATATTACTTGTTCTTGTGCTATTTGTTTCTAGTCATCCTTGTGAACTTTGAAGGTGTCCTATGCATCTATATTGCTACTCTATGAGGGACAAGTTGATTGCCACTATGCCATGTTTTCTATATTTGAAACAAACAAACGTTTTTCAATGCATGTTATTTATGATGTTTGTTTGTATCTTGTCATGTTGCATGCATAGTTACTATATCCTATTGTTAGAACTCCATCTTTCATGCACATGTTTAGAGTTCTTTGATTCCATCTTTCAATGCTTGCAAATGGTTGGATCTTTATTGTGAGGGTGCATGTCACCTCAAAAAATATTCTTTTTATCACTTACCTACTCAAGGACGAGTAGGAGTTAAGCTTGGGGATGTTGATACATTGGAAATGTATCTATAATTTTTGATGCTCCATCCTTGTTTAGTATCTAATTTGCTTTTCTTATCTACACTTTTAGGTGCTTTTTACATGTTTTATAGTACTAACCTACTAACAAGTTGCAACAGTGCTAGATGCCTATTTTCTGCTGTTTTTGGTTTTAGAAAAGTTAGTAAAGAAATATTCTCGGAATTAGACGGGACAAACGTCAAAGTCAATTACTTTTCGTGGGGAATAAGAAGTCTAGAGGGGAGACGAGGAAGCGGGCCAGGGCAGCCAGACCCCCCCAAGCGCGGCCAGGGGTGGGCCCACTCCTAGCTAGGGTTTGGCCCCCCTGGTCGCCTCCTCGGCCTCCCCCTTCACCTTTAAGAAGCCCCCGATGCAGAAACCCTAAGCACCCGATCAAATCTCCACGAAACCATCTGTATCCGCCGCCACCATCGTCCCTAGATCAGGGGGATCTGAAGTTCTTCCCGGCACCCTGCCGGAGGGGAGATCACCCAGGAGGCCTTCTCTTTCGTATGATGCGTGAGTAGTTCCACCTTGGACTATGGGTCCATGTAGTAGCTAGATGGTTGTATCTACTCCTTTGTGCTTTCATGTATGGATCTTGTGAGCTCCGTTCATGATCAAGATATAATCTATTTGTAATGATGCATGTTGTGTTTGTGGGGATCCGATCGATATTGAGATTATTATGTTGGTTTGATTAATGATTTTGTCTTTATGATTCTATCATGTCTGTATTGTTTGTGATCTTCCATGCTCTCCGTTGTTAGTAGCTATCTTGGCCAAGTAGTTGCTAGTGACTCCAAGAGGGGGTATTTATGCTCGAAAGTGGGTTCATGCCTCTAGTTTCCAAGGGAAGTGACAGAAATATCTTCGGTTGTAGATGTGTTGTTGCCACTAGGGAGAAAACAACGGTCTCTTGTTCATGGAACATGTGGACTATTTACCTTACACACTTTGCTTAAAGCAGTTGTCTGTTGCTTGCAACTTAATACTAGAGAGGGTTCGGATGACAACCTGAAGGTGGACTTCTAGTCATAGATGCAGCTGGATGGAGGTCTATGTATCTTGTTGTATAGCCCAATCAAATCTCATAGGATCTTTCTGACTAGTAATTGCATTGTTATGCCTTGCTCAGTTCCTGCCAATTCCCCTACTGTATTTTTTTTACCCTTCATGCCATGTTATTTATCTAAGGAGAGCACCTCTAGTGAACTATGGACCCCGGTCCAATCTTTACCATTGATACATCTTCCACTATTACTTGTTTACTTGCTGCAAACCACCATTACCTTCCACACCATATGTTTAATCCTTTGTTACAGCAAACTGGTGAGCTTGATAACCTCACTGATTCGTTGGGGCAGAGTCTTGAGTTTGTGTTGTGCAGGTCTCCGCGTTGCTTGCCACACCTGTGTGACATTTCCTTCCTCCTTCTGGTTCGATAACCTCGGTCTCTACTGAGGGAAGACTTGCTGCTGTGCTCATCACACCTTTCTCTTGGGGTTTCCAACGAAGTGCTAACCAGCACCATCATGAAACTTAATAGTTTTTTTTCAATAGTTGTAGCAAGGACATGAATCAAAATGAAAGAGAGAGCATATTCTGCACTCGATCGGTCGATCTGAGCAAATATTAGTACATATGTATTACTACAAAATAGATTAGCAGTACCAAACCTCCATACAAAATACACAACATAACGCATCGGCTTGTCCAAGTGTTGTCCGGATCATACAAAATACAGAGTGCTTTGTTTCCTGCTTGTTAAGCTTTCCTTGTCACACCGTCGCCTGTAGGCCCACTATGTCAGCGGCGTACATTAGAAATAGATATACATTACCGCAACTTCGTTCAAACCTCTCCCTAAACAAAATGAGTCTATCACCAATATAATGTAATTAATTAGTATGACGTTATATATCTTAACATTGGGATCATCACAAGAAGATTTAGTTGTGCTATCTCACTCTTGAAACTTTTCGATGTTAGGGAAGATGAGATGGCTCTAGTCTTTGAACGAGGTTTTTGTTTTTGTTTTTGCAAGCCCTCTGGAGCTGCATCCAGGACAATGAATATAGCTTTATTGGCATGCTACACTTCACTAAATTATAAGCTAGGTTGGCACGCCGTCGTGCACTAAATTAACTATGTCACATCCTGAGGCATTATAGCTAGCGAGGCTGGCACTCTGCCGTGCATGCCTACTAGAGTTAATAATGTCTTGTTTGACCAGATTATGTTCATTTACAGCTCCTATATTCCTAAAAAATACTAGTGCATACAATACCTACTAGTAGTACACTTGTACAAGAACTACTACTACTAGCAGTATTAGTTTGCTCAAAAGGATCATAAAGTTGAACAAAGGTGGTACAATACTACTAGTCAGTGGCAGAGCTAGCTCATAATTTAAGCCGAGCAAAGAGTATAGATTTAGTTGATTAGTTGAGTGTTTTCCCGGCAAATCTCCCCTTTCTATCTTAGTTTTCTTTTAGTATTCCAGCTGAGCGCGGGCATGCCGGGCTATGGCTCTGCCACTGCTAGCAGTAGTACACTAGAAGTTTGTTTTGCTGCAAACATAGTATAATAAATACTTGTACATTAGATCCTAGCGCGATCAAGTACCACGTTGTTCCAACACAATTCATCACTAGAGGGGTATAGTTATAGACCACCTCTTTACAGAATAGTTATAATTAAAAGCGGATTGTCACCGCATTAATATACCTACGATATACTAGTAAATTATTGATCAAATGATGGGTGATAACCTGCACGTCTAATCACCTTCTTGCAGTTATCATGATCAAATACCATAACCTTAAAGGATGTGGTGGCAAGATTCTTAAATATCAGAAAGTATCCTACCTTCAAGTCATGTGCATTGACAAAATCTAGCCATCCTTCGTCAAGGATAAACTTGCCATCTTGCTTCCTCAGGTCGACATCCCAGCTGTAGGCTTTGCAGATCTTCAGCGTGATGGCGTCCGGATACTCACCACCAAACGTTGGCAAAAAGGTGCTGGGTATGCTCCGCATGTCTAACCCACCCGGTATTAACAACATCTTGCAGAACTCGTCACAGGTGTTCTCCACACGGGTATTCCTGGCTCGCCCCTCCATCCCGATTGCATAGGGCTCTCCTTTCTTCTTCTTCGATGATGAGTCTCTAAAAGCTTGAGATTCTTGCCCGAACACTGCAAAAAAAATTCCCGTGGTCATATAATGTCTCTACTAGCTATCAATAATTGTGAAGTACATTATTCGTTGACCTAAAAAATGTGCAACGATATTTTGATTATATTGTTCATAATTAGTATTGTTGGATTCATACTAAAAACACTTTTAAACAATTCTAGTTTGGTACGAATATTATTTATATATTTAGAGTAATTTTTGGTCAAAGAAAAAACATGCAAAACAAGGAGGCCTTATTCTAGGGGATGGGAGTAGAGTACAATACAAAGATCAACTAAGAAAGTACTAAAGTGGAGTAATTTTCTTATCCAAGTAGTACACAAAGTATTAACTCTAGCTAGAAGTCCATAATCTATTAGTACAGATACGGAACACCCACGAACAGAAGAACGGACGAACATGATGAGCTCTATCTGATCTCGATGCTAGAGATACATAAATATACTTGAAATTTTGGCAAAAATCAGGGTAGGGCAGAAGATATCCTAAATTTTTCAGGTTAAAGGGACCTATGCCCCTGAGACCAACCAACCAAAACATGCCGAGTGGCCTCCAAAACCATCATCAGCCATGGATCGATCAATACTACAAAATTTGAACTTATTAGTATTACAATTCACCGTAGATCTAGACCCAGAACTTGCTTGCATGTGTAAAACTGTACTACTAGATGAGAACTACTATTACTCAACACCAAACCAATGTTAACCAACTTGTACTACTAGATGAGAACTACTAGTACTCAACACCAAACCAATGTTAACCTAGCGCCAATAAAAGCTTGACCGCATCTCATCATCAAGATCAACGGTTTTGGGGATTATGTACATACCGCACTGCCACCGGGATGTCTGAGGGATGTGAAAACTCTATAGATGAGGTTGTAGGGGACGCCGCCCGCTGCCGACCCGCCTAAGACGAGTAAGTTGTGGAGGTAGTGGTCGTCAATGGAGCGAAGCGCAATGACGATAAAAGTAGAGAGACAAGGAGTGCGTGTGAGAGAGATCTATAGATAGGGCTGGGTCTATGACTGGTGAGGGAATAAATGCAGCGAAGGAAGACGTATGCTATGGACAAAGCAAATCAAACGGCCACCAATATAGTACTACTAGACCTACTTGAGAAAATTGCGCATGACAGTTTGAGTGCTTGCATAGGGAAATACCAAACACATAAATACGTTAGTAAATTACATGGTGCCTATAGGAAATATTGGATATGATGTTGCAAGTTCTGATACAACAATACAGTATGAAAGTAGTACATACATAGCATTGTAAATTATATGGTGACTACTACTAGCTATAGAAATAATGTTGCGAGTGCTGTTAATATGCTTTTTTACATCTTGGTCAAACTTTAGAAAGCTCGAGGTAGGGTTGGCACGAACCACATTGGTGCCTCGATCATTTGCTCCCTATGTTCAGCTTCCGTGTAGTTAAGTGATGAACCTATGGCAGTCCCCCCATTGTCGTGCATGCGACTCCAATCTAGAACTGGTTGTGGGCGATGTTGGGAGCGCACGTGTGTAGCAAACACACAGTCTGCCTTGAATACTGGCAGAGCTTCGTCAGCATCAGCAGCAGCATGTTCGGGGTTTCGAGGAGCGTCGAGGACTAATGGATGGTTGATTCCCACAACATTGATCTCCCATCAAGGTTGTTCCTTCTGACCCAGTCCGGTGCTACAGGGTCATCCAAATAAAGGCCCTGCTGAAAACATGGCAGTGGAGCAAGGGATAAGAGAGCATCTCTCTACCCATGTATGACACTGGATCACCATGGCTGCTGGTTCATGTACCCTTGGTGTGAATCCACAGGACACCCTAGCCCCAGCCCGACTCTGCAAGTACCAGCTGCATGATGCAATATCTTCAGCCTTGGCATTGTCACCAGCTTGGACGTTTGCCGGCTCTTCAATTACTAGAGCCTGTATAACACGGAGACCTGCAAGTATACCTGTGTGTGAATTTCAGTTAGCAAAAGTATCACTAACAATGAAGTTGTAAGTAATTTATAAATTTTACTTTTAGACAACGGAACTCACTCCACTTGGTCGGTTCCCATACCAGAACATCTCCTTGCGCCTCTATCACCGCGTATATGCAATCAATACGACCATTGGCTATAGTTACCGCAATGGCAACGACATACTTTGCCGGTGCAAGATAGTCGTTCTGAAGGATAGTCCAGTCTGTTTCATAAGAAAAATCTATGGTAGCAATGAATTTTTCAAACACCGCCATCGCCCTATAGTACCATTGGTTGTCAGTATACTTTTTTATCTGTATCTTCAGCAGCTCGATACTCGCTTGCTTGTAGCTGTAAGTGCATGGGGCCCGGGGAAAACCTGGGCACAACATGGATGAATATCAACACCCTGCACAGGTGGTAGCTCGATACGTGCCATATTGTAGACGTTTTGGAGGTACCAATGCCCCGGGTTCTTTGACATCACAATCCACTCTCCTATGGAACTAGCCCAGTGACCCTTGTTTTCATATCCATCTTCGTCCCAAGTTTCTGGTATGTCATCATCAATTGGTATAAATGATTCTACTATTGTATTATCTAGTGGCATCAGCAATGAATCAATAACCTGCAATAGATTTTCTTCGTATCTAGGGACATGCAAGGTGTTCCACAAAGGGGAAAGTGGCGAGCTAGCTTTGCCGAAACCATGATGAATAAATCTCATTATGCAAACAGACACATCGAGGAAGGTCTTGTTTGGATTAAAGAAAAAGTGTAGGAATAGGAAATTTTTCTATGGTGGTGGCACTGTTCAATCGTTTGGTTCAAAGGAATGAGGTCCCAAGAGACACGATAACATCATAAATATAATCCTGCGTGAGGTTTGACTTTTATTTGACCATGTTTATAAGGAATCCTATGTTTTGTTTTCATGTAAACCAAATAGCCAACTTTTTGTAGAATACTTGTGTTTGTCAAACACATGAAATATGAAATATAAGGACAGACTTGATTAGCCAATACACCTGTATCGACAATCCTGGTCGTTCTTGTCTTTTCAGTTTGGATCAGAGAGGATTGAGAACACAGGAATGTCACATGTGCAGGTTTGCCGGTGTAAAACAGGCGGTTGTAAAACATAGGAAAACTACCTACATGAATGGAATGTCTTGATGCTACGCACATGATGAGAGTTGGGGCTCAAGTAGATGTTCCAATTACTACGGGATTTAGGCATAGGAAGGATTCGAATCCTACAAAATTGTGCAAAACTTCTTTTTACCTCCTCGTCACGGTCGACTGGCCATGTCTGTGCGTCAGAGTGAAGTAGGGTGGGCGAACCAAATGGAAGAGCAGGATCTTTCGCAATCCCTCGATGCATGCCAACCATGCCGCGACCTAGGCGACCGGTGCTCAGAAGATCGGCATGACTGGTGATGTTGCTTAGCGGTCCATAGTGGAGGTTGCCAAATCTCATTTCCTGGCTGTAGCGCTCTGATATCTTACGCTTCATTGCTCCAGACGGATTAACACTGCCGGATGTCATTCCGAGGAAGAGAACTGCAAAAGATTTGTGGGGATGGTTAGCGGTTTCTACCTGTCTGCAAGGGTGGAGAAGGGCTATGATCGTACACAAGCGGCCGGAGCGGAAGAGGAAGACGATGAGGGGCAGGCGATTTCTCACAAAAATAAAAGATAGGGTGGGGGCTTCCGGCGGTTCTCCTACGGTTGTCAGATCGACTCCTCCATACTCGTGACAAGGCATGTATAAACGCGAAAGTTAACCTAGACGCTTATGCAAAAAGGAATAATAATAATAGAAAATTAGATCTATTTGCTCTGGCCCACAACGCTAGCCCTATGTTTAAGGGGCTAATGTTTTTTCCTGTCGATAGCTAGGGAATAATTGCAAGGAAAATGACACCATGCCAGAAAAAAAGTTAGAAGTGCCCGCCGCCAGAAAACACAATTTGTTTTGCATGCATGTATAGTAAAGGTCCTGAAATTTACTACTAGTACTAACTGTACCCGGTACCTCGTGTCTGCAGGAACCAATCACAGCTTTTCTCTGACATTGCACAGACTTCAAAATCCTGCTCCTCGCTGCTCTCGCGCTGCCTCCTGCGTGCTCTCCCTCTCTTCTCGCTCCCATATTTCTTTTCAACAGGACGAAACTCCTTGTGGAAATATTGTTTTTTTCTTGAGGAAAATAGTGGAAATATTTTCACCATGACAAGAGGCACCCATGTACTTCTACCAAGTATGGTAACTCCACCACGCAAGTTCTTGCATAGACAAGAACTTGAATTTTTCAGAAACTCTTAGTGGTTTTGATGTACCGAATTCCTACTTATCTTAAAAAAAATTTTGGAAAATTTTCAGATCAATCTATCATATTTACTTGTACTCTTCTAGATAAAATTTTACACTGATCGGTGGGAGTACATTTTACATCCAAGACATAAACAAGGGAAAATCACACCGAGATCCATACATTTATCACAAAGGACCCTCCAATTAAGCAAGGGAAACAGTCGGGCTCAACTCCTTCTCGAGAAAGGAGCTGATCAAGCCATACTCTTCATACTACTTCCTCTTCAATTATTTCCAGAATATGGCCAAATTTGGCGGCATGCAAATTCTTGGATATGGGATCATCAACATAAACTATGATGTAGATGTGGCCATGATCTTGGTCGTTCGGTTGGAAATCCAAGAACATTCATACTCATTGACATATGATTAAATTTGTTTAAATTTTACCACTTACTAGATGGTGTGAGTACATTTTATATCAAGTTCCTAAAAAAGGAAAATTACATCGAGTTCCATACATTTCCCACGAAGCACCCTAAAATTAATCAAGAAAAATAGTTGGATCAAATCCTTCCCGAGATAGCAGTTAATCCAGCCATACTCTTCATACTACTTCCTCTTTGATTGTTTTCAAAATATGCTCAATATTAGCGGCATGCATATTCTTGGATATGAGATCATCAACATAAAGTATGATGTAGATATGGCCATGTACTTGTTCGTTTTGCTTGAAACCCAAGAATGTTCATACTGATTGACAACTAAGCTTAATTTTGTTTAAATTTAACAACTTACTTTTTGGTTCAAATGTTACATGGATGGTGGGAGTAAATTTTATATCAAACACCTAAAAATGGAAAATTACATCAATGTCCATACTTTTACCGTGAAGCACCCTTAACTTAAGCAAAAATAAAATAGTTGGGTTCGGCTCCTCTCGAGAGAGTACGCAACTCATCGCGCCATACTCTTCATACTACTTCTTCGATAGTTTTCAAAATATGGCCAAATTTGGCAGCATGCAAATTCTTGGATATGGGATCATCAGCATAAAGTATGATGTAGATAACACCATGACCTTGGTCGTTTGGCTTGAAATCCAAGAATGTTCACTCTCATTGTGACAACTAATCTTAAATTCGTTTAAAATTTACCAGTTGCTTTTAGGTTCAAATTTTACACGGATGATGGGAGTACGTTTTACATCAAGGACCTAAAAAAGGGAAAATCACATCGAGGTTCATACATTGAGAATGAAGCACCCTAAAAAAAGGGAAAATCACATCAAGCAAACAATAGGGTTTGACTCCTCTCGAGAGTATGCAACAGATCATGCCATACTCTTCATAATACTGATGAGTGGATATTTGCATCATGTTTTACATTGTTATTTTGCATTGTAGATATAGGATTTTGGTATTTTACTATGTTTGCACACACTTTTTATGTTTATTTTTACTAGGATCAGATCAGATGATGGATCTGGAGGACACAACTCTTGGAGCAGTTGTACGGGAGAGAAAAGGAGCCAAAAACTACGTAAATCACTTATTTAGGGAATATTAATATGTAAGATCCCTCCTTTATTAAGGAATAGGATCCCTGTGATTGCAATGCTAGTCCCTGGATCAATGCTAGCATCCACAGTTTAAGATGAAGTACACAGAAACAAAGGTCATTATTACAGTCATTCCAGAGACAACATAGTCTTTACAACTCCATGGCCACAGGCCTAATACAAGAGTTTAAACAAGTAAATAGATAAAAGTCTTCATCTTCATGTGCCACAGGCAAACATGTTGAGTGTAGACTCATGACTCCTAATCCTCATCAGAGTAACCTGCAACATCACAAGTTACAGCCACAATGGGTCAATACATTGGAATAATATTGGCAGGTGATACCTTAGTGTAATTTTGGTGGACTAGATACTATATGCAATTTGGCTAAGCGTAGCTTAGGCTTGCTTTGCTCAAAATAGGTTTTGCCTATTAGTTGAAATCACTAAGTTTTTCTTGGTCAAAACTTTTCCCAAGGAACCAGCAATAGACATTGAGGTCCTTCACCCTTTTTCAACCACAAGTTTTACTTAGAAATTGGGATGAGGAGATTCTTGATAGCTTCCATGTCTTGATTCTCAAGTTGTCCAATACCAGGGACATGGCTAAGTACTTAGATTCTTCCATCTGCAGAGGTTGTGCACTTTCCCCACCAGACTTGATTTTCACCAAGACAGGACCTTTCAGAAGCTTTCCCTTAGACCAAATGGACGCGTTCCAACCTATCATCCCACTACCACCAACTGTCCAAATGGCTAAGTTCTTGCAACCTATGTGATCCAGGCAGAGCCCATATTGCCAAGTGGCTGCACTA
Organism: Avena sativa; assembly: GCA_916181665.1. Taxonomy (NCBI): domain Eukaryota; kingdom Viridiplantae; phylum Streptophyta; class Magnoliopsida; order Poales; family Poaceae; genus Avena; species Avena sativa. The sequence continues at coordinate 258,869,430 of OV702297.1, forward strand.
GAAGCTTCTTAACATTTAGCCTCTCAAATCCCTTTGTTCCTGGGTGGCTTTCCACAAGTGAGATACACAAGGTAAACCATAGAAATGGGCCTTGTGTAACCACTCAACATAAACCATTCCTTCCATTCCACCCAGGTGTTTCATTCACTTAGTTGTTTTATTAGGTAAAAACACAAGTCCAAAGACTTAGAAATATTTTTATCATAGCATGTATATTTCACCACCCTTGGTTGCTACTAGCTAGGCTAAGCATGGCATAGATAAGCATCTTAACTTAGAAATTTCCTAGCAATTCCACAACTATTAGGATTTCCCAACATGGCATATAAGCAAAATATAACATGCAAGACTAGCAAAAATATTTCTAATGCTTAGTAGAAAAACATAGGGATGAAATATCATGAAGCACCACTTGCCTTGGTAGTTTGGAGAGTATCTACACTCCTCACAATCACAATCACTATTGGCACCAAAATCTACACATAAAATCGTAGCCACAATCACATAAAAATAAAATACAAGCAAAAATATATGAATGCATGCAATATGATATGTGATGGTTTTCTAAACTCAACAAAGCAAGTGCATAGTACTAGTTCACAAACAAGTTCAAAACTTGCCAAACAACATTTATTTAAACCCTAAAACATTTCTCAAATAATTTATATATACAAAATAAGCCTACACATGTTTCTGTAAATAAAACCATTTTAACAGAAGCAAAACATTAAACACATTGCATATTTGGAAAGGGATTGCTCTCCTGATTCCATTGATATAAAATTTGTCAAATTTGAACGTGGGAATCAAAAGTTATGGCTAAAACAAATTCAAACATCTAATAGATTCAAATTCTAGTTTTAAATCTAATTCCTGGCCGCGCGTCATGTTCTGATTGGCGTGTACCGCTTCGCACAGATTGGTCGATGCAGGCCGTTGGATTAAAATGATCGCGCACGATCCAGATCTAAGCATACCGCTTCGTTAAGTGATCTATTCCTACGCGCTGGATCTAGATCCAACGGTCCGCGATCAAGCAACCACAGATGGGCGGCGCTGGTGGTGGCAACTGGCGGTGGCGAGCTCTGTCTACGGCGGCATGGTGCTACAGGGGGTTCTGGGGTCGTCGGAGATGCTTACCAGAATCGCGGCGATGCACTGATGCTCAACGTGGCGACAGCTTGGCAAGGGGCGCACGGGCACGGCGGCACGAGCTCGTCGGAGTTGCTTACAGCGTCGGGCTCGGGTGGACGGCGACGTTGGCGACGCTCCTGGTCACCCTAGCATGAACAAAAGGCATCAGGAGATGCGCAAGACTACGGTGAACACGTTCGTGTGAATCAGAGGAGAAGGGGAACAAGGGGCTCACCGAATTTAATCGCCGGAGTTGAGGACGTCGTCGGGACCTTGCTGTGCTTGACGAAGACGACGACCTGGGGAGGTATAGGATGAACCAATGGTGTCAGAAGGTGCGCAAGGAGGTTGCAAAGCTGTCTGCAAGAACTAGAGAAGAAGGGGAGCACGGGGCTCACCGGGATTGGTCGCCGGAGTGAGCTCTGTCTACGGCGGTGCGAGGGTGATTACGGGCAGCCTGGGGGCGCACTGTGCTCGGAGTCTGGGGGGAAATGGAGAGGGGGCAGAGGGGGTTTAAGTAAGCGAGATGGGGCGTGAATCACTCCTGCATTCAACGGGAATTGACGATGCAAATCAAAGCAGGAAACGCACGGCGTGAATTGGGGAAGAACACGTCGCCGGGTGGAGACGATGACGCCGTGTGGGTCGCGGCTGTCAGCGAGAGAAACAGAGAGGGAGTGGGTCCTGTCTGTCAGCGACCTAGCGGGTGTGGGTGTGAGTGAAGAAAACTTTTCACGCGCGGGGGGGGGGGGGGTTGCTGGGCTAGTTGGGCCAGATAGGTTGTTTGGCTTATTTTTTTTCCCTTTTTCTTTTTCTGTTTGATTTTTCTGAAATGATTTTCAACTCCAAATCAAATGAGTTTGAATTCAAATCTTCTCTAGGTTTTTATACTGCAAACCCTTCACTCAAATGTGTGTCAAACACTACTGTTTACTCAAAACACTTTGATCAATTGAAAATAAAAATAAAACCAAGCCTTTATGTGATATATACTATAGGCATAATATTGGTTTTATTTACTCACTTTGTTTTGAAAACTTTGCTCAAGTTTTGGAAAGTGCCTAAGTTTGAATTCAAACCTTACTGAACAAAACAAGTACTCTTCTCATTGGAAAATAACACTAAGGCTAGAGCAACTTACATGAAATAATAAGCATATATGTTTCTGTTTTGAAATGATTTGCTTGAAATGAAATTTATATGATCATGGATGCATGGATGATATGCATGAGTTTGAAACATAATTTTAGGGATGTTACAAATCTAACCCCCTTAAGGTGAATCTCGCCCTCGAGATTCGGATTGGCTAGCAAATAGGTGAGGGTGGTCTTTCCGAAGATCATCTTCTCTTTCCCATGTTGCTTCTTCTTCTGAATGATGGTTCCATTGAACTTTGCAGAATTTGATAGTCTTAGTCTGAGTAAATCTTTCTGCAGTCTCAAGAATCTTGATAGGTTTATCTTCACAAGTGAGGTAACTCTCCAACTGAACTTCTTCCAAAGGTATAGTATCCTTCAAAGAAGTTTCTTCCATTTCTGGGTGGCATTTCTTAAGCTGACTCACATGAAACACATTATGAACAGCTGACAAAGTTTCTGGCAATTCAATCTCATAGGCTACTTCTCCTTTGCGACTCAGAATCTTGAATGGTCCAACATATCTTGGGGCCAACTTCCCTTTGACTCCAAACCTATTCACTCCACGAAGTGGTGACACCCTAAGATAGGCTCTATCACCAACTTCATAGGTGACTTCTCTACGCTTAGGATCTGCGTAGCTCTTCTGTCGGGACTGTGCTATCTTTAATCTGTCCTTAACCAGTTTGACTTTCTCTTCAGCTTCTTTGATAAGTTCTGGCCCGAACAAACTTCTTTCTCCCACACCATTCCATATTAATGGGGTGGTACATTTTCTCCCATAGAGAAACTCAAATGGTGCCAACTCAACGCTGGCTTGATAGCTGTTGTTATAAGAAAATTCCGCGTAAGGCAGACTTTCATCCCAACTGGCTCCATAGTCTAGGGCACATGCCCTCAACATGTCTTCAAGAATCTGATTAGTCCTTTCTGTCTGTCCATCAGTTTGAGGATGAAAAGCAGTGCTGAATTCCAACCTCGTTCCCAATGACTCATGCAATTGCCTCCAAAAATGAGAAGTGAATTGGGTTCCTCTATCAGACACAATACTCTTGGGTACTTCATGTAGACATACAATTCTACTCATATAGATCTTGGCCAACTTAGCACTTGTATAGGTTGTCTTCACGGGTAGGAAATGAGCCACTTTAGTTAGGCGATCCACTACTACCCAAATAGAATCATATCCTGACCTGGTCCTTGGCAATCCGGTAATGAAATCCATACCAATATTGTCCCACTTCCAATCAGGAATAGGTAGTGGTTGAAGCAAACCTGCTGGTTTCTGATGTTCCGATTTCACTCTACTACACACATCACACAAAGAAATATGTCCGGCGATGTCCTTCTTGAGATTATTCCACCAAAATCTTTCCTTCATATCCATGTACATTTTGGTGTTACCCAGATGAATGGAATACGGTGAGTTGTGTGCTTCTTGCAAAATCAGTTTCCGAAGCTCCGGATCTTGTAGAACATAGATACGTTTTCCATGCCATAAAGTACCCTATTCGTCTTCATGGAATCCTTTGTCTTTTCCTTTGCCAATCTTTTCCTTAATTTCTTCAATTTCCTTATCAGTCTTCTGGGCTTCTTTGATCTTGTCCAACAAAGTGGGTTGAACATCCAAAGACATGAGATGTCCTTCAGGCACAATCTCCAATCTGAGATCTCTAAATTGGGCACACAAATCATCTGGCAATTCTCCCTTAGTAAGGCCATTCACAAAAACCTTACGGCTTAGAGCATCTGCTACAACATTTGCTTTACCGGGGTGGTATTGCAAACTTAAGTCATAGTCCTTGATGACTTCTAGCCATCTTCTTTGTCTCATATTAATTTCTTTCTGGGTGAAGATATACTTCAAACTCTTTTGATCTGTGAACACTTCACAACGCTTTCCCAAAAGATAATGTCTCCATGTTTTGAGTGCATGGACAACAGAGGCTAACTCCAAATCATGAGTAGGATAGTTCACTTCATGAGTTTTGAGTTGTCTCGAGGCATAAGCCACAACTTTCCCTTCTTGCATAAGTACTGCACCTAATCCATGATGAGATGCATCACAATAAACTTGAAAATCTTTCTCCAAGTCTGGCAAACATAAGACTGGTGCTGTCACAAGTCTCTTCTTCAATTCTTGAAAGCTGAGTTTACAACCTTCAGACCAAGCAAATTTCTTGTCTTTCTTTAGCAATTCTGTCATAGGTTTAGCTACCTTGGAGAAATTCTCAATGAACCTTCTGTAGTAACCTGCTAAGCCAAGGAAACTACGAACTTATTTCACTAACTTGGGAGATTCCCATTCAGTTACAACCGAAACTTTAGCAGGATCAACTGCAACACCATCTCCTGACACAACGTGTCCAAGAAATCCAACTTCATTTTAGCCAAAATTCACACTTGCTGAATTTGGCATAAAGTTTATGCTCTCTAAGCTTCTCAAGTATAAAGCGCAAATGTCCTTCATGTTCTTCTTTGCTCTTGGAGTAGATCAAAATGTCATCAATGAAAACGACAACAAACTTATCAAGAAATTCCATGAACACCTTGTTCATCATATTCATGAAGTATGCTGGTGCATTGGTCAAACCAAATGGCATCAGGTATACTCATACAATCCATACCTTGTGGTGAAAGCTGTTTTAGGTATGTCTTGCTCTCTTATCTTGAGTTGGAAATAACCTAACCGAAGGTCAATCTTTGAGAACACACAAGCTCCTTCTAGCTGATCAAACAAGTCATTGATTCTATGCAAAGGGTATTTGTTCTTGATAGTCACCTCATTGAGTGAACGGTAATCTATGCATAACCTTTTACTTCTATCCTTCTTCTCCACAAACAAAACTGGGGCTCCCCAAGATGAAGAACTTGGTTGAATAAATCCTTTCTGCAACTGCTCTCCAAGCTGTTTCTTGAGTTTTTCAGTTCATCCACTGACATCTTGTATGGTCTCTTTGCTATTGGTCCAGATCCTGGTAGCAAATCAATAAGAAACTCCACATCTCTATCTGGTGGCATTCCCGGCATTCTTCCGGAAACACATCCGGATATTCACTCGCAATTGGCACACTGTCTATGCTAACCCCCTTAAGAGAATTTAGCATACTCCTTTTTGTTTCAAAGTTGTTCTTGAACCTGATCCTTTTATTTTCTGGAGTTGTGAGTGAGACAGTATGGTTGGCACAATCTATTACTCCCTTGTGCTTAGTCATCCAGTCCATTCCCAAAATGACATCCAATCCTTGGGAGTTTAGGGTTATCAAGTTAACGGGAAATTTATACTTCCCAAACTCTATGACTAGATCATGACACCCTGAATTTACTATCATTTCTCCACCAGGAGAACTTACTTTCATAGGACACCCAATAGTTTCTACAGGTAGTTCATTTCTTTCAACAAATGCTCTTGATATGAATGAATGAGATGCACCAGTATCAAAGAGAACAAATGCTGGAACAGAATTGAGTTTGAACTTACCAGCAATAGCATCAGGTTCCTCATAGATTTCCTCCACATTGATGTGGTTCACTTGTCCCTTTTGAAAAGGGTTGGGCTTGTTGGGTCCTTCAACTTTATTTTCTGGGCATTCATTGGCATAATGCCCCATCTTCTTGCACTTGAAACACTCAACCTGACTAATTTCCTTCTTGACAGGTTGGTTTCCACTGCCACTTCCACTACCACTGTGGTGGCTCTTATATCCACCCTTGTGGTTCTTGTACTTGTCATTGTCATGACTATGGTGATGCTTGTTGTCATGATGAAGGTTGTGGTTGTGGTGCTTGTTGAATTTCCCATGCTTGTGGTATCCTGAGCTTTCACTATCATCATAATGGGAACGTTTGTGAGACGATCCCGAGCCGTGCTTGTCCGAGTGCTTTCTCTTTCTACTCTCAACTTGCTTCATTTTGTTCTCCAAAATAGCAGCCTTGTCACAAAGATACTGGTATGTGGGAACATATTCCACAGCTAACTGTAGGTTCAGTTCATCATTCAACCCTTCAAGGAACTTTTCCTTCCTCTTAGCATCAGTGTCAACCTCATCCGGTGCATAACACGCCAGATTGTTGAACTCCTCAATATATTCAGCCACGCTGCGGTGGCGCTGCTTCAGATTATGAAACTCTTTCTTTTTCAAACTCATCACTCCGGATGAGATGTGAGCGGTACGAAAACCATCTTCAAAGATAACCCACGTCACATCCTCAATGGGAGTGGTGATCTGGAAGTTATCCCACCAAGTGGCGGCTGGTCCTTCCAACAAATGTGCTGCAAATCTGACCTTTTCTGCATCAGTACAGCCCACAGTTACCAAGTCCTTGTTCACAGAGCGTAGCCAATCATTGGCCACCATAGGATCAGTTGTTCTTGAGAACTTTGCTGGCCTCAATCTCAAGAAACTGGTAAGCATGTCAAAACCCGGTGGGTTGTTGTTGTTATTATTGTTGTTATTGTTGTTGTTGTTGTTCTGGTTCTGGATGAACGTAGTCATCATTTGCATCAGCTGAGTCTGAGCTATCATCATTTGCTGCATCTCAGGAGTGATGTTGTTGTTATTGGGGTTGGGATTGGCACGACGGGGAGGCATATGTGGTTTGATCAATATAGATAAGAATGAGATACCCATAGATGCTTTCATGCACAATACATCACATAAACAATCACCAAGCATGCATCATATCAATAATAGTTCAACAACAAAAACGACAAGTTCGCAAAGTAAACACACCAATAACAAGCCATCCACATGTTGGATGGTCATTGTGACACAAATAAAGTATGATAAATAAATGATAAATGAGTAGTCGTCACTACTCCTCGGCGTCAACCTCCTCCTCAACAAAGGTAAGACCTGCATTCTCCATAGCGGTCTTGTATTCCTCGACATTGGTGGTCAAGGTCTCTACTTTGGCTTTGAGAGCCCTCTTCTGAGAACGAAGCCTCTCAATCACAGTCTGCTGATGCTCGAGCTCGAAGTCCTTGGCCTACAGTTCTTCAGTCATGTCCCGAATCCTCTTGTTCCTATCTTGGACTCGCTTCTCTTGACTCTTGAACTTTCTGTCCTGGCTCTCGAACTTTGCCTCCATCTCCTTGACTATCTCATCTTGCTCCACGAAGAGCTTGTCCTTCTCACGAAGCTGCACCTGGAGTTCATCATTGCTAAGCATGACGTTGGTCCTATCAGTGTCCACGTGCCTAAGAAGAACCTCTAAGTCCTGGAGGTATAGACGAATCGGCTCTGCTGTCTCCCTCGAAGTGTCCTCGAAGTCGATGGCCTCTCCATCCTCATCACATCTACCAAAGACGTGGAAGTGAGTACCTCTAACCTGTCGAGAGTGTCTCCCTAGCAGACGTCCAATCAAGTCCTGCATGACTACCTCTAGGCCTCTCTCCTTGTCATCGTGCATGAGCTTGAAAATGATAGCCTCCGTGGTAGGCTCAGTCTGGCGTCCGGGCTGATTGACCTTGAAACCCCAAAGGTCTTTCCTCTCAAACTTGGTGAGGGGAAGCAGCATGATGGTAGGAAGAGGGAGATTGAGCAAACTAGTGAGTTCAATAATACGAGGGCCAAAGCGAGTTCCCTAGAACTCCTCAATAGTGTTGATGGTAACATTAGGCATCTATTTATAAGATAGAAAAAGTTAGAAACAACACAATTTAAGATAAAAAACAAGGCAAAGTATCACATGCATAACTTTGGAAATCAAAACACACAAGTCATGGCATACATGGATCCATTACAACAACCAAGGTTCAACTTATTTTAACAACATTTGGAAAATAAGGTGATAAGTGGTGGTCCAACTAACGAAGTACGCTTACAATCCTATCTCACTAGATATGTTGGCTAACACAATATTTCTAGAAGCAATCAGTCTATCTTGAGCACAGGACTCCATTACTAAGTCTATAATGTCTCCTCTTAAGGTTTGGTTGGTAGCCTCCAACTCTTGGGTATGTTTCTTCTCTTCCTTTAGGTCATTTTGGATGTTGAGCATTCTGCACTTGACTCTATCACCAAGTTCTTTGATGGTCCTCCAAGCTGGATCCCTAGCTGAATCAAAGAATGTAGTGTGCACCACTGAATTGGTGAACATGCAGAACCCTGATTCTTTGTGGTTGTCTTCCTTGTTTTTATACAAGTGAATTTGCACCCACCAGTACTCAACTCCTTCATCCATCACAGGAAAACCTTTGTACACAGTTGCACCATGTATTTCCATTGCAACCATGAGGTCCTTGAGAGCCTTGGGAAATTCTGTCTCACACTCCAAAGTCATTGACATGAGTGGTCCCTTCCTTATGGCTTTGTTGATGGAGTTCATCTACAATTAGAGATCAGAAAGAAGATTAGAAAAGTTTACGAGAAGAATAGACAAGTGTAGAAGTTGTTGAAAATTTTCCTTAGTGGTTTCCAATCCTAGGGTCATAATCCTACAGGCAACACAGTGCTCTGATACCATCTGTAAGATCCCTCCTTTATTAAGGAATATGATCCCTGTGATTGCAACGCTAGTCCCTGGATCAATGCTAGCATCCACAGTTTAAGATGAAGTACACAGAAACAAAGGTCATTATTACAGTCATTCCAGAGACAACATAGTCTTTACAACTCCATGGCCACAGGACTAATACAAGAGTTTAAACAAGTAAATAGATAAAAGTCTTCATCTTCATGTGCCACAGGCAAACATGTTGAGTGTAGACTCATGACTCCTAATCCTCATCAGAGTAACCTGCAACATCACAAGTTACAGCCACAGTGGGTCAATACATTGGAATAGTATTGGCAAGTGATACCTTAGTATAATTTTGGTGGACTAGATAATATATGCAATTTGGCTAAGTGTAGCTTAGGCTTGCTTTGCTCAAAATAGGTTTTTCCTATTAGTTGAAATCACTAAGTTTTTCTTTGTCAAAACTTTTCCCAGGGAACCACCAATAGACATTGAGGTCCTTCACCCTTGTTCAACCACAAGTTTTACTTGGAAATTGGGATGAGGAGATTCTTGATAGCTTCCATGTCTTGATGCTCAAGTTGTCTAATACCAGGGACATGGCTAAGTACTTAGATTCTTCCATCTGCAGAGGTTGTGCACTTTCCCCACCATACTTGATTTTCACCAAGACAGGACCTTTCAGAAGCTTTCCCTTAGACCAAATGGACGTGTTCCAACCTATCATCCCACTACCACCAACTGTCCAAATGGCTAAGTTCTTGCAACCTATGTGATCCAGGCAGAGCCCATATTGCCAAGTGGCTGCACTAGAAGCTTCTTAACATTTGGCCTCTCAAATCCCGTTGTTCCTGGGTGGCTTTCCACAAGTGAGATACACAAGGTAAACCATAGAAATGGGACTTCTGTAACCACTCAACATAAACCATTCCTTCCATTCCACCCAGGTGTTTCATTCACTTAGTTGTTTTATTAGGTAAAAACACAAGTCCAAAGACTTGGAAATATTTTTATCATAGCATGTATATTTCACCACCCTTGGTTGCTACTGTCTAGGCTAAGCATGGCATAGATAAGCATCTTAACTTAGAAACTTCCTAGCAATTCCACAACTATTAGGATTTCCCAACATGGCATATAGGCAAAATATAACATGCAAGACTAGCAAAAATATTTCTAATGCTTAGTATAAAAACATAGGGATGAAATATCATGAAGAACCACTTGCCTTGGTAATTTGGAGAGTAGCTACACTCCTCACAATCACAATCACTATTGGCACCAAAATCTACACATAAAATCATAGCCACAATCACATACTAATAAAATACAAGAAAAAATATATGAATGCATGCAATATGATATTTGATGGTTTTCTAAACTCAACAAAGAAAGTGCATAGTACTGGTTCACAAACAAGTTCAAAACTTGCCAAACAACATTTATTTAAACCCTAAAACATTTCTCAAATAATTTATATATACAAAATAAGCCTACACATGTTTCTGTAAATAAAACCATTTTAACAGAAGCAAAACATTAAACACATTGCATATTTGGAAAGGGCTTGCTCTCCTGATTCCATTGATATAAAATTTGTCAAATTTGAACATGGGAATCAAAAGTTATGGCTAAAACAAATTCAAACATCTAATAGATTCAAATTCTAGTTTTAAATCTAATTCCTGGCCACGCGTCATGTTCTGATTGGCGTGTACCGCTTTGCACGGATCGGTCGATGCAGGCCGTTGGATTAAAATGATCGCGCACGGTCCAGATCTAAGCATACTGCTTTGTTAAGTGATCTATTCCTACGCGCTGGATCTAGATCCAACGGTCCGCGATCAAGCAACCACAGATGGGCGGCGCTGGCGGTGGCAACTGGCGGCGGCGAGCTCTGTCTACGGCGGCGCGGCGCTACAGGGGGTTCTGAGGTCATCGGAGATGCTTACCAGAATCGCGGTGATGCACTGATGCTCAACGTGGCGACGTCTTGGCAAGGGGCGCACGAGCACGGCGGCACGGGCTCGTCGGAGTTGCTTACAGCGTCGGGCTCGGGTGGACGGCAACGTTGGCGATGCTCCTGGTCACCCTAGCATGAACAAAAGGCATCAGGAGATGCGCAAGACTACGGCGAACACATTCGTGTGAATCAGAGGCGAAGGGGAACAAGGGGCTCACCAAATTTAATCGCCGGAGTTGAGGACGTCGTCGGGACCTTGCTGTGCTTGACGAAGACGACGACCTAGGGCGGTATAGGATGAACCAATGGTGTCAGAAGGTGCGCAAGGAAGTTGCGAAGCTATCTGCAAGAACTAGAGAAGAAGGGGCGCACGGGGCTCACCGGGATTGGTCACCGACGTGAGCTCTGTCTGCGGTGGTGCGAGGGTGATTACGGGCAGCCTGGGGGCGCTCTGTGCTCGGAGTCTGGGGGGAAATGGAGAGGGGGTTTAAGTAGGCTAGATGGGGGTGTGAATCACTCCTGCATTCAACAGGAATTGATGACGCGAATCAAACCAGGAAACGCACGGCGTGAATCGGGGAAGAACACGTCGCCGGGTGGAGACGATGACGCCGGGTGGGCCGCAACTGTCAACGAGAGAAACAGAGAGGGAGTGGGTCCTGTCTGTCAGCGACCTAGCGGGTGTGGGTGTGAGTGAAGAAAACGTTTCACGCGGGGGGGGGGGGGGAGTTGCTGGGCTAGTTGGGCTAGTTGGGCCAGATAGGTTGTTTGGCTTATTTTTTTCCCTTTTAACCTATTTCTTTTTCTGTTTGATTTTTCTGAAATGATTTTCAACTCCAAATCGAATGAGTTTGAATTCAAATCTTATCTAGGTTTTTATACTGCAAACCCTGCACTCAAATGTGTGTCAAACACTACTATTTGATCAAAACACTTTGATCAATTGAAAATAAAAATAAAACCAAGCCTTTATGTGATATATACTATAGGCATAATATTGGTTTTATTTACTCACTTTGTTTTGAAAACTTTGCTCAAGTTTTGGAAAGTGCCTAAGTTTGAATTCAAACCTTACTGAACAAAACAAGTACTCTTCTCATTGGAAAATAGCACTAAGGCTAGATCAACTTACATGAAATAATAAGCATATATGTTTCTGTTTTGAAATGATTTGCTTGAAATGAAATTTATATGATCATGGATGCATGGATGATATGCATGAGTTTGAAACATAATTTTAGGGATGTTACATAATAATACCAGAAGAAAACCCAAAGCGAGAAGTGGAGGCAGAAGGGTTGACGACCAACTATACGGTGAGTCACCGTATAGTTGGCATCATCTCCGCCTCCTCAAATAGTTTCACCCCGTGCAACTGGTTTAGAGAGACGACGTACAGAATCTCCAGAAATTGCCCAAACCTCACATCCGGAAGACATCTGGAGGGGGAACTTGCCCTAGGGATCCATCTTTGCCCTACACTGATCTGTGAGGCGAAGGCATCAATCTCCATCTTTATCAACCGCTGCATCTTCATTACAACCATCATCTCCATCCATCCCATCTAGATCTTGTTATAATTCTTGCACTAGTTGTAGATTTATACAAGTACTATTTATCACTGATCGTTCATTACCATTACTATGATGCTGTCTGCCTCCATGTCTGATTAGATCATTAGTTCTTGGGGAGATGGAGAAACCCTAGTATGAGATTGAAATAAGATAAAGTTTATTATGATATTCATCGTTGTGACCATTTGTTAAATTGTCTACATCTTGATGTTGGGAGAAGTCGACCTCTCCAATATTTGCCTCTTATGGGGACTTGATATAGGGAACTACTTGTTGGTAGACGGAGGGATGTTAGAACTTACAATGACTACAAAGCTGTTGACACCCCTTACGTATCAACTTGGGAATCGATGAAACTCACAAAACACTATCCATGCCATGGGATACATCCTGTGGGATTACGTCTCTTAATAGCATGGTAATTCAATTGATGTTGATTGCTGACTGCTGTGGTTATGAGGATAACTTGAGCGGTGGTTGCTGCCTCTTTGTCCAAATACAGAGTTCCTCCCACACATACATAGTTAAGAATATTCATGATGATAATCTTTACCTTAGCCCTTTATAATGCTAGTGGTGTATCCGCCAATCCCTAAGAACGCTTTCTCCCACTAAAGTTCCAAATCTCTTTTACATATGCGATACTTACTTTATGTATTCAGTTTTATATACTTTATACATTGTTATCTTATACCAAAACCCCAAACACACATTTTTACACATTACTCGCATTTGATCTTGTCAGTTAGAACTTTTCTTAGCATTTCTATTTTTAGTATTTACTTCAAGAATTCTTAGACTTCAGACGCTTGCTCCCTGTGGGATCGATATCTTTGTTTTGAAACTAGCTACATCCAATCTGTGCACTTGCAGTCATCAAGTTATTTTCTGGCGCCGTTGCCAGGGAGCTAAGCGTTGTAGGTCTTTTAGTTTTTTCTTATTTACTTTAGTTTTGTTATGTTTTTTTTGAGTTACAGGTTTCCACCAACATGATGGAGTTTGAGCCTATGACTAGTGCTAACCCACTCAACCGTTTTGGGAAGCCCTATGATATTTATAAAAGAGACAACTCCAATGAGAAGATAAGGGAGTTTGAAATAAATCCTCTACTACTTGGTATTCTACACAAGAAGCAATTTACTAGAAATGAAGAAGATCCTGATCCATATGAGGATATTTCATGTTTCAAAGATATATGTGGCACGTTTAAATTAATGGGGTATACTGCCGATGATGTAAAGGTTAAAGTTTTTAGTCAAACTTTGACAAGTAAAGATCTCTCATCGTATAGATATCTACCCTCAGAAGTCATTGCTACTTGGGATGATTTAGCTTGCAATTTTTATCTAAATATTACCCATTATCAAAATCTTTTGGAATCAGGTGTCTTACAAGACTTGGAAGAACCGTCCCAATGAAGGACTAGTAAGAGCTTATATAAGATTTAAAGATTTGCTTAGACAATGTCCTCATCATGATTTACCTGAATGGTATTTATTGCATATCTTTTATGGCGGTTTGATTGAACCTAATAGAGTTGAACTAGACTCTTGCGTGAGAGGAGATTTTATGGATTTACCTATAACTAAAGCTTGGGATTTACTTAAAAGAATTCGCGATCATAGAGTTTCATGGAATTTTGGTGTAGGAAGTGAAGGAGGCACGAAAATAGATCATGAATGTATTCACAAATATAATAAAAAAGACCATGTCAATAAATTATCTAAAAAGATTTATTTAGATTAAGATCTTGTATTGAAAGTTGTTAAAGCTTTTACATAACACATCGAAGCTCCAAAGGTGGGTCCGGTCAAGTTTGAACTACCACCTGAACCTAACAAGAAAAGAGAAGTTAAAGCAACTATAGACTCCCTAGAACCAATGTATGAGATACCTTTTCCTAACACTGCACAAAAGCATATTTTAGAGTATGAATAGGTCAAAGCAGTACAGGAGGAGAAAGAAGAGGAAAGTGTGCCAATAATTGAAAAACATCTAGATGAAACCAAAGATGACGAGGTAAACAAGGAAGCAATCATGGCTATGTATGCACATTCTAACATAGTTGAACTTGATGAAGAGACTTCCATATTTGCTGAAGGTACACTTAAGGTAAAAGTTGTGGGTAAGCCTATTCTTCCTTGCATATTTAAAGAAAACCCACATTATGGTTTATGTGATCTTGGCACTGAAGTTAATGTTATATCTTATGATTTTTATCTAGAAATAAAAGAATAAATAGCTCTGTCTACAATAGAAAATACTGATATGACGATCATGTTAGCCAATAAAAAACTTAGAATTCCAATGGGAGTAGTTGAAGGTGCAGTTATCACAATTAACAATAAAAAAATTCTTATTGATTTTGTATTTGTTGATATGCCAATTGACACTCTTTGCCCAATTATATTTGGAAGAAACTTTTTGAGTGATATAGGTGCCACAGTTAACTTCAGAAAGGAAGTTGTATCCCTTAAGCTTGAGGAAGTGGAAACATAATTCCATTTTTCCAAATTTAAAGGCAAACCTATCATAAAAGAAGAATAGAAGGAGAAAACTATTGAAGAAATGGCAGCTCTCTTCTTAAATAATCAAGATGAAGAAATAAATAAAGACCCAAATTCTAAAGAAATAATTATGGAGGATGAAACCCTAGAAGAATTAGAAAATGAATTTGATTCATTTCCCAATGAAGAACCTCCAACTGACAAAGCTTTTGAAGAACCATAAAACAAAGGGGATGACGAACTACCACCCCCAGAATTAAAAACTTAACCAGATAATCTTAAGTATAAATTCTTAGATGATACTAATAAAAAATTCCCTATTATTATTAGTGCTAAACTTTCATGGGAATAAGAACTTATGAAGGTACTAAAGGAGCACCGCAAGGCCTTTGGGTACTCAATGGATGACTTGAAGGGTATTAGTCCTACGATAGCCTCCTATCGGATGTTCATGGAGGAAGGTGCTAAACCAGTCGCTAAATTTAATAGAAGGCTGAAGCCTGAAATAAAGGAAGTGGTATGAAAAGAAATAGTACGCCTACTTGATGCAGGTATAATATATCCTGTAAAAGAAACTGAATGAGTATGTCATGTTCATTGTGTTCCAAAGAAAGGAGGCTTTACAGTTGTTCCTAATGAAAACTATGAATTGATACCTACTGGAACTATTGTTGGACATAGGATCTGCATAGATTTTAGAAAATTGAACAAGCAGACTAGGAAAGATCACTATCCTTTACCATTCATAGATCAAACTTTAGAGAGGTTAGCAAACCACACTCATTTTTGTTACTTGGATGGATATTATGGTTTTTCCCAAATATCTGTTCATCCTGAAAACCAACTTAAAACAACTTTCATTAGTCCTTATGGTTTACATGCTTACCGACATATGCCTTTTGATCTATGTAATGCTCCAGCTACTTTTCAAAGATGCATGACTGCTATATTTGTAGATTTTAAAGAACTTATAATGGAAGTATTTATGGATGATTTTTTTGTCTATGGAACTTCGTTTACTAGTTGCTTGGATAATCTCAAAGGAATCTTGTATCATTGCAAAGCAACCAATCTTTTATTAAACTAGGAGAAGTGCCATTTTATGGTCAAAGGAGGCATATTTCTTGGACACAAAGTATCAGGTAAGGGTATTGAAGTAGATAGGGCTAAAGTTGAAGCAATAGAGAGAATGCCACAACTAAGGGATGTAAAAGGTATAAGAAGCTTTCTTGGTCATGTAGGCTTTTATAGAAGGTTCATTAGGAATTTTTCTGGAATATCCAAACCTTTGACTAATCTGTTGCAAAAGGGAGTAAGATTCAACTTTGATGATAAGTACCTTATTGCCTTTGATAAACTTAAAAATGCTTTATCTCGTGCTCCTGTCATTAAACCATCTATATGGGATATGACTTTTGATTTAACATGTGAGTCTAGTGATGATCCTGTAGGAGTAACTCTGGGACAACATCGCAGATTTAATATTATACATCATGCTAGTAGAACTCTCAGTAGTTCTCAAAAGATTTATCCTAAGGAAGAAAAGGAATTCTTTGATGTATTTTTGTCTTGTGATAAGTTTCATTCTTACATTGTTTATGCAAAAGTAAGAGTTCATACGGATTGTGATGGTTTAAAAGAAATCCTTGAGAGAAAGTTTCATAAGCCAAGACTGATCCGTTGGATCTTTTTACTTCAAGAATTTGAGTTGTAGATTATGCAGAGACAAGGAGCAAAGGTAGCAGATGCATCATCTATATTTACCCAACAAGACATCGATCTTATTGAGAGGAGTTTTAGTCTTGATGACTTTTTCTTTCGAGAATTATTATATGAGCTAAAGCCAAATCCTCCCAAAAAGAAGAAGTACTTGTTGTTGGAGGAGCTTGTCACTCCCGACTAAATAAACGGTAAGTGGAACGTAAGTTTTCTAACTCTAATAAGTGCTTTGTTTCATAGTTCCTACCATTAAATTTTTTGCCTTTGAATTCCTTTTGTTTTTTTAAAGTTTTTGAGGGGTTTCTGCAACTATATGGCCGCAACTATATGGCCGGAGAAAATTCTCCCGCCGTATAGTTTGTCGTCAAACGTTCGGTATCCCCTTTGCAAAATAATTTTTGGGTGCTATAACTATACGGGCACAACTATATGGCCGGAGAAAAATCTCCTGCCGCATAGTTCATCATTAAACATTGTGTATCCTTTTATAAAAAGAATTTTTGAGGTGCGGTATCTATACGGCCACGACTATACGGACGGAGAAAATTCTCCCGCCGTATAGTTGGTCATTAAACATTGTGTATCCTTTTATAAAAAGAATTTTCGAGGTGCGGTATCTATACGGCCAGAACTATACGGACAGAGAAAATTCTCCCGCCGTATAGTTGGTCGTCAAAGATTCAGTACCCTCGACCCGTTTCTGTTATTTTTCTATATTCATTAAAAAACATTTTTGTTGGTTTTTAGTCGGTAATCTAACCGACTTGGGCTAGAAATATTTGAAAGTACCTGCCCGGAACCAACTATACGGCCGCAACTATACGGGTCGTGACCATATAGTTGGTCATTACGACATAGGACTCCTCCAAATCCATGATTTATTTTTCTAGTCGGTTTGGATTGTTTTCTTGGACGACAATTTGGTGTTTCTTGCGAGATTTACCGACCTCTGACCGCTCTTATATACTTCCCTTGTGTCTCTCTAATCACAAATCACCAGGAACAAATCCTATGGGGATCATTGCCCTATGGGGATCTTTCTAGCAGCCCTGTCCCAGGCCGCAACTATGCTGTATCCTGTCCCATGTCGTGGAAAACCTATGGGGATCATTGCCCCTAGGGACATTTATAGCATCCCTTCAATGGAGGACGACGATGAGGAGGTGGAGAGGTTTAGCCTGGGTTACAAAGAGAACATCGAGCCAATATTCTACAACAGTGACCCTAATGAAGGGGTGAGCGACGTTTACATCTGTCGCGACGTCTATGACCCTCCAGAGATCGACTGGATGGCAATGAAAAGGATACAAGAAGAGTGGGAGATATGCAAGCCACACGGAAAAGGACGTGTGGAGACAGTAAAGTTCATTACTACAGATTCAAGGCCAAACAAGCGTAAGGAGAAACCTAACATTGATGTAGGTGCTAGCAAGGAACCGGCGTTTCCCCGCTCGAGGCCTACCACGGCGCTCGCATAAGGGTGAAGCCTCAAGAGGAGTGGAGGAGCAGCTTCTACTTCCTCAATCTGACAATAATGGATGAGGAAGAGGAAGTTGTCCCCATAACGAAGGATCGCGTGCGGGCACTCGAGGTATATCAGAAGCCTCGAGAGGAGTCGAGGAGCAACTTCTACTCCATCGCGTGGATGTCCGTCACTGCCTCAAGGAGATATAGGAGAAGGGTGATCTTCTCCCAATGATGACCAAGATCGTTGACAGGATGGATACACTGCAATCTGATTTACGTAGGTGCTACAGCCGCATCAAAATTTTGGAGGACACCAACAAGAAGCTACGCACCGCAGTTCTTCATGCTATGGCGCCATGATGATCTTTAATAAAGTACGGTATCAAATAATTGCAAGGGATTATTTGATCCCGCCTGGCTTTATTCCAAGTTTGGGAATATCTTTAAGACCTTGTAATCTATCTTACAAGTTTTTATTTCTATTCTAGCTTTTTCATTAGTTTGAGCTCATAAATAAATTTTGCATCATTAGATTCCCTTCAGGAATAGTTGACCCTATTATAAAATTCTAAGTTTACTATAATATATGGAGTATTATTGAGTTTGACTTTGTCGTATTGGATATATTAATGACTTGAGTATGATTTACTTGTACTTGATGATAGAAATAGGAGTCTTCCACACCATTGGTATTATTGGAACATATAAAGATAGTTTGATTAATATGTTGTAGGTAATTGGTTTGATTTACAAAAAGGAGAAACTATCTAATTAATTAAGATGAAAAAGAAAAACCTTGAACAAAGGAGAAATTATAAGTGCTACCAAAAAGACTGAGAACAAGTTTGAGGTAGTATACTCAAGTTATAAAGATGCTTCATATATGTTTGGAATTTGATAATTGAGATCGTTAAACTTTGAAATTCCTACATGAAGTGAATTATATGGCTAGCTTCTTTAAACAACACTTAAACAAAAGTGTGAGCAGAAATATATATAGAAAAAGTGGAAAAAGAATGATGAAGAAAAAGAGCGAATGTGGAAAGAGAAAATAGGCATATACCACCTATTGTAGTAAGACAAAGAGATGTTTGAGATTTTGAATCCCAAGTGAATATGTTAATCCTAAAAACACTTGGGACTACCTCACTAACTCATTCAGTTGAACCGAATACTTTTACATCATGTTGACAATAATCTTTTGTGAACTATTAATTGCTAAGGTGTGGAAGCCTGCTAATATTATTCGGATGGTTCGAGTAAGGTACTATTCATGAACTTATTTATATGTATCCTTTATGATAAACACATGCTGCAAGTACCTCATTTATTTTATCGACTCGGCTTCATGAATATGAGGATCACATCTATTAAGCTAAACTTGCTCGGGACGAGAAAGAGTCTAAGCTTGGGGAATTTGATGAGTGCATATTTTCATCATGTTTTACATTGTTATTTTGCATTGTAGATGTAGGATTTTGGTATTTTACTGCATTCGCGCGCACTTTTTATGTTTATTTTCACCAGGATAAGATCAGATGTTGAATCCAGAGGACACAATTCTTGGAGCAGTTGTACTGGAGAGAAAAGGAGCCAAAAACTAGGTAAATCGCTTATTATGGGAATATTAATAATACCATAAGAAAACCCGAAGCAAGAAGTGGAGACAGAAGGGTTGATGACCAACTATACGGCGGGCCGCCATATAGTTCTCGCCATATAGTTGGCGTCGCCTCCGCCTCCTCAAATAGTTTCACCCCGTGCAACTGGTTCGGAGAGACGACATACAGAACACCTAGAAATCGCCGAAACCTCACCTCCGGAAGGCATCTGGAGCGGAAACTTTCCCTAGGGATCCATCTTCCCCCTACACAGATCTAGGAGGCGAAGGCATCGATCTCCATCTTCATCAACCGCTGCATCTTCATCACCACCATCATGACCATCCATCACATATAGATCTCGTTGTAATTCTTGCACTAGTTATGGATTTATACAAGTACTATTCATCAATGATAGCTTCTATTACCATTACTATGATGTTGTCTGCCTCCATGTCTAAGTAGATCATTAGTTCTTGGGGTGATGGAGAAACCCTAGTATGAGATTGAAATAAGATAAAGTTTATTATGATATTCATCGTTGTGACCATGTGTTAGATTGTCTACATCTTGATGTTGGGAGAAGTCGACCTCTCCAATATTTTTCTCTTGTGGGCACTTGATGTAGGGAACTACTTGTTGGTAGACAGAGGGATGTTAGAACTTACAGTGAATACAAAGCTATTGGCACCCCTTACATATCAACTTGTGAATCGAGAAAACAAACAAAATACTATCCATGCCATGGGATACGTCCTACGGGATTACGTCCCTTAATAGCGCGGTAATTCAATTGATGTTGATTGTTGTCTATTGTGGTTATGAGGATGAATTGAGCAGTGGTTGCTTCTTCTTTGTCCAAATACGGAGTTCCTCCCACACATACATAGTTAAGAATGTTCATGATGATAATCTTTACCTTAGCCCTTTATAATGCTAGTGGTGTATCCGCCAATCCCTGATAACACTTTCTCCCACCAAAGTTCCAAATCTCTTTTACAGACGCAATACTTACTTTCTGTGTTCAGTTTTATTTACTTTACACATTGTTCTCTTATAACAAAAACCCAAAAACACATTTTACACATTACTCGCATTTTATCTTGTCACTTAGAACTTTGCTTAGCATTTCTATTTTTAGTATTTACTTCAAGAATTCTTAGACTCCAGACTCCTGCTCCCTGTGGGATCGATATCTTTATTTCAAAACTAGCTACATCCGATCTGTGCACTTGTAGTCATCAACTACTTCTTCTTCGTTTGTTTTCAACAGATGGAAAAATTTGGCGGCATGCAAATTTTTGAATATGAGATCATCAACATAAAGTATATGATGTAGATATGACTTTCTTTAATTTAAAGGAAAACACTAACTATTTTCATTTCTAAATTAAAATGTTTTTTGTTCATAAAACTTGGAAACTCCCATTATTTAGTAGCATTTTTGTTCACCATGCCAAGATACACCCACCTACAAAGTATGGGATCGAACATTACCACAGAGTATGCCCATTAACCCTACATTTTTGGCCTAAAGCCCGATAATCTTCATAAATGGCAGGACATATTTTGAAGCAGTTTGTTTTTTCAAAAGTTGTGAATTCTCATGATTATCATCTTTGACAGCAAGTAGTACAAGTAAGAGGACATTGTGCGATGTTTTTTCATTTGTTTTTTTATTCATTTCGAATCAAGGTCAAATTTTTCTAGATGCAAATTGATTTTTTTACATTTGATTTTTTCAAAGCCTGAGTTTGTCACTTAGAAAATATAATTCTTTTTCCTAATCCTATAAATTGAAAAAAAAATCTTGTCACTTAGAAAATTGGTAATCTTAATAAATTGAGTAATTTAAGTGGGTGGGGTTTTACTAATGATAAGAAGCTTGGAAACTCAAGGAACTTGGGAATCACGAGTAATAGCATGGTTGTCCACTCTGTCTGAAACTAGAGTGTAGCATTTCGAGTCATAGACATCATACATTCTTTATAGACAAAACACTCGTGTTGCACGGAAAATTGTCATAAACTTTTTCCTGATATTTGGGAACTCCTGCTAGCAAAATATATTAGTACAACAAGATGCACCCAGTATAGCAGATGTCAAAACTCTATCCTAAATAAACATATGATATCGATAAGGGCATGACCTTCGTTGTTTAGTTTGAGTTGAAACCAGAGAATAATTAGTAAGAGAACGCCACGCATTAAATATTGTACTTTTTATTCTTTATTTGAAAGTTAACAAACCCATGTAAACTTTGTCTCGATGCGGATGCACAACAAGAATTTGAAATTTTCAGAACTTTTGGTGGATTTCAATGTATTGAATTCCTGGTTAGCTTCAAAAGTGTTTTGAAAAAATTGAAGAGCAGTCTATCAAGCTTACATGTAGTCAGAAATTGACATGGTTGGTGGGAGTACAGTTTACATCGAAGACCTCAAATAATAGAAAATTACATAAAGGTCCAAACATTTAGCACAATGGACCCTAAAATTAAGCAAAGAAAAGCAGTTTGGTCCGCTCCTTCTCCAGTGAGCAGCCGAGTCATACCGTACTACTATACTTGCTTCACACATAAAAAATGCTCTCCACTTTTGAACCAGCGTGCTGCAGGTCCCGCTGGGTGTGAAATGGAACGACAAGGCAAGTCAAACGCACATGCACAACACCACGTATTAGACGAGGGACAGATCACCCGGCTGGGGTGTGGGGATGCTGATGAGGAAGTGAAGGAGGGAGAAAACACAAATTATTTTACCCATCACCGTATATCTGTACTCCGTACCTTGTGTCAGGAACCAATCGCAACTTTGCTCTGACATCGCACAACCTTCAAATCCTACGCTTCGCAGCTCTCGCGCTGCCTCCTACGTGCTCTCCGGCTTTTTTCGCTCCAAGATTTTTTTTCAACAGGGGAAACTCATTGTGGCAATATTGTTTTTTTAGGAAAATATTGGTAATATTGTTCACCATGCCAAGAGGCGCCCATGTACTTCTACCAAGTATAGTAACTCCTCCACGCCAAGTTCTTGCATAGCTACGAACTTGAATTTTTCAGAAACTATCGGTGGTTTTGATTTACTGAATTCCTAGTAAGCTTAGAACTTTTTTTGAAAATTTTAAGATGAATATATCGCATTTACTTGTACTCTTCTACTTAAAATTTTACAATAATGGTGAGAGTACATTTTATATCAAGTACATAAACAAGGGAAAATCACATCGAGATCCATACATTTAGCACAAAGGACCCTCCAATTAAGCAAGGAAAACAGTCCGGTTCGTCTCCTTCTCGAGAGAGGAGTTGATCAACCCATACTCTTCATACTACTTCCTATTAAATTGTTTTCAAAATATGGCCAAATTTGGTGGCATGTAAATTCTTAGATATGGGATCATCAACATAAACTATGATGTAGATATGGCCATGACCTTGTTGGTCCTTCAGCGAGAAATCCAAGAATGTTCATCCTGATTAACAAATATGCTTAAAATAATTTAAATTTTACCACTTACTTAGATGGTGGGAGTACATTTTACATCAAGTTCCTAAAAAGGAAAATTACATCGAGGTCCATACATTTCGCATGAAGCACCCTAAAATTAAGAAAAATGAAAACAGTCAGGTTCGGCGCATTCTCGAGAGAGCAGCTGACCGAGCCAGACTCTTCATACTACTTCCTCTTTGATAGTTTTAAAAAATATGGCCAAATTTGGCAGCATGCAAATTCTTGGATATGGGATCATCAACATAAAGTATGATGTAGATAACGTCATGACCTAGGTCGTTCGCCTTGAAATCTAAGAATATTCACACTCATTCTGACAATTAAGCTTAAATTCGTTTAATACTACTTACTTTTAGGTTCGAATTTTACACGAATGATGCGAGTATGTTTTACATCAAACACCAAAAAAGGGAAAATCACATAGAGGTTCATACATTTAGCACGAAGCATCCTAAAATTAAGCAGGGCAAACAGTCGGGTTCGACTCCTTCTCAACTGATCGATTCATACTCTTCATACCACTTCCTCTTTTATAGTTTTCAAAATATGGCCAAATATGGCAGCATGCAAATTCTTGTATATGGGATCATAACATAAAGTATGATGTAGATAACGCCATGAACTTGGTCATTCGGCTTAAAATCCAAGAATATTCATACTAATTCTGATAACTAAGCTTAATTTCATTTAAAATTTACCACTTACTTTTAGGTTCGAATTTTACACGGACGATGCATGTACGTTTTACATCAGAGACCTAAAAATTGGAAAAATCACATCGAGGTCCATACATTTAGCACGATCACCCTAAAATTAAGCAGGTCAAATAGTCGGGTTAGGCTCCTTCTCGAGAGAGCACGCAACTGATCGAGCCATACTCTTCATACTACTTCCCCTTTAATTGTTTTCAACATATGGAAAAAATTTGCGACATGCAAATACTTAGATATGAGATCATCAACGTAAAGTATATGATGTATATATGAATTTATTTAATTTAAAGGAAAATATTAATTATTTTCATTTCTAAAATCCAAAATGGTTTTTTGTTCATAAAACTCGGAAATTTCCATTATTTAGCAGCATTTTTGTTCACCATACCAAGATGCAACCACCTACAAAGTATGGGATCAAACAATACCACAAAGTATGGCCATTTACCCTTGTCATTTGGCTTGAAGGCCGAGAATTTTGACCAATGGCAGGACATATTTTTAAGGAGTTTGTTTTTTTTGAAAGTTGTGAATTCTCATGATCATCATATTTTACATTAAGTAATACAAGTAAGAGGATGTCATGCGATGTTCTTTATTGATTTTGAATCAAATTCAAAAAAATTAGACGCAAATTCAATTTTTTTACATTCGATTGTTTTGAAGCCTGAGTTTGTCACTTAGAAAATTGAATTTTTTGCAGGTCCTATAAATTGAAAAAAATTCTTATCACTTAGATAATTGCTAATCTTAATAAATTGTGTTATTTAAGTGGGCGGGGTTTCACTAATAATAAGAAGCTTGAAAACTCAAGGAAGTTGGGAATCGTGAGTAAGAGCATGATCGTCCACTGTGTCTGAAACTAGAGTGTAATATTTCAAGTAGTAGACTTCATACATTGTTTATAGACAAAACACTCATGTCACATAAAAAATTATCATAAACTTTTCCCGATATTTGGGAACTCCTGCTAGCAAAACGGATTAGTACTACAAGATGCACCCAATATAGCAGATGTCGGAACTCTGTCCTAAATAAACATATCATGTCGATAAGGGCATGACATTTGTCGTTTAGTTTGAGTTGAAACTAGATAATAATTAATAAGAGAATGCCACACAAAAATATTATACTTTTTATTTTGAATATTAACAAAACCACGTTAACTTTGTCAGGATGCGGATGCATAGCAAGAACTTGAATTTATCTAAACTTTTGGTGGCTTTCGATGTACTAAATTTCTGGTTAGCTTCAAAAGTTTTTTGGGAAATTTTAAGAGCAATCTACAAATCTTACTTGTAGTGAAAATTTGGCATGGTCGGTAGGACTATAGTTTATATCGAAGAGCTCAAATAATATAAAATTACATAGAGGTCCAAACATTTAGCACAAAGGCCCCTAAAATTAAGCAAATAAAAATAGTTTTGTCCACTCCTTCTCCAGCGAGTAGCTGAGCCATACCGTACTACTATGCTTACTTGCTTCGCACAAAAAAACACTCTTCACTTTTGAACGAGCGTGCGGCAGGTCGCGCAGGGTGTGAAATGGAAGGACAAGGCAAGTCAAATGCACGTGCGCAAGCGCCACATATTGGACGAGGGAGAGATTAGTCGGCCGAGGTATGGGGATGCTGATGAGGAAGTGAAGGAGAGAGAAAATACAATTTGTTTTACCCATCACTGTACGTCTATACTCTATACCCCGTGGAAGGAACCCATCGCAACTTTGCTCTGACATTGCACAACCTTCAAATCCTACTCTTCGCTGCTCTCATGCTGCCTCCTGCATGCTCTCTGTCTCTTCTAGCTCCCAGTTTTTTTTCAACAGGAGGAAACTCCTAGTGACAATATTCTTTTTAGGAAAATAGTACTAGCAATATTGTTCACCATGCCAAGAGACACCCATATACTTCTACCAAGTATGGTAACTCCACCACGCCAAATTCTTGCATAGCTAAGAACTATAATTTTTCAGGAACTCTCGGTAGTTTTGATGTACTGAATTCCTAGTTAGTTTAGAAAGGTTTTTAGAAAATTTTAAGATCAATCTATCGCATTTAATCGTAATCTGTAAAACAATCCCTTGTGCACCACTATCTTTTGAATAACCATCCCTCCAGATATTTGGAAAGGAAGTGAAAATTTCAAAACCGGGGAACTTTGAACTGCTAAGCAGTAGTAGGAGTACTAATTTTTGCTGACAAGCCCTAAAATGGTTCCTTCTTATGCACACCAATGCAGGAGGCAGCTGAGCGAGATACTCACACAGAGCCTCCGACACAAGGAGGGTCCACACACGTGCGCAGCGCCACGTTTTGGACGAGTGAGAGATGAGCCGGCTAGGGTATGGGGATGGTGAGGAAGTGAAGTAGAGAGAAAACACAATTTGTTTTGCCTTCATATATAATAGTACTACTACTAGTCCATACTAGTAGTACTAGTAGTTCATTGTACCCTATACCCCATGTCAAGAAGCCATCACTGCACCGCCTTCAACTCCTCCTCTCCCTGTTTAAAAGAAAACTCCTCTTTGCTGCTCTCTCGAACTACCTCCTCTTTGCTCATAGTCTCTCTTCTCACTCTTTCTTTTTTTATACAGATACATATTCTTCCTACTTGCTTTACAAAAAATAAACTCTTGTCCCCTAAAAAATTATTTTTTCTTTTCCTAATGGTTGGAAACTAATAATGGCAATATTGTTTACCATGCCAAGATTCACCCATTTGCTCCCAAAAATGGGAACATCACGCACCGGGTGAGTACATTTTACATGAAGTTCCTAAAAAAGAGAAATTTGCATCAAGGTCCATATATCTGGCACGAAGCACCATACAATTAAGCAAGGAAAACAAACAGGTCGGCTCCTTCTCGATAAAGCACCTTATTGAGCCATACTCGTCATACTACTTCCCTTCCGATTATTTTCAAAATATGGAAAAATTTGGCATCATGTAATTCTTGGATATGGGATTATCATCGACATAAAGTATGATATACATATGGCCATGACCTCGGTAATTCAGCTCAAAATCCAAAAATATTCATACCTATTGACAACTAAGATTAAGTTCATTTATATTTTACCACTTACTTTTAGGTTAAAATTTTACATGGTGGTGTGAGTATATTTTACATCAAGGACCTAAAAGGGAAAATTACATCAAGGTCCATACATTTACCACAAATGGACCTAAAAAAGGGAAAATTACACCAAGGTCCATAGTACTATAGCACGAAGAACCATATAATTAAGCAAGGAAAACAGTTGGGTCAGTTCTTCTTGAGAAAGCTCTTCGATTGTTTTCAAAATATGGCCAAATTCGGCGACATGAAAATTCTTGGATATGGTATCATCATCGACAGAAAATATGATCTACATATGGCCGTGACCTTAGTCGTTCGGCTTGAAATCCAAATATGTTCATAGTCATTGACAACTAAGATTAAATTAGTCTAGATTTTACCATTCACTTTTATGTTAAAATTTTACTCGCACTGGACCGAAAAATGGAAAATTGCATCGATGTCCATACATCTTGCATGAAGCACCATACAATTAAGAAAGGAAAACATACGGGTCGACTCCTTCTCAAAAAAGCACCTCATCGAGCCATACTCCTCATACTACTTCTTCTTCGATTATTTTCAAAATATGGCTCAATTTGGCGTCATGCAATTCTTGGATATGGGATCATCATCGACATAAAGTATGATGTACATATGGTCATGACCTCGGTCGTTCGACTCGAAATCCAAAAATGTTTATACTCGTTGCCAACTAAGCATAAATTCTTTTAGATTTTACCACTTAGTTTTAGGTTAAAATCTTACACGGGCGATGGGAGTGCATTTTACACCAAGGACCTAAAAAATTGAAAATGACATTGTTCTCCATACATCTGCCAAAAAGGGCCCTAAAAAGGGAAAGTTACATTGAGGTCCATATACATCTAACATGAGACACCATAAAATTAAGGAAGGAAAATAGTCGGGTTGGCTCATTCTCGAGAAAGCTCCTCATATCAAGCCATACTCTTCATACTACTTCCTCTTTGATTGTAAAGTATGATGTACATATGGTCATGACCTCAGTCGTTCGGCTCGAAATCCAAAAATGTTCATACTCGTTGACAACTAAGCATACATTCTTTTAGATTTTACCACTTAGTTTTAGGTTAAAATATTACACGGATGTTGGGAGTGCATTTTACACCAAGGACCTAAAAAATTGAAAATTACATTGTGATCCATACATCTACCAAAAAGGGCCCTAAAAAGGGAAAGTTACATTGAGGTCCATATACATCTAACACGAGACACCATAAAATTAAGGAAGGAAAATAGTCGGGTTGGCTCATTCTTGAGAAAGCTCCTCATATCAAGCCATACTCTTCATACTACTTCCTATTTGATTGTAAAGTATGATGTACATATGGTCATGACCTCGGTCGTTCGGCTCGAAATCCAAAAATGTTCATACTCGTTGACAACTAAGCATAAATTCTTTTAGATTTACCACTTAGTTTTAGGTTAAAATCTTACACGAGCGGTGGGAGTGCATTTTACACCAAGAACATAAAAAATTGAAAATTACATTGTGCTCCATACATCTACCAAAAAGGGCCCTAAAAAGGAAAAGTTACATTGAGGTCCATATACATCTAACACGAGAAACCATAAAATTAAGGAAGGAAAATAGTCGGGTTGGCTCATTCTAGATAAAGCTCCTCATATAAAGCCATACTCTTCATACTACTTCCTCTTTGATTGTTTTCAAAATATGACCAAATTTTACACGAGCGGTGGGAGTACATTTTACAATGAGGACCTAAAAAGGGAGAATTAAATCAGGGTCCATACATTTATAAATAGGGCCCTAAAAATGAAAATTTACATCAAGGTCCATATACATCTAGCACGAAGAACCATAAAACTAACCAAGGAAAACAGTCGGGTCGACTCCTTCTCAATATAGCACCTCATCGAGCCATACTCTTCATACTACTTCCTCTTTAATAGTTCTCAAAATATGGCCAAATTCGGCGACATGAAAATTCTTGGATCACCGACAGAAATATGATTTATATATGTCCATGACCTTGGTCGTTTGGCTTAAAATCCAAAAATATGCGTACTCGTTGACAACTAAGATTAAATTCATTTAAATTTTACCATTCACTTTTAGGTCAATTTTTACTCGCACCGGGTGAGTACATTTTACATCAAGAACCTAAAAAGGGAAAATTTCATCGAGGTTCATACATCTAGCACGAAGCACCATACAATTAAGCCGGGAAAACAGATGGGTCGACTCCTTCTCGAAAAAAGCACCTCATCGAGCCATACTCATCATACTACTTTCTCTTCGATTGTTTTCAAAATATGGCTCAATTTGGCGTCATGTAATTCTTGGATATGGGATTATCATAGACATAAAGTATGATGTACATATGGCCATGACATCGGTCATTCGTCTCGACATCCAAAAATGTTCATACTCGTTGACAACTAAGCTTAAATTCGTTTAGATTTTACCACTTACATTTGGGCTAAAATCTTACATGGGCAATGGGAGTACATTTTACACCAAGGACCTAAAAAAGTTAAAATTACATCGAGGTCCATACATCTACCAAATAGGGCCCTAAAAAGGGGGAAATTACATCGAGGTCCATATGCATCTAGCACGAAGCACCATAAAATTAAGCAAGGAAAATAATCGGGTCGACTCCTTCTCGAGGAAGCACCTCATGTCAAGCCATACTCTTCATATTACTTCCTCTTTGATTGTTTTCAAAATATGACCAAATTTTACATGGGGGTGGGAGTACATTTTACACCGAGAACCTAAAAAGGGAAAATTAAATCGAGATCCATACATTTACAAATAGTGCCCTAAAATGGAAAATTATATTGAGGTAAATATACATCTAGCACGAAGCACCATAAAATTAAGCAAGGAAAACAGTCGGGCCAGCTCCTTCTCAAGAAAGCACCTCATCAAGCCATACTCTCCATACTACTTCCTCTTCGGTTTTTTCCAAAATATGGCAAAATTCAATGGCATGCAAGTTTTTGGATATGGGATCATCATCGATAGAAAATATGATTTACATATGGCCATGACCTTGGTCATTAGTTTTGAAATCCTAAAATGTTCAGTCTTTGATGACTAAGATTAAATTCATTTAGATTTTATGACTCACTTTTAGGTTAAAATTTTACTCGCACCGGGTGAGAACATTTTACATCAATGACCTAAAAAGGGGGAAAATTGCATCGACGTCCATACATATAGTAAGAAGCACCATAAAATTAAGCAAGAAAAACATACGGGTCGACTCCTCGAAAAGCACATCATCGAGCCATACTCGTCATACTACTTCCTCTTCGATTGTTTTCAAAATATGGCTCAATTTGGCATCATGCAATTCTTGGATATGGGATCATCATCGACATAAGTATGATGTACATATGGACATGACCTCGGTCATTCCGCTCGAAATCCAAAAAATGTTCATACTCAGTGACAACTAAGCTCAAATTCTTTTAGATTTTACCAGTTACTTTTAGGTTAAAAATCCACATGGGCAGTGGGTGTAAATTTTACACCAAGGACCTAAAAAAGTGAAAATTACATCATGGTACGTACATCTACCAAAAAGGGCCCTACAAAGGGGAAAATTACATTGATGTCCATATACATATAACACGAGGCACCATAAAATTAAGCAAGGAAAATAGTCGGCTAGGCTCCTTCTCGAGAAAGCACCTCATCAAGCCATAATTTGCATACTACTTACTCTTCGATTGTTTTCAAAATATGGCCAAATTTTACACAGGTTGTGGGAGTACATTTAAACCAAGGACCTAAAAAAAGGGAAAGTTAAATCGAGCTCCATACATTTACACATAATGCCCTAAAAGGGGGAAATTACATCAAGGTCCATATACATCTAGCATGAAGCACCATAAAATTAACCAAGGAAAACATTTGGGTCGGCTCCTTCTCGAGAAAGAACCTCATCGAGCCATAATCTTCATACTACTTCACCTTCGATTGTTTTCAAAATATGGAAAAATTAATTTGGCCGCATGAAAATTCTTGTATGTGGGATCGTCATCGACATAAAGTATGATGCACATATGGCCATGACCTTGGTCGTTCGACTCGAAATCCAAAAATGTCCATAATCATTGAAAACTTACCTTAAATTCGTTTAGATGTTACCACTGAATTTTAGGATAAAGTTTTACACGGGCGGTGGGAGTAGATTTTATATCAATGGCCTAAAAAAGGAAAATTACTTCGAGGTCCATACATTTACCACAAAGGTACATAAAAAGGGGAAATTACATTGATGTCCATACATCTAGCACGAGGCGCCATAAAATTAAGCAAGGAGAACTTCAGCTCCTTATTGAGAAAGCACCTCATCAAGCCATAGTCTTCATACTACTTCCTCTTAGATTGTTTTCAAAATATGGACAAATTTGGCGGCACACAAATTTTTGGAAATGAGATCGTCATCGACATAAAGTATGATGTACATATGGCCACAACTTTGGTCGTTATGCTCGAAATTCAAACATGTTCATACTCGTTGTCAAATAAGGTTAAAGTCGTTTAGATTTTACCACTTACTTTTACGTTAAAATTTTACATGGGCGGTGGGAGTACATTTTACATCAATAGCCTAAAAAAGGGAAAATTGAATCTTTTAAAAAACTCTTAGGTTTTCGGTACATTGATTTCCTGGTGGCTACCATCAAAATATAGTTGTAGAACTTTAAGAGCAATCTACCACTTACTCTTAGTTCAAATTTTACATAATAATGACAAATCGGCTTAAGTTCTTTAGGAAGGAGGGAGTACTAGTTGTGATGTGAAAAAAAGAGCACTCCTCACTTTTGAACCAGCATGCTGCAGGTGTGCTTTGTGCTTCCTCTTCGTGTGAAAGGGAATGAATGGAGGTGGAGAAGTTGGGACTAGGAAGCCTAGCCAGAACTGGTCCCCCGCAAAAAAAGGAACATAAATGTTATGCATCCAATGCGATGGACCGCCTGAAATTTACTACTACTCACTAAACTTGTACCTTGTGTCAGAAACTCATCACAACTTTGCTCTAACATCGCACCGCCTTCAAATCGTCCTCTTTGCCTCGTCCTCTATGCTCTAGGTCCCTTCTCCCTCCTAGTTTTTTTTTCAACAAGGGAAACTCCTAGTGCAAATATTTTTTACCATGACAAGTTTTTAGCACCACTTACTTTAAGTTTAAAATCTTACACGGGCGACGGGAGTACATTTTACACCAAGGACCTAAAGAAAGGGAAAATTACATTGAGATCCATATACATCTAGCATGAAGCACCATAAAATTAACCAAGGAAAATAGTAGGGTCGGATCCTTCTCGGGAAAGCACTTCATCGAGCCATACTCTTCATACTACTTCCTCTTCAATTGTTTTCAAAATATGGCCAAATTCGATGACATGCAAATTCTTTGATAAGGTATCATCATCTACAGAAAATATGATGTAGATATGGTCATGACCTTGGTCGTTCGGCTTGAAATCCAAGAATGTTCATAATCATTGAGAACTAAGATTAAATTTGTTTAGATTTTTCCATTCACTTTTAGGTTAAAATTTTACTCGAATCGGGTGAATACATTTTACATCAAGTACCTAAAAAGGGGAAAATGCATCGAGTTCCATACATCTGGCACAAAGCACCATAAAATTAAGCAAGGAAAATAGACGAATCGGCTCCTTCTCGAAAAATCACCTCATCGAGCCATACTCATCATACAACTTCCTATTTGATTGTTTTCAAAATATGGCCAAATTGAGCATCATGCAAATTCTTGGATATTGCATTATCTTTGACATAAAGTATGATGTACATATGACAATGACCTTGGTCGTTCGGCTATAAATCCAAAAATGTTCATACTCCTTGACAACTAAGCTTAAATTCTTTTAGATTTTGCCATTTAGTTTTAGGTTAAAATCTTACACAGGTGGTGGGAGTATATTTTACACCAAGGACCTAAAAAAGTGAAAATTACATCGTGGTTCGTACATCTACCAAAAAGGGCCCTAAAAAGGGGAAAATTACATTGAGGTCCATATACATCTAACACGAGGCACCATAAAATTAAGCAAGGAAAATAGTCGGGTCGGCTCCATCTCGACAAAGAACCTCATCTAAAGCCATACTCTTCATAATACTTCCTCTTCAATTGTTTGCAAAATATGACCAAATTTTACACGGACGGTGGGAGTATATTTTACACCGAGGACCTAAAAAAGGAAAATTAAATCAAGGTCCACACATTTACAAATAGGGCCCTTAAAAGGGAAAATTAAATCGAGATCCATATACATCTAGCATGAAGCCCCATAACCAAGGAAAATTATGACTATGGAAATAAAGCACCATAATCGAGGTCCATATACATCGAGGGCCCTTAAGTCGCAAGTGACTTGTTATGACTGTGGAAATAAAGGACACTATTCCAACGAGTGCTCCAACAAGAAGAATGATACAGCCCCCAATGCCAATGTCCCAGCTCAGCAGCAGTGTCGTGATCAGCCAGGAAGAAGATTTGCCCCAAGGAATTCACTCAACCGCAATGGCCGTCTTTTTATCATGCATGCTGAAGAAGCTCAAGAAGCGCCAGACGTCATGCTGGGTATGTTTTCTGTTAATTCAGTACTCGCACAAGTGTTGTTTGATTCTGGTCCATCTCATTCATTTGTCACCGAAGAATTTGCATGCACTAGTAAAATTCAACCAACCAAACGGAAGCATGTTATGATTGTTCAAATTCCCGGATCAACCACCAAGGCTAGGCAAATTTGCAAAGCCATCCCTATCCGAATCCATGGCATAGATTTTTATGCAAATCTGATAGTACTCAGAACTAAAGGTTTGGAAGTAGTACTAGGAATGGATTGGATGTCCAAACATAAAGGATTGATTGACTGTGCCAAGAAAGCCATAACCATGACCAGTACTGCCGGAATATCAGTCGAGCATATATTTGAAACCTTACCTCGCCAATTCAAATGCAACAAGAGTATAGCCCAACCTACCATTGACCAAGTCCGGATAGTCTGTGAATACCCTGATGTATTTCCAGATGTTTTGCCCGGTATGCCCCCAGATCGGGATATCGAGTTTATCATCGAACTAATCCCCGGAACTGGACCCATAGCCCAGAGACCATATAGTATGAACCCGTCAGATCTCACAGAACTGAAGAAGCAACTTGATGCCATGCTAGAAATAGGATTGATTCAACCAAGTGCGTCACCTTAGAGATCACCTGTCTTGTTTGTGGACAAGAAGGATGGAGGTAACCATTTGTGTACGGATTATCGGAAATTGAATGATGTCACCATCAAGAACAAGTACCCCTTGCCCAAGATAGAGGATTTGTTTGATCAGTTGACCGGTGCCAAAGTGTTTTCTAAGATTGATCTTAGAACTGGCTATCATCAACTCAAAATTCATGCAGAGGATATTCCAAAGACTACCTTTACCACCAGATATG
The DNA here is from genome assembly GCA_916181665.1 of Avena sativa. Lineage (NCBI taxonomy): Eukaryota > Viridiplantae > Streptophyta > Magnoliopsida > Poales > Poaceae > Avena > Avena sativa. The sequence continues at coordinate 258,903,780 of OV702297.1, forward strand.
GATTGTATGAGTATACAGTCATGTCTTTCGGACTAACCAATCCCCCCCGCTTATTTCATGAATCTCATGAATAAGATTTTTATGGACTTCCTGGATAAGTTTGTCATTGTTTTCATCGATGACATTCTGATTTAATCCAAATCAGAAGAAGAATATGAGCTACACCTAAGGACCATTCTTGGAACCCTTAGAGAGCATCAGCTGTATGCAAAGTTTAGCAAATGTGAATTCTGGTTACAGGAGGTAGGATTCCTCGGTCACATTGTATCAGCCAGAGGAATTGCCGTTGACCCTGCCAAAGTGAAAGATGTAGAAGATTGGCAAGCCCCAACCACTCAAACCCAAGTTCGTACATTTATCGGATTGGCGGGATACTACCGCAAATTCATAGAAGGATTCTCTACTATCGCCAGACCCATGACCCAATTGCTGAAGGACAACATGTTTGAATGGACCGACAAATGTGAAGCAAGTTTTCAAGAACTCAAGAGGAGATTGATTTCATCCCCAATCTTGATCATGCCAGATATCACGAAGCCCTTCGATGTGTATTGTGATGCATCCAATATCGGTCTCGGATGTGTGCTAATGCAAGAAGGCAAAGTTATATCTTATCTATCTCGACAACTGAAGCAACATGAGCAGAACTACCCAACCCATGACCTCCAACTTGCAGCCGTAGTTCTAGCCCTGAAAACATGGAGACATTACCTGATGGGAAACTATTGTGAGATCTATACGGATCACAAGAGCCTAAAGTATATATTCACTCAGAAGGAGCTGAATATGAGGCAGAGAAGATGGATTGAGCTAATCAAGGATTACGACCTGGACATTCACTATCACCCTGGTAAAGCCAACGTGGTAGCCGATGCCCTTAGCAGATTACCGTGCCGCTTGAACTCCATGATTTTGAAGGAGCAACCAAGTTTGCACAAAGAGATGGAAGATTTTCGAATAGAATTAGTAAGTGAAAGATTTTTGGCTAGCATAGAACTCCAGCCCACTCTGATCAGTCAGATTAAAGAGGCGCGGAAGGGAAATGCTAGTATTAACAGAATCAAGCATCGTATCGGTACAGGCAAAGTACCCGGATTCACCGAGGACGAAGAAGGAGTTTTGTGGTACAAAGGACGCCTTTGTGTACCAGCAGATTCTGAGTTAAAAGAAGTTATTCTGAAGGAAGCTCATGATACTCTTTATTCTGTCCATCCCGGAGGAACTAAGATGTATCAAAATTTAAAAGAGAAATTTTGGTGGCATAAGATGAAAAGAGAAATCGGAAGCTATATCGCCAAGTGTGATATTTTTCAGCGAGTCAAGGAAGGACATCAAAGACCCACTGGATTGTTGCAACCATTGCAGATTCCGGAATGGAAATGGGATTCTGTAGGAATGGACTTTATCACTGGACTGCCTACTTCTAGTAAGGGAAATGACTCTATCTGTGTCATACTGGACAGATTGTCCAAAGTCGCCCATTTCTTACCCGTCAAGACCACATATCAGAGTTTGAAACTAGCAGAGTTGTACATCGCTAGAATCGTTAGTTTGCATGGAGTCCCCAAGAACATCGTATCGGATCGAGGAACTCAGTTTACCTCAAGATTCTGTAAGAAAGTTCAAGAAGGTTTAGGAACCCGCTTAGATTTCAACACCGCGTATCACCTTCAGACCAATGGACAAATGGAGCGAGTAAATCAAATACTCGAAGATATGCTTAAAGCATGTGTGTTAGAATATGGATCCAAGTGGGAAGAATGTCTGTCGTTTGCAGAATTTTCATACAACAACAGTTATCAAGCTAGTTTGCAAATGGCCCCATTTGAATTCATGTACGAAAGAAAGTGTCGCACCCCTTTGAACTGGTCGGAAGTAGGAGAGAGTCAGATCTTCGGACCCGACATCCTACGAGAAGCAGAAGAAAAGGTTCACAAGATTCGTGAGCACCTCAAGACAGCCCAATCCAGACAAAAGAGTTACGCCGACAAGAGACGTAGAGACCTCGCCTTCAACATAGGAGATTTTGTTTATCTGAAAGTGTCGCGATTGAAGGGAATGCAGCGTTTCCAACTCAAAGGAAAGTTAGCCCCGAGATATATCGGACCTTTCAAGATCCTGAACCGTCGAGGAGAAGTATCGTATCAATTGGAACTACCCGAAGAGATGTCAGCCGTGCACAATGTGTTCCATATCTCATTACTTCGCAAGTGTCTCGAAGTCCCCGAGAAGACTGAAATGTTCAAGAATATCGACCATCGGACCATAGAGATCTACGATGACCTGACCTATCCCGAAGTACCCATCCGTATTTTGGAAGAAGCTTTTCGAACTACCCAAACCCGAAGCATCAAGTTTCTCAAGATTCAGTGGAGCAACCACACAGAAGAGGAAGCTACCTGGGAGCGCGAAGGTCACATCAGGACGGAGTTTCCCGATCAATTCAAATCCTAGGTAATCTTTTCGGCCTTTTTCAAATCTCGGGACAAGATTTTGTTTAAGGGGGGAAGGTTTGTAACATCCCAAAAATATTGAACTTGGATCATCAAACTCTAATCATCAAAATTAGGGTTAACAAAAACTTTTCTAAATAAAACTATGAAGGCATGCATATGTGTATGCATTGATTTTGAAATTCTTTTGAACCACCTTGTTTGTGTGTTTCCTTGCTTGTAAAATGTTTCTTAGGTGAAATAAACATCATCTAAAACATTTCCCACACTTTTCCCAAAGACAAATAAAGCAAAACAAATCAAATAAAGGAATGGTCATTTTGACCAATTTAACTCCCATGCCTACTTTGGCTGTCTCAAACTTTCAGAACCTAACAGAAACTTTTCTGGATCTTTGCACACCTTGATTGTACTCATAACAAAGTATCAAGGCCCACTTTGTGATCATCCAGAAACTTTCAAATGCATAGTTTAAATGCCAATTCAAAATTGAATCTTTATCACATGGGGAGATCCCACTTTTTCAAAAACCACTCAAATAAGCTCAACTTTCAAAACCCAAGCATCTGCAGACTCACCAGCACCAATCTAGCACACCCACCAAAAATCTTTTCAAAATTCAAAACTTGAATTCAAACAAAATCAAAACACTATAGTGTGCAGTGTTTTGAGCCTAACTGGTTCCCTATCTAGCTCACAACCAGCTCAGTAGATCATCTAGCAAGATTAACCAAGCACTAGCACCACTGTGAGATTGCCAAAACCATCAATGGTGAACAGCCGAAGCCATCCTTCCCATCCTAGTGTAGACAGCAAGCTAGGAAGGAAACTAGCCATGCCAACCTTGTCTGGGAGATCACCCATGCCTCACCGCCCCCTCTTGACCAGCCCTGCCTCGAAGACACCAACCAGAGCACCTAGGAACGCCGCGCCCGTGCCTCTGCCAACCGTGCCGAGCATGCACCAGAGCGCCACCCGCGACCGAAGCCCACATACCGCGCGCCGCCCTCGCCGCGTGCATATATGATCGCCACCGACCCAGGAGACCGCCAGACATCCCCGTTCGCCGCCCCATGCCGCACAGCCACCGCTCGCCGTTGAAGACGCCGCCTCTGCCGCGCAGAGCGTCGTGTGTTCCAGACTAACCCGCACCACCCCACGTCTCGCCACCGTATCATTGAGCATCGCCAGGGAACACCGCACCGTCCCCTACCTTCGCCCAAGCCAATAGCCGTCTGTACCATCGCCCCCAACGAGCTCACCGTGCGCCCCGTCGGTCCCCTCGCTCGACTATAAATAGAGGCCACCCCCAGCCGAATTGAGCACACCATTCTACTCCCCTCTCTTCACTGATCGTGCCACACCATTCCCGGAGCAAGGCGAGCAACACCTCATCGGAATTTCACCGGAGCCCGCCGCCTCTAGAGAAGAAAGGAGCCAGCGATTGGAGCCGCCCCAGGAGGAGCCACCGGTACCAGGAGATTCGCCGTCGTCGAATTCGTCGTTCGCCTACCTCTCTGACCCTCGCCTGCAACCCGGTGAGCCCCCAGCAACCCCCACTGGCCGCGCTAGGTTTCTGTCTCGCCGGCGTTGCCCAACGTCGACGATGGCTCCTAGGCGTTGGATTAGAACTAGATCAAACGACCCACATCGCCCCATACCGCTTCGCCCTCCTGTCTCACTAACGAGTGGGGACAGCCACTTAAGAAGCCCGCGGAAGCGCTATGCTTAGCAGGCCGGCCCGTTAACTTTTCCCGCGCATCCCAGTTATTTGAATTAAACCTTTTCCATTTAATTTCAAACACACTTCTCTACCCATTTTCAAAAATCAACCCAGATTGATTCAGTGCAGCAAATTGAATGAAACTAAGTTTGTTGGAAAGGTCTGGGAATGATGAATCCAAGCCCGTTGGATTCAAGTCATTTGGATCTATAGATCACCCATGGTAAAAATAACAAGGAAGAAGCTTTTCTGCATTCAAACATTTTTCAAATTTAAACCATAATAGCTTTTGAGTTGATTCCAACTCTCAAAAATCACATTTAACCATACCTTTCAGAATATATAAAAATATATAGGTTTACTTACATAAATAATGTTCAAGTAATAAAAGAATGCTACATAGGCATTTCTAGCCACTTTAATTAATTAAAATAAAAGGGTAAAACCATATTAAATTGTGACACCACTTTAAATCATATTCCCATGGACTAAAATATGTGGTGATGACATGTGTCAACATGATCCCATGTTTGGTTTAGAGAATATTAAATCTTAAGTAGTTTTTCAATGAGTAGAAATTACTTTTCTAAAAATAAAAGGAATTAAACCAAGCCTTAATCTGGTAATGTTAGAGATGATGTTAGATCATCTATAGGACCCTTGTGTGTGATGATTGCAAGTAGTTAAGTATTGTTTGGTGATTGTGTACCTCGTATTTATTTATAGACGCTAGTACCGACCAAGGATACGAGGAGGAAGGAGGATTCTATGAAGAAGAAGCCGAGGAGAACTTCAACCACTAATCTGCACAAGGCATGCTTATATTGACAATCCTGCAAGCCTAATACTATTAGTTGAATGTGCAAGCTAACACTTGCAATTTAGCAAGCTTTACTAATCAAGTTGACCTATGCAAGCAAACACTTGCTTGTTACCATGCCAATTATATGCCTTAAGCATATATGATCATCTCCACTTGATAAACCAATCCTAGTTTTACTTGCAAGCTTCTTACTTTATTTCTTTATCAAAACTAGTACTTAGAGCTTACTTAAGTGAATTGTAGATTCTAGAGGGATATTTGAAGGTTGCATAAAGAGCATAAAATTTGGCCTAAGCTAGATAATCTTGATGTCATCCTAAGGCATGAGATTGAACTTAGTTAAAACTCCACTAGTTTACCACCCCTCATTAGTGCTTACCCCCACCTGTAGATGCTAGTGCTAAGCATAAAACCTGATCAACTTTATATGGGAATACTTGGTGGAAAAATGGTTATGAAAACCTTGGAATGATGGATCATTCTATTGAAATGTTTTGGACATGTGTTTCCGAACACTTGATGATTTTGGTGATGAAAATGATGAGGCATGAGCCTTAGCCCTTTATAAAACTGATGGTTGTGTGGATGCGATACCATTCCAATTTTATCTTAAAACCACAATACCCGAAGATTGGGTAGGGCTTGACTGGAAACTTATATACCTTAGTATTAGTTCCCTCACGGCCAAGGTCTGAGCTGAGGCTACCTTGTGAAGATTGTCCACCTGTGTAGTACCCAAGATGACAGTTGGTCATGGTTGGGAGGCCAAACTCATAGGAGAGGTGCTTATACTAGGGCGTGTAATTGAAAGGTTAGGATTGATTATCCGCATACTGAGTACGGTGAATTCAGGATTTGTTCCTGACGGATGTATCGAATGTTGTGGTGAAAGTGTACAATCTCTGCAGAGTGTCAATCTATTCGAATAGCCGCGTCCTCGGTTATGGACAGTTGGAGTGGCCATATTGTTCCCCCGTCAGACTTTTCAAAATGACTTGTGAAACAAAGTGAGACTTTGACTTGACCACAACAGGGTTGTGATATGAAATACAAGCTCCCATTTAGGTGTTATAAAACTTCAACTAGCATTCATTGATCCTAAACTGAGTAGAGATAAACCTGGCTTTTGCAAAAGAACCCTAGATCCTAGTGTCCTATTATCAAAAACCCATTTCCCTTGTTAGTATTAGTTTGCGAGTACTTAAAGAGTACTCATGGCTTTGTCCCTGGCTATTCCCATGGCCAGACTATGAAGAGGAGTACCTGGAGGATGGACCCCAGGAAGGTTTCGACAACTAGGATCATCTCCCATCGTCAGCATTGCCTGTGACCTCGAAGATGGAGCTTCGCCCATGCTACTGTTATTATTATGTATTCCGCTGCTTGATGTTGTATTAAGAACTGGATCATGAGATCCCTATTTGTGTAAGAACTTATGTACGGTTTGTAATGGATGATGTACTATGGTATCCAATTCTGTTATGTCTCGCAAAAATGGTAATCCTAGGATTGCGATGTATGGCATAACATGCATCTGGGATTAAAAATCCGGGTGTTGACACAAAGTGTGGAAAAACTTGTAATAAATTCACTCTATGACAGATGGTCCATGTGGTTGATAAAGTGTGGCAAGCCAAAGTGTGGCAAAAACCAAACACATGCCAAATTGCCAAACTTTGGCTTGGAAAATTATGGCTGGGAACCAAACACCCCCGTACTGATTGCATTCCTACAGCCCAATCCCATAGGAATCTCAACATCTAGTTTTTTTACACTGATTTGCGTAGGATTGAGGCACTTTTCCTGTGTGTTCGGTCTGTTTCAAGCCTGTAGAGTTGCTAAGTTCTCTTTAAAGAAGCCCTAAGCTCTCTTTAAATTTGTTGTTCGATCTTTTGGTGTGAGTGTTTGTGATGATTAGGCATCAAGCTTTAAGTATATTTAATTTAATGTGACTACTACTAGTAGTAGTACTATACTACTATTACTACTCTAAATTGGATAGTTCTACGGAGTACTAGTACTAGTACTAGTATCTTTTGCATGTGGCTGTACGAGAGATTGTAGATGCCTGATCGCAAAAAAAATTGTAGAAGCCTCCAGGTTACGTAATTTCACTCTAGTTTTTCGTCGCTCGGATGGAATCTTGTACACTACTTTGATAATACATTACTACAGACCTTTCATGTGTCATAATTTTTTTTACAGCTACTTGCTCGATCACTAGCATGGTGGCCTACCCATAGTCTACTACGAGAGATCTACATTTTACTTCTTATTGTGGCAGAGCATTCATCCTACTCGGTGGGTCTTTGGATGGACCGAAGAGATTGCTCAAACGGAGGCAACGAGACCCAGACCTTGACATCTTTCTTCCACTATTCACTCTCTTCCTACTAGTACTACCTTGCTCCGCCTTCGCAGAAACCATTTCCTTCCCCACTGCTCCTCCCTTGATTCATTGCTTCTTCATCCACCGATGTCACAAAATAACCTATCCCGTCGGAAGAACAACAAGATGGTGGTGGATAAACCCCGCCAGCAGGGGGACCTGCAGGCTCGGACCGAGAAATGGGACCAACAATGGGGCGAGGGCTCCTCCTCGCAGATGTGTTCGAAGAGCGTTTATCACTAGGACCAAGATTCTGGGTAGGTGTTTGTACTTCCGTTCATTCCTAGGCTGTCTGCTCCTACTATTGAACCTCTTTCTACATCTTCCAGGCCAGGCGCCTCCAGCGTCGAATTTTCCACCACATGGGTCAATAGCACAACGAATATCTCTGACTTGTACGATGACATCTTGACCGCTCTTCGTCGAAAAAAAGAGGTAGGCACTATACATGTAGTGGCATTTTTATGTTCTTTTGTGCATGCACTCCATGCATGCTCTGTTACTGATGATGGATTTTCTATGTTGGAAGTCACGGCGATAATCTCGGCCAAAGTAGATGAAATCAACAACCATAACATCAAAGTTCTGCAAAAAAACTTCGAGCTCAACCTAGAGTGTGATCGCCTCTGAGCCGATCTGGCTTTTTAAAAGAGGCTCGCACGATCTTATGAGCGTGACTCCTCAACCCTTCACTCTGAGTGCAGTAATTTGAAGAAGGAATTCACCGAGCTCCATAACTAGCTTCTACCATTGCGGAGGCCATCGAGGTCACGCCCCACTAAGTAAGGAAGGGAGAATCCTTCTCATGTTGGCCGTCGAGCTCACGACCGTTGTGGAGGTCGTGCCAGGGCAACCATAGTGTTGCAATCCCCGAATCTGAGACAGTGAAATATTTAGATTTGGAGTAGAAATTGGTAAGAAGGGAGAAGCCTTCCACTAGCCCTTTTTTGGTTTCTCATTCGTCTTCATATAATTATATTCCACTCTTATTAGCAATCGAATTCGCTCTGTGGAGCTTATTGTTAACGATAGTACTAGTTACTACTAGCTAATTGTTTGTATAGTAGCCCACTAAATTATTACTTCCATTCTTGTTGTATTCATTGGAGGATAAGATTGATGGGGATATGCCGATCGGGGTATACCCAGCATGATGTTTCCTACTGGCCCAAGCTGCCAGCAAGTGGGCCTGCACGACGGCGACTAGATCGAGACTTGGAAAGGACCCAAGCGACTGGAAGCTGGAGGCCCAGTAGCGTAGTTAGGCCTAGTCGGATTAGGTCAAGAACCATCCGAATCCTTAACTAATTCGGTTGTAGATCTATAAACCCTAGCGAGATGAGCCTGTATAAACCTCCCTAGGGTACGCATAGAGGAGGATCCATCATACACCCCAGCGACTCGCCGCCCAGTCGTCGAGCTCGCCCTTGTAATCTCTCCATAATACAATCTAGCAGAAGTAGGTCTTTACCCTTCGGGGGGCCGAACCTGGGTAAATCCTTGTGTCTCTGCCCTCATCTCGCACCACAGATGGCTGGCCGCCCTTGCCCTTTGTTCTACTACTCACCGCCGATTGCAGCATCTGCCGTGGCCATTCCCAGGACAGTGGCTCCCACCGTGGGGCCTAGACGGTCAAGCCGGTGTTCTATGGCGAGATCCAATCTGCCCATCAACGAGACAATCGCCACGGGCCGCATGATCGCGATCGGAGAGATCCTCCAGATCTTGCCGAGCAGCTACTCCCCGGCAGCGCGCCTCGTCACGCACAACGTGATCATGCTGGTCGGCATGATCAGCCTCTTCGTCGGCTTCACCGACGTCATCATCTCGGAGGACTCGTCTCGCATCCGCGAGTCGCCACCACGCGACCGGCTCTCTGAGAGTCAGGTCCGCACCATCCACCGCCTCGCCTCCGAGTACGACTCGGCCAACAACAACGTGGCCGAAACCACCATGGTCACAGATGATGCGGCCCTCAACGACGATGCCGACTCGACGACCCCGGCATCGGCCGCCGGATCCATCATTTGCATCGCCCGTGGGCTCCATAACCAAGGTCTCCAATGCGGGAGACTTCGAGGATCCCTCCATTCTTGGGATCTTCGACTTCGACTCCGGGTCGGAGAACTCTGGCGACCTCCACGTCGGACACGGTCGCAACGTTGCGGCCTACATGGCGAATGGCGCGGACGCCCTGCCAGACCCCTTCTCCACGCTGATCCTACCAACCGCGATGGCGACAGAGGTCGAGGAACTCTACCTACGGTTGGAGGAGGCGGTCCGCAAGGAACAAGCCGAGCGCGAAAAATTTCGCCTCGAGCAGGTAGCGGCGCAGGAGCTTTCGCGCTACCACCAACTCCGCATCGAGTCGCGCCTAAACCCCACCATTTAGGGCCGCGCCCTTGAACTTCGACGTGGAAAACGACCCGGTCCGCATATCCAAGCAGGCGATCTGCGAGAATGTGCCGCCAGGAGGGAGCTCCTGGCCACCACTAGGCGTGATGGCCAACAACGCCCCACCACCACCACCTGGCCGCACGCCCCCCCTCCCCGAGATCAGCCAAGAATCCTGTTCTCCTAGTGGGGGCGAGACACGAATGGCCTCCCGCTGTTCTCCACCCTGATGGACAACATCGTCGCGAGCCAAGCCGCGGTCGACAACATCACCATGACTGGGGAAGGCACCCTGCAGATCCAGTACGCCAAGGCTCTACTCGCCAAGGCCGTCGAGCAACAAAACACAGGATCCGACTCACAGGGTCGCATGTACTCGCGTTTGTCAGGAAGCAGGGCAGCCTCGAGCGGCCGCCCAATGGTGGCAAACACCCTCAACTGCCCACCACCCGAGCCCCTGCAGATCCAACACCGACCCGCACACACGGCACTCTCCACCAATGACCCGTGACCGGCGAACAACTTTGTCGCCGATAACAGGCAGCTAGTCGACGCGCGCACCCACATCATCAACAACCAGAGCTGGCGCGCACGCCAGCCCGATGTCTTGAGGCATACCCTCACCAACCGCCACGACAGCAAACCAAGGGGATCGGTGAGCTGAGTCGGCCCCTAGTGCTTCGGACCAATGATCCGAGGCGAAAGATACCCGGCGAACTTCAAGGTGCCCAAGGAGATCGAGAAGTACGACCCCTCATACCACCCTTCTGTGTGGTTGGACACGTAACTCATGGCGATGGGAATCGCCGGCCACACCGACCTGCTCGCCGCTCGCTACCTCCCCCTGATGATGGAGGGAGCGTTTCGGCAATGGATCAACACCGCCCCTCCCCCCCCCCCCCCCCCCCCCGCGGACAACATCGACTCCTGGGAGGAAATGTGTGACGCCTTTGTCAGGCACTTCGAGGGCTCCTACACTCGCGCCACCACCATCGAGGACCTGGAGCGATGCGTCCAGGGACCCCGCGAGTCAACCCGTAGCCGGGTCCAACGGTGGCAAGACCTGTGGTACAACGCGTCCGAAATCCACCTGGACACCTTGATCCACTGCTTCAAGACCTCGTGCCGCTACAATCCCTTGGTCTCGAAACTCAAGCGGGTGTACAAAACACTCGACAACATACTGGACCTCCTCGAGATCGCCAAGCGGTACGCAGAGGAAGACCCAAACCAAGAAACCGACGACAAGTCGGGAGGGAATTGCTGCATGAGCGGCCACGACAACACGAGACGACTCGAGCTACGCTACAGCAACACTCGCCTCACCGGCAAGCGTCGCGGTGACGGGTGATTCGAATTCGTCGCCAATGCCGGCTATGCCCCATGCGAGCCCAAAAGTTTTCGCCGCGATGGAGGCAAACGCCACGACGGCGACAACTACAAGGCGAAGCCGAGGTTTGACCCCGCGGCTCTCCTCAACCAGCCCTGTGTGTTCCACAGCAGGGAGGGGAAACCCGCCACGCACACGACCGCCGACTGCCACTCCCTTAGGGAGATCGAGAAGGCATGACGCGCAAGGGAAGACCCCGACAACCACCCGCCAAACGGCCGAAAATTTGGCAACGACGCCGGCTCGCTTCACACCTTCACTGGCTTCAACACGAAGCGAGAAGAAGGTCATCACCCGTGCTATCGCTGTCAATGCTGTGTCCCAGTTTGACATCCCCCAGTCCCTCAACTGGTCCGAGCAACAAATCACCTAGAGCCGCGAGGACCACTCGCCACGAATCGAATATCCGGGCCGAGTCGCCCTGGTGGTCAAGCCCAAGGTGGGAGACGACTAGCTCGCCAAGACGCTGATTGACGGTGGCAGCTCCACCAACATTCTGTACCTAGACACGTTCAGGAGACTACGGCTCCCGCAGTCGATGATCGAGACGTCCTACACCACCTTCCACGGCATCGTCCCCGGTCGGAAGGCGTACCCGATCGGCAAGGTGACACTTCCAGTCACCTTCGGCACACCAACGAACTTCCGCACCGAGCGGATCATCTTCGAGCTGGTGCCGTTCAACAGCCCCTACGACTGCGTCCTGGGGCGTCAGGCGTTCGCCAAATTCATGGCAGCGCCCCACTATGCGTACAACGCGATGAAGCTCCCCGGGCCGTGCGGTATCATCACTGTTCACAGTGACCCCGACATGGCTACAGGGTGCGAGGCCAAAGGCGCCAAGCTCGCCGATGCCGTCATAGCGGCAGAAGCCAACCACGTAGAGGAGCTCGCCAAGTACGTGAGCGGGGTCAACAATGACGACCCCACCATACTCAAGAAGCCCAACTCGGAGGGTGGTGGCTCCACCGCCTTCGAGGCAATGACACACACTCGCACCGTCGAGCTGGTCCCAGGCGACTCCAGCCAGACGGTGAAGGTCGGGACGGGCATGAGCCCAGCATAGGAAGGTGCGCTCATCGAGTTCCTACGTGAGAATCGTGACATGTTCGCATGGAAGCCCTCCGACATGCCTGGTGTCCCGAGGGAACTCGCTGAGCACAAACTCAACGTCGACCCCAAAGCGCGACCCGTCAAGCAATCGCTGAGGCCCTTCAATGAAGAGCGTCGCCGAGCAATCGACGAGGAGGTACATCGTCTACTCGCTGCAGGCTTCATCCGGCCAATAAAATACTCCGAGTGGCTGGCAAACCCAGTCCTGGTCGAGAAGAAAAAGGGACCTGTAGAATGTGTATCGGTTACACAAACCTCAACAGCGCCTGCACAATGGAGAAGTTCGTCCTCCCGCGGATCGACCAAATCATCGACTCAACCGCGGGCTCGGGGTCGCTATGCTTCCTCGACGCCTACTCTGGGTACAACCAGATCAAAATGGCAGTCGAGGACGAGGAGAAGACGACGTTCATCACGCCATTCAGAGCCTTCTACTACACCGCCATGACCTTCGGCCTCAAGAACGCTGGGGCAACCTACCAGAGGTGCATGCAGGAGTGCCTTGCGAGCCAAATCGGCTGCAACATCCACGTCTACATCGACGACGTGGTGGTAAATTCCACTCGCCAGGGGGACCTACTCGCCGACCTAGCGGAAACCTTCGCCAACCTGCGGAGGTACAAGTTAAAATTAAACCCAGGAAAGTGCACCTTCGGTGTACCTACTAGAGAGCTGCTGGGTACCTCGTCTCCAAGGGCGGGATCGAGGTGAACCCCGCCAAGATCAACACGATCGCCCGGCTCGACAGAGCCTGCGCGACGTCTAGAAGTTGGCCTGGCGAGTCGCGGCTCTCAGTCGCTTCATCCCCCGGCTAGGAGAGAAGGCGATGCCCCTCTACCGCCTAATGCGCAAGGACCCCACTTTCCAGTGGGACAAGCAGGGAGATGACGCGCTCCACTCTCTCAAGGAGGTGCTACTCGCGGCACCGCTACTCGCCGCCCCCATCGACAAGGAGCCCATGCTCGTCTACGTCGCGGCCTACGAGCGAGTCGTCAGTACCGTCATGGTCGTCGAACGACCAGAGGAAGGCAAGGAGCACCCGGTGCAGCGACCTGTATACTACATCAAAGTCCTCACCGAGTCGTGCCAGCGCTACCCGCAGTACCAAAAATTGGTATATGCGGTCTTCAGAACCCAACGGCGTCTGCCGCACTACTTCCAGGAGCACCTAATAACGGTCGTCTCCTCAGCACCATTGCAGGACATCATCCGCAACCGTGAGGCGATCAGGCGAGTCGCCAAGTGGGTCGTCGAGATCGGATTCGACAACATCAGATACGAGCCGCGCAAGGCGATCAAGTCGTAGGCTCTCGCAGATTTTCTCGCCGACTGGGAGGAGGCCCAGCAGCCAGAGAAACTGCCATACCTCCATTACTAGAGCCTACACTTCGACGGCTCCAAGAATGCAGATGGTGCAGGGGCAGGGATCGTGCTCCCATCTCCAAAGGGTGATAAGTTACGCTATGTCCTGCACCTCGACTTCACCCCCTGCACCAACAACATGGCCGAGTACGAGGCGCTACTACACGGCATGCGAGCAGCCAAGGAGATGAACATCAATCGTCTGCGCTGCTATGGCGACTCCGACCTCGTCGCCGGGCAAGTCGCTGGCACCTACGATGCAGTCTCCCCCACCATGAAGGCATTCCGCCAAGCAGTGGACCAGCTGGGAGGCCACTTCGCGGGCTACTCCATCGAGTGGATTGACAGGTGGAAGAACGAGGAAGCCGATGCACTCTCCCACCTCGTCTCGGCTCGGATCGCACCACCCGCCGGCGTCTTCCTCGACACCATCACCAAACCTTCTGTTTCTCCCCCAAGGGAGATCGACATCGGAATTCTGCTGCAACCAGCTGCAGCCCTGGTTGCAATGATCGCCGAGCCAAGCGACTGGACCGCGCCATACGTTGCCTGCCTGGAGGGAGGCACCCTACCCGCTGACGAAACGGAGGCCCGGATGATAGCACGCCGCTGCAAATCCTTCGTCATCATCAACGGCAAACTCCACAAGGGCAGCATGACCAGCGTGTTCCAACGCTGCGTCCAACCCGCAGAAGGACGCAAGATCCTCCAGGACATCCACGCTGGCGACTGCGGCCACCATGTTGGCACTTGCTCCCTAGTTGCCAAGGCCATGCGACATGGCTTCTACTGGCTCACCGCACACGCCGATGCAGTCGACATTGTCCAACGCTGCGTCGGGTGCTAGAAGTATGCCAATCAGACTCACGTACCGAGCTCGGCCCTCAAGACCATCCCCATCACCTGGCCATTCGCCGTATGGGGCATGGACATGGTAGGCCCCTTCAAGAAGGCCCACTCTGGCTTCACCCACCTCCTAGTCGCGGTCGACAAATTCACCAAGTGGGTGGAGGCCAAGCCAGTCTGCAAGTGCGATGGGAAGACCGCAACAAAGTTCCTACGCGAGCTCATCTATCGCTACGGGTTCCCGAACAGCATCATCACGGACAACGGCACCAACTTCGCCAACGGAGCCATGGCCAAATTTTGCAAGGAGAACAACATATGACTCGACCTCGCGTCGGTCGTCCACCCGGAGTACAACGGCCAGGTGGAATGCGCCAACCAGAGCATCCTCCACGGCTTGAAGACGCGACCTCAAGTCCCACTCGAGCGAACTCCTGGGTGTTTAGTCGAAGATCTCCTCTCCGTCATCTAGGGCATCCGCACCTCCGTCAATAGGTCGACGGGATTCACCCCCTTCTTCATGGTGTACGGGGCGGAGGCCTTCATGCCAACCGACCTCGAGCACGACTCGCCTTGGGTGGTGAACTACGCGGAGGCCGACAACGAGCCCGCACGCCAAGATGGAGTCGACTAGCTCGACAAAGCACGCGACCTAGCTCGCTCCCGTACCGCCATCTACCAACAAGGGCTCCGCGCTACCACAGTCGGCGAGTACGGACAAGCACCTTCCAGGAAGGCGACCTGGTACTGCGTCTTATCCAGGACAATAAGGGCATGAACAAACTCTACCCCCTTTGGAGGGACCATTCGCCATCGGGCGAGTCCTGGGCAACGACGCCTACTACCTCATCGACGTCCGAGTCAAGGGAAAACTCAACGTCAAGCGGCTATGGAATGTAAACCTCCTACGGAAGTTCTACTCCTGGACCTCCAGACATGTACCTCCTACCCGCTATGAAATAAAGAAGATAGATTCGCACAACGTGTGTCCACTCTTCGTATCTTGTGCCACTCGCACTCGTAATAACAGTGCTATGCCACTCGTAGAAGTCAACCTTTGGTGACGCGACCGGCACGGCCAAGTAGTGCGATACGAGGGCACTTGAAAACGGCAGGCCTCGTACCGTCCATGAAAAAAGCCAACCCGGAGCCCCATCGGAGTAGCCTCGCTCGACTGGCTTTCCAAGCCAAGACAACTGCATCCGCTTCCCACAGCGACCCAGTCCTCCACATCCTCGACGCAGCGACTTGAACGACAAAGTACCACGCTCGAGGACTGACGCCAGTCCAAACATGAGCGGCCAGGGAAAAACGCCAAGTATGAGAGTGTACCCTAGACTCTCCACGCGACTGGTCCCACGGATCAAGTGGGGTGACGCGCCTAATACAACGCGCCGTGTCCTCACCTACCTCGGGCATGCGACTAGAACCACCAAGTACCACGCTCGGGGACTCGGCCACCTGACCCTATTCGCACCCGGGAAAACGGCTAAGTACGGAGCACCCCTTGGAGTCGCCATGCGACTGGCTTTCCGAGCCATGGCGAGTCGACCTTAACTTACTAATAGTTCAAACAACACATAAAAACGAGGTGAACCCCATAAAAGGGCGGACATGCTCGGGGACTCGCACAACCAACAACAAAATTGAAAAACAATGACAAAAGGATCCTTGCATTTATTCAAAGCAGCAAATTTGTTGCTTACAAGGGCAGTTACATACTTATCCTAACTAACGCCGATTGGCAAACTATTCTACTCCACAGGTTTCGACGATGAGGCGCCACCACCCTTGCGACAGCGGATAAAAGGAATCCACGGATTCAACGAGTATGTCGTGAGATCACCATCCATGGCCGCACAGAACGGTTGCTCCACCTTGAAGTCGCGGTGCGCCGGCTCAGGGTCGTTCGGGGCGACGACCGTTTCCTGGTAAGGAATGAGGTCGCCCATCACCCACACCCGATCGGCGTACACCACAGCCCACTCAGTCAGCTTCAGCACTTCGGCGATTTCGACTACGCCCATCAATGAAGGGTACCCACTCGTGACGTTGTCAAGGTCGAAGTTATCAGGTAAGTGCGTGAGCCCAAGGCTCAGCAAAGTCGCCGCACCACGATGGAAGGCCGACCGCGTCATGAATTCCACAACCGTCGGGGCCTTCTCCAGATAGCGCCAAACCTCGACGAGGTCGCTGGGAATCACCTCAGTGGGTGAGATCTCCTGCAGATACGCCCGGATGCAGGTCGCCGACAGCGCGGCAGAATCAACCAGAGTGGTGACGCATTGCCGCGCGTCGTACGACTGCGTTTCTTCGGCATTATCAGTAATCAGGCCTGCAACACACAAGCAAAAAAAAGGGAGGCTCTAGCAAAATAACACGACCCACGCGCTCGGGGACTCGCCAAAGAAAACTCACCAATCAATGGGCGACAGCGCTCTGTGATGAAATCCTGAAGACCGGAGAGGTCATCCTACAGCCCAGCGATGAGCGCGTCTGACATATTCCGCTCCTCAGCGGCAGAAGCAATGGCTGCCTTGGCCCGCCCATCCGCCGAGGTCACCTCAGCCTTTGCCTCCTTTAGCTCACGCTCCAGGTCGGCGATTCGCTTCTCCGTGGCGCTCAAGGATGACTGTGCAGCCATCAATTCACTCACCAGAACGAGGCCTTGACGAGCCTTCTCCACCGCGGTTGCGCTATCCTCTACATCAAAAACACCATGATTACGAGAAGAACAAGTTTATGACCAGCATCAAACACGACGAACACTCACCCGCAGTCTCTCGAAGTTGCTCGTTCGTGTCCCGAACAATGAGGAGCTCCCTCTCCACACGCTCCCTGGCGGCAAGCCTCTCCGCCGACTCGCGCTGCAGGCTCTGCGCAACTATGGAAGCATCAGCAACGAAAATACTAAGTTCATAGCCGCTGAAATTCAGCGACTAGCCACTTGGGAACTAGATAGCGAAAAAATTTCTAAGTGCCTAGCCGCTGAAATTCAGCGACTAGCCACTCGGGGACTGGATAGCGAAAAAATTCCTAAGTGCCTAGCAGCTGAAATTCAGCGACTAGCCACTCGGGGACTGGGCAATGAAAAATCCTAAGTGCCTAGCCGCTGAAATTCAGCGACCATCTACTCGGGGACTAGACTCAAAAAAAGTAAGAATCTGACTACTGAGATTTAGTGGCCCGATCCTCAGGGACTTGACATACTGGATGGCGGCGCCCATCATGACGTGAAGCTCCATTGCATCCACCGATGGGAGAAAGAATGGAGTACGCCCACGACGCTTCTCGACCTCCTTGCCGGTGGCCTCGGGCAATTGGCTCGACGGCACCGATGCACTCGTCACGGAGGCCGTCGCTACAAAGCAAGGGAACATCGCCACCGTGGCTCCCGCACCACTCGAAGGTGGGCCTGTCGCCCCAACTGAGGCCACGGGCTCTGCCCGCTGTGACTCCGTGTCCACCATAGCCCTCAGAGCTGCGTCCACTGCAATTGGAGCTTCGCTTGGGGAGATCACCGGCTCGTCCGAAATTTTGACGACCTTGTCGCCCTTTGCTTTCTTTGCGCCTTCAGTAGGCACCTCGACCTCGTCGCCCTTCCTCTTTTTCGAAGGGTCGACTGGTGCCTCCGCGGCACCCAATGGAACCTTGTCCACCGAAGGGTGACCTATCTTCTTCACTCTAGTCCTGCGGAACAACTCTGTTAGTAAACTCGCCAGTCGAACATAAATCAAGCAGACAAATGAAAATATTGAGAAACACTCACTTGGCGACTGGGATAAAACGTAGGACAGTACGAATACTGGCCAGCTTCTCCAGCTCCGTCCCTAGTTTCCGACTGAGGCCCGTCTCGAATACACTCTGCGCCCAAGACATTGACGGCTTCTTCGAGGCCGAGGCCGCGGCAGGAGCTTCATTGGCGATCGCCATGGGAACTCCCCTCGGTGGCGATCTCCATGGCCACGAGCCCGGTGACTGGGATGAAGGGCGGAGGTAGCGAGGCCAACGGCATCTCGCCTTCCACAATGGTCGCTTCGGTCGCCGCGGTCGCATGCGCCGGTGCGTCGGCTTTAGCTTCCTCGGCTGCGCTGGTAGCGTTGTAGCTACTCGTGGACCGAGGCGGTAATACCGGCTTAGCCGGCTTCTTCTTCTTCTTCAGTGGCGGTGGTTTCTTCTTCGACACTGTAGCTTCGTGCCACGAGGTGTGTTCGGGGAGTTCGTCCTCGTCTTCGTCGTGAGCCTCGAGGCTCTTGCTGGCCTCGAGCTCGCGCTGGTGCTGCCCGCGAGTTTTGCGAACCGTGGGTGCGGCGACCTCCACAGCCTCGTCTCGACCGTCGTCATCGTCATCGTTGACCCCGTCACTTCTGACGCCGCCCTGGTCGGGTGAAGGATCACTGTCGTCTTCGGCGGACGAGGTCGAGTTCTCGTCGTCTACGGGCGGGAGCCAACCTTCCAGCACCTGGAACAACTGCAACAACAAGACAAATCAGCATAACCGTGAATGCAAATCTGTGACTGCAATTATTCAAGATAGAAAGTATATACCGTTGGGGCCTCGCACTTTGCTGTATAAGGAGCGACCCCGGCCTTTGCGTTAAGATACACCGCTAAGGTGATCTTCTTTAGGGCCAGCGTGTAATCGTTGAGTCTCCACTCGGCATGGCAGGACTTCGTCGGGTCGTCCTTTCCCGCGTACTCATACATATAGTGGGCGCGACTGGCCAGGGGCACGAGCCGTCGCCCAAGCCAGCAATTGTAAAGATTGATGGTTTAGAGGCCCTTCTTCTTAGGTTGCGGATGGTTTGCAGCATCTCGTCAATGACCATCCGCTGGTCCAGTGGATGTTTCGTGACTTGGAGCCGATGTGGCTCGGGCCGGTCAGCGGAGCACGTCGGAAGCGCCACCTCATCGCCCGACGGCAACTCGGTCACGTAAAACCAACTCTTCTTCCACTCATTCGCTGCTTTAGCGGACAACATCAGATCAAAAAAAGACGCCTTCGACTTCAGCTGAAAGGTCAGGCCACCCGCGTCCAGAATCCGGCCGCCCGCCTCTTCGCAGCTGATCCTTCCGTGGAACAGATCTTGCCATAGGGGAAAATATGGCTGGTGAAGCAGACAAATTCCCCCTCGCGCGGATTTGGGGTCACCTCTCCGGCCGCGGGGATGCGCCATCTCCGGGCGCGGAGGATCCCTGCCTCCTCAAACGACTTCAACATCGCCTTTGTGCATTTGGATCTTCCCCATGGTTCCACCGGAGGTGCCATCGATTGAGGGATCTAGGGCTATGAGCTGCTCTGGGTCGCTTTGGTCGCTGCACGGAATGGAATATTGGGAATGCACGAGATCGGAGGAAGTGTGGGAATGTTCTTCCTTCACCCGTTACTCTCCTTAAATAGCGGTTGCTACCCGACATCTTCGGGGAGCCGTTACCGCGCGGTAATTACGTCGATATTACCATTGGATTACCCAACGGCTACTTTGACCAGCGCTGATGGTCCAACTTCATCCATTTGACTCTCTATCTTCAGCGACTTGACGATTCGCCGACCTGATCACTATAACAGTGACTTATCTACTCGCTGACCTATTCGCCAAGCTACGATCTGACTAGTCGTCCTTATTGCGACTAAAATGACTAGTTCTTTCCTTTATTCAAGAGTCCATTGCCGATTCGAATGGCCGTCCGAGTTTGACCCGCATACTCCGACTGCCAACAAACACCTACGACGAATCAACGATGGCTTCGGAGACTACTGATGGGGATATGCCGACCGGGGTATACCCAGCAGGATGTTTCCTACTGGCCCAAGCTGCCAGTGAGTGGGCCTGTAGGACGGCTACTGGATCGAGACTTGGAAAGGACCCAGGCGACTGGAAGATGGAGGCCCAGAAGCGTAGTTAGGCCTAGTCGGATTAGGTCAAGAACCCTCTGAATCCTTAACTAATTCAGTTGTAGATCTGTAAACCCTAGCGAGGTGAGCCTATATAAACCTCCTAGGGTACGCATAGAGGACGATCCATCATACACCCCAGCGACTCGCCGCCCAGTTGTCGAGCTCGCCCTTGTACTCTCTCCATAATACAATCTAGAAGGAGTAGGTCTTTACCCTCCCCGGGGCCGAACCTGGGTAAATCCTTGTGTCTCCACCCTTATCTCGCACCATAGATGGCTGGTCACCCTTGCCCTTCGTTATACTACTAGCTGCCGATTGCAGCATCTGCCGTGGCCATTCCCACGACAAAGATGGTTGGCTGATAATTGTTGCATGCTCTGTTTATTGGGTCCCACATTCTCAGTCTAACCAGTGCATCCATTTGGTTTCGACTCGACTCCACGTTTTCCTATATGGTGCATATAGCTTATCATCATATTGGTTCATGCAACATAGAGTATAGAAGGAAAATCATTTTTCTATTCCTCACGGGCAAATTATCTGCGTTGATTAGCGAGAGTCATCAGCGGACGACACAAAAAAAGGGTTTGTCACTCAATCAAAAAACTAAATGGATCTTGTGCGCACATGCATGCAACTCAGTAACTAGATTGTGATGATATCAACGAATATACGTTGAGTACGAGTAATATGATCAACCCAATAGAATACACTTAATACATGATGCATGCAACTCAGTAACCAACTACTATCATGCATGTAATCACGATGCATGCTAGTTACATAGTACGTTTTTGTTGTTGATTGAGATGCATAGATTCACTCCTGAAAATGGAGTAACCAACTAGTACTATCATGCAAGTAATCACGATGTGCTGACATAATAGCAATAACATGTGTTAGTACTTTTTTTTAAGCTGCATGCATTCACTCCTGAAAATAGAGTACACGGAAACTTTGAACTCGTGGAGCGCCAAAATAACCTGGGCCCCAGCTAGCCCGATTAATGGTGTGCTACTACTAAATTGTGGCCTATACATCTACCCATATAGTCTACTATGGGACACACAGTGATTTCTTACATAGAAGTCTGCGCTAGAGCCTTCACAGAAAAGGTATCGGCTCTGGCCTGCTGATTTTGGATGGACGAACAAGATTGCTAGAAGGCCAAAATCACGTGGTCTCCACTGCCTCGCGCCCCTCTATTTCAAACACTGCAAAATTCCGTGCGCCTCTCTATTTCAAACACTGCGAAATTTCTCGCGCCCCTCCGTTACAAACACCACGAAATTTCTCGCGCCCCTCCATTTCAAACAAACAATACTAACTAATAGTATTTCCCGCTCGGGTCGATACTAGAGTAATATCAATATATTTCAAAAAATGATTCTTCCTCACACACACAAAGAAAAATCCTCAGAAAAACCCTTAGCCCCGCTCACACTCTCTTGACTCTTCAAGCACCGGCTCCGGCAGAAGAACCTCCCGCAACACTTCTCATGCTGGCTTTGACCGCTAGAACTCGACACCATGCACTCCTCACCCACCTGTATGACGGAACCACATTAGTTGCGGTCTTATCCAATGCACCATTGTCGCTTCACCGACGTCCAGCGCACCCGATACAGGTCACGACACCTGGCTTCCTTTCCCCCCTTCCCCGTGTACGGCGCCGAATCCATCAATGGCTTCTCAGGATCTGCTTCCGCACTACGAGAAACCAACCCAACCGTACCATACTGGAGCCGCCGTACAGTGCACCGATTCTGCCTTAGAGATTCTCTCGTCCACCGCACTTAAGCTGGCATCGACCGCCTAAGATCTTCTTCCCCAACGCAAACCGCCACAGCAACTGCAGCACCCTTGGTGACCTAGACGTCACCCGTGCGGGTACGGATGATGGTTAGAAGACTCTCCGACCATGGTAACCAAATCTCCCAACTCTTTTTTTGTTTTCTTAGCAGCATACACTACTAGGAAAATGGCCTTTAGTGGCGCACCTACATCATCCGTGGCGCACTAGCAGTGCGTCACGGGCCTTGCGCTAAGGCTATCTCTCAGCCGTGGTGCACTGCCTAGTGCGCCACGGTTGTGTAGAGACAGGCGTAGCGCACCTGCTAGTGCGCCACAGATGTTTGGGCAGGTGCGCTACCCCTGGGATCTTCTGTGGCACACTACCTAGTGCGCCACTAAGCTTCCATAGTGCGCTTTAGGTGTAGTGTGCCACAGAAGGTAGACCATGTGCGCCACAGATGTATTTTTTGTTTTTTAATTTCCGAGCCAGATTATATGCAATACAGATTATATACAATATTACAACAGATATACACACACAGATACAAGATATACAATTATATATATAAATACTCAATATGAAAAACAAGATTGAAACAAATACATATAGATAAGTCTCATACATGAATACATAGTCTAAGTTACATTGTTTCGATCATGTTACAAAGTAGTAGTTGGTGACATGCGAATACATGTGTCGATCGAACAATTTAGAGCTCGGAAGCTCGCCTAGACTTCTAAACTAGCTAGCTAGACACAAACGCGGGATAAATAACCAAAGAAGATAAGCATGATCACCGCCGCGACGAAGGTGTAGGTCTTCATCCGGTTCCTTGTCCTAACTCCCGCTAGATAGCGCGTGTATCTAGCTTCCGCCTCCGCCATAGTGTTGTACCCTTTGTAGCTATTGTCGCTGAAACGGTGCATCTGTCTCCGGCAGTCTTCCCAATCATCGTAGACTCCGGGAACCCGTCCCTTGTACACGACGTACCACGTCATCTATAAGTTGACAATAATAATTAACCGATTATTGAAAAAAACATATATAATTAAAGTCGCATATGAAGATACACTTATAGAAAGTACTCCTAAATCAAAAAGACCAAACTCAAAAAGCATGCCTCATATATAACTAGGTTGTTCGACACAAGAATATGCTACGATGGAACTGTTCGCCAAGTAGGATGCAAAACACCTGGACCTATGCATAGCACAAGGCGAACAATCCCATCGCAGCACATTCACATATAGTGTGCCACGACATTTCAATCATCGGCATTATTCTCGAAAAAGACCAAAGTAACTCAAAAAGCATGCCTCATATATATACATAGGTCGTTGGACACAGGAATATGCTACGATGGAACCGTTCGCCAAGTAGGATGCACAACACCTGGACCTGTGCATAGCACAAGGCGAACAATCCCATCGTAGCACATTCAAATATATAGTGTGCCACGACATTTCAATCATCGGCACTATTCTCGAAGAAGACCAAAGTAGCTCGAAAAGAATGCCTCATATATAACTAGCTCGGTTGTTGGACACAGGAATATGCTACGATGGAACCGTACGCCAAGTAGGATGCACAACACCTGGACTTGTGCATAGCACAAGGCGTACAATCCCATCGTAGCACATTCACATATATAGTGTGCCACGACATTTCAATCATCGACATTATTCTCGAAAAAGACCAAAGTAGCTCGAAAAGAATGCCTCATATATAACTAGCTAGGTCGTTGGACACAGGAATATGCTATGATGGAACCGTGAGCCAAGTAGGATGCATAAGACCTGGACTTGTGCATATCACAAGGCTCACAATCCCATCATAGCACATTCACATATACATTGTGCCACGACATTTCAATCATCGGTATTATTCTCGAAAAAGACAAAAATAACTCGAAAAGAATGTCTCATATATATACATAGGTCGTTGGACACAGGAATATGCTACGATGGAACGGTGAGCCAAGTAGGATGCACAAGACCTGGACTTGTGCATATCACAAGGCTCACAGTCCCATCGTAGCACATTCACATATATAGTGTGCCACGACATTTCAATAATCGGCATTATTCTCGAAAAAAGAGTAAGGAAAAAAAGAAGGACCAAATTGAGCAAAGGACCAAAGAGTAAGCAAAAAAACCAAGCATTGATTGATATATAATAATAATAAGCAAAATAAGTAAGCGATGATTCATAAACCTAATAAGATAAGTACACTTGTCCACACACACACAAAGGTTATCTATAGTTTGTAACTACAACTAGGCCAACATCAAGCCTTCTGGCTCGGCTTAGGGAACGAGAGGACGCTCTGTCTCGTCATGAACTTCCTATAGTCACCCTGCATCTCTAGGCGATCTTCTATGTCACAGTTATTCGGGATATTTCCTCCGTAGAAGATCCTCCTCCTCCACAAGCGGCGGGCCTCCTCCTCCTCCACGGATCGGCAGCGGCCTCCTCCTCCACAAGCGCGGGCCTCCTCCTCCTCGAGAGCGCAGCACGGTGGCGGGCCTCCTCCTCCTCCTCGAGAGCGCAGCGCAGCGCGGTGGTGGCGGGCCTCCTCCTCCTCGAGAGCAGATTGTGAGCGGCGCGGTGCGTGGTGTCTGTGAGATGGAGCGGCGCAGATTGTGAGCGGCGCGGTTGACTAGTCCAACACACATAGGCGTAGCGCACCCTGGCCAAGTGCGCTACGGATAACCGTAGCGCACTTGGCCAGGGTGCGCTACGCCTATGTGTGTTGGACTACCAGATAAGAGGGCGGCCACCCCTTCTGTTAACACTAGTACTGTCATAGCCCACTGGTTCTGCCCCTTAGCTCTATTCTAAACTATGAGCACCCAGGTTCGAATCCTGGTGCTCCACTTTTTTATTTTTATTTTAAAAATACTTTTAAATGTTCCAAAAATGCCCAAAAGTGGTGATTTATGCCATACAAGTTTTGTTTTGTTTTTAAAATACTTTTAAATATTCCAAAAATGCCCAAAAGTAGTGATATATGTCATAAAAGTGTTACAAATATGATTCAAAGTATAACTAAATTTCATAATACTTTGTCCATGAATATTACAATCTTTTTCGATCACGCGTTTTACAATATTTTTTGAGCTAGCGTTTTACAATCTTTTTCCCTTCTTTGTCGCGGTTGAATAATTTAGCCCCGGCACTTTAATGTTTCTTCTTTCGAACGGGCTACCTTTTTTGGGTAGGGTTGTCCTTTTTCTTCTTGTGATGTATGTTGCTGCATCGTAGTCGTCGTCATCTTCAATCTTTGGATCGCCGTATTGGTCGAAGTCTTGCTCGTTGGCGACTCCATCCATTCCGATGATGTTTCTTTTTCCTCTCCTCACGACAACACGGCTAGGCTTTGTCGGGTCGGTAATGAAAAAACATTGGTCCACTTTGGTACCCAGTACCCACGGTTCATTTTTCGCGGCCACGTTTGCACCGGCGGCCTTGGATTTGGCTGCTTCTGGTATAATCATGGTTGTGAAATACCGGTCTTCTCTTTCGACGCTCTTTGCCCATCTGACAAGGAACATCGGCACCTTTTCTCCACAGTATTCGAGCTCCCAGATCTCCTCGATTCTTCCGTAGAATCTTTCCTTCACATTGTCATCAGTGTAGAATTCCGACGTTACGCCTGAGTTCTGATAATCACACTTGTTGTCCTTTTCCTCCGTGTAGAATGTGAAGCCGTTGATATCATACGCCTGATAGGTCACCAGGTTTTGCATCGGTCCCTGCGACAAGGTGAATATGATCTTTTCCATGCCAGAAGAATGCGAGCGCGGGGGATTATCAAGGAGCGTCTGCCTAAACCAACGTGTGAAATCTGAGTTGTGCTCTTTGATTATTTCTCCCTGCGTCCTCTGTATGCCCCGGTCACTGTACTTCTTCTCGATTAACCTTTTGTGCTTCTGTACCCAAGGATCGACCAGTTCTAAATGTTGTAGTGCGACGAGGTTTGCTCGATCAAAGTCTGCGCGTCGAAAATCGAAGTCTGCATGCAGTATGCGACGACCCTCTCGGTGACCAGATCCGTCGAGCTTGCCAAGGTGTCTGTTGACGGGAAGACCGACAGGGTTCTCGATGTCTAGATAATTCGTGCAGAAAGAGATGCACTCTTTGGCCAGAAAGCCCTTGGCTATGCTTCCATCTGGACGGGACCTGTTGCAAACGTATCCTTTGATGTGTCCGTTCATCCTTTCGAACGCCATCATGCTGCGGAGGAACATCGGCCCGAGTTGTACGATGTCCTCCATGACATGGACCAGCAGATGCACCATAATGTCGAAGAATGCGGGTGGGAAGTAGACCTCAATCTCACATAGTATCACCACGATCTCCTCCTGTAGCCTTCCGAGCTGATTTACGCCAATCGACTTCCTAGAGATGACGTCGAAAAACTTGCATAGGCCAAATAACGTTTCACGGACGTGCTCGTCCATTATCCCTCTTAGTGCGACCGGAAGTACCTGCGTCATTAGCACGGCACAGTCGTGAGACTTCATGCCACTGAACCTCTGCTTCGCCTCGTCTAGGTATCTGCTTATCTTGCCCGCGTAGCCATAAGGAAATTTGACTCCTAGAAGGCACTTGAAAAACTGTTTGATCTCATCCTGGCTTAGAGTGAAGCAAGGAGGGCAGTAATATTCGTTCTTCTTGAACTTTTTACCCTTCCGATGACCTTGTGTCGTCTCTGACTCATGATCATCGTCATCTTCCTGATCATCAGGAGTAGTGCGTCCTCCGTGAAGCTCCTTCCGGATACCCAAGCATATCAGGTCGTGCCTTGATTTCGGACCATCTTTCGTCCTGTCTGGCATGTTGATTACGGTGGCGACCAGACTCTCGCACATGTTTTTCGTGATATGCATGATGTCGAGGCTATGAGGCGTGCGGAGAAACTTCCAGTATGGCAACTCCCAGAAAACAGACCTTGTTTTCCATACCTTCATCAGTGGCTTGTCTTGTTGTTGCCTCTTTCGCTTCTTTCCTGGCTTAGGACAATCTTTCCAGTTTTTCAGCAACTCTTCCACTTCTTCGCTGCTCCTACGCTCTGGGATTCCTCGGGTCTCTGATTTGCCATCGAACAGGTCTCCACATTTTCTCCATGGATCATTCTTGCCGAGCCACCTCCGGTGCGCCATGAACACGGTTTTCGATGACCCTGGATCTTTCTCTAGTTGGAGATAGCTTGTGTTATCCATGCACCTAACGCATGCGAAGAATCCTTGGATAACCTGCCCCGAGATATACCCTCAACCTGGATAGTCTTGCACCGTAGTGACCAACGCGGCTCTCATAGTGGAATAATCTTGTGCGACGGCGTCGTAAGTATTGGCTCCAGATACCCATAACGTGGCTAGCTCCTCTTTCAACAGCCCGAGATACAGATTGATGTCGGTACCAGGTTGTTTCGGCCCTTGAATTAGCATACTCATTTGTATGTACTTCTTCTTCATGCACAACCATGGAGGTAGGTTGTACATCCATACAAACACGGGCCAAGTGTTGTGCGTGCTGCTCTGGCTACCGAACGGATTGAGTCCATCGGTGCTCGCACCAAGCCTGATGTTCCTCGAATCTCCACCGAATTCTGGGAATTCGAGGTCCAATGCTTTCCACTGGCTAGCATCTGAATGGTGCGTCAGCAGCTCATCCTTTTCGGGGTCATCATCATCTCCTGGCTTCTTCCTTTCCGCATGCCATCGCATGAGCTTCGCTTCCTTAGGGTCCGCGAAATAACGCTGCAGACGAAGAGTGATAGGAAAGTACCATACCACTTTTCGAGGTGCTTTCTTCCCTTTCTTGTATCGACTCACGCCGCACACCGGACATGTGGTTTTCTCCGCGTCCTCGCCCCGATAAATGATGCAATCGTTGATGCATACGTGATATCTAACGTGCGGTAGATCGAGAGGACAGACGATTTTCTTGGCATCCTCGATACTACTTGGACATGTGTTCCCCTCCGAGAGATGATCGTGCCAGAATGCCATCATATCGTCGAAGCTTGCGTCGCTCAATTTGTGCTTTGCCTTCATCTCCATAGCCTTGAGCGTTACATTCAACCGGGTATCATCGGGCCTGCATCCTTCATACAATAGAGTAACCGCGTCTTTCTCAAGTTGCGCAAGCTTGGCTTTCTCTCTAGCGGCAGCCCTGGCGTTACTCGTCTGCTTGAGAAGCAGCTCTTGCACATAAGGGTCCCGCACCCAGCCTGGCGTTGTTCCATCGTCGTCTTCTCCTCCGGCATCTAGATCATCATCATCCCGGTCTGCTTTCGCACCTTCACCATCTCCAGGAGACTCTTCATCATCTCGCCCGTTCTCGCCGTGATGATGATCATCGTCATGTTGGCCACCTTCACCGTCTCCATCATCTACGTCATCGCTTATCCAACGAGTGTATCCATCCATGAAACCATGGCCGAGCAGGTGCGCCTGCAGATTCCCGGAATCTGGGTCGATCACCCAGTTGAGTTTGCATCTTCTGCACGGACATCTTATATCTGTCTTGTTATTTCGTATCATGTCGGTCGTCGCACATTTTAAAAATCTAGCCACAATGCCTTTGCTCATTATGCGGACCATTTTTGCCTGCACGGTGTACACGGTACAATTTTGAAGTCTATTAGAACCACATAATGAATGCATGCATGCAATGGTCGATAGAAAATTTCGGCATGACCTATCCTAAAATTAGGACCTTTGCGAAATGCCAAAGTCTTGCCAAAATGGAAATGAATCAACATTTTGGCAAAACAAATGGCAACTTGTTCACATACAAACACAAGAGAGAGAGAGAGACCGATCCGTACACACATGAACATATCATTATCCTCTCCATACACACATGCATGAGCATCATCGATACTCTCCATATACACACACATATGACCATCCTCTCCACATACACACATCATGAGCATCGATCATCTACATACATATGAGCACATCATCCATATACACATGAACACATCCTTACATGGACAACTTACCGAGATGAGAGACCGATCACGAGAAAGATGGAAAGGAGAGGTGCGCGCGTCGACCGGAGAAGGAGATGAGAGACCGGAGACCTCCTCTATTACTTATGTAACATCCAAAGCAAGTTTTACATGCTAAAAATGGTGAATGGGTGGAGAAATTGAGGTGGGAAGGAGAAGATCCCGACTAGATCTAAGGAGGAAGAAGAAGGGGAAAGTGAAGTGTGGGGTGGTGGATGTGGTCACACATGTGCACATAAAGAGCTGTCCTAAAAAAATCGACACATCCGTGGCGCACACGGCCCCAGTGCGCCACAGGGAGTAGAAACAACCGTGGCGCACTAGGCCATGTGCGCCACAGATGTTCCTACTCCCTGTGGCGCACTAGGCCGAGTGCGCCACAGATGTTTGTGGCCGTTTCACAGCAGAGGGAGGGCGTGCGCTTAGGCGTAGCGCACCCCCCCATGTGCGCCACAGATGACACTAACAACCGTGGCGCACATGACTATAGTGCGCTACAAATGTTTGGCGTGCGGCCAACAGGGCCCTGGCCCACACACACATCTGTGGCGCACTATAGTCATGTGCGCCACGGTTGTTCTAGTTACTAGTAGGGCACTGCCCACAGGTGAGCCACGCCTGTTTTAGCCGTGGGGCACTTCAACCATGTGAGCCACGGATGTGCTGATTACCTATAGCCGTTTTCCTAGTAGTGATAGCAGGTTCAAGCCTATCGCAGTGAACTGGGAGAGCCCGGATCTCAGGCGCATAACTTTTAGCTATGTCTAAGTCGTTGACGTTGTCCTACTATTTTGTGCTAATTCTCAGTGGCAACCTAGTTGCAACATATAAAATTTGTACCAATTCTTAGTTGCAACCTAGTTGCAATTCATTAAATTCTCAGTTACAATCTAGTTGCAACTCATGTGTAACTCGTATATTGCACGAATCACGAGGTATATTCAATGATAAGAGAGGCGACTGAGACATAACTAAAAATCAGCCGTCTGATTTCTAGCAAAACTGATTTTTTTAATCGTGCTACACACCAAGCCAGTGCGCACGCCTGTTCTTTTTTGCTACATAAAGGTCAATAGACATGTTGGCTTGCATTCGCTACTCTACAAATTTTAAAGTGATGCACATGTTCTTAGATACTTCGTACAACAGTAATTGCCTGCTATTGTTTAGTTCTTGCGAAATGTAAAGTTAGTGGAAAATATTAGTGTGGATTCCCTGCTCCACTGTTACTGAATTTATCTTGTTAGTACTGAGATATGTTCCTACTATTATTTTCTTCCTGGCATCGTTCTGCTAACATGTAGTACGCGTTCAAACTGTTCATACTAATTCGATTATAATTTTGTTGTTACCATCTGGTTCTTCAAAAGCTGTAACACTGACTGTTTTCTTTGTCTTTGCTTAGATCTCTAAAACGAAGGTCTGAACTTGTTGGTTTGCATAGCCTCTTCTATGGATTCACAAGCGATGCCATTGTTTCCTTATTATGGTTCTAGTTCATCCTAAGCAATGACATAAGTACCATCTACCGTATATATAGTTCATTCTTGGTTTGCCTTCCTTCTCTACAAGTTCTCATATGATGTCGTTATAATTTTTGTCTGGTTTGCGGTCCTGCTTGGCAAGTTCTCGCATGATGCCATTGTAATTTCTGTCTCGTTCATTCTTAGCCACTAAAGTAACTACATGCCCATTGTGTAGCTCACCGCAAATTCTAAGTCACCCGACGTCTCTTGCATTCCACGATAAACTACTGCTTCCATATATATTTGTTGAAATGACCTGGCTAGTTTATATTTGCTGAAATTCTAAGAAACACTTTGATTGATTGCTCATCTCATTGTAGACACAATTGTCTAATGCTTGCTTGTCCTCTTCTATAGGTTCGCCAGAGACGCCATTATATTTCTAATCTGGTGCTGGTTCATCCTTAAGAAACGACATAAATATCCTCTACTGTGTAGTTCATTTGCGGTTTGCGTTCATGCTCTGCAAGTTCTAGTATGATGCCATTATAATTTCTATTTGATTCATTCTTCGGTACAACAGTAACTGCATGCCATTGTGTAGCTCACCAAAAATTCTGAGTCAATCAACATCTCTTGCTTTCCAGGATATATAACTGCTTCCATATATATTTTTTGAAATAATCTGACTAGTTTATATTTTTTGAAATTCTAAGAAACACTTTGTTTGACTGCTCATGTTATTGTAGGCACACATGTCTAATGCTTGCATGTCCTGTTCTACAGGTTCACAAGCGACGCCATTATATTTCGTATCTAGTTCTGGTTTGTCCTATGCAACAACCTAACTATCCTCTATTGTATAGTTCATTTGTGGTTTGCATTTCTATTCTAAAAGTTCTATCATGGTGCCGTTATAATTTTGTCTTGTTTATTCTTAGCTACGATAGTAACTGCATGTCATTGTCTAGTTTATTCTTCTATATATATTTGTTGAAATGATCTGGCTAGTTTATATTTGCTGAAATTCTATGCCACACACATTGTTATATTTCTCGTTTCACGGTAGGCACACTTGTTTAATGCTTGCTTGTCTTGTTTGTTTATGTGATGGTCAATATATTTGAACCATTGACCAGTAGTAAACTCCAGTTCATAGCTCTTGTCGTATCAGTTAAATGAGTAGTTTTCCTTAGAGGCCATTTGATGTGATAGCAATAATGGTGTCGCCTGTGAACCTGTCAAACAGTTCATAGCTCTTGTCGTATATTTGAACCATTTGATGTAATATCTAGACTAATTGCATATGTCATGTAGGCATTAGTTGATTCCGTCACACATAGTGGTAGGCGGTACCGTACCTGCGCTAGCCAGGTTGATTAGGATACAGTACCGTGCTTTGTATTTGCTTATCTTGTATTAGGCCGATGATGAACAGTAAAAATGCTCACATGTTTTACACCTTTTATGATACCGAAATGGGCTCCAAAAATGCAGATACTATACAAGACCGTAAAAGTAACAAGGTCAACCCACGGGCGAGGTTAGTAACAGTAACGGGCCATAAAAGTAACAGGCCGAAATAGTAATAGGCCAAAACCGTAACAGTAAACTATAAAAGGCTGAAAAAGTAATAGGCCGAAACAGTCAAATGCCAAAATAGAAACCCGCCGAAACCGTAGCAGGCCAAAATAGTAATAGGACAGAACAGTATAGGCCGAAACAGTAATACACAAAACAGTAGGGACCATAAAAATAACGGGCCAGAACCTTAAATTGCCAAAATAGTAACGGACCAGAATAGTAGTAGACCACAACAGTAACAAGCCGAATTTGCACCAGGTCAGAATAGTAATAGGCCGAGGAACTTACCAGGTTAGAACATTAACGGGCCAGAACATGGCCAGAAATTTACGGGCCTGAATAGTACCGACCCAAAGTATATGGACCCGTTTCAAATAGTGTGTAGCTATACAGTAATGGGCCAGAAAGGTTACGATCCAAAGCGGGCTGACAAAATGGGCCCATTGCGAACAATGAAGGCCGGAACACTAACGGGCCCGGATATTTATGGGACCTACAAACGAGCCAAATTAAATCAGTGTATGTGGAAACAGTATTTGGCAAGAAATTTTATAGGCCGCCCAAGGCTGCACTAGTGGGCCCATTTGTAATAGTGCATTTTGAAACAGTAACGGGCCATGATCATGTTTGGCTTTGTTAATGGGCAGGCCCACTTAATAATTACCAGTCCTTGGCTAGGCCTGGCTTCTACCACGGTTTCATTAACAGTTAACGGTGTTAACTGGCTGTTAATGGCGCTTGCCATGTGGCAGTTTGCATGATGTCAGTAGTCAACGCGGCTGGCGATTAGATCTATGACGGAACGACTTTTCGTGGATAAAGGATGCGATCCTCCACGGTCGAAAAAAATCATCGTAGAATCATTTGTGACGGGGCTTCTACCATGATGGTCATCCGTCGTAGAAGGCTTTTGAACCACGAAAAATGGACATTCAACCACGAAAATCATACGTTGTAAGAGGATATTTTTCTAACAGTGGATGATTATTGCCTCCATGTCTGAGTAGATCATTAGCTCTTGGGGAGATGGAGAAACCCTAGCATAAGATTTAAATAATATAAAGTTTATTATCATATTCATCGTTGTGAGTATGTGTTAGGTTGTATTCATCTTGATGTTGGAGAAGTCGACCTCTCAATATTTGCCTCTTGTGGGGACTTGATGGACGGAACTAATTGTTGGTAGACGGAGGTGTGTTAGCACTTACAGTGACTATAAAGCTGTTGACACTCCTTACGTATCAACATGGGAATCTAGGAAACTCACAAAACACTGTAAGGTTCCCAACCTTTAATAAGGTAGAGATCCCTGTGTCTACAATGCTAGTCCCTGGATCAATAGCTAGCATCCATAGTAAAGATGTAATATCAAGAAACAAAGGTCATAAAACAACTTTATAACCAGGAATAAATAATTCATTACATCTTACATAGCTCATTTGGCTATCTCATTACAATGCACCAGAATATAACAATAGCATGGAGACCTTCATCTTCAAAGTGCCACAGGCAGTCATGTTGGTTGTAGACTTGTAATACTAATCAATAAACTTCACCAACATCAAACAAACATGTAACATAATAAGTTACAGCCACAAGGGTCAATACATTTGAATTGTATTGGCAATTTTTACTACTATGTAGAAGTAAGTGGATCCTATCATTACATGCATATTTGGCTAAGTAGGGTTTAGGCTCATTTACAGAAAGCAATATAGTTTTTTCCTATCTTTTCAAAATAGTTTTAATCTTTTGTCAAAACCTTTCTGGACCTCTTGGAAAACTCCAAGTGCTTCAAATCCCTTATTGTCACCATCAAGTTTTACTTTGAGAAATTGAAATGTCAAGATCTTCCATAGCTTCAGGCCTTAGTTGCTCAATATTGTCCTTAACCGGGGACATGGCTAAGTACTTAGAATTTGATCTTCTGCAGAAGTTGTACACTTTACCCACATGACACAATCTCATCTTGATGCCACCAGTGGCCGCTAGATAAGTACTCACCAAGATGGAGTACTGGCAGATTGAGAATGTGACAAAGTCTTTCCATAGAAGTCCTCCCAATACACAATGCTAGCTTGTCAACCAGGCACCAATGTAGGGATAAATTTCCCTTACACAATTCTAGTTAACCTGAAGATGCCAATGCATGGGTCTTCCACTATGTAGTTGACTAAGCCAGAGCCCATTTAGCATGTGGCTGTACACGGAAGCCACTGTACGAGAAACAAGTTCAATCTCTAAGTCCCTAGGTGGTTTCCTTCTAATGCACATACAAAAAGAGATAGCCATATAAACATGGTTCCTTTTGTTGCCACCTTGTCCAACCTTGAGTATCTTTGTCCACCCATGTGGTTCATTGAGTACTTGTTTTATTATATAAAACTTATATCTTTGCAACTCTTCATATAATCATAACATGTATCCCATCCCAAATATATAGCAGGGCTAAGCATACTACAACTACAATGTTTTCACTAAGGAATATATAAGGGTATCCTATTAGGATTTAGCATAGCATAAAATATAGTAGTCCTTTCCATGCATGTTACAAAATC
Organism: Avena sativa; assembly: GCA_916181665.1. NCBI lineage: Eukaryota > Viridiplantae > Streptophyta > Magnoliopsida > Poales > Poaceae > Avena > Avena sativa. The sequence goes on from OV702297.1 coordinate 258,938,602, forward strand.
CACTAAATGTAATGAAAATAGTAGGACATGGATGATAGTGTCACTTGCCTTTTTAGTAGAGAATGTTGGTTCAATTCTTGATGTTGCAAATATCACACTCTTCTAATTTCACTACAATTCAATCAATCAAACACATTTTCAAACCAATATTCAAACAATTTGTCACACATAAAATAATAGAAACTAGGCAATGCATGCAAGCATGCAAAAGATAGTTTTATTTGCAAAAGTGGTTTCTACTAGGCTCTAAACATTGTAAGGTTCAAAAGTGGTTATTTTCTAAAGTGGTAAAACCATTTGCAAAAGGTTTTATCTATAAACCATTATTAAATTAAATCAATATTTTATGTGGTTGAAAATGCTTTTAGCAAAGCAATATTCTTTTAAGAGTTCACCAAATACATTTTAATTCTCAAAACTTGGTGTTTAGGGTCTGAAGGTTTGAATTAAATCATTTCCCAAAGGTTTTACTCAAAAATCATTTCTAAACCAAAAACAATATTTTTATTTGACTAGAAATGAGCTAATTCAAATATTTACTCCTTAACTTCACAAAATACATTTTTAAATCCATAAGTTGGTTCCTATAGTCAGTAGGTTCACAACAAACCATTTTGCAAAAATTTCATATTAAAAATATATCTAGAACAATTTTTATATTCAAAATAAGCCTACACAAGTTTCTGCAAATTCAACCAATTTTCCAGAAGCAAAACATTAAACAAAGTGCATGGTTGCAAAGTACTTGTTCTATTGAATCCATTGATATAAAATTTGCAAAATTTGGACGTGTACACTTAAAGTTATGAATTTTACAAGTTTGTAATCCTAATAGATTCTAATTCTGTTTTTAAACAAAACCCTGTCCACATGGCGCGTTTATACTGGACGGTACCTCTTCGTGCGGATTAGCCTCTCTGGACCGTAGGATTTAACTTAAAACGCGTGGCTCAGATGGGCTCATACCCCTTCGGTTAGATCTATTCCTAGCCACACGATTCGCATCGCACGGCTCACAGCAGCTCGACCAGTAACTCGCGGCGCTGGCGGCGACGACTGGCGGCGCACGCTCGGGCTACTGTGGATCCGGTGATTCAGGAAGCAAGGGGGTAACGGAGATGCTCACCGTGCTCGCAGGGTCCTGGTGAAGCTCGAGGCGCTGTTGGTTTGGCGAGGGGCGCACCGGAGAGGCGACGATTGCTCACCGGAGTGTGCAGTGGTGTCGGGCGGCTCTGTATGACGACGGGGGCGAGGCTGCAGCTCGTGCTGAGGCAAACCAAGGACATGGTTAGACGCGTACTGTCCTGGGGATCTTAGGAGCATCAACAGGAAAGCTCGGGACGGTCGGAGTTTACTGGAGGAGCTCGATAGAGATGAGACAGACGGCGGCGACGCTCTGTGTCGTGCTTGTCGACGCTAGGGGACGCGCGCGGGCGAGTGGAGCACCCGGGAAGGTGCGCCTGGTGCTGGCGAGCAAGGTTGCGTGCTCTGGGAGGAGAGGGGCGGCTGTGGTTCGCCGGAATTGGCCAGGGACGCTGTCGGAGAGAGAGGTGGTCGAGCTCAACAATGGAACACCCTGGGGCAGAGAGGTGCTGGCAAGTGAGGTGTCACATCCCAAATTTTAGATTTGGTATTGGACATCATTCATATCATTGCATCATGCTTTTCCATGCAAAACCGTCGAGTGAAAAGGTTCGGCGAAACGCTATTTGCAAAACCCTATTCTATTTTGCTATGAGCCTCCTGCGGGAGGCTTTAGTAGGACTAGCGTTGACCACCCTTGTAGACTAGTGGTTTCGCTCAAACCTTGACCCTAGATTGTTCCCCTCGACTGTACGAAACCGTAGGAGCAAGAATCGCTCAAATCGGAGCTCGTACGGAGAAGTTGTCGCTGTTTTAGTGAATCGCCGGAAAACGGTCCGAAATTCCGGACCGATTTCCGAGTCCGTGTCTAACTCCGAACGGAATCAGTTTTGATTTCCGCGCGAGAGGGCCACTTAAAGGCGGACCCCACCTGGCCCGCCGCCACAACCGCACCCGCCTGCCCCCGCACGATCTCCTCGATCGCGACTCCCGAGGCCGCCGACCCCGCCTCCCGCGGCCGCCGCCGCGCCATCCGCCGTCGCCGCCGCCCCCTGGCGCCACCGCCGCGCCGCCCTCTCCCCGCCTCACCGCCGTCCGCCGCACCCCGCCGCCTCGGTAAGCGAGCGCCCCGCCGCCTTCTCTCCTCGCTGCCGCGCCGCCTCCACCTGCCACCGCGCCGCCCGCCTCCACCCGCGCGCCCCGCCAGCGTGCAGCCGCCGCCGCCGCATGCAGCCGCTGCAGCGCCTCGCTTCGCGCGCGCGCGCTGTCGCACGCGCACGCACACATGCATGCTCGCGTGCCGAACACCGCCGTCGTCGCGTGGCCGTTTTAAATCCGTTGCGCTAACCCTCTTCATCCGCGCAGGAAAAACCCCGACGCCGGAACCGATCGCCGCCACCGTCCGGAACTCGCCGCCGTCCGTTTTGCCGTTTGTTTCCGGTAAGACAGCAGCCACCGTCAGATCTCAGATCGGTGGCTTAGATCGTTCGTTGACCGGTCAGACTCAGGCGTTGACTAGTCAGACGCCCAGTCAGCGCCCAGTCAGCAGACGCTTTGACCAGTCAACAGACACAGTTGACTGGTTAATTTCGTTAATCCTTTTAGTTGACAGATTTCGGTAGAAACTTGTAAATTGCGTAGAAATTAAACCGCTTGGCCAAAAATTGCAAATAAAATATGTGTAGATTCAGTGAGTCGTGTAGAATCTTGCTGTACCTTTGGTTCAGGCTTTTGCAGCAAGGTTTAGTACAGTTTAATCAAACTAGTTAGCGGCCTTTTTGGAGTAATAAATTCGTAGAGAAATATCTGTAACTCCAAAAATTTCGTATGATATGTCCCTGGATTCAGTGGAACGAGGGGAATCTCAGCGTGAATTAAAAGGATAGGCTTACAGTAAAAACTTCTACAGAAACTGTCTAGTGGCTTTCTACAGTGTTTTAATTACTCGGGGAGTTTTATAATTCCTTTTTGAGTAATTCCAGTTGGTACTGTTTCTAAATAGCAATGCCTATGCGGTAGAATTTTCCTAAGATTTTTACAAACAGTATTCTACCAGTAGTGGATTATTTGAGTTCTAGCTCTAGTTTTGAGCATTATATCTTGCATATTAGTTTTCCTAGCGCTAAAACTATTTTCCATGCATGCAATCGGTAGTGTTATGGAATAGGATGCTGTGGTGCAGCTGTAGCACCAATTCACTTGTCGTTCTTGCATTCATGCATCATATTTGTTGCATATGTTGTGGATTGTTTGATTATGAATGCAATTGTATCGTGTAGATTGTGACGAGTGCAACGCTTGCTCGTGTGTGGATTGTGCTTCCGACCGCTACAACCAAGGCAAGTAGATGCTACTTTGTACATGATATCGTCCTACTATTTTTAATGCATTGTCGTGTATTTTGTAGATGCATGTGTAGGATGATACTATCGCTATGCTATGACCTATTATGTGGTAGGGCTTTCCTTGTAGATGAACCACCGTTGGTAGATGTGCTTAGCCATGCTATGTTGAACGAGGGCTGGGTTACATCATTGTTACTTGTTTCTAAATGAGTTGTTTTGCAAAAACTAAAGCAACTTAATCAATGAATCCCCTGGGTGTGATGGTATTGATAATTTTTGGTGGTTTCATTGCGGAAAGGCACCCAGGTATCAAGAGAGAATGATTGGCTTCTTTATTGTGTAGCTTACGTGTACAACCATGTGCCAATAATGGAATGGGCGGTTGGTTGGACTTAGTAGGTTGTGGTGACCCGAACCCGCGTATCCAGAGATGTAGAATTTTGGTAGGTTGGACCGGTGCGCGTCGGGATTGGGGAGCTACTTCCCGAATAGTCTCATCTTGGTCTTCTCCCTATCATCACCCAAAATGAGAGTGGTGGTACGAGCTGGGCTGGCCAAGTCACATGGGTAAAGTGTACTAACCTCTGCAGGGTGTATAATCTAATCGATTAGCCGTGTCCCCGGTTATGGACAACTGAGTTGCTTGATATTGATTCCATGACATGTTTCTCGCTCATTCTAATTTCATAATTGTTTTAATATTGTTGGGTTAACTTAATTGGGATCTTTTCAAAGAAAATCAAAAACTGTTTATGAAAGTAGGACAAAGGTATTTGCAAATGTAAGCCAGACACAGCTCCACTTGCCAAATATGCATGTATATGTTAGCACTATTGTCTCCATTTACTAACTCTACTTGCCATACATTCCATGTATTGACCCTTCGGGGCTGCTACGTTTCATGTTGCAGGTTATTCCGATTCCGAGTAATCGATATAGGCCACGGTACTCCACTCGGCACTTGTTCACTTGTGGGCAATTTGAAGAATGGAGGATTTACTTTGTTTATGTTGCTACCTGAATAATTTGAGCTAGCTTTGGGCTAAGCTTTTATTGTAATAATGGTACTCTGGATCTTCGTTATCTATGATACATGGTTATTTTGCTATGTTATTTATCTTACTCTATTGTAGGCCAATGAACCGATTCAGGGATTGGCATGTCACATAGAGGTCACGGTCTTTTCAGAACCGGGATGTTACATGAGGGGAAGGAGAGAGGAGTCGTGGGCGATTAAATGGGCGTGGTCACGGTGAAGAATAACAGCGGCAATAACTCGTATTCATCGCTGGAGTTAATCGGCAGCAACGGCAGGGCGACGTGGTCGTGGGGAAGACGATGCTGAGGTGGCCAGTGGGGTACGTCTGTCAGCGAGGTGGGGGAAGTGGAAGTGGGGCCGAGCGTTCAGTGACTTCGCGGGTGCGCTTTCGCGTGAGAAAACGTTTCGGTGAGGGTATGTCGGGTGGGCTCTTGCTGGGCTTTAGTGGGCCAGATGGGTTGGGTCTGTTTGTTTCTTTTTTTTTATTCAGAAAGCTTTTTCTTTTTCAATTTGGAATTTCTGTTTTGATTTTCAAAAAATTAATTCAAACTCAAATTCAAATCAAACCACCACCAAACTTTGTATAATTTTTAGTTATGTTTAACAACTTAATCTAAAGTCAAAAATAAAATAATACTTTTATTATTTTAGGATCTATTAACAATTAAATAAATAGACATTAGTCATTAATTCAAATAGGATTTTATTTATTTAAAAACTCTATTTGAAATCTAAATAATACCAAAATCATTTCAGTAGGTTTTATTTGAATAAATAAAACACTTGGGAAACTTATTTAAAATAAATTAACAAGTTTTATTGTTTATTTAAAATGGAAAAACCTTTACTTTAATAAAATTGGATATTAATAAATCCTCATTATCTTATTAAATAAACCTTTACTCTTTTTATCAAATAGAAATATTTTATTTCAAAAGCTTGGCCAAGATTTAAGTTGGCTCTATAAAATAATCTTTATTTATAATTCTACCTTTGCTTTTGAAAATCAAATCTTTTTACTAAAAGATCTAAAAATAGTGATTCCAACTATTTTAACTTTATTTATTAATTGTTTATCTTTTGAAATCCTTTTAGGATTTATTTGATCAAAATAGGTTTTGATGTTTCCAATTGGAATCAAAAAGTTTCTTCTCACCCTAAATTTCAACAAAATTTTATTTTGTTTATTTATTTTTCACATTTCAAAATTTGGAAAATTTTGGGATGTGACAGGCTACCACCCTTAAAAGAAATCTCGTCCCGAGATTTGGGAAGGCTAGGGTTACAAATTGGCTTGAAGACAACTAGGGTTCTACCACCCTTAAAAGAAAGTCTCATAGGGTTACATTGATGGTTCACTTGACTATGGTTCAACACTTAATATCCAGACAAGGAATCCTTATTTGACTCTTCTGAGTTAACTAGTTTCTGACATCCACTTCTTCTATCTCTTCAAAGTTTCCATCCATGTCAATGTGGTTCACATGTCCTTTCTGGGTCACATTGGAGTCATTTCCATTGGTTCTTCTAGCATCCTTCTTCTTTTTCTTCTCTGGACAGTCTGATGCATAGTGTCCAAGTTCCTTACAATTATAGCACTACAACTGGCTAATGTCTTTCTTCCTGAAAGTGTCATGTTGGTTCTGACCAAGGTCATCTCCATTTTCAGTATCATTTCCATTATTGTCACTTCCATTGTTGTTGTGGTGATACTGATGTGGTTCGGAATCTTCCTTGCTCTTTTTGGATGAATGCTTCCTTTTTTGATGATCCTGAGTGGTGCTTGAGTTTATGTTTCCTCTTTCTATTCTCAACTTGATTCATCTTGTTTTCCAATATAGTGGCTTTGTCACAGAGTGATTGATAAGTTGGGACATAGGCAACAGCTAGCTACAGGTTCAACTCATCATTAAGTCCTTCAAGAAATTTCTCCTTCCTCTTAACATCTGTATCAACTTCATCTGGTGCATAGCGTGCCTGATTGTTGAATTCTTCAATATACTCAGCCACACTGCGGTGACGTTGTTTCAGATTGTGCAACTCCTTTTTCTTCAAGTACATCACTCCAGGTGAGATGTGAGTTGTACGGAATCCATCCTCAAAAATAGCCCAAGTCACATCCTCAAGGGGAGTGGTGATCTAAAAGTTGTCCCACCATGTTGTTGCTGGTCCTTCAAGTAGAAATGCTGCAAACCTTACCTTTTCCTCGTCGGTGCAGCCAACAGTCACTAAGTCCTTATTCACCGAACGTAACCAATCATCGGCTACCATTGGTTCAGTTGTTCCAGAGAACCTTGCTGGCCTTAGCTTCAGAAACTTGGTGAGCATGTCAAATGCAGGAGGATTATTCTGGTTGTTGTTGTTGTTATTCTGATTCTATATGAATGTGGTCATCTCCTGCATCAGTTGTGTCTGAGTTGTCATCATCTGCTACATCTCAGGAGTGATGTTGTTGTTTTGGTTGGGGTTGGCACGACGGGGAGGCATCTGTTGGTTTGATAGGGATGAGTATTGGTGGATAGGTTTTTAAGAAGTTCTAACACATAACTCAAAACATCCAAGTTCAAACAAACAATCAAACAAGCAACTATTCACTTAACAACTTATGATCTTAACTCATGAGTTGAAGGAAACAACAAGTTTTCTTGAAGTAAATAACTTAGTATAGTCATACCTCGTAGGTCAATATGATCCATACACTAACATGATATCAATGTTTATGGTAGGCAATCTAATGTCTCTTGGTTTTCACTTGTAGTCCTTAGTGATGTCTAAGTTGAAGTCCTTGGTCATGGTGGAGGCTTTGTCCATCAAGTTGAAAAGGAAGAGGTGTATAATTCAAAAACCAAAAGGTTGAGGAAAGAGTTTACAAGATTGTTTGTAAATAAGTTTTTGGAATAAATACAACTCCTATTTTTCTAAGGGGTTTTGTCCAATCCTAGGGTTACAATCCTACAGGCAACACAGTGCTCTGATACCATCTGTAAGGTTCCCAACCTTTAATAAGGTAGAGATCCCTGGGTTTACAATGCTAGTCCCTGGATCAATAGCTAGCATCCATAGTAAAGATGTAATATCAAGAAACAAAGGTCATAATACAACTTTATAACCAGGAATAAATAATTCATTACATCTTACATAGCTCATTTGGCTATCTCATTACAATGCACCAGAATATAACAATAGCATGGAGTCCTTCATCTTCAAAGTGCCACAGGCAGTCATGTTGGTTGTAGACTTGTAATCCTAATCAATAAACTTCACTAACATCAAACAAACCTACAACATAATAAGTTACAGCCACAAGGGTCAATACATTTGAATTGTATTGGCAAGTTTCACTACTATGTAGAAGTAAGTGGATCCTATCATTACATGCATATTTGGCTAAGTAGGGTTTAGGCTCATTTACAGAAAGCAATATAGTTTTTTCCTATCTTTTCAAAATAGTTTTAATCTTTTGTCAAAACCTTTCTGGACTTCTTGGAAAACTCCAAGTGCTTCAAATCCCTTGTTGTCACCATCAAGTTTTACTTTGAGAAATTGAAATGTCGAGATCTTCCATAGCTTCAGGCCTTAGTTGCTCAGTATTGTCCATAACCGGGGACACGGCTAAGTACTTAGAATTTGATCTTCTGTAGAAGTTGCACACTTTACCCACATGACATAATCTCATCTTGATGCCACCAGTGGCCGCTGGATAAGTACTCACCAAGATGGAGTACTGGCATATTGAGAATGTGACAAAGTCTTTCCATAGAAGTCCTCCCAATACACAATGCTAGCTTGTCAACCAGGCACCAATGTAGGGATAAATTTCCCTTACACAATTCTAGTTAACCTGAAGATGCCAATGCATGGGTCTTCCACTATGTAGTTGATTAAGCCAGAGCCCATTTAGCATGTGGCTGTACACGGAAGCCACTGTACGAGAAACATGTTCAATCTCTAAGTCCCTAGGTGGTTTCCTTCTAGTGCACATACAAAAAGAGATAGCCATATAAACATGGTTCCTTTTGTTGCCACCTTGTCCAACCTTGAGTATCTTTGTCCACCCAGGTGGTTCATTGAGTACTTGTTTTATTATATAAAACTTATATCTTTTCAACTCTTCATATAATCATAACATGTATCCCATCCCAAATATATATCAGGGCTAATCATACTACAACTACAATGTTTTCACTAAGGAATATATAAGGGTATCCTATTAGGATTTAGCATAGCATAAAATATAGTAGTCCTTTCCATGCATGTTACAAAATCCACTAAATGTAATGAAAATAGTAGGACATGGATGATAGTGTCACTTGCCTTTTTAGTAGAGAATGTTGGTTCACTTCTTGATCTTGCAAATATCACACTCTTCTAATTTCACTACAATTCAATCAAGCAAACACATTTTCAAACCAATATTCAAACAATTTGTCACACATAAAATAATAGAAACTAGGCAATGCATGCAAGCATGCAAAAGATAGTTTTATTTGCAAAAGTGGTTTATACTAGGATCTAAACATTTTAAGGTTCAAAAGTGGTCATTTTCTAAAGTGGTAAAACCATTTGCAAAAGGTTTTATCTATAAACCATTTTTAAATTAAATCAATATTTTATGTGGTTGAAAATGCTTTTAGCAAAGCAATATTATTTTAAGAGTTCACCAAATAAATTTTAATTCTCAAAACTTGGTGTTTAGGGTCTGAAGGTTTGAATTAAATCATTTCCCAAAGGTTTTACTCAAAAATCATTTCTAAACCAAAAACAATATTTTTATTTGACTAGAAATGAGCTAATTCAAATATTTACTCCTTAACTTCACAAAATACATTTTTAAATCCATAACTTGGTTCCTATAGTCAGTAGGTTCACAACAAACCATTTTGCAAAAATTTCATATTAAAAATATATCTAGAACAATTTTTATATTCAAAATAAGCCTACACAAGTTTCTGCAAATTCAACCAATTTTCCAGAAGCAAAACATTAAACAAAGTGCATGGTTGCAAAGTACTTGTTCTAGTGATTCCATTGATATAAACTTTGCAAAATTTGGACGTGTAGAATTAAAGTTATGAATTTTACAAGTTTGCAATCCTAATAGATTCTAATTCTGTTTTTAAACAAAACCCTGTCCACGTGGCGCGTTTCTACTGGACGGTACCGCTTCGTGCGGATTAGCCTCTCTGGACCGTAGGATTTAACTTAAAACACGTGGCTCGGATGGGCTCATACCCCTTCGGTTAGATCTATTCCTAGCCACACGATTCGCATCGCACGGCTCACAGCAGCTCGACTAGTAACTGGCGGCGCTGGCGGCAACGACTGGCGGCGCACGCTCGGGCTACGGAGGATCCGGTGATTCAGGAAGCAAGGGGGGTAACGGAGATGCTCACCGTGCTCGCAGGGTCCTGGTGAAGCTCGAGGCGTTGTTGGTTTGGCGAGGGGCGCACCGGAGAGGCGACGATTGCTCGCCGGAGTGTGCAGTGGCGTCAGGCGGCTCTGTGTGACGACGAGGGCGAGGATGCAGCTCGTGCCGAGGCAAAACAAGGACATGGTTAGAGCGTACTGTCCTGGGGATCTTAGGAGCATCAACAGGAAAGCTCGGGACGGTCGGAGTTTACCGGAGGAGCTCGATAGAGACGAGACAGACGGCGGCGACGCTCTGTGTCGTGCTTGTCGACGCTAGGGGACGCGCGCGGGCGAGTGGAGCACACGGGCAGGTGCGCCTGGTGCTGGCGATAAAGGTTGCGTGCTCTGGGAGGAGAGGGGCGGCTGTGGTTCGCCGGAATTGGCCAGGGACGCTGTCAGAGACAAAGGTGGTCAAGCTCAAAATTGGAACAGCCCTGGGGCAGAGAGGTGCTGGCAAGTGAGGGGAAGGAGAGAGGAGTCGTGGGCGATTAAATGGGCGTGGTCACGGCGAACAATAACAGCGGCAATAACTCGTATTCATCGCCGGAGTTAATCGGCAGCAATGGCAGGGCGACGTGGTCGTGGGGAAGATGATGCTGAGGTGGCCAGTGGGGTACGTCTGTCAGCAAGGTGGGGTAAGTGGAAGTGGGGCCGAGCGTTCAGTGACTTCGCGAGTGCGCTTTCGCGTGAGAAAACGTTTCCGTGAGGGTATGCCGAGTGGGCTCTTGTTGGGCTTTAGTGGGCCAGATGGGTCGGGTCTATTTGTTTCTTTTTTTATTCAGAAAGCTTTTTCTTTTTCAATTTGGAATTTCTGTTTTGATTTTCAAACAATTAATTCAAACTCCAATTCAAATCAAACCACCACCAAACTTTGTATAATTTTTAGTTCTGTTTAACAACTTAATCCAAAGTCAAAAATAAAATAATACTTTTATTCTTTTAGGATCTATTAACAATTAAATAAATAGACCTTAGTCATTAATTCAAATAGGATTTTATTTATTTAAAAACTCTATTTGAACTCTAAATAATACCAAAATCATTTCAGTAGGTTTTATTTGAATAAATAAAACACTTGGAAAACTTATTTAAAATAAATTAACAAGTTTTAGTGTTTATTTAAAATGGAAAAACCTTTACTTTAATAAAATTGGATATTAATAAATCCTCATTATTTTATTAAATAAACCTTTACTCTTTTTATCAAATAGAAATATTTTATTTCAAAAGCTTGGCCAAGATTTAATTTGGCTCTATGAAATAATCTTTATTTATAATTCTACCTTTGCTTTTGAAAATCAAATCTTTTTACGAAAAGATCTAAAAATAGTGATTTCAACTATTTTAACTTTATTTATTAATTGTTTATCTTTTGAAATCCTTTTAGGATTTATTTGATAAAAATAGGTTTTGATGTTTCCAATTGGAACCAAAAAGTTTCTTCTCACCCTAAATTTCAACAAAATTTTATTTTGTTTATTTATTTTTCACATTTCAAAATTTTATTTTGTTTTGATTATTGCCTCCATGTCTGAGTAGATCATTAGCTCTTGGGGAGATGGAGAAACCCTAGCATGAGATTGAAATAAGATAAAGTTTATTATCATATTCATCATTGTGAGTATGTGTTAGATTGTATTCATCTTGATGTTGGAGAAGTCGACCTCTCAATATTTGCCTCTTGTGGGGACTTGATGGACGGAACTACTTGTTGGTAGACGGAGGTGTGTTAGCACTTACAGTGACTATAAAGCTGTTTACACTTCTTACGTATCAACTTGGGAATCTAGGAAACTCACAAAACACTATCCATACCATGGGATACGTCCTGTGGGATTAAGTCCCTTAATAGCACAGTAATTCAATTGATGTTGATTGCTGTCTGTTGTGGTTATGAGGATGATGTGAGCAGTGGTTGCTGCCTATTCGTCCAAATACGGAGTTCTTCCCACACATACATAGTTGAGAATGTTCATGATAATAATCTTTACCTTAGCCCTTTATAATGCTAGTGGTGTATCCTCTAATCCCTGAGAACGCTTTTTCCCACTGAAGTTTCAAATCTCTTTTACATACACGATACTTACTTTCTGTATTCAATTTTGTTTACTTTATTCATTGTTCTCTTATACAAAAAACCCCAAAACACCTTTTCACACAAAACTCGCATTTTATCTTGTTACATAGAACTTTATTTCAGTATTTCTATTTTAGTATTTAATTCAAGAGTTATTAGACTTCAGACTCCTGCTCCATGTGGGATCGATATCTTTATTTCAAAACAAGCTACAAACGATCTATGCACTTGCAGTCATCAAGCTATTTTCTGGTGTCGTTGCCTGGGAGCTAAACACTATAGGTATTTTAGTTTTTGCTTATTTATTTCAGTCTTGGTAAGTTTTATTTTGAGTTACAGGTTTCCACCAACATGATGGAGTTTGAGCATATGACTATTGCTAACCCACTTAGCCACTTTGGGAAGCCCTATGATATTTATAAAAGAGACAACTCCAACGAAAATACAAGGGGATTCGAAATAAATCCTCTACTACTTGGTATTTTACACAAGAAACAATTTACTAGAGATGAAGAAGATCCTGATCCATATGAGCATATTGCATGCTTCAAATACATATGTGGCACTTTCCAACTACCGGGGTATACCGCCAATGATATTAAAGCAGTACGGGAGAATAAAGAAGAGGAAAGTGTGCCAAAAGTTGAAGAACATCTCGATGAAACCCAAGATGAAGAGGTAACCAAGGAAGCAATTATGGCTATGTATGCATGTTGTAACATAGTTGAACTTGAAAAAGAGACTTCCATATTGGTTGAAGGTAAAACTAAGGTAAAAGATGTGGGTAAGCCTATTCTTCCCTGCATATTTAAAGAAACCTCGCATTATGGTTTATGTAATCTTGGCACCAAAGTTAAAGTTATATCTTATGATTTTTATTTATAAATAAAAGAAGAGATAGCACTGGGTACAATAGAAAATACTGATATGACAATCATGTTAGCCAATGAAAAATCTTAGAATTCCAATGGGAGTTGTTGAAGATGCAACTGTCACAATTGACAATAAAAAAATTTCTATTGATTGTGTAGTTGTTGATACGCCAGATGACACTCTTTGCCCAATTATATTTGGAAGAAACTTTTTGAGCGATGTAGGTGCCACACTAGACTTCAAAAAATAGGTTGTATCCCTTAAGCTTGGGAAAGCGGAAAAATAAAATAAAAACTTAAGTAATCAAGAAGAAGAAAAAGAGAAAACTATTGAGGAGATGGCAGCTCTTTTCTTAAGTAATCAAGAAGAAGAAATAAATGAAGACTCAAATTGTGAAGAAATAATTATGGATGAATAATTACCACCCCTAGAATTAAAAACTTTACCGGATAATCTTAAATATAGATTCTTGGATAATACTAATAAATTCCCTGTTATTATTAGTGTTAAACTTTCAGCGGATGAAGAAGAAGAACTCATGAAGGTACTTAAGGAGCATCGCAAGGCCTTTGGGTACTCATGTTAACAACCCATCGAATATTCATGGAGGAAGGTGCTAAACCAGTTGCAGAAAATAGAAGGCTAAAGCCTGAATTTAAGGAAGTGGTAAGAAAAGAAATAGTACGCCTACTGGATGCAGGTATAATCTATCTTGTAAAAGAAAGTGAATGGGTAAGTCCTGTTCATTGTGTTCCTAAGAAAGGTGGCTTTACTGTTGTTCCTAATGAAAACAATGAATTGATACCTATAGAACTATTATTGGACATAGGATGTGCATAGATTTTAGGAAATTATATAAGGAAACTAGGAAGGATCGCTATCCTTTACCATTCATATATCAAACTTTAGAGACGTTAGCAAACCACACTCATTTTTGCTACTTGGACGGATACTCTAGTTTTTCCCAAATAACTGTTCATCCCATGACCAACTTAAAACAACTTTCATTAGTCGTTATGGTATATATGATTACCGACGCATGCCTTTTGGTTTATGTAATGCTCCAGCTACTTCTCAAAGATGCATGGCTGCTATTTTCGCAGATTTTATAGAACTAATAATGGAAGTATTTATGGATGATTTTTCTGTCTATGGAACTTCGTTTACTAGTTGGTTGGATAATCTCAAAAGAATTTTGCAGCGTTGCAAAGAAACCAATCTTGTTCTAAATTGGTACAAGTGCCATTTTATGGTAAAAGAAGGCATAGTTCTTCGACATAAGGTATCAGGTAAGGGTATTGAAGTAGTTATGGCTAACGTGAAGCCTGTTGGGAACCCCAAGAGCAAGGTGTGAAGCAGCACAACAACAAGTTTTCCCTAGAAATCGAGGTTATCGAACCAGTAGGAGGAAGGAAACGTCACACAGGTGTTGCAAGAAACGCGGAGACCTACACAACACAAACTCAAGACTTTGCCCCAACGAATCAGTGAGGTTGTCAAGCTCACTGGTAACAAAGGATTAAACGTATGGTGTTGAAGGTAATGGTTTGCAGCAAGTAAACAGGGAACAGTGGAAGATGTATCAATGGTAAAGATTGGACAGGGGTCCATAGTTCACTAGAGGTGCTCTCCTTAGATAAACAACATGGCATGAAGGGTAAACAAATTACAGCAGGGCAATTGATAGAAATTTGAGCAAGGCATAACAATACAATACTAGACAAAAAGATCCTATGAGATTCGATTGGGTAATACAACAATATACATAGACCGCCATCCAACTGCATCTATGACTAGAATTCCACCTCTAGGTTATCATCTGAACCCCCTCCAGTATTAAGTTGCAAGCAACAGACAACTGCTTTAAGCAAAGTGTGTAAGGTAAACAATCAACTTGTTCCATGAACAAGAGACCATTGTTTTCTCCCTAGTAGCAACAGCACATCTACAACCTAAGAGATTTCTGTCACTTCCCTTGGAAACTAGAGGCATGAACCCACTATCGAGCATAAATACCCCTTCTTGGAGTCACTAGCAACTACTTGGCCAAGATAGCTACTAACAACATAGAGCATGCAAGATCACAAACAACACAGACATGATAGAATCATAAAGAGAAAAACATTAATCAATCTGACATAGTAATCTCAATATCCATTGGATCCCCGTAAACACAACACACATGATTACAAATAGATTAGATCTTGATCATGAACGAAGCTCACAAGATCTATACATGAAAGCACAAGGAGGAGATACAACCATCTAGCTACCACATGGACCCATAGTCCAAGGTGGAACTACTCATGCATCATACCGGAGAGAAGGCCTCCGGGATGATTTCCCCTCCGGCAGGGTGCCGGGAAAAACTTCAGATCCCTCGATCTAGGGATGATGGTGGTGGCGTCTATAGAATGTTTCGTCTCCGTCTCGTCTTCTGGATTCGTGTCCCTCACGGTAAAATTTTGACTTTGTCTTTTGTCCCGTCCAATTCCGAGAATATTGATTTTCTGCCTTTCTGGAACCAAAAACAGAAAAAACAGGAAAGTGGCAACTTGTTAATAGGTTAGTTCCAGAAAAGATATAAAAACACCTCAAAGTTTAGACAAAGAAAAGCAAAGTAGATAATAAACAAGCATGGAGCATCAAATTATAGATACGTTTCCGACGTATCAAGCATCCCCAAGCTTAACTCCTGCTCGTCCTCGAATAGGTAACTGATAAAAAGAATAATTTTTGAGGTGACATGCACCGTCAAAACCAAGATCAAACCATTTGCAAGCATTGAAAGCTGGGATAAAAGAACTCTAAACATGTGCATGAATGATGGAGTTCTAACAATAGGACATAATAACTATGCATGCAACATAAAGGCTACAAACAAAGATCATCAATAGCATGCATTGAAAACGTGTGTTTGTTTCACATACAGAAAACATAGCATAGTGGCATTCAGCCTGTCCCTCATAGAGTAGCAAATAGATGCATAGGATACCTTCAAAGTTCACAAGGGTGACTAGAAACAAGTAGCACAAGAACAAGTAATATCACAATATGCATCAATCAATAAGCTTTGGGACACTGCACACAGAATGACAACTATGCTCTCTTAATGGTGGCTAAAGGTAGAAGGTGGAGACTCAAATAATAGTGGAAGAAAGGCCCTTCACAAAGGGAAGCATGTATTTCAAGTTTCAAAAAGAGCTTCCAAAAATTATGATACTTGTTAGCTTTCAGCCCTCATTGCCCCTATCATAAGCATCTTGAAGTGATTAAGGTTAAAGTGAACAAAGATGGAGTATATGCTTGACGAAGTATAAGTTGGCAATCTCAAGTCCCTTGAATACGAGGGCCACACCTCATGCTACTCAACTTCAGTCACCTGTAAGTTCTTGTCATTCTAAGTATTTGCATATCATAGAGAACCTCCAATGGGGTACCCCTTGCACATGGTACAGGAGCTATCCCATAACCAAAATGACAAGGCAAGCAGACAATGAGCATCTCATCAATCTTTTTATTAACTATATGCATAGATTTTTATTGAGGATGCTTCATAGGTAGCTCACTATGGTGATGCTGCCAGTTTCCACCATGATTAAGCATGGCTTAGGCTAGCGGCCCAGGCGTTTCTCTAACACAAAATGCAAACTCCATGGACTTACAAGTTCCCTCTTTATTTCACACCGGTGACATCCATAGACAAAAGAGCATGATATCATAGATGACACAATGGTTCAGGTTTATTAGGGGCAAAGAATATAAAGTGTGTCATGAAGTTTGTGAGGGCTTTAATCACTAAGTTTTCACATAACAAAATAGTTTTTAATTGGAAGATAGCGGAAAACAAGAATATACTTGGAATGGTGTAACACACCATGCATAGGAATTTATAGTGGACACTTTGGAATAACTTGGTTTCTTGGGAGTTGGAAGCATGAGTAAAACTTACTCATACAAGTGGAGGCTAGCAAAAGACTGGGAGCAACCAACTAAGAGAGCAATAATGACCATAATCATGCAGTGCAACAAAACATTACTAATGAAAGCATAGAGTGGTACTACAAGTCAAGGACTAAATGATCATAGAGGCTATGGTGACTTCTCATAGTCATAACATGGTGTAAACATGTGCCAAGTCAACCCAAACAAAGCATCAAAGGAGAATACCACAATACTATGCTTTTGCATCCTAAAACAACGCATAATTTCTTCAAGGCACACTAAGCAATCCCAATTGTTTGGAGAAAGACATGCTACAGCAATAATCACTAAGCATAAGATCAAAAAAAACTCCTAGCATGTCATGCTAAAGTCTAAGTCACAGTCAATGAAAGCTCCTCTTGCACTTACAAGAACTTACTACTCCTTTCCAATGCCAAGCAACTTATTTGCAAACAACACAGCGAGAACGGGGATCCAAACTACTTTATTCAAGCAAACTAAACAACTAAGTAAACCAACGAAAACTAAGACGCTCCAAGAACAACACAACAGTGCATGAAATAATAAAAATGAAGTGTCTAGACAGACCTGAGCTTTTTATTGATGAGATATTTCTTGGGGTGACACCGGGGTGGCATCCCCAAGCTTGAGATTTTGTCTATTCTTCATCTCATTACATCATTCTCTCTCTACACCTGAAAATTTTCCTTCATACAAAACTTCACACAATCTTCATTAGCAACATTAGTTTATTCAAAAGATATTACACCTTTGGCAAAGCTTTGGAACAACAAGACTTTTCACTAAAACACAAGCTACTATAGTAACTCCTTCAAAAAGCTCAATTCACCTAAAAAGAACTCAAAAAGGAATCAATAAGAAGCAAATGCAAATAATGGCAGAAATCTGTCAAAACAGACCAACATTGGAAACCGATTTTTTCGAACATCTTCTTTTACTCAAATAAAAAAGTGTTGAACTAACGAAAGTTAGCTAACATACTGGTCATTACTGAATCCGAGTTTCAGAGGCTCCTCACGAATTTTTATGATGGAGGACAGAAATCTGTTTCGGGATAGCAACTCCCCAAATCTTACTTCCCTCTGATTAGGTCATTCTTGGCACAAAAAGCAAACAAAAAGGATAAAGAGAGGTCATTACTCAAGTAATAACTTCCAAGACTCAAGAAAACTCTTGGGTTATCTCCCAACAAGTACTTTTCTTTAACGCCTTTAAGTTAGCCATAAGAAGCAAGAAGAATCAAGTATTTTCAAATGAGGAAGCATTCACATCAAACCTAGCTTTCAAAGGAGGAGCAAAAAGCAAATTCTCTCTCCTCATAAGGAAGTGTTCAATACCTTTATTGAATGGAAAATGATATTTAATGGTGCCTTCTTTCATATCAATGATGGCACCAACAGTTCTAAGAAAAGGTCTTCCAAAAGTAATAGGAAAAGAAGCATTGTATTCAACATATAAAACATAGAAATCAACAGGAGCATAAGCATTGTTAACCATAATGAGAAAATCATTAATACTCCCCATGAGTTTCTTCTTAGCATTATCACTGAGTGGGACATCCAAATAACAATCTTCTAAAGGAGGCACATCAAGCATTTCATAAATCTTCCTAGGCATAATAGAGACACTAGAACCAAGATCACATGAAGCTTTGAGATCAAAGTTGAAAGTACCGACTTGATACGACTAGAGGGCGGGTGAATAGGCGTCTACCCAATTTTAATTTGTTTCTCACTTTTAGGCTCAACGAGAAAGAAAGTTATCTAGATGTGCAACTAAGTGAACAACCTAAATGCAAGATAACTTACAACAACCACAAGAACGGTAAATAGCAAGAAGTAAAGGAAGGGAACGAAGTAACTGGAGCGGGGACACGGAGATATAATTCCCATAGTTCACTCCCAAGGAGCTAAGTATACGTTGGAGAGGTGTCGGGGCCACACAAGGTCACCCGAGCGCCACAAAGGCCTCACCTTCTTCTCCGGTGAGCTCCCCCACAAAGGAGGCCTCACAATCCGCTAACCGGTGACCTTGAAGGCGCCAACCGAAACCTTCACACCAAGGTTGAGGGGGAAGCTCCACAACTCAATTGGAGGCCCTCAATGACACCTCGAAGCTTCACAACACAAGCCTTAGCTCCGAGGATGCCCTACACCTTCTAGGGTTTCAAGAAACCCAAGAGCAACAAGATCCACAAAGGATGGGTGGGGGAAATCAAATATTCTTTCGTGGAAGTGTAGATCTAGGTCACCTCCCTCACCTCTCAAAATATCAAGTCATTTGAGTGGCTAGAGAGAGAGATCTAGTGAGGTGAAGCTCAAGCATTAATGGAGGAGAGAGAAAAATTCGAAGTAGGTGGGAGGAAGAAGAGGGGCGCCTTAAATAGGCCCCCTCCACACTGAACCGTTACAGCCCCCGCGACCTCACCGGAACTTCCGGTGAGAGGCCGGAAGTTCCGCCCAGCATGGCTCCAACGGTCGTCAGACCATTGACGCCCGCTCCAAAATCTCAACCGGAAGTTCCGGTCATAACATACCGGAAGTTCCGGTGAACTTCCGATGCAAGTTCCGACCCAAGTTCCGGAAAATAGAATGCTTTAAACAGAAGGTTACTGATCCTTCAGCGGCTTTAGCTGAACTTGGAGCTAAACCCTGAGCGGAACTTCCGGCGCCAGGCCGGAAGTTCCGGTGAGACAAAGAAGGCTTCAACAGATCAGAAACACACTCTCTCATGGAATAGTAGGATGGCTGTGGCGGTGCATATAGGTTTGTGCAAGAACAGGTGATTTCCCACAGCCTTCCGAGATGGACCCCGTCTTAATAGTACGGCGACCTAAAACAACAATAGGAGAGAAACTAGGAGAAAACTAAAGGCCACCGTCTTCATGAGATCCCAAGAGAGCATCCACACCGTTTTATGAAACATCACCAGCGTTTTCCCTGAAACTCAAGCGCACAATTAAATCACAAATGGGATTGTCATTAACACCGAAAACTGCATGGGAAGATATAGTCCTTTCAATCTCCCCCTTTTTGGTGTTAGATGATAATCCCAAAGATTTGCATAAAATAGAAGCAATCTTTGCAATGGATGGGACAAGCTCCCCCTATATGTGTGCAAGGTAAAGGGACTGACACACATACAAGGAGTCTCCCCCTTCCAATGCAAAGATAGCACAACTGCAAGGTACAAGAAAGGATAGAAATCATACCAGGTACCAACCAACTATGGTGGAGAAAAAAAGTAATAATAACAACAAGAGCTACGTGGCTCCACCACCATATGCATATGCCCATAAGATGAAAACGAGAATACCACATACACGGCATTGCATAAGATACCACATAGATACCACATAGTCTCAAACATAGTATGGTCCACAAGCACACATAAGTTCACAGACATAAAAGGTCCACAAGCACACAAATAAACTAGAGAGTTCGCGAGCTAGAAAAGATCAAAGGCAAGAACAGGCTCGCGACTCAACCCATGCAAATCCCGTAGACAACCTAATAGACATCTTCCCCCCCCTTTGGCATCGAGACACCAAAAGGAAGAGAAGATCAATCTAATTGCCCTAGCCATGAAAGGGGAGAGGAGCAGACTCAGGGACCCAAGGACCCCACTCAGGCGGCGGACCAGTGACCTCCTCAGACTCATCCTCAGACCAACGGCAGTTGTCGCGAATCTAATCATCCTTGGGAGCAGTGATAGAGCTAGTAACCGGCGAGCTAGGAATGTTGAGAGCAGTCATGATGGCCTTCTGGCGCTGAACATTGTGACGCTGGTCGACATACGCCTGATACTCGCAGTCCTGGAGAAAGCAGAAAGTCTTATTCACCTTCCCAAGCAACTTCTTTGCCTAGGACAGCGGCCTCTGGAGAGAAGGACCACCAGCACCAGAGCCGCCAGGAGCAGAGGAGGGACCACCAGCTTCATCTCGAGCCTTCCGGACTTCAGCTTCCCTTTCTTCTTGAGAACGAGGCTTTTGGTGTTTACTCACACGCAGCTTCTTCTCCTCATGAATGGTGATGTTTTCTTTAGGATAGCGAGTTTCAGTCGTCTCAAGCCACTTGTGATTAACGAGAGTCTGAATATAGGGAGCATATATGCAGGAGCGCTTTTCAATAATAGCCTGCCACATCTCTGTGTAGATGAAGTGCATAACATCCATTGGCTTGTCAGTGTCACGGCGGAGATAAGTCTGATGCATGAGGTCAACCTGATAGGCATGAAACTGATCAAAGTTGCCAGCCTTGGGAGAGATGGTGTTCAAGTACACCCTGCGCATGATGTCATAAACTGGCAGCAGATGATTCACATGCCCAACAGTGCCCCACCCTTCAATGTAGAGAGGCTCCAGGACCTCAGGATCAGCATCTTGGGCGGTATGAACAGGCCAACCAGTTGCCCCGTTGCCAGGCTGAAGGGGATAGCCAAGTAGCTCAGCAAACTCAGACCAAGTGGAGGTAAGAAACACTCCCCTAGTCATCCACTTCAACACACCTTCAGTAGAGGAGCTCATGCGAATAAACAGGGTAGAGTAAAGGTGAGCAATAACAGCCTCATCAAAGTTCTTACGGCTCTCCATGAGGGGAATCAGCCCAAACCTCTGGAATATATCAAGAGCCTCACCAAAATATGCATGTTTCTCTTCCATGTGAGTCACATTGATGTACTTTTGAGGAGCAACCACAAACTTAGTCTTTGTTGCATAGATCTCAGCAAATATTTGTTCCTGACGGAAGTTGTGGAAGAGAGGATCCAAGCAAAGATGGTCACGAGGAATGAGGTAGGAATCCGTACGCCTGAATTCAGGGTAGGACTTCTGAGTCCATTTGGCTATTTTGGCCTTGGATTTGTCATGCCCACCAACAGTGGCCTTCTGAGAGGCAAGAGCAGGCCTCTTTCCTGCAGCAACAGCAGCCTTCTAACGGGAAGACTGAGTGGTTGGACGCACTACCTCAACATCTTCCTCATCAATCTCAGGAGGAATATCAGAGGAAGGTTTACGGACACGCTTGCCTTTGCGGGAACCACCTTGCCCTGAGAAGAAAGCACAAGAATAGGGAGGGAAGGTGGGGTAAGTGCACAAGTTTGGAAGAGGAAACAAAATAAATAGATTGGAAAAATACATTCAGGAAAAAAAATCACTGTCGCCGGAACTTCCGCTGAATCGCTGGAACTTCCGGTGAAAATGGTCCACCAGAAGTTCCGGTCGTGGCTCACCGGAAGTTCCGGTGAGACCACGAACTGGCAGTTCAAAGCAGCAGTTCACTAGATCTAGATCTACAAGCCACAAGTGCAAAAATTTCCAATACTGTATTGGACCAATCTACTCTAGCATGATACCCTAGGCCTACCAAGATCTCCCAACAAGTTCTAGTCAAAGAACTAGCCTAGACACGGTGTGCCCTAACTCAAGCAATCGTGAGAGAGCTAGATCTCCATTAATGGAGGGAGTTGAGGGAAAATACCGGAGTCCATGGCGGGAGATCGAGGTGGGGAAGGTTCCCACGGAGCAGATCTGCGGAGGGGTGGCCGGAGGTGAAGGGGCCAGAGCACCTTTGCGGAGGAGTCTTGGCTGGCGGCTGCTCCAAATAGAAGATGGGTCTTGCGGGAAAAAGGAAGAAGATCCCGTTTTCCCCCAGGGCCCACCTTATATAGGACAGAGAACACCACCGGAAGTTCCGGTCATGGAAGTTCTGGGTCAGGCTGAAAAAGTTCCAGGTCAGCAGGCGATTCAGACAAACAACCAGCTGACCGGAAGTTCCGGCAGCTGACCGGAAGTTCCGGTGATGCCAGAAAGACCTTCTCAGGTTTGGAAGATAACAAGGAAGAACTTGTGCAGGAAATAGAGAGAGCTTGAGGAAAGGAAAGGCTTAGGATAGAGAGCTCAAACTGTGAAGAACCAAAGCCAACAAAAAACAAGAAGAACACAAAAAGGTCAAAGACACAAATAAAAACGGGTCGGTGGCCGAGGCCACCTTATATAAGAGTAAATGGCTTGACACCGCGAAGATATATCTTGGGTTCATTACCAACACTCATCATGAAGCTCAATTTTTCTCCTTTAGAGACTATAGAGTATGAAAACTTTAATGTGCGCATAATAGGGATAGCGTTTGTTCATAAGAGGAACTACACTTCCCCTAAATCCATGCCTACATCCAAACAAGATACACATTGAGACGCGAGTAGGTGTGAAAGGTACTCAAGCAACATTGCACGAATCAATGATATTTAGCTCATGCCTTAACTCCCGGAACCTTGCTTCATCAAGAGGCTTCGTGAAAAGATCCACAAGATTTGCCTTGGTGGGAACATACTCCAAAGAAATGTCTCCTCTAGCAACATGGTCCCGAATGAAATGATGACGAATCTCAATATGCTTGGTCCGGTTGTGTTGCACAGGATTGTGAGCAATGGAAATGGCACTCTCATTGTCACAAAGAAGAGGAACCTTGTCAAAAGATAGTCCAAGATCCTTCAAAGTTTGCTTCATCCATAGCAATTGAGCACAATAGCTTGCGGCGGAGATGTACTCAGCTTCGGCAGTGGACATAGACACATAGTTTTGCTTCTTCGAGGACCAACAAACCAATGATCTTCCGAGAAACTGACAAGCTCTGGAGGTTGACTTTCTTCCCACTTTGTCACCAGCCCAATCCGAGTCCGTGTAACCAAATAAGATCAAAGCTGGCTCCCTTGGGGTACCACAACCCAAAGTTTGGGGTATGAACTAAATATCGAAAGATTCTCTTGACCGCCACCATGTGGCTTTCCTTTGGTGCGGCTTAAAATCTTACACACATACCCACACTCAACATAATATCCGGTCGGGATGCACAAAGATAGAGCAAAGAACCAATCATAGAACGATAGAGTTTTTGATCCACCTCCTTACCCTTGGGATCGAGATCAAGATTAACCTTATTTGGCATGGGAGTCTTGGCACCTTTGACTTGATCAAACTTGAACTTATTGAGCATGTCTTGGATGTATTTGGCTTGGTTGATGAAAGTCCCTTTCCTCAATTGCTTGACTTCAAACCCAAGGAAAAACTTCAACTCCCCCATCATGGACATCTCGAAGCGATCGGTCATGAGCTTGGCAAAATCCTCATTAAAAGTTTTGTTAATAGACCCAAAGATAATGTCATCAACATAGATTTGGCATACGAACAAGTGGCCTCCAACTTTCTTAGTAAAAAGAGTGGGATCTATGAGGCCCACTTCGAACCCACGGTCTAACAAGAGCTCCCTAAGGCAATCATACCATGCACGTGGGGCTTGCTTGAGACCATAGAGTACCTTATTGAGCTTGTAGACATGGTTCGGAAAAAGTGGATCCTCAAAGCCCGGAGGTTGCCTGACGTATACCAACTCTTTCAAAGGACCATTAAGAAAAGCACTCTTAACATCCATTTGATGCAACTTAAAGTTATGATGAGTAGCAAAAGCAAGAAGCAGAATGGATTCAAGGCGAGCAACGGGGGCATAAGTCTCACCATAGTCGATGCCCTCAACTTGTGAGTATCCTTGGGAAACTAACCTTGCCTTGTTGCACACGACAATTCCATTCGCATCACACTTGTTCTTGAAACCCCACTTGGTTCCAATGACGTTTTGACAATCTTTGGGCCGCTCAACCAATGTCCAAACATTGTTCCTCTTGAAGTTGTGAAGTTCTTCGTTCATAGCATCAAGCCAATCATCATCTTCAAGAGCTTCGAAGACTTTCTGTGGTTCCACAAGAGAGATAAAAGCATGGTGAGAGCTAAAGGAAGCTAGTTGCCTCCTAGTAGTGGAACCTTTATTGAAATCTCCATAAACATTATCAAGGATATGGCCATCTCGAACAAGCTTGGCGAGACTATAGGCTTGACGGCGGGCTTGGGCTTCAACACGAGATTCTTGAGCTACCACTTGGTCATTGCCACCAATTGAGCCGCCTCCTTGACTATAAGCACGAACACGAGGATCATCTTCATCAATTTCCACTTCGAGGGAGTCCTGAGAATCATTGACTTGCTCGTGATCTTGACGATCTTGACCTTGAGGAGAGCCGTGACCTTGAGGAGGAGCCCGTCTTGGGGAGGTTGATGAAGTTGATGAAGAGCTTGACCGTGGGAGGTGCCTTGAGAAGGAGCCCCATCGTGGGGAGGTTGATGTTGTTTATGAAGAGCTTGATCTTTGGAGCTTGGAGAGTCATGAGCATGGGAAGCTTCGGAAGAGCTTGAGGGAGCTTGTGCCAAAAATGTAGGTCCTTGAGGGGCAAGATGATCTTGTGAAAGTGAGGGCTCCACTTGAGTAGAGTTTGGTCCTTCTCCTTCGTCCACATGGGGATCCTCAATGGGGAGGTGGAAATGCACACCCATTCTTCTTATGGCCTTAGGAGGAATTTCTTCACTTGGATCACAAACACCATCTTGCCTAACAAGAGACTCATGGTTTTCATCAAACTTCACATTGCTCGTCTCTTCAACTCTTCCATTGGCTTTGTTGTAGACACTATAAGCATGGACTGATTTGAGTAACCAACGAAAATTCCTTCTTGAGCCTTGGATTCAAACTTGGAAAAACGAACTCCTTTCTTGAGAATGTAGCACTTGCAACCAAACACCCGAAAGTAGCTAACATTTGGCTTTTTCCCGGTGAGGAGTTCATAGGGAGTCTTGTTCTTTTTCTTGCGGAGATAAAGCCGGTTGGTTGCATGGCAAGCGGTGGAGATGGCCTCGGCCCAAAAGTTGTATGAAGACTTGAACTCAGCTAGCATAGATCGAGCCGCATCCATCAAAGTGCAATTCTTCCTTTCGGCAAATCCATTTTGTTGAGGGGTATAGGGAGTGGAGTATTTATGCTTGATTCCTTCATCACTAAGAAACTCATCCAAGGTATAGTTTTTGAACTCGGTGCCATTGTCACTTCGAATTGAGAGAATAGTTGCATTGTGCTTATGTTGAACCTCATTAGCAAAATCGATGACGGTTTGTTGAGTCTCACTCTTGTACTTGAAAAAGAACACCCAAGTGTATCTTGAGAAATCATCCACAATAACCAAGCAATACTTCTTGCCTCCAAGGCTATCATGAGAGGGTGGACCAAAAAGGTCCATATGCAAGAGCTCGAAACACCTCTCGGTGGTGATTTGATTGAGTGCTTTATGAGGAGTTTCATGCATCTTCCCTTCAATACAAGCCCTGCAAACACGATCTTTGGCAATAGAAACATCGTTAATTCCAAGGATGTGGCCCTCGGAGTGAAGTCTTTGCAAAGTTCTCATGTTAACATGGGCTAGGCGGCGATGCCACAACCAGCCCTTGTCGGCTTTAGCATAGAGACATAGAGCATGAGGAGTAGTGGTCCCTGAAAAGTCCACCACATACAAGTCATGCTCTACATACCCTACAAAAGCCACCTTGAGAGACTTGCTCCACATGAGGACCACGGAATGAGCATTAAAGAACGAAGAAAGACCCATAAGAGCAAGAGCACGAACTGGGAGTAAATTGTAACCAAGAGTTTTGACAAGCATGACGTCAACCAAAGATACATCCGGGGTTACCACCACTTTGTCAAAACCCAAAACCTGGGAGCTTTTTTTATCACCGTAGGAGACCATGGTTGGCAATATTTGGCCTCATCTCCGTCATGATATACTTGCTTCCGGTCATATGACTTGTGGCACCACTATCAAGCACCCATTTCGATCCACCGGAAGCATAGTCCTACAAGAAAATCAAGCTTCGGTTTTAGGTAACCATTTTGCAATGGGTCCCCTTTTGTTAGTAACAAGAGCCTTTGGCACCCAAATGGCCCAATGATAATCATGTGTGTAAGAAGTTCCCACATATCTATCATATACATGACCATCATAAGATTTGCAAAGAATATAAGAGGGATTGTTCTTTCCGGCAAAGTTGTCACTTTGCAAGATGGTTAGGCCATTATGAGCCCCTTGAGCCATGCCCTTGTTCTTTTTCTTCTTCTTGTTCTTTCTCTTCTTCATCTTAATCTTGGCAAGTTGATCCTTCAACACCTTGACTTCCTCAATGGGATGCTCATGCTTGCAAAAAGGGTTAGGAGTGCTAGACAAGTCTATATTTTGCACAGAGGAAGACTTAGCATGTTCGCAAGTTAATTGAGTTTGAAGCTGCTCATGGGCTTCAAAAATATTTGATAATTTGCTCTCCAAGGCTATGTGTTCCTCTTTGAGTTTCTCAAGATCCTTTTGAGTCCTATCATGGCCACCCACAAACTCAACTTTTTCTTTCTTAAGCACCTTAACCAAAGCAAGAGCATGATCACGTTCTTTAATTATAGAGCACATGGTGTTGTTATGATCATCTACAAGCTTAGACACACTTTCTTCACGATTAATTCTCATATTTTGTTCATTCTCAAGACTTTGAGTGAGAGAAGCAATTTCATCAGCGTCATCTCTCTCATTTTTACTTAGCAGGTCAAGAAGTTCTTCCTTTTCATCTAAAGCATCCCTAACATTGTCAAGTTATGCAAGCAAGGATTCAAAGCAAGTTTTAGTTTCTTCATCCAAGGTAGAAACAAATTCACACATGTCAATCATCTCTTTCTTCACCTCTAGACCAACAAGATCAAGAGAGGAAGGCTCACTAGAGATAGGTTGAGGAGTGGGTTTTGATGTTACCTCGATGGCCTTGGCCATGAAGCACTTTTGGTTGGAGGAGATGACATTTTCATTTGGCGAGTCAAAGAGGGATAGACGTGGAGTTGAGGTAGTGGCAATAGCAGCAACTCCCACAATCTCTCCACCATGAACTTCATCATCATCATCTTCATCCGTGCCCGAAAGGTATTCTTCATGGACCACTATTGCTCGTTCCTTGTTGGCAACGTTCTTGACGGTGTAGTTCTTGTTCAAGGGATGAGGAGGTCTTGACTTGATGTTGCGAATGAGACGACCGCCATTGTCTTCAAGGTTCTCAAAGGGACACTTGGCCACAAAGTGACTCTTGTCATTGCAATTGTAGCACGTCCTTGCCTTGGGAGACTTGTTGGGTGAGTTGAATCTTGAGTTGTCCCTTGATCTTGACTTGAACCCAGACTTGTTCCAAAAGGCCCTTGAAGCGAGAGCAAGATGTTCGTTGAAGGCACACTTGAGATCCTCTTGAGACCACTCACTTGATGTATCATCATCATCAACTTCAATAGCCTTGGCCTTCAAAGCAAGATTCACTTTGGTTGACCCAATGGCCCTAGCATGAGTGGACTCCGCATTCTTCTTGGCAATAGTCATGGCAATTACTTCGCTCAAGACTTCTTGGGAGGTCATTAGGTGAAAGTTGGTTCTTCCCTTGATAGAGTTGAGCTTTTGTTCTTCAAATGGAAGGAGAGCTTGAATGAACTTCCTCTTCATAAACTTGTCGTCAACATAGGTGGCCCCAAGGTCCCTCATAGTGGAACAAAGGACTTTGAGGCGCCTATACATGTCTTCGGGGGTCTCATCATCTTGCATTACGAAACCATCGCACTCGTTGTTGATTTCATCAAACTTGGAGCTTTGGATGCTTGTATTCCCAACAAAGAGCTCGGTGAGTTAATCCCAAGCTCCCTTGGCAGTGTCGAATTGGCAAATGTGAGCAAAGTCCTTTGGAGTCAAAGCCTTTTTAATCATCCCCAAAGCTGTGGCATTGAGTTGCTTGTCCACCACTTCACCTCGTGTCAACTTCTTTGGGTCATATGGAGAGAATCCATCCTCCACAATCCTCATTAACTCAATAGAAGAGCTGGAAATATGTGAGCGCATTAGATATTGCCAATTGGCGAAATTTGAAGTATCTAGCATGGGTGGTGCTCCTTGAGGAATGATGTGTGGCATGGGAATGGGTGGATCCGGAGTGTACTTAGGCGGTAGGGGCACCGCCGAGTAGTCCTTTCCTCCATTTTCCTCTTTGGAAGTTGGGTTCTCGGGCTCCTCGGTGTTCTCACTTGGAACCTTGGTAGAGGTTTGAGCAACAAAACCAAGTCCCAAGCGAGTGGTGACGGTGGGAGGAATCTCGGTGGTTTGGGGTGTGTCAAGAGCAACCATGGGGTTTGGCTTGAGGGACAGCAAGATAGTCATCATTTCCTCGAACTTGGACATCATGGATGACTCCAATTGCTTGAGGTCATCCATAGTGGCCAAGTTCTTGGGGTTTTAGGTTTCACTACCCCCATCATCGGCCATAGTCTCTTAGGCGGTAAAGCCCGAAATAAGAGCCTTGGCTCTGATACCAATTGAAAGTACCAACTTGATACGACTAGAGGGGGTGAATAGGCTTCTACCCAATTTTAATTTGTTTCTCACTTTTAGGCTCAACGATAAAGAAAGTTATCTAGATGTGGAACTAAGTGAACAACCTAAATGCAAGATAACTTACAACAACCACAAGAACGGTAAATAGCAAGAAGTAAAGGAAGGGAACAAAGTAACCGGAGCGGGGACACGGAGATATAATTCCCGTAGTTCACTCCCAAGGAGCTATGTTGGAGAGGTGTCGGGGCCACACAAGGTCACCCGAGCGCCACAAAGGCCTCACCTTCTTCTTCGGTGAGCTCCCCCACAAAGGAGGCCTCACAATCCACTAACCGGTGACCTTGAAGGCGCCAACCGAAACCTTTACACCAAGGTTGAGGGGGAAGCTCCACAACTCAATTGGAGGCCCTCAACGACACCTCGAAGCTTCACAACACAAGCCTTAGCTCCGAGGATGCCCTACACCGTCTAGGGTTTCAAGAAACCCAAGAGCGACAAGATCCACAAAGGATGGGTGGGGGAAATAAAATCTTCTATGGTGGAAGTGTAGATCTAGGTCACTCCCTCACCTCTCAAAAGATCAAGTCATTTGAGTGGCTAGAGAGAGAGATCTAGTGAGGTGAAGCTCAAGCATTAATGGAGGAGAGAGAAAAATTTGAAGTAGGTGGGAGGAAGAAGAGGGGCGCCTTAAATAGGCCCCCTCCGCTCTAAACCGTTACAACCCCCGCGACCTCACCGGAACTTTCGGTGAGAGGCCGGAAGTTCCGCCCAGCATGGCTCCAATGGTCATCAGACTGTTGACGCCCGCTCCAAAAGCTCAACCGGAAGTTCCGGTCATAACATACCGGAAGTTCCGGCGAACTTCCGATGCAAGTTCCGACCCAAGTTCCGGCAAATAGAACGCTTTAAACAGAAGGTTACTGATCCTTCAGCGGCTTCAACGGAACTTGGAGCGGAACTAGGGGCGTAACATCTGGGTCGCGAACCAAGTCTGACCGGAAGTTCCGGTGGCTGGGCGGAAGTTCCGCTCAGGAACTTTCTGGCGGGACAAGTTCCGATGCAAGTTCCAGTCCAAGTTCCGGCAAATAGAACACTTCAAACAGAAGGTTACTGATCCTTCAGCGGAACTTGGAGCGGAACTAGGATCGGAACAAAGCTCAGATTAGCCCACAGAAAAACCCTGAGCGGAACTTCCGGCGCCAGGCCGGAAGTTCCGGTGAGACAAAGAAGGCTTCAACAGATCAGAAACACACTCTCTCACGAAATAGTAGGATGGTTGTGGCGGTGCATATAGGTTTGTGCAAGAACAGGTGATTTCCCACAGCCTTCCGAGATGGACCCGCTCTTAATAGTATGGCGACCTAAAACAACAACAGGAGAGAAACTTGGAGAAAACTAAAGGCCACCGTCTTCATGAGATCCGAAGAGAGCATCCACACTGTTTTAATGAAACATCACCAGCGTTTTCCCTGAAACTCAAGCGCACAATTAAATCAAAAATGGGATTGTCATTAACACCAAAAACATCATGGGAAGATATAGTCCTTTCAAAAGTCATTCACTTGCATATTAATAATGGTTCCCAACTATCTTCTACTTTCCTAGGAATAGAAGCTTTGTGTTTTAGCTTCTCTTCCTTAATCTTATCAAGAGCATCTGTAATGTGTTTGGTGAAAGCAACATGCATATCACTAGCATCAGGACTTCTAGCGAGATTTTGTAGGAACATAATCACTTCAGAAATATTGCAGCCATCAATATCAAAATCCAACTTAGCATCACTAGTAGTAGGCTCAATAGGCTTAGGCATAGTAGGAGGAGGAACATGGACTACTTGTGGTTTAGTAGTGATGGTGCACACACTATTGTTTCTATCAATTTCAGCTTCCCTTTACCACCTAGCATGAAGTTGAGCTAACACCCTAACATTTTCATCAATAGTAACTTGTATGGCATGCGTAGCAGCAAAGGTGCTTTCCATATTTTCAGGTTAGGTGGCCATTCTATTGATCAAGGAGGACTAAGCTTCAAACAAAGAGGATATGTATTCTCAATAGTTAAAAGTTTTTCCTCTACAATTTTGTTGAAATCAGTTTGTTTACTAATAAAGTCTTTGAGCATGACTTCGAGTTCAAAGGGGGCACTTCTAGCATTGTTGTAAGAGTTTCCATAGGAATTGCCATTATTAGGAGGATAAGGCCTATAATTGTTGTTACCACCAAAATTATTTCTATAGGCATTGTTGTTTCTAATGAAGTTCACATCAACTTGCTCTTCTTGAGCAACCAAAGAGGCTAAGGGAACACTATTAGGATCTAAAGGAGCTTTTCCATTAACAAGCATAGACATAATAACATCAATCTTATCACTCAAAGAGGAAGTTTCCTCAACAGACTTTACCTTCTTACCACGTGGAGCTCTCTCAGTGTGCCATTCAGAGTAGTTAACCATCATATTATCAAGTAGTCTAGTTGCAGCACACAAAGTGATGTTCATAAAGGTACCTCCAGCAGCTGAATCCAAAAGGTTTCTTGAGGAGAAGTTCAAACCTGCATAAAAAGTCTGTATCATCATCCAAGCAGTGATTCCATGAGTGGGACAATTCTTAACCAAAGATTTCATTCTTTCCCAAGTTTGAGCAACATGTTCATTATCAAGTTGTTTAAATTTCATAATGTCACTTCTCATAGATATAATCTTAGCAGGAGGATAGTACATTCTAATAAAAGCATCTTTGCACTTAGTCCAAGAATCAATACTATTTTTAGGCAAAGATAGCAACCATTCTTTGGCTTTTCCTCTCAAGGAGAAAGGAAAAAGCTTGAGCTTAATAATATCTCCATCTACATCCTTATACTTTTGCATCTCACAAAGTTCAACAAAGTTATTAAGATGGGAAGCATCAGCATCAGAACTAGCACCAGAAAATTGCTCTCTCATCACAAGATTCAACAAAGCAGGCTTAATTTCATAAAAGGTAGCATCAGGAGCAGGTGGAGCAATAGGTGTGATATGGAAATCATTGTTGTTGGTGCTAGTGAAGTCACACAACTTGGTGTTCTCAGCAGAGTTCATTTTGGGGTTTTTGATCAGAAAAAACAGCAGCATCAGCTAGAGCAGCAACTATTTTTTGTGTTTTTAATCAGAAAAAGCAAACCAAACTAAACTAATTTTTTTGGCGTTTTTTGAAAAGAGGAAAACAAAACCAAGCAAAGGAAACTAAGCAAACTAAAAACAAAGTAAAGAGAAAGGAAGTGGAGGACCCGACAACGGCGCCAGAAAAGCTTGATGGCTAACGTGAAGCCTGTTGGGAACCCCAAGAGCAAGGTGTGAAGCAGGACAACAGCAAGTTTTCCCTCGATAAGAAACCAAGGTTATCGAACCAGTAGGAGGAACGAAATGTCACACAGGTGTTGCAAGCAACGCAGAGACCTGCACAACACAAAATCAAGACTTTGCCCCAATGAATCAGTGAGGTTATCAAGCTCACCGTTTTGCTGTAACAAAGGATTAAACGTATGGTGTGGAAGGTAATGGTTTGAAGCAAGTAAACAGGGAACAGTGGAAGATATATCAATGGTAAATATTGGACCGGGGTCCATAGTTTACTAGAGGTGCTCTCCTTAGATAAACAACATGACATGAAGGGTAAACAAATTATAGCAAGGCAATTGACAGGAACTGAGCAAGGCATAACAATGCAATACTAGACAAAAAGATCCTATGAGATTCGATTGGGCAATACAACAATATACATAGAACGCCATCCAACTGCATCTATGACTATAAGTCCACCTTCAGGTTATCATCCGAACCCCTCCAGTATTAAGTTACAAGCAACAGACAACTGCTTTAAGCAAAGTGTGTAAGGTAAACAATCAACTTGTTCCATGAACAAGAGACTATTGTTTTCTCCCTAGTAGAAACAACACATCTACAACCGAAGAGATTTATGTCACTTCCCTTGGAAACTAGAGGCATGAACCCACTATCGAGCATAAATACCCCCTCTTGGAGTCACTAGCAACTACTTGGCCAAGATAGCTACTAACAACGGAGAGCATGCAAGATCACAAACAACACAGACATGTGTAACACCCCAGTTTTAGCTAAATACTATTAAGGGCTTGTTTGTGCATCATGAGCATCATTCTTAAAAATGCATGCAAGAAAATAAGGACAAAACCCTAAACCCTAGTTTACTTCCCTCTCTTTGAAGCACATTCAAATGGTTTGAATTTCAAAAACTATCAAAATATGTGGATCCAAACTGTTATAAGGGCCCCACAATCTTTATATATTTTACAAGTGTTCTGGTATTTTTGAAATGATCAAAAACAGATTTGAAAATGATTTACAAAAGGAGAGAATAGAAAACAGAATTGCAAAATGTTTTTAGAAAGAAAAACTGGAGCCTGCAACCCTACCAGGCCAGCCCATCTTTTTCCTCTCCTTTCTTCCACTCAGCATGCAACAACCAACGGCCCAAGTGCGGCCCAGTCAAGCCCACGCGCAGTCCATACCCCTTCTGTAGTGACCTTGAATCAATAAAGATCCTAAGTCCCTGTGATTAACATGCTAGTCCCTGGATCAATAGCTAGCACTCACATTCGATGAATATCATGTAAAACACAAAGTCTTTATTACACGGAGAATCCAGAGTATGAATTTACTACAAATTTTCTTAGCATTAAGCTAGCTCAAATAACAGCGGAAACATAAAAGCATCTTGAGTCCATCAACGCCCCAGGCTTGTCGAGTGTAGACTCGCGATCCCTACGCACCTTTCAATCTTCGGATTCTGCACATAAGACGTGCAGCCAACAAGTTGGGTCAATACTTCGAATGTATTGGCAAATTACACCAAGGAAAGAAAAGAATATCTCTACATGCAAGGCTAGTTTAGGCTGTAGAGTTCATTTTCTCAAAGCTAGTTTTCTGAAGTAGAGAGAAGAAGAGAAGATTTTCCCTACTTTGTAAACTTTTCTTCAAGTAACATATGGTCGAATGGCACACGAGGATATTACTCACCAAGTGTCCAACCAACCTAACACTTGGATATTACTCACCAAGTTCCCAAAACCCTCCCAATAGCGATATGACTCACGCCTTGGGTTTTTAGAAAACTTTAAGTTTCAAAAGAGAGAGACGAAGATCCTTTAGAGGCTCCATCCTTCAGATGCTCAATGTTGTTCTGTTTCCGTGAACACGGCTGATCGATCAGATTGCAATACTCTCGAGAGTTTGTGCACTTTACCCACAATCCACGATCAAGTCCTTTTACAGACAAGACCATGGCGAGACATTCCCTTAGTAGCCCCTCTACCTTCTGGATCCAACCGTGTCAAGAACCTCCAAATGTTGGTACCCAGGTGAGGTTTCCCACTAAGTACTAGGCCAAGACAGAGCCCATATGTATTGTGGTTGCACTGGAAGCTTCTGAATTCTGAAACATGGCAGACTTCTTTGATTCTTGGGCGGCCGTCCTCCATCAAAATCTTACTTGTTGACCCGACAACCATTCTGCCCAGAAGAAAACTTAGTTTTATTTTGAAGTGGATTTGAGAAGAAAAGTTTCCTCAAGAGAGCCTTTATACTTAGAAGAAATTTATTGTCTTTCGAACCCCCCAATGGTACTTTAGATATATATAGCATAGCAAGCAATACTTAGCAAAAACAGGGGAACCTATTAGGAGGGGAAATCCTAAGTATAGAGCTACTCATGGCATACTACAAAATCATCGCACTTGCAAAATAATTCTAAGGAAAAATTCTACTAGAACATCCTACACATGCATACTACAGAATTTTGAAGATCACAAGCGTAGAATCAAAACTGGGACAAAAGATATGAACAAGTGGTGTAACTTGCCTTGATCCGAGCAGCACTCTACACAATAGCACTCCTCAGCGCACTCCGAACAATCTAACGAAACACAAACCTGGATCTAATCACAACTTTGCACAAAATATGCCACAGAGATAATATGCATGCATGCATCATGGTATTATGCAAGATTGGTTTTCTAAATTGACCAAGGTAGTATAATTGGATTGAAATTGTGTTAAGGGTGTTATTAGTATTGATTTCCCACAGGTTTAAATTAATTTGGGTCATTAATCTAATTCATAGGCCTAACAGGTGATCCAACCCTCTATTTAACCCCAAATCAAATCTAATGCTCTTAAGCAAGGTTCTATAATTTTGTTCAGTAGGTGTTGCGGAAACAAATTCATCACAACAAGAATCAACTAAATCAGAATTTTTATTATTTTTCCATAGATTAAACACTCTAATCTAGAGATTAAATTCTACGCCAAAACCCTTCTATAAACTTGAAATTTTATTGCAGATCTGTGTTCTACATAAATCTATGAATCCAACGGTATATTATATGCTAAATTTGGCCAAATAATTATTTTTCTATGAATTTCGCATGTTTTAACACAAATCTACCAATTAGATCTAGTCCTAATTCGGGAACGTGCCAAGTGGTAGAAGCTGATTGGGCCAGCTGGAAAACGCGGCGCGGGCGCGGTGCCGATGCCGCTTGCCATGCGGCGCAACCGGGTTGGCCCATACCGCTTCGCCTAGCTTCTAATCTGGGTCGTTGCTTGCTGATCTGATGGGTGAGGGGGGGGCGGCGACTTACTGTGCTGGCGACGGCGGCGAGGGGAGACAGACGGCGGCGGTGCGGTCGGTGGCGGTTCTCGGCGACAGTCTAGCGGCTTCCCGAGGCGGCGAGGCGGTCGACGACGTCCAGCAGGTCCGCACGACCACGCTCGCGTCCTTGACGATGCTCCTCGCTTCCTCGACCGTCGGCAGTGCTCCGTTGACGCTCTCCGTCCCCGGTGTTGCTCCAGCGAGAAATTGAGGGCGTGGTTCTACGAGAGACAAAGCGAGATTAGCGCGAGAAGAGGGAGTCGAACAAGAGGGTCGCGTGGAGGGAAAAATAAGTGGAGGCGAGGCTCGGAAACCTCTGCCTTGAGTTTGCCTGAGCCCAACTCCGGCGAGATCGATGGTGCGTTGCAAACGGCGGCTTCGGCGAGAGTTCGGAAAAATTTCTTTAGGGTTTCGAGGCAGCGGGTTGCGGGGTTTATATGGCCGTCAAAAACTTGGCGAGGGGGTCAAGATTTCCTCTCCGATTCGGCCGGAGTCCGAGCGGTACATGGCGGCGATGCGGTTTTCGCGGGGAGGAGGGGGATGACGCGTGGGCCAGGTTTGTCAGTGGGAGCGGCGGTGCGGGTGGGCTGGCCCAGCCGGCCCAGCAAGGTTAAGCTGCTGCCTTTTTTTTCCTTATTACTTTTCAATTTCTGTTTTAATAAAACTCCAATAACTTTTGCATATCAAGTCCAAAAGTGACGAAACCAACTCCTAAATTTTTGTAAAAAGAAGGTGGTCATTATAGGACCATAGATTAATATTTTTACAAGGTTTTTAGAGGGGTCAAGCATGATTACATCATTATTGCTCACATAGGGAAAAATCTTTATTAGGGTTTTGTTGTTAGGGTTTTGTTGCAACTTCATTTGTAGGATCCAATGATGCAAGGATGATGCATGCTTCTAATAACACCCTAATATAAAATCTGGGATGTTACACCTTTGCCCTCTGTTTGTCGTCTTCCTCGATGACGAGGAAGCAGCACCATGTCGGCAGCTCCGCCGTCGATCCTCGCCGCCTTCATCCCGCCGTCTGCCAAGCTCCAGGAGGTGGATAAGTATGCCACGACGCCTCCGCCCCGTCCTTATCCTCCCTCTCTTTCTCTAGAGAACTTCCTCTCTCAATTTCCCTTTGGCCAAACCCTAACCGCCGCAGGCGCCTCTTGTTGTCGATGTTTCCGACCTCACTAGTCCGAGCTGTGGCCATCGTTGAGACTGCGGTGGTGGACTCGTTCTACCTACCAAGAAGAGCAAGCCGAAGTGGCCCCAGAAGCCCCAATCACCACCTCCTTCCCCGACTCCGGCCGTCCCGCTCGCCATCGATTCTGGCCACCTCGTGATGACCCACAAGTATAGGGGGTGTATCGTAGTACTTTCGATAAATAGGTGTGTCGAACAAACGAGGAGCAGAAGGTGATGAACAGTGGTATGGAGAAGGAACTCACTGCAAATACTTAGCAAACGGATTTTTAGTGGTTTTCTGATAAGGCAACAAAACTAAGTGCAAGTAATAAAGAACAAACGCAACAAGTGGCCCAATCCTTTCTTAGCAAAGGGAAAGCCGGTGGAAATACTGTCAAGTGCTTTCGCTTCAAATAGCTGAGTACTCTTATTTGGTGTTGTAAGTGTTGTGTGGGTGAACATGTGCTAATGTACTGACCATACTTGGACTAATACATACCTGTGATTAAACCCCCTGCAAACATCCATAACTACAGGAAAGTAATTAAGATATAACTTTGAGATCCTACACTCCCTTATGCAAAGGTGTCCTAATGGGGGTTCAGGTTTCTGTCACTCCGTCAACCCCACAATTAGTAGCCAAATACACAATGCATTCCCCTAGGCCCATAAATGGTGAAGTATCATGTAGTTGACGTTCACATGACACCACTAGAAGAATAGCACCACAACTTAAATATTAAACCATCGAATAATAACTCAACACAAATCCACTAATAACAACATGACTTCTCCTATGTCCTCAAGAACTAAACGAACTACTCACAAGTCATCATATGGATCAAGATCAAAGATGATATGATAATGGATAACAATCTGAACATAAACAATAATCCAATGGTTCCACTCACAAGCATCAACTACAATAGTAATGAACACCAGTAAAGTTTCCCCTAAGAACTAAAGCAATATCCAACACAATTGTTAAAGCAGGACGGAGTGGTGATGATGGTGCTGGTGGAGATGATGGTGTGGATGATGATGATCCCGATGAAGCCTAGCTTGACGAGGGTGTTGATGGCGATGATCTTCCCTCTTCGGGAAGGACTTCCCCCGGCAGAAATCTGTCTGCCGGAGAGATATTTCTCTCTCGGTGTTTTCCGCCCCCAGAGGCGGCGTAAATATATCTGTGATCGCTCCTCCAGCCTTAAGGTTCCGTAGGGAAGATATAGGCGAAGGGGCGGAGTCGGGAGCCGGGCAGGTGGGCCACACATGCCCTAGGCACGGGGTCAGGTGGGCCCGCGCCTAGGGGGTGTGGGCCTCCTGCGGCCCTTCTTCCTCCCTCCTTTTGGCTTCCTCAATCTTCTAGAAAAATAATATTTTCCCATATTTTTCTGGTATTTTTCTGATCTTCGTGAAATTGCATCAAAACACCCTCTTTTCCACCAGAATCCAGACTCCGGCAGTTCATCCTCCAAGAATCATCCAACATGCATAAACAGTGGAAAAGACATAAGTAATACCTCATAATAAGAAAAATACCAATGAACAAAGGTAGATTATGATATAGAATGGTGATGCAAATTGGGCATATCACCTCGCTCCTCCTCGACCCCTCCACCGGCATCACGGTGAGCCAATGGTCCTTCTGGGCCTCTCCTTTCTTCCCCTTCCTCCCTGGTTCAGTCCCGTGCTTTGCCCACCGTCGACCGTCGCAGATGCTTGTCGAAGACGAAGCTCCGGCAACCAAGGAACAACGGCGTCGCTCCTATTAGGTCCGCCTCGTTCGCTGGTTTGAATATGATAGGTCCCGCAGCCCCTTGCGCCCTCCTCCACCGTCTGGCCCGTTGGCCGGCAAGCCGACGTGGCGCCACCGTGGATACTAACGTGGGTGCATGGCCCATCGGTCAGTGACTATGGCTGGATCTTCCTCGGTGAGAAACACCCCCCCCTCTGGTGACATCAGCATGCTATTGTGTTGATGCAGTAAACCTTTTTAAAATGATTTAATAAATCCAGAAAATGTTTTAAATCTTATAAATTCAATAAGTAATTATTTATAAGTCAGAAAAATACAAATAATATATCAAATTGTTCAGAAAAATGAGATCTATCTAATTACACTATAATCATGCATTGTTAAGAAACTTACATGACAAGTTTAATTAGAAGAACAAACCAACCCCTCTCATATACATCCGGAGTTTCCCTGAGTTAGGGTTTTCACCCCTCGGAACCCCGATTAAACTATCGATCATGTGTTAGGGTTTAAATTCAATACAATTTAACTTGTCATATCATCATACTTGCTTGAGGATTGCACCAATGCCATGTGTTTATTGTTTCCCTCTCTTTCCGGTGTTTGGTTCTTCTCCGATAAAATACGAGGCCGAGATCAAGATTCCAGACTAAGATCAACACCGTCAAAGATCGAAGAAAAATACTTGTCCAACTGT
Organism: Avena sativa; assembly: GCA_916181665.1. Lineage (NCBI taxonomy): Eukaryota > Viridiplantae > Streptophyta > Magnoliopsida > Poales > Poaceae > Avena > Avena sativa. The sequence continues at coordinate 258,977,971 of OV702297.1, forward strand.
AACCAAGTCAAGTACAAGCTTCCGAAGCTCTGATTATTGGTTATCAACTGGCAAAGGCAAGCATAGCCCCACCATGATATAATCCTATGATTTTGAAAGCATTTTAATTCCTGCCATGATGCATACGATTCTACTGTAGTCTGTTATCAATAGATAGAGTATCCTATCTATTGCATTACTCCCTTGAGCTTATATTACCTGATCCACTCATCCTAGCATAACTAGGTTTGGCTTGTGTGCACTACCAGCGCTTATACCTGTGTCTTGCTTAGCCACGCATAGTTGTCAATTTAGGTTCATCCAGATGATGTATCAGATGCAGATAATCTAGTATGATAGGAGAACGTGATTAGATGAGATCAGTGATATGAGTTAAACATGCTAAGGCTTGTATGGGAGGCCACAATGGGATGTGGTTTTTCTAGTCCCATGCTCGCCACCACTAGGACCCGATTTCTTGCCTTTGGAACCAAGACGAGCGTACAACCACACGGGTCCTGGACAACCTCATGACTAACTTGCCTAGTAGATTCCATGAGTCACATAGTTCGGGCGTTCCATTCGACATGCATTCTGGATCTTCTCGAAGGCGGTGAAGGAGGTGCATTCATAACAGGTAGGTAAGCATGACCGGGGTTGCTTGGGTTGATGGAGCCCCTGGTGAACAAACCTCGCATCACATCTTAAGGACCGGCTTCGGGATTTGACCCGTTATAGCGGAACCATCCTTATTGCGTGACTCATGATCTCAGCGAAAGCAAGGTAAAGGTCGTATCCAACCACACCCTCTGCCAGCACACCAAGGAAGTGTGTCAAGTGGTATTAAGAGTCGGTTGGTACGTGTGGGTAAAGTTGTACAACCCTGCAGGGTCATAATCTTTTCGAAAAGCCGTGTTCATGGTTATGAACGCTTGGCGACCGGACTCAAGATCATAGATAAATTTAACCATTATAAACTTGTTGATCAACGTGTGTTTAAGGATTCTTCCTCATGGGTACGAGGGGGTGAGCCTAGTTCAGGTGATGATGATGACCTGGTGGATGTCAAAAGAAGATGATGATCAATATTTCAGAGATGTCGCTCTCTTATCCCCTTTGAAAATACTCTGACTAGATGAGCTTCTTATCTCTCTCACTACTAGGAAAATGGCTATAGGTAATCAGCACATCCGTGGCTCACATGGTTGAAGTGCCCCACGGCTAAAACAGGCATGGCTCACCTATGGGCAGTGCCCTACTAGTAACTAGAACAACCGTGGCGCACATGACCATAGTGCGCCAAAGATATGTGTGGGCCAGGGCCATGTTGGCCACACGCTAAACATCTGTAGTGCACATAGGGTAGGTGCGCTACGGTTGTTAGTGTCAACCATGGCGCACATGGAGGGGGTGCGCTACGCCTAAGCGCATGCCCCCCCTTTGCTATGAAACGGCCAGACACATCCGTGGCGCACTATGGCATGTGCGCCACGGATGTTACTACTCCCTGTGGCGCACTAGGGCAGAGTGCGCCACGGATGTGTCCATTTTTTTGACAGCACTTTATGTGCACATGTGTGACCACATCCACCACCCCACACTTCACTTTCCCCTTCTTCTTCCTCCTTAGATCTAGTCGGGATCTTCTCCTTTCCACCTCAATTTCTCCACCCATTCACCATTTTTAGCATGTAGAACTTGCCTTGGATGTTACATAAGTAATAGAGGAAGGTCTCCGGTCTCTCATCTCCTTCTCCGGTCTCGCGCGCAGCTCTCCTTTCCATCTTTCTCGTGATTGGTCTCTCATCTCGGTAAGTTGTCCATGTAAGGATGTGTTCATGTGTATATGGTATGCTCATATGTATGTAGATGATCGATGCTCATGATGTGTGTATGGAGAGGATCGATGGTCATATGTGTGTGTATATGGAGAGTATCGATGATGCTCATGCATGTGTGTATGGAGAGGATAATGATATGTTCATGTGCGTATGGATCGGTCTCTCTCTCTTGCGTATGTGAACAAGTTGCCATTTGTTTTGCCAAAATGTTGATTCATTTCCATTTTGGCAAGACTTTGGCATTTCTCAAAGGTCCTAATTTTAGGATAGGTCATGCCGAAATTTTCTATCGACCATTGCATGCATGCATTCATATATGTTGTTCTAATAGACTTCTAATTGTACCGTGTACACCATGCAGGCAAAAATGGTCCGCATAATGAGCGAAGGCATTGTGGCTAGATTTTTGAAATGTGCGACGGCCGACATGATACGAAATAACAAGATGGATATAAGATGTCCGTGCAGAAGATGCAAACTCAACTGGGTGATCGACCCAGATTCTGGGAATCTGCAGGCGCACCTGCTCAGCCATGGTTTCATGGTTGGATACACTCGTTGGATAAGCGATGACGAAGACGATGGAGACGGTGAAGGTGGCCAACATGACGATGATCATCATCACGGCAAGAACGGGCGAGATGATGAAGAGTCTCCTGGAGATGGTGAAGGTGCGGAAGCATACCGGGATGATGATGATCTAGATGCCGGAGGAGCAGACGACGATGGAACAACATCAGGCTGGGTGCGGGACCCTTATGTGCAAGAGCTGCTTCTCAAGCAGACGAGTAACGTCAGGGCTGCCGCTAGAGAGAAAGCCAAGCTTGCGCAACTTGAGAAAGACGCGGTTACTCCATCGTATGAAGGATGCAGGCCCGATGATACCCGATTGAATGTAACGCTCAAGGCTATGGAGATGAAGGCAAAACACAAATTAAGCGACGCAAGCTTCGACGATATGATGGCATTCTGGCACGATAGTCTCCCGGATGGGAACACATGTCCAACTAGTATCGAGGACGCCAAGAAAATTGTTTGTCCTCTCGATCTACCGCACGTTAGATATCACGTATGCATCAACGATTGCATCATTTATCGGGGCGAGGACACGGAGAAAACCACATGTCCGGTGTGCGGCGTGAGTCGATACAAGAAAGGGAAGAAAGCACCTCGAAAAGTGGTATGGTACTTTCCTATCACTCCTTGTCTGCAGCGCTATTTCGCGGACCCTAAGGAAGCGAAGCTCATGCGATGGCATGCGGAAAGGAAGAAGCCAGGAGATGATGATGATGACCCCGAAAAGGATGAGCTGCTGACGCACCCTTCAGATGCTAGCCATTGGAAAGCATTGGACCTCGAATTCCTAGAATTCGGTGGAGATTCGAGGAACATCAGGCTTGGTGCGAGCACCGATGGACTCAATCCGTTCGGTAGCCAGAGCAGCACGCACATCACTTGGCCCGTGTTTGTATGGATGTACAACCTCCCTCCATGGTTGTGCATGAATAAGAAGTACATACAAATGAGTATGCTAATTCAAGGGCCGAAACAACCTGGTATCGACATCAATCTGTATCCCGGGCTGTTGAAAGAGGAGCTAGCCATGTTATGGGAATCTGGAGCCAATACTTACGATGCCGTCGCACAAGATTATTTCACTATGAGAGCCGCGTTGGTCACTACGGTGCAAGACTATCCAGGTTGTGGGTATATCTCGGGGCAGGTTATCCAAGGATTCTGCGCATGCGTTAGGTGCATGGATAACACAAGCTATCTCCAACTAGAGAAAGATCCAGGGTCATCGAAAACTATGTTCATGGCGCACCGGAGGTGGCTCGGCAAGAATGATCCATGGAGAAAACATGGAGACCTGTTCGATGGCAAATCCGAGACCTGAGGAATCCTAGAGCGTAGGAGCAGCGAAGAAGTGGAAGAGTTGCTGAAAAACTGGAAAGATTGTCCTAAGCCTGGAAAGAAGCGAAAGAGGCAGCAACAAGACCCGCCGCTGATGAAGGTATGGAAAACAAGGTATGTTTTTTGGAGTTGCCATACTGGAAGTTTCTCTGCATGCCTCATATCCTCGACATCATGCATATCACGAAAAACGTGTGCGAGAGTCTGGTCGCAACCATAATCAACATGCCAGATAGGACGAAAGATGGTCCGAAAGCAAGGCACGACCTGATATGCTTGGGTATCCGTAAGGAGCTTCACGGAGGACGCACTACTCCTGATGATCAGGAAGATGACGATGATCATGAGTCGGAGACGACACAAGGTCATCGGAAGGGTAAAAAGTTCAAGAAGAACGAATATTACTGCCCTCCTTGCTTCACTCTAAGCCAGGATGAGATCAAACAGTTTTTCAAGTGCCTTCTAGTAGTCAAATTTCCTTACGGCTACGCGGGCAAGATAAGCACATACCTAGACGAGGCGAAGCAGAGGTTCAGTGGCATGAAGTCTCACGACTGTGTCGTGCTAATGACGTAGGTACTTCCGGTCGCACTAAGAGGGATAATGGACGAGAACGTCCGTGAAACGTTATTTGGCGTCTGCAAGTTTTTCAACGTCATCTCTAGGAAGTCGATTGGCGTGAATCAGCTCGGGAGGCTACAGGAGGAGATTGTGGTGATACTATGTGAGCTTGAGGTCTACTTAACACCCGCATTCTTCGACATTATGGTGCATCTGCTGGTCCATGTCGTGGAGGACATCGTAAAACTCGGGCCGATGTTCCTCCGCAGCATGATGGCGTTCGAAAGGATGAACAGACACATCAAAGGATACGTTCGCAACAGGTCCCGTCTAGATGGAAGCATAGCCAAGGGCTTTCTGGCCGAAGAGTGCATCTCTTTCTGCACGAATTATCTAGACATCGAGAACCCTGTCGGTCTTCCTGTCAACAGGCACCTTGGCAAGCTCGACGGATCTGGTCACCGAGAGGGTCGTCGCATACTGCATGCAGACTTCGATTTTCGACGTGCAGACTTTGATCGAGCAAACCTCGTCACGCTACAGCATTTAGAAATGGTCGATCCTTGGGTACAGAAGCACAAAAGGTTAATCGAGAAGAAGTACAGTGACCAGGGCATACAGAGGATGCAGGGAGAAATAATCAAAGAGAACAACTCAGATTGCACGCGTTGGTTTAGGCAGACGCTCCTTGATAATCCCCCGCGATCGCATTCTTCTGACACGGAAAAGATCATATTCACCTTGTGGCAGGGACCGATGCAAAACCTGGTGACCTATCAGGCGTATGATATCAACGGCTACACATTCTACACGGAGGAAAAGGACAACAAGTGTGATTATCAGAACTCAGGCGTAACGTCAGAATTCTACACCGATGACAACGTGAAGGAAAGATTCTACGGAAGAATCGAGGAGATCTGGGAGCTCGACTACTGTGGAGAAAAGGTGCCGATGTTCTGTATCAGATGGGCAAAGAGCGTCGAAAGAGAAGACCGGTATTTTACAACCATGGTTATACCCGAAGCAGCCAAATCCAAGGCCGCCGGTGCAAACGTGGCCACGAAAAACGAACCGTGGGTACTCGCTACCAAAGTGGACCAATGTTTTTTCATTACCGACCCGACAAAGCCTAGCCGTGTTGTCGTGAGGAGAGGAAAAAGAAACATCATCGGAATGGATGGAGTCGCCAACGAGCAAGATTTCGACCAGTACGGCGATCCAAAGATTGAAGATGACGATGACTACGATGCAGCAACATACATCACAATAAGAAAAAGGACAACCCTACCCAAAAAAGGTAGCCCGTTCAAAAGAAGAAACATTAAAGTGTCGGGGCTAAATTATTCAACCGTGACAAAGGAAAAAAGATTGTAAAACGCTAGCTCAAAAAATATTGTAAAACGCGTGGTCGAAAAAGATTGTAATATTCATGGACAAATTATTATGACATATTTGTATCATGGACAAATTATTATGACATATTTGAATCATCTTTAATTTGTACCACTTTTATGACATATATTATCACTTTCGGGCATTTTTGGAATATTTAAAAGTAGTTTAAAAACAAAACAAAACTTTTATGAAATATATCACCACTTTTGGGCATTTTTTGGAACATTTAAAAATATTTTTAAAATAAAAATAAAAAAGGTGGGCACCAGGATTCGAACCTGGGTGCTCACAGGTTTAGATTAGAGCAGTGGGTGGAACCAGTGGGATAGTCTAGTGTAGTTGTACACAGTGGAGCTACAGCCACCTTTGTACAGTCAATAAATGCCGATAGGCGTAGCGCACTATGCCCAAGTGCGCTACAGATATCCATAGCGCACTAGGCCCAAGTGTGCTACGCCTATCTGGGAACGGCTTGGTCAACGGCGCCACGTCCTCCTCCATCTCAGACGCCATCGATCTCAATCAACAGCCTCGCTCTCTCGCCGCTCTCTCGATCCGTCGTCGCCGCTCTCTCGTTCCGCAGCCTCGCCAGCCACCGTCGCTCGAGGAGGAGGCCGTGGAGCAGGAGCAGGAGGAGGCCCGCCGCCGCTCGAGGAGGAGGCCCATGCGCCTGCGCCATCGTCGTCCGCCCGCCGGCCATCGTCGTCTACCCGCCCGCCCGCCATCATCGTCCTCATCTCAGAGGTGAGCGTCGGCACTCGCTCCCCTCTCTCCCTCTCTCCCTCTCTCTCCCTCTCTCCCTCTCTCCCTCTCTCCCTCTCTCCCTCTCTCTCCCTCTCTCCCTCTCTCAGAGGTGAGTGTCAGCCGCTGTCGGGCAAGCCAGAGCAGAAGCTGCAGCACATCTTCTAAGCACTTTCGTCCAAGCGTCCTGATTACCCTGTTCCCTCATTCAAAACCCTCAAGAACATCAGCTGCTGGGCCTATGTTTTAATCCCATACATCTGTGATGGCTCCAGATGAATGCTCTAGTTGTTGTACATCAATAACACTAGACTACATCAATAACACTAGACTGCTGGGCAAGTAGGGATGTTGATGATCTGTAATGTGCACCGCACCTATTTGGCCATATATTTCATTGTTTGCCTCTAGTGTATACAACTTTACATCTGCTATTTGATCAGAACTATATATAGTTCAAAAAACAAATGTTGATTCCCAAGTTCATTTGCCATAGGAAATTCAGTTAGATGCCTTCATGCTTCATGCTTTAGCCAGTACACAATGTACCATGTTTTAGCTAGTACAACAGAATAATGGACCATGTTTTAATCCTAAAGATGAAAGTGATCATCATTACAAGCTTTTTCTTTTCTCATTATCAGATTAGAATTAATCCTAAAGAACGTTGTAGCGGTAGTTGCCAAAAAATGAGCCACAGATCCGAACACAACATGAGTACTTCAGTACTGTTTCTAGTTGCCAAACATGTGCAGCAGTAGGTAGTTGTGCGTATACAAAAGTTAGCTCCATAAGAACACAAAAGGGGCATATGGAGTATAACTGATTGCTGTAAGCCTGTAATCTAGACAAGGAGGAATAGTTACCACTATGCCAATGTGGCAGCCTTGATGATCTCATGATAATCTCTTCGTTTTCATTAACAAGTAGGATAGCAATAGCTTTCAGTTCTATCCTGAAGGCACCATCTTTCGCGTCAAAAAAGGAGCTCTTTAACCAGTAAATTCATGTGTCGTCATTATCTCTACAGTCAGCCATGTCAATAATAATGGCCGGTTTGCAAAACAATTGCAGAACTTAATCAAGAGACAGATTTTTTTTCATCGCCTCATAAACCATATAGGTAATACTTGCAGCAGGCACCACCTTAAGGAGGTTCAGTAGGATTCCTTTGTAGAACCCAGAAATGCCTTCTTGCTTTAGGGTTCTCCAGAACACATCAGACATTCCTTTATATGCAGCCTCCGAATTTCCTCATTGAGCTTGCAGTCTACAATTATTTCGAGATACAGTTGAGATAGAGATTTTTTATGCATATGCAGTTACACATTTCTGATTTCTGACCTTGTTCTGATGACCTGTATGAACAAAAAGAACAAGTGATTGCTGTCACTTGGTCATTTGTATTCTCATTTGCTTAGTCTGAAGTAGTAAAAGAAAACCTGGCTGTCAATTGCTGCTGTCAATTGCTGCTGTCAGTTGACAAACACATGTATGCTTTGGTTTTAGTTGCTGCTGTCAATTGCTTGGGTTTTATTTGCTGCTATCAATTATTTATTTGTAGTAAAATGGAACTTTGATGTCATTTTCTTGCTATCAGTTCCTTGCTATCATTTTCTTGCTTCCTATCATTTGTGCTTCTAAGTTATATGTTGTAGGATTACAGCAAATGACAGCAAGCATTAAAGTGCAATTGGTTATGAAGCACTTGAAATTGTGCTTGTGCTTGTATATGAAGCACTTTATTATGTTTGTATGCAGGTTCTTGTATGAAATGAGTCCCGATTTTTGCCAGAATGTTGATTAACTTCCGTTTCGGCAGAAATCGGGCACTCCTAGTTTAAGAAAATTAGCAAAGGTCATGCCTGATTTTTCCGTGCATTTAACCAATTTTTTTTTTATTAGTGCAAAGATGTGTGACAACGACGAGGCTGGATATTCTAAGCGCATCAGCGCTGAAGGAGAACTCAGACCTCCGAATAAACAATTGACATTCTAGGAGGCGGCCCAACGGCTAGAAGACGATGAAGAATACCATCCTTCGGAGAGTGAGGATGATGAGATGGAAGACGCGGAGGAAGAAGCTGAAGGAATGGCGGACGATGAAACAACTGATGGCGGCGAGGGCACAGGGAGTGGTAGCAATCCTCCTAAGAAGAAGAAGAAGTAGCCGAAGGACTGGCGCCCGAAAACGGTCGGCACCGTCAGGGAGGAAATTATCGAAGTGAGCCCATCAGGGGTTCCTTTGGAGCCTGCCCTTGTCGTCAAAGGGTACGGTGGGCAAGTGGCGGTGATCACCCGGACAACCATCTCGATCAACACCGAGAATCTCCGGCATAAAGATAATGGCCACTTGCGCACACTCCTCTTCGAGAAGCTGCACGCAAGATACAAGTTCCCTGCTAAGTATCAGAACACAAATTATCATGGGAACGAAGTAAACAAATCTGCCCTCACAAAGATGAGCACCGCCCTGGCCAGCTGGAGAACCCGGATAAAGAAGAAGATCTATAAAGAAGGCAAAAGTCTCGAGGAGATCCAGAAGATTGACCCGCAGATCACCGAAGATCAGTTGCAGGAGTTCAAGGAGAGGTGTGAATCCGAAAGAGCCTTGCCAATAGTAATTGGGGAAAGGTGCTGCAGGCGATGAATATAGGTCATCACCATCTCGGATCTGGTGGATACAGAACCGCGGAGGCCAAATGGAATAAGGAGGATGAAGAGTATAGATCCAAGGGGATAGAAAACCCCTTTGCTAAATTCGAACCCGGGCAGGTTCGAAACTTCATCAGGGCCCGTTACCATGTGGACCCAAAAACCAAACAACTCACCGCGGATCCTGCGGTGAAGGAATTCGAGGAAATTGTGGTAAGTATAATCTAATTACCGCGGATCAACTCGATTGCAATCTAATCGATGATCTAAACGATTCACTGTTACTTCTTTTGCAGGAGGAGGAAATTGTTGCTAGTCATGGATCCCAGGGTTCCTCATCCCAGGGGTCGACGGCGGCCACCCGGTGGGATAACCCTTTTAACAGGGCGATGAACCGGGCCAAGAAAATAGAGCCGGTTACGAAGAAGCCATCGTCGGCTGGCCGTCTGGCCGACCTCGGGGGTAAGAATTGGGTGGATCATTTTGGTCCACCGCCGAGGACGCATGTGGCGCCGTCGGGAAGGAGCGAGGAGGAAAACCGCGAGGTTCAAGAACTTAAGGCACAAGTGGCGCGGATCCCGCAGATCGTCCAAGACAACCTGGCAATCACCCTCACGTCCTTCCTGCCTACCTTGGTGGAGTCAATATAGAACTGGAGTGCGGGTGGTCGAGTAGGGCCGTGCCCGATTCCAAGCATGGTCAGCAGCCACTCGAACAACGCGGCGCTGACGAATCAGGCGAATTACGTGTTCGTGACTCCGCCCGCTAGCACCACGGTGCCGCAAGTGTTGGTGACTCCCCCTGCCATCACCGCGGCGCCGTAGTACATGTTGGTGCCCCCCTGCCATCATCGCGGCGGCACCGGAGCTCCAAGCACCCGTCGGTAGGGAGAACACACCGGCGGCTAGCACCGCGCCATCAAGCAGCCCTTCCGTCTCTTGCACGCCCGTCGCCGTATGCGGTGCGTCGACATTAGCTGATCTCGACGCCATCACGGTAAACAAATTGCTTTAATTACTGCCTTTCATGCCATCTATTACTCTTATGGCATCTCTGACGACGCCGTACATGTTTTCCGCAGACGGATGTTCCTTGCACTCTCTTATGCTACGTGAACAACGAGCTGAGGGATGTTGCCAAGGGTACCATCGTTCAACCCTTGCAGCGCACGTTCCACTCAAGGCCGATATCAGATAGCGTGCACAGGGTTAAAATTAGTTGGGTGCTAAGGGGTTTCAACGACCTGGAACCTCCCATTCAACCCCCAGGAGCGGATGAAGAAGAGCCGTCTGTCCTCAGAACGTGCTTCGGCTTATTCTTGCTATGGCCAAAGAGCATGATCCGTTTGGGGACAGTGGGGGCCATCACGCCACAGACAACAGCACCTCCTGTCGTGCCAGTGACAAGCGGTGGCAAGGCCCCCTTACCGCCCTCGCGTCACCTCCACGCGGTGGGTCGCATGATCATGTTGATGATATGCACATGGCGCAGGATCCGGCCGAGGACGAAGAAGACTGGAATGATCACTTCTTCAGCACTCAGTTTAGCAACAAAGACCTAGCTGGTGGCCCCATAGAGAAAGCCACTATCACCAAGCATCTGTTTGGTTCTCAGGAGACGCCTCCAGCTTGCGCCTTTATAGAGCCAGCTGATACAACCAACTGGCCCTTTATTCTAAGCCCTAACACACTACATAGGGCGGCCGGTGCTCAGATTGCGTTTCCTGCCCGCTCTCCAAAAGGAAAAAAGGGCAGGAAAAGAAAATCTAGCAGCTCGAGCTAGCTGGTGGCATCAACAACTACGAATCCGATCAGGTTTCGGGACGGGCCACCAAGACCCGAGGGTATTATGTGGAGGATTCATGTGGCGGGTGAGCCCATGCTACCTAAGAATTTGCGGAAGCTCGCCAGTTCGGAACTGCAGAGTGTGCATGACGGAGTGCTGACGATAGGGAGACGCCTTCTATCGGAGAAAGATCCCTCGCACCCGGTATTCGTGGTTAAGGTGCCACCAGGCTTGGGCTTCGTCGACAATGCCCCTGCGGATCTGTTCTTCCTGCGGTTCGACGATATCTTCAATATGTTCCACCTATACCCGCTGCACTATACCATGGTCCGTCTGTTTTCTCTCAGCCTGGCCATGCATATCATTAGAGAGAACACACTGGGCATCGCTATAGTGGACCCCTACTACATGCGTGACGGCTGCTTGGGTTCCCCCGCCGAACGACGTATCGTGGCCTCGTACCTAAAAAGAATCCTCGTGGCGAACAAGACAAAGGAATACATTCTCGTGCCTTACTTTCCCGAGTAAGTCATTATTCACTCGCCACCGTCGATTGGCTTTATTATATCATCATCATTCTTTTTCCAACATATTCCATTTGAATTTTTTGTGCAGAGATGAACACTGCACGCTCATCTCCTTATCGTCGAAGCATTCCCACGCCACGTATTTCGACTTAGGGAGTCTAGAAAAGAAGAAAAACTACGACAAGATCAAGGAAGTTCTGGATGATGCTCTCACTGGCTTTGCCTCGACGGAAGGCACCACCTTCGTGCGTACGAAGTTCAAGTTCGGCAGGCACGTCTTCAACCACGTAACGGAGTTCCCCTGCGTGAAGCAGCTGGAAAACAGTAAGAAGGAATCCTACTACGCACTCCATCACATGAGGGCGTTCCTACTTGACCAGCAGAATTCTACGCTGCCAGATCATCTCAAACAGTGGGCCGAAGCAAAGGCCAAGATCAATGATTCAGATATTAGACAAGAGATGTATCGCATCCAGCAGCAGTTTGGGGCAATCATCTTTCGTGATGTCATGACTTCGGGGGGGGGGGATCTTCTACGGAGGAAATATCCCGAATAACCATGACATAGAAGATCGCCTAGAGATGCAGGGTGACTATAGGAAGTTCATGACGAGACAAGGCGTCCTCCCATTCCCTAAGCCGAGCCAGAAGGCTTGATGTTGGCCTAGTTGTAGTTACAAACTATAGATGACCTTTGTGTGTGTGGACAAGTGTACATGCTACTATACTTATCTTATTAGGTTTATGAATCATCGCTTACTTCTTTTTTCTTATTATTATTATATATCAATCAATGCTTGGTTTTTTTGCTTACTCTTTGGTCCTTTGCTTACTTTGGTCCTTCTTTTTTTTCCTTACTCTTTTTTCGAGAATAATGCCGATGATTGAAATGTCATGGCACACTATATATGTGAATGTGCTACGATGGGATTGTGAGCCTTGTGATATGCACATATTCATTCTTTTCGAGTTATTTTTGTCTTTTTCGAGAATAATGCCGATGATTGAAATGTCGTGGCACAATATATATGTGAATGTGCTACGATGGGATGGTTAGCCTTGTGATATGCACAAGTCTAGGAATTGTGCATCCTACTTGGCTAACCGTTCCGTCATAGCATATTCCTGTGTCCAACGACCTAGCTAGTTATATATGAGGCATTTTTTCAAGATACTTTGGTCTTTTTCGAGAATAATGCCGATGATTGAAATGTCGTGGCACAATATATATGTGCATGTGCTACTATGGGACTATAAGCCTTGTCTTATGCACAAGTCTAGATGTTGTGCATCCTACTTGGCTTATGGTTCCATCGTAGCATATTCCTGTGTCCAACGACCTAGCTAGTTATATATGAGGCATGATTTTTGAGTTACTTTGGTCTTTTTAGAGAATAATTCCGATGATTGAAATGTCATGGCACGCTATATATGTGAATGTGCTGCGATGAGATTGTCCGCCTTGTGCTATGCATAGTTCCAGGTGCATGTTGTGCATCCTACTTGGCGGACAGTTCCATCGTAGCATATTCCTATGTCGAACAACCTAGTTATATATGAGGCATGCTTTTTGAGTTTGTTTTTTTTGATTTAGGAGTACTTTCTATAAGTGTATCTTCATATGCGACTTTAATTATATATGTTTTTTAATTACCGGTTAATTATTATTGTCAACTTATAGATGACGTGGTATGTCGTGTACAAGGGACGGGTTCCCGGAGTCTACGATGATTGGGAAGACTGCCGGAGACAGGTGCACCGTTTCAGCGGCAATAGCTACAAAGGGTACAACACTATGGCGGAGGCGGAAGCTAGATACACGCGCTATCTAGCGGGAGTTAGGATAAGGAACCGGATGAAGACCTACACCTTCGTCGCGGCGGTGATCATGCTTATCTTCTTTGGTTGTTTATCCCGCGTTTGTGTCTAGCTAGTTTAGATGTCTAGGCGAGCTTCCGAGCTCTAACTTGTTCGATCGACACATGTATTCGCATGTCACCAACTACTTTGTAACTTGATCGAAACAATGTAACTTATACTATGTATTCATGTATGAGACTTATCTATATGTATTTGTTTCAATCTTGTTTTTCAAATTGTGTATTTATATATATAATTGTATATCTTGTATCTGTGTGTGTATATCTGCTGTAATATTGTATATAATCTGTATTGTATATAATTTGGCTCGGATTTTAAAAAAACAAAAAACACACCTGTGGCGCACATGACTACCTTTTGTGGCGCACTACACCTAAAGCGCACTTTAGAATCTTAGTGGCGTGCGCCACAGAAGATCCTACGCGTAGCGCACCTGCCCACATAGCCGTGGCGCACTAGCAGGTGCACTACGCCTATCTCGACACAACCGTAGCGCAGTGCGCCACGGCTAGGAGATAGCCGTAGCGCAAGGCACGTGGCGCACTGCTAGTGCGCCACAGATGATCTTTTCAGGTGCGCCACTAACTGTTGTTTTCCTAGTAGTGTCTCTCTCTCTCTTGATTTATAAACAAAGATGGATTTATGCAAAACAACTCCACCATCCATAAGTCTTGCAGAGTACACCCTGTACTCACCCTTGCTTTGCTGATACTTTTGGCAGAGTAAGTGTTCCCCTGAAGATAAGTTCTATACTACATCGACACGGACGAGTAGCTTGGGGTTCCCAGATGGTAGCCTGGAATCTATGGGCTGGGACGTCATTATGATGCTTCAGGCCTCCTAGGACATTTGTTAAGTTTGATATACTTAATATCATAATTTGCCTTCCGTTGTTTAATGTTTGTGGTCAGTGACCTCTACTTGTAATAATTTGGTTCTTTGATCATTTATGATCTTGCTGTAATAAATTTTGTGTCGTAGGGTCACTATTGTGTTACCGATTCTTCATTGGATATTCTCAAGCTCAAGGTTAATCTTATGTCAAACAGAGGTCTCGTATTCGTTTAGCCTTGATCCCAGGGGTGTCACAACATGATAGAATCATAAAGAAAAACCATTAATCAATCTGACATAGTAATCTCAATATCCATCGGATCCCTGCAAACATAACATGCATGATTACAAATAGATTAGATCTTGATCATGAACGGAGATCACAAGATCTATACATGAAAGCACAAGGAGGAGATACAACCATCTAGCTACTACATGGACCCATAGTCCAAGGTGGAACTACTCACGCATCATATCGGAGAGAAATCCTCCGGGATGATTTCCCCTCCGGCAGGGTGCCAGGAAGAACTTTAGATCCCCCGATCTAGGGACGACGCTGGTGGCGGCTACAGAAGGTTTCGTGGAGTTTTGATCGGGTGCTTAGGGTTTCTGCATCGGGGCTTCTTATAGGCGAAGAGGCGAGGCCGGGAGGCGGCCAGGGGGGCCACACCCTACCCAGGCGCGGGACAAGGCCTAACCGCGCCTAGGGGGCTTTGGCCACTCTGGTTTGCATATCCATCGCATCTTCTAGATTCGTGTCCCTCACGGTAAAATATTTACTTTGGCTTTTGTCCTGTCCAATTCCAAGAATATTGATTTTCTGCCTTTCTAGAACCAAAAATAGAAGAAAAAACAGGCAACTGGCACTGTGGCAACTTGTTATTAGGTTAGTTCCAGAAAAGATATAAAAACACCTCAAAGTATAAAAAAGCAAATCAAAGTAGATACTAAACAAGCATGGAGCATCAAAAATTATAGATACGTTTCCGACGTCTCAAGTAGATAGGGCTAAAGTTGAAGCAATAGAGAGAATACCACAACCAAGGGACATAAAAGGTCTAAGAAGTTTTCTTGGTCATGTGGGTTTTTATAGAAGGTTTATTCGGAATTTCTCTAGAATTTCTAAACCTTTAACTAATTTGTTGCAACAGGGAGTAAGATTTAATTTTGATGATAAATGCCTTATTGCCTTTGATAAAATAAAATATGCTTTATCTGATGCCCCTATCATTAAACCACCTATTTGGTAGATGACTTTTGATTTAATATATGAAGCTAGTGATGATGCTATTGGAGTAACTCTGGGACAACACATAGGTCACAGATTTAATATTATACATCATGCTAGTAGAACTGTCAATAGTGCTCAACAGAATTATCCATAGGAAAAAAGAGAACTCTTTGATGTATTTTTCTCTTGCGATAAATTTCGTTCTTATATAGTTGATGCAAAAGTAAGAGTTCATACGGATCGTGATGGTTTAAAAGAACTCCTCGAAAGGAAGATTCATAAGCCAAGACTGATCCATTGGATCCTTTTACTTCAAGAATTTGAGTTGCAGATTATGCACACACAAGAAGCAAAGATAGTGGATGCAGCATCTATATTTGCCCAACAAGACACTAATCTTATTAAGAGGGACTTTAGTCGTGGTGATTTTCACTTATGATAATTATCAGATGAACTAAGGAAAATCCCTCCAAAAGAGAAGAAATACTTGTTGTTAGAGGAGCTTGTCATCCCCGAATAAAAAGACGGTAAGTGCAAGGTAAGTTTTCTTACTCTAATAAGTGATTTGCTTTCACAGTTTATACTACTAAAAATTTTACCTTTGAATTCCTCTTGTTTTTTTGGAGGTTTTGAGGGGTTTTTGTAACTATATGGGTGCAACTATATGGCCAGAGAAAAATCTCCTGCCGTATAGTTGGTCATTAAAGGTATTGTACCCCGTTACAAAATATTTTTCAATGTTCATTATCTATACGGGCGCAACTATACGGCCGGAGAAAAATCTCCTGCCGTATAGTTGGTCAATAAAGCTTCTATATCGTCGACCCTTTTTCGTTCTTATTGCATATTAATCTAAAAAAACATTTTGTCAGTGCCTAGTCGGTAATCTAACCAACCTGGACTCGAGACTTTTGGAAGTACTTGTCCGGAACCAACTATATGGCCGGAGCTATACGGGTCGCGACCATATAGTTGATCGTTACGTGGAAGGACTCCTCCAAAATCGTGATTTCTTTTCCTATTCTGTTCGGATTCTTTTCTTGGGCGTGAATTTGGTGTTTCTCGCGAGTTTCACCAACCTCTGACCCCTCTTATATACTGCCATTGTGCCTCTCTCTAATCACAATTACTAGGAACAAATCTAGCAATGCTCTATCCCGTCCCAGGCCGTGGAAAACCCATGGGGCTCATTGCTCCCAGGGACCTTTCGATCAGCCCGTCTATGGAGGATGGCAATGAGGAGGTGGAGAGGTTTAGCCTGAGGTACAAAGAGTACGTCGAACCAAGCTTCTACAACAGCGATCCCGATGAAGGCTAGAGCGACGTTTACATCTATAGCGACGTCTATGATCCCCTGGAGATCGACTAGGCGGTGATGAAGAGAACATAAGAAGAGAGGTAAGTCCACAAGCCACATGGAAAAGGGCATGTGGAGACGGTCAAGTTCATCACCACGAACCCCAGACCACACAAGCGTAAGGAAATACCTAACATTGGTGCAGGTGCTAGCAAGGAACCAGCATTGCCCCGCTCGAGGCCTACCACTAGCGTTCGTATGAGGGTGAATCCCCAAGAAGATTGGAGTAACAGTTTCTACTTCCCCGATCTATCAATAATGAATGAGGAAGAAGAAGTTGTCCCCAGGACAAATGATCGTGTGCGGGCACTAGAGATATATCAGAAGCAGGAGCTACTACATCATGTTGAAGTATGTCACCGCCTCAAGGAGATAGAGAATAAGGATGATCTTCTCCCGTTGGTGACTAAACTTGCATATAGGGTGGATACATTGCAATTTGATTTCCGTAGGTGCTACAGCCGCATCATTGCTCTAGAGGACACCAACAAGAAACTATGCACCGTTGTGCTACACGCCATGGCGCCATAGTGATCTGCGAATAAATCATGGTATCAAATAATCTCAAGGGAATATTTGATCCCGCTTGGCTTGATTCCAAGCATGGGGAGATCTTTAAGATCTTGTAATCTATCTTATAAGTTTTTTTACTATTCTAGTCTTGCATTAGTTCGAGCTCATAAATAAAGTTTGCATCATTAAAATTCCCTTCAGAAATAGTCGATCCCTTTTATGAAATTTTGAGTTTATTATAATACATTGAGAATTATTGAGTTTTAGTTTGTCTTATTGGATATATGAATGGCTTGAGTATAATTTTACTTGCACTTGATGATAGCAATAGAAGTCTTCCACACCATTGGTATTAACGGCACATACAAAGTTAATTTGATCAATATGTTCTAGGTCAATGGTTTGATTTACAAAACGGAGAAATTATCTAATTAGTTAAGTTGAAAAATAAAAACCTTGAACAAAGGAGAAATCAAAAAGTGCTGTCAAATAGAGTGAGAACAAGTTGAGGTAGAATATTCAAGTTATTAAGATGCTTCATACATATTTGGAATTTTCTAATTGAGATCGTTAAACTTTGGACTCCTACATGAAGTGGAATGTATGGCTAGGTCCTTTGCACAACACTTAAACAAAAGTGTGAGAATGAATATATATAAAAAGAAGAAAAGAAAGAGAAAGAAAAAGAACAAATGTGAAGATAGCAAATAGGCATATACCACTATATTGTAGTAAGACAATGAGACTTTTGAGATTTTGAATCCCAAGTGAATACGTTAATCCTAAAACACTTGGAACTACCTTACTAACTCATTCGGTTGAACCGAATACTTTCACATCATCTTGAGAGTAATCTTTTGTGAATTGTTAATTGCTAAGGTGTGGAAGCCTGCTAATATTATTCGGATGGTTCGAGTAAGGTACTATTCATGAACTTATTTCTATGTATCATAAATGATAAACACATGCTGCAACTGACTCATTTATTTTATGGACTCAACTTCATGAATATGAGGATCACATACATTAAGCTAAACTTGCTCGGGACGAGCAAGAGTGTAAGCTTGGGGAAGTTGATGAGTGCATATATGCATCATGTTTTATATTATTATTTTGCATGGTAGTGGTAGGATTTTTGTATTTTATGGCGTTCGCATGCACCTTTTATGTTTATTTTCACTAGGATTAGATCAGATGATGGATACGATGGACACAATTCTTGGACCAGTTATATTGGAGTGAAAAGGAGCCAAAAACAACGTAATTTCTTATTTGGGAAATATTAAAAACACCAGAAGAAAACCCGAAGCAATTGAAGGGTTAATGACCAACTATACGGCGGGAGTATTTTCTCCGGCCGTATAGTTCCCGTCGTATAGTTGGCGCCAACACCGCATCCTCAAATAGTTTCACCCCGTGCAACTGGATTGGAGAGACGACATACAGAACGCCCACAAATCACTGAAACCTCACCTCCGGAAGGCATCTGGAGGGGGAACTCATCCACCGGAGATCCATCTCCGCTCTACGCAGATCCAGGATGCTAAGGCAACAATCTTCATCATCAACCGCTGCATCACCACCATGTTCATCCATCCCATCTACATCTTGTCTAGATCTTGTTGTAATTTCTGTACTCATTGTGGATTTATACAAGTACTATTCATCTATGATAGATTCCATTACTTTTGTCATGATGTTGATTGCCTCCATGTCTGAGTAGATCATTAGTTCTTGGGGAGATGGAGAAACCCTAGCATGAGATCAAAATAAGATAAAGTTTATTATGATATCCATCGCTGTGACTATGTGTTAGATTGTCTGCATATTGATGTTGGGAGAAGTCGACCTCTCAATATTTGCCTCTTGTGGGGACTTGATGGAGGGAACTACTTATTGGTAGACGGAGGTGTGTTAGCACTTAAAGTGACTATAAAGCTGTTGGCACATCTTACGTACCAACTTGGGAATCGAGGAAACTCACAAAACACTATCCATGCCATGGGATATGTCCTGTGGGATTAAGTCCCTTAATAGCACAATAATTGAATTGATGTTGATTGCTGTCCGCTATGGTTATAAGGATGATGTGAGTAGTGGTTGATGCCTATTCGTCCAAATATGGAGTTCCTCCCACACATACCTAGTTGAGAATGTTCATGATAATAATCTTTAGCTTATCCCTTTATAATGCTACTGGTGTATCCGCTAATCCCTGAGAACCCTATTTTTTCCACTGAAGTTTCAAATCTCTTTTACATACACGATACTTACTTTCTGTATTCAGTTTTGGTTACTTTACTAATTGTTCTCTTATACAAAAAACCCAAAAACACCTTTTCACACAACACTCACATTTTATCTTGTTACTTAGAACTTTATTTTAGCATTTCTATTTTAGTATTGAATTCCAGAGTTATTATACTTTAGACTCCCGCTCCCTATGGGATCAATATATCTATTTTGAAACTAGCTACAAACGATCTATGCACTTGCAGTCATCAGACCCACGGTGGGCGCGAACTTTTGTGGTGGTGGCACTGAAGATGCCATGGGTAGGCTTAAGTTGGGGCCAATGTGCACTAGTGGGATCTAGGGAGGGATGATGTAGTGGTTTCTACACTCAGAATACACAAACTTGATCTTTACTGGGCTCAATGATGGCTACACTTGCTCCTCGAGCTGTATCAGCGAGAGGAAGAAGAAGCCCTCTGTAAGCTCTAAGTAAAAATGAATCGATCACTCTACTAGGAGGCCCTGGATCACCTTATAAAGGGGTGGCCAGGTTACATTTTAGGGATGACATGGACAGCATATTCCACGAATATGCTTGTCCCAAAGTTGTAACTCGGCGGGAGCCTTTCTGTGTCTAACTTCTATCGACGGCAATGTCCCAGAGTCCACGACATGTGAGTGTCGGGCTCTAGGACCATCACCTCCGTGACGCCTCTTATGCGCCTCTATCCCTCTGTCCCTTGTCCGTAGCGCTTGGCACTATATAGATTTCTAAGAGAGAGAGACAGTGTGCAGTGTTGACTTCAGGGTTCGCTCTCTCCTTCTCGAACAAGCTTCCCCATGACTCGGCCAAGCCTTCAACTGCAATTTCAACATATAGGAGATCACGTGCCGACATACCTTATATGTCGGCTGAGTCAAGCTTTGGCCTCCTTGACTCGGGTTAACTCGGTTGTTGCTCGGCTGGTTCATGTTTAACCTGGCCGAGTCATTCTTTGACTCGGTAAGTATCTTCAAGGGTTTTCCCATTTTTTCTTAGCTCGACCCCACCTGGGGTCATCCCCCAAACAGAATGGCTAACAGACTCGCAATACGAGGACATGAGGTTTACCCAGTTGAGCCCCCCAGAGGGAAAACCCTACTCCTACTTGTCTGTTCTTGATTGATGGCAATGCCGATGATTACAAGGGTGCGTAGATGCAATATGGCGTGAGGTGTGTTCTAGGTTATGAGGTGAGAGAGCCTCCTCATTGTGCCCTCCTGGCCTTTATATGGGGAGGCCAGGTCTCGGGGTAGGTCGAGTCGGTTATAGATTAGGGTTAGCCCTTTGAATTTATATCTACATTAGTCGTGTCCTCCAAGAAGTTGAGTTCTCTACGGGCTTGGGCCACCCGAAGTCTCCTTGGGCTTTATAATTGCAGCAGGTCCTTCCTATGGACCTCTGCTAGGCTGGACCAGGTAGCCTAACGCCAGGTACCCGTAGGGCATATCCATGTCACTAGCCCCCGAGTGTTTAGTCAAATCGTATATTCGACTGGAGACTCTATAGTCTTTCGAGTGCTTCCCATCCGAACATGTTTCAGGTGGATATGTTGGTTCATAGGTATTGTTGATACATGTGCCTGACTCACCTGACGGATTAAGGTCAGTTAACTGTCTTTGAACAAAACAACATGATCTACTTCAGACTCAAGTCCCGGGACTCGAATCTGGAAAAATGCTAGCATAATTCGGCCTAGGCCGCGAAGGTCTTATAGGAGTCGAATTCCAGTGTTTAAAGTTATATAACCAACACATATGTTGGGATTTTTCATGTTTAAAGTTATATAACCAACACATATGTTGGGATTTTTCATCCTGCCTGTTGACATGGAATATTACTAGCAGAGCGCAATCGGGTGCATTGCCAGGCCATCAGAAGTATCCATAGGTCTTACCTTTGCGTCGCAGAAGCAGCATCCAAAAGTTTACTGCCGTGGAGGCATTTCAGATGACCAAGGAGACATTGCCTCTCTTAGTACTATTTTGGGTAGAGTTGCTTAATAAGATGCATGCTTAATCACGAAGGATTCGAAGGATTTTATTCCCATAATTCATATGGTGCGCGACCAACGCTTCCTCTGGGAGTAGACCTGAGTGTCTGTTCAAGTCGTAGACTCGATCAGTGACTTATAATTATCAGTTGTTAATTATGATGATCTGGAAGCTCTTCGGATGAGTGTCGGCACCTTTTCGAATGCATAGCCAACTCTCACTATGGGAGTAGCCCCCGAGTCCGTAGTGGAGTCGCAGACTCAAAGAAGGACTCGAAGCATAAACAATTGTTTCGACTGACATGGGAACCATGTCGAATTCTTAGGTGCGCGGCTAGCGCTCCTGATAGGAGTAGCCCCCCGAGTAGTTGGTTGAGTCGTAGACTCGATTAAGTACTTTTATTTGTAGCCGAAATATTGTAGCCATTGCTGTCCTTTGCTTTGCTGACTTCATTGATGACGCATGGTGAGCTCAATCGTTTGCAGTAGCAGAAGCGACGTGATAAGACGATCGTGGGTCCCACTATCTGACTTGGATTTGACTAGTCACATGTAGTTTACACGATAATTACTATGCCTCCTCGTTTTCCGCGCGTAGTGGATGGTGTGCTCGCGACTGTTCGGGCGGTGCTTGCCACGTGTATGTCACGATTCCGGACACGTGTTAGGCTAATTGGATCAACGGCCCTGCTGCATCGTCCTCGCCATTTTATATTGCGAGGGGCTATGGTAATTCTTCCCCTTGCCATTTGCTTTCGTTGTTCTTTGTCTTTCTGCCTCCTCCATTCCCAAAGCTCGCACGCACTATGAACTAGATATCCTTCACGTTTTTCCTTCTTCTATCCTTCGCGCCCATTGCACCGCGCAGGCAAGATGGGCAAATCAAAGAAGTCTTCTTCTTCTGCAGGGGGGACGAGCGCCGCGGGCGTCGCCAAGAAGGCCTCCACCGCCGGCCACGTCACCGATGGTGGTTGGCGGCGGTCTTCAACCAGGGAGGTGGACTTGCGTCGTCTGCGTGAGTCTGTCTTGATCTTGAGGGAGAAGGGTGACATCATTATTCCTGGAAATGAGGTAACCCCAGACCCAACCAAAGGTTTTCGGGTTATGTTTTATCCTTTTTTCATCCGTGGGATTTATCTTCGTGCCCACGAATTTCTCTGTGGGCTTCTCTTTCTTTAAGGGCTACGACTTCACCAGTTGTCACCTAATTCCCTTTTGCATATCGCATGCTTCATCATGCTATGCTAGTGCTGCCTCAGAATTGAGCCGCACTTTGGCCTCTTTAGGAAACTCTATTCCCTGAAGAGGCAATCTAGTACTAGCGACATTTACGCGCTGGGTGGGTGTGGCATATCCATCTGCCCCACTGTTCAGTATTTCATCTTCCACATCTGCGAATCCGTCCAAGGATGGAGGAACAAGTGGTTCTACCTTCACGACTCCAAGCTCGACAACTAGCACTACGAATTAGCTCCCTCGACGCTAGCAAGGTGGTCACATGAAAATGCTCGTGGTCCAAAGACGTTATGGAGGGTGAGACCGAGGTGGTGGAGAAGCTGTACCAACGAGTGGAGGCGCTCCAACTGGTGCAGGGCAAGGAGGTCTATGGCATCGACATCATCCAGACATTCCTCAAGCATCGGGTGTAGGCCCTCCAAGCGAGGGCATACCCGATGTTTTTGTACTCCGGTTCCACCGACCCGACGAGAGTGTCGGATGAGGAGATGTCCTCAGCTGACCTCGACCGAGCGCTTTGACCCCTGCTGATGTACAGGGATGACGGGGATTTTCCGGGGAAGTCTTTGACTGCCCCCTTCACTGCCAGGAAGGAAGTTCCTCAGGTAAGTCTTGTGCTTGCATGTGGTGCACTTTCGATTGTTTGTGTCTTTTATTCTTGACTTGGTCATGCGTATTTGTTGATCTGCAGTAGCTTAAGGTGGAGGGCATGTTGCCTCCCCTTCCTGAAAATACACGGCTACGCCTGATGGTAGGGATGCAGCATCTGATTCTACGCTCCCTCCCGTGTAGTCGCCAACTACGGAAGCTCCCGAGCATAGCGAAAGGATCTATCGCAAGACGACCCGAAGCAAAAGTTCGGATGGGGCGATGCTGCCAACACCAGAAGGGCCCTCCTTCCTCGAGCGACACTCTTGGGATGAAGGTGCTACCTCCCCCATTCCTATTGTACCCCTTTGGGCCGTGGCTCCTCAGCTGCCGGCCAAGAAGAAGAAAGTGGCGCTGGTCTTGAACCTCTCCAATATCCCCATGTAAGTATCGAACATTTTTATGTTTTCGATTCTGCTTCATTTGTTGGATGTTTTGAGTGATTTTACTTGTTCTTGCTGCATCAGAAGGTCTTCCTCAGCCGAATCCATAAAGGATGAGACTGAAAAAGTTGCTGTGGAATCGAAGATGGTGCATGCGGAGCATGCAAACGCCTCTCCGAAGATACCGGCCAACTCCGGTGACATCACATCGACCTCCTAGAAGCGGAGGACTCATGCGGTTGTTACCCGGAAGACGCAAGCTACTCCTTTGGAGTCTTCGGGTGGCCATGTAAGTACTTTGTCACTTTGGTGCAGGAAATCCCCGGAGTCCCTTGTTTATCTGATTTGTTGTTTCTTTACTGTAGCCCTTCATCCGCGATGTTAACTGCCTCGGAGAACGATACCTCGCCTTGGAGGACAACTTTAGGCAACTCCAAGGTTTGTATACTTTTGCCCTTTTTCCTCGAGTGCTGATGAATGTTTATTTTCTGATCCTTTTCCTGTTGATTTTCATAGATGAGAACAATAAGGCTCTCCGCAAGCTGAACGCACTCGAAAAGAGGTACAGCCAGGCGGAGAACAAAGCGAAAGCGGCCGTGGAGGCCCTTGAACATTGCCGACAAGAGGCCCAGGAGCGCGAGGAGCAGCTTGCAGCTGCTGCGGCATCTCGGGAGAAGGCGATGGTAGGACAGCTTATGACTGCTGCCAAAGCGCTATCTGGTAAGTTACCATACGCTCCTTTGCCCGAGTTTTTCTGGTGCATTTCCTTTGCCTCATCCGAAATTTCTTTGGCGCAATCTGCAGATGCCACCGGCATCGCGTTTGATCATGGTTCCTTGGAGCATGGGGTGCCCATGGTAAAGGCTGTTGCGGCGGTCGAAGACCGTTGCAGCTATACTGTCGAGACATTGGGCAAGGCTAAGGAGGTCCTCGCCCGCTTTTACCAGGAGATCTTCCTGAAGGGTGTCGCCCTTGACAATGTCGACTCACTAGCGAAGGCCTTGGCGGCCCCTGCGGACTACAAGAAGACCTAGAAGGGTGTAGGAGCTACCCTGGGCCTGGCGATGGTGATGGTGGTTGGCGCACAGTTGAACCTGAGCCAGGTCACCTCCAGGATGCTAGTGGCAGCGGATGGAACTGAGGTAGCCTTTGCTCCATTCGTCGCCTCCCTCTACAAGCACTTTGGACCTCGCCTCATTGACCTGCTAGCCACATATGCGCTGGAGCACCAGTGGGCAGCCAAGGCAAAGGCCTCAAAGTCCGTAGTTGCACCGGATGCAGATTTTCCTTAGGTTCCTTGCACTGCAGTTCTTTTGTAGTTTTTTGAGTTTGATTTTACGGTGTGCATGTAATGCCCTGTTCTGGATAAATTTAACTCTACCACGCAGTGGTTATTTTGATGTAAATATATGCATTTCCTTTGACTACTGTCGATTGCCTCTGTCTTTACACTCTATCACATGTGCGCCTCTTTGGGCCCTTCAAATGCTGATCCAGTGGCTATGTCATTCGCCTTGACTATTGCCCGTCTGCCGTTGAGTGAGGCATCACAGTTACCCTTGCTACGTGATCACATACGAAGCCTAGAGAAATATGTTCTCATCATTTGTGGCCATGCGGATGTTTGGAAATCCAAGACGGAACAAGCCATTGCGATAGAGGAATTTCTCCTTGAGGAATTTCGGCAGATCGGCGAGCAACTCCAATGTAAGTGACCTTGTCTGTCCATGTTTTGTTTTTCAATTGGGCCCGACCTCTGTGGCTTCTGAGCTACTGATCTTGTTTGTAGCTTTCAATCTTCTTCCGCGGGAAGAGAAAGAGCGAGTTGCTATTCGGCTCCATTGCCTCACCCAACAGGAGTTGGAGGCCAGAGGCTTCTTTTGGATGGACCGTGATCAGGCGACTATTTTCGCAACGGTTTAGGATCGTGTCCACCAGGTGCTTCAGGTCTTGAAGCGTGCAAGATCTTCACTCGCGTCTATCGGGGCTGCGATGTTCCCTCTGATGCTGCTCAGTCCTGCTTTTTGGGGCTGTTGGAGAAGTTCCGCAACATAGACGTCGTGAAAGATCTTGTTCACCAACAACTTGTGGGGGGTGCGAAGGCGGCGCTTGCGCTTGTTCAGCTACATCGCCGTGATGTTGACTTGGCAGAAATAGCTGTGGGGCCACCTGCTCCTCCGGATGGTATGGCGCGAGACATGTGTCCGCACTATGCTGTGGTGGCTCGCCATGCTGAAGACATCGTAGACTTCTTTGATGAGTGGACAAATGTCCTGCTCTAGCGTAGTTAGGTCTTGCAGGTTTCAAAATAGTAATGTAAAATCTGTAAATAGTTTCGATTGGGCTTTTGTACCCTTGTAAATTTGTAAATATGTATTTGCACGTTGTGTGTTGTTGATATTTAATATGTGCGTATCCTTTTCGTTAGCCTGATGTGGTCAGCTACTCATGGTGATGCATTATTGTGATAGTCGACAAAGTCATAAGGCGAGGCGCAGCCCCCGAGCGTATTTAGGAATGTAAATGCGCATAAGAGAGAAAAATATGCTAGCCAAGGAACTTAGCTTTTACTCATTACATAGTAGGGGGTAAAAGTTTCGGCTGAGTAGCTTGGCTGAATAGCCTTATTGAAAGTAAAAGGCGACTAAGAGTAGAAGCGTCACAGTTTTGCGATGTTCCATGGGTTGGAGTATGCTATTCTATACTCGACGTCCTTGAGGCGATAGGCGCCACCTGGGATTACTTCGGTGACCATGTAGTTTCCTTCCCAAGGTGACTCTAGCTTCAAATTCCCTTTCTGCTTGAGCCACAGGACGAGGTATCCTTCGTCAAAGGACCTTGGGCGTAGCCGTCTACTGTGGTAGTTGCAGAGACTTTGTCGGTATACCGTTGAACGGGCCGTGGATATGTCGCGAGCTTCGTCCAGTGCATCGATGACATCTTCAAGTGCAGCCTTTTATTCAGCTTCTCTATAACTAACGACCTGCAGGGTCTTATAACGTACCTCGGCGGGTAACATTGCTTCGGCTCCGTGCACCATGAAGAAAGACATGTAGCCAGTGGCACTATTTGGCACTGTGCGTAGGCTCTAGAGGATGGAGGGTAGCTCTTCTTCCTAGGCTCCCGCCAGCCGTTCGAGTAAGCGTAGTAGCCGCTTCTTGATTGCATTGTAGACGAGGCTGTTGGCCTTTTCGACCTGCCTGTTGGTCTATGGATGCGCCACAGAGGCGTACATGAAGGAAATATGCCCTAGAGGCAATCATAGAGATGATTATATTTCTTGTGTATCCATGAGTTATTGTAATGTTCCTTGAATATCCATATCGAGCAACTCGCATTGGTTGACAAATATGTGAATTGTTTGTGAAACTCTTTACTTGTATGGTTTTCGAATAGTTGTCCCTAGTCAGAGTTCATGTCAGGACAAACGTGAATATTAGACTGGCACATCGATTGGTTGATGACCATGTTTCGCAAGTCATAGACATGGATATGTCAAATCAATGATGTGGACACATGTTATGAACATGGGGTTGGAATGACCCAACTTGAGACTGGAAATTAGACTTGCAGCTCTCTCTACAAATCGTGTATGTTTTTTCCTTAGACCTGAGATTTTCGCATGTACTTGAGATGTGGATCGACCTACTTTGGGGCTATCAGACGCTGCTCTGTAACTGGGTAGTTATAAAGGTAGCATTCGGGTTTGTCCTGAAGCATGCTACAAGGCATTGGTCAATAAAGATGGGATTTTCCCCTCTCTACTTGAGAGAGATATCTCTAGGCCCCTCGAGTGATCGGATCCAGAAATGCATGGCCGTGCTACATATGGTTAAGAGTTAACCTAGTAAAGGGATTCTGAATCACAGTATCGAGAAAGAGAAGTTAGCTTGAAGCTAGACCAAATATCGTGAGGCAAAGGGAAAGACATGTACTAAACCTTGTGATGGTTCATCCGAATGATATTTGTATGCGTTTCGGAGTTGGCATGTCTTGCTAGAGGCCGCTACCAACTATTGACGGAGTAAGTGTACTCGTGTCATGCCTATACGTGTATGAAGCTATAGGGTCACACACTTAAGGGGCTGGAAGCCTAATGAAGATTGGGTCCGAATTAAACCAGGCTTAGGCTACTAATGGGCTGCTAATGTAGAATCCCACTAGGGACGCCTATGTAAGAGAGGGTGGGGTGAGATGACCACGAGAGAGAGCATTCCACCCAGCCGCCACTCCTCACGCATGTGTTGCACGCGTGGACCTAGCAATCGGGCGTCTGACGCTTCCACCCCGCACGTGTGGATACCTCGGAGGTGCTGCATCTGTAGCATTTGGACGAGTCACGCAAAGGGAGCTGCTCGTGGGACGAGGTCAATGAGGAGACGTAGAACATCTACACTGCCCCGACGTGCTTCATCAAGTTCCACAACTACGCGTCTAGTGGTAATCCCGAGATCTATGACAATAGTAATCCTGGTTTACGCGGTAGAATTTTTTTGATTTGCGCTAGTGTAGCCTACCCGTTCCCTTCAGTACGTGACGTTAATGGCGAGTCCTTCGCAGAATTCTCAGAACTCCTTCGAGTTTAAGTTCATGCTATTGTCAGTTATGATGCTATGAGGCACTCCGAACCTATAGACGATGGATTGAAAGAATTTAACAGTAGTGGCACCGGTTTGGTTAGTTACATGCATGGCCTCAATCCACTTCGGGATCTTGTTGACTGCCACCAGGAGGAAGAAGTGTCCTCCGGGTGAGGACTTTTGCAGTTTTCCACCCATGTCGAGTCCCCACTAGGCGAAGTGCTAGGCCAATGGTATGGGACGTAGCTCTAAGCCTGGCGCGTGAGGCTTGTCTGCAAACCTTTGGCAGGTATTGCAATTCTCGATGATGTACTTGGCGTCGTGCATCACGATTGGCCAGTAGAATACAACTCGTAGAGCCTTGGCGACAAGGGCGCGGCTTCCTGCGTGGTGGCCGCAGATGCCTTCGTGCATGTCGAGGAGGATGCTCTTCCCGTCACTGTTGGTGACGCACTACTGGAGCACTCTTGTGATGTTGCTCTTTTACATCTCGCCATTGACGATGGTGAAGGCTTTTGATCGGCGAGCGATGTGCTTGGCATCCGTCTGGTCCTCGGGTAAATTCTTGCTTAGCATGTAGCAGAGGTATGGCTGGGTCCATGTTTGCCTGACTGCAAGGACCTAGATGAGGCTGACTAGCTCAACTTCCATGTCCAGCTCTTCAGGTGCCTCCGCCTTTTTGGGTGACGCAGCCCCCGAGTGTCCTGCAGTGTCAGTTGTGTCCTTTGGAGTTTTTCTCTTGATGGAGGGAACGCAGATTTGCTCGAGGAACACACCCGGTGGCACCGGAGCACAGGTGGAGTGAATGTTGGCGAGCTTGTCGGCCTCCTCATTACTTTCCCTACTGACATTCCAGAGTTCGCAGCCATCAAAGTCTCCTTCGAGTGAGTTGTAGAGCGCACGATATGTGATCATGTTGCTGTTGTGTGTGTCACACTCGTTCATCGTCTGCTAGACAATGATGTTATAGTCACCATAGATGATTAGGCGCGTGGCGCTGCATACTTTGGCCATCCGCATTCCATGCAAGAGTGCCTCGTACTCAGCCTCATTGTTGGATGCGTGGAATTTCATTCGCAACACATATCTCATCTTGTCCCCTTGAGGGGATGTCAAGATTACTCCGCCTCCTGCTCCGGCGAAGAGCTTAGAGCCTTGGAAGTGCATCGTCCAGAGCTGGGACATGTCCGAAGTGTCCGGTAGCTAGATCTCCATCTAGTGGACGATATACCCCATGGGTTTTGCCGTCTTCGGGTCGTTCAATCACAAGGGCGGTGCTGACCACTTGGTGCATGGCGGCGATGTAGATCAACATGGGCTTTCTCTCCTTTGGCATTACCAGTACGACAGATGTAGAGAGTAAGCACTTGAGGTCGCCTCATCGGCTTCAATCGTCCACTCAAACTTGTCGGCCTTATAGAGCAGTTGGTAGAAGGGGAGAGACTTTTCACCCATGCGGCTAATGAACCTGCTGAGTGCCGCGATTCACCCAGCTAGCTCCTAGACTCCTTTGATGTTCTTTGCCTTCTCCATGTCTAGTATAGCCTTGATTTTCTTCGGGTTGCCCTTGATGCCTCTTTTGGAGATGAAGTAACCGAGTAATTGCCCGGATGGGACGCCGAAGGCGCACTTTTCCAGGTTTAGCATGATCCTGTAGCGATCAAGCTTGTCGGACATCTCGCGGAGATCGTCGACCAGTGTTCGTCTTTCCTTGGTCTTGACTACTATGTCGTCAACATAGACGTGGATGTTGCGACCTATTTGGTTCTTCATGCATGCTTGCATGCACAGCTGGTAGGTTGCACCTGCGTTCTTTAGCCTGAAAGACATTGTGTTGTAGCCGAATACCTCGAATGGTTTGATGAATGTCGTCTTTTAGTGATCTTCAACCTTCAGTCTAATCTGATGGTAGCCTGAGTAGGCCTCAAGTAAGGACAGTCTCTCACATCCTATAGTGGAGTCGATGATTTCATCGATTTGCGCCAAGGGGAAGTGGTCCTTAGGGCAATGCTTGTTAGGCGCCGTGAAGTCCACACACATCCGTAGGTTGTCCTTGTCCTTATTATGGACCAACACGGGGTTAGCTACCCAAGTGTTTTCCTTTATCTCCCTTATGAAATTGGAGTCGATGAGTCTATTGACTTTGGTGCCAATTGCTTCAGATCTGCTCTCAGACAGTCGATGCATCGTCTGCTTGACCGGCCTTGCATCCGGTAACATGTTGAGTGCATGCTCGGAAAATTCCCTGGAAACCACTAGCATGTCCGCAGGACACCATGCGAATTTTCCCAGCTTTCATGGAGGAATTACACAAGCGCGAGTTCCTATGCGAAACTCAAGTTGTTGGCGATCAGAGTCGTCTTGGTGGGGTCCGTCAGGTGGACCTGCACCACCTTGGTGTTGACTGTGGACTCGAACGACATGTCAGGTGCATTTTGCCTGGTGACAGGGTGCATGCGTGCAGGCTATTGTCTGTTCACTCCTTCAGCCTTACGAGCTCCTCCTACATGCCGAATGACTGGGATATCCTGTTGAATTCTCTATCATAGCTATCGTACTTGGTTAAGCTACCTCGAATGGTGATGACACCATTAGGCCCTGGCATCTTCAGCAAAAAGTACGTGTAGTGTGGCACTGCCATGAATCTTGGGAATGCCATGCACCCGAGGATGGCGTGGTACTGTGATGGCCAGTCCACCACATCGAACTCGAGCCGCTCATGCCTAAAGTTATTGGGGGTGCCAAATATGACGTCGAGCCATATTCTGCCCAGGGGATATATTCCTTTCCCTGGGACGATGCTGTGGAAGGTTGTGTCTGATTCCTCCAGGCTGCATAGCTGTGAGTGTGCTGGCGAACATCAGATTGATGTCGCTGCCGCCGTCCATGAACACGCGACTCATTTAGAATCCTCTTATCTAGGCCTCGAGCACCAGGGCAGAGTGACCCGAGTGAGGTATTTGTGGTGGGTGATCCGAGCGGTCGAAGGTGATGAACGACTCCGAGCCGCTAATGTACTCATGTATGACAGGCGGAGAGGTGACGGCCAGGTTGACCTGTCGGGTGATCATATTTTGCACCCTGTTGGATGGACGTCCCTTTTGTATCATCATATCCCCAGCGATCGTGGGTATGGCTCTACTCCGTTGTTTAGGGCCGGCGCAGCCGCAGGCTGCGCGGGTGCTCCAGGTGGCGGGGGCGGGGCGCCATATGCGACGACTCCTGGGGTAGGGGAGAATCCTAGATTCACCGCCTCGCGCCTCATCTGGGCGTATCCTTCGTAGAGCTTCTGGAATTCCCTGCAATCTTTGATCATGTGGATGGCTTTCTTATTGTCATCGTGCTTGTCGATGTAGAAGTGGATGGTGAAGGGACCTGACAGTTTGTCGAGTGCAGATGGCCCATCATCGCGGTTGTGGCGCTGCCATGTTTGTGCTGGCTTTCCGCTATTGCGGTAATTGCTATTGCGATATCCACTGTTGCGGTTTCCATCCTCGTGCCGATCGGCGTAGCCAGCCGCGACCATATCAACCTCTTCATGCTCGTCATAGATGCGCGCACTTCTTTTCCCTCGGTGATCGCGCCTGCGGCCGAAGTCATCCTCGTCATCCAAACGTGTTCGGTTGATGACATCCTCGCCATCAGCCCAGCGATTGGCGATGTCCATAAGATGATTGATGGTTTTGGGCTTGATGCGCCCTAGATCTTCTCTTAATTCACGACACCTTATGCCACCATTGAAGGCATCGATTGCTCACGGACCAACGCCGTATGTATGAGTTAATGGAATCGTTGGAGCGTTGACAACAGGCGCATAGCTTCTCAATTCAAGCCAGCCTCTTGCTGGTGCCTTTGAATTTGCGGATGAAGCAGTACACCAGCTCTTCCTAGCTGCGGATGGATCCGGAGGGGAGGTTATTAAGCCAGGCTGTAGCCACGCCCGTCAACTACAGCTGGAGGCATTGCATGGCTATGTTTTTTCTCTCGCCATGGAGGTTGACCGATGAGATATGATCATCCAGCCAAATCTTTGGCTCCTGTACACCGTCAACCTTCGGGTTATCCTAAGGGAGCTTGACGCACCTGGCGCTGCATAGTTTCGTGTCTTCCTCTTCGGACTCTATGGAGCACGCACGTTTTGCGCGTGATTTGTCAATCTTGCGCTTTGTTAGCTCGTTACAGGCGTCATACTTGCGGCTCTTTCGCCGCGAGCTGCGTCGATGCCGCGGCAGGTCATGCTCCTCCTCGTCAGATGAGGGCGTGCGGCTTCTGGTGAATTTTACCACAGCCTTTTTCTTTGGCTCTAGGGTCGCTTCTCCGCGGATTTGTGGATAGCATACCGAGGATCCCCGGCCGGTGGCAAGTTTGCTGCCAGGTAGGTGGTGGATGCCATGACCGCAGCCTGCGGTGTCTTGGGCATGATGTTGCCCTGCGAGTCCATCGAAATGAAGGACAGGTCGACTTCCTTGGTGGCCTCGCGTCATGTAGCAGGGTCCATGCACTCCATACGGGAACAGTGCTTATGGCCGTCGTAGACTTTCAATGAGGATACCCCAATGGAGGAGAGCGAGGCCCGTCGCATGCTTGACTCATCGGCTGCCCTCCTGCGCTGTTCGAGCTCCTTCTGCTGCTCGACTTGTTGATTGTTCTCCTTGATGAGGAGCCAGTGGTAGCCCATCAGCATGTCTCGAGAGGCCTCCATTAGCAAAGGGTTGGTACCCCGCACGGCCTCCCGGACTCTTTCCCACTAACCATCGTTGAGGTGAATCTCTTGACGATTGCGATTGCCGCTGTTGACAGCTTCATGTGGTCCGTTCCCGTTGGGATTGGCCGGGGGTGGGTTGTTTCCTCTGTTCGTGTCATTAGGAGCCTGTGGGTTCGGAGAGGGAGCCGTAGGTTCGGCTCTATTGTCAACGTTGCCATCAATGATGGACGCGCACATGTAGAGATGGGGGAGATTATTTCTCCCACAACTCTCAGACCCAGAACCGTAGGTTCCTTCCTCCATAGGAGGGTTGCATAGGTCGGGGTGGCAACTTCTGCTGTCATCTGAATTGCTTATCAGCGACGGTGCGCTCACGACACCTATCGGCGACACCCATAGAGTGGGTATGATTGTCGGAGGTACCACCCGCTTTAGGAGGCGGATGGTGCCGATCTTGCCTACCTAGAAGCATAGGCATCCAAGCATCATGTTGACTCCATCTCCTATGAAATCGAAGTCACGACGGGTTGCAGGTGAGTGGACTGTGAAGTCAATGGTGTCGAAGAGGAGGTGGTTCTCCATGTCGGCAGAGTTGAAGATCATGGTGGATGGGGCCATCGCGATCAAACGATCAGCATCTCGAGTTCCCACAGACGGCGCCAATTGATGTGGGTTCGACTCGTCAATTCCCATTGTTATGGACTTGGGTTTTGGATAAGGAGGGGGAGCTAGAGATCACGGAATGGCTAACAGACTCACAATATGGGGACACGAGTTTTACCCAGGTTCAGGCCCCCAGAGGGAAAACCCTACTCATGCTTGTCTCTTCTTGATTGATGACGATGCCGATGATTACAAGGGTGCATAGATGCAATCTGGCATGAGATGTGTTCTAGGGTATGAGGTGAGAGAGCATCCTCGTTGTGCCCTCCTGGCCTTTATATGGGGAGGCCAGGTCTCGGGGTAGGTCGAGTCGGTTACAGATTTGGGTTAGCCCCTTTCAATTTCTATCTACATTAGTTGTGTCCTCCAAGAAGTCGAGTTCTCTCCGGGCTTGGGCCACCCAAAGTATCCTTGGGCTTCATAATTGTAGTAGGTCCTTCCTGTGGGCCTTTGCTTGGATGGACCAGGTAGGCTAACGTCAGGTACACATAGGTCATATCCATGTCAGTGACCGACCGGGAAGTGGGTACTGGGTGCGCACGAGTGAGGACAAAGTGCACAGAAAATACTAGTATTGGTCTGTGGGGTTAGTCTAAATGTCATGGGAATGACCACGACAGATGCTGCAATCGGCAGCGAGTAGTAGAACATGGGGCAAGGGCGGCCAGCCATCTGCGGTGCGAGATGAGGGCGGAGACACAAGGATTTACCCAGGTTCGGCCCCCCGGACGGTACAGACCTACTCCTGCTAGATTGTATTATGGTGAGAGTACAATGGGGCAAGATCGGCGGCTAGGCAGCGAGTCGCTTGGGTGTATGATGGAACGTATCCTCTATGCGTCCTCTAGGGGGGTTTATATAGACTCACCTCCCTAGGGTTTACAGATCTCAACCGAATCAGTTAAGGTTTCAACGATCCTTTAACCTAATCTGACTGGGCCTATCTACGCTTCTGGGCCTTCAGCTTCCAGTCGCTTGAGTCCACGCCAGATCCAGATCCAGTCTCCGTCTTGCAGGCCCACTCGCTGGCACCCGGGCCAGTCGGAAACGTCCTGCTGGGTATACCCCGGTAGGCATATCCCCATCAGTAGCCCCTGAGGCCGTCGTGGATTGGTCACAGGTGTTTGCTGGCAGTCGGTGTATACGGGTCCAATGCGGACGCCCAGTCGAATCGGTGGCGGACTCCTGAATAAAGGAAAAACTAGTTATTCTAGTCGCAATAACGGCGACCGATCGGGTCGCAGCTCGGCGAACGGGTCGGCGAATTCTTAGTCACTGTTGTAGTAATCGGGTTGGCGAGTCGTCGAGTCGCGCAGAGCGACGAGTCGAGTGGATGAAGTTGGACCGTCAAGTGAGGTCAAAACTAGCCGTTGGGGTAATCCAACGGTAACTTTTGGCGTAATTACCGCGTAGTAACGGCTCCCGAAATTGGCGGGTAGCAACCGCTATATAAGGAGAATGACAGGCGAGCGGGGAAACACTCCTTTGTCTTTCCTCCGATTTCGCCCATCTCCCTTGTCCACCTCGCATCGCGATCCAACCGATCCAGAGAACCCCGACCTCCACGAATCTTCCAACCAATGGCCCCCTCCACCGAACCATGGGGCAGATGCAAGTGCACCAGGGCGCTACTGGCGTCCTTCAAGGAGGCCGGGATCCTGCGCGCCGGCAGATGGCGCATCCCCGCGGCCGGAGAAGTGAATCCGGACCCGCGCGAGGGAGAGTTCATCTGCTTCACCAGCCACCTGGAGCGGGGGCTGGAGTTTCCCACTTCTCTCTTCTTCCGGCGTTTCTGCGCCTACTACGGGATCCAACCGTCGGACCTGGGCCCGCATAGCATCGAGCATCTCGCCACTTTCGTGGCGTTCTGCGAGTGCTATCTGGGCTGCAGGCCCTACTTCCCCTTGTGGCAAGATCTATTCCATGGGAGGATCAGTCGCGAAGAATCAGGCGGCCCGATGCTGGCTACGGGTTGCCTGACATTTCAGCTGAAGTCGAAGGCGTCGTTCTTCGACCTGATGCTGCCCGCCAAGGCGGCAAACGAATGGAAGAAATCCTGGTTCTACGTCACCGAGTCGACTCCAGACGGCGAGGTGGCGCTTCCACTGTACTCCGCCGACCGGCCCTAACCGCTTCGGCTCCAGGTCGAAAAGCTCCCGCTGGATCAGCGGATGGTTGTCGACGAAATGTTGCAAACCATCCGCGGTCTAAAGAAGAAGGGCCTCCAAACCATCAACCTCTACAACTGCTAGCTCGGGCAGCGGCTCGTGCCTTTGGCCCTCCGCGACCATTATATGTATGAGTATACGGGTAGGGACGACCCGACGAAATCCTGCCTCGTCGAGTGGAAACTCGAAGACTACATCCTGGCCCTGAAGAAGATCACCAGGCGGCGTACCTGGACGCGAAGGCCGGGGTCGCCCCCTATACCGCAAGGCGCCCAGCTCCGACGGTAAGTTGCCATTTTCGCCACCATTCGCAGTCGCAGATGATGCATTCGCGGTTGTGCTGACGCTGTCTCATGCTTATTGTAGTTGTTCCAAGTGGTGGAAGGATGGCTCCCACCCGCAGACGATGAGAACTCGAGCTCGTCCGTCCAGGACGGGAGCGAGTCGCCTCCCGCCAAAGGCAACGTCGGGAGCGACGAGGGTGAAGACGACGACGACGATGACGACGAGCCCGTGGAAGACGCTGCCCCGACGATTCGCAAGACTCGCGGGCAACATCAGCGCGAGCTCGAGGAGAGTATAAGCCTCGAACCTCATGATGACGACGACGAGCTTCCCGAGCACACCTCACATAGTGAGGCCACGCCATCGAAGAAGAAGAAGAAGGAGGAGGAGGTGAAGGCTCCGCCGAGGAGGAAGACGAAACCGGCAAAGCAGACGTCTCCGCCCCGTTCTGCGACCAGTTTTGACGCCACCATCTCGGCTAAGGGCGAAGCAGCAACCGTAGCATCGGATGCTGCCGCTACCCTAGATGAGGTACCTCTAGCGTCGCTTCCACCCCCATTCGCCCCGGTCTCCGGGTTGGGGGCTGCTCCAGCCGCAGCAGCTTCGCCTCCCAGGAAAGCTCCCGCAGACGTCATCCCGGAGGCTCCTGCCGCGGCCTCGTCTTCAAAGAGGCCCTCTGTGTCTTGGGCACACGATGTGTTCGAGATGGGCCTCTGTCGGAAGTTGGGACCCGAGCTGGAGAAGCCGGCCAGCATCCGCACGGGTCTGCGGTTCATACCAGTCGCCAAGTAAGTCTTGTTCATCTGCTTGCCTTCCGTTGTAATCGGACGGTTTTACTCATATCGTTGTTTCACAGGACTGGAGTTAAAAATATCGGCCATCCTTCCGTGGCCAAGGTTCCGCTAGTCGTCACCGAGGAGGACCCCTCGCGGAAGAGGAAAACTGACGAAGCCGCTGCTCCCGTAGACAACGCTAAGAGGACGAAGGGTGACGACATCGTCATGGTCTCTGATGACACGGCAGTTGCTCCAAGCGAACCTCCGACTGCGGCGGAAGTGGCCTCGAAGACCACGGAGGCTGTTTCCTCTCCCGGAGTGGCCGAACCGGCTCCTAGTGGCGCTGGGGCATCAGCTGCGACTTTCCCCCGCTTCATGGCCAAGGCGGCCGCAGCGAGTGGCACAGCGCCAACGAGCCAGACACCTGGGGTTGCCGAGACGGAGGTCGAGCAGCGTCGCGGACACTCCGGTCCTGCTTGCGTCTGTTGACGCGCTGCAACTTCATGGCATGCTGGGCGCAGCCATCTAGGTATGTCCAGTCCCCGAGGATCGGGCCACTGAATTTTAGTGGTTGGATTCTTTGTGTTTTTGTAGCGTCCAGTCCCCGAGTGCCCAGTCGCTGAATTTCAGTGGGTGGGCACTTAGGATTTTTGATCTCCAGTCCTCGAGTGCCTAGTCGCTGAATTTCAGCGTGTGGGCACTTAGGATTTTCAATGTCTAGTCCACGAGTGCCTAGTCACTGAATTTCAGCGGGTGGGCACTTAGGATTTCGTTGTTGTTGACATTGCAATTTGTGTGCAGGGCTTGCAATGCGAATCAGCCGATCGGCTTGCAGCGAAGTGTCGCGTGGAGAAGGAACTCGCTGCCGTCCAGGAGACGAACAAGGGCCTGCAAGCCGTTGCAGCCGAGGCGGAGGAAGTCCGCCGGGGCCTTGTCCCGATGGGTGACCTGACGGCGGCTCAATCTTTGTTGAGTGCGGCCGAGAAACGGTTCACTGACCTGGAGCGTGAGATCAAGGAAGCGAAGGCAGAGGTGAGCTCAGCAGAGGGACGAGCGAAAGCTACTGTCACTGCGGCCGCTGAGGAGTGGAAGGTGTCTGACGCACTCGTTGTTGGGCTGCAGAACGACTTCTCCTCGCTTCAAAGCTTCATCACGGGCCTCTGCCGTCCGCTAATTGGTAAACTTTTCTTCCTCTGCCTGGAGTCGTTATGGAGTCGTTGGCGTACTCACTGCCGACCTCTGTCCACAGGCCGGATTATTGACAGCTCGGAGGAGGCGCACTCGTACGACGTGCGGCAGTGTGTGACCACTCTGGTCGACTCGGCCGTGTTGTCCGCCGCTTGCATTCGAGCGTATCTTCAGGATATATCGCCCACGGAAGTGATTCCTAGTGACCTCGTCGAGGTATGGCGTTATCTGGAGAAGGCTCTAGCAGTCGTCGAATTCATGGCGCGGTCGGCCTTCCGGCGCGGGGCGGCGACGGCTCTGAACCTTGGGCTTGCCCATTTCCCGGAGGACTTCGACCTTGATGATGTGACGAGTGGCTACCCCTCGTCGACGGGCTCTGTGGAGATTGACGAGGTGCTGAAGCTAACGGACCAGGCCGCGGTGTATGCCGATTGCGTTTGGGCGATGGACTTCAAGGTCGAGCAGCCGTTCCGTGCGGCTATGGCGGGTGAGTTGACGACGTACCCGTCGAACCCGTACGTGCCCTTCATTTGCAACCGCAGGGGTGGCGGCGAGTCGGCATCGAGACCTGTGGAGTAGAAACATTGTGCCTTGGGCCGTTAGTAGCAAATAGCCATTGGACTTATCTTGTATTTTGGAACGACTTTGTTCGGCTGTAACGGGAATTTGTGTTGTTTTGTGGATTGTTTCGTGATTTTAATTGTTGATTGGACGAGTCCCCGAGCGCATCCGCCCTTTTTATGGGGTTTACCTCGTTTATTTGTGTTTGCGATTTTGAATGTTTTTCGATTGTTTCGCTATTGAGGTCGACTCACCCGAGCTCGGAGAGCCAGTCGCAGGGCGACTCCCGTGGGTGCTCTTTACTTACCGTTTTCCCATGCGTGAACGAGGTCGGGTGGCCGAGTCCCCGATCGTGGTACTTGGTGGTTCTAGTTGCAGCTCCAAGGTAGGTGAGGACTAAGCGCGTTAGATTAAGCGCGTCACTCCTGCCTGACCCGAAGGATCAGTCGCATGGTGAGTCCTGGGCACGCTCTCATACTGGGCGTTTTTTTCCCCAGCCGCTCATATTTGACTGGACGTCAGTCGCCGAGCGTGGTACTTGGCCGTTCGAGTCGCTATGCCGAGGATGCGGAGGACTTGGTCGCTGTGAGAAGCGAATGCAGTTGTCTTGTCTCGGTGAGCCAGTTGGGCTAGGCGACTCCAATGGGGCTCCGGGTTGGCGTTTTTCGTGGACGTTACGAGGCCTAGAGTTTTCCAGTGCCCTCGTGCCGCACTACTTGGCTGTGCTGGTCGCTTTACCAGAGGTTGACTTCTGCAAATAGCATAATGCTGTTATTACGAGTGCGAGTGGCACAAGACATGGAGAGTAGACACAATTTTCGGTAACCGATCTGTTTTATTTCATAGCGGGTGGAGAGTACATGTATGGAGTTCTAGGAGTAGAACTTCCGTAGGAGGTTTACCTTCCATGGCCGCTTGACGTCGAGTTTTCCGTCGCCTCGGACGTCGATGAGGTAGTAGGCGTCGTTGCCTAGAACTCGCCTGATGGCGGATGGTCCCTCCCAGGGGGGGAGCTTGTGCATGCCCTTCTTGTCCTGGATGAGGCGAAGTACCAGGTCGCCTTCCTGGAAAGTGCGTGTCCTTACTCGCCGGCTATGGTAGCGGCGGAGCCCTTGTTGGTAGATGGCGGTGCGGGAGCGAGCTAAGTCACGTGCCTCGTCGAGCTGGTCGACTCCATCCTGGCATGCGAGTTCATTTGCGGCCTCCGTGTAGTTGACCACCCTGGGCGAGTCATGCTCTAGGTCGGTGGGCATGACTGCCTCGGCGCCGTACACCATGAAGAAGGGGGTGAACCCTATCGACCTGTTGACGGAGGTGCGGATGCCCCAGATGACGGAGGGTAGCTCCTCGACCCAGCACCCGGCGGTGCGCTCGAGCGGTACTTGGAGCCGTGGCTTCAGGCCATGGAGGATGCTCTGTTTGGCTCGTTCTTCCTGGCCGTTGGACTCCGGGTGGGCGACTGAGGCAAGGTCGAGTCGGATGTGATGTTCCTCGCAGAACTCGGCCATGGCTCCTTTGGCGAAGTTGGTGCCATTGTCCGTGATGATGCTGTTTGGGAACCCGTAGCGATAGATTATCTCGCGTAGGAACTTGGTGGCGGTCTTCCCGTCGCATTTCCGGACTGGCTTGGCCTCCACCCATTTTGTGAATTTGTCGACTACAACCAGGAGGTGGGTGAAGCCGGAGAGGGCCTTCTTGAAAGGGCCTACCATGTCCATACCACACACGGTGAACGGTCAGGTGATGGGGATTGTCTTGAGCGCCGAGGTCGGCATGTGGGTCTGGTTGGCATATTTCTGGCACCCGACGCACCGCTGGCCAATGTCGACAGCGTCTGCGTGTGCGGTGGGATAGTAGAAGCCATGTCGCATATCCTTTGCGACCAGAGAGCGGGCGCCGGCGTGGTGGCTGCAGTCGTCGGAGTGGATGTCTTGGAGGATTTTGCGTCCTTCAGCGGGTTGAACGCAGCGTTGGAACACCCCGGTCACGCTGCGCTTGTGGAGCTCGCCGTTGATGATGACGAAGGATTTGCAGCAGCGTGCTATCATCCGGGCCTCCGTTTCATCCGTTGGCAGGGTGCCTCCCTCCAAGTAGGCAGTGTACGGCGCGTTCCAGTCGTCTGGCTCGGCGATGAGCGCGACCAGGGCTACCTCTGGTTGCAGCGGGATTCCGATGTCGATCTCCCTTGGGGGAGATACGGAAGGCTTGGTGATGGTGTCGAGGAAGACGCCGGCGGGTGGTGCGAGTCGAGCCAAGCCAATGCGGGAGAGTGCGTCGGCCTCCTCGTTCTTCCGCCTGTCAATCCACTCGACGGAGTAGCCTGCGAAGTGTCCACCCAGCTTTTCCACTGCTTGGCGGTATGATGCCATGGTGGGGGAGACAGCGTCGCAGGTGCCAGCGACTTGCCCGGCGACGAGGTCGGAGTCTCCGTAGCAGCGCAAGCGGTTGACGTTCATTTCCTTGGCAGCTCGCATGCCGTGGAGTAGCGCCTCGTACTCGGCCATGTTGTTGGTGCAGGGGGTGAAGTCGAGGCAGAGGACGTAGCGGAGCTTGTCTCCCTTTGGAGAAGTTAGCACGATCCCTGCTCCTGCTCCGTCCGCGTTCTTGGAGCCGTCGAAGTGTAAGCTCCAGTAATGGAGGTATGGCAGCTTTTCTGGCTGCTGGGCCTCTTCCCAGTCGGCGATGAAGTCCGCGAGAGCCTGTGACTTGATCGCTTTGTGCGGCTCGTACTTGATGTTGTGTACGCCGATCTCGACGGCCCACTTGGCGACTCGCCCGGCCGCCTCACGGTTGTGGATGATGTCCTACAACAGTGCTAAGGAGACGACCATTATCGGGTGCTCCTAGAAGTAGTGGGGTAGTCGCCGCTGTGCTCTGAAGACCACGTATACCAGTTTCTGGTATTGCGGGTAGCGCTGGCGCGACTCGGTGAGGACTTTGCTGATGTA
This sequence comes from Avena sativa, assembly GCA_916181665.1. Taxonomy (NCBI): domain Eukaryota; kingdom Viridiplantae; phylum Streptophyta; class Magnoliopsida; order Poales; family Poaceae; genus Avena; species Avena sativa. The sequence goes on from OV702297.1 coordinate 259,019,594, forward strand.
GTACACTGGTCGCTGCACCGGGCGCTCCTTTCCTTCCTCTGGTCGCTCGACGACCATGACGGCGCTGACGACGCGCTCGGAAGCCGCGACGTAGACCAACATGGGTTCCTTGTCGACGGGGGCGGCGAGTAGCGGTGCTGCGAGTAGCACCTTCTTGAGGTCGCGGAGCGCATCATCCGCCTCCTTGTCCCACTGGAAGGTGGGGTTCTTGCACATCAGGCGGTAGAGGGGCATCACCTTTTCGCCCAATCGGGGAATGAAGCGACTGAGAGCCGCGACTCGCCTGGCCAGCTTCTAGACGTCGCATAGGCACTCGGGTTTGCCGAGTCGAGCGATCGTGTCGATCTTGGTGGGGTTTGCCTCGATCCCGCGCTTGGAGACGACGTATCCCAGTAGCTGCCCAGCTGATACACCGAAGGTGCATTTTCCTGGGTTTAGCTTTATCTTGTATTTCCGCAGGTTGGCGAATGTTTCCACCAGGTCAGCGAGTAGGTCGCTCTGGCGAGCGGACTTTACCACCACGTCGTTGATGTAGACGTGTATATTGCGGCCAATTTGGCTCGCAAGGCACTCCTGCATTCACCGCTGGTAGGTTGCCCCGGTGTTCTTGAGGCCAAAGGTCATGGCAGTGTAATAGAAGGCTCTGAATGGCGTGATGAACGCCGTCTTCTCTTCGTCCTCAACGGCCATTTTTATCTGGTTGTACCCATAGTAGACGTCGAGGAAACATAGCGACTCCGAGCCCACGGTGGAATCGATGATTTGGTCGATCCGCGGGAGGACGAATTGCTCCTTCGGGCAGGCGCTGTTTAGGTTTGTGTAATCGATACACATCCTCCAGGTCCCGTTTTTTTCTCGACCAGGACTGGATTTGCCAGCCACTTGGAGTATTTGATTGGCCAGATGAAGCCTGCAGCGAGTAGACGCTGCACCTCCTCGGCGATGGCATGGCGGCGCTCTTCATTGAAGGGCCGCAGCAACTGCTTGACAGGTCGCACTTTGGGGTCGGCGTTGAGTTTGTGCTCAGCGAGTTCCCTAGGGACACCAGGCATGTCAGAGGGATTCCATGCGAAGATGTCCCTATTCTCACGGAGGAACTCGATGAGCGCGCCTTCCTATGTTGGGCTCATGCCCGTCCCGATCGTCACCGTCTGGCTGGAGTCGCCTAGGACCAGCTCGACGATACGGGTATGCGTCATTGCCTCGAAGGCTGCGGGGTTGCCGCCCTCCAAGTTAGGCTTCTTGAGTATTGTGGGGTCGTTGTTGTTGACCCTGCTCGCGTATTTGGCGAGCTCATCGGTGTGGTTGGCCTCTGCCGCGATGACAGCGTCGGCGAGCTCGGCTCCTTTGGCCTCGCACTCGGCGGCCATGTCGGGGTCGCCGTGGATGGTGATGACACCGCACGGCCCGGGGGAGCTTCATCACGTTGTACTCGTAGTGGGGCACTGCCATGAACTTGGCGAATGCCTGGCGCCCCAGGACGCAGTGGTAGGGGCTGTCGAAGGGCACCAGCTCGAAGACGATCCGCTCGGTGCGGAAGTTCAACGGTGTGCCGAAGGTGACTGGCAGCGTGACCTTGCCGATCGGGTACGCCTTCTGACCGGGGACGATGCCGTGGAACGTGGTGTAGGTCATCTCGATCATCGACCACGGGATCCGCAGTCGCCTGAAGTTGTCCAGGTATAGGATGTTCATGGAGCTGCCGCCGTCCATCAATGTCTTGGGGAGCCAGTAGTCCCCCACCTTGGGCTTGATCACCAGGGCGACTCGGCCTGGGTACTCGATCCATGGCGAGTGTTCTTGGCGGCTCCAAGTGATTGGTTGCTCAGACCAGTTGAGGAACTGGAGGACGTCCACCTGGGCCACCACGTTAACAGCGACGGCGTGGACGATGGCCTTCTTCTCGCGCTTTGTGTTGAAGCCTGTGAAGGTGTGGAGCGAGCCGGCGACACTGCCGAATTTTTCTCCGTTTGGCGGGTTGTTGTTGGGATCTTCTCGTGCGCGTCGTGCCTTCTAGATCTCCTTGAGAGAGTGGCAGTCGGCGCTCGTGTGCGTGGCGGGCTTTCCTTCCCTGCTGTGAAATACACAAGGTTGGTTAAGGAGGGCCACGGGGTCAAACCTCGGCTTCGCCTTGTAGTTGCCGCCGTCGCGTCGTTGCCCCCCGTCGCAGCGGAAGCTCTTGGGCTCGCGTTGCGCGTATCCAGCGTTGGCGAAGAAGTCGACTCGCCCATCATTGCGGCGCTTGCCGGTGAGGCGAGTGTTGTTGTAGCGTAGATCGGATCGTCGTCCGTTGTCGCTGCCGCTCGTGCGGCGTTGTCCTCCCGACTCGTCGTCGGTTTATTGGTTTGGGTCTTCCTCCACGTACCTTTTGGCGATCTCCAGGAGGTCCGGTATGTTGTCGAGTGTGCGGTACGCTCGTTTGAGCTTGGCGACCAGGGGCTCGTAGCGGCACGAGGTCTTGAAGGAGTGGATCGCGGCGTCTGGGTGGATGCCGACCGTGTTGTACCATAGTTCTTGCCACCGTTGGACCCATCTGCGGGTCGACTCGCGAGGTCCCTGGACGCATCGTTCCAGGTCCTCGATGGTAGTGGCGCGGGTGTATGAACCCTCGAAGTGCCTGACGAAGGCACCGCGCATCTCTTCCCATGAGTCGATGCTATCCACGGGGAGAGTGTTAATCCACTGCCTGCACACTCCCTCCATCATCAGGGGAAGGTAGCGGGCGGCTAGTAGATCGGTGTGGTCGGCGATCCCCATCGCCATGAGGTAGGTATCCATCCACACGGAGGGATCATACGAGGGGTCGTACTTCTCTATTTCCTTCGGCGCTTTGAAGTTCGCCGGGTATCTTTCGCCTCGGATCATTTGTCCGAAGCACCGGGTCCCGAACCGGCTTAGCGACCCCCTCGGCTCGCCGTCGCGGCGGTTGGTTAGGGTATACCGCAGGTCGTCGGGGTGGCGTGCGCGCCAGCTCTGGTTGTTGATGATGTGGGTGCGGGCGTCGACGGGCTGAACGTTGGCGGCGACGAAGTTGGTCGCCGGCCGGGGGTCGTTGGTGGAGAGTGCCGCGTTCGCGGTTCGGTGTTGGAGCTGCAGTGGTTCGGGTGGCGGGCAGTTGAGGGTGTTTGCCGCCATGGGGTGGCCGCTTGAGGCCGCTCTGCTGCCCGATGAACGCGAGTACATCCGACCCTGTGAGTCGACGCCTGCGTTTTGTTGCTCGATCGCTTTTGTGAGCAAGGCCTTGGCGTACTGGATCTGTAGGGCGCCGTCACCGGTGGCCACGATGTTGTCGACTGCTGCTCGGCCCATGACGAGGTTGTCCATCGGGATGGAGAACAACGGTAGGCCGTTCGCGTCTCCCTCCCGTGAGGAGACCACGATCCTCGGCTGGTCCCTGGGTGGTGCGCGGTTGGGTGGTGGCGGGGAGCCATTGGCCATTGACCCTGGTGGGGGCCAATCGCTTCCTCCTGGTGGCGCGTTCTCGCAGATCGCGCGCTCGGCCGCGCGGGCCCGGTCGCTCTCGTCGTCGAAGTTCAGGGCACGCCCCTGGACGGTGGGGTTCAGGCGCGACCTGATTCGGAGCTGGTGGTAGCGCGACAGCTCCTGCGCTGTCACCTGCTCGAGGCGAAATTTTTCGTGCTCGGCTTGTTCCTTGCAGACTGCTTCCGCCCGCTTTAGGCGGAGTTCCTCGACCTCCGTTGCTGTCGCGTTGGGAGGGATCGGAGTGGAGAATGGATCCTCCGGCGGGTCGGCGCTAGTCGCCATATAGGTCGCGGCGTGGCGGCCGATTCCGTCGCGGAGGTCGGCGGAGTTCTCCGACCCAGAGTCGAAGTCAAAGATCCCAAGGATTGAGGGATCCTCGAAGTCTCCGATGTTGGAGACCTGGGTGATGGAGCCCGCGGGCGACGCGGCGACAATGGATCCAGCGAGTGACGCCGGGGTCGCCGAGTCGGCATCGTCGTTGAGGGCCGCGTCGGTTTTGGCCACGTCGCTGTGGGCCGAGTCGTACTCGGAGGCGAGGCGGTGGATCGTGCGGACCTAACTCTCAGAGAGCCGGTCGCGTTGCGGCGACTCGCGGATGCGAGTCGAGTCCTCCGAGACGATAACGTCGGTAAGGCCGACGAAGAGGCTGATCGTGCCGACCGGCAGGATCATGCTATGCGTGACAGGTCGCGCCATCGGGACGTAGCTGCTCGGCAAGATCTAGAGCATCTCGCCGATCGCTATCATGCGGCCGGTGGCGATCGAATCATTGATGGGTAGATTGGATCTCGCCGCAGAACACCGGCCTGACCGGCCAGGCCCCATGGTGGGCGCCACTATTGTGGGAATGATCACGGCAGATGCTGCAATCGACAGCGAGTAGTAGAACATGGCGCAAGGGCGGCCAGCCATCTGCGGTGCGAGATGAGGGCGGAGACACAAGGATTTACCCAGGTTCGTCCCCCCGGAGGGTAAAGGCCTACTCCTGCTAGATTGTATTATGGTGAGAGTATAATGGGGCAAGCTCGGCGGCTAGGCAGCGAGTCGCTTGGGTGTATGATGGAACGTATCCTCTATGCGTCCTCTAGGGAGGTTTATATAGACTCACCTCCCTAGGGTTTACAGATCTCAACCGAATCAGTTAAGGTTTCAACGATCCTTTAACCTAATTCGACTGGGCCTATCTACGCTTCTGGGCCTTTAGCTTCCAGTCGCTTGAGCCCACGCTAGATCCAGATCCAGTCGCCGTCCTGCAGGCCCACTCGCTGGCACCCGGGCCAGTCGGAAACGTCCTGCTGGGTATACCCCGATAGGCATATCCCCATCACTAAAGATCCTAATAAGATGCCAGGAGTGACAGCCACTGGTCCGGAGAGGACATGGTGTTACAAGTGGTATTAGAGTCGACCCTCGCGGTTACACGGGCGTGTGCAGATCAGTGGCGGACATGTCGATCATGGTGCATGTCGCCCGGAGTGGACACAGCATGGCACATGTGCCGACACTAGACACACACACATATGCCAAGCAGGGACATTCCTGTCTTGTGGTAGATCAACGAGGGCATCGATCTTCTAAGGATGGATGTATGTGAGACCCTGGCGCATGGCTTAATATGATTGATAGTATACCCATACCAACAAGTTGCAACTTCTTTTCAGAAAACTCAGCTGAAAAATAACTCTGAGGTTAAGCGTGCATGGCCTAGAGAAATTTAAGGATGGGCGATCGATCGACAAGTGGGTACTGGGTGCGCACGAGTGAGGACAAAGTGCACAGAAACGACTAGTGTTGGTTTGTGGGGTTAGTCTAGAGATCCTATTGAGCTTCCAGGAGTGACAACCGCTGGTCCGGAGAGGCCAGGGTTCTATAGGAGGGGAGGAGACTAGGGTTAGGTTTTAGGAGGAGGGTGTGGGCTACTCTAATACCATGTAGTTTGGTAAAACTCGGGTTGCTCAATGGCACGCTTGATTCCTTCCTCCTCCTGTATTTATATGCAAAGGTACAAGCCGTGACATGGACTCCAAGTCATGATTACAAACAATTGTTACACAAAAATTATGACTAACTAATTATTGTTAGACGGGGTGAAGGATATCTCCATAACATAGGCAGTCGGGATAATCGTTCATACGCTGGTCAAATTATGTCAAGTAAGTTTGTATTGTCCATTTTAGTTGGTATTATTGCTTGTCCATCCATAAAACCGAGTGGTTTAGAGGTAATATATAATTTTAATTAAAAATTCTTTTTAATTTTATGTTAAATTATGAACATATGAAATGTTAATCCATATATAGTATGTCATTCCAAACGTATGCTCAAAATATAGACATCTATTTCCCCTATAATATTCCAAGAAATATTATTCTCTCCGTCCAGAAATAAGTGATTTATATTTTCTAGATTCGTGTGTATCTATAAACTAAAACATATCTAGATACATGCGAATTTCGGAAAAATACAAGTCACTTGTTTCTAGACAGAGGTGAAAAGAACGTGAGAGAGATACGGTTTGGTGGATGGCTTGGCAAACATGGGCCGGCTAGTCCTTTTCCATTATATAGATCAGATTACAAGTGTACAAAAGGGTTAGGTACAAATACACCTACCATACAAATTTATATACGTACATATCACATATTCTATCAAACTCCATTAATCTCGAACGGCGACAGAATATTGAGATTGTGCCTACAATGCTCGAACAGTGGCAACGGACGTGGCTTGGTGAAAATATATGCAACCTGATCTTTGTAAGAGGTGAATTGAATCTGAAGTTGCTTCTGAGAAACATGCTCACAGACAAATTGAAAGTCCACCTCAATTTGATTCGTCCTTGCATGAAACAGTGGGTTAGCTGAGAGATATGTTGCACCAATATTGTCATATCATAAGATTTGCGGCTGAGCTTGCACAACACCAAGCTCCTGCAACACGGACTGAATCCAGATAAGCTCTGTTGTAGCATTAGCAAGATCCATATACTCAGACTCTGTGCTGGACCTGGAGAATGTAGACTGCTTACGAGCACTCCAGGCGATCAAATTTCCTCCATAGAATATCGCATATCCCCTTGTGGATCACCGATCATCCAAACTACCAGCCCAATCTGCGTCAGAGAATGCGGACATCAGTGTAGAGGTCGAAGACCGAAACTGAAGGCCAGTGTCAATTGTAGCACGCACATAGCGAAGGTTGCGTTTAACAGCATACCAATGAGCGGTGTGAGGCTCATGTAGATACTGACACACCTTGTTGACAACAAAGGAAAAGTCTGGTTGTGTCACTGTAAGGTACTGCAGCCCACAACCAATACTGCGATATCGGGTAGCCTCCTCAGATGAGAGAACATCACCATCAGCACTACACAAATGTTAAGAAGAAGACATAGTTGTAGTAGCAGGACTGCACTTCATCATACTAGCATGCGCAAGAATCTCAATGGCATACTTGCGCTGTCGAACAACAAGACGGCCAGAGGAGGGTGAAGACACATCAATCCCAAGGAAATAATGGAGAACACCAAGATCTTTAACGGAGAACTCAGCCCGAAGCTCCAAGATCAACCGAGGAATCGCCACAACATTCAAACTAATAACAATGATATCGTCCACATAGACCAATAAATAGACTATCACGTCTGTCCGCTGAAGAATGAATAGTGATGTATTAGCTGACAATGGCACAAAGCCCAAGGATCCAAGCACAGAACTGAGACGAGCATGACAGGCGCGAGGAGCCTGTTTCAGGCCATAAAGGGACTTGACTAAGCGACAGTAATGATTAGGAATGTCAGGGTCAGCAAAACCAGGAGGATGTCTCATATATACCTCCCCATCAAGGAAGACCATTCTGAATATCAAGTTGGTGAGGATGCCATCCACGAGAGAGAGAGCTAAATAAAGTAGGAGCCGTACAGTAGAAGGCTTAACTACGGGACTAAAGATCTTCTCATAATCCAGACCATATCGCTGCTTAAAGCCTTTGGCGACACGCCTTATAGCGTTCAACAGACCCATCAGCAGCAGCTTAACCTTGAACAGCCAGCGAGAATCAATCAAGTTGACACCAGGAACAGGAGGCACAAGTCTCCATGTACCATTGTTCTGCAACGCCGAAAATCCCGCTTCCATGGCAGAACTCCAGTGCGGAATACTCAGTGTTGCATGATTGTCTCGAGGTTCATCTGTGTCTTTTGATGCCATATGAGTTTCCAGCACAGTGTTCCACAGTACTGTACCGTCTGTACGTATCTTTGGCTGATGAATCCCTTTGTGTGCGCGTGTAACAGGACCAACGGCATGATCGGGCGATGGAGCGGGCAGTTATGATGCTGGCGAAGTGTGCCCATCAAGCAGAGGCGACGATAGACCAGCTGACCTAGGTAAAGGAGGCCCACTAGGCCGAGAACACGGCGGTGATGATGCACCTCGGTCCAGAAGAGGAGACCCAGGCGATGGCGAGCCGCACAACGTGGAGCCTGGGTCGGTCAGCTGATGAGCAAGGATGGGTGCGCAGCCCAAGACCAGACCATGCAAGTCATGCACAGGCTCACACTGATCAGAATGATCGACGTGGGAGACTGTTTCAGGCGAGGATGCAACTGATGGTGTTAAAACGTCCAAGAAACCATACGACCTGTACCTGCATCATGGTTAACAAGAAATGAAGGGGCATATGCAGTATCCATAAATTGGTCAGCAGAAAGTAAAGATGACTCCGTGAGAGACGACGATAAATGAGCATTGGGCATGTTGGCAAAGGGAAAATGAGTCTCATCAAAAATCACATCTCTAGAGATATAGACTCGATTAGACAGAATGTGGAGACACTTATACCCTTTATGTAAGGAACTACAGCCTAAGAACACACACTTCTTCGAGCGAAAATCAATTTTGTGATTATTATAGGGTCGAAGATGGAGCCAACATGCATAACCAAACACCTTAAAAATGTATAATCAGGGGTTTCATTAAGGAGACACTTAAGAGGAGTCTACATATCAATGGTGCGACTATGAAGCCTATTTATAAGAAAACATGGTGTGGTGAAGGCATCTCTCCAATAGTGTAATGGTATGCATGAGCAAGCAAGGTGAGACCGGTTTTCACTATGCGGTGGTGTTTACGTTCAGCAGCGCCATTTTGTTGATGAGTGTGTGGACATGACACATGGTAAGAGATGCCTAGGTTACTAAAGAAAGGGTGTAGTTTCTCATATTCGCCACCCCAATCTGTTTGCACATGCACAATTTTGCGACTAAGGAGACGTTCAACATGCTTTTGGAATTGTAGAAACACATCATAAACATCATATTTGTGTTTGAGAAAGTAGATCCAAGTAAAACTACTGTAAGCATCATTAAAACTTGCATAAAAACGATGTCCACTAATAGAATTCTGGGCAGGACCCCAAACATCTGAATAAATAATCTCTAATGGAGACTATGTTACATGAATGGACAAGGAGAAAGGCAATTGATGACTTTTCCCTTGTTGAAATGCATCACACACCGGTGTTTTTATTGGACTCTATGGTAGATGGCAACTCATGACTATGAAGAACATGTTGAACTACTTGCAAAGCTGGATGACCTAGGCGACTGTGCCACATATCACGTGACACCTTGAACTGTTGAGCGCTTTCTTGATAATGGGAGTTTTAATCTCGTAGAGACCAGCATGGCAACGACCTCTAAGAATTGGTTCCCGCGTGTCCCGATCCTTTACAAAAAGATTATGAGGGTGAAGTTCAATAAACACATTATTATCATCTGAAAGCTTACTCATAGACAAAAGATTACGAGTGGCCTCGGGAACATGTAAGACATGATTCAAGTTGAGTGGTTTGGATGACGGAGTAGGTAAAAGTGCATAACCAATATTATGACTACGCATACCTGTCCCGTTTGCCGCATGAACTTGATCGGTTCCATGGTAGGGTTCCCTCGTAGTGAGCTTGTCAAGCTCATGCGTGACGTGCTGCATTGCGCCAGAGTCAGCATACCATGGAGGGTCGACGATGTGATGTTACCCGCCTTGGCCGCCACCCTGAGTAGCAGACATGGCCATGGCGATTTGCTTCTCGGTGCCACTCCCATCATTGCCTATCCCGAGGAAGTCCTTGTTGAACTTCTTGTAGCACTGCGACGTGGTGTGTCTAGGAATCCCACATAGTTGGTAGGAGATGAACTCGTCATCACAGAGTGGTTGTCCAATGCTTCCTAGAGAGTCCGCTAGGGCCTTCATCCGATGGAAATAAACAGTTACTATTAGTTCTCGTTTCTTCAAATCCGCCATCTGTTGACGGATCCCGGAAGAGCGAGCAATGGATGTGGAGGAAAAGGCACCCTCGAGGGTCTCCCAACCTTCGTGTGACGTGGCAGCGAACATCACCATTCCAACCACGGTGTCCGTCATGGCGGAGAAGAACACAGACATGATTGACTGATCCTGCTGAATCCAATGCTCATATGTTGGATTGACCTGAGGGAGCACAACGTTGTCGTGAGGAACCCCAACGAGGTCAGGTGGGCACGGAGTGGTACTGTCGACATAGCACATGAGCCGCTGGTTGCGAAGGAGAGGGCCGACATGTGCCCACCAGATTAGATAATTGGCGTCGGTCAGCTTGATCATGATTCCCATCGCGATGGAGATGAAGGGTGGCGCTGAGGAGTTGAAGTAGCTTGTCCCAGGCATCATGTGAGCCGAGGGCTGCGTTGAGGTGTTGAAATAGCTTGTCCCAGGCATCATGTGAGCCGAGGGTTGTGTCGTGTAGTTCAGCGGTGCAAACCCAGATGCACTCGAGATAGTAAGGGCATTGGTGAAGTATGCCCCGCTCACCGTGGAAAACTCCAACGACGGCAGAGAGGAAGGCATCAACATGGGATCCGACGGTGATAGGGAGAGCAGCACGATCGTGAGAACCGGCGCTGGAGCAGAGTGCTGCATCGACATAGCGATCGACGGGTCCTGCAGGAGCCAAGGAGGAGGAGGTGGAAGAGTCGTGTTGGGGGATAACCCCAGGTAGAGTCGAGCTAAGGGAAAAGGGGAAGACCCTTAAATATATTTACCGATTCAAGGAGTGACTCGGCCGGGTTAAACACGAACTGGCCAAGTAACAACCAAATTAACCCTAGTCAAGAAGGCCTAATCTTGACTCGGCCGACATATAAAGTATGTCGGCACATGATCTCCTATGTGTTGAACTTGCAGGTAAAGGCTTGGCCGAGTAATACGAGGAGAGGCCGAGTCATGGGGAAGCGTGCTCGAGAGGGAGAGAGCGAACCCAGAAGTCAACAATGCACACTGTCTCTCTCTCAGGAATCTATATAGTGCCAAGCGTTATGGACAAGGGGCAGAGGGGCAGAAGAGGCGTCACGGAGGTGACAGTCCCAGAGCCCGATGCTCACATGTTGTGGACTCTCGGTCATTGTCGTAGATAGAAGGGAGACACAGAAAGTCTCCCGCCAAGTTAATATTTTGGGACAAGCATATTCGTGGAATATGCTGTCCACGTCAGCCATAGATGTAACCTGGCCACCCCTTTATAAGGTGAGCCAGGGCCTCCTAGTAGAGGTATCTATTCATTTTACACTTAGAGATTACGAGGGAGCTTCTTCTTCCTCTCCTCTATACAGCTCGAGGAGCAAATGTAACCACTATGGATCTGAATAAAGATTAGGTTTGAGTGTTATGTGTGTAGAAACCACTGAATCATCCCTCCCTGGATCCCACAAGTGCACATTGGCCCCAACTTAAGCCTGCCCATGGCATTTTCCATGCCACCACCACGACAGTTGACGCCCACCATGGGACCAGCAGCGATGCTATCTGGATTCAAGATTCGGACGAGAAAATTCATCGCCACCGTCTCGTTTAGTGCTTCGACATGTGGGACTATTTCAGCGATAATGTGCACCACTTCGGCAGGCTCTCTCCTCCGTGCAATGGGGTCTTCATCAACCTAGGCACCCACAAGGTGTACGTCGGCGTCGACACTTTTTGCGTCTGCTCGCAGCGAGTAATCCTCGCGGGAGATCCTACCCTCAGTGCTGCTAGCGGTCCGCGTATAACTAGCCCCGCAGGCAGCATCGAGGTGACGATGACCACTCCCGCACCAGCAGCAGGCGCAGGAGCCGGGCCAAGCAAGAACCCGGCAGCACCAGATCCGTCAGCAGCAAAGCCGGCGGCACCAGATCCGATGGTTGCGGATGCACCCGAGGTTCATGATATAACACCTAAGGCAACTCGAATCAGAGGGCCACCCTTAGAAAGGCCAGAGAATATCCTGCAGGGAGCAATAGATACTTAACTACTCATGTAGCTCCTATTGTAAACCTGGCTCGTGCATAAGCCGGGTTAGAGGAAACTCGGTTGAAAATGTTAGAGGAGGCTAAGAGGGTAGCAGCACTGCAACAGTCACTAAACATCACTCTATGCGAGTATGCTAGGGCTAACAAGCTCGACACTATCCCAACTCGGCTAGATGTTGTTCGAATAAGGGGAAAGAATTTCCTTAGTGATATTAACAAGGAACAGGAGTCTAGGCAAGGTGATTCGGCTAACCTGGGGCTGCCGAGGTATAGCACTCCGTCAAAGAACCTTAGGGCGGCAAATGCTGCAGCATCCGAGTTAGATGGCCTAACCGGTGAAGCCCGACAAAGTCAACAGGAAAGAGTCATCGAGCTAGTGCGCATAGCAAACTAGCAGAATGAGGAACTACTCAAGAACAACCCGGTGAGACCTGGAGGATCACGTATGGTTCATTTGGCCGGAGTAGCCTCGGCACTCTCAGCTGCCGCAACATCTTCACCCGGCGGAGGATCAAGGAAAGAAAAGGCAGTGACCTTGGGAAGAAGGGATAAACAGATGGTCTCATATGACTCGGCAGTGGCTAGGAAAGAAAATGTAAACCATAGCAATGCAAGCCGAGGTAACAGTGGGAATAGAAACCCGGATCATGGCAATGGTGGTCAAGGAAACCACGGGCATGATAACCCCGGCCAAAATCATTCAACCGGAGGGAGGAAGCATCCTCTACCAGATCGCCAGCTAAGGTATGAACCTTGGCAAGGAAGGGATGCAGGACCAGCTCCGCATAACCCAACATAGAACTGATATAATGATAGTTATTTGGACATGGAGAATGTCAGATTTGCCAGGTCCAAACACCATGGGATTGAAGAAAGAGCAGCAAATAGAAACTTGCAGCCGGATGATGCAAGATTGAAGCTTGACAAGATATATGGATCTGAGTTATTGGAAGAGCAAGGTCCTTCGGTTTTGGCATGTTTTGGACCTCGGATCATGAGGGAGCCACCTGTGCCGAACTTTCAGTTGCCAAGAGGGACAAAAACATAAAACGGAAGCACAAAGCCACAAGATTGGTTGATTGACTATGCAATTGCTATGAAGATTGTAGAAGGAAATCTTAGATGGGAAGTGAGATATGTGCCACAAATGTTGGAAGGACCAGCGAGAGTGTGGTTGAACAACTTGCCAGCAGGAAGTATCAACTGTTGGTTGGATTTATAGGAGATGTTTGTAGAAACTTCACAATCACGTATAAGAGGCCGAATAGACGTCAGCAGCTTGCCATGTGCAATTAGAGACCGAATGAGACTGGCCGAGAATTTCTGACTCGGTGGTGTAACCTGAACTCATGTGAAGGAGTGATTGAATCACAAGCAATTGCCTGGTTTGCACAGGGGTGCAGGTATGCAAGTGTGTTGTGGCAGAGGCTGTAGAACGATATGCCAACCACATTGGACGAGACAATTCGTATAGCTAACTCATATGCATTGGGAGATACGACGTGGCCAAAGCTTATGTCGACAGATCATAATGATCAGCATGAGCATTACGCTCATGATGGTGTCGGGTCATCCCAGAGGAATGAGTTCCGAGGTAGAAGAAGAGATGATAGGCCGGATTATCGGTACAATTCAAATCAAGTAGAAGTTGTGACCCAAGATCAACTGAGTGATGGGGGCAATCAGCGTCAGAAGAACATCTCTCAACAGTGGACTCTGAGAAATGATAGCAAGACACAATGGACTCTAGAGCAAAAGAAGCAATTGCAAGAGAGGCCGAAGTACACATATGAATCCATGCTGGATCAGCCTTGTATCACACCCCTAACCCGGCCAAGACGGCAAATCATACAACTCGCTAGTGTGCTTGAATGAAACAGGCAATGGGGAACATGGGACCACCGCAAGCACCATAGCAGCCACAACAGCCACAGCTTACAGGAGGAAATTCTCAGCAACTGATGGTGCCACCACCCCCTCAAAGGTATGAGAACCAAGAACGAAGGGATGCGGTTAACCATGTGGCAAATCAAGATCAGGGTAACAGAGGAAACCCCGACAACAATGGTCGTAATGAGTATCGGGAACATCATCAGTCTTTCTGTGTTCACCATAGAGAAACATGATAAACAAAGCGTTCATTGCCGACATATGGAAGTCAACACGGTGATGCCGGAAGTTCCGAGATATATGCATTGGTCAGATCAAGAAATTACATGGAGTATCAGGGATCATCCCAAGATCATGCCAAACCCCGGATCATATGCCTTGGTGCTTGACCCGACGTTTGTTGGACCAAGTATAAACGTGAAATTCTCAAAGGTGCTGATAGATAATGGCAATAGCATCAAGATCATGTAAAAGGACACCATGCACAAGCTGGGCATATCTCAGAACATGCTTCAGTCGACCGGGACTACTTTCCATGGCATTGTGCCGGGATTGTCGTGTGAGCCAATTGGGAAAGTTCAGATAGATGTATTATTGGGCACAATGGAGAATTGCAGAGATGATAATTTAGAGTTTGAGGTTGTGGATTTGGAATGTAGTTACCATGAATTACTCGGACAACCTGCTCTATCAAAGTTCATGTCCAGTACTCACATCAGCTACTTAAAGATGAAGATGCAAGGGCCACTTGGAATAATTACAGTTGCTGGAGACTATAGGAGATCGATAGAGTGTTCCATGGCCGGATCAAATCTAGCCAAGTCATTGGTAATTGCAAGGGAAAAGGAGAATTTAGGAGGTCGCAATTTTGGCTCAGTCGACACAGCTCAATATGCCGGCACTTGCCAACCCACATGGGAGTGTGTATTTATAGCCGACTAAGGACACGAAGAAGGTACAGATTGATGACCAGTTTCTAGAGCGCACCATCACAATTTGTGCCAGTCTAAGTGACAAATAGGAAAGGGAGCTCACCAGCTTCCTCCGTGAGAATCGGGATATCTTTGCTTGGTCTACTCAAGATCTGCAAGGTGTGCCGAGGGAGCTGGCTAAGCACTCTTTGCATGTGAGGCCAAGAGCAAGGCCGGTGAAGCAACCTCTCCGACGCTTCGTCGAGGACAGGATAAAGATAATTGGGGATGAGATAGCTCGGCTCCTTGCAGTCGGGTTCATCATGGAAGTGCTTCATTCGGATTGGTTGTCTAATCTGGTGTTGGTTGAAAAGAAAAAGGATGATCTGAATGTAGCAGTGGTATGGCGCATGTGTATCGATTATACGAACCTAAACAAGGCATGTCCTAAGGATCCATTCCTTTACCAAGGATAGATCAGGTTATTGATTCGATAGCGGGTTATGAACTCCTGTCATTTGTAGACGCGTATTCTGGTTTCCACCAGATACCGTTAAATACGGCCGATCAAATAAAGACTACATTTATCACCGCGTATGGGGCTTATTGATATTTTACCATGCCATTAGGCTTACGTAATGCAGGGTCAATGTATCAAAGATGCATGCAAAAATATTTATATGACCAAATTGGTAAAAATGTCCAAGTGTATGTGGACGATGTGGTGATAAAAACCAAAGAGAGCCACACTCTCCTAGATGATATTCGGCAAACATTCGTGAATCCTAGAAGGTTCCGAATGAAGCTCAACCCGGAAAAGTGTACCTTTGGTGTACTAGTAGGAAAATTACTCGGTTTCCTCGTGTCCATCTGAGGTATCGAAGCAAACCCGACTAAAATTTGAGCCATAGAACGTATGGAGTTGCCGAAGTGCCTCAACGATGTCCATAAGTTTACAGGCTATCTAGCATCATTGAGTCAGTTCATAAGTTGGCTCGGAGAAAAGGCATTGTCCTTATATCAACTGATGAAAAAGTCGAATAAGTTCATCTGGACATCGCAAGCTGATAGCGCCTTTCATGAATTAAAGAAAATGTTAGCCTCTGCACCAATATTAGATTCACCACTATCAAAAGAGCCAATGTTGCTCTACATAGCATCGACTAACCGAGTCATAAGTGTTGTGATAGTGGTGGAGCGTGATGAAGAAGGTAAGTTGGTACAGAGGACAGTATATTACCTAAGTGAGGTATTATCAACCTCGAAGAAAAATTACCCACACTACCAGAAAATGGCATATGGTGTGTATATGTTGGCAAAGAAGCTCAAACATTATTTTGAAGAAGACCCAATTAAGGTGATTTGTGAGGCACCAATAGCCGAGATAATGGGCAATAAAGATGCCAATGGCTAAATAGCCAAATGGGCGATTGAGTTATCTCCTTATGCACCTCAATTTGATAGACGAGATGCAATAAAATCTCAGGCACTAGGCCGAAATGCAATATGAGCCACCATTGCCGGATTCGAATTATTGGACAATGCATTTTGACGGATCCAAATTGAGAAATGGGCTAGGAGTTGAGATAGTGCTAACCTCACCCAAAAGGACCAACTGAAATATGTACTACAAATACATTTCGCTGCATCAAACAACGTAGCCGAATACGAAGCACTGGTTCCTGGACTAAAAATGGCAAAAGATGTTGGCATACGTCGGATCCTATGTTTTTGTGATTCGGACCTTGTGGTTCAACAAGTGTCAGGTCATTGGGATGCACTGGATGCAAACATGGCCTTATATAGATTCCATGTGCAAAAGATCAGTGGTTATTTTGATGGATGTAAATTTCATCATATAACCCAGCAGAAAATGATACCGCAGATACTTTGTCCAAACTTGGTTCATCTAGGCAATCTATTCCACCCGGAATAGCCCTTGAACATTTAAGAAAACCATCAATTACCCCATCACCAGAATCTGAATAAATCCATATATCGCTAGATCCAGGATCCGAGATAGTCTCAATGGACATAGATGGGAGGAATAAAACGAATAACCTAGGGACTGATTCGGCAAACCCGGGGACTATCTCACAGAATCCGGGGACTGCTTAAGATAATCTGGCAGAAGTTATGTCGGTAGAGGCAATGGAAATTGATGAAGCAATCACCCCAGTACATGAGGTACTAGAATGGGCACGACCAATATTTATGTTCCTCAAAGATGAGATCTTGCCGAGTGACGAAGTCTTCTCTAGGAAAATTGTGAGAAGGGAAAAAGCGTACACCATAATAAACAAAGAGTTGTACAAAAGAAGTGTCATAGGTGTGCTTCAAAGATGTGTTAACCCGACAGAAGGACAAGATCCTTTTAGATATACATCAAGGAGAATGCGGGCATCATGCCTCATCCAGAGCTTTAGTAGCCAAAGAATTATGGCATGGATTCTATTGGCCCAGTGCGCTAAAATATTCACTAGAGCTGGTGAAGAAATGCAATGGCTACCAGAGGTATGCCAACAAAATTCATATGCCTTTGTCCGAGTTAAAAACAATACCCATCACTTGGCCATTTGTTGTATGGTGCTTGGACATGGTTGGACCATTTAAGCCGGCTCGAGGTGGTCATGGTAGACAAATTCACAAAGTGGATTGATGTAAAGCCAATAAGAAAGTGTGATGGACCACATTTGTAAGATTTATCAAATATATTATCCTAAGATATGGATACCCACACTGTATAATCACTGATAATGGCACGAATTTTGTCGAGGGATCTTTTCCTTGTTTTTGCCGAGAAAAGCAAATAAGACTTCATGTTGCATCAGTCGCTCATCCCGCATCAAACGGGCAAGTTGAAAGATCCAACAGACTTGTATTGTTTGGGATAAAACCTTGGCTCATTGAGTTGCTACAAAGATCGTGTGTTGGATTGAGGATCTCCCGGCCGTCTTATGGAGCCTGAGGACGACTTCGAATAGATCAACAGGCTATACGCCAAAATTTCTGGTATATGGGGCAGAAGTTGTATTACCAGCCGACATAGTGCATGATTCACCTAGAGTCACCCAGTACATAGACGCCAAAGTGAATGAAATAACCCGACAAGATGATGTTGATTTGTTAGAAGAGGCAAGGGAATTGGCATTGTCCAGATCCGCCATATATCAACAAGACCTCAGACGCTATCATAGCAAAAAAGTAAATCCTTGAGTCTTTCGAGAGGGAGATCTGGTGCTTCGGCTTGTGCAACACACGGCCGGCATGCATAAACTATCACCTCGATGGGAGGGTCCATTTATTGTGAGCAAAGCACTACACAATGATGCATACTATCTTATAGATGCTCAAGCACAAGAGAAAAATAAGGCGGAAAGGTTAGGAGACGAATCAAAAAGGCCATGGAATGTAGCTTTACTTCGTCATTTTTACACTTAGGAGAAGTAAATTGTATCTTGAACTCTCATATGTCGGATTATATGCCGGAAATGAGTTAATCAATGAAATCTTGACACCTCGAGTTATAAATCGGGGACTGCCTTAATGAACTTGTTCTTTTTATATGCATTTTTATATGTCGGATGGCTTATATTTCTTATTCTTAGACCGAGTTAGTAATGTGTAGGCAGAAACGGCCAACTCTTCGACTTACTGTTGTCCAAAAATAGGCTTCATCATAAGCAAGAGAAAAGCCGGAAAATGTCTAACACATGAAAAATGACTAAGGAAAGAATAGTACGCGAGCTGACTTACTTTTGTTTCTTACTAACCCTGGTATTTTTTGTAGTTTATTATTCTGTAAATTTATTTTGACCTATTCTTCGTAATTTCTAAGTATTGTTAGTTCGGTCCATTTATCTCGGACCCAGAAGTCGAACGCCAAAAATGGTAGACGCGGGCCGAATAATTTACTCGGAATAACAAGAAACATGAAATTAAGGATGATGCCCAAAAGGATGCAATTTATACAAATCACATAGTAGCAAAAGAACTAGAACTGTTACTTACACCATGAAACCGGCATACCGGGCACTTAATAAATTTAAAGTTTCTCGGTTCAGGCGGTGGTTGGTGTCGAACCATCGGTAGATGGAGGAGCAGCGGTCTCAGGAGCAGGGGCCTCTGAGGTATTTGCCTCGGCTACTACCGGAGATACCTCGGCCTCGATAGGAGCAACAACCTCAAGAGCAGGGGCCTTCGAGGTAGTCACCTCGGCTTCCGATGAAGATACCTCGTCCTCAATAGGAGAAGCCTCGGCATCTTGAACCTCGGTTTCCTTGCAAGAAACCTCGGCTTGAGCTTGAGAAGTTTCGGTCCCCTTGGAGGAAGACTGGACCTCAGCTTCTTGATTTGAACCTTCTCCTTGCTCATCCAAGATACCAGCTTCTTCTTCAGCACTCTCTTCATCCTCGGTACCCTCCCCGGACTCATCATCATCTTCTGCCTCGTCACTTATCCAGAGGGAAGCTCAGCCCTTCATTCCATCCATGCACATGGGCATATTGGATGAGTTGATAGGCTCGAGCTTGGAGACGTGCGAATACTCCGGATCACTGATCCAAGGAGAGCCGGTGTGCAGGTTCATCAAGGTATTGAGGCAATTGTTATTGTACCATGACAGTAAGTGCCATGTAAGCCCCGGATCACGCTGTAGATTCCCTCCAAAGATTGAGTTGTGTCTCGCAGTCTAGCAAGTTAACTGCAAGCGTGGCCACCCGAGTTATTTTCAGCTCATTCGGCCAGAGCACATAAAGCAATCGGATGACCGCATCCCCTAGATCCTTCCCGAAGGTCTTCATAGGCTTTGTGGCAGCACCGATACTGATCAGATAATCTTCCATGGAGTACTCACGATCCGTATCATGAGGTTCACCTCGGCGATCCCGAGTACTCATCACATATTCAGCGCTCCGAGCCTTACACTCTGGAAACTTGGCTGAAGAGGGACCAAGGCACGAGTCAGCAAAAGATGATAACGAACAACTCGGGCGAGGGTCATGAGTGGCTTACTGTGGATGAACTGAATGATCCTTGATAGGTCGGATTTCCAGCCGACTTGCTTCCATTCCACCTGAGCAAGCTCTTCATTGCAAGAACTGGCGGTAGCCTCGGAGGTGCTGAGGAGTTCTTTATCTTTTTGAACCTGAAGAGTCAGCTGGTCCTTTTCCTGAGAGAATTCTTGGTCGAGCTTTTCTAGCTCAGACTTGTGGGTTTTCTTCAAGGACTCAACCTCGGCACAGAGCTGAGATATTTTGTCGTCTTTGTCTTTCAGCCTTGCCGAGTGGTCCCCTGCTTGTTCTAGAAAATACGGCATCATATCAGGCATAGAAACGCATTCTTGATGCGATGCTGCAAGATTGTTTAAATTGGCTGAGCCGAGGCAAAAACCATGAGATACTTGGTAAACAAGGGTACGGTAACAAAATTTCCAGAGTAAAAGGATCCAAGTTACGTTCAAGCTTGGCAACTCGTTTAGTAAGCTCCTTGTCCCGCTTATCAAGTTTGCTTGAGAAAAAGGCAGGAAAAGAGTTCGCTTGGATGTACAAGTCAGAAGAAAAGTCAGAAATGAGAAATTAGCGAACTCACCAGTTTTCTGCAAAATGGGCACCATTCTCGTATACTTTGTCTGTTGTTTCCTGTGAGTGAAGAGTAGCTTCTGGAACTCGGTTATGCTGCGGTTATGAGCAACCTAAAAATATAGAGCATCATATTTAGAATGATATTTGAAGCTAAACCGTCATATCCGAACCAAGTAAAACTTGATTCGGATCTAGGTGGCTGGATATTCGAAGCTAAACCTTAAGATCCGAACCAAGTAAAACCTGATTCTGATCTAGGTGGTTGGATATTCGAAGCTAAACTATAAGATCCTAACCAAGTAAAAATTGATTCGGATCTAGGTGGCTAGATAATCGAAGCTAGACCATAGGGTACAAACCAAGTAAAACTTGATTCGGATCTAGGTGGCTGGATATTGAAAGTTAAACTGTAAGATCCAAACCAAGTAAAACTTGATTCGGATCTAGATAGTTGGATGTTCGAAGCTAAAATAAAATATCCGAACCAAGTAAGACTTGATCCGGATCTAGGTGGCTGGATAATCGAAGCTAAACCGTGAGATCCGAACCAAGTAAAACTTGATTCGGATCTAGGTGCATGGATATTTGAAGCTAAACTAAAATATCCAAACCAAGTAAGACTTGATCCGGATCTATGTGGTGGGATAATCTAAGCTAAACCATAAGATCTGAACCAAGTAAAAGTTGATTCAGATCTAGCTGGCTGGATATTTGAAGCTAAACCGTAAGATCCGAACCAAGTAAAACTTGATTCGAATCTAGGTGGCTGGATAATCGAAGCTAAACTAAAAGATCCAAATAAAGTAAGACTTGATCCGGATCTAGATGGCTAGATAATCAAAGCTAAACTAAAAGATCCAAACCAAGTAAATCTTGATCCGGATCTAGGTGGCTGGATATTCAAAGTTAAGAGAAAATTTGTCTAAGTTAATATGATTCATTATATGCACCACGTCTACACTAAATAAGGAGAGCATCCGACCGAATGATAAATCATTCGGTCGGAGGCTCAGGGACTAATGGACTAAGGGTGTGAGTGTAGACCGAAGTGTTTACCTCATTCATGGTATCAGTTTCAAGGATAACTTTGGCAGCAAGGTTCAAGCATTTGCTAATGTCGTGGAGACAAAAACACTTGGTCCCTAGAACAGCCGCTGAGCTAACTTCAACCTGATCGATAGCATTCCAGTTTTTAGCTTACTCCTACAATGATCCAAGGCTCCCACCACTCAGAGTGCGCGTTAAAACCTTTCCCTTGGCCTGTCGTGCCTGTTGGGCAGCTGCCTCGACTGCTAGGCTCTTGTGAAGCACCATATGAGTGCCGACAGCAGGGGTAGAGGTAGAACCAAGGGCACCCTTTTGGAGTATCTCGGCAATGCTGGGCTGAGAAGAAATCGGCCCAGTCTTCTTTTGAACGGGCTTAGCAGTTCCACCCTTCTTGGCCTTAGCAGATGCCTCGGCAGTTGGATGAGATTTAGTCAGCCGAGCTATGGTTGGAGCAATCGTTGGAGCTGCAGAAGGAGAGGCAGACCGCAAGTGTGCCTTCTACTGAGCTTGGTTTTCTTGCCGAGTCTTGGAAGAATCGGAAGGCACTGGCGCCGATACTGGAGCCAAGTCAGCTGGATCTTGAACAGTGGCCGAGATAGCCGGCGCTTCAGCAGGCGTAGGTTCTGCATGTTGATCCTTGACAATCTCCATGGTCGCGGCCGGATCAATTGGCTGATCCGACGTGGCAATGTTGGCATCTCCACTAGCACCAACCTCAACCTCCTCCTGCCATGGTGAACTATTAGTCGGCACAGGAGGATGATCATCTCAAGCCGGGCTAGGAACCCGGACCTCATTATGAGGAGGTGGTGATGATGGCCGGATGATGGGCGAGGCCATACTCTAATCGCTTTGGTTGATAAAAAGAGGAGCACTGCCGAGATATGAAAAGAGAAAACTTAGTAAGAAAAAGAAAAGACAGAAACAAGAAACACAAGTTCAGTTCGGATGAACAAACTTACCCAGAAACTCTTGGCATAACCTTGAGCCTAGGAGCCTTCCGAGTGAATCTCTTGATTCGTTTCTTGGGATCCTCGACCGAGGGATCTTTAGAGGCGGCCCATTTCCTCACCGGAACTTGGCCTCCCACGGAAAGAGGGTCTACCTCATACACCTGACCAGCCAGGTTAGCTAGGAAAAAATAAGCCGGATATGCAAAAGAGATAGGCACCATATCAACTACCTCAAGAGCTTCGACCGAGTCTGAGTCATCATCCTCGGTTTGTTTTCGAGCCTTACCCTAAGTGCGGACAGTGGCCCAGTTAGGTTTTAGAATAAATTCTTCCGAATCAGCCTCGCCACTGTCTGGAGTATTGCGATCCTCGCTCCAAGGAAGAGCAAGAATATCGCTGTCTTCTACGGCCTGCTCATAAAATTTCTGAGCAGGAAATTACAAAGGGAAATTGAGTGTTTAATGAAGTCGAAACGGTACATGATTTGAACGAAGTCATTCAAAGTTGAATTACTTAGGGAGAAGGGTTTTCACGAGTGAAGGGATTCATACCCCACTTCCAATCCTTGGCCATATTAGTCTGAAAAATTGCCCGAACACGCTTCCAAATCTTCTCATCATCAAGCTTGACGGATGAGACTCTATTCGGATCTAGAGCGCCGCTCATATAGCATAACTTATGCGAGCGATTTTGGAGCGGGTGGATCCGGCTGCTAATGAAGGTGGTCATGAGATCGTCGCTGCATAACCCGTCCTCGGTCAGTTCCTTAAGCCGGAGATCGAATGATTCGGCGAGAGCGTTACTTCTCTTCGGATCAAAATCCCAGTTCTTCCTGGTGGGCACGCTGACTGAGAAGGCCGGCAGCCAAATCTTGTCCTCCTTGTCACTGTTCCACGTAGAAGAATGACATATGCCATTTCTTGCATGACTCGAGGCCCTTGACTAGGGGGAAAATAGATTTCTTCCAGGGTGATATGGAGGAAGCGTCGCAGTGCGTCAAAGACTTCTCGGTAGGATGCAGATCCTTATTTGGCACTACATTAACTCGAATCTGAAAGAATTTGGCCCAAAGTCCCATAGAGGGGCAGAGGCCAAAGTATCCTTTGGTGGCCGAGACAAACACTGATAGGGAAGCAACGGCATTAGTCAGAAGATGATGCGGCTGGAGGCCAAATGTTTCTAAGAACTTAACAGCGATGTCGATAAGCGGAAGAGCGAAACCTCAGGTGAAATGGGAAAGGAAGACCACGAACTCACCTGGCTGAATAGTGGGAGTGAGTTCCAGGCCAGGTAATCGATAACTTACCCTAGGCGGGATCCGACGTGTCTTGACGAGCCACTCGATCTCCCGTCGGGTCACCATATACCCTTGCCAGGAACCGTGCTCCGAGACGGTGGCGGTGTCTTCTTCTCCGGCAACGGCGATGCTATGAGAGCTCGACATGGGGTCGACCGAGGAAGAAACATTGGCGGCAGGGAGAGGCATAGATTGCCATGGACCCATCGCAGCGGCGGAAGGTGCGGTCATGAGCGACGGACCTATGCTGAAGCGGAGTGCGGGCTTAGCCCGAGCGCGCGGCGTGTCGGGCGAAGACCAGAAATGGTCCGCATGGTCGCGAGTGATGGAGCTCAGTGGCGGCGGCTCAAGGAGGAAGATGAGAAAGTTGGGAGCGGGGGACGTGACCAAGGGTTTCACCCCGCTCCCCCCATTTATAACTCCAAACCACTAGAGGTAGTGGAATCGTGCAAATGCGGCAATTACCGCATACACGCGTGTATCGCACGTTGGCAACCGCCGAGTGGAGCCACACCTGAGGTTACACGGCACAAGAGATGATCCAGCCGCTGTAGCCATTGCGGTAATCGAAGAGACACTGCGACGACTTGACCGCTTGCAGGGATGACGGTTCCCGTGTCAGTGATTACTGTTGTGGCCCGAAAAACGAGGCAACATGCAATGATTACAACACGTAGGATGAAACTGATGAGAGAAGCTAAGGGAAATAACCCGGACGAAGAAAATTGACTCGGCAAATCGAGTCTTCTCACGGAATATAACGGAATAAGTCGGAAGAATGAACAACAGTGAGACAAGATATATCTCGACAAAGAGCCGACTCAAAGGTAAGTGGGCAAAACTGGAATATAGTTTTTGAGTATCTTGAACCTGCTGTGGCCTTGCCGACTGAAGTCGCCAGGATCGCACCAGCTTCGGGGACTAATATTGGAGGGATGACCCCAGGTAGAGTCGATAACATCGCCTCTATCCGCATTCTTTGGGATAATAACTATGGTGAATCCAAAAAAAATCTTGACAATTTTGGTGTTTAAGAAATCCAAGTTCCGAAGCAGAAAATAATTGAGCAACCTTAGCAAGCAACTTACCCACATGCATACTCTTTGCTGTTCATTACAGTCATACTATGATTTTTCTAACTATTTTTGTGTGATTTCCAAACATGATTGCTAGATTTTTACCCTAATGGACATCAATTGGGATGGTAGAGAATCTCAAAACTACTCAGCAAAGGATATCCTAGATACCAGGAAGATAATGAAAAATAGTTTGGTCACATCAGAGGACAACAATGCCAAATGGAAGGAAGTCCTCAAGCTTTAAGCAATGAAGGCATGCCCGCCCAAAATCTGATCTCCATTTTTTCCCTATCAAATGTCTCTAGTTTCTCAAGATAAGATACAAGTTGCTTCTTTGATCTATGCTTTTTTGCTTACAAAAAATGCTCATGTTCCATAACTTTGTAACAAAAGATGGGATTAACAGTGATGGAACTAGTTGCCACCTAAAATGCTGAAAGTTTCTTTTCACAGTCATCAGACTTGCCAAAATTTAGGCCTTAGTTGCCAGAGCCAAAAATGAAACTGATAAAATCACAGTGACAAATCTTAAGCTGCAACACATATGCTAAATTTTACATTTACAGTGACAGCACAAGTTGCCACATTACTGGTAAAAGTTGTTTTCCAGATGTGTGTAGCTTGCCATGAATAATGGTCTGAGTTGCCACATCTAAATAAAAAAATAAAACAGTGACAAAACAAAGTTGCCATAAAACTGCTAAAAGTTGCCTATGAAATGGATCGTATGGGCACCTAAAGGTGGGGGTGAATAGGTGCTACTCCAAATTTTAATTCTTTTCAATTTTAGGCTTGACACAAAGGTAAATTATCTAGATACGCAACTACAGAGAATTTCCCTATATGCAAACCTAACTACTAGCGAGTAAAAGTGAGGAGCGAGGAAACCATAGTGGAGCATGTGGAGACACAGAGATTTGTTTGACCGCAGTTCCTTCCTTGTTAAGGGAAGTACATCTGCATTGGAGGGGTGGGCAGTTCGAAGACCATCACGCCACAATAGGCCTCACCTATTCTCCGATGGATCTCGCCACCAAAGGCCCGATCCATCTTTCCACTATTGGTACCCTTCAAGGCGGGAACCAGTGCCTTTACAATGCTAGCAGGGCACACGTCCACAACTGAATTGGAGCCTCCCGTGATGACACTAATCTGCCACAAGAACAAGGATTATAAAATAATGAAAAGTGATATCTAGATATTTGCAAGAAATACTAGATCAAGAATCCCACAAAAGAATGGAGGGGGAGTGGAGTGCTTGATTGGTGTTGAAGAAGATCGAGGCCTCTCCTTCGATTCCCCAAAGATAGAAGCCTTCGAGTGGATGAACATGGAGATCTAGGTTTTGAGATTGAAGAACAGGTATGCACTTTTTTGAATGAATCAAGAGTTCTGGCAGGAGTAGCAATTAGGTATGTGTACCCCCTGCGAAAACACAGCCGTTGGAGCTTTCGGGGGCTGAATTATCCAGACCAAGTGGGGGGGGATTATTCGGACGGGGCAAAACTCCTCCCCGGGTTCGGATTTTCCAAAGGGAAATCTGCCCCCATACAGAGTGACGCACCTTGGCTCCCTTTGCAAAAATTCTTAGTGGGGGGGGGGGATTATCCGCCCCCCTGGAGGGGTGGATTAACCGGCCCGGGCAAAAACTCCGGCCCTGGCTGGAAAATCGGAGGGAAAGTCTGCCCCCACACAGTACGACGTGCCTTGGCTTCCTTTGCCGATTGAGATAGGGCTAGATTATCCGGCCCTTGGCAGGAGCGTATAATCCACCGCCAAACTTTCTGTTCTGCTGCTTTTTGAATAGGCAATAATCTGCAGCACTCCAATACACATGAAATGATCCTTGGTATTGTTGTCTAACACACAAAACTCTAGAGATCATGAAATGTTCTTTCAATCTCCCTCTTTTTGGTGTTAGATTACAATACTAGGATTTGCGATAAATCCCTACTAACAACATCATTCCAATAATGAAAGAGGCTCTCCCTAAATGTGTGCATAGAAGTAATTTTCCTTTGAATACAAATGCACACAATAAGGTACATGACTATTTCATTGAATTGGAAACTACAAGAAAATGATGAGTTCGACAAAAACCATCATACCACTGGGAGAATGAAGTCCTCAGTAATATAAAGATAGCCCATATGATGATCATTATTGAGGGCTTGAAGCATAATATCATTTAGATGCATCCATAGAGATAATACCGGAATTCCATAGCATATAGATGAATCCATACTTCCCAGGAGATAAATCCACAAAGATAATTCCAGTGATAACCGAGATAAATCCAGAGTACCACACCAACCACAAAGTCTCGTACAAACCAAATAGCAATTAAAAGTTCAAAAGTGAATGGGCACAAGCAAAGGTGAAGACAACGACAAAATGACAAATGCTTGTTCCCAACCCATGCAAATCCACGAGACCTAATAGAACTACTTCTCCCTCTTTGGCATCGAAATGCCAAAAATGAAGAAGAGCGATGCTAGCGCCCAAAGAGATCCCTCCTCCTAGTCGTCCTTATCCTCATCCTTGTCCCCTTCCTCATATCATACTCCTCATCATCCTCATCATCATCCGGAGGGGTAGGTTTCCTCGCTGGGGCAGGGAACAAGTGGCGCTCGAGCTCTCCATAGTTGAGGCCAGACGTTTTCCACTGAGCATATGGAGTGGGAGCTGAAGGAGCAGGAGGGTGGTCTGACGCCCCCGACACATGGTGGAGAATAACCTGCTGAGTGTGGGCCATATCTCATGGCGCTGCCGGTAATCCTTGTACTGCCCCTTGTGTGTGTCTACCCCCATGCACAAGATGTTCCGCTGGAGCCAATTCGGTTGATTTACTTCACGGGCCATAGGCAGCACTGGGGGCATACACCCACTAGCTCTAGCATCTCTCATGGAGGACTCTGGAGCTAAAGAGGGATGAGAGGTCTTCCTTGACTTATTGTAGATATTCTTTTCCTTGTGTTCACCATCAAGGTTTCCGCTGAAATCCTCATGAGGGAGTATATGCTTGATGATCATCATGATAAAGGGAGCATAAGGAATGGAAAGCCGGTTGTACATAGCATCAGTCATCTCATGAAAAATGAAATCCTATAACATCCATCTTGTAGACCATGTACTAATCGTCATTAGTATCACACTCATGAGAGAAAGCTAGTAGTTGTACGAGGTGAGCACGAATACTATCATTGTTGCCCCCACTCGGAGTGATGCAGTCTCGGAAAAGTCCAACCAACGCTGCATATAGAGGAGAGAGCCCAGAAAGCTTGCCAACATCACCATCTCTAGAAAGGCAAGGATAAAGCGCATTGTCCTTGTTGGGCTTGATTGGAGTGATGATGCGATGTCCACAAGATTTATCACGACCATGAAAGGGGTAACCAAGCACCTCACAAAAAATGCGAAAATCATCCTGAAGATAAATGCTACATGTCATCCACTTCATTGTGTGTAACTCATCTCCATAGATCACAAGAGTTTATAAGAACTACTTCACCACTAAGGTATCATAGTTGCACTGCAGTGTCATGAGATGATGCACCCCATCCATTCATCCACATTCAAAGCGTCCACAACCTGGGGCTTAGTCTTTTCCTCGGCCATATCCAAAGGGCGCATGGGGCGAATCTTGAGAGAGGAGTAAATATCGTCAAAGATGTACCTTTGATGGGCAGAGCAATAGTCATCATCATCGAGCTGCTCATCAATATCAGCCTCTGTATACAGGTCTTGGTGATGAAGAGCAGAAAAGTCAAGGATATCCATGTTCTTGTAGTTGACCATGGGTTGCTTGCCCTTCCTCTTGGTAGTCCTCTTTGCTTGCCTAGCACATTCAGCCATCCTTTCAGTCTATCTCTTCTGCCTTCTTAACTCAACCTCGTCAACAAGATCCCTTCTTCGTTGGGCCTGAGATAATGACCACAAGGACGGCGCTGGTATGTCTTAGGATCACTAGAACCACCTATGAAGCGAATAAGACGAGTAGAAAATAGATAAGAACACACACAAGTCCAGGAGGATTGCAAAAAATAGTATAAAAACAATCCACAAGCCAAATCTACATGATATTAGAATCTGTGAAAATCTAAATTAGGGGTAAACCTTCCAGGCCAGATAATCCGGCCCTACCAGGGGCGGATATTCCGTCCCTGGCAAAAAAATTCAGGGTCGCCTCAGATTCATGGTACTAACACAGATTAGGCAATAGGGTTGCTAGACTACGATTTCTAGGACGCATATGAAACAAAGGGAAACCTCTAAACTGAGTTTCCACAACAAAATACAACTTCCATACAAATTATAAGAATGGGGGAGTAATTCCCTCACTCATTGGAAGAAGAAGTCGAAGGAGAAGGTACCCGTAGGAGATGGGAAGAAAATCCGGGGAAGGCCCGGAGAATCCGGTGGTCAGAATGACTCTGGGGAGGGTCAAGGCGGCTGGCGGCGGCTGAGGGAGAGGTAGGGGTCAGGGAGGAAGTGCTGCTCTATTTGAGACCTTCCCCCATCCCCTAGCCTTAATAGATGAAAACCGCTAGGGGCGGATTCTCCGGCCCCTACTAGGGGCGGATAATCCGGCCCTCTCGGAATTTATCTATTACACACAGATTCAGGCCAGCATACTCCAAACAAAACCCTCACAAATATACCAAGGGACTTATGTGCAAGAATAGATGGCTCGGGGATGGAGAAAGGCTTAGGATTTAGACATCCAAACTGTGATGGTACTACACACCCAAAATTGCAAGAGACAAATCAAAGAAACGCCAAAATTGGGTTTGTTTTCCATAAGAACAAAAGATATGCAAGAAAATCCAAAAAGAACCACAAGGAACCAACTCTTCTCAAGGAATAGGGCGGTGGCCGAAGCCACCATGTTGGAGCGAATTGCATGACACCGCGAAGATATATCTTGGTTTCAAAACCAATGCTCATCAATAACTCACATATCACAAAATGATATTAAGAGAGATGATTTTTCTTGCTTTTGGCGTTATAGGGGGAGGGTTAGCCCAATCAATTAGTACCACACTCCCCCTATATCCATGCCTGCACCTAAACCAAATAAAGGAAGAGATGTAAGTGAGTATGCAAGGGTAATCAAGCTAAGCTCCTTGAATCCACGATATTTAGCTCATTCCTTAAGAAACAAAATCTTGCTTCATCAAGTGGCTTCGTGAAAATATTAGCAAGTTGATTCTTTATTCTCACAAAGGATAAGGCAATATCACAGTGAGCAACATGATCCTGAATAAAGTGATTGTGAATCTCAATATGGTTCGTCCTTGTGTGTTGCACCGGATTATATGCAGTTTTGATAGCACTCTCATTATCACACAAAAAGGCACTTTGTCACAATTGACACTGTATTCCTTTAAAGTTTGCCTCATCCATAGTAATTGAGTGCACGCACTAGCAGCAGCCACATACACAGCTTCGGCGGTGGAGAGAGATATACAATTTTGTTTCTTCGAAGACAAACATACCAAAGACATTCCCAAGAATTGAAACGCTCCAGAAGTTGATTTTCTGTCATACTTGTCACCATCCCAATCTGAGTCCGTATAACCACATGAAGAGAAATCAGAGCCCTTGGGATACCATAAACCAAAGTTTGGGGAATGAACCAAATATCTGAAGATTCTCTTGACCGCCACTAAATGGCTTTCTTTAGGAGCAGCTTGATTCCTTGCACACTCCTACACTCAACACAATATCGGGTCTAGATGCACAGAGGTAAAGGAGAGAGCCTATCATGGATCGGTCTACCTTTTGGTCCACATGTTTACCGCTGGGATTAAGTTCAAGATGGCATTTAGTTTGCATTGGTGTAGCAACGCCATTAGATCCGTCATCTTGAACCTCTTGAGAATGTCTTGGATGTACTTTGCTTGATTAATGAAGGTTCCTCCTCTAAGTTGTTTGATCTCAAAACCTAGAAAGAACCTTAATTCCCCCATCATAGACATCTCAAACCTGTCAGTCACAAGCTTTGAAAATTCATCATTAAAATCTTGGTAAGTAGAGCCAAATATAATGTTGTCTACATATAGTTGGCATACGAAAAGCTCCCCCTTAACCTTCTTAGTAAAAAGAGTGGGATCGATCTGCCCAACCTCAAAGCCATGGTCTAACAAAATCTCTTTAAGGTGCACATACCATGCATGTGGGGCTTGTTTAAGGCCATAGAGCTCCTTATCGAGTTTATAGACATGGTTCGGTAAGTTAGAATCCTCGAAACCTGGGGGTTTCTTAACATATACCAACTCATGTAGAGGACCATTAAGGAAAGTACTCTTAACGTCCATTTGCTGTAATTTAAAGTTATGATGAGCTGACTAAGAAAGGAGGATACAGATAGACTCAAGGCGAGCCACTGGAGCCTAGGTTTCGCCAAAGTCAACCCCTTCCACTTGAGATAAACCTTGTGCTATCAGTCTTGCCTTGTTTCTTACAACAATTCCATTCTCATCTTTCTTGTTCTTGAATATCCACTTAATGTTGATAACATTGCGGCAATATTTGGGCTTCTCTACTAGCTTCCAAACCTTGTTTCGCTCGAAATTATTGAGTTCTTCATGCATAGCACAAACCCAATCTGGATCTTCAAGAGCTTCAAAAACCTTCTTGGGTTCCACCATATATATATGAGCTTGATGATCACTGAAGCTTCCTAGCACCTTTCTCGTGGACACCCTTCTTCTTAGATCACCTATAACTTTGTCAAGTGTATGCCCCCTTAGTTCAAGATTTCTGTCGGCACGAGATTTGCGACGAATTTCAATCTCCTTGTTATTTCTTGGAGGGATTTCTTCATCATTTGAGTCTTTGTCTTGACCACTAGCTTGACCTTGATCGACAGTTTGTTCTATGCGAACGGGTGATGAAGAAGCTTGACCTTGACCTTGATCAGCAGCCATAACATGAGGCTGATGATGTACTAAATTCTCAGGGCCAGAAAATCCGGACGAGGGAGGGGCCAAATAATCCGGCCTAGGAGTTCCAGCTTATTCCTGGACTTCCTGTTCCTTTCTTGCATGTGTTGGTGTAGGGACGGATAATCCGGCCTCAGGCGGAAAATCCTACGTGGAGGTTCCAGTTTATTCAGATGATGTATGAACTTCAGAAGGTTGTTGTGTTGGTGCAGTAGTTTCTCCAGCAGGTGGAGCTTATTAATCTTGTGTAGATGAGGGATCTACTTGAGTAGAGCATTGTCCTTCCCGATCTGCCACAAGGGGTTCCTCAATGGGGCAGAAAAATCCCACGCCCATGTCATCTTGGGGTATTTCAACATCTACATCACAAACATCAACTTGCCCCACATGGGAGCCATCATTTTCCTCGAACACCACACTACAAGATTCTACAACAGTTCTGGAGAGCTTATTGTAGACTCTATATGTGTGGGATTTAGCACCATAACCAATAAAAATACCTTCTAAAGCCATAGACTCAAATTTATACAAACAAACTTCTTTAATGAGAAAGAAACACTTAAAACCGAACACCTGTAAATATGATATGTTGGGCTTGTTACTGGTAAGTATATCATAAGGTGTCTTGTCCAAGATCTTGCGGAGGTGAATCCAGTTTGATGAGTGACATGCGATGGAAATAACTTCAGCCTAGAAGTTGTATGGTGACTTCAATCCAGCTAACATAGACCTTGCCATGTCCATTAAGGTCTGGTTTTTCCTCTCGGATGCACCATTTTGTTGAGGGGTGTATGCAGCGGAATATTGGTGTCTTATCCCCTCTTTTCTTAGAATTCATTCAAAGTGTAGTTCTTGAACTCGAAGCCATTGTCGCTTCTAATTGCCAATGTTGGGACATTATGCTGATGCTAAACCTCGTTGGCAAAGTCGATGACTGTTTGTTGAGTCTCACTCTTTAGCTTGAAGAAGTAAACCCATGTGTATCTTGATTAATCATCAACTATGACCAGGCAGTACTTCTTCCCACCTAGGCTTGCATGAGACGGAGCACCAAACAGATCCACATGAAGAAGCTCCAAAATCCTCTTTGATGAGATACTAGTCTTCCTCTTGTGGGGAGAGTCGTTCATCTTTCCTTCAACACATGCCCTGCAAACATGATCTTTGGCAAAGGAAACATTTTATTTTAGTCCAAGGATGTGGCCACCCTTGTGAAGACTTTGCAAAGTTCACATATTGACGTGAGCTAGACGGCGATGCCATAACCAACCCGCGTCAGCCTTTCCGAATAGGCGTACCGGACCCACTGTGGTTTTCCCGGAGAAGTCCACCACATATAGGTTATTTTCAACGTACCCAATGAAACTTGACCTTTAGATACTAGCTCCACAAGAGTACTACTAAATCACCACCAATAAAAACTATAAATCCCATCTTACCAAGGGCACAGATAGAAACTAAATTATAACCAAGGGTCTCAATAAGCATGATGTCCATAAGAGAGGTATCGTGGGCAACCACAACCTTGCCAAGACCCAATACCTCAGACTTTGATTTATCACCATAGGATACGTTCATATGATCATGATTAGGCGTCATCTCCTTGATGATCTCCTTGCTTCCAGTCATATGACTAGTGCATCCACTATCGAGCATCCATTTGGATCCACCGGAAGCATAGCCCTGTAAGAAAATTACTTCTTATATTTAGGTACCCATTTTTAAATGGGTCCTCTGATGTTAGTAACAAGGGTCTTTGGAACCCAAATAGACCAACAAATATATTTATCAAAAGGACCAACATAACTAGCATAGAAATCACCATAATAATTGTCAACACCTGGATTTTTAATCCCAGATGCCTGTTATGCCATACATCGCAATCCCAGGATTACCATTTTTGCGTGACATAACAGAATTGGATACCACAGTACATCATCCATTACAAACCATTCATAAGGTCTTACACAAATAGGGATCTCATGATCCAGTTCTTAATACAACTTCAAGAAGCGGAATACGTAATAATAACGGTAGCGTAGGCGAAGCTCCATCTTCGGGGTCACAGGCAATGCTGACAATGGGAGATGATCCTAGTTGTCGTAACCTTCCTGGGGTCCATCCTCCAGGTACTCCTCTTCATAGTCTGGCCATGGGAATAGCCAGGGACAAAGCCATGAGTACTCTTTAAGTACTCGCAAACTAATACTAACAAGTGAAAGGGGTTTTTGATAATAGGACACTAGGCTCTAGGGTTGTTTTGCAAAAGCCAGATTTATCTCTACTAAGCTGAGAAGCAAGAGAAGCTAGTCAAAATTATATAACTCCTAAGTAGGAAACTTGTATTTCATATCACAACCCTATTGTAGTCAAGTCAGAGTCTCAATTCATTTCACAAGTCTTTTGAAAACATCTGACGAGGGAACAGTATGGCCACTCCAACTGTCCATAACCGCGGACGCGGCTATTCGAATAGTTTGACACTCTGCAGAGATTGTACACTTTCACCACAACATTCGATACATCCGTCAGGAACAAATCCTGAATTCACCATACTCAGTATGTGGATAATTAATCCTAACCTTTCAATTACACGCCCTAGTATAAGCACCTCTCCTGTGAGTTTGGCCTCCCAACCATGACCAACTGTCATCTTGGGTACTGCACAGGTGGACAATCTTCACAAGGTAGCCTCACCTCAGACCTTGGCCGTGAGGGAACTAATACTACAGTATATAAGTTTCCAGTCAAGCCCTACCCAATCTTCGGGTATTGTGGTTGTACGATAAAATTGGAATGGTATCGCATCCACACAACCATCATTTTTATAAAGGGCTAAGGCTCATGCCTCAACATTTTCATCACCAAAATCATCTGGTGTTCGGAAACACATGTCAAAACATCTCAGTAGAATGATCCATCATTCTAAGGTTTTCATAACCATTTTCACCAAGTATTCCCATCTAAATTTGATCAAGTTTCATGCTTAGCACTAGCATCTACAAGTGGAAGTGAGTACTAATGAGGGGTGGTAAACTAGTGGAGTTTCAACTAAGTTCAATCTCATGCCTTAGGATGACATAGAGATTATCTAGATTAGGCCAAATTTTATGCTCTTTATGCAACCTTCAATTTTCTTTCTAGTATCTACAGATCACTTCAGTAAACTCTAAGTAATAGCTTTGATAAAGAAATAAAGTAGAAAGCTTGCAAGTAAAACTAGGATTGGGTATCATCAAATATGTCTAACCAAGCATGCTTAGTGCATTGCATAGGTTATCTAACTTTCATAATTGCAAGTGTTAGCTTGCACATTCAACTAGTAGTATTAGGCTTGCCTTGTGCAGAGTAGTGGTTGAAGTTCTCCTCGGCTTCTTCTTCGTAGTATCCTCCTTCCTCCTCGTATCCTTGGTCGGTACTAGCGTCTATGAATAAATACGAGGTACACAATCACCAAACAATACTTAACTACTTCCATTCATCACACACAAGGGTCCTATAGATGATCTAGCATCATCACTAACATTACTAGATTAAAGCTTCGTTTAATTCCTTTTATTTTTTTTAGAAAAGTAATTTCTACTCATTGAAAAACTACTTAAGTTTTAATATTCTCCAAACCAAACATGGGATCATGTTGACACATGTCATCACCACATATTTTAGTCCATGGGAATGTGATTTAAAGTGGTGTCACAATTTAATAAGGTTTTACCCTTTTATTTTAATTAACTAAAGTGGCTAGAAATGCCTATGTGGCATTCTTTTATTACTTGGTCATTATTTCTATAAGTAAACCTATATATTTTTATATATTCTGAAAGGTATGGTTAAATGTGATTTTTGAGAGTTGGAATCAACTCAAAATATATTATGTTTTAAATTTGAAAAATGTTTAAATGCAGAAAAGCTTCTGCATTTTTATTTTTACCATGGATGATCTATAGATCCAAATGACTTGAATCCAACGGGCTTGGATTCAGCATTCCCAGTCCTTTCTAACAAAATTGGTTTCATTCAATTTGGTTCACTGAATCGACCTGGGTTGATTTTTGAAACTAGGTACAGAAGTGTGTTTGAAATAAAATGAAAAAGGTTAAATTCAAATAACTGGGCTGCGCGGGAAGCGATACTGGGCGCGGGAAGCGATACTGCGCGGGAAGCGATACGCGGGCTGGTTAAGTCGCTATCCCCACGCGTCAGTGAGACAGGTGGTGCGAAGCGGTATGGGGCGATGTGGTGCATTCGATCTGGTTCTAATCCAATGGCTGAGGGTCATTGTCGACGTTGGGCAACGCCGGCGAGACAGAAACCTAGCGCGGTAGGTGGGGGTCGTTGGGGGCTCACCGGGGCTCAGGCGAGGGTCGGCGAGGCGGGCGAACGACGAAGTCGATGAAGGCGAACCTCCTGGTACCGGCATCTTCTCCTGGGGCGGCTCCAATCGCTGGCTCCCTTCTTCTCCAGAGGCGGCAGGCTCCGGCGAAATTCCGGCGAAGTGCTGCTCGCCTTGCTTCGGGAAAGGGGTGGCACGATCAGTGAGGAGAGGGGAGTGAGATGGTGTGCTCAATTCAGCTGGGGGTGGCCTCTATTTATAGTCTCGACGGCGAGACCGAACGGCATGGGCAGGCGACGGTGGCGACATGGCTACGGGCGACTAGAGGCATGGTCGGCGGTAGCGATCGCTTGGTGGTCTCCTAGCGATGCTCTACGGCTTTAATGCGCATGTAGGGGCGGTGCGGTTTGGTCTGGAACGCGCGATGCTCTGCGCGGCAGAGGCGGCGTCTTCGACAGCGAGCGGTGGCTGTGCGGCATGGGGCGGCAAACGGGAATGTCTGGCGGTCTCCTAGGTTGATGGCGATCATGTATGCACGCGGCGAGGGTGGCGCGCGGTCTATGGGCGTCGGTCGAGCGTGGCGCTCTGGAGCATGCTCGGCATGGTTTCTGGCGAGCTGGGCGCGGTCCGTGCGTGTGGTCCAGGGTTTGGCAACGCTCGCGGCTGGGACAGGGAGTGGCAGTGGACGGTGGGCTGCCTTCCAGACAAGGTTGGCACGACTAAATCTCCTTCTAGCTTGCTGTCTCCACTAGGGTGGCATGGTGAGCTTCGGCTGTTGACCATTGATGTCATTGCCCAGCTTACAGTGAGGCTAGTGCTTGGTTTAACTTGCTAGATGATCTACTGAGATGGTAGTGAGCTAGAGAGGGGACAAGTTAGGCTTCAATCACTACTCACAATAGTGTTTAAGATTTTGATGATTTGTGTCTGCAAAGTGTTTGATGAAATGGCCGCAAGAATTCAAGTTTTGAATTTTGAAAAGATTTTTGGTGGGTGTGCTAGGTTGGTGCTGGTGAGTCTGTAGATGCTTGGGTTTTCAAAGTTGAGCAGTGATTGAAGAAGTGGGATCTTCTCATATGATAAAGATTCAATTTTGACCTGTCATTTAAACTATGCATTTGAAAGTTTCTGGATGATCACAAAGTGGGCCTTGATACTTTGTTATGAGTATAATCAAGGGGTGCAAAGATCCAAACAAGTTTCGGTTAAGTTCTAAAAGTTTGGGATAGCCAAATTAGGCATGGGAGTTAAATTGGTCAGAATGACCATTCCCTCATTTTATTTGTTTTGATTTATTTGTCTTTGGGAAAAGTTTGGGAAACGTTTAGATGATGTTTATTTCACCTAAGAATCCATTTACAAGCAAAGAAACACACAAACAAGGTGGTTCAAAAGAATTCCAAATGAAATGCATACACCATGCATGCTTTCATATTTTTATTTTAGAGAAGTTTTTTGTTTACCCTAATTTTGATGATTAGAGTTTGATGATCCAAGTTTAGTATTTTTGGGATGTTACAAACCTTCCCCCCTTAAACAAAATCTCGTCGCAAGATTTGAAAAAGGACGAAAAAGATTACCTAGGATTTGAAGAGATCGGGAAACTCTGTCCTGATGTGATCTTCGCGCTCCCAGGTAGCTTCCTCTTCTGTGTGGTTGCTCCACTGAATCTTGAGAAACTTGATGCTTCCGGTTCGGGTAGTTCTGAAAGCTTCTTCCAAAATACGGATGGGTACTTCGGGATAGGTCAGGTCATCGTTGATTTCTATGGTCTGGTGATCGATATTCTTGAACACTTCAGTCTTCTCTGAGACTTCGAGACACTTGAGAAGTAACGAGATATGGAACACATTGTGCATGGCTGACATCTCTTCAGGTACTTCCAATTGATACGATACTTCTCCTCGACGGTTCAGAATCTTGAAAGGTCCTATATATCTGGGGGCTAACTTTCCTTTGAGATGGAAACGTTGCATTCCCTTCAATGGCGACACTTTCAGATATAGAAAATCTCCTATGTTGAAGGCGAGGTCTCGACGTCTCTCTTCGGTGTAACTTTTTTGTCTGGACTAGGCAGTCTTGAGGTGCTCACGAATCTTGTGAACCTTCTCTTCTGCTTCTCGTAGGATGTCGGGTCCGAAAATCTGACTCTCTCCTACTTCTGACCAGTTCAAAGGGGTGCGGCACTTCCTTCCGTACATAAATTCAAATGGGGCCATTTGCAAACTAGCCTGATAACTGTTGTTGTATGAATATTCTGCAAATGGCAGACAATCTTCCCACTTAGATCCATATTCTAACACACATGCTCTCAGCATATCTTTGAGTATTTGATTTACTCGCTCTGTTTGTCCATCGGTCTGAGGGTGATACGCGATGCTGAAATCTAGGCGGATTCCTAAACCTTCCTGGACTTTCTTCCAGAATCTCGAGGTAAACTGAGTTCCTCGATCTGATACGATGTTTTTGGGGACTCCATGCAAACTAACTATTCTAGCGATGTATAATTCCGCTAGCTTCGAACTCTGATATGTGGTCTTGACGGGTAAGAAATGGGCGACTTTGGACAATCGGTCCACTATGACCCAGATAGAGTCATTTCCCCTACTAGAAGTAGGTAGTCCAGTGATAAAGTCCATTCCAACGGAATCCCATTTCCATTCCGGAATCTACAATGGTTGCAACAATCCAGCGGGTCTTTGATGTCCTTCGTTGACTCGCTGACATATATCACACTTGGCGATATAGCTTCCAATTTCTCTCTTCATCTTATGCCACCAAAAATTGCTCTTTCAAATCTTGATACATCTTAGTTCCTCCGGGGTGGATAGAATAATGAGTATCATGAGCCTCCTTCAGAATAACTTCTTTCAACTCCGAATCTGCTGGTACACAAAGGCGTCCTTTGTACCACATAACTCCTTTGTCGTCTTCGGTGAATCCGGGTACTTTGCCTGTAACGATACGACACTTGATTCCGTCGATACTAGCATTTCCCTTCTGCGCCTCTTTAATCTGACTGATCAAAGTGGGCTGGAGTTCTATGCTAGCCAAAAATCCTTCACTTACTAATTCTATTCGAAAATCTTCCATCTATTTGTGCAGGCTTGGTTGCTCCTTCAAGATCATGGAGTTCAAGCGGCACAGTAACCTGCTAAGGGCATCTGCTACCACATTGGCTTTACCAGGGTGATAGTGAATGTCCAGATTGTAATCCTTGATTAGCTCAATCCATCTTCTCTGTCTCATATTCAGCTCCTTCTGAGTGAATATATACTTCATACTCTTGTGATCCGTATAGATCTCACAATGATTTCCCATGAGATAATGCCTCCATGTCTTCAGGGCTAGAACTACGGCTGCGAGTTCGAGGTCATGGGTTGGGTAATTTTGCTCATGTTGCTTCAGCTGTCGAGATATATAAGATATAACTTTGCCTTCTTGCATTAGCACACATCCGAGACCGATCTTGGATGC
This sequence comes from Avena sativa, assembly GCA_916181665.1. Classification (NCBI taxonomy): domain Eukaryota; kingdom Viridiplantae; phylum Streptophyta; class Magnoliopsida; order Poales; family Poaceae; genus Avena; species Avena sativa. Next base: position 259,058,913 of record OV702297.1, read on the forward strand.
GTCACAATACACATAGAAGGGCTTCGTGATATCCGGCATGATCAAGGTTGGGGCTGAAATCAATATCCTCTTGAGTTCTTGAAAACTCGCTTCACATTTGTCAGTCCATTCAAACTTCTTGTCCTTCTTCAGCAATTGGGTCATGGTTCTGGCGATACTCGAGAATCCTTCTATGAACTTGCGGTAATATCCCGCCAATCCGAGAAATGCACGAACTTGGGTTTGAGTAGTTGGGGCTTGCCAATCTTCGACATCTTTTACTTTTGCAGGGTCAACGGCAATTCCTCCGGCTGATACAATGTGACCGAGGAATCTTACCTCATGTAACCAGAATTCACATTTGCTAAACTTTGCATACAGCTGATACTCTCTAAGGGTTCCAAGAATGGTCCTTAGGTGTAGCTCATGTTCTTCTTCTGATTTGGAATAAATCATAATGTCATCGATGAAAACAATGACAAACTTATCCAGGAAGTCCATAAAAATCTTATTCATGAGATTCATGAAATAAGCGGGGGCATTGATTAATCCAAAAGACATGACTGTATACTCGTACAATCGATATCTGGTGGTAAAGGCAATCGTTGGAATATCCTCTACACGAATTTTGAGTTGATGATACCCAGTTCTAAGATCAATCTTATAGAACACCTTGGAACCGGTCAACTGATCAAAAAGATCTTCTATCTTGGGCAAGGGGTATTTGTTCTTGATGGTGACATCATTCAATTTCCGATAATCCGTACACAAATGGTTACCTCCATCCTTCTTGTCCACAAACAAGACAGGTGACCTCCATGGTGACGCACTTGGTTGAATCAATCCAATTTCCAACATCGAATCCAGTTGCTTCTTCAGTTCCTCTAGTTCCGACGGGTTCATACTATATGGTCTCTAGGCTATTGGTCCAGTTCTGGGGATTAGTTCAATGTTAAACTCGATATCCCGATCTGGGGGCATACTGGGCAAAACATCTGGAAATACATCGGGGTATTCACAGACTATCCGGACTTGGTCAATGGTAGGTTGGGCTATACTCTTGTTGCACTTGAATTGACGAGGTAAGGTTTCAGATATATGCTCGACTGATATTCTGGCTGTACTGGTCATGGTTATGGCTTTCTTGGCACAGTCAATCAATCCTTTATGTTTGGACATCCAATCCATTCCTAGTACTACATCCAAACCTTTAGTTCCGAGTACTATCAGGTTAGCATAAAAATCTATGCCATGGATTCAGATAGGGACGTCTTTGCAAATTTGCCTAGCCTTGGTGGTTGATCCGGGAATTTGAACAATCATAACATGCTTCAGTTTTGTTGGTTGAATTTTACTAGTGCATGCAAATTCTTCGGTGACAAATGAATGCGATGCACCAGAATCAAACAACACTCTTGCAAGTACTGAATTAACAGAAAACATACCCAGCACGACGTCTGGCGCTTCCTGAGCTTCTTCAGCATGCATGAGAAAAAGACGACCATTGCAGTTGAGCGAATTCCCTGGGGCAAAACTTCTTCCGGGCTGAACACGATGCTGCTGCTGAGATGGGGCATTGGCATTGGGTGCTGCGGCATTCTTCTTATTGGGGCACTTGTTGGAGTAGTGGCCCTTATTTCCACAGTCATAACAAGTTACTTGCGACTTGTCCTTTGCTGCTACAGGCACAACATTGCTTCCAGTCCTCGGGGCAGTGTTGGTGTTGGTGGCAGCATTGTTGGTGTTGAACTTGGGTGGGGCACGGTTGAAATTGCTAGAGTTGTCGGGGTTGTTGTGATTTCCTCTAGGCCTAGGGTTTCCACGGTTGGGATAGGTCGGACGGTTCATTGGGGGTCTGTTGGTTCTCGGGGAAAATCCGGGAGATGGGTTAGGGCGATACTTTGGGGTCTGATGGGTTCCTGGTTGATGCATCATGCGACGCTTGCGGTTCTCATTGTCTTGGTTGATCTTTCCTTCCATCTGGATGGCAGAGTCGACAAGGGATTCAATATCAGCAAAGGGGATATTAACTAACAATGTCTGCATCTCATCGTGCAGACCATTCAGGAATCTCTCTTTCTTCTTGGCTTCGGTGTCGATCTCATCTGGGGCATACCTAGCTAATGACAAGAATTTGTCACGGTATTCCACTACGGTCATCCTTCCTTGCTTCAGTTCTCTGAACTCGTCTCTCATTCTCTTGATCAAACCTGGTGGCACATGGGTTCTGCTAAACTTGACCTTGAATTCCTCCCAAGTCATCATCTGGCCTCCAGTCATTGCGCGAAATTGTTCCACCATGCCCTGGCATCTCCGGCTAGATAGTGGGTGGCGAACAAAACTTTCTCGTTGGCTTCCACTCCGGCGACTTCTAGGTTATTTTCCATGGTTTGCAGCCAATCATCGGTGTCTAAGGGCTCTTCCGACTTAGTGAAAACAGGTGGGTTGGTGTTCTGGAAATTCTTGAGCTTAGATCCATGGTTGTCCTGATTTCCATGGCCTTGGTTGTTGTGGGCTAGCTGAGCTATTTGTTGCAGGGTGGCTAGGTTGGCTTGACGTTCCGCTCTTTCAGCTTCGTGGTCAGAAGTCAACATTTGCATAATCTGCAACATCGGGTCCGGGGATGAACCACTTCCTCCACGTGGAATCTGAAGATTGAGATAGATCATGAGAAAAGAGGGAAATTTCTAAGGTTCTGGGATTTTGAAAAGTTTTTAAAGTTTGACTCAGATTTTTCTAGCAACTCGCTTTTCATTCATTCATTCATAGCACACGATACAACACACACCACAACAAAGAAAAACGGATAGTTTTAAGAACCATTCTGGAAACTACGATACAGTGGGACCAAATACTACTCACTACGCTAGTGCTCAAGTGCTACTACTCCTCGGAATCGGTGGCTTCGTCATCTTCATCGTCATCGATGAAGGCGAAATCATCCTCATCGGTGAAGAAGTCCATAGCCTGATCCTCCAAAAAATCATCATCATCGCTGAGATAGGAGTAGGGGTCTCCACGAAGATCCTCTCCGGCATTCTCCCTTTCTTCCAATAGCATGTCTCTCTCGTGGATGGTCTCCTCCAAAGATGAGATACGGTGGCGAAGACGGGCAATGATGCGCTCCTTGTTGTCGAGCTGACGGCGGCAATACTTGCGATCCTTTGCTAGCATGGCGATGGTTTGATCCTTCGTCTTGATGATGACAGACTTGTGGTTGGAGTAGTCACGGTAGTTATCCAACTCCTGCTGACGATCGTACATCATGAAGCTAAGGTGGTCCAATTGGGTCTTCAGCTCAGGGTGGTATGGGGCTTCTAGTGGTTGTCCATTAGCATCACGCCTTGGGCAAAACTCAAAGCGGGTTCCCTTGATCTGATTGATGCTCTGCCCACACAGACAGGAAAGAGCTTCCTGCATGGCCCTGGCAAGTCCATCGAGCCAGTTGTTATCTCTTAAGGTAAACTGAATTCCCTCAGCAGTGGGAGGTTCAATCTTTCCTCGGAGACTTGCAACAATTAGCCACTGCAGACCTTCTTCTCCTTGATCATTGAGCCGAGCTCCGAAGAACTCGGGGTGCGGATGCTCCAGAAGTTCCGAAAGCTGGTCCAAATCCCTCTCAAAGATAAGGTCTCCTCCATTCCCCAACTGATAAAACTTGTTGTACTTCACGTCCATCTATAAGAATATAGGATGAGTAGGTTAGTAGAGTGATCAAGTGTGTCAAAATTTTATGTATTTTGCAAGAGTTTTTTGAGGAACATGAATTTTCCTGAAAGAATCAAAGGGATAAGAATGAGAATAAGTTTTTGTAAATATTTGTTTTCTTTGGTTTTGAAACTAAGTTTTTGATTCGAACGTCCAGTCTAACTAGGGTCTCCTATGGTCAGGATGGCTCTGATACCAACTTGTCAACACCCGGATTTTTAATCCCAGATGCCTGTTATGCCATACATCGCAATCCCAGGATTACCATTTTTGCGAGACATAACAGAATTGGATACCACAGTACATCATCCTTTACAAACCATTCATAAGGTCTTACACAAATAGGGATCTCATGATCCAGTTCTTAATACAACTTCAAGCAGCGGAATACGTAATAATAACGGTAGCGTAGGTGAAGCTCCATCTTTGGGGTCACAGGCAATGCTGACGATGGGAGATGATCCTAGTTGTCATAACCTTCCTGGGGTCCATCCTCCAGGTACTCCTCTTCATAGTCTGGCCATGGGAATAGCCAGGGACAAAGCCATGAATACACTTTAAGTACTTGCAAACTAATACTAACAAGTGAAAGGGGTTTTTGATAATAGGACACTAGGCTCTAGGGTTGTTTTGCAAAAGCCAGATTTATCTCTACTAAGCTGAGAAGCAAGAGAAGCTAGTCAAAATTTTATAAATCCTAAGTAGGAAACTTGTATTTCATATCACAACCCTGTTGTAGTCAAGTCAAAGTTTCAATTCATTTCACAAGTCCTTTGAAAATATCTGACGGGGGAATAGTATGGCCACTCCAACTGTCCATAACCACGGACGCGGCTATTCGAATAGTTTGACACTCTGCAGAGATTGTACACTTTCACCACAACATTCCATACATCCGTCAGGAACAAATCCTGAATTCACCATACTCAGTATGCGGATAATCAATCCTAACCTTTCAATTACACGCCCTAGTATAAGCACCTCTCCTGTGAGTTTGGCCTCCCAACCATGACCAACTGTCATCTTGGGTACTGCACAGGTGGACAATCTTCACAAGGTAGCCTCAGCTCAGACCTTGGCCGTGAGGAAACTAATACTAAGGTATATAAGTTTCCAGTCAAGCCCTACCCAATCTTCAGGTATTGTGGTTGTACGATAAAATTGGAATGCTATCGCATCCAGATAACCATCAGTTTTATAAAGGGCTAAGGCTCATGCCTCAACATTTTCATCACCAAAATCATCTGGTGTTCGGAAACACATGTCAAAACATCTCAGTAGAATGATCCATCATTCAAAGGTTTTCATAACCATTTTCACCAAGTATTCCCATCTAAATTTGATCAAGTTTTATGCTTAGCACTAGCATCTACAAGTGGAAGTGAGTACTAATGAGGGGTGGTAAACTAGTGGAGTTTCAACTAAGTTCAATCTCATGCCTTAGGATGACATAAAGATTATCTAGCTTAGGCCAAATTTTATGCTCTTTATGCAACCTTCAATTTTCTTTCTAGTATCTACAAATCACTTAAGTAAACTCTAAGTAATAGCTTTGATAAAGAAATAAAGTAGAAAGCTTGCAAGTAAAACTAGGATTGGGTATCATCAAATATGTCTAACCAAGCATTCTTAGTGCATTGCATAGGTTATCTAACTTTCATAATTGCAGGTGTTAGCTTGCACATTCAACTAGTAGTATTAGGCTTGCCTTGTGTAGAGCAGTGGTTGAAGTTCTCCTCGGCTTCTTCTTCGTAGTATCCTCCTTCCTCCTCGTATCCTTGGTCGGTACTAGCGTCTATGAATAAATACGAGGTACACAATCACCAAACAATACTTAACTACTTGCATTCATTACACACAAGGGTCCTATAGATGATCTAGCATCATCACTAACATTACAAGATTAAAGCTTGGTTTAATTCCTTTTATTTTTTTTAGAAAAGTAATTTCTACTCATTGAAAAACTACTTAAGATTTAATATTCTCCAAACCAAACATGGGATCATGTTGACACATGTCATCACCACATATTTTAGTCCATGGGAATGTGATTTAAAGTGGTGTCACAATTTAATAAGGTTTTACCCTTTTATTTTAATTAAGTAAAGTGGCTAGAAATGCCTATGTGGCATTCTTTTATTACTTGGTCAATATTTCTGTAAGTAAACCTATATATTTTTATATATTCTGAAAGGTATGGTTAAATGTGATTTTTGAGAGTTGGAATCAAATCAAAAGCTATTATGGTTTAAATTAGTAAAATGTTTTAATGTAGAAAAGCTTCTGCCTTGTTATTTTTACGGCGAACCTCCTGGTACCGGCAGCTTCTCCTGGGGCGGCTCCAATCGCTGTCTTCCTTCTTTTCCAAAGGCGGCAGGCTCCGGCGAAATTCCGGCGAAGTGCTGCTCGCCTTGCTTCGAGAAAGGGGTGGCACGATCAGAGAGGAGAGGGGAGTGAGATGGTGTTCTCAATTTGGATGGGGGTGGCCTCTATTTATAGTCGCGACGGCGAGACCAAACGGCATGGGCAGGCGACGGTGGCAACATGGCTACGGGCGGCTAGAGGCATGGCTGGCGGTGGCGATCGCTTGGTGGTCTCCTGGCGATGCTCTATGGCTTTAATGCGCATGTAGGGGCGGTGCGGTTTGGTCTGGAACGCGCGATGCTCTGCGCGGCAGAGGCGGCGTCTTCGACGGCGAGCGGTGGCTGTGCGGCATGGGGCGGCGAACGGGGATGTCTGGCGGTCTCCTGGGTTGGTGGAGATCATGTATGCACGCGGCGAGGGCGGCGCGCGGTCTGTGGGCGTCGGTCGAGCGTGGCGCTCTGGCGCATGCTCAGCATGGTTGCTGGCGAGCTGGGCGCGGTCCGTGCGTGTGGTCCAGGGTTTGGCAACGCTCGCGGCTGGGACAGGGAGTGGCGGTGGACGGTGGGCTGCCTCCCATACAAGGTTGGTACGGCTAAATCTCCTTCTAGCTTGCTGTCTCCACTGGGGTGGCATGGTGAGCTTCGGCTGTTCACCATTGATGTCATTGCCTAGCTTACAGTGAGGCTAGTGCTTGGTTTAACTTGCTAGATGATCTACTGAGATGGTTGTGAGCTAAAGAGGGGACAAGTTAGGCTTCAATCACTGCTCACAATAGTGTTTAAGATTTTGATGATTTGTGTCTGCAAAGTGTTTGATGAAATGGCCGCAAGAATTCAAGTTTTGAATTTTGAAAAGATTTTTGGTGGGTGTGCTAGGTTGGTGCTGGTGAGTCTGCAGATCCTTGGGTTTTGAAAGTTGAGCTTGTTTGAGTGGTTTTTGAAAAAGTGGGATCTTCTCATATGATAAAGATTCAATTTTGAACTGTCATTTAAACTATGCATTTGAAAGTTTCTGGATGATCACAAAGTGGGCCTTGATACTTTGTTATGAGTATAATCAAGGGGTGCAAAGATCCAAACAAGTTTCTATTAAGTTCTGAAAGTTTGGGACAACCAAAGTAGGCATGGGAGTTAAATTGGTCAGAATGACCATTCCCTTATTTTATTTGTTTTGATTTATTTGTCTTTGGGAAAAGTTTGGGAAATGTTTAGATGATGTTTATTTCACCTAAGAATCCATTTACAAGCAAAGAAACACACAAACAAGGTGGTTCAAAAGAATTCCAAATGAAATGCATACACCATGCATGCTTTCATATTTTTATTTTAGAAAAGTTTTTGTTAACCCTAATTTTGATGATTAGAGTTTGATGATCCAAGTTTAGTATTTTTGGGATGTTACAATAATCACAAAACAACTCATAATTAGGATTGTTAGACCCTGCAAAACCAATATAATAAGTTTTGTCCTTTGTGATGTTCTTTTCAGCGGTGCTTGTCTTTACTTGGGCACTCTTGGCCTTCTTATTCTTGTTCTTCTTCTTATTGGGCTTGGGGACATAGACAAGTCCCTCTTTTCCGTTATTCTACCTTTTCTTGCTAAGGACCTCATCTAGAACTTCCTTACCTTTGGGTAGAGAGGCCTTGGCAAGTTTATCTTTCAACCTAGCACTTTCTTCAAGAACTTAATGTGCAGATGTTGATGTAGAAGTGCTAGGAATATCATACTTGGTCAATCGAGTTTGGAGATGATCATGAGACTCATTGAGAATAGAGTATTCACTCTCCAAAGCCTTGTGAACAATGTCAAGTTTCTCCAATTTCTCGAAGACTCTAGCATGAGAAGCACGAAATTCAACCTTTTACTTCTTTAATTTATTTTCCTTGGCAATGGCATTGTCACGTTCCTTTACTATCTTGGCCACAACTTCATCATGTGACTCCTCGATTGACTCAAGTCTCTATTCTAGAGTGACTCGAGCCTCTTATTCTTCTATAGCATTCTTTAGGGATGTAATATCCATTGCATCCTCTCTTTCAATTATGCCCTTTTCTTCGAGGATCTCTTTGTTTTGAGAAAGTTGATCCATAAGAGCCTCAAAATTCATTTTTTGTTCACCTTGCAAGTTAGTGATAAAATAATCCAAAGCAATAATTTCCTCCTTAACATTAAGACTAGTAGAATCATCCATATCAATATTCATCATAACCTTTGAAAAGGAAGTGATGGGAGGTGATACCTCGAAACATCTTGCTATAAGGCAAGTGACGTTCTTGTTGATGACATTCTTATATTGTGAGTCGAAGAGTGAAGTCGATGTAGATGTGGTGGCTATGGCAGCCACCTCTCATGATCTATCATCTTCTTCTTCGTCTTCCCTTACGTATGAGTACTCCTCTTGAGCTACCAAAACAATCTTCGGTTGCTTCTTGTATGGTGCATTTTTCTTTACAAATTGCTTCTTCCGTGGTGCCTCTGACATTCTCTTTACAAATTGCTTCTTCCGTGGTGCTTCTTCCTTGAGAATAATCCTGCCTACATTATCTTCTCTACTTTGATAAGGACACTCACCTAAAAAGTCTAAACGATCTCCACAACTAAAACGTGTTCTCTTTTTCGCATCATTTTCCCATCGTCCATTTGACCCATTCTTGCGTTCAAGTTCAGATTTGGCTTTGGCGGGGTCCTTCCAAAAGTTCCTTGCATAAAAGGCCATGTAGTCTCTCCATGTGCCCTCTTGACATCCTCGGGACAGTCCATAGCTTCAAAGTCATCATCATCTTATTCAACAATATTTTCCTTCAAGGGCACATTTACCCCTTTTTGCATTCTGATGGCTTGAGAACGAGCGTCTTCAGCATTCTTGGCGGCGACTTTGAAAGCAGCCATTTCTTGCATGACCTCATTGGAAGTCATTTGGTGGTAATTGTGTAGGGTTCGCAGCATAGAAAACAAAAAATTTCCTACGATGTGAACTATGTACCAAGATTTATCTATTAGATACAAACAACGGGCGGATGTATATCCGTAGAGAACATACCCTTGAAGACCGACAAAGATTAACGAGTTCAACTCGTGGTTGATGTAGACGATCTCTTGCCGATCTCAAGATCGAGAGGAAGTCCTAGCGCCGCAAATTAGCAGCGCATCCGTGCTCGCACACACGTTCGAGACACCGAGCAACCTCCGCCTCCTCGCTCCAGCGATGCAGCGGAAGCACAACTCTTTCTTGCCGAATAGCCACCGGGAACATGTATCTCGCTAGTCCGAGACCATGGGGGATAAATTCTAGAGGGGGAGAGAGATCCTTCACGAGGAGGTGTGAGAGACAAATGAGAGGAGGGGCTCCTTTTATAGGGGGAGGGGGGCACCCAAGGGGGTGGCCGCAGGCCATGGGGGCTGCCCCCTCCCCTCCTTCATTCATGTGGGTGGACACTCCACTCACAAAATGGCCCTTCAATTTTCTCCACTCAAAAATCCACTCAAATTCCCATTAAATTTCCACCAAATTTAATGCAAACTCTCATTAAATAAAACTATTTTATTTTATTCAGAATTTTGTCAATTACTTTAATGAAAAACATTCACAAATAACCCTTTGCTAGAATTCTATTTCACATGCATAACCAATTTATGCAATTTCACCCGAAAACCTGTTTCGGTATCTAGTGAAATAAATTCCTGTGCTTGTTCATTCTTTCGGCATGAAACTTTTGCTCCAATTGGATGTCGGTGTCTCTTAAGTGTGTCACCCTACGGTTCATGAATAATGCGGACATGATAGAGACCCCTCTCGGATCAATAATCAGAAGCGGGATCTGGAGACCCATACTAACTCCCACACATTCAACGATGACTTTCTTGTGATCGTCGGAACCTTTTACGCTAGTATCTTAATCCCTTTGTTTCACGATATATTACATGTCCGAGATTCGATCATCGGTATCTCCATACCTAGTTTGATCTCGTTACTGACATGCACTCTTTTCTCGTTCCCGTGATATAACATTCTAGTGATCAAATCACTTGCTTGCAAGCTAATCAATAAGATATCACCGAGAGGGCCCAGAGTATATATATATCCGTCATCGGGATGAACAAATTCCACTCTCGATACATGAGCCTCAACATAACACTTTATTAGTTCTAAATCCATCTTTATAATCACCCTGTTACGGTGTGACGTTTGATGTTATCAAGAAACTCTTCCGGTGTTAGTGATTGACATTATCTCATGGTCTAAGGATTAGGATCACTTCGTAAGTTGTTATAGTAATATAAACTCAATGACTTTGATCGTAATGCTATACTTCGGATGAATGTTCATCACACCATTACACTAATGTTGTGATCCCATTATTAACAACATCCAATGTCCATGATCAGGAAACCTTGATCATCTTGTTAATCAACGAGCTAGTTTATGAGAGAGGCATAACTAGGAACTTTCTGTTTGTTTATTAAACACACATGTATTAATGTTTCCGTACTAATACAATTATAGCATGCAAAATAAACATCTATCATATACTTGGAATACACATAATAAACACTTTATTATTGCCTCTCAGGGCATATTCCCTTCAGTCTCCCACTTGCACTAGAGACAATAATCTAGTTACATAGTGATAAATCTAACACCCATTGAGTTCTGGTGTTGATCATGTTTTTCTCTAGGGAGAGTTTTAGTCAATGGATCTGCTACATTGAGATTTGTATGTACTTTACAAATCTTTATATCTCCATCCTTGACATGCTCGCGGATGGAGTGAAACCGGCGCTTAATATGCTTGGAATGCTTTTGAGACCTTGGCTCTTTGGCATTAGCAATGGCACCATTGTTGTCACAATAGATCACCATTGGGTCCAACACGTTTGCAACCACTCCTAGTTCGGATATGAACTCCTTCATCCAAACTGCTTCCTGAGCCGCTTCTGAAGCAGCAACATATTCGGCCTCCGTTGTTGATCCCGCTACCACAGGTTGTTTGGAGCTCCTCCAACTAACCGCTCCGCCATTCATGAGAAATACATATCCGGATTGAGACTTAGAGTCATCCGGATCGGTGTCAAAGCTAGCGTCAACATAACACTTTATTCTTGACCGCTATCCAGTGTTCCGAACCTGGATCCGATTGGTACGTACTAGTCAAACTAATAGCATGTGCCACATCCGGTCTTGTACATAGCATGGCGTACATTATAGAGCCTATGGCTGAAGCATAGGGGACTTTGTCCATTATCTCTCTTTGTTCCGCCGAAGCCGGACTTTGAGTCTTACTCAATGTCTTGCCTTGCAACATAGGTAAGAACCCCTTCTTACTTCCGTCCATTTTAAACTTCTTTAAAATCTTATCAAGGTATGTACTTTGCGATAGCCCTATTAGGCGCCTAGATCTATCTCTATAGATCTTTATGCCTAATATGTATGATGCTTCACCTAGGTCCTTCATTGAAAATTTGCTGTTTAGATAACTTTTAACACTGTTTAAAAGATCTATATCATTTCCGATCAATAATATGTCATCCACATATAATATCAGAAATGCCACATTGCTCCCACTCACTTTCTTGTAAATACAAGCTTCTCCATAAGTTTGGACAAATCCAAACTCTTTGATCACCTCATCAAAGCGGAGATTCCAACTTCGTGATGCTTGCTTCAATCCATAGATGGATCGCCGAAGCTTTCACACCTTGTTAGCATCCTTAGGATCGACAAAACCCTTTGGTTGTATCATATACAACTCTTCTTCAATATTACCATTGAGAAACGCGGTTTTGACATCCATCTGCCATATCTCATAATCGAAATATGCAGCAATTGCTAACATAATCCTAACTGACTTTAGCATCGCTACGGGAGAGAATGTCTCATCGTAGTCAACTCCTTGAATTTGTCAAAACCCGTTTGCAACAAGTCGAGCTTTATAGACGGTTACATTACCATCAGCATCAGTTTTCCTTTTGAAAATCCATTTGTTCTCCACGGCCTTTCGGTCGTGAGGTAATTCCACCAAGTTCCAAACTTGATTTTCATACATGGATTCCATCTCAGATTTCATGGCTTCTAACCATTTGTTGGAATCCGGGCTCATCATCGCTTCTTCATACGTCGCAGGGTCATCATTTTCATCAACCATGAAATTCATGACAGGATTTCCGTACAGCTCGGGAGCTGCACGCGTCCTGCTTGACCTGCGAGGTTCGGTAGTACTCTCTTTTGGAGTTTCATGATCATTATCATTAGTTCCCTTTTCAACAGGTGGAGCCAACTCCGGAACAACTTCCGGCGCTGCGCTACTCACCATACTTTGAAGAGAAGGTTCAATAACCTCTTCGAGTTCTACCTTCCGACTACTCACACCTTTCGCAAGAAACTCTTTCTCTAGAAAGGATCCATTCTTGGCAACAAAAACCTTGCCCTCGGATCTGTGATAGAAGGAATACCCAATAGTTTCCTTAGGGTATCCTATGAAGACGCATTTTTCCGCTTTGGGTTCGAGTTTATCCGGTTGAAGTTTCTTCACATAAACATCGCATCCCCAAACTTTAAGAAATGACAGCTTAGGTTTGTTTCCACACCACAATTCATACGGTGTCTTTTCAACGGATTTAGATGGTGCCCGATTTAAAGTGAATGCAGCAGTGTCTAGTGCATAACCCCAAAATGACAATGGCAAGTCCGTCAGAGACATCATAGATTGAACCATATCTAATAAAGTACGATTACGATGTTCCGACACACCATTTCGCTATGGTGTTCCGGCAGGCGTGAGTTGTGAAACAATTCCACACTCTTTCATGTGAGTGCTAAACTCGTAACTTAGATACTCACCTTCACGGTCGGACCGTAGAAATTTGATCTTTCTATTATGATGATTTTCCACTTCATTCTGAAATTCCTTGAACTTTTCAAAGGTTTCAGGCTTGTGTTTCATCAAGTAGATATAACCATATCTACTCAAATCATCCGTGAAAGTAACAAAATAACGAGATCCACCTCGCGCCGACACACTCATTGGACCACATACATCAGAATGTATGATTTCCAATAAATCTGTCGCCCGTTCCATTGAACCAGAAAATGGCGTTCTAGTCATCTTGCCCATAAGGCATGGCTCACATGTATCAAATGATTCAAAATCAAGTGATTCCAAAAGTCCATCCGAATGGAGCTTCTTCATGCGTTTAACGCCAATATGACCTAGACGTCAGTGCCACATATATGCGGATATATCATCATTTAGTTTAATCCTTTTAGCATCAACATTATGAATATGTGTAACATTATTATCGAGATCCAAAAGAAATAAACCATTCATCATCGGTGCATGACCATAAAAGATTTCATTCATATAAATGGAACAACCATTGTTCTCGGATTTAAATGAATAACCACTTCGCATCAAACACAATCCAGATACAATGTTCATGCTCAGTGCAGGCACCAGATAACAATTATTCAAGTTTATAACTAATCCCGACGGCAAGTGGAGAGGCAGCGTTCCGACGGCGATCACATCAACGCTTGATCCATTGCCGACACGCATCTTGACCTCACCCCTTGCTAGCAGTCGCTTGTTCCACAGCCCCTGATTCGAGTTACAAATATTAGCAACTGAACCGGTAACAAATACCCAGGTGCTACTACGAGCACTATTCAAGTAGACATCAATAACATGTATATCATATATACCTTTGTTTGCATTGCTGGCCTTCTTGTCTGCCAAATACTTGGGGCAGTTGCGCTTCCAGTGGCCAGTCCCCTTACAATAGTAGCACTCGGTATCAGACTTAGGTCCAACTCGGGGTTTCTTTTCAGGCACGGCAACAGGCTGCCGCCCTTACTTCCCTTCCATTTTCCCTTCTTGTCTTTCTTGAAACCAGTGTTCCTATTGATCATCAACACTTGATGTTCCTTTTTGATCTCCACTTCTGCAGTTTTAAGCATTGACAGAAGCTCGGGGAGAGACTTCTTCATGCCTTGCATATTATAGTTCATCACAAAGCTCTTATAGCTAGGTGGCAGAGACTCCAGAACACGATGGATGCCTAAGTCAATGGGAATCGTTATTCCCAAGGACACAAGCTTATCGGCGTAACCCGACATCTTGAGTACATGCTCACTAACGGAGCTGTGCTCTTCCATCATGCAGCTAAAGAACTTTTCTGAAGCGTTGTAGCTCTCTACAGCAGCATGTGTGTCAAAAATCATTTTCAACTCACCCATTGTATCAAATGCATTGCCGTTTTTGAAATGCTTTCGAAGTTCCGGCTCTATCCCATACAATATGCCGCAATGAACTAAGTTGTGGTCCTCCTGACGAGTCTGATAGACATTCTTCTCCTCGTCAGGGGCATCCTCAAAAGGTGGGGGGCCTAGTGGCGCTTCTAGCACGTATTGCTTTTGTGCAGCAGAGAGGATAATCCTCAAATTCATGGCCCATTCGGTAAAGTTGCTACCATTCGTTGCTAGTTTCTCAACTAATCCATATTACGAATGAACTCCCACTCAAAAACGACATCCCTCGTGCCTTTTTGGTGATTACATGAACCAAATCCACTATACCAAGTCCGATCATCACGTGAGTCGGTATAGCTCCAAAGGCGAGCATCAAACGGGAATCATATCAACTATATGACTCATGCTTAACCTTTCGGTCCGTGTTCCGAGGCCATGTCTGTACATGCTAGGCTCGCCAAGTTAGAACCTTAGTATTCGCGTGTGTAACTGTTTTACACCCGAAATATGGTCGTGGATCCAAGAACACCCGATCATCACGTGATGTCTTGGAGCGACGAAACATAATTGGTGCATACTAAAGGAAGAACACATTCTTATCTTGATATTTAAATGAGGGATCATATTATTATGCTAACCAAGCGCTAAACAAGCAATATAAGATGCTATCAAACATCACATGTTTACTAGTGAAATGTTATGGTTCCCGCAGATGATCTCTATCATGTGCATCATGGTATGATCACTATCATACCTATATGTGTAAATCCAAGGTCTATGGAGTTTTCACGCTATGTGTGTTGTAAGAGTATCATCTCATACTTCTACTTACAACACCACCATATCATAACACTAGCCCAGCAACAATCTAAACTAGACGCCTCTAATTTATCCATTGCAAGTTTTACGTGGCTTAGGGCTTTCGAGATAGAACCGTTCTTACCTACGAACATGAACCACAACGAGGATAACCAAATTTTTGACAACTCGTTGCAAAATAGATATTGACTATAGTAGGAGAGACAGACACCCGCTAGCCACTTATGCAAACTAGTTGCATGTCAAGCGTGGAACAGGTCTCATGTGCGAGGACATGTAAAGTTTGTCCGGGCCGCTTCATCCCACTATGCCACCAATATCCAAAATTACAACAAAGGAGCAACAACATGATCATCATCGCCCACATACTCATATGTGTACTACCCGTGTAAAGCATCTACGCATAGATCCGGCTCTGATACCACTGTAGGGTTCGCAGCATAGAAAACAAAAAAATTCCTACGATGTGAACCATGTACCAAGATCTATCTATTAGATACAAACAACAGGCGGATGTATATCCGTAGAGAACATACCCTTGAAGACCGACAAAGATTAACGAGTTCAACTCGTGGTTGATGTAGACGATCTCTTGCCGATCTCAAGATCGAGAGGAAGTCCTAGTGCCGCAAATTAACAGCGCATCCGTGCTCGCACACACGTTCGAGGCACCGAGCAACCTCCGCCTCCTCGCTCCAGCGATGCAGTGGAAGCACAACTCTTTCTTGCCGAATAGCCACCGGAAACATGTATCTCACTAGTCCGAGACCATGGGGGATAAATTCTAGAGGGGGAGAGAGATCCTTCACGAGGAGGTGTCAGAGACAAGTGAGAGGAGGGGCTCCTTTTATAGGAGGAGGGGGGAACCCAAGGGGGTGTCCGCCGGCCATGGGGGCTGCCCCTCCCCTCCTTCATTCATGTGGGTGGACACTCCACTCACAAAATGGCCCTTCAATTTTCTCCACTCAAAAATCCACTCAAATTCCCATTAAATTTCCACCAAATTTAATGCAAACTCTCATTAAATAAAACTATTTTATTTTATTCAGAATTTTGTCAATAACTTTAATGACAAACATTCACAAATAACCCCTTGCTAGAATTCTATTTCACATGCATAACCACTTTATTGAATTTCACCCGAAAACCTGTTTCGATATCTAGTGAAATAAATTCCTGTGCTTGTTCATTCTTTCGGCATGAAACTTTTGCTCCAATTGGATGTCGGTGTCTCTTAAGTGTGTCACCCTATGGTTCGTGAATAATGCGGACATGATGGAGACCAATCTTGGATCAATAATCAGAAGCGGGATCTGGAGACCCATACTGACTCCCACACATTCAACGATGACTTTCTTGTGATCGTCGGAACCTTTTACGCTAGTATCTTAATCCCTTTGTTTCACGATATATTACATGTCCGAGATTCAATCATCGGTATCTCCATACCTAGTTTGATCTCGTTACTGACATGCACTCTTTTCTCGTTCCCGTGATATAACATTCTAGTGATCAAATCACTTGCTTGCAAGCTAATAAATGTGATATCACCGAGAGGGCCTAGAGTATATCTATCCGTCATCGGGATGAACAAATTCCACTCTCGATACATGAGCCTCAACATAACACTTTATTAGTTCTGAATCCATCTTTATAATCACCCTGTTACTGTGTGACGTTTGATGTTATCAAGAAACTCTTCCGGTGTTAGTGATTAACATTATCTCATGATCTAAGGATTAGGATCACTTCGTAAGTTGTTATAGTAATATAAACTCAATGACTTTGATTGTAATGCTATAATTCGGATGAATGTTCATCACACCATTACACTAATGTTCTGATCCCGTTATTAACAACATCCAATGTCCATGATCAGGAAATCTTGATCATCTTGTTAATCAACGAGCTAGTTTATGAGAGAGGCATAACTAGGAACTTTCTGTTTGTTTATTAAACACACATGTATTAATGTTTCAGTACTAATACAATTATAGCATGCAAAATAAACATCTATCATATACTTGGAATACACATAATAAACACTTTATTATTGCCTCTCAGGGCATATTACCTTCAAATTGTGCCTACCTTGGAGGCTCTTTAAGTTAGTAGGCTCAAATGGCATAAGTGCGCTTACATACTTCCTCTTGATCCATGCGTCATCAACATGGGTTGCTCCATGATTTCTGAATGTGGTAGCAATCAACTTGATCCTTCAATACATATCCTCGTGATCCTCGCCATATATCATATAAAAGCCTTCATCTTGGTTACTCAGTGCATCAACACCTATTCCTTCTCATGCTTTCATTCCCAATGAATAGTTCGGTGAGGGCATCCCAAGCTTCCTTAGCGGTGCTGAGATGTTCTATGTGGGGCATGTCCTTGGGACCCACACCAAGTTGAATCATGTGTAGAGTCGTTGAATTGAGTTGGCTATCCACAACTTCTGTTCTTGTCAAGTTGTTTGGGTCTCCAACATGAAGACCATTCTCGATGATTTTCCATAACTCAATGGACGAGCTACACACATGCGACTTCATTAAAAAATTCCATTGATTAAAAGGAGATGCAGCAATCTTGGGTGGAACACCCCTATTGTTTATATGAGGGTGAGGGATAGGTGGATCAGGTGAATATGCATGAGGAACCTCACTATGTTCCCTCTTACCATTCCCTTTTTTGAGGAGGAGATTTTACTAGTGTCGTCACCCACCACATCTTCTTCCTTGGAGTTAGCCTTAGCTTCCTCTTTAGAGAGCGGAGTGGCGACCTCAGAGGTAGATGGAGGTGGGGCTGCGGGCATGGAGAGACGCGCAATCATTTGACGCATCTCTTCCATTTCAGTCTCCATAGAATTAATCAAGGTTGTTTCCAAAATCTTGAGATCATTCATGGTAACCATGTCTATAGCCTCACTCCCATATCCCTTAGTACATATACTTCTCTTAAGCGGTTAAGCCCGAATAAAGAGCCAGGGCTCTGGTACCAATTGAAATGGATCGTATGGGCACCTAGAGGGGGTGAATAGGTGATACTCCAAATTATAATTATTTTTCCATTTTAGGCTTGACACAAAGGTAAATTCTTTAGATATGCAACTACGGAGAATTTCCCTATATGCAAACCTAACTACAAGCGAGTAAAAGTGAGGAGCGAGGAAATTGTAGTGGAGCATGCGGAGACACGGAGATTAGTTTGACCGCAGTTCCTTCCTTGTTAAGGGAAGTACATCTGTGTTGGAGGGTGGGAGGTTCTAAGACCACTACGCTATAATAGGACTCACCCTATTCTCCGATGGATCTCGCCAGCAAAGGACTAATCCACCTTTCCACTATTGGTACCCTTCAAGGTAGGAACCGATGCCTTTACAATGCTAGCGGGGCACACATCCACAACTGAATTGGAGGATCCCGTGATGACAACAAGCTGCCACAAGAACAAGGATTATCAAATAACCGAAAGTGAGATCTAGATATTTACAAGAAATACTAGATCAAGAATCCCCCAAATGAATGGAGGGGAAGTGGAGCGCTTGATTGGTGTTGATGAAGATTGAGGCCTCCTCCTTCAATTTCCCAAATATCGAAGCCTTCGAGTGGATGCAGATGGAGATCTTGGTTCGGAGCTTGAAGATAAGGTCTGCACTTTTTCGAGTGAATCAAGAGTTCTGGTAGGAGGAGCAATTGGGGTATTTATACCCCCTGCCAAAACACAACCGTTGGAGCTTTCGGGGACCGGATTATCCGGCCCGGGTAGGGGCCGGATTATCCAGCCGGGCAAAACTGCCCCTCCCCCCGCCATATAGAGTGACGTGCCTTGGCTCCCTTTGCAAAAATTCCAGCGGGGCGGATTATTCGACCCGGGCAAAAACTCTGGCCCTGGCCAGAAAATCCGAGGGAAAGTCCGCCCCCCACACAGTATGACGCGCCTTGTCTGCCTTTTCCGATTGAGCCAGGTCCAGATTATCCGTCCCTTAGCAGGGGTAGATAATCCACCCCAAACTTTATGTTATGCTGCTTTTTGAATAGGAAATAAGTTGTAGCACTCCAATACATATTAAATGATCCTTGGTATTGTTATCTAACACACAAAACTCTCGAGATCATGAAATGTTCTTTCAGCCTAGCTGTAGTGAAATTAACCCTCTAAAGTTGCCTAGCCTATAATTTTTTTGCCTACACCAGCCTCTCTTTGCATGTTGCAGAGTTATGCTCAAACGAACCACACGTCCTTCGTTGGTTTTTCTGTTTTGGATGAAGTTCAAGCGCAGATTTTGTGCAGTTTGCCTTCGTTCTACCCTTGGTAGTTGACTTTGGTAGGTCCCTAGGAATGGTTGGATCAATAGGGGAACTTGCCGATGGTTCAGCTGCAACAGGTTTCTTCTTTTTCTTCCATGACTTGTTCAGATGAGTGATTTCCATCGCTACAGCATGCATGTGTTTTTTGACAATCACAGTAGGTGCATCCGTTGTGGAAGACACACGAGTGTCGTGGTATTGCCGACGAGTACGCCATGGAGGGGTCCTCATAGTGCGTGTTTAGAGACGTGGGGGAAGGCGAACGGTTGACGGGTACGAGGTAACACATCTTACCCAGGTTCAGATCCCACGACCGTGGCGGAATCCTACTCCTGCTATAAATCACTATAAGGGCAATGCGCCGAGTTACAGGGATTGGTTCTCTATGCGAGGTGACTAGAAAGTCTAAGTTATCGTCTAAGATTGTGTCCTAAAGGCTCCCATAGGTCGGACTTATATAGTCGCCAGGTCCTAGGGTTATAGGGAAAAGTCCTAGCCGGACAGGTTACAGATCCCTACACCGTCTATTACTAGTCTTGTGTGTCTTGTACTCCAAGGCTCTGGGTACGTCGGTGACTGCAACCGTAGCCTTCCTTTATCTAGCATGGGCCTCCCTTCTATATCCATCTAACTGGGCCGCCCAACAGGCCATGGGCCATGCTACCAATTGTGGGCCACCCGGGTTATCCAGATAGGAGACGTGCTATGAGGATACCCATATAGCATATCCCCAACAGTAGCCCCGGAGAACTCCGAGATCTTGCGTCGTCTTGCCTCTTCACGTTGAATGCTCCGTCTAGATGGATGTCGGAAAATCGTTAAGCAATATCTTATAGTCCTCCCAAAGAACCCTGCAAGGTTTTCTTCGTATTCAATATGTAAGCCGGAGAAATGCTGAATCTTTCATCGTACTCTTCTGTAGCCGGACTTGATCCGTCCATGTCGGAATCTTCCAATGTGACGGCTCATCTGCCTATGTCAGCTAGGGCGACGTAGGCGTAGGTCAGCGACGCCTCGTAACTCACACATGCAGAGAACGCAATCATGTCCGATTTTCTGGCGTGAGCGATACGAACTGTTGGCGGTGACGGTTGGGACGTGGAGAAATTTCCGCGCATGTTCGCGCACACGTCAACTACACAGCAACCGTCCGATCAAGCTGCACGCATCTTGATGCTGGAGATCATAAATAGTAACTGCGGTGGAATTTTTACTTTTCACCTCATTCTCTCCTCGCATCGTCTTCTTCCTCTAGCGAGCGCCCCCTCGAGATCTCCACGCAATCTTCGCGAAAAACCCTAGCTCCAATTCTCGCCAGTCACCTCCAAACTCACCCAATGGCTAGCAGCAGCTCTACTCCTTCCATGGCGGCGTCGGGCGAAGCCGGCGAGCTCTGTCATCGTGCCCCCAGAGGGTCTGGTCATCCCCGTCACTGCGGTGGTCGAGTCCACCGGTGGCGACCATAATCCAGCGGCGCTGGAGCCACTGTAGGAGGATCTCGACTTCCACAATGGCGATTGGCGCGGTTCAGACATCACGAACCGCGATATCAAGGAGCTGATCGCCGAGGGATACCTCCCTGCGATGGAGGGGCTCGCCTGGCGGGCGGCGCCGGCCGACGAGGTGACACCTTCTCCCCAATATGGAGAAAAGGTGTACCTAAAAGCCCAATTGGTACGCGGCGTCTCCCTGCCCATCTCTAACTTCTTCCTTTCCGTCTTGAATCATTATCGAGTCCAGCCCCAAAACCTCTCTCCCAATAGCATTCTAGTGCTTAGCAATTACGTGGCGCTCTGCTAGGGTTACTTAGGGATTAAGCCTAGGCTATATCTCTTCGTGTATTTCTTCACCGTCAAGCGTGAAGCCGGAGCCAGTAAGGAGGAACTTAGAAATTGCGGCACCATAAGCTTCAAGATTCGTCCTGGCCGGCGGTTCCCCGACATCATCGGCCACGAGTCCTGCAAAAACTGGCAGCACACTTACTTCTATGGCCCAGATATCCCTCTGGCCAGCCGAGAAGTAACGTACCCGGACTTCGTGGACGGAGCCCCCGCTGAAGCCTCATCATGGAGATCCCAGGCCTCCCTTCCCTTCGACCTCGATGCTTCCCGCGCCATAAGGCGGATAGAGTGGTTCGTAGAGACGGGTTTGACCGGTTTGTACCTAGCCATGTGCTGGTTCATCAGGCGAATCCAACCTATGCAGCACCGCGCAAAGCTGATGCACGAGTATACCAGCGATAGAAGGGATAGGCTCCGCATCTCCGTGGAAAATTTCTCGAGCGACTCCGTCAAGCTCCGCCTCATGGACATCGTCAAGGTGAAGGACAAGAAGCGTGGCTTCACCATCACCTACGACATGTTCGTAGACGGCAAGTTCCCAAAGGTATCTTTTTTATTTTCCGTGTTTGACATATACTCCAGTTCTTTCGTCTAGCCATTACCATCTCATCTAACACGGTGGTTCTTCACTTTACAGCTTAGCGACATAGATGAGGACAACATGGCTCCTCAAATCTATGATCTAAATATGAAGGAAGTCACCGTCGTGTGCGACGACGATGCTCCATCGGTGCGAAAGCGGAAGAGCTCCACCTCTGACGCTGCTGACGGAGGCAAGAAAAAGAAGATGGAGGGTGGATCCTCCAAGAAGACTACTGTCGCCCTGGAGGCGGAGAAGATAAAAGTTACTGGGATCCCCTTTGTCAAAGCACCCCCACTTGTGTAAGCTTCTTTCTCTCCGACATTGTCTATTTATCTGTCTTGCTCCTGTACTTTTGCATTTTCCACGTTTCAGGAAGAAAGCCACGACCAGCTTGAAGAAGACCTCCAAATCATTGGGGGCTTCTAGAACCATCAAGGATATGCTGCATCACGACGCATCTCCTGCCATCGTGCCTGCCACTCCCTCCGTCAAGCCTTCGTCTAGCCCGACAAGCTCACTAGCTAAGGAGGCATCTGGCCCTTCCGCCATGGAAGTGGACTCAGGTGCCTCTACCGAGGTCACTGTTGTCGGCGATCAGGCGACGCAGGAGAGTGCCGCCCACCAAATGGCTGAAGCTCTGGCTAAGGATGCCATCGGTGGCGGTAAGGCGGTGGTGGAAGCAGGTACTTCTACCGTAGGCGGTGCCCCACACCCAAGAAAGCCATAGATTATACAAAGATAGTCTATACGGTACTTACACCGGGTAGCACTGCTCTGGTGTCTGGTGCGGCGCCGACATCTCCGACGTGCGATCTAGAGGAGCTCCTCCGAAAAGCAGAGATCTTGCAAGGAAACAGCGTATCCTTTGGCAAGCTGCTGGCCGAGAGTGCTACCAACCTCAAGATCATTGCACTTGTAAGTTTTATTTGCCTTTTTCATTTCATATGAGTATCCCACTGTAGCCCCCGAGGATGTAGACGGAAAACCATAGGTCTTTGCGTCTAGATGCTCTAAGAGTGACTAAGCTCGAAAACCTCTCACTGTAGCCCCCAAGCATATAGGTGGAATGAATTATTCCGACTAGATGCTTTAAGAGTAGCATATGCAGTGTTTATAAATTTCAATACTGTAGCCCCCAAGCCTCTAGTTGTAACTAAATTAGTTCCGACTAGATGCTTAAAGAAAAGCCAAGCATACATCTGAGTTAAAAACTTTATACTGTAGCCCCCAAGCTTCTAATCGAGAACTGAATTAGTTCTGACTAGATGCTTAAAGAAAGACTAAGCATATTGCTAAGTTAAAAACTCTCGTTGTAGCCCCCGAGCGTCTAGGTGGAATTTTTCCGGCTAGATGCTCCAAGCAGACCAAACAACGTTTAACTTTTTCCTTTTTTCCATAGAACGAGAATGCTCGAGGGGCATGGCCAACGACAAGTATCAGAAAGATGCGCGCAGACTTGGAAGCTGAAAAGGGTAAAACTGCCTTCTTCAAGGAACAGATCACCAAGAGCAAGCATCTGTTTTCTTTTTTGCATTCCGACTTGGTTTTGTGCCCATATTCTCCGAGTACTTACTATGTACTTTGCTTTGTCCGACTTGCAGAAACCATTTCCAAGGCTAAGGACATCGTCGAGCAATCCAAGCACATTCAGGAGCTGGATAGAGAGAACAAGATCCTTAAGAAGGAGAGAAAGGACATGCTGAAGATGCATGAAGAATCCATGAAAGTCCTACAGGACTCCGCCACCGAAGAGACCAATCGCTTGAAGGAGGAGATCATGATCTTAAGAGATCAAAAGAAAGCTGCCAATGAGCAGAATCAACAACATCATGAGGCGTACAAACTCCTCCAACAAGAATGGGACTCCTTGGTGGATACCCTCTGGCAGGCTGAGGACAGCATCTTCAGTAAGTGATTCTCCGTCTTGGATTTCTGTAGTCTAGATACTCTGATTTTTTGAACTCATGTGCTCCTTGTCAGAATTTGCAGCTCCTGTGGGTTTAACCCGTTCGCCTCCTCCAACAAAGGAATGCATGGTTCTTGCCAGCAACTTCATCAACACCACCATCACGCAAGCCAAAGAGATTGCCAAGCCCCTCCAAATCAACATCAAGGCATCGGACTCTATGGCGAAGTACTCGGAGATCCTGTGCCGCCCCGAGCGTATCACAAGTTGGAAAGGTTCATGTGCATGGGCTGGCGCAAGGATGACGCTATCAATGGTGAAGGCACACTACGAAGATGCCGACATCGACATGGTGACCTCTGGCATTCCCGAGGTAGATGACGATGGCAAAGAAATTAATCATGAATCCATTTTGTCGTCACTCGCGGGCTATGATACCATAGTAGCCGAGTTAGTCGATGTCAACGTCTTCGTGCCAATGAACACCATCGATGGCGGCAACCAAAGCTCCTCTGAGTCCCATCACACCGCCGACTTTGAGGGTGGTTCTCCTGCTGCTGATGACGCTGCTTCCAAGTCGCCTACGCCAAAGGAATGAAAAACAACTTTTAATATTTGTTTCACCTTTGATGCGTATGCGGAAAAAACTATGTATTTAAATTAAGGTGGAAAACAATGTTGTATGTCCTGCTACTTAAGAACCAATTTCCAGCATGTATATATTTTTAAGCAAGTGTTGGCTTATCCATTACTTTGGTTCTTATGCTTGACTTTTCATGAGTCGGAAGACTCGTTGTCGGAACAATGCGCTCAGGTGATGATGCCCAATGGGACCGTCAATAACCTAAGCACAAAATCACCGACAATAAGTGCCAAAAGTCACTACTCCAGAATCCACATAAAAACGACAAAGAATGTGTAGACCAGAAAACTTAAGCTAAGGCCCATAGGCGGAATTTTCACAAGTGCAATCGCAAAACTTGTGCATAAAGGTTTTATATGATCCAAAAATGAACACTAAAGGAGGTAAAAGACTCAGAAGTATGAGTGAACCAGAGAGATTTATTTCATTGATCATATAAGAGGTACACAATTAGATAAAAAATGCTTAAGTGTAAAAAGGACGTAGCTGTGCTATGTTCCATGGCCGATCAAGCTCCGGGTAGTCATCATCCGGGTCACGTTGCTTACGCTTGTGATCCTCGTTGGGTCTATCCTTTACTTCACGATTGTCAACAAGATAGTAAGACCCATTGAGTAGCGCCTTGCTTATGATGAACGGTCCTTCCCATGGCAGGGATAATTTGTGTGACTTCTTCTACTTAAGTCGGAGCACCAAATCCCCCTCTTTAAACGAGCGATGCCGAACACGACGACTATGGTAGCTGCGTAGCTTCTGCTGGTAGATGGCAGATCTTTGGCATGCCAAAAAGAGCTCCTCCTCGAGAAGGTCCACATCTAGGCGTCTGGATTCTTCAGCGGCATCTTCATCGTAGGTGGAAACTCTTGGTGCATCGTGAAGTATGTCGGAAGGTAGGATGGCTTCTGCTCCATATACCATGAAGTAAGGGGTGTAGCCGATGGATCTGTTGGGTGTAGTTCGAAAACTCCACAGCACAGATGGCAATTCTTCTGCCCAGGCTCTAGCTGCTCTATGTAGCGGTGCCTCAAAGCGTGTGTTGATTCCCTGCAAATTAATCCATTGGCTCGCTCAACCTGTCCATTGGATTGTGGGTGTGCCACAGATGCAAGGTCAAGTCGGATGCCCTTCTCCCAACAATAATCCTCCACTTCTTCGAGTGACAAATTGTTGTCGTTGTCGGTGATAATGCTATGTGGGAGACCAAATCTCACCACTAGATCCCGGACAAACCTGAGGGCAGTTGCCCCATCAAGCTTTCTAATGGGCTTAGATTCTATCCATTTAGTGTATTTATCAACTGCCACAAGCAGATGCGTAAACCCACATGGTGCCGTCTGTAACGTTCCCACCATGTCTAGCCCCAGGACTGCAAACGGCCAAGTTATTGGTATTGTTCGCAATTCTTCAGCAGGAACATGTGGTTGCCGGGCATAATACTGGCATCCCATGCATGTCTCAACCATCTTGTCGGCGTCCGCCTTCGCGGTCAGCCAGTAGAATCCTTGCCGGAAGGCTTTCGCGACCAACGATCGAGGAGCGGAGTGATGCCTGCAATCTCCGAGATGGATTTCGCGTAGGATTTCCATACCTTCTAACTAGGAAACACACTTTAGGTATACACCAGTAGTGCTCCTTTTGTAGAGTTGTCCATTGATTATGGTATAACCCTTTGCTCGTCGTACTATTTGCCATCTTTCGACCTCGTCGTCGGGCAAAATTCCGTGTTCAAGAAATTCCATGTACGGTTTTGTCCAAGCCGGAGGGACCTTTGTCACCATGTGGACAAAAGAGTCGAACCTATCTGGGTTGTCGATGTGGGATCCCTTCACGGATGGTGTGCGTAGATGCTCTAGGAAAACTCCTGGCAGAATTCGTTTGCACCCTGATCCAAGCTTAGATAGTAGATCAACCGCCTCGTTTTGCTCCCTAGGTACATACTTGACTTCGTAGCCCATGAAGCTTTTAGCTATCTTGTCCAGTTCGTCTCGATATGCCGCCATCATAGGGTTCCGCGCATTCCAGGTGCCAGCCACCTGCTAGGCAACCAAGTCGGAATCTCCAAAGCAAACTATGCACTTGATGATAATATCCTTGGCTACACACAGTCCGTGAATGAGTGCTTCATACTCCGCCATGTTGTTTGTAGCCTCGAAGTGGATCTATAGAACATAGTGTATCTTGTCTCCTGTTGGTGACTGTAGCAATATACCAGCCCCCGAGCCGTTGAGAAACTTTGATCCGTCAAAGTGCATCACCCAGTACTCTGGTTCCGGCAACGGAGTAGCATCTGGCATCTCCGTCCAATCTGCAACAAAATCCGCCAAGGCTTGTGACTTGATAGCGTCACGTCTCTTGTAGGTGATCTCGAAGGCGGCAAGTTCAATGCCCCACTTCGCGACCCTTCCCGTAGAGTCGCTGTTATTGATAATGTCGGACAGTGGAGTCTTGCTCACCACTGTGATTGGGTGCTCCTGAAAGTAATGCCTCAGCTTCCGAGAAGCAAGGAATACTCCATAAGGTATCTTATGGTTGTGCGGGTAACGCTGCTTGGACTCCGTCAAGACCTCGCTTACATAGTAAACTGGTCGTTGAACTCCGTGCTAATAGCCTGGTTCCTTCCGCTCTACCACGACGACGATGCTGATTACCCGGTTGGTTGCCGGCATGTAGATTAACAGGGGCTCGCTAGGCTCGGGCGCTGCAAGGATGGGCGCTGAGGAAAGAATCTCCTTGAGCTGCTTTAATGCTGCATCCGCTTCATCCATCCACGTGAATTTGTCCGCCTTCTTCAGCAACTTTTACCGCGGCAGAGCCTTCTCTCCAAGTCGGCTGACGAACCGACTAACTGCTACAACACAACTTGCTAGTCGTTGAATGTCCTTTAGGCATGTCGGATGGTTTATGTTTAAGATGGCTTTGATTTTCTCCGTTTTGACCTTGATTCCGCGCTGGGAAACGATGAAACCCAACATTTTGCCGGCTGGGACCCCGAATACACACTTCTTAGGGTTAAGCATCATGTTGTATTTCCGGAGATTATCAAAGGTTTCTTTTAAGTCGGAGATTAAGTCATTTGACTTCTTAGACATCACCGCGATATCGTCCACATAGGCGTGAACGTTCCGACCAATTTGGCCGTGAGGGCAACGTTGCATTGTCGACTGGTATGTAGCACCTGCATTTTTCAGCCCAAAGGGCATCGTAACATAGCAAAATGTGTCGTATGGGGTAGTGAACGAAGTGGCCAATTGGTCCGACTTCCTCATCTTGATCTGGTGGTATCCTGAGTATGCATCGAGAAAACACAAAAGTTCCAAGGTAGCCGTCGAGTCAATGACTTGGTCAATGCGAGGCAAAGCAAACGGATCTTTGGGACATGCTTTGTTCAAGCCGGTGTAATCAACGCACATTCTTAATTCTTTGGTTCCCTTTTTGGGGACAAGTACAGGATTGGCCACCCATCGGGTGTGAAGGACTTATCGGATAAATCTAGCCTTAAGTAACCTAGTTATCTCTTTGCCAATGGCGTGTCTCTTCTCGTCTCCGAAGTGTTGTAGAGGTTGTTTCACTGGTTTGCATTTTGGATCAATGTTTAAGCTATGCTCGGCAAGTTCCCTAGGTACACCTTTCATGTCGGCAGGTTGCCAGGCAAAGATGTCCCTATTCTCACGGAGGAACTCGGCGAGCGCGCTTTCCTATTTGGGATCCAGGTTTGTCCCAATGGCAGTGACCTTGGAGGCATCGCCTACCACAAGTTCCACCAGCTTGGTCTCGATGGCAGCCTTGAACGCAGGAGCGGAGTCAGAGATCTGCTTCTTCGACGCGGGCATCTCTAAGTCATCGACCTTGCTATGGATCTCTTTGAATTCTTCGCTGTAGAGGACAGCTTCCGCGAAGGCTGCTTCATTAATCTCGTAGTCCCTTGCCTTGGTAAAGCTTCCGGATATGGTGATGACACCATTTGGTCTGGGTATCTTGAGTTTGTTGTAGACAAAGCATGGCTTGGCCATGAACGTGTGGAATATGTCGCGGCCGAATATGACGTGGTACACGCTCTTGAAGGGGACCACCTCAAAGGTCATACGCTCTTGGCGGTAATTATTAACATCGCCAAAGGCAACCTGAAGTGTAATGCACCCAAGGGACCGAGCCTCCCGACCAGGAACTACGCCATGGAAGATGGTGTTGGTCCGCCTTAGGTTTGCCTCCGTCAAGTTCATCTGCTGTAGTGTATCCAGGTACATGATGTTGATGCTGCTTCCACTATCCACCATACACTTGGTGAACTCCACGCCGTCAATCAGAGGGTTGATGACCATGGCGTATTGGTTCTCCGTAGGAATAAGGTCTGGGTGGTCCGTCCTGTCCCAAGTAATTGGAACCTCCGACCAGCGTAGGTACTGAGGAACTGGGGGCAGAGTAGCCATCAGGATCCTCATAGAGGTCTGCTATTGTCGGACGGTGGGGGTGCCAAGGAAAGTGTGGTAGACTGGTGCCTTCTTCACGAAGGGGTTCTTGCCCTTATCGTCGCCCTTGGCGGCGTGCTTGGGGTCAACATCCTCGTCCATGTCACTTGAATCCTTGGACTCCTCCTTCTTCTTCTTCCCCTTGCCATTGCCTCGTGGTCTGTTCTTCCCACTTTGCTTGTAGCCGGACTTCGGGTCTTCCTTGCGGTTGTTAACGAACTTGCAGTGTCGATTGGTATGGGTGGACTTACCGTTGACATCGAGGTGTACAAGGCACGGCATATCGCGGTACTCTTTGTAGGTTTGGGGAACGTGGAGCGGCGCCGAGGTAGTTTCACTTCCTAGTTGCTGCCCACGGCCGGCTCCCCGTCCTCTTCCATGTTGTCCGCCATCACCTCGTCCTGCAAAAGTCATAGCGACCATGTCGGTAGATTGCTTTTCTTCTGGAGTGGTTTTCCGCTTTGTATTGCTGTTCCTCCGAGCTTGAGTTGGAACGGCCGTTGCCGGCAAGGAGCCACGAGCATCGTCGTCGGCAGCTGCGAACTCACTAGCCAACTGAATCATCTGGTTCAAGTCAAGCTGGTGATTGTCCTGCAAGCGCTTCAGCTTATGTCGGAGCAACGTGCCCCTTTCTAGCCCATCGACGAAGGCGGCCATGGCGTCTGAGCATGCACTCCTGCGCAGGAATTCTTCATGTCGAGCCATCCGGAGAGGTAGGCGCGAGATGTCTTGTCTTTCTCTTGCACGCACCGATGTAGATCGCCAAAAGTGCAGGGACGCTTGTATGTACCCTCAAAATTCTTGGTGAACGCTTCGTGCATGTCCAACCAATTGCAGATGGATTTCTCTGGCAAGTCGTCGATCCATTGACGGGCCGTGCCCGCCAACATTAACGGGAGGTACTTGACAGCGACGTTGGGGTTGCCTCCGGCAATCTCCACCGCGTTGTCGTAGTCCTGCAACTATGTGGCTATCTTGGCGGTGCCGTCATAGGTCTTGATGGTCTTGTCAATCCGGAAAACTTTGGGGTAAGTTGCGGACCGTATTGCAGGTCCAAAGCAACGTGGTCCCAGGTATGGTCCTTCCCGGGCCTCGTGGATCTTATCGATCCGCGAACGTGCATCGTATGGCTCCGGCTTCTTCTTCTTCTTATCAACAGGGGATGGGCTGCGTGAACGACGCGGGCCTCCTCCCCCATGGTGACTGCTAGGTGGTGACGGAGGCAGAGGTGGCGGTGGGTTAGCCTTCTTACTGTTACCCTCCTGTGATGCCTCATGTCTGTCATGGTTGCTTGTCAGACGCGGAGGGTCATGGCGTGACCTGCTCTTATGTCCTTGGTTGCGCTCTTCGTCATGACGGGTCTACTCCATGTTGTCGCGGATGACGATGTCGCACTCCTTTGGTGGGGGAATATCCATACGATGGTGAGCCTTGGGATCTTCGCGATATCAGGGGGATCAGGGCGGTGGCGACGGGCGACGAGGTCGGGACTTTTCTCCATGGTCGTAGGATATGGGGATAGCATCCTTCCTATTGCGTGCATCCCTCCGTCTTCGTTCTGATGAACCCGTCTGGGACCCGACATCAATAGAGATCTGTCCATTGGCGGCTTATAATGGCTAGATTGGCACAGCGCTGGGTCGGACTCAAGCCTCTGAGAGGTGGCCTTTTCCTGCTGCTTCACCAC
Source organism: Avena sativa (assembly GCA_916181665.1). Taxonomy (NCBI): domain Eukaryota; kingdom Viridiplantae; phylum Streptophyta; class Magnoliopsida; order Poales; family Poaceae; genus Avena; species Avena sativa. The sequence continues at coordinate 259,089,458 of OV702297.1, forward strand.
CTTGGCCACTAGGTCATAGACCTGTTCCACTACCTCGGGCGATCTATCTTGCTCCGGAAGGGTCTTGGCGATGGCGAGGTTAAGGAGTGGTGTGGGCATCACATGTTTACCTTCACTGTCAATGTATGGCTTGGCCTGTGCCGGCTTCGAGGGAGCCCATCCTAGGTTTGCCATACACCAGGATCGTTGATGACGTGAGCCGGAGCTTTCTTGGCCTTCTGCTGTTGCAACAGAGTCTTGTACTTGGCCTCCATTGCTCTATCTTTCTCTATGGACTTCTGCGCATTGACCAGATCTCGATCTAGCTTAGCGCCTTGCTCCGTGATGGCTTGCGCTTCCTCCAGCAGCTGCTGGCGCTTCTCGTCAAGCTGAGTCACGCTCTGGATATGGGCTACGGTTAGTGGCTCACCGAGGAGATTGTCGTACATCACTCTATCAGCTGGAGTAACTTGGGAAGCAGCAGACGTAGACGCTGGAGGTGGCAAGTTTGCGGTGTTGTTATTGCTTGGGCCGGTGCCGAGTTCCTGCGGCTGCTGCAATGGGTTAGGCGGAGGAGGCATGACCTTTGCACGATCATCGTCAGCAGCAATAAGTGGCCCCTTCTTGTTTTCCAGCGTTGTAGGCGGAGCTCGTCCGGGTTGATCTTCATCCATCGCCGTCTCAATGGTGACGAACACCTCTCGAGACGTGACGGCATTGTTGGCTTGCTCGTCGCGCGTGTACTCCTCCTCCATCTCCTGCATGGTGGTGTCTAGTTCCTCTGGACTGAAATCTATCTCCTCTGAATCTGCACTGAAGTTAGCATAAAGCACGTCAATAACAGAGTCAGAGGGTGCCAGGACTTCCTCGATGATGGGCAGTGGACTTGCAACAACAGCGACGATGACTGGAGGTGGCGGCGCAGCTGCGACGACGGCGGTCGGAGGCGGTGGTGGTGGTGGATAAATCGGAGGGGCTCCGTTAATGAGCGCAAGTGCTGTCTGAGCTACTGCTTCAGCCTCCGCGTAGTTGTTGACGGTGTTCACCATGCCTTCGAAGGTAAGGCGTCCTGACGCTTGCTGCCATCTTAGAGAATGTTGGAGAAGCGTGCCATGGTCCAGTACTTCCACAAAGTGATACATAGCATCATCATTGGGATAGTGGGCCAGATCGGCTCGTATACGGAGCCACCTGGCCAGGTAATCACGGGGGTTTTCGCCCTCTCTCTGAACACAACGCACCAGATCAAAGATGGTAACCACGCCGACGAACTTGGATCTCTGCTGTCCAGATGCACGGGCGAAGCCGGCGGATTTGCAGCGATCTTCCACCTTTATATCCTGCACAGGGGCGGTTTGGGTGGGCCTTGAATTTTTCTGATCTTTGCCGGCAAACTCCAAACAGAGATCCGACATCGATCCTTCCGCGAACGTATCCTGCCCATAGGTGGTCCATGTGGGCCTTGATGCTCCTCTGACTCCCAGGGAACTAGTGCCTGAGTCGGTTTCGCCAATGAAGAGGTGGATGTCTCCGATAGGAACGATCGAACACCGAGTACGGTTCGTCTTTGCCAGGATCCAGAACTCGTCGGGAGGGATGATCGAAACATTGCCGGAGAAGAGAACGCGGCTGATGGCTACGGTTTCGCCGATTCCCGTGAAAATCTTGGTCCTCGCCCACTGAAGATCCTGAAGCGCCTCTTGCCCCACGGTGGGTGCCAACTGTCATGGTATTGCCGATGAGTACACCATGGAGGGGTCCTCACAGTGCATATTTAGAGACATGGGGGAATGCGGAAGGTTGACGATACGAGGTAACACAGCTTACCCAGGTTCAGATCCCACGACGTGGGCGGAATCCTACTAATGCTATAAATCACTATAAGGGCAATGCGTCGAGTTACAGGGATTGGTTCGCTGTGCGAGGTGACTAGAAAGTCTAAGTTATCGTCTGAGATTGTGTCCTAAAGGCTCCCATAGGTCCGACTTATATAGTCGCCAGGTCCTAGGGTTACAGGGAAAAGTCCTAGCCAGACAGGTTAAAGAGCCCTACACCGTCTATTACTAGTCTTGTGTGTCTTGTACTCCAAGGCTCCGGGTACGTCGGTGACTCCAACCGTAGCCTTCCTTTATCCGGCATGGGCCTCCCTTCTGGATCCATCTAACTGAGCCGCCCAGCAGGCCATGGGCCATGCTACCAACTGTGGGCCACCCGGGTTATCCAGATAGGAGACGTGCTATGAGGATACCCATATAGCATATCCCCAACAACGAGCAAGTTTCTGAAACAACATGTTTAGGTTAGCATGACGCGCTTGATGTTGCGACTCTAGTGGCATGACATATGGCTGCTTCATAGCTACGACTTGCTGTCCACTAGAGACTGCTTGTGGCATCCACCTTTTTAGGATGTACCTCTTAGGTATCTCATCAACACCAAGGTGGGTGAAAACCTTTAGTATGTGGCAACAAAGCATGCCATCCCTGTCAAACTTTGAACACTCGCGTGAGTAGATTCCTTCATCGTTGGTCGCTATAACCATGTAGGTTCTCGGCCCATACTTTGCACACCATGTCCTATTTAACTCAAGCCTGTAGTAGAAACCACCAAATTGAATTACATTGTACTTGGCAATAATCTCAAACTCATGCCGAAACTTCAAATATATGTCTCTATAGTACACATTGAATTCTTGTTCCTCAATGGGATATGGCGACCATCTCTGGACCTCAAGAAATTCTGTACGATAGTCATTGCCCCCCTCCTTCACCAGCACATGCACCTGGATCTTCTCGTACTGTTTCACAAAGTTTAACAGTGACTTGTGTGGGTTCACATAGCGTTTCAACACCACATTAAACCCATCACTGTGTTGCGTGGACTAGAGAAAAGGGAAGAAATGGTGCAGGAAGTGCACCCACTTGTCCCTAATGTCATGCAGCTCCTTGAAGTGTTAGTGCCCGGCAGGCCACTTGCCTAAAAACATAGACCATTTTTCCTCAAACTCCTGGGCAGAAAAGGTGAAGTCTATGCAAGCGTTGAAATCTTCTGCTAGACCAAGGTTTCTACCCAGAATAGTACCACATTTAGTCTGCACTTTCTGCATGATGTGCTAACGGCAAAATCAGTGAATAGTTGCTAGGAACATCCTGTCAATTGATTGCTTCATACCAATGCCTTGTTCAGTGATGATGTTGTCCGATTCTCGACCATCCATAACGATAAGAAAACTCCCAAACCACCATTCAAAACTGGTTGCCAACTCTTGCTCACAAACCCGCAGCCCAACATGATAGATTGCCCATGGTTGTTAATCCCAATGAACGATGCAAACGGAATATTGTACTTATTTATTAAGTATGTGTTTTCAAAGGATACGCGGTCATGGTAAGCCTTAGCATACGCTCTCCTTGCAGGACCATCAACCCAAAAAATATTTTTCACCCTGTCCTCCTCATCACATTCTAATCTGAAGTAAAAGTCAGAATCTTTCTCTTTTGCTCTACAAAAATGGTTGATCACTTCGGTCATCTCACCATCTTTTATTTCCTTCGTAGTCAAAGTTGCACAGTAGATGGTGATACTTTTGGCAGTGTACGGGAATAGCAACTCTGAACCGTAGAACTCTGACATTATATCCATCATTCTCCATGCAACAAACAAATTGTAGCAAGCAACCGAGTGAGGAATCTTTATTTTACAGTAGCTTCTAGCAACTAACATACTAACTTCTGCCAAGGTTAATGGTACTTCCTAGCAACTATACTGCAGGTTTTGACAACTTTTCTGTTTACTTTGAAATACCACAACTTCAAGATGGCAACTAATCATACACTTACAGACAACTAGTTATACACTACCAGGCAGCTAAAATGTGGTTTCTGTCAACTTATTTAATAACCTTTTCCTTCAAACCATAAACACTTTTACCCTAGTAACTAATCATACACTACTAGAAACTTCATCTGCTCTTCCATACACAATGTGTACTCCAACTAGCAACAAAAAAGTACCAATGGGTGCATTCTTGGGGGAAAAAGAGGATGATTACTATTCGGACAGCTATAAAAGCTATAAAAACATGGGGATAGATTTAGTAGCATACCAGCAGTCAAGTTGGTGTTGTGTAAATTCTTCACGAAATCTTTTTCCTCTGTTGGTATTCCTTGGTGTGACCTCACATACTTGTTCAGCAATGGCTTGTGGATAAGTGCTCATCTGAAAAAGAAATAACCTCCCATCTCCCATCCTTTAGCTTCACCACCATCTCTGCCTTGCAATTAGTTGGTATTATTGCCTCCCTTTTCCGCTTATTTGGATTCTTTTGTTGCCCTTTTTTGCTTAGTAATCCCAGCAAAAACAGATGCAAGTTCTGCATTCTGCCGGTCCTCCTCATCCGAGGAATCTGAATCTGCTATGGCCCAACTACATCTGGTTTGTCACTGCTGCCATCATCCTTCCTAGGTTTCCTAAATTTGTTGCATACATATTGTTGTTTATCAAGATCATTGGTGCGTACTTACCTTCTATTCCTATTGACCTTGATTGAAAATATAGTCCTAGCAGCGTATGCATTATAGTGTTCCTTAGCACCCTGCAATGTGTCATAACGCATTTCAATATGTGGGTTGATTGGCTGAGATGAAGACTCGTTATCATCTGCATTGTCTTGGGCAATCAAAGTTATGTTTTTAGCCACAACAAACCCACCCATCTCACTGTTAGTTGGTATTGTATGTACATCAACAGCGAGGGCATTGGTGTCAGCGTGCAACTCTGGAGTCTCGTCAATAGCTTCTTCCATCAGAATATGCGTGAAGTAATTAGGCGGTAGTAAACCAACCTGCTCATTAAGGTCAAACAACACCTCATTGAGGTCAGGGATACCCATTACCTTCACAATAATGAATCAAAAAACAATCAGGAAAAAATTAACTTCCCAAGCATATATAGGAAAAATACTATGAATTATTTTATACACAAAACATAAAGTACTTCTTATTCTTTTTAGCCTCACAAATTATCATATTTTATTACTATGTTATGACACGTAGGTACTGGACATGAGCTTCATCATGCAAAAAAAGGGGAGGAAGTGATGGCTACCTGGAGAATTGAAGGCAAAAAAATGTTGAAGTGATGTGTGACATGTGTTGTAATTGGATTAGTATGTTGTAAACTCTATTCTAGTTTTCTATAATTGGTGTAAGTATCTATAATTTGCGAAGTTGCACTACGATGATATGAAGTTTCTTGAAGATTGTGTGAAACTAAGTTGCCTACTTATGTATGTAAGTTTCCTACAGATACTACAAAGTTGCCTACTTATGTCAATTAGTTGCCTACTGTTCACGTGACGATTATGTCAAGTTAAATAATAATGCCTTAAGTTGCCAACCCATTTTTTTGGAGTTTGACTATCTAAGCAAGGTTTTTAATGCATGAATCAAGTGCAATTTTCTCAGGGGTATATAAAAGGGAGCATAATTTGACTCAGTCAAAGTAGTTTACATGGTGATCCTATAGGCGGGTTTTTTATGTTGATACAAACAAGTTGTCTGGGAACTGTGTGTAGTTTCTATTCACATAGAAAAGTTGCCATGAACTAAGATGCAAGTTGCTATCAACCCTACAAAAGTTTGCCTCTACAAAAGTTGGCTGAACTAAGATGCAAGTTGCTATCAACCCTAGCATATTTTGCCATAAACTCAAGTGAAAATTGCCCATAGTATATCAAATAGCATAATCTTGACTCATAAAGTAGTTTACATGGGGATCATATGGGGGTGGTTGTAGGCAAAAAAATTGATGAAAAAGGAGCATGTATCTAATAAAGAAGTTGCCTGCAATATGATAGAGGTTGCTAGGAAACAGAGGAAATTTGCCTGCTACCCGAGAGAAGTTGTTATGAAAACCATGAAAGTTGCAACTTTTTCTTTTGAGTTGCAATATCTGAAAAAAAAATTGCCTGGGATATGAAAGAAGTTTCTAGGAAACAGAGGAAAGTTGCCTGACATCCGCGGGAACTTGCTACAAGAACCACAAAAGTTACAACATTTGTCTGAGTTGCAAGAACAGAGAAAAAACCTAAAGGACATGGAAAATAAGTAGTTTAGGAGCTGGGGGAAGTTACTAAGTAACACAACCAAGTTGCTTCTGTTTGGCACAAAGTTGAGATGAGAAAGACTTAGAAAGAAATAGTAAAAAAGATGGAGGAGTACTTGTGTTTAATCTGATAGAGCGATTCTGTATGCAGGTGCGTTCCTCGAGCTGCTCTACGCATGGAATGAGCTCATATGGTTGAGGATTGGGAGGTTCCCATGATTTCGTGGGTTCATTAAGCCAGGAGAGGTAGCAATGGAGGCTGGAGCTAGAGGAAGAAGATGAACTAGGGGCGAGATCTGGGGGATGTAGGGTTAAAGAGAGGACATAAGGAAGGCTTTAAGGACATGCTGGCGCGAGGTGTGGGATCACGTGGTGGGTCACGTGTGAGGGGCGCCAGGTATAACGAATGAGAGCACCCCACCAACCCGCGCAGGAACCAAGGAAAAAAGTAGTCAAACTCGGACAATAGAACTTTCCTAAAAAAGGCAGGGCACCGAACTCGTTGATTTGGCGCCCGCTAGCCACATCCATATTTTTTATAAAGCACATTTTATTATTTAAAGAGTTCTAAGCATTACACCTGGCCTCTACATAACTAGAATGCACACAGCCAGGGGCGGAGCTAGCCTAATTCATGGGTATGCAATGCATACCCAATAATTTTTGCAAATTTATTTCAGTATATATGCTCCTATATGAAAGAACATTACATGACCTCTATTGTTTTGTGTGTTAGATAACAATACCAAGGAATATTTAATGTGTGTTGAAGTGTTGCTGATTTTTGTGTATTCAAAAGCAGCAAAACAGTGTGTTGGGGGCGGATTATCCGCCCTGCCAAGGGCCGGATAATCCAGCCCACACCCAATCTCCAAGAGCATCCAAGGCGCGGTGCACTATATGGGGGCAGAATTTCCCCCGGATTGTCCGGCCAGGGCTGGAGTTTTTGCCCATGCCGGATAATCCACCCCCAGGGGGACCGGATAATCTGCCCCCAAGGAGTTTTGCGAAGGGAGCCAAGGCACATCGTACTGGATGGGGCGGAATTTCTCCTAGAAGTTCCAATTCCGGGGCGGATTTTTCCCCGGGCCGGATAATTTGGCCCCCAATGTGTCCAACGGCTTGTTTTGGTAGGGGGTATAAATACCCCAATTGGTCCTCCTGCTAGAACTCTTGATTCATTCAAAAAAGTTTAGACCTGTTCTTCAAGCTCCAATCCAAGATCTCAATCTTTATCCATCCAAAGGCTTCGGTCTTTGGGGAATAGAAGGAGGATGTCTCGATATTCATCAATAGCAATCAAGTGCTCCGCTTCCCCTCCATTCACTTGGAGGATTCTTGATCTAGTATTTCTTGCAAATATCTAGATCCTACTTTTGATTATTTGATAATCCTTGTTCTTGTGGCAGCTTGTTGTCATCACGGGAACCTCAAATTCAATTTTGGATGTGTTCCCCGCTATCATTGTAAAGGAATCGGTTCCTGCCTCGAAGGGTACCAATAGTGGAAAGGTGGATCAGGTGTAACATCCCAAAATTCTTCCTATTTTGGAATGTTATAAATTAAATCAATATCTTGATTGATTGTTTGACTTTGTTGAAAATTCTCAAAGAGAAGAAATTTTTTGAATAGAAGATCCTCTCAACCTCGAATTCAAAATCTTATATTCTTTTGTTATGACCTAAGTACCCATATAGGCAAAAGGGCATGGATTGATTATGGATTGTAGAATTGGTGTGCAAGATTTCAAAATGAAAATCATGAAGCATTCATAAGCATTTCATTACATCCATGCAAAGTTCTCACAAACTGAATCCAAATCCTGGTATCCAAATCCTATAGTTGATTCACCCAAATGTTCCTAAAGGTAATTGAATTGAATTTATAAAACCCACTGTTGCTAAGGCATAAATTATTTATAATTATAACCTAAAGAGATCCAATTAATATTGCAAAATTTTAGAAACAAAATTGAGCTCATTTGGAGCTATTATGAAAAAGTTATGGAATAAATACAAACAAATAAAGATATAAATAAAGTGGAATATATAAGGATTTTTACTTGAAAACTAGTAAAAAGATTACAAATATGATCCTACAATGATCTATTCGGTTTTAGAAAAATTTAGAAACAAGAATCATGTCATTTGGAGTTCGTATGCAAAAGATACGAGGAAAACAAGTAAATAGAAAAAGAAAAAGAAAAAAAGAAAAAAACCCAATGGGCCGGCCGAGCCAGCTGGCGGCCCAGCAAGGCCGAACCGGACCAGCCAGCAGCCAGACCCGCCTTGATCGATGGCTTACATGCTTTAAAAACCGTGCAAAACCTGTTTTCTCAAACCTATCTCTATTCAAACTACTATAACTTTTTATCTACAACTCCGAATCGACTTCCGTTTGTTTCTACCTGTTCCCTACTCCAAGGCCTATCTCTACACCATCCTAAATCTCCATATAAACTCGTGGAGCCACGACTGTACGAGTTTCTATTATCGAAATCCCGAATCTACACATGTCCGAATCTTATTTCGCTTTTTGACCCATCTAGACTTCGTTTTTTGCCTTCGGCCAAAAACCGAAAGTTGTAAAACTCATCGAAATCTTTCAATCCCCACAAACCTCACCTCTTTTCATCCACCACAGCCGGAGAATTTCACATCGCAATATTTCAGATCTTACGGTGTAAATCCAAGATGTACTCGCGCTCGTTTCTTCAAATCCAAATTCCTTTGGTGAGAAGGTAGGAATAATGATTCCCCACAACTTTCATGTTTTAAGTTTTTCAATTTGACTTACTGATTTGTCTCTCTAACACAGATCTATTTCTTGTCTATTCTGAGCCAAAATCGGGTCAATCTCTTCTTCTAGCCACCGGATCCTATCCAGACGGTCGAGATCCAATCAAACCGGTGCGTGCCATGTCGTCATCTCGGTCATCTTCCTCATCAACGCCACGTCAACGTCAGGTCAACATCTAGTCCCAGTCAACATGCAAAGTCAACCTTTCCAGTCAGCGGAATATTCCCTGGAATATTCCGTTCGAATTTAAAATTGCATATTATAGGTCAAACTTGTAAAATTCTTAGAAATTCATACCATGTCCAAAAATTGCGTATAATATATCAAATTGAAGATAATTTTACGTAGAATCATCTTATCGGAATAGATCCAACTTTTACTCTATGTGGTTACTGCAGTAATTTAATTAGTTTTAATGGTCTTTTAGGTTAATAAATTCATAGGAAATTATCTGTAACTCCGAAAAATATGAAAAATATATCAAATTGAAGACACTGTAATGTAGATTAATAATATCTAATTGGATCCAGCTTTTTCGGAATATTTACCCCGTAGCAATTTAATTGGTTTTAATGGCTTTAGAAATCATTAAATTCATAGAAAATTATTTGCATATCACAAAAATATAAATAATATACCGATGGAAAGCTGGTTCCATGTAGATCATCAATATGCAATTAGTTCAGCCTTTGACTTTAAGGTTTTGCCGTGAAGATTTAAATGGTTTAATGGCTTATTTAGAGTAATAAATTCGTAAGAAAATAATTACTGCTCAGAAAATTACAAATAATATGTCCTTGGAATCACAGTTCCGTAGAGATTTTAGATATAATTTTAGTTTCATTTTTAGGCAACAGAAACTATATGAATCATTTAAAACCCATTAAACACCATTTAAATCATACAAGAAGATCTATAACTCCGATTAGGGTGAATCCAACGCCTACTGGTTCGTATTAACGTCCTCTATCCAGTAAACCCAAGAAACAAATTTAATTCGACAGTTAGAACAGGCATTACAACAGAGCTATCAAAACCCTTATATTGGCAAGTAATTATTAATAACAAGTACCATATTGCTTTAATTGATCTCATACATGCATCATATGATCTATTAATTCTCAGAGAACTAAATATAAGCATTGTAACATATTAAACCGTCATGCATGTTTTTGATCATCCTTGTTGTGTTTGCTATGTTTGCAATTGTTTTGATTGGAACTACCTTGTCCTCGTATTAGATTGTTCTGAGAGTGCGATTGCTGCGGAGAAATACAATCAACACCCATATTATCAACATAAGGCAAGTTACACCAATTGTTCATAATTTTGTCCCAGTTTTGATTCTATGCATGTGATCTTCAAAATTCTGTAGTATGCATGTGTAGGATGTTCTAGTAGAATTTTTCCTTAGTATTATTTTGCAAGTGCGATGATTTTGTAGTATGCCATGAGTAGCTCTATACTTAGGATTTACCCTCCTAATAGATTACCCCTGTTTTTGCTAAGTATTGCTTGCTATGCTGTATATACAAAGTACCATTGGGGGGTTCGAAAGACAAAGAATTTTTCTAAGTATAAAGGCTCTCTAGAGCAAACTTTTCTTCTCAAATCCACTTCAAAATAAAACTAAGTTTTCTTCTGGGCGGAATGGTTGTCGGGACAACGAGTGAGCTTTTGGTGGAGGATGGCCGCCCAGGAATCAAAGAAGTCTTCCATGTTTCAGAATTCAGAAGCTTCCAGTGCAACCACAATACATTATGGGCTCTGTCTTGGCCTAGTACTTAGTGGGAAACCTCACCTGGGTACCAACATTTGGAGGTTCTTGGCACGGTTGGATTCGGAAGGTAGAGGGGCTACTAAGGGAAAGCCGCGCCATGGTCTTGTCTGTAAAAGGACTTGATCGTGGATTATGGGTAAAGTGCACAAACTCTCGAGAGTATTGCAATCTGATCGATAAGTCGTGTTCACGGAAACAGAACAACATTGAGCATCTAAAGGATGGAGTCTCTGAAGGATCTTCCTCTCTCTTTTCTAAACAAAAGTTTTTAAAACCCCATGGCGTGAGTAATATCGCCAATGGGTGGGAATTTGGGAACTTGGTGTGTAATATCCAAGTGTCGCTTAGTGCGTAATATCCAAGTGTTTGGTTGTTGGACACTTGGTGCGTAATATCCTCGTGTGCCACTCGACCTTATTTCATCTAAGCAAATGTTTACAAAGTAGGAAAATCTTCTCTCCTTCTATCTACTTAAGAAAACTAGCTTTATGAAAATGAACTCCAAAGCCTAAACTAGCCTTGCATGTAGAGTTAGTCTTTCCTTCCTTGGTGTAATTTGCCAATACATTCAAAGTATTGACCCAACTTGTTGGCTGCACGTTTCATGTGCAGAATTTCGAAGATCGTTGAAAGGTGCGCTAGGATCGCGGGTCTTCACTCAACCTTCCTGTGGCATTGATGGGACTCATGTTGTATATTTTTCGCTTTTGTTGTAATAATGTAAACTCTGGATTATTCGATTCATGTAATAAAGACTTGTGTTTTACATGATATTTCATCGACTGTGAGTGCTAGCTATTGATCCAGGGACTAGCATGTTAATCACAGGGACTTAGGATCCTTACCGATCCGAGGTCGCTACAGATGGTATCAGAGCATAAGTTGACTGTAGATCGTGACCCTAGACATGGAAAAACCTTAGGACAAATATTTTCTAAGTTATTTCAGAAAACTCTCATACTTCTCATCATCTACCTTTGGGTTTTAAAATTTCTTAAGTCTCTTCTTTTCAACATTAGAAAATGACCACTACACACTTCAAGAAGAAACTTTTCTCAAGATTACCTTTTCAAAGAAGATAATGTCAATGTGTCGATTAAGTCGGGAGTTGAAGACCTCCATGAAAGATGTTCCAAGACTGAAGCTACGAGATTAAAGACTTCAAAGGCCTTAAGTCAATGTTATTAACTAAAGAACTCGAAAGATTGAAGATTATGAAGAACATGAAGACTAGCAAGAGCACGAAGACTTTTGGAGACTCGAAGCCTCGAAGATTCCAAGTGACCTATTAGGAACCAAACCCGAATAAGATTTCGCTTAATATAGATGCGACAAATTATTTGCTATCTTGTATGGTTTATTACCATAGCTAATGAAAACCTATTTTCTAAATAAAATTTCTTGTATGGGTTATTCTTCTTCTTTCCATACTCCATTCGTTCCTACTATAAACCTTGGTCAACTCGACGGATGGACCATATCAATAAGGAGTACAAGGAACTCAACTCCACCAAGCGTAAGAGCCACGCCGATGCAAAGAAGTGAATGCTCCAGGTTGAAGAAAGAATGAAGGATGCCAACATTGAAGTCAACAGAATGGTTCATTATGCCACCCAATTCCTAAAAGACGAGGCTGCAACCTAGTGGGAGATGCAACATGCCATTAATGATCATCAAGGGATGATATCCTGGGGAGAATTTAAATAGGTTCTACCACAATCTCGTCTCATCACTTGTATACCAAAAACCCAAGAAGTTGAAGTCCCGAAAACATTTAGCTTGCACGATCTGTGGAGAAACAGGACATATCACCAAGGAGCATCATGATCAACGCCCCTACTGTGAAGGAAGGCACCCATCAGAAGAATGTCCCACCTCTCAAAGTTACACGCTTCCTGTGAGAAGGGACCAATCACAACCCCGCTCAATGCACCTCTACCCGGTGGTACATCAACTGAATCAGCAAGTTAGAGACGGAATGCGCCAAGACCTCATGAAGCTCTGCGAGGACACGACAAAGACAAGGGATGGATTCAATACTCTAGACACCGCACCTAAAGTCATCACTTCGCAATACTCGACATATGAAAGGAATGCCCGTTTTCCCCAAACTGGCTCAAGGAAACGATCAAGGCTTCCAAATGTTGAGGTAGAGCATGAAGAACCACAAGACGGTATGTCCTTGCCAGAAAGGAGGAAGGATCTAAGCAAAGTCCTATGCTTCCAGTGTCACAATCCTGGACATTATGCTGATAATTGTCCAAAACTTGTGAATGTAGCTGGAAAGGATAAAAACGACGATGGTAATAGTAATAGAGGCAGTAGCGTGAAGAAGCCCAAGAAAGATTCTAGCCAGGTGACATTCTATAAGTATGGTGAAACAGTGCATTACGCGTTAGATTGTCCTCGGAAAAGGAAGAATGGTTGTGGCAAAGGAAATGCCAAAGGAAAGAAGCCCAATCCGTCCATCAAGCTACGACGAATTATGTTAGTGTGAATGGATCTTACAAATCAACAATCCACACCGGACCCATCAGAGGAACCTAACAAATACAATCTTTTAAGGGTGGCAGTACCCTAGTGTGAACCAAACCTATTTCTTGCTAGCTTTCTCGAATCTCGAGGACGAGATTCCTTTCAAGGCTGGTAGTCTGTAACATCCCAAAATTCTTCCTATTTTGGAATGTTATAAATTAAATGAATAGATTGATTGATTGTTTGACTTTGTTGAAAATTCTCAAAGAGAAGAAACTTTTTGAATAGAAGATCCTCTCAACCTTGAATTCAAAATCTTATATTCTTTTGTTATGACCTAAGTAGCCATATAGGCAAAAGGGCATGGATTGATTATGGATTGTAGAATTGGTGTGCAAGATTTCAAAATGAAAATCATGAAGCATTCATAAGCATTTCATTACATCCATGCAAAGTTCTCACAAACTGAATCCAAATCCTGGTATCCAAATCCTATAGTTGATTCACCAAAATGTTCCTAAAGGTAATTGAATTGAATTTATAAACCCACTGCTGCTAAGGCATAAATTTTTGATAATTATAGCCTAAAGAGATCCAATTAATATTGCAAAATTTTAGAAACAAAATTGAGCTCATTTGGAGCTATTATGAAAAAGTTATGGAATAAATACAAACAAATAAAGATATAAATAAAGTGGAATATATAAGGATTTATAAACCCACTACTTGAAAACTAGTAAAAATATTACAAATATGATCCTACAATGATCTATTCGATTTTAGAAAAATTTAGAAACAAAAATCATGTCATTTAGAGTTCGTATGCAAAAGATACGAGGAAAACAAGTAAATAGAAAAAGAAAAAGAAAAAAAAATACGAAAAAAACCCAATGGGCCGGCCGAGCCAGCCGGCGGCCCAGCAAGGCCGAACCGGACCAGCCAGCAGCCAGACCCGCCTTGATCGATGGCTTACATGCTTTAAAAACCGTGCAAAACCTGTTTTCTCAAACCTATCTCTATTCAAACTACTATAATTTTTTATCTACAACTCCGAATCGACTTCCGTTTGTTTATACTTGTTTCCTACTCCAAGGCCTATCTCTACACCATCCTAAATCTCCATATAAACTCGTCGAGCCACGGCTGTACGAGTTTCTATTCTCGAAATCCCGAATCTACACATGCCCGAATCTTATTTCGCTTTTTGACCCATCTAGACTTTGTTTTTTGCCTTCGGCCAAAAAACGAAAGTTGTAAAACTCATCGAAATATTCAATCCCGACAAACCTCACCTCTTTTCATCCACCACAGCCGGAGAATTTCACATCGCAATATTTCAGATCTTACGGTGTAAATCCAAGATGTACTCGCGCTCGTTTCTTCAAATCCAAATTCCTTTGGTGAGAAGGTAGGAATAATGATTCCCCACAACTTTAATGTTTTAAGTTTTTCAATTTGATCTATGGATTTGTCTCTCTAACACAGATCTGTTTCTTGTCTATTCTGAGCCAAAATCGGGTCAATCTCTTCTTCTAGCCACCGGATCCTATCCAGACGGTCGAGATCCAATCAAACCGGTGCGTGCCATGTCGTCATCTCGGTCATCTTCCTCATCAACGCCACGTCAACGTCAGGTCAACATCTAGTCCCAGTCAACATGCAAAGTCAACCTGTCCAGTCAGCGGAATATTCCCTGGAATATTTCGTTCGAATTTAAAATTCCATATTATAGGTCTAAATTGTAAAATTCATTAGAAATTCATACCACGTCCAAAAATTGCGTATAATATATCAAATTGAAGATAATTTTACGTAGAATCATCTTATCAGAATAGATCCAACTTTTACTCTATGTGGTTACTGCAGTAATTTAATTAGTTTTAATGGTCTTTTAGGTTAATAAATCCATAGGAAATTATTTGTAACTCCGAAAAATATGAAAAATATATCAAATTGAAGCCACTGTAATGTAGATTAAAAATATCTGGTTGGATCCAGCTTTTGCAGACTATTTACCCCGTAGCAGTTTAATTGGTTTTAATGGCTTTAGAAATCATTAAATTCATAGAAAATTATTTGCATATCACAAAAATATAAATAATATACCGATGGAAAGCTGGTTCCATGTAGATCATCAATATGCAATTAGTTCAGCCTTTGACTGTAAGGTTTTGCCGTGAAGATTTAAATGATTTAATGGATTATTTAGAGTAATAAATTCGTAAGAAAATAATTACTGCTCAGAAAATTACAAATAATATGTCCCTGGAATCACAGTTCCGTGGAGATTTCAGATATAATTTTAGTTTCATTTTTAGGAAACAAAAACTATATGAATCATTTAAAACACATTAAACACCATTTAAATCAAACAAGAGGATCTATAACTCCGATTAGGGTGAATCCAACGCCTACTGGTTCGTATTAACGTCCTCTATCCAGTAAACCCAAGAAACAAATTTAATTCGACAGTTAGTACAGGCGTTACAACAGAGCTATCAAAACCCTTATATTGGCAAGTAATTATTAATAAAAAGTACCATATTGCTTTAATTGATCTCATACATACATCATATGATCTATTAATGCTCAGAGAACTAAATATAAGCATTGTAACATATTAAACCGTCATGCATGTTTTTGATCATCCTTGTTGTGTTTGCTATGTTTGCAATTGTTTTGATTGGAACTACCTTGTCCTCGTATTAGATTGTTCCGAGAGTGCGATTGCTGCGGAGAAATACAATCAACACCCATATTATCAACATAAGGCAAGTTACACCACTTGTTCATAATTTTGTCCCAGTTTTGATTCTATGCATGTGATCTTCAAAATTCTGTAGTATGCATGTGTAGGATGTTCTAGTAGAATTTTTCCTTAGTATTATTTTGCAAGTGCGATGATTTTGTAGTATGCCATGAGTAGCTCTATACTTAGGATTTACCCTCCTAATAGGTTACCCCTGTTTTTGCTAAGTATTGCTTGCTATGCTATATATACAAAGTACCGTTGGGGGGTTTGAAAGACAAAGAATTTTTCTAAGTATAAAGTCTCTCTGGAGCAAACTTTTCTTCTCAAATCCACTTCAAAATAAAACTAAGTTTTCTTCTGGGCGGAATGGTTGTCGAGACAACGAGTGAGATTTTGGTGGAGGATGGCCGCCCAGGAATCAAAGAAGTCTGCCATGTTTCAGAATTCAGAAGCTTCCAGTGCAACCGCAATACATTATGGGCTCTGTCTTGGCCTAGTACTTAGTGGGAAACCTTACCTGGGTACCAACATTTGGAGGTTCTTGGCACGGTTGGATCCGGAAGGTAGAGGGGCTACTAAGGGAAAGCCTCGCCATGGTCTTGTCTGTAAAAGGACTTGATCGTGGATTATGGGTAAAGTGCACAAGCTCTCGAGAGTATTGCAATCTGATCGATCAGCCGTGTTCACGGTAACAGAACAACATTGAGCATCTGAAGGATGGAGCCTCTGAAGGATCTTCCTCTCTCTTTTCTAAACAAAAGTTTTTAAAACCCCATGGCGTGAGTAATATCGCCAATGGGTGGGAATTTGGGAACTTGGTGTGTAATATCCAAGTGTCGCTTGGTGCGTAATATCCAAGTGTTTGGTTGTTGGACACTTGGTGCGTAATATCCTCGTGTGCCACTCGACCTTATTTTATCTAAGCAAATGTTTACAAAGTAGGAAAATCTTCTCTCCTTCTCTCTACTTAAGAAAACTAGCTTTATGCAAATGAACTCCAAAGCCTAAACTAGCCTTGCATGTAGAGTTAGTCTTTCCTTCCTTGGTGTAATTTGCCAATACATTCAAAGTATTGACCCAACTTGTTGGCTGCATGTTTCATGTGTAGAATTTCAAAGATCGTTGAAAGGTGCGCTAGGATCGCGGGTATTCACTCAACCTGCATGTGGCATTGATGGGACTCATGTTGTATATTTTTCGCTTTTGTTGTAATAATGTAAACTCTGGATTTTTCGATTCATGTAATAAAGACTTGTGTTTTACATGATATTTCATCGACTGTGAGTGCTAGCTATTGATCCAGGGACTAGCATGTTAATCACAGGGACTTAGGATCCTTACCGATCCGAGGTCGCTACATCAGGCCTTTGGTGGCGAGATCCATCAGAGAATAGGGTGAGGCCTATTGTGGAGTGGTGGTGTTAGAACCTCCCAACCCTCTAACGCAGATGTACTTCCCTTAATAAGGAAGGAACTACAGTCAAACAAATCCCTGTGTCTTCGCGTGCTCCACTATGGTTTCCGTGTTCCTCACTTTTACGCGCTTAGTAGTTAGGTTTGCATATATGGAAATTCTTAGTAATTGCATATCTAGAGAATTTACCTTTATGTCAAGCCTAAAATTGAAAAAGAACTAAAAATTTGGAGTAGAACCTATTCACCCCCCTCTAGGTGCCCATATGATCCATTTTAATTAGTACCAAAGCCTCAGCTCTTTATTCGGGCTTAATCGCCAAGGATAAGTATGGGTACTAAGGAAGATGGGAGTGAGGTTGTTGACATGGTCACCATGAATGATCTCAAGACATTGGAAACAACCTTGATTAATTCTATGGAGACTAAAATGGAAAAGATGCACCAAATGTCTCTCCATGCCCGCAGCCCCACCTCCATCTACCTCTGAGGCCGCCACACCGCACTCTAAGGAGAAGGCTAACGCTAATTCCAAGGAGACGATGTGGTAGGTGATGACACTAGTAAGAGATCCTCCTAGAAAAAGGGAAGTGGTAAGGAGGAATATAGTGAGGTTCCTCATGTATATTACTTGATCCACATATCCCTCACCCTCATATAAACAATAGGGGTGATCCACCCAAGCTTACTACATCTCCTTTTAATCAATGTCAATTTTTAATGAAGTCTCATCTGTGCATCTCGTCCATTGAGTTATGGAAAATCATCGAGAATGGTCTTCATATTGGAGATCCAAACAACTTGACAAGAAAAGAGGTTGTGGACAGCCAACTCCATGAAACGGCTCTACAGATGATTCAGCTTGATGTGCATCCCAAGGACATGCCCCACATAGAACATCTTAGCACCGCAAAGGAAGCTTGGGATGCCCTCACCGAACTCTTCATTGGGAATGAAAGCATGAGAAGGAATAGGAATGATGCAGTGAGTAACCAAGCTGAAGGTTTTTATATGATGTATGCCAAGGATCATGAGGATATGTATAGAAGAATCAAGTCAATAGCAACCACATTCAGAAATCATGGTGCTACTCATGTTGATGACGCTTGGATCAAGAGAAAATATGTTAGTGCACTTATGCAATTTGAGTCTACCGATCTGAAGAGCCTCCAAGGTAGACATAATTACCATCAAATGACTTCCAATGAGGTCATGCAAGAAATGGTATCAGCCAAGAATGCCGAAGACGCTCGTGCTCGAGCCATTGGAATGCAAAAGGGAGTAAATGTGTCCTTGAAGGCAAATGTTGTTGAACAAGACGAAGATGACTTTGAAACTATGGCTGTCCCGAGGATGTCAAGAGGTCACATGGTGAGTACATGGCCTTCTATGCCACGAATTTTTGGAAGGACCCCGCCAAGCCAAATCTGAACTTGAATGCAAGAATGGGTCAAATGGAAGAAGGGAAATGGTCCTAAACTGAGAACATGCTTCAATTATGGAGACCGGCTACACTTTATAGCTGAGTGTCCCTATCAAAGTAGATAAGATAATGGAGGAAGGATCAACTAAAGAAAATTCAAAGGAACCTTGGAAGAAGCAATTTGTAAATAAGAATGCTTCATACAAGAAGCAACCAAAGATCATCTTGTTAGCTCAAGAGGAGTATTCATCCGCAAGCGAAGATGAAGAAGATGATGATAGCTCACACGAGGTGGATTCCGTAGCCACCACATTGACACCCACTTCTCTCTTTGACTCACCAAACAAGAATGTCATCAACAAGAACGTCACTTGCCTTATGGCAAGAGGTTCCGAGGTATCATCTTCCAACACTTCCTTTCTTAAGACTACAATGAATATTGACATGGATGATCCTGCTAGACTTAGGGTTAAGGAGGAAATTATTTATTTGGATTATTTTATCACTAACTTGCAAGGTAAACATAAAATGCATTTTGAGGCTCTTATGAATCAACTTGCTCAAAACAAAGAACTCCTCGAAGTAAAGGGCAGAATTGAAAGAGAGGATGCCATGGAGATTGCATCCCTAAAAAATGATGTAGAAGAAGAAGAGACTAGTCTCTCTAGAAGAGAGACTTGAGTCAATCAAGGAGTCACATGATGAAATTGTGGCCAAGCTAATTAAGGAATGTGATAATGTTATTGTCACATCCCAAAATTTTCCAAATTTTGAAATGTGAAAAATAAATAAACAATATAAATAATTGTTGAAATTTAGGGTGAAAAGAAACTTTTTATTTCTAAATGGAAACTTAAAAACCCATCTTGAACAAACTTTGAATAAAAGGGAATCCAACAAAATTCAAATCAAGTGAATGTATCTTGAAATTCAAACTTGGGAAAATAAACCAAAACCCAAAAACCCTAATGGAAGAAAATCATCTCCAAGATATCTCTAAGACTATGAATTTGATCCATATAAAAATTCAGCAACAAACATTTATAAATGATCAAAATGATAAATAAAAATATTATAAAACCATAGAAATTGATTTCATTCAATTTGGAACTATGAATTTAATAAGATGAAAGAAAATAAATTTCTAAAGCTAATAAAGCTCCTATCTAAAATACATACCAAATTGTGATTAAAATAATCCTAAAAGGATTTAAAAGGATAAACAAATATTAAATAAAAATATACAAATTGGAATCACCAATTTTGGATATATAAATAAAAAGATATGGATTTTATAAGATAAGGAAAGGAATAAATAAATAAGGAATATTTAAAAGCCAAATTAAATCTTGGCCAAATCCATAAGCAAATGAAATAAAGATAATCCAAATAAAATAAAAGGATAAAGATTATTCCAATAAAAATTATATGGAATTAAACCATATTCTAATTATATATGGATAAACATAAAATTCCTAAAAGAAATGATTAATTAAATCATGAGAAAGTAATAAATGGAAATTTATCAAAGTGGATTAAAAAGTTATCAAATTAACTTAAAATAATTATTTGAATAAAATTTATATGGTATTAAAACCATAGTCAAATTTTAATTAATTAAGGACAAATGCCCAAATTAAATGATTGATAAATCATAATAAAAATAATTCAAATAATTAAAAATGAATTATTTAACACCCTATTAAATAAATAAAACCTACTGAAAAGGTTTAGTGAAAATTAGAATTCAAATAAAGAGTTTGAAAATATAATTAAATTTTGTTTGAATAAAAACAATGGTCTATTTAAATAAATAATAAAGCCCAAGAAAATACAAAGAAATATTCTGAATTTGGACTTCAAATAAAGAAATATTCTATTTAAACAATACTAAAATATACTGAAAGTTTGGAAAAGGTTTGACAAAAACCTGAATTCAAATTAGGTTTAAATCATTTGAATCAAAACAAAACAGAAAAGAAAAAGGAAAAAGAAACAGAAGAAAAAAATGGAGAAGAAGCAGCCAGCCCAACAGGCCCAACTCGCAGCCCAACAAATCTTCCCTAAACCATTTTCCACTCAGATTCTCACTCGCGCACTCACTAACTTCGGACCCCACCGCGTAAACCTCCTCACTCGCTGACCAGCCGGCCCCACCCGTCAGTCGTCGTTCTCACCCCACGACCTGTTCTTCCTCCCTCTCTCTCCCATTTCAGGCTTTGATTTCGTCAGTTTAATTCGCGTTGATGGCGCAGTAACCCCGCCCAGCGATCATGACCTACTAAATGCATGTCTCCCCTCTCTATTTCCCCTCTCTTGCTCGCACCAGATCGCCACCAGGCCGCTCTGATTTTGCCCGAGACCATCCTCTGCTCCGACGAGCCTCCGCCCAAATTCCGGCAGCACCAGCCACCGCCTTGCCCCATCGACCACTCGAGTCTACTCCCCACCTCCATACGCACCTCCCAGCACCAACCACTCGCCCGCGCGTTCCCCCTATCATCGACAACGTCATCGTCTACCCGCCACCGTCTCCTGCCACCACTCCGGCGAGTTCTCCCCGTAAGCCACGACCACCCCCTTCTCTGTAAATGATACTCCTATAGTCACTGTCCCCGTGCACATATAACGCCATCATTTTCTTGCTTTGGCGTGGTCCGTAGCCTCGCCAACGTCGACTACCGTGCGAACCCGTCGTCAGCAACCACTCCGGCGAGAGATTGCCGACCCGACAGTGCGCCCATGTCCCCACGACGACCACCTCGAGCTTCAGCACGTCATGGCGAACCCAGTGAGCAACCTTCCCTTCTCCCTTGCTTCCTACTTCACCAGAACCACCGTGAGCAGAGCCGTGCCGCCGCTCGCTGTTGCCCAGCGCCGCCGATCCATGGTCATGTTGATGTTGTTCGTTGGATCCTGATCATATGGACACGATAGAAACTTAACCCGAAGGGGTACGTAGCACTCTGAGCCGCACGATCTGCTTTAAATCCAACGCTCCATGTTGATCGATCCTGCCGAACCGGTATCAGCTAATCAGAACAAGACACGTGGCCTGAGTTTTGTTTTAAAAACAGAAACACTACTATTAGATGTTAGAATTTGCAAAATTCATAACTTACAATCTATATGTCCAAATTTTACAAATTTTATATCAATGGAATCAGAAAAAAGAATACTTTCCAACCATGCACTTTGTTTAGTATTTTGATTCTTTAAAATTGATTGTTTTTGCAGAAACATGTGTAGGCATGTTTTGAATATAAAAATTATTCTAGAGATGTTTTTAGGATAAAATATTTTGTTAATGGATTGTTTTGAATCTACTAACCATATAAACCAACTTGTAGATTTAAAAGTATGCTTGGTGACACTTAGGAATTAAATATTTGAATAAAAGCATTTCTAGTTAAATAAAAAAATATGATTATGGTTTAAAAATAGTTTTTGAGTAAAACCTTTGGAAAATGATTTGATTTAAACTCTTTGACCCTAAACACCAAGTTTTTGGATTTAAAAATATATTTGGGGTACCCCATAAAATTATTATCTTGATTAAAGGCACTTCCAACAAAATAAAATATGGTTTTTATTTAAAAATGGTTTATAGGTAAAACCTTTTGCAAATGGTTTTAATATTAAACACTTGACCTTAAAACACTAACATTTTTGTTTAAAAATATGTTTGGCAAACACTAGAGAATTATTCCTTTGATTTAAATCATTTCTAGCAAAACAAAATGATTTAAAGTGGTCATTCTCACTAACTTAATATCAAATGGTTTTTCCACATTTGTAAATGACAAATAGGTGTTTTAAAATGTTTATCACCTATTGGAAACCAGTTTTCCAAATAAAACAATCTTTGGCATGCTTGCATGCATTGCTTTGTTTTTATTACTTTATGTGTCGAATTGTTTGATTGCTAGATTGAATTTGTGCATTGGTTGAATTGTAGTGGAATTTGAAGAGTGTGACTATTGCAAGATCAAGGAGTGAACTTATATTCTCTACCAAAAAGGCAAGTGGTGCTTCATACTTTTGTCCCATTATTTTCACTATGCATTAGTGATATTTCTAAGTAGGACTTGCATGGAATTTTTACTAAGTATAAACTATGCCATGGGAAATCCTAGTAGATGAAACCTTAGTAGAAATTTTCCTAAGTTAAGATTCCTACTACTATCATGCTATGGAATATTTCTAAGTCAAGGACTTGTGTTTTGTTTAATAAAACAACTAAGTGAATGAATCACCTGGGTGGAATGGTATTGCTTGGATGGATTTTTGTTGAGTGGTTACACAAGTCCAGGGGACTGGTGAACCTTGTGTATCACACTTGTGGAATGCCACCCAGGAACAAAGAGATTTGAGATGTCAAATGTTGAGAAGCTTCAAGTGCAGCCACTTGGAATTATGGGCTTTGCCTGGATCATATAGGTTGCAATAACTTAGCCAAATGGACAGTTGGTGGTAGGGGATGATAGGTTTGGAACGCGTCCATTCTGGTCTAAGGGAAGGCTTCTGAAAGATCTTGTCTCGATGCATGTCGAGTCTTGTGGGGAAGTGCACCACCTCTCGAGAGAGTAAAATCTAAGTACTTAGTCGTGTCCCCGGAAATGACAATTTGAGCATCAAGACATGGAAGCTATCAAGAATCTCCTCATCCCAATTTCTAAGTTAAAAACTTGTGGCTGAACAAGGGTAAAGGTTCACCAATGTCTATTGGTGGTTCCTTGGGATTTTTGCCAAACAAAACTTAGTGTTTTCAAATGATAAGGAAAATCTATTTTGAGCAAAGGAAGCCTAAGCTCCACTTAGCCAAATGCATATAGATGATAGATACTACTATTCTACCATAGTATCAATTGCCAATACAATTCAAATATATTGACCCTTGTGGCTGTAACTTATTATGTTGCAGGTTTGTTTGATGTTAGTGAACTGTGTTGATTAGGATTACAAGTCTACAACCAACATGATTGCCTGTGGCACTTTGAAGATGAAGAACTCCATGCTATATAGTTATTTCTGCTGCATTGTAATGAGATAGCCAAATGAGCTATGTAAGATGTAATGAATTATTTTATTCCTGGTTATAAAGTTGTATTATGACCTTTGTTTCTTGATATTACATCTTAATTGTGGATGCTAGCTATTGATCCAGGGACTAGCATTGTAAACACAGGGATCTCTACCTTATTAAAAGTTGGGACCTCTACAGTTATTGCCAAGGAAAAGAAATTAAAGAAGGAAGAGGTTGAATTTGGGGCTGCTCATGCTAGACTCTCCGAGAAATTGGAGAAACTTGGCATTCCTCACAAGGCTTTGGAGAGTGAATACTCCATTCTCAATGAGTCTCATGATCAGCTCCAAATTCGATTGACCAAGTATGATATTCCTAGCACCTCTACATCAACATGTGCTCATGAAGAAAATGCTATGTTGAAAGATGAGCTTGCCAAGGCATCTACTCCCAAAGGTAAGGAAGTTCTTGATGAGATCATTTGCAAGCAAATGTCGAACTATGGAAAAGAGGGACTTCGTTATGTTCCCAAGTCCAAGAAGAAGAACAATAAAAAGAAGACCAAGAATGCACAAGCAAAGACAAGCACCACTAAAAAGAACATCACAAAGGATAAAACTGATTATATTGGTTTTGCAGGGTCTAACAATCCTAATTATGAGTTGTTTTGTGATTGTTATGGTGATATCTATGCTAGCTATGTTGGTCCTTTTGATAAGTATTGATATGTCGGAAACGTATCTATAATTTTTTATGCTCCATGCTTGTTTAGTATCTACTTTGCTTTACTTGTCCACACTTTGAGGTGCTTTTTACATGTTTTCTGGTACTAACCTACGAACAAGTTACAACAGTGCCAGATGCCTGTTTTCTGTTGTTTTTGGTTTCAGAAAAGTTAGTAAAGAAATATTCTCGGAATTGGACGGGACAAACGTCAAAGTCAATTACTTTCCATGGGGAACAAGAAGTCCAGAGGAGAGCCGATGGGGCCGGCCAGGGTGGCCAGACCCACCCCGTGCCTAGCTAGGTTTTGGCGCCCCTGGCCGCTGCCTCGGTTCCCCCTTCACCTATAAGAAGCCCCTGATGTAGAAACCCTAAGCACCCGATCAAATCACCATGAAACCGTCTGTAGCCGCCACCATCGTCCCTAGATCGGGGGGATCTGAAGTTCTTCCCGGCACCCTACCGGAGGGGAGATCATCCTGGAGGCCTTCTCTCCGGTATGATGCGTGAGTAGTTCCACCTTGGACTATGGGTCCACGTATTAGCTAGATAGTTGTATCTCCTCCTTTGTGCTTTCATGTATAGATCTTGTGAGCTCCGTTCATGATCAAGATCTAATCATGCATGTTGTGTTTACAGGGATCCTATGGATATTGAGATTATTATGTTGGTTTGATTAATGGTTTTGTCTTTATGATTCTATCATGTTTGTGGTGTTTGTGATCTAGCATGCTCTCCATTGTTAGTAGCTATCTTGGCCAAGTAGTTGCTACTAACTCCAAAAGGGGGTATGTATGCTCGATAGTGGGTTCATGCCTCTAGTTTCCAAGGAAAGTGACAGAAATCTCTTCGGTTGTGGATGTACTGTTGCCACTAGGGATAAAACAACATTCTCTTGTTCATGGAACATGTGGACTGTTTACCTTACACACTTTGCTTAAAGCAGTTGTCTGTTGCTTGCAACTTAATACTGGAGGGGGTTCGGATGATAACCTGAAGGTGGACTTCTAGTCATAGATGCAGTTGGATGGCGGTCTATGTATCTTGTTGTATTGCCCAATCAAATCTCACAGGATCTTTCTGACTAGTAATTGCATTGTTATGCCTTGCTCAGTTCCTGTTAATTGTCTGCTGTAATTTGTTTACCCTTCATGCCATGTTGTTTATCTAAGGAGAGCATCTCTAGTGAAATATGGACCCCGATCAAATCTTTACCATTGCTACATCTTCCACTGTTACTTGTTTACTTGCTTCAAACCATTACCTTCCACACCATACGTTTAATCCTTTGTTACAGCAAACCGGTGAGCTTGACAACCTCACTGATTCGTTGGGGCAAAGTCTTGAGTTTGTGTTGTGTAGGTCTCCGCGTTGCTTGCAACACCTGTGTGACGTTTCCTTTCTCCTTCTGGTTCGATAACCTCGGTCTCTACTGAGGGAAGACTTGCTCCTTGCTGCTTCATACCTTGCTCTTGGGGTTTCCAACAAAGTGCTCCACGTCAGCACCATCAACAAGTTTTCTGGCGCCGTTGCCGGGGAGGCTAAGGACGTCTTCACTAGGAGAGTCCTCCACTTTTTTTCCCTTTACTTTTTTTTTAGTTTTCTTTGTTTCTTTTGCTTGGTTTTGTTTGCCTCTTTTAAAAAAACCAAAAAAAATAGTCTAGTTTGGTTTGCTTGCTTTATTCAAAAACACAAAAAAAATAGTTCTTCCTCTAGCTGCTACTGCTATTTTTGGCTTGCGCACCTTTGCCAAAATGAACTCTGCTGAGAACACCAAGTTGTGTGACTTCACTAGCACCAACAGCAATGATTTCCTAACCACTCATATTGCTCCACCTGCTCCCGATGCTACCTTTTATTAAATTAAGCCTACTTTGTTGAATCTTGTGATGAGAGAGCAATTTTCTGGTGCTGGTTCTGATGATCATGCTGCCCATCTTAATAGCTTTGTTGAACTTTGTGAGATGCAAAAGTATAAGGATGTAGATGGATATATTATTAAGCTCAAGCTTTTTCCTTTCTCCTTGAGGGGAAAAGCTAAAGAATGGTTGCTTTCTTTGCCGAAAAATAGTATTGATTCTTGGACTAAGTGCAAATATGCTTTTATTTGAAAGTACTATCCTCCTTCTAAGATTATATCTATGAGAAGTGATATTATGAAATTTAAACAACTTGATAGTGAACATGTTGCTCCATCTTGGGAAAGAATGAAATCTTTGGTTAAAAATTGCCCTACTCATGGACTCACTACTTGGATTATTATCCAGACTTTTTATGCAGGTTTGAACTTCTCCTCAAGAAATCTGTTGGATTTAGCTGCTGGAGGTACCTTTATGGGCCTCACCTTGGGTGCTGCAACAAGGCTCCTTGATAATATGATGGTTAACTACTCTGAATGGCATGTTGAGAGAGCTCCACATGGTAAGAAGGTAAATTCTGTTGAGGAAACTTCCTCTTTGAGTGAAAAGATTGATGTTATTATGGCTATGCTTTTTAATGGAAAAGCTCCTCTAGATCCTAATAGTGTTCCCTTAGCCTCTTTGGTTGCTCAAGAAGAGCAAGTTGATGTGAACTTCATTAGAAACAACAATTTTGGCAACAATACTTATGGTAACTATAGGCCTTATCCTCCTAGTGGAAATGCTTATCATGGTAGATCTGGAATGCCTAGTGAAGAAATGATTCTAGAAGTAGAGAGATCCACTAAGAATTTTATGCAAATGCAGTATGAGAAAAATAAGATTTTAACTAAAACTATGGAGGAGCAATCTATTATCTTGAAAACATTAGTCATCAGCTTGAGAATTTGAATAGAGAGATTCCTAGTTTACAGTCAAAAATTTTGAATGCTGAGAAAAATGTATCCTCTTTGTCTGAAGCTCAGTCTTCCTTGATTAATAAAATGGCTGTTAAACCTGAAACTATGGAAAACACCTTTGCTAATGCTCATGCCATACAAGTTACTATTGATGAAAATGTTAGGCTGTTAGCTCAACTTCATGCTAAGTGGGAAAGGGAAGCTAAAATTGATAGAAACAATAGTGTGTGTACCATCACCACTAAACCACAAGTAGTCCCTATTCCTCCTTCTACTATGCCTAAGCCTATTGAGCCTACTACTAGTGATGCCAAGTTTGACTTTGATATTGATGGTCGCAATATTTCTGAAGTAATTATGTTCTTGCAAAAGCTTGATAGAAGTCCTGATGCTAGTGATATGCATGTTGCCTTTACCAAACACATTACAGATGCTCTTGTTAAGATTAAGGAAGAGAAGCTAAAACACAAAGCTTCTATTCCTAAGTAGAAGATATTTGAGAACCCATTATTAATATGCAAGTGAATGATTTTTATCTCAAAGCTTCATGTGATCTTGGTTCTAGTGTCTCTATTATTCCTAGGAAGATTTATGAAATGCTTGATTTGCCACCTTTGGAAGACTGTTATTTAGTTGTCCCACTCAATGATAATGCTAAGAAGAAACTCATGGGGAGTATTAATGATGTTTTAATTATGGTTAATAATGCTTATGTCCCTGTTGATTTCTATGTTTTGGATGTTGAATACAATGCTTCTTGTCCTATTACTTTGGGAAGACCTTTTCTTAGAATAGTTGGTGTCATCATTGATATGAAAGAAGGCACCATTAAATATCATTTTCCATTCAAGAAAGGTATTGAACACTTCCCAATGAGAAGAGAGAAGTTGCTCTTTGCTCTCTCTTTGAAAGCAAGGTTTGATGTTAATGCTTCTTCATTTGAAAATACTTGATTCTTCTTTCTTCTTGTGCCTAACTTAAAGGCGTTAAAGAAAATTACTTGTTGGGAGATAACCCAAGATTTTCCTTGAGTCTTGGAAGTTATTACTTCAGTAATGAACTCTCTTTATACTTTTTGCTTGCTTTTTGTGCCAAGAATGAACTATAATGAGAGGGAAGTAAGATTTGGGAAGTTGCTGTCCCGAAACAGATTTCTGTCCTCTACAAAACAAATTCGTGAGGAGGCTGTGTAACTCGTATTGAGCTAAAAATTTACGAATAAATCCCCCAGTACGTTAGCTAACTTCCGTTAGTTCAACACTTTTTGATTTGAGCAACAGAAAATGTTCGAAAAAATCAGTTTCTACCTGCTGGTCTGTTTTGACAGATTTCTGCCATTATTTGCATTTGCTTCTTATTGATTCCTTTTTGAGTTCTCTATAGGTGAATTGAGCTTTTTGAAGGAGTTACTACAGTAGCTTGTGTTTTTATTGAAAAGCCTTGTTGTTCCAAATCTTTGCCAGAGGTCTAATATCTTTTGAATACACTAATGTTGCTAATGAAGATTGTGTGAAGTTCTGTATGAAGGAAAAATTTCAGGTGTGGAGAGAGAATGATGCAATGAGATGAAGAATGGACAAAATCTCGATCTTGGGGATTCCACCATGGTGTCACCCCAAGAAATATCCAAGAGGTACAAGCGTCAAAGCTTGGGGATGCCCAAGGCATCCCCTTCTTCATCAAATAAAAAGCTCAGGTCTGTCTAGACACTTCGTTTTTATTGCTTCATGCACAGTTGTGTTGTTCTTGGAGCGTCTTAGTTTTCGTTTTATTTTCTTAGGTTGTTTACTTTGCTTGAATAAAGTAGTTTAGACCCCAGTTCTCGCTGTGTTGTTTTGCAAATAAGTTTGCTTGGTGTTAGAAAGGAGTAGTAATTTCTTGCTTGTAAGTGCAAGAGAAGTTGCATTGACTGTGACTTAGACTTTAGCATGACATGCTAGGTGTTATTTTGACCTTAAGCTTAGTGATTATTGTTGTAGCATGTCTTGTTCCAAACAATTGGGATTGCTTAGTGTGCCTTGAAGAAATTATGCGTTGTTTTAGCATGCAAAAGCATAGTATTGTGGTATTATCCTTTGATGCTTTGCTTGGGTTGACTTGGCACATGCTCACACCATGTTATGACTATGACAAGTCACCATTAGCCTCTATGATCATTTAGTCCTTGACTTGTAGTGCCACTCTTTTATTTGATTAGTATACTTTGGAAAAACTTGGTTTTGGACATTGCACTTCTACTTTGTACTCAGTTGATATCATGCTCTTTTGTTTATGGATGTCACTAGTGTGAAATAAAGAGGAAACTTGTAAGTCCATGGAGTTTGTATCATGTGTTAGAGAAACTCCTGGGCCGCTAGCCTAAGCCATGCCTAATCATGGCGGAAACTTGCAGCATCACCACAATGAGCTATCTATGAAGCATCCTCAATAAAAAGCTATGCATATGGTAAATAAAAAGATTGCTGAGATGCTCATTGTCTGCTTTCCTTGTCATTTTGGTTATGGGAAAGCTCTTGTACCATGTGCAAGGGGTACCCCATTGGGCGGTTCTCAATGATATGCAAATACTTATAGTGACAAGAACTTACTTGGACCCAAAGTTGAGTATGCATGAGGAGTGGCCCTCATATTCAAGGGACTTGAGATTGCCAACTTATACTTCATCAAGCATATACTCCAGCTTTGCCACTTTAACCTTAACCACTTCAAGATTCTTATGATAGGGGCAATGAGGGATGCAAGCTAACAAGTACCATAATTTTTGGAAGCTCTTTTTGAAACTTGAAATCCCTGCTTCCTTTACAAAAAGGCCTTTCTTCCACCATTATTTGAGTCTCCACCTTCTACCTTTATGCACCATTAAGAGAGCATAGTTGTCATTCTGTGTGCAGTGTTCCAAAGCTTATTAATTGATGCATATTGTGATATTACTTGTTCTTGTGCTATTTGTTTCTAGTCACCCTTATGAACTTTGAAGGTGTCATTTGCATCTATTTGCTACTCTATGAGGGACAAGCTGATTGCCACTATGCTATGTTTTTTGTATGTGAAACAAACAAACGTTTTTCAATGCATGTTATTCATGATCTTTGTTTGTAACTTGTCATGTTGCATGCATAGTTACTATGTCCTATTGTTAGAACTCCATCTTTCATGCACATGTTTAGAGTTATTTGATCCCAGCTTTCAATGCTTTAAAATGGTTGGATCTTTATTGTGAGGGTGCATGTCACCTCAAAAATTATTATTTTTTATCACTTACCTACTCGAGGACGAGCAGGAGTTAAGCTTGGGGATGCTTGATACGTCGGAAACGTATCTATAATTTTTGATGCTCCATGCTTGTTCCAAATAATTTTTGATGCTCCATGCTTCATGTTTTCTGGTACTAACCTACTAGCAAGTTGCAACATTGCCAAATGCCTGTTTTCTGCTATTTTTGGTTTCAGAAAAGTTAGTAAAGAAATATTCTCGAAATTGCACGGGATAAACGTCAAAGTCAATTACTTTCCGTGGGGAACAAGAAGTCCAGAGGAGAGCTGGAGGGGCCGGCTAGGGTGGCCAGACCCACCCTAGGCACGGGTGGGCCCCACCACGCGCCTGGCTAGGGTTTGGTGCCCCTAGCCGCCGCCTCACTGATTCGTTGGGGAAAAGTCTTGAGTTTGTGTTGTGTAGGTCTCCGCATTGCTTGCAACACCTGTGTGATGTTTCCTTCCTCCTTCTGGTTCGATAACCTCGGTCTCTACTGAGGGAAGACTTGCTGCTTGCTGCTTCACACCTTGCTCTTGGGGTTTCCAACGAAGTGCTCCACGTCAGCACCATCAAGTATATTGCTTGTTCTATTTGGGTTCCAAAGACCCTTGTTACTAACATGAGAGGACCCATTGAAAAATGGGTACCTAAAACCAAGAAGTAACTTCCTTGTAGGGCTATGCTTCCGGTGGATCTAAATGGGTGCTAGATAGTGGATGCACTAGTCATATGACCAGAAGCAAAGAGATCATCACGGAGATGAGGCCTAATCACGATCAAATAACCGTCTCCTATGGTGATAAATCAAAATCTGAGGTATTGGATCTTGGCAAGGTTGTGGTTGCCCATGATATCTCTATCATGGACGTCATGCTTGTTGAGACCATCGACCACAAATTACTTTCTATTTGTGCCCTTGGTAAGATGGGCTTTGCTATTTTTATTGATGGTTATTTAGTGGTAATCTTGTGGAGCAAGTCTCTAAAGGTCGCTTTTGTTGGGTACATCGAAAATGACCTGTATGTGCTGGACTTTTCGGGGAAAACCACTGCCGGTCCGATGTGCTTATTCGGAAAGGCTGACGCGGGCTGGTTATGGCATCATCGTCTAGCCCACATCAATATGTTCCTTTTTCCAAATATCATGTGTTGCAGGGCATGTGTTTAAGGAAAGATACATGACTCTCCCCACAAGAGGAAGACTATTATTTCATCTAAGAGGATTTTGGAGCTTCTTCATGTGGATCTCTTTGGTCCTCCATCTCATGCAATCCTCGGTGGTAAGAAGTATTGCATAGTCATAATTGATGATTACTCAAGATACACATGGATATACTTCTTCAAGCTGAAAAGTGAGACACAACAAACTGTCATTGACTTTGCCAATGAGGTACAGCGTCAACACAATGTCCCAATATTGGAAATAAGAAGCGACAATGGCTCCGAGTTCAAGAACTACACCTTGAATGAATATCAAAGTGAAGAGGGGATAAGACTTCAATATTCCGTTGCATACACCCCTCAACAAAATGGTGTAGCCGAGAGGAAAAACCAGACTCTAATGGACATGGAAAGGTCTATGTTGGCTGAATTTAAGTCACCATACAACTTTTGAGATAAAGATATTTCCACCGCATGCCACTCATCAAACCGGCTTTACCTCCGCAAGATCTTGGACAAGACACCTTATGAGATACTTACCAATAACAAGCCCAACATATCATATTTCCAGGTGTTCGGTTGTAAGTGTTTATTTCTCACTAAAGGAGTTCGTTTGTATAAATTTGATTCTAAGGCTTTACAAGGTATTTTTGTTGGTTATGGTGCCGAATCCCACACTTATAGAGTCTACAATAAGCTCTTCGAAACTGTTGTAGAATCTTGTAGTGTGGTGTTTGAGGAAAATGATGGCTCCATGTGGGGCAAGTTGATGTTTGTGATGTAGATGCTGAAATACCACAAGATGCCATAAAATAATGGGCATGCGATTTTTCTGCCCCATTGAGGAACCCCTTGTGGTGGATCGGTAAGTACAATGCTCTACTCAAGTAGAACCCTCATCTACACAATATCAACAAGCTCCACCTGCTGGAGAAACTACTGCACCAACATGTAACATCCCAAAAATATGAAACAATGATCATCACACTCTAATCACTAAAATTAGGGTTAACAAAAACTTTGATTAAATAAAAACCAAATAAATGCATGTGTCTATATGATGATTTTATAATACAAGAGTTCAAATATATAATATGATAAATAAGTCTTCATCTTCATGTGCCACAGGCAAGCATGTTGAGTGTAGACTCATAACCCCTAATCATCATTAGAATAACTTGCAACATCACAAGTTACAGCCACAGTGGGTCAATACATTGGAATAGTATTGGCAAGTGATACCTTAGTAGAATTTTAGTAGACTAGATACTATATGAATTTTTGGCTAAGTGTAGCTTAGGCTTGCTTTGCTCAAAATAGGTTTTACCTATCAGTTGAAAACACTAAGTTTTTCTTTGACAAATTTTTTCCCAAGAAAACACCAATATAAATTGGTGTACCCTCACCCTTGTTCAACCACAAGTTTTTACTTAGAAATTGGGATGAGGAGATTCTTGATAGCTTCCATGTCTTGATGCTCAAGTTGTCCAATACCAGGGACATGGCTAAGTACTTAGATTCTTCCATCTGCAGAGGTTGTGCACTTTCCCCACAAGACTTGATTTTCACCAAGACAGGACCTTTCAAAAGCCTTTCCTTAGACCAAATGGACGCGCTCCAACCTATCATCCCACTACCACCAACTGTCCAAATGGCTAAGTTATTGCAACTTATATGATCCAGGCAGAGCTCATAATGCCATGTGGCTGCACTAGAAGCTTCTTAACATTTGGCCTCTCAAATCCCTTTGTTCCTGGGTGGCTTTCCACAAGTGAGATACACAAGGTAAGCCATAGAAATGGGCCTTGTCTAACCACTCAACATAAACCATTCTTTCCATTCCACACAGGTGTTTCATTCACTTAGTTGTTTTATTAGGCAAAACATAAGTCCAAAGACTTAGAAATATTTTCTCATAGTATGAATATATAACCAATCATGGTTGCTACTAGATAGGCTAAGCATGGCATTGATAAGCATCTTAACTTAGAAATTTCTAGCAATTCTACAACTACTAGGATTTCCCAAGCATAGCATATAGATCAAAAATATTCATGCAAGTCTAGCAAAATATTTCTAGTGCATAGTTGAAAAACATAGGAATATAATCATGAAGCACCACTTGCCTTGGTAGTTTGGGGAGTAACAATCTTCACAATCACAATCACTATTTGCACCAAAATCTACACATAAAATAATGGCACCAAATCACATACAAAATATAAACAAGCAAAAATATATGAATGCATGCAAAATGCCATGTGATGATTTCCTACACCAAACAAAACAAGTGCACAGTACTGAATCATAAGCAAGTTCAAAATATGCCAATTAAACTTTATTTGAATACCATAACATTTTTCAAATAATTACTATACACAAATTATGCCTACAAATGTTTCTGTAAAAAAAATTATTTTTACAGAGGCAAAACATTAAACACATTGCATAACTGGAAAGGATTTTCTCTCCTGATTCCAATGATATAAAATTTGTCAAACTTGGACGTGGGAATCAAAAGTTATGAATTTTACAAGTTTAAACATCTAATAGATCTAAATTCTGATTTTAAATCAAACCTACAGACACGCGGCGTGTTCTGATTGGTTGATACCGATTCGCGTGGATCGGCTAACGTGGACCGCACGATCTAAATGAAATCGCATGGCCTGATCTACTCCGTACCACTTCGATAAGTGATTCTATCAGATTCGTTGGATCTAGATCTAATGGTCCTGGACCATGCGACCAAAGTTCAGCGGCGCTGGCGACGGTGGTGCGGCGGTGGTGCTCTGTCAGCGACGCTCCGGCGAATATAGAGAGGGCTGGGGTGTGTGGCGTGGTTTACCAGACTCGCACGGTCACGAGGAAGGTCAACGTGGTCGTTGTTGGCGAAGGGGCGCACCGTGGATGTCGTTGGAGCTCGTCGGAGTTGTGCGTGGCCTCGGGTGCTTGCAGACGTCGATGTTGCCGAGGCTCTGCGTCGCCCTAGCACGAGTCAGTGGTTTCAAAAGCTGCACAAGGACAAGGCGAACTTGACAGTATGCACGTGGGGTCAAGGGGCGCTCGATTCTTACCGCTATTGCTCGTCGGAGTCAAGCGGCGGTTCTGATGTTTGCGGGCGTGAATGAAGACGGCGACCTGGGTCACGAGCAGCCAAACTAGGGACGTTAGCAGATGCACAAGGATGTGGCAGTCACGCTCGTTTGAGCCAGAAGCAGAGGGGCGGTCGAAGCTTACCGGAATCGCCCGCTGGAGTGCGTCTGTGCAGCGGCGGAGTGAGTTTGAATACCCGCAGCCTGGTGGCGGAGTGGTGGCGCTAGGTGAGGGGAAATGCTCGCGGTGTGGAGGGGGTTAAATAGCCAGGAGGGTGGCGGCGATTACGCGCTGCATCAATGGCAATAACGCGGGCAGTGACTCCGGCGAGGTAACGGCGGAGCGCCTCGGCCGTGCGTTGATTGAGGACGACGCTGACGGGGCATGGTGGGGTCTGGTTATCAGCGGGTGGGTGCACGCAGGCGCGGTGAGAAACAGAGAAGAAAGGGGGAACCCAGGTGGGCTGATTCGTTTGCTGGGCTGGAATGGTTGCGCCAGGCCCAATTGGGTTTTCAAATCCTTTTTCTTTTTCAGAATGAATTTCAGGATTCATTTTCAAACAATTCAAAAGCATTTGAAAACCAAACCTTTTCTGGATTTTTGTAAAGTATAAACTTCATAAAATTAGACATAAAACCTTGCTGTCTCATTGGACTTGCTTGGTCTTATTGGAAAAATCAAAATAAACAGTGCCATAGCATTTGATTTGAATATGTTTTGAAGATGGTTTTAAAACCATATTTGTTTTGTAAATTTTGGTCCAAGCACTAACATTCAACCAAAACAACCTGAGAGCAACAAAGCTTGGTTTAAAACAATTATACTCTCATTTGAGAGTGGCATTAGATTAATGCATGCTCACATAAAATAATATCACTTAGTGCTTCTGATTTCTTGGAATGAGTTTGATATTTGATCCCTAAATGATATGCATGCATGGATGATATGTAATCTTTGAAAACATGATTTTAGGGATGTTACAATGAATGGACTTGTGTGATTCAACTAAATAGTAAGGAATGGTTCAAAGATGAATATAACATCATCTAAAACATTTCCAAGCAGAAACAAATCAAGAGAAAATCACAAACAATTCAAATAAAGCAAATGGTCATTTTTGCCAATCTTGCTCACTAGGTCACTTTGAGTGTTTCTAGTCCAAGATTTCAAACAGAAACTTTTCCAAGTCTTTTCACCCCTTGCTATGCCAAGTAAAAGTGAATCAAAGCCCACCTTTCAAACTTGCAGCAACATTTAGCAACCCCATTTAAATGACAATTCAAAATTGAATCTTTAACATATGTGAAGATCAAACCTTTTCAAAACCCAACCAAACCAGTGCACTTGACCAATCCAACTAACCAGATACCCCCTAGTATGTGCCTAGAAAACCCACCAAGTTTGAATCCAAAATTCAAATTTGAATTTCTTTCGGCCATTTCCTCAAACACCTTGTCAGCAGCAAACAAACAAACACAAAACACTATAGTGAGCAGTGATCAGTGCCTAACTTGCTCCCTCCATAGCTCACTCTACATTCTCATTAGATGATCAAAGTAATCTAACTAGCTTTAGTACCACTGTGAGCAAGCCTAGCCATTAATGGTGAGCATGCCGAGAGCACCATTGTCACCCCCATGTCGACAGCGAGCTAGAGGAAGAACTAGCCTCGCCAACCTTGTCTGGGACACGCAGCACCATCCATCGCCACTCGCTATCCTCATCATGTCTACCGAAGGCGTGGAAGTGAGTACCTCTAACCTCCCGAGAGTGTCTCCCTAACAGACGCGCAAGTAAATCATGCATGACTACCTCTAGGCCTCTCTCCCTGTCATCATGCATGAACTTGAAGATGATTACCTCCGTGGTAGGCTCAGTCTGGCGTCCTGGCTGATTAACCTTGAATCCCCAAAGGTCTTTCCTCTCAAACTTGGTGAGGGGAAGCACCATGATCCTAGGAAGCGGAAGATTGAGCAGACTAGTGAGCTCAATAAGTTGAGTGCCAAAACGAGTTCCCTTGAACTCTTCAGCCGTGCTGATAGTAACGTTAGGCATCTATTTTATAAGATAGAAAAAGTTAGAATCAACATAACTAAAGACGAATCACAAGACAAGGCATCACATGCATATCTTTGACAATTAAAACACAAGTCATGGCATACATAAAACCATTACAAACATCCAAGGTTCAACTTATTTTAAACAACATTTGGGAAATAAAATGATAAGTGTGGTGGTCCAACTAACGAAGTACGTTACAATCCCATCTCACTTGCCAAGTTGGCTAACAGGGCATCCCTAGAGGCAATCTGGCGATCCTGATCACATGACTCAATGGCTAAGTCTATGATATCCTCTCTTAAACGTTGGTTGGTAGCCTCTAACTCTTGGGTATGCTTCTTTTCTTCCCTAAGGTCATTTTGAGTGTTGAGCATTCTGCACTTGATTCTATCACCAAGCTCTTTGATGGCCTTCCAAGCTGCATCCCTTGCTGATTCAAAGAATGTGGTGTGCATCACTGAGTTGGTGACCATGCAGAATCCTGATTCCTTGTGGTTGTCTTCCTTGTTTTTATACAAGTGAAGTTGCACCCACCAGTATTCAACTCCTTCATCCATCACAGGAAAACCTTTGTACACAGCTGCACCATGTATTCACATGGCAACCATGAGGTCCTTGAGAGCCTTGGGGAATTCTGTCTCACATTCTAAAGTCATAGTCATGAGTGGTCCCTTCCTCACGGCTTCGTTGATGGAGTTCATATACAAATAGAGATGAGAAAGAAGATTAGAAAAGTTTACGAGAAGAAAAGACAAGTGTGGAAGTTGTTGAAAATTTTTCCTTAGTGGTTTCCAATCCTAGGGTCATAATCCTACAGGCAACACAGTGCTCTGATACCATCTGTAAGATCCCTCCCTTTATAAAGGTAAGGATGCCTGTGATTGCAATGCTAGTCCCTGGATCAATGCTAGCATCCACAGTTTAAGATGAAGTACACAGAAACAAAGGTCATTATTACATATCATTCCAGAGACAACATAGTCTTTTACAAACTCCATGGCCACAGGCCTAATACAAGAGTTCAAATATATAATAAGATAAATAAGTCTTCATCTTCATGTGCCACAGGCAAGCATGTTGAGTGTAGACTCATAACCCCTCATCATCATCAGAATAACCTACAACATCACAAGTTACAGCCACAGTGGATCAATACATTGGAATAGTATTGGCAAGTGATACCTTAGTAGAATTTTAGTAGACTAGATACTATATGCATTTTTGGCTAAGTGTAGATTAGGCTTGCTTTGCTCAAAATAGGTTTTACCTATCGGTTGAAAACACTAAGTTTTTCTTTGACAAAAAAATTTCCCAAGGAAACACCAATAGAAATTGGTGTACCCTCACCCTTGTTCAACCACAAGTTTTTACTTAGAAATTGGGATGAGGAGATTCTTGATAGCTTCCATGTCTTGATGATCAAGTTGTCCAATACCAGGGACATGGCTAAGTACTTAGATTCTTCCATCTGCAGAGGTTGTGCACTTTCCCCACAAGACTTGATTTTCACCAAGACAGGACCTTTCAGAAGCCT
Organism: Avena sativa; assembly: GCA_916181665.1. Classification (NCBI taxonomy): domain Eukaryota; kingdom Viridiplantae; phylum Streptophyta; class Magnoliopsida; order Poales; family Poaceae; genus Avena; species Avena sativa. The sequence continues at coordinate 259,127,854 of OV702297.1, forward strand.
TCCCTTAGACCAAATGGACGCGCTCCAACCTATCATCCCACTACCACCAACTGTCCAAATGGCTAAGTTATTGCAACTTATATGATCCAGGCAGAGCCCATAATGCCATGTGGCTGCACTAGAAGCTTCCTAACATTTGGCCTCTCAAATCCCTTTGTTCCTGGGTGGCTTTCCACAAGTGAGATACACAAGGTAAGCCATAGAAATGGGCCTTGTGTAACCACTCAACATAAACCATTCTTTCCATTCCACACAGGTGTTTCATTCACTTAGTTGTTTTATTAGGCAAAACATAAGTCCAAAGACTTAGAAATATTTTCTCATAGTATGAATATATAACCACCCATGGTTGCTACTAGATAGGCTAAGCATGGCATTTATAAGCATCTTAACCTAGAAATTTCTAGCAATTCTACAACTACTAGGATTTCCCAAGCATAGCATATAGATCAAAAATATTCATGCAAGTCTAGCAAAATATTTCTAGTGCATAGTTGAAAAACATAGGAATATAATCATGAAGCACCACTTGCCTTGGTAGTTTGGGGAGTAACAATCTTCACAATCACAATCACTATTTGCACCAAAATCTACACATAAAATAATGGCACCAAATCACATACAAAATATAAACAAGCAAAAATATATGAATGCATGCAAAATGCCATGTGATGATTTCCTACACCAAACAAAACAAGTGCACAGTACTGAATCATAAGCAAGTTCAAAATATGCCAATTAAACTTTATTTGAATACCATAACATTTTTCAAATAATTACTATACACAAATTATGCCTAGAAATGTTTCTGTAAAAAAATCATTTTTACGGAGGCAAAACATCAAACACATTGCATAACTGGAAAGGATTTTCTCTCCTGATTCCAATGATATAAAATTTGTCAAACTTGGACGTGGGAATCAAAAGTTATGAATTTTACAAGTTTAAACATCTAATAGATCTAAATTCTGATTTTAAATCAAACCTACAGACACGCGGCGTGTTCTGATTGGTTGATACCGATTCGCGTGGATCGGCTAACATGGACCGCACGATCTAAATGAAATCGCATGGCCTGATCTACTCCGTACCACTTCGATAAGTGATTCTATCAGATTCGTTGGATCTAGATCTAACGGTCCTAGACCATGCGACCAAAGTTCGGCGGCGCTGGCGACGGTGGTGCGGCGGTGGCGCTCTGTCAGCGATGCTCCAGTGAATATAGAGAGGGCTGGGGTGTGTGGCGTGGTTTACCAGACTCGCACGGTCACGAGGAAGGTCAACATGGTCATTGTTGGCGAAGGGGCGCACCGTGGATGTCGCTGGAGCTCGTCGAAGTTGTGTGTGGCCTCGGGTGCTTGCAGACGTCGATGTTGTCGAGGCTCTGCGTCTTCCTAGCACGAGTCAGTGGTTTCAAAAGCTGCACAAGGACAAGGCGAACTTGACAGTATGCACGTGGGGTCAAGGGGCGCTCGATTCTTACCGCTATTGCTCGTCCGAGTCAAGCGGCGGTTCTGATGTTTGCGGGCGTGAATGAAGACGGCGACCTGGGTCACGAGCAGGCAAACTAGGGACGTTAGCAGATGCACAAGGATGTGGCGGTCACGCTCGTTTGAGCCAGAAGCAGAGGGGCGGTCGAAGCTTACCGGAATCGCCCGCCGGAGTGCGTCTGTGCAGCGGCGGAGTGATTTCGAATACGCGCAGCCTGGTGGCAGAGTGGTGGCGCTAGGTGAGGGGAAATGCTCGCGGTGTGGAGGGGGTTAAATAGCCAGGAGGGTGGCGGTGATTACGCGCTGCATCAATGGCAATAACGCGGGCAGTGACTCCGGCGAGGTAACGGCGGAGCGCCTCGGCCGTGCATTGATTGAGGACGACGCTGACGGGGCATGGTGGGGTCTGGTTATCAGCGGGTGGGTGCACGCAGGCGCGGTGAGAAACAGAGAAGAAAGGGGGAACCCGGGTGGGCTGATTCGTTTGCTGGGCTGGAATGGTTGCGCCAGGCCCAATTGGGTTTTCAAATCCTTTTTATTTTTCCAAAATGAATTTCAGGATTCATTTTCAAACAATTCAAAAGCATTTGAAAACCAAACCTTTTCTGGATTTTTGTAAAGTATAAACTTCATAAAATTAGACATAAAACCTTGCTGTCTCATTGGACTTGCTTGGTCTTATTGGAAAAATCAAAATAAACAGTGCCATAGCATTTGATTTGAAGATGGTTTTAAAACCATATTTGTTTTGTAAATTTTGGTCCAAGCACTAACATTCAACCAAAACAACCTGAGAGCAACAAAGCTTGGTTTAAAACAATTATACTCTCATTTGAGAGTGGCATTAGATTAATGCATGCTCACATAAAATAATAGCACTTAGTGCTTCTGATTTCTTGGAATGAGTTTGATATTTGATCCCTAAATGATATGCATGCATGGATGATATGTAATCTTTGAAAACATGATTTTAGGGATGTTACAATGAATGGACTTGTGTGATTCAACTAAATAGTACGGAATGGTTCAAAGATGAATATAACATCATCTAAAACATTTCCAAGCAAAAACAAATCAAGAGAAAATCACAAACAATTCAAATAAAGCAAATGGTCATTTTTGCCAATCTTGCTCACTAGGTCACTTTGAGTGTTTCTAGTCCAAGATTTCAAACAGAAACTTTTCCAAGTCTTTTCACCCCTTGCTATTCCAAGTAAAAGTGAATCAAAGCCCACCTTTCAAACTTGCAGAAACATTTAGCAACCCCATTTAAATGAGAATTAAAAATTGAATCTTTAACTTATGTGAAGATCACACCTTTTCAAAACCCAACCAAACCAGTGCACCTTGACCAATCCAACTAACCAGATACTCCCTAGTATGTGCCTAGAAAACCCACCAAGTTTGAATCCAAAATTCAAATTTGAATTTCTTTCGGCCATTTCCTCAAACACCTTGTCAGCAGCAAACAAACAAACACAAAACACTATAGTGAGCAGTGATCAGTGCCTAACTTGCTCCCTCCATAGCTCACTCTACATTCTCATTAGATGATCAAAGTAATCTAACTAGCTTTAGTACCACTATGAGCAAGCCTAGCCATTAATGGTGAGCATGCCGAGAGCACCATTGTCACCCCCATGTCGACAGCGAGCTAGAGGAAGAACTAGCCTCGCCAACCTTGTCTAGGACACGCAGCACTGTCCATCGCCACTCCCTATCCAAGCCCTGAGCGCAGCCAGCCACTGGACCACCCTCCAAGCACGCGCCCAGTCCCTCTGTGTGCGAGCCGAGAGCGCGCCAGTGCGCCATCAGCGACACCAGCCCACAGACCACGCGCCACCCTTGCCGCTTGCATACGTGATTGCCAGTGCCCCAGCACCCCGCCAGACAACCTCGTTCGCCACCGCCGCGTGGACCACGCATGTTGTGCGCCATTAAAGTTGCCGTCGGACCCACCCAGAGCGTCGCGACGTTCCGACCATCTCGCACCGCCCCACACCTCGCCACCATGCCGTCTTGCCAGGGAGCACAGCACCTCCCCCTACCTTTGCCCATGCCAATAGCACGATGTGTCGTTGACACCGACGAGCTCCACCCGCACCATTTAGCCCCCTTCAGCCACTATAAAAGGAGGCCTCCCCCGCTCGTTTTCTTCACACCATTTCACTCCCCACCTCTCACTGATCACACCCACTCACTCCAGGAGCAACGCGAGCACCAAGTGGCCGGAATTTCGCCGGAGTTCGCCGCTACAGAGGAGGAGAGGCGCTGTCGATTGCAGCCGCCCCAGGAGAAGCTACCGGTACCAGGAGAATCGCCGTCGTCGACTTTGTCGTTCGCCCCCTTCACCTACCATTGCCTGAGCCCCGGGGGGCCTCCCACGATCCCCACCGGCCGCGCTAGGGTTCTGTCTCGCCGGTGCTGCCCGACGTGGACAATGAACCAGAGCCGTTCGATTAGAGTTAGATCCTACAATCTTAATCGCCCCTCATTGTCTCACTGACGAGTGGGGTCGCTTACTTAACCAGCCCGCGAGCGCAATGTGTGTAGTGGGCCAGCCCAGTTAAAAACATCCCGTGCAACCCACCAATTCAAATTTAGATTTATTCATTTAATTTCAAACCCATCACGATTCACCAAACCAAAATGCATGAAACCAAGGTATTGGAATGCTTAATCCAAGCACGTTGGATTCAAACCATTTAGATTTGTAGATCACCCATGGTAAAAATAACAAGGCAGAAGATTTTCTGCATTCAAACATTTTTCCAAATTCAACCATAAGAGATTTTGATTTGATTCCAACGCTCAAAAATCACATTTAACCATACATTTCAGAATATATAGAAATATATAGGTTTACTTACAGAAATAATGATCAACTAATAAAAGAATGTCACTTTAATTAATTAAAATAAAAAGGTTAAACCTTATTAAATTGTGACACCACTTTAAATCACATTCCCATGTACTGGAATATGTGGTGATGACATGTGTCAACATGATCCCATGTTTGAGTTGGAGAATATTAAATCTTAAGTAGTTTTTCAATGAGTAGAAATTACTTTTCTCAAATAAAATAAATGAGACAAGTGCTTTTATCCTTGTAATGTTAGTGATGATGCTAGATCATCTAGTGTGAACCTTTGTGTGATGATTGGAAATAGTTAAGTATTGTTTGGTGATTGTGTACCTCGTATTTATTTATAGACGCTAGTACCGACCAAGGATACGAGGAGGAAGGAGGATACTACGAGGAAGAAGCCAAGGAGAACTTCAACCACTGCTCCGCACAAGGCAAGCAAATACTTGCAAGCTACTCATTAAGCAAGCTAACACTTGCAGCTTACCAAGCTACTACTTGCTTGTTACTATTCCAACTATATGCCTTAAGCATATGTGATTATACCCACTTGACACACCATCCTAGTTTAACTTGCAAAGCTTAGTATTTTATTTTCTTTATTAAAAGCTTTCTATCGAAAGTTTACTTAGTGACTTGTAGATTCTAGAAAGATAATTGAAGGTAGCACAAAGAGCATAAAATTTGGCCTAAGTTAGATAATCTTGATTTTATCCTAAGGCATGAGATTTTACTTAGATAAGATACACTTGTTTACCACCCCTCATTAGTATCTACCCCCACTTATAGATGCTAGTGCTAAGCATAAAACTTGATCAACTTTAGATGGGAATACTTGGTAAAAATGGTTATGAAAACGTTAGAATGATGAGTCATTCTACTGAAATGTTTACACATGTGATTCTGAACACCATATGATTTTGATGGTGAAAATGTTAAGGCATGAGCCTTAGCCCTTTATAAAACTGATGGTTGTCTAGATGCGATACCATTCCAATTTTACGCACAACCATAATACCCGAAAATTGGGTAGGGCTTGACTAGAAATTTATATACCTTAGTATGGGTTCCCTTGCGGCCAAGGTCTGAGCTGAGGCTACCTTGTGAAGATCCACCTGTGTAGTACCCAAGATGACGGTTGGTCATGGTTGGGAGGCCAAACTCACAGGAGAGGTGCCTATACTAGGGCACGTAATTGAAAGGTTAGGATTGATTATCCGCATACTGAGTATGGTGAATTCAGGATTGTTCCTGGCGGATGTATCGAATGTTGTGGTGAAAGTGTATAATCTTTGCAGAGTGTCAAACTAGTCGAATAGCCGCGTCCGCGGTTATGGACAGTTGGAGTGGCCATATTGTTCCATCGTCAGATGTTTTCAAAAGGACTTGTGAAATGATTTGTGACTTTGACTTGACCACAATAGTGTGGTGACATGAAATTCAAGTTCCCACTTAGGTGTTATAAAAATTTCAGCTAGCTCTCTTTGCTTCTGAACTTAGTAGAGGTAAATCTGGCTTTTTGCAAAACAACCCTAGAGCTTAGTATATCCTATTCAAAACCACTTCACTTGTTAGTATTAGTTTGTGAGTACTTAAAGAGTACTCATGGCTTTGTCCCTGGCTATTTCCGTGGCCAGACTATGAAGAGGAGTATCAGGAGGACGGACAGCAGGAAGGTTACGACAACTAGGATCATCTCCCATCGTCAGCATTGCATGTGACCCTGAAGATGGAGCTTCGCCTACGCTATCGTTACTATTATGTTATTCCGCTGCTTGAATTGTATTAAGAACTGGATCATGAGATCTTTATTTGTGTAAGACCTTATGTATGGTTTGTAATGGATGATGTACTGTGATATCCAATCTGTTATGTCTCGCAAAAATGGTAATCCTGGGATTGCGATGTATGGCATAACAGGCATCTGTGATTAAAAATCCGGGTGTTGACAAGTTGGTATCCGAGCCATCCTGACCATAGGAGACCCTAGTTTAGAATGGACGTTTGAATCAAAAACTTAGTTTCAAAACCCAAGAAGTGAGTATTTATTAAAACTTATTCTCATTCTTATCACTTAGACTCTTTCATGAAAATTCATGTTCCTCGAAAATTCTTGCAAACTTACATAAAATTTGACACACTTGATCACTCTACTAACTTACTCATCCTATATTCTTATAGATGGACGTGAAGTACAGCATGTTTTATCAGTTGGGGAATGGAGGAGACCTCATCTTTGAGTGTGACTTGGACCAGCTGGCAGAAATGCTGGAGCATCCACACCCCAAGATCTTCGGAGCTCGGCTCAATGATTAGGAAGGAGAAGATTTGCAGTGGCTAGTTGTTGCAAGTCTCCGAGGAAAGATTGAACCCCCCATTGCAGAGGGAATTCAGTTCACCTTAAGAGAGAACAACTGGCTCGATGTACTTGCCAGGGCCATGTAGGAAGCTCTTGCCCGTCTATGTGGGCAGAGTATCAATCAAATCAAGGGTACCCGCTTTCAGTTCTACCCAAGGCGTGATGCTATGGGACAGCCACTGGAGGCCTCATATCACCATGAGCTGAAGACTCAGTTGGACCATCTCAGCTTCATGATGTATGACCGTCAGAAGGAGTTGGACAATGCCCATTCCTACGCCAACCACAAGTACGCCATCGCCGCCAAGAAGGATCAGACAATCACCATGCTAGTGAAGGATCGCAAGTCTCGTCGCTGTCAGCTCGACAAGAAGGAGCGCATCATTGCTCTTCTTCACCACCGGATCACGGATTTGGAGGAGACCATCCACGAGAGAGACATGCAGTTGGAGGAGAGGGAGAATGCAGGGGAAGACCTTCGTAGAGACCCCTACTCCTATCTCAGTGATGATGATGACTTTCTGGAGGATTAGGCCATGGACTTCTTCACCGATGAGGATGACTTTGCCTTCATCGATGATGATGAGGATGATGAGGACACTGACTCTAAGGAGTAGTAGCACTTGAGCACTAGCATTAGTTAGTTGTATTCGGTCCCACTGTATCGTAGTTTCCCAGAATGGTTCTTAAAACCATCTATTTTCCTTTGTTGTGGTGTGTGTTTGTATCGTGTGCTATGAATGAATGAAAAGCAAGTTACTAGAAAAATCTGAGTCAAACTTTAAAAATTTCCCAAAAGAACCCCGATCCTTAGAAATTTCCCTCTTTTCTCATGATTTACCTCAATCTTCTGATGCCTAGAGGAGGAAGCACTTCAGCCCCAGACCCGATATTGCAACTCTTGCAAATGTTGGTTTCTGACTGCGAAGCTGAAAGAGCCGAACGTCAAGCCAACTTAGCCACCCTTCAACAGATAGCTCAGATGGCCAATAACAATCAAGGCCATGGAAATCAGGACAACCATGGATCTAAGATCAAGAAATTTCAGAACACCAATCCACCTGTTTTCACTAAGTCAGAAGAGCCCCTAGATGCAGATGATTGGTTGCAAACCATAGAGAACAATTTGGAAGTTGCAGGAGTGGAAGCTAACGAGAGAGTGTTGTTTGCTACCCACTATCTGGCCGGAGATGCAAGAGCATGGTGGAACAGTGTTCGCGCAATGACTGGAGGTTAGTTGATGACTTGGGAAGAGTTCAAAGTCAAGTTCAGCAGAACCCATGTGCCATCGGGTTTGATCAAGAGGATGAGAGATGAATTCAGGGAACTGAAGCAAGGAAGGATAACAGTAGTGGAATACCATGACAAATTCTTCTCATTGGCTAGGTATGCACCAGATGAGATAGACACTGAAGCCAAGAAGAAAGAGAGATTCCTGAATGGTCTGCACGATGAGATGCAGACAGTGTTAGTCAATATCCCCTTTGCATATATTGAAGCCTTAGTTGACTCTGTCATTCAGATGGAAGGAAAGATCAACCAAGCTAATGAGAACAGCAAGCGTCGCATGATGCATCAACCGGGAACCCACCATACACCTAAGTATCGCCCCAACCCATCTCCAGGATTTGCCCCAAGAAACAAATAACCCCCGATGAACCGTCCCACTTATCCCACCCGTGGAAACCCAAGGCCCGGAGGAAACCACAACAACCCCGGCAATCCCAGCAATTTCAGCCGTGCACCACATAAGTTCAACAACAACAATGCTGCCACCAACACCAACACTGCCCAAAGGACTAGAAGCAATGTTGTGCCTGTTGCAGCAAAGGACAAGTCGCAAGTGACTTGTTATGAATGTCGAACCAAGGGTCACTATTCCAATGAGTGCCCTAAGAAGATTGCCGCAGCCCCCAATGCAAATGTCCCAGCTCAGCAGCAGCGCCGTGTTCATCCCGGAAGAAGGTTTGCCCCAGGGAATTCGCTCAACCGCAACGGCCATCTCTTTCTCATGCATGCTGAAGAAGCCCAAGAAGCGCCAGATGTCGTGCTGGGTATGTTTTTTGTTAACTCAGTACTTGCAAGAGTGTTGTTTGATTCTGGAGCATCGCACTCATTTGTTACTGAAGAATTTGCATGCACTAGTAAGATTCAACAAACCAAATTGAAGCATGTTATGATTGTTCAAATACCTGGTTCAACCACCAAAGCTAGACAAATTTGCAAAGCCATCCCTATCCGAATCCATGGCATATATTTTTATGCTAATCTAATAGTACTCGAAACTAAAGGTTTGGAAGTAGTACTAGGAATGGATTGGATGTCCAAACACAAAGGATTAATTGATTGTGCCAAGAAAGCGATAACCATGACCAGTACAGCCGGAATATCAGTCGAGCATGTATCTGAAACCTTGCCCCGTCAATTCAAGTGAAACAAGAGTATAGCCCAGCCAACCATTGACCAAGTCCGGATAGTCTGTGAATACCCCGATGTATTTCTAGATGTTTTGCCTGGTATGCCCCGGATCGGGATATCGAGTTTATCATTGAACTAATCCTTGGAACCGGACCCATAGCCCAGAGACCATATAGTATGAACCCGTTTGAACTAGTGGAACTGAAGAAGCAACTGGATGCTATGCTGGAAACTGGATTGATTCAACCAAGTGCGTCACCATGGAGATCACCTGTTTTTTTGTGGATAAGAAAGATGGAGGTAACCGTCTGTGTACGGATTATCAGAAGTTGAATGATGTCACCATCAAGAACAAGTACCCGTTGCCAAAAATAGAAGACCTGTTTGAACAGTTGACTGGTGCCAAAGTGTTTGCTAAGATTGATCTTAGAACTGGCTATCATCAACTCAAGATTCGCGCAGAGGATATTCCAAAGACTTCCTTTACCACCCGATATAGATTATATGAGTATATTGTCGTGTATTTTGGATTAACCAATGCCCCCGCTTATTTCATGAACCTCATTAATAAGATTTTTATGGAGTTCCTGGATAAGTTTGTTCTCATTTTTATCGATGACATTCTGATTTATTCCAAATCATAAGACGAACATGAGCTACACCTAAGGACCATTCTTGGAACCCTTAGAGAGCATCAGCTGTATGCCAAGTTTAGCAAATGTGAATTCTGGTTACAGGAGGTAGGATTCCTCGGACATATCGTATCAGCCGTAGGAATTGTCGTTAACCCTATGAAGGTGAAGGATGTTGAAGATTGGCAAGCCCCAACCAATCAAACCCAAGTTCGTGCATTTATCGGATTAGCGGGATACTACCGCAAGTTTGTAGAAGGATTCTCGAGTATTGCAAGACCCATGACACAATTGCTGAAGAAGGACAAGAAGTTTGAATGGACAAACAAATGTGAAACGAGTTTTTAGGAACTCAAGAGGAGATTGATTTCAGCCCCAATCTTGATCATGCCGGATATCACGAAACCCTTTGATGTGTATTGTGACGCCTCCAAGATCGGTTTCGGATGTGTGTTAATGCAAGAAGGCAAAGTTATATATTATCTATCCCGACAACTGAAACAGCATGAACAGAATTACCCTACCCATGACCTTGAACTAGCAGCCGTAGTTCTAGCCCTGGAGACATGGAGGCATTATCTCATGGAAACCGTTGTGAGATTTATTCAGATCACAAGAGCCTGAAGTATATATTCACTCAGAAGGAGATGAATATGAGGCAGAGAAGATGGATTGAGCTAATCAAGGACTATGATCTAGACATTTACTATCACCCCGGTAAAGCCAATGTGGTAGCAGATGCCCTTAGCAGGTTTCCGTGCCGCTTGAACTCCATAATTTTGAAGGAGCAACCAAGTTTGCACAAAGAGATGGAAGATTTCCGAATGGAATTAGTGAGTGAAGGATTTTTGGCTAGCATAGAACTTCAACCCACTTTGATCAGTCAGATCAAGGAGGTGCAGAAAGGAAATGCTAGTATCGACGGAATCAAACATCGTATCGGTACAGGCAAAGTACACGGATTCACCGAAGACGAAGAAGGAGTTTTGTGGTACGAAGGACGCCTCTGTGTACCAGCAGATTCGGAGTTGAAAGAAGTTATTTTGAAAGAGGCCCATGATACCCTTTATTCTATCCACCCCAGAGGAACAAAGATATATCAGGATTTGAAGGAGCAATTTTGTTGGCATAAGATGAAGAGAGAAGTCAGAAGCTATATCGCCAAGTGTGATATATGTCAGAGAGTCAAGGAGGGACATCAAAGACCCGCAGGACTGTTGCAACCATTGCAGATTCCAGAAAAATGGGATTCATTTGGAATGGACTTTATCACCGAACTGCCTACTTATAGTAGAGGAAATGACTCTATTTGGGTCATAGTTGATAGATTGTCCAAAGCAGCCCATTTCTTACCAGTCAAGACCACATACCAGAGTTCGAAGCTAGCAGAGTTGTACATCGCTAGAATCTTCAGTTTGCACGGAGTCCCAAGAACATCGTATCAGATCGAGGAACTCAGTTTACCTCGAGATTCTGGAATAAAGTCCAAGAAGGTTTAGGAACCGGACTGGATTTCAGCACAGCGTATCACCCTCAGACCGATGGACAAACAGAGCGAGTAAATCAAATACTCGAAGATATGTTGAGAGCATGTGTGCTAGAGTATGGATCTAAATGGGAAGAATGTCTGCATTTCGTAGAATTTTCATACAAACAACAGTTATCAAGCTAGTCTGCAAATGGCCCCATTTGAATTCATGTATGGAAGGAAGTGTCGCACCCCTTTGAATTGGTCGGAAGTAGGAGAGAGTCAGATTTTCGGACTCGGCATCCTACGAGAAGCAGAAGAAAAAGCTCACAAGATTCATGAGCACCATAAGACCGCCCAGTCAAGACAGAAGAGTTACACCGACAAGAGACGTCGAGACTCGCTTTCAATATCGGAGATTTTGTGTATCTCAAAGTGTCGCCTTTGAAGGGAATGCAGCGTTTCCAGCTCAAAGGAAAGTTAGCCCCAGATATATCGGACCCTTCAAGATTCTGAACCGTCGAGGAGAAGTATCATATCAATTGTAACTACCAGAGGAAATGTCAGGAGTGCATAATGTGTTCCATATATCGTTACTTCGCAAATTCCTTGAAGTTCCGGAGAAGACTGAAGTTTTCAAGAACATTGATCACCGGACCATAGAGATCAACGATGACCTGATGTATCCCGAAGTACCCATCCGTATTTTGGAAGAAGCTTAAAGAACCACTAGAACCCGAAGCATCAAGTTTCTCAAGATTCAGTGGAGCAACCACACAGAACAAGAAGCTACCTGGGAGCGAGAAGATCACATCAGGACGGAGTTTCCCGATCTCTTTAAATCCTAGGTAATCTTTTTTTTCCTTTTCAAATCTCGGGACGAGATTTTGTTTAAGGAGGGAAGGTTTGTAACATCCCAAAAATATGAAACAATGATCATCAAACTCTAATCACTAAAATTAGGGTTAACAAAAACTTTGATCAAATAAAAACCAAATGAATGCATGTGTGTATGTGATGATTTGATAAATGCATGAATGGACTTGTGTGATTCAACTAAATAGTAAGGAATGGTTCAAAGATGAATATAACATCATCTAAAACATTTCCAAGCAGAAACAAATCAAGAGAAAATCACAAACAATTCAAATAAAGCAAATGGTCATTTTTGCCAATCTTGCTCACTAGGTCACTTTGAGTGTTTCTAGTCCAAGATTTCAAACAGAAACTTTTCCAAGTCTTTTCACACCTTGCTAGACCAAGTAAAACTGAATCAAATTCCACCTTTCAAACTTGCAGAAACATTTAGCAACCCCATTCAAATGTCAATTCAAAATTGAATCTTTAACATATGTGAAGATCACACCTTTTCAAAACCCAACCAAACCAGTGCAACTTGACCAATACAACTTACCAGATACTCCCTAGTATGTGCCTAGCAAACCCACCAAGTTTGAATCCAAAATTCAAATTTGAATTTCTTTCGGCCATTTCATCAAACACCTTGCCAGCAGGAAACAAACAAACTCAAAACACTATAGTGAGCAGTGATCAGTGCCTAACTTGCTCCCTCTATAGCTCACTCTACACTCTCAGTAGATGATCAAAGTAATCTAACTAGCTTTAGCACCACTGTGAGCAAGCCTAGCCATTAATGGTGAGCATGCCGAGAGCACCATTGTCACTCCCATGTCGCCAGCGAGCTAGAGGAAGAACTAGCCTCGCCAACCTTGTCTGGGACATGCAGCACCATCCACCGCCACTCCCTGTCCAAGCCCCGAGCACAGCCAGCCACTATACCACCCACCAAGCACGCGCCCAGTCCCTCTACGTGCGAGCCGAGAGCGCGCCAGTGCGTCGTCAGCGACACCAGCCCACAGACCATGCACCGCCCTCGCCGCTTGCGGACGTGATCACCAGCACCCAGCACCCTGCCAGACAACCTTGTTCGCCGCCACGCAGACCACGCAGTTGTGCGCCATTAAAATTGTCGTCGTACCCGCCTAGAGCGCCGCGACGTTCCGACCATCTCGCACCGCCCACACCTTGCCACCATGCCGTTGAGCGTTTCCAGGGAGCACAGCATATCCCCCTACCTTTTCCCATGCCAATAGCACGTTGTGCCGTCGACACCGACGAGCTTCACCCGCGCTATTCGGCCCCCTTCATCCACTATAAAAGGAGGCCTCCCCCGCTCGTTTTCTTCACACAAGTTCACTCCCCACCTCTCACTGATCACACCCACTCACTCCCGGAGCAAGGCGAGCACCAGGTGGACATAATTTCACCAGAGTTCGCCGCTGCAGAGGAGGAGAGGCATCGTCGATTGGAGCCACCCCAGGAGAAGCTGTCGGTACCAGGAGAATCGCTGTCATCGACTTCGTCGCTTGCCCCTGTCGCTGACCATCGCCTGAGCCCCGATGAGCCTCCCACGACCCCCACCGGCCGCTCTAGGGTTCTGTCTCGCCGGCGCTGCCCGACATGGACAATGAACCAGAGTCGTTCGATTAGAGTTAGATCCTACGATCCTAATCTCCCCATACCGTTTCGCCCCTCGTTGTCTCACTGACGAGTGGGGTCGCTCACTTAACCAGCCCGCGAGCGCACTATGCGTAGTGGGACGGCCCAGTTAAACATCCTGCGGAACCCACCAATTCAAATTTAGATTTATTCATTTAATTTCAAACAAAGTTCTGTACCTAGATTCAAAAATCAACCCAGCTCGATTCACTGAACCAAAATGCAAGAAACCATTTTTTTTAGAAAGTTACTAGAATGCTTAATCCAAACCCGTTGGATTCAAAACATTTAGATTTGTAGATCACCCATGGTAAAAATAACAAGGCAGGAGCTTTTCTACATTCAAACATTTTTCAAAATTCAACCATAAGAGATTTTGAGTTGATTCCAACTCTCAAAAATCACATTTAACCATACCTTTCATAATATATAAAAATATATAGGTTTACTTACAGAAATAATGATCAAGTAATAAAACAATGCCACATAGGAATTTCTAGTCACTTTAATTAATTAAAATAAAAAGGTTAAACCTTATTAAATTGTGGCACCACTTTAAATCACATTCCCATGTACTGGAATATGTGGTGATGAAATGTGTCAACATGATCCCATGTTTGAGTTGGAGAATATTAAATCTTAAGTAGTTTTTCAATGAGTAGAATTTACTTTTCTCAAATAAAATAAATGAGACAATTTCTTTAATCCTTGTAATGTTAGTGATGATGCTAGATCATCTAGTGTGAACCTTTGTGTGATGATTAGAAATAGTTAAGTATTGTTTGGTGATTGTGTACCTCGTATTTATTTATAGACGCTAGTACCGACCAAGGATACGAGGAGGAAGGAGGATACTACGAGGAAGAAGCCGAGGAGAACTTCAACCACTGCTCTGCACAAGGCAGGCCAATACTTGCAAGCTACTCATTAAGCAAGCTAACACTTGCAGATTAGCAAGCTACTACTTGCTTGTTACTATGCTAACTATATGCCTTAAGCATATGTGATTATACCCACTTGACACACCATCCTAGTTTTACTTGCAAGCTTAGTATTTTATTTTCTTTATTAAAAGCTTTCTATCGAAAGTTTACATAGTGACTTGTAGATTCTAGAAAGATAATTGAAGGTAGCATAAGGAGCATAAAATTTGGCCTAAGTTAGATAATCTTGATGTTATCCTGAGGCATGAGATTTTACTTAAATAAGATACACTTGTTTACCACCCCTCATTAGTATCTACCCACACTTATAGATGCTAGTTCTAAGAATAAAACTTGATCAACTTTATATGGGAATACTTGGTAAAAATGGTTATGAAAACCTTACAATGATGAGTCATTCTACTGAAATGTTTTGACATGTGTTTCTGAAAACCAGATGATTTTGATGATGAAATGTTAAGGCGTGAGCCTTAGCCCTTTATAAAACTGATGGTTGTCTAGATGCGATACCATTCCAATTTTACGCACAACCATAATACCCGAAAATTGGGTAGGGCTTGACTAGAAATTTATATACCTTCGTATGGGTTCCCTTGCGGCCAAGGTCTGAGCTGAGGCTACCTTGTGAAGATCCACCTGTGTAGTACCCAAGATGACGGTTGGTCATGGTTGGGAGGCCAAACTCACAGGAGAGGTGCCTATACTAGGGCGTGTAATTGAAAGGTTAGGATTGATTATCTGCATACTGAGTATGGTGAATTCAGGATTGTTCCTGATAGATGTATCAAATGTTGTTGTGAAAGTGTATAATCTCTGCAGAGTGTCAAACTATTCGAATAGCCACGTCCGCAGTTATGGACAGTTGGAGTGTCCATATTGTTCCATCGTCAGATGTTTTCAAAAGGACTTGTGAAATGATTTGTGACTTTGAATTGACCACAACAATGTGGTGACATGAAATTCAAGTTCCCACTTAGGTGTTATAAAACTTTCAACTAGCTATCTTTGCTTCTGAACTTAGTAGAGGTAAATCTGGCTTTTTGCAAAACAACCCTAGAGCTTAGTATATCCTATTCAAAACCACTTCACTTGTTAGTATTAGTTTGCGAGTACTTAAAGAGTACTCATGGCTTTGTCCCTGGCTATTCCCATGGCCAGACTATGAAGAGGAGTATCAGGAGGACGGACAGCGGGAAGGTTATGACAACTAGGATCATCTCCCATCATCAGCATTGCCTGTGACCCTGAAGATGGAGCTTCGCCTATGCTATCGTTACTATTACGTTATTCCGTTGCTTGAATTGTATTAAGAATTGGATCATGAGATCCTTATTTGTGTAAGACCTTATGTATGGTTTGTAATGGATGATGTACTGTGATATCCAATCTGTTATGTCTCACAAAAATGGTAATCCTGGGATTGTGATGTATGGCATAACAGGCATCTGTGATTAAAAATCTGGGTGTTGACACAACACAACAACCTTCTAAAGTTCATACATCATCTGAAGAAACTGGAAGCTCCAGGCTGGATTTTCTGGCTAAGGCCTGATTATCTGACCCATCACTAACTGATACTCCTAGGCCGGATTATCCGGCCCCTCCCTCGACCAGATTATCTGGACCTGAGAATTTCGAGCAGCCGCAACCTCCTGTTACGTCTGCTGATCAAGATCAAGGTCAAGCTTCTCCATCTCCTGTTCGTGCTGAACAATCTGCTGATCAGGGACAAGCAAATAGTCAAGAAGAATACTCAAATGATGAAGAAGTCCCTCCAAGAAATAACAAGGAGATTGAAATTCATCGCAAAGCTCGTGCTGAAAGAAACCTCGAACTAATAGGTCATACACTTGATAAAGTTGTTGGATATCTGAGAAGAAGGGTGTGCACAAAAAGGGAATTAGCAAGCTTTAGTGATCATCAAGCTCACATATCTATGGTGGAACCTACGAAAGTTTTTGAAGCTCTTGAAGATCCAGATCGGGTTGTTGCTATGCATGAAGAACTTAATAATTTCAAGTGCAATAAGGTCTAGAAGCTAGTAGAGAAGTCCAAAGATTGCCGCAATGTTATCGGCACAAAGTGAATATTCAAGAACAAGCAAGATGACAATGGAATTGTCGTAAGAAACAAGGAAAGATTGGTAGCACAAGGTTTCTCTCAATTTGAAGGCATCGACTTCGGCGAGACTTTTGCTCCTGTGGCTCTCCTTGAGTCTATCTGTATGCTCCTTGCTTATGCATCTCACCATAACTTTAAATTATAGCAGATGGATGTTAAGAGTGATTTCCTCAATGGTCCTCTACATGAGTTGGTATATGTCAAGCAACCCCCGGGTTTCGAGGATCCTAACTTCCCGAACCATGTCAATAAACTCGATAAGGCGCTCTATAGCCTTAAACAAGCCCCACGTGCGTGGTATGAGCACCTTAAAGAGCTTTTGTTAGACAGTGGCTTCGAGGTTGGACAGATCAATCCCACTCTTTTTACTAAGAATGTTAAGGGGGAGCTTTTCATATGCCAACTAGACGATATTATCTTTGGCTCTACTAACCAAGATTTTAATGATGAATTTTCGAATCTTATGACTGACAGGTTTGAGATGTCTATGATGGGAGAATTAAGCTTCTTTCTTGGATTTGAGGTCAAGCAACTAAGAGAAGGAACCTTCATTAATCAAGAAAATACATCCAAGAAATTCTCAAGAGGTTCAAGATGATGGACCTTAATGGTGTTGCTACACCAATGCAGACTAAATGCCATCTTGAACTCAATCCCAATGATAAAGATGTTTACCAAAAGGTATACCAGTCCATGACTGGCTCTCTTTACCTCTATGCATCTAGACCCGATATTGTGTTGAGTGTAGGAGTGTGTGCAAGTTATCAAGCTACTCCTAAAGAAAGCCACTTAGTGGCGGTCAAGAGAATCTTCCGTTATTTGGTTCATTCCCCAAACTTTGGTCTTTGGTGTCCCAAGGGTTCGGATTTCTCTTTATGCGGATATACGGACTTAGATTGGGCTGGTGAAAAGGTTGATAGGAAATCAACTTCTAGAGCTTGTCAATTCTTGGGCAGGTCTTTAGTATGTTGGTCTTTGAAGAAACAAAATTTTATATCTCTCTCCACCGCCATAGCTGAATATGTGGATGCTGCAAGTGCATGTACTCAATTATTATGGATGAGGCAAACTTTAAAGGAATACAGTATCAATTGTGACAAAGTGCCTCTTTTGTGTGATAATGAAAGTGCAATCAAAATTGCGTATAATCCGGTGCAGCATACAAGGACAAAGCATATTGAGATTCGCAATCACTTTATTCGGGATCATGTTGTTCGGGCAATATTGACTTATATTTTGTGAGCACGGAGAACCAAATTACTGATATTTTCATGAAGCCACTTGATGAAGAAATGTTTTGTTACTTGAGGAATGAGATAAATATCGTGGATTCAAGGAGCTTAGCTTGATTACCCTTGCATACTCACCTATGTCTCTTACTTTATTTGGTTTAGGCGCAGGAATGGATATAGGGGGTGTGGTCCTAATTGATTGGGCTAACCCTCCCCCATAATGCCGAAAGCAAGAAAAATCATTTCCCTTAATATCATTATGTGATATGTGGGTTATTGATGAGAATTGGTTTTGAACTCAAGATATATCTTCGCGGTGTCATGCCATTCTCTCCAACATGGTGGCTTCAGCCACCACCCTCTTCCTTGAGAAGAGTTGGTTCCTTATGGATCTTTTTGGTTTTTCTTGCATATCTTGTGTTCTTATGGAAAACACACCCAATTTTGGATTTTATTCGATTTGACTCTTGCATTTTTGGGTGTGTAGTACCATCTCAGTTTGGTTTTCTAAACCTAAGCTTTTCTCCATCCCCAAGTCATCTATTCTTGCACACAAGTCTTTTGGTATCTTGTGAGGGTTTTTCTTTGGGGTTGCTTGCCTGAATATGTGTTTATAGAAAAATTTAGAGAGGGCCGGATAATCCACCCCAAGTGGGGGCCGGATAATCCGACCTGGGCAGTTTGGTCTCTTAAGGGAAGGGCGACAGGGGGAAGGGCTCAAACAGAGCAGTTCTTCCACCCCGCCTCCCTACCTCTCCCTCGTCCGCCGCCGGCCACCCCAGCCCTCCCCAGAGTCATTCCGACCGCCGTATTCTCCGGGCCCTCCCTAGATTTTCTTCCTAGAACCTTCGGGTACCCTCTCCTCCGAGTCCTTCTTTCAATGAGTGAGGGTAAGTCTCCCATTCTTCCCTTTTGTATTGAAGTTGTTGTTTGTGGTGGAAACTTGGTTTAGAGGTTACTATTTGATTCTCATGCTTGATAGGAATCGTATTCTAGCAACCCATGTGCCCGATCTACTTTGGTACTATGAATATGGGGCTGTTTTGAAAAAAATTGTCAGGGCTGGATTATCCGGCCTGTAAGGTTTGCCCTCATTTAGATTTTCAAAATTTCTAGTATTATGTGTATTTGTATTATGGATTGTTTTTCTACTGTTCTTAGCATTCCTCCTAGACTTGTGTATGTGCTTATCTCCTTGCTACCCGTCTTATTCGCTTCACAAGTGGTTTGAGTGCTCCTAAGACCTACAAGCGCCATCCCCATGCCCATTATTTCAGGCCCAACGAAGAAGGTGTCCTTGTGGACGAGGTTGAATTAAGGAAGCAACAACGAGAGTCTTAAAAGATGGTTGACCGTGCTAGGAGCATTGAGAGGACCACTCAGAGAAAGGGCAATCAGGCCCAGATCAACTACAAGAACATGGATATCCTTGAGTTTTCTGCCATTCTCCACCGTGACCTATATGCAGAGGCTGGTAGTGATGAGCCGCTTGAGGACGGTCTCTTTTGGTCTTCCCATTTAAAGTATATTCATGATGACATCTACTCCTCCCTCAAGATTCGTCCCATGCGCCCCTTGGACATGGTTGAAGCAAAATCTAAGCCCCAGCTCTCTCAGGCTTTGAGAGTGACTGAAAAGATGGGGTTGCACCACCTAATGACTCTATAGTGCAACTATGATACCTCAGTGGTGAAGCAGTTATTCTCAACTCTTGTGATCTGTGGAGATGAGCTCCGCTCAATGAAGTGGATGACAGGTAGCACCCCTATTCAGTCCGATTTCCGCACTTTTGGTCAGGTGCTTGGTTACCCCTTCCATGGTCGTGACATTCTTTCTGGTCATCGCATTATCACTCCTATCAAGCCCAACAAGGACACTACACTCTCTCCTTGCCTTTATACCAATGGCGTTGTTGGCACTCTCTCCGGTCTCTCACCACTGTATGCAGCGCTAGCTGGTCTTTACAGGGATTGCATTACTCCTAGTGGGCGCAACATTGGTAGTATTCGTGGTCACCTTGTTTAGCTACTTGCTTTCTCTCATCAGTGTGCTACCAATAAAGATCCGTCAGTGGGATATAAGCTAGATGTCATGGATTTCATTTTTCAAGAGATCACTGATGCTATGTACAATAGGCTATCCATTCCTTATGCTCCTTTCATCATGATTCTCATCAAGCATATGCTCCCCCATGAAGATTTCATCGGCCACCTTGATGGAGCGCACAAGGATAAGAAGATCTACAATAAGTCTTGGAAGACCTCTCATCCATCTTCCGCTCTAGAGTCCTCATGAGAGATGCTCGGGCTAGTGGGCGGCGTCCCCCAGTGCCTTCTGTGGCCCGTGAGGTCAAGCAACTTAATTGGTTCCAGAGGAACATCTTGTGCATAGGGGTGGATACCCATAAGGGGCAGTACGAGGCGTACAAGCAACGCCATGATATGGCTCACACCCAACAACTCATTCTTTACCATGTGTCAGGGACACCAGGCCACCCTCTAGCTCCTTCAGCTCCAACTCCATATGCTCAGTGGAACACCTCGGGAATCAACTATGGAGAGATCGAGTGCCACTTGTTTCCTGCCCCGGCGAGGGAACCTACACCTCCTGTTGATGATGAGGATGACGACGAGTATGATAATGAGGAAGGGGACGGGCATGAGGACGATGACGATGAAGAGGAGGACTACGCAGAGTGATCTCTTGGGGCGTTAGCATCGCTCTTCTTCCTTTTGGCGTTTCGATGCCAAAGGGGGAGAAGTAGTTATATTTAGGATTACATGGATTTGCATGGGTCGGGCAAAAGCACTTGCATGTTTTTATCTTTTTTCTTTTGCATTGCTTGTGCCCTTTTAGGTTGAATTTTTTTGTGAGTTAGTTTGTATAATACTATGTGATTTGTCTAGCACTATGGTTCGTTTGTGGACTCATCACAGGAAGTATCAATTTGGATTTTGTTGGGGATATACTTTTCGGGTATACCCACAGGACTCACTGACCAGGGTGGCCCACCAACAGGTTAGAGCTTTGCTTCACGGGCGGCCCAGTCAGAGAAAGAGGAGGAGCCACTTCTGGCTACGACAAGGCCCAGAAGAGTTACTGACTTAGGCATGTAGTATTACTTGTATTCCAAGTTGTATCTAGTTACCAACTCTGTAATGTAGCCGGATAGGTCTCTTTTGTAACCCTAGGTCCTGGTGACTATATAAACCAGCCCTATGGGATCCTTTAGGGCACAACCAATCTTACAACACCACAACCTACTCGCATAGGTGAACCTCTCTTGTAATCCGTTGTAACATCCGGCTCTCGCCGATATATTACTGGGTTGCTAGCAGCAGTAGGATCCAATCACCACAGTCGGATCTAAACCTATGTAAACTTTTGTTCACCGTTCCCGGAACATCCGACGTCTCACACCCCATCTTCTCAACACCGTCAGGACCCCCTATGGCGTACTTGTCGACAATCTGACGACAGTTGGCGCCCACCGTGGGGCGGGTGACTTTCGAAGCTTCGTTTCAGACAGAATCTACAGGTGCAGGAATGTGAAACAATCGCCATGGGTCGCGTGGTCTATGCCAATGATGTCCCTCTCATTCTTCTCGACGAGACTTGGATTCCGGCTAGAAAGCCCGTGACAACTTACACAATCATGCCTATCGGTGAGATTGATATCTACCTTTTTTACGCTGAACCCGCCTAACCACCCTTGAGGTGATGACCACGGCGGAAGAACAATCCGGATCTGCTCTGTCCGCAGACGTGGAAGAGTTCAAGATCCCAGAAAAACTCGAACCCACCTAGCCCGCTCTAGCAGTGGAAGAAAAATCCGAATCTGATCTCCCTGCTGAGATCGGATACATGGATGAGGAATATATCCACTACGGATCTGAATATGTCGATGCCGAGGCAGAAAATATGTTTACAAGGTACGGGATTAGGATGAAGAGATGCCCCCGCTTCAACTACAAGCTGGAGGCAAAGATCAGGATGCTCTAGTCCCTCAAGACCACAAATAGGAAGCACTACTTCGTATACCATGTAAGCTCTGGATCCGACTTTGTCGATGCTAGAGCCGGAAATGATTCAGTTCTCGATGAAATCAAAGACAACGCCGACCTACATGGCTTCCCTCAGGAGTCAATAACGTCGCAGGAACTTTGAGACTTCGAGAATGAGATGGAGGAGTACAAAGAAGAATACGCCTCCAAACTAACGCAGGGGGGCCAGAAGACCCTCCGCGTATGTACGATAGCATGGATGAAGACTACACCTCGCAAGATGACATGGACACCGGAGATCCATCCAAGGTCCAGAAGCCAACTACTACGGAAAGTACCGATGGAAGTTTATCTCCCGGTACCGGACCGAAAGCCGTCTTTTCCACCGGTACACACGTTAAAGCTACTGGGTGGTCAAAGAAGAAGAAGAAGAAGAAGAACAAGAACAAGAACAAGAACAAGAATCTGACACCGGCAGAGCCAGACATCGAAGAAACCAATAATGAAAAAGTTGATGAAGAGATCGAGATGGAGAATCAGGATGGAGATCCGATTAAACCCACGCCGATTGACCCTCATGTGGATTGACACATTGTCACCAAGGGTGCACGTGAAATTTACGGAGATGCTCTCATTATACCAATCCCAACGGCTTCAGATCTTACTCCGGATGCGCTGGAAAAAGGGCCGAGGACCTAGAAAAGCACCGCTTGTTTTTACTCGAAGAGGTTGCGCGCATCATCGAGCTTAAATAGCAGTTAGACACTGATCCTGCCAAATATCAGTCAGATTTCAAGCGACTACCAAACAAGACAAGGCGAGGTCCGGTTCTTGCTAACAGGAACCCGGATATCCACAGAGGTCTATTCAATGGAAAATCTGGAGAAAAAATCCGAGTTTACAGCACACCATTGGAGAACGCTGCAGCAGCTCGAGCTATCCTTGCCAATAATCCGTCTCTTGAGAAGGTCCGGCAATGCATTCCGTTGCTGGACAAAAGATTGAAATAGCAGAAAATGGCAACGTCATTTGGTGGCAAGCTGGCCTCAAAATCATAATTTTGCCACACTGGTGCTGACCAAAGCGCTGACAAGAGACCCTGCAGGGATACGGATCAATTCTATCGTCCCTAGGGAGAAGAAGAAAATTCAAGGACCAGATCAAACAGTCATCATCGCAGGCTTGCACATGACTAGGCAAAGGATATTCCGGATGCGTACGAAGATGCCATCAAGGCAATGGTACCTCACTAGGGCCATCGTTGGCAAAACAACCGCCACAAAGAAGACCCGGAAGTGTGCCGCCAGCAAGAACATGATCTGCTAAGAATTCCACCACCGAGCCGTCCGGCTGGTAACGCCGGACGAATAAATGATCCGGATCGTCCTGAATCAAGTAGGGATGGAGCCCGAAGAAACCAACCTCGGAGTCAGCATAATGAGGCTCCACCACCACCATGCAACCCAGCCGGAAATAATCCACCAGGGCTACCATCACCCCCAGGCAACAATCATGAAGGATCTCATCGCAGCCATGGAAGCCGCAGGGGCGAAGGCGGCAATGGTGAGAGGAGAAGCAGAAATCCGACTCCGCCGTGCAGAAGCCGCGAGCCTCCAGGCGCATGTCTCTATCACCAAACGATGCTCTCCACCGTATTGAATCAAACATAGAAGCACGGCGGTATGAGGAATAAAACATATACGTGGGACCCAAATGCTTTGGCCCATGCATCCATCAAACCAAATTTCTGGTTGACTTTGGTATTGCCAAACACATCCAACCCTATGATGGCGTGGCTCGGCCAGACACTTGGCTTCAAGATTTTTTCTAGGCTTGCTGCATCGCCAAAGGAGGAAATTGCCTAGTCACAGTCGATATCTCCCGCATATGCTGAGGAAGACGGGTCGATCATCGCTCAATGAACTGCCAGAGAATTCAATTCATAACTGGTATGATATGCAAAGTGCGTTCTTTTCAAACTTCGAGGGAACATACAGGAGGCCCTGCATAGTCGGAGACTTGCAACTTTGCACTCAAAGACCCAGAGAAACTTGCCGGGATTACCTCGGACGCTGGATCGACACGAAAAACTCCTGTGAGGGAGTAAACGAGCAAACTACGTTTGAGGCTTTCTTTGTATGACTCCCAGTCGGACTTTTGCGTCACAGGCTGAAGCATGACCATGTCGTAGATTTGGAAGAGATGATCGAAACGGCGAGTAAATATGGCAACGCCGATGATGATTCAGAAGGGCTGCTAAATATTCTGGCCAATCCTAACTTTCCATGGCATTATACCAGGGAGACAGGCGGATTCTCTGGGTGAGATCACTCAGGACGTCACATTTGGAACCCGAGATAATTACCGGACCGAACCACTCTCTTTCGAGGTGGTACCGTTCAAAAGTGCTTACCACCCCATCTTCGGGCGTCCGGCTTACTGGGCGTTCATGGCTCATCCCTGTTACATTTACAATATGATAAAACTTCCAGGTCCAAAGGGCGTCATCACCATCCAAGGAAATCCGAATAAAGCGCGAGATTGCGATGAAGGATCTGTTGCCTTTGCCGAAGCCATGTTGCACGCCCAGGAGTACTAGGAGATCAAGAAGACCATTGATCCGTCTGAGATGCCTGCTATGAAGAACGAGGTGCTGAAGCCAAGGGTGCAGTTCAAGGTGTCGGAAGATACGAAGAAAATGTTGCTGAAGGAAGATGATCCCTCCAAGACGACGAATATAGGGGTAGGCTTAGACCGCGCATAGGAAAGCGCGCTCGTCGAGTTCCTCAAAGCTAATAGTGATATCTTCGCAAGGCAACCTTTTGACATGACCCGAATACCTAGGGAACTTGCCGAGCACTCTCTTAATGTGTACCCTGACGCTAAACCCATAAAACATTCCCTACGACGGTTTGGTGATGAAAAGCGCAAAGTAATAGCCAAGGAATTAACCAGACTAGAATTAGCCGGATTCATAACCGAGGTCATCCACACAGATTGGGTGGCAAATCTTGTACTCGTCCCTAAAAGGACACAATTGATTTAAGGATGTGTGTTGATTATACCGCTTTGAACAAAGCCTGTCCAAAATACCCGTTCCCTTTGCCAAGAATCGATCAAGTTATCGACTCGACGGCAGGGTCAGAATTACTCTGTTTTCTCGATGCATATTCCGGATATCACCAAATACCGATGAAAAAGTCGGATCAAATCAAGACGTCTTTCGTCACTCCTTTCGGAACCTTCTGTTACAAAACTATGCCTTTTGTCTTAAAGAACACAGGAGCAACATATCAACGTACTATGCAACATTGTCTCAATGATCAAATCGGATGCAACGTCCATGTATACGTAGATGACATAGCAGTTATGTCCAAAAAGAAGGAGACTTTAATTTCTGACTTGGAGGAAACATTTGGTAGCCTACAAAAATTCAATATGATGTTAAATCCAAAGAAGTGCTTCTTTGGAATTCAAGCCAGAATTTTTTTAGGTTTCATCGTGTCTGAAAGAGTCATAGAGGTGAACCGGGACAAAATTAAGGCCACACTCAACATTACCAGGCCGACTCGCCTGAAGGACGTAAAATGTCTCACTGGTTGCATCGCAGCAGTGAGTCAGTTCGTCAGACGGCTCGGAGAAAGAGCCGCACCTTTATACAAACTCTTGAAGAAAACTGACAAATTTGTTTGGACCCAGGAAGCTAACACTGCCCTACAAAGTTTGAAAGACCTACTTTCAAATCCACCAGTTCTCGCAGCGCTAGAGCCTCAGGAACCTTTGTTACTTTACATTGCAGTGACTAACAAAGTTATAAGTGCGGTAATAGTAGTAGAGCGCGAGGAGGAAGCCTATGTGCACAAGGTGCAGCGTCCAACTTACTACCTGAGTGAGGTTCTGACAGAGTCGAAACAACGGTATCCACACCATCAAAAGTTAGCCTATGGAGTGTTCTTTGCATCCGGAAATCTACAATACTAATTTCAAGAGCATAAGATCAAAGTGGTGAGTACTGCTCCCCTGCGAGATATAATCAACAATCACGACGCCACAGGACGTGTCGCAAAGTGGGGGATAGAGCTTGCAGCTTTCGACATTGAGTACAAGCCACGTACAGCAATCAAGTCCCAAATACTTGCCGATTCCTTCGTTGATTGGACAGAGACGGCAGAAAACACAAATCCTCCAGACTCGGAATTTTAGACCCTTCACTTTGACGGATCAAAAGCACGAGGAGGCTCGGGGGATGGTGTGGAGCTCAAGTCACCCCAAGGTGATAAGTTGTTCTATGTGTTACAAATACACTTCACGTCAACCAATAATATTGTCGAGTATGAATCATTGTTACATGGAATACGCATGGCGAAGAACATTGGCGTAACAAGACTCATGTGTTACGGAGACTCATATTTAGTTGCTCAGCAAGTATCTGATATCTGCAATGCAAACAAACACATGGTGGCCTACAAAGCTATCATGGATGAATTATCTAAATCGTTCGAGGGTTTTGAGGTTCAACACATCCCTCGAGCAGAAAATGAGGAAGCAGATGCTTTATCAAGGATAGGCTCTGCACGGAAACAAGTCCCGGATGGCGCTTTTTTAGAGCATTTAAAGGTCCCCTCCATCACTGGAGTTGATGAGGACTATCTGACGAAATCCGACTCACCTTTAATAGCAGTCCTGGCTGTAATTCCCAGCTAGACAAAACCCTATCTGGACTTCCCGATAGATGGAAAATTACCCGAAGACAAAATCCTGAGCTGGCAAATCGTCCGACGAGCAAAATCCTATACAATAATAAATGGTGAGCTTTATAAGAGGAGTGTTTCTGGGGGTTTTCAGCGATGTATTTCTCCGGAAGGAGTGGAAATCTTGCGAGAAATCCACGAAGGCGAGTGTGGTCACCACGCTGCAGCCAAATCTTTAGTGTCAAAAGCTTTTACACACAGATTATTTTGGATTACAGCTAAGGCGGATGCCGACAAACTGGTCAAATCATGCAAATGCTGCCAAAAGTATGCCCGTTAGGCACACGTTCCGACTGATCAACTGCGAACAATCCCTATTACCTGGCCATTTGCGTATGGGGGCTTGATATGGTAGGGCTGTTTCGCACGGCAAAATGTGGATTTACTCACCTACTAGTGATGGTGGACAAATTTACAAAGTGGATTGAGGCTAAACCCGTAATAAGTTGCGATGGAGCTACCGCCAGAAAATTCGTCGAGGATGTAATCATCCGATTCGGATATCCGCATAGTATAATTACTGACAACGGGAGCAACTTTTCCATGGGGGAACTTGCCGAATTCTGCGAGGATCAAGGGATTCGACTCGATATTGCATCAGTTGCGCATTCATAGGCTAATGGACAAGTCGAAAGAACTAACGGTCTTATTTTACAAGGACTCCCACCTCATCTCGAGACACCACTTTATCGTATCACGAGGGCTTGGGAGGAAGAATTACCGTCTGTGATACGGAGCTTACGAACAACTCCTAACAAATCAACCGGATACACTCTTTTCTTCTTGGTCTATGATGCAGAAGCAGTTCTTCCAGGTGACCTAATTCATCAGTCTCCTCGAGTCAAAGCGTATATCGAAGAAGATGCAGAAGTTTCTCTACAAGATGATCTCGATATAATCGAAGAAGTTCGCGTCGTTGCTGAGCAGAGATCTACAACCTATCAGCAGAAGTTGCGCAAGTATCATAGTCAGAGAGTGCAGAACCGTTCTTTTAGGAAAGGCAATTTGGTTCTCCGACTCGTGCAAAAAATACAGAACAAACTTTCTCCGATTTGGGAGGGACCTTTTATGATCAGCAGAGTTCTGCATAATGGGTCATATTATTTAACTGATATGAGACCAGTCAAGGAAAGACCGGATACTCGAAAGAGAAAGAGAGTTGGCGGTAGTATAGACCTGGATGAGATAGACCGTCCATGGAATATTGCACAGCTATGTCCCTTATATTCTTAGTTATATTTCCTTGTAATCATATATGTACATGTTCAAACTGAAATAAAGTATTGGTTTCCTCATATGTTATTTTTGAGAAGTTTTTTACCATCTTATTTCCAAATGATCATGTCATTTTTAGAAATGCCATAATGCTTGAAAGTACTTTATGCTCATGTTTGTTCTGGTTATGATTTTTGAATATCTAAAAAATGTTACCTTAGGGTAAAAAATTCAATTTATTGTTTATACTTTGGTTTTATATCGGATTGCTTAGACGCGGGTATCTTCCGAGTAATGAATTGTTGGTACTGGAGGACGGCTTTGTTTCCGAGTTTAAACTAGTTTAGCAATTGAGCTTCATTGCTCGGCAAAGTTTCCGTGCTTAAGGTTGGCCGGCTCATGAAACGGACGAGGCAGAGAGCCAGATAAAACGACAAGTGTAAACAAAAAAGTGCTTAAGAAATTTTAAGGCACACACATAAAAATATATACATACAACTGCTAATATAGTAAAGGCATTAGATCTTACAGACCAGCACATACTAAAACAAAACATCGTTTCCATCATTACATGCCAAAGTTTAGAATAATGCATTATAAATGTTTATGCTGCAGAATTAGGTGGTGGTGATGAAGAAAGTGGAGCGCTGGAGTCGACATCGTCGTTGCCCTGGACCTAGGACTTGGAAGCTCCTTCGATGAGGCTATCTTCCGGATCTTGAGGCGAGGGAGACATAGAGACGGATTCAAAGAATGGAGTCGTGTAATTGGTCATCTCTACCACACGACAAGCATAACATGCGCAGGATTCTTGGATAGCCTTGATGTTCTGTGGGTTACCCTCATCGTCCTTGTCGGCGGTGCCTTTGGTGACATGCCAGATCTCCATATCGCTATGGTGAATCATCACCATGGTAAGGGTGGTCTACGCAGCGGTCCGATCATAGGAGATCTTCCAGTCTTCGATAAGCTTCAGAATCTCCTTGGCTCTGTCACTCACCTCGTGCACTGGCATTTTGTGTAAGTTGGAAAGTCTAACCGACTCGCCAGCCTCTTGAAGAGTCTGGTGGAAGTCAAAAATAATGTGTCCGACGAGCTTTATGCGCTCGAGGCAGGGCTCAGAGGAAGAAGAGTCGGAAAGGTTTAGAGGATCTAGGAAAGAACCAAAAATCAAAATTGACTAAAAGATAGTCAAAAAATCAATCGAAGAAAGAAAGTCGGAAATCTTACCTAGCACGGAGTGGTTCCACTGAGCATGCTCCTCTCGGAGACTATTCAGTTCCTTCTCTATGGCCTGGGCTAGATCCTTCTGGCTATCAAAGTCCTTCTTGAGATCATCCTAGAGCATGCTCCTCTCGGAGTTTATCTCGGAGGGCTAGCAGCCTCTCGAGCCTTTCGGTCTCCATGTTGCTTGACTCTAGGATGGACTTTATGGATTTCTCTGATTCAACCTTTAGCTTCTTGAGCTCTTCCTGGAGTCAAGCATTCTCCATCTCCAAGACCTTGAATTTCTCGGCTTTCTCCACCATCTTGCCGGATTCACAAAGTAATCCTGCAAAAGGAAAAATATCAGTTGACATGGTTATACCCTACGGGTACGTAACTTCAGCATACTTGGTCTAGCCCAAGGAAGGCCCATGGCCAATATACGCCAGCCCATGAAGATTTTCGGGTGGCCCAGGCCCATGACGCCTTCGGATCCTTGAAGAACAAGACTAGAGTTTCAATACAACTTGTAACCTACTCGTATCGGTACCCGAGACCTAGCCTCCCCATATATAAAGGCTAGGAGGGTCCAACGAGGAGGAGACACCAAACAACGATTACACCCTGCGATTACGACATACACACCTCCACGCCAGATCCAATCTGCGCACCCTGTAACTTTCGGTTCCGCCGCAATAAAAGAGCAGACAAGCAGGAGTAGGGTTTTCCCTCCGGGGGCCTGAACCTGGGTAAATCCCGTGTCCCCTGGTTGCTTGTCTGTTAACCGTACCATGATCTCCAGCATCCCCATCTTCTCCAAAACCCAAGTCCATAACAATGGGCATTGATGAGTTGAAACCTCGTCAATTGGCGCCGTCTGTGGGAATTGGGGCTGCTGATTGTGCGGTCGTGACGGTTCCGACCCGATCGATCTACAACTCCTCGGCAACGGAGAATCACCTCCTCTTCGGCGCTTTCGACTTCACCGCCCACTCGCCGGCCACCATGAAGGATTTCGAGCCCGTAGGCGACGGACTCGAAATTCTGTTCGGGAGCTTCTGCTTCCAGGTGGGACAAACTGGCACCCTCCGCCTCCCCGAGCGGATGCCCGTGCCGCCGATCAGGCCCGCTTCGTGGGCTCCACACCCCGTGCTACGCACGTCACCATCAACAGATGAGTTCTACAGCAGCAGCTGCTGCAGCTCCGATCTGTGCGATCCACCTTCGGATGAAGGGACCTACGGTTCCGGATCCGAAAGCTGCGGCAGCAGCCAACCAATCTGCAGGCGATATCTGTGCGCCGTAGTCATTCCTCCGCCTCGGCGACCAGCCGCGTCTTTTGGCTGCGGTGACCCGGTGTGGTCTTCGACTCGGGTGCTCCCTCGACATTAGTCACCCGATGCGGTTTTCGGCTGCGATGACCCGATACATCCTTCGGATGCCGGTAATCTTCGGATGCAGAGCTCGCTACCACCATCAACTCCGGAAACCCGTCGCTGCTATGACTGTGGTTCGCCGCGTCGACCGTGTCTGCGCGCGACCCACTACCGTGTCGACTCCGTCCACGACAACTACCAATAAAGCTAAGTTTTCCCTCTACTTAGAGTTGATTTCCTTTTTAACTCGACTCGAAACACTCGGGGGCCGCGCCCTCTTCGAGTAACCTAATGTGCCATCGGCTCCACGCACTCGAGCACCTCGAATGCGACAGCCCGAGTAGCTGATTCTGCCTGATCGTCGAATCCTTGAACTCCGAGTGCCTCGGCAAGGTACTGAGACTAAGGGTAATCAGGCCAACGAAAAGGCCTAGCATACAGTGCAAAAGTGTCTGACTCGATCGGCACCAGAATCTTACTATACAAGCCGAAAGGCAAATATTCTTTACAAGATACAAGTACTTCACAATTCGTCATGTTTTTCTGTAGCTTACAAGGATGTCAAATGCGTTGAGCTATTCTATTGGGTCCTCCAACGGAGTCGACCAGCGCCAGTCACGTCAATAGACGCCAAGACCCGAGTCGAAGCATTCCTCGGATGACCACATCAATCATCGACAAAAGCGGCGCTGGCCGCGCACCCGACAGAAGCAACCGCGTCAACTTCATCCGCAACATCGACTCCTTCCGGCTAGAATGCCGCATCACTCCGCTACGTCAACTCTCGGATCCTTATGCGTGAGACGCTGACTCGATGCACTTCCGGGTTAGTGGCTTCTCCTCGCATGAGTCTCCACTCGAGTCTGCGATTCGACTAGACACTCGGGGGATACTCCTATCAGGAGCGCTGGTCGCGCACCCGATGTACTTCCGGGTCAGCGGTACGCCCGCAAGATTGTCGATTGCGTCTACAAGATACAAGACTCGAGTCTCTGCCTGAGTCTGCGACTCCGCCAGACACTCGGGGGCTACTCCAAACTGGAGCGATGGCCGTTCACACACAAGATCTTCGAGTCCTACGCCGAGTCTACGACTCCACTGCGGACTCGGGGGCTACTCCCATAGGGAGGAAGGATTTCAGCATCCGAAAATTTTCGAGTCCTACGGACTAAACAACTGAGCAATGCTTGCACTAAAAGTCTCCGCTCGAGTCTACGACTCGAACAGACACTCGGGGGCTACTCCCATAGGGAGCGCTGGTCGCGCACCGTATGAAATCTTCGACTGCGATCTTCCGGATCCGCATGCAAAAAAAATTCGGCAACTCCGCCCCAATTAATGCTAAGTGAGTAACATCCTCCTTGGCCACCTGAAACACCTCCGCGGTGATAAACATTCGGATGCTGCGTCTGCGACGCAAAGATAAGACCTACAGATATCATCTGATGGCCTGGCAACGCACCTGACTGCGCTCTGCTAGTACGAATCCGTACCAGCAGGTACGATGAAAAATCCCAACGGACGCGTTGGGTACATCATTTAAAAACACTGGAATTCCACTCCTGTAAGTCCTCCGCGGCCTGAGTCGAATTACGCCAGCATATGTTCCGGGTTCGAGTCGAGGGACTCGCACCTGAAGAAGATCGTGTTGTTTTGTCCTAAGACGATTAACTGACCCTGATCCGTCGGGTGAGTCAGGCACACGCATCAACAATCCCTACACATTCTCTTGAAAGACGGAGTTACACCCGAAGGATTGAAGAGTCCCCAGCCGAATCTACGATTCGACTAAACACTCGGGGGCTACTGACATGGTTATACCCTACGGGTACGTAACTTCAGCATACCTGGTCCAGCCCAAGGAAGGCCCACGGCCAATATACGCCAGCCCATGAAGATTTTCGGGTGGCCCAGGCCCATGACGCCTTCGGATCCTTGAAGAACAAGACTAGAGTTTCAATACAACTTGTAACCTACTCGTATCGGTACCCGAGACCTAGCCTCTCCATATATAAAGGCTAGGAGGGTCCAACGAGGAGGAGACACCAAACAACGATTACACCCTGCGATTACGACATACACACCTCCATGCCAGATCGAATCTGCGCACCCTGTAACTTTCGGTTCCGCCGCAATAAAAGAGCAGACAAGCAGGAGTAGGGTTTTCTCTCCGGGGCCTGAACCTGGGTAAATCTCGTGTCCCCTGGTTGCTTGTCTGTTAACCGTGCCACGATCTCTAGCATCCCCATCTTCTCCAAAACCCAAGTCCATAACAATGGGCATTGACGAGTTGAAACCTCGTCATCAGTCGAACAGAACAGTTTGTCTATGGCAAATTACTAAATGAAAAAGAGGGAGTCGTAAAAGTTTACCTTCTATTCATCTTTCTCAGTCTTCAACTTTGAATTCTCAAGGTGCAGAGCCTTAATCTCCTTGCGCTTATTACATATATTCTTGAGCAATTCCTGGTTGGAAGATGCAATTTTCTGTAAGTTTAAAGACAGAATACCGTCAGACGGCTACTAAGACTCGGGCTATAGATTTAACTAAGTAAAAATACACCACGATCCTTGGGGCTACACTACATTGTTCTTTTGCATCCTATAAGCATCAACTCGGATTCAATGCTATGATGTTTATCCGACTTTATGCTTGGGGTCTAGAGGATATGAGAATAAACACTGCAAAAAAGATTCAAGAAACTTACAATATGTTCCAGATGCAACTTCTCGAATCCGAGTTTAGTGTTGTGAAACACTTTATCGGCAAGGGAGAGGGAGGGAACGCCCGTTGCTGGGAGTTTTCCAGACTCGATTTTTGCATCCCGAACCAAAATTTGGTCTTGGAGGCTGACCAGCTTCACATCTTCCGTCTCCTGGCTCGCTGCCTCCAGAGTGAGGACCTGTTTCTCGAGACTGGACTAAGCCAGCTTTAGAATCTCCTCCTTTTTCTTCCGCTTCAAGCTGGAGACAGCAGAGCCGGCCACTTTATCCATCTGTCCTATAGACATTACCATGGGATCATTACCCTTGACGGGTTTACCCTTGTTAGTTGCCTCGCTACCAATGGCAACCAGGACTTTCGAGGTGGTGCTGGCGTCGGGGACGGCAGAGCCGGCATTAGGAGAGGAGGAAACCTCTGGTGATGACATTGGGGCACTACTTGGAGTTGGTGGTAGCATAGCTGGGGAGATGACAAGCTTCTGCTGACGCAGCTGCTTGCCCGGTTTGCTATCTGGCTTCACTTTGCTCTTCAAAACTGCTTTTGCTCTGAAACACGTAAATCCAAATATTAGGTGTGCTTCATAAAGAAAGAAATTTACAAAGTACTGCAAATATTTACAAGGTGCTTACCTTTTAACTATTGGCAACACTTGGCTGCCAGCAGTGACAATAACCTCCTTGGCCTTGCGCTTCTTGGAAGCGGAGGCAGGAATTTCTTGCACCTCATCATCCTCTGTCGCCTCCGGATCGTCTGAAAGATATCCTCTAGTGGAGCTAGCTCAAACTCGGGGGGTTTCTCGAGCTAATAAAGTAGAAAAGCGTCGGTAAAAATAGAGTCGGAGGAAAAGACAGAAAAGAATGACAAAACGTAAATGCAGAGTCGAAATATTTACCGGAGTTAGAGGACGAGTAGACATAAACATCTTCAGGGAGACATCCAGAACTTTGCTTTCCACTCTCTCCTTGATCAAAAACTGCATGCGGGTCTTGTAATCCTTCGTCGGAATGCGATGTGGGCTGACCCGCAGGTTGTCCTTCTTGTCGTCGGTGAATGTGTGCATGAGGCGATCTCCATGATGCTGTAGAGGCTGGACTCGGCAATCCAGTCAGCAGTGGATCAAGTCGGATCCATGGAGGCCCTTGTGCTTCATCAGAAACTCAATCTTCCTCTTGGCGAGGATCAAGATATCCGAAAGTTCTGGCGCCTCCGCGTCCCATGATTCTTGGTGGGGAGCAGCACCATCCACGAAGGCCGGAAGACCTTCCGCCTTTTCAGGAGCCGGAATATCCTTGTTGTAGAAGAAGGTCTCGGCTCAATGTTTAACAGATTCACTAGCGTTAATCCTAGGATAAACTCGGTTTCTCCTAAGGACTAAGCTAAGAGTGCCATTGGTGTAAGGAACACCGGCACTGATAGAATTCTTCCGGGT
The DNA here is from genome assembly GCA_916181665.1 of Avena sativa. Taxonomy (NCBI): domain Eukaryota; kingdom Viridiplantae; phylum Streptophyta; class Magnoliopsida; order Poales; family Poaceae; genus Avena; species Avena sativa. The sequence continues at coordinate 259,162,609 of OV702297.1, forward strand.
ACCATAGTAGTACCGGAAAAGGGTGAGACTAGGCCTAATGCCAAGAAACCCCTCGCTCAAAGTTGCATGAGAGCTAAGTTCTAGCAGGGAGTTGGGAGGGAGATTGTGAAGCTACACGCCGTAATATTTGAGGACATCGATGAAGAAGTCCGACTGTGGCAGGCTAAAGCCGCGATCGACGTGCGTGCCGAACAGCACTCACTCGCCATCACGCGGTGTGGGATTGGCGTGTCCATCGGCGCTCCGCCATGCGCCGGCGACGAGATATCCCTCGTCCTCCATGACCTGGCGCTCAGCGTCGTCCATGACGCTCGGGACCTAGAGGCCCCGCATCTTCCTTTCATCCACCGCCATCGTACCCGTCGCTGCCACTCTAGAGCTACATGCTGATGCCATCGTGCTTGGTGAAGATGAAAAATTGGTGGAGGTTGGGGTTTTCTCGTGGCTTTTAGATTAGAATGGGTGCGGAGAGCTCGAGGAGTACGAGGAGGCAATAAGTGAAATGGTGGAGAGATGAATGTGGGGGATAAAGATTTCCTCTTCTTTTATTTTGCCTCTGCGCCAAGATTCGCGTTCAAATCGTGCGATTTGTGCCACGCTTATAGGAGAGAGGGAGGTGGCTTTCTCACGACTCCTCCGCCCCCTATATTCTCGCGTGAGCATTAAAAGGGTGCTCTGTTCCGTAGGGAGCAGACCCACCAATGGTCGTCTTGACGGGACTCCTGTCAGTGACAGGACCTGGTCTGAAAAGTTGTCAAACAGCACGCCGTTGTTTAAAATCTGACTCATGTTTCAAACTGAGCAAGGAAAAGACTAAAGGTCAGAACAGAACAAAACATATTCAACTCAGATGACTCGGAATCCTACACTATTGGAAGAAGTTTTCGGGAACCCTTCAAGATTCTCAAGACGAAGAAACCATCAAGCTAGGCGATTTATCTGACTTTGGATCTTGGAGACTTCCAGGGGCTACTGTTGGGGATATACTTTCCGGGTATACCCACAAGACTCACTGAATAGCGTGGCCCACCAACAGGTTAGAGCTTTGCTTCACGGGAGGCCCATTCAGAGAAAGAGGAGGAGCCACTTCCGGCTATGACAAGACCTAGAAGAGTTACCGACTTAGGCCTGTAGTATTACTTGTAGTCCAAGCTATATCTAGTTACCGAATTTGTAACGTAGCCGGATAGGTCTCTTCTGTAACCCTAGGTCCTGGTGACTATATAAACCAGCCCTATGGGAGCCTTTACGGCACAACCAATCTTACAACACCACAACCTACTCGCACAGGCGAACCTCTCTTGTAATCCATTGTAACATCCGGCTCTCACCGATATATTACTGGATTACTAGCAGGAGTAGGATCTAATCACCATAGTCGGATCTGAACCTGGGTAAAGTTGTGTTCACCGTTCCCAGAACATCCGACGTCTCACACCCCATCTTCTCAACACCGTCAGGACCCCCTATGGCATACTTTTCGACAATCCGACGACAGATTTATCTCCCTGGTATTTTGGATTCAATTCACTATGGAATTATGCCATTATATATATGGGTGCATCCATGTGGTTTTATGTTTCAAGGCCTCAATAATGAATATCATTTTGGTTGTCTTTATATTATATTGAGGACCTCCTTCTCCCGGCGGTATGATGTTTTCGTCTAACTCATCATTTGTGCATTCAATGAAATAGTATTGTACCTTCTTGTGTGCATTTGTATTCAAATGCAAATTACTTATATGCACACATGATTTTTATCTATTCAAAAGTAGCAAAATAGTTTGTTGGGGGCGGATTATCCGCCCCTGCCTAGGGAGGCATAATCCGGCCCACCCCCAATCTCCAAGATCATACAAGGCACGGCGCACTACATGATGGGATGAATTTCCCCCGAATTGTCCAGCCAGGGCTAGAGTTTTTGCCCGGGCCGGATAATCCGCTCTCGGGGGACCGGATAATCTACCCTCCCCTAAGGAGTTTTGTGAAGGGATCTAAGGTGCGGTGTACTAGATGGGGCAGAATTTCCCCCGGAAATTCCGATTCTGGGGCGAATTTTTCCCTAGGCTGGATAATCCGGCCCCCACTTGGGCCAAATAATCTAGCCCCTAAAGTGTCCAATGACTTGTTTTGGCAGGGGGTATAAATACCCCAATTGGTCCTACTGCTAGAACTCTTGATTCATTCGAAGACGTTTAGACCTTCTCTTCAAGCTCCAATCTGAGATCTCAATCTTCATCCACCCAAAGGCTTCGATCTTTGGAGAATCAAAGGTGGAGGCCTCGATCTTCATCAACAGCAATAAAGTTCTCCACTTCCCCTCCATTCACTTGGAGGATTCTTGATCTAGTATTTCTTGAAAATATCTAGATCGTAGTTTTCATTATTTGATAATCCTTGTTCTTGTGGTAGCTTGTTGTCATCACGGGAGCCTCCAATTCAGTTGTGGATGTGTGCCCCTCTAGCGTTGTAAAGTCACCGGTTCCCGCCGCGAAGGGTACCAATAGTAGAAAGGTGGATCAGGCCTTTGGTGGCGAGATCCATCGGAGAATAGGGTGAGGCCTATTATGGTGTGGTGGTCTTGGAACCGCCCACCCCTCCAACACAATCATACTTCCCTTAACAAGGAAGGAACTGCGGTCAAACAAATCCATGTGTCTCTGCATGCTTCACTATGGTTTCCTCATTCCTCATTTTTACGCGCTTAGTAGTTAGGCTTGCATATAGGGAAATTCTTAGTAATTGCATATCTAGAGAATTTACATTTGTATCAAGCGTAAAATTGAAAAATAACTAAAAATTTGGAGTAGAACCTATTCACCCTCCCCCCCCCCCTCTAGGTGCCCATATGATCCATTTCACTATATAGCAATATGTGTACATAAATTCTTATCGACACCCGTGCGCCAGAACGACGGGCCGAGCGCACCCTGTGGTGACCGCACAATCTGGTCTATCTTCTCCTAGTCAACTATCAACAACTGTTCCTTGCGTAAAAAAACTCCCAAACCCCATCTTTGTCCCCATCCATCATTTTTCCTCCTCCTGGGCAAGTTATCTCGGCGACGCTCTGGTTCCCAGCCTCCCGCGCCTCCTCCCTAAGCACGCCCTGGTTCATAGCCTCCAATGTCACGCTCCACGGCAACTTCCTAGTGTGCTGCTCTATTTCGTGGTATCCAACAATAGGCCTCGCCATCCGGCCATCTCCTCCGTCCGCGGTTGGCCTCCCCATCTCCACTGCGAGCCGTCCAACCTCCCCTTTCTCCTGCTCCGCTGTGAAGCTCACCGGCAGTTGGGAAAATCCCTAGCAGCCAACACGTAAGAGAGGAGGAAGCAGCAAGCAAACTGCTCCTCGTCGATACATGCAGAGGAGCACGCGTGGAGGAGCTTGCGTGTGCAGGTGCTCCCCTCTAGCCACGGAGCCATGGTGCTCCCCCTGACAGCACCTGAGTCACCAACGGAGGGGGCTCCCGTCGTCCTCCACTGCTGACAGGATCTAGAGGAGATTTGCTACATCGTTGTGGCCATGGGCAGACAGGGGAGGCGTAGGCGCCAAAAGCTGCTGAATGGGAGCTTCTCATGGCCATCATGGCGGCTGTTGGTGTTTCTCGTGCCCGTCAATGATATAATTTTCTGAGAATTTCTAGGCGATGAATATGGGGGATGTGTCTCGCGTGAGGGAATAATGGGCTGCAAATTGTGGGCTTCCATATGGTGGTGAATAGTGGGCAGTATGGGCTCCAATGTCAATTTATACTATCGTATACTCGTGTATAATTTAGTTGTCTCACACAATATAGTATTTGCTAGTTGAAAATAAGTTAGTTGCTCAATTATGTTGGTTTGTTGCATTATATTGGTTTTTTGTTGGACATTGTCTACTATTGTTCTGGATTTATGTTTAGTCGTGTACCAAAGTTTCTCTGTCGCACCAAAGTTGCATCGTCGGGCTCCGAAGTTGCTCAGTTAGGCACAAAAGTTGCTTAGTCGGGCTCCAAAGTTTCCTTGCCAGGCTCCAAAGCTACCTCGTCGGGCACAGAAGTTGCTAAGTCGGGCTCCGAAGTTTCTCAGTCGGGCACCAAAGTTGCCTCGCCGAGCTCCGAAGTTGCTCAATCAGGCACAGAAGTTTCTAAGTCAGGCTCCAAAGTTGCCTCACCGTTCTCCGAAGTTTCTCAATCGGGCACCAAAATTGCCTCATTGGGCTTCGAAGTCTACCAAAGTTGCCTCGCCGGGCTCCGAAGTTGCTCAGTAAGGAACATAAGTTGCCTTGCCGGGCTCTGAAGTTGCTCAGTCAGAAATAGAAGTTGCTCATTCGAGCTCCAAAGTTGCCTCACCGGCTCCGAAGTTGCATCGCTAGGGTTTGAAGTTGCTCAATCAGGCACAAAAGTTGCTAGGTCGAGCTCCGAAGTTTCTCAATCGAGCATCAAAGTTGCCTCGCCGGGTTCGGAAGTCCACCAAAGTTGCCTCGCTGGACTCCGAAGTTGCTCAGTCAGGCACAAAAGTTGCTCAGTCGGGCTCCTAAGTTGCCTCGTTGGGCTCCTAAGTTGCACAGTTGGGCACCAAAGTTGCCTCGTCGGGCTCTAAAGTCTACCAAAGCTGCTCAGTATGGCTCTGAAGTTGCCCCGCCGGGATCCGAAGTTGCTCAGTCGGGCACCAAAGTTTCCTCGTTGGGCTCCAAAGTCTACCAAAGTTGCCTTGCCGGGCTCCGAAGTTTCCTCTCTAGGTTCCAAAGTTGCCTCATCGGGTTTCAAAGTTTCCTCGCCAGGCTCCAAAGTCAGGAACATAAGTTGCTGAGTTGGGCTCCGAAGTTGCCTCGCCGGCTCCGAAGTTTCCTCACCAGGCTCCAAAGTTGCCTTGGCGGGCTTCGAAGTTTCTCAATCAGGCACAATAGTTGCTAAGTGGGATCCAAATTTCTGGGTTGTGAAGTTGTTCAGTCGGGCACCAAAGTTGCCTCCCCGGGCTCCGAAGTTGCCTCATCGGGATCCGATGTTTCCTCCTCTAGAAGTGGCTTCCCTAAAGAAGGGCCATCCTCATCCACCGCGATAGTGCCGTTCTAAAGGACTACTAAAGTTGCCTCGTTGGGCACCAAAGTTGCTCAATCGGGCTCCAATGTCGTCTCATCGGTAGCGGTTTGCCTGAAGTAGGGTCGTCCTCACCCACCCACCATGGCAGCGCCGTCCTAATGGCCTACCAAAGTTGTCTCGCTAGGCTCCGAAGTTGCCTCATCGGGTTCCGATGTTGCTTTGTCGGGCAGCGGCTTTTCTAAAGAAGGGTCGTCCTCACTCGTCACGGCAATGTCGTCCTAATAGCCTACCAAAGTTATCTTGCCGGGCTCTAAAAAGGGTCGCTCTCACCAACGCGGCAACGTCGTCCTAATGGTTACCAAAGTTGTCTCGTAAGTTGCCTCGTAGCCACCAAAGTTTCTTGTCATTATTATGAATTTAGGTTTCTTGATATCTCGCCAAAGTATCTCCGTCATGCACCAAAATAGCTTAATCGATCTAACTAGTCTAGTAATTCTAGACAAAAATCCACATTAGCAAGCTGAAGTAGTACTACACTCCGTACGAGTAGCATCTAGCCATCCAGGAAAGTTGCAGCACACATGTGTGGGTGTGGTCTCCAGCCAGGAACAGGAGGATGGGGCCTACATGCAGCGATGGAAATACGAGTCGGTGGTAAACAGCCAGATGCTTTCTCGTCTGTGTTTATTTTGGTAAAAGAGGAATTAAATGCAATACGGATTTTCGTTGGTGGGTTAATCTCTTTTTTTTACGGGTGGCGCCAGATCCAACCATTAAGCGCCCGGACGCCCGCTAGACCAAACCATATATGTATGATAGTGTTTGTTTCCACTTGGTAGACTCAAAAAATGATAAAAACACGACCATGAGAGTCCTCCCGCGTCCGACCTTCTCAACCTGGGCCTAAACATGTTGATGGGTTTGGTTTAGTCTGGGCCGGCGAGCCTCATCCTCCATCAACACGAGGAAACTGGAAATTGTCAGCAAAAACTACGCCTTGCTGCATACATCTATGCGTGTCTGCACGTGCCTCCGCCAATCGCGACACGTCCGCAATCCCCTAGTCGAACAGCTCACCCCACCGGCCACCGCCAAGGCATCGATCGTGTCGCCTCCACCGCGCCTCGCCCCATCCGGCATCCGGTGAGTTCAGAGTTTGCTTCCCGATGTTTAACTAACCCTCATGTATCCTGATCGGCTGATCCTCCTTGCTTCTCAGAAATCAGAATTAATCTAAAGTGTTGCGCACAGGGGACTGCTGTTGCACATTAGTAGAATTATAGAAGCAGTGCAGTCCCGCCCGATTGTCTCAGTGACTCAAAATTCAGGAATCAAGATTAATCAATTCAAGAAACGGTCAGTATAGACAGATTGCTCAATCGATTTCTTCTTATTTTTCTCAATTGTAATCAGTTCATAACTATTAACTAGTTATATTATGATGTACAAGTCTGAAAAATGAAAAACAAGCAAGAGGACAGGTATGGTTCCTTAAAACGTATGTAGGATAAAGTATCAAAAAACCAAAGATAACATCGACTTCAACACTAAAGCCGATATCTATTGAGATTGAAAACCAAAATGTTGACGAGAATATAAGCGATCCTTCATCCAATTAGTTGAAGCTAGCAGTCTGGCACGCCAATAATGCTAATAGCAAAGAACCGGAGATAGGATGTAGAAGAGGAACACAAAGATTCTGATGATGAAATAATATATGAACTTGAGCGTGACCCGGGAAAGAGAGCTCCAATCCAATAATATAATCAATACTATGATGTCAATGAGCAAGTTATTATTAGAAGGAGGTATTTTTTTGACTCCTAATACTCAATATGAAAATCCTGGCTTAGTCAAAACTGACAAAATAAAAAGAGGAAAAATTCAAATCATTAATGAGAAATTGCAAAATGCCTATGGTAATGCAAGACTGATCCAAAGATTACACTCCCATCCATGGTAGGTAAAAAAATCAGTCGTCGTGTCTTCCAGTCATGTAAACACCTCTATAAATAAGTCGTAATTCTCCACATGTTGTAGAGACAACCATGAACGACGTATGAGTATACCAATAGATAACCTATAAAATAAAAAGCATGTTATTAAAAAAAATATTATTTCTTCATAGCCAAAGAATGACATGCGCTCTCATCCTAAGAATATAATGACATGCGCTCTCATCCTAAGAAGAATTAAACCTATAATCTGTACCATGTAGCTAGTTCTCAAATATATTGGCAACACTACGAGATGGATTCCAATTTGAAGCTACTTGGGTGACTGACCATATAGAACGGAAATTATATTGAAAAGACATCTGCCAATCATGCTGAAAAAACACATTTTATACACCCATGGCAATTATGCCTGACAAGAACGAAGGTACCAAGAAAATATTTTAATCTTTAAATTTATTTGTAGCTGGACTAGTGACTTGTACATAAAATCAACCGAGAACTTACCACTCTCGTGTAGATTCTAGGGAAATTCATCAGTCTCAGGCGATAAATAAACTAAAGCCAAGAGCTGAAGCGAGACATTCCAATATGCAAGTCTGGGCCCAAGTAAAATTATTCTCAACGTCACACTTAGTGGAGATTGTTTAACCCTCATGGCGAACAATATTGTACATAATATGATACTATTTATGGAGTGTAGCATTACCTAGCCACTTTTCATGCCAGAAATCCTACATCTCGTGATTCCTAGGAGCCACCAACTCGGGAGCCCCTGGGCGTGTCAATGGCTGTGAAAATAGCTATCTTTATCTACATTTAAATCTTATTTATGTAAAGCAATTGACTGAATAACTTTGTATCTTTTCCACTATTGCAAATATGTGCAAATTATGGTCTTTATTTGTATGATACAAGAAATCACACTTTTATGGCGAGATCAGGAGCAATTATAGAAGATTAAGATGTTGCCAATACAACCAAGTAAAATGGGGTTGAATTGGTGCCTCCAGGAGTGTTAATGACCGCTGGTAGGGGAAATCCCCGCTGGTACTTGTGACCTTACCACCTGGCACTGCCTTCGCCAAGTAAAACGCAATAAATTCAGTGAAGGGCTCCATATATTTCGAGACTCCAGGCGCCGTGTAGAGAGATGCCATTTGCAGATTACATTAGAAACACATCGAGGAAGATCCATCGTTTCACCACCACCATAGTCTATCATCTTCATTTTCAATCCCCTCCATAGTCATAGCCATAATCTTGTATTTGAGATCTCCTCGTGATTGGCGTCTATTTAAAAATATTTGATTTCAATCTAAGTAATTCTACAATATTTTTTATCATTGGTCTTATTATTATAAGTGAATAGTCGTCACGGACTACAGGTTGAGGAGTAGCCTTGCATTGATTATGTGCATCTAATTACATGGAAATACTATGTGGTGATTTTATAAGAGATTTGTATATTGTATCTTTGTCTCATACCTCGATCTGATGACTTGTTAGGTACCCAAGACCCTGTGCATTGATCAAATCTTGAGGTGAGATGAGTGGTGAATGGCATATACGCACGAAAATCAATGACAGAAAGGGGAGTACATTATTCGTTTAGTGTTTCATTTGGGAACAACAGAAGCATCATAGACTTAATGTTTTGGTTTGTATTTACTTAATAATCATTCATAGTCCAATGCTTCATGGTATTAACGATTAGACCGAGAGACTTTTGCTATGCATGTGGCTTCCAAGACTCTAGTAATTATGGTCTGATGCCCACAAATCATATCTATAATAGATAATTTACATATGAATATGCTTAACATTATCTTTATCCCATATGTATGCATAGCTGCAGGTGAATCTTTAACTCTGGCATGTCTCCATCCATCGACACAAATCAAAATACAAAGTAGTCTGGAAAGGTCCGGCAAATGTAACATAAAACGAACTAGCTGTCTTGTAGACATTCCTTAACCATCAGGAAGTGTTTTCCAAGGTTCTATAAACCTAGATCTTTTAGGGAAAAAACTATTATACTACATCTGTAATATGGATCAAAGGTATCACGTGTGTATGGTCCTCAAAGCTTCCTCTTTGGCGTCGTCTCACTTCTCTTGAGGATTTGAATCCTACGTAGCCATCTGATTCGAAATCGCACGATCTGGGTTGTTTGCCCCGAGATATCTCTTTTCTCATTCTCAGCCAAGCATCTAGGTCATCTCATGTGTGATTACTGGGGTGTCTTGGCACTATTTCTCTCTCCGTCTCCACTAGTTCTGGAAGCATGTACCCGACGAGAGCCTTGGTGATCGTGAAGGACTTGGTTAGGAAGGATCCCACAGGAACGTGACTCCCCCGATAGGTCTATGGTGCGGTCATGCGGTCTCGGGGCTGGACGCTCTGCTCCGAGCTCATCACGGGGCCGGTCTTCGGGTATTGTAAAGTGCTCGTGGACCCTATGAGGGTCATGGTACAATCTACATGGTCGAGAGAGGCGTTAAACTGAGCCAGATGGTCCTATCCCAGCACCATGAGCTGCCGTGTTGGCCTATGCATAACCTCAAAAGTGCAGAATCTGGTCATGAAGTTTCCCATCTCTCCGAACGTGACCGGCAAAGTGACTTCCTCTGTGTCCTTGTCCGAGTTGCTGGTGGCGCTCTCCAATCTAATCTGATCGACAAGGACATGTAGGTAGGACAACAACCTGGATGAGATGGTGTTGGCAATCGTTATTGGATCCGCCACGCTCCCTTGTATCTGCATTTTGGTGGTGTATGCCAATACGAGGAGCCTGGAATAGAACCGAGTCCTCTGGCTGAGTTATAGATGGATACGAGGTCTTGTGGTGCTTTCGGGGCCGACTATGGTGGCATGGGATATGTCTGCCTTAGCACTGCTTGTCATCGACCTAGTTCATATGTAATTTAGCTCATAGGGCGGGGCATTACAGGGCACGGTCTCCCGCGTCTCCCCCTCCCTGTCATACAAATGATGGGCTTAAAGTGCTCCTGCTCAGTCTCGAACTCCATCCAGTGTTGCACTATTATGCACTTGTTCTACCCATGTGAACCGGTCCTCTAAAACCCTCACTAGTTATCCTTCGTGCGCTGCGATAGCCGTACCCACTTTGTCTATCCCTGAGCCTTTCGGTCAGGGTCTGGTGCCCGCTCCATAGTTGCTCGTGCTCCCAAGGTCCTATATGATCTTGACGGTTCTCTACGAGGTCGGGGATGTCTCGTGCAACGAAGGAGCAACACCTCACGTAGTATTTCCTCTTCTAGTCTTTATCTATTGGTGATCTGGGTTGGTTCTTGCGTCGCCATGACCGTAGTCCTCCTGGTTAGAGGTCCCTTGCTAGGGCACCCGGGACACCCTACCTCCATGCAAAGTGAGAAGGTTTTCCCTTCTTCGGCCAAGGGCGCGGGGTGCCCGGTGTGGTGTGAGGATCTCCCACGTGTGCGGCTGCTACGTGTGGGTGCTATATGCATGTACTAGCATGTTGACGTACTTTTTCCTTCTCCTGCGCTTGTCACCATCTTCGTAGCATCATATTCACAGGGGGCAGGGTGACCCGAAGCCCCTAGGGTTGTTCGCACAACTCCTGTCGGAACTTTCCAGATGGCGATTTGTCCGTCTAGTTTTGGAAGAGAAGAACCTTGATGCCCTTCATCCAAATCTGATTGTCATATCGGGATAACGTTTGTATGTCAGGCATCTAGCCCTCGGGCTACAACCTGGACTATTGCGGTGGTGGTCACCGCAATCTATGCTAAGAAGCATCTCACCATCCTAGTAGAGGTTTCCTTTCGTAATCTCTGTAGTGGATCTAATATGCATGATGCGGACACCCCCTACCTAGCGTGCCAACTGACAAAGGATAGTTTTAACAATCCCACAAGTCTCACATCCAATGATCAAAATAATTTATTTGTTCGGCAATCGGCTTGTGTCAGTAGGTTTGGATCTCAAAGACAAAGATATTTGTATAATGGGGAGGATTCACTCAGACTCTATTTCATAAGGTGAATGTGGCTACAAGATGATCTCGACGGGTTTAGAAGAGGACCCGGCAAGAGTAGATGAATCTAGGGTTTATGACTAAGGCTAATGGGTACAATTTGAGAGATTCCGGCGTGCCCTTTTCAGGTGAATGTCTTCCAGTATATATAGTCAGTGGTGGTGTAAGAGTTTTCCCTAGTCACAACAGGTCTTCATCTTGCCTTGTGCATTAAGTTGATCTTTAATCTACCATAGACATATGTCTGGTCTTTGAGAACGTCCAAAGAGTGGTCTCGTAGCCCCGCATGCCAGACCAGTTGATATCTTCTACGTGGAGTTCTGCGTGGGAAGGAATCATGGACTAGACCCATGTGTCGTATAGGCCTAAATCCATCACTATCTATAGCACCTCTCCATCATTTACCCACTGTAATTTATTGGCAAGCATGATATGTGATTCAATCTAATATTTTTCTTGATCTATTGTGTCTCTATGTCGATGTTTGAGTAGTGATCTGTTTATGGCAAATTGTAAAACAGTTCGTTGTTGGTCGTATACAAGTATGTTAGCTTTTATGATGTCCTGATATATGATGTATGAGTGTACACATATATTGGGGAATGTATAAGGTTGTTTCCATTGCATGTTGCTGGGATGAGGGATGGCCGGAGGCATTTGACAGAAACCATGTCCCAAGTTTTAAATATGTATGCTATATTAATTCATGGTTAATTAATAGAGGTAAATTATGGGATTTTGAAACTTACAACGGTTGTACTTTGTCTTAATAACTCTCTTGTTTGTGTGGAAACGATCTTGGGATCAATCACTATGGGTGTAATTGCACGGTTACACGATTATATTTATTTATGGCTCCTTTCTAGAAGAAACAATAGAGATTATCCATGTGCTTCACTAAATGTGACAATCAAATGAATAAAATAAAAACTTGCAAGAATACTTACTCCTTTGAGTTATTTGCTTTTATCTTTACCTGTTTTTACTTTACCTGCAGTAGTTTTACTTTCTATATTTATTTTTAGCACGGATGAACTGTCACACCTTTTTTTAACTAGACAGCTATTTTGCAATTTAGATAATTTTCTTGGATGTGTTAGAGATGCAACGAATCAGGTGCTAACCCTCGATGGATAATGTGCCTCTGAATTAGGAGTAATAATAATATAAGTAACACAATAAACAGGCTAGGCCGACCCTCCCGATTTAGAGAAGTGAAAGGCAAATCTACCCCAAAATATACCAATTTCTATTTCTTGCACGGGCACTCTTCCGTCTTAGGGTGTGCTCACTCGTTTCTCCCGTCCGATCAACATCGAGCAGACCTGATTGGTACGGTCAACGAGAGTGTTCTTGAATCTATGGTTCCACGACCCATCCCACACCCACACCCGCGCCACGACACCCGTCCTGCACTCCCACCCATGTCTTTCCCCATCTGCCGGGAGACCCACCTCTTCCTCATAGTTCAAATCTGGGCAGAGCACTGGTCGTCGCCTACCACACCGCCTGCATCGCCGGCCGCTTGATCTACCGAGCTAGCCACGTGCCCTGGTCTCCCTTTGTCTTCTTCTCCTCTGCCCTTCAACCTCCCTCTCCTCAGGACGAGCCGTCGAGCAGATCCATGAGGATGGTATCGCACATCACATCGGGGATGCTCAAGGGAGGAGGGCACGCGGGGCTTGTGGCTTTGGCGTTGCTAGCGGCTGGGGCTGGTCTAGCGAGGAGGGGCACGGGGCGTGGAGCGCGGGGCTCGTGGTGGTGGCAGCCACGGCCACGGCTCTGCGGTTCGTAAGTGGAGTGGCTACTAGAGAGCACAAGGAAGCCTCCGCACATGTGCATGCCGCTCTGGAACCCACATCTCAATCTCGACGCCACCGACTTCATTTCCACGTCAGGTATGAGCATAACGTTCGCTTCTTACTGGTTTCATGATTTTACACATAGCTTCAGTGGAGAATGGAGAGCTAGGTAGTTATTATAGGTTCAATGTTTGCTCATACCTTAACTGCAATCATGTTGTTTGCTTATGTAACTTCACTAGCTTAGTTTATCGTGGTTCTCCACCCTGGCATCGCAATAGTAATGACTGATTTTCTTTCAGTCAAGGTGTAACACTAGTATGCTTCTTTCTTTCTAATTAGGATGTAATTTTGGTGCAAGTTAATAATACACCAAAAGTAACACTAGTCGGTTATTACTTCCCACTTATGATTATTTTTCATTCATGAGGGACAACTTTCAGTAGGTGTAAAAGGGGGTTATGTAGTTTACAGAAAAACAAAGAGGAGACATCTACATTTTACACGTGCTTTTTTCTTGGAAATCGTCAACCGCATATCTGGATGTATTTTTTACAGGATCTGCTAATTTTCCCTTTAATGTGGATGAGAAACAAGTACTATCCTTTGATGTAGTTTTTGTTGTTAGAGATGTAGTTTTCAAACCTTCTATGTTTGTTTTATAGGTTACAGATGTAACTTTCAGACCATTGGATGTAATTTTCAGACCATTGGATGTATCTTTCAGACCAGGGATTCAATTTTCATTAGAATACACGATGTAATTTTGGAACCATGCTTTAGATTCGTAATGTACAAATGTATGTAGTTTTCTTTATGCAGGGGGTGTATTTTTTTATGGTTCTTACTTTCTCTCAGTACATACGAAACATCGGTCCTTTTGCAATTTTTAGTATACTCACAAGATGTTTCTAATTCACAAGTTGGAGCTTCGTTTGTGGATTTCTGCCCTTTTTTACGTACCTAGATCTGATCATATAGGAGTAGCAATTTCTGTTGTTTTTGTATGATCGAGAGAAAAAACTAACTGGCGATGTTTTTGTGCTCATGCTTGTTGATTCCGGTATTGTTTGTTATTTGTTACATGGAGGTAGGCATTCAGTTCCCGCAGGCTGCCCTGGAAGTGTTTTTTTTTGTCGTACCATGGCAATTTGGACGGAAATAACCTATAGAAAAACAAATTCACGAAATGAACTCCGGCGAAAAAAAAATTGCCTGGCGCCGCACCCTGAAGAGCAGCGCCATGCCGCGTGGCGCCGCGCGCCTGCCAGCGTGGCTTGCCCGTGGCCTCGTGGGCCCCGGTCCTGTTAGGGTGGCGCCACACAGTGTGGCGTCGCACTGTGTAGTGCAACGCCAGCGTGTGTGACGCAGCACTTTAGGTCTTGTAAAAGCGCGCAGCCAGGCCCTCCCCCTACCTAGGCCTCATTCTCCCCCACACAGGAAGCATAGCAGTGGCGGTGGCGGCGGCTCCGGTCCTCCCTCAACCTCCTCCCTCCTAGTGCCCAAATCGGAAGCCCCTCTCTCTGTGGATTTCGATCCCCCAAGTGCCTTGAGGTATTCTTCTCCTTCTTCTTTGATTTCACCTATTAATTTCTTGTTTTGGCCTATATCTTGCAAACCCTAGGTTGATTTGTAAGATGCATGGTAGAATGTTGTTGCATTGGCATATTGGTTGGGCATTTTGTTGATGGTAGCATTTGTATGTATTGAGTATGTTGACCATGGTTTGTTGTTGTGATTATCTTAGGCATGACAAGAATTGTTTATGTTCACCATGTAGACAAGGAAGCTTTTTTAAGAGGTGTGACGCCCCGCAAAAACCACTACTAGAAAATCGTGTTGTTTTTGTGCATTGCATCATCATGACCGCATGCTCATGTCATCATGCCACATTGCATTTGAGCATCGTCATCATCTTGCATTTGCTTGCATGAAACTATTTGCGGAAAAATCTAATTTGTTTTCTAAACGCCCCGTCTTTAATTCAACACAAAACCCGGGCCTCCAGATTAATTTTGTTTTGTCTGCTATCGGTTTGCAAAAGCCCTGTTTGAAATAAATAAAATATTTATTTATTTTTAGTGGGGCAGTCGGACGGGTCGATTCGACCCAGTCGACCACCCCTGGTATTAAAACGGTCCACCTAAACCAGCCCCTCTAAATCCTAAGGCTACCCAACCTAATCTACCCACCCCTCCAGCCACATCATCCCACCCAATCGCAGCTCGCCACATCAGCCTACCCCAAATCCCCACCAACCACCTTCTGCCACATCACCCCCAACCTCCCCCACTCACCCCACCACCCACTCCACCTCCCCACCGAGCCAGCCTCTCTCCTCCCCCCTGGCCCCACGCGTCAGCCACACCCCCACCGCCTGGACCCACTTCCCCCGGCCCCACCGCCCAGCCACCTCTCCCTCTGGCCCGCGGGTCCCGCCACTCCCACCTAACCTCTCTCTCCCCCGCGTTCTCTCCCTCCTCCCACCTCACCGCGCGCAGCCCCCCACGCCCCGACGCCGCCTTCCCCCCCCTCTCCGCCTCCTGCAGCCCCGCCTCGGCACCGGGCCGCCCCGCCTCCACCGCTCGAGCCTCCCTGCCCGCTTCTCCGGCGCCGGCGCGGGCCCGCCTCACCGCCGCCGCCCGAGCCCCGGCCTCCTCCGCCGCCACGCTCCCACCCCGCCTCCTCCTCCCCGCGTCTCCCCGGTCGCCGGTTCCTCGGCCCCCCCCTCGCCTGCGACCGGCCGCTTCCCCGCCGCCCTCTGCTCCTCCTCCTCCGGCCGCGCCGGCCCTGCCTCGCCCTCCGGCGCGCCATCCTCTCCCTCGCCGCCACCTTGCCGACCTCCGCACCAGGTCCGCCGTCGTCGCGGCGTCGGCCTCGCCCGCTGGCCAGCGCCGCCGGCCCTCATCCTTGCTGCCACCGCTGCGACTCCTCTGTTGAGCCGCGTTGACGGATTCTCTTCGGTCCAGGGCCCCTGACGCATGATGCCAAGTTATGGAGTGGTGGTACTGTCTGTGGTTTGGTGGTGTTTAGAAGACGGTGATACTCCAAAGTCGTTTCGAAGGGCCATGATTTGCTACATGAGTTCAAGATCTCCAAGGCGATGCCACTCGGAGTGCTCCAACATGGAAACCGGAGGCGATGATGTCGGATGCGACCAGTCCTTCTTCTCGGAACCGAAGACCGTGGACGCCAAGTCCCCGGGTTCAAAGGCGACAAGACCCCGATCCCGACGACCGACCTCGGCGAGACCGAACCCTCGGCACTCCATGATTCTCCTTCATGGTACGCCAAGACTCCCGGCGCCCGAAGCCGAGAACCCGATGACCGCCAAGATCGCCTACTCGGAACGACAAGTTCTTCACCCCGAATGCCAAGACCGTCGAGACCCCTCTATGTGTGAACCCCTTCCCGAAACCCTATTTTATAATATCTTACAACTTGTTGCATATTAAATTGTCATACTTGCATGCATCCTTGTCTGTGGTTTGGGGGCCTTATGCCGATTCACTTCATAATTAAATGTGAGGCCCATAGGCGGACAATCTAGTCTCATATTGGCCTCGTTTAAATTTGTGTAGCAAACCGGTGATATATTATGCCCTGTTAAAACAACATTTAAATTGTGGGGTAGATAAACAACATGAACCATATATTTAATTGTCGGGACCCCCGTTTCCGCTTAATATGACCTAATTGCATCGCATCTTTGCCATGCCATACAGCATACATGCATCATGCCGATCTTCTGCCGTTGTATTAAATATTGCATCCGGTGTTATTCTAGTGTTTTGCTTCTTCGCGGATAAGGCCGTTGAGTTGATGCGAGTGTCGACCCGATCTTCGGTTGGACCTTCGACAATGTTTTCAGGCGAGCATCTCCCCCTTTCTACCTATCTTACTTTTATAGTATTTATTCCCTCCTGTTGGTCTATTGCTATCTGTGTTGCGTTGCTCTAGTTTTCGTACCCGTGATATCCCTTGCAGCCTCATATTGCCTTGGACACATCCTATTACCTGTTGATTGGTAGATAGTTGGACTCGCGCGTCGTAGTCGCTTGCTCAAGTGCTGTTGCGTGTTGTCAAGTGCCACAGTTGTTGGAGTTTGGCCGCATGTTGATGTTGGAGATGATCATGGCTTTACCTTTCGTTCACTTCAATTACTGTTTAACAACTAAAATTGAAGTAAGTAAGCAGAGGCATCGGTGGGTGATAGATAATGCTGGTTTCCGACCGCCCACTTGTGTCCCGTAGGACCCCGAGTTCTTGACACCTGTTCCGAGATCGAGCGCGCTAACCACAGGTGGGGAGATATGGGCCCCCCATTGATTATTACCTGATTTCAAAGTATTGTACTGGGGGCCACAACTAGTTTGAGGTTTTATTTACTATCCTGTACCTATGCCATGCTTTACTGCTTTATTTAAATTGTGCGATGGATAGCACACTGTACTGTTTAGGATCGGGACACGTTTTCGCGGTGTCGACAAGCCCAGTTTTGGGTCCCCAGTCGTTCACAGCCGTCTACCCAAACCCTAAGTCCGTCTCGGAGACCGGCCGACTTTGTTGCGGGTTCGACTTAGTGGGGTGGCCCCCATGTACTTGCTTTGGGTCTGGAAACGTCATGACTTAGGCCCCGCCGACATACCGATGGGTGTATGTTAACTGATCTGGCAAAAAGGGTCGAAGTGCTTGTGGATACTTTGGTGCACCCCTGCAGGGTTTAATCTTTTCGAGAAGCCGTGTCCGCGGTTATGGACGACTTGGAGCACAGTGCTTGATCATAGACAACTATAACTAAAGTTTACTGTTATAAATTGACTTGTATCCGTTATGACTAGTAATCAGCTTCGCTACAACGAATGGCTAAATAAAAGTACCAACAACTGCTGGGTTTTGGGATATCGCATACTAATCGTTTATTTGACTAGTAATTGTTGCAACTTCAACGGAATGGTTAACTAAAACTGCCCACTGCTTATTTTTATCAGGATGACTATCTATATTTGACTAGTAATTACCGCAACTATAACTGAATAAATAAAACGGCCAATTGTGTGAGTTCCTCGGTGGACTTCCTCGTTTGGTCTCGAGGGGGGAAATACCAGGATGGGTTTGTTTGGTGGTAGCATCAGGTGGTTCCGAATAGGCCTTTCTTATCCCTCTCTGATAGCCGACAGTTATATCGAGTCTCTATAGGTTGTTTAGTGCATGCTGCGCTGCCGCTCAGTCCACCATACCTATGTAGGCGAGGACCGCCGAATTCTAGTCTCGCCGTGTACTGGCCTCAGTACTGACCGCTCTCTCTTTTTCCTTTGCCCCTTGTCGGCACCCCTTTTGTTTAGCAGGTTTTGAGATCGCCGTCGTTAGCAGGGTTACCCTTCCGGCTTGGCCTGGGCAGGGTTATGGACGCCATTGGTTATTCTTCAGGGCTCTTAGCCCCATTTGCATCTTGTCCGTAGTTGGACGCTCTATCGCTTCCAAGGTGATTTGGATCTTTGTTCTGTATATCTGTATTCTTGACTCATGGAGTCGTGTTGTATATATCTATTTATTCTGCGGGTCCCATCGAGGACTGTTGTGTAATGTTATTACTTCGTTTTCCACCTACACGAAAGTGCCTGGTGGGCACCTTTGAATCGCTTCTATGCGGGTTTGGCGGGTTTCGCTAAAACTTGCATAGGGCCGATTCTGAGGGTGTTACAAGAGGTAACATAGAACCGAACCCGGACGAGCTTGATTTTGTGTTTGAGCGTACTCTAACCTATGCCGAGGTCTTGGAGCAATTGAGGATTGAATTGAAATGGATGGAACCAAATGATATTGTTGAGTTGGAGGGAAGACATAATGTTGATTTGGGAATGCATGTCCTAATGAGCTTGGGTCGGGGGAGGGCCTGGCTGCGCGCTTTTACAAGACCTAAAGTGCGGCGCCACAGCGCTGGCGTTGCACTACACAATGCGGCGCCATACTGTGTGGCGCTGCACTAACGGGACCGGGGCCCACGAGGCCACGGGCGAGCCACGCTGGCAGGCGCGTGGCGCCACACGGCATGACGCTGCTGTTCAGGGTGCGGCATCAGGGCGTATGACGTTGCAAAAAGAATTAGTCCAGGAAAATTCTTTTCGTCGGAGTTCATTTCGTAAATTTGTTTTTTATAGGTTATTTCCGTCCAAATTGCCTCATAGCATTTTCGCGTGTCAGCAAATGTCCAAATTTATTCTCGGTGGTAGGTGTGGGGACCAGGGCCATTTCCTTTTTTAGAAGATATTGTTGGAATATTAGGCATAATTTCCACGATTAATTCCATGATATAAATCATGACAACAGCAGCTACAATCACGTGAACCTCTAACATACTAGATGTATTGATCAACATGAACAGTAGCAGACTATACGCACTAACAGCCATAGTAAAACAATAGATCTCTTGACGGTGTACATACTGATTGGTTGTCGATGTAGTCGTCGTTGGCGCAGTAGACTGACGAAGAAGTCGGCGTTGAAGACGACGTGCACGAGGTCCGGCTTGATGACCGGGAATACGCGCCGTGATGACGAACTTGAGCAGTCGCGCGGAGCGCTTCCCAAAAACCTTATTCGCCTTCTCCCGTACAGGATCACAAAGGCGAGTGGTTCTGGAGACCTGCTCTCCCGACCGCCGGTGCACGCCGGCAAGCGGGATGAAGTAGACTACGGTGACGGCGCAAGCAGAGAGGATGGCAAAACCCTAGATTGGTTTGGTGTTGCGTTATGGAAGCCGCACGGGCGTTTATATAGAGCAACTCGGAAATCCCGTACAGAACACGAAGTAGACCAAGCCCACGTCACGCACATTCAGGTCGGTTACAGATAGCCCACGATCCGGGAGCGACCCGAATCCGCTAACTGTTGACACGTATGTCTAACCGCACACATTTTTCTGAGCAGCAAAATAAAGCTCGGCTCAGCGAGATTTCCGCAACCCGCGGCGCGCGCGCGTCGTGACGAGACGAGACGAGCGTGCATGCGTGCAAGTGGCGTCGTCGGAGGAGGAGCGCGCGTGTAGCTCTCTTATTGTCACTCACTTATAAAGTGGTGCAACACTTCACCTTATAAGGTGGTGCAACTCTCCTTCAACTTTCCATGTGGGACTAAACTTTAGCTCCCACAGCTCTTGCCACACACATATGTGAGTTGCCACCAACTTGGGCCAAATCACATATGGGATTCCACATACATGGGCTTTGAGATTTAGGAAAAATCTGAAATCATACATGGGTCTAATGATTTAGCCTATTATTTCTAACAATCCCCCACCAGATCTCAAATGCCCATTTAAAGATTTGCCAATCCTCGCTACTTGTTTATATACCAGTGTTTCAGCAGAGACTGTTAAGTTGAACTTCCTCCTAAAATCTTGAACTACGTCTATCAACAACTTGAATAATGGATGAACCTTGAATTGCAAGTTTGCTGCCAATAGATTTCACTCAAAATCATAACTAGTACCCTGCTGCCAGTAGCCTACCCCGCGGGTTGAAGCATATGCGTCATACTCTCTGGTCTTTTCATGAGTTTACTAGAGATCACCCAAGTCTCATAGACCACGACGTTTACAGTCGAGCTCATATAGGTGTGTTCTTTCAAGAATGCCCAGTAGGACAGCATCTTTGCTAGTTAAAGCTAACAGAAACACATTAAGATGTGTTGTCAACCTGCCTTATAGATTATGAGAGTTATGCATCTTCACATAGAGAGGGTTACAAAATACTCTCCTCAGTCCACCCACTAGCTTGTTCTTCTCAGGTCCTAATTCACGGGATCTCCGATCACATAGGTTGGGTTACCACTAGGTGTGACATCCATGGGTCTCAACCCCATCTCCCTCGATGCACTTTCTATCACATTTCGTGATAGTCCCTTTGTAAAGGGATCCGCCAGGTTTTTGTCTGTTTGAATATACGTAACACTTATTACTCCGGAGTTTCTCAATTTCCTGACAGACTTCAAATGTCTCTTCACGTGTCTTGATGACTTCGTTATCCTTAGAATTGTTCACTTTGACAATCACAGTTTGGTTGTCACAATTCAAAAGGATTGTCGGCACAGGTTTCTCAACCACAGGCAAGTCCATCAAGAGCTCACGCAGCCATTCTGACTCAACAGTGACTGTGTCTAAAGCAGTAAGCTCTGCTTCCATAGTTGACCTCGTCAATATGGTCTGTCTATGGGATCTCCATGACACTGCACCACCTCCAAGGGTAAACACATACCCGCTCGTGGCATAGAGTTCATCAACGTCAGAGATCTAGTTCGAATCACTATATCCTTCCAGCACAACAGGGTGCCCTGAATAGTGAATCTCATAGCTCATTGTACCACTAGATAGCGCATGACCCTTTCAAGTGCATGCCAATGATCAATACTCGGGTTAGACATGAACCTACTCAACTTGCTCACAGCAAAAGAGATAACAGGTCTTGTAGCGCTTGCTAAGTACATGAGAGAACCAACAACTTGTGAATATTTCAGCTGATCTGTTGGTTCCTTCTTATTCTTCCGTAATGTCAAACTTGGATCATAAGGTGTTGGAGAAGTCTTGCCATCAGCAAAGCCAAATCGGCTCAAGACCTTCTCAACATAATGAGATTGCGTTAAAGTAATCCCATTCTCGTTCTTAATAAGCTTGATGTTCAGAATCACATCAGCCTCTCCCAGATCTTTCATATCAAAACTCTTTGACAGGAAATACTTGACTTCATTTATCACTATCATGTTTGTACCAAAGATCAGAATGTCATCCACATACAAACATAATATAACGCTATCGCCCCCACCATGGCGATAGTAAACACACCTATCAACCTCATTAATGACAAAGCCAGCAGAAAGTAGAGTTCTGTCAAACTTCTCATGCCATTGCTTAGGTGCTTGTTTTAGGCCATATAAAGATTTTAATAACTTGCACACCTTTGTCTCTTCACCTTTTACCACAAACCCATCCGGCTGATCCATGTAGATCTCCTCTTCCAACTCTCTATTAAGGAAAGTTGTCTTCACGTCTATTTGATGAACGAGAAGACCATAAGAGAGGCAGCCAGGGATAGTATTACTCGAATGGTGGTTAGTCTAGCGACAGGTGAATAGGTGTCAAAGTAATCTTCGCCTTCTTTCTGTGTGTAGCCCTTAGCTACAAGCCACGCCTTGTACTTCTCAATAGTACCATCAGGCCTTAGCTTCTTCTTAAACACCCACTTACATTCCACAGGTTTGCAACCATAGGGTCGTTCTGATAATTCCCAAGTTCCATTAGAAAGAATCGAGTCTATCTCATTTTGGACAGCTTCTTTTCAATCATCTGCATCAGGAGATGCATATGCCTCTGCAATGGATCTGGGAGTATCGTCCACAAGGTACACGATGAAATCATTACCAAAGGATTTTGCAATCCTCTGTCTCTTACTCCTCGTGAGAGGTTCATCATCATCCTTCTCAAGGACTTCCTCATGTGGTTGTTCAGAATTCTCAATAGATGCACTAGATTCAGGAAGTATTTCAGAAGAAATTCTACCAATGCTATGCATATCTTTCATAGGAAAAATATTCTCAAAGAATGTTGCATCACGAGATTCCATTATAGTATCAACACGCATATCAGGTACCTTAGATTTAACCACTAGAAATCTATAGCCTACACTCCGTGGAGCATATCCTAGAAAGATACAATCCACTGTCTTAGGTCCCAGCTTGCGTTTCTTGAGAATCGGTATGTTGACCTTTGTCAAACACCCCAAGTGCGCAAATACGAAAGTGATGGTTTTCTCCCAGCCCACTCCTCATAAGGGGTCTTTTATTTATTCTTGTTAGGAAATCTATTCAGAACATGACATAAAGTCAACAAAGCCTCCCCCCACCATGCCTTTGATAAACCAGCAGTGGCTAACATGGAATTCACCAAGTCAGTTAGCGTGCGGTTTTTCCTCTCGGCAACCCCGTTAGATTGAGGCGAGTAGGGAGGCGTTCTCTCATGAATAATTCTGTGTTCCTGATAGAATTCGTCAAATATTTTGGGAAAATACTCACCACCACGATCCGACCTAAGACCCTTGATCTTTCTCTCTAGTTGATTTTCAACTTCGGCCTTATAGATTTTAAAGTAGTCTAAAGCCTCATCTTTAGTTTGCAACAAGTAAACATAGCAGAATTTAGTAGCATCATCTATCAACGTCATGAAATATCTCTTTTCACCTTTTATCAACACACCATTCATCTCGCATAGATCAGAATGTATGAGTTCTAGAGGTGCCAAGTTTCTCTCCTTGGCAGCCTTGTGAGGCTTTCGAGGTTGCTTTGATTGCACACAACTATGGCACTTAGAACCTTTGGCAATAGTGAAATTCGAAATTAAACTCATACTGGACATCCGAGACATCAAACCAAAATTAATGTGACATAAACGAGAATGCCAAATACTGGTATCATCATTAACTCTAAAAGTGAAAACCGGAACAAGCCCCCAAACTCATAACCTTTACCAATAAATTGTCCATGTTCCGAAACAATGACTTTATTGGACTCTAACACAACCTTAAACCCATCTCTACATAGAAGGGAGCCACTAATGAGATTCTTGTTCATAGTAGGGACATGCTGCACGTTCCTCAGTTGCACGATATTTCTGGAAGTAAACTTCAGATCCACCGTGCCAACACCACGAACAGAAGCATGTGATCCATTCCCTATTAGGAAGGCTGAATCCCGAGCGACCTGATAAGAAGTAAACATAGAGATGTCAGCACACACGTGAACATTAGCACCCGTATCAATCCACCAACATGGTGATTGAAATACTGAAAGAACAGTAAATAAATTACCGTACCCATCAGTGTTGCTAGCGGTCACGACGTTGACAGTCTTCCCACCTTTCCCTCTGCGATGACGAACTTGAGCAGTCGCGCGGAGGTTCCTGAACCAGACGAGGTTCCAAAGCCCGACATCGCGCGCTCAGCGCGCCGACCGCCGCGTCGGCAAGAACGTCGGGTACTGGCAGCTGGATCAGAGCAAGAAGAAGCTGGAAGACGCCGGCTTCAAGAACTGCTTCGGCTTTTACACTGGGACCTCCAAGAGCACGGACAAGGCGGGGTGGCTCATGCACGAGTTCACCAGCGCCATGGACGACGGCGCCGGCAAGAGTGGCGTGCCCGCGCTCTACAGGGTCTACCTCTCGCCGCACGCCACCGACGACCAGGTGAGGGAGACCTATGGCGAGGACGGCATAAAGAAGTTGCCCGACAGGACAAAGAAGCCCGTATGAGCCGTGGTCCCGGAGGATTATTTTGACGCCATCGCCAAGCTGTTGCCGGAGGGGAGTGTCAGCCAAGAGTTCACTGCGCTGCCACCTCCTCCGGCGGTGCCGGCGGGTCTGCTTGATTACCATGGGCAGTACCAACAGCAGCAGGGGCAGTATCTCGGTCAGTACTACCAGCAGTAGCAGCATGAGCACTGGGTGGAAATTTATGGTCCGTACCAGCAGCAGGGGCCGTTCTCAGAGGTCGCTCCATCGACCCCTCCGTCTGCATCGCCGGGCCTCCCCTGTGAGGTCGCGGCGGACATGCTGTCAGATAATCTCAGCATAACCATGGCTGAACTCACGCGGATGTGTAACGAGCAGTCGATGGAGGCGGTCGAGGAAGAACCGGATTGGGGATCTTTGGACAATATAGTTGATGATGACGAGTTCAACAAGTTTAACAAAGAGGGTTGATTACAGGACATCCGACACTTATTAGACTGACAGATCTGCTTGAGATGATTCTTTGGTTAATTTGGGGGAACTCTGAATTTTTGTAGGGTTCTTGCAGTTGGCATACTAGTCCGTGTTTTTGTTGTGCGTGCGTGCGTGCTCTCCAGACTATGTATTTCAAGTTTGCTTGAAAAGAAATTTTAATTTAGTGTACAGCGTACTGCGTGCGTGCGTGCGTGCGTGCGCTCTCCAGACTATGTATTTCAAGTTTGCTTGAAAAGAAATTTTAATTTAGTGTACAGCGTACTCTGTTTTGAAATTCCTTCGGTATTACTTTTACTTGATAGGTGATACTTGATTTGTGACCTAAATTATGGAAATTAATAAGACCAATTTCTATTTGAAGATAAACGTCTGTACAAATTCAATTCAATTTCAGTTCTGAAAGAAGAAGACTTTAATGCACAAATCTTAAAATATCGCCAAACGAGACATCCATAGATTATACTTAAGACGTTAAATAGTAGGCCATGTTTTTCCAGATCAATAGGCGGGATGAAAATCACGGTTCTGTTTGTCATTGACACTGATTATCATCCGCTACATACCAGGGCCTAACCAGAAAGGCTGCTTTGAGATTTGGAAAGACAGGTAGCTTATTCTTGGGAGGGTCTACGTTGATTAGAAAATAAGACCCGGTCATATAAGATTATTTTCCGCATATCCTGGGTCAAAATGGTACAAACATCATTACAAGAGCATGCCTATTACCAGATGTAAACCAGGAAACCAACGCAACCTTCCCTTGTTCTCCGTCTAACACCAGGTACTGAACAGCAGCATGGCAGCAACACAGATCTTCAGTTGTCGAAGTTTTCAGTTTTGAGCACGAAAGTAGTCACTGCTTCATCAGTTCCAAAGGTCACCTCCAGAATACCTGCAATGCAGTCCAGGTTAATGTGCAAGAGTGCAAGCCATTTCTCGTCTTCCATATGCTCCATAAAACATCCAAGTAAACACAATACATCCATGCTTCATAAGAAGAGAATAATTATATTCGATATGGACAAGGCCATGATTACAGGCTACTGGAATTTTTTCTCTTTTCTAAGGAATACAAGTTCATAGCTTTGTATACAGACTCCCTGAGATGATTGCTTTTATCCTTCCATCAACATTTGCCCTCCCCTTGTTAATCACTCTTTGTTTGAGCGGTAGTAATCTGAACATTCTTCGTTCTGAATACCAAAGACGCTGGGGAATTGGGGCCTACAATAACCTTCCTCAAATCCATGAATGGTATTTTCACTGTTTGAATAAATAGAAAAGAATTAAGGGTATATATGTTCAGTTGTGTGAAATGATCACAGGAGGGAAGATCCGAACTTGGGGATTCTATCACAGGGTGCACGGATCCATCCAATCTGCCCCCTCTCATTGTCATATATGATCATCTGATCCTGCATCGTAATGTCTGCAACAAGAGAAAATTAACATTATTTGTTATAATGGTTCGAGAGATCATGGCTTCTAAAAGCCGATTGGTCGTTATGTCTGAACTTCCTACCTCCAACAATGTTCAGATCCTTGAGTCCAACCTCTGATCCGTTGAGGATGCCCAAACACGCATTTCCGTATTTCTGGCACGAACATAGAAATAAATATTTAGTCACCAAGAACGTGGAGTTAATTACTGAATAATCTACTGAGTTGCAGGATGCTTACAGTGACAATGAGGTAGTTTTCAGGAGGGATCTCCATGAGTGCTTTCTTTCCATTAGAAAAGCTCAAAACCAATGATTTGAACTCCTTTTTAACATCAAGCACAGATTTGAATGGTTTCTTTCCTTTCCAGCACAGAGGCAGAGAGGGGTCAGCTACCTCTTTCAGCGTCTTGCTTAGATCACCCTTAAGCTGCAAGAGACAAAACCGCATGAGCTTTATGTTTCTCTATAGATCCTATCATTATAGAATAGAAAAAATTCTGAAATTTACTGCGGTGACAAGCGCTTGATATGGTTGAGCAGAAAAGTAGGTATATGAGCTTCCACTGTCCAGCACTACTTCCATTGGTCCCACACCAAGTGATCGTCCACCAAAATAAAGGCTTGCTGAGCCAGGTGAGTAATAATTCCTACAAATGCAGGTTATACCATTCAGAACTAAAAATGAGAGAATCTGGTCACAACTTTTTACTAGTCTAAACACAGACAGATTATACACAGTTAAACCCCTAAATGATGGATACAGCATCAGTAAAAGACTATTGGCAATATAATTGGCTTCCTCCATGTGGTTGCAAGCTGCAATTTTTTTTTATATAGTTGATATTTTGAGATGGCTGATCACGCGATTGCAAAGTATATTATTGGTAGTGATTTCTAAGAAAAATCAGGAAGTTAATGTGGTTAGTGTAAAGTTTTCAAGTCAGTTAAAACCTTTCCACAATAGTTGTGGTCGATTACTGAATTTAAACATTAGTAATCAGAAACTGGAAAACATACAAATACTTAAGCATTATTACAAACAGGGAGCATACATTTTGCATGTTCTTTCTACAATATATTGTGGAACAGAAACAAAATTCACCAAAAACAGGGCTCACCTGAATGCGCTCCTAACCATTGGTACCCATGTTGCACGTGAATAAGGCACGAGATTATCCCCAAAGAAGAGGAATCCCCCTCCTCTCATGCTCAGGCAGTGGCCAACCACGTTCTTGGTAATCCCATGCTGCTTGAGCTGTGAAAGTAGGCTAATTGATCCACTCCCAAGCCCAAGCACACCATCAGTGGGCGCCACCTCGGTGCTGCTCCCGACCTCCTGGTCATATCCACAACTGCACACACAAAAATAAAACATCAGGAAACAATTCAAATGACCCACTTTGGAATGTTGTAGTTCCAAGTAGCATACCCAAATGCAAGACTGGGACGAACAACAGAGGCATTCGCAAGGCGGACTGCAAAACTGTCGTTGATGAGCACACCAAGGGATGAACCTTGGTCAGCATACTTAATTTCATAGTCGCATTGCTGCTTCGGTGAGTCACACTTGTGGTTTCTACTCAGTCCACCATGCAGAGAGGCGCACAGCTGATCCACACACGGTATCAGCTTGTTCTTTGTTGGTCTGTAGAGCGGATGTGGTACCTACACCGACCGTTAACATGCAAACATTAAAATATCCTTGAAGAGAAGCCAAACCAAATTTGGCTTTCAAATATGAAACCTCGGACAATATAAATAGCATACACAGGTGCGGAGCTACGTGGGCCGATCCTGCTGCACAGGCACCAAGGCCTAACATCCAAATAAATCCAGTGCACCATGGTGGCCAATGAGGAGTGCATCGCTAGGCATGTCCAGCTATTGCCTTATGGCCCACAATTCCATTTTCCAACTAAATCAATTGGCTTGTCGCAGATTGGTCATTGGGTATTTTCGAAAGGAAAGCTTGGGAATGGCACATTAGTCCATCAATGCAAAGTAAGTGAAAACAAGGAGATCAATTCATGTGTCTTACTTCGTATGACTGAAAGCGATCAAACTAAACAAAGATTGATCGAGTTTCTTCTCACGTGATGGCCGAGGGGAATCACCGAATCAAGGAACATAAGAGCTTTCTCAAATATGGTGGAAGGCGTTGTTATCATTTGCTTTATCGCCTTTTAGAACTATTGCTTGCAAAACCATATATTGCTTATTGGCGGGAACTAAAGAATGTTTGCTTCCGCGGCAAATAAAAACCACTCTACACATTTTTGGTTTTTCCCCAACAGTAAATTCAGCTGTTTTCTTTCTTTACCTCGTAGCATTTCTAGCATTTTTGGGAATTGGTTGTGAGGGTTGACTGTTACCTTAGGCTCAAAAATATGTACATTGCTTTCGTTATGTTGCAGAACAAAATATATTCAGTATATTGTCGGATGGAAATTATGTACGTGAAAGCCACCCAGGTTAATTTTCCCTAGCTTCAGCCCGGAAAATAGGGACTGTAATGCTAATACCCAATCAAGAAATGAAGGACACTAGATCTTGAAGTGGAAACCAAAATGAAATGTGGCAAAAATAGAACTAAGTACCAGCCGTTAAACTCATGCCAATGATAGACCTGTGACCTCAAACTTACAGAATCTTCTTCAGCCAGTAAAGTAAGTAGTGCATGGGATAATGGGATAAGCATGGAATTCAAATAGTAGTACCATATTTCTTCTGTACCCCCCCCCCCCCCCCCCCCCCCCATTACTAGTATATTCAACGCATAAAAAGAAGACCAAGTTCCAACTTTCTGGACCCTGATTCCTCATAAAGCGCCAACTTTTGTAGCAGCCCAGAATGACAAGGACTCACTGTGTAGCATCAAGTCTATGTGGTCCGTCCAATAGCAGCAAATCCGATTGGACGGACAAATAAGCAAGGGTACTGAATGGTGATGGAAACGGTACCTTGGAGCAGCTGACGCAGGGGGCGTCGCACTGGAGCCAGGTGAGGTCGCTGCCGGTGTCGACGTCGAGGAAGTAGGGCTTGGGCGGGTTGCCAATGCTCATGGCCACGTAGTACAGCCTGCGCAAGGGAAGCGTCATCCAAGAAAAAAATCAGGATCAAAATTACATCACAGCACCCTTGTCTTTATTTTTTTTGCAACCAAGCGGATTATCTGGAACCACGCATGAATTGAGCTAAGCTGAAAAAAAAATACTATTTCCAAAACTAGTCAATTCAATGATGACCCTCCATGGATTCACCTATATAGGCTGCGGCTAATGTTGCAAAAATAAGAGCTTGAATACCGCTTGTAAATAATCCAAGAAACATGACAGGTATAGGGACTACTAAGGGGACTAAAATAGTAGAGTAGTATTGGTGTTGAGTCATACAAAGGCCAACCGATATTAGTCGATTCGGCTAATAATGCATACAAAAACCCACACGGAGATCTATGGATGGCACCGGCGAATGCGGCCAAAACCCGCAATCAGTTGATTGATCGGCCAGAGAAGAGGGATGGGGGGGAAAGAAACAGAACCGGTTGTTCCGGGACTGAGGGAGGAGGATGCAGTACCCGTGGGGGTAGACGTTGCCGAAGAGCTGGAAGACGGCGGAGGAAGCCTCCGGCTCCGCGTCGTCCGGCTCCCCGCGCCCGGCCCTCGCCGGCTTGTCCGCGCGCGCCGGCGCCAGCAGCAGGAGGAGCAAGAGGAAGGCGGCCGGCGGGGCCCACCTGGCAGCCATGGGAAAGGGAGAGGTCGGGCTGAGCAGAGAGGATGGAGAGGAGGCGTCTCTGTCTCTGGGATGGTTTGCCTGTCCCCCACCCTGGGGCTCAGGGGCGGAAGAGGTTCTAGGGGGAGAGGGGGAGGATGGGGATTGATGGAGAGAGGGAAATGGTTGCGGTGGTTTTATAAGGGGAGAAGGGGACGCGGTGTATTGCGTCGGAAGCTTCTGCAGAAAGTTCCTTTCTTTGCTTGGGTGCAGCGAGGAACAAAAAAGGCTTCCCTACGCTCTGGGTTTTGGGTTACCTTTTTCTTTTTTGGGGATTGGTTGCCCTTTTCACCCAGGTCCAGGTCAAGTACTCCTACTTCTATGCTGCCGTCTTTCTTTTCTTTTGGTTGGTTGATTCGCTGCAGAAAGGTATTGCCTTGCCTGGTTAATCAGCTTCGCATCGTTTTCTAGTGCCCTTTGTTGTGGCAATGAATCAATGATGGAACGTGGATAGTTTTATGTAGTAGTACAAGGTATCTTTGGTCCAAGGAACAACGTAATTACTACGTAGATGATTTTTATTCTTGTCTCTAGGCTCCAACATCGTGCAAGTTTGTCATTTTATTTTCAGTACCATGATTGGTCTGTGTGTCAACTCAAAGCGGTAGAACTGATGTGCTGGCCAAGTCATTTATTTTTACAAATTTGGGTCCTATCCAGGAAACTAAAATAGACCAAATTTCAAGAATACATTATGGTTTGATCTATGCAAAAAGGATGCAATCACGATTATAAAAAGGAATAGAAACTCAATTTCCTCCTTAGGTTTTCTTTTTTGGTCCAGATCACATCTACCGAGGCTAGTTTTTTTAAAATAATATATTTTTAAAAATCAATTTCCTGGATAATACACGAAATTGTTAATTTGGAAAACTAGCGCAGCCTCAGGGTTTGAACTCCCGATAAGGACCTTTCAGAAGTTTAACCCCAGACCAGTTGGTCAGAGGCAGACGCACGGTGGTACATAGTGAGTGTTTGTCGGTGGTTCAAACACCCGACAAGTGCTTGCCGGTGGTTCAACTACCGATAGGTGTTGGTCGGTGTTTGAGACCCCGAGGCCGTGCTACTTTTCAAAATTCCTAATTTTGTATATTATTCATGATATTGATTAAATAATTCGTATTATTTAAAAATAGAGCCCTAACAAGACCTAGTACATACGCCACTATGTGTACTCATACATATTCTATTTTGTATCCGAGTTTTCAATATGAAGTTTTCAAAAAAAAAATCAAATAAAAGTACTACTTGGCACCCGGATTCCAAAATGATTATTCCACAACTTTTCAGGTTATTTAATTTCAAATGTGACATAATAAGTGAAAGTGTACAAAAAACTGATGTATGCTTTGCCATCCCCGCTGACAACTGATAACTATCAAAACAATTGCTTGTCGTCTTCACGAGGTGAGGAACAACACGAGGGCTTTTTCTTTCAGCAAAAAAAGTTTCTTAGAGTAGTTTCTACGCGTGACTTGGAGACGTTGGTAATGTCGTTCCACATGTCCTGTTGGTCAAGTCAACAAGTCTATGGCAGAGTGGAACCCCACAGCCCACGGGAGGTCCGTACAATTGATGCATGGAAAGTCAATATTGAGGGTTTTTTTATAAAGCATAAGCTCATGAATAGATACATAACTCAATCCTATGAACATATGCCGCGTATCTCATACCTATGAGCATTTCTGAGAGACAGGGACAATGGATGTTAAAATTGACGAAGTTATTACAGACATCTCATTGTTGATGTCGCCTCCTATCAAAAGATTTTTTCTATATGAGACACCAAAACGTCAAACAAAGAATTTGATTTTCGATGGATTTGCGTACCACTGTCCTCCTAACTATCCAACCACGTGTTGATTCTCAATATTGAACTTCTTTTGGCGCCTATGTATCAATTGGAGCTTAATTGTTATCCATGAAATTCCAACAAGTTACCTTAAAGTTCTTGCATTTCAAACAGAGACTTAACATAGTTAATGCCCTGTAGATTTCGGGACTTCAAAAATTTGAGGAACACAAATAATGCGAAGTATAGCAAGAACATGCACACTTTATTCTTACAAGAATGAATTAGTGCCAAAAAAAATTACCATACCATCGAAACAGTGTAGAAATATTTCCCAAGTTGTTTGACGCAATTTAAATTTCCTATTAGTCATACTACCTCAATGCAAATAAATCCTAACAAAAGTATAATAGGTCAATTCTACGAATCAAACAACCTACAAAAAATAATTTGTAAGAATTTTAATATTCAAAATTGTATATAAATCTATTAATTGCATTAAGAGAGTCTAAAAAATCTCTAACATGGGCATAAAAAGAAAGAAAGAATTAATGAATGAGGTGCCAACAAATTACATTGGAATTAGGTTAAGCTGCTATTATTCATTACTTTTGGCCTTTGCAAGCCGATGATCCCGGACTACTACTTTCTTGAAAGTTTTGGCTTCTTTAGTCATCAACTCATATGCATCAACATCTTCGTTTGTGCTGCCATCCTGTGAGTTCGATGCATAGCTTTGTACATAAGAGAGTTCATGGTCTATGTCCTCCTCTACGCAGTATGCCTCCATGTCACCAACCACATTCTCACGAAGTCCATGTTTTCATTTATTACCCTCGAAGTCCTCACTTTAGTTCTGGTGCTTCATATTGGTCTTTCCAAATTGAGCTCAAAGCTTGGCTCATTGGAGGTTGCATTGGCTCATTATTATATCGTCACATCAGCCATCGTCAATATATGGCTCGTTAATTTCAAATCGGGCTACTAGCATCACATGGGGACACATGTCGATTGAAGTCACTGGGCAATCAAGCACCAACTTTCTTTGTGGCAAATAACCCGAGAGCCTCGTCTTGCGAGTCTGCCTTAAACTCCTTGTATGCACTTCAATTCATCTCGGACTTGAGAGGCATTATCTTCAAAGTAGAGCGATGTACGAACCCAACACATAACTTCCTTCCAATTCAACCACAACACCTGAGTCTATCCAATCCAAATCCATCTTCACTCATTTCACAACCTCGGTATAGCTAGGGCTAGTGAAAGACACCATGACTACCTCCTCCGGGTCAACACACTCGACACTTCCTTTTAAGAAAGCGACATTGTCCACATCATGAACATTCATGATTCTCGCCATCTCAAATACAACGTCAACAACTAAAACACATCAGAGACAATTATATTACCACAGGGAAAACATTCGCAAAAACACTAACGAGAGAACCAACTTCTGGTTAAATGGTATGGAGGGTAGTGGTACCCCCAGCCCACCAGGGATCAAACCCTAGGTTTGACGCTTTGGTGTCTCATAAATGCGTAATATTCTTTCAGTGGGAGGCGATGTTCCTGTCGATAACGAGGCGCCTATGGTGACTTCGTCAATTTTAAGATCCACCGTCTTAGTCTCTCGGAGGTGCTCATATGGGTAGGTTGTACGTAAAGAGAATATGCCCAAGAGGCAATAATAATGTGGTTACTATCTTATTCCTTGTTTATGATAGATGTTTATTTCTCATGCTATAATCATGGACATTGGATGTTGTTAATAACGAGGTCACAACATTGGTGGAATGATGTGATGAACATTCATCCAAAGTATAGTAATACGATCAAAGTCATTATGTTTAGATTACTATAACATCGTTACAAAGTAACTTTAGTCCTTAGACCATGAGATCTTGTCGATCACTAACACCGGAAGAGTAGCTTGATAACATCAAACGTCACACCGTAATAGGGTAACTATAAAAGTGGGTTCAGATACTTCGGTAGTGTTATGTAGAGGCTCATGGATAAAGAGTGATATTTGTCCATCCTGATGACGGAGAGATATACCCTAGGCCCTCTCGGTGATATCACATTGATATAGCTTGCAAGCAAGTGATGGTGATCACTAGAATGTTATATCATGGGAACGAGAAAAGAGTACATGTCGATAACGAGATTACACTAGGTATGGGGATACCGATGATCGAATCTCTGACATGTAAAATATCGCGAGACAAAAGAATTTAGTTAGAATATTAAAGGTTCACATAATCACAAGAAGTCATCGTTGAATATGTGAGAGTCAGTACGGATATTCAGGTCCCGCTGTTGATTCTTGATCGGACAGGGGTCTCGATCATGTATGCATCATTCACGAACCGTAGGGTGACACACTTAAGGGATACCTACACTATTTGAAGCAAATGAGATGCCAGGGAAAGAATATCAAAGTACTGGAAATATTTCAATAGACGCCAGAATTGTTTTGGGTGAAATCGCTGAAATTGGTTTTGCATGTGAAATTGAAATATAGTAAGGGTTTTATGTGAATGTTTGTTAATTAATGTAATTAAAAAAATCTGGATAAATAAATAAAAGATTTTTATTAAATAAGAGATTATATTAAATTTGATGCAAATTTAATGGATTTTGAGTGGAGGAAATGGAGGGCCATTTGTGTGAGTGGGAGCTCCACTCACATGAACTAGATGATGCCCCACACGGTGCCGCGGAATTGGCAGCAAGCAATCCATTCGAAAAATAAAAAATCATTTTCTAGAGTAGTTTGTTTTATTAAGAGATGGTGATTCTAAATTATGTGCAAAAGTACATGCTGCTGTGTATCCTAACTAAAGTAAGCGTCCTATTATTTTCTATTGCGCATTTTTTTGGTACAAATATTTCTCATGGCAGAACATGATGAGAATAGATATCACAAGAATTGAAGCGATAATTATACTCTTTGTATCTAGCACTATTCAAAAAATAGGCTGAATCAGCGATTAATAGGACGATTACTCGCTACTAGGGACCTGACCGTGTCAATTACCATTAATCCTTTATGTCGTTTAGCCCAATTAATAGGTCTGACACTCCGGTTACTAGGTATGTTCCCGATTAACCACTACACTTGGTCAAAAAAATTGCAAAATTATCAACACATATCGCCCATCCATCTGCTAGCCCGCCCTAATGAAGTAGGTTTTGCGAAGCTCCCGATCGATCCCTGCCTCCAGGAGCTTGATTTCCGCCATCACCAACTAGTTACTTGTCATTGTTGACCAGTTCTTTGTAGTTGTCGATCAGACCTCAGATACAAGAGCTCGAGCGCCTTGAGGATCTCATCCGAGAGCTTAAGACTGCCTTTAATAGGGTAGATGATTAAGGTGCAAGAGGATTCATACGTGTTTTAGGTGCTAATTTTTTTAGGCTGTACCGATTAATAGTCTGCCAATTAAATCAGTTAATCGTCTGAATTCCGATTGGTCCCTACTCTCAAGCCAACCGAGCAGTTAACGATTACCAATTTCCTTACCATTGGTATCTAGAGAAATGCTAAAATACAAAATTTTAAATAAATATGTGTTTGAGATGAGCAATAAGATTGTCAATCTATATGGTATAATTAAATTGTATACTTCTCTTTCCAATGCTAGGCCCAAGTCCTCTTTTTGTTGCTAGCTCCATGTGGAAATTCTTAGCTTGTAGTGGTCTTCACAAAATGATCCTTAACAAAAAATTATTAATTGTTTTCCATGTAACTACAATTGATTTTGTAACTAAAAATGGTGCGATCGCTACATGAAGTTAGATGTGTTCTTGACAGTGTGCTATGACTCTAAAGATGACTTCAAAAGTGCATAAGTTGACCACATAAGAATCAATGCTGAATTTCTCTAACAATTCAAGCACACCCCTGTAGCTCGTAAAAAGCCACTTAGACCATTGACTGGAAAATAATAGTAAAAGCATATATTGGAACAATAAAAAGGTTGTCCAACAAAAGGTTGAGTTTGGATGTTGTGAGCAACTTAGGCATAAAATAAATATAACACTGATCATCATCACATATTTAGCTTTCTTTGTTGCTTGAAATGCAAAAAATATCTGCACATGAAGAGTAGAGAAATTGAGTTTCCATCTTTCTTATAAAGTTCACAACCTGTAGTCCAAATAAATATCAGACTTGCAGACCAAATCTTTGAACCATACCTAGAAGAGAACATAAACAGAAAATATTGGTTGGGTTACCCGACTAACATATATATCTAATTGTCCAAAAGAATAGTTACAAAAGGAAGCTGCATGAGTACATACTATAAATTTTGTACCCTAACCAAGTAACAGTTCGTATAAAAATCAGAATTGATAGCAAATAAAGACTAACTTGTCTAATTGCAAATTTTTATAATTAAACATGGAAAAGAAGAAATACATGGAAATAGTATACTTCGTGCAATCTTGGTATTTAGCTGGGAACTCTGAGCCTACAACAAAATTTTAATCAACTCCAAAACCTATTCTTCACTACTGCGCTAAATAATATATAGGAATAAAAATGTGTTGTTGAAGACAAAAGATAATCTCTAACCGGTGCAAAAGAAAGAATCAGTCTCACGGATAGAAATTGCATTGGTTTAACATATGAATAGAAAATAACAAATGGAATGAATCTTCCGCATGCACTCGTATAAGTAACTAACGGTATAAGAAACATAAGAAGCTAATTAATAGAGACGGCAACCCTTACATTGGCTAAGCCAGGGAGAGATTTAGAAAACCACAAACAAACATAGGATGCAAAATCTTATAAATAATTAGTCTGCATCTTGCACGTGGGTCATTCATCGCACCAACAATCAGCTATGCACATATACAACCGAACAAATATCTCCTTCAAAAAAAAGTCTGGCCCTAAAAAATGCATGTCTACACCTTGTCCAATGGATGATCTTGCATGGAAAAAGAATGGAGGGTACAAAAATTGAGTTTTCATCTTTCTTCTAAAGTTCACGACCTGTAGTCCAAATAAATATCAGACTTGCAGACCAAATCTATGAACCATACCTAGAAGAGAACATAAACGGAAAATATTGTGTGGGTTACCCAACTAACATATATATCCAATTATCCACAAGAATAGTTACAAAAGGAAGCTGTATGAGTACATACTTTAAATTTTGTATCCTAAGCAAGTAACAGTTCGTATGAAAATCAAAATTGATAGCAAAGAAAGGCTAACTTGTTTGATTGCAAATTTTCATAATTAAACATGGAAAAGAAGAAACACGTGGAAATTGTATACTTCGTGCAATCTTGGTATTCAGCCGGGAACTCTAAGCCTACAACAAAATTTTGATCAACTCCAAAACCTATTCTTCACTACTGCGCTAAATGATATATAGGAATAAAAATGTGTTGTTGAAGACAAAAAATAATCTCTAACCTGTGCAAAAGAAAGAATCAGTCTCACGGATAGAAATTACATAGGTTTAACATATGAATAGAAAATAACAAATGAAATGAATCTTCCGCATGCACTCATATAAGTAACTAATGATGCATGAAACATAAGAAGCTAATTAATAGATATGGCAACCCTTACATTGGCTGAGCTAGGGAGAGATTGTAGAAAACCAAACAAACAAAGGAGGCAAAATCATATAAATAATTAGTCTGAACCTTGCACGTGGGTCATTCATCGCACCAACAATCAGCTATGCAGACATACAACCGAACCAATATCTCCTTCAGAAAAAGTCTGGCCCTAAAATCTACATATCTACACCTTGTTGATGCGTCCATTTTGCATCACTATTTTATATCTTAATTTACTGCTATTCATTGATATATTTCATATTAAGAGGTGATACTTATGTTATTTCATCTATTTTGCATGTTGGATAACGTTTGGAGGATGAACTAGCGGAGTCAAGATTCTGATGGAAAAAGCGGTGTCTAGATGCAATATTCGCGAAGATCATAAAATTCCAGAAAATATATGGAAATCTCTATTTTTTCATAAGACGAAGGAGGCCAGAAGGAGGAAGAGAGATGGGCCATAGGGGGTCCACACCATCCCTTGGCGCCTCCTGGGCCGTGATGCATGCAGCAACACTTCATTGGGAGACCCCAAGAGGAAGGTATGATGCGGTATAACAGCAAGTTTCCCTCAGTAAGAAACCAAGGTTATCGAACCAGTAGGAGGAAGGAAACGTCCCAAAGGTATTGCAAGCAATGTGGAAACCTACACAACACAAACTCAAGACTTTGCCCCAACTAACAGTGAGGTTGTCAATCTCACCAGTTGCTGTAACAAAGGATTAACTATATGGTGTGGAAGGTGAAAGGTGGTTTGCATCAAGTAAACAGTAACAGTGGAAGATGTATAAATGGTAAAGATTGGACCAGGGTCCATAGTTCACTAGAGGTGTTCTCCTTAGATAAAAGGGTAAACAAATTATAGCAGGGCAATTGACAGGACTGAGCAAGGTATAAGAATGAAATACTAGACATAAAGATCCTATGAGATTCGATTGGACAATACAACAATATACATAGACCGCCATCCAACTACATCTATGACTAGAAGTCCACCTTCAGGTTATCATTCGAAACCCCTCCATTATTAAGTTGCAAGCAACAGACAACTTCTTTAAGAAAAGTGTGTAAGGTAAACAATCCACTTGTTCCATGAACAAGAGACCGTTGTTTTCTCCCTAGTGGCAACAACACATCTACAACCGTAGAGATTTCTGTCACTTGCCTTGATTAAGTAGAGGCATGAACCCACTATCGAGCATAAATACCCCCTCTTGGAGTCACTAGCAACTACTTGGCCAAGATATCTACTAACAACGGAGAGCATGCAAAATCACAAACAACACAGACATGATAGAATCAATAACACAAAACCATTAATCAATCTGACATAGTAATCTCAATATCCATTGGATCCCCGAAAACACAACATGCATGATTACAAATAGATGAGATCTTGATCATGAACGGAGCTCACAAGATCTAGACATGAAAGCACAAGGAGGAGATACAACCATCTAGCTACTACATGGACTCGTAGTCCAAGGTGTAACTACTCACGCTTCATAACGGAGGCTGGCATGATGAAGAAGAAGGCCTCCGAGATGATCTCCCCTCCAGTAGGGTGCCGGGAAGAGCTTCAGATCCCCCGATCTAAGGATGATGGTGGTGGCGGCTATAAACGGTTTCATGGAATATTGATCGGGTACTTAGGGTTTAGGCATCTAGGGCTTCTTATAGGCGAAGAGGCGAGGCTGGGAGTGATGTCTACACACTTCTATTCTTGTAGACAGTTGTTGGGCCTCCAAGTGCAGAGGTTTTTAGAACAGCAACAAGTTTCCCTTAAGTGGATTACCCAAGGTTTATCGAACTCAGGGAGGAAGTGGTCAAAGGTATTCCCTCTCAAGCAATCCTGCAATCAAGATACAAGATGTCTCTTGTGTCCCCAATACACCCAATACACTTGTCAGGTGTATAGGTGCACTAGTTCGGCGAAGAGATAGTGAAATACAAGTGGTAACGGTGCCATAAAAGAGCTTGACGGTGAGGTAAAGACTCCAACAAGCAAACATGCAACAAATCTAGATGCAAATGGTGTTTCAATGTTTAGAAACAAGGCCTTAGGGATCATAATTTCACTAATGAACACTCTCTCATATAAATATCTTCTCTTCATGATACTACTCTTAACTACTCTCCGTTTGGACACTCTAATCCATGGTAGGGCTATAACAGCATACCTCAAAGTCCGCCTTCCCCAATCTAGATAACCCCACATTGTCACCTTGAGCGCTAGATGGTTCCAACAAACACGACAATTTCATAGAGACATCCAACTCTAAATATAACTCATAACAAATATTCAATCTAGCCAAAGTGCCACACACGGTATGCACGTTGTCACTTTCACACACGTGGGGAAAAGCATAGATCTATTAAATCACAAAGAGTATTTATGTAGACTCAAACCTAAGTGCCACTATGGCGTGCATGCTGTCACTTTCACACACATGGGGAGAGCAGAGATCTATTAAAGCACTTGAGTAGAAAGGTAGATCTACTTGATTACAAAGCTCATGACCACAACAAGATCATGCATAGAGAGAGAGATGAACACATAGCTATCGCTAGAGCCCTTAGCCTCGAGGAAGAACTACTCCCTCCTCATCATGGGAATCATCAATGGTGATGAAGATGGCGATGGAGATCGATGGAGATGGCTCAAGGGGC
The DNA here is from genome assembly GCA_916181665.1 of Avena sativa. NCBI lineage: Eukaryota > Viridiplantae > Streptophyta > Magnoliopsida > Poales > Poaceae > Avena > Avena sativa. The sequence goes on from OV702297.1 coordinate 259,202,450, forward strand.
ACTTCCCCGTCCCGACAGGGTGCCGGAACAGAGACTTTCTGTCCCTCGAATCTCTCTTTCGGTGGCGATGACCCTATGGAGGTTTTCGTGGATTTCTTCTAGATGCCCTAGGGTTTTTGGGTCGGAGGCTTCTTATAGGCGCAGGAATCAAGGTCGGTGGGGGTCCAGGGGGCCCACACCCCCTATGGGCGCCTCTAGGGCTTGCTCGCGCCTAGGGGGTGCGACCACCCTGTGGCCTCCCTCTGGCTCTGCTTCGTGGTTCCGTGTTGCTCCAGGAAAAATAATGACTTTGGCTTTTGTCCCGTCCAATTCCGAGAATATTGATTTTCTGCCTTTCTGGAACCAAAAACAGAAGAAAACAGGCAACTGGCACTGTGGAAACTTGTTAATAGGTTAGTTCCAGAAAGTGTATAAAAATACCTCAAAGTGTAGACAAAACATAAGACAAATGATACAAAACAAGCATGGTGCATCAAAAATTATAGATACATTTCCGACATATCAAGCATCCCCAAGCTTAACTCCTACTCGTCCTCGAGTAGGTAAGTGATAAAAAGAATAATTTTTGAGGTGACATGCACCATCAAAACCAAGATCAAACCATTTGCAAGCATTGAAAGATGGGAACAAAGAACTCTAAACATGTGCATGAAATATGGAGTTCTAACAATAATACATAGTAACTATGCATGCAACATGAAAGGCTACAAACAAAGATCATGAATAACATGCATTGAAAAACATTTGTTTGTTTCACATACAGAAAACATAGCATAGTGGCATTCAACTTGTCCCTCATGGAGTAGCAAATAGATGCATATGACACCTTCAAAGTTCATAAGAGTGACTAGATACAAATAGCACAAGAACAAGTAATATCACAATATGCATCAATCAATAAGTTTTGGGACACTACACACAGAATGACAACTATGCTCTCTTAATGGTGCCTAAAGGTAGAAAGTGGAGACTCAATAATAGTGGAAGACATGCCCTACACAAAGGGAAGCAGGGATTTCAAGTCTCAAAAAGAGCAAAGCAAAGTAGATACTAAACAAGCATGGAGCATCAAAAATTATAGATACGTTTCCAACATATCAACATCCCCAAGCTTAACTCCTGCTCGTCCTCAAGTAGGTAAGTGATAAAAAGAATAATTTTTGAGGTGACATGCACCCTCACAATAAAGATCCAACCATTTGCAAGCATTGAAAGCTGGGATCAAAGAACTCTAAACATGTGCATGAAAGATGGAGTTCTAACAATAGGACATAGTAACTATGCATGCAACATGAAAGGCTACAAACAAAGATCATGAATAACATGCATTGAAAAACGTTTGTTTGTTTCACATACAGAAAACATGGCATAATGGCATTCAGCTTGTCCCTCATAGAGTAGCAATATAGATGCATAGGACACCTTCAAAGTTCACAAGGGTGACTAGAAACAAATAGCACAAGAACAAGTAATATCACAATATGCATCAATCAATAAGCTTTGGAACAGTGCACACAGAATGAAAACTATGCTCTCTTAATGGTGCCTAAAGGTAGAAGGTGGAGACTCAAGTAATGGTGGAAGAAAAGCCTTTTTGTAAAGGAAGCAGGGATTTCAAGTTTCAAAAAGATCTTCCAAAAATTATGGTACTTGTTAGCTTTCAGCCCTTATTGCCCCTATCATAAGCATCTTGAAGTGGTTAAGGTTAAAGTGAACAAACTATGGAGTATATGCTTGACAAAGTATAAGTTGGCAATCTCAAGTCCCTTGAATACGAGGGCCACACCTCATGCTACTCAACTTCAGTCACCTGTAAGTTCTTGTCACTGTAAGTATTTGCATATCATTGAGAACCGCCAACGGGGTACCCCTTGCACATGGTACAGGAACTTTCCCATAACCAAAATGACAAGGCAAGCAGACAATGAGCATCTCAGCAATCTTTTTATTTACCATATGCATAGATTTTTATTGAGGATGCTTCATAGATAGCTCACTATGGTGATGCTGCAAGTTTTCACCATGATTAGGCATGGCTTAGGCTAGCGGCCCAGGCGTTTCTATAACACATGATACAAACTCCATGGACTTACAAGCTCCCTTTTTATTTCACACCGGTGACATACATAGACAAAAGAGCATGATATCAACTGAGTACAAAGTACAAGTGTAGTGTTGAAAACGTTCCCCGTGACAGCACGGTTCTGCTAATTCCAACGTATAAGTGCAAGCATATACAACATAGATGACACAATGGTTCAAGTTTATTAGGGGCAAATAATATAAAGTGTGCCATCAAGTTCGTGAGGGCTTTCACTAAGTTTTCACATAACAAAATAGTTTTTAATTGGAAGATAGCTGAAAACAAGAATATACTTGGAATGGTGTAACTCACCATGCATAGGAGTTTTTAGTGGACACTTTGGAATAACTTAGTTTCTTGGGAGTTGTAAGCATGAGTAGAACTTACTCATACAAGTGGAGGCTAGCAAAAGACTGGGAGCAACCAACTAAGAGAGCAATAATGGCCATAATCATGCAGATCAACAAAGCATTACTAATCAAAGCATGGAGTGGTACTACAAGTCAAGGACTAAATGATCATAGAGGCTATGGTGAATTGTTCATAGTCATAACATGGTGTAAGCATGTGCCAAGTCAACCCAAGCAAAGCATCAAAGGAGAATACCATAATACGATGCTTTTTGTAGGCTAAAACAACACATCATTTGTTCAAGGCACACTAAGCAATCTCAATTGTTTGGAACAAGTCATGCTACAGAAATAATCACTAAGCATAAGGTCAAAACAACACCTAGATGACATGCTAAAGTCTAAGTCACAGTCAAAACAAGCTCCCTTTTGCACCACTTAAGCATGAAGCTTTCTACTCTTTCCAACACCAAACAACTTATTTGAAACAACTCACAAAGATAATAATTAATAAATATCAGTGAGCTTGTCTCACAAATCCACAAAGAAGATATAAAAAGTTCTAATCTGAAAGCACAAGAAAACTAAAGCTGAACGCAGTGCTAGCAAAAGTGAACACTCACAAAACAATAAGAGTGAAAACTAGAGTGTTCTAGGCAATGGAAACAGAGTGTGTCTCTCTCAAAAAGAAGTGTGGTGTAACCAACCAACTTACTCGATCAAACTAAGCAAACGAAAACCAAAAACTAAAACTAAGACGCTCCAAGAACAACACAACAATGCATGAAACAATTAAAACGAAGTGTCTAGAAAGACTTGAGATTTTTATTGATGAAGAAGGGGATGCCTTGGGCATCCCCAAGTTTTAATGCTTGTAGCTCTTGAATATTTCTTGGGGTGACACGGGGTGGCATCCCAAAGCTTGAGCTTTTTTCCATTATTCATCTCATTGCATCATTCTCTCTCTACACCTGAAATTTTTCTTTCATACAAAACTTCACACAATCTTCATTAGCAACATTAGTGTATTCAAAAGATAATAGACCCTTAGTTAAAGCTTTGGAACAGCAAGACTTTTCACTAAAAACACATGCTACTGTAGAAACTCCTTCAAAAATCTCAATTCCCCTAAAGAGAAATCAAAAAGGAATCAAAGCAAATGCAAATAATGACAGAAATCTGTCAAAACAAACCAGCAGGTAGAAACCGATTTTTTCGAAGACCTTCTATTGCTCAAATAAAAAAGTGCTGAACTAACGAAAGTTAGCTAACATACTGGGGAATTTATTCGTAAATTGTCAGCTCAATACGAGTTACAGAGACTCCTCACGATTTTTTTGGTGGAGGACAGAAATCTGTTTCGGGACAGCAACTCCCCAAATCTTACTTCCCTCGCATTAGAGGTCATTCTTTGCACAAAAATCAAACAAATAGGATAAGGAGAGGTCATTACTGAAGTAATAACTTCCAAGACTCAAGAATACTCTTGGGTTATCTCCCAACAAGTACTTTTCTTTAACACCTTTAAGTTAGGCTTGATAGTTTGAGAAGATGCTCACATAAGAAATATGAATTGAAGTAAAAGAGAGCATCAAGAAGCAAATTCAAAACACATTTAAGTCTAAACCATTTCCTATGTATAGGAATCTTGTAAAGAAAGAAGTCATGAAAGCACAAAGCAACAAGCATAGGAAAGCAAAACAAGTGCAACTTCAAGACTTTCAACATAAAAAGAGGAAACTTAATATTTTTGAGATACATAAAACCATGTTTCCCTCTCTCATAATAACTTTTAGTAGCAACATGAACAAAATTAACAATATAACTATCACATAAAACATTCTTATCATGAGCCACATGCATAAAATGATTATTACTCTCCACATAAGAATAGCCATTCTTATTAATTGTAGTGGGGGCAAATTCAACAAAATAGCTATCTTCCCAAGTGTGTTTATTTGGAAAGATATCATCATTGGAAGGAACATGGATAGCACTAATAGCACAACAATTATTAATATTATCATTTTTAGAATTGGTGCCAAAGAGATTTTCAATATCAAAAGTAGTGTGCTTTTCCCAATCATGATCACTAATATAGGTAACAGACATAGGAACATCATCTAGTTTAGACTCATCAGCAAAAACTATGATAGGAGAAACATGCTTAGGGGAAGATACCATTTCCTCTCTCCTTCTACTCTTCTTCTTCTTCTTCTTCTTATTCTTGTTCTTCTTCTTCTCCTCCTCTTTAGGAGGGAGAGGCTTGAAAGGAAGCTTCTCCACATACCCTGGTTTATTGTTAGAGACAATAGAAGAAACTTTGGAGGATTCCTCCTTTTCATTAATAAGAACAAAACTCATATCAGTCCTGTCATATTTTAGTAAAATATCATCTTTATAAGATTTTGTATGTAAGTATTCTCGTGGCAATTATCAACACAATAAAGATGACACCTATGCAGGACACAATTCATACCAAAAGCACTCATGTCTACCAAAGAAGTTTTTCTTGATAACTCTTGACACCCCCAAAACAAAGTAAGCTCATCATGTTGATTATAAGTGATCGCGTTATCACAATACAAGCTTGCAGTACTCATTGGATTTGAAAGGTCATTAGTATGTCCTGGGCATTGAAAATTGAAATGACCCACTTCATAGCAGAGTTCACAAATAAAAGGATAGAGGGCACAATTTTTTTTACCAAGATCATTTAGAGCCTTATACCACGTTCTGGTTTTTTCATTCCAGTGTGTGATACAATATTCTTCTTCTATTTGATTCTTCTCACAAGGTCTATGCATACCACAAAAATTAACATGCTTATAAGAAATAGTACTTTCAGAAGTTTGAGCATGTTTATTGCAATCATTAATAACATTTTCATTTTCCATGCAAGTGTCTTTAAAAGGTTCATGATACATGTCCCACTTTTCTTTAGGAGCATTAATATGGGAAGCAAAGGCTCTATAATATTTAACAAGAATTTGAGGATCAATACCATATCTAGCACTAAGCTCTTGAAAATTAGCAGTTTCAGCGAAAGACTTAATGCAATCATACTCACAGTTTATACCTGGTTTTTTTACCTTTGTCGTTATCCCAACCTTCAGTATTGCTTTGAATTGTTTCAATAAGATCCCACTTAGCCTTGACCTCCTTACTTGTGAAGGATCCCTCTAAACAGGTATCCAGATAGTCCTTGTAATGTCCTGAAAGCCTTGCATAAAAATTATTGATAATAACATTACTGGGGAGCTCATGAATGGGACATTTGAGCATTAGTGACTTCAATATCCCCCAAGCTTGGGCAATACTTTCTACCTCATGAGGATTAAAATTATAAATATAATTCCTATCTTTATGAATTTTATGAGGAGGATAAAATTTAGAATAAAAGAGAGATTCAAGTTCCTTCCACTCCAAATGATGAGGATCATCTAGTAGCTCATACCACTCCCTTGCTTTGTCCCTAAGTGAGAAAGGGAATAGCTTCCTCTTAACTTGGTCCATTGAAATACCTGCACACTTGAACAACTCCCATAATTCATGTATAAAGAGTAAATGATCACTAGGATGGACAGTTCCATCTCCAAAATAGAAGTTATTCATAACACGTTCAACAATTTCAATATGTATTTTAAAAGGGACACTTTCAGTATGTGGATTTAAAATATCACAAGTATCATTAGAATTACCACATATGGGAGATAAAGTATCATAAGAGCAAATTTTCTTCCCTAAAGCTGGGGAACTAAAAAGTTTTTTTTCATAAAAACTAGCTTCCCCAAGCTTAGACGTTTCCATGCCATTAGTAACAATGGTGTTCAAAAAATTCACACTAATAACATTGCTATTAGCATGCAAAGAAAGTTCCATAGGTTTTTTAATTTTCTTTTCAAACCACTCAAGTTCTAACTTAGGAAAAATACTAAAAATCTCTATAATTTTATTGTTGTTTTCCATTAAGCCGAACTAGTGAAAACAAGAGACAAAAAGACACAATTGCAGAATCTAAAGGAAATAACTTCGAGCACTCACACCGGAGGATGTGAGTACCTTTTACCTTACCTTCTCGGCAACGGCGCCATAAAAGAGCTTTATGTATACACACTTCTATTCTTGTAGACAGTTGTTGGGCCTCCAAGTGCAGAGGTTTGTAGAACAGTAGCAAGTTTCCCTTAAGTGGATTACCCAAGGTTTATCGAACTCAGGGAGGAAGTGGTCAAAGGTATTCCATCTCAAGCAATCCTGCAATCAAGATACAAGAAGTCCCTTGTGTCCCCAACACACCCAATACACTTGTCAGGTGTATATGTGCACTAGTTTGGCGAAGAGATAGTGAAATACAAGTGGTAACAGTGCCAGAAAAGAGCTTGGCGGTGAGGTAAAGACTACATCAAGCAAACATGCAACAGATCTAGATGCAAATGGTGTTTCAATGTTTAGAAACAGGGCCTAGGGATCATACTTTCACTAGTTGATGGCGCCCAACAGTTGTCGTGGGACGCTTCGTTGGAAACCCCAAGAGCAAGGTATGAAGCAGCACAAAAGCAAGTTTCCCTCAGTAAGAAACCGAGGTTATCGAAACAGTAGGAGGAAGGAAATGTCACACAGGTGTTGCAAACAACACGGAGACCTGCACAACACAAACTCAAGACTTTGCCCCAACGAATCAGTGAGGTTGTCAAGCTCACCGGTTTGCTGTAACAAAGCATTAAATGTATGGTGTGGAAGGTAATGGTTTGCAGCAAGTAAACAAGTAACAGTAGAAGATGTATCAATGGTAAATATTGGACCGGAGTCCATAGTTCACTAGAGGTGCTCTCCTTAGATAAACAACATGGCATGAAGGGTAAACAAATTACAGCAGGGAAATTGACAGGAACTAAGCAAGGCATAACAATGCAATTACTAGTCAGAAAGATCCTATGAGATTCGATTGGGCAATACAACAAGATACATAGACTACCATCCAACTACATGTATGACTAGAAGTCCACCTTCAGGTTATCATCCGAACCCCTTCCAGTATTAAGTTGCAAGCAACCGACAACTGCTTTAAGCAAAGTGTGTAAGGTAAACAACACATCTAGAACTGAAGAGATTATTGTCACTTCCCTTGGAAACTAGAGGCATGAACCCACTATCGAGCATAAATACTCCCTCTTGGAGTCACTAGCAACTACTTGGCCAAGATATCTACTAACAACGTAGAGCATGCAAGATCACAAACAACACAGACATAATAGAATCATAAAGACAAAACCATTAATCAAACCAACTTAATAATCTCAATATCCATCGGATCCCCGCAAACACAACATGCATGATTACAAATAGATTAGATCTTGATCATGGCCGGAGCTCACAAGATCTATACATGAAAGCACAAAGGAGGAGATACAACCATCTAGCTACTACATGGACCCATAGTCCAAGGTGGAACTACTCACGCATCATACCAGAGAGAAGGCCTCCGGGATGATCTCCCCTCCGGCAGGGTGCCGGGAAGAACTTCAGATCCCCATCGATCTAGGGACGATGGCGGCGGTGACGGTTTCGTGGAGATTTGATCGGATGTTTAGGGTTTCTACATCAGGGGCTTCTTATTAGCGAAGGGGGAGGCCGAGGAGGCGGCCTGAGGGGCCACACCCCTCCTAGGCGCGGGGCAGGACCCACCCATACCTAGGGGGGTCTGGCTGCCCTGGCTTGCGTCTCTGTCTCGTCTTCTGGATTCTTGTTCCCCATGGAAAGTAATTGACTTTTACTTTTGTCCCGTCCAATTCCGAGCATATTTATTTACTAACTTTTCTGGAACCAAAAACAACAGAAAATAGGCAACTGGCACTGTGGCAGCTTGTTAATAGGTTAGTACCAAAAAACATGTAAACAGAACCACAAAGTGTAGACAAGCAAAGCAAAGTAGATACTAAACAAGCATGGAGCATCAAAAATTATAGATACGTTTCTGACGTATCAAGCATACCCAAGCTTAACTCCTGCTTGTCCTCGAGTAGGTAAGTGATAAAAAGAATAATTTTTGAGGTGACATGCACCATCAAAACCAAGATCAAACCATTTGCAAGCATTGAAAGCTAGGATCAAAGAACTCTAAATTTGTGTTTGAAATATGGAGTTCTAATGTAGTGACCTTGGATCAATAAGGATCCTAAGTCCCTGTGATTTACATGCTAGTCCCTAGATCAATAGCTAGCACTCACAGTCGATGAATATCATGTAAAACACGAAGTCATTATTACATGGAGAATCCAGAGTAAGAATTTATTACAAATATGCTTAGCATTAAGCTAGCTCAAATAACAGCGGAAACATAAAGCAGCTTGAGTCATCAACGCCCCTGGCTTGTCGAGTGTAGACTCGTGATCCCTATGCACCTTTCAATCTTCGGATTCTGCACATAAGACGTGCAACCAACAAGTTGGGTCAATACTTTGAATGTCTTGGCAAATTACACCAAGGAAAGAAAAGACTAACTCTACATGCAAGGCTAGTTTAGGCTATAGAGTTTATTTGCTCAAAGCTAGTTTTCTTAAGTATGGAGAAGAAGAGAAGATTTCCCTACTTTGTAAACATTTGTTTCAGTAATATATGGTCGAGTGGCACACGAGGATATTACTCACCAAGTGTCCAAACAATCTAACACTTGGATATTACTCACCAAGTTCCCAATAGCGATATGACTCACGACTTGGGTTTTTAGAAAAACTTTAAGTTTTGAAAGAGAGAGAGGAAGATCCTTCAGAGGATCCATCCTTCAGATGCTCAATGTTGTTCTGTTTCCGTGAACACGGCTGATCGATCATATTGCAATACTCTCGAGAGTTTGTGCACTTCACCCATAATCCACGATCATGTCCTTTTATAGACAAGACCATGGCGAGGCATTCCCTTAGTAGCCCCTCTACCTTCTGGATCCAACCGTGCCAAGAACCTCCAAATGTTGGTACCCAGGCGAGGTTTCCCACTAAGTACTAGGCCAAGACAGAGCCCATATGTATTGTGGTTGCACTGGAAGCTTCTGAATTCTGAAACATGGCAGACTTCTTTGATTCCTGGGCGGCCGTCCTCCACCAAAATCTCACTCGTTGTCCCGACAACCGTTCCACCCAAAAGAAAACTTAGTTTTATTTTGAAGTGGATTTGAGGAGAAAAGTTTGCTCAAGAGAGCCTCTATACTTAGAAAAATTCATTGTCTGTCGAACCCCCCAATAGTACTTTACATAAATGTAGCATAACAAGCAATACTTAGCAAAACAGGGAACCTATTAGGAGGGGAAATCCTAAGTATAGAGCTACTCATGGCATACTACAAAATCATCGCACTTGCAAAATAATACTAAGGAAAAATTCTACTAGAACATCCTACACATGCATACTTGTCACATCCCAAAATTTTCCAAATTTTGTAATGTGAAAAATAAATAAACAAAATAAATAATTGTTGAATTTAGGGTGAAAAGAAGCTTTTTGTCTCTAAATGGAAACCTAAAATCCCATCTTAAACTAACTTTGAATAATGTTTGAACCCAACTAAATTCAAATCAAGTGGAATGCATTCTTCATAAATGCATCTGGAAATTTAAACACTTGGAAAATAAACCAAAACTCTAAAACCCTTAATGGAATAAAACATTTCCAAGTTATCTCCAAGACCATGGTTTTGATCCATATAAAATTTTGTCAACAAACATTTATAAATGATCAAGAATGACAAATAGAAATATTATAAAACCATATGAATTGGTTTCACTTAAATTGGAGCCATAAATAAAATCTTATGAATTTAATAAGATAAGGGAATTGAATTGCCAATGCTAATAAAGCACCTATCTAAAACCCCATACCAAATGGTGAGCAAATAATCGTAAAGATATTTAAAAGGATAAATAAATATTAAATAAGATTTTACAAATTAGAATCACCAAGTTTGGATGTATAAATAAAAAGATATGAATTTTGTAAGATAAAGATAGAAATATTAAATGAGGAATATTTAAAGGCCAAATTAACTCTTGACCTAATCCATAAGCAAATGGAATAAATATAATTCAAATCCAAATAAAATAATGGATAAGGAATTTTCAAATTAATTAAGAAGGCATGCATTAACCAAATCCTATTCTTTTTGATAAAAGATAAAATCCCTATTAAAAATGATTAATTAAATCATGGGAAAATAGAATTTGGAATTTACCCAAGTGGAATAAAAGTTGTTTAAATAACTTAAATGGGATCAAACAAATCAAATAAAATTAAAGGAATTAAACCCATAATTATTCTCATTGGAATAAAGATAAATACCCAATTTAAAATGATTAATAAATCATATTAAAAATGTTCAAAATAATTCAAGGTGAATTATTTGACACCCTAATAAATAAATAAAACCTACTGAAAAGATTTGGAAAGATTTAAATTTCAAATGGAGTTTGAAAAACATTATTAAATCTTATTTGAATTTAAAGCAAGGGCTTTGTTTTAAATAATTAAAAGACCCTAAAAAGAATAAAAGATTATTCCAAAAATTGACTTCAGAATGTATTATTAATCAGTATTTAAATACACACACAGATTGGTTGAAGTTTGAAATCAAATGAATGTTTGAATTGATTAAACAAAATCAAAATAGATAAATAGAAAAAGAAAAGGGAAACACAATTAGTACAAAAAAAAAGAATCCAGCCCAGCCAGCAAGCCCAGCTCACTTGCCCAATTAGCCCATTTTCCCCTCTCGCAGGAAAACGATTCGAACTAGAAACTTAACCCACGCAGTCGCCGACAAATGGACCCACTCCTCCTCTCTCTCACTCGCTGACGCCAGACCCCACTGCCACCTCATCGTCGTCCTCACCCGCCGCTGACCGTGCCCCCCCTCTCTGGCCGTTACAGCCGTTTGAATGCCGGCGTAAATTCGCGTTAACCACGCCATGAAACAGCCCCGCAACCACGCCCTCTTAAGCGCCGCTCCCTCCTCTCTGTTGCCCTCTCAACCTCCCATCGCCATGCGCCCCCAGGCTGCCTAATTTTGCACTGCATCGCCACTGTCTCCGACGAGCTTTGTGAGAAATTCCGGCAGCTCCTCGTCGCCCCTTGCCCCCTCGACCACTCGAGCTTTCTCCCCACCCTCATGCGCATCCATAAGTAACACCAGCTCGCCCGCGCGTGCCCCCTAATGTCGACAACTTCAACATCAGTGCGCCACCGACGACCGCGTCTATTCCGGCGACCATCCCCCGTAAGCCCCAGCTCCCCCTCTCCCTCTGATTGATACGTGTGTGATCGCCAGCGTCGTGCGCACCTAACGCAACCCTTTTTTCTTCTTAGCGTGACCCATAGCGTCGCCTCCGTCTCCAATAGAGAGCAACCGACGCCGTCTCGATCTCCGACGAGCAATCAACATCGACTCCGTACGCCCCTTCGCCAACCGAGCACACATCGAGCATCCCCTCGCCACGACGATTCTGGTGAGCTTCTCCCCTACTCCTCTCGCCTCCTGTAACTCCGGCAACTTCACCGCCAGAGCACGCCGCCGCCTGTTGCCGCCGCTAGCGCCTCCACTCGATGGTCAGTGAATGAGCACCGTAGGATGTAGATCCAATGCACGCGAAAGAACTTAAGCGAAGAGGTATCTTTTGATCTGTGCTGCACGTTCTCAGTTAGATCTAACGCCCCACAGCAGCTGATCCATGCGAAACATTTTCGGCCAATCAAAACACAACACGTGGCCAACCTTTTGTTTTAAAAACAGAAACTATTCTATTAGATACTCAAACTTGCAAAATTCATAACTTTCAAACCACACGTCCAAATTTTGCAAATTTTATATCAATGTAATCATCAAAACAAGTACTTTCTAACCATGCACTTTGTTTAGTAAATTTATTCTGTTAAAATGGTTGTTTTTGCAGAAACTTGTGTAAGCATATTTTGAATATAAAATTCTTTCTAAAATTATTTTGGTGATAAAATCTTTGGCAAATGGTTTGTTTTGAACCTACTGACCATAGAAATCAATTTGTGGTTTCAAAAACATATTTGGTGAAGCAAAAGAATAAATCTTTGAATTAAAGCATTTCTAGCCAAATAAAAATGTTGATTATGGTTTAAAAATGATTTTGGAGAAAAACCCTTGGGAAATGTTTTGATTTAAACTCTCTGACCCTAAAAACAAAGTTTTATGATTTAAAAATATATTTGGTGAACCCTATAAAGATTATTGCTTGCTAAAGGCAATTCTAACCACATAAAATATTGATTTGTTTTAAAAATGGTTTATAGGTAAAATCTTTTGCAAATGGTTTTGCCACTTATATAAATTGACCAATAGGTGTTTTAGAATGTTTATAACCTATTAGAAACCACTTTGGTAAATAAAACAATCTTTGGCATGCTTGCATGCATTATTTTGTTTCTATTATTTTATGTGATGAATTGCTTGAAGGGTAGATTGAATGATTGCTTGCTTGATTGAATTGTAGTGGAATTTGAAGAGTGTGAATATTGCAAGATCAAGGAGTGAACTTATATTCTCTACCAAAAAGGCAAGTGATGCTTCATACTTTTGTCCCATTATTTTCACTATGCATTAGTGATATTTCTAAATAAGACTTGCATGGAATTTTTGCTAAGTGTAAACTATGCCATGGGAAAACCTAGTAGATGAAACCTTAGTAGAAATTTCCTAAGTTAAGATTCCTACTACTATCATGCTTAGCTTAGCTAGTAGAAAACAAGGGTGGATTATATTCTTGCCATGGAATATTTCTAAGTCAAGGACTTGTGTTTTGTTTAATAAAACAACTAAGTGAATGAATCACCTGGGTGGAATGGAAGGAATGGTTTGTGTTGAGTGGTTACACAAGGCCCATTTCTATGGTTTACCTTGTGTATCTCACTTGTGGATGGCCACCCAGGAACAAAGAGATTTGAGATGTCAAATGTTGAGAAGCTTCAAGTGTAGCCACTTGGCATTATGGGCTCTGCCTGGATCATATAGGTTACAATAACTTAGCCAAATGGACAGTTGGTGGTAGGGGATGATAGGTTGGAACGCGTCCATTCTGGTCTAAGGGAAGGCTTCTGAAAGATCTTGTCTTGGTGAAACCAAGTCTTGTGGGGAAAGTGCACCACCTCTGCAGAGTGTAAAACCTAAGTACTTAGTCATGTCCCTGGTAAAGGACAATTTGAGCATCAAGACATGGAAGCTATCAAGAATCTCCTCATCCCAATTTCTAAGTTAAAATTTTGTGGTTGAACAAGGGTTGAAGGATCACCAATTTCTATTGGGAGATGCCTTGGGTGATTTTGTCAAACAAAAACTTAGTGTTTTTCAAATGATAAGGAAAAACTATTTTGAGCAAAGCAAGCCTAAGCTCCTCTTAGCCAAATGCATATAGATGATAGACTCCACTATACTACCATAGTATCACTTGCCAATACAATTCAAATGTATTGACCCTTGTGGCTGTAACTTATTATGTTGCAGGTTTGTTTGATGTTAGTGAAGTTTATTGATTAGGATTACAAGTCTACAACCAACATGACTGCCTGTGGCACTTTGAAGATGAAGGACCCCATGCTATTGTTATATTCTGCTGCATTGTAATGAGATAGCCAAATGAGCTATGTAAGATGTAATAAATTATTTTATTCCTGGTTATAAAGTTGTATGATGACCTTTATTTCTTGATATTACATCTTAACTGTGGATGATAGCTATTGATCCAGGGACTAGCATTGTAAACACAGGGATCTCTACCTTATTAAAGGTTGGGACCTTTACAGATGGTATCAGAGCACTGTGTTGCCTGTAGGATTGTAAACCTAGGATTGGACAAAACCCCTTAGAAAAATAGGAGTTGTATTTGTTCCAAAACTTATTTACAAACAATCTTGTATACTCTTTCCTCAACCCTTTTGGTTTTAATTCTACATCTCTTCTAATTCAACTTGATGGACAAAGCCTCAACCATGAGCAAAGACCTCACCATGAGCAAAGGACTTTACCAACTCAAGTTATTTCAACCTTATTCTCAACAAGGACTTCAACTTGGATATCACTAAGGACTACAAGTGAGACAAGAAATGTTACTCAAGAATTGAAGACTAAGGAAACATATTTTAGAAGGAACCATCATCACCTTTGATGTTTTATGACCAAGATGCAAGAAATTCTCCAAAGATACAAAGATCTTGTTCATGAAGAAACAACCAAGAAGAATGGAATGATCTCAAGAAAACCATATAGTTGGACCACCATACTAAAGTTTAGATCAAACACACCAACTTATGTGGTGTAGCAAAAATGTTTTGTTGCCTAAAAATGTGCTTGAAACTTGTTGTTTGAGTGGAATGTTTGTTTGTGATTGCTTGCACATTGCTTGTGTGAAATTGTTGTGTGTGATTAGAATTCTCTCCTTAGAAATATTTTGCCTATTCTAATCCCAATCCAACCCAAACAGATGACTACTCCAAGAAACTCCAACATCAAGGATGGTGACAACAACAACAACAACCAAGAGGTCAACATGAGAGAACTCATAGTAACCCAAACCTAGTTGAACCAAGTGACAACTCAATTTTGGGCCAACAACAATGATTTAGACCCAACCATGCAAAGGCTTTTGGAAACCCAAACCCAATTGTTGCATAGGATGACAAGTCAAATAATCAACATGGGAAATAACCCTTCCCAAGGAGTTTGTGATAATAAGAATGTCAAGGATGATATTCTAGAAGGAACCCAAGCTTGCAATGTTTGTGGAGACAAGGATCACACTTCCAAAGAGCATGAAGATCAATGCCCCAATTGTGAAGAGAAACATCCAACAAATCAATTCCACACAACTTAAGCTACTTGTTTCCTATGTGAAGGAAATAATCATGTCCCTATCCAATGCCCCATCTATTCCATAGTTCAACAAAGGAAACAAGGTGGAGTGCATCAACAGCTTGTAAAACTCCATGAGGGAACAACTTATACCAAGAAAGGTGAAGGCAAAGTCAAAACCATGCAACATAAGGCCAAATCCAAAGTGACCACAAAGTGTTGCTACTCTTGTGAAGAAGAAGGTCATATCTCTAGTAACTGCCCCAAGAAGAGAGAAAGATTTCCCACCTTTGTGGTGAAGTATGAAGAGCATGAACTAGAAGAACTCATAGCTTTGGAGATACCCAAAAAGAAGAAGAAGGACATAAGCCAGTTGAAGGTTACAATTGCAAAGAAATGGGACACTATGCCAGTGATTGCCCAGAAAAGATGAAGAACCAAGGAAATAAACAAGAGGAATTGATACCAAAGAATAAGGATAATAGCCAAGTGATGTGTTTCAAATGCAAGAGCTAGGCCATTATGCAGACAAGTGTCCAGAGATTTCAACAAAATCCCAAGCAAGCCAAGATGTAATCTAGTTGGAAAAACTTTTAAGGGTGGTAGTACCCTAGTTGCTTTGAGCCAACTTGTAACCCCTATCTTTCCCAAATCTCGGGACGAGATTTATTTTAAGGGTGGTAGCCTGTCACATCCCAAAATTTTCCAAATTTTGTAATGTGAAAAATAAATAAACAAAATAAATAATTGTTGAATTTAGGGTGAAAAGAAACTTTTTGTCTCTAAATGGAAACCTAAAATCCCATCTTAAACTAACTTTGAATAATGTTTTAACCCAACTAAATTCAAATCAAGTGGAATGCATTCTTCATAAATGCATCTGGAAATTTAAACACTTCGAAAATAAACCAAAACTCTAAAACCCTTAATGGAATAAAAACATTTCCAAGTTATCTCCAAGACCATGGTTTTGATCCATATAAAGTTTTGTCAACAAACATTTATAAATGATCAAGAATGACAAATAGAAATATTATAAAACCATATGAATTGGTTTCACTTAAATTGGAGCCATAAATAAAATCTTATGAATTTAATAAGATAAGGGAATTGAATTGCCAATGCTAATAAAGCACCTATCTAAAACCCCATACCAAATGGTGAGAAAATAATCGTAAAGATATTTAAAAGGATAAATAAATATTAAATAAGATTTTACAAATTAGAATCACCAAGTTTGGATCTATAAATAAAAAGATATGGATTTTATAAGATAAAGATAGAAATATTAAATGAGGAATATTTAAAGGCCAAATTAACTCTTGAACTAATCCATAAGCAAATGGAATAAATATAATCCAAATCCAAATAAAATAATGGATAAGGAATTTTCAAATTAATTAAGAAGGCATGCATTAACCAAATCCTATTCTTTTTGATAAAAGATAAAATCCCTATTAAAAATGATTAATTAAATCATGGGAAAATAGAATTTGGAATTTACCCAAGTGGAATAAAAGTTGTTTAAATAACTTAAATGGGATCAAACAAATCAAATAAAATTAAAGGAATTAAACCCATAATTATTCTCATTGGAATAAAGATAAATACCCAATTTAAAATGATTAATAAATCATATTAAAAATGTTCAAAATAATTCAAGGTGAATTATTTGACACCCTAATAAATAAATAAAACCTACTGAAAAGATTTGGAAAGATTTAAATTTCAAATGGAGTTTGAAAAACATTATTAAATCTTATTTGAATTTAAAGCAAGGGCTTTGTTTTAAATAATTAAAAGACCCTAAAAAGAATAAAAGATTATTCCAAAAATTGACTTCAGAATGTATTATTAATCAGTATTTAAATACACACAAAGATTGGTTGAAGTTTGAAATCAAATGAATGTTTGAATTGATTAAACAAAATCAAAATAGATAAATAGAAAAAGAAAAGGGAAACACAATTAGTACAAAAAAAAAGAATCCAGCCCAGCCAGCAAGCCCAGCTCACTTGCCCAATTAGCCCATTTTCCCCTCTCGCAGGAAAACGATTCGAACTAGAAACTTAACCCACGCAGTCGCCGACAGATGGACCCACTCCTCCTCTCTCTCACTCGCTGACGCCAGACCCCACTGCCACCTCATCGTCGTCCTCACCCGCCGCTGACCGTGCCCCCCCTCTCTGGCCGTTACAGCCGTTTGAATGCCGGCGTAAATTCGCGTTAACCACGCCATGAAACAGCCCCGCAACCACGCCCTCTTAAGCGCCGCTCCCTCCTCTCTGTTGCCCTCTCAACCTCCCATCGCCATGCGCCCCCAGGCTGCCTAATTTTGCACTGCATCGCCACTGTCTCCGACGAGCTTTGTGAGAAATTCCGGCAGCTCCTCGTCGCCCCTTGCCCCCTCGACCACTCGAGCTTTCTCCCCACCCTCATGCGCATCCAGAAGTAACACCAGCTCGCCCGCGCGTGCCCCCTAATGTCGACAACTTCAACATCAGTGCGCCACCGACGACCGCGTCTATTCCGGCGACCATCCCCCGTAAGCCCCAGCTCCCCCTCTCCCTCTGATTGATACGTGTGTGATCGCCAGCGTCGTGCGCACCTAACGCAACCCTTTTTTCTTCTTAGCGTGACCCATAGCGTCGCCTCTGTCTCCAATAGAGAGCAACCGACGCCGTCTCGATCTCCGACGAGCAATCAACATCGACTCCGTACGCCCCTTCGCCAACCGAGCACACATCGAGCATCCCCTCGCCACGACGATTCTGGTGAGCTTCTCCCCTACTCCTCTCGCCTCCTGTAACTCCGGCAACTTCACCGCCAGAGCACGCCGCCGCCTGTTGCCGCCGCTAGCGCCTCCACTCGATGGTCAGTGAATGAGCACCGTAGGATGTAGATCCAATGCACGCGAAAGAACTTAAGCGAAGAGGTATCTTTTGATCTGTGCTGCACGTTCTCAGTTAGATCTAACGCCCCACAGCAGCTGATCCATGCGAAACATTTTCGGCCAATCAAAACACAACACGTGGCCAACCTTTTGTTTTAAAAACAGAAACTATTCTATTAGATACTCAAACTTGCAAAATTCATAACTTTCAAACCACACGTCCAAATTTTGCAAATTTTATATCAATGTAATCATCAAAACAAGTACTTTCTAACCATGCACTTTGTTTAGTAAATTTATTCTGTTAAAATGGTTGTTTTTGCAGAAACTTGTGTAAGCATATTTTGAATATAAAATTCTTTCTAAAATTATTTTGGTGATAAAATCTTTGGCAAATGGTTTGTTTTGAACCTACTGACCATAGAAATCAATTTGTGGTTTCAAAAACATATTTGGTGAAGCAAAAGAATAAATCTTTGAATTAAAGCATTTCTAGCCAAATAAAAATGTTGATTATGGTTTAAAAATGATTTTGGAGAAAAACCCTTGGGAAATGTTTTGATTTAAACTCTCTGACCCTAAAAACAAAGTTTTATGATTTAAAAATATATTTGGTGAACCCTATAAAGATTATTGCTTGCTAAAGGCAATTCTAACCACATAAAATATTGATTTGTTTTAAAAATGGTTTATAGGTAAAATCTTTTGCAAATGGTTTTGCCACTTATATAAATTGACCAATAGGTGTTTTAGAATGTTTATAACCTATTAGAAACCACTTTGGTAAATAAAACAATCTTTGGCATGCTTGCATGCATTATTTTGTTTCTATTATTTTATGTGATGAATTGCTTGAAGGGTAGATTGAATGATTGCTTGCTTGATTGAATTGTAGTGGAATTTGAAGAGTGTGAATATTGCAAGATCAAGGAGTGAACTTATATTCTCTACCAAAAAGGCAAGTGATGCTTCATACTTTTGTCCCATTATTTTCACTATGCATTAGTGATATTTCTAAATAAGACTTGCATGGAATTTTTGCTAAGTGTAAACTATGCCATGGGAAAACCTAGTAGATGAAACCTTAGTAGAAATTTCCTAAGTTAAGATTCCTACTACTATCATGCTTAGCTTAGCTAGTAGAAAACAAGGGTGGATTATATTCTTGCCATGGAATATTTCTAAGTCAAGGACTTGTGTTTTGTTTAATAAAACAACTAAGTGAATGAATCACCTGGGTGGAATGGAAGGAATGGTTTGTGTTGAGTGGTTACACAAGGCCCATTTCTATGGTTTACCTTGTGTATCTCACTTGTGGATGGCCACCCAGGAACAAAGAGATTTGAGATGTCAAATGTTGAGAAGCTTCAAGTGTAGCCACTTGGCATTATGGGCTCTGCCTGGATCATATAGGTTACAATAACTTAGCCAAATGGACAGTTGGTGGTAGGGGATGATAGGTTGGAACGCGTCCATTCTGGTCTAAGGGAAGGCTTCTGAAAGATCTTGTCTTGGTGAAACCAAGTCTTGTGGGGAAAGTGCACCACCTCTGCAGAGTGTAAAACCTAAGTACTTAGTCATGTCCCTGGTAAAGGACAATTTGAGCATCAAGACATGGAAGCTATCAAGAATCTCCTCATCCCAATTTCTAAGTTAAAATTTTGTGGTTGAACAAGGGTTGAAGGATCACCAATTTCTATTGGGAGATGCCTTGGGTGATTTTGTCAAACAAAAACTTAGTGTTTTTCAAATGATAAGGAAAAACTATTTTGAGCAAAGCAAGCCTAAGCTCCTCTTAGCCAAATGCATATAGATGATAGACTCCACTATACTACCATAGTATCACTTGCCAATACAATTCAAATGTATTGACCCTTGTGGCTGTAACTTATTATGTTGCAGGTTTGTTTGATGTTAGTGAAGTTTATTGATTAGGATTACAAGTCTACAACCAACATGACTGCCTGTGGCACTTTGAAGATGAAGGACCCCATGCTATTGTTATATTCTGCTGCATTGTAATGAGATAGCCAAATGAGCTATGTAAGATGTAATAAATTATTTTATTCCTGGTTATAAAGTTGTATGATGACCTTTATTTCTTGATATTACATCTTAACTGTGGATGATAGCTATTGATCCAGGGACTAGCATTGTAAACACAGGGATCTCTACCTTATTAAAGGTTGGGACCTTTACAGATGGTATCAGAGCACTGTGTTGCCTGTAGGATTGTAAACCTAGGATTGGACAAAACCCCTTAGAAAAATAGGAGTTGTATTTGTTCCAAAACTTATTTACAAACAATCTTGTATACTCTTTCCTCAACCCTTTTGGTTTTAATTCTACATCTCTTCTAATTCAACTTGATGGACAAAGCCTCAACCATGAGCAAAGACCTCACCATGAGCAAAGGACTTTACCAACTCAAGTTATTTCAACCTTATTCTCAACAAGGACTTCAACTTGGATATCACTAAGGACTACAAGTGAGACAAGAAATGTTACTCAAGAATTGAAGACTAAGGAAACATATTTTAGAAGGAACCATCATCACCTTTGATGTTTTATGACCAAGATGCAAGAAATTCTCCAAAGATACAAAGATCTTGTTCATGAAGAAACAACCAAGAAGAATGGAATGATCTCAAGAAAACCATATAGTTGGACCACCATACTAAAGTTTAGATCAAACACACCAACTTATGTGGTGTAGCAAAAATGTTTTGTTGCCTAAAAATGTGCTTGAAACTTGTTGTTTGAGTGGAATGTTTGTTTGTGATTGCTTGCACATTGCTTGTGTGAAATTGTTGTGTGTGATTAGAATTCTCTCCTTAGAAATATTTTGCCTATTCTAATCCCAATCCAACCCAAACAGATGACTACTCCAAGAAACTCCAACATCAAGGATGGTGACAACAACAACAACAACCAAGAGGTCAACATGAGAGAACTCATAGTAACCCAAACCTAGTTGAACCAAGTGACAACTCAATTTTGGGCCAACAACAATGATTTAGACCCAACCATGCAAAGGCTTTTGGAAACCCAAACCCAATTGTTGCATAGGATGACAAGTCAAATAATCAACATGGGAAATAACCCTTCCCAAGGAGTTTGTGATAATAAGAATGTCAAGGATGATATTCTAGAAGGAACCCAAGCTTGCAATGTTTGTGGAGACAAGGATCACACTTCCAAAGAGCATGAAGATCAATGCCCCAATTGTGAAGAGAAACATCCAACAAATCAATTCCACACAACTTAAGCTACTTGTTTCCTATGTGAAGGAAATAATCATGTCCCTATCCAATGCCCCATCTATTCCATAGTTCAACAAAGGAAACAAGGTGGAGTGCATCAACAGCTTGTAAAACTCCATGAGGGAACAACTTATACCAAGAAAGGTGAAGGCAAAGTCAAAACCATGCAACATAAGGCCAAATCCAAAGTGACCACAAAGTGTTGCTACTCTTGTGAAGAAGAAGGTCATATCTCTAGTAACTGCCCCAAGAAGAGAGAAAGATTTCCCACCTTTGTGGTGAAGTATGAAGAGCATGAACTAGAAGAACTCATAGCTTTGGAGATACCCAAAAAGAAGAAGAAGGACATAAGCCAGTTGAAGGTTACAATTGCAAAGAAATGGGACACTATGCCAGTGATTGCCCAGAAAAGATGAAGAACCAAGGAAATAAACAAGAGGAATTGATACCAAAGAATAAGGATAATAGCCAAGTGATGTGTTTCAAATGCAAGAGCTAGGCCATTATGCAGACAAGTGTCCAGAGATTTCAACAAAATCCCAAGCAAGCCAAGATGTAATCTAGTTGGAAAAACTTTTAAGGGTGGTAGTACCCTAGTTGCTTTGAGCCAACTTGTAACCCCTATCTTTCCCAAATCTCGGGACGAGATTTATTTTAAGGGTGGTAGCCTGTCACATCCCAAAATTTTCCAAATTTTGTAATGTGAAAAATAAATAAACAAAATAAATAATTGTTGAATTTAGGGTGAAAAGAAACTTTTTGTCTCTAAATGGAAACCTAAAATCCCATCTTAAACTAACTTTGAATAATGTTTTAACCCAACTAAATTCAAATCAAGTGGAATGCATTCTTCATAAATGCATCTGGAAATTTAAACACTTCGAAAATAAACCAAAACTCTAAAACCCTTAATGGAATAAAAACATTTCCAAGTTATCTCCAAGACCATGGTTTTGATCCATATAAAGTTTTGTCAACAAACATTTATAAATGATCAAGAATGACAAATAGAAATATTATAAAACCATATGAATTGGTTTCACTTAAATTGGAGCCATAAATAAAATCTTATGAATTTAATAAGATAAGGGAATTGAATTGCCAATGCTAATAAAGCACCTATCTAAAACCCCATACCAAATGGTGAGCAAATAATCGTAAAGATATTTAAAAGGATAAATAAATATTAAATAAGATTTTACAAATTAGAATCACCAAGTTTGGATCTATAAATAAAAAGATATGGATTTTATAAGATAAAGATAGAAATATTAAATGAGGAATATTTAAAGGCCAAATTAACTCTTGAACTAATCCATAAGCAAATGGAATAAATATAATCCAAATCCAAATAAAATAATGGATAAGGAATTTTCAAATTAATTAAGAAGGCATGCATTAACCAAATCCTATTCTTTTTGATAAAAGATAAAATCCCTATTAAAAATGATTAATTAAATCATGGGAAAATAGAATTTGGAATTTACCCAAGTGGAATAAAAGTTGTTTAAATAACTTAAATGGGATCAAACATATCAAATAAAATTAAGGAATTAAACCCATAATTATTCTCATTGGAATAAAGATAAATACCCAATTTAAAATGATTAATAAATCATATTAAAAATGTTCAAAATAATTCAAGGTGAATTATTTGACACCCTAATAAATAAATAAAACCTACTGAAAAGATTTGGAAAGATTTAAATTTCAAATGGAGTTTGAAAAACATTATTAAATCTTATTTGAATTTAAAGCAAGGGCTATGTTTTAAATAATTAAAAGACCCTAAAAGGAATAAAAGATTATTCCAAAAATTGACTTCAGAATGTATTATTAATCAGTATTTAAATACACACAAAGATTGGTTGAATTTTGAAATCAAATGAATGTTTGAATTGATTAAACAAAATCAAAATAGATAAATAGAAAAAGAAAAGGGAAAAACAATCAGTACAAGAAAAAAGAATCCAGCCCAGCCAGCAAGCCCAGCTCACTGGCCCAATTAGCCCATTTTCCCCTCTCGCAAGAAAACAATTCACCAGAAACTTAACCCACGCAGTCGCTGACAGATGGACCCACTCCTCCTCTCTCTCACTCGCTGACGCCAGGCCCCACTGCCACCTCATCGTCGTCCTCACCCGCCGCTGATCGTGCCTTCCTCTCTGGCCGTTACAGCCGTTTGAATGCCGGCGTAAATTCGCGTTAACCACGCCATGAAACAGCCCCGCAACCACGCCCTCTTAAGCGCCTCTCCCTCCTCTCCGTTTCCCCCTCAACCTCCCATCCCCGTGCGCCCCCAGGCTGCCTAATTTTGCACTACATTGCCACTGTCTCCGACGAGCTTTGTGAGAAATTCCGGCAGGTGCTCGTTGCCCCTTGCCCCCTCGACCACTCGAGCTTGCTCCCCACCCTCCTGCGCATCCAGCAGTAACACCAGCTCGCCCGCGCGTGCCCCTAACATCGACAGCTTCAACATTAGCGCGCCACCGATGACCGCGTCTACTCCGGCGACCATCCCCCGTAAGCCCCAGCTCCCCCTCTCCCTCTGATTGATATGTTTGTGATCGCCAGCGTCCTGCGCACCTAACGCAACCCTTTTTTCTTCTTAGCGTGTCCCATAGTGTCGCCTCCATCTCCAACAGAGAGAAACCGATGCCGTCTCGATCTCCGACGAGCAATCAACATCGACTCTGTACGTCCCTTCGCCAACCGAGCACACGTCGAGCATCCCCTCGCCATGGCGATTCTAGTGAGCTTTTCCCCTACTCCTCTCGCCTCCTGTAACTCTGGCAACTTCACCGCCAGAGCACGCCGCCGCCTGTTGCCGCCGCCAGCGCCGCCACTCGATGGTCAGTGAATGAGCGCCATAGGATGTAGATCCAATGCACGCGAAAGAACTTAAGCGAAGAGGTATCTTTTGATCTGTGCCGCATGTTCTCAGTTAGATCTAACGCCCCACAGCAGCTGATCCATGCGAAACGTTTTCGGCCAATCAAAACACAACACGTGGCCAACCTTTTGTTTTAAAAACAGAAACTATTCTATTAGATACTCAAACTTGCAAAATTCATAACTTTCAAACCACACGTCCAAATTTTGCAAATTTTATATCAATGGAATCAGCAAAACAAGTACTTTCTAACCATGTACTTTGTTTAGTAAATTGCTTCTGTTAAATTGGTTGTTTTTGTAGAAACTTGTGTAAGCATATTTTGAATATAAAATTCTTTCTAAAATTATTTTGGTGATAAAATCTTTGGCAAATGGTTTTTTTGAACCTACTAATCATAGAAATAAATTTGTGGTTTAAAAACATATTTGGTGAAGCAAAAGAATAAATCTTTGAATTAAAGCATTTCTAGCCAAATAAAAATGTTGATTATGGTTTAAAAATGATTTTGGAGAAAAACCCTTAGGAAATGTTTTGATTTAAACTCTCTGACCCTAAAAACAAAGTTTTATGATTTAAAAATATATTTGGTGAACCCTATAAAGATTATTGCTTGCTAAAGGCAATTCTAACCACATAAAATATTGATTTGTTTTAAAAATGGTTTATAGGTAAAATCTTTTGCAAATGGTTTTGCCACTTATATAAATTGACCAATAGGTGTTTTAGAATGTTTATAACCTATTATAAACCACTTTGGTAAATAAAACAATCTTTGGCATGCTTGCATGCATTATTTTGTTTCTATTATTTTATGTGATGAATTGCTTGAATGGTAGATTGAATGATTGCTTGCTTGATTGAATTGTAGTGTAATTTGAAGAGTGTGAATATTGCAAGATCAAGGAGTGAACTTATATTCTCTACCAAAAAGGCAAGTTATGCTTCATACTTTTGTCCCATTATTTTCACTATGCATTAGTGATATTTCTAAATAAGACTTGCATGGAATTTTTGCTAAGTGTAAACTATGCCATGGGAAAACCTAGTAGATGAAACCTTAGTAGAAATTTCCTAAGTTAAGATTCCTACTACTATCATGCTTAGCTTAGCTAGTAGAAAACAAGGGTGGATTATATTCATGCTATGGAATATTTCTAAGTCAAGGACTTGTGTTTTGTTTAATAAAACAACTAAGTGAATGAATCACCTGGGTGGAATGATTTGTGTTGAGTGGTTACACAAGGCCCATTTCTATGGTTTACCTTGTGTATCTCACTTGTGGATGGCCACCCAGGAACAAAGAGATTTGAGATGTCAAATGTTGAGAAGCTTCAAGTGTAGCCACTTGGCATTATGGGCTCTGCCTGGATCATATAGGTTACAATAACTTAGCCAAATGGACAGTTGGTGGTAGGGGATGATAGGTTGGAACACTTCCATTCTGGTCTAAGGGAAGGCTTCTGAAAGATCTTGTCTTGGTGAAACCAAGTCTTGTGGGGAAAGTGCACCACCTCTGCAGAGTGTAAAACCTAAGTACTTAGTCATGTCCCTGGTAAAGGACAATTTGAGCATCAAGACATGAAAGCTATCAAGAATCTCCTCATCC
Source organism: Avena sativa (assembly GCA_916181665.1). NCBI lineage: Eukaryota > Viridiplantae > Streptophyta > Magnoliopsida > Poales > Poaceae > Avena > Avena sativa. The sequence goes on from OV702297.1 coordinate 259,228,397, forward strand.
CAATTTCTAAGTTAAAATTTTGTGGTTGAACAAGGGTTGAAGGATCACCAATTTCTATTGGGAGATGCCTTGGGTGATTTTGTCAAACAAAAACTTAGTGTTTTTCAAATTATAAGGAAAATCTATTTTGAGCAAAGCAAGCCTAAGCTCCTCTTAGCCAAATGCATATAGATGATAGACTCCACTATACTACCATAGTATCACTTGCCAATACAATTCAAATGTATTGACCCTTGTGGCTGTAACTTATTATGTTGCAGGTTTGTTTGATGTTAGTGAAGTTTATTGATTAGGATTACAAGTCTACAACCAACATGACTGCCTGTGGCACTTTGAAGATGAAGGACCCCATGCTATTGTTATATTCTGCTGCATTGTAATGAGATAGCCAAATGAGCTATGTAAGATGTAATAAATTATTTTATTCCTGGTTATAAAGTTGTATGATGACCTTTATTTCTTGATATTACATCTTAACTGTGGATGCTAGCTATTGATCCAGGGACTAGCATTGTAAACACATGGATCTCTACCTTATTAAAGGTTGGGACCTTTACAATACTATAGAATTTTGAAGATCACATGCATAGAATCAAAACTGGGACAAAAGTCATGAACAAGTGGTGTAACTTGCCTTGATCCGAGCAGAACTCTACACAATAGCACTCCTCAACGCACTCCGAACAATCTAACGCAACACAAACATAGATCTAATCATAACTTGCACAAAATAAACCACAGAGATAATATGCATGCATGCAACTTGGTGATTATGCAAGATTTGTTTTTACTAAATTGACCAAGGTAATCTAATTGGATCGCAATTGTGTTAGGGATGTTATTAGTATTGATTTCCCACGGGTTTAAATTAATTTGGGTCATTATTCTAATTCATAGGATCACAAGGAGATCCAACCATCTAATTAGCCCCGAATCAGATCTAATGTTCTTAAGCAAGTTTTTATAATTTTGTTCAGTAGGTGTTGTGAAAACAAAGTCAACACAACAAGAATCAACTAAAACGGGGTTTTAATTATTTTTCTATGGATTAGACACTCTTATCTAGAGATTAAATTCTACACAAAAAAACCTATTGCAAACTTGTAATATTATTACAGATCTGTGTTCTACACAATTTTGTAAATCCAAAGGTATATCATACGAAAAATTTGGCCAAACGGTTGAATTTCTATGAATTTCCCAAGATATAACTATAATCTGCCAATTTAAACCTAACCCTAACGAGAACACGACATGTGGCAGCTTCTGGTTGGTCCAGATGGACGACGCGGCACGGACGCGGTGCTAATGCGGCGCTGACGTGGACCTGCCACGCGGCGCAACGCGGTTCGCCGATACCCTTTCGATTGCACGTCTAATCTGGGTCGTAGCTCGACGATCTAACAAACGGGAGATGCGGCGGCGACTTATAGCGCAGTGACGGCGGCGATGAGCGGCGGCGGCATCGGTGGTGATGGGCGGCGGCGCTCTGGTGGCTCCCCGAGGTGGCGGTGCGTCTGGTCCTTGCGGTCACGATCGCGTCCCCGACCGAGCTCCTCGCTTCCACTTCCGATGGCAGCGCTCCGCCGTTCCTCCTCGTCTCCGGCAGTGCTCCGGTGAGCAATTGTTAGCGTTTCAGCGAGTTTTGCATTAGGGTTTTCGAGGGAAAACGGTGGCGGGAGGGTCGGCTTTATATAGCCCAAAGACTTGGGGAAGGGGCGGCCGAATCCGTTAGGATCTGGGCTTATCCCGACGTGGCACGACGGCGTGCTCGCCGCGGTCTCTGGGAGGGTGACGACGGGGCGGGGCCCCCGCGTCAGTGGATGCGTGCCTCGCGGGCTGCGGGAGGCCGGGAAGGATCAGCCGGCCCATGTGCTGGCAGCGCCGTCTACCAGGCGGGCGGTAGATAGATCCGGACTGGCCCGTTTAGGTTAGTTTAGGTTTTTTTTAAACGTTTCTTTTATCAATTTTCTGTTTTACCAATACCTCAATAACTTTTGCGTACTAAGGTCAAATTCAGTAAAACTAGGTTCTAAATTTTTGTAAAAATGAGGTGGTCATTTTAGGGCCAGAGGATATTATTTTTATCTATTTTTTTATAAGGGTCAAAACAAGATTCCCTCATTATTGCTCATAGGGAGGAATTAATATTAGGGTTTTTGTGTGGGGTTTGGTGGTGGGGTTTGATGCAATTTTTTGTTTGTATGCAATTGGTGCAAGGATGATGCATGCTTCTAATAACATCCTATATAAAATTTGGGATGTTACATCTAACAGTAAGATAAAGTAACTATGCATGCAACATAAAAGGCTACAAACAAAGATCATGAATAACATGCATTGAAAAACGTTTGTTTGTTTCACATACAGAAAACATGGCATAGTGGCATTCAGCTTGTCCCTCATAGAGTAGCAAATAGATGCATAGGACACTTTCAAAGTTCACAAGAGTGACTAGATACAAATAGCACAAGGACAAGCAATATCACAATATGCATCAATCAATAATTTTTGGGACACTGCACATAGAACTAAGAATGGCAACTATGCTCTCTTAACTGGTGCCTAAAGGTAGAAGGTGGAGACTCGATATAATAGTGGAAGAAAGGCCCTTCATAAAGAGAAACAAAGATTTCAAGTTTCAAAAAGAGCTTCCAAAAATTATGGTACTTGTTAGCTTTCAACCCTCATTGCCCCTATCATAAGCATCTTGAAGTGATTAAGGTTAAAGTGAACAAACTATGGAGTATATGCTTGACAAAGTATAAGTTGGCAATCTCATGTCCCTTGAATACAAGGGCCGCACCTCATGCTACTCAACTTTGGTCACCTGTAAGTTCTTGTCATAGTAAGTGCATGCATATCATAGAGAACCGCCAACGGGGTACCCCTTGCACATGGTACAAGAGCTATCCCATAACCAAAATGACAAGGAAAGCTGACAATGAGCATCTCAGCATTCTTTTTATTTGCTATTTGCATAGGTTTTTATTGAGGATGCTTCACAGATTGCTCATTATGGTGATGTTGTAAGTTTCCACCATGATTAGGCATGGATTAGGCTAGCATCCCAGGTATTTCTCTAACACAAAATACATAACTCCATGGACTTACAAGCTCCGTTTTTATTTTACACCGGCGACATCCATAGACAAAAGAGCATGATATCAACTGTGTACAAAGTACAAGTGCAATGTTGAAAACGTTCCCCATGAAAACATGGTTCTGCTAATTCCAACGTATAAGTGCAAGCATATACAACATAGATGACACAATGATTCAAGTTTATTAGGGGCAAGAAATATAAAGTGTGCCATCAAGGTCGTGAGAGCTTTACTCACTAAGTTTTTACATAACAGAATACTTTTTAATTGGAAGATAGCTGAAAACAAGAATATACTTGGAATGGTGTAACACACCATGCATAGGAATTTATAGTGGACACTTTGGAATAACTTGGTTTCTCGGGAGTTGGAAGCATGAGTATAACTTACTCATACAAGTGGAGGCTAGCAAAAGACTGGGAGCAACCAACTAAGAGAGCAATAATGGCCATAATCATGCAGAGCGACAAAACATTACAAATCAAAGCATAGAGTGGTACTACAAGTCAAGGACTAAATGATCATAGAGGCTATGGTGACTTGTTCATAGTCATAACATGGTGTGAGCATGTGCCAAGTCAACCCAAACAAAACATCAAAGGAGAATACCAAAAATACTATGCTTTTGTATGCTAAATCAACGCATGATTCTTTCAAGGCACACTAAGCAATCCCAATTGTTTGGAACAAGTCATACTATAACAATAATCACTAAGCATAAGGTCAAAACAATACCTAGCATGTCATGTTAAAGTCTAAGTCACAGTCAAATCAAGCTCCTCTCGCACTTTCAAGCAAGAACTTTCTACTCCTTTCCAACACCAATCGACTTATTTGAAACAAGACAGCGAGAACGGGGGTCCAAACTACTTTATTCAAGCAAACTAAACAAACTAAGCAAAGAAAAAGAAAACTAATATGCTCCAAGAACAACACAACATTGCATGAAAAAATAAAAACGAAGTGTCTAGAAAGACCTGAGCTTTTTATTGATGAAGAAGGGGATGCCTTGGGCATCCCAAGGCATCCCCAAGCTTTGACGCTTGTACCTCTTGGATATTTCTTGGGGTGACACCGGGGTGGCATCCCCAAGCTTGAGATTTTGTCCATTCTTCATCTCATTACATCATTCTCTCTCTACACCTGAAATTTTTTCTTCATATAAAACTTCACACAATCTTCATTAGCAACATTAGTGTATTCAAAAGATAATATACCCTTAGGTTTATCTTTAGAACAGCAAAAAATTTCACTAAAAACACAAGATACTGTAGCAAATCCTTTAAAAATCTCAATTTCCCAAAAAGAACCCAAAAAAGGAATCAATAAGAAGCAAATGCAAATAATGGCAGAAATCTGTCAAAACAGACCACAAGGTAAAAACCGATTTTTTCGGAGACCTTATGTTGCTCAAATAAAAAATTATTGAACTAACGAAAGTTAGCTAACATACTGCGAGATTTATTCGTAAATTTTCAGCTCAATCCGACTTACATAGACTCCTCGCGAATTTTTATGGTGGAGGATAGAAATCTGTTTCGGGACAGAAGTAATAAGGAGAGATCATTACTGAAGTAATAACTTCTGAGACTCAAGAAAACTCTTGGGTTATCTTCCAACAGTACTTTTCTTTAACTCCTTTAAGTTAGGCACAAGAAGCGAGAAATCAAGTATTTTCAAATGAAGAAGCATTAACATCAAACCTTGATTTCAAAGGAGGATAAAAAAGCAACTTCTCTCTCCTAATAGGGAAGTGTTCAATTGTAGAGGTCCCAACCTGATAAGGTAGAGATCCCTGTGTTTACAGTGCTAGTCCCTGGATCGAATAGCTAGCACCCATAGTTTAAGATGTAATATCAAGAAACAAATATCATATTACAACTTATAACCAGAAATAAAATAATTCATTACAACTTATATAGCTCATATGGCTATCTTATTACACAGCAGCAGATGCATCTATAAAGCATGGAGCCCTTCAGCTCCATATGCCACAAGCAATCATGTTGGTTGTAGACTTATAATCCCTACTCAACAAGCTTCACTAACATAAAAAAAACCCGCAACATAATAAGTTACAGCCACAAGGGTCAATACATTTGAATTGTATTGGCAAGTGATATCATATTGATATGGAGAATCTAATATCTACATGAATATTTGGCTAAGTGGAGTTTGGCTGGCCTTTGCATAAATTTTTTTCCCTATCCTTTGAAAATAGTTTTTCTCTTTTCAAAACATTTCATCACACAATGGCACACTGGTGACACACCAGGTGCTTCCCTTGTTCACCCAACAAGTTTTAACTTAGAGAAATTGGGATGAGGAGATCCTTGATCATTTCATTGTCTTTGATGCTCAAAATGTCCATTACCAGGGACACGGCTAAGTACTTAGGTTTTACCCTCTCGAGAGGTGGTGCACTTTTCCCACAAGACTCGACATGCATCGAGATGATACTTTTCAGAAACAATCCCTCAGATCAGAACAGACGTGTTCCATCCTATCATCACTACCACCATATGTCTGTTTGTCTGAGTTCTTGCAACCTAGTTGGTCAAGGCAGAGCCCATATGCCATGTGGCTGCACTGGAAGCTTCTCAACACAAAACATCTCAAATCTCTTTGTTCCTGGGTGGCCAACCACAATTGTGATACACAAGGTAAACCATAGACATGGGTCTTGTGTAACCACTCAACACAAACCATTCTCACCATTCCACCCAGGTGATTCATTCACTTAGTTGTTTTATTAATCAAAATCTTAGTCATAGACTTTGCATAATATCATAGCATGAAATATTCCACCCTTGTATTCTAATAGCTAGGCTAAGCATACTAGCATAACTTGTCTCTTGACTTAGGAAGAATTTCTACCAAGATATATTCTATAGGATCTACTATAGTATAGCAATATATAAAAAAATTAGTCCTATCATGCATACTACAAAAATATCACTAACACTGTGTTTGGATGTTGGAAAATTGCCTCGGATTGAATTGGACTAAAAATTCCAAATCCACGATGGAAAGGAAATGGGCACAATTTCCAATTCAGGCGTTTGGATGTGTATGAAATTTTCCCTTGGAATCAAAGGGTGGCACCTATTTCCAAATCCTGTTTGGATGAACAAAACAATGGAATTAAAAGTTATGTTGGATTTTGACAAATTGAGGAAGACAAGAGGAAGATGAGGGACATGGAGATGCTGGCGAACTACCAGGGATCCACCGCCACTCACCTGGCGTTGATTCTCAAGCTCCTGCCGCCGTCTATGGTTAGCACCCGCCACCGTCTAGGGTTAGCTCCCGCCGCCACTCACCTGGTGCTGATGCTCGAGAGGGGAAGGGGAGCGAGAGGAGGCGGGGAAGGGGAAGATGAGGGCGGGGAAGGGGAGAGACGGGGCAGCTCCCTGGCGGTGGCGCTAGGGATAGAAGGGTGCGAGCACGGTCGCGTCGAGGAGTCATCGAGCAGGCCTCGCTCGCGGAAACTAACGGGTACGTGCGTGGGGAGGAGATTCCATGCGTTTCCGAGCAGGTGAGCTCGGAAACTCCCGAGGTCGGGCGGGTGCTAGCGGGGGTTACGCTCGGAATTGCTTCCTCTTTCCACGCTTTAATTCCAAGACCCTCCCAAATACTAGAATTTGGTCCAACGATTCCAGAATTCCAATTCCGAGCCTATTTTCCAACATCTAAACACAGTGTAATGCAATATTGAAAAGATAGGACTTTTGATGACCAAAGTATCACTTGCCTTTTTGTATAAAAACTAGATACTCTCCTTGATCTTACAATTGTCACACTCTTCAAAGTTCACTACAATTCAATCAAGCAAAACACACATTCAAAACTAGCACTCAAACAATTCACAACACAAAACAATAAAAACAAAGAAAATGTATGCAAGAATGCAAAATGTTGTCTTATTGAAAAATTGGTTTCTAAAAAGGCCCTAAACATTTCAAAACACATACTGGTCATTTATAAAAGTGGAAAATTCATTTAAAATCAAGTTAGTGAAAATAGGCCTTTTAAATCATTTTTTTGTTTTACTAGAAATGCTTTTATTCTAAGTAATAATTTCTAGTGTTAACAAAATATATTTTTAAATTCAGATAATAGTGTTTATAGTTAGAGGGTTCAAAACAAATCCATTTTCAAAAGGTTTCACTCAAAAATAATTTTTAGAACAATTTTTATACTCAAAATAGTCCTATTAAGTTTTCTGCATAAAAACCTAATTTTTCAGAAACAAATGACTAAACCAGGGACATAGGTGCAAATTTTTCATTTTTATGAATCCATTGATATAAAATTTGTAAATTTTGGACATATAGATCAAAAGTTATTGATTTTACAAAATCAAACAACTAATAGCTCAAATACTGGTTTTTAAAACGGAGCTTGGCCACGTGTCTTTTTTTATCTGGCTGGTACCGCTTCGTGTGGATCGAGCAACGCGCACCGTTAGATTTTAGTGGGATCACATGGCGCAGATGGATCGATACCCCTTCGTTAAAATATCTAATCCTAGCCCTAGATTACAGATCTAACGGATCAGGCTGGCCAAAGTTTGGCGGCGCTGCTGGCGACGCACGGCGGCGACGCTCTGTCGACGGTGGTCCGGCGACTCTAGGAGGCAAGGGAGGGGGTACAGGGTGTAACCAGAGTTGTCGTGGCGAGGGGGTGCTCAACATGGTCTTCGTTGACGAAGGGGCGCACGGGCTCGGTCGGAATCGCTCGCCGGAGTTGCTGCCACCGTCGGGAGATTGCTGTCATCGTCGGAGGTGAGCGTACAGGTAACGCGCGGGTGAATGGAGTGTACCAGAAGAGTCACAGGACAAAGGTGAACAAGGCAGCAAGGGTTAGAGGATGAGGAGAGCACGGGGCTCACCGTGAAAACTCGCCAGAGTTGTTCCTAGCGTCGGATGCTCGAAGTCGTTGACGGAGGCAATCCTACAGTGTGCCAGTGGTGAAACCAAAAAAGTTAGCGTGTGCACGCGAGGACAGAGGATGCGGCAAAGCAAACCAGAGGCGAGGGGGAGGTCAGACCTTACCGGAATCGTCGCTGAAGCTCGTCGTAGACAGCGGTGGTTCGAGCCAAAATTCTTACAGCCTGGGGGCTCACTGGGCGCGGCGACTGAGGGAAAATGGAGAGGAGGGAGAGAGGATTAAGAGGGCGTGGTTGTAGGAGGAGATTGCTAGAGCAGTTATGCGAATTTAAGCGAGTTAATACCATGCAGAAACGTCCAGGGGAGTAACGGGTCTAGCGCGCCGTGATGACCCACAAGTGTAGGGGATCGCAACAGTCTTCGCGGGTAGTATTACCCAATTTATTGATTCGACACAAGAGGAGCCAAAGAATACTTGCAAGCCTTAACAATTGAGTTGTCAGTTCAGCTACACCTAGAAATAGTTCTTGCTCACAGAAGTTTATCAGTAGCAACAGCAACATCAATAGTGAAACAGGAGCAATAGTAACAGTAACAGTAATAGTAACAGTAGGATTCGAGTGCGGTAGGCATAGGTATGGATGGATGGGCGTTGCATGGACGAGTCTAAACATGTAACTTCAAGATCTAGGGCATTGCAGATAAATAATAACAAGCATCCAAGTACTAAACAATCCTAGACATGTGCTCCAAATATAGTCATACGTGCTTGCAATGAGAATTTGCACAACATCTTCAGTCCGGCCAGCCCGTGGCATCGAGGCATCTAGGGAACTACTGGAAATTAAGGTGCTCCTTTTAATAGAGAACCGAAGCAAAGCATTAACACTCTGTGAACACATGTGATCCTCACACGACAGCCATCCCCTCTGGTTGTCCCAATTATTGTCACTTTGGGGCCTTTGGATCCGGACAATGATATGTGTACACAACTTGTAGATAAGATCACAAACAATACTATAATAATGATTCAATAATAAGTTTAGATCTGAGATCATGGAACTCGGGCCCTAGTGACAAGCATTAAGCACAACAAGTTGCAACAGAGTCAAATAGCACTAATAGAGATACTAGGCACTATGCCCTAACAGATCTTATTCGATTACATGATAGAACTCATCCAATCCCTACCATCCCCAAGCCTACATCGGGGGATTACTCACTCATGGATGAGGGAAACATCGGTGGTTGATGGACATGCATTGGTGATGACGATGGTGATGATCCTCTCCAAATTCCCGGTCCCGGCAGGGTGCCAGAACAGAGTTTCTGGATCCGAATCTTGGTTTCTGGTGGCGGCGGCGGAGCGGAACTCTTTCTGGAAAACTATCGACCCCCTCCCCCCCAGTTTTTAGGTTGAAAGAAAACTTATAGGCGTAGAGGGAGGCCGAGGGGGTGCCTAGGGTGGCTGCACCCCCTCTAGGCGCGGCCAGTGGTGGGCCCATGCCTGGGGTGGGTGTGGGCCCCCCAGGCCTCCTCTCTGTCTCGTCTTCTGGCTCTGTGGATCTTCTAGTGAAATATAATTTTTGGCATATTTTCCGAGATTTTTCCTGATAGTTCATTTTCTGCACAAAAACAAGACACCAAGGTAATTCTGCTGAAAACAACGTCAGTCCGTGTTAGTTGTATCCAAATCACACAAGTTTAGAGAAGAAACAATAGCATAGTGTTCGAGAAAGTAGATACGTTTTAGATGTATCAACTCCCCCCAAGCTTAGCTTATTGCTTGTCCTCAAGCAATTCAGTTGAAAACTGAGTGCGATTAAAGAACTTTCACGAACACTTTTCTTCATATGATGTAAATATTCTCAGCACAGGAGTAGATGCTTAGATAATTCATAATAAAGAGTATGCAACTAAGTCTACTCAATAGTCATTGCAAGCTATGAAGAGAAACCAACTCAATAATAATAAGTAGCATGAAACATAAACATAAGCAACATTGCAATGCTCATAATAAGGTATGATAGAGTGGTATCTCGCTTGCCTTTGTTTTAAGAGCACAATATAAATGCCAAGGCACCTCTGAAGTTCACATTAATACTAGAAGTAAAGATATCAGAGATACAAGCATCAAAGTCATGACATAATTAACCAAGTTTTGGAACAAACACAAGAATGACAACTATGCTCTCAAGAAGGTGCTCATAGAATAAGTGGTGACTCAACAAAATTGTGAAAATGGTTTTGAAAGGCTTCCCAATGCTGAAAGGAAGGTACTCATTAGATTTGAGTTCTAATTGCCCCTATCATAGGCATCTTCATGTGGTTAAGGTGAAAGTGAGGTCCACTCTGAATCATATGCTTGACAGACCATAAACTGGAAATCCCAAGTCCCTGGAGTACGAGGGTCGCTCCGCATGCTACTCAACTTTGGTCACCTGAAAGTTCTTGTCATTGTAAATACATGCATATCATCGAGAACCGCCAACAGGGTACCCCTTACACATGGTACATGTGCTTTACCATAACCAAAATGACAAGGCATGCAGACAATGAGCATCTCAGCAATCTTTTTATTTACCATATGCATATCTTTTATTGAGGATACTTCATAGATGCTCATTATGGTGATGCTGCAAGTTTCCACCATGATTAGGCATGGCTTAGGCTAGCGGCCCAGGCGTTTCTCTAACACAATGTATAGACTCCATGAACTCACAAACTCCCCTTTTATTTCACATCATCGACATCCGTAAACAAAAGAGCAAAGTATCAACTGGATGAGATATCCAAAAAGTGTTGAAAGCATTCCCTGTGACAGCACGGTTCTGCTGACTCCCAGCATATAATTAGCAAGCATATAACTTTCATGGACTAGTCACAATGGTTCAAGATTATTAAGCGCAAGGAATAAAGTGTGCCATCAAGTTCGTGAGAGCTTTACTAACTAACTTTCTCAAAATAGACAAACATTTTATTTTGGAAGAAAACATGGCATATATAATATGCGCTGAAGTAGCAAATGATGCTAATAGGTAGGTATGGTGGACACAACTAGCAATATTGGTTTTGGTGAGTTGGAAGCACAGGTAGAGCACATACTCAGTGCAAGTGAAGGCTAGCAATAGAGAGGGAGCGACAAACGAGAGAGCAATAGCTATCATAATCATGCTTGCAACAAAACAGGACTAATTATGGCATGAAAGTGATACAAGAACTCTGAGGCAAAATAAATCATCGAGGCTTACTGACTATTGATTAGTCATATGCATGTGTGAGCATTTGCCAAGTCGATTCATATGAACAGTCAGAGGAGGATACCACAATGTCATACCAAAGTATGAATAAAAAAATGCAAGCAAACATTCATATGACATGCTACAAACTATTAACAAGATGGAGCTAATCATAGACAAGCAAGAACTGCTAAGCATCCATAATGACATACACCTTACACAAACAGGCTAAACATGCTCACAATGATGAGTATATGTACAAAAAAGAAACAAATAGAGTTCGTTACCTGCCTCTTACCACTCCTCAAGTTGTCTTAATCTTCATTATTGGCCTTCACTTGTGTGACTTGAATAATAACATGAAACCAAAATCCACTGAGGATGGCTGAACCCTGCAAAGAACTCATAAAACCAAAGAAGAACAACAAATATTTTTGGTGTTTTCGATTTTTTAAAGAAAGCAAACAAAGCAAAAAACAAACAAAGAAAAAGCAAACCAAACAAAGCAAAGTCTTTTTGAATTTTTATTTTAAGGCAAACCAAAGCAAAGAAACAAACCAAGAGAAACAACAAAAATATTTTTGGTATTTTTGTGTTTTTGAGAAAGAAGCAACAAGAACCAAAAAGAAAGCGAAACAATGGATATACAAAGAACCGACCGAACATGATATATAGATGAGTGTGATGTCGGTATACCTCCCCCCAAGCTTAGGCTTTTGGCCTAAGTGGGGCTCAATCCCATGGTGCCCAAGTAGATGCACCTCCGTAGTATGATGAGGAGGCTCCCTCGTCCTCGTACGAGCTCGAGGACTCCCCTATGTAGTGCATCGTGGGGTCATATGAGGGTGCTTCCTCCTGATAGCGCCCATGGAATTTAATAGAGCCCAGCTTGTCATCCATCTCCGCCTTCGAGCGTGACCAAGGTCCCTGAGAAATACTGAACAAAGTGGTTTGGGGTAGAGGGATCTCTCTCTCTTCCCCGTCAATAAACAACATTCTATAAACCAAGTTCTCAAGAGTAAAGCTAGTGGTGACAAAGTGGTGCGCCTTCATGGTAGAAAGAGCAAGCCTCTGAGGGTTAACAGCAATGTTGAAGGTAGCAGCAATACGAGTAGCAATAATTCCCCGATAAATGGGTCCCTTAGCAGCTAAACGACGAGAAATGAGAGAACCAAGATTATACTTATCCTAATTGTTGAGTGCAGCAGCTAAGAAGGCCAATTGATAGTTGGAAATATTACTAGTGTTCTCCCTACCAAGAACACTGGTGGCAAAATAGTAGGCAAAGTACCTGATGGCTGGGAGTTGAATATTCTTTATCTTTCCTCGTTGAGCTCTGCGGTCATCGTCATTGGTTATTCCTCGGTAAAGCTCCAACAAATCAGCGGGAAGAGACGAAATCTTCTTTGATGACCCAGCTGTACCAAGTCCCAGGGCCTTGCAAAATTTCTTCAAAGTCATAGAATGAGCCCTGCCATAAATTTTGAAAGACACAGAAGGCATGAACATGCTGTTAGTAAAGGAGAAACTCTCCACAAATGTTTTAGTAAGCAAAGCATATTGTGCGCTCTCATCCTGCATGTAACTTGTTAGTCCAGCCCTCTGAATCAGAGCCATAAAATCGTTAAGAATCCCAGCAGATTGCAAGAAAGTTTGGCAAGGAAAGGTGGAGGGGTGCACATCCCCTTCACCCCCTCGTCACCAAATCGCGGAGTGATGAGATCCTCATTGTATGAGGGTCTAGTACCGGTAGATGACCTTGGAAGACTTTCCCTTCTAGGTGCATCACTCTCAAATATATCACCAAATGTGTGGTGGTCCATGACTTCACTTTTTTGAAATTTTAAATAACCATCAAACCAAGTGATTTCTAAGTTGATAAATGATGAGAATTTACTATAGTAACTTGCTAGAGGACTACACATGCATCAAAAAAAAAATTCTAAGCATAGAACAAGCATGCAAGGTCAAACAACCTGTCACCTACAGCAGCAAAATACTCAAGATACAATCTACCAATCACAAATCTAATTGGACAAGTGGAGGAGGCACATACCAAGGAATAATCCCTCCAAAAATCAGCACTTGAGATGGGCTGAACAAGGAGATCGAAAATCACAAGCAAGAACAACAAGAACTCGAGCTTAAGCAAGTTTTCCGGTGTTTTTCAGGAGAGAGAACGAAGGTGGCTTTGAGGAGGCAGCCTGGAGGGGCCCAGGTGGGCCAGAACCCCCCCCAAGGCGCCGCCACCTGGTAGGCCGCGCCTACCATGGGTGTGGTGGCCTAGGGTGGACCCTGCGTCACTTCAGGTGCCTCTCTGCCTTTTTTTTCGAGGAAAAATTTATTTTGAATTTTCTGGGATTTTTCGGGAAACTTTATTTTTGGCCAATTTTCAGGGTATGAAAATTGATTTTCTCGCAGAAACACTTTTTTCAGAAGAAGCAAAAGAAAACCAAAATCCAAACTATAGGAGCTCTAAGAAACTCAAACAAGCAAACAACTAGCAAAACGAAAGCTAAAGCAAATACTAGGAAGGAGAAAAGTAAAAGAAAGCAAGTATAACGATAGTGGAAACATTATTTTGTTCATTAAAATACTTTTGTTAACAAGGTTGATCAAGTCTTGTTACCAAAACAATCTTATATGAAACAAAACTTTGCATTCCACAAGGTGATTTTGTTAGCTCATACTTGATAGCAATGGTCCCAATCATAATAGTTTCAAAATTTTCTTGTGGAATGGGACAATATATTTCTCCAACCTTGATGCTCTCAATATTTTCAATGGAATTTAGGCAATAGATCTTAACAACCTTCTTGGGGAAATAGACAGTGTGCTCTTTGTCATTAATATTGAATGTTACTTTTCCTTGATTGCAATTGATGACAGCACCTGCAGTATTAAGAAAAGGTCTCCCAAGAATAATAGACATATTATCATCTTCAGGCATTTCAAGCACAGCAAAATCAGTTAAAACCATGCAATTATGAGCAACTTGAACAGGAACATCCTCACATATACCAACAGGAATAGTAGTTGACTTATCATCCATTTGCAAAGATATATCAGTTGATATCAAATTTTCTAGCTGGAGTCTCTTATAGAGAGAAAAAGGCATAACACTAACTCCATCTCCCAAATCACATAAAGCAGTTCTAACATAATTATTCTTAATGGAGCAAGGATATTTGGTATACCTGGAACACCAAGTTTCTTTGGAACCTTACCATTGAAGGAATAATTAGCAAGAAAAGTAGAAATGTCCTCATTAGGAATCTTCCTTTTATTAGATACAATATCCTTCATATACTTTGAATAAGGAGGCAACTTGATAGCATCAGTCAAAGGAATTTGCAAGAATAAAGGTTTCATCCACTCACAAAACTTTTTGTAGTGTTCTTCCTCCTTTGACTTGTGTTTCTTACCTAGAAAAGGCATAGGTTTCTGCACCCAAGGTTCTCTCTCTTTACCATGTTTATTAGCAATAAAATCTTCCTTTGTGTACCTAGTGTTCTTAGTGTGCTTCTCGGGTTCTTCCTCACCTTCCTCCTTATCAGGAGACTCATTTTTATCATTACCACTCTCAGTTTCAGCATCAGAGACAGATATACTATTAGAATCTACAGAAGGTTCAAGTGGTTCCTCAACTATCTTATATTTATTTTTCTTCCTCTTACGAGGACTACCACTATCTTCACCTTGTTGGGAATCCTGCTCTATTCTTTTAGGGTGTCCTTCAGGATATAAAGGATCTTGAGTAGTTATACCACTCCTAGTTCTAATTCCATAAGCATGTTTATCTCTTGAAGCATTAACTAGCATATCCTTTTGTACCTTAGCAAGTTGATCAAGTTGAGTTTGAACCATTTGAAAGTGTTTACAAAGAATTTTAATATCATTAGAAGTTCTTTCCACAATATGTTTCAACTCATGGATAGCTCTAGAGTTTTCCAACAAATGATTCTGAACTTGTTTATTAAAATACCCTTGCTTAACAATAAATGTGTCAAGTTCCTCTAAACATTGATCAGGAGGCTTACCATAAGAAATATCACCTTCATCAAAGTGTTGGAGAGAGTGTACCTCAATAGTAGATGAGTGGGGAATTGGCTTACATAATTCTTCTATAGGAGGTAGATTCTTCACATCCTCAGCTCTAATACCTTTCTCTTTTAGACACTTCTTAGCTTCCTTCATCACTTCATCATTTAATGCAATAACTCCCCTCTTCTTCGTTGTTGGTGTTGTAACTAGTTCAAGCATAACTGGTTCAGGAGTAATAGGCTCAGGTGCATTCAGCTCAGTTGAAGTCCAATCATCATAATTCTTGCTTATCTTGGTTATTAATTCTTCAGCATAGGAGTCCTTTTCCTGAAAACACAATCAACAAAGCTATCTAGGTATGTCCTAGAATCGTCAGTTAGTCCATTATAATAAATATCAAGAAGCTCATTCTTAGGCAGTGGACATCCAGGATGTGCATGAATCAAGGCACAGAACCTTATCCATGACTCAGGCAATTTCTCTTCTTCTCCCTGTTTAAAAGCAAAAAGTCTCTGCAAAGCAGTGTGTCTAGCACTGGGAGGAAAATATTTCTGGAAGAAAGAAGCAATCAAGCAATCAGGGCTATCAATGGAACCATGAGGTAATCTATTAAACCAAGCCCTAGCTTCTCCTTTTAGTGAAAAAGGGAAGATCTTAGTAACAAAGTACTCGCGCATCTTAAAATCATCAGAGAACAAAGCACTCATAGTAGAAAGCTCATTCATATGAGCCACAACACTCTCATTTTCAGTCCCACAAAAAGGTTCTTTCTCAACAATATCTAAATAAGATAAATCAAGAGAGAAATCATAGTCTTCATCTTTAATATCTATGAGAGAAGTGGCAAACTTAGGATCAAAGGAAAACTTAGGCATGATAGTACGTCTAGCAAGGAGACTCTTAATAGCACTAGTACCATGTGTGTTTTGGCACTCTTCAACAAAATCATCAGTGAACTCAATGTAACCATCATTAATATCATAACTCTCACTAGCCTCCGGTGAGCTAATAGGTGTAACAGTGGCTTCACTAGGAGTTCGGTATTTTCTAGACTAGCCATAGTAGCATCTAGAAAAGGACCTAATGAACCACTCGCATCAAGCACAGTAGAAGTAACATCATGAGAATCAAAAGCAGTTTCAGACTCAGTAGTAGTAGCAGTGTGTGTAGCATGTGTATGTGGTTGTGGTGTAACAAGCTTACTTATAACAGACGGTGAATCAAGAGCAGCAGAGGTGTTTAGGACTGTACCTCTTCTTGTAGTGGATGGTAAAATAGGGAACTTTCCATCACAATAATTCCCCATGATGAAAGGAGTAGCAGTGAACAATAATAGATCCAAGTGAACTCACAAATAAAGCTATGCTCCCCGGCAAGAGCGCCAAAAAATAGTCTTGATGACCCACAAGTGTAGGGGATCGCAACAGTCTTCACGAGTAGTATTTACCCAATTTATTGATTCAACACAAGGGGAGCCAAAGAATACTTGCAAGCTTTAACAACTGAGTTGTCAGTTCAGTTGCACCTGGAAATAGTTCTTACTCACAGAATTTTATCAGTAGCAACTGTTTGTAGTAGCAACGGCAACAGCAAACAGTGAAACATGATCAATTGTAACAATAACGGTAATAGTGGGATTCGAGTGCGGTAGGCATAGGGATGGATGGACGGGAATTGCATGGACGAGTCTAAACATGTAACTTCAAGATCTAGGGCATTGCATATAAATAATAACAAGCATCCAAGTACTAAACAATCCTAGACATGTGCTCCAAATATAGTCATACATGCTTGCAATGAGAACTTGCACAACATCTTCTACCAGCCAGCTCGTGGCAGCGGGGCCTCTAGGGAACTACTGGCAATTAAGGTGCTCCTTTTAATAGAGCACCGGAACAAAGCATTAACACTCAATGAACACATGTGATCCTCACACGATAGCCATCCCCTTCGGTTGTCCCAATTATTGTCACTTTGGGTCCTTTGGATCCGGACAATGATATGTGTACACAACTTGCAAATAAGATCACAAACAATACTATCATAATGATTCAATAATAAGTTCAGATTTGAGATCATGGAACTTGGGCCCTAGTGACAAGCATTAAGCACAACAAGTTGCAACAAAGTCAAATAGAACTAATAGAGATACTAGGCACTATGCCCTAACAGATCTTATTTGATTATATGATAAAACTCATCCAGTCCCTACCATCCCCAAGCCTACAGCGGGGGATTACTCACTCATGGATGAGGGAAACATCGGTGGTTGATGGACATGCATTGGTGATGACGATGGTGATGATCCTCTCCAAATTCCCGGTCCCGGCAGGGTGCCAGAACAGAGTTTCTAGATCCGAATCTTGGTTTCTGGTGGCGGCGGCGGAGCGGAACTCTTTCTGGAAAACTATCGACCCCCCCGGTTTTTAGGTTGAAAGAAAACTTATAGGCGTAGAGGGAGGCCGAGGGGGTGCCTGGGGTGGCTGCACCCCCTCCAGGCGCGGCCCGTGGTGGTCCCGCCCCTGGGGTGGGTGTGGGCCCCCTAGGCCTCCTCTCTGTCTCGTCTTCTAGCTCTATGGATCTTCTGGTGAAATATAATTTTTGGCATATTTTACGGGATTTTTCCTGATAGTTCATTTTCTGCACAAAAACAAGACACCAAGGTAATTCTGCTGAAAAGAGCATCAGTCCGTGTTAGATGTATCCAAATCACACAAGTTTATAGAAAAAACAATAGCAAAGTGTTCGAGAAAGTATATACGTTTTGGACGTATCACGCGGGGTTGAAGACGATGCCAACGTGGACGTGGGTCCAGATGGTCAGCTAGAGGGTGGGGTGAGCTCGGGGTGGGAAAGTCTGCGGGGAAGAGAGGAGTGAGCCGGGTGGGCTTCTGTTGGGCCAGGTTGGGCTGGGGGTGCTGGGTAGGTTAGTTGGGTTGGGTTATTTTCTATTTTTTCTTTCTTAATCTTTTTCCTTTTTATGTTTATATTTCCTATTTTTATTCAAATCAAATGATTTAAACCTCAATTTGATTTCAAATTTTTACCAAACCTTTTCAGTAGGTTTTATACTTTTTAATAGTGTGTTATTTAGTCCAGCTTGGAGTAATCCAAATATTTCCTTATGATTTAATATTCATTTAAGGGAGGCAATTTGTCTTTATTTAAATAAAATTGAATATGGTTCATAAAACCATATAATTTTATTTAAATAATCTTTTATTCTTTTATTTTATTTGAATTACTTTTATTCCATTTGCTTATGGATTTGGCCAAGGTTTAAATTGTCTTTGCAATTAATTCTTATTTATTTATTTCTTTCTTTGTCTTATAAAATTCATATCTTTTTATTTATAGCTCCAAAATTGGTGATTCCACTTTGTATAATTTTATTTAATATTTGTTTATCTTTTTAAATCCTTTTAGGATTACTTTTCTCACAATATAGTGTTGATTTTTGTTAGGAGCTTTATTATCCTTGGAAATTACTTTATTTTATTTTAATAAAATCATAGGTTTTTATCCATGGCTCCAAATGGTGTGAAACCAACTCCCATGGTTTTGTAATATTTTTTGTTTACAATTTTTGGTCATTTGGAAAATGTTTGTTGCTAAATTTTATATGGGACAAAGCCACAGTCTTAGAGGGATCTTGGAGATGTTTTCTTTCATTAGGGTTTAGGGTTTTGGTTTAACTTTTCCCAAGTACTTTAAGTTCAAGATTTTTCCATGCATGAATGCATTTGATCTTTGGAATATTTGTTTGTTGCTTTCTTATTCAAATTTTGTTCAAGTAGGGTTTTGATGTTTCCATTTAGAAGCAAAAAGTTTCTTTTCACCCTAAATTTCAACATTTGTTCCTTTTGTTTGTTTATTTCACATTTCAAAATTTGGAAAATTTTGGGATGTGACATCAATACCTTTCTTGTATAGAAATTGACATTTAATGGTGCCTTCTTTCATATCAATGATGGCACCAACATTTCTAAGAAAAGGTCTTCCCAAAGTAATAGGGCAAGAAGCATTGTATTCAACATCCAAAACATAGAAATCAACAGGGACATAAGCATTGTTAACCATAATGAGAACATCATTAATACTCCCCATGAGTTTCTTCTTAGCATTATCATTAAGTGGGACATCCAAATAACAATCTTACAAAGGTGGCAAATCAAGCATTTCATAAATCTTCCTAGGCATAATAGAGACACTAGAACCAAGATCACATGAAGCTTTGAGATCAAAGTCATGCACTTGCATATTAATAATGGGTTCCCAAATATCTTCTACTTTCCTAGGAATAGAAGCTTTGTGTTTTAACTTCTCTTCCGTAATCTTAACAAGAGCATTTGTAATGTGTTTGGTGAAAGAAACATGCATATCACTAGCATCAGGACTTCTAGAAAGTTTTTGCAGGAACAGAATCACTTCAGAAATATTGCAACCATCAAGATCAAAATCAAACTTAGCATGACTAGTAATAGACTCAATGTGCTTAGGCATTGTAGGAGGAGGAATAGGGACTTCTTGTGGTTTAGTGGCATCCATATTAGTGGTGGTGATGGTGCACACACTATTGTTTCTATCAATTTCAGCTTCCCTTACCCACTTAGCATGAAATTGGGCTAACAGTCTAACATTTTCATCAATAGTAACTTGTATGGCATGAGTAGAAGCAAAGGTACTTTCCATGGTTTCAGGTTTAGCAGCCATTTTATTAATCAAAGAGGACTGTGCTTCAGACAAAGAGGATATATTTTTCTCAACATTTAAAAGCTTTTCCTCCGCAGTCTTGTTGAAAGTGGTTTGTTTACTAATAAAGTCTTTGAGCATGAATTCAAGTTCAGAGGGGGCACTTCTAGAATTGTTGTAGGAGTTTCCATAGGTCTTGCCATTATTAGGAGGATAAGGCCTATAATTTTTGTTACCACCAAAATTATTCCTATAGGCATTGTTGTTGAAATTGTTGTTTCTAATGAAGTTCACATCAACTTTCTCTTCTTGAGAAACCAAATAGGCTAAGGGAACACTATTAGGATCTAAAGGAGCTTTCCCATTAACAAGCATAGCCATAATAACATCTATCTTATCACTCAAAGAGGAGGTTTCTTCAACAGAATTTACCTTCTTACCATGTGGAGCTCTCTCAGTGTGCCATTCAGAGTAATTAACCATCATATTATCAAGGAGTTTTGTTGCAGCACCCAAGGTGATGGTCATAAATGTACCTCCAGCAGCTGAATCCAACAGGTTTCTTAAAGAGAAGTTCAAACCTTCATAAAAAGTCTGGATAATCATCCAAGCAATAAGTCCATGGGTGGGGCAATTCTTAACCAGATATTTCATTCTTTCCCAAGCTTGAGCAACATGTTCATTATCAAGTTGTTTAAATTTCATAATATCACTTCTCATAGATATAATCTTAGCAGGAGGATAGTACTTTCCAATAAAAGCATCTTTGCACTTAATCCAAGAATCAATACTATTTCTAGGCAAGGATAGCAACCAATCTTTAGCTTTTCCTCTCAAGAAGAAAGGAAACAACTTGAACTTAATAATATCTCCATCTACATCCTTATACTTTTGCATCTCACAAAGTTCAACATAGTTATTGAGATGGGCAGCAGCATCATCAGAACTAGCACCAGAAAATTGCTCTCTCATCACAAGATTCAACAAAGTAGGCTTAATTTCATAAAAGGTAGCATCAGGAGCAGGTGGAGCAATAGGAGTGCTAAGGAAATCATTGCTGTTTGTGCTAGTGAAGTCACACAACTTGGTGTGCTCAGCAGAGTTCATTTTGGCAAAAGTGGAGCAAGCCAAAAACAATAACAGCTAGAGTAGGAACTATTTTTTTTGTGTTTTTGAATAGAGAAATCAAACCAAGCTAAACTAATTTTCGTTTGGAGTTTTTGATAAAAAGAGGCAAACAAAACCAAGCAAAAGAAACTAAGAAAACAAATAAAAAACAAAGTAAAGATAAAGGTTGAGAAGAACTCCCCTTGTGAAGACGTCCTTAGTCTCCCCGGCAACGGCGCCAGAAAGTCTTGATGCGTGCAGCAGCACTTCGTTGGGAGACCCCAAGAGGAAGGTATGATGCGGTATAGCAGCAAGTTTTCCCTCAGTAAGAAACCAAGGTTATCGAACCAATAGGAGGAAGGAAACGTCCCAAAGGTGTTTCAAGCAACATGGAAACCTACACAACACAAACTCAAGACTTTGCCCCAACTAACAGCGAGGTTGTCAATCTTACCGGTTGCTGTAACGAAGGATTAACTGTATGGTGTGGAAGGTGAAAGGTGGTTTGCAGCAAGTAAACAGTAATAGTGGAAGATGTATCAATGGTAAAGATTGGACCGGGGTCCATAGTTCACTAGAGGTGTTCTCCTTAGATAAACAAACATGGCATGCTAGGTAAACAAATTACAGCAGGGCAATTGATAGGACTGAGCAAGGCATACCAATGCAATACTAGACATAAAGATCCTATGATATTTGATTGGGCAATACAACAATATATATATAGCCATCCAACTTCATCTATGACTATAAGTCCACCTTCAGGTTATCATCCGAATCCCCTCCAGTATTTAGTTGCAAGCAACAGACAACTGCTTTAAGCAAAGTGTGTAAGGTAAACAGTCCACTTGTTCCATGAATAAGAGACCATTGTTTTCTCCCAAGTGGCAACAACACATCTACAACCATAGAGATTTCTGTCACTTCCCTTGATTAAGTAGAGGCATTAACCCACTATCGAGCATAAATACCCCCTCTTGGAGTCACTAGCAACTACTTGGCCAAGATAGCTACTAACAACGGAGAGCATGCAAGATCACAAACAACACAAACATGATAGAATCAATAAGACAAAACCATTAATCAATCTGACATAGTAATCTCAATATCCATCGGATCCCCACAAACACAACATGCATGATTACAAATAGATGAGATCTTGATCATGAATGGAGCTCACAGGATCTAGACATGAAAGCATAAGGAGGAGATACAACCATCTAGCTACTACATGGACCCATAGTCCAAGGTGGAACTACTCACGTTTCATACCGGAGGCTGGCATGATGAAGAAGAAGGCCTCCGGGATGATCTCCCCTCCGGCAGGGTGCCAGGAAGAGTTTCAGATCCCCTATCAAGGGACGATGGTGGTGGCGGCTATAGACGGTTTCGTGGAATATTGATCGGGTACTTAGGGTTTAGGCATCGGGGGCTTCTTATAGGCGAAGAGGCAAGGCTGGGAGGTGGCCAGGGGGCCCACACCCTGTCCAGGCACAGGGCCACCCTAGGCCATGCCTGGGGGGGTGTGGCCACCCTGTGGCACCCCTCCGTCTCTCCTCTGGACTCCGTGTTCTCCTCGGTGAAATATTGACTTTGGCTTTTGTCCCGTCCAATTCCGAGAATATTTCCTTACTAGATTTTCTAGAACCAAAAACTACAGAAAATAGGAAACTGGCACTGTGGAAACTCGTTAATAGGTTAGTACCAGAAAACAAATGAAAACACCTCAAAGTGTAGACAAAGCAAAGTAGATACTAAACAAGCATGGAACATAAAAAATTATAGATACATTTCCGACGTATCAGACCGCAACACCAGGTGGTGTGGCCACCCTGGCCCACCTCTAGCATCGCCCTTTCGCCTATAACTGTTGGAGATATGCCCTAGAGGCAATAATAAATGTAGTTATTATTATATCTTTGTGTTTATGATAAATGTTTACATTCATGTTATAACAGTATTAACAAGGAAACATTAATACTTGTGTGATTTGTAAACTAAATTAGAGTCCCTAGTAAAGCCTCTTTATAATACTAGCTTGTTGGTTAATAAATGATTGTGGTTTCCCTATCATGAACATTGAGATGTTATTAACAACAAGATCATATCGTTAGGAGAATGGTATGATGGACATACTCCTATAGATAAGCGTAGCATAAAGATCAAGTCATTTTAATAGTTCAATTGCTATATGCTTTTTGATACATAGTAACCTAATTCCTTCGACCATGAGATCATGCCTATCACCATCACCGGAAGGATGCTTTGATGATATCAAACACCACACCGTAACTGGGTGGTTATAAAGGTGGCATTGAGTGTTCGAAAAGTATGGGTTGAGACACATGGATCAAGAGTGGGATTTGTCCATCCATATGACGGATAGATATACTCTGGGCCCTCTCCATGGAATGTCATCCAATTGGCTTGCAAGCATGTGACTGGCTCACAAGGGATCACATATCGCGAGAACGAGAAAAGAGTACTTATCAGTAACGAGGTTGAACTAGGTATGCAGAGATACCGACGATCAAAACCTCGGATAAGTAAACTATCATGAGACAAAGGGAAATTGGTATCGTATGTAACTGGTTCATTCGATCACAAAGTAATTGTAGAAATATGTGGGAGCCATATGAATTTCCAGATTCCTCTATTGGTTATTGTTCGGAGAAGTGTCTCGATCATGTCCGCATAATTCATGAACCGTAGGGAGACACACTTAAGGATTCAATGTTGTTGAGTAGTTATGGAATGATGAGTAAGAGACTGAATGTTGTTCGGAGTCTCGGATGGGATCTGGGATATCACGAGGAGATCCGGAATGGTCCGTAGAACAAGATTCATATAAGGAAAGTCCCGTTTCGGGGTTGGAGAATGGTTCCGGTGTTTTCATCGGGAATGTTCTAGAAGGTTCCGGAATGTCCGGCACTCTGGAGGGGAAGGGTACATGAATGTGTCATAACAAGTTGGAATGGTTGCATCATGTAATAGGTGTCATCGCTGAGCAAAATAATCAAATCCTAGTTTGAAAAGTCAAACGCCAATTTGAAAAGTCAAACAGCAAGTTTGCTTGGTGGAGGGAGAGTAGGAAACCTACTTGGGGAGGAGTTCCTCTCCCTCCACCCGCCGGCCTTGGAGGCCGAGTTGGGGGATGACTCTCCTCCCCTGGCCGGCGCCCTCCCACCTATAAAAGGAGGGGCAGGGCTGCCCCTCTAAACCTACACCTCCACCACCCAAAACCCTAGCCCTAGCCGCCGGCCCTCCTGCAGCCGCCGCCGCCCTAGGGCAAACCCTAGCCGCCGACTTGGGGCAATCCCCTTGCCCTAGCCGCCGGCCTAGCTCCCTCTCCTTGGTGTGTCTAAACCCTAGATCACCGAGGCCTCTCTCATAGTCCACCATACTCGCTCTGTCTTAAGGCGAAGCCCTGCGAGATCTCCCCTCTACTTCCGGTACCACGCCGTTGTGCTGCCGGAATCGCGAGGAGAGTGCTACAACCTCCGCTGCCTGCTGGAACAAGGGAGAGGAAGGTATTCATCGAGTACCGAACGTGTGACCGACTGCGGAAGCGCTGCCGGAACGCAGCGCCGGAAGGATCGTCTACACAATCTTGAGATCGGGAAGAGTACGACTACATCACCCACGAGAATCCTCTCTCGTTAAACACTTTGGAATCTTCGAGGGTGAGTTATTCTATCGACTCGTTGCTACAATCTAGTAGATAGATCTTGGCTTGTTTGTTTGTATGCGGTAGAAAATTTTTGTTTTCCATGCTACGAACCCCTACAATAACATCCCCTCAAAATCCTAAGACTCGGGGAGCGACCACAGAAATATTCCGCCGCCTCTGCGGGCGGAAACTACAGAGAGAGAAAGAGCTCTCTGGCAGGCAGAATTCTGCCGAGGAAATTCCTTCCCAGAGAGGGGAGATCATCGCCATCAACACCTTCATCAAGCTAGACTTCATCGGGATCATCATCATCCTCACCATCATCTCCACCAGCACCATCACCACCACTCCATCCCGCTGTAACAATTGGGTTGAATCTTGCATAGTTCTTAGGGGAAATTTTCCCGATGTTGATTACTTTTGCAGTTGATGCTATTGAGTGGAACCGTGGAATTATTGTTTATGTTCAGATTGTAACTTATCATTATATCATCTCTGATCTTGATCCATATGATGTCTTGTGAGTAGTTTTAGTTCTTGAGGACATGGGAGAAGTCATGTTGTTAGTAGTGGAATTGTGTTGAGAAATATTCAATGGTTTGATATTTAAGTTGTGGTGTTATTCTTCTAGTGGTGTCATGTGAACATCGACTACATGATACTTCACCATTTATGGGCCTAGGGGAATGCATTGTGTATTTGGCTACTAATTGTGGGCTTGCCGGAGTGACAGAAACCTGAACTCCTGTTAGGAATCCTTTGCACAAGGGAGTGTTGGATCTCAGAGTTTAATGTTGTGGTTAAGTTTTATCTTAATTACTTTCTTGTAGTTGCGGATGCTTGCAAGGGGTTTAATCACAAGTATGTATTAGTCCAAGTAAGGTCGGTACATTAGCATAGGTTCACCCACACAACACTTGTCCAACCAAAGAAGATTAGTACACTATATGAAGCAAAAGCACTTGACAGTATTCCCATGTGTCCTCGAGAACGTTTGGTCCGCATAAGTAATACAACTGTCTTGTCCTTTGCTAAGAAAGGATTGGTCCACTTGCTGCAATTATTATTATTGTCTTTTATTGTCTCGCACTTTATTTATTTGCATTATCAAAAACCCCTAAAAATCCGTTTTCTAAGTATTTACAGAGAATTCCTGATCCAAACCATTAGTCAACACCTTTTGCTCGTCGTTGGGATCGACACTCTATTTATTGAAAGTACTACGATACACCCCCTATACTTGTGGGTCATCAAGACTATTTTCTGGCACCGTTGCCGAGGAGTGAAGCCCTATTGAAGAGTGGAACTAGTAAAGGAAATTTCTACTGTGAGTATTGTTTTTTATTTCGGTTTGCTACTTTGTTTCCAATATGGATAACCCACTTGGTTTCCTATTTGGGAAATCTACTACACTTCTAGGGTAGTAGATGAACCACCACCTGCTGAGTTAGATCCTTTTAAAATACCTACAAAAATTGTTGATCGTGTTACGGATAACTATTATTTTGGAGATGGAACTGTCCATCCTAGTGATCACTTGCTTTTTATCCATGAATTATGCGGGTTGTTCAAGTGTGCAGGTATTACAATGGAACAAGTTAATAAAAAGTTGCTCTCTATATCATTGAAAGGTAGAGCTTAAGAAAGGTATAAGCTGCCGAAGAATGGACAATCTATGGATTGGGAGGAAATTGTACCTCTCTTTTATTCTAAATTCTATTCTCCTAGTGAGATTCATAAAGACCGGAATCAAATATATAACTTTTGGCCTCGTGATGGAGAGAGTACAGCCCAATCTTGGGGGAGATTGAAGTTACTAATGCTCAAATGTCCTATTCATGAGCTCGTAATAATATTATTATTAATAACTTTTATGCAAGGCTTTCTCTTCATGATAAGGATTTATTAGATGTTTCTTGTGCTAGATCATTCGCACATATGAAATAAGAAGCTAAATGGGATCTTTTAGACCATATTTACGAAAATACTGAAGCATGGGAGAATGACAAAGGAAGAAAGGCAGGTATAAATTATGATTATGAATGGATTAAATCTTTTATGGGAACTGATGACTTTCATAATATTAGCACTGAGTATGGTCTTGATTCTCAAAGTATTGCAAAAAAAATTAAGGCTTTTGCCTCTTATATTGAAATTCCCAAAAAGGAGTGGAACAAGTACCTTGCACCATATAAAGATATTGTTAATCATGTTCCTGCTAGAAATACTGAAGTTTCTACTGTTGATCGCATTTTGCCTGAACCTTATATTGAGAAAATACCTTCCCCTTCTAAGGTAAAGGAACATTCTATTATAGCTAATGTGGTTAACAAAAGTACAAAGAAAGTTGTAGAACCCGATGAACAAATAAGTGTTGAACCTGCAGTCGCAATTGTTAAAGACCTTGTCACTAAAAATGTAGAAGATGGGCACATTATCTTTTGTGAATATGCTTCTAATATTGTTTCACATCCTAGTAGAACTAGGAAAGCTAGTGTCCCTATCTTTTCTGTTAGAATTGGTGATCATTGCTATTATGGTTTATGTGATATTGGTGCAAGTTCAAGTGCTATTCCTTATGAGATTTACAAAGAAATTATACATGAAATTGGTCCTTGTGAACTTGAAGACATTGATGTGATTATTCATCTTGCTAATAAAGAAACCATCTATCCAATTGGTATTGTAAGTGATGTGGAAGTTCTTTTTGGTAAGATTAAATATCCTGCAGATTTTCCAGTGCTTGGTTCAGCAGCTAGTAAAACTTGTCCTATCATTTTTGGTAGAACTTTCCTGAACACTTGTGGAGCTATTATAGATTGTAAGAAGGAGAAAATTTTAACTAAGTTTGATGTAGAATCTTATGAGTTTAATTTTTCCAAATTTTCTAAAGCTCCTTATGAAAATGAATTGCCTAATGAGGATTTTAGAGTTGAACAACTTGCTTCTATTGATCCAGTTTTTGACCTTAAAACTCTCTTTGATGATTTTAAGTATGCTCATTCTGATGATAAGAATGTTTCTTATGATAGTTATATTGTTAATTTTATTCATAGTGCTACTGAAAGTTATTATGAGAGAGGAAAACATGGTTTTAGGCATCTCAATAATATTAAGTTTCCCTGCTTTATGTTGAAAGTTTTGAAGTTGCACTTGTTTTGTCTTCCTATGCTAGTAGCCTCTTGTTTCAATCATTTGTTTTCTTACAAAATTCCCTTGCATAGGAAGTGGGTTAGACTTAAATGTGTTTGATAATTGCTTCTTGATGGTCTCTTTCACTTCAAATCATATCTCCCATGTGAGCATCTTTGAAATTATCATGCCCATCTTAATGGCTATAAAGGAAGAGCTTTTGGGAGACAACCTATTATAGTTTGCTTTTGCTTTTTGTTTCTTTGTGTCTCAGCAGTTATTACATTTGTAATAAACTCTCCTTATCCTTTTTGTTTGGTTTTTGTGTCAATATTAACCTCTCATGAGAGGGAGGTGAGATATGGGAAGTTGCTGTCCCGGAACAGATTTTTGTGCTTCACTGTAAAAAATCATGAAAAGTCCCAGTAAGTCGGATTGAGCTGTAATTTTCTGTGCATGTGACCCAAGTTATTATCTAACTTTCGTTAGTTTTTCACTTTTTGATTTGAGCAGCAGAAGATTTTCAAAAAAATCAATATTTACATGTAGGTCTGTTTTGATAGATTTTTGCCATTTGTGCATTTGCCTCTTAAATCGATTTCCTTTTAAATTCTTTTGGGATTTTGAAAGGAGTAGCTTCAGTAACTTAAGTTTTGATGGACTTTAGTTGAAATTGCACCCAAAGGTTATTTATCTTGCATACACTAATGTTGATAATGAAGATTGTGTGAAGCTTTGGATGAAAGAAATTTTCAAATATTGGGAGAGAAGGATGTAAGTAGATGAAGAATGGTCAAAGGCTCAAACATTATGTTCTGGAGATTCTTATAATGAAGATGTTGATATTACTCAAATGATGACTCCGGAAGAATTTATTAAAGACCAAATACAGGAACCAACATAGTCCCTTTTCGAATAGGTAATAGTTCTGGTAAGAAAAGGTTCGCGAAAAACTTTCCAATTTATAGTTTTGCTGTTTTTATTCAATATGAAAGCTAACAAGTCGAAAGAGGGAAGGAAATAGAGCCCGGGTGGATCACACCACCCTGTGGCGCGGGCCCACCTAGCCGCGCCACCAGGTGGTGTGACCACCATGAAGCCCGTCTCCGTCCCGTTTTCGCCTAGTACCTTTCTTATGTCGTAAAAATTCGTAATATATAATCCCCCGGACCCCCCGAGGTCCGTATATCGTGTTCTCATCGTGTTTTTGTTTCGATATATTCTGTTAGATTTCGTTCCAGGGTTTGTTTTCGGAGGACTATGAGCTGTGACACCGGCGCGAGCTCCTACGTGATCTTGAGCAAGGAACTTTCATTGGATTGGTGGAAGAAGAAAGGATCACAACTAGGCATGAAGACCTGGATCGGAGCGTCAAGGAGGAAGTAAATAACATGTCAGCAGGCATGAAGGGACAAATTGCTGCAGGATCAAGGGCAAGAAACCCTACCCTTGTAGGGGCAATTAACACTAGACATGCTTTTTCTCATAATATGCATGGGATGATGACCTCAGTTCCAGATCTCAGCTCCTGCCCTGCGGCAGTGGAAGCCCTTCGAGCCACTTATGAATTTTGTGATAAGTACCAAGTCCTGAGGATAAAGGTGGATATACTTCAAGAGGAGAATAACAGGCTTCGCAAGATGCTGGAGGATTTCCTCACTCAGAACAAGGAAACACCACCACCACCGAAGGAGTAATTCATCATCAGGTTTTTGTTTGGAAGTAGGAGAGAGTCAGATTTTTGTACCTGCCATCCTACGAGAACCAGAAGAGAAAGTTCACAAGATCCGTGACCACCTCAAGACCACCCAGTTAAGACAGAAGAGTTATGCCGACAAGAGACATCGAGACCTCGCTTTCAATATCGGAGATTTTGTGGATCTCAAAGTGTCGCCTTTGAAGGGAATGCAACGTTTATAGATCAAAGGAAGCCCCCAGATATATCGGACCTATCAAGATTCTGAATTGTCGAGGAGAAGTATCGTATCAATTGGAGCTGCCAGAGGAAATGTCAGCCGTGCACAATGTGTTCCCTATATCATTGCTTCACAAATGCCTTGAAGTCCTAGAGAAGACTGAAGTTTTCAAGAACATTGATCACCGGACCACAGAGATCAACGATGACCTGACATATCCTGAAGTACCCATCCATATTTTGGAGGAATCTTTCAAAACCACCAGGACCCGAAGCATCAAGTTTCTCAAGATTCAGTGGAGCAACCACACTGAAGAAGAAGCTACATGGGAGCGAGAAGATCACATAAAGACAGAGTTTCCCGATCTCTTTAAATCCTAGGTAATCTTTTCCTTCTTTCTCAAATCTCGGGACGAGATTTCGTTTAAGGAGGGAAGGTTTGTAACATCCCAAAAATATTGATCATGCTTATCAAAATCTAATCACTAAAATTAGGGTTAACAAACACTTTGATTAAATAAAAATCATATGAATGCATGTGTGTATGTGATGATTGTATGAATGCATGTTTGGACTTGTGTGATTAACCTAAATAGTAAGGAATGGTTTAAAGATGAAAATAACATCATCTAAAACATTTCCAAGCAGAAACAAATCAAGATAAAATCAAAAATAAATTAAATAAGGCAAATGGTCATTTTTGCCAATCTTGCTCACTAGGTCACTTTGAGTCTTTATAGTCCAAGATTTCAAACAGAAACTTTTTCGTTTCTTTTCACCCCTTGCAAGACCAAGTAAAAGTGAATCAAATCCCACCATTCAAACTTACAGAAACATTTAGCAACCCCATTCAAAATTGAATCTATAACATATGTGAAGATCACACATTTTCAAAACCCAACCAAACCAGTGCCCCTTGACTAATCCAACTAACCAGAGACTCCCTAGTATGTAACTAGCAAACCAACTGTGACACCCCCAGGATCAGGGCTAAACAAATCCCAGACCTCCGTCTGACATAAGCTTAACCCTGAGCTCGAGAATATCTAGTGAAGAATCGGTAACACAACAGTGACCCTATGACACAAAATTATTACAGAGAGCTCATAATTGAGCGAAGATCCAAATTAATACAAGCAGAGGTCACTGACCACAAACATCAAACAACGGAAGGAAAGTTATGCTATTAAGTATAGCAAACTTAGAAAATGGCCTAAGAGGCCTGAAGCATAACGATGACGTCCCAGCCCATAGATTCCAGACTGCCGACCGGGAACCCCAAGCTACTCGTCGGTGTCGATGTAGCACGGAACTTGTCTTCAGGGGAACACTTACTCTGCCAAAAGTATCAACAAAGCAAGGGTGAGTATAGGGTGTACTCCGCAAGACTTATGGCTGGTGGAGTTGTTTTGCATCAAGCCATCTTTGTTTATAAAACAAGAGGGAGAGGAAGCTCGTCTAATCAGAGTATTTTAAAAGGGGATAAGAGAGCGACTTCTTTGAAATATTGATCATCATCTTTGATATCCACCAAATCATCATCATCTCCTGAACTAGGATCACCCCCTCGTACCCATGAGGAAGCATCCTTAATCACACATTAATATGCCAAGTTTTACGATTAGGTTCATGTTCTCTATGATCTCACATCCGTTCACAAGTCGTCCATAATCATGGTGACGAGGTTTGATCTCATCAATTCCCATTGTTATTGACTTGGGTTTTGGAGAAGATGGGGATGCTGGAGATCGCAGAACGGTTAGCAAACAAGCAACACGGGGACACAAGGTTTACCCAGGTTCAGGCCCCCGGAGGGGAAACCCTACTCCTGCTTGTCTGCTCTTGATTACGGCGGAACCGAAGGTTACAGGGGTGCGCAGATGCAATTTGGCGTGGAGGTGTGTATGCGAAAGTATGAGGGAGAGATCTAGGTCGTGCCCTCCTAGCCTTTATATAGACTCAGGCAGGTCCCGGGCATAAACCTAGTCAGTTACAGGTTCTAGGGTTTTACCCCTTTGAATTTCCTATCTACTCTAGTCTTTCTCTCCAAGGATCCGAAAGCATCATGGGTCTTGGCCACCCGAAAATCTTCATGGGCTGGTGTATAATTGCCGTGGGCCTTCCTTGGGCTGGACCAGGTATGTTGAGATCATGTACCCGTGGGGTATAACCATGTCACATGGACATGGCTTTCCGAAATATTATTACCCTGCAGGGGTGTACAAATTTACCCACACGTACTAACCTTCTCTTAATGCCAGAATCATTAGCCCTCTTCCTTGGAAGGCCAGCAGAGGGTGGTTAGACACGACCTTTACATTGCTTTCGCCGAGACCATGAGTCATGCAATAAGTATGGTTCCGCCGTAAAGGGTAAAATCCCGAAGCCGGTACTTAAAGATGTGAGGCGAGGTTGGTTTACCAGGGGCGCTATCTACCCCAAGCAACCTCGGCCACGCTTACCTACCTGTTATGAATGAACCTCCTTCACCGCCTTCGAGAAGATCTAGAATGCATGTCGAATGGAAGGCCCGAACTATGTGACTCATGGAATCTACTAGGCAAGTTAGTCAATCAGGGGGTCCCCATAAACCCCGTGTGGTTGTACGCTCGTCTTGGTTCAAGAGGCAAGAACTCGAGTCCTAGTGGTGGGGAGCATGGACTAGAAAAACCACATCCCACCGTGGCCTCCCATACAAGCCTCAGCTTGT
Organism: Avena sativa; assembly: GCA_916181665.1. Lineage (NCBI taxonomy): Eukaryota > Viridiplantae > Streptophyta > Magnoliopsida > Poales > Poaceae > Avena > Avena sativa. Next base: position 259,260,902 of record OV702297.1, read on the forward strand.
TTAACTCATATCACCTCTGATATGACATCATCATGTTCTCCTGTCATACTAGATTATCCGCATCTGATACACCATCTGGATGAACCAGCACTGACAGCTATGCATGGCTAAGCGGGACATAGAGAATAGCTCTAGCAGTGCACACAAGCCAAACCTAGATATGCTAGGAGCAGTGGATCAGGTAATATAAGCTCAAAGGGAGTAACATAATAGATAGGATATTCTATCTATCGAATAAAGACCACAGTAGAATCGTATGCATCATGGCAGGAAATGAAATGCTTTCGAAAACATAGGATTATATCATGTTGGGGCTATGCTTGCCTTTGCCAGTTGATAACCGATAAGCAGATCTTCGGGATCCTTGTACTTGACTTGGTTATAGTTGGTCAAGTATTTGTCTTCGAGCTTCAACAATCTTGATCTCGGTCTTCAATTTTAATCTCGATATCGTATTCTATCGAAGAAGATCCAAATATCGGAAAGAAAGGGAAAAAAGCAACACATGGCATCGATGCAATGCTCAAGCAATGATGATGATATGACAAGTTAAATTGTATTGAAATGTAAACCCTAAGCATGCTTGGCAATTTAATCGGGGTTCCGAGGGGTGAAAACCCTAACTCGGGGAAACTCCGGATGCATATGAGAGGGGTTGGTTTGTTATTCTAATTAAACTTGTCATTAAAGTTTTTAAACAATGCATGATTATATCTCTATTATATAGTTCTCATTTTTCTGAACATTTTTATATATTATTTGTGTTTTTCTGACTTATAAATAATAAGTTATTGATTTTACAAGATTATAACAATTTCTGGAAATTACTAAACCATTTTAAAATTGATTACTGTGTCAGCATGACACAAGGCTGACGTCACAGGGGGAGGGGGTCATTTGGTACTGTGGCCGAGGATAGCCTCAGTCACTGACGATTGGGCCCAGGGCTAGGTCAACTAGCAACACTGGCCAAGCGGGGTCAACGCCCACGTGACTGCCAGCAGGCGCCACGTCGACGCCACATGGGCTCGCCGGAGACACGTCGGCCGACGGTGGTTGCCGGCTAGAGGACGAGCGGGCTAGCACCGAGGGGTGTGTTCGAACGAGCGAGATGCAACAGACCAGAAAGTGGCGGCGCCGCTAGGAAAGGGTCATCGGAGACGGCGACATGGCGAGGAGCAGCGACGGCGGCGGCAGGTAGTCACGGCGACTTATAGAGAGGGAGAGAGGCAGTGGAGAGGTTATTTTGAACCGTGAGCTCACCAGGATCGCTGTGGTGGTGTCGAGGAGGCGAGGGGATGGGGACAACATCGGTAGTGTCGACAAAGGCCTCGGCCGGAGGCGGGGGTGACGGCGTCGATTGTGGTGGTTATGGTCGCCCCTCCTCGATTCCGTTGGTGTGGAAGTAGAGGACAGTGAGGCGAAGCTCCCTGTATGCTTGCTTGGTCTCGAGGTGCTGCAAAGCGGCGACGATTCATCGGTGGTCGTCAGCTAGGGTTTCAGCGGGAAGAGGAACGAGAGAGATAGGGATCCTGGGGAAGGATGAGAGGCAGAGGGGAATATAGAGACAACGACGGGGTCCTTATCCTCCTCTCCGGGGACGGCGGCGAGCGCGAATCGCTGCGCAGCGGCCGACGGCGGCGCCGGCGACACGCAGCAGCTTGCTGTCGTGAGCGAAGACGACGACAGAGGGAGCGAAGCGGTACGTGAAGGGAATATGCCCGAGAGGCAATAATAAAGTGGTTATTATCATATTCCTTATTTATGATAAATGTTTATTTTACATGCTATAATTGTATTAATACGGAAACGTTAATACATGTGTGTTTAATAAACAAAAAGGAAGTTCCTAGTTATGCCTCTCTTATAAACTAGCTCGTTGATTAACAAGATGATCAAAGATTTCCTGATCATGGACATTGGATGTTGTTAATAACGAGGTCACAACATTAGTGTAATGATGTGATGAACATTTCATCCAAAGTATAGCATTACGATCAAAGTCATTGAGTTTATATTGCTATAACAACTTACAAAGTGATCCTAATCCTTAGACCATGAGATCATGTTAATCACTAACACCGGAAGAGTTTCTCGATGACATCAAACGTCACACCGTAACTGGGTGATTATAAAGATGGCTTCAGAACTACTAAAGTGTTATGTTGAGGTCCATGGATCAAGAGTGGAATTTGTTCATCCCGATGACGGATAGATATGCTCTGGGCCCTCTCGGTGATATCACATTGATTAGCTTGCAAGCAAGTGATTTGATCACTAGAATGTTATATCACGGGAACAAGAAAAGAGTGCATGTCGGTAACGAGATCAAACTAGGTATGGAGATACCGATGATCGAATCTCGGACATGTAATATATCGTGAAACAAAGGGATTAAGATACTAGCGTAAAAGGTTCACACGATCACAGAAGTCATCGTTGAATGTGTGGGAGTCAGTACGGATCTCCAGGTCCCGCTGCTGATTATTGATCGGAGAGGGGTCTCGATCATGTCTGCATTATTCGCGAACCGTAGGGTGACACACTTAAGGGATACCGACACCATTCGGACAAATGATATGCCAGAGAAAGAAAAAGGAAAGCGCAGGAATTTATTTCACTAGACACCGAAACTGTTTCGGTTGAAATTGCTGAAACTGGTTCTGCATGTGAAATTGAAATGTTGTAAGGGGTTTTATGTGAATGTTTGTTAATTAAAGTAATTAACAAAATTCTGAATAAATAAATAAAAGAGTTTTATTTAAATAAGAGCTTGCATTAAATTTGGTGGAAATTTAATGCATGTGAGTGGATTTTTGAGTGGAGGCTTTTTAATGGGAGTGGAGGCTTTTCATTTTGAGTGGGAGCTCCACCCACATGAATGTGGAAGAGGTGGGGGCAGCCCCCATGGCTGGGCTCCATGCCCCTTGGGTGCCCCCCCTCTCTCCTATAAAAGCCCCCCTCTCCTCCTCTCAAAGCACACCTCCTCGCGAAGGATCTCTCTCCCCCCTTTAGAATTTCCCCATGGTCTCGGATCAGCGAGATACATGTTCCCGGTGGATTTTTCTGGAAGGATTTGTTGCTTCCGCTGCTTCGCTGGAGTGAGGGCGCGGAGGTTGTCGGGGTACCCGTACGTGTGTGCGATCACGGATGCAGCACTGCTTTGAGGTGCTGGACTGGATCGTGCTGGACCGGCTGGACCAGATGGACTTCATCACGATCTTGAGATCGGCAAGCGTTCGTCTACATCATCCACGAGTACAACCTCGTTAAAGCTATTCGGTCTTCGAGGGTATGTATTCTATGGATGTATATCCACCCGTTTCTTGTATCTAGAAGATAGATCTTGGTACTTAGATGTTCCCATCGTAGGAATTTTTTTGTTTTATATGCTGCGAACCCTACAGTGGTATCAGAGCCGGGTCTATGCGTATATGCTTTGCACGGGTAGTACACATATGAGTATGTGGGCGATGATAATCATTTTATTACTTCTTAGTTGTACTTTGGATATTGGTGGCATAGTGGGATGAAGCGGCCCGGACAAACTTTACATGTCCTCGCACATGAGACCTGTTCCACGCTTGACATGCAACTAGTTTGCATAAGTGGCTAACGGGTGTCTGTCTCTCCTACTATAGTCAATATCTAATTTGCAACGAGTTGTCAACAATTTGGTTATCCTCGTTGTGGTTCATGTTCGTAGGTAAGAACGGTTCTATCTTCGAAAGCCCTATGCCACGTAAAACTTGCAATGGACAAATTAGAGGCGTCTAGTTTAGATTGTTGCTGGGCTAGTGTTATGATATGGTGATGTTGTAAGTAGAAGTATGAGATGATACTCTTACAACACACGTAGCGTGTAAGTTCCATAGACCTTGGCCTTACACATAAAGGTATGATAGAGATCATACCACAGTGCACATGATGGAGATCATATGCGGGAACCATATCATTTCACTTATTAACATGAGATGTTTGATTGCATCTTATATTGCTATTTTAGCATTTTATTAGCATAATAAGATGATCCCTCATTTAAATATCAAGATAAGAATGTGTTCTTCCTTTAGTATGCACCAATTATGTTTTCGTCGCTCCAAGACATCACGTGATGATCGGGTGTTCTTGGATCTACGACCATATTTCGGGTGTAAGACAGTTACACACGCGAATACTAAGGTTCTTACTTGGCGAGCCTAGCATGTACAGGCATGGCCTCGGAACACGGACCGAAAGGTTAAGCATGAGTCATATGTTTTGATATGATGCCCATTTGATGCTCGCCTTTGAAGCTACACCGACTCACGTGATGATCGGACTTGGTGTAGTGGATTTGGTTCATGTAATCACCAAAAAGACACAAGGGATGTCGTTTTTGAGTGGGAGTTCATTTCTAATTTGGATTAGTAGAACTCAATTTGTCATAAATTAAATCAAAGTGAATTTGCATAATTTGTTGTAGTCATTGGCATTCGTTCACTACCTTATGCATAGTTGTAATTGAGATAATAGAACTATAGAATTCTGGATATATACTTTACGAACTGGTATCGTATTGTGTTGAGTGTCAATCTAAAGTTTAAAGTCCTATTGCAAACTTTCAGCAAACTTTATTTACTCTGTGAGATTTAATAATTGGTATTAAATCAAGAGTAACAATTCCAGTGTTAGTATCTTAAGTATCATGTTTGCCTCCATGATTCTTGATTTAAATATCGAGATTATCTAGGAGCTGAAAGAATTGTTTCAGGAACCATCATGTGTGGCAGATATAACGATATCTGAAACAATGTTTTGGTTGCAAAATGATAGAGTATAATATATGTTCTCATATTGGATGAGAATTTATAAAGGTTGGAGATGCTAGACATCCTAATCATCCAAAAGGGTTTTGGAAAGTAATGTTATACTCACGATTCTCCTTTATAAGCTACAGTAGCTTGATCATGAAAGTCGTCATGATAAGAGTGAATAGAATATGTATGTAAAGTGTTTACTACACTAAAATATTACTAAAGAATGGATTTTGAAAGAATACCGATCATTTTGATGATGGTGATCTACTTCAAAGTGCAAGTCCAAAGGTATTATTATTTGAATATACACGCTTTGGACTATGTGTCATGTATATGGCGCCACTTTTGATGTTGATAGATTCTTTTAAAAAGGAAAAGGAAATGCTGAAAGAGAATGAATAAAATATATTTGGCAGAAAAGAAAAGATTGGAAATATCCAATTTAGGTATATGGATGATATACATGTTATGGTTGTATTCTTTGCTTGTTAAACAATGTGGTTCTTGGGTATTGGATACCAAATTGGTTGGTATGAAATTTCATACGGAACAACGCAATTCGTGAACCACAATGGCCTAAGTAACTAGCAAGAGAATATGTGATGATGTTCATCAAAAACAAACAAACCGTTGTTTGTATTTCTCGTTGACATCAAAGCTTGACTTCAAGATTTGTTTTAATAATTGTTATTTGAATCAGGTATTATGAGAACAAAGGTTGTTCAAATAATTACCATATTCCATATAAGATGGATGATTTACAAATCTAGTTGGAGAAATCACATCCATAAAACCTAATGCTAAAATGTCGCAAGACAAATGATTGGAAGATCACTTACGAAGTGACATCGCCGTTTAAATTATATTGGAAAGAAAAACATGAAGAATCTCGATTTTTATGGATTTTTGGAGTCTTTGATTTGATCAAGTGACGCTTGTGAGACTTTCCTCGGGATAATTAAAACTTCGTTCAAAGGCCAAAGAAGAACGAACGACTAAATTATTGGAATTTATACATATCGATGTATGTAGTCCATTAAGTATAGTCATAAGCGATGGATTTCAACTTCATATTCTTTCTCCGGAAATTTGAGTGAATATTCACTTAATGAGAAAGAAGTGTGAAATATTTGAAAATGTTCAAAGACTTTCAAGATGAAGTGAAAATCATTGTGACAAGAAAATAAATGGTTTATGATTTTATCATAAGGGATTTATTTGAGTTACAAGTGTAACAAGAAAAATAAATGAATTATGATTTATCATAAAGGGATTTATTTGAGTTGCAAGTTTAGAAAAACACCTAGATTTACATTTCCCGAAACACCATAGGAGTATGGAGTGTTTGAGATTTGTAATGAAACCTTGTTTGACATGGTTGGATCAAAGGTGTTATTTATAAAACTGCGATTATGTTTCAAAAAAAGATTAAAGCTTTAGAGACTACCGCTTTTACACTGAAAAGAGCTCCATCTTGATCCGTTGAAATGACACCATATGAGTTATGGTTTGGGGTAAAACCCAAGTTGTCATTTCTTAAATTTTGGTATGCTAAACATAAGTAAGTTATTTACAACCGAAGTCGGATAAGCATCTCTTTGTAGGTTATTTCGAATAACAATTGGGTATTCCTCCATAACACCAAGGACAAAAGGTTTTGTCGCTTGAAATGTGAAGTTTCTTGAAAAAGGAATTTTTCGCAAAAGTTAAGTGGGAGGACAATAGAACTTTGATAAGGTTAACGAACCTTAGCTAAATGTGCTGAGTTGCGCAGCGCCGAAAATCGTTCCGAAGGCTGCCATAATGCTCATAGCTTATGTGCCTCAAAGGTTGTGGTCACGGAGATCTAAGTTCTTATTAAACCAAGTCGGTCGGTTAAACAATCAAATGCTATGATTTGAGAGTAAATCATTATTGTCTGACAATGATGAACCGACTACATGCAAAGAAGCGATGATGGGCCCTGACTCCGTCAAATGGCTTGAAGCCATAAAATCCGTGACAAGTCCATACACGATAAATCAAGTTTTGAACTTGGAAGACCCTCCGGAAAGGTGTAAAAACCTATCGGTCGTATTTGGATCTATAAAGAAATAGACATGGATGTTTCACATCTATGAAATAGTCGACATGTCGTAAAGTATTTTATGACAATGTTCAAGGAGTTGACTATGACAAGATTTGATCTTTCATAGCGATATTTAGTTTGGACGGATTAAAGTAGCAACCACTACATATAATTTGGTATATGGTAGATGAATAAACAAAACAAAGTTCTTCTAATAGAATGGTTACCTAGGACGTGTACATGACACGATCCAAAGGGTTTTGTTAATTCAAAGGATGCTAAAAAGGGCATGCAAACTTCAATGGTTCAAGTAAGCATCGCGGAGTTGGAATCTTCACCATGATGAAAAAGGAGTTTTTCATCAGGAGACGATGAAGATGCTTGCATTTGCAAGAAATTAAGTGGGAGCGCTAAGACATATTTCTAATACATTATGTGGAGAACATCTTGTTGATTAGAAATGATGTATCTTTTATTGACAAAGGTTAAGAATTTCATTTCGATGAAATACTTAGGCAAAACCCGAATTTTTAGCATGAATGTCTATAGTGGATAGACTGTGACGCTAATATGGTTGTGCCAAACGTACATATATGAGATATTGAAGGAGTTCAATATAGAAACGACAAGAAAAGGTTCTTGTCGCATGGAAAAGGAATTGAATCAAGATTCAAATGTATCAACACTTGATAAGTGAAACAAGATTCAAGTGCTTTGACACTTGATGAGTGAAATCACGAGAATGTTTTGATCAATCATACCATGATATGTACACATCCAGATATGTCCTATGCTCTAAGTGTTATGAGCATATACCAGAATGAATCATAAAATGATCATTGGACTATAGTAAGGATATTCTTATGATCTTTTGGAAGAACTAAGAATATATTTGTGTAGAGGTGACAAACAATTACAAATAGTTCATTGTAAAGCGTTACATTGATACTAGTTTTGTCGCAAGATACAAATTAAGTTTATCTCAATTTAAACTATGAGTGGCACAATGAAATGGAAAGGAGTTTTCATGATGGATTTGGATGTATTCCAAAGTTAATACATTGTGACGAATACTACAACAAAAGGCTAAGTATATGACTGCTATAGTAGCAGCAAAGGAGGGAATTTGTGTCAAGTAGTTTGTTATCAAACTAAGGTGTGATTCGCAACGGGCTAACACTAAAGATATATTGTATGACAATAGTATCGACGTGTTTTAAACCCCAAGGAACTAAAGGTCTCACCGAAAGACCAAATTTATACAATGCCATCTCATTGGAGAATGAGTGATGCGTGAAGACGCAAAGACATGCAAATACACACGGACCTGAAAGCGTCAGATCCGTATATTATGTTAACCACTTGCAGTTGCGTATATGGAACACCGGAAAGCCATATGTGTTCAATACGCAAAGTTTTCAAACTAGATTATTGTCTCTAGTGCAAGTGGGAGACTGAAGGGAATATGCCCGAGAGGCAATAATAAAGTGGTTATTATCGTATTCCTTATTTATGATAAATGTTTATTTTACATGCTATAATTGTATTAATACGGAAACATTAATACATGTGTGTTTAATAAACAAAAAGGAAGTTCCTAGTTATGCCTCTCTTATAAACTAGCTCGTTGATTAACAAGATGATCAAAGGTTTCCTGATCATGGACATTGGATGTTGTTAATAACGAGGTCACAACATTAGTGTAATGATGTGATGAACATTCATCCAAAGTATAGCATTACGATCAAAGTCATTGAGTTTATATTCCTATAACAACTTACGAAGTGATCCTAATCGTTAGACCATGAGATCATGTCAATAACTAACACCGGAAGAGTTTCTCGATGACATCAAACGTCACACCGTAACTGGGTGATTATAAAGATGGCTTCAGAACTAGTAAAGTTTTATGTTGAGGTCCATGGATCAAGAGTGGAATTTGTTCATCCCAATGACGGATAGATATGCTCTGGGCCCTCTCGATGATATCACATTGATTAGCTTGCAAGCAAGTGATTTGATCACTAGAATGTTATATCACGGGAACGAGAAAAGAGTGCATGTCGGTAACGAGATCAAACTAGGTATGGAGATACCGATGATCGAATCTCGTACATGTAATATATCGTGAAACAAAGGGATTAAGATACTAGCGTAAAAGGTTCACACAATCACAGAAGTCATCGTTGAATGTGTGGGAGTCAGTACGGATCTCCAGGTCCCGCTGATGATTGTTGATCGGAGAGGGGTCTCGATCATGTCTGCATTATTCGCGAACCTTAGGGTGACACACTTAAGGGATACCGACACCATTCAGAGCAAATGATATGCCAGAGAAAGAAAAAGGAAAGCGCAAGAATTTATTTCACTAGACACCGAAACTGTTTCAGTTGAAATTGCTGAAACTGGTTCTGCATGTGAAATTGAAATGTTGTAAGGGGTTTTATGTGAATTTTTGTTAATTAAAGTAATTAACAAAATTCTGAATAAATAAATAAAAGAGTTTTATTTAAATGAGAGCTTGCATTAAATTTGGTGGAAATTTAATGCATGTGAGTGGATTTTTGAGTGGAGGCTTTTTAATGGGAGTGGAGGCTTTTCATTTTGAGTGGGAGCTCCACCCACATGAATGTGGAAGAGGTGGGGGCAGCCCCCATGGCTGGGCTCCATGCCCCTTGGGTGCCCCCCCTCTCTCCTATAAAAGGCCCCCCTCTCCTCCTCTGAAAGCACACCTCCTCGCGAAGGATCTCTCTCCCCCCTTTAGAATTTCCCCATGGTCTCGGATCAGCGAGATACATGTTCCCGGTGGCTTTTTCTAGAAGGATTTGTTGCTTCCGCTGCTTCGTTGGAGCGAGGGCGCGGAAGTTGTCGGGGTACCCGTACGTGTGTGCGATCACGGATGCACCACTGCTTTGAGGTGCTGGACTTGATCGTGCTGGACCGGCTGGACCAGATGGACTTCATCACGATCTTGAGATCGGCAAGCGCTCGTCTACATCATCCATGAGTACAACCTCGTTAACGCTATTTGGTCTTCAAGGGTATGTATTCTATGGATGTATATCCACCCGTTGCTTGTATCTAGAAGATAGATCTTGGTACTTAGATGTTCCCATCGTAGGAAAAATTTTGTTTTCTATGCTGCGAACCCTACAGTACGGGCCTTAGCTGCGCCGTGGCTGGGCCTGCTGCGGGGAAGGTTGCACGGCTGCTGCTATTTGAAGCTCTGGGCGGTAGATAGAGGAGGAGGGAGAGATGGGCTACGGCCTAGAGAGAGAGACTGTTTTTCTTTTCTAAAATTCTTTTCTATTTCTGTGTTGTTTCTCTCTTTTGTAATTGCATTTTAAAATCTGTTTTGAATCATTCAAAAATATCAAAAGCTTTCATAAAATATAGGAAATAGTGTGGGGCCCTTTTATACAATTTGGGCTCCAATAATTTTGTACTTTTCAAATATTTTCGAAACCACCTTTTTGAATGGATTTCAAATGGAGAGAAGAAATAGGGTTTTAGGGTTTTGATTTGTTTCTATTTTTATTCAATGCATTTTTAAGAGATGATGCTTATGCAATGCACAATCAAACCCTAATTAAGGATTAGCTAAAACTGGGGTGTTACAGCTCTATCCCCCTTACGAGAATCTCGACCCGAGATTCCAAAGGTGGGAAGAGTGACGGAGAGAGAAAGAAACAGGGTCACTCTACAGATAAGAGGGAAACACACTAAACAACAACCGAGCATCTCATGGTCAACTCATGGATGGAGTGTTTAGAAACAACTCTGATATGACGAACATGAAACACGTCAAGGTAGCGGAGGAAACAAGAGGAGAAGGTTTCAAGTTGTTAGATAACTGGTCTTCATAAGGATTGAGACCATGGGGCCTACAGAAGGGTTTATGCTTCTGAAAAGGGAGGTTCCAACAGAAAGAACATAACACAGACTTCGATAGGGAACCTCTACTAAACGGCTTAAGCAGAGATTTTTGGGTTGTAGAGATATGGATCAACAAAACCAAGCTGCTGAACTACTTTTGACACAGAGGGTCACTCTTTCATCCAATATAAGGTCAAGACAGAGAGGTGTTTTTGTGGTGAGGACTCTTAAGAGTCACAAGGAACATGTAGCAAGAGGAACTATTGATTACCAAAAATCATAGTCACTCTTAAATCATGTGAAAGAAAACGAAGGAAACTCTTTATTCATCAAGGTCTATCAAAAATCTTTGCCAGAGATCATGATATCACTTTACACCACTAGATGAATAGATAAGAATATTCCTGATGACACGAGAAGAAAGAAACTTCATTCTCAGACTTCAATTACTTGGCACAACAACAGTTGCCAACATAAAAGGGTCTGGAGGATCGACCGAGAGACATTTAGCAACACTACTTTAAATGTTCTCCTTGATGTTCGGAAAATCAAACATCAGGTAAAGGTCAAACTTCGTATACAAAGGAAACCATAAGAACAACTCCTACAACAAATTATAGAAGTAGCCCCATGAAGAGTGGTTATTATTGCTGAATTAAGAGAATATAACAAAAGGTCTTTCCGGCTAATTGTGTCAACCATTACATCAATCTTGCCAGATTTACAAAGAGACCTAAGTCAAAATCTTGAGGAACACCAACCATCGTTGTTGCTTGAGATTCAGCTTTGGTTAGGTGAAATGATACTTCCGACTCAGCATGTCTAAATAGAAAGTTTGCAACATTTACCGCAAAGGTAAAGTCACTAGATTCTCAAGATATGGACTACAGTGCTAAGCTCCAAAAGACTGAACTAGATTGATGTACCCATGTATTAGCAACTTGTCTAAAGACAATTGCCTACATATGAAGTACTAAAAATAAAACACATGTGTATCCTTAAGGAACAGAGTTAACTCTATTTGAATCCATGACGACATCTTTCAATGTTTGCACATGAACCGTGGAAGGTTACTTCTAACATCCAGAACACATACATCGAGATGACTCAAGGATGGTTCTCGAAAGTTTCCAGCATTAATGCCAAATGTTCCACATGAATCAAATCTAACATGGAGAAGATAAGGATGTCATCGATGGGCTCAACAAAAAACTTATCGAGACACTCCAAGAAGATGGACTCATACGTTGCGTGAACAAGATAAAAATACTGGTCAGATCAAAGGACACGAAGATGTATTCAAGTGAAACATCACATGAAGAAACATCATCAAGATAATCCTTGGAACTGAGTTTTATTTGACGATAACCCAAATCAAATCAAAGGTGGGGGACAATAACATATCCTCAAAGGAGATATTATGTTTCTTCAGCAAGAACAAAACTAGACATCCCTTTATGAAGGAACTGGGTCAGATAGAACTTTTGTATTACAACTCTCCAAGTTGTTGTTTAAGCTCAACCAACTATTTCAGGGGTATCCAACAGGGATCCTTGGAGAAAAGAGTAATTCATAGAACTTGTATGCTCAAGAACTTGACAACACGGTCATGTGGCAACAAGGTGATACTTCTAGTAGACGTCTAGAATATCACGAACCACAGATAAGTCACTTAGTTCGAGAGGAAACTTTCTTGGTAAGGTAAGCAAACTTAGTCTCAGAGTTTTGGCACAAGCCTAACTCTTTGACCGAAGAGAGTGTACCAGAGTAATGGATTTGGTAGTATAGTCAAACTTCACTTAGTGATAGGGTTAACCAATCACGCTAAGAATGACACAAATGTCCTTGGAGATCAAAGCAATAATAATTGCTAAGAATCTCAGATGACCACATTATTACGCACACGCATCATTCACGAGCGCGAAAGCTCGAGTAAGGGTGGGTAATTATGTGTAAGAGTATCACTTCATTAAGGGGTCATGGAAACTCAACACGAACTCTTAATATAAAAGAGTGTGACACTTTAAGGTAGAACAGATAGAAGGTAATCAATGCCTCCCGATCTGCGGATTACAACACTTTGACCTGGTCTTAGATATGACGAGGTACTGGAGTTTGTTTCTCCTGACATCCCGAAATGGTTTGTCATGACGGACCACAAGAGTATCTTGCATCGGAAGACACCTATGCACATGTACTACTTGGCTACCAACTGGTAGACAAAGGTCGAAAAACAACAAGGGAAACATACTTAGGATAGAATCCCGAGATGTGGATGCATAGATTATCCTTCTTCCGGAAACCAATGCAAAGAAGGGTAAAGTGTGGCAGAGTCACGAGTTTAGATGCGAGACTCTCTAAGAGTACTTTTGTCGTGATCTGTTTAGTTCCATTAAAGAACATCTGCCATAGCTAGTGGTAGGGGGAGTCCTTTATTGTCACAACTCAATCGTGACAAAGACCACAAGCTTGAAGGCTAGAATTGTAGTACCAGCCATCCTGAGGTAATGTGTGAACATTAACAGCAGGGGTCAAAGGAATGGATCTTGGTTTAAAAGGGCCAGCTTCATGTACAAGATTCACAACATCGGAATCCAGCACAATCGGGGATCTTAGGTTCAAGTCCAAGGGTTAAAACCCAAGAAAATAAGTAACTACTACTTGAGTGACTTAGCGTACACAACAAGATAGTAATCACAAGGTAGCTTTTGAAAGAAGAAACGACTTCTGAAGTACCCAAACAAATAAAAAGGAGGTAGTCGAAGCGAAAGAAAACCTCGAAGCCTAGAACAGAAAATTGTGGAACCATCAACATGACGTTGTGGCCCATAAGATAGAGAGATCATGATAGAAAGGAATCTCTCAGCTGAACAAGATCCAAGGGAAACAAGGAGTTCACAACACACACAAATCTAGAGAACTCAACCCTAGGTCAACTAGCTTAGAAACGACATGCCAGAAAGGCACCTAAACTTTGAAAGACTAGAAGAGATATCAAAACTTTTTCAAATTCAACACAAGATAAGATAACCCAGAGTTAGAGCGAACCTGGATAAGAAGTAAAAGAAGCAAACTAGAGTTTTCGCAAATACTTTTAGCTTTAAAATAGTTTTCACAATCATTAGACTCAACATCGACCAATAGCAAGGTTTTCCTACGGTCGGTACTACTGTGATACCAAAACCTGTGACACCCCCGGGATCAGGGCTAAACAAATTCCAAACCTCCGTCTGACATAAGCTTAACCTTGAGCTCGAGAATATCCAGTGAAGAATCGGTAACACAATAGTGACCCTACGACACAAAATTATTACAGCAAGCTCATAATTGAGCGAAGATCCAAATTAATACAAGCAGAGGTCACTGACCACAAACATCAAACAACGGAAGGCAAGTTATGCTATTAAGTATAGCAAACTTAGCAAATGGCCTAAGAGGCCTAAAGCATAACGATGACGTCCCAGCCCATAGATTCCAGGCTGCTGGTCGGGAACCCCAAGCTACTCGTCGGTGTCTATGTAGCACGGAACTTGTCTTCAGGGGAACACTTACTCTGCTAAAAGTATCAACAAAGCAAGGGTGATATAGGGTGTACTCTGCAAGACTTATGGCTAGTGGAGTTGTTTTGCATAAGTCCATCTTTGTTTATAAAACAAGAGGGAGAGGAAGCTCGTCTAATCAGAGTATTTTAAAAGGGGATAAGAGAGCGACATCTCTGAAATATTGATCATCATCTTTGATATCCAACAAATCATCATCATCTCCTGAACTAGGATCACCCCCTTGTACCATGAGGAAGCATCCTTAATCACACGTTGATATGCCAAGTTTTACGATTAAGTTCATGTTCTCTATGATCTCACATCTGTTCCCAAGTCGTCCATAACCACGGACACGGCTTTCCGAAAGATTATTACCCTGCAAGGGTGTACAACTTTACCCACACGTACTAACCTTCTCTTAATGCCAGAATCATTAGCCCTCTTCCTTGGAAGGCCGACAGAGGGTGGTTAGACAGGACCTTTACCTTGCTTTCGCCGAGACCATGAGTCATGCAATAAGTATGGTTCCGCCTTAACGGGTCAAATCCCGAAGCCGGTACTTAAAGATGTGAGGCGAGGTTGGTTTACCAGGGGCGCTATCTACCCCAAGCAACCTCGGACACACTTACCTACCTGTTATGAATGCACCTCCTTCACCGCCTTCGAGAAGATCTAGAATGCATGTCGAATGGAAGGCCCAAAATATGTGACTCATGGAATCTACTAGGCAAGTTAGTCAATCAGGGGGTCCCCATAAACCCCATGTGGTTGTACGCTCGTCTTGGTTCAAGAGGCAAGAACTCGGGTCCTAGTGGTGGCGAGCATGGGACTAGAAAAACCACATCCCACCGTGGCCTCCCATACAAGCCTTAGCATGTTTAACCCATATCACCTCTGATATCACATCATCACGTTCTCCTGTCATACTAGATTATCTGGATCTGATACATCATCTGGATGAACCAGCACTGACAGCTATGCATGGCTAAGCGGGACACAGAGAATAGCTCTAGCAGTGCACACAAGCCAAACCTAGATATGCTAGGAGCAGTGGATCAGGTAATATAAGCTCAAAGGCAGTAATGAAATAGATAGGATACTCTATCTATCAAATAAAACCATTGTAGAATTGTATGCATCATGGCAGGAAATGAAATGCTTTCGAAAACATAGGATTATATCATGGTGGGGCTATGCTTGCCTTTGCCAGTTGATAACCGATAAGCAGATCTTTGAGAGCCTTGTACTTGACTTGGTTATAGTTGGTCAAGTATTTGCAAGGTTGGAAAAAGCGTTAGGTGTAGGCGAGGCATTTGGCCTTCACCTAGTGCCTAGGCGGCGCTTAAGCGCCCTAGGCGTGGCCTAGGCGAGCATATAGTTTTTACCATCAAGGGTATATATGGGTTATTATATGTGATATACATTAATTTAGAGCATGTAAATGAGTAAACAACCAACGACCGCCATTGGAATATGGCCCAGCTAGCTAAAAAGTGAAAAAAATCATGATTTCTTGCTCGATAAGAAAATTTATTAGTTACCCTGCCTAGAGTTCCGCTTATGCTCTAGGCGAGGCGTTTGTCTACCGCCTAGTGCCTAAGCGTGCTTAAGCGTTGCCTAGGCACCGCCTAATCCAACAGTGATTATTTGTCTTCGAGCTTCGACGGTCTTGATCTCGGTCTTCAATTTTGATCTCGATCTCGATATCGTATTCTACCAAAGAAGAACCAAATACCGGAAAGAAAGGGAAACAATCAACACATGGCATCGATGCAATGCTCAAGCAATGATGATGATGATATGACAAGTTAATTGTATTGAAATGTAAACCCTAAGCATGCTTGGCAATTTAATCGGGGTTCAGAGGGGTGAAAACTATAACTCGGGGAAACTCCAGATGCATATGAGAGGCGTTGGTTTGTTATTATAATTAAACTTGTCATGAAAGTTGTTGAACAATGCATGATTATAGCTCTATTAGATATTTCTCATTTTTTTGAACATTTTGATATATTATTTGTATTTTTATGACTTATAAATAATAAGTTATTGATTTTACAAGATTATAACAATTTCTGGAAATTATTAAACCATTTTAAAATTGATTACTGCGTCAGCATGACACAAGGCTGACGTCACATGGGAACGGGGTCATTTGGTACTGTGGTTGAGGCTAGCCTCTGTCAATGACGACTGGGCCCAGGGCTAGGTCAACTAGCCACGCTGGACAAGCGGGGTCAACACCGACATGACTGCCACGCAGGCGCCACGTCGATGCCACATGGGCTCGCCAGAGACACGTCGGCCGACGGTGGTTGGCGGCGCTAGAGGACGAGCGGGCTAGAGCGGAGGGGTGCGTTTGAATGAGCGAGATGCAACAGACCAGAAAATGGCGGCGCCACTAGGAAAGGGTCATCGGAGATGGAGGCACGGCGAGGAGCAGCGGCAGGTAGTCACGGCGACGGTGATACAGAGAGGGAGAGAGGCAGTGGAGAGGTTCTTTTGAACCGTGAGCTCACCAGGATCGTTGTGGTGGTGTCGAGGAGGCGAGGGGAGGCTGGACAGCATCAGCAATGTCGACAAAGGCGACGGCCGGAGGCGGGGGTGACAGCGTCAATTTCGGTGGTTACGGGCGCTCCTCCTCAATTCCGTTGGCGTGGAAGTAGAGGACGGTGAGGCGAAGCTCCTATATGCTTGGTTGGTCTCGGGGTGCTGCAAAGCAGAGGCGATTCATCGGCGGTCATTGGCTAGGGTTTCAGTAGGAAGAGGAACGAGAGATAGGGATCTTGGGGAAGGATGAGAGGCAGAGGGGAAGATAGAGACGGCGACGGGGTCCTTATCCTCCTCTCCGGGGGCGGCGGCGAGAGCGAAATCGCTGTGCAGCGGCCGACGGCAGCGCCGGCGACACGCAGCAGCTTGCTGTCGTGAGAGAAGCCGACGACAGAGGGAGCGAAGCGGTATGGGCCTTAACTGGGCCGCGGTTGGGCCTGCTGTAGAGAAGGTTGCGCGGCTGCTGCTACTGGAAGCTCTGGGCGGCAGATAGAGGGGAAGGGAGAGATGGGCTACGGCCTAGAGAGAGAGAGACTGTTTTTCTTTTCTGAAATTGTTTTCTATTTCTGTTTTGTTTCTCTCTTTTGTAATTGCATTTTCAAATATGTTTTGAATCATTCAAAAATATCAGAAGCTTTCATAAAATATAGGAAATAGTGTGGGGCCCTTTTATACAATTTGGTCTCCAATAATTTTGTACTTTTCAAATATTTTTGAAACCACCTTTTTGAATGGATTTCAAATGGAGGGAAGAAATAGGGTTTTAGGGTTTTGATTTGTTTCTATTTTTATTCAATGCATTTTAAAGAGATGATGCTTATGCAATGCACAATTAAACCCTAATTAAGGATTAGCTAAAACTGGGGTGTTACACCCACCAAGTTTGAACCCAAAATTCAAATTTGAATTTCTTTCGGCCATTTCATCAAACACATTGTGATCAGCAAACAACAAAACATCAAACACTATTTGTAGAAGTGATTGTGGCCAACCTTGTTCCCTCTCTGGTTGCAGCAAGCTCTTAGTAGATCATCTAGGCTCTTTAGCAATCCTTAGCACCACTGTGAGCAAGCATAGCCATCAATGGTGACCATGCCGAGAGCACCATTGCCACCCCGATGTCGCCAGCGAGCTAGAGGAAGCACTAGCCTCGCCAACCTTGTCTGGGACACAAAGCACCGTCCACCGCCACCCCTATCCAAGCCCCGGGCGCATCCAGCCACTGGACCACAAGCCAAGCTCGCGCCCAGTTTCTCTGTGTGCGTGCCGAGAGCGCGCCAGTGTGCCGTTAGCGACACGAGCCCACTGACAGCGCGCCGCCCTCGCCGCTTTCATACGTGATTGCCAGCACCCCAGTAACCCACAAGACAGCCCCGTTGGCCGCCACGCGGACCATGCACGCTGTGCACCATTAAACTTGCCGTCGGACCCGCCCAGAGTGCCGCGACATTCCGACCGTTCAACACCGCCTCACACCGCGCCATCAAGCCGTTGAGCTTCGCCAGGAGGCAACGCACCGCCCCCTACATTTGCCCGTGCCAGTAGCATGTTGTGTCGATGACACTGACGAGCTCCACCCGCGCAATTCGGTCCCCTTGTCGCACTATAAATAGAGGCCCTCCCAGCTCAAACTCTTCACACCATCTCACTCCCCCACCTCTCACTGATCACACACACTCACCCCCAGAGCAAGGCGAGCACCAGGTGGCCAGAATTTCACCAGAGTTTGCCGCTGTAGAGGAGGAGAGCGCCGTCGATTGGAGCTACCCCAGGAGGAGCTGTCGGTACTAGGAGAATCGCCGTTGTCAACTTCGTTGTTCGCCCCCATCGCCGGAGCCCCGGTGAGCCCCCACTGACCCCCACTGTCGTGCTACGGTTCAACCTCACCACGTCCTGTTCAGGCGTGGATGATGAACCACGACCGTAGGATTAGAGTCAGATCGCACTATCCACATCTCCCCATACCGCTTCTCCACTCGTTGTCTCACTGACGAGTGGGGTCGCTCACTTAACCAGCCCGCGTGCGCTGTGCGTAGTGGGCCGGCCCAGTTAAACCTCCCGCGCGACCCATTAATTCAAACTTAGGTTTATTCGTTTAATTTCAAACTCAGTTCTGTATCTAGATTCAAAAATCAACCCATCTCGATTCACCAAACCAAAATGCATGAAACCAACTTTGTTAGAAAGGTATTGGAGTGCTTAATCCAAGCCCGTTGGATTCAAACCATTTAGATTTGTAGATCACCCATAGCAAAAATAACAAGACATAAGCTTTTCTGCATTCAAACATTTTTCAAAATTCAACCATGAAAGCTTTTGAGTTGATTCCAACTCCCAAAAATCATATTTTACCATACCTTTCAGAATATATAAAAATATATAGGGTTACTTGCAGAAACAATGATCAAGTAATAAAATAATGCCTCATAGGCCATTCTAGTCATTTTATTTAATTAAAATAAAAAAGTTAAACCTTATTAAATTGTGACACCACTTTAAATCACATTCCCATGTACTGAAATATGTGGTAATGACATGTGTCAACATGATCCCATGTTTTAGTTGGAGAATATTAAATCTTAAGTAGTTTTTCAGTGAGTAGAAATTACTTCTATAAAATAAAATAAATAAGACAAGTGCTTTAATCCTTGTTATAATAGTGATGATGCTAAATCATCTAATGTGAACCTTTGTGTGATAAATAGAAATAGTTAAGTATTGTGTGGTGATTGTGTACCTCGTATTTATTTATAGACGCTAGTACCGACCAAGGATACGAGGAGGAAGGAGGATACTATGAGGAAGAAGCCGAGGAGAACTTCAACCACTGCTCTGCACAAGGCAAGCTAACACTTGCAACTTAGCAAGCTACTACTTGCATTGTTACATATGCAAGCCTATACTTGCAATCTTGCAAGCCTTACTACATAAGTTAACCTAGCAAGCTTACACCTTGATGATACCCAATCCTAGTTTTATTTGAAAACTTAGTATTTTATTTTCTTTATCAAAGATTTCTCTTAGAGTTTACTTAGTAACTTGTAGATAATAGAAGGATATTGGAAGGTAGCATAAAGAGCATAAAACTTGGCCTAAGTTATATAATCTTGATGTCACCCTGAGGCATGAGATTGAACTTAGATAAGATACACTTGTGTACCACCCCTCATTAGTATTTACCCCCACTCGTAGATGCTAGTGCTAAGCATAAAACTTGGTCAACTTTAGATGGGAATAGTTGGTGAAAATGGTTAGGAAAACCTTAGAATGATGAGTCATTCTACTGAAATGTTTTGACATATGTTCTTGAACACCAGATGATTTTGATGATGAAAATGTGAAGGAATGAGCCTTAGCCTTTTATAAAACCGATGGTTGTCTAGATGCGATACCATTCCAACTTTACCGTACAACTACAATACCCGAAATTTGGGTAGGGCTTGACTGGAAATTTATATACCTTAGTATGGGTTCCCTTGCGGACAAGGTCTGAGCTGAGGCTACCTTGTGAAGATTGTCCACCTGTGCAGTACCCAAGATGACAGTTGGTCATGGTTGGGAGGCCAAACTCACAGGAGAGGTTCCTATACTAGGGCGTGTAATTGAAAGGTTAGTATTAATTATCCGCATACTGAGTATGGTGAATTCAAGATTTGTTCCTGACAGATGTATCGAATGTTGTGGTGAAAGTGTACAATCTATGCAGAGTGTCAAACTATTTGAATAGGCGCATCCACGGTTATGGACAGTTGGAGTGGCCATACTGTTCCGTTGTCAGATGTTTTCAAAATGACTTATGAAATGATTTATGACTTGACTTGACCACAACAGAGTAGTGATATGAAATTCAAGTTCCCACCTAGGTGTTATAAAAATTTCAACTAGCTTTCTTTGCTTCTAAACTTAGTTAAGGTAAATCTGGCTTTTTGCAAAACAACCCTAGAGCTTAGTATCCTACTCAAAATCCCCTTCACTTGTTAGTATTAGTTTGCGATTACTTAAAGAGTACTCATGGTTGTGTCCCTGGCTATTCCCGTGGCCATACTATGAAGAGGAGTATCAGGAAGATGGACCGCGGGAAGGTTACGACAACTAGGATCATCTCCCATCGTCAGCATTGCCTGTGACCATGAAGATGGAGCTTCGCCCATGCTATCGTTATCTTTACGTTATTCCGCTGCTTGAATTGTATTAAGACTGGATCATGAGATCCTTATTTGTGTAAGACCTTATGTATGGTTTGTAATGGATGATGTATAGTGATATCCAATCTGTTATGTCTCGCAAAAATGGTAATCCTGGGATTGCGATGTATGGCATAACAGGCATCTGGGATTAAAAATCCGGGTGTTGACAAGTTGGTATCAGAGCCATCCTGACCATAGGAGACCCTAGTTTATAATGGACGTTTGAATCAAAAACTTAGTTTCATTACCAAGGAAGTGAGTATTTATGAAATAAAATCTCAATCTTATCACTTATACTCTTTCATGAAAATTCATGTTCCTCAAAAATTCTTGCAAACTTACATAAAATTTGACACACTTGATCACTCTACTAACTTACTCATCCTATACTATTATAGATGGACGTGAAGTACAACAAGTTTTATTAGTTGGGGAATGGAGGAGACCTCATCTTTGAGCATGACCTGGACCAGCTGGCAGAAATGCTGGAGCATCCGCACCCCGAGTTCTTCGGAGCTCAGCTCAATGATCAAGAAGGGGAGGATTTGCACTTGCCAGGGCCATGCAGGAATCTCTTGCTCGTCTGTGTGGGAAGAGTATCAATCCAATCAAGGGTACCCGCTTTGAGTTCTACCTAAGGCGTGATATTATGGGATAGCCACTGGAGGCCCCATATCACCATGAGCCGAAGACTCAACTGGACGACCTCAGCTTCATGATGTATGACCGTCAGAAGGAGTTGGACAATGCCCGCTCCTATGCCAACCACAAGTACGCCATCGCCACCAAAAAGGATCAGACCATTTCCATGCTAGTGAAGGATCGCCAGTCTCGTCACCGTCAGCTCGACAAGAAGGAGCGCATCATTGCCCGTCTCTGCCACTAGATCACAGAGTTGGGGGAGATTGTCCACGAGAGATATATGCAGTTGGAGGATAAGGAGAATGCAGGGGAAGACCTTCGTGGAGACCCTACTCCTATCTCAGTGATGATGATGACTTTCTAGAGGATCATCCCATGGACTTCTTCACCGATGAGGATGACTTCGCCTTCATCGATGATGATGATGAGGATGATGAGGACACTGACTCCAAGGAGTAGTAGCACCTGAGCACTAGCGTTAGTGAGTTGTACTTGGTCCCACTGTATCGTAGTTTCCCAGAATGGTTCTTAAAACCATCTATTTTCCTTTGTTGTGGTGTGTGTTTGTATCGTGTGCTGTGAATGAATGAATGAAAAGCTAGTTGTTAGAAAAATCTGAGTCAAACTTTGAAAACTTTTCAAACACAAAACTCTGAACCTTAGAAATTTCCCTCTTTTCTCATAATCTACCTCAATCTTCAGATGCCTCGAGGAGGAAGCAACTCATCCCCGGACCCAATGTTGCAACTCTTGCAAATGTTGGTTTCTGACCGCGAAGCCGAACGAGCCGAACATCAAGCCAACTTATTCACCCTTCAACAGATAGCTCAGATTGCCAACAACAATCAAGGCCATGGAAATCAGGACAACCATGGATCTAAGCTCAAGAATTTCCAGAACACCAATCCAGCCATTTCAGTAAGTCTAAAGAGCCCCTGTATGCCGATGATTGGCTGCAAACCATGGAGAACAACCTAGAAGTTGCAGGAGTGGAAGATAACAAGAAAGTTCTGTTCGCTACCCACTATCTGGCCGGAGATGCAAGAGCATGGTGGAACAGCGTTCGCACCATGAATGGAGGACAAATGATGGCTTGGGGTGAATTCAAACTCAAGTTTAGCCGAACCCATGTGCCACCAGGTTTGATTCTACGGATGAGAGATGAATTCAAGGAGCTTAAGCAAGGAAGAATGACTATGGTAGAGTACCATGACATATTCCTATCTCTATCAAGGTATGCCCCTGAGGAGATCAGCACTGAGGCCAAGAAGAAGGAGAGATTCCTAAATGGTTTGCATGATGAGATGCAGACAGTGTTAGTCAATATTCCCTTTGATGATATTGAAGCCTTAGTGGATTCTGCCATTCAGATGGAAGGCAAGATCAACCAAGATAATGAGAACCGCAAGCGTCGCATGATGCATCAACCAGGAACCCACCATACACCGAAGTATCTCCCTAACCCATCTCCAGGATTTGCCCCAAGAACCAACAGACCCCTGATGAACTGTCCAACCTATCCCAACCGTGGAAACCCAAGGCCCGGAGGAAATCACAACAACCTTGACAACGCTAGCAATTTCAACCGTGCCCCGCCTAAGTTCAACAACAACAATGCCGCCACCAACACCAACACTGCCCCAATAACTGGAAGCAATGTTGTGCCTGTTGCAGCGAAGGACAAGTCTCAGGTGACTTGTTATGAATGTGGAACCAAGGGTCACTATTCCAACGAGTGCCCCAAGAAGATTGCTCAGCAGCGTCGTGTTCAGCCCGGAAGAAGGTTTTCCCTGGGGAATTCGCTCAACCGCAACGGCCATCTCTTTCTCATGCATGCTGAAGAAGCCCAAGAAGCGCCAGATGTTGTGCTGGGTATGTTTTCTGTTAACTCAGTATTTGCAAGAGTGTTGTTTGATTATGGAGCATCGCACTCATTTGTTACTGAAGAATCTGCATGCACTAGTAAGATTCAACCAACCAAATTGAAGCATGTTATGATTGTTCAAATACCTGGTTCAACCACCAAAGCCAGACAAATTTACAAAGCCGTACCTATCCGAATCCATGGCATAGACTTTTATGCTAATCTAATAGTACTCGGAACTAAAGGTTTGGAAGTAGTACTAGTAATGGATTGGATGTCCAAACATAAAGGATTAATTGACTGTGCCAAGAAAACCATAACCATGACCAGTACAGCCGGAATATCAGTAGAGCATGCATTGGAAACCTTGCCCCATCAATTCAAATTCAACAAGAGTATAGTCCAGCCAACCATTGATCAAGTCCGGATAGTCTGTGAATACCCCGACGTATTTCCAGATGTTTTTCCTAGTATGCCCCAGATCGGGATATCGAGTTTATCATTGAACTAATACCTGGAACCGGACCCATAGCCTAGAGACCATATAGTATGAACCCGTCGGAACTAGTGGAACTGAAGAAGCAACTCGATGCCATGCTGGAAATTGGATTGATTCAACCAAGTGCGTCAGCATGGAGATCACCTGTCTTGTTTGTGGACAAGAAGGATGGAGGTAACCGTTTATGTACGGATTATCGGAAGTTGAATGATGTCACCATCAAGAACAAGTACCCGTTGCTAAGATAGAAGACTTATTTGACCAGTTGACTGGTGCCAAAGTGTTTTCTAAGATTGATCTTAGAACTGGCTATCATCAAATCAAGATTCGCGCAGAGGATATTCCAAAGACTGCCTTTACCACCAGATATGGATTATATGAGTATATTGTCATGTCTTTTGGATTAACCAATGCCCCCGCTTATTTCATGAACCTCATGAATAAGATTTTTATGGACTTCCTGGATAAGTTTGTCGTTGTTTTCATCGATGACATTCTGACTTATTCCAAATCAGAAGAAGAACATGAGGTACACCTAAGAACCATCCTTGGAACTCTTAGGGAGCATCAGCTGTATGCCAAGTTTAGCAAATGTGAATTCTGGTTACAGGAGGTAGGATTTCTCGAACATATTGTATCAGCCAGAGGAATTGCCGTTGATCGTTTCGAAGGTGAAGGATGTTGAAGATTGGCAAGCCCCAACCACTCAAACCCAAGTTCGTGCATTTCTCAGATTAGCGGGATACTACTGGAAGTTCGTAGAAGGATTCTCGAGTATCGCTAGACCCATGACCCAATTGCTGAAGAAGGACAAGAAGTTTGAATGGACGGACAAATGTGAAGCGAGTTTTCAAGAGCTCAAGAAGAGATTGATTTCAGCCCCAATCTTGATCATGCCGGATATCACAAAGCCCTTTGATGTGTATTGTGACGCATCCAAGATCGGTCTCGGATGTGTGCTAATGCAAGAGGGTAAAGTTATACCTTATCTATTCTGAAAACTGAAGTAGCATGAACAGAATTATCCTACCCATGACCTTGAACTAGCAGCCGTAGTTCTAGCCCTGAAGACATGGAGGCGTTACCTTATGGGAAACCGTTGTGAGATTTATTCGGATCACAAGAGCCTGAAGTATATATTCACTCAGAAGGATCTGAATATGAGGCAGAGAAGATGGATTGAGCTCATCAAGGACTATGATTTGGACATTCACTATCACCCCGGTAAAGCCAATGTGGTAGCAGATGCCCTTAGCAAATTGTCGTGCCGCTTGAACTCCATGATTCAGAAGGAGCAACCAAGTTTGGACAAAGAGATGGAAGATTTTAGAATGGAATTAGTAAGTGAAGGATTTTTGGCTAGCATAGAACTTCAACCCACTTTGATCAGTCAGATCAAGGAGGGGCAGAAATGAAATGCTAGTATCGACGAAATCAAACATCGTATCAGTACAAGCAAAGTACCCGGATTCACTGAGGATGAACAAGGAGTTTTGTGGTACAAAGGACGTCTTTGTGTACTAGCAGATTCAGAGTTGAAAGAAGTTATTTTGAAGGAGGCCCATGATACTCTTTATTCTATCCACCCCGGAGGAACGAAGATGTATCAGGATTTAAAGGAGCAATTTTGGTGGCATAAGATGAAGAGAGAAATCGGAAGCTATATCGCCAAGTGTGACATTTGTCAGAGAGTCAAGGAAGGACATCAAAGACCCGCAGGACTGTTGCAACCATTATAGATTCCGGAATGGAAATGGGATTCTGTAGGAATGGACTTATCACCGGATTGCCTACTTCTAGTAGGGGAAATGACTCTATCTGGGTCATAGTTAACAGATTGTCCAAAGTAGCCCATTTCTTACCAGTGAAGACCACGTACCAGAGCTTGAAACTAGCGGAGTTATACATCGCTAGGATCGTCAGTTTGCACTGCTGTTCAAAAAATCGTCCGATATGCCGATTTATCGTTACTCGAGGGTGGCCGATATGCCAATTTTCTGATTTATCATCTAATTTTCTGATTTATCGTCCGATAAATCGGCCAATACGCTAAAAAGTCGCCAATTTTCATTCGGCCGATAAATTACCGATAAGCGATATCCTTAACATTGGTTTGCACGGAGTCCCCAAGAACATTGTATCGGATCGAGGAACTCAGTTTACCTCAAGATTTTGGAAGAAAGTCCAAGAAGGTTTAGGCACCCGACTAGATTTCAGCACAGCGTATCACCCTCAAACTGATGGACAAACGGAACGAGTAAATCAAATACTCGAAGATATGTTGAGAGCATGTGTGCTAGAGTTTGGATCCAAATGGGAAGACTGTCTGCCATTCGCAGAATTTTCTTATAACAACAGTTATCAAGCTAGTTTGCAAATGGTCCCATTTGAATTCATGTATGGAAGGAAGTGTCGCACCCCTTTGAATTTGTCGGAAGTAGGAGAGAGTCGGATTTTTGGACCTGACATTATACGAGAAGTAGAAGAGAAAGTTCACAAGATCCGTGATCACCTCAAGACCGTCCAGTCAAGACAGAAGAGTTTTGCCGACAAGAGACGTCGAGACCTCGCTTTCAATATCAGGGATTTTGTGTATCTCAAAGTGTCGCCTTTGAAGGGAATGCAGCGTTTCCATCTCAAAGGAAAGTTAGCCCCCAGATATATCGGACCTTTCAAGATTCTGAATCATCGAGGAGAAGTATCGTATCAATTGGAACTGCCAGAGGAAATGTCAGCCGTGCACAATGTGTTCCATACATCGTTGCTTCACAAATGCCTTGAAGTCTCGGAGAAGACTAAAGTTTTCAAGAACATTGATCACCGGACCATAGAGATCAACGATGACCTGACATATCTCGAAGTACCCATCCGTATTTTGTAGGAAGCTTTCAGAACCACCAGGACCCAAAGCATCAAGTTTCTCAAGATTCAGTGGAGCAACCACACTGAAGAAGAAGCTACCTGGGAGCGAGAAGATCACATAAAGATGGAGTTTCCCTGTAGAGGTCCCAACCTTTAATAAGGCAGAGATCCCTGTGTTTACAATACTAGTCCCTGGATCAATAGCTAGCATCCACAGTTAAGATGTAATATCAAGAACAAAGGTCATAATACAACTTTATAACCAGGAATAAAATAACTCATTACATCTTACATAGCTCACATGGCTATCTCAACACAATGCAGCAGAAATAACTATAGCATGGAGTCCTTCATCTTCAAAGTGCCACAGGCAAACATGTTGGTTGTAGACTTGTAATCCGAATCAACACACTTCACTAACATCAAACAAACCTGCAACATAATAAGTTACAGCCACAAGGGTCAATACATTTGAATTGTATTGGCAAGTGATACTATGGTAGTATAGTGGAGTCTATCATCTATATGCATTTGGCTGAGTGGAGCTTAGGCTTGCTTTGCTCAAAATAGATTTTCCTTATCATTTGAAAACACTAAGTTTTTGTTCGTCAAAATCACCCAAGGCATCTCCCAATAGAAATTGGTGATCCTTCAACCCTTGTTCAACCACAAGTTTTTAACTTAGAAATTGGGATGAGGAGATTCTTGATAGCTTCCATGTCTTGATGCTCAAATTGTCCTTTTCCAGGGACATGGCTAAGTACTTAGATTTTACACTCTGTAGAGGTGGTGCACTTTCCCCACAAGACTTGGTTTCACCAAGACAAGATCTTTCAGAAGCCTTCCCTTAGACCAGAATGGACGCGTTCCAACCTATCATCCCCTACCACCAACTGTCCATTTGCCTAAGTTATTGCAACCTATATGATCCAGGCAGAGCCCATAATGCCAAGTGGCTGCACTTGAAGCTTCTCAACATTTGACATCTCCAATATCTTTGTTCCTAGGTGGCCATCCACAAGTGAGATACACAAGGTAAACCATAGAAATGGGCCTTGTGTAACCACTCAACACAAACCATTCCTTCCATTCCACCCAGGTGATTCATTCACTTAGTTGTTTTATTAAACAAAACACAAGTCCTTGACTTAGAAATATTCCATAGTATGAATATATTCCACCCTTGTTTTCTACTAGCTAAGCTAAGCAAGATAGTGGTAGGAATCTTAACTTAGAAAATTTCTACTAAGGTTTCATCTACTAGGATTTCCCATGGCATAGTTTATACTTAGCAAAAATTCCATGCAAGTCCTACTTAGAAATATCACTAATGCATAGTGAAAATAATGGGACAAAGTATGAAGCATCACTTGACTTTTTGGTAGAGAATTATAAGTTCACTCCTTGATCTTGCAATATTCACACTCTTCAAATTCCACTACAATTCAATCAAGCAAGCAAAAATTCAATCTACCATTCAAGCAAACAACACATAAAATAATAGAAACAAAGCAATGCATGCAAGCACGCTAAAGATTGTTTTATTTACAAAAGTGGTTTCTAATAGGTTATAAACATTCTAAAAACACCTATTGGTCATTTTATAAAAGTGGCAAAACCATTTGCAAAAGATTTTACTTATAAATCATTTTTAAACCAAATCAATATTTTATGTGGTTGAAAATGCCTTTAGCAAAGCAACAATCTTTATAGGGTTCACCAAATACATTTTTAATTCTAAAACTTGGTGTTTGGGGTCAGAGAGTTTAAATCAAAACATTTCCCAAAGGTTTTTCTCCAAAAAGTATTTTCAACATATAAACAACATTTTTATTTGACTAGAAATGTTCTAAATCAAAGATTTATTCTCTTGCTTCACAAAATATATTTTTGAATCC
Source organism: Avena sativa (assembly GCA_916181665.1). Lineage (NCBI taxonomy): Eukaryota > Viridiplantae > Streptophyta > Magnoliopsida > Poales > Poaceae > Avena > Avena sativa. The sequence continues at coordinate 259,289,689 of OV702297.1, forward strand.
ACGAGTTGGTTTGTATGGTCAGTAGGTTCAAACAATCCATTTTCCCAAAGGTTTTATCACAAAAATAATTTTAGGATGAATTTTATATTCAAATTATGCCTACACAAGTTTCTGCAAAAACAACCAATTTAACAGAAGCAATTTACTAAACAAAGTGGATGGTTGGAAAGTACTTGTCTTGATGATTCCATTGGTATAAAATTTGCAAAATTTGGACGTGTGGTTTGAAAGTTATGAATTTTGCAAGTTTGAATAACTAATAGAACATTTTCTGGTTTTTATAACAGCTCTAGGCCACGCGTCGTGTTTGATTCGTCGGTACCGGTTCGGGCGGATCAAGCGATGCGAGGCGTTGGATCTAAGCTGCAATGTACGGTTCAGATCGAAACGTACCTATTCGATTATGTTCTATCGTGTGCATTGGATCTAAATCCTACGGCGCATAAGCACTGGCCATCAGTTGGCGGTGCTGGCGGCGGCGACTGGCAGCGGCGCGCTCGGCAAGCGAGGTTGCCAGCGATGTAGGAAGTGAGGGAGAGGATGGTGAGGCTTACTGGGTTCACCGCGATGTGCTGAAGCTCGAGGTGGTCGTGGGAGATCAGGGGGCGCTCGGGGTCGACGTGAATTGCTCACCGGAGTCCGCACGGCGTCGGGCATGCTCTGGTCGTTGTTGTTGGCAAGGCTACAAGCCACCCGAAGACAAGAGAGAGGTGTCGTTAGATGCGGGCGAGAGCGTAGATCACATGAGCATCAACAGGGGAAACAGGGGCGGACGGAGGATACCTGGGAAGTTCGCCAGAGTGGAAGTAGACGGTGGGATGCTCGGTGGTTGTCGTTGCCGAGATTCTGGGGCGCGCGCGAGTGAGCTGAGAGTGCTGGAAGGTGCGCACAGGATAGGGGAGCAGGCTCGAGTGGTAGAGGGGGCAAGGCTCGGTGAGGAGTGGCCGGAATTTGTCGGGGAGGCTCGTCGGAGCAGTGGCGATGTGAGGATGAATTGGGACAGCCTGGGGGCTCCGGTGGGGCGATGACTGGGGGAAAGGAAGAGGGGAGCATGGATATTAAGTACGCATAGTCGCGGCGTGGTTTAAGTGAGCCATTTACGTGAATTGAAGCGAGTTAACGCGAGGCAGAAACGACCGGCGAGGCGTGGTCAGCCGGCGGGTGAGGATGAAAACTGACGGGTGGGGTTGTGCTGTCAGCGTGAGAGAGAGAGAGAGGAGGTGGAGCCTGCTAGTCAGCGATGATGCGGGTCATTTCTCTGGTGCGAAGCGTTTTCTGCGGGGAGAGAGGGAGGGGGCCGATGCTGGGCTGGACTGGGTCTGCTGGGCTGGTTTGGCCTTGTTCATTTTTTTTGTTCTGCTTTATTTTTCTTTTTTCCATTTTATTTTGTTTAATCATTTAAAACAACTAATTGAACTTAAACTTCAACCAAACTTTGAGTATTTTCAAATACTGATTATTAGTTCATTCTAGAGTCAAATTTAGAATAATCTTTTTATTCTTTTTAGGGTATATTAATTATTTAAAATTTGGCCCTTGTATTAATTCAAATAAGATTTAATAATGTTTTCAAATTCCATTTTGAAATCTAAATCTTTCCAAATCCTTTCATTAGGTTTTATTTATTTATTAGGGCGTCAAATAATTCACTTTGGATTATTTGGGATATTTTTAATATGATTTATTAATCATATAAATTGGGTATTTGTCTTTATTCCAATGAAATTAAATATGGATTTAATTCCCTAAATTTTATTTAGTTGATTTCTTTGATCCCATTTAAGTTAATTAAATAACTTTTATTCCACTTGGGTATATTCCAAATACTATTTTCCCATGATTTAATTAATCATTCTTATTAGGGAATTTGTCTTAATCCAATGGAATAGAATTTGGTTAAGGCCATATTATTTTATTTCAATATTATTTATCCATTTATTTCATTTGAATTTGGATTATTTTTATTCCATTTGCTTATGGTCTTGGCCAAGATTTAATTTGGCTTTTAAAATAGTCCTTAATAATTATTTCTTCTTTATCTTATAAAGTCCATATCTTTTTATTAAAAGGCCCAAACTTGGTGATTCCAATTTGTAAAATCTTATTTAACATTTGTTAATCCTTTTAAATGTCTTTAGGATTATTTGCTCACCATTTGGTATGGATTTCTAGATAGGTGCTTTATTAGCCTTGGAAATTCAATTTCCTTATCTTATTAAATTCATAAGGTTTTGTCTTTGGTTCCAAATTGAATGAAATAAATTTCTATGGTTTTATAATATTTCTATTTGTCATTCTTGATCTTTTATAAATGTTTGTTGACAAATTTTTATATGGATCAAAACCATGGTCTTAGAGATATCTTGAAAATGATTTTATTCCATTAGGGTTTTAGGGTTTGGGTTTATTTTCGAAGTGTTTAAATTTCAAGGTGCATTTAAGAAGAATGCATTTCACTTGATTTGAATTTGGTTGGATTCAAACATTACTCAAGTTTGTTCAAGATGGGGTTTTTAAGTTTCCATTTAGAAACAAAAAGTTTCTTTTCACCCTAAATTGCAACAATTATTTATTTTGTTTATTTATTTTTCACATTATAAAATTTGGAAAGTTTTTTGGGATGTGACATTCCCGGTCTCTTTAAATCCTAGGTAATCTTTTTATTCTTTCTCAAATCTCGGGACGAGATTTTTTTTAAGTAGGGAAGGTTTGTAACATCCCAAAAATATTGATCATGCTTATCAAATTCTAATCACTAAAATTAGGGTTAACAAAAACTTTGATTAAATAAAAATCATATGAATGCATGTGTGTATGTGATTATTGTATGAATGCATGTTTGGACTTGTGTGATTAACCTAACTAGCAAGGGATGGTTTAAAGATGAAAATAACATCATCTAAAACATTTCCAAGCAGAAACAAATCAAGATAAAATCAAAAATAAATTAAATAAGGCAAATGGTCATTTTTGCCAATCTTGCTCACTAGGTCACTTTGAGTGTTTCTAGTCCAAGATTTCAAACAGAAACTTTTCCATTTCTTTCCACCCCTTGTAAGACCAAGTAAAATTGAATCAAAGCCCACCTTTCAAACTTACAGAAACATTTAGCAACCCCATTCAAATGACAATTCAAAATTGAATCTATAACCTATGTGAAGATCACACATTTTCAAAACCCAACCAAACCAGTGACCCTTTACTAATCCAACTAACCAGAGACTCCCTAGTATGTAACTAGCAAACCCACCAAGTTTGAACCAAAATTCAAATTTGACTTTCTTTCGGCCATTTCATCAAACACATTGTGATCAGCAAACAACAAAACATCAAACACTATTTATAGCAGTGATTGTGGCCAACCTTGTTCCCTCTCTGGTTGCAGCAAGATCTTAGTAGATCATCTAGCCTCTTTAACAATCCTGAGCACCACTGTGACCAAGCATAGCCATCAATGGTGACCATGCCGAGAGCGCCATTGCCACCCCCATGTCGCCAGCAAGCTAGAGGAAGCACTAGCCTCGCCAACTTTGTCTGGGACACGCAGCACCGTCCACTGCCACCCCCTGTCCAAGCCCCGAGCGCAGCCAGCCACTGGACCACAAGCCAAGCTTGCACCCAGTTTCTCTGTGTGCGTGCCGAGAGCGTGCCAGTGCGCCGTCAGCGACACGAGCCCATAGACCGCGCGCTGCCCTCGCCGCTTGCATACGTGATCGCCATCACCCTAGTAACCCGTAGGACAGCCCCGTTCGCCGCCGCGCGGACCATGCACGTTGTGCGCCATTAAACTTGCCGTCGAACCCGCCCAGAGCGCCACGACATTCCGACCATTCAGAACCGCCCCATGCTGCACCATCAAGCCGTTGAGCTTCGCCAGGAGGCAACGCACCGCCCCCTACCTTTGCCCATGCCAGTAGCACGATGTGCCGACGACACCGACGAGCTCCACCCACGCAATTCTGCCCCCTCGTCGCACTATAAATAGAGGCTCTCCCAGCTCAAACTCTTCACACCATCTCACTCCCCACCTCTCACTGATCACACACACTCACCCCCGGAGCAAGGCGAGCACCAGGTGGCCGGAATTTCACCGGAGTTCGCCGCTGCAGAGGAGGAGAGGCGCCGTCGATTGGAGCCGCCCCAGGATGAGCTGCCGGTACCAGGAGAATCGCCGTCGTCGACTTCGTCGTTCGCCCCCATCACCGATCATCGCCGAAGCCCTGGTGATCCCCCACTGACCCCTACTGCTGCGCTAGGGTTCAAACTTGCTGCGTCCTGTTCAGGCGTGGACGATGAACCACGACCATAGGATTAGAGTCAGATCGCACGGTCCACATCTCCCCATACCGCTTCGCCACTCGGTGTCTCACTGACGAGTGGGGTCGCTCACTTAACCAGCCCGCGCTCGCGCTGTGCGTAGTGGGCCGGCCCAGTTAAACCTCCCGCGCGACCCATTAATTCAAACTTAGGTTTATTCATTTAATTTCAAACTCAATTCTGTACCTAGATTCAAAAATCAACCAAGCTCAATTCATTGAACCAAAATGCATGAAATTAATTTTGTTAGAAAGGTACGGGAGTGCTTAATCCAAGCCTGTTGGATTCAAACCATTTAGATTTGTAGATCACCCATAGCGAATATAACAAGGTAGAAGCTTTTCTGTATTCAAACATTTTTCAAAATTCAACCATGAAAGGTTTTGAGTTGATTCCAACTCTCAAAAATCACACTTACCCATACCTTTGAGAATATATAAAAATACATAGGTTTACTTGCAGAAATAATGATCAAGTAATAAAAGAATGCCTCATAGGCCATTCAAGTCATTTTATTTAATTAAAATAAAAAGGTTAAACCTTATTAAATTGTGACACCAATTTAAATCACATTCCCATGTACTTAAATATGTGGTGATTACATGTGTCAACATGATCCCATGTTTTAGTTGGAGAATATTAAATCTTAAGTAGTTTTTCAATGAGTAGAAATTACTTTTCTAAAATAAAATAAGTAAGACAAGTGCTTTAATCCTTGTGATAATAGTGATGATGCTAGATCATCTAGTGTGAACCTTTGTGTGATAAATAGAAATAGTTAAGTATTGTGTGGTGATTGTGTACCTCGTATTTATTTATAGACGCTAGTACCGACCAAGGATATGAGAAGGAAGGAGGATACTACAAGGAAGAAGTCGAGGAGAACTTCAACCACTACTCTGCACAAGGCAAGCTAACACTTGCAACTTAGCAAGCTACTACTTGCATTGTTACATATGCAAGCCTATACTTGCCATCTTGCAAGCCTTACTACATAAGTTGACCTAGCAAGCTTACACCTTCATGATACCCAACCCTAGTTTTATTTGCAAACTTAGTATTTTATTTTCTTTATCAAAGCTTTCTCTTAGAGTTTACTTAGTAACTTGTAGATAATAGAAGGATATTGCAAGGTAGCATAAAGAGCATAAAACTTGTCCTAAGTTAGATAATCTTGATGTCACCCTGAGGCATGAGATTGAACTTAGATAAGATACACTTGTGTACCACCCCTCATTAGTATTTACCCCCACTCGTAGATGCTAGTGCTAAGCATAAAACTTGATCAACTTTAGATGGGAATACTTGGTGAAAATGGTTAGGAAAACCTTAGAATGATGAGTCATTCTACTGAAATGTTTTGACATATGTTCTTGAACACCAGATGATTTTGATGATGAAAATATTAAGGCATGAGCCTTAGCCTTTTATAAAACTGATGGTTGTCTGGATGCAATACCATTCCAACTTTACTGTACAACCACAATACCTGAAATTTGGGTAGGGCTTGACTGGAAATTTATATACCTTAGTATGGGTTCCCTTGCGGCCAAGGTCTAAGCTGAGGCTACCTTGTGAAGATTTTCCACCTGTGCAGTACCCAAGATGACAGTTGGTCATGGTTGGGAGGCCAAACTCATAGGAGAGGGGCCTAAACTAGGGCGTGTAATTGAAAGGTTAGGATTGATTATCCGCATACGGAGTATGGTGAATTCTGGATTTGTTCCTGAAGGATGTATCGAATGTTGTGGTGAAAGTGTACAATCTCTGCAGAGTGTCAAACTATTCGAATAGCCGCGTCCGCGGTTATGGATAGTTGGAGTGGCCATATTGTTCCGTCGTCAGATGTTTTCAAAATGACTTATGAAATGATTTAAGACTTGACTTGACCACAACAAAGTTGTGATATGAAATTCAAGTTCCCACCTAGGTGTTATAAAAATTTGAACTAGCTTTCTTTACTTCTGAACTTAGTTAAGGTAAATCTGGCTTTTTGCAAAACAACCCTAGAGCTTAGTATCCTACTCAAAAACCCCTTCACTTGTTAGTATTAGTTTGCAAGTACTTAAAGAGTACTCATGGCTGTGTCCCTGGCTATTCCCGTGGCCAGACTATGAAGAGGAGTATCAGGAAGATGGACCGCAAGAAGGTTACGACAACTAGGATCATCTCCCATCGTCAGCATTGCCTGTGACCATGAATATGGAGCTTCGCCCATGCTATCGTTATCTTTACGTTATTCCGCTGCTTGAATTGTATTAATACTGGATCATGAGATCATTATTTGTGTAAGACCTTATGTATGGTTTGTAATGGATGATGTACTGTGATATCCAATATGTTATGTCTCGCAAAAATGGTAATCCTGGGATTACGATGTATGGCATAACAGGCATCTGGGATTAAAAATCTGGGTGTTGACAGCCGCGGTATCACATTATTATCTTTCATCTATTTACCTTTTTAGTAGAGTCATATCTTGAATAGAGAAGTTATCATCTAGTTGGTTATTGATGCGGCTTAGATCACTGTAGAGCTTCGTTGGGAAACCCCAAGAGAAAGGTATGATGAGCACAGCAGTAAGTTTTACCTCAGTATGAAACCAAGGTTATCGAACCATTAGGAGGAAGGAAACGACTCAAAGGTGTTGCTAACAACTTGGAAACCTGCACAACACAAACTCAAGACTTTGCCCCAACGAACAGTGAGGTTGTCAATCTCACCGGTTTGCTGAAAACAAAGGATTAAACATATGGTGTGGAAGGTAATGGTAGCTTGCAGAAAGTGAACAGTAACAGTGGAAGATGTATCAATGGTAAAGATTGGACCGGGGTCCACAGTTCACTAGAGGTGTTCTCCTTAAGATAAATAACATAACATGTTGGGTAAACAAATTACATCGGGGCAATTGACATGACAGAGCAAGGCACAACAATGCAATACTAGACATTCACGATCCTATGAGATTTGATTGGGCATTACAACAATATACATTGACCGCCATTCAAATGCATCTTAGACTAGTAATCCACCTTCAGGTTATCATCCAAACCCCCTCCAGTATTAAGTTGCAAGCAACGGATAACTGCTTTAAGCAATGTGTGTAAAGTAAACAATACAATTGTTCCATGAACAAGAGATTATTGTTTTCTCCCTAGTAGAAATAGCACATCTACAACCTTATAGATTTATGTCACTTCCCCAGATTACTAGAGGCATGAACCTACTATCGAGCATAAATACTCCCTCTTGGAGTCACAAGCATCTACTTGGCCAAGATATCTACTAGCAACGGAGAGCATGCAAGATCAAAACAACACAGACATGATAGAATTAATAAGATAGAATTATTAACCAATCTGACATAGTAATCTCAATATCCATCGGATCCCCGAAACACAAGATGCATGAATACAAATAGATGATCTTGATCATGAACGGAGCTCACAAGATCTAAACATGGTAGCACAAATGAGGAGAAACGACCATCTAGCTACTGTATGGACCCATAGTCCAAGATGGAACTACTCACGCATCATACCAGAGGCTGGCATGGTGATGAAGAAGGCCTCCGGGATGATCTCTCCCCTCTGGCAGGGTGCCGAGAAGAGCTTCAGATCCCCCCGATTTAGGGACGATGGTGGCGGCGGCTATAGACTGTGTCGTGGAGATATGATCGGGTACTTAGGGTTTTGGCATCGGGGGCTTCTTATAAGCGAAGGGGGAGACCAAGGGGGTGCCCGAGGTGGCCGCACCCCCCATGCGCAGCCAGGCCTGGCCCGCACGACCAGGGGGTGTGGGCCCCTCGTGGCCCACTTCCGTCTCGTCTTCTGGCTCCATGTTCTCCTTGGTGAAATATTGACTTTGGCTTTTGCCCTATCCAATTCTGAGAATATTTATTTTCTGGCTTTTCTAGAACCAAAAACAACAGAAAATAGGCAACTAGCACTGTGGCATCTTGTTAATAGATTAGTCCCAGAAAACGTTTAAAAATACCTCAAAGTGTAGACAAAGCAAAGCAAAGTGGATACTAAACAAGCATGGAACATCAAAAATTGTAGATACGTTTACGACGTATCAAGCATCCCCAAGCTTAACTCCTGCTCGTCCTCGAGTAGGTAAGTGGTAAAAAGAATAATTTTTGAGGTGACATGCACCATCACAATCAATATTAAACCATTTCCAAGCATTGAAAGCTAGGATCAAAGTACTCTAAACATGAGCATGAAAGATGAACTTCTAACAATAAGTCATAGCAACTATGCTGCAACATGAAAGGATACAAACAAAGATTCATGAATAACAATGCATTGAGAGACGTTTGTTTGTTTCACATATAGAAAACATAGCATAGTGGCATTTAGCTTGTCCCTCATGGAGTAGCAAAAGACTGGGAGCAACCAACTAAGAGAGCAATAATGGCCATAATCATGCAGAGCGACAAAACATTACTAATCAAAGCATAGAGTGGTACTACAAGTCAAGTACTAAATGATAATATAGGCTATGGTGACTTGTTCATAGTCATAACATGGTGTGATCATGTGCCAAGTCAACCCAAACAAAACATCAAAGGAGAATACCAAAAATACTATGCTTTTGTATGCTAAAACAACGCATGATTCTTTCAAGGCACATTAAGCAATCCCAATTGTTTGGAACAAGTCATGCTACAACAATAATCACTAAGCATAAGGTCAAAACAACATCTAGCATGACATGATAAAGTCCAAGTCACAGTTAAAGAAAGCTCCTTTCTGTACTACTAAAGCAAGAACTTCCTACTCCTTTCCAACACCAATCAACTTATTTGAAACAACACAGCGAAAGCGGGAGTCCAAATACTTTATTCAAGCAAACTAAGCAAACGAAAACCAAAAAACAAAAACTAAAATGCTCCAAGAATAACACAACAGTGCATGAAACAATAAAAACGAAGTGTCTAGAAAGACCTGAGATTTTTATTGATGAAGAAGGGGATGCCTTGGGCATCCCAAGCTTTGACGCTTGTACCTCTTGAATATTTCTTGGGGTGACACGGGGTGGGATCCCCAAGCTTGATCTTTTGTCCATTCTTCATCTCATTACATCATTCTTCTCTTACACCTGAAAATTTTCCTTCATACAAAACTTCACGCAATCTTCATTAGCAACATTAGTGCATTCAAAAGATAATAAACCTTTGGGTTTAGTTTCAAAACAGAAAAACTTTCATTAAAAACACAATATAATGTATAAATTCCCTTAAAATTCTCAATTTCCCAAAGAGAACCTAAAAAGGAATCAATAAAGAGGCAAATGCAAATAATGGCAGAAATCTGTCAACACAGACCAGCAGTTGAAAACCGATTTTTTCGAAGACCTTCTGTTGCTCAAATCAAAAAGTATTGAACTAACGAAAGTTAGCTAACAACCTGGGGTATTTATTCAGAAAATTACAGCTCACTCCGACTTACAGAGATTTTTCATGATTTTTTTACACTGGAGCACAAAAATATTTTTCCGGACAGCACTTCCCCAAATCTTACTTTCCTCTCATTAGAGGTTATTCTTGGCACAAAAATCAAACAAAAAGGATAAGGAGAGTTTATTACAAAAGTAATAACTTCCAATACTCAAGAAAACTATTGGGTTATCTCCCAAGAAGTACTTTTCTTTAACGCCTTTAAGTTAGGCACAAGAAGCAAGAATCAAGTGTTTTCAAATAAAGAAACATTAACATCAAATTTTGCTTTAAAAGGAGGAGCAAAAGGTAAATTCTCTATCCTCATAGGGAAATTTTCAATACCTTTTTGAATGGAAATTGATATTTAATGGTGCCTTCTTTCATATCAATGATGGCACCAACAATTCTAATAAAAGGGCTTCCCTAAGTAATAGCACAAGAAGCATTGTATTCAACATTCAAAACATAGAAATCAACAGGGACATAGGCATTGTTAACCATAATAATAACATCATTAACACTCCCTTTGAGTTTCTTTTTAGCATTATCATTAAGTGGGACATCCAAATAGCAATCTTCCAAAGGTGGCAAATCAAGCATTTCTTAAATCTTTCTAGGCATAATAGAGACACTAGAACCAAGGTCACATGAAGCTTTGAGATCAAAGTCATTCACTTGCATATTAATGATGGGTTCCCAACTATCTTCTACCTTCCTAGGAATAGAAGCTTTGTGTTTCAATTTTTCTTCCTTAATTTTAATGAGAGCATATGTAATGTGTTTTGTGAAAGCCATATTCATATCACTAGCATTAGGACTTCTAGCAAGCTTTTGTAGGAACATAATCACTTCAGATATATTGCAACCATCAAGATCAAAATCAAACTTAGCATCACAGGTTGTAGACTTATTGGGTTTAGGCATTGTTGTAGGAGGAATGGGGACTTCTTGTGCTTTGGTAACATCCATATTGGTGGTGGTAATAGTACAAACACTATTGTTTCTAGCAATTTCAGTTTATCTTCCCCACTTAGCATGTAGTTTAGCTAACAGTCTAACGTTTTCATCAATAGTAACTTGTATGGCATGAGTAGCAGCAAAGGTACTTTCCAAAGTTTCAGGTTTAGTAGCCATTTTATTAATCAAAGAGGACTGTGCTTCAAACAAAGATGAAATATTCTTCTCAGCATTCAAAATTTTGGATTGCAAACTAGTAATTTCCCTATTCAAATTCTCAAGTTGATGACTAATATTTTTCAAGATAGCAGATTATTCTTCCATAGTTTTAGTAAATATTTTGTTCTGCTCATATTGCATTTGCATGAAGTTTTTAGTGGATTTTTTAACTTCTAGAATCCTATCTTCACTAGGCATTCCAGATCTACCATGATAAGTATTGCTCTTATTAGAAGGATAGGGCCTATAGTTATTACTACCATAAGCATTGTTGCCAAAATTATTATTTCTAATGAAGTTCACATCAACTTGCTCTTTTTGAGCAACCAAAGAGGCTAAAGGGACATTATTTGGATCAATATGAGCTTTTCCATTAACAATCATAGCCATGATAACATCAATTTTATCACTCAAGGAGGAGGTTTCTTTAACATAATTTACCTTCTTGCCATGTGGAGCTCTCTCAGTGTGCCATTCAGAATAGTTAACCATCATATTATCAAGGAGCTTTGTTGCAGCACCCAAAGTAATGGTCATAAAGGTACCTCTAGCAGCAGAATCCAACAGATTTCTTGAAGAAAAGTTTAGTCCTACATGAAAAGTTTGGATAATCATCCAAGCAGTCAGTCCATGAGTGGGACAATTCTTTACCAAAGATTTCATTCTTTCCCAATCTTTAGCAACATGTTCATTATCAAGTTGTTTAAATTTCATGATTTCACTTCTCATAGATATAATCTTAGCAGGAGGATAGTATTTTCCAATAAAAGCATCTTTGCACTTAATCCAAGAATCAATACTATTTCTAGGCAAGGATAGTGATGACCCAGAAGTATAGGGGGTGTATCGTAGTACTTTCAATAAATAGGAGTGTCGATCCCAACGAGGAGCAGAAGGTGTTGACTAGTGGTATGGAGCAGGAAATCTTTGTAAATACTTAGCAAACGGATTTTTAGGGGGTTTTGATAAAGCAAGGAAATAAAGTGCAAGTAAATAAAGATAGCAAATAATTGCAGCAAGTGTCCCAATCCTTTCTTATCAACGGACAAGCCGGTGGAAATACTAATGAGGACTAAACATTCTAGAGGACACATGGGAATACTGTCAAGTGCTTTCGTTTCATATAGTTGATTAATCTTCTTTGGTTTTATAAGTGTTGTGTGGGTGAACCTGTGCTAATGTACCGACCTTACTTGGACTAATACATACTTGTGATTAAACCCCTTGCAAGCATCCACAACTACAAGAAAGTAATTAAGATAAAAACCTAATCACATCCTTAAACTTTGAGATCCTACACTCCCTTGTGTAAAGGTTTCCTAATGGGGGTTTAGGTTTCTGTCACTCCGGCAACCCCACAATTAGTAGCCAAATACACAATGCATTCCCCTAGGCCCATAAATGGTGAAGTATCATGTAGTTGACGTTCACATGACACCACTAGAAGAATAGCACCACAACTTAAATATTAAACCATTGAATAATACCTCAACACAATTCCACTACTAACAACATGACTTCTCCCATGTCCTCAAGAACTAAACGAACTACTCACGAGACATCATATGGATCAAGATCAAAGATGATATGATGATGGATAACAATCTGAACATAAACAATAGTTCAATGGTTCCACTCACAAGCATCAACTATAATAGTAATTAACACTGGGAAAGTTTCCCTAAGAACTATGCAAGATTCATAACAATTGTTACAGCGGGATGGAGTGGTGATAATGGTGCTGGTGGACATGATGGTGTGGATGATGATGATGATACCGATGAAGTCTAGCTTGACGACAGTGTTGATGGCGACGATCTCCCCTCTCCGGGAAGGAATTTCCCCGGCAGAAATTTGTCTGCCGGAGAGCTCTTTCTCTCGATGGTTTCCGTCCCACATAGGCGATGGAATCTTTCTGTGGTCACTCCCCCTGACTTTAGGGTTTCGAGGAGAAGATATAGGCGAGAGGGCAGAGCCAGAGGTGGGCCAGGGTGGCCACACCCCTGTAGGCGCGGGCCAGGGTGGCCCGCGCCTGGGGTGTGGGCCCCCTGTGGCCCAACTCCGCTTCCCCTTCTGGCATCCTTCGTCTTCTAGGAAAATATGATTTTCCGTTATTTTTCTGGTGTTTTTCTGATCTTCGCAAAATTGCATCAAAACACCGCTTTTTTCCATTAGAATCCTGACTCCGGTAGTTCATCCTCCAAGAATCATCCAACATGCAAAAAAGATGAAATAACATAAGTATCACCTCTTAATATGAAATATATCAATGAATAGAAGCGATTTATGATATAGGATAGTGATGCAAAATTGACGTATCAACTCCCCCCAAGCTTGGACCTCGCTTGTCCCCAAGCGAAAACTGAGCTCAGTAAACATATCCATAGGTTTATGGAGTGATGTGTCGATAAAAAGAATACAGACAAGAAGCATCACACTTACCAATACACAACTCATAGTAGAAAGCAACTCACTATTATATAACTTAACTTGCAACAAGTATGGGAGCCACAATAAAGATGCATAAAGATAAATCTTAATTGGGAATGGAAAACTTTGTTCTTGGTTAGAGAATAGTTGGCAAACAGTTTTCAAGCAAAGATTTTATAAAGAAGTTTATAATAGGAGTACTCTTTGCTCAAACGTAAAAGGTTTTTCACAATGATGGCTTTCAAAGTAATACTCATTTAGATAAGAGTTTTGTGCAAAACAAGGAAGATAAAGAATATGATTAAATAATTCATCATATGAATGATTGAAAAACAACAACTCAAATCCTTGCTAGAGGTAGAGAGGAAAAGGTTTACTGACTCAACTAAGAAGTAAAAGAAAGGCCCTTCATAGAGGGAAGTAGGGATTTCAAGTTCATAAAGAGCTTTCAAAAGATTATGGTACTTACTAGCTTTGAGCTCTCATTGCCCCTATCATAAGAATCTTGAGGTGATTAAGGTTTAAGTGAACAAGGATGGAGTATATGCTTGACGAAATATAAGTTGGCAATATCATGTCCCTTAAGTACGAGGGCCGCTCCTCATGCCACTCAACTTTAGTTACCGATAAGTTCTTGTCATAGTAAGTGCATGTGTATCATAGAGAACCTCCAACGGGGTACCCCTTGCACATGATACAGGAGTTATCCCATATCAAAATGACAAGGCAAGCAGACAATGAGCATCTCAGCAATCTCTTATTTACCATGGGAAAATGGTGCTTTTCTCTCTCTTTCCTCTTTTCAATATGTCTCTTTTTTTATAAGTAGAAAGCTTCATAGATTGCTCATTATGGTGATGCTGCAAGTTTCCACCATGATTAGTCATGGCTTAGGCTAGCGTCCTAGGCGTCTCTCTAACACAAATACATAACTCCATGGACTTACAAGATCCCCTTTTATTTCACACCGACGACATCCGCAAATAAAAGAGCATGATATCAACTGGGTAGATATTTACAAGTGTTGAAAGCGTTCCCCGTGACAGCACGATTCTACTAATCCCAACGTATAGGTGCAAGCATATACAACTTCGATGATACAATGGTTCAAGTTTATTAGGGGCAAGAAAATAAGGTGTGCCATCAAGTTCATGAGAGATTTACTAACTATTTTTCACATAACAAAATAATTTTTAATTTGAAAGATAGAAGAAGCTTGAGAATTTACTTGGAATAGCAATAATGCTAATAGGTAGATATGGTGGACACAAATGGCATAGATTTTGGTTTAAAGGATTGGATGCATGAGAATTATTCCCTCTCAGTACAGGTTTTTGGCTAGCAAGGATGGGTAGCAATCAAAAGAGTTGAAGGAAACAAGCAAACATACAAGTGATAAAGCCAAACATGCAATCTTCCTTGAAGACACAAAAGATCTTAAATAAAGAATACTAAGCTTATGAGCCAATCAAGAAAGAAAGAAAACGATATAAAATACCTGTAAGTGCTTTTCTCTTTTCCTTTCAAACCTCAAAAAGTGTTGCTACTGACCAGAGCTCAATTTTCCAAAACCAATTTAGATCTATTTGATGCTCCCAAAGTGATACCAATACTGATCAATAATATCAATCATATAATAGAGATTGCAAACTAAAATAAGTGCAAAAAGTAAAATATGAAACTTCTCATTAATATTCCATAAAGGCACTCACACCAAGGGATACATAGATAACCAACTAAAGGAGAGATACTTCCACAATGCAAACCAACCTATATGACAACTTCCCTATTCAAGATATGACTCTACTAAAAAGATAATGATGCGATACCGCGGCACTCCCCCAAGCTTGGAACAAGCTAAGGGGATGCCAAAACCTGATGACGAATTACTCATTTAGTGGTGGTGGTGTTCCCTTGTTTAGGGTGAGAAAACCCTCCAGCATCTTACGAAGCCTGTTATTCTCCTCTTGAAGTATATCCACCTTCATCCTTAGAGCACGGTACTTATCACAAAACTCATCAGTGGTTCGAAGGGCTTCCACTGCCTTAGGGCAGGATCTGAAGTCTGGAACAGAGGTCATCATCCCCTGCATATTATGAGAAAAAGCACGTCCAGTGTTAATTGCCCCTACAAAAGTAGGTTTTCTTGCCCTTGATCCTGTGGCAGCTTGTCCCTTCATGCCTGCTGACATGTCCTTTACTTTCTCCTCGGCGCTCCAATACATTTCTTTGCGTCTAGCAGCGATCGTTTCTTCTTCCACGGGCTCCTTGCCCTTGTCGTTGGCAGAAATCATGGTGCCTCTAAACTTGAGAAAAATTCCTGACAGATACAGATCAAAACGAAAACACGACAAGAACACGATATACGAAGCTCGGGGGATTATATATTACGAAGTTTTACTGCATAAGGAAGGTATTGTGCAAAAACGGGGCAGAGATGGACTCGAGGGGTGTCACACCCCTGGTGGCGCGGCCAGCTGGGGCCCGCGCCACTGGTGGGTGTGGCCCACCCGGGCTCCGTTTCCTCCTCTATTTCGTCTTGTAACCTTATGGAATAAAAACATCAAAAATATAAAAAGATAAGTTTTTCGCAAACCTTCTGTTTTCGGCACTTTTACCTATTCAAAGACGGACTCTGAAGGTTCTGGAGTTTGATATCTGATAAATTCTTCTGGAGTTACCATTTGAATAACATTGACATCTTCATTATAAGAGTCTCCAGAGATGTAATTTTTAGCCTTTGACCATTCACCACCTGTGTAGTGTTGTCCCTCAAAGAAGATCATTTTATAGCTCCAGAACAATACACCTCCTCAATAACAAAAGGTCCTTCCCATTCTGAGAGTAGTTTGCCTGCAAAAAATCTGAGACGAGACCTATACAATAGAACTTTCTCACGAACATGGAACTCCCTTTTTAGAATTATCCTATCATGCCATCTTTTTACTTTTTCCTTAAAGAGTCTAGCATTTTCATAAGCTTGACTTCTCCACTAATCTAAGGTACTTAAGTCAAGCAATATTTTCTCACCAGCAAGTTTACAATCTCTATTTAGTTCTTTCACTGCCCAATAAGCTTTGTGTTCTAATTCTAGAGGCAAGTGACAAGCTTTACCATAAACCATTTTGTAAGGAGACATTCCCATAGGATTTTTATAAGCAGTTCTATAAGCCCATAAAGTGTCATTCAACTTTTTAGCCCAATTTTTCCTAGATCTATTAACAGTCTTTTGCAAGATAGATTTAATTTCTCTATTTGAAAATTTTACTTGTCCATTGGTTTGGGGGTGATAAGCCGAAGCAATTCTATGGTTAACATCATATTTAGCAAGAGTCTTCCTAAAACCACCATGAATCAAATGAGAACCTCCATCAGTCATGAGATATCTAGGCACACCAAACCAAGGAAAAATAACATCTTTAAGCATTTTTAAGGAGGTCTTACCATTAGCACTATTTGTAGGTATGGCTTCCACCCACTTCGTAACATAATCAACAACAACAAGAATATGAGTATACCCTTTTGAAGGAGGAAAAGGACCCATAAAGTCAAATCCCCAACAATCAAAAGTTTCAATAACAAGAGAATAATTCATAGGCATTTCATCGCGTCTAGAGATATTACCAACTCTTTGACATTCATCACATGATAAAATAAACTTCCTTGTGTCCTTAAAGAGAGTAGGCCAATAAAAACCTGATTGTAAAACTTTTTGTGCGGTTCTATCCCCGGCATGATGTCCTCCATAAGCACTTCCATGACATTTTCTCAATATCTCTTGTTGTTCATATTCTGGGACACACCTCCGCATAATACCATCTACTCCTTCATTATATAAGTGTGGGTCATCCCAAAAGTAATGCCTCAGATCATAAAAGAATTTACTTCTTTGCTGGGCTGTAAAGGTTGGAGGCAAATACTTGGAAACAATAAAGTTAGCATAATCAACATACCAAGGACTCTCCCGCGGGCTTACCTTTATTGCTGCCAAATGTTCATTTGGAAAACTATCATTAACAGGCATAGAATCAAAAGAAATGTTTTCTAAACGAGATAAATTATCAGCAACAGGATTTTCAGCACCTTTCCTGTCTACAATATGCAGATCAAACTCTTGCAAAAGAAACACCCATCTAATAAGCCTAGGCTTAGCGTCTTTCTTTGTCATAAGGTACTTAATGGAAGCATGATCAGTATGAATGGTAACTTTTGAATCAATAATATAAGGTCTAAACTTATCACAAGCAAAGATTATAGCTAAGAGCTCCTTTTTAGTAGTAGCATAATTCTTTTGAGAAGCATCAAGAGTCTTACTAGCATAATGAATAACATTCAACTTTTTATCTATTCGTTGCCCAAGAACAGCACTCACAGCAAAATCACTAGCGTCACACATAATTTCAAAGGGTAAATTCCAATCAGGTGGTTGGACAATAGGAGAAGTATTCAAAGCTTTCTTCAAAGTTTCAAAAGCTTCCTTAGAATCATCATCAAAAACAAAAGGTACATCTTTTGAAGAAGATTAGTAAGGGGCTTTGAAATTTTGGAGAATCTTTAATAAACCTTCTATAGAAACCAACATGGCCAAGAATACTACGAATACCTTTTACATCTCCAGGGCAAGGCATTTTCTCAATTGCTACAACTTTGGCTATTTCTACTTCAATACCTCTTTCAGAAATTTTGTGACCAAGAATAATCCCTTCATTAACCATGAAGTGACATTTCTCCCAATTAAGAACAAGATTAGTTTCTTCACATCTCTGAAAAAATTTATCAAGGTTGTGCAAACAATTATCAAAAGAAGTTCCATAGACGGAGAAATCGTCCATGAAAACTTCCACAATTTCTTCACAAAAACCATGAAAGAAAGCAGACATACATCTCTGAAAGGTAGCAGGAGCATTACATAAACCAAAAGGCATACGTATATAAGCATAAGTTCCATATGGACAAGTGAAGATGGTTTTCTCTTGGTCTTGCGCTCTCACAGCAATTTGAGAGAACCCAGAATAACCATCAAGAAAACAAAAGTGAGTCTTCTTAGACAATCTTTCTAGCATTTGATTAATAAAAGGCAGAGGATAATGATCTTTCTTAGTGACTTTATTCACCTTTCTAAAATCAATGCACATCCTATAACCAACCACTACTCTTTGAGGTATAAGCTCATTATTTTCGTTACGCACAACAGTTATTCCTCCTTTCTTGGGGACACAATGAACAGGACTAACCCATCTACTATCAGCAATAGGAAAAATAATACCAGCATCAAGAAGTTTTAATACCTCACTTCTTACCACTTCCTTCATTTTAGAATTTAGACGGTGTTGGTGTTCAATAACTGGTTTTGCATCAGGCTCTATGTTAATAGCATGCTAACATATAGTATGAGAAATCCCTTTTAAATCATTTAGAGTATACCCCATGGCTCCTCGATGTTTCTTTAATACTTCCAATAATCTTTCCTCTTCCTTTCCTGAAAGTTTAGAACTAATAATAACAGGATATATTTTCTTATCATCTAGATAAGAATATTTAAGATCATCAGGTAGAGGTTTTTAATCGAAAACAGGATCCCCTTTAGGTGGTAGTGTGGTACCCAAATCTTCCACAGGTAGGTTATGCTTAAGTATCTCAGGTTGACGAAGGAAAATCTCATCAATATCATTTCTTTCCTTCCTGAAGACCTCACTTTCATGATCTTCCATATATTGAGGCAAAGCATTGTTAGGAGCAAGAGAAATAGCAGCAAGTTGTTCAACCCTGAAATCCTCATTAGGCAATTCATTTTCATAAGGAGTTTTGGCAAATTTGGAAAAGTTAAACTCATAAGATTCTCCATCAGACTTGGTTAAAACTTTCTCCTTCTTACAATCTATAATAGCCCCGCAAGTATTCAAGAAAGGTCTACCAAAAATGATAGGACAAGTTTTACTAGCTTTAGAACCAAGCACTAGAAAATCAGCAGGATATTTAATCTTACCACAAAGAACCTACACATCTCTTACAATGCCAATTGGATAGATTGTCTCTCTATTAGCAAGGTGAATAACCACATCAATGTCCTCGAGTTCACAAGGACCAATTTCATGCATAATTTCTTTGTAAAGCTCATAAGGAATAACACTAGAACTAGCACCAATATCACATAAACCATAATAGCAATGATCACCAATTCTAATAGAAAGCACAGGGACACTAGTTTTCCTAGCTTTACTAGTATGAGAAATAATATGAGAAGCGTATTCACAAAAGACAATGTGCGCATCTTCTATATTTTTAATGACAAGATCTTTCACAATGGCTATTATAGGTTCAATGTTTATTTGCTCATCAGGTTCCACAATTTTCTTTGTACTTTTTCTAACCACATTAGCTATAATAGACTGTTCCTTTACCTTCGTAGGAAAATGTATTTTCTCAATATAAGGTTCAGGCAAAATAGGATCAACGGTACAAACTTCAGTGCTTCTAACAGGAACATGATTAACAATATCTGTATAAGGTGCATGGTACGTGTTCCACTCTCTTTTGGGGATTTCAATATAAGAGGCAAAAGCCTTAAAGCAATTTGCAAGAACTTGAGAATCAAGACCATACTCAGTACTAATATCATGAAAGTCATCAGTTTCCATAAAAGATTTAATGCATTCATAATCATAATTTATACCTAACTTTCTTCCTTTGTCATTCTCCCATGCTTCAGTGTTCTCTTGCATACGGCCTAGGAGATCCCATTTATCCTCATCTTTCATACGTGTGAATGATCCAGCGTAAGAAGCATCTAATAAATGTTTATCATGAAGAGAAAGTCTTGCATAAAAGTTGTTGATAATAATATTGTTAGGGAGTTCATGAATAGGATATTTAAGCATTAGTAACTTCAATCTCCCCCAATCTTAGGCTGTACTCTCTCCATCACGAGGCCAAAAGTTATATATTTGATTCCTATCCTTATGAATCTCAGTGGGAGGATAGAATTTAGAGTAAAAGAAAGGTACTATTTCCTCCTATTCCATAGATTGTCCATTCTTCAGCAGCTTATACCATTCTCCAGCTCTTCCTTTCAATGATTAGAGAGTAACTTATTCTTCACATGTTCAGTTGTGATACCTGCTCACTTAAAAAACCCACATAATTCATGGATAAAAAGCAAGTGATCACCAGGATGGACATTTCCATCCCCAAAATAATAATTATTCATAACACGATCAACAATTCTTGTAGGTACCTTAAAAGGATCTATCTCAACAGGTGGTGATTCATCTACTACCCTATCAGTGGTAGTAGCTTTCCCAAATAGGAAACCAAGTGGGTTATCCATATTGGAAACAAAGTAACAAACAAAAATAAAAAAGCAATACTCACAAGAAGTTTCCTTTACCAGTTCCACTCTTCAATAGCGCTTCACTCCCCGGCAACGACACCAGAAAATAGTCTTGATGACCCACAAGTATAGGGGGTGTATCGTAGTACTTTCGATAAGTAGGAGTGTCTATCCCAACGAGGATCAGAAGGTGTTGACTAGTGGTATGGAGCAGGAAATCTCTGTAAATACTTAGCAAACGGATTTTTAGGGTATTTTGGTAAAGCAAGGAAATAAAGTGCAAGTAAATAAAGATAGCAAATAATTGCATCAAGTGGCCCAATCCTTTCTTAGCAAAGGACGAGCCGGTGGAAATACTAATGAGGACCAAACATTCTCGAGGACACATGGGAATACTGTCAAGTGCTTTCATTTCATATAGTTGATTAATATTCTTTGGTTTTATAAGTGTTTTGTGGGTGAACCTGTGCTAATGTACCGACCTTACTTGGACTAATACATACTTGTGATTAAACCCCTTGCAAGCATCCGCAACTACGAGAAAGTAATTAAGATAAAAACCTAACCATAGCCTTGAACTCTGAGATCCCACACTCCCTTGTGCAAAGGTTTCATAACAGGGGTTCAGGTTTATGTCACTCCGGCAACCCCATAATTAGTAGACAAATACATAATGCATTCCCCTAGGCCCATAAATGGTGAAGTATCATGTAGTCAACATTCACATGACACCACTAGAATAATAGCACCACGACTTAAATATTAAACCATTGAATAATACCTCAACACAATTCCACTACTAACAACATGACTTCTCCCATGTCCTCAAGAACTAAACGAACTACTCACGAGACATCATATGGATCAAGATCAAAGATGATATGATGATGGATAACAATCTGAACATAAACAATAATTCAATGGTTCCACTCACTGTTGGGGATATGCGTAAGAGGCAATAATAAAGTGGTTATTATCTTATCTTCATGCTTATGATAAATGTTTACATACCATGCTATAATTGTATTAACCGTAAACATTGATACTTGTGTGATTTGTAAACATAAAAGAGTCCCTATTAAAGCCTCTTGTTAAACTAGCTTGTTGGTTAATATATGATCATGGTTTCCTGATCCTGAACATTGAGATGTTATTAACAAAAGGTCATATCATTAGGAGAATGATGTGATGGACATACTCCTATAGTTAAGCGTAGCATAAGATCAAGTCATTCAAATAGTTCACTTGCTATAAGCTTTCAAATACATAGTAACCTAACTCCTTCGACCATGACATCGTGCTAATCACCATCACCGGATGGATACTTTGATGACATCAAACACCACACCGTAACTAGGTGGCTATAAAGGTGTCATTGAGAGTTCGGAAAGTATATGTTGAAACACATGGATCAAGAGTGGGATTTGTCCATCCATATGATGGATAGATATGGGCCCTCTCAGTGGAATGTCATCCAATTAGCTTGCAAGCATGTGATTGGCTCACAAGGGATCACATATCACGGTAACGAGAAAAGAGTACTTATCAGTAACGAGGTTGAACTAGGTATGCAGAGATACCGACGATCAGACCTCGGATAAGTATAATATCGCGAGACAAAGGGAAATTGGTATCGTATGTAAATGGTTCATTCTATCGCAAAGTAATCATAGAAATATGTGGGAACCATATGAATTTCCATATTCCTCTATTGGTTATTGATCGGAGAAGAGCCTCGGTCATGACCGCATAATTCACGAACCGTAGGGAGACACACTTAAGGATTCGATGTTGTTTAGTAGATATGGAATGTAAGTAGGGAGACCGGATGTTGTTCGGATGGGATACGGGATATCACGAGGAGATCCGGAATGGTCTGGAGAATAAGATTCATATAAGGAAAGTCCAATTCTGAAGTTCGGAATGATTCTGGTGTTTTCATCGGAATGTTCTAGAAGGGTCTAGAAGGTTTGCCGGACCGGAAGGGGAAGGGTACATGAATGTGTCATGACTAAGTGGAATGATTGCATCATGTCCTAGGTCGCTTGTTTGGGCGTTTGAAAGAAAGAAATTAAACTCCAAATTGAAAGTCAAAATGCAAGTTTGAAAAGTCAAACTGGGACAATGTTTCCTGGTGGAGGAAGGAGAGAATCCTTCTCTCCCTCCACCACAAGCCTAGTAGGAGAGGGAGTTGTGGAAGGATTAAAACTCCCCTCTCCCAAGCTGCCCCTCCCTCTCATAAATAGAGGGGAGGGGTGCCCTCCAAGACACACCACAACCAGCCCCTCCCCACACCGCCGTAGTGCCGCCGCCGACCAGCGCCGTCGTCGCACCAATTCGCCGCCGCCCTAGCCGCCACCGACCACCTCCTCCTCTCCGGCTTCTAAACCTTAGATCGCCGAGGAAACCCTAATACTCCACCATAACCCGCTCTGGCTTAGGAGAAGCCCTGCGGGATCTCCCCTCTACTTCCGACACCACGCCATCGTGCTGCCGGAATCGCGAGGAGAGAACTACAACCTCCGCTGCCTGCTGGAACAAGGCAGAGGAAGGTCTTCATCGAGAACTGAACGTATGACTGACTGCGGAAGCGCTGCCGGAACGCAGCACCGGAAGGATCGTCTATGCGATCTTGAGATCAGCAAGTGAACGACTACATCACCCACAAGAATCTGCTCTCGTTAACCACTTTGGATCTTCGAGGGTTATTACTCTATTGACTCGTTGCTACAATTTAGTAGATAGATCTTGGCTTGTGTTTGTTCATGGGATAGAATTGTTTTTTTTTCATGCTACAAACCCCTACACTCACAAGCATCAACTACAATAGTAATTAACACCAGGAAAGTTTCCCCTAAGATGTGCAAGATTCAACACAATTGTTATAGTGGGATGGAGTGGTGATGATGGTGCTGGTGGAGATGATGGTGTGGATGATGGTGATGATGATCCCGATGAAGCCTAGCTTGATGACGGTGTTGATAGTGACGATCTCCCCTCCCCGGGAAGGAATTTCCTTGATAGAAATCTGTCTGCCGGATAGCTCTTTCTCTCTCGATGGTTTCCGCCCCGCAGAGGCGGCGGAATCTTTCTGTGGTCGCTCCTCCTGACTTTAGGGTTTCGAGGAGAAGATATAGGCGAGAGGGCAGAGCCAGAGGTGGGCCAGGGTGTCCACACCCCCTGTAGGCGTGGCCTAGGGTGGCCCGCGCCTAGGGGTGTGGGCCCCGTGTGGCCCAACTCCGCCTCCCCTTCTAGCATCCTTCGTCTCTGGGAAAATATGATTTTCCATAATTTTTCTGGTATTTTTCTGATCTTCACGAAATTGCATCAAAACACCGCTTTTTCCATCAGAATCCTGATTCCGGCAGTTCATCCTCCAAGAATCATCCAACATGCAAAAACAGATGAAACAACATAAGTATCACCTCTTAATATGAAATATAGCAATGAATAGAAGCAATTTATGATATAGGATAATGATGCAAAATGGACATATCGGATAGCAACCATTCTTTAGCTTTTCCTCTCAAGGAGAAAGGAAACAATTTGAGCTTAATAATATCTCCATCTACATCCCTATATTTTTGCATCTCACAAAGTTCAACAAAGTTATTGAGGTGGGCAGCATCATCAAAACTAGCACCAGAAAATTGCTCTTTCATCACAAGATTCAACAAAGCAGGCTTAATTTCATAAAAGGTAGCATCAGCAGCAGGTGGAGCAATAGGCGTACTCAGGAAATGATTGTTGTTTGTGCTAGTGAAGTCACACAACTTGGTGTTCTCAGCAGAATTCATTTTTTCAAAGGTGGATCAAGCCAACAGCAGCAACTAGAGTAGGAACTATTTTTTGTGTTTTTTGATAAGAGAAAGCAAACCAAACAAAACTAATTTTTTGGATTTTTTGATAAAAATAAGCAAACAAAACAAGGCAAATGAAACTAAGCAAAAAAAACAAAGTAAAGAGAAAGGTTGTGAAGGACTCCCCTTGTGAAGCCGTCCTTAACTCCCCGGCAACGGCGCCAGAAAACGTCTTGATGCAGCTCAGATCACTGTAGAGCTTCGTTGGGAAACCCCAAGAGGAATGTGTTGGAGATATTCCCTAGAGGCAATAATAAAAGTGGTTATTATTATATCTTTGTGTTTATGATAAATGTTTACATTCATTAATACTTGTGTGATTTGTAAACTAAATTAGAGTCTCTAGTAAAGCCTCTTTGTAATACTAGCTTGTTGGTTAATAGATGATCGTGGTTTCCCGATCATGAGTATTGAGATGTTATTAACAACAAGATCATATCATTAGGAGAATGGTATGATGGACATACTCCTATAGATAACCCTAGCATTAAGATCAAGTCATTTCAATAGTACGTTTGCTATAAGCTTTCTGATACATAGTAACCTAATTCCTTCGACCATGAGATCATGCTAATCACTATCACCGGAAGGATTCTTTGATGACATCAAACACCACACCGTAACTGGGTGGCTATAAATATGGCATTGAGTGTTTGGAAAGTATGGGTTGAGGCACATGGATCAAGAGTGGGATTTGTCCATCCATATGACGGATAGATATACTCTGGGCCCTCTTGGTGAAATGTCATCCAATTAGCTTGCAAGCATGTGACTGGCTCACAAGGGATCACATATCACGGGAAGGAGAAAAGAGTACTTATCGGTAACGAGGTTGAACTAGGTATGCAGAGATACCGACGATCAAAGCCTCGGATAAGTAAACTATCGTGAGACAAAGAAAAATTGGTATCGTATGTAAGTGGTTCATTCGATCACAAAGTAATCATAGAAATATGTGGGAGCCATATGAATTTCCAGATTCCTCTATTGGTTATTGATCGGAGAAGTGTCTCGGTCATGTCCGCATAATTCACAAACCGTAGGGAGACACACTTAAGGATTCGATGTTGTTTAGTAGCTATGGAATGTTAGTAGGGATACCGAATGTTTTTCGGAGTCTCGGATGGGATCCAGGATATCACGAGGAGATCCGGAATGGTCCGGGGAATAATATTCATATAAGCAAAGTCTGATTCCGGAGTTCGGGAAAGATTCCGATGTTTTCATCGGTGAGGTTCTAGAAGGTTCTAGAAGGTTCATCGGTCTGGAAGGAGAATGGTCCATGAATGTGTCATCGGTAAGTGGAATGATTGGATCATATCCTAGGTCACTTGGTGTGTGCATTTGTAAGAGAGAATTAAAACTCTAAATTGAAAGTCAAACGGGAGTTTGAAAAGTCAAACTGCAACAATGGTTTCCTAGTGGAAGAAGGAACAAGTCCTTTTATCAATCCAACTTGGGTTTGGGTTTGGATTCAAACCCACCTCTCCCAAGGCTGCCCCGCTCTCATAAATAGAGGGGGAGGGCTGCCCCAAAGTACACAAGCCCTAGCCCCTCTCCACCCGATCCGCCGCCGCCGCTGACCCGCCGCCGCTCGTCGTCGCCGCTCTAGCCATCGCCAACATCTTCTCCTCCTCCTGGTCTTCTAAACCCTAGATCTCCAGGAAACCCTAATCCACCATAACTCGCACTGGCTTAGGCGAAGCCCTGCGGGATCTTCCCTCTACTTCCGACACCACGTCGTCATGCTGCCGGAATTGCAAGGGGAGAACTACAACCTCCGCTGCCTGCTGGAACAAGGGAGAGGAAGGTCTTCATCGAGTACCGAACGTGTGACCGACTGCAGAAGCGCTGCCGGAACGCAGCGCCGGAAGGATCGTCTACACGATCTTGAGATCAGCAAGTGTACGACTACATCACCCACGAGAATCTGCTCTCGTTAACCGCTTTGGAATCTTCGAGGGTGAGTGCTTCTATCGACTCGTTGCTACAATCTAGTAGATAGATCTTGTCTTGTTTGTGTGCATGCGGTAGAAATTTTTTGTTTTCCATGCTACGAACCCCTATAGTGGTATCAGAGCCGTGTCTACTTGTAGATCTGTTGCACGAGTAGAACACAATGGTCATTATGGGTGGTGGTGTTTTTATTATCAATTGCTTTTTGTGTACTTTGCATCTTGCGATATGATGGGATGAAGCGGTCCAGGCTAACCTTACATGACATCGTTCATGAGACTTGCTCCACGCTTAAGATGCAACTTGTATTGAATAAGTGGCTTTGCGGGTGTCTGTCTCTCCCATCATAGTATAGATTCAATTTACAACGGGCACTTGATAGTTCAAACATCAACGTTGTGGTTCTTGTTCGTAAGTTAGAACGACACTTATTGAAAGCCCCAAACCACGTAAAATATGCAAAGAAAATTAGAGGCGTCTAACTTTGTTTTGCAGGGGTGTGCAGTGATGTGATATGGCCATGATTGTGATTATATATGATGTATGCATTATTCCTTATTGTAAGTTGGCAACCGGCAGGAGCCATATGGTTGTCTTTTCAATTCCATTAAGACCTGCGTGTCTATTCAAAGTAGTTGTAATAGTTGATGCTGGTGGACGACAATAATGAAGCGGCGCCATTGACCTTGACGCTACACCGGTGATGATGGAGATCATGTTCGTGCTTAAAGATGGAGATCGGAAGCACAAGAACAAAGGCCATATCATATCACATATTATGAATTGCATGTGATGTTAATCCTTTTATGCATCTTGTATTGCTTAGTTCACGACGGTAGCATTATAATATGATCCCTCAAGCACAAAATTTCAAGTTTTAAAGTGTTCATCCTAAGTAAGCACCGTTGCTAAAGCTCGTTGTTTCGGAGCACCACGTGATGATCGGGTGTGTTAGATTCTACGAGTGTATACAACGTGAGCAAGCCAGATTTGCTCATGCGGAAGATAAGGTTTGATCTTGACGAGCCTAGCATGTACAGACATGGTCTTGGAACACGGATCACCGAAAGGTAAAGCATGAATCATATAGTAGATATGATGAACATGTTGATTGTTCGCCATTGAAGCTACATCAACTCTCGTGATGGTCGGTTTTGATGTGGTGGATTTGGTTCGTGCGATCACTAAAACAATTTGAGGGATATTGTTTTGAGTGGGAGTTCACCTAGATTAATTTAACTATTAATTAGAACTCAATTTGTCATAAACTTAGTCTAAACTATTGCAAATATGCTGTAGATCAATGGCGGCCCCTACCATCAATTTTAATGCGTTCCTAGAGAAAGAAAAGTTGAAAAACAATGGAAGAAACTTCGCGGATTAGTTCCGCAATTTGAGGATTGTCCTCAATGCTGGTAATTTGACCTATGTGCTGGATGCACCGCTAGGTGACCCGCCTGCAGCTAATGCTACCGATGAGGTAAAGAATGTTTTCCTCGCTCGGAAGAATCAGTACTCCACAGTTCAGTGTGCTATCTTGTATGGTTTGGAATCAGAGCTTCAGAAAAGGTTTGAGAACCATAACCCACATGATATTGTCCGTGAACTCAAAATGATATTTGAGGCTCACGCGGCAGTTGTGTAGAGGTCCCAACCTTTAATAAGGTAGAGATCCCTGTGTTTACAATGCTAGTCCCTGGATCAATAGCTAGCATCTGTTAATATGTAATATCAACAAACAAAGGTCATAATACAACTTTATAACCAGGAATAAAATAATTCATTACATCTTACATAGCTCTTTTGGCTATCTCATTACAATGCAGCAGAAATAACTATAGCATGGAGTCCTTCATCTTCAAAGTTCCACAGGCAATCATGTTGGTTGTAGACTTGTAATCCTAATCAACACACTTCACTAACATCAAACAAACCTGCAACATAATAAATTACAGCCACAAGGGTCAATACAATTGAATTGTATTGGCAAGTGATACTTTGGTAGAATAGTGGTAACTATCATCTATATGCATTTGGCTAGGTGGAGCTTAGGCTTGTTTGCTCAAAATAGTTTTCCTTATCATTTGAAAACACTAAGTTTTTGTTTGGCAAAAATCACCCAAGGCATCTCCCAATAGAAATTGGTGATCCTTAATCCCTTGTTCAACCACAAGTTTTTAACTTAGAAATTGGGATGAGGATATTCTTGATAGCTTCCATGTCTTGATGCTCAAATTGTCCGTTACCAGGGACATGGCTAAGTACTTAGATTTTACACTCTACAGAGGTGGTGCACTTTCCCCACAAGACTCTACATGCATCGAGACAAGATCTTTCAGAAGCCTTCCCTTAGACCAGAATGGACGCGTTCCAACCTATCATCCCCTACCACCAACTGTCCATTTGGCTAAGTTATTGCAAACCTATATGATCCAGGTAGAGCCCATAATGCCAAGTGGCTTCACTTGAAGCTTCTCAACATTTGACATCTCAAATCTCTTTGTTCCTGGGTGGCATTCCACAAGTGAGATACCAAGTTTTCCCCAGTATACTGGACTTGGTGATGCCCAAGTTTTCCCCAGTATACTGGACTTGTGTAACCACTCAACACAAACCTTTCTTTCCATTCCACCCAGGTGATTCACTCACTTAGTTGTTTTATTTGTATTCGGGTCGAAGAAGTATGGAAGTACGAGAATTCTATAACTACCAAAAACTTTCAATCTTTTCATTGGAATACTTTTTTAGTTAATAGTTAATTTTTTTGTTACGTAAAAAAACACAAGTCCTTGACTTAGAAACATTCCATAGCATGAATATAATCCACCCTTGTTTTCTACTAGCTAAGCTAAGCATGATGGTAGTATGAATCTTAACTTAGGAAAATTCTACTAAGGTTTCATCTACTAGGATTTCCCATGGCATAGTTTATACTTAGCAAAATTTCCATGCAAGTCCTACTTAGAAATATCACTAATTCATAGTGAAAATAATGGGACAAAAGAATGCATCACTTGCCTTTTTGGTAGAGTATATAAGTTCACTCCTTGATCTTGCAATATTCACATTCTTCAAATGTCACTACAATTCAATCAAGCAAGGCACAATTTCAATCTACCATTCAAGCAATCATCACATAGAATAATAAAAACAAAGCAATGCATGCACACATGCCAAAGATTGTTTTATTAGTAAAAGTGGTTTCTAATAGGTTATAAACATTTGAAAACACCTATTGGTCATTTACAAAAGTGGTAAAACCATTTGATATTAAGTTAGTGAAAAATGGCCACTTTAAATCATTTTTGTTTTGCTAGAAATGGTTCAAATCAAAGTAATATTTTCTAGTGTTTGACAAACACATTTTTAAACACAAATGTTAGTGTTTTATGGTCAAGTGTTTAATATTAAAACCATTTGCAAAAGGTATCACCTATAAACCATTTTATACCAAAACAATATTTTATGTTGTTGGAAATTCCTTTAGCAAAGTAATAATTTTTATAGGGTTCACAAAATATATTTTTAAATCATAAAACTTTGTGTTTAGGGTCAGAGAGTTTAATTCAAATCATTTCCCAAAGTTTTCTCTCCAAAAAAAGCATTTTTAACATATAAACAATATTTTTATTTGACTAGAAATATTCCAATTCAAAGATTTATTCTTTGGCTTCACCAAATATGTTTTTCAATTCAAAAGTTGGTTTATAAGGTCAGTAGGTTCAAAACAATCCATTTGCCAAAGATTTTACCATAAAAATATTTCTAGAATAAATTTTATATCCAAATTATGCCTACACAAGTTTCTGTAAAAACAACCCATTTAACAGAAGCAATTTACTAAACAAAGTGCATGGTTGGATAGAGTTTGTTCTGCTTATTTCATTGATATAAAATTTGCAAAATTTGGACGTGTAGATCAAAAGTTATGCAATTTACAAATTCAAACAACCAATAGACAAGTTTTTGTTTTTAAAACAAACTACTGGACACGTGGCTGAATCTTATTCGTTGGTACCGTTTCGTTTGGATCGAGCGATACAGACCGCAGGATTAAAAGGGGTCTGTGCGGCTCAGATCATCACATACCCCTTCGTTAAGTGAAACTATCCTATCACTACGATATAGATCTGACGGCTCCCAGTGCCTTGACCAGAAACTGGCCGCGGCGAGTGGTGGCGGCGCGCTCTGGCAGATGCGGTACGGCAATTCTAGGATGTAAGGAGAGTGGGGGAGATGCTTACCGAGATCGCATTGGCGCGGTGGTGCTCAAGGTGGTCACCGTTGGGCAGGGGCGCACGGGAACGGAGAGGATTGCTTGCCGGAGTTCTTGAGGGCGTCGGGCTCGTCCTGTTGAAGACGATGGCGAGGCTACGGTGCACGCCAGAGAGAAAAGGAGGTGTCATTAGATATGCGGGGTCGTGGCGAGTACGTACATGTGAAGGAGAGGGGTTAGGGCGGTCGGATGTTACCAGTAGTGGTCGCCGATGTTGGAGCAGACGGCGACGCTTCTCGGTTGTTGTCGTTGCCGACGCTGTGGGTCAAGCGCGGGCAAGTGGCTGGTGCTGGGAGGTGCGCAGGAGCCTGGGGATCAGTCTCGTGTGGTCAAGGGGGCGAGGCGCGGTTTGGGTTCGCCGGAATCATCGCGGATGCTCGTCGGAGGCAGCGACGGTGCAAGTGGAAATGGGGACGGCCTGGGGGCTCTCTTGCAGCGGTGTCTGAGGGAAAAGGGAGGGGAGAGGGAGGTGGTTAAACGAGCGTGGTCGAGGGAGTAATCATCGCGGCAATAACTCGGATTGATTCGAGTTTTCAAACGGCAGAAACGGCCGGCGAGGCGTGGTCACCGCGAGGGGTGAGGAAGATGACTAACGAGTGGGGCTGGCTAGTTAGTGAGAGAGGGAAAGGAAAGGTGGGGGCCAGTGGTCAGCGGCGAAGCGGGTCTGTTCTGCAGTGAGAAATAAAACGCTTCGGGGGAGAGAGGTGGGCTTGCTGGGCTTAGTGGGCTAGCTGGGTTGGGCTGGCTCCTTTCTTTTTTTTGTTCTGATTCATTTTTCTTTTTCTATTTTCTTTTTCTGTTTTGAATTTGATCAAACAAATCAAACAACCATTTGAATTTCAAATCTTTGCCAAACCTTGAGCATATTTCAATACTGTTTATTAACATATTCTAAAGTCCAATTTAGAATATTTCTTTTATTCTTTTAGGGTCTATTATATATTTAAAAATAGACATTTTTCTTTATTTCAAAATAAGATTTAAATATGTTTTCAAACTCTATTTGAATTCTCAATTTTTACCTAACCTTTTTCAGTAGGTTTTATTTATTCCATGGGGTGTTTAATAATTCACTTTGAATTATTATTTAAAGTATTTTAATATGATTATCAATCATTCAATTTGGGCAATTGTCTTTATTCCAATGAAATCAAATATGGTTTTAATTCCATATAATTTTAAATGATTCTTTTATTTCATTTAAGTTAATTAAATAACTTTTCTTTCACTTGGCAATTTCAATTATTGTTTTCCCATGATTTAATTAATCATTCTTATTTGGGATTTGTCTTTAATCAAATGGCATAGAATTTGGTTAAGGCCATTTTATTTATTTGAATATTCTTTATCTATTTATTTCATTTGGATTTGGATTATATTCATTCCATTTACTTATGGATTAGGCCAAGTTTTAATTTGGCTTTTAAATACTCCTTATTTGTTATTTCTTTTTTTATCTTATAAAATCCATATATTTTTATTTAAAAAATCCAAACTTGGTGATTCCAATTTGTAAAATCTTATTTAATATTTGTTTATCCTTTTAAATCTCTTTAGGATTAATTTGATCACCATTTGGTATGGATTTTAGACAGGAGCATTATTTAGCTTTGGAAATTAATTCCTTTCAACTTATTAAATTCATAAGTTTTTGTCCATGTTTCAAAATTGAATAGAATCAATTTCTATAGTTTTATAATACTTTTATTTATCAATCTTGATCATTTATAAATGTTTGTTGATAAATTTTTATATGGATCAAATCATTAGTCTTTGAGATAACTTGGAAATGTTTTTCTTCCATTGGGGTTTTAGGGATTTGGTTTATTTTCCAAGTGTTTTAAATTTCAAGATGCATTTATGAAGAATGCATTTCACTTGATTTGAATTTAGTTGGATTCAAATTTTATTCAAACATTGTTCAAGATGGTTTTTAATGTTTCCATTTGGAATCAAAAAGTTTCTTTTCACCCTAAATTTCAACAATGATTTATTGTGTTGATTTATTTTTCACATTACAAAATTTGGAAAATTTTGGGATGTGACAGGCTACCACCCTTAAAAGAAATCTCGTCCCGAGATTTGGGGAGGCTAGAGGTTACAAGTTGGCTTTACGGCAACTAGGGTACTACCACCCTTAAAAATTTCCAACTAGGTTACATCTTGGCTTGCTTGGGATCTTGATGAAGCTTCTCTGGGCAGACATCTGCATAGTGTCCTTTGTTCCCACACTTGAAACATGTGACAAGGATGAGATCCCTCATAGGCTTGTTTGTCTTGTACTTCATCTTTTCTGGACAATTGCTTGCATAATGTCCTTGGTCACCACAATTGTAAGATGTGACAAGGTTGAGTTCTTCACGTATCTTCTGTGGACAAGTTGATACATAATGGCCTAGCTCTTTGCAGTTGTTGCACCACACTTGGCTAATTTCCTTATTATTTTTCTTCTTCTCTGGACATTCATTAGCATAGTGTCCCATCTCTTTGCAATGGCAACATTGCACTTGGCTTTTGTCCTTCTTCTTCTTGGGTTTCTCCAAAGCTAGGAGTTCTTCTAGTTCATGCTCTTCATATCTCACCTCAAAGGTGGAAAAGTCTCCTGGTCTCCTTAATTGTTTCCTTAGATAATACATATGTTTCTTCTTCTGTCCATCAATGCGAGTCATAGTGAATGGAGGTGCAAGCTGAGATTTTCCTTTGTCTTCATACTTCTTGGTAGAAGTTGTTTCCTCATGGGGGTTTACAAGTTGTTGATGCACTCCACCTTGTTTCCTTTGTTGAACTATAGAATAGATGGGGCATTGGATAGGGACATGATTATTTCCTTCACATAGGAAACAAGTAGCTTGAGATGTGGGGCATTGATTAGTTGGATCTTTCTCTTCACAGTTAGGGCATTGATCTTCATGCTCTTTGGAAGTGTGATCCATGTCTCCACAAATATTGCAAGCTTGAGTTCCTTCTATAATATCATCCTTGACATCATTGTTGTCACAAACTCCTTGAGAAGGGTTGTCTCCCATGTTGATCATTTGATTTGTCATCCTTTGCAACAATTGGGTTTGGGTTTCCATAAACCTTTGCATGGTTGGGTTTAACTCATTGTTGTTGGCCCAAAATTGACTTGTCAGTTGGTTTAACTGGGTTTGGGTTACTATGAGTTCTCTCATGTGCATCTCTTGGTTGTTGTTGTCACCATTCTTGATGTTGGAGTCTCTTGGAGAAGTCATCTGTTTGGGTTGGATTGGGATTAGAATAGGCAAAGATTTCTAAAGGAAGAATTCTAATCACACACATCACAATTCACACAAGCAATGTGCAAGCAATCACAATCAAACATTCCACTCAAACAACAAGTTTCAAGCATATTTTTAGGAAACAAGATATTTTTGCTACACCACATAAGTTGGTGTGTTTGATCTAAACTAAACACTAGTATGGTGGTCCAACTATATGGTTTTCTTGAGGTCATTCCATTCTTCTTAGTTGTTCCTTCTTGAACAAGATCATTGTATCCTTGGAGAAATTCTTGTATCTTGGTCACAAAACTTCAAAGGTGATGATGGTTCCTTCTATGTTGTGTTTCTTTAGTATTCAAGCCTTGAGTAACATTCTTGTCTCACTTGTATTCTTTAGTGATATTCAATTTGAAGTCCTTGGTGAAAATAAAGTTGAAGTCTTTGATGATGTTGAAGTTGAAGTCATTTAAGTTGATGAAGTTGAAGTCCTTTGAGTTGGTGAAGTCCTTTGCTCATGTTGAGGTATTTGCTCATGGGTGAGGTCCTTGTCCATCAAGTTGAAATAGAAGAGATGTAGAATCAAAACCAAAAATTGTTGAGGAAAGAGTTTACAAGATTGTTTGTAAATAAGTTTGGAACAAAAACAACTCCTATTTTTCTAAGGGGTTTTGTCCAATCCTAGGGTTACAATACTACAGGCAACACAGTGCTCTGATACCATTTGTAGAGGTCCCAACCTTTAATAAGGTAGAGATCCATGTGTTTACAATGCTAGTCCCTGGATCAATAGCTAGCATCCATAGTTAAGATGTAATATCAAGAAACAAAGGTCATAATACAACTTTATAACCAGGAATAAAATAATTCATTACATCTTACATAGCTCTTTTGGCTATCTCATTACAATGCAGCAGAAATAACTATAGCATGGAGTCCTTCATCTTCAAAGTGCCACAGGCAATCATGTTGGTTGTAGACTTGTAATCCTAATCAACACACTTCACTAACATCAAACAAACCTGCAACATAATAAATTACAGCCACAAGGGTCAATACAATTGAACTGTATTGGCAAGTGATACTTTGGTAGAATAGTGGTAACTATCATCTATATGCATTTGGCTAGGTGGAGCTTAGGCTTGCTTTGCTCAAAATAGTTTTCCTTATCATTTGAAAACACTAAGTTTTTGTTTGGCAAAAATCACCCAAGGCATCTCCCAATAGAAATTGGTGATCCTTAAACACTTGTTCAACCACAAGTTTTTAACTTAGAAATTGGGATGAGGAGCTTCTTGATAGCTCCATGTCTTGATGCTCAAATTGTCCATTACCAGGGACATGGCTAAGTACTTAGATTTTACACTCTGCAGAGGTGGTGCACTTTCCCCACAAGACTCGACATGCATCGAGACAAGATCTTTCAGAAGCCTTCCCTTAGACCAGAATGGACGCGTTCCAACCTATCATCCCCTACCACCAACTGTCCATTTGGCTAAGTTATTGCAACCTATATGATCCAGGCAGAGCCCATAATGCCAAGTGGCTGCACTTGAAGCTTCTCAACATTTGACATCTCAAATCCCTTTGTTCCTGGGTGGCATTCCACAATTGAGATACCAAGTTTTCCCCAGTATACTGGACTTGGTGATGCACAAGTTTTCCCCAGTATACTGGACTTGTGTAACCACTCAACACAAACCTTTCTTTCCATTCCACCCAGGTGATTCATTCACTTAGTTGTTTTATTAAACAAAACACAAGTCCTTGACTTAGAAATATTCCATAGCATGAATATAATCCACCCTTGTTTTCTACTAGCTAAGCTAACCATGATGGTAGTAGGAAACTTAACTTAGGAAAATTATACTAAGGTTTCATCTACTAGGATTTCCCATGGCATAGTTTATACTTAGCAAAATTTCCATGCAAGTCCTACTTAGAAATATCACTAATGCATAGTGAAAATAATGGGACAAAAGAATGAAGCATCACTTGCCTTTTTGGTAGAGTATATAAGTTCAATCCTTGATCTTGCAATAGTCACATTCTTCAAATGTCACTACAATTCAATCAAGCAAGGCACAATTTCAATCTACCATTCAAGCAATCATCACATAGAATAATAAAAACAAACAATGCATGCACACATGCCAAAGATTGTTTTATTAGGAAAAGTGGGTTCTAATAGGTTATAAACATTTGAAAACACCTATTGGTCATTTACAAAAGTGGTAAAACCATTTGATATTAAGTTAGTGAAAAATGGCCACTTTAAATCATTTTTGTTTTGCTAGAAATTGTTCAAATCAAAGTAATATTTTCTAGTGTTTGACAAACACAAATGTTAGTGTTTTATGGTCAAGTATTTAATATTAAAACCATTTGCAAAAGGTTTCACCTATAAACCATTTTTATACCAAAATAATATTTTATGTTGTTGGAAATGCCTTTAGCAAAGTAATAATTTTTATAGGGTTCACCAAATATATTTTTAAATCATAAAACTTGGTGTTTAGGGTCAGAGAGTTTAATTCAAATCATTTCCCAAAGGTTTCTCTCCAAAAAGCATTTTTAACATATAACCAATATTTTTATTTGACTAGAAATATTCCAATTCAAAGATTTATTCTTTGGCTTCACCAAATAAGTTTTTCAATTCAAAAGTTGGTTTATAAGGTCAGTAGGTTCAAAACAATCCATTTGCCAAGGATTTTACCATAAAAATATTTCTAGAATAAATTTTATATCCAAATTATGCCTACACAAGTTTCTGTAAAAACAACCCATTTAACAGAAGAAATTTACTAAACAAAGTGCATGGTTGGATAGAGTTTGTTTTTCTGATTTCATTGATATAACATTTGCAAAATTTAGACGTGTAGATCAAAAGTTATGCAATTTACAAATTCGAACAACCAATAGACAAGTTTCTGTTTTTAAAACAAACTACTGGACACGTGGCTGAATCTTATTCGCTGGTACCGTTTCATTTGGATCGAGCGATACAGACCACAGGATTAAAGGGGATCTGTGCGGCTCAGATCATCGCACACCCCTTCGTTAAGTGAAACTATCCTATCACTACGATATAGATCTGACGGCTCCCAGTGCCTTGACCAGAAACTGGCAGCGGCGAGTGGTGGCGGCGCGCTCTGGCAGATGCGGTACGGAAATTCTAGGAAGTAAGGGGAGTGGGGGAGATGCTTACCGAGATCGCATTGGCGCGGTGGTGCTCAAGGTGGTCACCGTTGGGCAGGGGGCGCACGGGAACGGAGGGGATTGCTTGCCGAAGTTCTTGAGGGCGTCGGGCTCATCCTGTTGAAGACGATGGCGAGGCTACGGTGCACGCCAGAGAGAAAAAGAGGTGCCGTTAGATGTGCGGGGTCGTGGCGAGTACGTACGTGTGAAGGAGAGGGGTTAGGGCGGTCGGATGTTACCAGTAGTGGTTGCCGATGTTGGAGCAGACGGCGGCGCTGCTCTATTGTCGTTGTTGCCGACACTGTGGGTCAAGCGCGGGCAAGTGGCTGGTGCTGGGAGGTGCGCAGGAGCCTGGGGATCAGTCTCGTGTGGTCGAGGGGGCGAGGCGCGGTCTGGGTTCACCGGAATCATCGCGGATGCTCGTCAGAGGCAGCGACGGTGCAAGTGGAAATGGGGACGGCCTAGGGGTTCTCTTGCAGCGGTGTCTGAGGGAAAAGGGAGGAGAGAGGGAGGTGGTTAAACGAGCGTGGTCGAGGGAGTAATCTTTGCGGCAATAACTCGGATATATTCGAGTTTTCAAACGGTAGAAACGGCCGGCGAGGCGTGGTCACCGCGAGGGGGTGAGGAAGATAACTGACGAGTGGGGCTGGCTAGTCAGTGAGAGAGGGAAAGGAAAGGTGGGGGCCAGTGGTCAGCGGCGAAGCGGGTTTGTTCTGCAGTGAGAAATAAAACGCTTCGGGGGAGAGAGGTGGGCTTGCTGGGCTTAGTGGGCTAGCTGGGTTGGGCTGGCTCCTTTCTTTTTTTTGTTCTGATTCATTTTTCTTTTTCTATTTTCTTTTTCTGTTTTGAATTTGATCAAACAAATCAAACAACCATTTGAATTTCAAATCTTTGCCAAACCTTGAGCATATTTCAATACTGTTTATTAACATATTCTAAAGTCCAATTTAGAATATTTCTTTTATTCTTTTAGGGTCTATTATATATTTATAAATAGACATTTGTCTTTATTATAAAATAAGATTTAAATATGTTTTCAAACTCTATTTGAATTCAAAAATTTTACCAAACCTTTTTCTGTAGGTTTTATTTATTCCATGGGGTGTTTAATAATTCACTTTGAATTATTCTTTAAAGTATTTTAATATGATTATCAATCATTTAATTTGGGCAATTGTCTTTATTCCAATGAAATCAAATATGGTTTTAATTCCATATAATTTTTAAATGATTATTTTATTTCATTTAAGTTAATTAAATAACTTCTGTTTCACTTGGCAATTTCAATTATTATTTTCCCATGATTTAGTTAATCATTCTTATTAGGGATTTGTCTTTAATCAAATGGAATAGAATTTGGTTAAGGCCATTTTATTTATTTGAATATTCTTTATCTATTTATTTCATTTGGATTTGGATTATATTCATTCCATTTACTTATGGATTAGGCCAAGTTTTAATTTGGCTTTTAAATACTCCTTATTTATTATTTCTTTGTTTATCTTATAAAATCCATATATTTTTATTTAAAAAATCCAAACTTGGTGATTACAATTTGTAAATCTTATTTAATATTTGTTTATCCTTTTAAATCTCTATAGGATTAATTTGATCACCATTTGGTATGGATTTTATACAGGAGCATTATTTAGCTTTGGAAATTAATTCCTTTCAACTTATTAAATTCATAAGTTTTTGTCCATGTTTCCAAATTGAATAGAATCAATTTCTATAGTTTTATAATACTTTTATTTATCAATCTTGATCATTTATAAATGTTTGTTGATAAATTTTTATATGGATCAAATCCTTAGTCTTTGAGATAACTTGGAAATGTTTTCTTACATTAGGGTTTTAGGGATTTGGTTTATTTTCCAAGTGTTTTAAATTTCAAGATGCATTTATGAAGAATGCATTTCACTTGATTTGAATTTAGTTGGATTCAAATTTTATTCAAACTTTGTTCAAGATGGGTTTTAATGTTTCCATTTGGAATCAAAAAGTTTCTTTTCACCCTAAATTTCAACAATTATTTATTTTCTAGATTTATTTTTCACATTACAAAATTTGGAAAATTTTGGGATGTGACAAGTTGAGAGTTATGAGGCTTCTGAAAAGTTATTTAACTGCAAGATTGAAGAGGGCAGCTCCGTCAGTGAGCACGTGCTTAAGATGTCTGGGCATGCAAGTAAACTCCAAAGCTTGGGTATAGTGATTACTAATGCTTTGGGGATTCACCGTGTCCTCCAATCACTACCACCAAGTTACAAGAACTTTGTGATGAACTACAATATGCAAAACATGGACAAGTCGTTGCCCGAACTCTTTTCCATGTTAAAATCTGCAGAAGTGGAGATCAAGAAAGAGCACCAAGTGTTGTTGGTCAATAAGACCACCAAATTCAAGAAGCAAGGCAAGTCTAAGAAAAAGGGAAACTTCAAGAAGGGCGGTAAGAAAGTTACCGCACCGGCGCAGAAGACCAAGGCTGG
The DNA here is from genome assembly GCA_916181665.1 of Avena sativa. Classification (NCBI taxonomy): domain Eukaryota; kingdom Viridiplantae; phylum Streptophyta; class Magnoliopsida; order Poales; family Poaceae; genus Avena; species Avena sativa. The sequence goes on from OV702297.1 coordinate 259,329,409, forward strand.
GCCTAAGCCTGATACTGAGTGCTTTTACTGCAAGGGAGAAGTTCACTGGAAGCGGAATTTCCCAAAGTACTTGGCGGATTTGAAGAATAGCAACATCAAGAAGAAAGGTATATCCGATATACATGTTATTGATGTGTATCTCACTAGTACTCGTAGTAGTGCCTGGGTATTTTATACTGGTTCGGTTGCTCATATTTGTAACTCGAAACAGGTACTGCAGAATAAACGGAAGCTAGCGAAGAACGAGGTGACGATGCGCGTTGGAAATGGATCAAAGGTTGATGTGATCGCGGTCGGCACGCTACCTCATCATCTACCATCGGGATTAGTTTTATACTTAAATAATTGTTATTTGGTGCCTGCGTTGAGCATGAACATTATATCCGGATCATGTTTATTGCAATAAGGTTACTTGTTTAAGTCCGAGAATAATGGTTGTTCGATTTATATGAGTAATATGTTTTATGCACATGCACCTTTGATATATGGTCTATTCTTGTTGAATCTCGATTGTGGTAATACACACATTAATAACATTGAAGCTAAACATTTGAAATTGAGCGATAACTCAACCTATATGTGGCACTGTCGTCTTGGTCATATTGGAGTGAAGCATATGAAGAAACTCCATTCCGATGGACTTCTTGAATCACTTGATTTCGAATCACTTGAAATATGCGAAGCATGTCTGATGGGTAAAATGACTAAGACTCCATTTTCTGGTATGATGGAGCGAGCTACGGACTTATTGGAAATCATACATACTGATGTGTGTGGCCCAATGAGTGTAGCATCGCGCGGTGGTTATCGTTATGTTCTTACCTTTAGGGATTACTTGAGTAGATATGGGTATATCTATTTCATGAAACATAAGTCCGAAACTTTCGAGAAGTTTAAGGAATTTCAAAGTGAGGTAGAGAATCAACGTAACAAGAAGATTAAATTTCTACGATCTGATCGTGGAGATGAATATCTAAGTTACGAGTTTGGCGAGCATTTGAAGAAATGCGGAATACTTACACAATTGACACCGCGGGGAACACCACAGCGTAATGGTGTGTCCAAACGTCGTAATCAAACTCTCTTAGATATGGTTCGTTCTATGATGTCACTTATAGATTTACCGCTATCGTTTTGGGGTTATGCATTAGAAACAACCGCATTCACTTTAAATAGGGCACCATCTAAATCCATTGAAACGACACCGTATGAATTATGGTTTGGGAAGAAACCTAAATTGTCGTTCCTTAAAGTTTGGGGTTGTGAAGCTTATGTAAAGAAGTTACAGCCGGACAAGCTTGAACCCAAAGCGGAAAAATGCGTCTTCATAGGATACCCGAAGGAAACTATTGGGTATACCTGCTATCATAGATCCGAGGGCAAGATCTTCGTTTCCAAGAATGGATCCTTTCTAGAGAAGGAGTTTCTCTCGAAAGAAGTGACTGGAAGGAAAGTAGAACTTGACGATGTTGTTGAACCTTCTCTCGAACTTGCGAGTAGCGCAGCACCGGAAGTAGTTCCTGTGGCGCCTACACCAATAAGAGAGGAAGCTAATGATGTTGATCATGAAACTTCGGTTGAAGTTACTACGGAACCTCGTAGGTCAACGAGAACTCGTACCACTCCTGATTGGTATGATCCCATTATGAGTGTCATGTTGGTGGACAACACCGATGACCCTGCAACATATGAGGAAGCGATGATGAGCCCAGATTCCAATAAATGGCAAGAAGCCATGAAATCCGAGATTGGATCCATGTACGAAAACCAAGTATGGACTTTGGTGGACTTAACGTATGGCCGGAAGGCTGTCGATAACAAATGGATTTTTAAGAAGAAAACAGATGTTGATGGTAATGTTACTGTCTATAAAGGTCGACTTGTCACAAAAGGGTTTCGACAAATTCAAGGAGTTGACTACGATGAGACTTTCTCACCAGTAGCAAAGCTAAAGTTTGTGAGGATTATGTTAGCAATCGCTGCATATTATGATTATGAGATATGGCAGATGGATGTCAAAACGGCATTCCTCAATGGAGACATTGATGAAGAGTTGTATATGATGCAACCCAAAGGTTTTGCCGATCCTAAAGATGCTAACAAGGTATGCAAACTTCAACGGTCCATATATGGATTGAAGCAAGCATCCCGAAGTTGGAATCAATGTTTTGATAAGGTAATCAAAAGCTTTGGTTTTATACAAACTTATGGAGAAGCTTGTATTTACAACAAAGTGAGTGGGAGCTCTGTAGCATTCTTAATACTATATGTAGATGACATATTGTTGATTGGGAATGATGTAGACCTTCTTAATAGTGTCAAGGATTATTTGAATAATAGTTTTTCAATGAAAGATCTTGGTGAAGAAGCTTACATATTAGGCATAAAGATTTATAGAGATAGATCGAGGCGCCTAATATCATTGTCACAGAGTACATATTTGGACAAAGTTCTAAAGAGGTTTGGAATGGAAGATAGCAAGAAAGGGTTCTTGCCCATGTTGCCCAATACGACCTTGAGTAAAACTCAAAGTCCTGCAACGGCAGAAGATAGAGAAAGGATGAGTAAGACTCCCTATTCCTCAGCCATAGGATCTCTTATGTATGCCATGCTATGTACTAGACCCGACATTGCATATGCTGTTAGTTTGACTAGTAGATATCAAAGTGATCCACGAGTAGATCATTGGATAGTGGTCAAAAACATCCTTAAGTACTTGAGAAGAACTAAGGATATGGTTCTTTCTTATGGAGGTGATGAAAAGCTCGTTGTTAATGGTTACACCGATGCTAGTTGGAACACCGATCCGGATGATTCTAAATCTCAATCTGGATACGTATTTACTTTGAATGGTGCAACAGTTAGCTGGAGGAGTGCAAAGCAAAGCGTTGTAGCGAGATCTTCAACTGAATCGGAATACATAGCTGCTTCAGAGGCTTCACAAGAGGCGATATGGATGAAGGAGTTCATTACAGAGCTCGGTGTGGTTCCAAGTGCGCCGGACCCAATGTCTATCTACTGTGATAACATGGGTGCCATAGCCAATGCGCAAGAACCAAGGTCACACAAGAAGCTGAAGCACATCAAGCTACATTTTCATGCTATTTGAGAGCATGTCCAAGATGGTGACATAAAGATTTGCAAAGTACACACAGATCTGAATGTGGCGGATCCATTGACTAAACCTCTCCCGAGGGCAAAACATGACCAGCACCAAACCGCCATGGGTGTTCGGTATATTACCATGTAATCTAGATTAGTTGACTCTAGTGAAAGTGGGAGACTGTTGGAGATATGCCCTAGAGGCAATAATAAAAGTGGTTATTATTATATCTTTGTGTTTATGATAAATGTTTACATTCATGCTATAACAGTATTAAACAGGAAACATTAATACTTGTGTGATTTGTAAACTAAATTAGAGTCTCTAGTAAAGCCTCTTTGTAATACTAGCTTGTTGGTTAATAGATGATCGTGGTTTCCCGATCATGAGCATTGAGATGTTATTAACAACAAGATCATATCATTAGGAGAATGTTATGATGGACATACTCCTATAGATAAGTGTAGCATTAAGATCAAGTCATTTCAATAGTTCGTTTGCTATAAGCTTTCTGATACATAGTAACCTAATTCCTTCAACCATGAGATCATGCTAATCACTATCACCGGAAGGATGCTTTGATGACATCAAGCACCACACCATAACTGGGTGGCTATAAAGGTGTCATTGAGTGTTCGGAAAGTATGGGTTGAGGCACATGGATCAAGAGTGGGATTTGTCCATCCATATGACGGATAGATATACTCTGGGCCCTCTCGGTGAAATGTCATCCAATTAGCTTGCAAGCATGTGACTAGCTCACAAGGGATCACATATCATGGGAACGAGAAAAGAGTACTTATCAGTAACGAGGTTGAACTAGGTATGTAGAGATACCGACGATCAAAGCCTCGGATAAGTAAACTATCGTGAGACAAAGGGAAATTGGTATTGTATGTAAGTGGTTCATTCGATTGCAAAGTAATCATAGAAATATGTGGGATTCATATGAATTTCCAGATTCCTCTATTGGTTATTGATCGGAGAAGTGTCTCGGTCATGTCCGCATAATTCACAAACCATAGGGAGACACACTTAAGGATTCGATGTTGTTTAGTAGATATGGAATGTTAGTAGGGATACCGAATGTTGTTCGGAGTGTCGGATGGGATCCTGGATATCACGAGGAGACCCGGAATGGTCCGGGGAATAAGATTCATATAAGGAAAGTCCGATTCCGGAGTTCGGGAAAGATTTCGATGTTTTCATCGGAGAGGTTCTAGAAGGTTCTAGAAGGTTCACCGGTCCGGAAGGAGAATGGTCCATGAATGTGTCATGGGTAAGTGGAATGATTGGATCATATCCTAGGTCACTTGGTGTGTGCATTTGTAAGAGAGAATTAAAGCTCTAAATTGAAAGTCAAACGGGAGTTTGAAAAGTCAAACTGGAACAATGGTTTCCTAGTGGAAGAAGGAACAAGTCCTTTTCTCAATCCAACTTGGGTTTGGGTTTGGATTCAAACCCACCACTCCCAAGGCTGCCCCCCCTCTCATAAATAGAGGGGGAGGGCTGCCCCCTCCCCCTCTCATAAATAGAGGGGGAGGGCTGCCCCAAAGTACACAAGCCCTAGCCCCTCTCCACCCGACCCGCCGCCACACTGCGGGTCCGTCGCCGCCGCTCTAGCCACCGCCGACATCTTCTCCTCCTCTCGGTCTTCTAAACCCTAGATCTCCGGGAAACCCTAATCCACCATAACTCGCACCGGCTTATGCGAAGACCTGCGGGATCTTCCCTCTACTTCTGACACCACGCCGTCGTGCTGCTGGGATTGCAAGGGGAGAACTACAACCTCTGTTGCCTGCTGGAACAAGGGAGAGGAAGGTCTTCATCGAGTACCGAACGTGTGACTGACTGCGGAAGCGCTGCCGGAACGCAGCGCCGGAAGGATCGTCTACGCGATCTTGAGATCGGCATGTGTATGACTATCACCCACGAGAATCTGCTCTCGTTAACTGCTTTGGAATCTTCGAGGGTGAGTGCTTCTATCGACTCATTGCTACAATCTAGTAGATAGATCTTGTGTTGTTTGTGTGCATGCGGTAGAAATTTTTTGTTTTCCATGCTACGAACCCCTACAGAATGTATGATGAGCACAGCAGTAAGTTTTCCCTCAGTAGGAAACCAAGGTTATCGAACCAGTAGGAGGAAGGAAGCGACTCAAAGGTGTTGCTAACAACTTGAAAACATGCATAACACAAACTCAAGACTTTGCCCCAACGAACAATGAGGTTGTCAATCTCACCGGTTTGCTAAAAACAAAGGATTAAACGTATGGTGTGGAAGGTAATGGTAGCTTGCACAAAGTAAATAGTAACAGTGGAAGATGTATCAATGGTAAAGATTGGACCGGGGTCTACAGTTCACTAGAGGTGTTCTCCTTAAGATAAATAACATAACATGCTGGGTAAACAAATTACAGCGGGGCAATTGACAGGACATAGCAAGGAACAACAATGCAATACTATACATTCATGATCCTATGAGATTTGATTGGGCATTACAACAATATACATAGACCACATCCAACTGCATCTATGACTAGTAATCCACCTTCAGGTTATCATCCGAACCCCCTCAAGTATTAAGTTGCAAGCATCGAATAACTTCTTTAAGCAATGTGTGTAAAGTAAACAATACAATTGTTCCATCAACAAGAGATTGTTGTTTTCTCCCTAGTAGCAACAGCACATCTACAACCTTAGAGATTTCTGTCACTTCCCCAGATTCAATAGAAGCATGAACCCACAATCGAGCATAAATACTCCCTCTTGTAGTCACTAGAATCTACTTGGCCAAGATAGCTACTAGAAACGGAGAGCATGCAAGATCTCAAACAACACAGACATGATAGAATCAATAAGATAGAATCATTAACCAATCAGACATAGTAATCTCAATATCCATCGGATCCCCGAAAACACAACATGCATGATTACAAATAGATGATCTTGATCATGAATGGAGCTCACAAGATCTAAACATGGTAGCACAAAGGAGGATAAACAACCATCTAGCTACTGTATGGACCCATATTCCAAGGTGGAACTACTCACGCATCATATCGGAGGCTGGCATGGTGATGAAAAAGGCCTCCAGGATGATCTCGCCCCTCCGGCAGGGTGCCAGGAAGAGTTTCATATCCCCCCCGATCTAGGGACGATGGTGGCGGTGGCTACGGACTGTTTCGTGGAGATATGATTGGGTACTTAGGGTTTTAGCATCGAGGGCTTCTTATAGGCGACGAGGGAGACCGAGGGGGTGCTCGAGGTGGCCGCACCCCCCAGGCGCGGCTAGGGGGTGTGGGACCCTCGTGGCCCACCTCCGTCTCGTCTTCTGGCTCCGTGTTCTCCTCGGTGAAATATTGACTTTGCCTTTTGTCCCGTCCAATTTCGAGAATATTTATTTTTTGGCTTTTCTGGAACCAAAAATAGCAGAAAATAGGCAACTGGCAATGTGGCATATTGTTAATAGGTTAGTCCTAGGAAACATATAAAAATACCTCCAAGTATAGACAAAGCAAAGCAAAGTGGATACTAAACAAGCATGGAACATCAAAAATTATAGATACGTTTACAACGTATCAGTTATCTATGTATCCCTTGGTGTGAGTGCGTTTATGGAATATTAATGAGAAGTTTCATCATTTACTTTTTGCACATCTTATTTTAGTTTGCAATTTCTGTTATATGATTGATCTTGTTGTTAGTATTGGTATTACTTTGGGAGCATCAAGTAAATTTAATTGGTTTTGGCAAACCTAGCTTTGGTCAGTAGCAACACTATTTGAGGTTTGAAAGGAAAAGAGAAAAGCACTTACAATTATTTTATTTAATATCCTTTCTTTCTTGTTTAGCTCATAATCTTAGTATTCCCAAGTTAAGTTCTTTTGTGTTTTCAAGTAAGATTGCATGATTGTTTATATCACTTGTATGTTTGTTTGTTTCCTTCAACTCTTATGCTTGCTACCTAGCCTTGCTAGCCAAAAACCTGTACTGAGAGGGAATGCTTCTTGTGCATCCAATCCTTGAACTAAAAACCTATGCCATTTGTGTCCACCATATCTACCTATTGGCATTATTGCTATTCCAAGTAGATTCTCGAGTTTCATCTATCTTTCAAATTAAAAATTCTTTTGTTATGTGAAAACTAGTTAGTAAAACTCTCACGAACTTGATGGCACACTTTATTTCTTGCACCTAATAAACTTGAACCATTGTGTCATCTATGTTGCATATGCTTGCACTTATAAGTTGGGAATTAGCAGAACCATACTGTCATGGGGAACGCTTTTAACACCTGTAAATATCTACCCAGTTGATATTATGATCTTTTGTTTATGGATGTCAGTGGTGTGAAATAAAAGGGGAGCTCGTAAGTCCATGGAGTTATGTTATGTGTTAGAGAAATGCCTGGGTGGCTAGACTAAGTCATGCCTAATCATGCTGGAAACTTGCAGCATAACCATAGTGAGCAATCTATGAAGCATCCTCAGAAAAAATATATAAAAAGAGAGACACCATTCTCATGGTAAATAAAAGGATCGCTGAGATGCTCACTATCTGTTGCCTTGTCATTTTGATATGGGATAGCTCCTGTGTCATGGGGCAAGGGGTACCCCGTTGGCGGTTCTCTATGATACACATATACTTACAATGACAAGAACTTGCTTGTGACTAAAGTTGAGTAGCATGAGGAATGGCCCTCGTACTCAAGGGACATGAGATTGCCAACTTATGATTTGTCAAGCATGTACTGCATATTTGTTTCACTTTAACCTTAATCACTTCAAGATGATTATGATAGGGTCAATGAGATCTCAAAGCTAGTAAGTACCATAATCTTTTGGAAGCTCTTTATGAAACTTGAAATCCCTGCTTCCCTCTGCGAAGGGTCAATCTTTTACTTTTAAGTTGAGTCAGTAAACCTATTCCTTTCTATCTCCAGCAAGCATTTGAGTTGTTGTGATTCAATCATCCATATGATGATTTATTCAATCTTGTTTCTTATCATCCTTGTTTTGCACATTTCTCTTATCTGAATGAATATTACTTTGAAAGCTATCTTTGTAAAAAGCCCTTTGTGTTTGAGCAAGAGATTCCTGCTTTATGAACTCCATTATAAAAGCTTTGCTTAAAACCAAGTATGATTTGTCAACTTTTCTCTAACCAAGAACAAAGTTAGTCATTACCAATTATGATTTCCTTTATGCATCTCTATTGTGACTCTCATACTCATTGCAAGTTATGTTATATAATGGTGATTTGTTTTCTATTATGACTTGTGCATTAATGAATGTGATGCCTCTTGTCCGTATTCTTTTTATTGACACTTCACTCCATAAACATGAGGTCATGTTTACTGAGTTCAGCTTTCGCTTGGGGACAAGCAAGTTCTAAGCTTGGGGGGAGTTGATACGCCATTTTTCATCACTATTTTATATCACAATTTACTACTATTCGTTGATATATTTCATATTAAGAGGTGATACTTATGTTATTTCATCTATTTTGCATGTTGGGTGAATTTTGAAGTATGAACTGTCGGAGTCAGGATTCTGATGGAAAAAAGCGGTGTCCAGATGCAATATTCGTGAAGATCAGAAAATTCCAGAAAACATATGGAAATCCCTATTTTTCTAGAAGACGAAGGAGGAAGAGAGATGGGCCACATGGGGCCCACACTACCCCCTGGCGCGCCCCCCTAGGCCGCGCCACCAGGTGGTGTGGCCACCCTGGCCCACCTCTGACATCGCTCTTTCGCCTATAACATCCGCTCGAAATCCTAATACTCGGGGAGCGACCATAGAAAGATTTCGTCGCCTCTGCGGGGCGGAAACTACAAAGAGAGAAAGAGCTCTCCGGCAGGCAGAATTCTGCCGGGGAAATTCCTTCCTGGAGAGGGGAGATCGTCGCCATCAACACCGTCATCAAGCTAGACTTCATCGGGATCATCATCATCCTCACCATCATCTCCACCAGCACCATCACCACCACCCCATCCCGCTAAATCTTGCATAGTTCTTAGGGTAAACTTTCCCGGTGTTGATTACTTTTGTAGTTGATGCTATTGAGTGGAATCGATGAATTATTGTTTATTTTCAGATTGTTACTTATCATTATATCATTCTGATCTTGATCCATATGATGTCTCGTGAGTAGTTTGTTTAGTTCTTGAGGACATGGGAGAAGTCATGTTGTTAGTAGTGGAATTGTGTTGAGAAATATTCAATGGTTTGATATTTAAGTTGTGGTGTTATTCTTCTGGTGGTGTCATGTGAACGTAGACTACATGATACTTCACCATTTATGGGCCTAGGGGAATGCATTGTGTATTTGTTTACTAGTTGTGGGGTTGCCGGAGTGATAGAAACCTGATCCCCCATTAGGAAAACTTTGCACAAGAGAGTGTAGGATCTCAGAGTTTAATGTTGTGGTTAGGTTTTTATCTTAATTACTTTCTTATAGTTGCAGATGCTTGCAAGGGGTTTAATCACAAGTATGTATTAGTCCAAATAAGGTCGGTACATTAGTATAGGTTCACACACACAACACTTATCCAACCAAAGAAGATTAATCAACTATATGAAGCGAAAGCACTTGACAATATTCCCATGTGTCCTAGAGAACGTTTGGTCCTCATAAGTACTACAACCGGCTTGTCCTTTATTAAGAAAGGATTGGGCCACTTGCTGCAATTATTAGTATTGTCTTTTATTGTCTCGCACTTTATTTCTTTGCATTATCAAAAAAACCTAAAAATTTGTTTGCTAAGTATTTATAGAGAATTTGGGATCCAAACCACTAGTCAACACCTTCTGCTCCTTGTTGGGATCGACACTCCTATTTAACGAAAGTACTACGATACACCCCCTATACTTGTGGGTCATCACTTGTCCAATGGATGATCTTGCATGAAAAAAGAATGGAGGGTACAAAAATTGAGTTTCCATCTTTCTTCTGAAGTTCACAACTTGTAGTCCAAATAAATATCAGACTTGCAGACCAAATCTCTGAACCATACATAGAAGAGAACATAAACTGAAAATATTGGGTGGGTTAACTGACTAACATATATATCCAATTGTCCACAAGAATAATTACAAAAGGAAGCTGCATGAGTACATACTATAAATTTTGTACCCTAACCAAGTAACAGTTCGTATGAAAATCAGAATTGATAGCAAAGAAAGGCTAACTTGTCTAATTGCAAATTTTCATAATTAAACATGGAAAAGAAGAAATACGTGGAAATAGTATACTTCGTGCAATATTGGTATTCAGCCGAGAACTCTGAGCCTACAACAAATTTTTGATCAACTCCAAAACCTATTCTTCACTACTACGCTAAATGATATATAGGAAGAAAAATGTGATTGAAGACAAAAAATAATCTCTAACTATGCAAAAGAAAGAATTAGTCTCACGGATAGAAATTGCATTGGTTTAATATATGAATAGAAAATAACAAATGGAATGAATCTTCCGCATGCACTCGTATAAGTAACTAACGATGCATGAAACATAAGAAGCTAATTAATAGAGACGACAACCCTTACATTGGCTGAGACGGGGAGAGATTGTAGAAAACCACAAACAAACAGAGGAGGCAAAATCTTATAAATAATTATTCTGTACCTTGAACGCGGGTCATTCATCGCACCAACAATCAGCTATGCACATATACAACCGAACCGATATCTCCTTCAGAAAAAGTCTGGCCCTAAAATCTGCATGTCTACACCTTGTCCAATGGATGATCTTGGATGAAAAAAGAAAAACTGCCGCATATGAGATCCAAATTATGTAACAGATCAAAGATAAGGGTGAGACTTCCCTTGACGATGTCTCAAGCACACATGTAAGTGAGGTCATCCACGGATCGCCGTCGTGGCCGAGTGTTAGCACCCACCTTTTTGCTGCTTGTGGCTAATGTCCACTGCCTGCAAGGACTGAGAAGAACAACAGGTACTGACGAATACATGACATGCTAGAGAGGCGAGAGCGATTAAGAAGATTTCTATTTGCTTGTGCAAGAAATAGGGATGAAAAACCATGGCATCAATTTGATTCGCTGATTGTGGGAGATCTAAAGAGAAAGAGATGTCATACATAAGTGAACAAATGAATAGCGGTTGCAATTATGAGAGGAGTGGAAAGTGAACGGATGTTTCGACACCATCCAGAGCGATAGAAGAAATAATAGAGGAAAACAAAGAGTCACATTGAAGAGCCCCGTAGGGAATTAAGGCCCAGTTTTTTTGCGGCTTCTCCGAGAAGCTGCCCTACCCCCAGCTTCCTGGGGAATCCGGTTCAAAAATATTACGAGGCTTCCAAAATAGTTAAGGCTAAACTAATTTGGAAGCCTCACAAAATTTTGAAACCGGCTTCCCCAGAAAGCTGGGATAGGGCAGCTTCTCAGAGAGGCCGTCAAAAGAACTGGGCCTAATAAGTAAAACAAAATATAATGGGTCTAGAAACAGGGAAGAGACGGACATGGGAGATTTTCTTGGTTTGCATGCATCAGATGCACTAATGGAATGACTTGGACATAGGTTGGGTAATATGGTGGGACCGCTGAGGTGGCATAGCTGCATGTTTAGAGAAATAGGTTAGTGGGGGTGATCTTCTTAGTTACATAGGATATAGGATGAGGAAGAGGTGGGGGCACCCACCTTGGCTGCCGACCATGGCATGGGGGCTGCCCCCTCTCCTATAAAAGGAGCCCCTCCTCTCACATCTCACTCACAACTCCTCATGAAGGATCTCTCTCCCCTCTAGAATATTCCCCATGGTCTCGGCTTAGCGAGGTACATGTTCCCGGTGGATTTTTATGGATCAAGGATTTGCTGCTTCCGCTGCTTTACTGGAGCGAGGACTTGGAGGTTGTATGGATACCGGACATGTGTGCGATCATAGATGCACCACTGCTTTGCGGTGCTGAAATTGCTGGTGCTGGACCTGCTGGACTTCATCACGATCTGAGATCGGCAAGTGAACAACTACATCATCCACGAAAACCAATCTTGTAACGCTTTGTTGGTCTTCGAGGGTAAGTTTCTCTATGGATGTATATCCACCAGTTTCTTGTATCTAGATAGATAGATCTTGGTGCTCAGTTGTTCATATCGTAGGAAAAGAATTGTTTTCTATGTTGCGAACCCAACAGTGGTATCAGAGCCGGATCTATGCGTAGATACTTTGCACGGGTAGTACACATATGGTTATGTGGGTGCTGATGGTCAGCTTATTTCTTCTTATGTGTATTTTGGATATTGGAGACATAGTGGGATGAAGCGGCCTAGACAAACTTTACATGTCCTCGCACATGAGACATGTTCCATGCTTGACATGCAACTAGTGCTGCATAAGTGGCTTGTGGGTGTCTGTCTCTCCTACTATAGTCAATATCTGATTTATAATGAGTTGCCAATAATTTGATTATCATCGTTGTGGTTCCATGTTCGTAGGTAAGAACGGTTCTATCTCCAAAAGCCCTCAACCACATAAAAAATATGCAAAATATAAATTAGAGGTGTCTGATACGTCGTATCTATAATTTTTGATGTTCCATGCTTGTTTAGTATCAACTTTGCTATGCTTTATCTACACTTTGAGGTATTTTTATACATTTTCTGAAACTAACCTATTAACAAGATGCCACAGTGCCAGTTGCCTGTTTTCTGCTATTTTTGGTTTTAGAAAAGCTAGTAAGGAAATATTCTCAAAATTGGACAGGACAAAAGCCAAAGTCAATATTTTATCGGAGAGAACACAAAGACCGACGGGCAGCCGAAGGGGGTCCACGAGGTGGCCACACCCTAGGGCCATGCGGGCACCCCCTAGGGCACGCCGAACCTGGTGTGGGCCCCTCGGGTGGCCCCTTCCTCGCCTATTTGCCTACAAAGTCACCCCGATGTAGAAACCCTAAGCACCCGATCAGATCTCCATGAAACAGTCCGTAGCCGTCGCCACCATCGTCCCTAGATCGAGGGGATCTGAAGCTCTTCCTGGCACCCTGTCGGAGGGGAGAGATTATCTCGGAGGCCTTCTTCATGACCATGCCAGCCTCCGGTATGATGCGTGAGTAGTTCACCCTTGGACTATGGGTCCATACAGTAGCTACATGGTTATTTCTCCTCCTTTGTGCTATCATGTTTAGATCTTGTGAGCTCCGTTCATGATCAAGATCATCTATTTGTAATCATACATGTTGTGTTTGTGGGGATCCGATGGATATTGAGATACTATGTCAGATTGATTATTGATTCTATCATGTATGTGTTGTTTTGATCTTGCATGCTCTCCATTGCTAATAGATATCTTGGCCAAGTAGATGCTTGTGACTTCAAGAGGGAGTAATTATGCTCGATAGTAGGTTCATGCCTCTAGTAATCTGGGGAAGTGACAGAAATCTCTAAGGTTATAGATGTGCTATTTCTACTAGGGAGAAAAAACAATCTTTTGTTCATGGAACAATTGTATTGTTTACTTTACACACATTGATTAATGCAATTATCCGTTGCTTCCAACTTAATACTGGAAGGGGTTCAGATGATAACCTGAAGGTGGATTATTAGTCATAGATGCAATTGGATTACGGTCTATGTATATTGTTGTAATGCCCAATCAAATCTCATAGGAGTCATGATGTCTAGTATTTGCATAGTTATGCTTTCTCAACCTGTCAATTTCCCCGCTGTAATTTGTTTACCCAGCATGTTATCTATCTTAAGGAAAACACCTCTAGTGAACTGTGGACCCCGGTCCATTCCTTTATCATTGAAACATCATCTACTATTACTATTTACTTTCTAAAAGCAACTATTACCTTCCACACTATACGTTTAATCTTTTGTTTTCAGCAAACTAGTGAGGTTGACAACCTCACTGTAAGTTGGGGCAAAGTCTTGAGTTTGTGTTGTGTAGGATTCCAAGTTGTTAGCAACACCTTGGAGTTGTTTCCTTGCTCCTACTGGTTCGATAACCTTGGTTTCATAACTGAGGAAAAACTTACTGTTGTGCTCATCACACCTTGCTCTTCGGGTCTCCCAACGAGGCTCTACAGTCAACTGAGCTACCATCAAGATTTTCTAGCGCCGTTGCCGGGGAGTTAAGGACAGCTTTACAAGGGGATTCTCTCATAACCATTCTCTTTACTTTGTTTGTGTTTTGCTTAGTTTCTTTTGCTTAGTTTTGCTTGTTTCTTTCTTTCAAAAATACAAAAAATAGTTTCGTTTGGTTTGATTTTTCTTATCAAAAACACAACAAAAAATTAGTTCCTACTCTAGTTGCTACTGCTGGCTTGCCTCACTTTTGCAAAAATGAACACTGCTGAGAACACCAAGTTGTGTGACATCACTAGCACAAACAACAATGATTTCCTTTGCACATCCATTGCTCCACTTGCTCCTGATGCTACCTTTTATGAAATTAAACCTGCTTTGTTGAATCTTGTTATGAAAGAGTAATTTTCTGGTGCTAGTTCTTATGATGTTGCTGCTCACCTTAATAACTTTATTGAACTTTGTGAGATACAAAAATATAAGTATGTAGATGGAGATATTATTAAGCTCAAATTGTTTCCTTTCTCTTTGAGAGGAAAAGCTAAAGAATGGTTGCTATCCTTTCCTAGAAATAGTATTGATTCTTGGATTAAATGCAAAGATGCTTTTATTGGAACATACTATCCTCCTGCTAAGATTAAATCTATGAGAAGTGAAATCATGAAATTGAAACAACTTGATAATGAACATGTTGCTCAAGATTGGGAAAGAATGATATCTTTGGTAAAGAATTGTCCCACTCATGGACTAACAGCTTGGATGATTATCCAAACTTTTTATGCAGGACTAAACTTTTCTTCAAGAAATCTGTTGGATTCTGCTGCTGGAGGTACCTTTATGACCATTACTTTGGGTGCTGCAACAAAGCTCCTTGATATTATGATGGTTAATTATTCTGAATGGCACACTGAGAGAGCTCCACATGGTAAGAAGGTAAATTATGTTCAAGAAAACTCCTCCTTGAGTGATAAAATTGATGTTATAATGTCTATGCTTGTTAAAGAAAAAGCTCATATTGATCCAAATAATGTTCATTTAGCCTCTTTGGTTGCTCAAGAAGAGCAAGTTGATGTGAACTTCATTAGAACTAACAATTTCAGCAACAATGCCTATAGCAATAATTTTGGTAATAATAATTATAGGCCATATCCTCCCAATAATGGTAATGCTTATGGAAATTCCTACAACAACAATAGAAGTGCTCCCTCTGAACTTGAAGTCATGATTAAAGACTTTATTAGTAAACAAACTACTTTCAACAAGAATGTGAAGGAAAAGCTTTTTAATGTTGAGAAAATATTTCATCTTTGTCTGAAGCAATCCTCTTTGATTAATAAAATGTCTGCTAAACCTGAAACCATGGAGAATACCTTTGTTGATGCTCATGCTATACAAGTTACAATTGATGAAAATGTTAGACTGTTAGCTAAATTGCATGCTAAGTGGGAAAGAGAAGATGAAATTGCTAGAAACAATAGTATTTGTACTATTACCTACCACCAATGTTGATGCTAGCAAAACACAAGAAGTCCCCATTCCTTCTACAACAATGCCTAAACCCAATACGAATGCTGAAATTTTTTGAACTATGGGAAATAATAAGTCTACTACCTGTGATGCTAAGTTTGATTTTGATCTTGATGGCGGAAATATTTCCGAAATGATTATGTTCCTACAAAAGCTTGCTAGAAGTCCTAATGCTAGTGATATGAATATGGCTTTCACAAAACACATTACAGATGCTCTCATTAAAATTAAGGAGGAAAAATTGAAACACAAAGCTTCTATTCCTAGGAAGTTAGAAGATGGTTGGGAACCCATTATTAATATGCAAGTAAATGATTTTGATCTCAAAGTTTTATGTGACCTTGGTTGTAGTGTCTCTATTATCCCTAGAAAGATTTATGAAATGCTTGATTTGCCACCTTTGGAAGATTGCTATTTAGATGTTCCACTTGATTATAATGCTAAAAAGAAACTTATGGGGAGTATCAATGATGATCTTATTATGGTTAACAATGCCTATGTCCCTATTTATTTCTATGTTTTGGATGTTGAATGTAATGCTTCTTGTCCTATTACTTTGGGAAGACCTTTTCTTAGAACTGTTGGTACCATTATTGATATGAAAGAAGGCACCATTAAATATCAACTCCCATTCAAGAAAGGTATATAGCACTTCCCTATAAGGAGATAGAAGTTACCTTTTGCTCCTCCTATTAAAGCAAAATTTGATGTTAATGCTTCTTCATTTGAAAATACTTGATTCTTGCTTCTTATGCCTAACTTAAAGGCGTTAAATAAAAGTACTTCTTGGGAGATAACCCAATAGTTTTATTGAGTCTTGGGAGTTATTACTTCTGTAATAACCTCTCCTTATCCTTTTTGTGTGGTTTTTGTGCCATGAATAACCTCTAATGAGAGAGAAGTAAGATTTGGGGAAGTTGCTGTCCTGAAACAGATTTTTGTGCTTCATTGTAAAGATTCGTGAAAAATCTCTGTATGTCGTATTGAGCTGTAATTTTCTGAGTAAATGACCCAGGTTGATATCTAGCTTTCATTACTTCAACACCTTTCGATTTGAGCAACAGAAGGTCTTCGAAAAAATCGGTTTTTACCTGTTGGTCTGTTTTGACAGATTTCTGCCATTATTTGCATTTGCCTCTTAATCAGTTTCTTTTTGAGTTATTCTTGATCACTTGAGCTTTTTAAAGGAATTGCTACAATATCTTGTGTTTTAATGAAAGTTTTACTTGTGTTGAAACTAAAGCAAAGGTTTATTATTTTGAATGCACTAATGTTGCTAATGAAGATTGTGTGAAGTTTTGCATGAAAGAAATTT
The DNA here is from genome assembly GCA_916181665.1 of Avena sativa. Classification (NCBI taxonomy): domain Eukaryota; kingdom Viridiplantae; phylum Streptophyta; class Magnoliopsida; order Poales; family Poaceae; genus Avena; species Avena sativa. The sequence goes on from OV702297.1 coordinate 259,346,416, forward strand.
TCAAGTGTAGGGGAAGAATGATGTGATCAGATGAATAATGGACAAAAGCTCAAGCTTGGGTATGACACCCCGTGTCACCCAAAGAAATATTCAAGAGGTACAAACGTCAAAGTTTGGGGATTCCCATCCCCTTCTTCATCAATAAAAATCTCAGGTCTCTTTCTAGACACTTTGTTTTTATTGTTTCATGCACTATTGTGTTGTTTTTGGAGCGTCTTAGTTTTTATTTTTGGTTTTAGTTTGCTTATTTTACTTGAATAAATTATTTGTACCCTCGCATTCTCTATGTTGTTTCAAATAACTTGATTGGTGTTGGAAAAGAGTAGAAAGTTTCATGCTTAAGTGGTACAAAAGGGAGCTTGTTTTGACTGTGACTTAGACTTTATCATGTCATGCTAGATGTTGCTTTGACCTTATGCTTAGTGTTTATTGTTGTAGCATGACTTGTTCCAAACAATTGATATTTCTTAATGTGCCTTGAAAGAATCATGCGTTGTTTTAGCATACAAAAGCATAATATTGTGGTATTCGCCTTTAATGCTTTGTTTGGGTTGACTTGGCACATGCTCACACCATGTTATGACTATGAACCAGTCACCTTAGCCTCCATGATCATTTAGTTTTTGACTTGTGATACCACTTTATTCTTTGATTGATAATGTTTTGTCGCTCTGCATGATTATGGCCATTATTGCTCTCTTAGTTGGTCGCTCCCAGTCTTTTGCTAGCCTCCACTTGTATTGAGTAAGATCTACTCATGCATCCAACTCCCAAGAAACCAAGTTATTCCAAAGATTTCACTATAAATTCCTATGCATGGTGTGTTACACCATTCCAAGTATATTCTTGTTTTATCTATCTTCAAAATTAAACATGTTATGAGAAAATTAGTGACTAAATCTCTCACAAACTTGATGGCACACTTTATTTTTCTTGTCCCTAATAAACTTGAACCATTATGTCATGTATGTTGTATATGCTTGCACTTATAAGTTGGGAATTAGCAGAACCATGTTGTCATGGGGAACGCTTTCAACACCTGTACATATTACCTAGTTGATATCATGATCTTTTGTTTATGGATGTCGGCGGTGTGAAATAATAGGGAAGCCTGTAAGTTCATGGATTATTATATATGTGTTAGAGAAACGCATGGGCGGATAGCCTAAGCCATGCCTAATCATGGTGGGAACTTGCAACATCACCATAGTGAGCAATCCGTGAAGCATCCTTAGAAAAAATATAGAAAAAAAAAGAAAAATAGAGAAAAAATGCACCATGCTCATGGTAAATAAAAGGATCGCTAAGATGATCACTGTCTGTTGCCTTGTCATTTTGATATGGGATAGCTCATGTGTCATGGGGCAAGGGGTACCCCATTGGCGGTTCTCTATGATACACGTATACTTACGATGACAAGAACTTGCATGTGACTAAAGTTGAGTAGCATGAGGAACGACCCTCGTGCTCAAAGCAGGTGCCCTTGATTTGGTTAATGCTTTGCCCACATAGACTGGCAAGAGCTTCCTGCATAGCCCTGGCGAGTCCGTCTAGCCATTTGTTCTCTCTTAAGCTGAATTGGATCCCCTCCGAGGTGGATGACTCCATCTTCCCTCTGAGGTTTGCAACTATCAGCCATTGTAGTTCTCCTCCTTGCTGATCGTTGAGCTTTGCTTCGAAGAACTTGGGGTGCAGGTGCTCAAGAAGTTTCGAGAGTTGGTCTAAATCGCGCTCGAAGATGAGCTGTCCTCCATTGCCCAACTGGTAGAACTTGTTATACTTAACCTCCATCTATAAGAATGTAGGATAAGTAAGTTAGTAGAGTGATCAAGTGTTTCAAATTTTATGTAAGATCTGCAGGAATTTTTAAGGAAAAGGAATTTTCTTGAAAGAATCTCCGTGATAAGAATGAGAATAGTTTTTCATAAATACTCACTTCTTTTATTTTGAAACTAAGTTTTTGATTCAAGCGTCCATTCTAACTAGGGTCTCCTATGGTCAGGATGGCTTTGATACCAACTTATCAACACCCGGATTTTTAATCCCAGATGCCTGTTATGCCATACATCGCAATCCCAGGATTACCATTTTTTGAGACATAACAGATTGGTACCATAGTTCATCATCCATTACAAACCATAATAAAGGTCTTACAAATAAAGGATCTCATGATCCAGTCTTAATACAATCAACACAGTGGAATAATAATAATAGTAGTAGCATGGTCGAAGCTCCATCTTCAAGGTCACAGGCAATGCTGACGATGGGAGATGATCCTAGTTGTCATAGACTTCCTGCTGTCCATCATCCTGGTAGTCCTCCTCATAGTCTGGCCATAGGAATAGCCAGGGACAAAGCCATGAGTACTCTTTAAGTACTCGCAAACTATCACTCACAAGTAAGTAGTTTGAGTAGGAATCCTAAGCTCTAGGTTTATTTGCAAAAAGTCAGGTTTATCTCTAACTGAGTTTAGAAGTAAAGAAAACTAACTTAATGTTTTACAACACCTAAGTGGGAGCTTAGTTTTCATGTTCACAACACTGTTGTGGTCAAGTCAAAGTCATAGTTCATTTCATAAGTCATTTTGAAAATATCTGACGACGGAACAGTATGGCCACTCCAACTGTCCATAACCATGGGCGCGGCTATTCGAATAGTTTGACACTCTGTAGAGGTGGTACACTTTCACCACAACATTCGATACATCCGTCAGGAACAATCCTGAATCACCATACTTAGTATGTGGATAATCAATCCTAACCTTTCAATTACACACCCTAGTATAGGCACCTCACCTATGAGTTTGGCCTCCCAACCATGACCATCTGTCATCTTGGGAACTGCACAGGTGGACAATCATCACGAGGTAGCCTCAGCTCAAACCTCTTCCGCAAGGGAACCCATACTAAGATATATAAACTTCCAGTCAAGCCCTACCCAAACTCGGGTATTGTGGTTGTACGGTAAAATTGGAATGGTATCGCATCCGAATGTAACCATCAGTTTTATAAAGGGCTAAGGCCCATGCCTCAACATTTTCATCATCAAAATCATCTGGTGTTCATAACACATGTCAAAACATTTCATTAGAATGACTCCTCATTCTAAGGTTTTCATAATCATTTTCACCAAGTATTCCCATCTAAAATGATCAACTTTTATGCTTAGCACTAGCCACTAAAATTGAGGGTGTTCACTAATGAGGGGTGCTAATCAAGTGTGACTTATCCAAATCTAATCTCATGCCTCGGTATGACATCTAGTTCTAACTAGCTTAGGCCAAGTTTTATGCTCTTTATTCTACCTCTAATATCTTTCCAAAACTCACAAAACACTAACTAAAAGTAATAAAGAACTTTGATAAAGAAATAAAAGAATAAAGCTTGTAAGTAAAACTGGGATTTGGTATACTCAAGATTGCATAACCAGGGCATGCCTAATGCATTGCATAGGTTAACTGGTAGGGTTAGGCTTGTAAGTAGGACTTGCGTGGTTTAGCTTAGCTTTCTAAGTAAGATAACTTGCAAGTGTTAGCTTGCATAGTGTAGCTTGCCTTGAGTAGTGCAGTGGTTGAATTTTTCTTCTTCTTCTTCTTCTTCTTCGTAGTAGTCCTCATCCTCGTAGCCTTGGTTGGTACTAGAATCTATAAATAAATACGAGGTACACAATCACCAAACAATACTTAACTACTTCTATTTGGCACACAAAGGTTCACACTAGATGATCTAGCATCATCACAATCATCACATGAATTAAAGACCTAGTCTTATTTATTTTATTTTAGCAAAGTAATTTCTATGCATTGAAAACTACTTAAGATCTAATATTCTCCAATTAAAATATGGGATCATGTTGACACATGTCATCACCATATATTTTAATACTTGGGAATGTGATTTAAAGTGGTGTCACGATTTAATAAGGTTTAACATTATTATTTTTAATAATTAAAGCGACTAGAAATTCCTATGGGGCATTCTTTTAATACTTGTCCAAGATCACTGCATGTAAACCTATATATTTTTACATATTTAGAAAGATCTTATCAAATGTGATTTTTGAGAGTTGGAATCAACTCAAAAGCATTTCTGGTTGATTTTTGAAAAAAGTGTGAATGTGAAAAGTCTTTGTCTTGTTATTTTTACTATAGGTGATCTATAATTTCAAATGGTTTGAATCCAATGGGCTTGGATTGATAATTTCAATATCTTTCTATCAAAATTGGTTTCATGCAATTTGGTTCAGTAAAACTCTTTGAATTGATTTTTGAATCTACTGACTGAACTAGGTTTGGACTAAATTGGAAAATCTCTGTTTGAATTACTGGGCTGAACGCGGGAACTAAACTGGGCCGGCCCAACTGCACAGCGCGCGTGTAGCGGGCTGTTGACAGGGGGGTCCAAGCGTCAGCGGCTTAGTGCAAACGAAGCGGTAAGTTTCAATCTGGGTCGTGCGATTAGACTAGGATCCTACGGCTAGGGTGTGTCGTCTCTGTCGAACAACGTCGGCGAGACCGAACCCTAACAGCGACAGTGGGGGTACGCGGAGGCTTACCAGCGCTCCATCTAGGGTTGGCGATGGGGGCAAACTATGTTGTCAACGACGACGGTTCAAACGGTGGTCACAACGGCTCCTGGGGTGGCTCGAATCAACGACTCTGCTCCTCCTCTGAAGCGGCAGACTCTAGCCAAATTACAGCGATGCGGAGCTCGCCTTGCTCCAGGAAAGGGTCAGGGGTGGTCTATGAGGAGTGGGGAGTGAGATGGTGTGGAGAAGCCCCCGCGGGTGGCCTCCTTTTATAGCCGAGCGAGAAGGGCAGCGCGGGATGGTCAGAGCTCGTCGGTGACGATGGTGCAGTGAGCTAACGACATGGCGGAGAGCGTAGGCCAGTGCGGTGTCTCCTGGCGATCATCAAGGGCTTAATGGTGCGGCACGGGGAGGTCGAGAACGGTCGGAACGGGTCGACGCTCTGAGCGGCACCGACGGCATTTTCGATGACGTACAGTGGCTACTGGTCACGCGGCGGTGAACGGGCATGTCTAGGGGGTAGCTGGTATCGTGGTGAGTGCAGGTATGCGCGGCGAGGGCGAGGCGTGGCGTGTGCGAGCGTGTCAGCTGCGGCGCTCTGGCGCGCTCTCGGCATGGTGGAGAGGAAATGGGCGCAGCGTTTTCTCTGTGGTCCAGGGCCTGGCTATGCTAGAGGGTTGGACATGGGGTGGAGGTGGACGGTGGCCTGCCTCCTGGACATCGTGGACGGGCGCGGTGTTTGCTCCTGCATGTTGGCCATGGTCAGCTGGCCATGGTGGCTTCGGGTGGCGCGGAAGTGGTGCAATGGTAGGGCGTGTATCTCTTTTAAAGCACTGGTATTCACAGTGGAGACAAGGGAAAAGAATTGGACAAGGCATTGATAAAAAACAGTGATAGTTAGGCAGGGATTACTATGCTCACCAAAGTGCTTGATGTAATGGCCGCATGAACTTTACATTTGAATTTTTGGATGAATTTTGTTGAGTGCTCTGGTCACATGCTTGGTAGTATATGTTTGCTTGGGTTTGTCAAGGTGAACTGGTTTGAGTGGTTTTTGAGAAATGGTGATCTTAGTATCTATTAAGGATTCAATTTTGAATTGTCCTTTGAATAGATTTGGAATTTTTTTATGTTGGGTTGCAAGGTGGGCTTGGCTTCACTTTCACTTGGTCTAGCAAGGGGTGAAAATAATTGGATTTTTTTCTGTTAGAAAACTTGGACTAGGAACACTCGAAGTAGTCTAGTGGTTAACTTTGGTCAAAATGACCATTTGCTTATATATCTTATTTTTTATTTCTCTTCATTTGATTCTGCTTGGAAATGATCTAGATGATATTGTTTTCATCTTTAAACCAATCCTTACCATTCATAGCAATCAAACAGGGCATTGCAAGCATTCATGCATTCATCACGCACACATGCATTCATATTGATTTAATAACAAAAGTTTTTGTTAACCCTAAACTTGGGTGATTGGAACTTGATAATCTTGATTAATATTTTTGGGATGTTATAGTTGGCATTCTTAGTTTTATGTGCATTGTCCCAAAACTTATTGATTGATTCATAGTGTTGATATTGCTTGTTCTTGAACTATTTGTATCTAGTCACCCTTATGAACTTTGAAGGTGTCCTATGCATTTATGTTTTGCTACTCCATGAGGGACAAGATGAATACCACTATGCTATGTTTTCTATATGTGAAACAAACAAACGTCTTTCAATGCATTGTTATTCATGATCTTTGTTTGTATCTTTTCATGTTGCAACATAGTTGCTATGTCTTATTGTTAGAACTACATCTTTCGTGCTCATGTTTAGAGTACTTTGATCCCAGCTTTAAATGCTTTCAAATGGTTTGATCAATATTATGATGGTGCATGTCATCTCAAAAATTATTCTTTTTATCACTTACCTACTCGAGGACGAGCAGGAGTTAAGCTTGGGTATGCTTGATACGTCGTAAACGTATCTATAAATTTTTGATGTTCCATGCTTGTTTAGTATCAACTTTGTTATGCTTTGTCTACACTTTGAGGTATTTTTATACATTTTCTAGGACTAACCTATTAACAAGATGTCACGGTTCCAGTTGCCTGTTTTCTGTTGTTTTGGTTTCAGAAAAGCTAGTAAGGAAATATTCTTGGAATTGGACGGGACAAAAGCCAAAGTCAATATTTTACCGGAGAGAACATAGAGACCGAAGGGCAGCCGAAGGGGGTCCATGAGGTGGCCACACCCTAGGGCCGCGCGGGCACCCCCTAGGGCACGCGCTACCTGGTGTGGTCCCCTTAGGCGGCCCCCTGACTTGCCTCTTCGCTTATAAAGTCACCCCGATGCAGAAACCCTAAGCACCCGATCAAATCTCCACGAAACAGTCTATAGCCACCGACACCATCGTCCCTAGATCAGGGAGATCTAAAGCTCTTCCCGACACCCTGCCGGAGGGGAGAGATCATCCCGAAGGCCTTCTTCATCACCATGCCAGCCACTGGTATGATGCGTGAGTAGTTCACCCTTGGACTATGGGTCCATACATTAGTTAGATGGTTGTTTCTCCTCCTTTGTGCTATCATGTTTAGATCTTGTGAGCTATGTTCATGATCAAGATCATCTATTTATAATCATACATGTTGTGTTTGCGGGGATCTGATGGATATTGAGATACTATGTCAGATTGATTATTGATTCTATTATGTCTGTGTTGTTTTGATCTTGCATGCTCTCCATTGCTAGTAGCTATCTTGGCCAAGTAGATGCTTGTGACTCCAAGAGGGAGTATTTATGCTCGATAGTAGGTTCATGGCTCTAGTAATCTGGGGAAGTGACAAAAATCTCTAAGGTTGTAGATGTGTTGTTGCTACTAGGGAGAAAACAACAATCTTTCGTTAATGGAACAATTGTATTGTTTACTTTACACACATTGCTTAATGCAATTATCTATTGCTTGCAACTTAATACTGGAAGGGGTTCGGATGATAACCTGAAGGTGGATTATTAGTCATAGATGCAGTTGGGTTACGGTCTATGTATATTGTTGTAATGTCCAATCAAATCTCATAGGAGTCATGATGTCTAGTATTTGCATTGTTATGCTTTCTCAACCTGTCAATTGCCCCGCTGTAATTTGTTCACCGAGCATGTTATTTATCTTAAGGAAAACACCTCTAGTGAACTATGGACCCCGGTCCATTCCTTTATCATTGATACATCATCTACTGTTACCGTTTACTTTCTGCAAGCAACTATTACCTTCCACACTATACGTTTAATCTTTTGTTTTCAGCAAACTAGTGAGATTGACAACCTCACTGTAAGTTGGGGCAAAGTCTTGAGTTTGTGTTGTGTAAGATTCCAAGTTGTTAGCAACACCTTGGAGTTGTTTCCTTGCTCTTACTGGTTTGATAACCTTGGTTTCATAACTGAGAAAAAACTTGTTGTTGTGCTCATCACACCTTGCTCTTGTTGTCTCCCAACGAGGCTCTACAGTCAACTGAGCCACCATCAGCGTCTAATTTTTTTGTTTTGCTAGGCAAGTACTATGTTATGATAGAATTATAATTTGTAGTATGGATTGATACTATTGGAAATTATAATATACCAAAGCGTAAGTTCCATAGACCTTGGCCTTACACATATATGAATGACAAATATCATGCCACGATGCAAAAGATAGTGATCATGTGCAAGAACCATATCATATCACTGTTTGCATATGATGTTTATTTGCATCTTATTTTGCCTGTATGGCGCTTTAGTAGCATTATAAGATGACCCCTCATTTAAATATCAAGATAAAAATGTGTTATTCCTTTAGTATGCACCGTTGAGAAAGTTTGTTGTTTTGGGACACCACGTGATGATCGGGTGTGATAGACTCTATGTTCGCATACGACGGGTGTAAGATAGTTTTACACATGCGGGTACTAAGGTTCTTACTTGGCGAGCCTAGCATATACAGACATGGCCTCGGAACACGGATAGAAAGGTAAAGCATGAGTCATATGGTTGATATGATGACCATATAGATGCTCTCCTTTGAAGCTACAACAAATCACGTGATGATCGGTATTGTTGTAGTGGATTTGGTTAATGTAATCACCAAAACTACTCGAGGGATGTTGGTTTTGAGTGGGAGTTCAAATAGTAATATGATTAAAGTTGAACTCAATTTATCATAAATTAAATCAAAGTGAATTTTCATAATTTGTTGTAGTCATTGGCATCCGTTCACTACCTTATGCTTAGTTATAACTGAGATAATAGAACTATAAAATTCTAAACATGTACTTTACAAACTGGTATCGTATTGTTTTGAGTGTCAATATAAAGTTTAAAGGTCATATTGCAAAATTTCAGCAAACTCCATTTACTCCGTGAAGTTTAATAATTAGTATTAAATCAAGACTAACAATTCTAGTGTTAGTATCTAAAGTATCATGTTTGCCTCCATGATCCTTGATATTCAAAAGTTGTATTAATATAAAGGTTATCTAGGAACTGGAAGAATTGTTTCATAAACCATCATGTGTGGAAGATATTACGATATCTGAAACAATATTTTTGGCTGCAATATGATAGAGTATAATTTATCAAAATATATGTTTTCATATTGGATGAGAATTTGCGAAGGTTGGAGACGCTAGACGTCTTAATCCTCCAAAAGGGTTTTGGAAAGTAACATTATACTCGTGATTCGCCTTTAATAAGATATAGTAGCTTGATCATGAAAGTTATAGGTAAATGTTTACTACACAAAAAGATTACAAAAGAATAGATGTGAAAGAACACCAAACATTTGATGATGGTGATATACTTCAAAGTGTAAGTCCAAAGGTATTAGTATTTGATTATACACGCTTTGGAATATGTGTCATGTGTATGGTGCCACTGTTGATGTTGATAGATTCTTTTAAAAGAGAAAGGAAATGCTAAAAGAGAATCTCAGAAATATTTGGCAAAAAAAAGAAAAGTCTAGAAATATCCAGCTTAGGTATATAGATGATATACATGTTATGGATGTATTATTTGCTTGTTAAACAATGTGGTTCTTGGGTATTGGATACCGAATTGGTTCGTGTGAAGTGTCATACAATACAATACAATTCATGAACTACAATGGCCTAAGTAACCAGCAAGAGAATATATGATGATGTTCATCAAAAACAAACAAAGTATTGTTGTGTTTCTCATTGACATCAAAGCCTGCATTTAAGATTTTTTAATAATTGTTATTTTGTTTAGGTATTATGAGAATAAAGGTTGTTCAAATAATTACCATATTTCATAAAAGATGGATGATTTATAAGTCTAGTTGGAGAAATCACGTCCATAAAAACTAATGCTATAAATGTCATTAGACAAATGATTGAAAGATCACTTACAAAGTGACATTGCTATTTAAATTATATTGAAAAGAAAAATATGAAGAAACTCCATGTTGATGGAATTTTGGAGTCTTTTGATTTTGATCAAATGACACTTGTGAGACTTTCGTGGAGATAGTTGAAATTTCGTTCAAAGGCCAAAGAAGAACGAATGACTAACTTATTGGAATTTGTACATATTGATATATGTACTCCATTATGTGTAGTCGTGAGTGATGGATTTCAATTTTATATGATTTCTACGGAAATTTGAGTGAATATATGTGTATATTTACTTAATGAGGAAGAAGTGTGAAATATTTGAAAATGTTCAAAGAATTTCAAGATGAAGTGGAAAATCATTGTAACAATAAAATAAAGAATTTATGATTTGATCATAAAGGAAGATATTTGAGTTACAAGTTTAGCAAAACACCTAAGATTTGAGGAATCGTTCCATGGATTTTTACATTTCCCGAAACACCATAGGAGTATGAAGTGTTCAAGATATGTAATGAAGCTTTGTTTGACATGGTAAGATCAAATGTGTCATTTATAAAATTGCCATTATATTAAAGATTAAAGCTTTAGTGACTATCGCTTTTACACTGAAAAGAGCTCCATCATGATCCGTTGAAATGACACCATATAAGTTATGGTCCGGGATAAAACCCAAGTTGTCCTTTCTTAAATTTTGGTATGCTGGGCATAAGTAAAGTGTTTATAACCAAAGTCGGATGAGCATTTCTTTGTAGGTTATTTTGAATAACCATTGGGTATTCCTCCATAACACTAAAGACAAAAGTGTTTGTCGCTTAGAACGTCAGGTTTCTTGAGAAGGAATTTTTCATGAAAAAATAAGTGGGAGGACAATAGAACTTTGATAAGGTTAGTTGCACAACATCGAAAAGTGTCCTAAAGGCAGCCACAATGCTCATGGCTCACGTACCCCAAAGGTTGTGGTCACGGAGGTCTAAATTCCTATTGAACCAAGTAGGTCGGGTAAACAATCAAATACCAAGATTTGAGAATTAAATCATTATTGTTTGACAATAATGAAACGACTACATGCAAAGAAGCGATGGTGGGCCCTGACTCCGTCAAATGGCTTGAAGCCATAAAATCTGTGTTAGTTCCATACACGAGAAATCAAGTTTTTGAACTTGGAAGACCCTCCGGAAAGGTGTAAAACCTATCGATCGTATTTCGATCTATAAAGAAATAGACATGGATGTTTCACATCTATGAAATAGTCGACATATCAGTAAAGAGTTTACGACAATGTTCAAGGAGTTAACTATGATAATATTTGATCTTTCATAGCGATATTTAGTCTGGACGGATTATTGTAGCAACCACTACATATAATTTTGGTATATGGTAGTTGAACAAACAAAACAAAGTTCTTCTAATAGAATGGTTACCTAGGACGTGTACATGGCAAGATACAGAGGGTTTTGTTAATTCAAAGGATGCTAAAAGGGCATGCAAACTTCAATGGTTGAAGTAAGCATAGTGGAGTTTTAATTTTCACCGTGATGAAATTGTTTAAAAAGTTTAATTTGATTAAGGACAATGAAGATGCTTGCATTCGCAAGAAATTAAGTGGGAGCGTGAGACATATTTTTAATACATTATGTGAAATACATATTTTTGATTGGAAATGATGTATCTTTTATTGACACAAGTTAAGAATTTCATTAAAATTTGATTTCGATGAAAGACTTAGGCTATATCCGAATATTAGGCATCAATGCCTATATGGATAGATTGAGACGCTAATATGATTATGCCAAACGTACATAGATGAGATATTAAATGAGTTCAATATAAAACGATGAGAAATGTTCTTGTTGCATGGAAAAGGATTGAATCAAGATTTAAGTGTATTGGCACTTGGTAAGTGAAACAAGATTCAAGTGTTTTGACACTTGGTGAGTGAAATCGCAAGAATATTTTGATCAATTATATCATGATATGTACACATCCAGAGATTTCCTATGCTCTAAATGTTATGAGCATATACCAGAATGACTCATGAGATGATCATTGGACGATAGTAAGGATATTCTTATGATCTTTGGAAGAACTAAGAATATATTTATGTAGAGGTGACAAACAATTACAAATAGTTCATTGTAAAGTGTTACATTGATACTAGTTTTGTCACAAGATACAAATTATTTTTATCTCAATTTAAACTATGGGTGGCACAATGCAATGGAAAGGAGATTCCATGATGGATTTGGATGAGTTCCAAAGTTAAGACATTGTGACGGATACTATAGTAAAAGGCTAACTATATGACTGCTATTGTAGCAGCAAAAGAGGGCATTTGTATCAAGTAGTTTTTTTATCAAACTAGGTGTGGTTCGCAACGGGCTAACACTATGAAGATATATTGTATGACAATAGTATCGACATGATTTAACCCCAAAGAACTAAAGGTCTCACCAAAGGACCAAATTTATACAATGTCATATCACTAGAGAAAGAGTGATGCGTAAAGACGCAAATACATGCAAATACACACATACCTGAAAGTGTCAGATCCAGAGATTATGTTTACCACTAGAAAACACGTATATACAACACCAAAAAGCCATAGGTGTTGAATGAGAAAGTTTTTAAAACTAGATTATTGACTCTAGTGCAAGTGGGAGACTAACGGGAATATCCCCGAGAGGCAATAATAAAGTGGTTATTATCTTATTTCTTGTTTATGATAAATGTTTATTTCTCATGCTGTAATTGTATTAATTGGAAACGTTAATACATGTGTGTTTAATAAACAACTAAGAGTTCCTAATTATGCCTCTTATATAAAATAACTCGTTGATTAACAAGATGATCAAGGTTTCCTGATCATGGACATTGGATGTTGTTAACAACGAGGTCACAACATTGGTGGAATGATATGATAAACATTCATCCGAAGTATAGTAATACGATCAAAGTCATTATGTTTAGATTACTATAATATCATTACAAAGTAACTTTAGTCCTTAGACCATGAGATCATATCAATCACTAACATTGGAAGAATAGCTTGATAACATCAAATGTCAAACTATAACAGGGTGACTATAAAGGTGGTTCTGATACTCCGATAGTGTTATGTAGAGGCTCATGGATCAAGAGTGGGATTTGTCCATCCGATGACGGAGAGATGTACTCTGGGCCCTCTCGGTGATATCACATTGATATAGCTTGCAAGCAAGTGATGGAGATCACTAGAATGTTATATCACGAGAATAAGAAAAGGGTATATGTCGGTAACGAGATTAAACTAGGTATAGGGATACCGATAATCAAATATCAAACATGTAAAATATCGAGAGACAAAAGGATTTAGTTACAATGTTAAAGGTTCACACGATCACAAGAAGTCATCGTTGAATGCGTGGCAGTCAGTACGGATCTCCAGGTCCCGCTGCTGATTATTGATTGAAGAGGGGTTTTGATCATGTCTGCATTATTCACGAACCATAGGGTGACACACTTAAGGGATACCGATGCCATTTGGAGCAAATGAGGTGCCAGGAAAAAATATTAAAGCGCTGGAATTATTTTAATGGACACCTGAATTGTTTTAGGTAAAATTGGTTCTGCATGTGAAATTGAAATATAGTAAGGGGTTTTATATGAATGTTTGTTAATTAATGTAATTAACAAAGTTTTGAATAAATAAATAAAAGAGTTTTGTTAAATGAGAGATTATATTAAATTTGGTGGAAATTTAATGGATTTTGAGTGAGATTTTGAGTGGACGAAATGGAGGGCCATTTGTGTGAGTGGGAGCTCCACTCGCATTAATGAGGAATAGGTGGGTGCACCCACCTTGGCCGCCGGCCATGGCACGGGGGCTGCCCCCTCTCTTATAAAAGGAGCCCCTCATCTCACATCTCACTCACACCTCCTCGGGAAGGATCTCTCCCCCCTATAGAATATTCCCCATGGTCTCGGCTTAGCGAGATACATGTTTTCGGTGGCTTTTTTGGAGCAAGGATTTGCTGCTTCCGCTGCTTTGCTGGAGCTAGGACTCGGAGGTTGTCGGGGTACCGAACGCGTGTGTGATCACCGATGCACCACTGCTTTGTGGTGCTGGACCTGCTGGACTTTATCACAATCTTGAGATCGGCAAGTGAACGGCTACATCATCCATAAGAACCAATATCGTAACGCTTTGTCGGTCTTCGAGGGTAAGTTCTCTATGGATGTATATCTACTCGTTGCTTGTATCTAGATAGATAGATCTTGGTGTTCAGTTGTTCATATCATAGGAAATTTTTGTTTTCTATGCTGTGAACCCAACAATACGTGCATTCATAGAGTGAGTGTATGTACGCATTTGTGAGCGTCTACACGTTTGTATTGTGTTTCTAAAAAAAATACACTAATGAGTCATACCAAGTTTGCTACAATATTTAAAACCCTAACCTAACTACATCTAGCAAAACCCTAACCTAACTACATCTAGCAAAACCCTAACCTACAAATCCTAGACATGATGCTTCATAACCATCATACCAGCCACAATTGGTCAATACATCAACAACCAACCCTATAATTCCCTCCAAATGCATCTAGGCTTTCATTTTTTAACACCACTATAATCGGCCAAAAAACAAGAAATATGGGGGAGATTACCTGTAGGGACAAAAGGGTGTCGAAATCCACTAAGACATGCAACCAATTTGGAGGGATTTGAGGGCAAGTTGAGTTGGAGGAGAAAGTAGAGAGATGGCTTCTTAGGTCGGGATGAAGAAGAAAAGGACCTCAATTGTTATGGTGGGAGACCTCACAATGAACCCAAGCAACTTAACTCCTGATGGGCATGGCGCCCCCGATAAGGGCTTTATGCTTGCATGTTTGTAGGCGTGAGTCGAGTTTCATTCAAAGAAGTACGGAGCCCCAATCCCGGCTTCATACTTATGAGCATGGGCCTAGAGCGATGGCGCCATGTCATTATGCTTTTGGCCTGGGCTTTGTGCAAATGGGTTATTTTTTTCAAAAATATTTGAAATTAGGGTTATTTTGTGCTGAAGTTTTGAATTTGAGTTAGTTTTGTCTTTTTTGTGAGGGAAGGCGGAGGCCGGGTGGAGCAAGCCAACCCTAGCTAATAATCTGTCGTCGCCGTCGTGGTCCTCCTCTGCGCCAGCCAGCCGGCCGGCGCCGCCGTCCTGCCGCCGCCGTCCTGCCGCCGCCATGGTGCTCGGCAAGATCGCCATCGTCATCGGCTCAGGTCCCCTCCCGTCTCCCTCTAATCCTTCCGAGCTGGCCCCGATTCAGCTTCCCGCGCCGCGAATCCCCCTCCATTAGCATCACGCGAGCATGATTGACATCACCCCGTGTCGATTTAGCTTGCTCGCGAGCGTTGTGTAGCTAGCTAAGCTAACGGACCAGTGTTCTGCTTATGGCTCGCAGGGATCATCGGAACCCTAATCACCGGGGGCGACCCTGGCAAGCTGCCGGACCTCAGGGACGTGCTCTCCGTCTCCTTCAAGGTATGCTAACTCTGCCTTCATCCGTCCATGTGTAGGATCCCTCCCCTGTTCTACCCACTCACGGTCTAATTCCCTCACCCTCCTCTCCCTACCCAGTTCATGACCAAGCAGGACAAGAAGGAAGGCTCCTCCCCCTCCTCCCCGCACACCGACCAGCTCCTGTCTCAGGTACTAATCCTCTTCTCCATCAGCCTCTTATGTACTCGCCGTATCCAGCAGCACGCTATCGCAGCCCTGTCGGTCGGTTGATCGGCCGCCTGTTACTTTCAGGTCAACTATCTCAGGGAGCAGCTCCGCGTGCTGTCCGATCAGAAACAAGTGTCACACATCATCATCAACGGCAGACCAGGTTAGCTGCCGCTTGCTCTCCCTACTACTCTCACCCCCTGCTTCCCCGGATCATGTGTCCATAGCCTCCTAAGTGCCAACCATGTCTTCATTTGAATCCAAACATTAATTGAATATATTCTGTTTGTTGTTTCACGGTAAAAAAATTAGCTTGCCAGGAATCAAATTGGCTGGTACCATAACCAGCCTAGGCTAGCTAAAGTGTTGCTTCTTTTAGGTACCGATTGAAGCAAAATTTTCTCCTGCAGGCGCTGGTGCTTATGGCTTAACTGCTATTGTTGTTGGAGCCATCGGCTATTTATACATCAGATGGAAGGTAAAAATTTATGTTACCCCCCTGTTAACTTGGTGCAGGACTAATATACATTTACAAAATTGCAAAATGAAGCTATCCTGCGACCAGCTAGTTTTCTTTCTTTACTGTCAATCTAGATTCTTAGTGCAGTTGTCCTACAATGCAAAGCCGAGTTCGTCCATTTCCTATTCTGATGTTTGAAGTTCACCCATTTACATTTATTTCGTTGAAGCTAACACGATGATTTGCAGGGATGGAAAATTTCTGACTTAATGTTTGTCACCAAGCGTGGCTTATCTGATGCCTGCAACGTAGTTGGCAAACAATTGGATCAGGTTTCAGAAAGTGTCCATGTAAGTTCCTTTATCCTATATATTCAATGGAATATTATCATCAAACCGCGTCACGTTTTCAGATGCGGGCTGCAAGGATACCATATTGCTTTCTAATGTGTATTGTAGTAAAATTGCATATTAAGATTCACCTAAGTAATTAATCATTCCAGTCCATGACATCTTGATGAAGTCTAGGACTTACAATTAAAAATGGCTAAAGACCTTCAAGTTGCAACATAGAAAATCTGTATTAAATGGCTAAACATTTTTCTTACAATGTCGACGGTCATTTATGTTATGACACAGCATCTATAAGTACACTCCGCATTATGTTATGTACATAGGAAGTTTGTATAATTCTACTTAGTTCCTGTATGTCAGAAGACGAAAAGGAAACAGAAGACATGCACTAGATAGGTCTCCATAATTTAGAACATTTATGCAATATCTTAGCTTCATGGTGTGCTGAGTCCCATTCGTTTGAACAATAACTATATTTGTCTTCATTCTTTTGATTTCAGGCTTCAAAGAAGCATCTGTCTGGAAGGATCGACCGAGTCGATTGTAGTCTAGATGAGTGCCTTGAAATTATTGAAGCCACAGGGAATGAGGTTTGCAACTTGCTCGTTTATTTGTTTGTTTCCAGGATTTGTGTATTTTAAGGGAGATGGTACACAACTAATTTGTATTTCACAGGTGACAGTCATCCATGGAGATATAAGCGCCTTTCAGGAGGAAATACAATCAGTTCATCTTGTAGTTCGCACTCTGGTAGGTACCTTGCAGGCTTGCACTGTACATATTTATATCTTCGTGTTCAGAATAGTTTCTTTCCCTTGGAGTAGGACTTGTAGTACTAGGTACAAACTGAATCTCTCCTTTTTTTGCAGGAGACAAAGCTTGGACGCCTTGTATATACCCAAGTAAGTTGAAATTTCTAGTGCTGCAACTTGTTTTCGCTTCAGAAAATCATGTAGTGCTAACCCCTTTGATTGAAATGTCTTAGGATCACACAACACGAGGAATACATGAGTTATGTGAGTTCACTAAAAGATTGGATCGGAGTCCGAAAGCCGATACTCTTAAGGCAAGTCCACATAATAATGTATCTCATATCTGATTCCCTTTAATGTGCTCATTTTACTGTGAGCACTGTCACAATGTGTCCATGGCATGTTAGTCCGAACGTCATCTGTTCTAATCCTAATCTCGTAAATAAAACCATGTTTCAGGTCACATCATCAACTCCTCTCCCTGCTATCGAATCTTCAGAAGGGGTTACTAGGGTAATTTCATCCACCTTCTTCCAGCATTAACATAGTTTGGATCCTTGCTGGCTGACATTTTGTGTTTCTTTCTACAGACTGCTTCTTTGCCGTCAGGTTTGGAACCAGAGTCTCCTGTAGCTCAATCACCTAGAGCAGAGATGCCTAAGGTTAGCTTTAGGTCTAATAGTATTTTCTGCAACACATGTGACCCGGCTTTGTGCGTCTAATACATTTGTCTCTGTAGGTTGTGCGTCCATCTACAGCCATGTCAGTATCAGGACTGAGCATGCTAGCAGGAACTACATCAATACCTAAAAGGGTAAGATGGGAGTATCTCTATGTGTTTTGCTTTGTTATTAGGGCTTGTCCTGGTTGGTTTGTTAACACTTTCCACTTGAGGAAGATGGTGCGATCTGCCTAATGGTTGTTGTACAGTGATTTGACACACCGAAAATAAATATTAGCCGTCGATATTGGATGTACTTGTTGGTTGTCTGTATTGTAGTCTATAGCGTTAAATTTTGATCCTAATTTTGGCATGCTAACTATCGGTTTGCTTTTGCATATTAAACACAATATGGTAAATTATGTAACCAGAAGCATGTCACCACTGGAATAACAGGTTTTCTGGACTGTAAAATACAGTAACTTGAAGAAAAATGCAGTTTGTGGCTGTGCTAAATTTTTTTGGAACATTGCCCCCCTCCTATGATTTGCCTATTTGACCTCGTATTTTTTACTATTGATTTGTAGATTACAGCATTTACAATATAGAGTATCGTTCGTTAGATCCAAAACAGTGCTTCCAAAACCCAGCAACTGAAGCTATGTCCTGGTGTCTAATATGCAGGCTGCCGTGATCAACCGTGCAAATTCTATTAAGGAAGGACCGTCCTCGGCGGTGGTGCCAAACGACGCTCCTTGTCCTCCAAGCCCACCACCCCTCAAGAGACCCATCTCGAGTTCAAGCCGGTTCGGCTTCCTATGGGGGTTTTCTGGCTGAGTGAACTAGGCGGCCATACATATATGGCACTGCCATGCCATGGTTTATGTCGGGGATAGGCAGCAGATCAACCTTTTCCCTTTTTACATGCACAGTCTATATATTATTGATCTAGATATGCAGGCAAGGTAGTTTAAATTAAAACATGGTGGATGGCAAAGGAACGAGGTCGTTTGGCATCCAGGTATTCATTTCATTTAGTAGAAATGAAATGAATACATGGATTCATTTCATTTATATTATGATTCCAAAAACACCTATATGTTTGGCTGCCACTGGAATTTGGAAATGACAGGTCTAAGATAGGAATTGGGTTTACACATAGGGTTATTTGGATTGATTTGTCAAATAAAATGACAGCCCAATTCCGTGCCAACCAAACAACATAGGGATGGAATTGCAAAATGAATTCCAGGATTCTAGGTCCAAATGATGGATACCAAACGACCTCTAAGGGAATTTGCCAGATTTTTGTTGAAAGCAGAAAAATATGGTTGGAGTGGGAGGGGAATGAAATTTGCCAGATTTTTGTTGAAAGCAGAAAAATATGGTTGGAGTGGGAGGGGAATGGCAAGAGAAGTGTTACCGTACACTGTCATCTTACTTGCGCTGTTAAATTTTTGGCAAGGACGCATGATGTCTATGAGATTTACGGCGGTCACCTGTAAATGAATGATAAATGGATGGTGTATTTTACATATGTTGTTACATGAGAGACAATAGTATTAGGTTGGATGAAGCACTATTAGTTTAGTGGTGGAATTAGTGCTTATCTTTATTATTGTAACTATATTATGAGCAATAGCAGCCGTATTTTTGGCGTAAGCGAAGGCAATAAACCCAGCTCTATTCCTAGCCTCTATCCTCCATCTCATGTGATTCCTAGCCTTGGCTATTAGCCCAGAGTACAATGCATGGAAGCGTCGATGAAACAAGAAGCTAGAGAAAGGGAGAAGAGGCTATGGCGGTATGGCCCTGTCCTGTCTGGTTTCGCAAGTGTTTCTATTCTTTGGCTTGTAGTCCTCAGATTCATTTTGACACAAATTTCTGAAACATGATGAAACTCAACTTGGATTGACTCTGATCGTACAGCCCCCTTCGGAGTACTTGCTAGCGCTGGCAAGGCTTGTCTTGAGGAAGCCATGATCCTCTCCTCCCACTTCTATCCGTGTCTTCACGCGCGAGTTACATTGCCCCTTGGCCACGTCTATGAGAATCATTTTGAGTCCTTTCTTTTTGGCCAAATTAATTCAAGTCCTTATATTTGTCAAGTAGACCTCAAACATGACTCATCATGTGCATTTGCAATAGAGTTATGGATCATTGTGGGCTTCACATGTTCTCCTTTCACACGATGCATGTATCGCACTCCGCAGCATTCCATCGTCTGTCCCTCTCCCTAGTTGAGACATCTACTCTTCATGCCTCTCCGCTTATTAATCATACTCTCGTTACCTCTCCCGAGTAAAAATCCAATAGAGTCCAGTTCTCTCGCATCTTTAATAGCCAGATAGGCTGCTGTCTCCACCATGTCGAGGGATGGCACAATTTGCACGGACATGGCGGCTCACATGTAGCACGATTAGGGTGTTGTGGGATGGGACAACACACTACTCGTTTGAGTTGCATTTTCACTCTTCCAGTTTTGATTGAGGTAAGAGGAATATGCCAAACCGAAGAGCTGGTTATTTGTATTACCTGGTCTAGCTCCGCCAAAAACCGCCCACCGTTTCAAGATCATAATGTTGATCGAGAATCAACATCCTACAAATTTGAAGAAAAAACTAATAAGAGTAGCACTTCCACATTTCACATAAAACACTGAATAGAGTGCAATTTGTAAGTAAATTATACATGTGAGTAAATTATACTCATATGCAAACACATGTAGCATGAGAAAAGGAGAACATGTAGCGTGGGTGTGTTTGTTCACCTGTATTTGGTGGTGTAGATGTAGCGTGAGTATTTCTCTTGCAGTGTGGGCATAATTTCTCTTGCGGCGTGTGCATAATTTCATACATAGGTTACAAAATAAAATACCCATGTGAGCATAATTTCCAACCTCACACATGTATAATTGATTACCTTGGTCACACATGTATAATACAAAATCTTGATTGCCAGCAAGTCTCACAAGTGATACACATGCTAAAGGACCAATTTTCCATGCAAATTTCTCATTTTTCTTGACGAACTAGGTTTTCCCTAAACTAGCAAAAATAGAGGAAATATGAGCAAATTTAGGTATGAAATGGAGGGGACCAGAGGAAATTACCTTGTGAGACGGATGGGGCAGAAATGCACATAAGATCGTGAAAGGGCAAATAGCCCTTATCTAGTGTTTTGGTTAACTATGACATCGGAGCTAGAGAACGGACTAATGTTTCTATTAGCTTCTCTACATGTGAGAGTCTGCAGGTTGTTGGTGATAGGTGATGGGTGACCTCCCATTCGTTTCTTTATGGAGAGCCGGTGGTGTTCTTTATTATTTTCTCTTATTTACTCTTGAGTCAAATAGAAAACACCGCACTATTAAGAGGGGTGATCTCGATGTGCTCTTTGGGGATGTTCTACACCAAATATACCTCTCATCATCCACCACCACACACCCGTTTGAAGAAAGAGAGAAAACAACCTTGAAAATTGAGTAAAAAAGGGTTACTGCGAAATCGGCAAAAGCGTCGGCGACGCCGGTGCTGTCGCCGGAATTTCCGGTCGCCGCCGGAAATTCTCGGTGTACGCCGATATGGCTTACTGCATAGCCTTTTGGTTGTTCACCGAGAATTTCGGTCTCCACCGAAAATTCCGGCGTGTGGTCCGGTCGACCGGAGCTGTCGCCGAAAATTCTAGCGAGCAACTCGGTCCGACCGGACTTATTGCCGGTTCTGTCACAGGAACCCCCAAACGGCTCTTTTCCCCCTCATACTATATATACCCCTTTCTTCTCCACTGAGAGGTTAGACACTTGAGCTAACATTTCATTTCTTGAAGCTCTCTCTCTCCCCCATTGTTGAAACACAAAAGCTTGAGGATCTCCCATTCTACCTAACCAAATCCAAATCCCTTTGGTAGAAAGGAAGAGGAGGTCCCGATCTACGTTTCCACCAAGCCAAAGTTCATTCCCCCTTGAGTTCATCGAGTTAGCTTGTTACTCTTGGGTTTGTGGGAAACCCTAGGCGGCTAGGGTCGCCCAGAGGCATTCATCTTGTGATTTGCTTCGTGGAAAGTTTGTGAGGGTTTGGAGACTACCTTAAAGTCTACCACGAGTAAGTGAGCTATTCCTTCGTGGGATAGGCTCGGAGAAGAAGGTGAGCCTTTGTGGAGCGTGAGGAATCCTTCGTGGAACCTCACACCTCTCCAATGTGACGTAGCCCCCTTCCCAAAGGTGGTGAACATGGGAATACATATTCGTATCCGCGTGCTTCGGTTATTCCTTAACCGATCTCATACTTGTGTTGTTTACCTTGTGATATCCTTCGAGCTTGAAGTATCTTGTTCATCATCTAGGTTGCCTCACCTAGTTTGCATTTAGGCTCACTTATATTCCGCAAAGCCTAAAACTCGCAAAAGATTATAAAGAATTTTGTAGAAACCTATTCACCCCCCTCTAGGTTAACCATCTTACACTTTCAATTGGTATCAGAGCGTAGGGCTCTTTTAAGGGCTTCACCGCCTAAGAGAAAAAATGGTTTTCTCCGATGATGAGGAGGATAAGACTTATTCGGTCAAGGAGCTTCGTGAAATCTTAGCAAAGGGTGCCCTTGAAAAGGCCAAGGCTGATTCCGATCTCCTTGTCCGAATGAGTTACCTAGAAGGACAACTTAAGGCAATTGGCGATGGGGATTTTCTTGGTAACCCATTGGTGGTACCTCAAGGGAGGCCAATGGACACTGAAAAGGATAAGGATGCCGAGTCCTCTCATGAGGGTGGCTCGTCAAAAACTTCCACGCCCCCTAATCAATTCCCTTATGTTTATCTTAAGCAAAAGAACATCATGCCTCATATTAATGGTTCGGGTCCTGCACCTCATTATGATGGAACTCATTTCTCTCATTGGAAAGCTTCTATGGAATCTCATCTTCGCAGCTTCAGTGTTGAGCTTTGGGAGATTGTATGCACCGGTTTCCACCCTCATGATCCCAACAACCTCACTCCGGGAGAGTACTACGACCGTCAACTAAATGCAACAGCTTGTGACAAGATAAGGAGTGCCATTCACCGCACTCTCCATGATCAAGTCAGCGACATCCCCATCGCAAAGGATCTTTGGGATAGGATTGTGATTCTCCAAGAGGGAACCTCTCTTATCCAAAAGTCCAAGTATGAAGCTGCCAAGTCAGAGATGAACATGTTCATGAACCATGATGGTGAGACTATCGCTGAAGCATACAAGAGACTTGTTGCCCTTCGAGTGAAAATTGGTGGCCTAGGATGTGAGGAGTACGATGATGGATTCAATTTGAATGATGAACTTATCAAGTCCAAGATTGTCTCCATGATCGCGGTTACCGACAAGAAGCTTGCCTTGAACTTGCAACTCCTTGATAGAGCTAATCAATTCTCTCCTGATGATCTAGTCTCTTATCTAGTTGCTACGGATAACTTGGCGAATGAAGGGAAAAAGATCAAGGAGATCAACCATGCTATTGGGTCTTCCCACTCTCTAGCATTAAAGGCCAAGCATGTGCAAGAAGATGTTGCTAGTGATGAAGAAAGCGATGTTGATGGAGTGGAGGATATGCTCTGTCAACTTGCCCTCTTCACCAAGAACATGAAGTTCCGAAGAAGGAGAATTTCAATGGGATCAAGTGAGAAGAAGAGGACGTGCTACAATTGTGATGAGTCGACCCATTTTGCCGACAAATGTCCATATTATAAGAGGCTTGACAAGCCCAAATATGAAGAAGGCGCCAAACCAATATTGAAGCCCAACCCCATCAATGAAAGATACAAGTGGAACAATAGGCGTAATGGCAAGGGCTTCCTAGATCAAGAATACATATCCGACAAGGAGGAAGAGGATGAAGAGAAGGTGGTTGGAGTGGCCGGTTTGGACTTCGCCAAACCCGGGTCTCTCTTCACCTATGACTACACCAAGGACTACACCGACGACTCTCCTACTCCCAAGGTCACCGCCACTTGCCTCATGGCAAGGAGCTCCAAGGACGAGTCCTACGTGGAGTGTGGGGATAAGGAGAAAGTGGTGGGAGTGACCGGTTCGGCATATGTCGAACCTAGTTAACCTCTCACCTACGACTACGCCAAGGACTACATCGAGAGTTCTCCTATTCCCAAGATCATCGGTTCTTGTCTTATGGCAAGAAGCTCCAAGGTAATTGTCTCTCCTCCATCGCTATCTAGTGTCTTGGATGATCTTGAGAGTGATCATGATAGTGATAGTGATGAATTTGGAGAAGAGTATATAAAAGAAATGTATGCTATCATGAAGTCTCTTCCTCCCATTGCTCGTGCTAGAGTCAAGCAATTAATGGAACTTGTTAGCTCACATGATGAGGCCATTGATAGCTTGGAATCTCATATTGATGATGAAAAACAAAGATTCAATCTTCTTGAGCAAGAGCTTTGTGAGGAAAAGAATACCAATTCTTTTCTTAAACTACAAATTGAAAATTTTGAAATTGATAAAGCAAAAGACATGGACACTATTGATAGGGCTAACTCATTGTCCCAAGAGCTTGATGCCTCAAAGAAAGAGCTTGAAGTTGTTTATGCTTCTCTTACCAAGTACCTTGAGCACCTTGAGAAGGCTAGTTTGCTTGTCAAGCGTGAGCTCATAAAACTTGGAGAGAACCATGATCAACTTCGGGTGTCCTATGAGAAGGCTCTTGGTACATTGAAGGATCCAATTATTGTTGAAAATGATTCTTGTACCTCTAACTCTACCTTTGATCAAGCTCACCTCATTGAGTAAAATAAGAAGTTGAAAGAGCAACTTGAGAAAGAGCGTCGTGCACCTACCTCCAAGGGAAAGATTCTAGATGAGATTTTATCCCGTCAAAAAACGAGAATTTCCAAGGAAGGTGTCGGTTTTGACCCAAAGACCAACACGAGCAATGCCATTCCACGAAAGAAGATAACCTTTGTAAAAGAAGGTGACAAGGTGGTTGACCAAGTCAAAAGGAATGTAGTGAATGTGGGAGCCATGAGGGGCAATCCCAATCACAAGTATGCGAGAAAGTCTAATCCTTCCTATGTGCTATGTAAGGGCACTCAAGGAGATGTATATGCCAAATATGTTGGACCTCGAAATGGTTATGCTTAAAGGTGGTACTTAATTTCGGTACCTAAGGATCTTGTTGCTAATGCTAGGGGACCCATTATTCAATGGGTTCCTAAATCAAAGAATTGATTTTGTAGGGTTATGCCTCCGGTGGATCAAAATGGGTGTTTGATAGTGGATGCACCAATCACATGACCGGAGGTAGAAGTGGGCTTGACCAATTCATCACGATGTCAACTCAACGTCAAGCATCACTTTTGGACATAACTCTAAAGGAAAGGTCTAGGTTATGGTAAGTTGGTAATCTCCAAGGTTTTGACTCTAGAGACCTTCTTACATGTTGAAAACCTTGGTCACAACTTGCTTTCAATTAAGCATCTTGCGGATGCCGACTATGACTCCTATTTCTCTAGAACTTTTGTGAAGGTCTTTAGGGGTGATGATCTCAGCTTGGTTCTCATTGGACACGTGGAAGACGACCTTTATGTGGTCGACCTCTCGAAAGAGAGCCAATCTCTTCCTACATGTATAATGGCCAAGGCTGACAAGGGATGGCTTTGGCATCGTCGCCTAGGTCATGTCAACATGAGAAATCTCAATCTACTCCTAAAGGGTGAGCATATTATTGGACTAACCGGTATCTCCTTTGAGAAAGATCGTGTGTGTAGTGCTTGCATTTCAGGAAAGCAAATTGGGAAGCATCATCCTTCCGTTACCAAGGTGGCCACGTCAAGACCCTTGGAGCTGCTCCATTTGGATCTCTTCGGGCCATCAACATATGACTCCCTTAGTGGAATAAGATATGGTCTTGTCATTGTTGATGATTACTCAAGGTATACTTGGGACTTTCTTCTCAAGATGAAGGATGAGACCTTCAAGGAATTCATGATCTTCGCCAAGGAAGCTCAACGCACTCATGGAGTGGAGATCAAGTCCATTAGAACCGACAATGGCACCGAGTTCAAGAACTACACCATGCAAGAATTTGTTGAAGATGAGGGGATCAATCATGAATTCTCAGCTCCTTATACCCCTCAACAAAATGGTGTTGTTGAAAGGAAGAACCGGACAATCATTGAGATGGCAAGAACAATATTGAGTGAATTCAAGTCCCCTCACAATTTTTGGGGAGAAGCTATTGCTACCGCGGTCCACTACACGAACCGGCTCTTCCTCCGAGCTCGCTTTGACATGACTCCATACGATATTCTCACAAGTAAGAAGCCCAATGTCAACTACTTCCGTGTCTTTGGATGCAAGTGCCTCATCAAGAACAAAAAGGAAAAGATCGGTAAATTCGAATCTAGAACTATAGAGGGTATATTTGTTGGTTATGTGGAAAACTCTCATGCCTATAGATACTACAACAAGACCAATGGTTGTGTTGAAGTATCTTGTGACGTGGAGTTTTTGGAGAATAATGGCCCCGTGAGGGGCAAGTTTCTTCTAGTAATGTAGGTGATGGTGATTCTTCTCAAGTCATCAAGTTGATGGGTATTGGGCACATCTTGCCCACCAAGTCTCACATTCATGATCAACAAGATGATGTGGGAGAATCAAGCTCAACTCAAGAAGATCCAAGCTCTACCCAAGTTGAGCCATCAAATGCATCACAAGATCAACATCTCACTCAAGATGCCATGCAAACCAAAGAACAAGAATCAAACCCTCAAACCCTTGAGCAAGACCAAGTAGAAGATCAACCTCCATCTCAAGGCCAAGCTCAAGATGGTGTCAATGATCAAGGCCCCTCAAAATATGAATTTGTTGATCGTGAAGGCACAATTCGGAAGATTAAGGCCGCCTCCATTGCAAGTGGACTTCAAGTCAACAATATCCTTGGAAGCATATCAAGAGGGATCGAGACCTGTGCCAAGAAGAAGAATCTCACAACCTTTTGTGGGCATCATGCCTTTGTGTCCAACTTTGAGCCCCTTAAGGTTCATGAGGCTTTGGAGGATCCGGATTGGGTCATTGCCATGCAAGAAGAACTCGAGTGTTTCACCCACAATGAAGTTTGGTCTCTAGTGGAGAGGCCTAAAGATCATCGCATCAATGTCATTGGGACCAAGTGGGTGTTCAAGAACAAGCAAAATGAGAACGGGGTCGTCACAAGAAACAAAGCAAGGTTAGTGGCGCAAGGGTATGCCCAAATAGAAGGTATTGACTATGACGACACCTTTGTGCCCGTTTCTCGTCTTGAAGCTATTCGTCTCTTGCTTGCTTATGCATCTTTACATAACTTCAAGCTTTATCAAATGGATGTGAAAAGTGCATTTCTTAATGGTCCCTTGAAAGAGGTTGCATATGTAGCTCAACCCCCGGGTTTCAAAAACACACGCTATCCTAACCATGTGTATCTACTCCATAAGGCTCTCTACGGACTAAAGCAAGCTCCTCGTGCTTGGTATGAGCACCTTAGGGATTTTCTACTCATGGATGGGTTTAGCGTGGGTAAGGTCAATTCCACCCTTTTCACCAAACGGGTTAAAGGGGGTGGCTTATTTATTGTTCAAATCTGTGTTGATGATATTATCTTTGGTGGAACTAACGAATCTCATAACAAAGCTTTTGCCGAGTTGATGACTATGAAATTTAGGATGTCCATGATGGGGGAGTTGAAGTTCTTTCTAGGCTTCATCATAAAGCAACTTCCTCACGGCACTTTCATCTCTCAAGAGAAGTACATTAAGGATATGCTCAATAAGTTCGAGATGGCCAAGGCTAATCCCATGAATACACCCATGACACTAAATGGACAACTTGGCCTTGGAGTTGGTGAGAAGGACGTGGATCAAAAGGAATATCGTTCTATGATTGGTTCCTTGCTCTACCTTTGTGCTTCTAGGCCAGATATCATGTTAAGTGTTGGAATGTGTGCTCATTTTCAATCCGTTCCCAAGGAGTGCCACTTGATGGCGGTCAAACGGATTTTTAGGTACCTTGTTCTCACTCCTACTCTCGGGTTTTGGTATCCAAAGGGGTCAACCTTTGAGCTTGTTGGCTATTCGGATGCCGATTGGGCAGGTGATAAGGTTGACCAGAAATCAACCTCCGGAGCTTGCCAATTTATTGGCCGATCGTTGGTGAGTTGGTCTTCCAAGAAACAAAACTCCACAGCCATATCCACCGCCGAAGCCGAATACATATCTGTGGCATCTTGTTGTTCCCAATTGTTATGGATGAGGCAACCCTTGAAATACTATGGTGTGTCTCTTGGTACGGTGCCTCTTCTATGTGACAATGAAAGCGCAATAAAGATCGCCAACAACCCCGTCCAACATTGCCGCACCAAACATATTGACATTCACCACCACTTTCTACATGACCATGTCGCAAATGGTGATATCAATCTCACTCATGTGGGTACGATGTTCCAATTGGCTGATATCTTCACGAAGCCTTTGGATGAAGCCTGGTTTGTCATGTTGAGGCGAGAACTCGGTATCCTAGATCCCCAAAACTTGGATTTATTTGCTTCTTGCACTATATTCTCGCTCTTAACATGCTATGTAGCCTAGTTGCGCAGCACATGTAGGGATGGTAATCTCACCATGTCTTGGTTTGATGCTTACCTATGTGTGCAACATAAATTGATCTCGTGTCATGATATGGGTCCAAGCATCTAGCTTAAACATAGGGGGAGAAATCCTCCGCCAAATGGTCGATTTTGTGTATTGGGTGCATTGTTGCTTCAAGCTAAATCCTTTGTCCATGGTTGCTCTTCGTTTTTGTTTCTTCATGACCTTGCCATATGGATAGTGCTCTTTTTGGTCTTCATTTGAATCTTGTGTATATGCTCATATGATTTCTCACAATGTTCCATCTCCAAAACAAGAAACAAAAAATTTCGTTGTCTTCAGAATTTTTCCGGCAAAAATTCCGGTTCACCGGCCTGATGACCGAAAATTCCGGCGACCGCCGAAAATTTCGGCAGCAGATCGAAAACCCTTACGGAACATGTTTTCGGTTCTCTGCCGAAAATTTCGGTCGCCACCGAAATTTCTGGTCACCAGGTCGGTTCGCCGATGTTCTCGCCAGAAATTCTGGCGTGGGAACCGGTCCGACCGGACTTATTGCCGAATTTTTTTTGAGGGGAGTATTTATAGCCCGCGCGTGGGGCAGTTCCATCCTCTTTCTTTCTTTCTTTCTTTCTTTCTTCCCCACGCCCTCCCCTCCTCCATGGTCGCCGCCCCGAGCTTCCCCACCCCCATAGGTCCTTCCCTCCACCCAAATCCCTCCCCACTCCACCAAGTTGTAGATCGGGCCTCTACAAGTCTTTTCACCGAAGGTTTTGCTCTCTCCTTTCCCACATTAGGAGATCGGGGAGTGCTTCCCCACTTTCTCGTGTGGTGCTTTCTTCGTGTCCATCCTTGGCAAGGGAGGGGGCATGGCTTCTTCTTCGGCATCCGAGGGTGTTTTTTGCTCTTTCCCCTCTTAGTTCCCTTTCTTGTTGGTGGTAAAACCCTAGCCTTCATGGTCACTTGTCCTCCCTTAGTTCTCTCAATCCTCCTAGTAGAGTAACTAGGCTAGCATCACCCTAGTTCACCCACTATTCTCCCTCATGATGTTTTTTGCGCAAGTACTAAGTCATGGATAGTATCACTGTCGATTGCCCTAATTTTTCGGTCCTAGGCCCGATCGAGCCGACATCGCCGCCGGAATTTCCGGTCATCGTTCCGGTCGACCGACTTTCTTGCCAGAAATTCCGGTCGAGCTTTCGGTTCGCTGGAACTGTCGCCGATCATTCCGGCGACAGGGTTGGTTCTGCCGGACCTGGAGCCGAAATTTTCCTTCGCCTGTTTTTCTACCCATGCGCTTGCCCAACCTTCATTTTGTTCTCTTGTGAGCTCTTCTATGGCATATACACTCATTTGTTCTTCTTTGCCTTGCGGTCTTGTGTGCTTCTTGTGCAGAGTCTGACCACAGCGACTTTGATCCCAACACTGGCAAAAAGAGGAAGCTCACTATTCAGCGGCCTCCTCCTCCTCGCGTCACTCAGTGTCATCTAGAGAAAGCTGCTCTCACAGGGGATTCTGGATCTGCAAGTGGACAGAAGAAGAAAGCCTCTACTGGAAGATCCGCTATGAAGGGCAAGTACAATCTTGGTCCTACCGAAGAAGAAGATCCTCCCAACTACAATACTGTTTCAGATATTAATGTGAATTAGTGGCGGGACTTGAGGAGGCAGAATCCGTACCGCTTTCCCAACCGAACTTATCAAGGGGCTGACAAGATGTTCTGGACTAACACTCAGAAGTGCTTTTGGGATGACCTTTACAATGATCCAACTCGTATGAGGCGGGGTTTCTTTGTTCCTCCCAAGTATCTCAATGAGGACCACTATGCTCATTACCTCTCTACCGATTTAGAGCATGTGGATGTGGCCCTAAAGCAGATGGATGTCTTTGCTCTTGCTACTATGAAGGTCAAGCTAATGCCAGATCTCATTCGCCAGTTCTTCTGCACTGCTTACTTTCACACTGATGAGGCTCGCACTATTACGTGGATGACTGGCACCAAGCCGTACTCGGCTTCTTTTGATGCTTTCTTCTATGCCCTGGGTTACCCTCCTGACCGTGTCTCTGGCTTCTGCATTCATTCTGAGAAGGCTTTCAGTGACAACCAGCTCCTTTTCTGCTATCTCAGTAATCCCAGCCATCAACCTCCCAGCTTATCAGGCATGTACTACTACTATATGGTGCTTGCTCGGTTCTTTCGCTACAATCTGGTGAGCAAGGCTGGCGATGCTATTGATGTCCGCGGTCACCACAAGAATCTGCTGTACTACTGCGAGCCTCGTCGCCTTCGGAAGATCAATGTGTGTGATTTCATCTACTGTGAGATTTAGCGGTCCATTGAGAAGCGCATGACTCCCAATTTCTGTCAGTATGTTTAGCGTCTGATTGAGGCCACCGTTCCTACAGCTGCTATCCCCAAAGGTCCGCGTGAAGATATGGAGGATTTCACCTTACCTCGTCGGGGCTCTCATGTGAAGCTCCCTCAAATGATGCCATCTGAACGCCGGACCAAGCATGCTCATGATCCTCTGTCTGCTAGTGTCTCGCGCTCTCGTAGGGACCTTCCCCGTGCTCTTCCTCGCAAGAAAGGTCTTGCCCGGTTCTTCAACAGCTTGTGGGATATGTGTCGCTCCTCCTATGATGTTGCCCACCGTAGTTTGGAGCTCAGTCAGGAGAACAGGAGGCAGCACAATGCCTTCTTGACAGAGCGTGGTCGACCAGTGCCAGATTTGGGAAATGCTCTAGCTCCTGTCCCTTATGTCAACTTTGAGAAGCCCCCGCTGGATGAGGACATGTTTAGGGGTTTTGATCCATCTATGTTCCTCGGGTTTGCCACTTCCAGTTCTTCTCAGCGCCGTGCTACATCTACAGGGAATGATGATGATGATGAGGACGAGGACGAAGAGGAGGGTGACGATGAAGAAGAAGAGGAGGAAGAAGCCTATGATGATGATGAGGACAACTTCGCTGGCTAGATCGGCCTCTCTGCTTGTTTCTTCCTTTTTGGTCTCGCTGCCAAAGGGGGAGAAAGAGTAGAGTCGCTTCTTTCATGATTTGCCTCTTGCGCAAGCCCTACTTTGCTCGTTTGTCTCTCATGGGCTTGTGCTTTTATTTTCTCTATCGAACCATTTGTGTGTGTGTTTGGACAACTTTGCAGTTCTCTTATTGTACTTGGATTTCCTATCACTATGTGCTTGCTATTATGTGCTAGATCTAATCGTATCATAATATCATATTTTGACTCTAGCTCAGTTTGTTATCGTTAAACAAAAAGGGGGAGATTGAAAGGGCAAATAGCCCTTATCTAGTGTTTTGGTTAACTATGACATCAGAGCTAGAGAACGGACAAATGTTTCTATTAGCTTCTCTACAGGTGAGAGTCCGCAAGTTGTTGGTGATAGGTGATGGGTGACCCCCCATTCATTTCTTTATGGTGAGCCGGTGGTGTTGTTTATTATTTTCTCTTATTTACTCTTGAGTCAAATAGGAAACAGTACACTATTAAGAGGGGTGATCTCGATGTGCTCTTTGGGGATGTTCTACACCAAATATACCTCTCATCACCCACCACCACACACCTGTTCAAAGAAAGAGAGAAAACAACCTTGAAAATTGAGTAAAAAAGGGTTACTGCGAAATCGGCAAAAGCGCCGGCGGCGCCGGTGCTGTCGCCAGAATTTCCGGTCGCTGCTGGAAATTCTCGGTGTATGGCGATATGGCTTACTGCATAGCCTTTCGGTTGTTCACCGAGAATTTCGGTCGCCGCCGAAAATTCCGGCGGTTGGTCCGGTCGACCGGAGCTGTCGCCAGAAATTCTGGCGAGGAACTCGGTCCGACCGGACTTATTGCCGGTTCTGTCGCAGGAACCCCCAAACGGCTCTTTTTCCCCTCATACTATATATACCCCTTTCTTCTTCACTGAGAGGTTAGGCACTTGAGCTAACATTTCATTTCTTGAAGCTCTCTCTCCCCCATTGTTGAAACACAAAAGCTTGAGGATCTCCCATTCTACCCAACCAAATCAAAATCCCTTTGGTAGAAAGAAAGAGGAGGTCCCGATCTACGTTTCCACCAAGCCAAAGTTCATTCCCCCTAGAGTTCATCGAGTTAGCTTGTTACTCTTGGGTTTGTGGGAAACCCTAGACGGCTAGGGTCGCCCAGAGGCATTCAGCTTGTGATTTGCTCCGTGGAAAGTTTGTGAGGGTTTGGAGACTACCTTAAAGTCTACCACGAGTAAGTGAGCTATTCCATCATGGGATAGGCTCGGAGAAGAAGGTGAGCCTTTGTGGCGCGTGAGGAATCCTTCGTGGAACCTCACACCTCTCCAACGCGACGTAGCCCCCTTCCCAAAGGTGGTGAACATGGGAATACATCTTCGTCTCCGCGTGCTTCGGTTATTCCTTAACCGATCTCTTACTTGTGTTGTTTACCTTGTGAAAGCCTTTGAGCTT
Source organism: Avena sativa (assembly GCA_916181665.1). Lineage (NCBI taxonomy): Eukaryota > Viridiplantae > Streptophyta > Magnoliopsida > Poales > Poaceae > Avena > Avena sativa. The sequence goes on from OV702297.1 coordinate 259,379,278, forward strand.
GAAGTATCTTGTTCATCATCTAGGTTGCCTCACCTAGTTTGCATTTAGGCTCACTTATATTTCGCAAAGCCTAAAACTTGCAAAAGATTATAATTTTTTTTGTAGAAACCTATTCATCCCCCTCTAGGTTAACCATCTTATACTTTGAGATCGCTATATATACTATCCTACGACTGACAGGAATTGGTGATCGTGGGTGTGAAATTTTTTATAAACAATAAAATTGGAAAATATTAAATAAAATATATGGCATATGTGTGTAGAGAATGTATACAAATATGTGCATCTCAAGTTTAAAACTAAAATACAAAAGTACTATGTAACTTATGCAAAAAAGACAAAATGTCTAAGTAATAGTAAACTGACCGGATTTATAGTGCAAGAAAAAAAGTTCTATTTTCTCGTTTTTGTGTAGGCCAGATATGACCGTTTTCTTTCTTAAAAATTTGCACGAGTAAGTATCAAGGCCAGATATGTAGGTGCGTGAATTATTTTATTTTTTTCTGAAACTTTAAAATCATTTTTGAGATTTTGTGAAAATCGGGCCTACTTAGGCCCAGGTTCTCCTCGCAATTTTTCATCCTACGACTACTTACACAACAACATCGGTCCTATAAGAATTGGAGAGCTCTTGTGTTTGTGGAGTGCTTCTCACAGAGATGCCACAAAGTGTAGAGCCGGCTTTTGGTTGGTCTTCTTGAGAGTAGTTCCCATCCTATCTCATGGTATGGTATGTAAGTAGTACTAGCCATTGTCGGACGTGGCGCACGCCGCGTCTGTATCTGAGCCCGTCGTTAAGAGCCCGTGGACTAAATCGTATAATATCTATTTATTTTATTTTATTTCTCGCTAAAATATTACGAATGGGCCGCATGTGCCCAAAAAATGAAGAAAAGGAAACGTGTTATTTACATGAGTCGTAGCAAGTGCGCATGCTCGATTGATGCCTTGTTTATCAATGGATTATTGCCAACGTTTTTTAAGCACAAAAGAACCACAAAACAGGTTACCCTAGGTTAACCAATTAGTTTAATTGAGAAAAAACACCAAGGCATATTATTAATTATTCCTTACATGAAGATAAAGAAAAAAACAGAATACTCCAACAAGTATATATATTTTTCGATTCACAATATAGCACACTTGCATTGGAGAAACGGACTTGACTTCATGAATTCACACAGCTCTGTCATCTTCTTTGCAAGACTAAGTCATCCTCTTTGCAATATGCGCATCCAGAAACAGAAAAATCTTATCAACTATGCATGATATACCTTGTGCAATATCTGAAAGACATGAAGATCAGTGAACCAAAGAAAATATTTCATGGTCTAACCTAATGCATAGAACTTCTATGATAGAAGTATATCATTAAGTATCAAGGTCTAAACTAATGCATCGAACCATCTCGGTAAGTATCATAATTCCTAGAAGCATTATTAATTAGAAGGGTTAATTAGATCCATGCTACTCCAGCTTTCACTAGGAGTAGTTGGAAAATGTCAACTTTATCATACCTCTACATGTGCCATTTTCTCTCATACATGACCAAACACATATGTATACTACAGTACATACCCATATACTTGGACACCTAGATTAGTAGATTCAGAATTACTGTAGCACTCCGGATAAAACCACTACTAAAAATCGCATATATTTATCTATGTGCATCATCATTACATCATCATGCATATTGTTTTTCTTAAAACTATATTGCGAAAGACTATATTGTTTTTTAAACTAGCCCTCCGTCAATTTCAAATCAAACCCTCGGTCCGACCGAATCTTTTATTTGTCTAAAAACAATTTATAAAAATGTTTTAAAATAAAATAAATAAATGTTTTTTAGGGGAGGCAGCCAGATGACCAGGCCCAAGGCCCAGTCAAAAGCTACCTACAACCCACCTACAATCCCTAACCAAACCCTAATCCCTCTTCACACCTTCCACCCTGCCGACAGGCACCCACTCCCTCCACCCCGCCGCCAACACCACCATGCGCTCACAACACACACCCCACCCCTTCCCGATCTGGTCAACCCGCCAGTGGGACCCACCCACGCGCGCCCGCACAACCTCGCGACCCGCTCCCCACCTCCCACTCCTATTCTCCCGATGCTCCTGCGTGGACCCCACGACGCACGTTCTCTCCCTCCCGACGCGCCTCCTGTCCCCGACCCCATCCCCGATTCGCCGCCACCGCCAGGGCCTCTCCATCCTAGTCGCTCGTCCGCCTCTCCTCTGACCGCCAAGCTCACAGGGCCCCGCCACCCTCTCCTCCGCCGACGTCGCCCTCGCGTCTCACCTCGCCGTCGTCTACCACCCCTGCTACACATTCTCGCTGCCAGGAGCCCGACCCATCGCCTCGCCAGCGTGTTCCCCCTATGGCCGCCCTTCCTCGTCCTGGACTGCGAGCGCGCCGTAGTCGACCTCCCTTCCCTCCTCGCCTCCATCCCGAGCGCCGCAAGGCGCCACCTCTGCCACCTTCCCTCGTCCGCCGTCGCCGCAGACGGCCTCCTCCCGCGCACTTCCGGCCGCCAATAGACATGCTTGCGGCCCCATCGCCTTCTCCTTTGGCCGGGCGCCCTCTGCAGGTCTTCGGTGCTGGCCGCTTCTCCCACAACCTCCTTCCGGCATAACCAAGTTTGTTGCCACCCGTGCAGCTATGGGACCGAGTGTTTGAGTTAGTGTCTAAGAGGGACATTCCCCTGTGCACCGTTCCTGTGTTGGCAAGTGCAGCTGACATCGAACCCGACGCCGTACCAACACCTCCTTCCCAGATTCAAGGTCGACACTGACTCAGGCCTATAGAGACGCCTGGAACTCCATCTTGGAAGCTCGAATACCCTAAGAATCATTCCCGAATCGAGTTCTCCATCACGGATTCAAGATCGTCGATGTGGAACCTGGAGGCAATGACACCAGTTCGACAAGGTCGCCTTCATGGAATTCGAAGGCCGTTTCCCGAAGACCGATCCCCTATCGACCCCAAGTCCTTGGATCCGAACCCTCCTATGTGTGACCTCTTTCCCCGAGACCAATATTTTTATAATATATATTATACCTTGTTGCATAATAAATTGGTCATACATGCATACATGTTTGTGGTTTGGGGTATTATGTCGGTTCACCTTATAATTAAATATGGAGACCATATGCAGGTGATTCTAGTATTATCTTGGCTCCATTTAAATTTATGTAGCAAACCATTGCAATGTTTTGTCTTGTTAAGACAACATTTAAATTGCGGGGTATTTAAACAATATGAACCATCTAATTAATTGTTGGGACTCCGTTTTCGCTTAATATTGCCTAATTGAATCGCATATTTGCCATGTCATACATCATACATGCATCATGCCCGATCTTCTTCCGTAGTATTAAATAGTGCATCCAGTGTTTCTGTTAGTGCATTGCTTCTTCATGGATTAGGCTGATGAGTTGATGCGAGAGTTGAACCGATCTTCGAATGAATCCTCAGAAATATTTTTAGGCCAACATTCTCCCTCTTTCTACCTATTTTATATTTCTAGTCTTTATTTCCTCCTGTTGATATACTTCTATCTGTGTTGCGATGCTATAGATTTCCTACCCCTTTATACTTCCCAACAGCCTCTCTATTGCCATGGACACCTCCTATTACCTGTTGTTTGGTAGATAGTCAGCCTTGCGAGTCATAGTCGCTTGCTCAGGTGCTGCTTCGCGTCGTCGATGTTCCACCGTTGTTGGGTGGTTGACACATGCTTAATGGTGGAGATGATCATGGATTTAATGACTGTTTAATAACTAAAATTAAAGTAGGTAAATAATGAAGAGCCACCAGTAAGTAATAGACAATATTTGGTTTTTAACTACTCACTGGTGTCCTGTAGGACCCCGAGTTCTTGACACCTGTTCCGAGATCGAGCGCGCTAACCACATGTGAGGTGTGTGGGCACCCCCATTTATTTAGTACCTAATTTCAAAGTACTGTACTGGGAGCCACAAACTAGTTTGAGGCTTTATTACTATCCTGCACTTATGCCATGCTTTACAGCTTTATTTACGATTGCGCGTGGAGCGCTTGTACTGTTAGGAACAAATGTGGAATGTTTTTGCGGTATCGACAAGCCATTCACACTTTCGGGTTCCCAGTCATTTATAGCCATTGTCACAAACCCTAGGTCTGTCTCGGAGACCGGCCTACTTCGTTGCGGGTAGCTTAGTGGGATAGCCCCCATGTGATTACTTTGGGTCTGAGAAATTTCGTGTCTAAAACCCTGTCGACATACCATTGGGTGTATGTTTTATGATCTTGTACCTACCTGACACTACTAGGAAAACGGCTATAGGTAATCCACACATCCGTAGCGCACGTGCTAGTGGTGCCCCATGGGTAAAATATGCGTGGCGTACTGCCCACAGGTGCCCTACGGCTAACTGCCGTAAGCGTGGCACACATGGGGGTGGTGCGCCAAGCCTATGTGTGGGCCAGCGCACATGTGGCCGCATCACACATACCCGTAGCGCACTAGGTCAAGGTGCGCTACGGATGTGCAACTTAGCCGTAGGGCACTCCGGCCTAGTGCGCTACGGGGCTGTATGTTGCAGCAGCTGGGTCAACTTAGCCGTAGGGCACTCTGTCCTAGTGCCCTACGGCTAAGTGGCCTACACCAACTCCACCCCCCGTGGATCGCCCTTTTAGGCTTTCTAAAAAATAAAAGAAAATGATAAACACTTCAAAAAATAAAATCATTTCATATGTAGGTAGGTAATGTGGTATAGTTTCTAGAAAAAATAACAAACATAATTTTCCACTTTTTTTGCAAAAAAAGTCATGCCACGGTAAAATGGCCGTAACTTTTGCATACGATGTCGGAAAAAATCGTATAATATACCAAAATAACGAGAACGAGATTTCGCATCTCCTCGCAACGACCTCTGGTCGTTTAGAGATTTTTTAGATTTTTAAAATTCGAAAAGAGTAAAAAGTTATGGTCAAAAGACCGTTTTTTCCTGTAGAAAAAAATAGAGGGCAACTTACCCGTAGCGCACCACCACCTAGTGCGCCATGGATAAGCTTGGGCGGGATTCAAATTTGAATCTCCACCCCGTCCTCCTCCCTTTTCCTTTCCCCTTTTCCCTCTAACTTTCCCTTCTCCTTCTTCCTTCTTCCTTCTCCCTTCTTCCTTCTCCTTTTCCTTCTCCTCCTTCCCCTTCTCCTCTCCTTGCAGCGACGGCGCGACGGCGGCCTCCTTCTCCTCCTCCTCGCAGTGACAACGGGCGACGGCGGCGCAACGATGGCCTCCTTCTCCTCCTCCTCGCAGTGACAACGGGCGACGGCGGCATCCTTATCCTCACCGACCTCCCTTCCTTCCTCTCTTCCTCCATCTCTTCCTACCTCCCTCTCTTCCTACATCCCTCTCTTCCTACATCCCTCTCTTCCTACCTTTCTCCAACCACACCCTTCCTACCACCTCGACGCCGGCGAGGACTAGAGCGGCCATGGCCTCCCGCACCTTCCTGTGGTGGTAGGTCGTGGCCACAGCCATGCTCCGGCGAGGTGACACGATGGCGGCAATGCACATACCCGATTGCTTTTGCAATTCAAAACGAGGGTGCTTTTTGCATTTTTTTTTTGTTTTTTGAAAAACACATCGGTGGCGCACCCTGTACCCCTACCCGTGGCGCACCTGGTAGTGCGCCACGCCTATCTCGAGATAACCGTAGCGCACCAGGCAGTGCGTTACGGGTAAGAGATAGCCATAGCGCGAGGCCCGTGGCGCACAGCTAGTGCGCCACAGATGCTCTTTTCAGGTGCACCACGAATGGCCATTTTCCTAGTAGTGTGATCTGACAACAAGGGTGTAGGTGCGTGTGGAAACTTTGGTGCACCCCTACAGGGTTAAATCTTTTCGAAAAGCCATCTCCGCAGTTATGGACGACTTGGAGCACAGTTCTCGATCATAGACAACTATAACTAAGGTTTACTGTTATAATATGACTTGTATCTGATATGACTAGTAAGTTGGATAACCAACATGGAAAAATGAGTAAAACTGCCAACTGTGTGAGTTTCCTTGGCTTGACTTCCTCGTTTGGTCTCGAGGGGGAAATACCAGGATGGGTATGTTTGGTGGTAGTATTAGGTTGGATCTGAATAGGTCTTTCTCATCTCTCTCTTATAGTCGATAGTTGTTTTGAGTCTCTATAGGTTGTTTAGTGCATGCTGCGCTGCCGCTTTAGTCCACCATACCTATGTAGGTGAGGACCGCTGAATTCTAAGACTCGCCGTGTACTGGCCTCAGTACTGACCGCTCTCTTTTTCCTTTGCCCTTTGCCGGCACCCCTTTTGTTGTAGCAGGTTTTTGAGATCGACGTCGTTAGCAGGGTTACCCTTCCGGTTTGGCCTGGGCAGGGTTATGGACGCCATTGGTTATTCTTCAGGGCTCTTAGTCATCTTGTCCGTACTCGAACGCTGTATCATTTTCAAGGTGATTTGGATCTTTGTACTGTATATCTGTATTCTTGACTCATGGAGTTGTTGTTGTATATATATGTTCTTTGGATTCCATCATGGACTATTGTGTAATGATATTACTTTGTTTTCCACCTGCACGCAAGTGCCTGGTGGACATGTTTGAATCGTTTCTATGCGGGTTTTGGCGGGAATCGCTAAAACTTGCATAGGTCCGATCCGAGGGGGTGGTGGCTACCGCCCCGTTGCTCCTAATGGTGCCCCACGCCCGCCTCCACCGGCGAACGCTCCTGCCTACCGCCCGCCTGCCCATCAGTGGCAGCCACGCCCCCGCCAACCGGGCCCCAACTACGACAACAATGGGGGGCGACAACAGGGTGGTCAGCGCCCCACGTGTCAGCTCTACGACATCTTTGGGCACCTCGCCTCCAAGTGCCATTGTCGCTTCAAGCGCGACTTCCTCGGCATCGGCAACCACAGACGCGGGAACGAGAAATAGGCTGCCATGGCCACTCAAGAACCGCCTCCCGGCTACACTCCATCCTACCCCATCGACCCCGACTGGTACTTCGACACGGGCGCCATGAATGATATGATGCCCGAGATCGCCAAGCTCCACTCTCAGGAGCCTTATCATGGTCATGACCGAGTGCACAACACCGATGGGTCAGGTATGCGCATCTCTCACGTTGGTCAGACATCATGTAACATCCCAGCATTAGAGCTTAGAAATAAGATGAATCCAGATGTGTGCATTGCATTCATGCATAGAAAATCCGAGTAATTTTCACGCTTTTAAATAAGAACTTGTCAAAGCGATTGAAGATTATCTCAACTTGATGGAATTGAAGTAGATCATCAAGTTGACCGTGATAAGTTTCAATATGAACTTTTCTAAAACCTTATCAGGGTAAACATGATTTGATCTAAGGGTAGATCAAATATAATAAACTTTAAAACTTAATGTATTGCTTAATGATTGATATCTGATCCTTAAGGGATCATATCATAATATTCCTCACAACAACTTATGAATACCAAGTTCAGATAACAACTCAAGTAATAAGAATGTATAGACTAATCCTGACCTATCTTATTCTTATCTATTCTTACTTTGAGTGTCATGGTAATACCTAACTTTAACTCTTTAGTGTGATTGAGTAGGACAGAAACCAAGTCAAGATCATGCACCATGTATCTTTCTTCCCAGATTAATCCTTATGAAATCCTATCTCAATATCTGTTGATTATCAATGTTGAGTAATCAACTATTGATTCACCCATTCTTAAACTATCAACTCTTGATCCATCAACTCTTGTCCTTATTATAGCATCCACTCTAAAACCTTTAGAGAAATAAGTAAGAAAAGATAGGTGGTAATGTTAGATTTAAATATCATCTATATGATGGGAGTGTTGAAAGAGAATTAAATCAATATGATAATTGATGGAGTTAACTCACTCCTGGATGGATAGAAGAGTTATTTGAAATAAGATATAGGTGGTAACAAAGAGGATTACAAGGATGAATTATGAAGATAAGTTACCAGGAGTAATCCTATTGAATAAGGTAGGAATAGTAATGAATAATCTCTCTTAGACAGATAGATACACTGAGAAGATAATTATAATACAACGGTAGTGTTGTATTGATGAAGTCCTGATTAGCCCATTTGGAAACCTAAGCTATAAATGATTAGAGGATTATAATGATTGAGCCTTGCTCACCAGGATTGTATACTTATATCTAGTATGAGTGACATTGGTGGGTAGAACATGATTGAAACCCTAGTATATATAAGTTATCCTAGAGTAGTTATTACAAGTCACATTAATATAATGTGAGGTTGGAGTATAAGTATTAAATTAAAGTAAATGTAAGATAGTATGATTAAAGTAAAGCTAGTATAGCATGGAGTTATGGAAGTAGTGTTATTCCTCTTAAAGGATAGTAAGATTCAGAGAAGGTAGTTTGATGTATACATCTACTTGAGAAATATTAGTGATGGATGATTAAGGAATAGAATGAGTGTAGTTTGAAGGAACTACTTGTTGGATTGAAGGTTATCAACAAAAGAGTAATTGATATAGCCAAGTCTGGATAGGTGAAGATCATGAAAAGTTAGTGTCAAACTCATTGGATTCATCAATGAGTTCATAAGAATAAAAGGTGGATAAAATATTCTTGTGAAGTAAAACTCATCATGTTAACCATGATGATAGATAGGAAGAAGTACTATATCTAGGAAAGGAATTCCTTAATTAGAAGTCCAGGTTTGTGAATTATGGAAGATAGGAATTCTTGGTAAACAACCAACTTTAAATCTTAAACCAAGTATAATATCCATTTCATGTTATGAAATCATCATCTTATCTTCATACCACTTTGCAGGAACATTTTCCCATAGCAAATCACCTAAACACATCTTTATCATTTCCAAATTGTCGTAATCATATGTGTTTAAGAGATATTTTCATCAATTTCTTTTCCATAAGACATTTTAGTTAATAACTTGCTATTTTAAAAGGTGATATAATTAAGGATCACAAAGAAAATACAACATGTTTAGCTATTAAATCTTTACTCACATCAAGAAAAGAATATAAGTAAATCAAGAACCCCAACTTTAGGGTAAAAAATTGTAATTCAAAACCTTAACTTATAAATTAATTATAATAGAATATATGCATTGCTATTTCCTAAATTTTTGAAGAGTAATATTAACCATATTAATTCTTTTGTATCTTATACAATAAATAATCATAGAGGACCATAATATAAGAATTTCCTCCAAACCAATAGCTAATTATAATTAAGTTTTATAAACAAATAAGTAAATATCAATGAATAAAAACCTTGGTTAATTCTTAGGAACATAAGTAATAACAAAGTATTTTACAAAATAGTAAACAAGGAATTTATATAAAAAAAATAAAGAATGATATAAAAGGAAAAATATTTTCATTAAGATTTACAAAATAAATCTCAATCAATATTAATTGTTGCTACAAGTCATCAGCAAATAAACTTTGTCAAGAAATTTTCAAATTATAGATTCAATACAAATCTGAAAAGAAAAATAGGAAATAGAAAAAACTAAATAAATAAATAAAATAAAAAACATTTCCTGGCCGTGGCCCATTTCTTCTCTCCACTATCTACCACCCACAGGCAGCCCACAAAGGCCCAACAACCAGCCCAGCTTGTCCTCTTCTCTGGCTGACAGGTGGGACCGAAGAAAGACTGCGGGTTGAGCTGAAAGATTTGCTAGGGGGTTATCCGCGAAAGTGACGTCGTCGTCATCCTCACACACACAGGCAGCTCGCTAGAGGAGTCTGCCGCCGCCCGATGCCGTCGTCATCGTTAGCCATGCGTCGAGATGCTCGCCGTTGTTCCAGAGGGGGATAAGAAGGCCACCGCGACGCCCTGCCTCATCCCTATTCTCATTTCCTCCTTATCCTCTCTGATTCGAAAGGGGCCGAAACCCTAGCTCACCGGAGCCACACCTCGCCGTCGAGCCGCACCTCCCCACTCTCTTCCAAGTAGCCATGGAGAAGCCCCGTCCTCCGTAGATCCTCTGGGTGAAATCTTGCATCAAAGGGAGCACTGGAGTGGACGAATTTTGCCGTTCCTCTTTGCGGCAGTTCGTCGGAATCCTCGTCGGAGAGCTCATCACCCGACCACGCCTGTCCTTGCCGACCTCTCTATCGTCATCAGGGTGAGTTCCTGAATCTTCCAGTATCCCTAAATCGCCGTCTCTCGTTGTAAAACACCGTCATACCATATGCCACCGTCGGCCACCATCGGAGCTTGTCGGAGCCGAGGCTCCGGTGATCATTTCTGAGCGGCGCCGCCACTTTAGGGTTCAGCGCGTTGCGCTGATTCAAACTAGGTTAGTTTTGTTTGCTGGGGCGCCGTGGGTCGTCACCGGCGACCACCCACTGACGGTGGTGCTTGTGCTGACGCCATAGCGACGTCATGCCAACGTCACCCTCTACCTAGTTAGCCTATTTGACTTGGTCTTTGTCTCGCGTGGCAGGTGACGTGGCCCATGGCCCATCTGTCATTGTCTGGGAGTAGTAATCAGGCCGGTAACAAATGCATTTATTAACCTGAGAGATGATGTGGCCACTAGCCCACTAGTCAGTGACCTTGGGTAGGTTTAGCCTCGGTAATAAAAGTATTTACTGTTTAAATAAAGTGACAAAACAATACAAATTGTATATCAATATTCCAGAAACTTAAATAAAGTAATTAAACCTTGTAAAATTAATATCTTTAGTTCTGTAATTCAGAAAAATATGTATAATATATGAAAATTTGTAGCAAAATAAAATCTATAACTTAAAACTATCATCAAACATTATTATGTAAACAAATTAAATAATTATTGTTTAATAAAGATTATTAAAAGTAATAAAACTTTGATAATTCATATTCTAATAATAATATGTTAAAAATATAAATTAAACTACCAAAAATGTTAGAGAAATAAAAATAATACTTTAAAACTATAATCATGCATTATTACTTCACTTAAATAATTATTTATTATTTATTAATTATTTATAAAGTAACAAATCTTATAAAAATCATATCTTATTATTATGAATCACAAAAATAAAAGTAATATATCAAAAATGATCACAAAAATAATGTCTACTTGTTAAAAATATAACATTCCACTTTTAAAGTAAATAAAAACTTAATACTCTAGTAATTAAATTTAAACCTATTTCATGAATTGTTAATTCATATAAGGGTAAATAAAATTTTGTTAATATTTCTAAAATTATCCAATTGAGTCTAAAAAAATAGTATTAGTCTTAAATATGGATAATATTAAGTCAAAATGGTTCATCACATTTTAAATACAATTCTATTTGATTTATCATTCAACATTAAGTGTATATTATTATTCAAATGGAGTTATCAAATATTAAATTCTCAAGATTATTATTTTGACTTGATAAAATCTATTACCAATGTTTCAACCACAAGTAATAAACATACCAAAACACTATACTAAGTCTATAAGTAGTTAAATAATATTATTCCTTTGTTTATAAACTACAACCACTCATCTATAAAAGGGTAAATGATACTATTCCATTATAAAATTAAGAAACCACTACACCAAATAAAAACAAAACCATTCTTAAGTAATCTTAAGGAAACATTACCAGGTATACAAGGTACAAATATTGTAAGCACTACATTTCCAAATCATCTATGTTTTTAAAGTTAACTTTAGTCTCAAAGCTTATAAACATTATGTCTAATAAACTACATATGTTTTTATAGTTAACTTTGGTCTATTCCAATTAAGACAAAAGGCATCTCAAGTCCAAACTAATTAATCACACACCCAAAAGATATTGAACATATCCTCTTAACAATAAAGATTGTTTAAACCTCAGAAAAGAAATCTTTTCTTCAAATGTTATTCTTTTTGCCACTTTAAACAACAACTCTTATATAAGCAATCTTGAGTAACATTTCACAATTATGTTTGCCTCATTGTTTTATAGTGTTGGAATTACATGTTGTTTCACACACACTCACAAGCCTTAATAAGAAGCACAAGTATGAAACTTATCTAAAAGGGACAACACATTCTAAAATAACCATTTCCGGTATCCAAACTCTAGAACAACGTTATTTCCGAGATTCGTGTTTATAAAGTGCATCACATTACTTATGCATAAGAGCATATTTCTTCTTTAACATTAGTCCTTACCGGACCAATGATGCTGATTTTAGATTTTGGATCTTATACTGACTCGAAGACCATGAGTGCATAATCTTGCAATCACAAAAGGCAAGTTCACACTTGCTCATGTCCTTTGATTATTTTCTGTAAAGTATTTTGCAAACACAGTGTTGTCATCACCTGCATTTGAAAAAGATTGAAAAACACTATTTTCATAATAAATGATTATAGGTTATTTACCATGAGGTAATAACCTACTATGAAAGTTCCGGTGGTAAAGGAACATATTATCTAGGACTTAACAACCAATGTCGCCAGTGATTCTTGCGCTGTATATTACATGTTAACCATGAGATTTGGAATGGGACGGAGAAGTCAGCTGTATCCTTTTCCTCTTGTATGGAGGCAAGACGACCTTAACGTGACGTTGTGATTCCTTGTGCTGATCCAACATATGGGTGGGCACCCTTATGCCCCACACTTTGGGTGTCTAGATTATCTATGAATAGTGTTTAGGGATATAGTCCATGTAAATGGTACTATTCCGGGCATCACTAGGTCATAGAGTCTTCATGAACTCATCAGGGTTTTAGCCTGCCCGAAAGGGGGCTTAACGAAGGTGAGCTAGCCCGAAGGATCATGCAGACATATGAGGTCGCGGATAGGGCAGTGATTGGCTTGGACCAACTACTGGTCCCCACAACATGGAACTATAGACAGGTAAGCTGCCCGGTTGTGCAACAAGGAGTTGATCTCTCATGGGAAAAGTAACGCACCTCTGTAGAGTGTAAGAACTGTAACTTGTTACTCTCTGTTCCGGGAAGGAGCTGCGAACGCGGCGGGAAAGGAACTCCATGAAAGTTCTAGTAAACCCGTGAAGGCTGACGGACGTAACTTTTCAGAATAAAAGCAACCTCTGAAGAAATGTTTATGAAAACTTGCATTGCGTACGACCTACGGTCTGTGGCTATAGTTATAGTGCATCAAACACTCCTTTTCTAGTGAACTTGCTGAGTACGCTCGTACTCAAAGTATCTTCTTAACCCTTGCTAGATTCTGAAGCCATTAAGACGACGTCTACACCAAGTTATGCTCCAGGTATCATCATTCAAAGCTAAAGTTTTTCAACAAAGACAAGGAAGACAACAAATACCTCAACTCAAGTGAAGACGAAGTTACTGATTAGATAGGAATATAATCTCTAACCATAGAACCTATCTCTGTAGCGTATTGCAATAGAATCAATGCCAGACCATTAGTTAGCATACTAGTCTAAATAATATGATCGTTTTTGAGTTGTTATTTCTGATTCTTCTTTGTAAGAAGTTTCTTTCTCTCTCTTTAACCTAGAGTGTTCTCTAGATCTTGTGCATAGAGTGAGTTGTAACCTTTCACCATGTATTGGACCCGCTGTGTTTCTGTTGTACCACTCTGAGGGATGTAATACTAGTGAATGATGTTTCATTGGTGTTATGTCAACGAATATAGTGTACTAAATCATGCAGTGGTATGCTGGGTCACCGCACATCCCTTATTAAACATACATCTCGTAGTTTTCATCTTCCTGACGTCCTCCATGTTCCCTCGGTCACTCGTAATTTACTCTTTGTTCCTAAACTTACACTTGACAATAATGTTTTGGTTGAATTTCATCCGTTTCTTTTCTTTGTCAAGGACCGAGTCACCAGGGACGTGCTTCTTAGAGGTCGTTACTATCGGGGGCTATATGATGCGTTCCCAGTTCCTGAAGCCTTCATTGGTGTTCGCACTTCGTCATCTCATTGGCATTCGTGTCTAGGCCATCCGGCATCTCTAATTGTGAGTAATGTCCTTCAGTGACATGAACTTCCCAATACGTCTAGCAATAAAAATTTAGCTGTGTGTGATGCTTTTAAACAAGGGAAGAGTCATCAACTTCCGTTTGTTTCCTCGAGTCGTGTGGTTAAACATCCATTAGAGCTTGTGTTTTCAGATGCGCGGGGTCCTGCTCAAACTTCTATGAGTGGTCATAAGTATTATGTCAGTTTCATTGATGTTTATAGTCGCTTTACATGACTTTATCTTCTTAAGCGGAAATCTGGTGTGTTCAGTGTGTTGTTACAATTTCAATTGCATGTTGAGCGTCTTCTCAAGCATAAGATTATTCATGTGTAGTCTGATTGGGGTGACGAGTATCGCAACCTCAACAGGTTTTTTAATAAGCTTGGAATCTCTCATCGTGTGTCCTTCCCACATACACATCAGCAGAAAGGTGCAGCTGAGCGCAAACACCGTAACATCGTTGAAACTGGCCTCACTTTACTTGCACATGCCTCCGCTTCATTTCTTTTTTGGAGTGATGCGTTCTCTACAGCCTGTTTTCTGATTCATAGGCTTCCCACACGTGTTCTTGACATGAAAACACCACTTGAGCTTCTCTTCAATGAGGTTACTGATTATACTTTTCTTAAGGTTTTTGGATGTGCCTGTTGGTCACACTTGTGCCCATATAATAATCACAAACTCGAGTTTCGTTCCAAGCAATGCGTTTTTCATGGCTATAGTGCTCTCCATAAAGGCTACAAGTGCCTTCATATTTCGTCTAATCGGGTGTCCATTTTCCTGATGTTGTGTTTGACGAGAACCTATTTCCCTTTTCTCAACAATCTCCACAGTCCCCTATGTCACCCCTGTGCATTCATTTCCTACCTCGCCTGACCAGTTTGAAGATGTTGCATATTCTCCTGTGTTGCTCCCTAACCATGGTGCAGGTATCGTACATGGTGCTCGCCTTCAGCTCTTGGATGAGCCCGACCTCCCTGACATCGATCATACGGATCCGGGCACCTTCCTGCCCCATGCTAGGATGGCCTCCTTGCCCCGGCCTGGTGCGCGACCGGCTTCACCCGGCTCGGCCGGTCTCCTGCTACCGGCCCACCATCGCCACCGGTCTCCCCGGCGCGCGCGACAGCTACTCCTGTGACGCCTGCCACGTTGCCCAGTGCGTTGATATGCCCAATTTGCATCACCATTCTATATCATAATTTACCTCTATTCATTGATATTTGTCTTATTATGAGGTATTACTTATGGCTTTTCATCTATTTATGCATGTTGGATGATCCCTGGAGGATGGACTGCCGGAGTCTGGATTCTAATGGAAAAGACGGCGTTTTGGTGCAATTTTGCAAAGATCAGAAAAATACCAGAAAAATATGGAAACGTATTATTTTACCATAATACGAAGGAAGCCGGAAGGAGGAGCGAAGGGGGCACTCAGGGGGCCCACCCCCTCTAGACGTGGTCCCACCTGACCCTCCCGCCTAGGGTGGGTTTGGCCCACCTGCTCGGCCTCCGACTCTGCCCCTTCACCTATATCTTCCCTATGGAACCCTAACACCAGGGGGGGTGACCACAGATAGTCTTCCGCCGCCTCTGGGAGGCGGAAAACACCAAGAGAGAAAGATCTCTCCGGAAGATAGATTTCTGCCAGGGGAATTCCTTTCCGGAGAGGGGAGACCATCGCCATCAACACCATCATCAAGCTAGGCTTCATCGGGATCATCATCATCATCCACACCATCATCTCCACCAACGCCATCATCACCACTCTGTCTTGCTCTAACAATTGTCTTGGATATTGCTTTAGTTCGTTAGGGGAAACTTTCCTGGTGTTAATTACTATTTTAGTTGATGCTTGTGAGTGGAACCATTGGATTATTTTTTATGTTCAGATTGTTATCCATTACCATATCATCTTTGATCTTGATCCATATGATGTCTTGTGAGTAGTTTGTTTAGTTCTTGAGGACATGGGAGAAGTCATGTTGTTAGCAGTGAATCTGTGATGAGTTATTATTCAATGGTTTAGTATTTAAGTTGTGGTGCTATTCTTCTAGTGGTGTCATGTGAACGTCGACTACATGATACTTCACCATTTATGGGCCTAGGGGAATGCATTGTGTATTTGTCTACTAATCGCAGGGTTGCCGGAGTGACAGAAACCTGAACCCCTGTTAGGACACCTTTGCACAAGGGAGTGTAGGATCTCAGAGTTTAAGGTCGTGGTTAGATTTATATCTTAATTACTTTCCTGTAGTTACGGATGTTTATAGGGGGTTTAATCACAAGTATGTATTAGTCCTAGGAAGGGCAGTATGTTAGCACAGGTTCACCCCACACAACACTTACAAACACCAAAGAAGAGTACTCAGCTACTTGAAGCGAAAGCACTTGACAGAATTCCCATGTGTCCTCGAGAACGTTTGGTCCTTATAAGTATTTCCACCGGCTTGTCCTTTGCTAAGAAAGGATTGGGCCACTTGCTCCATTTGTTCGTTACTTCTGTTACTTGCTCTTTGTTTTGTTGCCTTGTCAGAAAATCACTAAAAATCCGTTTGCTAAGGGATTTCCTGCTCCATACCACTGTTCAGCACCTTCTGTTCCTTGTTGGGATCAACACTCCTATTTATCGAAAGTACTACGATACACCCCCTATACTTGTGGGTCATCAAGACTATTTTCTGGCGCTGTTGCCGGGGAGTGAAGCGCTATTGAAGAGTGGAACTGGTAAGGGAAACTTTTACTGTGAGTATTGCTTTTGTTACTGCTTGTTACTTTTTTCCAATATGAATAACCCACTTGGTTTTCTGTTTGGGAAAACCACTACCACTTCTATGGTAGTAGATGAACCACCACCTGTTGAGATAGATCCTTTTAAGATACCTACGAGTATTGTTAATCGTGTCATGGATAATTATTATTTTGGGGATGGAACTGTCCATGCTGGTGATCACTTGCTTTATATGCATGAATTATGCGGGTTGTTTAAGTGTGCAGGTATCACAGTTCAACAGGTGAATAAGAAGTTACTCTCCATAACCTTGAAAGGGAGAGCTGAGGCATGGTATAAGATGCTAAAGAATGGACAATCCATGGAATGGGAGGAGATGACATATCTCTTTTACTCTAAATTTTATCCTCCCAGTGAAATCCAAAAGGATAGAAGTCTTATATATAACTTTTGGCCTCTTGATGGAGAAAGTACAGCTCAAGCTTGGGGGAGACTGAAGCTGCTAATGCTTAAATGTCCTATTCATGAACTCCCAAACAATATTATTCTCAATAACTTTTATGCTAGGATTTCTCTTCATGATAAAGGTTTATTAGATGCTTCGTGCGCTGGATCGTTCACAAGTATGAAAGAAGAAGCTAAATGGGATCTTTTAGACTTTATTCAAGATAATACCGAGGCTTGGGAGAATGACAAAGGAAGAAAGTCAGGTATAAACTATGATTATGAGTGCATTAAATCTTTTATGCGAATTAATAACTTCTGTGATATTAGCAATAAGTTTGGCCTTGATCCTCAAGTTCTTGCGGAATGTTTTTATGCTTTTGCCTCTTATATTGAGATTCCCAAGAAAGAGTGGGATAGGTACCATGCTCCTTATAAAGACATTGTTACCCACGTTCCTGCCAGTGTAGAAGTTTGTACTGTTGATCCTATTTTGCCTGAACCTATGTTGAGAATATCCCTTTTCCCTCCAAGGTAAGGGAACACTCTATTTTGGCTAATGTGGTTAGTAAAAGCGCAAACAAAACCGTAGGTTCCTATGATCTCATTGATATCGAGCCTGTGGTAGCTATTGTGAAAGATCTTGTTACTAGAAATATAGAGGATGAGTATATTGTTTTCTGTGAAGACGCTTCTAATATTATCTCTCATCCTAGTAAGGCTAGAAAAGCTAGTGTTCCTGTGCTCTCTGTTAAAATTGGTGATCATTGCTACTATGGTTTATGTGATATTGTTGCTAGTTCTAGTGCTATTCCTTATGAGCTTTACAGGGAAATTATGCATGAGATTGATCCTTGTGAGCTTGAAGACATGTGGTTATTCACCTTGCCAATAGAGAGCAAGTGTGCCCCATTGGTATTGTAAGAGATGTGGAGGTCCTTTGTGGTAAGATTAAATATCCTGCTGATTTTCTAGTACTTGGTAAAGAAGCTAGTAAAACCTATCCTATCATCTTTGGTAGACCCTTCCTTAATACTTGGGGGGCCATCATAGATTGTAGGAAAGAAAAAGTTTTGACTAAGTTTGCTGGAGAATCTTATGAGTTTAATTTTTCCAAATTTGCCAAAACCCCTTATGAAAATGAATTACCCGATGAGGATTTCAAGGTTGAACAACTGTCTTCTATTTCTCTTGCTTCTAACAATGCTTTGCAGCAGTTCATGGAAGATCATGAAAGTGATGCCTTTATGAAGGAAAGAAATGAGATTGGTGAGGTTTTCCTTCGTCAGCCTGAGTTACTTAAGCATAATTTACCTATGGAAAATTTGGGTACCACACTACCACCCAAAGGGGATCCTGTTTTCGAATTAAAACCTTTACCTTATGATCTTAAATATGTTTATCTTGATGATAAGAAGATATATCATGTTACTATTAGTTCTAAACTTTCAGGAAAGGAAGAAGAAAGGCTATTGGAGGTATGTAAGAAGCACCGAGGAGCTATGGGTTATACTCTTGATGATTTAAAAGGAATTTCTCCCACTATATGTCAGCATGCTATTAATATTGAGCCTGATGCAAAACCAGTTGTTGAGCACCAGAGACGTCTGAATCCTAAAATGAAGGAAGTGGTAAGAAATGAGGTATTAAAACTCCTTGATGGTGGTATTATTTATTCTATTGCTGATAGTTAATGGATTATCCCTGTTCATTGTGTTCCCAAGAAAGGAGGAATTACTGTTATGCCTAATGGGGATAACGAGTTTATACCCCAGAGAGTAGTGGTTGGGTATAGAATGTGCATTGATTTTAGAAAGATTAATAAAGTTACTAAGAAAAATCATTATCCTTTGCCCTTTATTGATCAAATGCTTGAGAGGCTGTCCAAAAAGACTCATTTTTGCTTTGTTGATGGTTATTCTGGGTTTTCTCAAATCGCTGTGAAAGCACAGGACCAAGATAAAACCACTTTCACTTGTCCTTATGGTACTTATGCTTATAGGCGTATGCCTTTGGGTTTATGTAATTCTCCTGCTACCTTTCAGAGATGTATGTCTGCTATCTTTCATGGTTTTTGTGAAGAAATTGTGGAGGTTTTCATGGACAATTTTTCCGTCTATGGAACTTCCTTTGATAATTGTTTGCACAACCTTGATAAAGTTTTGCAGAGATGTGAGGAAACCAACCTTGTTCTTAACTGGGAGAAATGCCATTTCATGGTTAATGAAGGAATTGTTCTTGGACATAAGATCTCTGAAAGAGGTACTAACGTTGACAGAGCCAAAATCGAAGCAATTGAGAAGATGCCTTGTCCTAGAGATATCAAAGGTATTCGTAGTATCCTTGGTCATGCTGGTTTCTATAGGAGATTTATTAAAGACTTCTCCAAAATTTCAAAACCCCTTACTAATCTTCTTAAAAAATATGTACCTTTTGTTTTTGATGATGATTTTATGGAAGCTTTTGAAACTTTGAAGAAAGCTTTAACAACTGCTCCTATAGTCTAACCACCTGATTGGAGTTTACCTTTTGAAATCATGTGTGATGCTAGTGACTTTGTTGTGGGAGTTGTCCTTGGACAACGTGTTGACAAGAAGCTGAATGTTATTCATTATGCTAGAAAGACTCTAGATGCTGCTCAAAAGAATTATGCTACTACTGAAAAAGAGTTCTTAGCTGTAATCTTTGCTTGTGATAAATTTAGACCTTATATTGTTGATTCCAAGGTTACTATTCATACTGACCATGCAGTTATTAAGTACCTTATGACAAAGAAGTACGCTAAGCCTAGGCTTATAAGGTGGGTGTTGCTTTTACAAGAGTTTGATCTTCATATTATGGATAGGAAAGGTGCTGATAATCCTGTTGCTGATAATTTATCTCGTTTGGAAAACATTTATTTTGACCCTTTGCCTGTTAATGATAATTTTCCAAATGAGCAGTTAGCTGCAATAAGGGTAAGTCCACATGAAAATCCTTGGTATGCTGATTATGCTAACTTTATTGTTTCCAAGTATTTGCCTCCAACTTTTACAGCCCAGCAAAGAAGGAAATTCTTCTATGATCTAAGGCATTACTTTTGGGATGACCCACACCTACATAAAGAAGGAGTAGATGGCATTATGAGAAGATGTGTTCCCAAATTTGAACAACAAGAGATATTGAGAAAATGTCATGGCAGTGCTTATGGAGGACATCATGCTGGGATAGAACTGCACAGAAGGTTTTACAATCTGGTTTTTATTGGCCTACTCTTTTTAAAGATGCAAGGAAGTTTATCTTATCCTGTGATGAATGCCAACGAGTAGGTAACATCTCTAGACGCAATGAAATGCCTATGGATTATTCTCTTGTTATTGAACCTTTTGATTGTTGGGGATTCAACTTTATGGGGCCTTTTCCTCCTTCAAAAGGGTATATTCATATTCTTGTTGCTGTTGACTATGTTACAAAGTGGGTAGAAGCCATACCTACAAGCAGTGCTGATGGTAAGACCTCTTTGAAAAGGCTCAAAGATGTCATTTTTCCTAGGTTCGGTGTACCTAGATATCTCATGACTGATGGAGGCTCCCATTTTATTCATGGGGTTTTTAGAAAAACTCTCGCTAAGTATGATGTAAACCACATAATAGCTTCAGCTTATCATCCCCAAACTAGTGGGCAAGTAGAACTTTCCAATAGGGAAATTAAATCTATCTTGCAGAAGACTGTGAATAGGTCTAGAAAAAATTGGGCTAAAAATTTGAATGACGCTTTGTGGGCTTATAGAACTGCTTATAAAAATCCTATGGGTATGTCTCCTTACAAAATAGTCTATGGGAAAGCTTGTCACTTGCCTTTAGAATTAGAACACAAAGCTTATTGGGCAGTGAAAGAGTTGAATAGAGATTTTATACTTGCTGGTGAGTAAAGACTGCTCGATTTAAGCAATCTAGATGATTGGAGAGGGGATGCATACGAAAATGCTAGGCTCTTTAAGGAAAAAGTAAAGATGGCATGATAGGAGAATTCTCTGAAGGGAATATGCCCGAGAGGCAATAATAAAGTGGTTATTATCGTATTCCTTGTTTATGATAAATGTTTATTTTGCATGCTATAATTGTATTAATACAGAAACGTTAATACATGTGTGTTCAATAAATAAACAAAATGTTCCTAGTTATGCCTCTCTCATAAAACTAGCTCGTTGATTAACAAGATGATCAAAGGTTTCCTGATCATGGACATTGGATGTTGTTAATAATGAGGTCACAACATTAATGGAATGGTGTGATGAACATTCATCCGAAGTATAGCATTACGATCAAAGTCATTGATTTTATATTGCTATAACAACTTACGAAGTGATCCTAATCCTTAGACCATGAGATCATGTCAATCACTAACACCGGAAGAGTTTATTGATGACATCAAACATCACACCATAACTAGGTGATTATAAAGATGGCTTCAGAACTACTAAAGTGTTATGTTGAGGCTCATGGACCGAGAGTGGAATTTTTTCATCCCTATGATGGATAGATATACTCTGGGCCTCTCGGTGATATCTCATTGATTAGCATGCAAGCAAGTGATTTGATCACTAGAATGTTATATCACGGGAACAAGAAAAGAGTGCATGTCAGTAACGAGATCAAACTAGGTATGGAGATACCGATGATCGAATCTCGTACATGTAATATATCATGAAACAAAGGTATTAAGATACTAGAGTAAAAGGTTCTCGCGATCACAAGAAAGTCATTGTTGAATGTGTGGGAGTCAGTATGGATCTCCAGGTCCCGCTTATGATTGTTGATCGGAGAAGGGTCTCGATCATGTCCACATTATTCGCGAACCGTAGGGTGGCACACTTAAGAGACACCGACATCCAATTGGAGCAAAAGTTTCATGCCGGAAAGAATAACAAGCGCAGGAATTTATTTCACTAGACACCGAAACTGTTTCGGTTGAAAATAATGAAACTGGTTCTGCATGTGAAATTGAATACTAGCAAGGGGTTTTATGTGAATGTTTGTTAATTAAAGTAATTAACAAAATTCTGAATAAATAAATAAATAAAAGAGTTTATTTAAATGAGATCTTGCATTGAATTTGGTGGAAATTTAATGCATGTGAGTGGATTTTTGAGTGGAGGCTCTTTTATGGGAGTGGAGTCTTTTCATTTTGAGTGGGATCTCCACCCACATGAATGTGGAAGAGGTGGGGGCATCCACCATGGCTGGATCCATGCCCCTTGGGGTGCCCCCATCTCCCTATAAAAGGCCCCCCTCTCCTCCTCTCAAAGTACACCTTCTCGTGAAGGATCTCTCTCCCCCTCTAGAATTTATTCCCATGGTCTCGGACTAGTGAGATACATGTTCCCGGTGGATATTTGGCAAGAAATGGTTGTGTTTCCGCTGCATCGCTGGATCAAGGAGGCGGAGGTTTCTCGGTGTCTTGTACGTGTGTGCGAGCACGGATGCGCTACTATTTTGCGGTGCTAGGACTTCCTCTTGATCTTGAGATCGGCAAGATATCGTCTACATCAACCACGAGTTTAACTCGTTAAGCTTTGTCGGTCTTCAAGGGTATGTTCTCTACGGATATACATCCGCCTGTTGTTTGTATCTAGTAGATAGATCTTGGTACATAGTTCCCATCGTAGGAAAATTTTTGTTTTCTATGATGCGAACCCTATAGTGGTATAAGATCCGGATCTATGCGTAGATGCTTTGAACGGGTAGTACACATATGAGTATGTGGGCGATGATGATCATTTTATTGCTTCTTAGTTGTACTTTGGATATTAGTGGCATAGTGGGATTAAGCGGCCCGGACAAACTTTACATGTCCTCACACATGAGACCTGTTCCACGCTTGACATGCAACTAGTTTTGCATAAGTGGCTAGCGGGTGTCTGTCTCTCCTACTACAGTCAATATCTAATTTGCAATGAGTTGTCAAGAATTTGGTTATCCTCGGTGTGGTTCATGTTCGTAGGTATGAACGGTTCTATCTTCGAAATCCCTAAGCCACGTAAAACTTGCAATGGATAAATTAGAGGCGTCTAGTTTAGATTGTTGCTGGGCTAGTGTCATGATATGTTGATGTTGTAAGTAGAAGTATAAGTCGATACTCCTACAACACACATAACGTGTAAGTTCCATAGACCTTGGCCTTACACATAGAGGTATGATAGTGATCATACCATGATGCACATGATGGAGATCAAGTGCAAGAACTATATCATTTCACTTATTAACATGAGATGTTTGTTGCATCTTATATTGCTTGTTTGGAGTTTTATTAGCATAATAAGATGATCCCTCATTTAGATATCAAGATAAAAATGTGTTCTTCCTTAAGTATGCACCGACAATGTTTCGTCGCTTCAAGACATCACGTGGTGATCGGGTGTACTTGAATCCACGAGCATATCTCGGGTGTAAGACAGTTACACACACGAATATTAAGGTTCTTACTTGGCGAGCCTAGAATGTACAGACATGGCCTCGGAACACGGACCGAAAGGTTAAGCATGAGTCATATGTTTTGATATGATGACCATATGGATGCTCGCCTTTGAAGCTACACCGACTCACGTGATGATCGGACTTGGTGTAGTGGATTTGGTTCATGAAATCACCAAAAAGGCAGGAGGGATGTCGTTTTTGAGTGGGAGTTCATTTCTAATTTGGATTAGTTGAACTCAATTTATCATAAATTAAATCAAAGTGAATTTGCATAATTTGTTGTAGTCACTGGCATTCGTTCACCACCTTATGCTTAGTTGTAATTGAGATAATAGAACTCTAGAATTCTGGATATTTACTTTACAAACTGGTATCGTATTGTGTTGAGTGTCAATCTAAAGTTTAAAGTCCTATTGCAAACTTTCATCAAACTTTGTTTACTCTGTGAAATTTAATAATTGGTATTAAATCGAGAGTAACAATTCCAGTGTTAGTATCTTAAGTATCATGTTTGCCTCCATGATTCTTGATTGTTTTTAAATATCAAGGTTATCTAGGAGCTGAAAGAATTGTTTCAGAAACCATCATGTGTGACAGATATAACGATATCTGAAACAATGTTTTGGTTGCAATATGATAGAGTATAATGTATGTTCTCATATTGGATGAGAATTTACAAAGGTTGGAGATGCTAGACATCCTAATCATCCAAAAGGGTTTTGTAAAGTAACGTTATACTCACGATTCGTCTTTATAAGCTACATTAGCTTGATCATGAAAGTCGTCATGATAGGGATGAATAGAAGATGTATGTAAAGTGTTTACTACACTAAAAGATTACTAAAGAATGGATTTTGAAAGAATGCCGATCATTTTGATGATGGTGATCTACTTCAAAGTGCAAGTCAAAAGGTATTATTATTTGAATATACACGCTTTGGAATATGTGTCATGTATATGGCGCCACTTTTGATGTTGATAGATTCTTTTAAAAGGAAAAGGAAATGCTGAAAGAGAATCTATAAAATATATTTGGCAGAAAAGAAAATATTGGAAATATCCAATTTAGGTATATGGATGATATACATTTTATGGTTGTATTCTTTGCTTGTTAGAGAATGTGGTTCTTGGGTATTGGATACCGAATTGGTTGGTATGAAATTTCATACAGAACGACGCAATTCATGAACTACAATGGCCTAAGTAACTAGAAAGAGAATATGTGATGATGTTCATTGAAAACAAACAAACCGTTGTTTGTATTTCTCATTGACATCAAAGCTTGACTTCAAGATTTGTTTTAATAATTGTTATTTAAATCAAGTATTATAAGAACAAAGGTTGTTCAAATAATTACCGTATTCCATATAAGCTGGATGATTTACAAATCTAGTTGGAGAAATCACATCCATAAAACCTAATGCTAAAATGTCGCAAGACAAATGATTAAAAGATCACTTACGAAGTGACATCGCCGTTTAAATTATATTGGAAAGAAAACATGAAGAATCTCCATATTCATGGATTTTTGGAGTCTTTGATTTGATCAAGTGACGCTTGTGAGACTTTTCTCGGGATAATTAAAACTTCGTTCAAAGGACAAAGAAGAACGATCGACTAAATTATTGGAATTTATACATATCGATGTATATAGTCCAATATGTATAGTCGTAAGCGATGGATTTCAACTTCATATGCTTTCTCCAAAAATTTGAGTGAATGTTCACTTAATGAGAAAGAAGTATGAAATATTTGAAAATGTTCAAAGACTTTCAAGATGAAGTGAAAATCACTGTAACCAGAAAATAAATGGTTTATGATTTTATCATAAGGTATTTATTTGAGTTGCAAGTGTAACAAGAAAATAAATAATTTATGATTTTTATCATAAAAGGGATTTATTTGAGTTACAAGTTTAGCAAAAACACCTAGATTTGCATCTCCCGAAACACCATAGGAATATGGAGTGTTTGAGATTTGTAATGAAACCTTGTTTGACATGGTTGGATCAAAGGTGTTATTTATAAAACTATCATTAAAAGATTAAAGCTTTAGAGACTACCGCTTTTACATTGAAAAGAGCTCCATCTTGATTTGTTGAAATGACACCATATGAGTTATGGTTTGGGGTAAAACCCAAGTTGTCATTTCTTAAATTTTGGTATGATAAACATAAGTAAGATGTTACAACCAAATTCGGATGAGCATGTCTTTGTAGGTTATTTTGAATAACAATTGGTTATTCTTCCATAACACCAAGGACAAAAGGGTTTGTTGCTTGAAATGTGAAGTTTCTTGAAAAGGATTTTTTCGCAAAAGTTAAGTGGGAGGACAATAGAACTTTGATAAGGTTAACGAACCTTAGCTAAATGTGCTGAGTTGCGCAGTGCCGAAAATCGTTCCGGAGGCTGCCATAATGCTCATAGCTTATGTGCCTCAAAAGTTGTGGTCACGGAGATCTAAGTTCTTATTGAACCAAGTCGATCGGATAAACACTCAAATGCTGAGATTTGAGAGTAATCATTATTGTTTGACAATGATGAACCGACTACATGCAAAGAAGCGATGATGGGCCCTGACTCCGTCAAATGGCTTGAAGCCATAAAATCCGTGATAGTTCCATACACGAGAAATCAAGTTTTGAACTTGGAAGACCCTCCGAAAAGGTGTAAAAACCTATCGGTCGTATTTGGATCTATAAAGAAACAGACATGGATGTTTCACATCTATGAAATAGTCGACATGTCGTAAAGTATTTTACGGCAATGTTCAAGGAGTTGACTATGACAAGATTTGATCTTTCATAGCGATTTTTAGTCTGGACGGATTAAAGTAGCAACCACTACATATAATTTGGTATATGGTAGATGAATAAACAAAACAAAATTCTTATAATAGAATGGTTACCTAGGACGTGTACAAGACACAGTCCAAAGGGTTTTGTTAAATTCAAAGGATGCTAAAAAGTTATGCAAACTTCAATGGTTGAAGTAAGCATCGCGGAGTTGGAATCTTCACCATGATGAAAAAGGAGTTATCATCAGGAAACGATGAAGATGCTTGCATTTGCAAGAAATTAAGTGGGAGCGCTGAGACATATTTCTAATACATTATGTGGAGGACATCTTGTTGATTAGAAATGATGTAATTTTTATTGACAAAGGTTAAGAATTTCATTTTGATGAAAGACTTAGGCAAAACCCGAATATTTAGCATGAATGTCTATAGTGGATAGACTGTGACGCTAATATGGTTTTTCCAAACATACATATATGAGATATTGAAGGATTTCAATATAGAAACGACAAGAAACGGTTCTTGTCGCATGGAAAGGAATTGAATCAAAATTCAAGTGTATCGACACTTGATAATTGAAACAAGATTCAAGTGCTTTGACACTTGATGAGTGAAATCACACGGATGTTTTGATCAATCATACCATGATATGTACACATCCGAATATGTCCTATGCTCTAAGTGTTATGAGCATATAACAGAATGAATCATAAAATCATCATTGGACGATAGTGAGGATATTCTTATGATATTTTAGAAGAACTAAGAATATATTTGTGTAGAGGTGACAAACAATTACATATAGTTCATTGTAAAGCATTACATTGATACTAGTTTTGTCACAATATATAAATTAAATTTATCTCAATTTAAACTATGGGTGGCACAATGTAATGGAAAGGAGATTCCATGATGGATTTGTATGTATTCCAAAGTTAAGACATTATGACGGATACTACAACAAAAGGCTAAGTATATGACTGCTATAGTAGCAGCAAAGGAGGGAATTTGTGTCAAGTAGTTGTTATCAAACTAAGGTGTGGTTTGCAATGGGCTAACACTAAAGATATATTGTATGACAATAGTATCGACGTGATTTAACCCCAAGGAACTAAAAAGGTCTCACCAAAAGAATACAATGCCATCTCATTGGAGAATGAGTGATGCGTGAAGACACAAAGACATGCAAATACACACGGACCTGAAAGTGTCAGATCCGTTGATTATGTTAACCACTTGCAGTTGCGTATATGGAACACCAGAAAGCCATAGGTGTTAAATATGCAAAGTTTTCAAACTAGATTATTGTCTCTAGTGTAAGTGGGAGACTGAAGGGAATATGCCCGAGAGGCAATAATAAAGTGGTTATTATCGTATTCCTTGTTTATGATAAATGTTTATTTTTGCATGCTATAATTGTATTAATATGGAAACGTTAATACATGTGTGTTTAATAAATAAACAGAAAGTTCCTAGTTATGCCTCTCTCATAAAACTAGCTCGTTGATTAACAAGATGATCAAAGGTTTCCTGATCATGGACATTGGATGTTGTTAATAACGAGGTCACAACATTAATGGAATGGTGTGATGAACATTCATCCGAAGTATAGCATTACGATCAAAGTCATTGAGTTTATATTGCTATAACAACTTACGAAGTGATCCTAATCCTTAGACCATGAGATCATGTCAATCACTAACACCGGAAGAGTTTCTTGATGACATCAAACGTCACACCGTAACTGGGTGATTATAAAGATGGATTCAGAACTACTAAAGTGTTATGTTGAGGCTCATGGATCGAGAGTGGAATTTGTTCATCCCGATGACGGATAGATATACTCTGGGCCCTCTTGGTGATATCACATTGATTAGCTTGCAAGCAAGTGATTTGATCACTAGAATGTTATATCACGGGACCGAGAAAAGAGTGCATGTCAGTAAAAAGATCAAACCAGGTATGGAGATACCGATGATCGAATCTCGAACATGTAATATATAGCGAAACAAAGGGATTAAGATACTAGATTAAAAGGTTCTCGCGATCACAAGAAAGTCATCGTTGAATGTGTGGGAGTCAGTATGGATCTCCAGGTCCTGCTTCTGATTATTGATCGAAGAAGGGTCTCGATCATGTCCACATTATTCGTGAACCATAGGGTGGCACACTTTAGAGACACCGACATCCAATTGGAGCAAAAGTTTAATGCCGGAAAGAATAACAAGCGCAGGAATTTATTTCACTAGACACCAAAACTATTTCGGTTGAAATTGCTGAAACTGGTTCTGAATGTGAAATTGAATACTAGCAAAGGGTTTTATGTGAATGTTTGTTAATTAAAGTAAGTAACAAAATTCTGAATAAATAAATAAAAGAGTTTTATTTGAATGAGAGCTTGCGTTAAATTTGATGAAAATTTAATGCATGTGAGTGGTTTTCTGAGTGGAGGCTCTTTTATGGGAGTGGAGGCTTTTCATTTTGAGTGGGATCTCCACCCACATGAATATGGAAGAGGTGGGGGAAGCCACCATGGCTGGCGTCAGGCCCCTTGGGGTGCCCCCTCTCCCTATAAAAGGCCCCCCTCTCCTCCTCTCAAAGTACACCTCCTCGTGAAGGATCTCTCTCCCCCTCTAGAATTTATTCCCCATCGTCTCGGACTAGCGAGATACATGTTCCCGGTGGCTGTTCGGCAAGAAAGGGTTGTGCTTCTGCTGCATCGCTAGAGCGAGGATGCGTAGGTTGCTTGGTGTCTTGTACGTGTGTGCGAGCATGGATGCGCTGCTGTTTTGCGGCGCTAGGACTTCCTCTCGATCTTGAGATCGGCAAGAGATCTTCTACATCAACCATGATTTTAACTTGTTAAGCTTTGTCGGTCTTCAAGGGTATGTTCTCTATGAATATACATCCGCCCGTTGTTTGTATCTAGTAGATAGATCTTGGTACATAGTTCCCATCGTAGGAATTTTTTTGTTTTCTATGCCGCGAACCCTACATTCTCAAAAGGGAGTTCCATGTTGGTGAGAAAGTTATTTTGTATAGGTCTCATCTCAGATTTTTGCAGGGAAACTACTCTCCAAATGGGAAGGACCTTTTGTTATCAAGGAAGTGTACCGTTCAGGTGCCATCAAAATCTATTCTCTGAAGGATGACACAACACAGGTGGTTAATGGTCAAATACTAAAACATTATATTTCTGGAGATTCTTACAATGAAGAAGTGGATGTCATTCAAATGGCGGCTCCAAAAGAATTTATCAAGAACCAAACACCAGAAACAGCAGAGTTTTTTTTGAATAGGTAAAAGTGGTGAAAACATAAGGTTCGTGAAACTCCAATATTTTATATTTTTGATGTTTTTAATACATAAGGGAAGTTACGGGACAAAACTGAAGAGGAAACGGAGCCTGGGGTGGACAAACCCACCCAGGCGCGGGCCTATCCTGGCCGCGCCTGGAGGGGGTTTGACTCCCCCGAACCCCATCTCCGCTTCGTTTCTGTGTCAAAACCTTCCTTATGCATTGAAACTTCATAATATATAAACCCCCGGATCCCCCGAGGTTCGTGCATCGTCTTCTCGTTGTGTTTTCGTTTCGATCTGTCTCTATCAGGAAATCTTCTCAAGTTTAGAGCAAAACTCGGAGCTAATCCGTACTCTTACTTTTGAGTTCGAGGAACTAAGGAAGTTGATTGAGGAGCTTATCAAGAGAACACCACCACCACCGAAGGAGTAATTCGTCATCAGGTTTGGCATCCCCTTGGCTTGTTCCAAGATTGGGGGAGTGTCGCGGTATCACCACCATTATCTTCCATATTTTACCTTTTTAGTGGATTCATATCTGTGGTAAAGAGGTTATCTTATAGTTTGGTTTGCATGTAGAAGTATCTCTCCTTTAGTTGATTATCTATGTATCCCTTGGTGTGAGTGCCTTTATTGGAATATTAATGGGAAGTCTCATCTTTTAATTTTTGCACTTCCTATTTTTAGTTTGCAATCTCTATTATATGATGGATCTTATTTTTCAGTATTGGCACCACTTTGGGATCATCAAGTGGATCTAAATTGGTTTTGGCAAACCAAGTTCTGGTCAGTGGCATTAATTTGAAAGAAAAAGAAAGAAAGAAAAAGATTACATGTATTTGGTATCATTTGTTTTCTTTCTTGTTGGCTCATAAGCTTAGTATTCTTTATTGAAGATTCTTTTGTGTCTTCAAGGAAGATTGCATGTTTAGCTTTATTACTTGTATGTTTGCTGGTTTCTTTCAACTCTCTTGCTTGCTACCCAACCTTGCTAGCCAAAAAACCTGTTTTGAGAAGGCATACTTCTCATGTTTCCAAAATCCTTTAAACCCAAACCTTTTGCCACTTGTGTCCACCATATCCACCTAATAGCTATTGCTATTCCTAGAAAATTCTCAAGCTTCATCTACCTTTCGAATTAAAAAGTATTTTGTTATGTGAAAACTAGTTAGTAAAGCTCTCACGAACTTTATGGCACACTTTATTTACTTGCCCCTAATAAACTTGAACCATTGTGGACATCAAAGTTGTATATTCTTGCATCTATACATTGGAATTAGCAGAACCGTGCTGTCACGGGGAACGTTTTCAACATTGCACTTGTACTCTGTACACAGTTGATATCATGCTCTTTTGTCTATGTATGTCAACGGTGTGAAATAAATAGGGAACTTGTAAGTCCATGGAGTTTGTATTCTTTGTTAGAAAAATGCCTGGGCCGCTAGCCTAAGCCATGCTTAATCATGGTGGAAACTTGCAGCATCACCATAGTGAGCTATCTATGAAGCATCCTCAATAAAAAGCTATGAATATGGTAAATAAAAAGATTGCTGAGATGCTCATTGTCTGCTTATGTTGTCATTTTGGTTATGGGAAAGCTCCTGTGCCATGTGCAAGGGGTACCCCGTTGGCGGTTCTCAATGATATGCAAATACTTACAATGACAAGAACTTACCTGGACCCAAAGTTGAGTATGCATGAGGAGTGGCCCTCATATTCCAGGGACATGAGATTGCCAACTTATATTTCGTCAAGCATATACTCCATCTTTGTTCCCTTTAACCTTAATCATCTATAGATGCTCATGATAGGGGAAATGAGGGATCTAAGCTAGTAAGTACCATAATATTTTGCAAGCTCTTTATGACTTGTAATCCCTGCTACCCTCTAAGAAGGGACCTTTCTACAAGTTACCAGTTGATTCAGTAAACCTACTTCCTCTCTATCTCTAGCCAGCTTTTGAGTTGTTGTGTTTCAAGCATTCATACGGTGATTTATTCAATCATGTTCTCTATCTTCCTTGTTTGCACAAAGCTCTTATTTATTGACTATTACTTTGAAAGCCTTCACTTGTGAAAAACCTTTTTGAGCAAAGAGTGCTCCTGTTTTGAAACTTCTACAAAAAATCTTTTGTGAAACTGTTTGCCAGGTGTTCTCTGACCAAGAACAAGTTTACCAATTCCAATTATGATTTATCTTTATGCATATATATTGTGACAGCTGCACTTGGTTGCAAGCTAAGTTATATAATGGTGAGTTGCTTTCTTCTATGAGTTGTGCAATGGTAAGTGTGATGCTTCTTGTTCATATTCTTTTATCGACACTTCACTCCATAAACCTGTGGACATGTTTACTGAGCTCAGTATTCGCTTGGGGACAAGCGAAGTCTAAGCTTGGGGGAGTTGATACGCCCAATTTTCATCACCATTCTATATCATAATTTACCTCTATTCATTGATATTTGTCTTATTATGAGGTATTACTTATGGCTTTTCATCTGTTTATGCATGTTGGATGATCCCTGGAGGATGGACTGCCGGAGTCTGGGTTCTGATGGAAAAGACGGTGTTTCGGTGAAATTTCGCGAAGATCAGAAAGATACCACAAAAATATGGAAACGTATTATTTTACCAGAAGACGAAGGAAGCTAGAAGGAGGAGCGAAGGGGGGCCTCAGGGGTTCCACCCCCTAGGCGCGGGCCCACCTGAACCCGCACCTACGGTGGGTTTGGCCCACCTGCTCGGCCTCCGACTCCACCCCTTCGCCGATATCTTCCCTACGGAACCCTAACACCAGGGGGGACCACAGATAGACTTCCGCTGCCTCTGGGAGGAGGAAAACACCGAGAGAGAAAGATCACTCCGATAGATAGATTTCTACCGGGGGAATTCCTTCCCGGAGAGGGGAGACCGTCTCCATCAACACCATCATCAAGCTAGGCTTCATCAGGATCATCATCATCCACACCATCATCTCCACCAGCACCATCATCACCACTCCATCTCGCTGTAACAATTGATATTGCTTTAGTTTGTTAGGGGAAACTTTCCCGGTGTTGATTACTATTGTAGTTGATGCTTGTGAGTGGAACCATTGGTTTATTGTTCATGTTCATATTGTTATCCATTACCATATCATCTTTGATCTTGATCCATATGATGTCTTGTGAGTAGTTCGTTTAGTTCTTGAGGACATGGGAGAAGTCATGTTGTTAGTAGTGAATCTGTGATGAGTTATTATTCAATGGTTTAGTATTTAAGTTGTGGTGCTATTCTTCTAGTGGTGTCATGTGAACGTCGACTACATGATACTTAACCATTTATGGGCCTAGGGGAATGCATTGTGTATTTGGATACTAATTGCGGGGTTGCCGGAGTGACAGAAACCTGAACCCCCATTAGGACACCTTTGCACAAGGGAGTGTAGGATCTCAGAGTTTAAGGCTGTGGTTAGATTTATATCTTAATTACTTTCCTGTAGTTATGGATGTTTGCAGGGGTTTAATCACAAGTATGTATTAGTCCTAGGAAGGGCAGTATGTTAGCACAGGTTCACCCACACAACACTTACAAACACCAAAGAAGAGTACTCAGCTATTTGAAGCGAAAGCACTTGACGGAATTCCCATGTGTCCTCGAGAACGTTTGGTCCTTATAAGTATTTCCACCTACTTGTCCTTTGCTAAGAAAGGATTGGGCCACTTGCTCCGTTTGTTCATTACTTCTGTTACTTGCTCTTTGTTTTGTTGCCTTGTCAAAAAATCACTAAAAATCCGTTTGCTAAGTATTCACAGGGATTTCCTGCTCCATACCACTGTTTAGCACCTTCTGCTCCTTGTTGGGATCGACACTCCTATTTATCGAAAGTATTGCGATACACCCCCTATACTTGTGGGTCATAAAGACTATTTTCTGGCGCCGTTGCCAGGGAGTGAAGCGCTATTGAAGAGTGGAACTGGTAAGGGAAACTTTTACTGTGAGTATTGCTTTTGTTACTGCTTGTTACTTTTTTCCAACATGAATAACCCACTTGGTTTTCTGTCTGGGAAAACCACTACCACTTCTATTGTAGTAGATGAACCACCACCTATTGAGATTGATCCTTTTAAGATACCTACGAGTATTGTTAATCGTGTCATGGATAATTATTATTTTGGGGATGGAAATGTCCATCCTGGTGAACACTTGCTTTATATCCATGAATTATGCGGGTTGTTTAAGTGTGAAGGTATCACAACTGAATAGTTGAAGAAGAATTTACTCTCCATATCCTTGAAAGGGAGAGCTGAGGCATGGTATAAGGTGATAAAAATTAGGATTAACAAAAGCTTTTAATAATAAACACTATATTAATGCATGTGTGTTATGAATGATGTATGAAATCTTGCAATGCCATGTTTGTTTGTTGTAAATGATGAGGCTTGGTTTAAAGATCAAAACCATATCATCTAGTTCAAATCCAAACCATATCAAAACAACAGAAAATCAATATATGAAGCATATGACCTAATGGTCATTTTTGGAAAAGTTAACACCTAGCTCACTTTGAGCCTCTCTAGCAAATGATTTCAAACAGAAACAATTCCATTTCTTTTCTCACCTTGCTAGACCAAGTGACACTGAACACAATGGAGCTTTCAAAACTTGCAGAAACAAATTCAAATCCCTCTGAGAGACAATTCAAAATTGAATCTATCTTATGCATCAAGATAGTCATTTTTGGAAAACCAGCAAAACATTCACCACTTAGTAAACCCTTGCACCTAGAGACTACCAATTTTATGACCAGCACACCCACCAAAAAGAATTTGAAAATTCAAAGGTTTAGTTCTTGCGGCCATTTAATCAAACACTTGGTGATCACAGTACAAACTTACCAACTATTCACTGTTTTGATCAATCTTGTGATCATCTTGTGACCTCGCCGAGCCTCCACTACTCGCCCTTAACTCACCCCAGTACCAGCCCGTGCATAAGAGCTCCTCTCACTTGACCAATTGACCAATACAATTCGTACCCATGCTCAACCTTGTCACCCCGAAGCGGACACACTGCTACACGCAGCGCCGCCCTCGCCCACGATGTCTAGGAGGTAGCCATGACCTCATCGCCACCGCCTGTGTACGCCTCAACCAACGACAGCCTGCGGAGACGCCAGCGCAGCCGCACCCATTTAACACTCGACCATGCCGATCGCCGTGCCAGAGCGCCGAGAAATCCCACGCGACCTCGCCGTGCCTCACTCTCTCCATGCGCCAATAAGTTCGCTGCCTCACCAGCGACCTCCCAGACACGCTCGTTTGACCCCGCGCGCTCCGTGACCACCGTACACCATGATGAACGCCGACGGTACCGAAGTAGAGCATGGACGTTCTAGAACGATGGAGACCGCGCCTCGCCGTGACACTGTGCGCATGACGACCGCCCTGAAGCCCTGCATCGACCTACACACTTTGCCATGCCGATAGCTTCCTGTAACAACGTCGACGACGAGCCCGAGCGATGCCGCCGTGCCCACTTCGCCATAGTAAAATAGACCCCTCCCCACCTGAAAATGCACACCATTCCACTTCCCTCTCACCCAGCAATATCTCTGACCCATCCCCAGCGAAAGGCGAGCACCACACCGCCGGAATTTCACCAGAGCCCGCCGCTGCAGTGGAGAACAGGAACCAGCACTAGGAGCCACCCTAGGAGCTTCCGTGACCATCGTTCGAACCGCCATCATCGACAAGCTCGTTCGCCCACCTCGCCGGACTTAGCTGGAGCCCTGGTAAGCCCCCGACGACCCTGCCATAGCGCTAGGGTTAGCATCTCGCGTGTGCCGTGCGACGGAGACGACGATGCGGAGCCATCGATCGTTCTCTAATCATGCGGTTTAGATTGAAGGATACCTCTTGTAACATCCCAAATGACACTAAACTTGGATCATCAAACTCTAATCCTCAAAATTAGGGTTAACAAAAACTTTTCTAATTAAAATTATGAATGCATGCATATGTGTATGCATTGATTTTGAAATTCTTTTAAACCACCTTGTTTGATTGCTTCATTGCTTGTAAAATGTTTCTTAGGTGAAATAAACATCATCTAAAACATTTCCCACACTTTTCCTAAAGACAAGTAAATCAAAACACATATATAAAAGGAATGGTCATTTTGACCAATTTAACTCCCATGCCTACTTTGACCGTCTCAAACTTTCAAAACCTAACAGAAACTTTTCTGGATCTTTGCACCCCTTGAATGTACTCATAACAAAGTATCAAGGCCCACTTTGTGATCATCCAGAAACTTTCAAATGCATAGTTTAAATGATAATTCAAAATTGAATCTTTATCATATGGGAAGATCCCACTTTTTCAAAAACCACTCAAACAAGCTCAACTTTCAAAACCCAAGCATCTGCAGACTCACCAGCACCAATCTAGCAAACCCACCAAAAATCATTTCAAAATTCAAAACTTGATTTCATGCGGCCATTTCATCAAACAGGTTGCAGACACAAATCAAACAAACATCAA
The DNA here is from genome assembly GCA_916181665.1 of Avena sativa. Taxonomy (NCBI): domain Eukaryota; kingdom Viridiplantae; phylum Streptophyta; class Magnoliopsida; order Poales; family Poaceae; genus Avena; species Avena sativa. The sequence goes on from OV702297.1 coordinate 259,415,521, forward strand.
AAACTATTGTGAGCAGTGATTCGTGCCTAACTGGTTCCCCATTTAGCTCACAACCAGCTCAGTAGATCGTCTAGCAAGATTAACCAAGCACTAGCACCACTGTGAGCTTGCCATTGCCATCAATGGTGAACAGCCGAGCACACCCTTGCCACCCCATAGTCGACAGCAAGCTAGGAGCAGCAGCAAGCCTAGCCAGCATGTCTGGGAGGCAGCCCACTGTCCACCGCCACTCACTATCCCAATCGCGAGCGTTGCCAAGCCCTGGACCACGCGCACAAACCGCGCCCAGACCGCCAGCGACCATGCCGAGCGTGCGCCAGAGCACCACCCTCGACCGAAGCCCACAGACCGCGCGCCGCCCTCGCTGCGTGCATACACAATCCCCACCGACCCAGGAGACCGCCAGACATCCCTGTTCGCCGCCCCGTGACGCACAGCCACCACTCGCCGTCGAAGACGCCGCCTCTGCCGCGCAGAGCATCGCCCGTTCCAGACCAAGCCGCACCGCCCCACGCCTCAAAACCATGTCGTTGAGCATCGCCAGGAGACACCACACCGTCCCCTACCCTTTCCCATGCCAATAGCCGCATGTAGCATCGTCCCCGACGAGCTCACCGTGCGCCCCGACGGTCCCCTCGCTCGACTATAAATAGAGGCCACCCCCGCTCGATTTCTTCACACCATCTCACTCCCCTCTCCTCACTGATCGTGCCACACTGTTCTCAGAGCAAGGCGAGCACCACCTCGCCGGAATATCACCGGAGCCCGCCGCCTCTGGAGAAGAAGGGAGCCAGCGATTGGAGCCGCCCCAGGAAAAGCCACCGGTACCAGGAGATTCGCCGTTGTCGACTTCGTCGTTCGCCCGCCTCGCCGACCCTCGCCAGCACCCCGGCGAGCCCCCAGCACCCCTCACTGGCCGCGCTAGGTTTCGTTCTCGCCGGCGTTGTCTCGCGTCGACGATGACTCCCAACCATTGGATTAGAATCAGATCAAACGACCCACGTTGCCCCATACCGCTTCGCCCAGCCCCGTGTCACTGACAAGTGGGGACACCCACTTAAGCAGCCGCGGGAGCACTGCGCTTAGCAGGCTGGCCCGTTAACCTTTCCCGCACAGCCCAATGATTTGAATTAGATCTTTTTCTTTTTAATTCAAACACACTTCTATAAGCATTTTCAAAAATCAATCCAGGTCGATTCAGTGCACCAATTTGAATGAAACAAATTTTGTTGGAAAGGTATGTGAATGCTGAATCCAAGCCCGTTGCATTCAAGTCAGTTGGATCTATAGATCACCCATGGTAAAAATAACAAGGCAGAAGCTTTTCTGCATTCAAACATTTTTCAAATTAAAACCATAATATCTTTTGAGTTGATTCCAACTCTCAAAAATCACATTTAACCATACCTTTCAGAATATATAAATATATATAGGTTTACTTGCAGAAATAATGTTCAAGTAATAAAAGAATGCTACATAGGCATTTCTAGCCACTTTAATTAATTAAAATAAAAGGGTAAAACCTTATTAAATTGTGACACCACTTTAAATCACATTCCCATGGACTACAATATGTGGTGATGACATGTGTCAACATGATCCCATGTTTGGTTTGGAGAATATTAAATCTTAAGTAGTTTTTCAATGAGTAGAAATTACTTTTCTAAAAATAAAAGGAATTAAACCAAGCCTTAACCTTGTAATGTTAGAGATGATGCTAGATCATCTATAGGACCCTTGTGTGTGATGATTGCAAGTAGTTAAGTATTGTTTGGTGATTGTGTACCTCATATTTATTCATAGACGCTAGTACCGACCAAGGATACGAGGAGAAAGGAGGATACTACGAAGAAGAAGCCGAGGAGAACTTCAACCACTGCTCTGCACAAGGCAAGCCTAATACTACTAGTTGATTGAGCAAGCTGAGACTATACCTATGCAAACCAATACTTGTTACTATACCTACTATATGCCTTAAGCATATGTGATCATACCCACTTGATAAACCAATCCTAGTTTTATTTGCAAGCTTCTTACTTTATTTCTTTATCAAAGCTTTAACTTAGAGTTAACTTAAGTGACTTGTAGATACTAGAAAGATTCTGAAGGTTGCATAAAGAGCATAAAATTTGGCCTATGTTAGAAACCTTGATATCATCCTAAGATATAAGGTTGTACTTAGTTGAAACCCCACTAGTTTACCACCCCTCATTAGTGCTTATCCCCACTAGTAGATGCTAGTGCTAAGCATAAAACTTGATCAACTTTTAGATGGGAAATACTTGGTGGAAAAATGGTTATGAAAACCTTGGAATGATGAATCATTCTATTGAAATATTTTGGACATGTGTTTCCAAACACCTGATGATTTTGGTGATGAAAATGATGAGGCATGAGCCTTAGCCCTTTATAAAACTGATGGTTGTCTGGATGCGATACCATTCCAATTTTATCATACAACCACAATACCTGAAGATAGGGTAGGGCGTGAATGGAAACTTATGTACCTTAGTATTAGCTCCCTCACGACCAAGGTCTGAGCTGAGGCTACCTTGTGAAGATTGTCCACATGTGCAGTACCCAAGATGACAGTTGGTCATGGTTGGGAGGCCAAACTCACAGGAGAGGTGCTTATACTAGGGCGTGTAATTGAAAGGTTAGGATTGATTATCCGCATACTGAGTATGGTAAATTCAGGATTTGTTCCTGACGGATGTATCGAATGTTGTGGTGAAAGTGTACAATCTCTGCAGAGTGTCAAACTATTCGAATAGCCGCGTCCGCGGTTATGGACAGTTGGAGTGGCCATACTGTTCCCCCGTCAGACTTTTCAAAATGACCTGTGAAATGAATTGAGACTTTGACTTGACCACAACAGAGTTGTGACATGAGTTACAAGATCCCACTTAGGAGTTATAAAATTGTGACTAGCTTTGGAACTTAGTAGAGATAAATCTGGCTTTTGCAAAACAACCCTAGAGCCTAGTGTCCTATTATCCAAAAACCCCTTTACCTGTTAGTATTAGTTTGTGAGTACTTAAAGAGTACTCATGGCTTTGTCCCTGGCTATTCCCATGGCCAGACTATGAAGAGGAGTACCTGGAAGATGGACCCTAGGAAGGTTACGACAACTAGGATCATCTCCCATCGTCAGCATTGCTTGTGACCCCGAAGATGGAGCTTCGCCTACGCTACCGTTATTATTTCGTATTCCGCTGCCTGAAGTTGCATTAACAACTGGATCATGGGATCCCTATTTGTGTAAGAACTTATGTACGGTTGTAATGGATGATGTACTATGGTATCCAATTCTGTTATGTCTCACAAAAATGGTAATCCTGGGATTGCGATGTATGGCATAATAGGCATCTGGGATTAAAAATCCGGGTGTTGACAAGTTGGTATCAGAGCCATCCTGACCATGGGAGACCCTAGTTAGACTGGACGTTTGAACCAAAAACTTAGTTTCAAAACCAAAGAAAACAAATATTTAAAAAAACTTATTCTCATTCTTATCTCTTTGATTCTTTCATAAAAATTCATGTTCCTCAAAAACTCTTGCAAAATACATAAAATTTTGACACACTTGATCACTCTGCTAACCTACTCATCCTCTATTTTTATAGATGGACGTGAAGTATAGAAAGTTTTACCAAGTGGGGAATGGTGGAGAACTTATCTTTGAGAGGGATTTGGACCAGCTTTCAGAACTTCTGGAGCGTCCACACCCCGAGTTCTTTGGAGCTCAGCTCAATGATCAAGGAGGAGAAGATCTGCAGTGGCTAATTGTTGCAAGTCTCCGAGGAAAGATTGAACCTCCCACTGCGGAGGGAATTCAGTTTACCTTGAGGGAAAACAACTGGCTCGATGGACTTGCCAGAGCAATGCATGAAGCTCTTTCTCATCTGTGTGGGCAGAGCATCAATCAGATCAAGGGTACTCGCTTTGAGTTTTGCCCAAGACGTGATGCAAATGGACAACCACTGGAAGCCCCATACCACCCCGAGCTGAAGACTCAATTGGACCACCTTAGCTTCATGATGTACGATCGTCAGCAGGAGTTGGACAACTGCCGTGACTACTCTAACCACAAGTCTGCCATCATCAAGACGAAGGATCAGACCATCGCCATGCTAGCAAAGGATCGCAAGTCTCGCCGCCGTCAGCTCGACAAGAAGGAGCATATTATTGCCCGTCTTCGCCATCGCATCTCATCTTTGGAGGAGACCATCCACGAGAGAGACATGGAGTTGGAGGAAAGGGAGAATGCCGGAGAGGATCTGCGTGGAGACCCTTACTCCTATCTCAGCGATGACGATGATTTTCTGGAGGATCAGGCCATGGACTTCTTCACCGATGAGGATGATTTCGGCTTCATCGATGATTATGAAGATGATGAAGCCACAGACCCCGAGGAGTAGTAGCACTTGAGCACTAGCGTTGTGAGTAGTATTCGGTCCCACTGTATCGTAATTTCCAGAATGGTTCTTCAAACCATCTGTTTTTCTTTGTTGTGGTGTGTGTTGTACTGTGTGATATGAATGAATGAATGAATGAAAAAGCAAGTTGCTAGAAAAAATCTGAGTCAAACCTTTAAAACTTTTCAAAGTCCCCGGAACCTTAGAAATTTCCCTCTTCTCTCATGATCTATCTCAATCTTCAGATGCCACGTGGAGGAAGTGGTTTAGCCCCGGACCCGATGTTGCAGACACTGCAAATGTTGACTTCTTACCGCGAAGCTGAAAGAGCGGAACGTCAAGCCAACCTAGCCACTCTGCAGCAGATAGCCCAGCTAGCCCACAACAACCAAGGCCACGGAAATCAGGACAACCATGGATCTAAGCTCAAGAACTTCCAGAATACCAACCCACCTGTTTTCACTAAGTCAGAAGAACCCCTAGACGCTGATGATTGGCTGCAAACCATGGAAAATAACTTAGAAGTCGCCGGAGTGGAAGCCAACGAGAAAGTTCTGTTCACCACCCATTATCTAGCCGGAGATGCCAGGGCATGGTGGAACAGTGTTCGCACAATGACCGGAGGCCAGATGATGACCTGGGAGGAATTCAAGGTCAAGTTTAGCAGAACCCATGTGCCACCGGGTTTGATCAAGAGAATGAGAGACGAGTTCAGAGAGCTGAAGCAAGGAAGGATGACTGTAGTGGAATACCGTGACAAATTTTTGTCATTAGCTAGGTATGCCCCGGATGAGATCGACACGGAGTCCAAGAAGAAAGAAAGATTCCTGAATGGTCTGCATGATGAGATGCAGACAGTGTTAGTCAATATCCCCTTTGCTGATATTGAAGCCCTTGTCGACTCTGCTATCCAGATGGAAGGAAAGATCAACCAAGCCAATGAGAACCGCAAGCGTCGTATGATGCACCAACCAGGAACCCATCAGACCCCAAAGTATCGCCCCAACCCATCTCCAGGATTTGCCCCAAGAACCAACAGACCCCCGATGAACCGTCCGACCCATCCCAACCGTGGAAACCCTAGACCCGGAGGAAATCACAACAACCCTGGCAATTCTAGCAATTTCACCCGTGCCCCACCCAAGTTCAACACCAACAATGTTACCGCCAACCCCAACACTGCCCCGAGGACTGGAAGCAATGCTGTGCCTGTCACAGCGAAGGACAAGTCGGAAGTGACTTGTTATGACTGTGGAAATAAAGGCCACTATTCCAATGAGTGCCCCAACAAGAAGAATGCTATAGCCCCCAATGCCAATGCCCTAGCTTAGCAACGGCGTCGTGTTCAGCCAGGAAGAAGATTTGCCCCAGGGAATTCACTCAACCGCAATGGCCGTCTTTTTCTCATGCATGCTGAAGAAGCTCAGGAAGCGCCAGACGTCGTGCTGGGTATGTTTTCTGTTAATTCAGTACTTGCACGAGTGTTGTTGACTCTGGTGCATCGCATTCATTTGTCACCGAAGAATTTGCCTGCACTAGTAAAATTCAACCAACCAAACTGAAGCATGTGATGATTGTTCAAATTCCCGGATCAACCACCAAGGCTAGGCAAATTTGCAAAGCCGTCCCTATCTAAATCCATGGCATAGATTGTTATGCTAATCTGATAGTACTCGGAACTAAAGGTTTGGAAGTAGTACTAGGAATGGATTGGATGTCCAAACATAGGGGATTGATTGACTGTGCGAAGAAAGCCATAACCATGACCAGTACAGCCGGAATATCAGTCGAACATATATCTGAAACCTTCCCTCGCCAATTCAAATGCAACAAGAGTATAGCCCAACCTACCATTGACCAAGTCCGGATAGTTTGTGAATACTCCGATGTATTTCCAGATGTTTTGCCCGGTATGCCCCCAGTGTTGGAGATATGTCCTAGAGGCAATAATAAATGTAGTTATTATTATATTTTTGTGTTTATGATAAATGTTTACATTCATGCTATAATAGTATTAACAAGGAAACATTGATACTTGTGTGATTTGTAAACTAAAATAGAGTCCCTAGTAAAGCCTCTTTATAATACTATCTTGTTGGTTAATAAATGATTGTGGTTTCCCTATCATGAACATTGAGATGTTATTAACAACAAGATCATATCGTTAGGAGAATGATATGGTGGACATACTCCTATAGATAAGCGTAGCATAAAGATCAAGTCATTTTAATAGTTCAATTGCTATATGCTTTCTGATACATAGTAACCTAATTCCTTCGACCATGAGATCATGCATATCACCTTTACCAGATGGATGCTTTGATGACATCAAACACCACACTGTAACCGGGTGGCTATAAAGGTGGCATTGAGTGTTCGGAAAGTATTGGTTGAGACACATGGATCAAGAGTGGGATTTGTCCATCCATATGACGGATAGATATACTCTGGGCCCTCTCGGTGGAATGTCATCCAATTAGCTTGCAAGCATGTGACTGGCTCACAAGGGATCACATATCACGGGAACGAGAAAAGAGTAATTATCAGTAACGAGGTTGAACTAGGTATGCAGAGATACAGACGATCATAACCTCGGATAAGTAAACTATCGTGAGACAAAGGGAAATTGGTATCGTATGTAAGTGGTTCATTCGATCGCAAAGTAATCGTAGAAATATGTGGGAGCCATATGAATTTCCAGATTCATCTATTGGTTATTGTTCGGAGAAGTGTCTCGATCATGTCCGCATAATTCAGGAACCGTAGAGAGACACACTTAAGGATTCGACGTTGTTTGAGTAGTTATGGAATGATGAGTAAGAGACTGAATGTTGTTTGGAGTCTCGGATGAGATCCGGGATATCACGAGGAGATCCGGAATGGTCCGGAGAATAAGATTCATATAAGGAAAGTCCTGTTTCGGGGTTGGAGAATGGTTCCGGTATTTTCATCGGGAATGTTCTAGAAGGTTCTGGAATGTCCGGCACTCCAGAGGGGAAGGGTACATGAATGTGTCATATAAAGTTGGAATTATTGCATCATGTACTAGGTGTCATCGCTGAACAAAATAAAGGGTTTAATCAAATCCTAGTTTGAAAAGTCAAACGCCAATTTGAAAAGTCAAACGGCTATTTTGGAAGGTGGAGGGGAAGTAGGAAACCTACTTGAGGAGGAGTTCCTCCCCTCCACCGCCGGCCCCCTTGGGAAACCGAGTTGGGGAGGGACTCCCCTCCCCTGGCGCGCCCCCTCCACCTATATAAGGAGGGGCAGGGCTGCCCCTCCTAGCACCCAACACCTCCACCCAAAACCCTAGCCCGGCGCCGCCACCTCCTGCTGCCGCCTCCTAGGGCAAGCCACCGCCGCCTAGCTAACCCTAGCCGCCGGCCAAGCCTCCTCCTTGGTGTGTCTAAACCCTAGATCGCCGAGGAGCTCTCTCATAGTCCACCATACTCGCTCCGGCTTAAGGCGAAGCCCTGCGAGATCTCCCCTCTACTTCCGGTACCACGCCGTTGTGCTGCCGGAATCGCGAGGAGAGTGCTACAACCTCCACTGCCTGCTGGAACATGGGAGAGGAAGGTCTTCGTCGAGTACCGAACGTGTGACCGACTGCGGAAGCACTGCCGGAACGCAGCGCCGGAAGGATCGTCTATGCGATCTTGAGATCGGCAAGAGTACGACTACATCACCCACGAGAATCCGCTCTCGTTAAACACTTTGGAATCTTCGAGGGTGAGTTATTCCATCGACTCGTTGCTACAATCTAGTAGATAGATCTTGGCTTGTTTGTTTGTATGCGGTAGAAATTTTTTGTTTTCCATGCTACGAAACCCTACACTGGTATCAGAGCCGTGTCTATATGTGATATGTTGCACGAGTAGAACACAATGGTCATTATGGGCGTTGATGCTTTTGTTGTCGATTGCTTCTTGTGTACTTTGCATCTTGCACGATGGTGGGATGAAGCGGCCCGTGCTAACCTTACATGACATCGTTCATGAGACTTGCTCCACGCTTGACATGCAACTTGTATTGCATAAGTGGCTTTGCGGGTGCCTGTTTCTCCCAACATAGTTAAGATCCAATTTACAACGGGTGATTGACAATACTAGTATCAATGTTGTGGTTCTTGTTCGTAAGTTAGATCTACACTTATTGAAAGCCCCAAACCACGTAAAACATGCAAAGAAAGTAGAGGCGTCTAACTTTGTTTTGCAGGGGTGTGCTGTGATGTGATATGGCCATGATTGTGATTATATTTGATGTATGCAATGTTCCTTATTGTAAGTTGGCAACTGGCAGGAGCCGTATGGTTGTCTTTAATTTTGTTAAGACCCGTGTGTCTATTCAAAGTAGTTGTAATAGTTGAAGCCGGTGGACGACAACCATGGAGAAGCGTCATTGACCTTGATGCAATGCCGGTAATGATGGAGATCATGTTCGTGCTTGAAGATGGAGATCGGAAGCACAAAGAAGAAAGGTCATATCATATCACATATTATGAATTGCATGTGATGTTAATCCTTTTTGCATCTTGTATTGCTTAGTTAACAACGGTAGCATTATAAGATGATCCGTCATGCACATGAATTTCAAGTCATAAAGTGTTCACCCTTAGTTAGCACCGTTGCTAAAGCTTGTTGTTTCGAAGCACCACGTGATGATCGGGTGCGTTAGATTCCGCAAGTGTATACAACGTGAGCAAGCCAGATTTGCTCATGCGGAAACTAAGGTTTGATCTTGACGAGCCTAGCATGTACATACATGGTCTCGGAACACGGATCACCGAAAGGTAAAGCATGAATCATATAGTAGATATGATGAACATGTCGATTGTTCGCCATTGAAACTATATCAACTCTCGTGATGATTGGTGTTGATGTGGTGGATTTGGTTCGTGTGATCACTAAAACAATGTGAGGGATATTGTTTTGAGTGGGAGTTCACCTAGATTAATTTAACTATTAATTAGAACTCAATTTGTCATAAACTTAGTCTAAACTATTGCAAATATGTTGTAGATCAATGGCGGCCCCTACCATCAATTTTAATGCGTTCCTAGAGAAAGAAAAGTTGAAAAACAATGGAAGCAACTTCGCGGATTGGTTCCGCAATTTGAGGATTGTCCTCACAGCTAGTAATTTGACCTATGTGCTGGATGCATCGCTGGGTGACCCACGTGCAGCTACTGCTACCGATGAAGTAAAGAATGTTTACCTCGCTCGGAAGACTCAGTACTCCACAATTCAGTGTGCTATCTTGTATGGTTTAGAATCGGAGATTCAGAAAAGGTTTGAGAATTCAGACCCACATGATATTGTCCGTGATCTCAAATTGATCTTTGAGACTCACGCGGCAATTGAGAGCTATGAGGCTTCTGAAAAGTTCTTTAACTGCAAGATGGAAGAGGGCAGCTCCGTCAGTGAGCATGTGCTTAAGATGTCTGGGCACGCAAACAAACTTCAAAGCTTGGGTATAGTGATTCCTAATGCTTTGGGGATTTACCGTGTCCTCCAATCACTACCACCAAGTTACAAGAACTTTGTGATGAACTACAATATGCAAAACATGAACAAGCAGTTGCCAGAACTCTTTGCCATGTTGAAATCTGTAGAAGTGGAGATCAAGAAAGAGCACCAAGTGTTGATGGTCAATAAGACCACCAAATTCAAGAAAGGCAAGTCTAAGCAAAAGGGACACTTCAAGAAGGGTGGTAAGAAAGTTACCGCGCCGATGAAGAAGACCAAGGCTGGACCTAAGCCTGATACTGAGTGCTTTTACTGCAAGGGAGAAGGTCACTGGAAGCGGAATTGCCCAAAGTACTTGGCGGATTTGAAGAACGGCAACATCAAGAAGAAAGGTATATCCGATATACATGTTATTGATGTGTATCTCACTAGTACTCGTAGTAGTGCCTGGGTATTTGATACTGATTCGGTTGCTCATATTTGTAACTCGAAACAGGTGCTGCAGAATAAACGAAAGCTAGCGAAGAACAAGGTGACGATGCGTGTGGGAAACGGATCAAAGGTTGATGTGATCGCGGTCGGCACGCTACCCCTTCATCTACCATCGGGATTAGTTTTATACTTAAATAATTGTTATTTGGTGCATGCGTTAAGCATGAACATTATATCGGGATCTTGTTTATTGCGAGACGGTTACTTGTTTAAGTCCGAGAATAATGGTTGTTCGATTTATATGAGTAATATGTTTTATGAACATGCACCTTTGATAGATGGTCTATTCTTATTGAATCTCGATAGTGGAAATACACATATTAATAACATTGAGGCTAAACGTTTGAAATCGAGCGATAACTCGACCTATATGTGGCACTGTCGTCTTGGTCACATTGGAGTGAAGCGTATGAAGAAACTCCATTCCAATGGACTTCTTGAATCACTTGATTTCGAATCACTTGAAAGATGTGAAGCATGTCTGATGGGTAAAATGACTAAGACTCCATTTTCTGGTATGATGGAGCGAGCTACGGACTTATTGGAAATCATACATACCGATGTGTGTGGTCCAATGAGTGTAGCATCGCGCGGTGGTTATCGTTATGTTCTTACCTTCACGGATGACTTGAGTAGATATGGGTATATCTATTTCATGAAACATAAGTCCAAAACTTTCGAGAAGTTTAAGGAATTTCAAAGTGAGGTAGAGAATCAACGTAACAAGAAGATTAAATTTCTACGTTCTGATCGTGGAGGTGAATATCTAAGTTACGAGTTTGGCGAGCATTTGAAGAAATGCGGAATACTTTCACAATTGACACCGCCGGGAACACCACAGCGTAATGGTGTGTCCGAACGTCGTAATCAAACTCTCTTAGATATGGTTCGTTCTATGATGTCACTTACAGATTTACCGCTATCATTTTGGGGTTATGCATTAGAAACAGCCGCATTCACTTTAAATAGGGCACCATATAAATCCGTTGAAATGACACCGTATGAATTATGGTTTGGGAAGAAACCTAAATTGTCGTTCCTTAAAGTTTGGGGTTGCGAAGCCTATGTAAAGAAGTTACAACCGGACAAGCTTGAACCCAAAGCGGAAAAATGCGTCTTCATAGGATACATGAAGGAAACTATTGGGTATACCTTCTATCATAGATCCGAAGGCAAAATCTTCGTTGCCAAGAATGGATCCTTTCTAGAGAAGGAATTTCTCTCGAAAGAAGTGACTGGAAGGAAAGTAGAACTCGACGAGGTTGTCGAACCTTCTCTCGAACTTGCGAGTAGCGCAGCACCGGAAGAAGTTCCTGTGGTGCCTGCACCAATAAGAGAGGAAGCTAATGATGATGATCACGAAACTTCGGTTGCAGTTGCTACAGAGCCTCGCAGGTCAACGAGAACTCGTACCACTCCTGATTGGTATGATCCCGTTATGAGTGTCATGTTGGTAGACAACACCGATGACCCTGCGACATATGAGGAAGCGATGATGAGCCCAGATTCCAATAAATGGCAAGAAGCCATGAAATCCGAGATTGGATCCATGTACGAAAACCAAGTATGGACTTTGGTGGACTTACCGGATGGCTGTCGAGAACAAATGGATTTTCAAGAAGAAAACAGATGCTAATGGTAATGTTACTGTCTATAAAGCTCGACTTGTCGCAAAAGGGTTTTGACAAATTCAAGGGGTTGACTACGATGAGACTTTCTCACCTGTAGCGAAGCTAAAGTCTGTGAGGATTATGTTAGCAATCGCTGCATATTATGATTATGAGATATGGCAGATGGATGTCAAAACAGCATTCCTCAATGGAGACATTGATGAAGAGTTGTATACGATGCAACCCAAAGGTTTTGTCGATCCTAAAGATGCTAAAAAGGTATGCAAACTTCAACGATCCATATATGGATTGAAGCAAGCATCCCGAAGTTGGAATCAACGTTTTGATAAGGTGATCAAAAGTTTTGGTTTTATACAAACTTATGGAGAAGCTTGTATTTACAAGAAAGTGAGTGGGAGCTCTGTAGCATTCTTAATACTATATGTAGATGACATATTGTTGATTGGGAATGATGTAGACCTTCTTAATAGTGTCAAGGAATATTTGAATAATAGTTTTTCAATGAAGGATCTTGGCGAAGCAGCTTACATATTAGGCATAAAGATTTATAGAGATAGATCGAGACGCCTAATATCATTGTCACAAAGTACATATTTGGACAAAGTTCTAAAGAGGTTTGGAATGGAAGATAGCAAGAAAGGGTTTTTGCCCATGTTGCCCAATACGACCTTGAGTAAAACTCAAAGTCCGACAACGGCAGAAGATAGAGAAAGGATGAGTAAGACTCCCTATGCCTCAGCCATAGGATCTATAATGTATGCCATGCTATGTACTAGACCCGATATTGCATATGCTGTTAGTTTAACTAGCAGATATCAAAATGATCCAGGAGTGGATCATTGGACAGCGGTCAAAAACATCCTTAAGTACTTGATAAGAACTAAGTATATGGTTCTTTCTTATGGAGGTGATGAACAACTCGTTGTTAATGGTTACACCGATGCTAGTTGGAATACTGATCCGGATGATTCTAAATCACAATCTGGATACGTATTTACTTTGAATGGTGCAGCAGTTAGCTGGAGGAGTGCAAAGCAAAGCGTTGTGGCGAGATCTTCAACTGAATCGGAATACATGGCTGCTTCGGAGGCTTCACAAGAAGCGATATGGATGAAAGAGTTCATTACAGAGCTGGGTGTGGTTCCTAGTGCGCTAGACCCAATGTCTATCTACTGTGATAACATGGGCGCCATAGCCAATGCGCAAGAACCAAGGTCACACAAGAAGCTGAAGCACATCAAGCTACGTTTTCACGCTATTCGAGAACATGTCTAAGATGGGGACATAAAGATTTACAAAGTACACATAGATCTGAATGTGGCGGATCCGTTGACTAAACCTCTCCCCGAGGGCAAAACATGACCAGCACCAAACTGCCATGGGTGTTCGGTATATTACCATGTAATCTAGATTAGATGACTCTAGTGCAAGTGGGAGACTGTTGGAGATATGCCCTAGAGGCAATAATAAATGTAGTTATTATTATATCTTTGTGTTTATGATAAATGTTTACATTCATGCTATAATAGTATTAACAAGGAAACATTGATACTTGTGTGATTTGTAAACTAAAATAGAGTCCCTAGTAAAGCCTCTTTATAATACTAGCTTGTTGGTTAATAAATGATTGTGGTTTCCCTATCATGAACATTGAGATGTTATTAACAACAAGATCATATCGTTAGGAGAATGATATGGTGGACATACTCCTATAGATAAGCGTAGCATAAAGATCAAGTCATTTTAATAGTTCAATTGCTATATGCTTTCTGATACATAGTAACCTAATTCCTTCGACCATGAGATCATGCATATCACCTTTACCGGATGGATGCTTTGATGACATCAAACACCACACTGTAACTAGGTGGCTATAAAGGTGGCATTGAGTGTTCGGAAAGTATTGGTTGAGACACATGGATCAAGAGTGGGATTTGTCCATCCATATGACGGATAGATATACTCTGGACCCTCTCGGTGGAATGTCATCCAATTAGCTTGCAAGAATGTGACTGGCTCACAAGGGATCACATATCATGGGAACGAGAAAAAAGTACTTATCAGTAACGAGGTTGAACTAGGTATGCAGAGATACCGACGATCATAACCTCGGATAAGTAAACTATCGTGAGACAAAGGGAAATTGGTATCGTATGTAAGTGGTTCATTCGATCGCAAAGTAATCGTAGAAATATGTGGGAGCCATATGAATTTCCAGATTCCTCTATTGGTTATTGTTCGAAGAAGTGTCTCGATCATGTCCGCATAATTCACGAACCGTAGGGAGACACACTTAAGGATTTGACGTCGAGTACCGAACGTGTGACCGACTATGGAAGCGCTGCCGGAATGCAGCGCCGGAAGGATCGTCTACGCGATCTTGAGATCGGCAAGAGTACGACTACATCACCCACGAGAATACGCTCTCGTTAAACACTTTGGAATCTTCGATGGTGAGTTATTCCATCGACTCGTTGCTACAATCTAGTAGATAGATCTTGGATTGTTTGTTTGTATGCGGTAGAATTTTTTTGTTTTCCATGCTACGAAACCCTACACCCAGATCGGGATATCGAGTTCATCATCGAACTAATCCCCGGAACAGGACCCATAGCCCAGAGACCCTATAGTATGAACCCGTCAGAGCTCGCAGAACTGAAGAAGCAACAGGATTCTATGTTGGAAATCAGATTGATTCAACCAAGTGCGTCACCATGGAGATCACCTGTCTTATTTTTGGACAAGAAGTATGGAGGTAACCATTTGTGTACAAATTATCGGAAGTTGAATGATGTCACCATCAAGAACAAGTACCCCTTGCCCAAGATAGAAGATTTGTTTGATCAGTTGACCGGTGCCAAGGTGTTTTCTAAGATTGACCTTAGAACTGGTTATCATCAACTCAAGATTCGTGCAGAGGATATTCCAAAGACTGCATTTACCACCAGATATGGATTGTATGAGTATACAGTCATGTCTTTTGGATTAACTAATGCCCCCGCTTATTTCATGAACCTCATGAATAAGATTTTTATGGACTTCCTGGATAAGTTTGTCGTTGTTTTCATCGATGACATTCTGATTTATTCCAAATCAAAAGAAGAACATGAGCTACACCTAAGGACAATTCTTGGAACCCTTAGAGAGCATCAGTTGTATGCAAAGTTTAGCAAATGTGAATTCTGGTTATAGGAGGTAGGATTCCTCGGTCACATTGTATCAGCCGGAGGAATTGCCGTTGACCCTGCCAAAGTGAAAGATGTAGAAGATTGGCAAGCCCCAACCACTCAAACCCAAGTTCGTGCATTTCTCGGATTGGCGGGATATTACCGCAAGTTCGTAGAAGGATTCTCGAGTATCGCCAGACCCATGACCCAATTGCTGAAGAAGGACAAGAAGTTTGAATGGACCGACAAATGTGAAGCGAGTTTTAAAGAACTCAAAAGATATTAATTTCAGCCCCAATCTTGATCATGCCGAATATCACGAAGCCCTTCGATGTGTATTGTGACGCATCCAAGATTGGTCTCGGATGTGTGCTAATGCAAGAAGGCAAAGTTATATCTTATCTATCTCGACAGTTGAAGCAACATGAGCAAAATTACCCAACCCATGACCTCGAGCTCGCAGCCGTAGTTCTAGCCCTGAAGACATGGAGACATTACCTGATGGGAAATCGTTGTGAGATTTATTCGGATCACAGGAGCCTAAAGTATATATTCACTCAGAAAGAGCTGAATATGAGGCAGAGAAGATGGATTGAGCTAATCAAGGATTATGACCTGGACATTCACTATCACCCTAGTAAAGCCAACGTGGTAGCCGATGCCCTTAGCAGATTGCCGTGCCGCTTGAACTCCATGATTTTTAAGGAGCAACCAAGTTTGCACAAAGAGATGGAAGATTTTCGAATGGAATTAGTGAGCGAAGGATTTTTGGCTAGCATAGAACTCCAGCCCACTTTGATCAGTCAGATTAAAGAGGCGCAGAAGAGAAATGCCAGTATCGACGGAATCAAGCGTCGTATCGGTACAGGCAAAGTACCCGGATTCACCGAGGACGAAGAAGGAGTTTTGTGGTACAAAGGACGCCTTTGTACCATCAGATTATGAGTTGAAAGAAGTTATCTTGAAGGAGGATCATGATACTCTTTATTCTATCCATCCCGGAGGAACTAAGATGTATCAAGATTTGAAGGAGCAATTTTGGTGGCATAAGATGAAGAGAGAAATCGGAAGCTATATCGCCAAGTGTGACATATGTCAGCGAGTCAAGGCAGGACATCAAAGACCCGCTGGATTGTTGCAACCTTTGCAGATTCCGGAATGGAAATGGGATTCTGTAGGAATGGACTTTATCACTGGACTACCTACTTCTAGTAGGGGAAATGACTCTATCTGGGTCATAGTGGACAGATTGTCCAAAGTCGCCCATTTCTTGCCCGTCAAAACCACCTATCAGAGTTCGAAACTAGTGGAGTTGTACATCGCTAGAATCGTCAGTTTGCACGGAGTCCCTAAGAACATAGTATCAGATCGAGGAACTCAGTTTACCTCGATATTCTGGAAGAAAGTTCAAGAAGGTTTAGGAACCCGCCTAGATTTCAGTACCGCGTATCACCCTCAGACCGATGGACAAACGGAGCGAGTAAATCAAATACTCGAAGATATGCTGAGAGCCTGTGTGTTAGAATATGGATCCAAGTGGGAAGACTGTCTGCCGTTTGCAGAATTTTCCTACAACAACAGTTACCAAGCCAGTTTGCAAATGGCCCCATTTGAATTCATGTACGGAAGAAAGTGCCGCACCCCTTTGAACCGGTCGGAAGTAGGAGAGAGTCAGATTTTTGGACCCGACATCCTACGAGAAGCAGAAGAGAAGGTTCACAAGATTCGTGAGCACCTCAAGACCGCCCAATCCTGACAGAAGAGTTACGCCGACAAGAGACGTCGAGACCTCGCCTTCAACATAGGAGATTTTGTTTATCTGAAAGTGTCGCCATTGAAGGGAATGCAGCGTTTCCAACTCAAAGGAAAGTTAGCCCCCAGATATATTGGACCTTTCAAAATTCTGAGCCGTCGAGGAGAAGTATCGTATCAATTGGAACTACCCGAAGAGATGTCAGCAGTGCATAATGTGTTCCATATCTCATTACTTCGCAAGTGTCTCGAAGTCCCCGAGAAGACCGAAGTGTTCAAGAATATAGACCATCGGACCATAGAGATCAACAATGACCTGACCTATCCCGAAGTACCCATCCGCATTTTGGAAGAAGCTTTTCGAACTACCTGAACCCGAAGCATCAAGTTTCTCAATATTTAGTGGAGCAACCACACAGAAGAGGAAGCTACCTGGGAACGCGAAGATCACATCAGAACGGAGTTTCCCGATCTCTTCAAGTCCTAGGTAATCTTTTCGTCCTTTTTCAAATCTCGGGACGAGATTTTGTTTAAGGGGGGAAGGTTTGTAACATCCCAAAAGACACTAAACTTGGATAATCAAACTCTAATCCTCAAAATTAGGGTTAACAAAAACTTTTCTAATTAAAATTATGAATGCATGCATATGTGTATGCATTGATTTTGAAATTCTTTTAAACCACCTTATTTGATTGCTTCATTGCTTGTAAAATGTTTCTTAGGTGAAATAAACATCATCTAAAACATTTCCCACACTTTTCCTACACACAAGTAAATCAAAACACATATAAAAGGAATAGTCATTTTGACCAATTTAACTCCCATGCCTACTTTGGCTGTCTCAAACTTTCAAAACCTAACAGAAACTTTTCTGGATCTTTGCACCCCTTGAATGAACTCATAACAAAGTATCAAGGCCCACTTTGTGATCATCCAGAAACTTTCAAATGCATAGTTTAAATAACAATTCAAAATTGAATCTTTATCATATGGGAAGATCCCACTTTTTCAAAAACCACTCAAACAAGCTCAACTTTCAAAACCCAAGCATCTGCAGACTCACCAGCACCAATCTAGCAAACCCACCAAAAATCATTTCAAAATTCAAAACTTGATTTCATGCGGCCATTTCATCAAACAGGTTGCAGACACAAATCAAACAAACATCAAACACTATTGTAAGCAGTGATTCGTGCCTAACTGGTTCCCCATTTAGCTCACAACCAGCTCAGTAGATCATCTAGCAAGATTAACCAAGCACTAGGACCACTGTGAGCTTGCCATTGCCATCAATGGTGAACAGCCGAGAACACCCTTGCCACCCCATAGTCGACAGCAAGCTAGGAGCAGCAGCAAGCCTAGCCAGCATGTCTGGGAGGCAGCCCACCGTCCACCGCCACTCACTGTCCCAGCCGCGAGCGTTGCCAAGCCCTGGACCACGCGCACAAACCGCGCCCAGACCGCCAGCGACCATGCCGAGCGTGCGCCAGAGCACCACCCTCGACCGAAGCCCACAGACCGCGCGCCGCCCTCGCCGCGTGCATACACAATCCCCACCGACCCAGGAGACCGCCAGACATCCCCGTTCGCCGCCCCGTGACGCACAGCCACCACTCGCCGTCGAAGACGCCTCCTCTGCCGCGCAGAGCATTGCCCATTCCAGACCAAGCCGCACTTCCCCACGCCTCAAAACCATGTCGTTGAGCATCGCCAGGAGACACCGCACCGTCCCCTACCCTTGCCCATGCCAATATCCGCATGTAGCATCGCCCCCGACGAGCTCACCGTGCGCCCCGACGGTCCCCTCGCTCGACTATAAATAGAGGCCACCCCCGCTCGATTTCTTCACACCATCTCACTCCCCTCTCCTCACTGATCATGCCACACCGTTCTCAGAGCAAGGCGAGCACCACCTCGCCGGAATTTCACTGAAGCCTGCCGCCTTTGGAGAAGAAGGGAGCCAGCGATTGGAGCCGCCCCAGGAGAAGCCACCGGTACTAGGAGATTCGTCGTTGTCGACTTCGTCGTTCGCCCGCCTCGCCGACCCTCGCCAGCACCCCGGTGAGCCCCCAGCACCCCTCACTGGCCGCGCTAGGTTTCGTTCTCGCCGGCGTTGTCTCGCGTCGACGATGACTCCCAGCCGTTGGATTAGAATCAGATCGAACGACCCATGTTGCCCCATACCGCTTCGCCCAGCCCCGTGTCACTGACGAGTGGGGACACCCACTTAAGCAGCCGCGGGAGCACTGCGCTTAGCAGGCCGGCCCGTTAACCTTTCCCGCACAGCCTAGTGATTCGAATTAGATCTTTTTCTTTTTAATTCAAACACACTTCTATACCCATTTTCAAAAATCAATCTAGGTCGATTCTGTGCACCAATTTGAATGAAACCAATTTTGTTTGAAAGGTCTATGAATGCTGAATCCAAGCCCGTTGGATTCAAGTCATTTGGATGTATAGATCACCCATGGTAAAAATAACAAGGCAGAAGCTTTTCTGCATTCAAACATTTTTCAAATTTAAATCATACTAGCTTTTGAGTTGATTCCAACTCTCAAAAATCATATTTAACCATACCTTTCAGAATATATAAAAATATATAGGTTTACTTGCAGAAATAATGTTCAAGTAATAAAAGAATGCTACATAGGCATTTCTAGCCACTTTAATTAATTAAAATAAAAGGGTAAAACCTTATTAAATAGTGACACCACTTTAAATCACATTCCCATGGACTACAATATGTGGTGATGACATGTGTCAACATGATCCCATGTTTGGTTTGGAGAATATTAAAACTTAAGTAGTTTTTCAATGAGTAGAAATTACTTTTCTCAAAATAAAAGGAATTAAACCAAGCCTTAACCTTGTAATGTTAGAGATGATGCTAGATCATCTATAGGACCCTTGTGTGTGATGATTGAAAGTAGTTAAGTATTGTTTGGTGATTGTGTACCTCGTATTTATTCATAGACGCTAGTACCGACCAAGGATACGAGGAGGAAGGAGGATACTACGAAGAAGAAGCCGAGGAGAACTTCAACCACTGCTCTGCATAAGGCAAGCCTAATACTACTAGTTAATTGAGCAAGATGAGACTATACCTATGCAAACCAATACTTGTTACTATACCTACTATATGCCTTAAGCATATGTGATCATACCCACTTGATAAACCAATCCTAGTTTTATTTGCAAGCTTCTTACTTTATTTCTTTATCAAAGCTTTAACTTAGAGTTGACTTAAGTGACTTGTAGATACTAGAAAGATTCTGAAGGTTGCATAAAGAGCATAAAATTTGGCCTATGTTAGAAACCTTGATATCATCCTAAGATATAAGGTTGTACTTAGTTGAAACCCCACTAGTTTACCACCCCTCATTAGTGCTTATCCCCACTAGTAGATGCTAGTGCTAAGCATAAAACTTGATCAACTTTTAGATGGGAATACTTGGTGGAAAAATGGTTATGAAAACATGGAATGATGAATCATTCTATTGAAATATTTTGGACATGTGTTTCCAAACACCTGATGATTTTGGTGATGAAAATGATGAGGCATGAGCCTTAGCCCTTTATAAAACTGATGGTTGTATGGATGCGATACCATTCCAATTTTATCGTATAACCACAATACCCGAAGATTGGGTAGGGCTTGACTGGAAACTTATGTACCTTAGTATTAGCTCCCTCACGACTAAGGTCTGAGCTGAGGCTACCATGTGAAGATTGTCCACATGTGCAGTACCCAAGATGACAGTTGGTCATGGTTGGGAGGCCAAACTCACAGGAGAGGTGCTTATACTAGGGCGTGTAATTGAAAGGTTAGGATTGATTATCCGCATACTGAGTATGGTAAATTCAGGATTTGTTCCTGACGGATGTATCAAATGTTGTGGTGAAAGTGTACAATCTCTGCAGAGTGTCAAACTATTCGAATAGCCGCGTCCGCGGTTATGGACAGTTGGAGTGGCCATACTGTTCCCCCGTCATACTTTTCAAAGTGAACTTTGAAATGAATTAAGATTTTGACTTGACCACAACAGAGTTGTGATATGAAATACTAGTTCCCACTCCCACTTAGGAATTATAAAATTGTGACTAGCTTTGGAACTTAGTAGAGATAAATCGGGCTTTTGCAAAACAACCCTAGAGCCTAGTGTCCTATTATCCAAAAACCCCTTTACCTGTTAGTATTAGTTTGCGAGTACTTAAAGAGTACTCATGGCTTTGTCCCTGGCTATTTCCATGGCCAGACTATGAAGAGGAGTACCTGAAAGATGGACCCCAGGAAGGTTACGACAACTAGGATCATCTCCCATCGTCAGCATTGCCTGTGACCCCGAAGATGGAGCTTCGCCTACGCTACCGTTATTATTATGTATTCCGCTGCCTGAAGTTGTATTAAGAACTTGATCATGGGATCCCTATTTGTGTATGAACTTATGTACGGTTGTAATAGATGATGTACTATGGTATCCAATTCTGTTATGTCTCGCAAAAATGGTAATCCTGGGATTGCGATGTATGGCATAACAGACATCTAGGATTAAAAATCCGGGTGTTGACACCTCTTCACGTTGGATCAGCCGCTGACATGTGGGACCAACCCCGGTGCCTCTCGCTGCACGCACACTGCATAGTTGGGCCGGCCCGTTAGCATTCCCACGCGAGCCCGTAAATTCAAACTTAGGTATTTCTTTTATTTTCAAAATCCTATAATGTAGGTGACTTTGAAGTTCAATTAAGGAAGATTCACTGAACCAAATTTAATGAAACCAATTTTGTTAGAAAGTAGAAGAAAATCTCTAAACACTCCCGTTGGATTCAAACAGTTTGAATTTGAAGATCATCCCTAGCAAAAATAACAAGGAAGAGACTTCTATAACTTCAAACATTTTTCTAAAATCAACCATAACTGCTTTCGAGTTGATTCCAACTCTCAAAAAATCACATTGTCCGTGACCTATATTAATATGTAAAAATATATAGTTTTACATATAGTAGTCCTGGACCAAACTTAAAGAACGGCTTCATAGTCATTTCTAGTCACATGAATATTATTAAATGGCAATGTTAAACTTTGCAATTTAGGCCAACCACTTTAAATCACATTCCCAAGGATTGGATTATGTGGTGATGACATGTGTCAATATGATCCCATATTTTAATTGGAGAATATTAAATCTTAAGTAGTTTTTCAATGAGTAGAAAATTACTTTTCTAAAATAAGATAAATAAAATCTTGTCACCCTTTTCTTGTAGTGATTGAGATGATGCTAGATTATCTAGTGTGGATCCTTGTGTACTAAACAGAAGTAGTTAAGTATTATTTGGTGATTGTGTATGTCGTATTTATTTATAGACGCTAGTATCAACCCTGTCTACGAGGAGGAAGAATTATACGAAGAAATCGAAGAGAACTACGACCACTGTACCCACCAAGGCAAGCTAAGCTAAACCATGATAGATACACTATGCAAGATAGAACTATGCATATCATTATGATACTACCTTGATTATACCAATCCCAAGTTTTACTTGCAAGCTTTATCTTTTCCCCAGTTTTGCAAAATTACTCAAATAGTTAATTAATTGGTGATTCGTAGAAAAATAGGAAAGATGCCATTAAGAGCATGGAGCTAAGTATAGGTAGTTACACCTGATTATTACCCCTCAAATAGTGTCACCCTCATTAATAGATGCTAGTGCTAAACTAATCTTGATCACTATAGATGGGAACACTTGAGAAAATGATTATGAAAACCTTGGAATGTTGAGTCATTCTAATGAAATGTTTTGACATGTGTTTTGGAACACAATGAGTTGAAGATGATGTTGAATGAAGCATATGCCCTGACTTTGATAAAAACTGATGGTTGGGTTCGAATGCGATACCATTCCAATTTTACCGTACAACCACAATACTCGAGTTTGGGTAGGGCTTAACCGGAAGTTTATGTGTCTTAGTATGAGTTCCCTCGCGGAATGAGGTTGAGCTGAGGCTACCTTGTGAATATGAATGTCCACCTATGTAGTGACCAGGATGGCGGATGGCCATGGCTGGGAGGCCAAACTCATAGGGGAGGTGCCTATACAAGGTTGTGTAATTGAAAGGCTAGGATTGATTATTCGCATACCAAGTATGATGATTCAGGGTCATCCCTGATGGATGTATCGAATGTTGTGGTGAAAGTGTACCACATCTGCAGAGTGTCAAACTATTTGAATAGTCGCATCCGCGGTCATGGATAGTTAGATAGCCATACTATTGTTGGAGATATGCCCTAGAGACAATAATAAAAGTAGTTATTATTCTATCTTTCTGTTTATGATAAGTGTTTACATTCATGCTATAATAGTATTAACTGGAAACATTAATACTTGTGTGATTTGTAAACTAATTAGAGTCCCTAGTAAAGCCTCTTTATAATACTAGCTTGTTGGTTAATAGATGATCATGGTTTATGGATCATGAACATTGAGATGTTGTTAATAATAAGATCATATAATTAGGAGAATGGTGTGATGGATATACTCCTATAGATAAGCATAGCATAAAGATCAAGTTATTTCAATAGTTTGTTTGCTATAAGCTTTCTGATACATAGTAACCTAATTCCTTCGACCATGAGATCATGCTAATCACCATCACCGGAAGGATGCTTTGATGACATCAAACACCACATCGTAATTGGGTGGATCTAAAGGTGGCATTGAGTGTTCAGAAAGTATGTGTTGAGGCACATGGATCAAGAGTGGGATTTGTCCATCCATATGACAGATAGATATACTCTAGGCCCTCTCGGTGGAATGTCATCCAATTAGCTTGCAAGAATGTGACTGGATCACAAGGGATCACATATCATGGGATTGAGAAAAGAATACTTATCGGTAACGAGGTTGAACTAGGTATGCAGAGATGCCAACGATCAGACCTCAGATAAGTAAAATATCGCGAGACAAAGGGAAATTGGTATCGTATGTAAGTGGTTCATTTGATCGCAAAGTAATCGTATAAATATGTGGGAACCATATGAATTTCCAGATTCCTCTATTGGTTATTGATCGGAGAAGAGTCTCGATCATGTCTGCATAATTCACGAACCGTAGGGAGACACACTTAAGGATTTGATGTTGTTTAGTTGATATGGAATGTAAGTAGGGAGACCGAATGTTGTTTGGAGTCTCGGATGGGATCCGGGATATCATGAGGAGAACCAGAATGGTCCGGAGAATATGATTCATATAAGGAAAGTCCAATTCGGGAGTTCAGGAATGATTCCGGTGTTTTCACCGGAATGATCTAGAAGGGTCCAAAAGGTTCACCGGACCGGAAGGGTAAGGGTGCATGAATGTGTCATGACTAAGTGGAATGGTTGCATCATGTCCTAGGTCAAAGGGCTGTGAAAATAAAGAGCAAAATCAAACTCTGAAATTGAAAGTCAAAAGGCAAGTTTGAAAAGTCAAACTGGGACAATGTTTCCTAGTGGAGTAAGAAGAGAATCCTTCTCTCCCTCCACCACAAGCCTAGTAGGAGAGGGAGTTGGGGAAGGATTCAAACTCCCCTCTCCCAAGCTTCCCCTCCCTCTCATAAATAGAGGGGCGGGGGCTGCCCCCTCCACACAACACCACCACCACCCAAGCCGCCGCCGCCGTCGCGCCATCGCCTTGCGTCGCCACTGGCTCGCCGCCTCCCTAGCCGCCGCCAGCCACACCTCCTCCTCTCCGGCTTCTAAACCCTAGATCTATGGGGAAACCCTATTTCTCCACCATAACTCACACCGACTTAGGCGAAGCCCTGCGAGATCTTCCCTCTACTTCCGACACCACACCGTCATGCTGCCGGAATCACGAGGAGATAACTACAACCTTCGCTGCCTGCTGGAACAAGGGGGAGGAAGGTCTTCATCGAGTACCAAACATGTGACTGACTGCAGAAGCGCCGCCGGAATGCAGTGCCGGAAGGATCTTCTACGCAATCTTGAGATCGGTAAGTGTACGACTACATCACCCACAAGAATCTTCTCTCGTTAACTGCTTTGGAATCTTCGAGGGTGAGTACTCTAATCGACTCGTTTCTACAATCTAGTAGATATATCTTGGGTTGTGTGTGTTCATGCAGTAGAATTTTTTGTTTTCCATGCTATGAACCTCTACAGTGGTATCGGAGCCGTGTCTATATGTAGATCTGTTGCACGAGTAGAACACAATGGTCATTGTGGACGTTGATGCTTTTGTTGTCGATTGCTTCTTGTGTACTTTGCATCTTGCGGGTGGTGGGATGAAGCGGCCCGGGCTAACCTTACATGACATCGTTCATGAGATTTGCTCCACGCTTGACATGCAACTTGTATTGCATAAGTGGCTTTGCGGGTGCCTGTTTCTCCCGACATAGTGAAGATTCAATTTACAACGGGTGATTGACAATACTAGAATCAACGTTGTGGTTCTTGTTTGTAAGTTAGAACGACACTTATTGAAAGCCCCAAACCACGTAAAACATGGAAAGAAAATTAGAGGCGTCTAACTTTGTTTTGCAGGGGTGTGATGTGATGTGATATAGCCATGATTGTTATTATATATGATGTATGCAATGTTCCTTATTGTAAGTCGGCAACCGGCAGGAGCCAAATGGTTGTGTTTTAATTATGTTAAGACCCACGTGTCTATTATTCAAAGTAGTTGTAATAGTTGATGCTGGTGGACGACAACCATGGAGCGGTGCCATTGATCTTGACGCCATGCCGGTGATGATGGAGATCATGTTCGTGCTTGAAGATGGAGATCAAAGGCACAAGAAGAAAGGTCATATCATATCACATATTTTGAATTGCATGTGATGTTAATCCTTTTATGCATCTTGTATTGCTTAGTTCGCAACGGTAGCATTATAAGATGATCCCTCTCACAAAATATCAAGTTATAAAGTGTTCATCCTTATTAGGCACCATTGCCAAAGCTCGTTGTTTCGAAGCACCACGTGATGATCGGGTGTGTTAGATTATGCGAGTGTATACAACAGGAGCAAGCCAGATTTGCTCATGTGAAAGCTAAGGTTTGATCTTGACGAGCCTAGCATGTACAGACATGGTCTCGGAACACAGATCATAGAAAGGTAAAGCATGAGTCATATAGTAGATATGATGAACATGTTGATTGTTCGCCATTCAAGCTACATCATCTCTCGTGATAATCAGTTTTGATGTGGTGGATTTGGTTCGTGTGATCACTAAAACAATGTGAGGGATATTGTTTTGAGTGTGAGTTCACCTAGATTAATTTAACTATTAATTAGAACTCAATTTGTCATAAACTTAGTCTAAACTATTGCAAATATGTTGTAGATCGATGGCAGCCCCTACCATCAATTTTAATGTGTTCCTAGAGAAAGAAAAGTTGAAAAACAATGGAAGCAACTTCGCGGATTGGTTCCACAACTTGAGGATTGTTCTCATTGCTAGTAATTTGACCTATGTTCTGGATGCACCGCTGGGTGACCCACCTGCAGCTGACGCTACCGATGAGGTGAAGAATGTTTTCCTCACTCGGAAGAATTAGTACTCCACAGTTCAGTGTGCTATCTTGTATGGTTTGGAATCAGAGCTTCAGAAAAGGTTTGAGAACTTTGACCCACATGATATTGTCTGTGAACTCAAAATGATATTTGAGGCTCACACGCAGTTGAGAGTTATGAAGCTTCTGAAAAGTTCTTTAACTGCAAGATGGAAGAGGGCAACTCCATCAGTGAGCATGTGCTTAAGATGTCTGGTGTAGCACCCCGGATAAAACCACTGCTAGAAAATCGCTGTTATTTGTACTCTGTGCATCATCATGACATCATCATACATTTATTAGACTAAAACTATTTCTCAAAAGCCTATTTTGTTTTCTAATTAATCCCCTCCTTTAATTTTAAATTAAAAACCCAGGATTTTCTAGATATTTTGTGTGTCTAAATTAAAATAAAACAAATAAAAATAAAAGTATTTTCGGGGGAGGCAGCTCAGCTAGCCTGACCCAAAAGGCCCAGCCGGCCAAGCCACCTACTACCCCATATAAATCCCTAAGCCTAACTCTAACCAGTCCCTAAACCCTAGACTCTCTCACCTACCCGACCCGTACCTGTACACAACACAAACCCAGGCACGCCGGGTCCCTACGGCGCGACACCCTCTAGGAGTCGTAGCCACGCCCAGCTTGTTGCCTACCCTGTCCCGGCAGCTCCGTGTGCAAGCCGCCGACACCAACACCGTATCCACGAGTTCTCTGGCCGCACAGGACCTCTGTGCTGACGCTCACTTGACCTCATATCCTTTGGTCTTCACGCTGCTCTTTTTGCTCCATGCGTTGCGTGACTGCTCTTTGGCAGAGAGGTGCTCGTCTGCAGCATGATCGACACAAGTTTGGCATTGTTGGGACCTTCCGTAGATCCAAGTACCACCAAGACGCTCGTGACCACCTAACGGGACTGCATCAACAAGTTCGCCTTTAGGGGCCGCATGAACCCGAGGATCCCGACAAGACGCGTCAAGATTCCCTCGCCGACTTGATGTCGATGATTCCAAAGGATGTACATGGTGCTACTCGAGAACCACCGGAGCCGACCCAAGTCCATCATCGTCACCGAAGCCGGGTCTGAAGACCGATCCCGGCGTCCAAAGACCGAACCCCTCCGAACCCTCGGAACTAAGATCGTCGAACCCCGATGTGTGACCCCTATCCTAGACCCCTATATTTTTAATTGTAACATCCCAAAAATATTAATCAAAGTTATCAAGTTCCAATCACCCAAATTTAGGGTTAACAAAAACTTTTGTTAATATAAATTAATATGAATGCATGTGTGTATGTGATGAATGCACGAATGCTTGCAATGACTTGTTTGATTGTTATGAATGGCAAGGATTGGTTTCAAGATGTAAACACCATCATCTAAATCATTTCCAAGCAGAAGCAATTGAAGAGAAATTCAAATATAAACAATATGAGCTAATGGTCATTTTGACCAAAGTTAACCACTAGACCACTTTGAGTGTTTCTAGTCCAAGATTTATAACAGAAACAAATCCAATTATTTTCACCCCTTTCTAGACCAAGTAAAAGTGAACCCAAGACCACCTTGCATACCCACATAAATATTTTGCAAATCTATGCCAAAGACAATTCAAAATTGAATCTAGTTCATATGGTAAGATCACCATTTCTCAAAACCCAACCAAACCAGTTCACCTTGACAAACCCAAGAAACCAGAGAGTACCAAGTATGTGACCAATGCACTCACCAAATTTCATCCAAAAATTCAAATATAAATTTCTTGCGGCCATTTCATCAAACACCTTGCAGACACAAATAAACCCTGGCCTAACTACATTGTTTTGAGTAGTGTTCTTCGAACCCTTTGGTCCCCTCTTAACTCCCTTGTCTCTCCTGAGCCTAGCCAATCCCCATACAAAACCACTCTTAGCCGTGGTGCACAGTGGAGCGCCGCCCATTTTTGGTCGTCGCCGGCCGACAGTGGATAGCGCGCCAGGAGCATCGCCGCCCTCACTCACGACGCGCACCAGACACGCCGCACTCCACCGCCACCCCATGTCCCAGCCTCGACCGTAGAAGATCCCTGGACCACCGTAGCACCACCGCGCCCTATACCTCTGTGCTATGTCTAGAGCGCGCCAACTCGCCGTAGCCGACCGCCTCACATAGACCACGCCTCGCCCTCGCCGCGCATGCACACGCGCGCCATGATCACAGCAACCCCGTAGACACCCCCATTCGCCTCCGCGCGACCCGTAGCTGCCGCACGGCATTGCAAACACTAATGCGTCCGCGCAGAGCGCCGCACGCTCCCGACCAAACCACACCGCCCCACGCTTCGCCTTTAAGCCAGCAACGATCGCCAAGGAACACATCACCGTCCCCTAGCCTCAGCCGCGCCACTAGCTGCATGTAGCATCATCACCGACGAGCTCGCACCCACACCGTTCGGTCCCCTCGGCGTAGTATAAATGGAGGCCTCCCCTGCCTCATTTCTCCACACCCTAACACTCACCACTCCTCACTGATCCTCCCCTACTTCTTCCCGGAGCAAGGCGAGCTCTCCCTTGCCAGAATTTGGCTGGAGCTAGCCGCTGCTGGAGGAGAAGGGTGCCGTTGATTTTGACCACCCCAAGACCTGCCGTCGCCGCCATTCTCTCCGCTGTCATCGACAACCCCATTCGCCCTCGTCGCAAACCCTAGCTGGAGCCAAGGTGAGCCTCGCCGGACCCCCACCCCTGCGTTAGGTTTAGTTCCTCGCCAGAGTAGTTCGTCTTCGACGACGACTCTGAGCCGTTAGATTAGAATTAGATCGCAAGGCTTAGAGTCGTAGATACCGTTTCGTTTAGTTAGTCCCACTGACTGGTGGACCCCATCTATCAGCAGCCCGCGCGCGCTATGCGCAGTGGGCCGGCCCATCTAGCTTTCCCCCGCGACCCAGCTAGTTCAAATTTAGTTTTTTTCCATTTTATTCAAACTCTAGTCCCGTCTGTTGATTCAAAAATCATTTCAGAGAGATTCATTGAACCAAATTGCATGAAACTAATTTTGTTAGAAAGGTATTGAAATTGTTAATCCAAGCCCGTTGGGTTCAAACCATTTGGAATTATAGATCACCTATGGTATTGTTTGATGATTGTGTATCTCGTATTTATTTATAGACGCTAGTACCGACCAAAGATACTAAGAGGAAGGAGACTACTATGAAGAGAAAGCAGAGGAGAACTTCAACCACTGTACTACTCAAGGCAAGCTTCACAATACATGTTAACTTAGCAAGCTACCACTTGCAAGTTTCTTAACCATGCAAGCAAGCTAGAACTTTGCAAGCTAATACTTGCAAGCCCCACAATACCAATTAACCTATACAATGCCTTAGGCATATTTAGTTATACCACTTTAATATACTAAATTCCAGTTTTACTTGCAAGATTTATTATTTACTAGCACAAATGCCCATGCGTTATACCGGGATAAATTTTTTTTTGCACTCTTTACCTGACGCGTACATTAGATCCTGACTGTTCTTATCTTTGAATTACTTTCACTGGGTTGCATGGTTCTCCGTCGCTTTGTTCTCTGCCACGTCATGTGGACGTACCATCGTGTTGATGTGGCATTTTCATTGTCCACGTCAGTTGAGGCCGGTGAGCTCGAGCCGGGCCATTCATACACCACTCTCTTTATTGCAATAGTTGGTGATATTGTTGCTCGTTAGACTGTTATGACCCTAGCTAGTCTAGCTGTACTCGACTTTCACCCTTGACTCATCAGCCACACGACACACCTTTGAGACGGGCGGCCCCAGCCACTCGTGTCTACGGCCTCTGCCGATGACAGCTTTAGTGCTCTGCTACTCTTATTTCTCCGGGCCCTGATCTAGGCGGCCCTCAATTTCCACTCGACGACCGCTCAGCCCTACTACATCCTTACGAGGGATTGGCCACCGCGACGGGCGCTTGAGGTCTCACGCACAGATCCTGCTCCACGCGAGCGTGGCAGTGAGTCATGCGACGTTTCGTTACTTGAACGTCATGATGGACACATAAATACTCTCTCTGTTCCAAATTAATGTTCTTAGATTGGATAAATTCGAATGTATCTAGTCATATTTAAGTGTTAAATACATCCAAATCTAGACAAATTTTATTGTAAAAAGTATTAAATATAGATTTTTTAAAATGATACCATTATCACACGTTTCACTACTTGGATTTTTTAAAGTGTTACAAGTCCAATACATCATGTAACTGTTAGAGCAAGGACAATAGTAGAGCTAGCTGCTGGCTATAAGACATATACATGCATATATCATCAATCTAATAGCCAACTTGTACAATAGATAAACATAAATTATACTCCTTTATTAGTAGCATGGTCCACCTTTCACTCTCACATGATGCCTAGGAGCACGTGTTGAAGTTGGCTCTTAGGCAAGAGCCCACTCCACTTCTCTCTCCTCCAACTAAACAAGAGTACATTATTTAATCTCTTATAGCCCGCTTACCTGAGCTTATTGTACTTGCTCTTAGGCTGACCATAGTGGGGGTAACTTCACTAGTAACTAAGAGTCTAACTCAGCATTTTTGCTTATATGGCAATGAGTTAATGAGAAAAAAGATAGATAGTAGCTATGTTACTGTAACATCACACGTATCAAGGCAAAGTGAGTTTACAACCTAATTAATGTGACTTTGCATGTTATCATATTTAAGTTATTTTGCACTATGAAGGTAGTAACTTATACTAGTAACATATGCATGTTACTAGTCTAAGTTACTATGCACTATGACCAGCCTTACATGTTACACGATGAAAGATTAACACGATTTTAGGCGCACGGGAATTAACACGGCCACCCCACACCGACCCACAACCACACACGACACGCACATGACACCCCACCATCCCGATCGACATCCTTTCCACCAACCCCTCCCGACTTATCCCCAACCTCGCGTCCATCACCATCGTCACCTACCCAATCCCCTCTCCATATCTATCCCGAGCGAGCGCCGCCCCTTCCTAGCGCCGTCGGGATCCACCTCCTTATCAACCGCGTGGTTTCGTTTCATCTGCCGCCTGTGTCCGCGTCTAGCTCCTCCTGCTAGCAGAAGCTCGTCCGAGCCAGCATCGCCTCCGGTCGCCTCCAACCCTAAGGCTCGCTCGTCTGCAGCCCGCATCGACCCTGGAGCCGTACGCCCCTTGTAGATCACACGTGTGAACCACCGCCGGCTCGTACACTCTTCTCCTGAGAGCCTCGATCGATCCCCATCTCCATGCTCCGACCATGATCCCCGGGCATGCGCTCCCTCTGCGGCACCCCGCGCTCCTCCTCTACGCCATGGTCGGTGCCGCCCGCAACGGCCTCCTCTCTCCAGCATCCCGATCTCGCCCGCATCCCCACTCCCACGTCGATCCCCTCATCCCCGGCGCGCTCTTCTCACGAGAAGGAGCCCGACCCCAACCCCCTCTGCTTGTTTCCCCGCCGCCAGGTGCCTTGTTGTGCAGCCACAAAGAACAGCTCGTCCTCTCTTTCACGGCCTCCTGTTCCACAGAACCACTTCGTGGTGGCAAATCGCGCCAAGCCGCTGACCCATGTCCGAGCCGCCGACCCATGTCCACGCCAGCCTCCAGCCCACCTGCCTGTGCCTAGAGACGCAGAGGGGATCTTGCGGCGACAGATCGAAGCCTACCCGCCTGTGCCTAGCGGCGCGAAGGGAATCTTGCGGCAGCAGATCGAACATCGCTACTTCTTTTGCCTCAACGCGGAGGAGGAAAAAGTCTTCTATGGTTTTGCTTGAGGCTCTCGATCCTTTTTATTGCCTTGGGCTTGCCGACCGAGCAGCGGAGTCCATGTCTGGTTCCCCATGGACGCGTGCTCTGAGAGGATTCCGTGTCGGAGCAGAGTAAGGCAACGGAAGCGTCCTCTGTCTCGTGCGAGGGAAGCAGTGCAAGAAAGGTGACTAAGCGGTGGCAGGAAGCAGTGCAAGAAAGGTGACTAAGCGGTGGCAATCCCTGTAAATACATACGAACTGTATGGACAAATCTATATGACAGATGGTGGATAGAAACCTTGCGTTCTTTATTATTATGTACTAGTAGAGTGCCCGTGCGTTGCCACGGCTTTTTAATTACACAAATAAAAACGTCATTTTCAACTATATAAACACACATCTTTAGGCCTCATTGGTTTAGGCTCTAGAATGCATGAATTGACTTGGATTGCGGTTCAATCCACGTCGTCCAACCAGTCGAGAAAAAAATGCTAGCCCAGACAACACGAGGTTTTCATTTATCCACGGACGGTATGTTTTTCCAGCCAATCAGTTCATTTACACAATCTTAGGTTTGAAATAAATAATCGATAATTAACCCTTGGAACGATTTCAAGATGCTAGAGACGAGCAAAGTGAACGCAGCGACATCAAACCGACGATCTAGGTTGCTTAAATGAACAAGTTTGTTTTGAAGGGGTTAGGAGGGATCGATCAAACATGGATTTGGTGATGGTATACGGTATCAACCTAATTCAAACGTAGATCGGTCCATGTCTGGTTTCGTTCCCCACAAAACGTATGAGGTCTTAATGTCCCGATCCGTATTTTGACGGGACTTTGGATTTTAATTTTTCTAAACTAACTGCATTTTAACGAACGAGGTATTATTAAATATATTTTCATATTGTATATATTAGTATTAAAATTATTGATACTAGTTGAATGTCCGTGCGTTGCAACGGTCCACCACTGCCGGTGTCCTTCTCTTTTTTCTAGTCTCAAACTTCCTCATGCTAACGAGTAAGAAAAAGAAAAAGGAAAGCTCAAGGTCCCGTTCCTTGCGTTGTCCCACTCGGGTGGCTCGGGGGAGCTTGGACGCGCTACAACTCTTCGCCCTGGCTTCGTATTCCCCGATGCATCCATCGGCTCGGTAGCGTGGGGTGAGGCGGGATGCATGCTGTGGAGGTGGTCGGCGTCGGCGCGGTGGGTGGGGAGCGGTGGCCTCGGTGTTGTGTGTAGAGGTGGACGCGGCGAGGGCCCGATTTGGGCCTAGATGGGCTCGGCGGGCCGTGGTTTGGCATGTGAGTATCGCTGACAAGTTTCCTACAGCCTGCCTTTCGCCATGAAGCCTAGGAGGTCTAGCCGTTTCTTTCGGCTGTGACTTCCTCCCTGGGGACATGGACCATGCTTTTCGTAGAGCCTCTTGTTGTCGTTGTGCTGGTGTCATTCGGCGGTGTTCCCGACCTAGTCGAGCTAGGTAGTGTAGCTTGTCTAACCAACATCATTTCTAATGTCAGGTTTATAAAAGAAATTAAAAAAAATATCAGTTCACTTCTTTCCACACAACCAAATACATACGTCAGGCTACCCGGACCATGCCAAGAACGCATGCATCACGAGATATATAGCAGATTGATAACATTTTAGAAATGTAGTAGTAAGACAAACTGCATAAACAAATGCATTGGTTCATACAGATAGTTGGCAATGCCACAATTATCTGAAGAAACAACCTCTTGAGCAATTTGTTAATGATGAAGAACTGTGTAGAAATTCAACCATACCATTCTCATGATCATCTTGCATTCACTGAAGCCCCAACACTCCCCGCATCCAATGTGTCTTAAGCATCAGGATCCATAATCATTGGAAATCTCTGTATTTGTTCTTTCATAATTGCCGCTTTGGCAGTTTTCAAGAAATAGAATAGAATGAAGTTTTTAAGAAATTGAACAAAGTCTTCAATCTGTATGAGGAGCCTATCTAGAGGTGCTGGTGCATGGGCTTGTGCAACTGCTGGCAAGATCCCTCAGCGGAGTGCGCCGGAGAGATTGCTGAATAGGTATGTTGAAGTTGGACACCTAGCTCAAGCATTTGGACCATGCTGAAAAATTACAGTAACTCTGGCCTTTGCGAGAACACATGGTCATTTTATTTTCTTGTAATACTACTATACATTACATGCTTTGACAAAAATAAAGAAATGCAAGGTTCTGTGTCCTACCACACACACCGCCAGCAAAAGTTCAGAAAAAATTACAGACCTCGACGGAAACATCCCCAAATTGATTCCCCGTTACATGCTTGAGAAGATGGCGATGGCGACATTGATTGAGGTGAAGGTGAGCTAGTAAATTGATTACTGGTTGATTGGGAACCCGCTGCCCACTCATCCAAGGTTCCCTCCGCCATGAATCCCTCTGTCTCGTAGCGGCGCTAGGTTATGCGGCCCTCGTCGCGGCCCTGTGTCTCCATCGCCTCATGCTTGGCATTCGATTCCCTTCGTCGGCGTCTGTCTCCGCCAACCAGGGTCCGATCTAGGCCATGAACGGTGACCTCCAGCGAGGATGTGCTACGCGCCCGGGAGATGGAGGCCTCTGTTGGGAGGTCAGGCTGCGTCAACCAGGAAGTATATGGGTCTTGTTGCCTGGCCCTAGTTGTATATAGATCTCAGGCGTCGACAACGTTTGGCTACGCTCCTGAGCTGGAAGGGACTCAAGGGAGACGGATTATTCACGGGAGCATGAACCGTCATGTTTCCCAACTCTTCTCCCATGGCCGGAGGCAAGGTTGAAAACGTATTTTTGACGGATGGAAACGTATTTGACTAACCAATCTTAAGCAAAATTAATAGATAGATTATGTCAGCAACGCTCTTTTTTTTCCTACATAAAATCGAATAAAGAAAGACAAGATTTGGGTTGTAAAGAGGAATAGCGTGAAATTGAATTTTGGAGATAGTTAATCAAATCAATGAGTTTTTTAGGATATGATGCATTCTTGTGCTCCTCTTCCTCCTCTGCTCGCATTGGCGTCGCCTTGGCTTTGCGTCGCTTTCAGCCGAAGACATCGAGAAAAGCTAGCTTTGTATTGGCAGCCGTAGCTAGTCGTTAACCTCCCAGAAAATGAATCTGCCATATTTAGTTAGTTGTTTAAGTGTGCATTGCTCCGTACAACATTGCATCAGTAGCAAAATCGATTCAGCTAACACGGTTCCTCTTGGTAATTTTTTGCTGGCGAGTCCGTGCACTGATAACATGCGCGGCCGGGAATCAGCAGTAATCAGCAATCAGCAGTAAATTCAGTTAACAGCTGCACCTAAATTAAGTATAGAAAGGAAAATTCAGTTAACAGCTTCAATTTCCTCCGTCCTTCCGCAGCCAAACAGGTCGGGCGGCACCTAATTACTTCTCTAACTGCAGCTCGAGATCGAGCCCAGCCAATAGGTCATCCACCGCTTCCCAGCATGCCGCTGTCACCTTCTCCCTTCCCTAGCGACGCTGCAGCCAAACCTGAGGCCGATGACGCTCTTTCCCACCACTGGTCGCTTCCCTCCCGCCTGCCCCCACAGATGCGCGGCCAGCAGCCCACCGGGATGAGCCCTGTCTACTGCTGCTGCTTCAATCCGTCCCCATCTCTCCCCCAGCACCGCCCACTGCGGCCAAGGTACGGACGATGCAGGGGATGGGGACGACGGTGTTGGCACGTGATGCAAAGAATTTGAGGCAGCGCCATCGGCCGTGGGCGATGCAGGACGGCGTCGTGTCTGATTGTTGGAGCGCTTGATTTTGATTGCCGGAGCACTCGATTTCGATTGTTAATTTCCATCGATTTCTATCGTATTTAAAGGCTCTGGGAGAAGCAGAGACCGACTCGAACCGGAGTCCGGAGGACAAGGCAAACGAGAAGCAGGACGACGGACGAAAACTGGGATGACGAAAACCACCTCAACTTAAATTATATAGTAGAGATAGATATCTTTATAAAAGTTCTTTATTACTTTTAGTTAGTGTTTGGGATATTTGGAAAGATATTATAGGTAGCATAAAGAGCATAAAACTTGGCCTAAGTTAGATAAAACTAGATGTCATACTGAGGCATGGGATTAGATTTAGATAAGTCACACTTTATTAGCACCACTCATTAGTGACTACCCTAAACTTTAGTGGCTAGTGCTAAGAATAAAACTTGATCACTTTATATGGGAATACTTGGTGAAAACGATTATGAAAACCTTAGAATAATGAGTCATTCTAATGAAATGTTTTGACATGTGTTATGAACACCAGATGATTTGATGATGAAAATGTTGAGGCATGAGTCTTAGCCCCTTTATAAAACTGATGGTTGAGTTTGGACGCGATACCATTGCAATGTTACCGTACAACCACAATACCCGAATTTGGGTAGGGCTGGACTGGAAGTTTATATACCTTAGTATGGGTTCCCTTGCGGCCGACGTTTGAGCTGAGGCTACCTCGTGATGATTGTCCACCTGTGCAGTTTCCAAGATGACAGATGGTCATGGTTGGGAGGCCAAACTCATAGGGGAGGTGCCTATCCTAGGGTGTGTAATTGAAAGGTTAGGATTGATTATCCACATACTGAGTATGGTGAATCAGGATTGTTCTTGACGGATGTATCGAACGTTGTGGTGAAAGTGTACCACCTCTGCAGAGTGTCAAACTATCAAATAGCCATGTCTGTGGTTATGGACAGTTGGAGTGTCCATACTGTTCCGTCATCAGATGTTTTCAAAATGGAATGAATCATGATTTTGACTTGTGAAATGAATCATGACTTTGACTTGACCACAACAGGGTTGTGAAAGTGAAAACTAAGTTCCCACTTAGGTGTTGAAAGACATTAAACTAGTTTTCTTTACTTCTAAACTCAGTTAGAGATAAACCTGGCTTTTTACAAAACAATCTAGAGCATAGGATTCCTACTTGAACCACTTTACTTGTTAGTGATAGTTTGCGAGTACTTAAAGAGTACTCATGGCTTTGTACCTGACTATTCCTATGGCCAGACTATGAGGAGGACTATCAGGATGATGGACAACAGGAAGTCTACGACAACTAGGATCATCCCCATCGTCAGCATTGCCTATGACCCTGAAGATGGAGCTTCGCCCATGCTACTATTATTATTATTCCGCTGTGTTGATTGTATTAAGACTGGATCATGAGATCCTTTATTTTTAAGACCTTTATTATGGTTTGTAATGGATATGATGAACTATGGTATCAATCTGTTATGTCTCACAAAAATGGTAATCCTGGGATTGCGATGTATGGCATAACGGGCATTTGGGATTAAAAATCCGGGTGTTGACAAGTTGGTATCAGAGACATTCTGACCATAAGAGACCCTAGTTAGAATGGACGCTTGAATCAAAAACTTAGTTTCAAAACAAAATAAGTGAGTATTTATGAAAACTTATTCTCATCCTTATCACTTGGACTCTTTCATAAAAATTCATGTTCCTCAAAAATTCTTGCAATCCTACATAAAATTTGACACACTTGATCACCTCACTAACTTACTCATCCTACATTCTTATAGATGGACATGAAGTATAACAAGTTCTACCAGTTGGGAAACGGAGGAGAGCTCATCTTTGATCGTGATTTGGACCAACTCTCGGAACTTCTTGAGCGCCCGCACCCCGAGTTCTTCGGAGCCATGCTCAACAATCAGCAAGGAGGAGAACTACAATGGATGATTGTTGCAAGTCTCAGAGGCAATATTGAGGCACCCACCTTAGAGGGAATCCAATTCACCTTTAGAGAGAACAACTGGCTAGACGGACTCGCCAGGGCTATGCAGGAAGCTCTTGCCCGTCTGTGTAACACCCTCGCCTGATAAGGCTGAGTTCATGTATATAGTGCCAATCCCTGGATCGGTTCACTGGAACACACAGTACAAAATGATACCAAATATAACTGTGCATCATAAATACAACGAATATGATCCAGAATTTATATTATTTATCCAAGTACACAGTGGAAAACGAATACAAGGTAGATCTCTATCCTCCAAATGTGCCACAGGCGAACAATTGTTGAGTGGAGTCTCGTGACCTATGAACGATCACTCAGATACGATATAACCTGCAACATGAAACGTTGCAGCCACGAATGGTCAATACATTGAATGTATGGCAAGTAGGCTAAAGTGGTTAACAACAGATCTATCAACTACATGCTTATTTGGCCAAGTGGAGTTCAGGCTCATTTGCATAAAGCAACAGTTTTATCCTAACATTTGTAACAAAGTAGTTTTCCAATACGATAAATAGGACACTCTGGTTCACTCCCAGATGCTCCTACCCAATTATGTTCACCCAACAAGTTTTAAGTAATTTAAGAAATAAGGATGAGTGAGAAATATCATAGCATCAGTACCAGGTCGCTCAAATTGTCCATAACCGGGGACATGGCTAAGTACTTAGTTTATACACCCTGCAGGGGTTAGTATACTTTACCCATGTGACTTGGCCAGCCCATCTCGTACCACCACTCTCATATTGGGTGATGATAGGGAGAAGTCCAAGAAGGAACCGTTCGGGAAGTAGCTCCCCAAACCCGACACGCACCGATCCAACCTACACTATCTACATCTCTGGATACGTGGGTTCAAGTTACCACAACCTACTGAGTTCAACCAACCGCCCATTTCATTATTGGCACATGGTTGCACACGAAAGCTTCCAAACAAATAAACCAATCCTTTCTCAGTGTCCTGGGCGGCATTCCCCACCATAAATCCACACTCGATGACCCAATCAATGCCCTTCCGCCCAGGTGGTTCATTAAAACATATTGGTTTGTCATTGATCAAAACATAAGCCTTTCAAAACATATAAATTTTCATGATGTGATTCCCTTCCTCGTCTAAATAGCATAGCTAAGCAATCTACCAATACGATGGCTCATAAACAAGGAATACTAGGGAATAATATGGGATATAGCATATACACATCAATTCCTACATATGCAATTCTACAAAAACATCTACAATGCATAGGAAAACAGTAGGACATTTATGACCAAGATAGCACCACTTGCCTTTGTTGTAGATGTAGTCGATTAGATAATCCTTACAATTATATTGGCCTCTTTCATAATAACCACAATACTTGCAATCATAGTAGTTGCGATCACAGTAGTTGCACTCCTCGCAATCTAACGTTTGAAGCAAACACAACAAACACCATTCAAAACATTGCAAACATACAACAGTGCAACATTACAAGAAAACAATGATGAACAGATGCATGCATGACGATTTAATGAGTCACAATGGTTGCATTTAGTGTTCTGAACATTGTTAGATTACATGATGCATGTGGAAAGTTATTTAATGCACTAAAGCTTTTATTACTAAAGTTGTATCGATTTAATATGGTGTATAACATTTTAATTGAACTAAATATGTTTATGTCGTATTAAATTGTGAACTAGATGCTACTGGATAGAGGTAATGCAATTTAGAGACAGTGGCAATTTGAATCACCTAAAAAGGAGTTATAGATATTTTCCTATGATTAAAACACTATTTCAATGGGTTTAAATATTTCTGTATGAATTTCTATTTTATCAGTACCAAATAATTTTTCATGCAATTTCTCTGTATAGATATTGTCAATACAAAACCTTAGCACTTGGATTCACCCTAATCGGAGTTATAGATCTTTTTGTATGATTTAAATAGTGTTTAATGGGTTTTAAATGATTCATATAGTTTCTGTTGTCTAAAAATCAAACTAAAATTATATCTGTAATCTCCACGGAATTATGATTTCAGGGCATATTATTTGGAATTTTCTGAATAGTATTTATTTTCTTGTGAATTTATTACTCTAAATAAGCCATTAAACCATTTAAATCTTCACGGCAAAACCTTACAGTCAAAGGATGAACTAATTGCATATTTATGATCTACATGGAACCAGCTTTCCATCGGTATATCACTTATAGTTTTGTGACAACCAATTAATTTACTATGAATTTAATGATTTATAAATCCATTAAAACTAATTAAATTGCTACGGGTTAAATACTAGGCAAAGGCTAGATCCAACCAGATATTATTAATGTACATTGCAGTAGCTTCAATTTGATATATTGTTCATATTTTTCGGAGTTACAGATAATTTCTTATGAATTTATTAACCTAAAAGACCATTAAAACTAATTAAATTACTGTAGTAACCACATACAATAAAAGTTGGATCTATTCCGGTAAGATGATTCTACGTAAAATTTTATTCAATTTGATATATTATACGCAATTTTTGGACGTGGTATGAATTTCTAATGAATTTTACAAGTTAGATCTATAATATGCAATTTTAAATTCAAACGGAATATTTCAGAGAATATTCCGCTGACTGGACAGGTTGACTTTGCATCCTGACTGGGACTAGAAGTTGACCTGACGTTGACGTGGCGTTGATGAGGAAGCTAACCGGGATGACGACATGGCACGCACCGGTTTGATTGGATCTCGACCGTCTGGATAGGATCCGGTGGCTAGAAGAAGAGATTGACCCGATTTTAGCCCAGAATAGACAAGAAACAGATCTGTGTTAGAGAGACAAATCCGTAGGTCAAATTGAAAAACTTAGAACATGAAAGTTGTGGGGAATCATTATTCCTACCTTCTCACCAAAGGAATTTAGATTTGAAGAAACTAGCGCGAGTAAATCTTGGATTTACACTGTCAGATCTGAAATATTGCGATGCGAAATCCTCCGGCTGTGGTGGATGAAAAGAGGTAAGGTTTGTCGGGATTGAAAGATTTTGACGAGTTCTACAACTTTCGTTTTTTGACCGAAGGCAAACAACAAAGTCTAGATGGGTTAAAAAGCAAAACACGATATATGTAGATTCGGGATTTCGAGGAGAGAAACTCGTACAGCTGTGGCTCCACGAGTTATTATGGAGATTTGGGACGGTGGAGAGATAGGCTTGGAGTAGGGAACAAGTAGAAACAAACGGAACTCGATTCGGAGTTGTAGATAAAAAGTTATGAGAGTTTGAGTAGAGATAGGTTTAACAAAAACCAATTTGCACGCTTTTTAAAGCAACTGCATACGTACGTGCGCGCGTGCCTGCTCCCGTCGCCTGGCTCGGTCCGGTGGGCCGGCGGCCCGCTTAGGTTTTTTTTATTTACTTGTTTCCCTCATATCTTTTGCATACGAACTCCAAATGACACGATTCTTGTTTCTAAATTTTTCTAAAATCGAATAGATCATTGTAGGATCATATTTATAATCTTTTTACTAGTTTGCAAGTAGTGGGTTCATAAATCCTTGTATATTCCATTTTATTTATATCTTTATTTGTTTGTATTTATTCCAAAACTTTTTCATAATAGCTCCAAATGAGCTCAATTTTGTTTCTAAATTTTTATAATATTAATTGGATCTTTTTAGGCTATAATTATCAATAATTTATGCCTTAGCAACAGTGGGTTTTATAAAGTCAATTTAATTATCTTTAGGAACATTTGGGCGAATCAACTATAGAATTTAGATACCAGGATTTGGATTCAGTTTGTGAGGACTTTGCATGGATGTAATGAAATGCTTATGAATGCTTCATGATTTTCATTTTGAAATCTTGCACACCAATTCTACAATCCATAATCAATCCATGCCCTTTTGCCTATATGGCTACTTAGGTCATAACAAAAGAATATAAGATTTTGAATTCAAGGTTGAGAGGATTTTCTAAAAAAAATTCTTCTCTTTGAGAATTTTCAACATAGTCAAACAATTAATCAAAACTTATTTATTTATTTCACATTCCAAAATTAGGAGAATTTTGGGATGTGACAGTCTGTGTGGGAAAAGCATCAATCAGATCAAGGGTACCTACTTTTAGTTCTATGCAAGGCGTGATGCTATGGGACAGCCATTGGAGGTGCCATACCACCCCGAGATAAAGCATCAGGTGGATCATCTCAGGTTCATGCATATGATAGGCAGAAGGAGTTGGACAACGCCCGCGCTTATGCCAACCACAACTACGCCATCGCAGTCAAGAAGGACCAGACCCTCGCCATCCTTGCAAGGGAGCGAAAGTCATTTTGTCGTACGCGTGACAAGAAGGATCGCATCATTGCTCGCCTTCGTCACAAAGTGTCAGACTTGGAGGAGACCATCCATGAGCGGGACATGCAGCTTGAGGAGAGGGAGAATGCAGGGGAAGATATCCGTGGAGACCCCTACTCCTACCTCAGTGATGATGATGACTTCCTGGAGGACCAAGCCATGGACTTCCACACTGATGATGATGATTCCGCCTTCATTGATGATGATGATGAAGCCACCGATTCTCATGAGTAGTAGCACTTGAGCACTATCATAGGTGTGAGTTGTATTCGGTCCCACTATATCGTAGTTGCACAGAATGGTTCTTAAAACCATCTGTTTCCTTATTGTGGTGTGTGTTTGTATTGTGTTCTATGAATGAATGAAAAGCAAGTTGCTAGTTGGAAAAACTTTTCAAAAACAAACCATGAACCTTAGAAATTTCTCTCTTTTCTCATGATCTATCTCAAATCTTCAGATGCCTCGCGGAGGAAGCAGTTCATCCCTGGACCCAATGCTACAAATTTTGCAAATGTTGGTTTCCAACCGTGAAGCTGAAAGAGCCGAACGTCAAACCAACTTAGCCACCCTTCAACACAAAGCTCAGATGTCCAACAACAATCAAGGCCATGGAAATCAGGACAACCATGGATCCAAGCTCAAGAACTTTCAGAACACCAATCCACCCATTTTTAGTAAGTCTGAAGAGCCATTAGATGCTAATGACTGGCTGCAGACCATGGAGAACAACTTAGAAGTCGCAGGAGTGGAGGCCAATGAGAAAGTACTGTTTGCCACCCATTATCTGGCAGGAGATGCAAGAGCTTGGTGGAATAGCATTCACACCATGAATGGAGGTCAGATGATGACTTGGGATGAATTCAAACTCAAGTTCAACAGAACCCATGTGCCACCAGGTTTAATTAAGCGGATGGGAGATGAATTCAGAGAATTGAAGCAAGGGAGGATGACAGTAGTTGAGTACTGTGACAAATTTATATCATTAGCTAGGTATGCACCAAATGAGATTGACACTGAAGGCAAGAAGAAGGAAAGATTCATGAATGGTCTTCATGATGAGATGTAGAAAGTGTTAGTTAATATCCCGTTTGCTGACATTAAAGCTTTAGTGGATTCTGCAATCCAGATGGAAGGCAAGATCAACCAAGCCAATGAGAATCGCAAGCGTAGAATGATGCATCCACCAGGAACCCACCATATCCCAAAGTATCGCCCCAACCCATCTACATGATTTGCCCCAAGAAACAATAGACCCCGGATGACCCGTCCGAACTATCCCAACCGTGGAGGAGGAAACCCAAGGCCTAGAGGAAGCCACAACAACAACCCCGGCAACTCCAACAATTTCAACCGTGCACCTCCCAAGTTCAACAACAATAGCAACCCCAACAATACCAATACTGCCCCCAGAACTAGAAGCAATGCCGTGCCTGTTGCACGAAAAGACAAGTCTCAGGTTACTTGTTATGAATGCAGAGTCAAGGGTCACTACTCCATTGAGTGCCCCAAGAAGCTTGCAGCAGCCCCCAATGTGAATGCCCCAGCTCAGCAGCAGCTTCGTGTTCATCCTGGAAGGAGATTTGCCCCAGGGAACTCGCTCAACCGCAATGGTCGTCTGTTTCACATGAATGCTGAAGAAGCCCAGAAAGCGCCAGATGTCGTGCTGGGTATGTTTTCTGTTAACTCAGTACTTGCAAGAGTGTTGTTTGATTCTGGAGCATTTTGTTACAGAATAATTTGCATGCACTAGTAAGATTCAACCAACAAAATTGAAGCATGTTATGATAGTTCAAATACCTGGTTCAACCACCAAAGCTAGACATATATGCAAGGCCATACCTATTAGAATTCATGGCATAGATTTTTATGATAATCTAATATTACTTGGAGCTAAAGGTTTGGAAGTAGTACTAGGAATGGATTGGATGTCGAAACATAAAGGATTAATCGACTGTGCCAAGAAATCCATAACCATGACTAGTACCGCTGGAATATCAGTAGAGCATGTATCTGAAACCTTTCCCCATCAATTCAAGTGCAACAAGAGTCTAGCCCAACCAACCATTGACCAAGTCAGAGTAGTCTGTGAATACCCGACGTATTCCCATATGTATTGCCCGGTATGCCCCCAGATCGGGATATCAAGTTTATCATTGAACTAATCCCTAGAACTGGACCTATAGCTCAGAGACCTTATAGTATGAAACCATCGGAACTAGTGGAGCTGAAGAAGCAGCTGGATGC
The DNA here is from genome assembly GCA_916181665.1 of Avena sativa. Lineage (NCBI taxonomy): Eukaryota > Viridiplantae > Streptophyta > Magnoliopsida > Poales > Poaceae > Avena > Avena sativa. The sequence goes on from OV702297.1 coordinate 259,460,134, forward strand.
TATGCTAGAGATAGGACTGATTCAACCAAGTGCGTCACCATGGAGATCACCTGTTTTATTTGTGGATAAGAAAGATGGAGGTAACCGTTTGTGCACGGATTATCGGAAGTTGAACGATGTCACCATTAAGAACAAGTACCCACTGCCAAAGATAGAAGATTTGTTTGACCAGTTGACCGGTGCCAAAGTGTTTTCAACTCAAGATTCACGCAGAGGATATTCCAAAGACTGCCTTTACCACCAGATATGGATTGTATGAGTACACTGTCATGTCTTTTGGATTAACCAATGCCCCCTCTTATTTCATGAACCTCATGAATAAGATTTTTATGAACTTCCTGGATAAGTTTGTCGTTGTTTTCATTGGTGACATTCTGATCTATTCCAAATCAGAAGAAGAACATGAGCTACACCTAAGGACCATCCTTGAAACCCTTAGAGAGCATCAGTTGTATGCCAAGTTTAGCAAATGTGAGTTCTGGTTAAAGGAAGTAGGATTCCTCGGACATATTGTGTCGGCCGGAGGAATTGCTTTCGACCCTGCCAAGGTCAAGGATGTTGAAGAAAGGCAAGCCCCAACCACTCAAACCCAAGTTCTGTAGGGTTCGCAGCATAGAAAACAAAATTTTTCCTACGATGGGAACTATGTACCAAGATCTATCTACTAGATACGAACAACGGGCGGATGTATATCCGTAGAGAACATACCCTTGAAGACCGACAAAGCTTAACGAGTTAAACTTGTGGTTGATGTAGATGATCTCTTGCCGATCTCAAGATCGAGAGGAAGTCCTAGCGCCGCAAAACAGCAGTGCATTCGTGCTCGCACACACGTACAAGACACCAAGCAACCTCCGCCTCCTCGCTCTAGCGATGCAGCAGAAGCACAACTCTTTCTTGCCAAATAGCCATCGTGAACATGTATCTTGCTAGTCCGAGACCATGGGGGATAAATTCTAGAGGGGGAGAGAGATCCTTCACGAGGAGGTGTGAGTGAGAGAGAGAGGATAGGGGGTGCCTTTTATAGGAGGAGGGGGGCACCCAAGGGGGTGGCCTCCAGCCATGGGGGCTTCCCCCTCCCCTCCTTCATTCATGTGGGTGGACACTCCACTCACAAAAATCCTTTCAATTCCCTCCACTCAAAATCCCACTCAAATTCCCATTAAATTTCCACCAAATTTAATGCAAACTCTCATTAAATAAAACTCCTTTTATTTATTCAGAATTTTGTCAATTACTTTAATGACAAACATTCACATATAACCCCTTGCTAGTATTTCATTTCACATGCAAAAACACTTTTTGCAAATTTCACCCAAAAACCTGTTTCGGTATCTAGTGAAATAAATTCCTGCGCTTGTTATTCTTTCCGGCATGAAACTTTTGCTCCATTTAGATGTAGGTGTCTCTTAAGTGTGCCACCCTACGGTTCACGAATAATGTGGACATGATCGAGACCCTTCTCCGATCAATAATCAGAAGCGGGATCTGGAGACCCATACTGACTCCCACACATTCAATGATGACTTTCCTGTGATCGTCGGAACCTTTTATGCTAGTATATTAATCCCTTTGTTTCACGATATATTACATGTACGAGATTTGATCATCGGTATCTACATACCTAGTTTGATCTCATTACCGACATGCACTCTTTTCTCGTTCCCGTGATATAACATTCTAGTGATCAAATCACTTGCTTGCAAGCTAACCAATGTGATATCACCGAGAGGGCCCAAAGTATATTTATCTGTCATCGGGATGAAAAAATTCCACTCTCGATCCATGGGCCTCAACATAACAATTTAGTAGTTCTGAATCCATCTTTATAATCACCCAGTTACGGTGTGACGTTTGATGTTATCAAGAAACTCTTCCGGGATTAGGATCACTTATTAAGTTGTTATAGCAATATAAACTCAATTAATTTGATCGTAATGCTATACTTCGGATGAATGTTCATCACATCATTACACTAATGTTGTGACCTCGTTATTAACAACATCCAATGTCTATGATCAGGAAACTTTGATCATCTTGTTAATCAACGAGCTAGTTTATCAGAGAGGCATAACTAGGAACTTTATGTTTGTTTATTAAACACACATGTATTAATGTTTCCGTATTAATAAAATTATAGCATGCAAAATAAACATCAATCATATACTTGGAATACACATAATAAACACTTTATTATTGCCTCTCAGGGCATATTCCCTTCAGTCTCCCACTTGCACTAGACACAATAATCTAGTTACATAGTGATGTTTCTAACACCCATGGAGTTCTGGTGTTGATCATGTTTTGCTCTAGGGAGAGTTTTAGTCAACGGATTTGCTACATTGAGATCCGTATGTACTTTACAAATCTTTATATCTCCATCCTTGACATGTTCACGGATGGAGTGAAACCAGCGCTTAATATGCTTAGAATACTTGTGATACCTTGGTTCTTTGGGATTGGCAATGGCACCATTGTTGTCACAATAGATCACCATTGGGTCCAATGCGCTTTCAAGCACACCTAGTTCGGATATGAACTCCTTCACCCAAACTGCTTCCTGAGCCGCTTCCGAAGCAGCAACATATTCAGCCTCCGTTGTTGATCCCGCCACCACAGGTTGTTTGGAGCTCCTCCAACTAACCGCTCCGCCATTCATGAGAAATACATATTCGGATTGAGCCTTAGAGTCATCCGGATCAGTGTCAAAGCTAGAGTCGACATAACACTTAGCGACGAGCTCTTCTTCACCTCTGTATACAAGAAACATATCCTTAGTTCTTCAGAAGTACTTAAGGATATTATTGACCGCTTTCCAGTGTTCCGAACCTGGATCCGATTAGTACCTACAAGTCAAACTAATAGCATGTGCCACATCCGGTCTTGTACATAGCATGGCGTACATTATAGAGCCTATGGCTGAAGCATAGGGGACTTTGTCCATTATCTCTCTTTATTCCGCCGTAGACGGACTTTGAGTCTTACTCAATGGCCTGCCTTGCAACATAGGTAAGAACCCCTTCTTACTTTCGTCCATCTTAAACTTCTTTAAAATCTTACCAAGGTATGTACTTTGTGATAGTCCTATTAGGCGCCTAGATCTATCTCTATAGATCATTATGCCTAATATGTATGACGCTTCACCTAGGTCCTTCATGGAAAATTTGCTATTTAGATAACTTTTAACACTGTTTAAAAGATCTATATCATTTCCGATCAATAATATATCATCCACATATAATATTAGAAATTCCACATTGCTCCCACTCACTTTCTTGTAAATAAAAGCTTCTCCATAAGTTTGGACAAATCCAAACTCTTTGATCACCTCATCAAAGCGGAGATTCCAACTTCGTGATGCTTGCTTCAATCCATAGATGGATCACTGAAGCTTGCACACCTTGTTAGCATCCTTAGGATCGACAAAACACTTTGGTTGTATCATATACAACTCTTCTTCAATATTTCCATTGAGGAACGCGGTTTTGACATCCATCTGCCATATCTCATAATCGAAATATGCAGCAATTGCTAACATAATCCTAACTGATTTTAGCATCGCTACGGGAGAGAATGTCTCATCGTAGTCAACTCCTTGAATTTTTCAAAGCCCCTTTGCGACAAGTCGATCTTTATAGACGGTCACATTACCATAAGCATCAGTTTTTATTTTGAAAATCCATTTATTCTCCACGGCCTTTTGGTTGTGAGGTAAGTCCACCAAGTTCCAAACTTGATTTTCATACACGGATTCCATCTCAGATTTCATTGCTTCTAACCATTTGTTGGAATCCGGGCTCATCATCGCTTCTTCATATGTCGCAGGGTCATCATTTTCATCAACCATGAAATTCATGACAGGATTTCTATATAGATCGGGAGCTGCACGCGTCCTTCTAGACCTCCGAGGTACGGTAGTACTCTCTTTTGGAGTTTCATGATCATTATCATTAGTTCCCTCTTCAACTGGTGAAGCCAACTCCGAAACGACTTCCGGCGCTGCGCTACTCGCCATACTTTGAAGAGAAGGTTCAATAACCTCTTCGAGTTCTACCTTCCGACTACTCACGCCTTTCGTGAGAAACTCTTTCTCTAGAAAGGATCCATTCTTGGCAACAAAAACCTTGCCCTCAGATCTGTGATAGAAGGAACACCCAATTGTTTCCTTAGGGTATCCTATGAAGACGCACTTTTCCGCTTTGGGTTAGAGTTTATCCGGTTGAAGTTTCTTCACATAAACATCGCAACCCCAAACTTTAAGAAATGATAGCTTAGGTTTGTTTCCAAACCACAATTCATACGGTGTCTTTTCAATGGATTTAGATGGTTCCCGATTTAAAGTGAATGCAACAGTTTCTAGTGCATAACCCCAAAATGACAACGGCAAGTCCGTCAGAGACATCATAGATCAAACCATATCCAATAAAGTATGATTACGATGTTCCGACACACCATTTTGCTGTGGTGTTCTGGCAGGTGTGATTTGTGAAACAATTCCACACTCTTTCATGTGAGTGCTAAACTCGTAACTTAGATACTCACCTCCATGTTCGGACCATAGAAATTTGATCTTTCTATTATGATGATTTTCCACTTCATTCTGAAATTCCTTGAACTTTTCAAAGGTTTTAGACTTGTGTTTCATCAAGTATATATAACCGTATGTACTCAAATCATCCGTGAAAGTAACAAAATAATGATATCCACCTCGTGCCGACACACTCATTGGAACACATACATTAGAATGTATGATTTCCAATAAATCTGTCGCCCGTTCCATTGAACCGGAAAACGGCGTTTTAGTCATCTTGCCCATAAGGCATGGCTCACATGTATCAAATGATTCAAAATCAAGTGATTCCAAATGTCCATCCAAATGGAGCTTCTTCATGCGTTTAACACCAATATGACCTAGACGGCAGTGCCACATATATGCGGATATATCATCATTAAGTTTAATCCTTTTAGCATCAACATTATGAATATGTGTAACACTATTATCGAGATCCAATAAAAATAAACCATTCATCATCGGTGCATGACCATAAAAGATTTCATTCATATAAATAGAACAACCATTCTTCTCGGATTTAAATGAATAACCACTTCGCATCAAACACGATCCAGATACAATGTTCATGCTCAGTGCTGGCACCAGATAACAATTATTCAAGTTTATTTCTAATCCCGACAGCAAGTGGAGAGGCAGCGTTCCGACGGCGATCACATCAACGCTTGATCCATTGCCGACATGCATCTTGACCTCACCCCTTGCTAGCGGTCGCTTGTTCCGCAGCCCCTGATTCGAGTTACAAATATTAGCAACTGAACGGGTATCAAATACCTAGGTGCTACTATGATCACTAGTCAAGTACACATCAATAACATGTATATCATATATACCTTTATTTTCCTTGCTGGCCTTCTTATCTGCCAAATACTTGGGGAAGTTGCGCTTCCAGTGGCAAGTCCCCTTACAATAGTAGAACTCAGTATCAGACTTAGGTCCAACTCGGGGTTTCTTTTCAGGCACGGGAACCGACTTGCCGCCCTTACTTCCCTTCCATTTTCCCTTCTTGTCTTTCTTGAAACCAGTGTTATTATTGATCATCAACACTTGATGTTCTTTCTTGATCTCCACTTCTGCAGTTTTAAGCATTGACAGAAGCTCGGGGAGAGACTTTTCATGCCTTGCATATTATAGTTCATCACGAAGCTCTTATATCTAGGTGGCATAGACTGCAGAACACGATGGATGCCTAAGTCAATGGGAATCGATATTCCCAAGGACACAAGCTTATCGCGTAACCCGACATCTTGAGTACATGCTCACTTATGGAGCTGTGCTCTTCCGTCATGCAGCTAAAGAACTTTTCTGAAGCATTGTAGCTCTCTACCAGCATGTGTGTCGAAAATCATTTTCAACTCACCTATTGTATCAAATGCATTGCCGTTTTCGAAACGCTTTCGAAGTTCCGGCTCTACCCATACAATATGCCGCAATGAACTAAGTTGTGGTCCTCCTGACGAGTCTGATAGACATTCTTCTCCTTGTCAGGGGCATCATTGAAAGGTGGCGGGCCTAGCGGGGCGCTTCTAGCACATATTGCTTTTATGCAGCTGAGAGGAGAATCCTCAAATTCATGGCCCATTCGGTAAAGTTGCTACCGTTTGTTGCAAGTTTCTCTTTCTCCATGAACACATTGAAATTAAAAGCAGGTGGTGCCATCTACAACAGAATTTGTAAAGTTTAGACTAATTTTATGATAGATTGAGTTCAACTAATCCACATTACGAATGAACTCCCACTCAAAACGACATCCCTCGTGCCTTTTTGGTGATTACATAAACCAAATCCACTACACCAAGTCCGATCATCACGTGAGTCGGTGTAGCTTCATAGGCGAGCATCAAATGGGCATCATATCTACTATATGACTCATGCTTAACCTTTCCGTCTGTGTTCCGAGGCCATGTCTGTACATGCTAGGCTCGCCAAGTTAGAACCTTAGTATTCGCGTGTGTAACTGTCTTACACCCGAAATATGGTCATGGATCCAAGAACACCGATCATCACGCGATGTCTTGGAGCGACGAAAACATAATCAGTACATACTTAATGGAGAACAAATTATTCGCTTGTGACGTTTCCTTCCTCCTACTGGTTTGATAACCTCGGTTTCTTACTGAGGGAAACTTGTTGCTGTGTTGCTTCATACCTTGCTCTTGGGGTTTCCAACGAAGCGTCCCACGACAAGTACTGGGCGCCATCAAGCTGTTTTCTGGCGCCGTTGCCGGGGAGGCTAAGGACGTCTTCACTAGGGGGGTCCTTCACTTCCTTTCTCTTTACTTTGTTTTTAGTTTGCTTTGTTTCTTTTTCTTGGTTTTGTTTGCCTCTTTTCAAAAAACCCCCAAAAATTAGTCTAGTTTGGTTTGCTTTCTTTATTCAAACACACAAAAAAATTAGTCCTTGCTCTAGTTCACCATGTTGCTCCCAAAGTTCGCCCTGAAAGATCTTGCAATAGGTAGTGGCTCCATAATTGGGAAAGATAATATTGAAGAATTCTTTAATTATGTTAGCAAGCATGAGGATATTGAGGATAAATCTATAGCAGAGCTTGCTCCTAATTATGAGATTGCTGCAGCTTCTTTAGTTCATATGTTGGAGGCTAGGTTTGTTAGCCTTAACCCCTTCATACAATTCTTGTTCCTAAAACTAAAATAAGAGAAGAATGTTGAAAAAAGGGAATTCATCCTTGAAAGTTTATCAAAAGAATTCCATGATGTTGCTAGAGAGGACAAAAAGGTTTTTGAACGTTTCAATATGCTAGGTTCAAGTGTAGATGTTGTGGGTATTTCTGATATTACTAAGCCTAGAGAGGAATTCAATATACCCATACCCTTTAAGCTTGTTGGAATGCATGAAGCCTTTTAAAAGAACTTTGATTGGATTTCCCTTGAAAATCTTTTTGATGAAGGTAGTAAACCAAAGAGAGATGAGAAAGGATCCTCCAAAACCCATTTGGATGAGATACCTTCCATATTTGAAGATTTTGAAAGTATGAATGTTAATGCTTCCTCATTTGAAAATACTTGATTCCTCTTGCTTCTTGTTCCTAACTTAAAGGCGTTAAAGAAAAGTACTTGTTGGGAGATATATCATTTCTGATCAATAATATATCATCCACATATAATATCAGAAATTCCACATTGCTCCCACTCACTTTCTTCTAAATACAAGCTTCTCCATAAGTTTGGACAAATCCAAACTCTTTGATCACCTCATCAAAGCGGATATTCCAACTTCGTGATGCTTGCTTCAATCCATAGATGGATCACTGAAGCTTGCACACCTTGTTAGCATCCTTAGGATCGACAAAACCTTTTGGTTGTATCATATACAACTCTTCTTCAATATTGCCAATTAGGAACGTGGTTTTGACATCCATCTGCCATATCTCATAATCGAAATATGCAGCAATTTCTAACATAATCCTAACTGATTTTAGCATCGCTACGGGAGAGAATGTCTCATCATAGTCAACTCCTTGAATTTGTCGAAACCCCTTTGCGACAAGTCGAGATTTATAGACGGTAACATTACCATCAACATTAGTTTTTCTTTTGAAAATCCATTTATTCTCCACGGCCTTTCGGTCGTGAGGTAAGTCCACCAAGTTCCAAACTTGATTTTCATACATGGATTCCATCTCGGATTTCATGGCTTCTAACCATTTGTTGGAATCCGGGCTCATCATCGCATCTTCATACGTCGCAGGGTCATCATTTTCATCAACCATGAAATTCATGACAGGATTTCCGTACAGCTCGGGAGCTGCACGCGTCCTGCTAGACCTGCGAGGTACAGTAGTACTCTCTTTCAGAGTTTCATGATCATTATCATTAGTTCCCTCTTCAACTGGTGAAGCCAACTCCAGAACGACTTTGGACGCTGCGCTACTCGCCATACTTTGAAGATAAGGTTCAATAACCTCTTCGAGTTCTACCTTCCGACTACTCACGCCTTTCGTGAGAAACTCTTTCTCTAGAAATGATCCATTCTTGGCAACAAAAACCTTGCCCTCGGATCTGTGATAGAAGGAATACCCAATTGTTTCCTTAGGGTATCCTATGAATACGCATTTTTCCGCTTTGGGTTGGAGTTTATCCGGTTGAAGTTTCTTCACATAAACATCGGATCCCCAAACTTTAAGAAATGACAACTTAGGTTTGTTTCCAAACCAAAATTCATACGACGTCTTTTCAACGGATTTAGATGGTGCCCGATTTAAAGTGAATGCAGCAGTTTCTAGTGCATAACCCCAAAATGACAACGGCAAGTCCGTCAGAGACATCATAGATTGAACCATATCTAATAAAGTACGATTACGACGTTCCGACACACCATTTTGCTATGGTGTTCCGGCATGTGTGAGTTGTGAAACAATTCCACACTCTTTCATGTGAGTGCTAAACTCGTAACTTAGATACTCACCTCCACGGTCAGACCGTAGAAATTTGATCTTTCTATTACTATGATTTTTCACTTCATTCTGAAATTCCTTGAACTTTTCAAAGGTTTTAGACTTGTGTTTCATCAAGTAGATATAACCGTATCTACTCAAATCATCCGTGAAAGTAACAAAATAATGATATCCACCTCACGCCAGCACACTCATTGGACCACATACATTATAATGTATGATTTCCAATAAATCTGTCGCCCATTCCATTGAACCGAAAAACGGCATTCTAGTCATCTTGCTCATAAGGCATGGCTCACATGTATCAAATAATTCAAAATCAAGTGATTCCAAAAGTCCATCCGAATGGAGCTTCTTCATGCGTTTAACACAAATATGACCTAGACGGCAGTGCCACATATATGCGGATATATCATCATTAACTTTAATCCTATTAGCATGAACATTATGAATATGTGTAACACTATTATTGAGACCCAATAGAAATAAACCATTCATCATCGATGCTTGACCATAAAAGAATTCATTCATATAAATAGAACAACCATTCTTCTCGGATTTAAATGAATAACCACTTCGCATCAAACACGATCCAAATACAATGTTCATGCTCAGTGCTGGCACCAGATAACAATTATTCAAGTTTATTACTAATCCCGATGGCAAGTGGAGAGTCAGCGTTCCGACGACAATCACATCAACGCTTGATCCGTTGCCGACACGCATCTTGACCTCACCCCTTGCTAGCGGTCGCTTGTTCCGCAGCCCCTGATTTAAGTTACAAATATTAGCAACTGAACCGGTACCAAATACCCAGGTGCTACTGCAAGCACTAGTCAAGTACACATCATTAACATGTATATTATATATACCTTTGTTTGCCTTGTCGGCCTTCTTATCTGCCAAATACTTGGGGCAGTTGCGGTTCCAGTGGCCAGTCCCCTTACAATAGTAGCACTCCGTATCAGACTTAGGTCCAACTCGGGTTTCTTTTCAGGCACGGCAACCGACTTGCCGCCCTTACTTCCTTTCCGTTTTCCCTTCTTGTCTTTCTTGAAACCAGTGTTCTTATTTATCATCAACACTTGATGTTCTTTCTTGATCTCCACCACTACAGTTTTAAGCATTGACATAAGCTCGAGGAGAGACTTCTTCATGCCTTGCATATTATAGTTCATCACGAAGCTCTTATAGCTAGGTGGCAGATACTGCAGAACACAATGGATGCCTAAGTCAATGGGAATCGATACTCCCAAGGACACAAGCTTATCGGCGTAACCCGACATCTTGAGTACATGCTCACTTACAGAGTTGTTCTCTTCCATCATGCAGCTAAAGAACTTTTCTGAAGCATTATAGCTCTCTACCAGCATGTGTGTCGAAAATCATTTTCAACTCACCCATTGTATCAAATGCATTGCCGTTTTCGAAACGCTTTCGAAGTTCCGGCTCTAGCCCATACAATATGCCACAATGAACTAAGTTATGGTCCTCCTGACGAGTCTAATAGACATTCTTCTCCTTGTCAGGGGCATCATCGAAAGGTGGGGGGCCTAGCGACTCGTCTAGCACATATTGCTTTTATGCAGAAGAGAGGAGAATCCTCAAATTCATGGACCATTCGATAAAGTTGCTACCGTTCGTTGCAAGTTTCTCTTTCTCCATGAACACATTGAAATTAAAAGCAGGTGGTGCCATCTACAACAGAATTTGTAAAGTTTAGACTAATTTTATGATAGATTGAGTTGAACTAATCCACATTACAAATGAACTCCCACTCAAAAACGACAACCCTCGTGCCTTTTTGGTGATTACATGAACCAAATCCACTACACCAAGTCCGATCATCACGTGAGTCGGTGTAGCTTCAAAGGCGAGCATCAAATGGGCATCATATCTACTATATGACTCATTCTTAATCTTTTGGTCCGTGTTCCGAGGCCATGTTTGTACATGCTAGGCTCGCCAAGTTAGAACCTTAGTATTCGCGTGTGTAACTGTCTTACACCCGAAATATGGTCATGGATCCAAGAACACCCGATCATCACGTGATGTCTTGGAGCGACGAAAGCATAATCGGTGCATACTTAATGGAGAACACATTATTATCTTGATATTTAAATGAGGGATCATCTTATTATGCTAATAAAACGCCAAACAAGCAATATAATATGCAATCAAACATCTCATGTTTGTAAGTGGAATGATATGGTTCCCGCATATGATCTCCATCATGTTCACCGTGGTATGATCACTATCATACCTCTATGTGTAAGGCCAAGGTCTATGGAACTTACATGTTATATGTGTTGTAAGAGTATCATCTCATACTTCTACTTACAACATCACCATATCATAACACTAGCCTAGCAACAATCTAAACTAGACGCCTCTAATTTATCCATTGCAAGTTTTACGTGGCCTAGGGCTTTTGAAGATAGAACTGTTCATACCTACGAACATGAACCACAACTAGGATAACCAAATTGTTGATAACTCGTTGCAAATTAGATATTGGCTATAGTAGGAGATACAGCCACCCGCTAGACACTTATGCAAAACTAGTTGCATGTCAAGCGTGGAACATGTCTCATGTGCGAGGACATGTAAAGTTTGTCCGGGCCGCTTCATCCCACTATGCCACCAATATCCAAAATACAACTAAGAAGCAATAACATGATCATCATTGCCCACATACTCGTATGTGTACTACCCGTGTAAAGCATCTACGCATAGATCCGGCTCTGATACCACTGTAGGGTTTGCAGCATAGTAAACAAAAAGTTTCCTACGATAGGAACTATGTACCAAGATCTATCTACTAGATACGAACAACGGGCAGATGTATATCTGTAGAGAACATACCCTTGAAGACCGACAAAGCTTAACAATTTAAACTCATGGTTGATGTAGACGATCTCTTGCCGATCTCAAGATCGAGAGGAAGTCCTAGGACCGCAAAACAGCAGCGCATCCGTGCTAGCACACGCGTACAAGACACCGAGCAACCTCCGTGTCCTCGCTCCAACGATGCAGCGGAAGCACAACTCTTTCTTGCCGAATAGCCACCGGGAACATGTATCTCGCTAGTCTGAGACCATGGGGGATAAATTCTAGAGGGGGAGAGAGATCCTTCACGAGGAGGTGTGAGTGAGAGAGAGGAGAGGGGGTGCCTTTTATAGGAGGAGGGGGGCACCCAAGGGGGTGGCCTCCGTCCATGGGGGCTGCCCCCTTCCCTCCTTCATTCATGTGGGAGGACACTCCACTCACAAAAATCCTTTCAATTCCCTCCACTCAAAATCCCACTCAAATTCCCATTAAATTTCCACCAAATTTAATGCAAACTCTCATTAAATAAAACTCCTTTTATTTATTCAGAATTTTGTCAATTACTTTAATCACAAACATTCACATATAACCCCTTGCTAGTACTTCATTTCACATGCAAAAACACTTTCTGCAATTTCACCCGAAAACCTGTTTTGGTATCTAGTGAAATAAATTCCCGCGCTTGTTATTCTTTCCGGCATGAACTTTTGCTCCATTTGGATGTCAGTGTCTCTTAAGTGTGCCACCCTACGGTTCAAGAATAATGCGAACATGATCGAGATCCTTCTCCGATCAATAATTAGAAGCGGGATCTAGAGACCCATACTGTCTCCCACACATTCAACGATGACTTTCCTGTGATCGTCGGAACCTTTTAGGCTAGTATCTTAATCCCTTTGTTTCACGATATATTACATGTCCGAGATTCGATCATCGGTATCTACATACCTAGTTTGATCTCGTTACCGACATGCACTCTTTTCTCGTTCCTGTGATATAACATTCTAGTGATCAAATCACTTGCTTGCAAGCTAACCAATGTGATATCACCGAGAGGGCCCAAAGTATATTTATCCGTCATAGGGATGAACAAATTCCACTCTCGATCCATGGGCCTCATCATAACACTTTAGTAGTTCTGAATCCATCTTTATAATCACCCAGTTACGGTGTGACGTTTGATGTTATCAAGAAACTCTTCCGGTGTAGTGATTGACATGATCTCATGGTCTAAGGATTAGGATCACTTCATAAGTTGTTATAGCAATATAAACTCAATGACTTTGATCGTAATGCTATACTTAGGATGAATGTTCATCACATCATTACACTAATGTTGTGACCTCGTTATTAACAACATCCAATGTCTATGATCAGGAAACTTTGATCATCTTGTTAATCAACGAGCTAGTTTATCAGAGAGGCATAACTAGGAACTTTCTGTTTGTTTATTAAACACACATGTATTAACGTTTCCGTATTAATACAATTATAGCATGAAAAATAAACATCTATCATATACTTGGAATTCACATAATAAACACTTTATTATTGCCTCTCAGGGCATATTCCCTTCAAGTTCGTGCATTTCTAGGATTAGCGGGATATTACCACAAGTTTGTAGAAGGATTCTCGAGTATCGCAAGACCCATGACCCAATTTTTGAAGAAAGATAAGAAGTTTGAATGGATGGACAAATGTGAAGCAAGTTTTCAAGAACTTAAGAAGAGATTGATTTCAGCCCCAATCTTGATCATGCCGGATATCACGAAGCCCTTTGATGTGTATTGTGACGCATCCAAGGTTGGTCTAGGATGTGTGCTGATGCAAGAAGGCAAAGTCATATCTTATCTATCCCAACAACTGAAGCAACACGAGAAAAATTACCCTACCCACGACCTTGAACTAGCAGCCGTAGTTTTAGCCTTGAAGACATGGCGGCATTACCTCATGGGTAACCGCTGTGAGATTTATTCGGATCACAAGAGCCTGAAGTATATTTTCACTCAGAAGGAGCTGAATATGATGCAAAGGAGATGGATAGAGTTAATAAAGGATTATGACATTGACATTCACTATCACTCTGGCAAAGCCAATGTGGTAGCAGATGCTCTTAGCAGATTACCATGTCGCTTGAACACCATGATTATGAAGGAGCAACCAAGTTTGCACAAGGAGTTGGAAGATTTCAGAATGGAACTAGTAAGTGAAGGATTTTTGGCTAGCATAGAACTTAAACCCACTTTGATCAGTCAGATCAAGGAGGCGCATAAAGGAAATGCTAGTATCGATGTAATCAAACGTCGTATCGGTATAGGGAAGGTACCCGGATTCACCAAAGATGAAGTAGTTTTGTGGTACAAAGGACGTATCTGTGTACCAGCAGATTTAGAGTTGAAGCAAGCTATTTTGAAAGAAGCCCATGATACTCTTTATTCTATCCACCCCGGAGGAACAAAGATGTATCCGGATTTGAAGGAGCAATTTTGGTGGCACAAGATGAAGAGAGAAATCGGAAGCTACATAGCCAAATGTGATATCTGTCAGAGAGTCAAAGCGGGACATCAGAGACCCGCAGGACTTTTGCAACCATTGCAGATTCCGGAATGGAAATGGGATTCAGTTGGAATGGATTTTATCACCGGTTTTCCTACATCTAGTAGGGGAAATGACTCTATCTGGGTCATAGTAGATAGACTGTCCAAAGTCGCTCATTTCTTACCAGTCAAGACCACCTATCAGAGTTCGAAGCTAGCAGAGTTGTACATCGCTTGAATAGTCAGCTTACATGGAGTCCCCAAGAACATTGTGTCAGATCGAGGAACCTAGTTTACCTCGAGGTTTTGGAAGAAAGTCCAAGAAGGATTAGGAATAAGACTGGATTTCATCACAGCTTATCACCCGCAGACTGATGGACAAACGGAGCGAGTAAACCAAATACTCGAAGATAAGTTGAGAGCTTGTGTGTTGGAATATGGATCAAAATGGGAAGATTGTCTGCCTTTTGTAGAATTTTCATACAACAACAGTTATGAAGCCAGTTTGCAAATGGCTCCATTTGAGTTTATGTATGGAAGTGTCGTACCCCTTTGTATTGGTTGGAAGTAGGAGAGAGTCAGATTTTCGGACCCAACATCCTACGAGAAGCCAAAGAGAAAGTTTACAATATCCGTGAGCACCTTAAGACCGCCCAATCCAGACAGAAGAGTTATGCCGATAAGAGACGTCGAGACCTAGCCTTCAATATCTAAAAGTATCACCCTTGAAAGGAATGCAACATTTCCAACTCAAAGGAAAGTTAGCCCCCAGATATATCGGACCCTTCAAGATTTGAGTCGCCGAGGAGAAGTATCTTATCAACTGGAACTGCCGGAAGAGATGTCAGTTGTGCATAATGTGTTTCATATCTCGTTACTTCGCAAATGCCTAGAAGTCCCCGAGAAGACCGAAAGTTTTCAAAAATATTGATCACAGAACCATAGAGATCAACGATGACGTAACATATCCCGAAGTACCCGTTCGTATTTGGGAGGAAGCTTTCAGAACCACCAGAATCCGGAGTATCAAGTTTCTCAAGATCTAGTGGAGTAACCACACTGAAGAAGAGGCTACCTGGGAGCGAGAAGATTACATTAGGACTGAGTTTCCATATCTCTTTAAATCTTAGTTTTATTTTTTCTCAAATCTCGGGACGAGATTTTGTTTAAGGAGGGAAGGTTTGTAACATCCCAAAAATATTAATCAAAGTTATCAAGTTCCAATCACCCAAATTTAGGGTTAACAAAAACTTTTGTTAATTTAAATTAATATGAATGCATGTGTGTGTATGTGATGAATGCATGAATGCTTGCAATGACTTGTTTGATTATTATAAATGGGAAGTATTGGTTTAAATATTAAAACAACATCATCTAAATCATTTCCAAGCAGAAGCAATTCAAGAGAAATTCAAATATAAACAATATGAGCTAATGGTCATTTTGACCAAAGTTAACCGCTAGACCACTTTGAGTGTTTCTAGTCCAAGATTTCTAACAGAAAAAAATCCAATTCTTTTCACCCCTTGCTAGACCAAGTAAAAGTGAACCCAAGACCACCTTGCAAACCCACAGAAACATTTTGCAAATCTATGCCAAGGACAATTCAAAATTGAATCTAGTTCATATGGTAAGATCACCATTTCTCAAAACCCAACCAAACCAGTTCAACTTGTCAAACCCAAGAAACCAGAGACTACCAACTATGTGACCAATGCACTCACCAAATTTCATCCAAAAATTCAAATATAAATTTCTTGCGGCCATTTCATCAAACACCTTGCAGACACAAATAAACCCTGGCCTAACTACACTGTTTTGAGAAGTGATCTTTGAACCCTTTGGTCCCCTCTTAACTCCCTTGTCTCTCCTGAGCCTAGCCAATCCCCAGACCAAATCCCTCTTAGCCGTGGTGCACAGTGGAGCGTCGCCCATTTTTGGCCGTCACTGGCCGACAATGGATAGCGCGCCAGGAGCATCGCCGCCCTCGCCCACGACGTGCACCAGACACGCCGTACTCCACCGACATCCCCTGTCCCAGCCTCGACTGTAGATGAGCCCTGGACCACCCTAGCACCGTCGCTCCCTATACCTATGTGCTATGTCTAGAGCGCGCCAGCTCGCCATAGCCGATCGCCTCGCATAGACCATGCCTCGCCCTCGCCGTGCATGCACATGCGTGCCATTATCACAACAACCCCGCAGACACCTCCTTTCACCGCCGTGCGACCGGCAGCTGCCGCAGGACGTCACAAACACTTATGCATCCGCATAGAGCGCTGCACGCTCCTGACCAAACCACACCGCCCCACGCTTCGCCTTTAAGCCAGCAACGATCGCCAGGGAACACAGCACCGTCCCCTAGCCTCAGCCGTGCTGCTAGCCGCCCGTAGAGTCGTCAGCGATGAGCTCGCACCCACACCGTTTGGTCCCCTAGGAGTAGTATAAATGGAGGCCTCCCCTGCCTCATTTCTCCACACCCCAACACTCACCACTCCTCACTGATCCTCCCCCACTTCTTCACGGAGAAAGGCGAGCTCTCCCTTGCCAGAATTTGGCCAGAGCCAGCTGCTGTTGGAGGAGAAGGGCGCCGTTGATTTCGACCACCCCAAGACTTGCCGTTGCCACCATTATCTCTACCGTCGTCGACAACCCCATTCGCCCCCATTGCCGACCCTAGCTGGAGCCAAGGTGAGCCTCACCGGACCCCCACCGCGGTGTTAGGTTTAGTTCCTCGCCAGAGTAGTTCGTCGTCGATGACGACTCTCAGTCGTTAGATTAGAATTAGATCACAAGGCTCAGATTCATAGATACCATTTCATTTAGTTAGTCCCACTGACTGGTGGACTCCATCTGTCAGCAGCCCGCACACGCGCTGTGCGTAGTGGGCCGGCCCATCTAGCTTTCCCGCGCGACCCAGCTAGTTCAAATTTAGATTTTTCCATTTTGTTCAAACTCTAGTCTTGTCTGTTGATTCAAAAATCATTTCAGAGATATTCACTAAACCAAATTGCATGAAACTAATTTTGTTAGAAAGTTATTGAAATTGTTAATCCATGCCCGTCGGATTCAAACCATTTGGAATTATAGATCACCTATGGTAAAAATAACAAGGCAGAGACTTTTCTGCATTCAAACATTTTTCAAAAATCAACCATAAATGCTTTTCAGTTGATTCCAACTCAAAAATCACATTTGATAAGGCCTTTCTAAATATATAAAAATATCTAGGTTTACTGGCAGTAATAATGGACAAGTATTAAAAGAATGCCCCATAGGCATTTTTAGTCACTTTAATTAATTAAAATAATAATGTTAAACCTTATTAAATTGTGACACCACTTCAAATCACATTCCCAAGTATTAAAATATGTAGTGATGACATGGTCAATATGATCCAATATTTGAATTGCAGAATATTAAATCCTAAGTAGTTTTCAATGAGTAGAAATTACTTTTCCAAAATAAATTAAATAAGACTAATACTTTAATCTTCGTGATGATTGTGATGATGCTAGATCATCTAGTGTGAACTTTTGTGTGCTAAATATAAGTAGTATTGTTTGGTGATTGTGTACCTCGTATTTATTTATAGACGCTAGTACCGACCAAGGATACGAAGAGGAAGGAGACTACTACGAAGAGGAAGCAGAGGAGAACTTCAACCACTGCACTACTCAAGGCAAGCTTCATAATACATGTTAACTTATCAAGCTACCACTTGCAAGTTTCTTAACCATGCAAGCAAGCTAGAACTTTGCAAGGTAATACTTGCAAGCCCCACAATACCAATTAACCTATGCAATGCCTTAGGCATATTTAGTTATACCACTTTACTATACCAAATCCCAGTTTTACTTGCATGCTTTATTATTTTATTTCTTTATCAAAGTTCTTTATTACTTTTAGTTAGTGTTTGGGATATTTGGAAAGATATTATAGGTAGCATAAAGAGCATAAAACATGGCCTAAGTTAGATAAAACTAGATGTCATACTGAGGCATGAGATTATATTTAGATAAATCACACTTGATTAGCACCACTCATTAGTGACTACCGCCAACTTTAGTGGCTAGTGCTAAGCATAAAACTTGATCACTTTAGATGGGAATACTTGGTGAAAACGATTATGAAAACCTTAGAATGATGAGTCATTCTAATGAAATGTTTTGACATGTGTTATGAACACCAGATGATTTGATGATGAAAATGTTGAGGCATGAGCCTTAGCCCTTTATAAAATTGATGGTTGAGTTCGGACGTGATACCATTCCAATGTTACCATACAACCACAATACCCGAATTTGGGTAGGGCTTGATTGGAAGTTTATATATCTTAGTATGGGTTCCCTTGCGGCTGAGGTTTGAGGTGAGGCTACCTCGTGATGATTTTCCACCTGTGCAGTTCCCAAGATGACAGATGGTCATGGTTGGGAGGCCAAACTAATAGGGGAGGTGCCTAAACTAGGGTGTGTAATTGAAAAGTTAGGATTGATTATCCGCATACTGAGGATGGTGAATCATGATTGTTCCTGACGGATGTATCGAATGTTGTGATGAAAGTGTACCGCCTCTGCAGGGTGTCAAACCATTCAAATAGCCGTGTTTGCGGTTATGGACAGTTCAAGTGGCCTTATTGTTCCGTCGTCAGATGTTTTAAAAATGACTTGTGAAATGAATCATGACTTTGACTTGACCACAACAAGGTTGTGAACGTGAAAACTAAGTTCCCACTTAGGTGCTGAAAGACATTAAACTAGTTTTCTTTACTTCTAAACTCAGTTAGAGATAAACCTGGCTTTTTGCAAAACAACCTAGAGCACAGGATTCCTACTTGAACCACTTTACTTGTTAGTGATAGTTTGCGAGTAATTAGAGAGTACTCATGGCTCTGTCCCTGGCTATTCCTATGGCCAGAATATGAGGAGGGCTATCAGGATGATGGACAGCAGGAAGTCTATGACAACTAGGATCATCTCCCATCGTCAGCATTTCCTGTGACCCTGAAGATGGAGCTTCACCCACGCTATTATTATTATTATTCCGCTGTGTTGATTGTATTAAGACTGGATCATGAGATCCTTTGTTTGTAATACCTTTATTATGGTTTGTAATGGATGATGAACTATGGTACCAATTTGTTATGTCTCGCAAAAATGGTAATCCTGGGATTGTGATGTATGGCATAATAGGCATCTGGGATAAAAAATCCAGGTGTTGACATTAATATATGATATTTCACTTGTTGCATATTAAATTGCTCATGTCACATACATATTGTGTGGTTTGGGGGCATTATGACGATTCACCTAAATTAAATAAGGAGACCATATGCAGACTTTTCTAGTCTTATATTAGCTCCATTTAAATTGGTGTAGCTAATTGGTAAAATATTTTGCCTTGTTAATACCACATTAATTGCGGGGTAGCTAAACAACAAGAACCTATTAATTAATTGTCGGGACCCCGGTTCCGCTTAATATGGCCTAATTGCATCGCATCTTTGCCATATTATACATCATACATGCATCATGCCCGATTTTCTGCCGTAGTATTAAATAGTGCATCCAGTGTTTCTTCTAGTGCTTTGCTTCTTCACGAATTAGGCCAATGAGTGGATGCTAGTGTCGACCCGATCTTCGGATGAAACTTCGACAATGTTTTCAGGCGAGCATTCTCCCCCTTTCTACCTATCTTACTTTTATAGTATTTATTTGCTCCTGTTGCTCTATTGCTATCTGTGTTGCGATGCTTTAGTGTCATACCCGTGATATCCCTTGCATCCATTATATTGCCTTGGACACTTCCTATTACCTGAGGTTTGGTAGATAGTTGGCCTTGCGAGTGGCAGTTGCTTGCTCAGGTGTGGTTTCGATGTAGTCAAGTACCACAGTTGTTGGAGAAATGCCTCATGCTTTATGTTGGAGATGATCATGGCTTCAATTACAGTTTAACAACTAATATTGAAAGTAGGTAAATAATGTAGAGGCACATGTGGGAAATAGATGTTATTTGGTTTTTAACCATCCACTTGTGTCCCGTAGGACCCCGAGTACTTGATACCTGTTCCTTGAATATTCGCACTATCTGCATGTGGGACCATGAATCCCCTTAGCATGAGCTTGAGTCATATCTTATTTCTTGGAGCCACAAAATAGTTTGGGGCTTTATTACTATCATGTACTTATGCCATGATTTACTACTTTATTTACTCTTGCGCATGGAGCACCTGTACTATTTTGGAACAAATGCAGAATGTTTACGCAGTATCGATAAGCCTAGTTACACTTTTGGGTTCCTAGTCGTTTACAACCATTGTCGCAAACCCCTCGGTCCGTCGCGGAGCGGCCAACTTCATAGCAGGTAGCTTAGTGGGGTGGCCCCCTGAAATATTATATGAATCTTGTGATTTATTTGTCGTGATGCCTCGTTGGGTTTTCATTTGGTTTTTTCGAGGTTGATCATACGTGTGTTGCTATTTATGCCCCTGCAGGGTATAACTTTCTGAAAGCCGTGTCCGCGGTTATAGACGACTTGGAGCACAGTATCTCAATCATAGACAACTATAACTAAAGTAGTGTTATAAATTTGACCTTGAAATGACTAGTAATCAGCTTTAGTACAACAAAAATGGCTAAATAAAAGTACCAACATCTGCTGGGTTTTGGAATGCCTCATGCTATATGTATCTGACTAGTAAGTATCACAACTACAACATAATGGTTAACTAAAACTGCCCACTGCTTATTACATCAGGATGACTCATGCTATCTATATCTGACTAGTAATTGCAGCAACTATAATGGAATGAATAAAACTGCCAATTGTGTGAGTTCCTCGGTCTGACTTCCTCGTTTGGTCTCGAGGGGGAAACGCCAGGATGGGTATGAATGGTGTTAGTATCAGGTTGGTTTCGAATAGGTCTTTCTTATCCCTCTCTGATAGTCGCCTATTGTATCGAGTCTCTATAGGTTGTTTAGTGCATGTCGCGCAACCACTTCAGCCCACCATACCTATGTAGGCGAGGATGATATGTCGGAAACGTATCTATAATTTTTGATGTTCCATGCTTGTTTAGTATCTACTTTGCTTTGCTTTGTCTATACTTTGAGGTGTTTTTATATGTTTTCTGGAACTAACCTATTAATAAGATGCCACAGTGCCAGTTGCCTGTTTTCTTCTGTTTTTGGTTCTAGAAAGGCAGAAAATCAATATTCTCGGAATTGGATGGGACAAACGCTAAAGTTAATATTTACCGTGGGCAACACGAATCCTGAATACGAGACGGAGGGGAGCCACCAGGGGGCCACACCCCCTGGCTACACGGCTGGGCCCAACCCGTGCCGGGGGGGGGGGGTGTGCGACTGCCCTGGCTGCCCCTGCCTCGCCTCTTCGCCTATAAAGACCCCCCCGATACAGAAATCCTAAGGACCCAATCAATATTCCACAAAACCGTCTGTAGCCGCCGCCACCATCGTCCCTAGATCGAGGGGATCTGAAGCTCTTCTCGGCACCCTGCCGGAGGGGAGATCATCCCGAAGGCCTTCTTCTTCATCATACTAACCTCTGGTATGAAGTGTGAGTAGTTCCACCTTGGACTACGGGTTCATGTAGTAGCTAGATGGTTGTATCTCCTCCTTTGTGCTACCATGTTTAGATCTTGTGATCTCCATTCATGATCAAGGTCATCTATTTGTAATCATGCATGTTGTGTTTGCGGGGATCCGATGGATATTGAGATTACTATGTCAGATTGATTAATGGTTTTGTCTTATTGATTCTATCATGTCTGTGTTGTTTGTGATCTTGCATGCTCTCCGTTTCTAGTAGCTATCTTGGCCAAGTAGATGCTAGTAACTCCAAGAGGGGGTATTTGTGCTCGATAGTGGGTTCATGCCTCTATTTAATCTAAGGGAAGTGACACAAATATCTAAGGTTGTAGATGTGCTGTTGCCACTAGGGAGAAAACAACGGTCTCTTGTTCATGGAACAAGTGGATTGTTTACCTTACACACTTTGCTTAAAGCAGTTATCCGTTGCTTGCAACTTAATACTAGAGGGGGTTCAGATGATACCCTAATGGTGGATTACTAGTCATAGATGCCGTTGGATGGAGGTCTATGTATCTTGTTGTATTTCCCAATCGAAATCTCATAGGATCATGAATGTCTAGTATTGCATTGTTATGCCTTGCTCAGTCCTGTCAATTGCCGTGCTGTAATTTGTTTACCCCGCATGCCATGTTTGTTTATCTTAACGAGAACACCTCTAGTGAACTATGGACCCTGTCCAATCTTTACCATTGATACATCTTCCACTGTTACTTTCTGCAAACCACTATTAGCTTCCACACCATACAGTTAATCCTTTGTTTTCAGCAAACCGGAGATTCACAACCTCACTGTTTGTTGGGGCAAAGTCTTGAGTTTGTGTTGTGCAGGTTTTCAAGTTGCTAGCAACACCTTTGAGTCATTTCCTTCCTCCTACTGGTTCAATAACCTTGGTTTCTTACTGAGGGAAAACTTGCTGCTGTGCTCATCATACCTTCCTCTTGGGGTCTCCCAACGAAGTGTTCACGCTCATCAAGACTTTTTCCGGCGCCGTTGCCGGGGAGGATAAGGACGTCTTCACAAGGGGAGTCCTTCGCAACCTTTCTCTTTAATTTGTTTTTGTTTTGCTTAGTTTCTTTTGCTTGGTTTTGTTTGCCTCTTTTTATCAAAAACTCAAAAAAATAGTTTAGTTTGGTTTTCGTTCTCTTATCAAAAACACAAAAAAATTAGTTCCTGCTCTAGTTGCTGCTGTTGTTGGCTTGCTCCACTTTTGCCAAAATGAACTCTGCTGAGAACACCAAGTTGTGTGACTTCACTAGTACAAACACCAATGATTTCCTAAGTACTCCTATTGCTCCACCTGCTCCTGATGCTACCTTTTATGAAATTAAGCCTGCTTTGTTGAATCTTGTGATGAGAGAGCAATTTTCTGGTGCTAGTTCTAATGATGCTGCTGCCCACCTTAATAACTTTGTTGAACTTTGTGAGATGCAAAAATATAAGGATGTAGATGGAGATATTATTAATCTCAAGTTTTTCCCTTTCTCCTTGAGAGGAAAAGCTAAAGAATGGTTGCTATCCTTGCCTAGAAATAGTATTGATTCTTGGATTAAGTGCAAAGATGCTTTTATTGGAAAATACTATCCTCCTGCTAAGATTATGTATATGAGAAGTGAAATAATGAAATTTAAACAACTTGATAATGAACATGTTGCTCAAGCTTGGGAAAGAATGAAATCTTTGGTTAAGAATTGTCCCACTCATGGACTTACTACTTGGATGATTATCTAGACTTTTTATGCAGGTTTGAACTTCTCTTCAAGAAACCTGTTGGATTCAGCTGCTGGAGGTAACTTTATGACCATTACCTTGGGTGCTGCAACAAATCTCCGTGATAACATGATGGTTAATTATTCTAAATTGCACACTGAGAGAGCTCCACATGGTAAGAAGGTAAATTATATTGAAGAAACCACCTCTTTGAGTGATAAGATTGATGTTATCATGGCTATGCTTGTTAATGGGAAAGCTCATATAGATCCAAATAATGTTCCCTTAGCCTCTTTGGTTGCTCAAAAAGAGCAAGTTGATGTGAACTTCATTAGAAACAACAATTTCAACAACAATTCCTATAGGAATAATTTTGGTAGTAACAACCATTATAGGCCTTATCCTCCTAATAATGGCAATACCTATGGAAACTCCTACAACAATGCTAGAAGTTCTCCCTCTGAACTTGAAGTCATGCTCAAAGACTTTATTAGTAAATAAACCACTTTCAACAAGACTGTGGAGGAAAAGCTTTTGAATGTTGAGAAAAATATTTCCTCTTTGTCTGAATCACAGTCCTCTTTGATTAATAAAATGGCTGCTAAACCTGAAACCTTGGAAAGTACCTTTGCTGCTACTCATTCCATACAAGTTACCATTGATGAAAATGTAAGATTGTTAGCCCAACTACATGCTAAGTAGGAAAGAGAAGCTGAAATTGCTAGAAAAAATAGTGTGTGCACTATCACCACCACCAATATAGATGCCACTAAACAACAAGAAGTCCCTATTCCTCCTACCATAATGCCTAAACCCAATGAGTCTACTACTAGTGATGCTAAGTTTGATTTTGATCTTGATGGTTGAAATATTTTTGAAGTGATTATGTTCCTACAAAAGCTTTCTAGAAGTCCTGATGCTAGTGATATGAATGTGGCTTCCACCAAACACATTACAGATGCTCTTATTAAAATTAAGGAAGAAAAGTTGAAACACAAAGCCTCTATTCATAGGAAAGTAGAAGATAGTTGGGAACCCATTATTAATATGCAAGTGAATGACTTTGATCTCAAAGCTTCATGTGACCTTGGATCTAGCTTCTCTATTATGCCTAGAAAGATTTATGAAATGCTTGCCACACTACTAGGAAAATGGCTATAGATAATCAGCACATCCGTGGCTCACATGGTTGAAGTGCCCCACGGCTAAAACAGGCGTGGCTCACCTATGGGCAGTGCCCTACTAATAACTAGAACAACCGTGGCACACATGACCATAGTGCGCCACAGATATGTGTGGGCCAGGGCCCTCTTGGCCGCACGCCAAACATCCGTAGCGCACATAGGGTAGGTGCGCTACGGTTGTTAGTGTCAACCGTGGTGCACATGGAGGGGGTGCGCTACGCCTAAGAGCATGCCCCTCTCTGCTGTGAAACGGCCAGACACATCCGTGGCGCACTATGGCATGTGCGCCACGGATGTATAAACTTAGTAGTAGGACACCTTGCCCTAGTGCCCTACGCCTAACTATCCTGCACCAACTCCACCCCCCTCCCCCCCGTGGATCGCCTTTTTAGGCTTTGCAAAAAATAAAAGAAAATGATAAACACTTCAAAAAATTAAATCCTTTCATATTTAGGTAGGTAATGTGGTATAGTTTCTAGTAAAATTAACAAACATGAGTTTCGACTTTATCTGCAAAAAAAAGTCATGCCACGGTAAAAAGGCCGTAACTTTTGCATACGATATCGAAAAAAATCGTATAATATACCAAAATGACGAGAATGAGATTTTGCATCCGCTCGCAACAGCCTACAGTCGTTTAGCGATTTTTTAGATTTTCAAAATTCGAAAAGAGTAAAAAGTTACGGTCAAAAGACCGTTTTTTCCTGCAGAAAAAAAATAGAGGGCCACTTACCCGTAGCGCACCACCACCTACTGCGCCACCAATAAGCTTGGGCGGGATTCAAATTTCGAATCCCCACCCCGTCCACCTTCCCTCCCCTTCTCTTCTTTTCCTTTTCCTCCCTTCTCATTTCCTTCTTCTCCTCCTTCTCTTTCTCTTTCTCCTTCTCCTCCTCTTCCTCCTCCTTGCAGTGAAGATGGTGATGGCGGCGGCCTCCTCCTTGCAGTTCCGACGACGAGACGACGGGCTCCTTCTTCTCCTCTTCCTCCTCCTCCTTGTAGTTCCGACGACGACGAGGCCTCCTCTTCTTCTTCTCCTCCTCCTCTTCTTCTCCTTCTCCTCCTCTTCTTCTCCTTCTCTTCTTGCTCTTCCTCCTCTTCTTCTTCTTCTCCTCCTCCTCTTCTTCTCCTCCTCTTCCTCCTATTCTCCTCCTCCTCTTCCTCCTATTCTCCTCCTCCTCCTTGCAGTTCCGACGACGACGACGAGGCCAACAACGGCGACCTGCACCGACACGCGACGGCACTGACAACGAGATCCAGATCTGCTGCTTTTTTTGAATTTTGAAATTTATATCCGTGGCGCACAGCACCTAGTCCGCCACGGTTATCGTTTCATACGCGTGGCACACCTGGACTACTTTCCGTGGCGCACTGGCATGTGCACCACGCCTATCTCGACACAACCATGGCGCACCAGGTAGTGCGCCACGGCTAAGAGATAGCCGTAGCGCGAGGCCCGTGGCGCACTGCTAGTGCGCCACGGATGGCCTTTTCAGGTGTGCCACGAACAGGCGTTTTCCTAGTAGTGCCACCTTTGGACGATTGTTATTTGGATATCCCACTTAAAGATAATGCTAAAAAGAAACTCATGGGGGAGTGTTAATGATGTTCTTATTATGGTTAAAAATGCTAATGTCCCTATTGATTTCTATGTTTTGGATGTTGAATACAATGCTTCTTGTCCTATTACTTTGGGAAGACCTCTTCTTAGAACTGCTGGTGCCATCATTGATATGAAAGAAGGCACGATTAAATATAAATTTCCATTCAATAAAGGTATTGAACACTTACCTATGAGGAGAGAGAAGTTTCTTTTTTCTCCTCCTTTGAAAGCAAGGTTTGATGTTAATGCTTCTTCATTTGAAAATACTTGATTCTTGCTTCTTGTGCGTAACTTAAAGGCGTTAAAGAAAAGTACTTATTGGGAGATAACCCAAAAGTTTTCTTGTGTCTTGGAAGTTATTACTTCGGTAATAACCTCTCCTTATACTTTTTGTTTGCTTTTTGTGCCAAGAATAACCTCTAATGAGAGGGAAGTAAGATTTGGGGATTTGCTGTCCCGAAGCAGATTTTTGTGCTCCACCATAAATATTCGTGATAAATCTCTATAAATCGGATTGAGATTATATTTTCTGAATAAATCCCCCAGTATGTTAGCTAACTTTCATTAGTTCAACACTTTTTGATTTGAGCAACAGAAGGTCTTTGAAAAAATCGGTTTCTACTTGCTGGTCTGTTTTGACAGACTTCTGCCATTATTTGCTTTGCTTCTTATTGTTCCTTTTTGGGTTCTTTTTGGGAAATTGAGCTTTTTGAGGGAATTGCTACAGTATATTGTGTTTTTAGTGAAAGTTTTGTTGTTCTAAAACTAAAACCCAAAGGTCTATTATATTTTGAATACACTAATGTTGCTAATGAAAATTGTGTGAAGGAAAAAATTTGGGTGTAGAGAAAGAATGATGTAATGAGATGAAGAATGGACAAAAGCTCAAGCTTGGGGATGCCACCCCGTGTCACCCCAAGAAATATTCAAGAGGTACAAGCGTTAAAGCTTGGGGATGCCCAAGGCATCCCCTTCTTCATCAATAAAAAGCTTAGGTCTTTCTAGACACTTCGTTTTTATTGTTTGATGCACTGTTGTGTTGTTCTTGGAGCGTCTTAGTTTTCATTTTAGTTTGCTTAGTTTGCTTGAATAATGTAGTTTGGATCCCCGTTCTCTCTGTGTTGTTTCAAATAAGTTGATTGGTGTTGGAAAGGAGTAGAAATTTCTTGCTTGAATAGTACAAGAGGAGCTTGCTTTGACTGTGACTTAGAATTTTGAATGTCATTCTAGGTGTTGTTTTGACTTTATGCTTAGTGATCATGTCTGTAGCATGACTTGTTACAAACAATTGGGATTGCTTAGTGTGCCTTGAAGGAATCATGCATTTTTTAGCATACAAAAGCATAGTATTGTGGTATTCTCCTTTGATGCTTTGTTTGGGTTAACTTGGCACATGCTCATACCATGTTATGACTATGAAGAAGTCACCATAGCCTCTATGATCATTTAGTCCTTGACTTGTAATACCACTTTATGCTTTGATTAGTAATGTTTTGTCGCTCTGCATGATTATGTCCATTATTGCTCTCTTAGTTGGTCGCTCCTAGTCTTTTGCTATCCTCCACTTGTATGAGTAAGCTCTACTCATTCATCCAACTCCCAAGAAACCAAGTTATTTCAAAGTGTCCACTATAAATTCCTATGCATGGTGTGTTAAACCATTCCAAGTATATTCTTGTTTTCATCTATCTTCCAATTAAAAAGTATTTTGGTATGAGAAAACTTAGTGATTAAAGCCCTCACAAACTTGATGGCACACTTTATTTTTCTTGCCCTAATAAACTTGAACCATTGTGTCATCTTTGTTGTATATGCTTGCACTTATACGTTGGAATTACAGAACCGTGCTGTCACGGGGAATGCTTTCAACATTGCACTTGTACTTTGTAGACAGTTGATATCATGCTCTTTTGTTTATGGATGTTGTCAGTATGAAATAAAAGGAGAGCTTGTAAGTCCATGGAGTTATGTATGTGTGTTAGAGAAACGCCTGGGCCGCTAGCCTAAGCCATGCCTAATCATGGTGGAAACTTGCAGCATCACCATAATGACATCTATGAAGCTTCCTTCTTATAAAAAAGAGACATATTGAAAAGAGGAAAGAAAGAAAAAAAACCATTTTACCATGGTAAATAAGAAGATTGCTGAGATGCTCATTGTCTGCTTGCCTTGTCATTTTGATTCTAGGATAGCTCATGTATCACGTGCAAGGGGTACCCCGTTGGCGGTTCTCTATGATACACATGTACTTACTATGACAAGAACTTACAAGTGACTAAAGTTGAGTAGCATGAGGAGCGGCCCTCGTATTCAAGGGACATGAGATTGCCAACTTATACCTTGTCAAGCATATACTCCATAGTTTGTTCACTTTAACCTTAATCACTTCAAGATGCTTATGATAGGGGCAATGAGATCTGAAAGCTAACAAGTACCATAATTTTTTGGAAGCTCTTTTTGAGATTTGAAATCCTTGCTTCCCTTTATGAAGGGTCTTTCTTCCACTATTATATTGAGTCTCCATCTTCTACCCTTAGGCACCAGTTAAGAGAGCATAGTTTCCATTCTTAGTTCTATGTGCATTGTCCCAAAACTTATTGATTGATGCATATTGTTGATCTTAATTGTTCTTGTGCTATTTGTATCTAGTCACTCTTATGAACTTTGAAGGTGTCCTATGCATCTATTTGCTACTCCATGAGGGACAAGCTGAATGCCACTATGCTATGTTTTCTGTATGTGCAACAAACAAACATTTTTCAATGCATGTTATTCATGATCTTTGTTTGTAACCTTTCATGTTGCATGCATAGTTACTTTGTCTTACTATTAGAACTCCATCTTTCATGCTCATGTTTAGAGTTCTTTGATCCCAGATTTCAATGCTTGCAAATGGTTTGATCTTGATTTTGATGGTGCATGTCACCTAAAAAATTATTCTTTTTATCACTTACCTACTCGAGGACGAGCAAGAGTTAAGCTTGGGGATGCTTGATACGTCAGAAACGTATCTATAATTTTTGATGTTCCATGCTTGTTTAGTATCTACTTTTCTTTGCTTTGTCTACTATTTGAGGTGTTTTTATATGTTTTCTAGTACTAACCTATTAACAAGATGCTCCAGTGCCAGTTGCCTGTTTTCTTCTGTTTTTTGTTTCAAAAAGGCAAAAAATCAATATTCTCGGAATTGGACAGGACAAAAGCCAAAGTCAATATTTTACCACGGGGAACACGAATCCTGAATGCGAGACGGTGGGGAGCCACCAGGGGGCCACACCCCCTGGCTGCGCAGCTGGGCCTAGCCTGCGCCTAGGGGGGTGCGGCCGCCCTGGCTACCCCTGCCTCACCTCTTCGCCTATAAAGAATCCCCCATTATAGAAACCCTAAGGACCCGATCAATAGTCCACGAAACCGTCTGTAGCCGCCACCATCGTCCCTAGATCGGGGGATCTGAAGCTCTTCCTGGCACCCTATCAGAGGGGAGATCATCCCGGAGGCCTTCTTATTCATCATGCCAGCCTCCGGTATGAAGTGTGAGTAGTTCCACCTTGGACTACAGGTCCATGTAGTATCTAGATGGTTGTATCTCCTCCTTTGTGCTACCATGTTTAGATCTTGTGAGCTCCGTTCATGATCAAGGTCATCTATTTGTAATCATGCATGTTGTGTTTGCGGGGATCCGATGGATATTGATATTACTATGTTAGATTGATTAATGGTTTTGTCTTATTGATTCTATCATGTCTATGTTGTTTGTGATCTTGCATGCTCTCCGTTTCTAGTAGCTATCTTGGCCAAGTAGATGCTAGTGACTCCAAGAGGGGGTATTTATGATCGATAGTGGGTTCATACTTCTATTTAATCTAAGGGAAGTGACAGAAATCTCTAAGGTTGTAGATGTGTTGTTGCCACTAGGGAGAAAACAACGGTCTCTTGTTCATGGAACAAGTGGATTGTTTACCTTACACACTTTGCTTAAAGTAGTTATCCGTTGCTTGCAACTTAATACTAGAGGGGGTTCGGATGATAACCTGAAGGTGGATTACTAGTCATAGATGTAGTTGGATGGCGGTCTATGTATCTTGTTGTATTTCCCAATCGAATCTTATAGGATCAGTATGTCTATTATTGCATTGTTATGCCTTGCTCAGTCCTGTCAATTGCCCTGCTGTAATTTGTTTACCCAACATTCCATGTTTGTTTATCTTAAGGAGAACACCTCTAGTGAACTAAGGACCCCGGTCCAATCTTTACCATTGATACATCTTCCACTGTTACTGTTTACTTTCTGCAAACCATTATTACCTTCCACACCATACAGTTAATCCTTTGTTTTCAGCAAACCGGTGAGATTGACAACCTCACTGTTCGTTGGGGCAAAGTCTTGAGTTTGTGTTGTGCAGGTTTCCATGTTGCTAGAAACACCTTTGAGTCGTTTCCTTCCTCCTACTGGTTCGATAAAATTGGTTTCTTACTGAGGGAAAACTTGCTGTTGTGCTCATCATACCTTCCTCTTGGGGTCTCCCAACAAAGTGTTCACGTACTCATCAGAGGATTGCCGAATTCTAAGACTCGCCGTGTACTGGCCTCAGTACTGACCGCTCTATTTTTTCTTTGCCCTTTGTCGGCACCCCTTTTTTAAGAAGGTTTGAGATCGACGTCGTTAGCAGGGTTACCCTTCCGACTTGGCCTGGACAGGGTTATGGACGCCATTGGTTATTATTCAGGGCTCTTAGCCCCATTTGCATCTTGTCCATAGTCGGATGTTGTATCGTTTCCAAGGTGATTTGGATATTTGTATTGTATATCTGTATTTTTGAGTCATGGAGTCATTGTTGTATATATCTGTTCTATGGGTTCCATCATGGACTATTGTGTAATGATATTACTTCGTTTTGCACCCGCACGCAAGTGCCTAGTGGGCACCTCTGAATCGTTTCTATGCGGGTTTGGAGGGAATCGCTAAAACTTGCATAGGGCCGATCTGAGGGTGTTACATCTGGGCAAGCAAGTAAGCTCCAAAGTTTGGATATAGTGATTCCTAATGCTTTGGGGATTCACCGTGTCCTCCAATCACTGCCACCAAGTTACAAGAACTTTGTGATGAACTATAATATGCAAAACATGGACAAGTCGTTACCTGAACTCTTCTCCATGTTAAAGTCTGCGGAAGTGGAGATCAAGAAAGAGAACCAAGTGTTGATGGTCCATAAGACCACCAAATTCAAGAAGCAAGGAAAGCTTAAGAAAAAGGGAAACTTCAAGAAGGGCGGTAAGAAAGTTACAGTGCCGGCGAAGAAGACCAAGGCTGGGCCTAAGCCTGATACTGAGTGCTTTTACTTCAAGGGAGAAGGTCACTAGAAGCGAAATTTCCCTAAGTACTTGGTGGATCTGAAGAATGACAACATCAAGAAGAAAGGTATTTCCGATATACATGTTATTGATGTGTATCTCACTAGTAGTCGTAATAGTGCCTAGGTATTTGATACTGGTTTGGTTGCTCATATCTATAACTCGAAACAGGTGCTATAGAATAGACGGAAACTAGCGAAGTACGAGGTGACGATGCGCGTTGGAAATGTATCAAAGGTTGATGTGATCGTGGTCGGCACACTACCTCTTAATCTACCATCGGGATTAGTTTTATACTTAAATAATTGTTATTTGGTGCCTGCATTGAGCATGAACATTATATCCGGATCATGTTTATTGCAAGACGGTTACTTTTTTAAGTCCGAGAATAATGGTTTTTTGATTTATATGAGTAATATGTTTTATGCACATGCACCTTTGATAGATGGTCTATTCTTGTTGAATCTCGATTGTAGTAGTACGCATATTAATAACATTGAAGCTAAATGTTTGAAACTAAGCGATAACTCAACCTATATGTGGCACTGTCGTCTTGGTCACATTGGAGTGAAGCGTATGAAAAAACTCCATTTTGATGGACTTCTTGAATCACTTGATTTTGAATCACTTGAAAGATGCGATGCATGTCTGATGGGTAAAATGACTAAGACTCCATTTTCTAGTATGATGGAGCGAGGTACGGACTTATTGGAAATCATACATACCGATGTGTGCAGACCAATGAGTGTAGCATCGTGTGGTGGTTATTGTTATGTTCTTACTTTCACAGATGACTTGAGTAGATATGGGTATATCTATTTCATGAAACATAAGTCCGAAACTTTCGATAAGTTTAAGGAATTTCAAAGTGAAGTAGAGAATCAACGTAACAAGAAGATTAAGTTTCTACGATATGATCATGGAGGTGAATATCTTAGTTACGAGTTTAGCGAGCATTTTAAGAAATGCGGAATACTTTCACAATTGACACCGCCTGGAACACCACAACGTAATGGTGTGTCCGAACATCGTAATCAAACTCTCTTAGATATGGTTCGTTCTATGATGTCACTTACAGATTTATCGCTATTGTTTTGGGGTTATGCATTAGAAACAGCCGCATTTACTTTAATTAGGGCACCATCTAAATCCGTTGAAACAACACCGTATGAATTATGGTTTGGGAAGAAACCTAAATTTTCGTTCCTTAAAGTTTGGGGTTGCGAAGCTTATGTAAAGAAGTTATAGCCCGACAAGCTTGAACCCAAAGCGGAAAAATGCGTGTTCATAGGATACCCGGAGGAAACTATTGGGTATACCTTCTATCATAGATCCGAGGGCAAAATCTTTATTTCCAAGAATGGATCCTTTCTAGAGAAGGAGTTTCTCTCAAAAGAAGTGACAGGAAGGAAAGTAGAACTCGACGAGGTTGTCGAACCTTCTCTCGGATTTGAGAGTAGCGCAGCACAAGGAGAAGTTCCTTTGGCGCCTGCACCAATAAGAGAGGAAGCTGTCAACACCCGGATTTTTAATCCCAGATGCCTGTTATGCCATACATCGCAATCCCATGATTACCATTTTTGCGAGACATAACAGATTTGATATCACAGTACATCATCCATTACAAACCATACATAAGGTCTTACACAAATAAGGATCTCATGATCCAGTTCTTAATATAACTCAAGCAGCAGAATGACGTAATAATAAAGGTAGCGTAGGTGAAGCACCATCTTCGGGGTCACAGGCAATGCGGACGATGGGAGATGATCCTAGTTGTCGTAACCTTCCTGTGGTCCATCATCCTGGTACTCCTCTTCATAGTCTGGCCACGGGAATAGCCAGGGACAAAGCCATGAGTACTCTTTAAGTACTCGCAAACTAATACTAACAAGTTAAGGGGTTTTTGTAGTAGGACACTAAGCTCTAGGGTTGTTTTGCAAAAAGCCATATTTACCTCTACTAAGTTCAGAAGCAAAGAAAGCTAGTTGAAATTTGATAACACCTAAGTGGGAACTTTAATTTCATGTCACAACTCTGTTGTGGTCAAGTCAAAGTCTCAATTCATTTCACAAGTCATTTTGAAAACATCTGACGGGGGAACAGTATGGCCACTCCAACTGTCCATAACCGCAGACACGGCTATTCGAATAGTTTGACACTCTACAAAGATTGTACACTTTCACCACAACATTCGATACATCCGTCAGGAACAAATCCTGAATTCACCATACTCAGTATTGCGGATAATCAATCCTAACCTTTCAATTGCATGCCCTAGTTTAGGCACCTCTCCTGTGAGTTTGCCCTCCCAACCATGACCAACTGTCATCTTGGGTACTGCATAGGTGGACAATCTTCACAAGGTAGCCTCAGCTCAGACCTTGGCCGTGAGGGAACCCATAATAAGGTATATAAGTTTCCAGTCAAGCCCTACCCAATTTTAGGGTATTGTGGTTGTACGGTAAAATTGGAATGGTATCGCATCCAGACAACCATCAGCTTTATAAAGGGCTAAGGCTCATGCCTCAACATTTTCATCATCAAAATCATCTGGTGTTTGGAAACACATGTCAAAACATTTCAGTAGAATGACTCATCATTCCAAGGTTTTCATAACCATTTTCACCAAGTATTCCCATCTAAAGTTGATCAAGTTTTATGCTTAGCACTAGCATCTACAAGTGGGGTAAGTACTAATGAGGGGTGGTAAACAAGTGGAGATTAATTAAGTTCAATCTCATGCCTTAGGATGACATCAATATTATCTAGCTTAAGCCAAATTTAATGCTCTTTATGCAACCTTCAATTATCTTCCTAAAATCCTCAAGTCACTTAAGTAAACTCTAAGAGAAAGCTTTGATAAAGAAATAACGTATAAAGCTTGCAAGTAAAACTAGGATTGGGTATCATAAAATGTGTCCAACCAAGCATGCTTAGTACATTGCATAGGTTATCTAACTTTCATAATTGCAAGTGTTAGCTTGCCTTGTGCAGAGCAGTGGTTGAAGTTCTCCTCGGCTTCTTCCTCGTAGTATCCTCCTTCCTCCTCGTATCCTTGGTCGGTACTAGCGTCTATAAATAAATACGAGGTACACAATCACCAAACAATACTTAACTATTTTCAATCACCAAGGTGTACTATAGATAATCTAGTATCATCACTAACATTACAAGATTAAAGCTTTTGTCTTATTTATTTTAATTTGAGAAAAGTAATTTCCACTCATTGAAAAACTACTTACGATTTAATATTCTCCAACTCAAACATGGGATCATGTTGACACATGTCATCACCACATATTTCAGTACATGGGAATGTGATTTAAAGTGGTGGCACAATTTAATAAGGTTTAACTTTTTTATTTTAAATAAATAAAGTGACTAGAAATGCCTATGTGGCATTCTTTTGTTGCTTGAACATTATTTCTGTAAGTAAATCCAAATTTTTTCTATATTCTGAAAGGTATGATCAAATGTGATTTTTGAGAGTTGGAATCAACTCAAAAGCTATTATGGTTGAACTTTGAAAAATGTTTGAATGCAGAAAAGCTTCTGATTTGTTATTTTTACCAAGGTTGATCTACAAATCCAAATGATTTGAATCCAACGGGCTTGGATTAAGCATTTCAGGACCTTTCTAACAAAATTAGTTTCATGTATTTTGGTTCAATAAATCGAGCTGGGTTGATTTTTGAATCTAGGTATAGAACTGAGTTTGAATTAAAATAGAAAAAATCTAAATTCAAATGGTTGGGTTGCACGAGAAAGGTTAATGGGCCGGCCCAGTGTCACTCCGCAGCGCGGGGCTCAGCTGACAGGGGGGTTCCACCAGTCAGTGGCTCATAACACGCGAAGCGGTACGGGGTTGTGTGGTTTGTTGGATTAGAAGGAAAATCGACGGCTGGTGATCGTCGTCGATGATGAACATGTCACCGGCGAGCTCGAACCCTAGCGGCTCAGTGGGGGTGCATAGGGGGCATATTAGGGCTCCAGCGACGACGGCGAGGCGGGAAAACGAACAAGTGGTCGACGGCGAGCTCAGGGATGGTCGAGGCAGCTCCGGGGGTGGTCAAAATCAACGGCTCCCTTCTTCTCCAGAGGCGGCCTGCTCTGGTGCAATTCTGGCGAGCTGCTGCTCCTCGTGCTCCGGCTAGAGGGTGGAACGATCAGTGAGGTGAGGGGAGTGGAATGGTGTGCTTCAAACGGCTAGAGGTCACCTCCTTTTATAGGCTCAATGGTGAGACCGAGAGGGATGGGCAGGCGACGGTGGCGACATGGCTACGGGCGGCTAGAGGCATGGCTAAGGCTGGCGATCGACGGGCGGTCTCCTGGCAATGCTCTAGAGATTATGTCAACACCCAGATTTTTCAATCCTAGATGCCTGTTATGCCATACATCGCAATCCCAGGATTACCATTTTTGTGAGACATAACAGAATTGGATACCATAGTACATCATCCATTAGAACGATACATAAGTTCTTACACAAATAGGGATCTCATGATCCAGTTCTTAATACAACATCAAGCAGCAGAATACGTAATAATAACGGTAGCGTAGGCGAAGCTCCATCTTTAGGGTCACAGGCAATGCTGACGATGGGAGATGATCCTAGTTGTCGTAACCTTCCTGGGGTCCATCTTCCAGGTACTCCTCTTCATAGTCTGTCCATGGGAATAGCCAGGGACAAAGCCATGAGTACTCTTTAAGTACTCGCAACTAATACTAACAGGTAAGGGGTTTTTGGGTAATAGGACACTAGGCTCTAAGGTTGTTTTGCAAAAGCCAGGTTTATCTCTACTAAGTTCCAAAGCTAGTCACAATTTTATAACTCCTAAGTGGGATCTTGTAACTCAGGTCACAACTCTGTTGTGGTCAAGTCAAAGTCTTAATTCATTTCACAAGTCTTTTTGAAAAGTCTGACGGGGGAACAGTATGGCCACTCCAACTGTCCATAACCGCGGACGCGGCTATTCGAATAGTTTGACACTCAGCAGAGATTGTACACTTTCACCACAACATTCGATACGTCCGTCAGGAACAAATCCTGAATTCATCATACTCGGTATGTGGATAATCAATCCTAACCTTTCAATTACACGCCCTAGTATAAGAACCTCTCCTGTGAGTTTGGCCTCCCAACCATGACCAACTGTCATCTTGGGTACTACACAGGTGGACAATCTTCACAAGGTAGCCTCATCTCAGACCTTGGCCATGAGGGAACTAATACTACGGAATGTAAGTTTCCAGTCAAGCCCTACCCAATCTTCGGGTATTGTGGTTGTACGATAAAATTGGAATGGTATCGCATCCAGACAACCATCAGTTTTATAAAGGGCTAAGGCTCATGCCTCAACATTTTCATCACCAAAATCATCAAGTGTTTGGAAACACATGTCCAACACATTTCAATAGAATGATCCATCATTCCAAGGTTTTCATAACCAATTTTCCACCAAGTATTCCCATCTAAAGTTAATCAAGTTTTATGCTTAGCACTAGCATCTATAAGTGGGGGTAAGCACTGATGAGGGGTGGTAAACTAGTGGAGTTTCAACTAAGTACAACCTTATGCCTTAGGATGACATCAAGGTTTCTAACTTAGGCCAAATTTTATGCTCTTTATGCAACCTTCAGCACTTTCCAAAATCTACCAGTCACTTAAGTAAACTCTAAGTAAGCTTTGATAAAGAAATAAGGTAAGAAGCTTGCACATAAAACTAGGATTGGTTTATCAAGTGGGTATGATCACATATGCTTAAGGCATATAGTAGTCATAGCACAAGTATGGGTTTGTGGCATCAGTAAGGTATCTTGCAAGTGTTAGCTTGCATCAATATCAGCATAAGCTTGCACATTCACTAGCAGTATTAGGCTTGCTAAATTTCAAGTGTTAGCTTGCAGGGTTACTAGCTTGCCTTGTGCAGAGCAGTGGTTGAAGTTCTCCTCGGCTTCTTCTTCGTAGTATCCTCCTTCCTCCTCGTATCCTTGGTCGGTACTAGCGTCTACGAATAAATACGAGGTACACAATCACCAAACAATACTTAACTACTTGCAATCATCACACACAAGGGTCCTATAGATGATCTAGCATCATCCCTAACATTACAAGGTTAAGGCTTGGTTTAAATTCCTTTTTATTTTTAGAAAAGTAATTTCTACTCATTGAAAAACTACTTAAGATTTAATATTCTCCATACTAAACATGGGATCATGTTGACACATGTCATCACCACATATTGTAGTCCATGGGAATGTGATTTAAAGTGGTGTCACAATTTAATAAGGTTTTACCCTTTTATTTTAATTAATTAAAGTGGCTAGAAATGCTTATGGGGCATTCTTTTATTACTTGAACAATATTTCTGCAAGTAAACCTATATATTTTTATATATTATGAAAGGTATGGTTAAATGTGATTTTTGAGAGTTGAAATCAACTCAAAAGCTATTATGGTTTCAATTTGAAAAATGTTTGAATGAAGAAAAGCTTCTGCCTTGTTATTTTTACCATGGGTGATCTATAGATCCAAATGACTTGAATCCAACAGGCTTGGATTCAGCATTCACAGTCCTTTCCAACAAAATTGGTTTCATTCAAATTGGTGCACTGAATCGATCTAGGTTGATTTTTTAAGTTGGGTACAGAAGTGTGTTTGAAATGAAATAGAAAAAGGTTTAATTTGAATAACTGGGCTGCGCGGGAAAAGTTAACGGGCCGGCCTGCTAAGCGCAGTGCTCCCGCGGGCTGCTTAAGTGGGTGTCCCCACTCGTCAGTGACACGGGGCTGGGCGAAGCGGTATGGGGCAACGTGGGTTGTTCGATCTAGTTCTAATCTAACGGCTGGGAGTCATCGTCGAAGCGAGACAACTCCGGCAAGAACAAAACCTAGTGCGGCCCGTGAGGGTCACTGGGGGCTCACCGGGGTACTGGCGAGGGTCGGCGAGGCGGGCGAACGACGTAGTCGATGACGGCGAACTCAGGGGTGGTCGCGGCAGCTCCTAGGGTGGCTCCAACCGCTTGCTCCTTTCTTCTCCGGCAGTGGCAGGCTCCAGTGAAATTCCGGCGAGGTGGTGCTCGCCTTGCTCTGAGAATGGTGTGGCACGATCAGTGAGGAGAGGGGAGGGAGATGGTGTGAAGAAATCGTGCGGGGGTGGCCTCTATTTATAGTCGAGCGAGGGGACCGTCGGGGCGCACGGTGAGCTCGTCGGGGGCGATGTTACAGGCGGCTAATGGCATGGGCAAGGGTAGGGGACGGTGCTGTGTCTCCTGGCGATGCTCAACGACATGGTCGCGAGGCATGGGGCGGTGTGGTTTGGTCTGGAACGGGCGATGCTCTGCACGGCAGAGGCGGCGTCTTCGATGGCGGGCGGTGGCTGTGCGGCACGGTGCGGCAAACGGGGATGTCTGGCGGTCTCCTGGTTTGATGGCGATCGTGTGTGCACGCGGCGAGGGCGGCGCGCGGTCTGTGGGTGATGGTCGAGGATGGCGCTCTGGCACATGCTCGGCATGGTTTGGGCGCGGCTTGTGCGCGTGGTCCAGGGCTTGGCAACGCTTGCGGCTGGGACAGTGAGTGGCGGTGGACGGTGGGCTGCCTGCTAGACAAGGTTGGCACGGCTAGTTCTTCCTCTAACTTCCTGTCCACAATGGGGTGACATTGGGGTGCTTGGCTGTTCATCATTAATGGCAATGGCAAGCTCACAGGGGTGCTAGTGTTGGGCTAATCTTTCTAGATGATCTACTGAGCTGTGTGTGAGCTAACTAGGGAACAAGTTAGGCAAGAATCACTGCACACTATAGTGTTTGATGTTTTGTTTGATTTGTGTCTGCAACCTGTTTGATGAAATGGCCGCATGAAATCAAGTTTTGAATTTTGAAATGAATTTTGGTGGATTTGATAGATTGGTGCTGGTGAGTCTGCAGATGCTTGGGTTTTGAAAGTTGAGCTTGTTTGAGTGGGTTTTGAAAAAGTGGGATCTTCACATATGAAGAAGATTCAATTTTGCATTGTCATTTAAACTATGCATTTGAAAGTTTCTGGATGATCACAAAGTGGGCCTTGATACTTTGTTATGAGTACAATCAAGGGGTGCAAAGATCCAGAAAAGTTTCTGTTGAGTTTTGAAAGTTTGGGATAGCCAAAGTAGGCATGGGAGTTAAATTGGTCAAAGTGACCATTCACTTAATATATTTGTTTTGATTTACTTGCCTTTAGGAAAAGTGTGTGAAATGTTTTAGATGATGTTTATTTCACCTAAGAAACATTTTACAAGCAATGGATCACACAAACAAGGTGGTTTTAAAGAAATTCAAAATCCATGCATACACATATGCATGCATTCATGATTTTATTTAGAAAAGTTTTTGTTAACCCTAATCTTGATGATTAGTGTTTGATGATCTAAGTTTAGTATTTTTGGGATGTTACAAACCTTCCCCCCTTAAACAAAATCTCGTCCCGAGATTTGAAAAAGGACGAACATATTTACCTAGGATTTGAAGAGATCGGGAAACTCCGTCCTGATGTGATCTTCGCGTTCCCAGGTAGCTTCCTCTTCCGTGTGGTTGCTCCACTGAATCTTGAGAAACTTGATGCTTCGAGTTCGGGTAGTTCGAAAAGCTTCTTCCAAAATGCGGATGGGTACTTCGGGATAGGTCAGGTCATCGTTGATCTCTATGGTCCGGTGATCGATATTCTTGAACACTTCGGTCTTCTCGGGGACTTCGAGACACTTGCGAAGTAACGAGATATGGAACACATTGTGCACAACTGACATCTCTTCAGGTAATTCCAGTTGATACGATACTTCTCCTCGACGGTTCAAAATTTTGAAAGGTCCGATATATCTGGGGGATAACTTTCCTTTGAGTTGGAAACGCTGCATTCCCTTCAATGGCGACACTTTTAGATAAACAAAATCTCCTATATTGAAGGCGAGGTCTCGACGTCTCTTGTCGGCATAACTCTTCTGTCGGGATTGGGCGGTCTTGAGGTGCTCACGAATCTTGTGAACCTTTTCTTCTGCTTCTCGTAGGATGTCGGGTCCGAAAATCTGACTCTCTCCTACTTCCGACCAGTTCAAAGGGGTGCGACACTTTCTTCCGTACATGAATTCAAATGGGGCCATTTGCAAACTGGCTTGGTAACTATTGTTGTAGGAAAATTCTGCAAACGGCAGACAGTCTTCCCACTTGGATCCATATTCTAGTACACATGCTCTAAGCATATCTTCGAGTATTTGGTTTACTCGCTCCGTTTGTCCATCGGTCTGAGGGTGATACGCAGTACTGAAATCTAGGCGGGTTCCTAAACCTTCTTGGACTTTCTTCCAGAATCTCGAGGTAAACTGAGTTCCTCGATCCGATACTATGTTCTTGGGGACTCCGTGCAAACTAACTATTCTAGCGATGTATAACTCCGCTAGCTTCGAACTCTAATATGTGGTTTTAATGGGCAAGAAATGGGCGACTTTGGACAATCTGTCCACTATGACCCAGATAGAGTCATTTCCCCTACTAGAAGTAGGTAGTCCAGTGATAAAGTCCATTCCTACAGAATCCCATTTCCATTCCGGAATTTGCAAAGGTTGCAACAATCCAGCGGGTCTTTGATGTCCTGCCTTGACTCGCTGACATATATCACACTTGGCGATATAGCTTCCGATTTCTCTCTTCATCTTATGCCACCAAAATTGCTCCTTCAAATCTTGATACATCTTAGTTCCTCCGGGATGGATAGAATAAAGAGTATCATGATCCTCCTTCAAGATAACTTCTTTCAACTCCGAATCTGCTGGTACACAAAGGCGTCCTTTGTACCACAGAACTCCTTCTTCGTCCTCGGTGAATCCGGGTACTTTGCCTGTACCGATACGACGCTTGATTCCGTTGATACTAGCATTTCCCTTCTGCGCTTCTTTAATCTGACTGATCAAAGTGGGCTGAAGTTTTATGCTAGCCAAAAATCCTTCACTTACTAATTCCATTAGAAAATCTTCCATCTCCTTGTGCAGACTTGGTTGCTCCTT
Organism: Avena sativa; assembly: GCA_916181665.1. NCBI lineage: Eukaryota > Viridiplantae > Streptophyta > Magnoliopsida > Poales > Poaceae > Avena > Avena sativa. Next base: position 259,501,976 of record OV702297.1, read on the forward strand.
CAAAATCATGGAGTTCAAGCGGCACGGCAATCTGCTAAGGGCATCTGCTACCACATTGGCTTTACCAGGGTGATAGTGAATGTCCAGATCGTAATCCTTGATTAGCTCAATCCATCTTCTCTGCCTCATATTCAACTCTTTCTGAGTAAATATATACTTTAGGCTCTTGTGATCCGAATAAATCTCACAACGATTTCCCATCAGGTAATGTCTCCATGTCTTTAGGGCTAGAACTACGGCTGCGAGTTCAAGGTCATGGGTTGGGTAGTTTTGCTCATGTTGCTTCAATTGCCGAGATAGATAAGATATAACTTTGCCTTCTTGCATTAGCACACATTCGAGACCAATCTTGGATACGTCACAATACACATCGAAGGGCTTCGTGATATCCGGCATGATCAAGATTGGGGCTGAAATCAATCTCCTCTTGAGTTCTTGAAAACTCGCTTCACATTTGTCTGTCCATTCAGACTTCTTGTCCTTCTTCAGCAATTGGGTCATGGGTCGGGCGATACTCGGGAATCCTTCTACGAATTTGCGGTAATATCCCGCCAATCCGAGAAATGCACAAACTTGGGTTTGAGTGGTCGGGGCTTGCCAATCTTCTACATCTTTCACTTTGGCAGGGTCAACAGCAATTCCTCCGGCTGATACAATGTGACCGAGGAATCCTACCTCCTGTAACCAGAATTCACATTTGCTAAACTTTGCATACAACTGATGCTCTCTAAGGGTTCCAAGAATGGTCCTTAGGTGTAGCTCATGTTCTTCTTCTGATTTGGAATAAATCAGAATGTCATCGATGAAAACAACGACAAACTTATCCAGGAAGTCCATAAAAATCTTATTCATGAGGTTCATGAAATAAGCGGGGGCATTGGTTAATCCAAAAGACATGACTGTATACTCATACAATCCATATCTGGTGGTAAAGGCAGTCTTTGGAATATCCTCTGCACGAATCTTGAGTTGATGATAACCAGTTCTAAGATCAATCTTAGAAAACACCTGGGCACCGGTCAACTGATCAAACAAATCTTCTATCTTGGGCAAGGGGTACTTGTTCTTGATGGTGACATCATTCAACTTCCGATAATCCGTACACAAACGGTTACCTCCATCTTTCTTGTCCACAAACAAGACGGGTGATCTCCATGGTGACGCACTTGGTTGAATCAATCCGATTTCCAACATGGAATCCAGTTGCTTCTTCAGTTCTTCTAACTCTGATGGGTTCATACTATGGGGTCTCTGAGCTATGGGTCCTATTCCGGGGATTAGTTCAATGATAAACTCGATATCCCGATCTGGGGGCATACCGGGCAAAACATCTAGAAATACATCAGGGTATTCACAGACTATCTGGACTTGGTCAATGGTAGGTTGGGCTATACTCTTGTTACACTTGAATTGGCGAGGTAAGGTTTCAGATATATGCTCGACTGATATTCCGGTGGTACTGGTCATGGTGATGGCTTTCTTGGCACAGTCAATCAATCATTTATGTTTGGACATCCAATCCATTCCTAGTACTACTTCCAAACCTTTAGTTCCGAGTACTACCAGATTAGCATAAAAATCTATGCCATGGATTCGGATAGGGACGGCTTTGCAAATTTGCCTAGCCTTGGTGGTTGATCCGGGGATTTGCACAATCATCACATGCTTCAGTTTGGTTGGTTGAATTTTACTAGTGCAGGAAAATTCTTCGGTGACAAATGAATGCGATGCACCAGAATCAAACAACACTCTTGCAAGTATTGAATTAACAGAAAACATACCCAGCATGACGTCTGGCGCTTCCTGAGCTTCTTCAGCATGCATGAGAAAAAGACGGCCATTGCGGTTGAGTGAATTCCCTGGGGCAAATCTCCTTCCTGGTTGAACACGACGCTGTTGCTGAGCTGGGGCATTGGCATTAGGGGCTGTAGCATTCTTCTTGTTGGGGCACTCATTGGAATAGTGGCCTTTATTACCACAGTCATAACATGTCACTTGTGACTTGTCCTTGGCTGCGACAGGCACAACATTGCTTCCAGTCCTCGGGGCAGTGTTGGGGTTGGCGGTAGCATTGTTGGTGTTGAACTTGGGTGGGGCACGGGTGAAATTACTAGAGTTGTCGGGGTTGTTGTGATTTCCTTCGGGTCTAGGGTTTCCACGGTTGGGGTAGGTTGGACGGGTCATAGGGGGTCTATTGGTTCTTGGGGCAAATCCTGGAGATGGGTTGGGGCGATACTTTGGGGTCTGATGGTTTCCGAGTTGATGCATCTTGCGACGCTTGCGGTTCTCATTGGCTTGGTTGATCTTTCCTTCCATCTGGATAGCAGAGTCGACAAGGGCTTCAATATCAGCAAAGGGGATATTGACCAACACCGTCTGCATCTCGTCATGCAGACCATTCAGAAATCTTTCTTTCTTCTTGGCTTCGGTGTCTATCTCGTCCGGGGCATACCTAGCTAATGACAAAAATTTGTCACGGTATTCCACTACAGTCATCCTTCCTTGCTTTAGCTCTCTGAACTCGTCTCTCATTCTCTTGTTCAAACCTGGTGGCACATGGGTTCTGCTAAACTTGACCTTGAATTCCTCCCAGGTCATCATCTGGCCTCTGGTCATTGCACGAACACTGTTCCACCATGCCCTAGCATCTCCAGCTAGATAATGGGTAGCAAACAATACTTTCTCGTTGGCTTCCACTCCTGCTACTTCTAAGTTATTTTCCATGGTTTGTAGCCAATCATCGGCGTCTAGGGGTTCTTCTGACTTGGTGAAAACAGGTGGGTTGGTATTCTGGAAATTATTGAGCTTAGATCCATGGTTGTCCTGATTTCCGTGGCCTTGGTTGTTGTGGGCTAGCTGGGCTATCTGTTGCAGAGTGGCTAGGTTGGCTTGACGTTCCGCTCTTTCAGCTTCGCGGTCAGAAGTCAACATTTGCAGAATCTGCAACATCGGGTCCGGGACTGAACCACTTCCTCCACGTGGCATCTGAAGATTGAGGTAGATCATGAGAAAAGAGGGAAATTTCTAAGGTTTTGGGGTCTTTGAAAGGTTTTTAAAGGTTTGACTCAGATTTTTTCTAGCAACTTGATTTTTCATTCATTCACTCATAGCACACAGTACAACACACACCACAACAAAGAAAAACAGATGGTTTTAAGAACCATTCTGGAGACTACGATACAGTGGGACCGACTTCTACTCGCTACGCTAGTGCTCAGTGCTGCTACTCCTCGGAGTCTGTGGCTTCATCAGCTTCATCATCATCTATGAAGGAGAAATCATCCTCATCGGTGAAGAAGTCCATGGCCTGATCCTCCAGAAAATCATCGTCATCGCTGAGATAAGAGTAAGGGTCTCCACGAAGATGCTCTCCTGCATTCTCCCTTTCCTCCAACTGCATGTCTCTCTCGTGGATGGTCTCCTCCAGAGATGAGATGCGGTGACGCAGACGGGCAATAATGCGCTCCTTCCTGTCGAGCTGACGGCGACGAGACTTGCGATCCTTTGCTAGCATGGCTATGGTCTGATCCTTCGTTTGGATGATGGCAGACTTGTGGTTCCAATAGTCATGGCAGTTGTCTAACTCCTGCTGACGATCATACATCATGAAGCTAAGGTGGTCCAATTGAGTCTTCAGCTCGGGGTGGTATGGGGCTTCCAGTGGTTGTCCATTTGCATCACGTCTTGGGAAAAACTCAAAGCGGGTTCCCTTGATCTGATTGATGCTCTGCCCACATAGACGGGAGAGAGATTCCTGCATTTCTCTAGCAAGTCCATCGAGCCAGTTGTTCTCTCTTAAGGTAAACTGAATTCCTTCCGCAGTGGGAGGTTCAATCTTTCCTCTGAGACTTGCAACAATTAGCCACTGCAGATCTTCTCCTCCTTGATCATTGAGTTGAGCTCCGAAGAACTCGGGGTGCGAACGCTCCAGAAGTTCCGAAAGCTGATCCAGATCCATCTCAAAGATAAGGTCTCCTCCATTCCCCAACTAATAATACTTGCTGTACTTCACGTCCATCTATAAAAATAGAGGATGAGTAGATTAGCAGAGTGATCAAGTGTGTCAAAATTTTATGGATTTGGCAAGAATTTTTGAGGAACATGAATTTTTATGAAATAATCAAAGAGATAAGAATGAGAATAAGTTTTTGTAAATATTTGTTTTTCTTTGGTTTTGAAACTAAGTTTTTGGTTCAACGTCCAGTCTAACTAGGGTCTCCTATGGTCAGGATGGCTCTGATACCAACTTGTCAACACCTGGATTTTTCAATCCTAGATGCCTATTATGCCATACATCGCAATCCCAGGATTACCATTTTTGCGAGACATAACAGAATTGGATACCATAGTACATCATCCATTACAACGATACATAAGTTATTACACAAATAGGGATCTCATGATCCAGTTCTTAATACAACTTCAGGCAGCGGAATACGTAATAATAACGGTAGCGTAGGCGAAGCTCCATCTTCAGGGTCACAGGCAATGCTGGTGATGGGAGATGATCCTAGTTGTCGTAACCTTCCTGGGGTCCATCTTCCAGGTACTCCTCTTCATAGTCTGGCCATGGGAATAGCCAGGGACAAAGCCATGAGTACTCTTTAAGTACTCGCAACTAATACTAACAGGTAAGGGGTTTTTGGGTAATAGGACACTAGGATCTAAGGTTGTTTTGCAAAAGCCAGGTTTATCTCTACTAAGTTCCAAAGCTAGTCACAATTTTATAACTCCTAAGTGGGATCTTGTAACTCAGGTCACAACTCTGTTGTGGTCAAGTCAAAGTCTTAATTCATTTCACAAGTCTTTTTGAAAAGTCTGACGGGGGAACAGTATGTCCACTCCAACTGTCCATAACCGCGGACGCGGCTATTCGAATAGTTTGACACTCTGCAGAGATTGTACACTTTCACCACAACATTCGATACATCCGTCAGGAACAAATCCTGAATTCATCATACTCAGTATGCAGATAATCAATCCTAACCTTTCAATTACACGCCCTAGTATAAGCACCTCTCCTGTGAGTTTGGCCTCCCAACCTTGACCAACTGTCATCTTGGGTACTACACAGGTGGACAATCTTCACAAGGTAGCCTCATCTCAGACCTTGGCCGTGAGGGAACTAATACTATGGAATGTAAGTTTCCAGTCAAGCCCTACCCAATCTTCGGGTATTGTGGTTGTACGATAAAATTGGAATGGTATCGCATCCAGACAACCATCAGTTTTATAAAGGGCTAAGGCTCATGCCTCAACATTTTCATCACCAAAATCATCAAGTGTTTGGAAACACATGTCCAACACATTTCAATAGAATGATCCATCATTCCAAGGTTTTCATAACCAATTTTCCACCAAGTATTCCCATCTAAAGTTAATCAAGTTTTATGCTTAGCACTAGCATCTATAAGTGGGGGTAAGCACTGATGAGGGGTGGTAAACTAGTGGAGTTTCAACTAAGTACAACCTTATGCCTTAGGATGACATCAAGGTTTCTAACTTAGGCCAAATTTTATGCTCTTTATGCAACCTTCAGCACTTTCCAAAATCTACCAGTCACTTAAGTAAACTCTAAGTAAGCTTTGATAAAGAAATAAGGTAAGAAGCTTGCACATAAAACTAGGATTGGTTTATCAAGTGGGTATGATCACATATGCTTAAGGCATATAGTAGTCATAGCACAAGTATGGGTTTGTGGCATCAGTAAGGTATCTTGCAAGTGTTAGCTTGCATCAATATCAGCATAAGCTTGCACATTCACTAGCAGTATTAGGCTTGCTAAATTTCAAGTGTTAGCTTGCAGGGTTACTAGCTTGCCTTGTGCAGAGCAGTGGTTGAAGTTCTCCTCGGCTTCTTCTTCGTAGTATCCTCCTTCCTCCTCATATCCTTGGTCGGTACTAGCGTCTACGAATAAATACGAGGTACACAATGACCAATCAATACTTAACTACTTGCAATCATCACACACAAGGGTCCTATAGATGATCTAGCATCATCCCTAACATTACGAGGTTAAGGCTTGGTTTAAATTCCTTTTTATTTTTAGAAAAGTAATTTCTACTCATTGAAAAACTACTTAAGGTTTAATATTCTCCAGACTAAACATGGGATCATGTTGACACATGTCATCACCACATATTGTAGTCCATGGGAATGTGATTTAAAGTGGTGTCACAATTTAATAAGGTTTTACCCTTTTATTTTAATTAATTAAAGTGGCTAGAAATGCTTATGGGGCATTCTTTTATTACTTGAACAATATTTCTGCAAGTAAACCTATATATTTTTATATATTATGAAAGGTATGGTTAAATTTGATTTTTGAGAGTTGGAATCAACTCAAAAGCTATTATGGTTTAAACTTGAAAAATGTTTGAATGCAGAAAAGCTTCTGCCTTGTTATTTTTACCATGGGTGATCTATAGATCCAAATGACTTGAATCCAATGGGCTTGGATTCAGCATTCACAGTCCTTTCCAACAAAATTGGTTTCATTCAAATTGGTGCACTGAATCGATCTAGGTTGATTTTTGAAGTTGGGTACAGAAGTGTGTTTGAAATGAAATAGAAAAAGGTTTAATTTGAATAACTAGGCTGCGCGAGAAAAGTTAACGGGCTGGCCTGCTAAGCGCAGTGCTCCCGCGGGCTGCTTAAGTGGGTGTCCCCACTCGTCAGTGACACGGGGCTTGGCGAAGCGGTATGGGGCAACGTGGGTCGTTCGATCTAGTTCTAATCTAACGGCTGGGAGTCATCATCGACGCGAGACAACTCCGGTGAGAACAAAACCTAGCGCGGCCAGTGAGGGTCGCTGGGGGCTCACCGGGGTACTGGCGAGGGTCGGCGAGAAGGGCGAACGACATAGTCGACAACGGCGAACTCAGGGGTGGTCGCGGCAGCTCCTGGGCTGGCTCCAATCGCTGGCTCCTTTCTTCTCCGGCAGCGGCAGGCTCCAGTGAAATTCCGGCGAGGTGGTGCTCGCCTTGCTCTGAGAATGGTGTGGCACGATCAGTGAGGAGAGGGGAGTGAGATGGTGTGAAGAAATCGTGCGGGGGTGGCCTCTATTTATAGTCGAGCGAGGGGACCGTCGGGGCGCACGGTGAGCTCGTCGGGGGCGATGTTACAGGCGGCTAATGGCATGGGCAAGGGTAGGGACGGTGCTGTGTCTCCTGGCGATGCTCAACGACATGGTCGCGAGGCATGGGGCGGTGTGGTTTGGTCTGGAATGGGCGGTGCTCTGCACGACAGAGGCGGCGTCTTCGATAGCAGGCGGTGGCTGTGCGGCACGGGGCGGGAAACGGGGATGTCTGGCGGTCTCCTGGTTTGATGGCGATCATGTGTGCACGCGGCGAGGGCGGCGCGCGGTCTGTGGGTGATGGTCGAGGATGGCTCTCTGGCGCATGCTCGGCATGGTTTGGGCGCGGCTTGTGCGCGTGGTCCAGGGCTTGGCAACGCTTGCGGCTGGGACAGTGAGTGGCGGTGGACGGTGGGCTGCCTCCTAGACAAGGTTGGCACGGCTAGTTCTTCCTCTAGCTTCCTGTCCACAATGGGGTGACATTGGGGTGCTCGGCTGTTCATCATTAATGGCAATGGCAAGCTCACAGGGGTGCTAGTGTTGGGCTAATCTTTCTAGATGATCTACTGAGCTGTGTGTGAGCTAACTAGGGAACAAGTTAGGCAAGAATCACTGCACACTATAGTGTTTGATGTTTTGTTTGATTTGTGTCTGCAACCTGTTTGATGAAATGGCCGCATGAAATCAAGTTTTGAATTTTTAAATGATTTTTGGTGGATTTGATAGATTTGTGCTGGTGAGTCTGTAGATGCTTGGGTTTTGAAAGTTGAGCTTGTTTGAGTGGGTTTTGAAAAAGTGGGATCTTCACGTATGAAGAAGATTCAATTTTGCATTGTCATTTAAACTATGCATTTGAAAGTTTCTGGATGATCACAAAGTGGGCCTTGATACTTTGTTATGAGTACAATCAAGGGGTGCAAAGATCCAGAAAAGTTTCTGTTGAGTTTTGAAAGTTTGGGATAGCCAAAGTAGGCATGGGAGTTAAATTGGTCAAAGTGACCATTCACTTAATATATTTGTTTTGATTTACTTGCCTTTAGGAAAAGTGTGGTAAATGTTTTAGATGATGTTTATTTCACCTAAGAAACATTTTACAAGCAATGGATCACACAAACAAGGTGGTTTTAAAGAAATTCAAAATCCATGCATACACATATGCATGCATTCATGATTTTATTTAGAAAAGTTTTTGTTAACCCTAATCTTGATGATTAGTGTTTGATGATCTAAGTTTAGTACTTTTGGGATGTTACAGATTAAATGCGAGCTTAGGAGCGGCGGCAATCGGTCAGGAACGTGCGGTGCTCTGCGCGGAAGAGGCGGCGTCTTCGACGGCGAGCGGTGGCTATGAGGCACGGGGTGGCGAACGGGTGTCTGGCATGTTCCTGGGATCATGGCGAAGTGGTGGGCACAGGCTGCGGTCGAGGGGCGGCGTGTGCACGCGTGCCGGGTGCGGCGCTCTGGGGCGGGCTCGGCATGTCACAGTGGCACTGGGCGCACGACGTTCCTGGTGGTCCACGGCTTGCACTAGCTTGGGAAGGGGAAAGTGAGTGGTGGTGAGGTGCTGGCTACCTCCCAGACAAGGTTGGCGAGGCTAGGGTGGCTGCTAGCTGGCCGACGATAATAGGGTGGCATGGTGAGGCTCGGCCTGCTCACCATTGATGGCAAGGCAAGCTCATAGTGGTGCTAGATGTTTACTATTGAGCTAGATGATATACTAAAGACTAGTTGCAACCAGAGAGGGCACAAGTTAGGCCAAATTTACTGCACACTATAGTATTTGTGATTTGTTTGATTTGAATCTACAAGTTGTTTGATGAAATGGCCGCAAGAAACTTACTTTTGAATTTTGAAAAGATTTTTGGTGGGTGTGCTAGGCATGTGCCGAGGCTTCTGTGGGTGCTTGGGTTTTGAAAATTGAGCTTGTTTGAGTGGTTTTTGAAATAGTGGGATCATCCCATATGAGATAGATTCCATTTTAAACTGTCATTTAAACTTAGTATTTGAATGTTTTTGGATGATCACAAAGTGGGCCTTGGTACCTTATTATGAGTACTAACAAGGGGTGCAAAGATCCACAAATGTTTCTGTTAAGTTTTGAAAACTAGGGATAGCTAAAGTAGGCATGAGAGTTAATTTGGCAAAAATGACCATACACTTCATTTGTTTATTTTGAGTTGTTTGTCTTTGGGAAAAGTTTGGGGATTGTTTAGATGATGTTTATTTCACCTAAGAATCATTTTGCAAGAAAAGAAACACAGAACCATGGCAATTCAAAAGAATCCAAATTTTGAATACAGACACATATGAATGCTTTCATATTTTTAGTTGGAAAAGTTTTTGTGAACCCTAATTTTGATGATTAGCATTTGATGATCTAAGTTCAATATTTTTGGGATGTTACAGAAGCTAATGATGTTGATCATAAAATTTCGGTTGAAGTTACTACAGAACCTCGCAGGTCAACGAGAACTCATACCACTCCCGATTGGTATGATCCCGTTATGAGTGTCATGTTGGTGGACAACACCGACGACCCTGCGACATATGAGGAAGCAATTATGAGCCCAGATTCCAATAAATGGCAAAAATCCATGAAATCCGAGATTGGATCCATGTACGAAAACAAAGTATGGACTTTGGTGGACTTACCGGATGGCCGGAAGGCTGTCGAGAACAAATGGATTTTCAAGAAGAAAACAGATGCTGATGGTAATGTTACTGTCTATAAAGCTCTACTTGTCGCAAAAGGGTTTCGACAAATTCAAGGAGTTGACTACGATGAGACTTTCTCACCAGTAGCGAAGCTAAAGTCCATGAGGATTTTGTTAGCAATCGCTGCATATTATGATTATGAGATATGGCATATGGACGTCAAAATGGAGTTCCTCAATGGATACATTGATGAAGAGTTGTATATGGTACAACCCAAAGGTTTTGTCGATCCTAAAGATGTTAACAAGGTATGCAAACTTCAATGGTCCATTTATGGATTGGATCAAGCATCCCGAAGTTGGAATCAACATTTTGATAAGGTAATCAAAAGTTTTGGTTTTATACAAACTTATGAAGAAGCTTGTATTTACAAGAAAGTGAGTGGGAGCTCTGTAGCATTCCTAGTATTATATGTGGACGACATATTGTTGATTGGGAATGATGTAGACCATCTTAATAGTGTCAAAGATTATTTGAATAATAGTTTTTCAATGAAGGATCTTGGCAAAGCTGCTTACATATTAGGCATAAAGATTTATAGAGATAGATCGAGACGCATAATATCATTGTCATAGAGTACATATTTGGACAAAGTTCTAAAGAGGTTTGGAATGGAAGGTAGCAAGAAAGGGTTCTTGCCCATGTTGCCCAATATGACCTTGAGTAAAACTGTAACATCCCAAAAATATTAAACTAGAATCATCAAATCCTAATCATCAAAATTAGGGTTAACAAAAACTTTTCAAATTAAAAATATGAAAGCATGCATGTGTGTATGCATCCCATTTTGAATTCTTTTGAATTGCCTTGTTTAGGTGTTTCTTTGCTTGTAAAATGTTTCTTAGGTGAAATAAACATCATCTAAACAATCCCCACACTTTTCCCAAAGACAAATAAATCAAAACAAACCAAATTGGGTGAATGGTCATTTTGACCAATTTAACTCCCATGCCTACTTTGGCTGTCCCAAACTTTCAGAACTTAACAGAAACTTGTTTGGATCTTTACACCACTTTTTCAAAAACCACTCAAACAAGCTCCACTTTCAAAACCCAAGAATCTGCAGACTCACCAGCACCAACCTAGCACACCCACCAAAAATCTTTTCAAAATTCAAAACTTGAATTCTTGCGGCCATTTCATCAAACACCTTACAGATTCAAATCTTCTAAAATCCAAAAACTATTGTGAGCAGTGATTGGAGCCTAACTTGTTCCCTCTCTGGTTGCAACTAGGCTTTAGTAGATCATATAGCTCAAGTGCAAACCTCTAGCATCACTGTAAGCTTGGCAATGCCATCAATGGTGAGCAGGCCGAGTGCACCCTTGTCACCCCCATGTCGATAGCAAGCTAGGAGAAGAACCAAGCCTATCCAACATGTCTGGGAGCAAGCCAACACCCCACCACCACTCCCTGTCCAGCGCTCGAACCTTGCCAACCCCTGGACCACACGCACGGACCATGCCAAGCTCGCCAGCAACCATGCCGAGAGCGCGCCCCGTGCGCCACGCTCGACCGACGCCCACAGACCGCGCGTCGCCCTCGCCGCGTGCATACGTGATCACCACCATCCTAGCAACCCCGCAGACACGCTCGTTTGCCGCCACGCGGACCACGCATGCTGTACGCACTAAAAACCTCCGTCGGGCACGCACAGAGCACCGCCGCGTTCCGACCAAACCGCACCGCCCCACGCCTCGCCACCGCGTCGTTGAGCATCGCCAGGGAGCACCGCACCGCCCCCTACCTTCGCCCACGCTGCTAGCCTTCTGTGCCGTCGACCACGATGAGCTCAGCTTGCGCCCGTCGGTTCCCTCTCGCCACTATAAATAGAGGCCACCCCCAGCCGAATTGAGCACACCACCTCACTCCCCTCTCACCCAGAACCACCTCGCCTTAGTCCCGAAGCAAGGCGAGCAGCGCTTCGCCGGAATTGCACCGGAGCCCGCCGCTACTGGAGAAGAATGGGGCCAGCGATTGGAGCCGCCCCAGGAGAAGCTGCCGGTACCAGGAGGTTCGCCGTCGTCGACTTTGTTGTTCGCCCGCCTCGCTGACCCTTGCCTGAGCCCTGGTGAGCCCCCAATGACCCTCACCTACCGCGTTAGGTTTCAGTCTCGCCGGAGTTGCCCGACGTGGACGACGACCCTCAGCCGTTAGATTAGAACAAGATCCCACGGCTTACATCACCCCATACCGCTTCGCACCCCCTCGTCTCACTGACGCGTGGGACAGCGACTTAACCAGCCCGCGTAAGCGCTGTGCTTAGAAGGCCGACCCAGTATCGCTTCCCGCGCAGCCCAGTCGTTTGAAATTAACCTTTTCCATTTTATTTCAAACACACTTCTGCACCTAGATTCAAAAAATCAACCCAGATCGATTCAGTGAACCAAATTGAATGAAACCAATTTTGTTAGAAAGGTCTTGAAATGCTGAATCCAAGCCCGTTGGATTCAGGTCATTTGGATCTGTAGATCATCCTTGGTAAAAAGAACAAGGCAAAATCTTTTCTGCATTCAAACATTTTTCAAATTAAAACCATAATAGCTTTTGAGTTGATTCCAACTCTCAAAAATCACATTTAACCATACCTTTCAGAATATATAAAAATATATATGTTTACTTGCAGAAATAATGTTCAAGTAATAAAAGAATGCCACATAGGCATTTGTAGTCACTTATTTAATTAAAATAAAAGGGTAAAACCTTATTAAATTGTGACACCACTTTAAATCACATTCCCATGAACTAAAATATGTGGTGATGACATGTATAAACATGATCCCATGTTTGGTTTGGAGAATATTAAATCTTAAGTAGTTTTTCAATGAGTAGAAATTACTTTTCTAAAAATAAAAGGAATTAAACCAAGATTTAATATTGTAATGTTAGAGATGATGCTAGATCATCTATAGGACCCCTTTTGTGTGATGAGTGAAAATACTTAAGTATTGTTTGGTGATTGTGTACCTCATATTTATTTATAGACGCTAGTACCGACCAAGGATACGAGGAGGAAGGAGGATACTACGAAGAAGAAGCCGAGGAGAACTTCAACCACTGCTCTGCACAAGGCAAGCCAATACTTGCAAGCTAACACTTGCAATTTAGCAAGCTTATACTGATATTGATGCAAGCCTAATGCTCCTAGTTGAATGTGCAAGCTAACACTTGCAAGATACTCTACTGATGCAAACAAACCCTTACTTGTTACCATATGCCCTAAGCATATGTGATCATACCCACTTGATACCCCCTCCTAGTTTTATTTGCAAGCTTTCTATTTTATTTCTTTATCAAAGCTACCTCCTTAGGGTTTACTTAAGTGACTTGTAGATACTAGAAAGATAATTGAAGGTTGCATAAAGAGCATTAAATTTAGCCTAAGCTAGATAATCTTGATGTCATCCTAAGGCATGAGATTGAACTTAGTTAAACTCCACTAGTTTACCACCCCTCATTAGTACTCACCCCCACTTATAGATGCTAGTGCTAAGCATAAAACTTGATAACCTTTAGATGGGAAGACTTGGTGGAAAAATGGTTATGAAAACCTTAGAATGATGGATCATTCTACTGAGATGTTTTGAGATGTGTTTCCGAACACCAAATGATTTTGGGTGATGAAAATGTTGATGAGCCTTAGCCCTTTATAAAACTGATGGTTGTCTGGATGTGATACCATTCCAATTTTACCGTATAACCACAATACCTAGGGCTTGACTGGAAACTTAGGTACCATAGTATTAGTTCCCTACCGGCCAAGGTCTGAGCTGAGGCTACCTTGTGAAGATTGTCCACCTGTGCAGTACCCAAGATGACAGTTGGTCATGGTTGGGAGGCCAAACTCACAGGAGAGGTGCTTATACTAGGGCGTGTAATTGAAAGGTTAGGATTGATTATCCGCATACTGAGTATGGTGAATTCAGGATTTCTTCCTGACGGATGTATCGAATGTTGTGGTGAAAGTGTACAATCTCTGTAGAGTGTCAAACTATTCGAATAGCCGCATCCGCGGTTATGGACAGTTGGAGTGGCCATACTGTTCCCCCGTCAGATGTTTTCAAAATGACTTGTGAAATGGATTGAGACTTTGACTTGACCACAACAGAGTTGTGATATTAAATACAAGTTCCCACTTAGGTGTTTTACAATTTCATTTAGCTTTCTCTTGCTTCTGAACTTAGTAGAAGTAAATCTGGCTTTTGCAAAACAACCCTAGATCCTAGTGTCCGATTATCAAAAACCCCTCTCACTTGTTAGTATTAGTTTGCGAGTACTTAAAGAGTACTCATGGCTTTGTCCCTGGCTATTCCCGTGGTCAGACTATGAAGAGGAGTACCTGGAAGATGGACCCTAGGAAGGTTACGACAACTAGGATCATCTCCCATCGTCAGCATTGCCTGTGACCCCGAAGATGGAGCTTCGCCTACACTACCATTATTATTACGTATTCCGCTGCCTGTGTTGTATTAAGACTGGATCATGAGATCCTTATTTGTGTAAAACCTTATGTATGGTTTGTAATGGATGATGTACTGTGGTATCCAATTCCGCTATGTCTCGCAAAAATGGTAATCCTGGGATTGCGATGTATGGCATAATAGGCATCTGGGATTAAAAATCCGGGTGTTGACAAGTTGGTATCAGAGCCATCCTGACCATAGGAGACCCTAGTTAGACTGGACGTTTGAATCAAAAACTACGTTTCAAAACCAAAGGAAGCAAATATTTACAAAAACTTATTCTTATTCTTACCTCTTGGACTCTTTCATTAAAATTCACGCTAGCAAATATTTACAAAAACTTATTCTCATTCTTACCTCTTGGACTCGTTCATAAAAATTCACGCTACTCCAAAATTATTTCAAAGCTTACATCAAATTTTGCACCCTAGATCACTTTTAGTAAAACTCACAACTACGCCAGTGCACAAACGTAGAGAGTAGTATTTTGTCCCACTGTATCGTAGTTTCCATAATGGTTCTTAAAACCATCTGTTTTTCTTGTGTTGTGGTGTGTGTTTGTATCGTGTGCTATGAATGAATGAATGAAAAGCAAGTTGCTAGAAAATCTGAGTCAAACTTTAAACACTTTTCAAAGTCTCAGAACCTTAGAAATTTCCCTCTTTTCTCATGATATATCTCAATCTTTAGATGCCACGCGGAGGAAGTGGTTCATCCCCAGACCCGATGTTGCAGATACTGCAAATGTTGACTTCTGACCGTGAAGCTGAAAGAGCGGAACGTCAAGCCAACCTAGCCACCCTGCAACAGATAGCTCAGCTTGCCCACAATAATCAAGGCCACAGAAATCAGGACAACCATGGATCTAAGCTCAAAAATTTTCAGAACACCAACCCACCTATTTTCACTAAGTCTGAAGATCCCCTAGATGCCGATGATTGGCTGCAAACCATGGAAAATAACCTGGAAGTCGCCGGAGTGGAAGCCAACGAGAAAGTTCTGTTCGCCACCCACTATCTAGCCGGAGATGCCAGAGCATCTGTAGCGACCTCGGATCGGTAAGGATCCTAAGTCCCTGTGATTAACATGCTAGTCCCTGGATCAATAGCTAGCACTCACAGTCGATGAAATATCATGTAAAACACAAGTCTTTATTACATGAATCGAATAATCCAGAGTTTACATTATTTCAATAAAAGTGAAAAATATACAACATGAGTCCCATCAATGCCACAGGCAGGTTGAGTGAAGACCCGCGATCCTAGCGCACCTTTCAACGATCTTCGAAATTTTGCACATGAAACATGCAGCCAACAAGTTGGGTCAATACTTTGAATGTATTGGCAAATTACACCAAGGAAGGAAAGACTAACTCTACATGCAAGGCTAGTTTAGGCTTTGGAGTTCATTTTCATAAAGCTAATTTTCACTAAGTATGGAGAAAAAAAAGAAGAGAGAGTTTTACCCTACTTTGTAAACATTTGCTTAGATAAAATAGGGTCGAATGGCACACGAGGATATTACTCACCAAGTGTCCAAACAACCAAACACTTGGATATTACGCACCAAGCGACACTTGGATATTACACACCAAGTTCCCAAATTCCCACCCATTGGCGATATTACTCACGCCACGGGGTTTTAAAAACTTTTGTTTAGAAAAGAGAGAGGAAGATCCTTTAGAGGCTCCATCCTTCAGACGCTCATTGTTGTTCTGTTACCGTGAACACGGCTGATCCATCAGATTGCAATACTCTCGAGAGTTTGTGCACTTTACCCACAATCCATGATCAAGTCCTTTTTATAGACAAGACCATGGCGAGGCTTTCCCTTAGTAGCCCCTCTACCTTCCAGATCCAACCGTGCCAAGAACCTCCAAATGTTGGTACCCAGGTGAGGTTTCCCACTAAGTACTAGGCCAAGACAGAGCCCATAATGTATTGTGGTTACACTGGAAGCTTCTGAATTCTGAAACATGGCAGACTTCTTTGATTCCTGGGCGGCCATCCTCCACCAAAATCTCACTCGTTGTCTCGACAACCATTCCGCCCAGAAGAAAACTTAGTTTTATTTTGAAGTGGATTTGAGAAGAAAAGTTTGCTCTAGAGAGCCTTTATACTTAGAAAAATTCTTTGTCTTTCGAACCCCCCAACGGTACTTTGTGTATATAGCATAGCAAGCAATACTTAGCAAAAACAGGGGAACCTATTAGGAGGGAAAATCCTAAGTATAGAGATACTCATGGCATACTACAAAATCATCTCACTTGCAAAATAATACTAAGGAAAATTCTACTAGAACATCCTACACATGCATACTACAGAATTTTGAAGATCACATGCATAGAATCAAAACTGGGACAAAAGTTATGAACAAGTGGTGTAACTTGCCTAATGTTGATAATATGGGTGTTGATTGTATTTCTCCACAGCAATCGCACTCTCCGAACAATCTAATACGAGGACAAGGTAGTTCCAATCAAAACAATTGCAAACATAGCAAACACAACAAGGATGATCAAAAACATGCATAACGGTTTAATATGTTACAATACTTACATTTAGTTCTCTGAGCATTATTAGATCATATGATGCATGTATGAGATCAATTAAAGCAATATGGTACTTGTTATTAATAATTACTTGCCAATATAAGGGTTTTGATAGCTCTGTTGTAACGCCTGTTCTAACTGTCGAATTAAATTTGTTTCTTGGATTTACTAGATAGAGGACGTTAATACGAACCAGTAGGCATTGGATTCACCCTAATCGGAGTTATAGATCTTCTTGTATGATTTAAATGGTGTTTAATGGGTTTTAAATGATTCATATAGTTTCTGTTGCCTAAAAATGAAACTAAAATTATATCTGAAATCTCCACGGAACTGTGATTCCAGGGACATATTATTTGTAATTTTCTGAGCAGTAATTATTTTCTTACGAATTTATTGCTCTCAATAAGCCATTAAACCATTTAAATCTTCACGGCAAAACCTTACAGTCAAAGGCTGAACTAATTGCATATTGATGATCTACATGGAACTAGCTTTCCATCGGTATATTATTTATATTTTTGTGATATGCAAATAATTTTCTATGAATTTAATGATTTCTAAAGCCATTAAAACCAATTAAATTGCTACGGGGTAAATAGTCCGCAAAAGCTGGATCCAACCAGATATTATTAATCTACATTACAGTAGCTTCAATTTGATTTTTTTTTATATTTTTCGGAGTTACAGATAATTTCCTATGAATTTATTAACCTAAAAGACCATTAAAACTAATTAAATTACTGCAGTAACCACGTACAGTAAAAGTTGGATCTATTATGATAAGATGATTCTACGTAAAATTATCTTAAATTTGATATATTATACGTAATTTTTGGACGTGGTATGAATTTCTAATGAATTTTACAAGTTAGACCTATAATATGCAATTTTAAATTCGAACGGAATATTCTAGGGAATATTCCGCTGACTGGACAGGTTGACTTTGCATGCTGACTGGGACTAGATGTTGACATGACGTTGACGTGGAGTTGATAAGAAAGATGACCGGGATGACGACATGGCACGCACCGGTTTGATTGGATCTCGACCGTCTGGATAGGATCCGGTGGCTAGAAGAAGAGATTGACCCGATTTTGGCTCAGAATAGACAAGAAACAGATCTGTGTTAGAAAGACAAATCCGTAGGTCAAATTGAAAAACTTAAAACATGAAATTTGTGGGGAATCATTATTCCTACCTTCTCACCAAAGGAATTTGGATTTGAAGAAACGAGCGCGAGTACATCTTGGATTTACACCGTAAGATCTGAAATATTGCGATGCGAAATTATCCGGCTGTGGTGGATGAAAAGAGGTGAGGTTAGTCAGGATTGAAAGATTTCGATGAGTTTTACAACTTTCGTTTTTTGGCCGAAGGCAAAAAACGAAGTCTAGATGGGTCAAAAAGCGAAATAAGATTCGGGCATGTGTAGATTCGAGATTTCGAGAATAGAAACTCGTACAGCCGTGGCTCCACAAGTTTATATGGAGATTTAGGATGGTGTAGAGATAGGTCTTGGGGTAAGGAACAAGTAGAAATAAACGAAAGTCGATTCAGAGTTGTAGATAAAAAGTTATAGTAGTTTGAATAGAGATAGGTTTGAGTAAACAGGTTTTGCACGGTTTTTAAAGCATGTAAGCCATCGATCAAGGCGGGTCTGGCTGCTGGCTGGTCCGGTTCGGCCTTGCTGGGCCGCCGGCTGGCTCGGCCGGCCCATTGGTTTTTTTTTTCTTTTTTTTCTTTTTCTTTTTCTATTTACTTGTTTTCCTCGTATCTTTTGCATACGAACTCCAAATGACATGATTCTTGTTTCTAAATTTTTCTAAAATCGAATAGATTATTGTAGGATCATATTTGTAATCTTTTTACTAGTTTTCAAGTAGTGGGTTGATAAATCCTTATATATTCCACTTTATTTATATCTTTATTTGTTTGTATTTATTCCATAACTTTTTCATAATAGTCCAAATGAGCTCAATTTTGTTTCTAAAATTTTGCAATATTAATTGGATCTCTTTAGGCTATAATTATCAATAATTTTATGCCTTAGCAACAGTGGGTTTTATAAATTAAATTCAATTACCTTTAGGAACATTTGGGTGAATCAACTATAGGATTTGGATTCAGTTTGTGAGAACTTTGCATGGATGTAATGAAATGCTTATGAATGCTTCATGATTTTCATTTTGAAATCTTGCACACCAATTCTACAATCCATAATCAATCCATGCCCTTTTGCCTATATGGCTACTTAGGTCATAACAAAAGAATATAAGATTTTGAATTCAAGGTTGAGAGGATCTTCTATTCAAAAAGTTTCTTCTCTTTGAGAATTTTCAACAAAGTCAAACAATCAATTAAGATATTGATTTCATTTATAACATTCCAAAATAGGAAGAATTTTGGGATGTTACAATGGTGGAACAGTGTTCGTGCAATGACCGGAGGCCAGATGATGACATGGGAGGAATTCAAGGTCAAGTTTGGCAAAACCCATGTGCCACCCGGTTTAATCAAGAGGATGAGAGACGAGTTCAGAGAACTGAAGCAAGGAAGGACGACTGTAGTGGAATACCGTGGCAAATTTTTGTCATTAGCTAGGTATGCCCCGGATGAGATCGACACTGAAGCCAAGAAGAAAGAAAGATTCCTGAATGGTCTGCATGATGAGATGCAGACTGTGTTGGTCAATATTCCCTTGACGGATATTGAAGCCCTTGTCGACTCTGCTATCCAGATGGAAGGAAAGATCAACCAAGCCAATGAGAACTGCAAGCGTCGCATGATGCATCAGCCAGGAACCCATCAGACCCCAAAGTATTGCCCTAACCCATCTCCAGGATTTATTCTAAGAACAAACAGACCCCCGATGAACCATCCCACCTACCCCAACCGTGGAAACCCTAGACCCGGAGGAAATAAAAACAACCCCGGCAACTGTAGCAATTTCAACCGTGCCCCACCCAAATTCAACAACAACAATGCTGCCACCAACACCAACACTGCCCCGAGGACTAGAAGCAATGTTGTGCCTGCAGCAGCCAAGGACAATTCGCAGGTGACTTGTTATGACTATGGAAATAAGGGTCACTACTCCAACGAGTGACCCAACAAGAAGAATGTCGCATCCCCCAATACCAATGCCCCAGCTCAGCAGCAGCGTCGTGTTCAGCCTGGAAGAAGATTTGCCCCAGGGAATTCACTCAACCGCAACAGCCGTCTTTTCCTCATGCATGCTGAAGAAGCTCAGGAAGCGCCAGACGTCGTGCTGGGTATGTTTTCTGTTAATTTAGTACTTGCAAGAGTGTTGTTTGATTCTGGTGCATCGCATTCATTTGTCACCGAAGAATTTGCATGCACTAGTAAAATTCAACCAACAAAACTGAAGCATGTTATGATCGTCCAAATTCCCGGTTCAACCACCAAAGCTAGGAAAATTTGCAAAGCCGTCCCTATCCGAATCCATGGCATAGATTTTTATGCACTAGTAAAATTCAACCAACCAAACTGAAGCATGTTATGATTGTGCAAATTCCGGATCAACCACCAAGGCTAGGCAAATCTGCAAAGCCGTCCCTATCCGAATCCATGGAATAGATTTTTATGCTAATCTAATAGTACTCAGAACTAAAGGTTTGGAAGTAGTACTAGGAATGGATTGGATGTCCAAACATAAAGGATTGATTGACTGTGCCAAGAAATCCATCACCATGACCAGTACAGCCGGAATATCAGTCGAGCATATATCTAAAACCTTACCTCGTCAATTCAAGTGCAACAAGAGTATAGCCCAACCTACCATTGACCAAGTCCGGATAGTCTGTGAATACCTCGATGTATTTCCAGATGTTTTGCCCGGTATGCCCCTAGATTGGGATATCGAGTTTATCATTGAACTAATCCTTGGGAACAGGACCCATAGCCCAGAGACCATATAGTATGAACCCGTCGAAACTAGCAGAACTTAAGAAGCAACTGGATTCCATGTTCGAAATTGGATTGATTCAACCAAGTGCGTCACCTTGGCGGTTGCCTGTTTTGTTCGTGGATAAGAAGGATGGAGGTAACCGTTTGTGTATGGATTACCGAAAGTTGAATGATGTCACCATCAAGAACAAGTACCCCTTGCCCAAGATAGAAGATTTGTTTGATCAGTTGACCGGTAACAAAGTGTTTTCTAAGATTGATCTTAGGACTGGCTATCATCGACTCAAGATTCGTGTAGAAGATATTCCCAAGACTGCCTTTACCACCCGATATGGATTATACGAGTATACCGTTATGTCCTTTGGATTAACTAATGCCCCCGCTTACTTCATGAATCTCATGAATAAGATTTTTATGGACTTCCTGGATAAGTTTGTCGTTGTTTTCATCGATGACATACTGATTTATTCCAAATCAGAAGAAGAACATGAGCTACACCTAAGGACCATTCTTGGAACCCTTAGAGAGCATCAGTTGTATGCCAAGTTTAGCAAATGTGAATTCTGGTTACAGGAGGTAGGATTCCTCGGTCACATTGTATCAGCCGGAGAATTGCCGTTGATCCCGCAAAAGTGAAAGATGTAGAAGATTGGCAAGCCCCAACCACTCAAACCCAAGTCCGTGCATTTCTCGGATTGGTGGGATATTACCGCAAGTTCGTAGAAGGATTCTCGAGTATCGCCAGACCCATGACCCAATTGCTGAAGAAGGACAAGAAGTTTGAATGGACCGACAAATGTGAAGCGAGTTTTCAAGAACTCAAGAGAAGATTGATTTCAGCCCCAATCTTGATCATGTCAGATATCACGAAGCCCTTCGACGTGTATTGTGATGCATCCAAGATCGGTCTCGGATGTGTGCTAATGCAAGAAGGCAAAGTTATATCTTATCTTTCCCGACAACTGAAACAACATGAGCAAAATTACCCAACCCATGACCTCGAACTCGTAGCGGTAGTTCTAGCCCTGAAGACGTGGATGCATTACCTGCTGGGAAACCGTTGTGAGATTTATTCGGATCACAAGAGTCTGAAGTATATATTCACTCAGAAGGAGCTGAATATGAGACAAAGAAGATGGATTGAGCTAATCAAGGATTACGATCTGGACATTCACTATCACCCTGGTAAAGCCAACGTGGTAGCAGATGCCCTTAGCAGATTGTCGTGCCGCTTGAACTCCATGATTTTGAAGGAGCAACCAAGTTTGCACAAAGAGATGGAAGATTTTCGAATGGAATTAGTGAGTGAAGGATTTTTGGCTAGCATAGAACTTCAACCCACTTTGATCAGCCAGTTCAAAGAGGCGCAGAAAGGAAATGCTAGTATTGACGGAATCAAGCGTCGCATTGGTACAAGCAAAGTACCCGGATTCACCGAAGATGAAGAAGGAGTTATGTGGTACAAAGGACGCCTTTGTGTACCAGCAGATTCTGAGTTGAAAGAAGTTATTCTCAAGGAAGCTCATGATACTCTTTGTTCTATCCATCCCGGAGGAACTAAGATGTATCAAGATTTGAAAGAACATTTTTGGTGGCATAAGATGAAGAGAGAAATCGGAAGCTATATCGCCAAGTGTGATCTATGTCAGCGAGTCATGGCAAGACATCAAAGACCTGCTGGATTATTGCAACCCTTATAGATTCCGGAATGGAAATGGGATTCCGTTGGAATGGACTTTATCACCGGATTGCCTACTTCTAGTAGGGGAAATGACTCTATCTGGGTCATAGTGGATGGATTGTCCAAAGTCGCCCATTTCTTACCTATCAAGACCACTTATCAAAGTTCGAAGCTAGCGGAGTTGTACGTCGCTAGAATAGTTAGTTTACATGGAGTCCCCAAGAACATCGTATCGGTTCGAGGAACTCAGTTTACCTCGAGATTCTGGAAGAAAGTTCAAGAAGGTTTAGGAACCCGCCTAGATTTCAGCACCACGTATCACCCTCAGACCGATGGACAAACGAAGCGAGTAAATCAAATACTCGAAGATATGCTGAGAGCCTGTGTGTTAGAATATGGATCTAAGTGGGAAGACTGTCTGCCGTTTGCAGAATTTTCGTACAACAATAGTTATCAATCTAGTTTGCAAATGGCCCCATTTGAATTCATGTACGGAAGAAAGTGTCGCACCCCTTTGAACTGGTCGGACGTAGGAGAGAGTTAGATTTTCGGACCCGACATCCTACGAGAAGCGGAAGAGAAGGTTCACAAGATTCGTGAGCACCTTAAGACAACCCAGTCCAGATAGAAGAGTTACGCCGACAAGAGACGTCGAGACCTCGCTTTCAACATAGGAGATTTTGTATATCTGAAAATGTCGCCATTGAAGGGAATGCAGCGTTTCCAACTCAAAGGAAAGTTAGCCCCCAGATATATCGGACCCTTCAAGGTTCTGAACTGTCGAGGAGAAGTGTCATATCAATTGGAACTACCTGAAGAGATGTCAGCCGTGCACAATGTGTTCCATATCTCATTACTTCGCAAGTGTCTCGAAGTCCCCGAGAAGACTGAAGTGTTCAAGAATATCGATCATCGGACCATAGAGATCAACGATGACCTGACCTATCCCGAAGTACCCATCCGTATTTTGGAAGAAGCCTTACGAACTACCTGAACCCAAAGAATCAAGTTTCTCAAGATTCAGTGGAGCAACCACACAGAAGAAGAAGCTACCTGGGAGCGCGAAGATCACATCAGGACGGAATTTCCCGATCTCTTCAAATCCTAGGTAATCTTTTCATCCTTTTTCAAATCTCGGGAAGATATTTTGTTTAAGGGTGGAAGGTTTGTAACATCCCAAAAATATTAAACTAGAATCATCAAATCCTAATCATCCAAATTAAGGTTAACAAAAACTTTTCAAATTAAAAATATGAAAGCATGCATGTGTGTATGCATCCCATTTTGAATTCTTTTGAATTGCCTTGTTTAGGTGTTTCTTTGCTTGTAAAATGTTTCTTAGGTGAAATAAACATCATCTAAACAATCCCCACACTTTTCCCAAAGAAAAATAAATCAAAACAAACCAAATTGGGTGAATGGTCATTTTGACCAATTTAACTCCCATGCCTACTTTGGCTGTCCCAAAATTTCAGAACTTAACATAAACTTGTTTGGATCTTTACACCCCTTGATTGTACTCATAACAAAGTATCAATGCCCACTTTGTGATCATTCAGAAACTTTCAAATGCATAGTTTAAAGGACAGTTCAAAATTGAATCTTTATCATATGGGAAGATCCCACTTTTTCAAAAACCACTCAAACAAGCTCCACTTTCAAAACCCAAGCATCTGCAGACTCACCAGCACCAACCTAGCACACCCACCAAAAATCTTTTCAAAATTCAAAACTTGAATTCTTGCGGCCATTTCATCAAACACCTTGCAGATGCAAATCTTCTAAAATCCAAACACTATTGTGAGCAGTGATTGGAGCCTAACTTGTTCCCTCTATGGTTGCAACTAGGCTTTAGTAGATCATCTAGCTCAAGTGCAAACCTCTAGCATCACTGTAAGCTTGGCAATGCCATCAATGATGAGCAGGCCGAGTGCACCCTTGTCACCCTCATGTCGACAGCAAGCTAGGAGAAGAACCAAGCCTAGCCAACATGTCTAGGAGCAAGCCAGCACCCCACCGCCACTCCCTGTCCAGCGCTCGAACCTTGCCAACCCCTGGACCACACGCACGGACCATGCCAAGCTCGCCAGCAACCATGCCGAGAGCGTGCCCCATGCGCCACGCTCGACCGACACCCACAGACCGCGCACCGCCCTTGCCGCGTGCATGCGTGATCACCACCGTCGCAGCAACCCCACAGACATGCTCGTTCGCCGCCACGCGGACCACGCACGTTGTGCGCATTAAAAACCTCCATCGGGCACGCGCAGAGCATCGCCGCGTTCTGACCAAACCGCACCGCCCCACGCCTCGCCACCGTGTCGTTGAGCATCGCCAGGGAGCACCGCACCATCCCCTACTATCGCCCACACTGCTAGCGTTCTGTGCCGTCGACCACGACGACCTCATCTTGCGCCCGTCGGTTCCCTCTCGCCACTATAAATAGAGGCCACCCCCAGCCGAATTGAGCACACCACCTCACTCCCCTCTCACCCAGAACCACCTCGCCTCAGTCCCGAAGTAAGTCGAGCAGCGCTTCGCCAGAATTGCACCGGAGCCCGCCGCTACTGGAGAAGAAGGGGGCCAGCTCTTGGAGCCGCCCTAGGAGAAGCTGCCGGTACCAGGAGGTTCGCCGTCGTCGACTTCGTCATTCGCCCGCCTCGCCGACCCTCGCCTGAGCCTCGGTGAGACCCCAATGACCCTCACCTGCTGCGTTAGGTTTCAGTCTCGCCGGAGTTGCCCGACGTGGACGACGACCCTCAGCCGTTAGATTAGAACAAGATCCCACGGCTCACATCGCCCCATACCGCTTCGCACCCCCTCGTCTCACTGACGCATGGGGACAACGACTTAACCTGCCCCCGTAAGCGCAATGCTTAGCAGGCCGGCCCAGTATCGCTTCCCGCGCAGCCTAGTCGTTTGAAATTAACCTTTTCCATTTTATTTCAAACACACGTCTGCACCTAGATTCAAAAAATCAACCCAGATCGATTCAGTGAACCAAATTGAATGAAACCAATTTTGTTAGAAAGGTCTTGAAATGCTGAATCCAAGCCCGTTGGATTCAAGTCATTTGGATCTGTAGATCATCCTTGGTAAAAAGAACAAGGCATAAGCTTTCCTGCATTCTAACATTTTTCAAATTAAAACCATAATAGCTTTTGTGTAGATTCCAACTCTCAAAAATCACATTTAACCATACCTTTCAGAATATATAAAAATATATATAGGTTTACTTACAGAAATAATGTTCAAGTAATAAAAGAATGCCACATAGGCATTTCTAGTCACTTATTTAATTAAAATAAAAGGGTAAAACCTTATTAAATTGTGACACCACTTTAAATCACATTCCCATGAACTAAAATATGTGGTGATGACATGTGTAAACATGATCCCATGTTTGGTTTGGAGAATATTAAATCTTAAGTAGTTTTTCAATAAGTAGAAATTACTTTTCTAAAAATAAAAGGAATTAAACCAAGCTTTAATCTTGTAATGTTAGAGATGATGCTAGATCATCTATATGACCCCTTTTGTGTGATGAGTGAAAATAGTGAAGTATTGTTTGGTGATTGTGTACCTCGTATTTATTTATAAACGCTAGTACTGACCAAGGATACGAGGAGGAAGGAGGATACTACGAAGAAGAAGCCGAGGAGAACTTCAACCACTGCTCTACACAAGGCAAGCCAATACTTGCAAGCTAACACTTGCAATTTAGCAAGCTTATACTGATATTTATGCAAGCCTAATGCTCCTAGTTGAATGTGCAAGCTAACACTTGCAAGATACTCTACTGATGCAAACAAACACTTACTTGTTACCATATGCCCTAAGCATATGTGATCATACGCACTTGATAGCCCCTCCTAGTTTTATTTGCAAGCTTTCTATTTTATTTCTTTATCAAAGCTACCTCCTTACGGTTTACTTAAGTGACTTGTAGATACTAGAAAGATAATTGAAGGTTGCATAAAGAGCATTAAATTTAGCCTAAGCTAGATAATCTTGATGTCATCCTAAGGCATGAGATTGAACTTAGTTAAACTCCACTTGTTTACCACTCCTCATTAGTACTCACCCCCACTTATAGATGCTAGTGCTAAGCATAAAACTTGATAAACTTTAGGTGGGAAGACTTGGTGGAAAAATGGTTATGAAAACCATAGAATGATGGATCATTCTACTGAGATGTTTTGACATGTGTTTCCGAACACCAAATGATTTTGGGTGTTGAAAATGTTGAGGCATGAGCCTTAGCCCTTTATAAAACTGATGGTTATGTGGATGCGATACCATTCCAATTTTACCGTACAACCACAATACCCGAAGATTGGGTAGGGCTTGACTGGAAACTTATGTACCTTAGTATTAGTTCCCTCCCGGCCAAGGTCTAAGCTGAGGCTACCTTGTGAAGATTGTCCACCTTTGCAGTATCCAAGATGACAGTTGGTCATGGTTGGGAGGCCAAACTCACAGGAGAGGTGCTTATACTAGGGCGTGTAATTGAAGGTTTAGGATGTATTATCCGCATACTGAGTATGGTGAATACAGGATTTGTTCCTGACGGATGTATTGAATGTTGTGGTGAAAGTGTACAATCTCTGCAGAGTGTCAAACTATTCGAATAGTCGCGTCCGTGGTTATGAACAGTTGGAGTGGCCATACTGTTCCCCCGTCAGATGTTTTCAAAATGACTTGTGAAATGGATTGAGAGTTTTACTTGACCACAACAGAGTTGTGATATGAAATACAAGTTCCCACTTAGGTGTTATACAATTTCATTTAGCTTTCTCTTGCTTTTGAACTTAGTAGAAGTAAATCTGGCTTTTTCAAAACAACCCTAGAGCCTAGTGTCCGATTATCAAAAACCCCTCTCACTTGTTAGTATTAGTTTGCGAGTACTTAAAGAGTACTCATGGCTTTGTCCCTGGCTATTCCCGTGGCCAGACTATGAAGAGGAGTACCTGGAAGATGGACCCCAGGAAGGTTATGACAACTAGGATCATCTCCCATCGTCAGCATTGCCTGTGACCCCAAAGATGGAGCTTCGCCTACGCTACCGTTATTATTACGTATTCCGCTGCCTGTGTTGTATTAATACTGCATCATGAGATCCTTATTTGTGTAAAACCTTATGTATGGTTTGTAATGGATGATGTACTGTGGTATCCAATTTTGTTATGTCTCGCAAAAATGGCAATCCTAGGATTGTGATGTATGGCATAACAGGTATCTGGGATTAAAAATCCAGGTGTTGACAAAAACTCAAAGTCCAGCTATAGCAAAAGAGGGAAAGGATGAGTAAGACTCCCTATGCCTCAGCCATAGGATCTATCATGTATGCCATGCTATGTACTAGATCCGACATTGCATATGCTGTTAGTTTAACTAGTAGATATCAAAGTGATCCAGGAGTGGATCATTTGACAGCGGTCAAAAACATCCTTAAGTACTTGAGAAGATGTATGTAACATCCCAAAAATACTAAGCTTGGATCATCAAACTCTAATCATCAAAATTAGGGTTAACAAAAACTTATCTAAATAAAAAAATGAATGTATGCATATGTGTATGCATTGATTTTGAAATACCTTTAAACCACCTTGTTTGTGTGATCCATTGCTTGTAAAATGTTTCTTAGGTGAAATAAACATCATCTAAAACATTTCCCAAACTTTTCCTAAAGACAAGTAAATCAAAACACATATATGAAATGAATGGTCATTTTGGCCAATTTAACTCACATGCCTACTTTGGCAGTCTCAAACTTTCAGAACCTAACAGAAACTTTTCTGGATCTTTGCACCCCTTGAATGTACTCATAACAAGGTATCAAGGCCCACTTTGTGATCATCCAGAAACTTTCAAACGCATAGTTTAAATGACAATTCACAATTGAATCTTTATCATATGGGAAGATCCCACTTTTTCAAAAACTACTCAAACAAGCTCAACTTTCAAAACCCAAGCATCTGCAGACTCACCAGCACCAATCTAGCAAACCCACCAAAAATCTTTTCAAAATTCAAAACTTGAGTTCATGCGGCCATTTCATCAAACAGGTTGCAGACACAAATCAAACAAACATCAAGCACTATAGTGTGCAGTAAAATTGGCCTAACTTGTTCCCTAGTTAGCTCACACACAGCTCGGTAGATCATCTAGGAAGTTTAACTAAGTACTAGCACCCCTGTGAGCTTGCCATTGCCATCAATGGTGAACAGCGGAGCACCCCCTTGTCACCCCATTGTGGACAGCAGGCTAGAGGAAGAACTAGCCGTGCCAACCTTGTCTGGGAGGCAGCCCACCGTCCACCGCCACTACCTGTCCCAGCCGCGAGCGTTGCCAAGCCCTGGACCACGCGCACAAGCCGCGCCCAGACCGCCAGCGACCATGCCAAGCATGCGCCAGAGCACCACCCTCGACCATCACCCACATACCGCGCGCCGCCCTCGCCGCGTGCATACACAATCCCCACTGACCCAGGAGACTGCCAGACATCCCCGTTTGCCGCCCCGTGCCGCACAGCCACCGCCCGCTGTCGAAGACGCCGCCTCTGCCGCGCAGAGCACCGCCCGTTCCAGACCAAACCATACCGCCCCATGCCTCGAGACCATGTCGGTGAGAATCGCCAGGAGACACCGCACCGTCCCCTACCCTTGCCCATGCCATTTGCCGCCTGTAACCTCGACCTGACGAGCTCACCGTGCGCCCCGACGGTCCCCTCGCTCGACTATAAATAGAGGCCACCCCCGCATGATTTATTCACACCATCTCACTCCCCTCTCCTCACTGATCGTGCCACACCGTTCTCAAAGCAAGGCAAGCACCACCTCGCCGGAATTTCACCGGAGCCCGCTGCCTCTAGAGAAGAAGGGAGCCAGCGATTGGAGCCGCCCCAGGAGAAGCCACCGGCACCAGGAGATTCGCCGTCATCGACTTCGTCGTTCGCCCACCGCGCCGACCCACGCCAGTACCCCGGTGAGCCCCCAGCAACCCTCACTGGCCGCGCTAGGTTTCGTTCTTGCCGGCGTTGTCTCGCGTCGACGATGACTCCCAGCCGTTGGATTAGAACTAGATCGAACGATCCACATCGCCTCATACCGCTTCGCCCAGCCCCGTGTCACTGACGAGTGGGGACACCCACTTAAGCAGCCCGCGGGAGCACTGCGCTTAGCAGGCCGACCCAGTAACTTTTCCCGCGCAGCCCAGTTATTCAAATTAAACCTTTTTCTATTTCAATTCAAACACACTTCTGTACCCAACTTCAAAAATCAACCCAGATCGATTCATTACACCAAATTGAATGAAACCAATTTTGTTGGAAAGGTCTGTGAATGCTGAATCCAAGCCCGTTGGATTCAAGTCATTTGGATCTATAGATCACCCCTGGTAAAAATAACAAGGCAGAAGCTTTTCTGCATTCAAACATTTTTCAAATTTAAACCATAATAGCTTTTGAGTTGATTCCAACTCTCAAAAATCAAATTTAACCATACCTTTCAGAATATATAAAAATATATAGGTTTACTTGCAGAAATAATGTTCAAGTAATAAAAGAATGCTACATAAGCATTTCTAGCCACTTTAATTAATTAAAAGGGTAAAACCTTATTAAATTGTGACACCACTTTAAATCACATTCCCATGGACTACAATATGTGGTCATGACATGTGTCAACATGATCCCATGTTTGGTTTGGAGAATATTAAATCTTAAGTAGTTTTTCAATGAGTAGAAATTACTTTTCTAAAAATAAAAGGAATTAAATCAAGCCTTAACCTTGTAATGTTAGAGATGATGCTAGATCATCTATAGGACCCTTGTGTGTGATGATTGCAAGTAGTTAAGTATTGTTTGGTGATTGTGTACCTCGTATTTATTCATAGACGCTAGTACCGACCAAGGATACGAGGAGGAAGGAGGATACTGCGAAGAAGAAGCCGAGGAGAAGTTCAACCACTGCTCTGCACAAGGCAAGCTTATACTGATATTGATGCAAGCTGATACTATACCTATGCAAGCCTTTCTAATCAAGTTGACCTATGCAAGCTAACCCTTGCAAGATACCCTACTGATGCAACCAACCCATACTGGTTCTATGACTACTATATGCCTTAAGCATATATGATCACACCCACTTGATGAACCAATCCTAGTTTTACTTACAAGCTTCTTACTTTATTTCTTTATCAAAGCTTACTGAGAGTTTACTTAAGTGACTTTTAGATACTAGAAAGATATTTGAAGGTTGCATAAAGAGCATAAAATTTGGCCTAAGTTAGAAACCTTGATATCAGCCTGAGACATAAGGTTATACTTAGTTGAAACTCCACTAGTTACCACCCCTCATTAGTACTACCCCCACCTGTAGATGCTAGTGCTAAGCATAAAACTTGATCAATTTTTAGATGGGAATACTTGGTGGAAAAATGGTTATGAAAACCTTGGAATGATGGATCATTCTATTTAAATGTTTTGGACATGTGTTTCCAAACACTTGATGATTTTGGTGATGAAAATGTTGAGGCATGAGCCTTAGCCCTTTATAAAACTGATGGTTGTCTGGATGCGATACCATTCCAATTTTATCGTACAACCACAATACCCGAATATTGGGTAGGGCTTGACTAGAAACTTATATTCCTTAGTATTAGTTCCCTCCCGGCCAAGGTCTTGGCTGAGGCTACCTTGTGAAGATTGTCCACCTGTGCAGTACCCAAGATGACAATTGGTCATGGTTGGGAGGCCAAACTCACAGGAGAGGTGCTTATACTAGGGCGTGTAATTGAAAGGTTAGGATTGATTATCCGCATACTGAGTATGGTGAATTCAGGATTTGTTCCTGACGGATGTATCGAATGTTGTGGTGAAAGTGTACAATCTCTGCAGAGTGTCAAACTATTCGAATAGCCGCGTCCGTGGTTATGGACAGTTGGAGTGGCCATACTGTTCCCCCGTCAGACTTTTCAAAGTGACCTTTGAAATGAATTAAGATTTTGACTTGACCACGACAGAGTTGTGATATGAAATACAAGTTCCCACTTAGGAATTATAAAATTGTGACTAGCTTTGGAACCTAGTAGAGATAAATCGGGCTTTTGCAAAACAACCCTAGAGCCTAGTGTCCTATTATCCAAAAACCCCCTTTTACCTGTTAGTATTAGTTTGCGAGTACTTAAAGAGTACTCATGGCTTTGTCCCTGGCTATTCCCATGGCCAGACTATGAAGAGGAGTACCTGGAAGATGGACCCCAGGAAGGTTACGATAGCTAGGATCATCTCCCATCGTCCGCATTGCCTGTGACCCCGAAGATGGAGCTTCGCCTACGCTACCATTATTATTACGTATTCTGCTGCTTGATGTTGTATTAAGAACTAGATCATGAGATCCCTATTTGTGTAAGAACTTATGTATCGTTTGTAATGGATGATGTACTATGGTATCCAATTCTGTTATGTCTCGCAGAAATGGTAATCCTGGGATTGCGATGTATGGCATAACAGGCATCTAGGATTGAAAAATCCGGGTGTTGACAAGTTGGTATCAGAGCCATCCTGGCCATAGGAGACCCTATTTAGACAGGACGTTTGAACCAAAAACTTAGTTTCAAAACCAAAGAAAACAAATATTTACAAAAACTTATTCTCATCCTTATCTCTTTGATTCTTTTATAAAAATTCATGTTCCTCAAAAACTCTTGCAAAATACATAAAATTTTGACACACTTGATCACTCTGCTAATCTACTCATCCTCTATTTTTATAGATGGACGTGAAGTACAGCAAGTTTTACCAACTTGGGAATGGAGGAGACCTTATCTTTGAGAGGGATCTGTATCAACTTTTGGAACTTCTGGAGCGTCCGCACCCCGAGTTCTTCGGAGCTCAGCTCAATGATCAAGGAGGAGAAGATTTGCAGTGGCTAATTGTTGCAAGTCTCCGAGGAAAGATTGAACCTCGCACTGCGGAGGGAATTCAGATTACCTTGAGGGAAAACAACTGGATCGATGGACTTGCCACAGCAATGCAGGAAGCTCTTTCCCGTCTATGTGGGCAGAGCATCAATCAGATCAAGGGTACTCGCTTTGAGTTTTCCCCAAGGCGCGATGCAAATGGACAACCACTGGAAGCCCCATACCACCCCGAGCTGAAGACTCAATTGGACCACCTTAGCTTCATGATGTATGATCGTCAGCAGGAGTTGGACAACTGCCATGACTATTGCAACCACAAGTCAGCCATCATCAAGACGAAGGATCAGACCATAGCCATGCTAGCAAAGGATCGCAAGTCTCGCCGCCGTCAGCTCGACAAGAAGGAGCGCATTATTGCCCGTCTTCGCCATCGCATCTCATCTCTGGAGGAGACCATCCACGAGAGAGACATGAAGTTGGAGGAAAGGGAGAATGCCGAAGAGGATCTTCGTGGAGACCCTTACTCCTATCTCAGCGATGACGATGATTTTCTGGAGGATCAGGCCATGGACTTCTTCACCGATGAGGATGATTTCGCCTTCATCGATGATGATGAAGATGATGTAGCCATAGACTCCGAGGAGTAGTAGCACTAAGCACTAGCGTAGTGAGTAGTAGCACTAAGCACTAGCGTAGTGAGTAGTAGTCGGTCCCACTGTATCGTAGATTCCTGAATGGTTCTTAAAACCATCTGTTTTTCCTTGCTGTGGTGTGCGTTGTATCGAGTGAATGAATGAATGAAAAAGCAAGTTGCTAGAAAAATCTGAGTCAAACATTTAAAACTTTTCAAAGACCCAAAACCTTAGAAATTTCCCTCTTTTCTCATAATCTATATCAATCTTCAGATGCCACGTGGAGGAAGTGGTTCAGCCCCGGACCCGATGTTGCAGATCCTGCAAATGTTGACTTCTGACCGCGAAGCTGAAAGAGCGGAACGTCAAGCCAACCTAGCCACTCTGCAATAGATAGCCCAGCTAGCCCACAACAACCAAGGCCACGGAAATCAGGACAACCATGGATCTAAGCTCAAGAATTTCCAGAATACCAACCCACCTGTTTTCACCAAGTCAGAAGAACCCCTAGACGCTGATGATTAGCTGCAAACCATGGAAAACAACCTAGAAGTCACCGGAGTGGAAGCCAACAAGAAAGTCCTGTTCGCCACCCATTATCTAGCCGGAGATGCCAGGGCATGGTGGAATAGTGTTCGTGCAATGACCGGAGGCCAGATGATGACCTGGGAAGAATTCAAGGTCAAGTTTAGCAGAACCCATGTGCCACCAGGTTTGATCAAGAGAATGAGAGACGAGTTCAGAGAGCTGAAGCAAGGAAGGATGACTGTAGTGGAATACCGTGACAATTTTTTGTCATTAGCTAGGTATGCCCCGGACGAGATAGACACCGAAGCCAAGAAGAAAGAAAGATTCCTGAATGGTCTGCATGACGAGATGCAGACGGTATTAGTCAATATCCCCTTTGTTGATATTGAAGCCCTTGTCGACTCTGCTATCCAGATGGAAGGAAAGATCAACCAAACCAATGAGAATTGCAAGCGTCGTATGATGCATCAACCAGGAACCCATCAGACCCCAAAGTATCGCCCCAACCAATCTCCAGGATTTGACCCAAGAACCAACAGACCCCCTATGACCCGTCCGACCTACCCCAACCGTGGAAACCCTAGACCCGAAGGAAATCACAACAACCCCGGCAACTCTAGCAATTTCACCCGTGCCCCACCCAAGTTCAACACCAACAATGCTACCGCCAACACCAACACTGCCCCGAGGACTGGAAGCAATGTTGTGCCTGTCGCAGCCAAGGACAAGTCACAAGTGACCTGTTATGACTATGGAAATAAAGGCCACTATTCCAACGAGTGCCCTAGCAAGAGGAATGCTATAGCCCCTAATGCCAATGCCCCAGCTCAGCAGCAGCGTCGTGACCAGCCAGGGAGAAGATTTGCCCCAGGGAATTCACTCAACCGCAATGGCCGTCTTTTTCTCATGCATGTTGAAGAAGCTCAGGAAGCGCCAGACGTCGTGCTGGGTATGTTTTCTGTTAATTCAGTACTTGCAAGAGTGTTGTTTGACTCTGGTGCCTCGCATTCATTTGTCACCGAAGAATTTTCCTGCACTAGTAAAATTCAACCAACCAAACTGAAGCATGTTATGATTGTGCAAATTCCCGGATCAACCACCAAGGCTAGGCAAATCTGCAAAGTCGTCCCTATCCGAATCCATGGAATAGATTTTTATGTTAATCTAATAGTACTCGGAACTAAAGGTTTGGAAGTAGTACTAGGAATGGATTGGATGTCCAAACATAAGGGATTGATTGACTGTGCTAAGAAAGCCATCACCATGACCAGTACCGCCGGAATATCAGTCGTGCATATATCTGAAACCTTACCTCGCCAATTCAAGTGTAACAAGAGTCTAGCCCAACCTACCATTGACCAAGTCCGGATAGTCTGTGAATACCCCGATGTATTTCCAGATGTTTTGCCCGGTATGCCCCCAGATCGGGATATCGAGTTTATCATCGAACTAATCCCCGGAACAGGACCCATAGCCCAGAGACCCTATAGTATGAACCCATCAGAGCTAGAAGAACTGAAGAAGCAACTGGATTCCATGCTAGAAATTGGATTGATTAAACCAAGTGCGTCACCATGGAGATCACCTATCTTATTTGTGGACAAGAAAGATGGAGGTAACCGTTTGTGTACGGATTATCGGAAGTTGAATGATGTCACCATCAAGAACAAGTACCCCTTGCCCAAGATAGAAGATTTGTTTGATCAGTTGACCGGTGCCCAGGTGTTTTCTAAGATTGATCTTAGAACTGGCTATCATCAACTCAAAATTCATGCAGAGGATATTCCAAAGACTGCCTTTACCACCAGATATGGATTGTATGAGTATACAGTCATGTCTTTTGGATTAACCAATGCCCCCGCTTATTTCATGAACCTCATGAATAAGATTTTTATGGACTTCCTGGATAAGTTTGTCGTTGTTTTCATCGATGACATTCTGATTTATTCCAAATCAGAAGAAGAACATGAGGTACACCTAAGGACCATTCTTGGAACCCTTAGAGAGCATCAGCTGTATGCAAAGTTTAGCAAATGTGAATTCTGGCTATAGGAGGTAGGATTCCTCGGTCACATTGTATCAGCCGGAGGAATTGCCGTTGACCCTGCCAAAGTGAAAGATGTAGAAGATTGGCAAGCCCCAACCACTCAAACCCAAGTTCGTGCTTTTCTCGGATTGGCGGGATATTACCGCAAATTCGTAGAAGGATTCTCGAGTATCGCCAGACCCATGACCCAATTGCTAAAGAAGGACAAGAAGTTTGAATGGACCGACAAATGTGAAGCAAGTTTTCAAGAACTCAAGAGGAGATTGATTTCAGCCCCAATCTTGATCATGCCGGATATCACGAAGCCCTTCGATGTGTATTGGGACGCATCCAAGATTGGTCTCGGATGTGTGCTAATGCAAGAAGGAAAAGTTATATCTTATCTATCTCGACAATTGAAGCAACATGAGCAAAACTACCCAACCCATGACCTCGAACTCGCAGCAGTAGTTCTAGCCCTGAAGATATGGAGACATTACCTAATGGGAAACCGTTGTGAGATTTATTCGGATCACAAGAGCCTAAAGTATATATTCACTCAGAAGGAGTTGAATATGAGGCAGAGAAGATGGATTGAGGTAATCAAGGATTATGACCTGGACATTCACTATCACCCTGGTAAAGCCAACGTGGTAGCCGATGCCCTTAGCAGATTGCCGTGCCGCTTGAACTCCATGATTTTGAAGGAGCAACCAAGTTTGCACAAGGAGATGGAAGATTTTCGAATGGAATTAGTAAGTGAAGGATTTTTGGCTAGCATAGAACTTCAGCCCACTTTGATCAGTCAGATTAAAGAGGCGCAGAAGGGAAACGCCAGTATCGACGGAATCAAGCATCGTATCGGTACAGGCAAAGTACCCGGATTCACCGAGGACAAGGAAGGAGTTCTGTGGTACAAAGGACGCCTTTGTGTACCAGCAGATTCGGAGTTGAAAGAAGTTATCTTGAGGGAGGCTCATGATACTCTTTATTCTATCCATCCCGGAGGAACTAAGATGTATCAAGATTTGAAAGAGCAATTTTGGTGGCATAAGATGAAGAGAGAAATCAGAAGCTATATCGCCAAGTGTGATATATGTCAGCGAGTCAAGGCAGGACATCAAAGACCCGCTGGATTGTTGCAACCTTTGCAAATTCCGGAATGGAAATGGGATTCTGTAGGAATGGACTTTATCACTGGACTACCTACTTCTAGTAGGGGAAATGACTCTATTTGGGTCATAGTGGACAGATTGTCCAAAGTCGCCCATTTCTTGCCCGTCAAAACCACATATCAGAGTTCGAAGCTAGCGGAGTTGTACATCGCTAGAATCGTCAGTTTGCACGGAGTCCCCAAGAACATAGTATCGGATCGAGGAACTCAGTTTACCTCGAGATTCTGGAAGAAAGTCCAAGAAGGTTTAGGAACCCGCCTAGATTTCAGTACCGCGTATCACCCTCAGACCGATGGACAAACGGAGCGAGTAAATCAAATACTCAAAGATATGATTAGATCATGTGTGCTAGAATATGGATCCAAGTGGGAAGACTGTCTGCCGTTTGCAGAATTTTCATACAACAACAGTTATCAAGCCAGTTTGCAAATGGCCCCATTTGAATTCATGTACGGAAGAAAGTGTCGCACCCCTTTGAACTGGTTGGAAGTAGGAGAGAGTCAGATTTTCGGACCCGACATCCTCCGAGAAGCAGAAGAGAAGGTTCACAAGATTCGTGAGCACCTCAAGACCGCCCAATCCCGACAGAAGAGTTATGCCGACAAGAGACGTAGAGACCTCGCCTTCAATATAGGAGATTTTGTTTATCTGAAAGTGTCGCCATTGAAGGGAATGCAGCGTTTCCAACTCAAAGGAAAGTTAGCCCCCAGATATATCGGACCTTTCAAGATCCTGAACCGTCGAGGAGAAGTATCGTATCAATTGGAGCTACCTAAAGAGATGCCAGCCGTGCACAATGTGTTCCATATCTCGCTACTTCGCAAGTGTCTCGAAGTCCCCGAGAAGACCGAAGTGTTCAAAAATATCGATCACCGGACCATAAAGATCAACGATGACCTGACCTATCCCGAAGTACCCATCTGTATTTTGGAAGAAGCTTTTCAAACCACCCGAACCCGAAGCATCAAGTTTCTCAAGACTTAGTGGAGCAACCACACAGAAGAGGAAGCTACCTAGGAGCGCGAAGATCACATCAGGACAGAGTTTCCCGATCTCTTCAAATCCTAGGTAATCTTTTCGTCCTTTTTCAAATCTCGGGACGAGATTTTGTTTAAGGGGGGAAGGTTTGTAACATCCCAAAAATACTAAGCTTGGATCATCAAACTCTAATCATCAAAATTAGGGTTAACAAAAACTTATCTAAATAAAAAAAATGAATGCATGCATATGTGTATGCATTGATTTTGAAATACCTTTAAACCACCTTGTTTGTGTGATCCATTGCTTGTAAAATGTTTCTTAGGTGAAATAAACATCATCTAAAACATTTCCCAAACTTTTCCTAAAGACAAGTAAATCAAAACAAATATATGAAATGAATGGTCATTTTGGCCAATTTAACTCAAATGCCTACTTTGGCTGTCTCAAACTTTCAGAACCTAACAGAAACTTTTCTGGATCTTTGCACCCATTTAATGTACTCATAACAAGGTATCAAGGCCCACTTTGTGATCATCCAGAAACTTTCAAATGCATAGTTTAAATGACAATTCAAAATTGAATCTTTATCATATGGGAAGATCCCACTTTTTCAAAAACTACTCAAACAAGATCAACTTTCAAAACCCAAGCATCTGCAGAGTCACCAGCACCAATCTAGCAAACCCACCAAAAATCATTTCAAAATTCAAAACTTGAGTTCATGCGGCCATTTCATCAAACAGGTTGCAGACACAAATCAAACAAACATCAAACACTATAGTGTGCAGTAAAATTGGCCTAACTTGTTCCCTAGTTAGCTCACACACAGCTCAGTAGATCATCTAGGAAGTTTAACTAAGGACTAGCACCCCTGTGAGCTTGCCATTGCCATCAATAGTGAACAGCCGAGCACCCCCTTGTCACCCCATTGTGGACAGCAGGCTAGAGGAAGAACTAGCCGTGCCAACCTTGTCTGGGAGGCAGCCCACTGTCCACCGCCACTACCTGTCCCATCCACAAGTGTTGCCAAGCCCTGGAACACGCGCACAAGCCGCGCCCAGACCGCCAGCGACCATGCCAAGCATGCGCCAGAGCACCACCCTCGACCATCACCCATAGACCGCGCGCCGCCCTCGCCGCGTGCATACGCAATCCCCACCGACCCAGGAGACCGCCAGACATCCCCGTTTGCCG
This sequence comes from Avena sativa, assembly GCA_916181665.1. Lineage (NCBI taxonomy): Eukaryota > Viridiplantae > Streptophyta > Magnoliopsida > Poales > Poaceae > Avena > Avena sativa. The sequence goes on from OV702297.1 coordinate 259,540,851, forward strand.
CCCCGTGCCGCACAGCCACCGCCCGCCGTCGAAGACGCCGCCTCTGCCGCGCAGGGCATCGCCCGTTCCAGACCAAACCACACCGCCCCATGCCTCGAGACCATGTCGTTGAGCATTGCCAGGAGACACCGCACCGTCCCCTACCCTTGCCCATGCCATTAGCTGTCTGTAACCTCGCCCCCGACGAGCTCACCGTGCGCCCCGACGGTCCCCTCGCTCGACTATAAATAGAGGCCACCCCCGCATGATTTCTTCACACCATCTCACTTCCATCTCCTCACTGATCGTGCCACACCGTTCTCAGAGCAAGGCAAGCACCACCTCGCCGGAATTTCACCGTAGCCCGCCGCCTCTGGAGAAGAAGGGAGCCAGCGATTGGAGCCGCCCCAGGAGAAGCCACCGGTACCAGGAGATTCGCCGTTGTCGACTTCGTCGTTCGCCCGCCTCGCCGACCCTCTCTAGTACCCCGGTGAGCCCCCAGCAACCCTCACTAGCCGCGCTAGGTTTCGTTCTCGCCGGCGTTGTCTCGCGTCGACGATGACTCCCAACCATTGGATTAGAACTAGATCGAACGATCCACGTCGCCTCATACCGCTTCGCCCAGCCCCGTGTCACTGACGAGTGGGGACACCGACTTAAGCAGCCCGCGGGAGCACTGCGCTTAGCAGGCCGGCCCAATAACTTTTCCCGCGTAGCCCAGTTATTCAAATTAAACCTTTCTCTATTTCAATTCAAACACACTTCTGTACCCAACTTCAAAAATCAACCCAGATCGATTCAGTGCACCAAATTGAATGAAACCAATTTTGTTGGAAAGGTCTGTGAATGCTTAATCGAAGCCCGTTGGATTCAAGTCATTTGGATCTATAGATCACCCATGGTAAAAATAACAAGGCAGAAGCTTTTCTGCATTCAAACATTTTTCAAATTTAAACCATAATAGCTTTTGAGTTGGTTCCAACTCTCAAAAATCACATTTAACCATACCTTTTAGAATATATAAAAATATATAGGTTTACTTGTAGAAATAATGTTCAAGTAATAAAAGAATGCTACATAAGCAATTCTAGCCACTTTAATTAATTAAAAGGGTAAAACCTTATTAAATTGTGACAACACTTTAAATCACATTCCCATGTACTACAATATGTAGTCATGACATGTGTCAACATGATCCCATGTTTGGTTTGGAGAATATTAAATCTTAAGTAGTTTTTCAATGAGTAGAAATTACTTTTCTAAAAATAAAAGGAATTAAATCAAGCCTTAACCTTGTAATGTTAGAGATGATGCTAGATCATCTATAGGACCCTTGTGTGTGATGATTGCAAGTAGTTAAGTATTGTTTGGTAATTGTGTACCTCGTATTTATTCATAGACGCTAGTACCGACCAAGGATACAAGGAGGAACGAGGATACTACGAAGAAGAAGCCGAGGAGAACTTCAACCACTGCTCTGCACAAGGCAAGCTTATACTGATATTGATGCAAGCTGATACTATACCTATGCAAGCCTTACTAATCAAGTTGACCTATGCAAGCTAACCCTTGCAAGATACCCTACTGATGCAACCAACCCATACTGGTTCTATGACTACTATATGCCTTAAGCATATATGATCACACCCACTTGATAAACCAATCCTAGTTTTACTTACAAGCTTCTTACTTGATTTCTTTATCAAAGCTTACTGAGAGTTTACTTAAGTGACTTTTAGATACTAGAAAGATATTTGAAGGTTGCATAAAGAGCATAAAATTTGTCCTAAGTTAGAAACCTTGATATCAGCCTGAGACATAAGGTTATACTTAGTTGAAACTCCACTAGTTACCACCCCTCATTAGTACTACCCCCACCAGTAGATGCTAGTGCTAAGCATAAAACTTGATCAACTTTTAGATGGGAATACTTGGTGGAAAAATGGTTATGAAAACCTTGGAATGATGGATCATTCTATTGAAATGTTTTGGACATGTGTTTCCAAACACTTGATGATTTTGGTGATGAAAATGTTGAGGCATGAGCCTTAGCCCTTTATAAAACTGATGGTTGTCTGGATGCGATACCATTCCAATTTTATCGTACAACCACAATACCCGAATATTGGGTAGGGCTTGACTGGAAACTTATATTCCTTTGTATTAGTTCCCTCCCGGCCAAGGTCTGAGCTGAGGCTACCTTGTGAAGATTGTCCACCTGTGCAGTACCCTAGATGACAATTGGTCATGGTTGGGAGGCCTAACTCACAGGAGAGGTGCTTATACTAGGGCGTGTAATTGAAAGGTTAGGATTGATCCGTATACTGAGTATGGTGAATTCAGGATTTGTTCCTGACGGATGTATCGAATGTTGTGGTGAAAGTGTACAATCTCTGCAGAGTGTCAAACTATTCGAATAGCCGCGTCCGCGGTTATGGACAGTTGGAGTGGCCATACTGTTCCCCCGTCATACTTTTCAAAGTGACCTTTGAAATGAATTAAGATTTTGACTTGACCACGACAGAGTTGTGATATGAAATACAAGTTCCCACTCCCACTTAGGAATTATAAAATTGTGACTAGATTTGGAACCTAGTAGAGATAAATCGGGCTTTTGCAAAACAACCCTAGAGCCTAGTGTCCTATTTTCCAAAAAACCCCTTTTACCTGTTAGTATTAGTTTGCGAGTACTTAAAAAGTACTCATGGCTTTGTCCCTGGCTATTCCCATGGCCAGACTATGAAGAGGAGTACCTAGAAGATGGACCCCAGGAAGGTTACGACAACTAGGATCATCTCCCATCGTCAGCATTGCCTGTGACCCCGAAGATGGAGCTTCGCCTATGCTACCGTTATTATTACGTATTCCGCTGCTTGATGTTGTATTAAGAACTGGATCATGAGATCCCTATTTGTGTAAGAACTTATGTATCGTTTGTAATGGATGATGTACTATGGTATCCAATTCTGTTATGTCTCGCAAAAATGGTAATCCTGGGATTGCGATGTATGGCATAATAGGCATCTAGGATTGAAAAATCCGGGTGTTGACAATGTAACATCCCAAAAATCATGTTTTCAAAGATTGCATATCATCCATGCATGCATATCATTTAAGGATCAAACTCATTTCAAGAAAACAGAAGCACTAAGTGCTATTATTTTATGTGAGCATGCATTAATTTAATGCCACTCTCAAATGGGAGTATAATTGTTTTGAACCAAGCTTTGTTTGCTCTCATGTTGCTTAAGTTGAATGTTAGAGTTTGGACAAAAATTTACAAAACAAATATGGGTTTAAAACCATCTTCAAAACATATTCCAATCAAGTGCTATGATACTATCTATTTTGATTTTTCCAATAAGGACCAAGCAAGGCCATCAAGGCAGCATGGTTTAATACTCAAATTTACACGGGAATTCATATTACAAAAGGCCAGAAAGATTTGAAATTCAAATGCTTTTAAATTCATTTGAAATTGATTCCAGAAAATCAAACAGAAAATAGAAAAAGAGAAAAGAATTAGAAAAGGGCCGGCGCTACTAATCTAGCCCAAAACCAAATCCAGCCCAAAAGCCCACCTGGGGTCCTCCCTTTCCTCTGTTTCACTCACCCGCACCGAACCAACCCACACCGTCGCTGACTAGTGGCCCTTCTCCATGTCAGCACCTTCTTCCCCAAACTCGGCGCGCAGACGCCGTCGCCGCCTGTTTCCTCCCCCTTCACTGCCGCGAATTTAATCTGCTTAATTGGCGATGAATGCGTGCGTAATCTCCGCCCCTACTCCGGATATAACATCCCCTCCCCTCTCCGCTCATTTCCCCTCGCTCAGCACACTCACCTCGCCACCAGGCTGCGCGCAATCAAGCTCAGAACCCCGCAGCACCGACGACCTCCGGCGACCAATTCCGGTGAGCACCGTCCGCCCCCTGTCTCTGCTTCATGCGAGCGTGTTCAACTTATCCTTGCGCATCTTCTCATACCTTCCTTTTTCTCTGTATCATCCTAGAGCGCCGTCACCGTCCACCGCTGGAAGCAACCGAAGCTCAGCGCAACTCCGGCGACCCCTCCTGGTAGTTCCCGAAGACCCCTTTATCCCTTTTTGATACTCACTTGTTCGCCAAGCTTGTGCGCGTCTAATAGTGTCTGTGGTTTGTCTTAGCGCGCACCATAAACTCGCCCCCGACGATGCCAGAGCTTGCCTGGCGACAGACTCCACTCCGGCGAGCAATAGCAGCCAGCTCCGAGCGCCCCTGTCCCTCCCTCGACCGCCTTGAGCTTCACTGCAGCCTCGCGAACACGGTAACCACCTCCACCCCTCCCCGCGCGATCTGAATCGCCGGCAACATCTCTGACAGAGCCGCGCCGCCGCATCGCCGCCGCTAGCGCCGCCCGTCTGTGGTCGTTTGATCCGTGGCCGTAGGATCTAGATCCAGCGTGGTGAAATAGATCTGTAGCGAAGAGGTAAGGAGCAGATCTGACCGTGCGATTTAAGTTAGATCTAGCGGTCCACGTTAGCCGATCCGCGCGAATCGGTATCAACCAATCAGAACACGCCGCGTGTCTGTAGGTTTGATTTAAAATCAGAATTTAGATCTATTAGATGTTTAAACTTGTAAAATTCATAACTTTTGATTCCCACGTCGAAATTTGATAAATTTTATATCATTGGAATCAGGAGAGAAAATACTTTCCATTTATGCAATGTGTTTAATGTTTTGCCTCTGATAAAATGATTGTTCTTACAAAAACATTTGTAGGCATAATTTGTGTATAGCAATTATTTGAAAAATGTTTTGTTGTTCAAATAAAGTTTATTTGGAAAGATTTGAACTTGTTTAAGATTCAGTACTGTGCACTTGTCTTGTTTGGTGTAGAAAATCATCACATGGCATTTTGCATGCATTCATATATTTTTGTTTGTATAAATTTTGTATGTGACTTGGTGCCATTATTTTATGTGTAGATTTTGGTGCAAATAGTGATTGTGATTGTGAAGATTGTTGCTACTCCCCAAACTACCAAGGCAAGTGGTGCTTTATGATTTTATTCCTATGTTTTTCAACTATGCAGTAGAAATATTTTGCTAGACTTGCATGAATATTTTGATATATATGCTATCCTTGGGAAATCCTAGTAGTTGTAGAATTGCTAGAAATTTCTAAGTTAAGATGCTTATCAATGCCATGCTTAGCCTAGCTAGTAGAAACCAAGGGTGGTTGTATATTCATGCTATGATAAAATATTTCTAAGTCTTTGGACTTGTGTTTTTGCTTAATAAAACAACTAAGTGAATGAATCACCTGGGTGGAATGGAAAGAATGGTTTGTGTTGAGTGGTTACACAAGGCCCATTTCTATGGTTTACCTTGTGTATCTCACTTGTGGAAAGCCACCCAGGAACAAAGGGATTTGAGATGCCAAATGTTAAGAAGCTTCTAGTGCAGCCACATGGCATTATGGGCTCTGCCTGGATCATATAGGTTGCAATAACTTAGCCTTTGGACAGTTGGTGGTAGTGGGATGATAGGTTGGAGCGCGTCCCTTTGGTCTAAGGGAAGGCTTCTGAAAGGTCCTGTCTTGGTGAAAATCAAGTCCTGTGGGGAAAGTGCACAACCTCTGCAGATGGAAGAATCTAAGTACTTAGCCATGTCCCTGGTATTAGACAACTTGAGTATCAAGACATAGAAGCTATCAAGAATCTCCTCATCCCAATTTCTAAGTAAAAACTTGTGGTTTAACAAGGGTGAAGGTTCACCAATTTCTATTGGTGATTCCTTGGGGAAAGTTTTGTCAAAGAAAAACTTAGTGTTTTCAACTAATAGGTAAAACCTATTTTGTGCAAAGCAAGCCTAAGCTACACTTAGCCAAAATGCATATAGTATCTAGACTACTAATATTCTACTAAGGTATCACTTGCCAATACTATTCCAATGTATTGACCCACTGTGGCTGTAACTTGTGATGTTGCAGGTTATTCTGATGCTGATTAGGGGTTATGAGTCTACACTCAACATGCTTGCCTGTGGCACATGAAGATGAAGACTTATTTATCCTATTATATATTGAACCCTTGTATTAGGCCTGTGGCCATGAGGTTGTAAAAGACTATGTTTGTCTCTGGAATGATATGTAATAATGACCTTTGTTTCTGTGTATTTCATCTTAAACTGTGGATGCTAGCATTGATCCAGGGACTAGCATTGCAATCACAGGGATCCTTACCTTTATAAAGGGAGGGATCTTACAGATGGTATCAGAGCACTGTGTTGCCTATAGGATTATGACCCTAGGATTGGAAACCACTAAGGAAAAAATTTCAACAACTTCCACAATTGTCTTTTCTTCTCGTAAACTTTTCTAATCTTCTTTCTCATCTCTATTTGGAGATGAACTCCTTCAACGAAGCCATGAGGAATGGACCACTCATGACTATGACTTTGGAATGTGAGACAGAATTCCCCAAGGCTCTCAAGGACCTCATGGTTGCCATGGGAATACATGGTGGAGCTGTGTACAAAGGTTTTCCTGTGTTAGATGAAGGAGTTGAATACTGGTGGGTGCAACTTCACTTGTATAAAAACAAGGAAGACAACCACAAGGAATCAGGATTCTGCATGGTCACCAACTCAGTGATGGATACCACATTCTTTGATTCAGCAAGGGATGCAGCTTGGAAGGCCATCAAAGAGCTTGGTGATAGAATCAAGTGCAGAATGCTCAACACTCAAAATGACCTTAGGGAAGAAAAGAAGCATACCCAAGAGTTAGAGGCTACCAACCAACATTTAAGAGAGGACATCATAGACTTAGCCATTGAGTCATGTGATCAGGATCGACAGATTGCCTCTAGGGATGCCCTGTTAGCCAACTTGGCAAGTGAGATGGGATTGTAACGTACTTCGTTAGTTGGACCACCACACTTATCATTTTATTTCCCAAATGTTGTTTAAAATAAGTTGAACTTTGGATGTTTGTAATGGTTTTATGTATGCCATGACTTGAGTGTTTGGATTGTCAAAGTTATGCATGTGATGCCTTGTCTTGTGGTTTATCTTTAACTATGTTGATTCTAACTTTTTCTTTCTTATAAAATAGATGCCTAATGTTACTATCAGCACGGCTGAAGAGTTCAAGGGAACTCGTTTTGGCACTCGTATTATTGAGCTCACTAGTTTGCTCAATCTCCCACTTCCTACCATCATGATGCTTCCCCTCACCAAGTTCGAGAGGAAGGACCTTTGGGGCTTCAAGGTTACTCAGCTAGGACGCCAGACTGAGCCAGCCACGGAGGCCATGACCATCAATCTCATGCATGATGACAAGAGAGAGGCCTATAGGTAGTCATGCAGGATTTGCTTGGACGCTTGTTAGGGAGACACTCTTGGGAGATTAGAGGTACTCACTTCCACGCCTTCGGTAGACGTGATGAGGATGGTGAGGCCATTGACTTCGAGGATACTTCAAGAGAGACGGCAGAGCCAATTCGTCTATACCTCCAGGACTTAGAGGTTCTTCTTAGGCACCTAGATACTGATAGGACAAACGTCATGCTTAGCAATGACGAACTCCAGGTGCAGCTTTGTGAGAAGGACAAACTCTTTGCGGAGCAAGATGAGATAGTCAAAGAAATGGAGGCCAAGTTTGAGAGTCAGGATAGAAAGTTCAAGAGTCAAGAGAAGAGAGTCCAAGATAGGAACAAGAGGATTCGAGACGTGACTGCAGAACTAGAGGCCAAGGACTTTGAGATCGAGCATCAGCAGGTAGTGATTGAGAGACTTCGTTCACAGAAGAGGGCTCTCAAAGCCAAAATAGAGACCTTGACCACCGATGTCGAGGAGTACAAGACCGCTATGGAGAATGCAGGTCTTACACTTGTTGATGAGGAGTTGGATGCAGAGGAGTAGTGATGACTACTCAATTACCTTTATTTACCATGCCTTTGATTATTGAGTCGCAATGACCGTCCAACATGTGGATGGCTTGCTATTGGTGTGTTTACTTTTCAAACTTGTTGTCTTTGTTGTTGAACTTCTACTACTATGATGCATGTTTGGTGATTGTTTATGTGATGCATTGTGCATGATAGCATCTATGGGTATCTCATTCTTATCTCTATTGAAAACCACATATGCCTCCCCGACGTGACAATCCCAACCCTAACAACAACAATATCACCCCCGAGATGGAGCAGATGATGACAGCTCAGACACAGCTCATGCAAATGATGACCACGTTCATACAGAATCAAAACAACAACAACAACAACAATAATAATAACAACAACAACAATCATAACAACCCACCGGGTTTTGACATGCTTACCAGATTCTTAAGGCTGAGGCCAGCAAAGTTCTTAGGAACTACTGATCCTATGGTGGCCAATGATTGGCTACGCTATGTGAACAAGGACTTGGTAACTGTTGGTTGTACTGATGAAGAGAAGGTCAGATTTGCAGCACATTTGTTGGAAGGACCAGCAACCACTTGGTGGGATAACTTCCAGATCACCACTCCCATTGCGGATGTGACATGGGCTATCTTTGAAGATGGTTTCCGTACTTCTCACATCTCATCCGGAGTGATGAGTTTGAAGAAGAAAGAATTTCATAACTTGAAGCAGCGCCACCAGCGTGGCAGAGTATATTGAGGAGTTCAACAATCTGGCGCGTTATACACCGGATGAGGTTGACACTGATGCTAAGAGGAACGAGAAGTTCCTCGAAGGATTGAACGATGAACTGAACCTGCAACTATCTGTGGCCTATGTCCCCACTTATCAGTCTCTTTGTGACAAGGCTGCTATTTTGGAGAGCAAAATAAAACAGGTTGAAAGCAGGAAGAGGAAGCACTCGGACAAGCACAGCTCGGAATCGTCTCACAAGCATTCCCATTATGATGACAGTGGGAATTCTGGATCCCAAAAGCATGGAAAGTACAACAAGCACCACAACCACAACCGTCAACATGACAACAAGCACCACCGTAGTCATGACAATGACAAGTACAAGAATCACAAGAGTGGATATAAGAGCCACCACAATGGAAGTGGAAGTGGTAGTGGAAGCCAGCCTGGCAAGAAGGATCTTAGGCAGGTTGAATGTTTCAAGTGCAAGAAGATGGGGCATTATGCAAATGAATGCCCAAAAAAGAAAGTTGAAGGACCCAACAAGCCCAACCCTTTCTAGAAGGGGCAAGTGAACCACATCAATGTGGAGGAAATCCATGAAGAGTCAGATGTTGTGGTTGGTAAGTTCAAACTCAATTCTATTTCAGCACTTGTTCTTTTTGATACTGGTGCATCACATTCATTCATATCAAAAGCATTTGTTGATAGAAATGGTTTTTCAACTGAAAACATTGGGTGTCCAATAAAAGTAAGTTCACCAGGTGGAGATATGATAGTAAGTCTTGGATGCCGGGATCTAGTAATAGAGTTTGGAAAGCATAAGTTTCCAGTGAGTCTGATAATCCTAGATTCCCAAGGACTGGATGTAAGTTTGGGAATGGATTGGATGACCAAGTATGAAGGAGTACTAGATTGTGCTAATCGAACAGTTGCACTCACAACCCCGGAAAAGAAACGGATAAGATTCAAGTCTAACTTTAATCGAAAGGGAGTAAGCTAAATTCTCTTAAGGGGGTTAGCATAGACAGTGTGCCAATTGTGAGTGAGTATCCGGATGTGTTTCCGGAAGAATTGCCGGGAATGCCACCAGATAGAGATGTGGAGTTTCTTATTGATTTGCTACCAGGATCTGGACCAATAGCAAAGAGACCGTACAAGATGTCAGTAGACGAGTTGAAAGAACTCAAGAAACAACTTGGAGAACAGTTGCAGAAAGGATTTATTCAACCAAGTTCTTCATCTTCGGGAGCACCTGTCTTGTTTGTGGAAAAGAAGGATAGAAGTCAAAGGTTATGCATAGATTACCGTTCACTCAATGAAGTGACTATCAAGAACAAATACCCTTTGCCTAGAATCAATGACTTGTTTGATCAGCTAGAAGGAGCATGTGTGTTCTCAAAAATTGATCTCCGATCAAGATATTTTGTAACACCCTCAGAATCGGCCCTATGCAAGTTTCAGCGATTCCCGCCAAACCCGCATAGAAACGATTCAAAGGTGCCCACCAGGCACTTTTGTGCGGGTGGATAACGAAGTAATACCATTACACAATAGTCCACGATGGAACCCACAGAACAGATATATACAACAACGACTCAAAGAGTCAAGAATACAGATATTCAGCACAAAGATCCAAATCACCTTGAAAACAATACAGCGCCCGAGTACGGACAAGATGCAAATTGAGCTAAGAGCCCTGAAGAATAACCAATGGCGTCCATAACCCTGCCCAGGCCAAGCCGGAAGGGTAACCCTGCTAACGACATCGATCTCAAAACCTGCTTAAACAAAAGGGGTGCCGACAAAGGGCAAAGGAAAAAGAGAGCGGTCAGTACTGAGGCCAGTACATGGCGAGACTAGAATTCGGCGGTCCTCTCCTACATAGGTATGGTGGACTGAAGCGGCAGCGCAGCATGCACTAAACAACCTATAGAGACTCAAAACAACTAACGGCTATCAGATAGGGATAAGAAAGACCTACTCGGATCCAACCTGATTCTAACACCAAACATACCCATCCTGGTATTCCCCCTCGATACCAACCGAGGAAGTCAACCGAGGAACTCACACCGTTGGCAGTTTTATTCATTTCGTTATAGTTGCGGCAATTACTAGTCAGATATAGATAGCATGAGTCATCCTGATATAATAAGGAGTGGGCAGTTTTAATTAACCATTCCGTTGTGGTTGTAATACTTACTAGTCAGATACATATAGCATGAGGCATCCCAAAACCCAGTAGTTGTTGGTACTTTTATTTAGCCATTCCGTTATAGTTGCAATACTTACTAGTCAGATACAATGGTAGCAAGCGACAACCCAAACAAGCAATTGTTGGCAATTTTATTTAGCCATTCCATTATAGTGAAGCTGATTACTAGTCATTATAAAGTCAAATTTATAGCACTACTTTAGTTATAGTTGTCTATGATCGAGATACTGTGCTCCAAGTCGTCCATAACCGCGAACACGGCTTTCAGAAAGTTTTACCCTGCAGGGGGCACAAATAGCAACACATGCACGATCAACCTCGAGAAAAACCAATAAAAACCCAACGAGGCATCACGACAGAGCAATTGCAAGATTCATATATATTTCAGGGGGCCACCCCACCAAGCTACCCGCGACGAAGTTGGCCGGCTCCGAGACGGACTCAGAGGTTTGTGCCAATGGCTGTAAACGACCGGGAACCCGAAAGTGTGACTGGGCTTGTCGATACCGCGAAAACATTCCACATTTATTCCTAAACAGTACAGGCGCTCCATGCGCAATCGTAAATAAGCAGTAAAGCATGGCATAAGTACAGGATAGTAATAAAGCCCCAAACTACTTTGTGGCCCCAAGAAATAAATATGACTCAAGCTCTGGATAGGGGGATTTATGGTCCCACATACGGATAGTGCGAATATTCAAAGAACAGGTATCAAGTACTCGGAGTCCTACGGGACACAAGTGGACGGTTAAAAACCAAATAACATCTATTGCCCACCTGTGCCTCTGCATTATTTACTTACTTCAATTTTAGTTATTAAACGGTAATTAAAGTCATGATCAACTCCAACATAAAGCATATGGCAGTCTTCCAACAACTGTGGTACTTGACGACACGCAACAACACTTGAGCAAGCGACTACGACACGCAAGTCCAACTAGCTACCAAGCAACAGGTAATAGGATGTGTCCAAGGCAATATAAGGCTGCAGGGGATATCACGGGTACGAAAACTAGAGCATCGCAACACAGATAGCAATAGATCAATAGGAAGGAATAAACACTATAAAGGTAAAATAGGTAGAAAGGGGGAGAATGCTCGCCTGAAAACATTGCCGAAGGTTTATCCGAAGATCGGGTCAACTCTCTCGTCAACTCATCGGCCTAATCCGTGAAGAAGCAAAGCACTAGCAGAAACACCGGATGCAATATTTAATACTACGACAGAAGATCGGGCATGATGCATGTATGATGTATGACATGTCAAAGGTACGATGCAATTAGGCCATATTAAGCGGAACCGGGGTCCCGACAATTAAATAGATGATTCTAGTTGTTTAGTTATCCCGCAATTTAAATGTTGTCTTAACAAGGCAAAATATAACACCGGTTCGCTACACAAATTTAAATGGGGTCAATATAAGACTAGAAAAGCCGGTATATGGTATCCATGTTTAATTATGAGATGAATCAACAAAATAAACCGGACGCTCAAAATATGTATGCAAGCATGATGGATTTAATATGCAAATAGATGTATCTTATACAAAATAGGGTTAGGATCGATGTCTTACGGTTCGGATCAGAGAGCCAAAGAGATGATCTTCGAATTATTATTGAAGCGACGGAAGTTCTTGGAAGTAGTTGGAATGAACACCGGGAAGGAGAATCCAGACGCAAACCTCGTGTGGACATTTTGTCGAACACGTCAGGAACGAGGACGGCCACGGGCAGAACCAACAGCGAGCTGCTTTGCTACTTGGCTGTAGAAATCCGAGACAAAGTGAACTGGATTTGTATACTCACTGAATGGAACAAGAGGAAGTAAGTGCTTTACGAATCATTTGTCTAGCACGAGTTTCAATTGGAATAGAGTTGATCTTTGGGGACACTGAAAGGACACGGGTGCGGCTGCCTGCCGGTGGAGTGGAGCGTCTCGCTTGACGCAGCCTCCTAGGCGGCAGCAGGCATGGGAATCTAGGCCGGTCGTCTTGCGAGCACGCACACAGTAGCCAGCGAAATCGAAGGCGGCGCGGGATGCTGCTTGCTGTGCGGCCAGGGACAAGAGAGCAGGTGGGCGACGCGCGCGGGATGGTGAGTAGCAATGGCATCTAGTGGTCTTTGAGATATATGGATCGATTGGATTATGGGTAGCTAGCTAGTTGAATCTTGCACGCACATGAATTAGGCAAGGGCGCAAGGAATCCAGAGAAGAGGAACAGAATTTTGTGAAAGTTGAGATGGGGATTTCGGATCTAGATCAGGTGAATTAGAAAAGAGGAATTTTAGGCAGATTTGGGGCTAGGGTTTGGAGAGAAAGAAGGAGATTGGAGTATTTATATAGTCCAAAGTGGACTAGATAGGGCTAGTTTTGGACCCAAAACATTAGATGGGTCTTGACTAGATGAGACTAGTTTTGGGCCAAAATTTTAGACATGCTTTTAGGATATTTTTATCTTAGCAAAATAAGATTGTCTTTTATGGTCATAAGACGAACCGAGAAATATTATAAATTTTAATTTGAAAAAAAAAACAAAAGAAGGATGTATCAAACCATAGATGAAGAAGAAATAGTTGTCTAGTTCTAATAGACATCAAATAAAAGAATTCAAATGGTGGTAGTGTTTAGTGGATCCAAAAAATAGAAGATCAACAAGATAGACAAGAGAAAGATCAAGCATGGACATAGAATTAGATTTAGATGGAAATAGATTTAGAGGGGAGACACATGATTTTGTTTGGGATAGATGGATTGGTTATAATCACATGTAGCTCTAGATAAGAAATAAAGGGTCACACATATGGAAGGGAGTAGGGCACAAGAATATGAAATAGAGTGGATGGCATGGCAAGATTGAGATCAACAAGATAGAGATAGAAAGAATAGAAGATGATGCCCCCAACTCAATTTGGGCATTTTGTCAAAGTAAATAAGCAAGACTCAAATAAATAGAATTTGGACAATATGGCTCCATGATAATTGGCACCGACTAGAGATAGAATAGAGAGAGGGAATAATTGAGGGAGACAAATACAAATGTCAAATGCAATTATCAAGAACCAAATACAAGTGCATCAATTTAATTATATGTTCCATGCAAGGTGGCATGATGAACATGAAGATGATGAGTGATGATGTTATGATGATGCAAGAAAGTAAAAAAAAAACAAGCAATTTCTATTTGAGAATTTTCCGGGGTGCTACAATTCGACACCACTAACAATGTATCTCGCCCTCGAGATCTGCCTCATGGTACAGGGAAGAAGACCGACGGTCTGAATCTTCTCGCTTCGTGTAGATCCTCGCGACACCACTAACGAGGGTTCCTTCTTCATCTTGAAATTGGCGACACCACCAATAAGGGTCGGGGCTCACGTCCATCGAGAGAACACTCCGGAGAAACAAAGGACGAAGGTAGAGGTATCAAAAGATAAGGCGACCTCTAACTTCGGTGAATGGAGTAGAATTGCTTGATCCACCAATTCAATGCACAAGAGTGAATGATAAGAGTAGTCGGATGGTGATCAGTCCACCACGCACCCAAAGCATTACTCTGCACAAGAACGGTGAATTATGCAACCAACTCTCGGAATTCATACTGAAGATCTCGACAAGCGAGGTTCAGAAAAAAAAGTAGTGATGTAGGCTCCTTATCAGATCTGACACGGAAGAGGTCAGCGTGAAGTAGAACACCGGAAGATACAAAGAAGAAAATTTAGTGAATTTTTTGGTCCACTGAAAGGTACAATAGATGAAAGATTCATCAGATAGCATGAATGTCGGATGTTGAAGCACCGTTACGAGAGGCTGGAAGTGAAACCCTAAAGGTACGACAGAAACCCAACCACGAGAAATCCTGGACTTGAAGAAAAGATAAGAGAGCAGATTCAAAACACGTTGAGAAAAGAGGAGAATAGCAGAGGGGTAAGAAGTAAAAGCAGACCTAATCAGATCTATCCAACCGATTTCCCAAAATAGTTTTGACACTCTACATCGGTCGTTAGCTAGGTTATCCTACAGGCTGGACCAGTGGGGTATCGTAACTGCTGAGCTCTGATACCACTCTATAACACCCTCAGAATCGGCCCTATGCAAGTTTCAGCGATTCCCGCCAAACCCGCATAGAAACGATTCAAAGGTGCCCACCAGGCACTTTCGTGCGGGTGGATAACGAAGTAATACCATTACACAATAGTCCACGATGGAACCCACAGAACAGATATATACAACAATGACACAAAGAGTCAAGAATACAGATATTCAGTACAAAGATCCAAATCACCTTGAAAACAATACAGCGCCCGAGTACGGACAAGATGCAAATTGAGGTAAGAGCCCTGAAGAATAACCAATGGCGTCCATAACCCTGCCCAGGCCAAGCCGAAAGGGTAACCCTGCTAACGACGTCGATCTCAAAACCTGCTTAAACAAAAGGGGTGCCGACAAAGGGAAAAGGAAAAAGAGAGCGGTCAGTACTGAGGCCAGTACACGGCGAGACTAGAATTCGGCGGTCCTCGCCTACATAGGTATGGTGGACTGAAGCGGCAGCGCAGCATGCACTAAACAACCTATAGAGACTCAAAACAACTGACGGCTATCAAATAGGGATAAGAAAGACCTACTCGGATCCAACCTGATTCTAACACCAAACATACCCATCCTGGTATTCCCCCTCGATACCAACCGAGGAAGTCAACCGAGGAACTCACACCGTTGGCAGTTTTATTCATTTCGTTATAGTTGCGGCAATTACTAGTCAGATATAGATAGCATGAGTCATCTTGATATAATAAGCAGTGGACAGTTTTAATTAACCATTCCGTTGTGATTGTAATACTTACTAGTTAGATACATATAGCATGAGGCATCCCAAAACCCAGTAGTTGTTGGTACTTTTATTTAGCCATTCTGTTATAGTTGCAATACTTACTAGTCAGATACAATGGTAGCAAGCGACAACCCAAACAAGCAATTGTTGGCAATTTTATTTAGCCATTCCATTATAGTGAAGCTGATTACTAGTCATTATAAAGTCAAATTTATAGCACTACTTTAGTTATAGTTGTCTATGATCGAGATACTGTGCTCCAAGTCGTCCATAACCGCGGACACGGCTTTCAGAAAGTTTTACCCTGCAGGGGGGCACAAATAGCAACACATGCACGATCAACCTCGAGAAAAACCAATAAAAACCCAACGAGACATCACGACAGAGCAATTGCAAGATTCATATAAATTTCAGGGAGCCACCCCACCAAGCTACCCGCGACGAAGTTGGCCAGCTCCGAGACGGACTCAGAGGTTTGTGCCAATGGTTGTAAACGACCGGGAACCCGAAAGTGTGACTGGGCTTGTCGATACCGCGAAAACATTCCACATTTGTTCCTAAACAGTACAGGCGCTCCACGCGCAATCGTAAATAAGCAGTAAAGCATGACATAAGTACAAGATAGTAATAAAGCCCCAAACTACTTGGTGGCCCCAAGAAATAAATATGACTCAAGCTCTGGCTAGGGGGATTCATGGTCCCACATACGGATAGTGCGAATATTCAAAGAACAGGTATCAAGTACTCGGAGTCCTACGGGACACAAGTGGACGGTTAAAAACCAAATAACATCTATTGTCCACCTGTGCCTCTGCATTATTTACTTACTTCAATTTTAGTTATTAAACGGTAATTAAAGTCATGATCAACTCCAACATAAAGCATATGGCAGTCTTCCAACAACTGTGGTACTTGACGACACGCAACAACACTTGAGCAAGCGACTACGACACGCAAGTCCAACTAGCTACCAAGCAACAGGTAATAGGATGTGTCCAAGGCAATATAAGGCTGCAGGGGATATCACGGGTACGAAAACTAGAGCATCGCAACACAGATAGCAATAGATCAATAGGAAGGAATAAACACTATAAAGGTAAAATAGGTAGAAAGGGGGAGAATGCTCGCCTGAAAACATTGCCAAAGGTTTATCCGAAGATCGGGTCGACTCTCTCGTCAACTCATCGGCCTAATCCGTGAAGAAGCAAAGCACTAGCAGAAACACCGGATGCAATATTTAATACTACGACAGAAGATCGGGCATGATGCATGTATGATGTATGACATGTCAAAGGTACGATGCAATTAGGCCATATTAAGCGGAACCGGGGTCCCGACAATTAAATAGATGATTCTAGTTGTTTAGTTATCCCGCAATTTAAATGTTGTCTTAACAAGGCAAAATATAACACCGGTTCGCTACACAAATTTAAATGGGGTCAATATAAGACTAGAAAAGCCGGTATATGGTATCCATGTTTAATTATGAGATGAATCGACAAAATAAACCGGACGCTCAAAATATGTATGCAAGCATGATGGATTTAATATGCAACAAGATAGATGTATCTTATACAAAATAGGGTTAGGATCAATGTCTTACGGTTCGGATCAGAGAGCCAAAGAGATGATCTTCGAATTATTATTGAAGCGACGGAAGTTCTTGGAAGTAGTTGGAATGAACACCGGGAAGGAGAATCCAGACGCAAACCTCGTGTGGACATTTTGTCGAACACGTCAGGAACGAGGACGGCCACGGGCAGAACCAACAGCGAGCTGCTTTGCTACTTGGCTGTAGAAATCCGAGACAAAGTGAACTGGATTTGTATACTCACTGAATGGAACAAGAGGAAGTAAGTGCTTTACGAATCATTTGTCTAGCACGAGTTTCAATTGGAATAGAGTTGATCTTTGGGGACACTGAAAGGACACGGGTGCGGCTGCCTGCCGGTGGAGTGGAGCGTCTCGCTTGACGCAGCCTCCTAGGCGGCAGCAGGCATGGGAATCTAGGCCGGTCGTCTTGCGAGCACGCACACAGTAGCCAGCGAAATCGAAGGCGGCGCGGGATGCTGCTTGCTGTGCGGCCAGGGACAAGAGAGCAGGTGGGCGACGCGCGCGGGATGGTGAGTAGCAATGGCATCTAGTGGTCTTTGAGATATATGGATCGATTGGATTATGGGTAGCTAGCTAGTTGAATCTTGCACGCACATGAATTAGGCAAGGGCGCAAGGAATCCAGAGAAGAGGAACAGAATTTTGTGAAAGTTGAGATGGGGATTTCGGATCTAGATCAGGTGAATTAGAAAAGAGGAATTTTAGGCAGATTTGGGGCTAGGGTTTGGAGAGAAAGAAGGAGATTGGAGTATTTATATAGTCCAAAGTGGACTAGATAGGGCTAGTTTTGGACCCAAAACATTAGATGGGTCTTGACTAGATGAGACTAGTTTTGGGCCAAAATTTTAGACATGCTTTTAGGATATTTTTATCTTAGCAAAATAAGATTGTCTTTTATGGTCATAAGACGAACCGAGAAATATTATAAATTTTAATTTGAAAAAAAAAACAAAAGAAGGATGTATCAAACCATAGATGAAGAAGAAATAGTTGTCTAGTTCTAATAGACATCAAATAAAAGAATTCAAATGGTGGTAGTGTTTAGTGGATCCAAAAAATAGAAGATCAACAAGATAGACAAGAGAAAGATCAAGCATGGACATAGAATTAGATTTAGATGGAAATAGATTTAGAGGGGAGACACATGATTTTGTTTGGGATAGATGGATTGGTTATAATCACATGTAGCTCTAGATAAGAAATAAAGGGTCACACATATGGAAGGGAGTAGGGCACAAGAATATGAAATAGAGTGGATGGCATGGCAAGATTGAGATCAACAAGATAGAGATAGAAAGAATAGAAGATGATGCCCCCAACTCAATTTGGGCATTTTGTCAAAGTAAATAAGCAAGACTCAAATAAATAGAATTTGGACAATATGGCTCCATGATAATTGGCACCGACTAGAGATAGAATAGAGAGAGGGAATAATTGAGGGAGACAAATACAAATGTCAAATGCAATTATCAAGAACCAAATACAAGTGCATCAATTTAATTATATGTTCCATGCAAGGTGGCATGATGAACATGAAGATGATGAGTGATGATGTTATGATGATGCAAGAAAGTAAAAAAAAAACAAGCAATTTCTATTTGAGAATTTTCCGGGGTGCTACAATTCGACACCACTAACAATGTATCTCGCCCTCGAGATCTGCCTCATGGTACAGGGAAGAAGACCGACGGTCTGAATCTTCTCGCTTCGTGTAGATCCTCGCGACACCACTAACGAGGGTTCCTTCTTCATCTTGAAATTGGCGACACCACCAATAAGGGTCGGGGCTCACGTCCATCGAGAGAACACTCCGGAGAAACAAAGGACGAAGGTAGAGGTATCAAAAGATAAGGCGACCTCTAACTTCGGTGAATGGAGTAGAATTGCTTGATCCACCAATTCAATGCACAAGAGTGAATGATAAGAGTAGTCGGATGGTGATCAGTCCACCACGCACCCAAAGCATTACTCTGCACAAGAACGGTGAATTATGCAACCAACTCTCGGAATTCATACTGAAGATCTCGACAAGCGAGGTTCAGAAAAAAAAGTAGTGATGTAGGCTCCTTATCAGATCTGACACGGAAGAGGTCAGCGTGAAGTAGAACACCGGAAGATACAAAGAAGAAAATTTAGTGAATTTTTTGGTCCACTGAAAGGTACAATAGATGAAAGATTCATCAGATAGCATGAATGTCGGATGTTGAAGCACCGTTACGAGAGGCTGGAAGTGAAACCCTAAAGGTACGACAGAAACCCAACCACGAGAAATCCTGGACTTGAAGAAAAGATAAGAGAGCAGATTCAAAACACGTTGAGAAAAGAGGAGAATAGCAGAGGGGTAAGAAGTAAAAGCAGACCTAATCAGATCTATCCAACCGATTTCCCAAAATAGTTTTGACACTCTACATCGGTCGTTAGCTAGGTTATCCTACAGGCTGGACCAGTGGGGTATCGTAACTGCTGAGCTCTGATACCACTCTATAACACCCTCAGAATCGGCCCTATGCAAGTTTCAGCGATTCCCGCCAAACCCGCATAGAAACGATTCAAAGGTGCCCACCAGGCACTTTCGTGCGGGTGGATAACGAAGTAATACCATTACACAATAGTCCACGATGGAACCCACAGAACAGATATATACAACAATGACACAAAGAGTCAAGAATACAGATATTCAGTACAAAGATCCAAATCACCTTGAAAACAATACAGCGCCCGAGTACGGACAAGATGCAAATTGAGGTAAGAGCCCTGAAGAATAACCAATGGCGTCCATAACCCTGCCCAGGCCAAGCCGAAAGGGTAACCCTGCTAACGACGTCGATCTCAAAACCTGCTTAAACAAAAGGGGTGCCGACAAAGGGAAAAGGAAAAAGAGAGCGGTCAGTACTGAGGCCAGTACACGGCGAGACTAGAATTCGGCGGTCCTCACCTACATAGGTATGGTGGACTGAAGCGGCAGCGCAGCATGCACTAAACAACCTATAGAGACTCAAAACAACTGACGGCTATCAAATAGGGATAAGAAAGACCTACTCGGATCCAACCTGATTCTAACACCAAACATACCCATCCTGGTATTCCCCCTCGATACCAACCGAGGAAGTCAACCGAGGAACTCACACCGTTGGCAGTTTTATTCATTTCGTTATAGTTGCGGCAATTACTAGTCAGATATAGATAGCATGAGTCATCTTGATATAATAAGCAGTGGACAGTTTTAATTAACCATTCCGTTGTGATTGTAATACTTACTAGTTAGATACATATAGCATGAGGCATCCCAAAACCCAGTAGTTGTTGGTACTTTTATTTAGCCATTCTGTTATAGTTGCAATACTTACTAGTCAGATACAATGGTAGCAAGCGACAACCCAAACAAGCAATTGTTGGCAATTTTATTTAGCCATTCCATTATAGTGAAGCTGATTACTAGTCATTATAAAGTCAAATTTATAGCACTACTTTAGTTATAGTTGTCTATGATCGAGATACTGTGCTCCAAGTCGTCCATAACCGCGGACACGGCTTTCAGAAAGTTTTACCCTGCAGGGGGGCACAAATAGCAACACATGCACGATCAACCTCGAGAAAAACCAATAAAAACCCAACGAGACATCACGACAGAGCAATTGCAAGATTCATATAAATTTCAGGGAGCCACCCCACCAAGCTACCCGCGACGAAGTTGGCCAGCTCCGAGACGGACTCAGAGGTTTGTGCCAATGGTTGTAAACGACCGAGAACCCGAAAGTGTGACTGGGCTTGTCGATACCGCGAAAACATTCCACATTTGTTCCTAAACAGTACAGGCGCTCCACGCGCAATCGTAAATAAGCAGTAAAGCATGACATAAGTACAAGATAGTAATAAAGCCCCAAACTACTTGGTGGCCCCAAGAAATAAATATGACTCAAGCTCTGGCTAGGGGGATTCATGGTCCCACATACGGATAGTGCGAATATTCAAAGAACAGGTATCAAGTACTCGGAGTCCTACGGGACACAAGTGGACGGTTAAAAACCAAATAACATCTATTGCCCACCTGTGCCTCTGCATTATTTACTTACTTCAATTTTAGTTATTAAACGGTAATTAAAGTCATGATCAACTCCAACATAAAGCATATGGCAGTCTTCCAACAACTGTGGTACTTGACGACACGCAACAACACTTGAGCAAGCGACTACGACACGCAAGTCCAACTAGCTACCAAGCAACAGGTAATAGGATGTGTCCAAGGCAATATAAGGCTGCAGGGGATATCACGGGTACGAAAACTAGAGCATCGCAACACAGATAGCAATAGATCAATAGGAAGGAATAAACACTATAAAGGTAAAATAGGTAGAAAGGGGGAGAATGCTCGCCTGAAAACATTGCCAAAGGTTTATCCGAAGATCGGGTCGACTCTCTCGTCAACTCATCGGCCTAATCCGTGAAGAAGCAAAGCACTAGCAGAAACACCGGATGCAATATTTAATACTACGACAGAAGATCGGGCATGATGCATGTATGATGTATGACATGTCAAAGGTACGATGCAATTAGGCCATATTAAGCGGAACCGGGGTCCCGACAATTAAATAGATGATTCTAGTTGTTTAGTTATCCCGCAATTTAAATGTTGTCTTAACAAGGCAAAATATAACACCGGTTCGCTACACAAATTTAAATGGGGTCAATATAAGACTAGAAAAGCCGGTATATGGTATCTATGTTTAATTATGAGATGAATCGACAAAATAAACCGGACGCTCAAAATATGTATGCAAGCATGATGGATTTAATATGCAACAAGATAGATGTATCTTATACAAAATAGGGTTAGGATCAATGTCTTACGGTTCGGATCAGAGAGCCAAAGAGATGATCTTCGAATTATTATTGAAGCGACGGAAGTTCTTGGAAGTAGTTGGAATGAACACCGGGAAGGAGAATCCAGACGCAAACCTCGTGTGGACATTTTGTCGAACACGTCAGGAACGAGGACGGCCACGGGCAGAACCAACAGCGAGCTGCTTTGCTACTTGGCTGTAGAAATCCGAGACAAAGTGAACTGGATTTGTATACTCACTGAATGGAACAAGAGGAAGTAAGTGCTTTACGAATCATTTGTCTAGCACGAGTTTCAATTGGAATAGAGTTGATCTTTGGGGACACTGAAAGGACACGGGTGCGGCTGCCTGCCGGTGGAGTGGAGCGTCTCGCTTGACGCAGCCTCCTAGGCGGCAGCAGGCATGGGAATCTAGGCCGGTCGTCTTGCGAGCACGCACACAGTAGCCAGCGAAATCGAAGGCGGCGCGGGATGCTGCTTGCTGTGCGGCCAGGGACAAGAGAGCAGGTGGGCGACGCGCGCGGGATGGTGAGTAGCAATGGCATCTAGTGGTCTTTGAGATATATGGATCGATTGGATTATGGGTAGCTAGCTAGTTGAATCTTGCACGCACATGAATTAGGCAAGGGCGCAAGGAATCCAGAGAAGAGGAACAGAATTTTGTGAAAGTTGAGATGGGGATTTCGGATCTAGATCAGGTGAATTAGAAAAGAGGAATTTTAGGCAGATTTGGGGCTAGGGTTTGGAGAGAAAGAAGGAGATTGGAGTATTTATATAGTCCAAAGTGGACTAGATAGGACTAGTTTTGGACCCAAAACATTAGATGGGTCTTGACTAGATGAGACTAGTTTTGGGCCAAAATTTTAGACATGCTTTTAGGATATTTTTATCTTAGCAAAATAAGATTGTCTTTTATGGTCATAAGACGAACCGAGAAATATTATAAATTTTAATTTGAAAAAAAAAACAAAAGAAGGATGTATCAAACCATAGATGAAGAAGAAATAGTTGTCTAGTTCTAATAGACATCAAATAAAAGAATTCAAATGGTGGTAGTGTTCAGTGGATCCAAAAAAATAGAAGATCAACAAGATAGACAAGAGAAAGATCAAGCATGGACATAGAATTAGATTTAGATGGAAATAGATTTAGAGGGGAGACACATGATTTTGTTTGGGATAGATGGATTGGTTATAATCACATGTAGCTCTAGATAAGAAATAAAGGGTCACACATATGGAAGGGAGTAGGGCACAAGAATATGAAATAGAGTGGATGGCATGGCAAGATTGAGATCAACAAGATAGAGATAGAAAGAATAGAAGATGATGCCCCCAACTCAATTTGGGCATTTTTTCAAAGTAAATAAGCAAGACTCAAATAAATAGAATTTGGACAATATGGCTCCATGATAAATGGCACCGACTAGAGATAGAATAGAGAGAGGGAATAATTGAGGGAGACAAATACAAATGTCAAATGCAATTATCAAGAACCAAATACAAGTGCATCATTTTAATTATATGTTCCATGCAAGGTGGCATGATGAACATGAAGATGATGAGTGATAATGTTATGATGATGCAAGAAAGTAAAAAAAACAAGCAATTTCTATTTGAGAATTTTCCGGGGTGCTACATATTTCCATCTCAAAATAAGAGAACAAGACATACCTAAGACAGCTTCCACCACTAGGTATGGATTGTATGAGTATACCGTGATGCCATTCGGTTTGACCAATGCACCAGCATATTTTATGAATATGATGAACAAGGTGTTCATGGAGTTCCTTGACAAGTTTGTTGTCGTATTCATTGATGACATTTTGATCTACTCCAAGAGCAAAGAAGAGCATGAAGGACATTTTGATCTACTACCAAGCATGCGTTAGGGTTACATTTCGATACAATTTAACTTGCCATATCATCATCCTTGCTTGATAATTGCATCGATGCCATGTGTTGATTGTTTCCCCTCTCTTTCCAGTGTTTGGTTCTTCCCGGTAGAGTACAATATCGAGATCGAGATCGAAGCCAGAGATCAACACCGTCGAAGTTCAAAGATCGATGAACAATACTTGACCAACTGTAACTAAGTCAAGTACAAGGCTTCCGAAGATCTATTTATCTGCTATCAACTAGCAAATGCAAGCATAGCCCCACCATGATATAATCCTATGATTTCGACAGCATTTCAATTCTGCCATGTTGCATACGATTCTATTGTGGTCTTTTATCGATAGGTAGAGTATCCTACCTATTGCATTACCCCTTTGAGCTTATATTACCTGATCCACTGCTCCTAGCATATCTAGGTTTGGCTTGTGTGCACTGCTAGAGCTATTCTCTGTGTCCCGCTTAGCCATGCATAGCTGTCAGTGCTGGTTCATCCAGATGATGTATCAGATGCAGATAATCTATTATGACAGGAGAACATGATGATGTGATATCAGAGGTGATATGAGTTAAACATGCTAAGGCTTGTATGGGAGGCCACGGTGGGATGTGCTTTTTCTAGTCCCATATTCGCCACCACTAGGACCCGAGTTCTTGCCTCTTGAACCAAGACAAGCGTACAACCACATGGGGTTTATGGGGACCCCCTAATTGACTAACTTGCCTAGTAGATTCCATGAGTCACATAGTTCGGGTGTTCCATTCGACATACGTATTGAAAACGTTTTTGAAAGATTAGGTGAAGGAGGTGCATTCATAATAGGTAGGTAAGCGTGGACGGGGTTGCTTAGGGTCGACGGAGCCCCTGGTGAACCAACCTCGCCTCACATCTTTAAGTACCGGCTTCGGGATTTGGCCCGTTATGGCGGAACCATACTTATTGCGTGACTCATGGTCTCGGCGAAACCAAGGTAAAGGTCTTGTCCAACCACACCTTCTGCCAGCACACCAAGGAAGTGTGTCAAGTGGCATTAAGAGTCAGTTGGTACGTGTGGGTAAAGTTGTACACACCTGCAGGGTAATAAACTTTTCTAAAAGCCGTGTTCACGGTTATGAACGACTTGGGGACCGGACTCAAGATCATAGAGAACTATAACCTAATCGTAAAACTTGGTACATGAACGTGTGCTTAAGGATGCTTCCTCATGTGTACGAGGGGGTGATCCTAGTTGGTAGATGATGATGACTTGGTGGATATCAAAAGATGATGATCAATATTTTGGAGATGTCGCTCTCTTATCCCTTTTTAAAACACTCTGATTAGACGAGCTTCTTCTCCCTCTCTTGTTTTATAAACAAAAGTGGCTTCATGCAAAACAACTCCACCAGCCATAAGTCTTGCGGAGTACACCCTGTACTCACCCTTGCTTTGTTGATACTTTTGGCAGAGTAAGTGTTCACCTGAAGACGAGTTCCGTACGATATCGACACCGACGAGTAGCTTGGGCTTATGCAAGAAGGGAAAGTTGTGGCTTATGCCTCGAGACAACTCAAAACTCATAAGGTAAATTACCCTACTCATGATTTAGAGTTAGCCTCTGTTGTCCATGCACTCAAAACATGGAGACACTATCTTTTGGGAAAGCGATGTGAAGTGTTCACAGATCACAAAAGTTTGAAGTATATCTTCACCCAGAAAGAAATTAACACGAGACAAAGAAGATGGCTAGAACTCATCAAGGACTATGACTTGAGTTTGCAATACCACCCCGGTAAGGCAAATGTTCTAGCGGATGCTCTAAGCCGTAAGGTTTTTGTGAATGGCCTTACTAAGGGAGAATTGCCAGATGATCTGTGTGCCCAATTTAGAGATCTCAGATTGGAGATTGTGCCTGAAGGACATCTCATGTCATTGGATGTTCAACCCACCTTGTTGGACAAAATCAAAGAAGCCCAAAAGACAGATAAGGAAATTGAAGAGATTAAGGAAAAGATTGGCAAGGGAAAAGCCAAAGGATTCCATGAGGATGAATATGGTACTTTATGGCATGGAAAACGTATCTGTGTTCCACAAGATCCGGAACTTCGGAAACTGATTTTACAAGAAGCACACAATTCACTGTATTCCATTCATCTGGGTAACACCAAAATGTACATGGATATGAAAGAAAGATTTTGGTGGAATAATCTCAAGAAGGACATTGCCGAACATATTGCTTTGTGTGATGTATGTAGTAGAGTGAAAGCGGAACATCAGAAACCAGCAGGATTGTTACAACCACTACCTATTCCTGATTAGAAGAGGGACAAGATTGGAATGGAATTCATCATCGGATTGCCAAGGACCAGGTCAGGATATGACTCTATTTGGGTAGTAGTGGATCGCCTAACTAAAGTGGCTCATTTTATACCCGTGAAGACAACCTATACAAGTGCTAAGTTAGCCAAAATCTATATGAGCAGGATTGTATGTCTACATGGAGTACCCAAGAGTATTGTGTCTGATAGGGGAACTCAATTCACTTCTCATTTTTGGAGACAACTACATGAGTCATTGGGAACGAGGTTGGAATTCAGCACTGCTTTTCATCCTCAAACTGATGGACAAACCGAAAGGACCAACCAGATTCTTAAAGATATGTTGAGGGCATGTGCCCTAGACTATGGAGCCAGTTAGGATGAAAGTCTGCCTTAGGCAGAATTCTCTTACAATAACAGCTATCAAGCCAGTATTGAGATGGCACCATTTGAGTTTCTCTATGGGAGAAAGTGTACCACCCCATTACTATGGAATGGTGTGGGAGAAAGAAGTTTGTTCGGACCAGAACTAATTAAAGAGGCTGAAGAGAAAGTCAAGCTAGTTAAGGACAGATTGAAGATAGCACAGTCCCGACAAAAGAGCTACGCAGATCCTAAGCATAGAGAAGTCACCTATGAAGTGGGTGATAGAGCTTATCTTAGAGTGTCACCACTTCGTGGAGTGAAGAGGTTTGGAGTCAAAGGAAAATTGGCCCCAAGATATGTTGGACCTTTCAAGATTCTAAGTCGTAAAGGAGAAGTAGCTTATGAGATTGAATTGCCAGAATCATTGTCTGCCGTTCACAATGTGTTTCATGTGAGTCAGCTTAAGAAATGCCATCTAGAAATGGAAGAGACTTCTTTGAAGGATACCATACATTTGGAAGAGGTCCAATTAGAGAGTGACATCACTTATGAAGAGAAACCTATCAATATTCTTGAGACTGCAGAAAGAGTTACTCAGACTAAGACCATCAAATTCTGCAAAATTCAATGGAACCATCATTCCGAAGAAGAAGCAACATGGGAAAGAGAAGATGATCTTCGGAAAGACCACCCTCACCTATTTGCTATCCAACCCGAATCTCGAGGGCGAGATTCACCTTAAGGGGGTTAGATTTGTAACATCCCAAAAATCATGTTTTCAAAGATTGCATATCATCCATGCATGCATATCATTTAAGGATCAAATATCAAACTCATTTCAAGAAAACAGAAGCACTAAGTGCTATTATTTTATGTGAGCATGCATTAATTTAATGCCACTATCAAATGAGAGTATAATTGTTTTAAACCAAGCTTTGTTTGCTCTCATCTTGTTTAAGTTGAATGTTCGAGTTTGGACAAAAATTTACAAATCAAATATGGGTTTAAAACCATCTTCAAAACATATTCAAATCAAGTGCTATGACACTATCTATTTTGATTTTTCTAATAAGGACCAAGCAAGGACAGCAAGGCAGCATGGTTTAATACTCAAATTTACATAGGAATTCATATTACAAAAGGCCAGAAAGATTTGAAATTCAAATGCTTTTAAATTCATTTGAAATTGATTCTAGAAAATCAAACAGAAAATAGAAAAAGAGAAAAGAATTAGAAAAGGGCCGGCGCTACTAATCTAGCCTAGAACCAAATCCAGCCCAAAAGCCCACCCGGGGTCCTCCCTTTCCTCTGTTTCTCTCACCCGCACCGAACCAACCCACACCGTCGCTGACTGGTGGCCCTTCTCCACGTCAGCACCTTCTTCCCAAACTCCACGTGCAGACGTCGTCGCCGCTCGTTTCCTCCCCCTTCACTGCCGTGACTGTAATCTGCTTAATTGGCAATGAATGCGTGCGTAATCTCCGCCCCTGCTCCGGCTATAAGATCCCCTCCCCTCTCCGCTCATTTCCCCTCGCTCAGCACACTCACCTCGCCACCAGGCTACGCGCAATCAAGCTCAGAACCCTGCAGCACCGACGACCTCCGGCGACCAATTCCGGTGAGCACCGTCCGCCCCCTGTCTCGGCTTCATGCGAGCGTGTTCAACTTATCCTTGCGCATCTTCTCATACCTTCCTTTTTCTCTGTATCATCCTAGAGCGCCGTCACCGTCCATCGTTGGAAGCAACCGAAGCTCAGCGCAACTCCGGCGACCCCTCCTGGTAGTTCTTGACCTCCCCTTCCTCCCTTTTTGATACTCACTTGTTCGCCAGGCTTGTGCGCGTCTAATAGCGTCTCTGGTTTGTCTTAGCGCGCACCAGAACCTCGCCCTCGACGACGCCAGAGCTTGCCCGACGACAGACTCCACTCCGGCGAGCAATAGCAGCCAGCTTCGAGCTCCCTTGTCCCTCCCTCAACCGCCTTGAGCTTCACTGCAGCCTCGCGAACACGGTAACCACCTCCACCCCTCCCCACGCGATCTGAATCGCCGGCAACATCTCTGACAGAGACGCGCCGCCGCATCGCCACCGCTAGCGTCGCCCGTCTGTGGTCGTTTGATCCGTGGCCGTAGGATCTAGATCCAGCGTGTAGAAATAGATCTGTAGCGAAGAGGTAAGGAGCAGATCTGACTGTGCGATTTAAGTTAGATCTAGCGGTCCACGTTAGCCGATCCGCGCGAATCGGTATCAACCAATCAGAACACGCCGCGTGTCTGTAGGTTTGATTTAAAATCAGAATTTAGATCTATTAGATGTTTAAACTTGTAAAATTCATAACTTTTGATTCATAACCAGGAGAGAAAATCCTTTCCATTTATGCAATGTGTTTAATGTTTTGCCTCTGATAAAATGATTTTTTTACATAAACATTTGTAGGCATAATTTGTGTATAGCAATTATTTGAAAAATGTTTTGTTGTTCAAATAAAGTTTATTTGGCAAGTTTTGAACTTGTATAAGATTCAGTATTGTGCACTTGTCTTTTTTGGTGTAGAAAATCATCACATGGCATTTTGCATGCATTCATATATTTTTGTTTGTATAAATTTTGTATGTGATTTGGTGCCATTATTTTATGTGTAGATTTTGGTGCAAATAGTGATTGTGATTGTGAAGATTGTTGCTACTCCCCAAACTACCAAGGCAAGTGGTGCTTCATGATTTTATTCCTATGTTTTTCAACTATGCACTAGAAATATTTTGCTAGACTTGCATGAATATTTTGATATATATGCTATGCTTGGGAAATCCTAGTAGTTGTAGAATTGCTAGGAATTTCTAAGTTAAGATGCTTATCAATGCCATGTTAGCCTAGCTAGTAGCAACCAAGGGTGGTTATATATTAATGCTATGATAAAATATTTCTATGTCTTTGGGCTTGTGTTTTTGCTTAATAAAACAACTAAGTGAATGAATCACCTGGGTGGAATGGAAAGAATGGTTTGTGTTGAGTGGTTACACAAGGCCCATTTCTATGGTTTACCTTGTGTATCTCACTTGTGGAAAGCCACCCAGGAACAAAGGGATTTGAGATGCCAAATGTTAAGAAGCTTCTAGTGCAGCCACATGGCATTATGGGCTCTGCCTAGATCATATAGGTTGCAACAACTTAGCCATTTGGACAGTTGGTGGTAGTGGGATGATAGGTTGGAGCGCGTCCATTTGGTCTAAGGGAAGGCTTCTGAAAGGTCCTGTCTTGGTGAAAATCAAGTCTTGTGGGGAAAGTGCACAACCTCTGTAGATGGAAGAATCTAAGTACTTAGCCATGTCCCTGGTATTGGACAACTTGAGCATCAAGACATGGAAGCTATCAAGAATCTCCTCATCCCAATTTCTAAGTAAAAACTTGTGGTTGAACAAGGGTGATGGTTCACCAATTTCTATTGGTGATTCCTTGGGGAAAGTTTTGTCAAAGAAAAACTTAGTGTTTTCAACTGATTGGTAAAACCTATTTTGAGCAAAGCAAGCCTAAGCTACACTTAGCCAAAATGCATATAGTATCTAGAATACTAATATTCTACTAAGGTATCACTTGCCAATACTATTCCAATGTATTGACCCACTGTGGCTGTAACTTGTGATGTTGCAGGTTATTCTGATGGTGATTAGGGGTTATGAGTCTACACTCAACATGCTTGCCTGTGGCACATGAAGATGAAGACTTATTTATCCTATTATATATTGAACTCTTATATCAGGCCTGTGGCCATGGAGTTTGTAAAAGACTATGTTTGTCTCTGGAATGATATGTAATAATGACCTTTGTTTCTGTGTATTTCATCTTAAACTGTGGATGCTAGCATTGATCCAGGGACTAGCATTGCAATCACAGGGATCATTACCTTTATAAAGGGAGGGATCTTACAGAAGAACTGTAACATCCCAGCATTTAGGATTAAACGAAGGGTAGATTTAGGATTTTGTGCATCTGCATGCATGTATCTGAAAATCCGGGTAAATTTTTTTCGCCAAAATTAAAAGACTAGAGTGATCAGAATTCTCACTCCGATGAATTAGGTTTAGTGTCATCAGTAGGGGAGTGAGATGAATTTTGACATGACCTCTATTGTTTTCTGGAGTTATGAGGGAAGAAATTCGATTTACAAATAATTCTTCACAATAAATACAAATACAAGTATATTAAATAAAGGTATAAAGATTATTAAAATCCAACATTACAATGTTCTTTTACAATAAAAGAATAAATAAATATTGCAATGAAACAAATAAGTGAAAAAGAAAATGGAAAATGAATTACAATATCTTTATATAATTTCTTGTCAGAAAAGAAATACTTTAATCAAACATATAAGTATTACATGGTTATTACAAAAGAATAAGAAAAATATAGTAATTGAAATCTAAACTACAATTCCTACATCTAGTCTTGACATTCCTAATAACCTTTTGATTCCTACAAAATAGACTAAATTGAAGATAAAAAAACAAAAAAAGGATTAGGTGTTAGTATTAGTACTCTCAGTAGTAACAGTGTGATGCACTGTTTTGTCACATCATTAAGCATATTAAAATGGGGCAAGTTTCACCAAATGAAATAGTATCTGTTCTTATTGCAAATTTAGCCTCAGAACTACATCATAGGCAAATTGGGGCAAGTTTCACCAAGGGCAGGTAAAAGGCAAAGAGGTAAAATCCAAGGAAATATCAAGCCTTTTACTTGATCTGATCCATTTGGGTGAGGCAAGCTCACACACAGCTTACACCACATGCATGCCTATGTGTTGTCAACACAGAGGATGCTGTGAGAGAGAGAGATAAGTACACAGCCGCAGGACATCCACCAGACCAAGCCCCACACTTTAGTCTTAATCTCCAGTTATACAGTCACAAAGAGCACTTCTTGTTCTTGTAGTTCACATCTAAAACACCACTGGATCACCACAGTAGGATCTGGGTAACCAACCCCACAAGAGGAAGGAGTTGTCCCTGAGCACAAGCAAGGAGGAGGAAGATCAGGACCAATTCAGAAACAGCCTAGTAGCTAGATCAAGGTGGATAAGGCCATAAGGACAAGAAAGTGGCAAGACAAAGCAGACCAATTGGATAGCTAGGTGTAGTCAACCAAGACTCCCCACCAAATCATCTGTCTACACTGCAGGCAACAGGTTAATTACTAGAACCATACCAATACTTGTTCTTGACAAATTAAAACAAGTATCAGATGGGAGTCAGAGAGAAAGCTCTCAATATAGTGTAGAAATGCTACACTAGTTCATCCGAGAGGTGTTAAAAGCCAACAAATTATCTGTTCTTATCTTAGAAAGATTTGGCCTCAGCCTGTGCATCATTGGCTTGGATAAAATCTTGAGGAAACCAATCATGCTATCTAGTCACTCCTGTGCACACTCCAGGAATGGAGGCACCACAGCAGCAAAGGCAGCAGATACCAACCATAAGAATTGAATTAGGCACTTGATCCATATATTATAGGCCAAGAAAGCTCTTAAAGAAAAATATCAGCTATTGTGGCTTGGGATTTGGCCACTGTGCACACTCCAGGGAGGCACCACAGTAGCCAAATCCTATGAGGTAAAATACCACCATCTTCATCCAGTTGTAAGACCACCTAGTCCACTGGTTAGAAGCAACCAAACCATATCTCCAATCATCTTCCTAGTTCATAAACTAGAAATCATTTATTCTATTGTAGCAAAGCTACAATAATCATTCTATAATCAAACATCATATGAATCTGATGTTGGGAGCATATTAAGCTATTGTATCATTTAACCACCAGTCCAAAAGCACATATACAAGCCAAACAAAATGATCATTTTTTTATAATCCAGCTGCTAGACTACAGGGAACATTCCCAGAGGGTAGCACCTCTGTATCAAAAAGCTCATCTGTAGTTATTTAATTTAGATAATCATTTTCCTAGACAAAAGAATTCTAGGAATCATTCTTAAAATTCTGATCTCTCTGTCAATCTGGACAGGTAATAAGATCCATCCTAATCATCATTTTAACCTGAAACATATTCCATTTTTACTACCATATCCAACAGATATAATGTTACAGAAAAACTACTTCCTGAAGCAAAGCTTCAGCAAGTTAAGAATCAGAACATTAAGATTACAGTATACATTTAGAATCCACCATTCACAAATCAACCACTGGTTCACATGCAATTATGTCTGAAAGTCAAATCATTTCTTTAGTGTTGGCCACTAGGAATCATTTCAAATAAAAGAACAAGTCATTTTCCTAGGAATAATACTAGGAATTATCTTTGGATACAAATCCATAGTCACCCATGACATTCATTCTATTTAGGGGATAGTCATTTAAACCAACATATAGATACAATATGTTTCAAGAACTACTCCCTAAAGCAAAGTTTTAGTACTTTAAACTCAAATATCAATCCATTCAAATACACAAGGAGCTCACTGAATGGAAATTATACACATGGTGTAATCCAAACATTTCTTTTATAATCAATTTAGAAAAACAGGGCCATCTGTTGCCTAAGTATAATATGAACTCTAACTAAACTAACTGACAGAAAGAAGAGCAACAGGCCATGATCATTAGGGGGGAAACAGGTACCACAAACAGATTAACACGTAGAAGAAGAACCCTAATTTCAGGAATGAAACCTAGACAGGGGGTAATCCTAGAAAGCACACTTAATGTTGCAAGATAGATAGAGCATGAAGAGGAGCATAGCAGTGAGAGAACCACTTACTAGAGGTCCTCGCTTAAGCTCGAGAAGAGGAAGCAGGCCGGTGGGGAAGGGCGCAGTAAACGGTGGCACAAGAAAAATTGAGGCACTTAAACCATGCCGAATACGCCCGAGCAACCATCCATCGACGGAGCCTCCAGGCGGCCCCACATCAACACCGAAACACCACCATATCGCCATGGAAGCACCTTAGGGTGGTAGGCACAGAAACCCTAGACACCAGATGGGGTTGCGCGTGATCGAGGAAGGCCATGCCGTTCAAATCGAAAAGGACTAGTCGATGCACCGGACCATAATTAATCGGCTAGCACGGCGGCGGCGGCCAAGGAGGCCGGGGCGCATCGGAGCTGAGCAGCGACGGCGGCAGCGCCGCAGCATCTCGAGGAAGAAGGGTCGAGGCGAGAGAGAGAGAGGAGAGCGTATGGGTAGGGTTAACCGACGACGAACATTGCGCCCCTTCCTCTCTTTGATGCTCGCACCTTTTTCTCTTCTTTGCACTTCTAACGCCACCCTCCTCTGGTTTTTTCTTCATATATAGCCTCGCCCCCGACGACGAACAGAGGCGCCAGACACCGACTACAACTACGGCGAGGAATCGCCAGCAGCTCTGTGCGCCCCTTCAGTAACAATAACCACCTTGAGCTTCAGCACGACAAGACGAATCCAGTGAGCATATTCTCCCCCTTCCGCGCTTCCTATTCCATTGGCAACCTCGCCGCCAGAGCGCCACCGCCGCACAGCCGACACCAGCGTCGCTCGTTCTAGGTCAAACGCGCAGCAACCGTTGGATCTGGATCGCGTGGATAGGATAGAAACTTATCGAAGGGGTATGAGAGCATCTGTGCCATGCGTTTCTCATTAGATCCAACGATCCTCAGTGCTTGATCCGAACGAACCGGTACCAGCGAATCAAAACATTCCACGTGGCCCAGTCTGTTTTAATAAAAACCAGAAATGTTCTATTAGTTATTCAAACTTGCAAAATTCATAACTTTCAATCCACACGTCCAAATTTTGCAAATTTTATATCAATGGAATCAGCAGACCAAGTACTTTCCAACCATACACTTTGTTTAGTGAATTGCTTCTGAAAAATGGTTGTTTTTGCAGAAACTTGTGTAAGCATATTTTGAATATAAAATTCATTCTAAAATTAGTTTTGTGATAAAATCTTTGGCAAATGTATTGTTTTGACCCTAGTGACCATAGAAACCAACTTGTGGATTCAAAAACATATTTTGCAAGGCAAAAGAGTAAATCTTTGATTTAGAACATTTCTAGTCAAATAAAAGTAATGTTTATGTGTTAAAAATGCTTTTGGAAGAAAACCTTTGGGAAATGTTTTGATTTAAACTCTCTGACCCTAAACACAAAGTTTTATGATTTAAAAATATATTTTGTGAACCCTATAAAAATTATTGCTTTGCTAAAAGGCATTTTCAACCACATAAAATATTGATTTGGTTTAAAAATGGTTTATAAGTAAAATCTTTTGCAAATGATTTTGCCACTTATATAAAATGACCAATAGGTGTTTTAGAACATGTTAGAAACCACTTTTCCAAATAAAACAATCTTTAGCATGCTTGCATGCATTGCTTTGTTTCTATTATTGTATGTGATGTTTGCTTGAATGGTAGTTTGAATATTTGCTTGCTTGATTGAATTGTAGTGGAATTTGAAGAGTGTGAATATTGCAAGATCAAGGAGTGAACTTATAATTCTCTACCAAAAAGGCAAGTGATGCTTCATACTTTTGTCCCATTATTTTCACTATGCATTAGTGTTATTTCTAAGTAGGACTTGCATGGAATTTCTGCTAAATATAAACTATGCCATGGGAAATCCTAGTAGATGAAACCTTAGTAGAAATTTCCTAAGTTAAGATTCCTACTACTATCATGCTTAGCTTAGCTAGTAGAAAACAAGGGTGGAATATATTCATACTATGGAATGTTTCTAAGTCAAGGACTTGTGTTTTGTTTAATAAAACAACTAAGTGAATGAATCACCTGGGTGGAATGGAAGGAATGGTTTGTGTTGAGTGGTTACACAAGGCCCATTTCTATGGTTTACCTTGTGTATCTCACTTGTGGATGGACACCTAGGAACAAAGATATTTGAGATGTCAAATGTTGAGAAGCTTCAAGTGCAGCCACTTGGCATTATGGGCTCTGCCTAGATCATATAGGTTGCAATAACTTAGCCAAATGGACAGTTGGTGGTAGGGGTTTGATAGATTAGAGCGCGTCCATTCTGGTCTAAGGGAAGGCTTCTGAAAGATCTTGTCTTGGTGAAACCAAGTCTTGTGGGGAAAGTGCACCACCTCTGCAGAGTGTAAAATCTAAGTACTTAGCCATGTCCCTGGTAAAGGACAATTTGAGCATCAAGACATGGAAGCTATCAAGAATCTCCTCATCCCAATTTCTAAGTTAAAACTTTGTGGTTGAACAAGGGTTGAAGGATCACCAATTTCTATTGGGAGATGCCTTGGGTGATTTTTTTCACAAGCAAAAACTTAGTGTTTTACAAAACATAAGAAAATCTATTTTGAGCAAAGCAAGCCTAAGCTCCACTTAGCCAAATGCATATAGATAATAGACTCCACTATATTACCATAGTATCACTTGCCAATACAATTCAAATGTATTGACCCTTGTGGCTATAACTTATTATGTTGCAGGATGTTTGATGTTAGTATAGTGTGTTGTTTAGGATTACAAGTCTACAAC
The DNA here is from genome assembly GCA_916181665.1 of Avena sativa. Classification (NCBI taxonomy): domain Eukaryota; kingdom Viridiplantae; phylum Streptophyta; class Magnoliopsida; order Poales; family Poaceae; genus Avena; species Avena sativa. Next base: position 259,577,008 of record OV702297.1, read on the forward strand.
CAACATGTTTGCCAGTGGCACTTTGAAGATGAAGGACTCCATGCTATAGTTATTTCTACTGCATTGTAATGAGATAGCCAAATGAGCTATGTAAGATGTAATAAATTATTTTATTCCTGGTTATAAAGTTGTATTATGACCTTTGTTTCTTGATATTACATCTTAACTATGGATGCTAGCTATTGATCCAAGGACTAGCATTGTAAACACAGGGATCTCTACCTTATTAATGGTTAGGACCTGTACAGATACTATCAGAGAACTGTATTGCCTGTAGGATTGTAACCCTAGGATTGGACAAAACCCCTTAGAAAAATAGGAGTTGAAATTGTTCCAAAACATATTTACACACAATCTTGTAAACTCTTTTCTCAACCTTTGGTTTTGACTCTACATCTCTTCTATTTCCAACTTGATGGACAAAGCCTCCTCCATGACCAAAGACTTCAACTATATTTTCACCAAGGACATCAACTTTGGATATCACTAAGGACTACAAGTGAGACAAGAAATGTTACTCAAGAATTGAAGACTAAGGAAACACAACTTAGAAGGAACCATCATCACCTTTGAAGTTTTGTGACCAAGATACAAGAATTTCTCCAAAGATACAATGATCTTGCTCATGAAAAGTCAACTAAGAGGAATGATCTCAAGTGAACCATATAGTTGGACCACCATATTTAGATTAAATCAAACACACCAACTTATGTGGTGTAGCAAAAATATTTTGTTGCCTAAAAATGTGCTTGAAACTTGTTGTTTGAGTGGAATGTTTAGTTGTGATTGTTTGCACATTGCTTGTGTAAATTGTTGTGTGTGATTAGAATTATTTCCTTAGAAATCTTTTGCCTATTCTAATCCCAATCCAACCCAAACAGATGACTACTCCAAGAAACTCCAACATCAAGAATGGTGACAACAACAACAACCAAGAGGTCAACATGAGAGAACTCATAGTAACCCAAACCCAGTTGAACCAAGTGACAACTCAATTTTGGGCCAACAACAATGATTTAGACCCAACCATGCAAAGGTTTTTGGAAACCCAAACCCAATTGTTGCATAGGATGACAAGTCAAATGATCAACATGGGAGACAACCCTTCCCAAGGAGTTTGTGATAACAATGATGTCAAGGATGATATTATAGAAGGAACTCAAGCTTGCAATGTTTGTGGAAACATGGATCACATTTCCAAAGAGCATGAGGATCAATGCCCCAATTGTGAAGAGAAACATCCAACTAATCAATGCCCCACATCTCAAGCTACTTGTTTCCTATGTGAAGGAAATAATCATGTCCCTATCCAATGCCCCATCTATTCCATAGTTCAACAAAGTAAACAAGGTGAAGTGCATCAACAGTTTGTAAACCCTCATGAAGGAAAAACTTCTGCCAAGAAGGATGAAGGCAAAGTCAGAACCATTCCTCATAAGGCAAAATCCAAAATGACCACAAAGTGTTGCTACTCTTGTGAAGAAGAAGGTCATATCTCTAGTAACTTCCCTAAGATGAGAGAAAGATTTCCCACCTTTGTGGTGAAATATGAAGAGCATGAACTAGAAGAACTCCTAGCTTTGGAGAGACCCAAAAACAAGTAGAAGGACATAAGCTAGTTGCAATGTTACAATTGCAAAGAGATGGGACTCTATGCTAGTGATTGCCCAGAAAAGAAAAAGAACCAAGGAAATAAACAAGAGGAATTGATACCAAAGAAGAAGAAGGATAATAGCCAAGTGATGTGTTTCAAATGCAAAGAGCTAGGCCATTATGCAAACAAGTGCCCAGAGAAGATACATCAAGATCCCAAGTAAACCAAGATGTAATCTAGTTGGAAAAATTTTATGGGTGGTAGTACCCTAGTTGCTTTGAGCCAACTTGTAACCCTATCTTTCCCAAATCTCGGGACGAGATTTCTTTTAAGGGTGGTAGCCTGTCACATCCCAAAATTTTCCAAATTTTGTAATGTGAAAAATAAATAAACAAAATAAATAATTGTTGAAATTTAGGGTGAAAAGAAACTTTTTGATTCCAAATGGAAACCTAAAATTCCATCTTGGACGAACTTTGATTAATGTTTGAATCCAACTAAATTCAAATTAAGTGAAATGCATTCTTCATAAATGCATCTGGAAATTTAAACATTTGGAAATAAACCAAAACCCTAAAACCCTAATAGAATAAAATCATTTCCAAGTTATCTCCAAGATCATGGATTTGATCCATATAAAATTTGTCAACACATATTTATAAATGATCAAGAATTACAAATAGAAATATTATAAAACCATAGAAATTGATTTCATTCAATTTGGAACCATAGATAAAATCTTATGAATTTAATAAGATAAGGAAATTGAATTTCCAAAGTCAATAAAGCACCTATCTAAAATCCATACCAATTTGTGATCAAGTTAATCCGAAAGATATTTAAAAGGATAAACAAATATGAAATAAGATTTTACAAATTGGAATCACCAACTTTGGATCTATAAAGAAAAAGGATATGGATTTTATAAGATAAAGATAGAAATATTAAATGAGGAATATTTAAAAAGCCAAATTAAATCTTGACCTAATCCATAAGCATATGGAATAAATATAATCCAAATCCAAATAAAATAATGGATAAAGAATTTTCAAATAAAGTAAAATAGCATTAACCAAATTCTATTTCTAATTGAATAAAGACAAAATCCCTAATAGAAAATGTTTAATTAAATCAGGGAAAAAATAAATTGAATTTACCCAAATGGAATAAAAGTTATTTAATTGACTTAAATGAAATAAAAGAATCATTTAAATAAAGTTATATGGAATTAAAACCATATTTGAATTTCATTGTCATAAAAACAATTGCCCAAATTAAAATGATTAATAATCATATTAAAATGCTATAAATAATTCAAAGTGAATTATTTAGCACCCCATTAAATAAATAAACCTACTGAAAAGGTTTTGTAAAAAGATTGGAATTTAAATAAGGTTTGAATATATATCTTATTTGATTTAAACACAAGGGCCTATTTTAAATAATTTTTATACCCTAAAAAGAATAAAAGAATTATTCTAAATTTGACTTTAGAATGTATTATTAATCAATATTAAAATATACACAAATTTTGGTTGAAGTTTGAATTCAAATGTGTGTTTGAAATGATTAAACAAAAATCAAACAGATAAATAGAAAAAGAAAAGGAAAAACAAATCTGTACAAAAAAATGAACAAAACCGACCCAGCCCAGCAAGGCCCAACTGGCCCAGTAACCCACTCCCTCTCTCCCACGAGAAAACGTTTCACACCAGAAACTTAACCCACACAGACGCTGACTACATGACCCCACCTCGCTTCTCTCTCTCTCTCTCTCTCTCTCTCTGACCCCAACCCCCAGTCTTCTTCCTCACCCGCGCGAAGACCACGCCCTCCCCGGCCGTTTACTGCCGATTGATTGCCGGTGTAAATTCATAGTAAACGCCGCGATTAATAGCCCCGCGACCTTGCACTCTTAAGCGTCTCTCTGCCCTCTACATTCTCCCTCGGACGCCAACTCCTCACCGCCACCAGGCTGCTCGAATCGCAAGCCCAAACCCCACTGTCTCCGGCGAGCTCACGTTCAAATTCCGGCCACCACCGCCAGCCCCACTGCCTCCAGAGCACACGATCTTGCTCGCCAGCATATCCTGCACCTGCCAGTGCCTTCCCCTTGCTCGGGCGTGCCCCCTAGCATTGACAACGTCAACACCAGAACACCACCGCCTCCTGCTCCAACTCCGACGAACCCTATGGGTAGTTTCTGACCGCGCCCCTTCCTCTCTTTGATGCTCGCACCTTTTTCTCTTCTTTGCATGTCTAACGCCACCCTCCTCTGGTTTTTTCGTCATCTATAGCCTCGCCCCCGACAACGAACACAGGCGCCAGACGCCGACTACAACTACGACGAGGAATCGCTAGCAGCTCTGTGCGCCCCTTCAGCAACGACAACCACCTTGAACTTCAGCACGACAAGACGAACCCAGTGAGCATATTCTCCCCCTTCTGCGCTTCCTATTCCGTCGGCAACCTTGCTGCCAGAGCGCCGCCGCCGCACAGCCGCCACCAATGCCACTCGTTCTAGGTCAAACGCGCAGCAACCGTTGGATCTGGATCGCGTGGATAGGATAGAAACTTATCGAAGGGGTATGAGAGAATCTGTTTCGTGCGTTTCGCATTAGATCCAACGATCCTCAGTGCTTGATCCGAACGAACCGGTACCAGCGAATCAAAACATTCCACGTGGCCCAGTCTGTTTGAAGAAAAACCAAAAAATGTTCTATTAGTTATACAAACTTGCAAAATTCATAACTTTCAAACCACACGTCCAAAGTTTGCAAATTTTATATCAATGGAATCAGCAGACCAAGTACTTTCCAACCATACACTTTGTTTAGTCAATTGCTTCTAGAAAAATGGTTGTTTTTGCAGAAACTTGTGTAAGCATATTTTGAATATAAAATTCATTCTAAAATTATTTTTGTGATAAAATCTTTGGCAAATGGATTGTTTTGACCCTAATGACCATAGAAACCAACTTGTGGATTCAAAAACATATTTTGTGAGGCAAAAGAGTAAATCTTTGATTTAGAACATTTCTAGTCAAATAAAAGTAATGTTTATGTGTTAAAAATGCTTTTGGAAGAAAACCTTTGGGAAATGTTTTGATTTAAACTCTATGACCCTAAACACAAAGTTTTATGATTTAAAAATATATTTTGTGAAACCTATAAAAATTATTGCTCTGCTAAAAGGCATTTTCAACCACATAAAATATTGATTTGGTTTAAAAATGGTTTATAAGTAAAATCATTTGCAAATGATTTTGCCACTTATATAAAATGACCAATAGGTGTTTTAGAATGTTTATAACATGTTAGAAACCACTTTTCCAAATAAAAAAATCTTTAGCATGCTTGCATGCATTGCTTTGTTTCTATTATTTTATGTGATGTTTGCTTGAATGGTAGTTTGAATATTTGCTTGCTTGATTGAATTCTAGTGGAATTTTAAGAGTGTGAATACTGCAAGATCAAGGAGTGAACTTATAATTCTCTACCAAAAAGACAAGTGATGCTTCATACTTTTGTCCCATTATTTTCACTATGCATTAGTGTTATTTCTAAGTAGGACTTGCATGGAATTTCTACTAAGTATAAACTATGCCATGCGAAATCCTAGTAGATGAAACCTTAGTAGAAATTTCCTAAGTTAAGATTCCTACTACTATCATGCTTAGCTTAGCTAGTAGAAAACAAGGGTGGAATATATTCATACTATGGAATGTTTCTTAGTCAAGGACTTGTGTTTTGTTTAATAAAACAACTAAGTGAATGAATCACCTGGTTGGAATGGAAGGAATGGTTTGTGTTGAGTGGCTACACAAGGCCCATTTCTATGGTTTACCTTGTGTATCTCACTTGTGGATGGCCACCCAGGAACAAAGAGATTTGAGATGTCAAATGTTGAGAAGCTTCAAGTGCAGCCACTTGGCATTATGGGCTCTGCCTGGATCATATATGTTACAATAACTTAGCAAAATGGACAGTTGCTGGTAGGGGTTTGATAGGTTGGAGCGCGTCCATTCTGGTCTAAGGGAAGGCTTCTGAAAGATCTTGTCTTGGTGAAACCAAGTCTTGTGGGGAAAGTGCACCACCTCTGCAGAGTGTAAAATCTAAGTACTTAGCCATGTCCCTGGTAAAGGACAATTTGAGCATCAAGACATGGGATCTATCAAGAATCTCCTCATCCCAATTTCTAAGTTAAAACTTTGTGGTTTAACAAGGGTTGAAGGATCACCAATTTCTATTGGGAGATGCCTTGGGTGATTTTTTTGACAAGCAAAAACTTAGTGTTTTACAAAAGATAAGGAAAATCTATTTTGAGCAAAGCAAGCCTAAGCTGCACTTAGCCAAATGCATATAGATGATAGACTCCACTATACAACCATAGTATCACTTGCCAATACAATTCAAATGTATTGACCCTTGTGGCTGTAACTTATTATGTTGCAGGTTTGTTTGATGTTAGTGAGGTTTATGGATAAGGATTACAAGTCTACAACCAACATGACTGCTTATGGCACTTTGAAGATGAAGGACCCCATGCTATTGTTATATTCTGCTGCATTGTAATGAGAGAGCCAAATGAGCTATGTAAGATGTAATAAATTATTTATTCCTGGTTATAAAGTTGTATAATGACCTTTGTTTCTTGATATTACATCTTAACTGTGGATGCTAGCTATTGATCCAGGGACTAGCATTGCAAACACAGGGATCTCTACCTTATTAAAGGTTGGGACCTTTACATGGCATCGATGCAATGCTCAATCAAGTATGTTGATATGACAAGTTCAATTGCATTGAAAAGTAACCCTAAAGCATGCTCGACAACTTAATCGGGGTTCCGAGGGGCGCAAACCCTAACTCGGGAAAACTCCGGAACATATGAGAGGGGTGCATTTTTTCTTCTAATTAAACTTGTCATGAAAGTTGATTAACAATGCATGATTATAACTTAGTTAGATAGGTTTCATTTTTCTGAACAATTTGATATATTATTTGTATTTTTCTGACTTATAAATTAAAAGTAATTGAATTTACAATATTCAAACAATTTATGAAATTATTGAACTTTTTCTTAATTTAAATAAATCTGGAAATCCTTTTTACACCGCAGGATGGGCTAGCTACATACACAGACAGGTGGGTCTCTGGCCACCTCAGCCTCCACGGAGGCAAAGTGGGACAGGGGGGCGGTTGGTGTGTTTCTCATCGAGGCAGGGGCTACCCATTGCCACTGACGGGTGGGGCCGGTGCCAAGTCGTCATGTCACGCAGACGCCAGGAAGGCTCAACGGCGGCAGCGCTCAGACGACCACGACCACTATGGAGGAGGGCGCGCGGGGCTGCAGTAGCTAGCCTACTCGAATCAGCACTTCAATGCGAACCTAAATAGGGCGGCGCCAGGCCCTATAGTGCTCGAAAAACACGCCGGCGACGAGACTGCACGGCGGCAAACGGTCGCACATAGCGGGAGCTCGATACAGGAAGCAAGCTAAGAAGGGGAGGGTACTGGGAGGTGCAAAATCTCACCCTGAACATGATGGGTCGGTCGGCGAGGTCACATGAGGTCAGGAGCGACGGTAATGGAGACAACGGCACTCGTCGGGCTTAGGGAAGATGGAGTCGTGGCCGACGATTGCGAGCACCCGTGCTCGATTCCTTTGACGGGTCGAAGCAGGGGAGCATGGCAGTTCTGGTGGCGTGCTCAGCTGGGTGAGGGGAGGCCGGAGACGGCAACGACGGTCGGGGTCCGATGAACTAGGGTTCGGGTCCGCGCGAGAGAGATGAGAGAGAGGTCCCTGGGGAGAGGATAAGGAGATAGGGTAGAGGCGGGGCATCATGGCATTCTTATCTTCACCTTGGAGCTCTTCGGACGGCTAGGAGAAGGTGGCGGCCATCAACGGCGCCGGCGACGACACCGAGCAGCGTGTCTGCCTGAGGAAGACGACGAGCAGGGGAGGTCGAAGAGGTATGGGCCCTAGCTGGGCTATTGCTGGTCCAAGCGGGGCTGCAGGCGCTGCGTGGGTGGGAGGAAGGGAGGGAGAAGAAGAAGATGGGCTGACTGGGCTACGGCCTGAATAACTGCTGCTGCTCTTTCTTTATTTCTAGAAACTTTTTCTTTTTCTATTTAGCTATTCTCTTTTGTATTTTGAATTTCAAATCTGTTTTTGAATCATTCAAACATACCAAAGGTTTTTATAAAACATATGAAATAAAGTGGGTCCCTTTTATTCCTTTTGGGCTCCAATAATTTTGTACTTTTCAAATTCAAACCATTTTGAATGTTTTTCAGATTGAGAGGGAAACTAGGGTTTTAGGGTTTTGTGTATTTCTCTTTGCATGCTTTTTTAAGAATGATGCTAATGATGCACAATCAAAACCTAATTATGGATTTACTAAAACTAGGGTGTTACAACAAACCATGCAGACTTGGCAATGTCGCAACCGCGACGACGAGCCCTCGGCATACGACAAACTGTCTGGTCCTTGCACCATCCACTTCTATATCAACAAACAAGATGGTAAGAAGAAGGCCAGCCACATTCTCAAGAACTGCCGGGAGTTCCAGAAGCTCAGCGAGGGCCTCACCCAAATGCGGCGCCAAACAGTGAACCCTGGATTCGCACCTCCTTCAGGTGCCATCACCCATGGAGGTCCTCCACCACCACCTGGTGGACCGTCGCAGCCACCGGTCGCACCAGCACCGAACAACGGTGCAGATGGCTACCCCCAACCGAAAGGATCCCTGATGATCCAGAAGGGGCACACAACCAACATGGTGCAGAAGAAGATCACCCACCAAGTCAGCCTGGCCGTGACCTCCCCACCAGTAATACCTGAGTACCTCAGCGGCTCGGAGTCCTGCATCACGTTCGATCGTTTGGATCACCCACTCCAGATCCCTCGCCCAGGTCACTCTGTCCTCGTGCTCGAGGCCCAGATCGGGGGATTCGAGACGAGTCGCGTCTTCATGGACGGTGGCAGCGGCATCAACCTGATGTTCACCAGCACACTCGCAGCGATGCGGATCCCGCTATGCAGCCTGGAGCAATCGGACACGATGTTCCACGACATAGTCCCAGGGAAGGGAATATACCCCCTGAGGAAGATATGGTTCAACTTCATCTTTCACAAACCTGAAAATTTTAGGCGTGAGGGGCTAGAGTTTGAAGTGGTGGACTGGCCATCACAGTACCACGCCATCCTCGGGGGCGTGGCATTCGCAAGATTCCTAGCAGTACCGCACTATGCGTATCTTCTACTGAAGATGCCAGGACCTCATCACCATCCCAGGAAGCTTCACAAGGTCCGATAGCTGCGATAGAGACTTCAACAAAATCTCTCAGTCGTTGGGCATGCAGGAGGAGCTCACGAGACTCGGGGAGGTGACAGACAATGGGGCACCCCCAGTCACCAGGCAAAACGCACCCAACATGTCGTTTGACTCCGCAGTCAACACAAAAAAGGTGCAGGTTCACCTAACGGACGCCTCCAAGACGGCGTTGATCGCCAATGACCTGAGTCCTGCATAGGAAAGTGCGCTCATCGAATTCCTCCGTGAACACTAGGAAATTTTTGCCTGGTGTCCTGCGGACATGCCAGGAGTTCCCAGGGAATTCGCCGAGCATGCACTCAATGTGTTTCCAGATGCGAAGCTAGTGAAGCAGTCGATGGGTCGGCTGTTTGAGCCAAGATCCAAAGCCGTTGGTGTCGAAGTCAACAGACTCCTCGACGCCAACTTCATTAGGGAAATCAAAGAAAGCAAGTGGCTGGCCAACACCATGCTAGTCCCCAAAAAGGACACGGACATCTCGCGGATGTTCGTGGACTTCACATCGCTTAACAAGCACTGTCCCAAGGACCACTTCCCTCTACCAAGGATCGATCAAATCATCGACTCCAGTGCAGGATGCGAGGAGCTCTCCTTCCTTGACGCCTGCTCAGGCTACAACCAAATTCGACTGAAGGTCGAAGATTAGGAAAAAACGGCGTTCATTACATCGTTCGAGGTATTCCGCTACAACACAATGCCCTTCGGGTTGAAGAACACAGGCGCCACTTATCAGAGGTGCATGCAGGCATGTCTGAAGAACCAGATTGGTCACAACATCCAGGTCTATGTCGACGACATAGTCATCAAGACCAAGGAGGCCAGGACGCTAATCGACGATCTCCGTGAGACGTTCGATAACCTTGATCGCTACAAGATCAAGCTGAACCCAGACAAGTGCGCCTTCAGCGTCCCATCTGGCTAGTTACTCGGATACTTCAACTCCCATCGGGCATCGAATCGAACCCGAACAAAATCAGAGCCATACTGGCCATGGAGAAGCCGAAGAACCTCAATGGAGTCCAGCAACTAGCTGAACGAATCGCGGCGCTTAGCAGGTTCATTAGCCGAATGGGTGAGAATGCCCTCCCCTTTTATTAGCTGTTGCGCAAGACGGACAAATTCGAGTGGACACCCGAAGAAGACGATGCGTTCGAGGACCTAAAGAGGCTACTCTCCACCTCGCCTGTCCTGGTCACACCGAAGGAGCGAGACCCTTTACTGCTATACATCACAGCCACACATCAGGTGGTTAGCACCGCACTAGTGGTCCAACAACCCGAAGATGGCAAGACCCACGGGGTCCAACGCCCAATTTACTACCTCAGCAAGGTACTGACCCCGAAAAAATAGAGGTACCCTTATTACCAGAAGCTCGCCTATGGCGTATTCATGGCGGCGCGTTGGCTGAGCCACTACTTCCAGGAGCACCAGATCGTGGTCGTCAATGACGCCCCGCTATTGAACATCCTGAACAATCCCGAAGCCACGGGGCGCATAGCCCTGTGGGGCATCGAGTTGTCTCCGCGAGACATAATCTACGAGCGGCGCACCGCCATCATGTCCCAGGTCCTCCCTGACTTCCTCGTCCACTGGATGGAGCTCCAGCTGCCGGATACTCCGGACATGTCGCAGTCCTAGACGATGCACTTCGACGGCTCCAAGCGCGAGGCTGGAGCACGGGCCAGCGTCATATTGACGTCCCCTCAAGGCGACAAGATGAAGTATGTCCTTCGAATGAAATTCCGTGCCTCCAACAATGAGGCTGAATACGAGGCCCTCATCCACGACATAAGGATGGCCAAAGTGTGCGGCGCAACACGCCTCATCATCTAAGGAGATTTGAACCTCATCGTCCAGCAGACAATGAACGAGTCCAACGCTCACAGCGCCAACATGATCGCATACCATGCGCTCTATAATTCACTCGAAGGGGACTTTGACGGCTGCGAGCTTCGGCACGTCACTAGGGAAAGCAACAAAGAAGCCGACAAGCTTGCCAACATTGGCTCCACCTGCGCACGGGTGCCACCAGGAGTGTTCCTCAAACAAATCTGCGTACCCTCCATCAAGAGGAAATTCCCAAAAGGCTCAGCCGAAGAAGCAGAGCACTCGAGGGCTGCGCTACCCGAGGGACAAGAAGGACCCGAAAAGCTCGACACGGAAGTCGAGTTGGTCAGCCTGATGCAGGTCATGGAAGTTGAAGAAACATGGACACAACCGTACCTTCGGTACCTGATAAATAATCAGCAGACACCCGACGCATATCTCGCCGGTCAAAGGCCTTCACCATAATCAATGGCGAGTTGTACAAGCGCAGCATTTAGGGTGTGCTCCAATGATGCGTCACCATCAGCGACGGCAAAAACATCCTCCAAGACATCCATGAGGGTATCTGCGGCCACCATGCAGGCAATCACGCCCTAGTTGCCAAAGCTCTACGAGCTGGGTTCTACTGTCCAACCGCAATGAACAACGCCAAGTACATAGTCCAGAGGTGCAACGCCTATCAGAGGTATGCGGACAAACCACACGCGCTAGGATCCGAGCTGAGGCCTATACTAGTGGCCTGGCCTTTCGCCCAGTGGGGCCTCGACATGATCGGCAAGCTGCCAAAGTCCTCGCCAGGATGCCATGTCTTCCTCCTGGTCGCAGTCGAAAAATTCTCCAAGTGGATCGAGGCCATGCCCATCACCAACCAAAGCGGTAAAACTGCCGTCAAGTATTTTGAGTCCATCGTCTACAGGTTCGGCGTGCCCCATAGCATCATAACAGACACCGGCTCGAACTTCATCTTGAAGGAATTCCAAGACTTCTACGGGAACCTCGGAATCAACATATCATACGCCTCTGTGGCGCACCCGCAGACCAACGGGCAGGTCGAAAAGGCCAACAGCCTCATAGGCAACGACATCAAGAAGCGCCTACTATGCCCACTCGAAAGGCTTGCGGGATCCTGGCAGACGAGCTATCCTCCGTCCTCTGGAGCCTGCGCACAATGCCGAACAGCTCAACTGGCTATACACCCTTCTTCATGGTACACGGAGCAGAACCCGTGCTACCTGCTGAGGTACGCCACAAGGCCCCACGGGTCATTGCTTACAGAGAGGCCGAATCATCGGCCGCACTCGAAGACACCATCGACACACTCGACAAGGCACGAGAAATCATCACGGCCCGCTCAGCGGTGTACCAATAGAGCCTCCGCAACTACCACAGCCGTCGGCTGCGCCCAAGGTCCTTCATCGAAGTAGACCTCGTCCTGCAACTCAAGCAAGAAGGGCACAACAAGCTCGAGTCACCCTGGGAAGGACCCTACATCGTCAACTAAGTCATCCCAGGTGGCGCCTACCACCTCATGGACGTTGCATCAGGAGTTGAATACTCTAACCCTTGGAACATCGCACGAGTGCGACGCTTCTACCCCTAGTTACCCTTTACTTTCAATAAGGCTATTCAGCCAGGCTACTCAGCCGAACAATGTACCTCCTTGTTTACAATGAATAAAAGCTAAGTTCCTTGGTCCAGATATCTTTTTCTCCTTACATTGTTTATCGCTAAACACGCTTGGGGGTTGCGCCTCACCTTACGACTTCGTCGACTGACAACGAGGCATACAACCTGAGTAGCTGACCATGTCGGGCTAACGAAAAGGATATACACATTACATAATTACACAACACACCAAATTCCAACACATACAAAGGGCATTGCAAGCCCACTCGAATAAATACAAACTTTACGTTGTCTCGTTTTTAATTTACAGGACTTAACCATGCTGCAGCAGAACGTTTGTCCGCTCCTCAAACACGTCTACAATCTCTTCAGCGTACTGCGCCACAGCCGCATAATGGGGAAGCATATCCCACGCCATGCCATCTCGTGGAGGAGGCGGCCCAGCCGCTATCTCCGCTAGATCAACATCACGACGATGCAGTCAGACAAGAGATAGGGCTACCTTCATGCCCACAATTAGCTGATGGCACATCAGTTCCTTCACATGACCTGCATCCCAAAACTTCTCGGGCAAGCCTAGAAAGCTAGAAGGTGCAGCGTCCAAAGGAAACATGGTTGCCCAAATAGCCGCAAGATATGACCTCGCCCGCTTCAGCACCCGAAGAAACTGGTGAACGCGATCTTGCACCTTCGCAAGGACAATCGCCCGATCACAGTCCATCCAGAAGAAGCCGTCGGCCTCCAAGTCTTGTTGCGTCAAGCAATTCATCCGAATTGCGACGTGCTCCTTCTCTTCCTTCGGAAGCATATTTACAACTGCACAAAGCTTTGGGTGCGCGGACATAAAAATAAGGCGCACTCGAAGAAGCAGCGTTTCACAAGGACTCACGTTGGAGCTGCTCACCCATCTGCCAAAATTCTTCGAGTAAGAACTCTTCACTGGCAATGGCTTGCTCAGCCTTCGACTGCCACACATTTGCATGACCATGGATGCTGAGGATGCCCTTGTCCACACTTTAGACGTGGTCGCACAGAAAAGGCAACTGCGACGACTCGCTTAGCGACGGGTGAGGGCCAGGCGCAGGAGAAGGCGTGATCACTGTAGCCTCACCCAAAGGACCCTAAGGGTAAAAGGGAAAAACGCGAATATCACAAACACTTTTGACAACATTTGAAAGAAGAAATCATACATATACATAAATAAGGCCATTTTATGGCAAAGTGAAGATTGTTCATCCAAAAGGGGTTACATCAAAAGGAAGAAATCTAGACTAAATACAAGGAAGAAGGGTCTAAGCGCCAGCACACGGAGCAGCTTTGGAACCAGAGTGCCTACTCTTTGCCGCTTGTTGCTACCCTGCCGAATAGTCGGCCAGGAGATCGATAAGCTTCGTCCCAAAATGCTTGCAGCAGGAGGAAAACGTGGAAAAAGCTACCTCGGACCATCCGCCACCATCGTCATCCGGGACGTGACCTGCGTCAGTCCAGCTCCGCTCCGGACGCCATGGCCATGGCCAACCCCATGGCAGCACCAACCCCCTTCTGCTTGCGCTTGTACTCTGCCCGAGTGTCGCCTAACAGGGCATCCGCCAGAAAGCTGATGTCCTCGAGAGCAACACCCTTGGGGTTGACCTCCTTATAAAAGCACGTCGGCACCTTCTTGGCATCACCAAGAGAACCCGTAGCAGAAGTGCAGCGATCCTCGATCGCTGCAACCGCATCAACCAGAATGTCACCATGCTTCATCGTGATGCGGTAAAACGCAACGCCATAAGCATCTGGCAAGAAAATCAATGGAACACTGATGATGTGTAGCTCAGATCACTTTAGAGCTTTGTTGGGGGACCCCAAGAGGAAGTTATGATGATCACAGCAGCAAGTTTCCCTCAGAAAGAAACCAAGGTTATCGAACCATTAGGAGGAAGGAAACAACTCAAAGAAACCTGCACAACACAAACTCAAGACTTTGCCCCAATGATCAGTGAGGTTGTCAATCTCACCAGTTTGCTGAAAACAAAGGATTAACTGTATGGTGTGGAAGGTAATAGTGGCTTGAAAAAAGTAAACAGTAACAGTGGAAGATGTATTCAATGGTAAGGATTGGACCAGGGTCCATAGTTCACTAGAGGTGTTCTCCTTAAGATAAACAACATGGCATGCTGGGTAGATAAATTACAGCGGGGCAATTGACAAGACAGAGCAAGGTGATGGTGACTCCTAGATGGCGCCATAGAACCTGGTGCTTGATGTGGAGTCTGTTGGGAACCCCAAGAGCAAGGTGTGAAGCAGCACAGCAGCAACTTTTCTCTCAGTAAGAAACCAAGGTTATCGGATGAGTAGGAGGAAGGAAACGTCACACAGGTGTTGCAAGTAACGCGGAGACCTGCACAACACAAACTCAAGACTTTGCCCCAACGAATAGTGAGGTTGTCAAGCTCACTGGTTTGCTATAACAAAGGATTAAATGTATGGTGTGGAAGATAATGGTTTGCAGCAAGGAAATAGGTAAAGTGGAAGATGTATCAATGGTAAAGATTGGACCGGGGTCCATAGTTCACTAGAGGTGCTCTCCTTAGATAAAGAACATGGCATGAATGGTAAACAAACTACAACAGGGCAATTGACAGGAACTGAGCAAGGCATAACAATGCAATACTAGTCGAAAAGATCCTATGAGATTCGATTGGGCAATACAACAATATACATAGACCGCCATCCAAATGCATCTATGACTAGAAGTCCACCTTCAGGTTATCATCCAAACCCCCTCCAGTATTAAGTTGCAAGCAACAGACAACTTCTTTAAGCAAAGTGTGTAAGGTAAACAATCCACTTGTTCCATGAACAAGAGACCGTTGTTTTCTCCCTAATAGCAAAAACACATCTACAATCGAAGAGATTTTTGTCACTTCCCTTGGAAACTAGAGGCATGAATCCACTATCGAGCATAAATACCACCTCTTGGAGCCACTAGCAACTACTCCGCCAAGATAGCTACTAACAACGGAGAGCATGCAAGATCTCAAACAACATAGACATGATAGAATCATAAAGACAAAACCATTAATCAATCTGACATAATAATCTCAATATCCATCAGGTACCCGCAAACACAACATGCATGATTACAAATAGATTAGATCTTGATCATGAACGGAGCTCACAAGATCTATACATGAAAGCACAAGGAGGAGATACAACCATCTAGCTACTACATGGACCCGTAGTCCAAGGTGGAACTACTCATGCTTCATACCGTAGAGAAGGCCTCCGGGATGATCTCCCCTCTGGCAGGGTGCCGGGAAGAACTTCAGATCCCCCCGATCTAGGGACACGGTGGCGGCGGCTACAGAAGGTTTTGTGGAATAATGATCGGGTACTTAGGGTTTCTGCATCGGGGGCTTCTTATAGGCGAAGAGGCAAAGCCGGGAGGCCACCAGGGGGCCACACCCTGCCCAGGCGCAGGCCCACCCTTGTCCGCGCCTAGGGGGGTTTGGCCGCCCTGGTTTGCTTCTTCATCTCGTTTTCTAGATTCGTGTCCCCCACAGTAAAATTTGACTTTCTCTTTTGTCCCGTCCAATTTAGAGAATATTGATTTTATGCCTTTCTAGAACCAAAAACAGAAGAAAACAGGCAACTGGCACCGTGTCAACTTGTTAATAGGTTAGTTCCAGAAAAGATATAAAAACACCTCAAAGTGTAGACAAAGCAAAGCAAAGTAGATACTAAACAAGCATGGAGCATCAAAAATTATAGATACGTTTCCGACGTATCACAAGGAATAACAATGCAATACTAGACATTCATGATCCTTTGAGATTTGATTGGGGAATACAACAATATACATAGAACACCATCCAATTGCATCTATGACTAGTAATCCACCTTCAGGTTATCATCTGAACCCCCTCCAGTATTAAGTTGCAAGCAACGGATAACTGCTTTAAGAAAGGTGTTTAAAGTAAACAATACAATTGTTCCATGAACAACAGATCGTTGTTTTCTCCCTAGTAGCAACAGCACATCTACAACCTTAGAGATTTCTCTCACTTCCCCAGATTAAATAGAGGCATGAACCCACTATCGAGCATAAATACTCCCTCTTCGAGTCACTAGCATCTACTTGGCCAAGATAGCTACTAGAAATGGAGAGCATGCAAGATCTCAAACAACACAGACATGATAGAATCAATAAGATAGAATCAATAACCAATCTGACATACAAATCTAAATATCCATCAAATCCCTGCAAATACAATATGCATGATTACAAATAGATGATCTTGATGATGAACGAAGCTCACAAGATCTAAACATGGTAGCACAAAGGAGGAGAAACAACCATATAGCTACTACATGGACCCATAGTCCAAGGTGGAACTACTCATGCATCATACCGGAGGCTGGCATGGTTATCAAGAAGGCCTCAGGGATGATCTCTCCCCTCCGGCAGGGTGCCGACAAGATCTTCAGATCCCCCGATCTAGGGACGATGGTGGCGGCTGCTACGGACTATTTCGTGGAAGATTGATTGGGGACTTAGGGTTTAGGTATCGGGGGCTTCTTATAGGCGAAGAGGAAGGCCGAGGGAGTGCCCGAGGCAGCTACACCCCCCCCCCAGGCGCGCGCCAGGCCAGGCCGCATGGCCCGGGGTGTGGCCCCCTCGAGGCCCTCCTCCGTCTTGTCTTCTAGCTCCGTGTTCTCCTAGGTGAAATATTGACTTTGGGTTTTGTCCCGTCCAATTCCGAGAATATTCATTTTATGGCTTTTCTGGAACCAACAACAACAAAAAATAGGCAACTGGCACTATGGCATCTTGTTAATAGGTTAGACCCAGAAAACATATAAAAATACCTCAAAGTGTAGACAAAGCAAAGCAAAGCAAAGTGGATACTAAATAAGCATGGTACATACAAAATTATAGATACGTTTACGATGTATCAAGCATCCCCAAGCTTAGCTCATGCTCGTCCTCGAGTAGGTAAGTGATAAAAAGATTAATTTTTGAGGTGACATGCACCATCAAAATCTAGATCAAACCATTTGCAAGCATTGAAAGATGGGATCAAAGTACTCTAAAAATGAGCATGAAAGATGAAGTTCTAACAATAATACAAAGTAACTATGCATGCAACATGATAGGATACAAACAAAGATCATGAATAACAATGCATTGAAAGACGTTTGTTTGTTTCACATATAGAAAACATAGCATAGTGGCATTCAGCTTGTCCCTCATGGAGTAGCAATAAATGCATAGGACACCTTCAAAGTTCATAAGGGTGAATAGATACAAATAGTTCAAGAACAAGCAATATCAATAATATGAATCAATCAATAAGTTCCGGGACAATGCACATAGAACTAAGAATGGCAACTATGCTCTCTTAATTGGTGCATAAGGATAGAAGATGGAGACTCAATATAATAGTGGAAGAAAGTCCCTTCACAAAGGGAAGAAGGGATTTCAAGTATCATAAAAATCTTCCAAAAATTATGGTACTTTTTAGCTTTCAGCTCTCATTGCCCCTATCATAAGCATCTTGAAGTGATTAAGGTTAAATTGAACAAACCATGGAGTATATGCTTGACAAAGTATAATTTGGCAATATCATGAACGTTGACTACGAGGGTCGCTCCTCACGCTACTCAACTTTAGTCACCGGTAAGTTCTTATCATAGTAAGTACATGTGTATCATAGAGAACCGCCAATGGGGTACCCCTTGCACATGACACATGTCAACACCCGGATTTTTAATCCCCGATGCCTGTTATGCCATACATCGTAATCCCAGGATTACCATTTTTGCGAGACATAACAGATTTGGATACCATAGTACATCATCCATTACAAACCATACATAAGGTCTTACACAAATAAGGATCTCATGATCCAGTTCTTAATACAACTCAAGCAGCGGAAATACGTAATAATAAAAGTATCCTAGGCGAAGCTCCATCTTCGGGGTCACAGGCAATGCTGACGATGGGAGATGATCCTAGTTGTCGTAACCTTCCTGGGGTCCATCATCCTGGTACTCCTCTTCATAGTCTGGCCATGGGAACAGCCAGGGACAAAGCCATGAGTACTCTTTAAGTACTCGCAAACTAATACTAACAAGTGAAGGGGGTTTTGTAGTAGGACACTAAGCTCTAGGGTTGTTTTGCAAAAATCCAGATTTACCTCTACTAAGTTCAGAAGCAAGAAAAGCTAGTTGAAATTTTATAACACCTAAGTGGGAACTTGAATTTCATGTCACAACTCTGTTGTGGTCAAGTCAAAATCTCAATTCTTTTCATAAGTCATTTTGAAAACATCTGACGGGGGAACAGTATGGCCACTCCAACTGTCCATAACCGCGGACGCGGCTATTCTAATAGTTTGACACTCTGTAGAGATTGTACACTTTCACCACAACAGTCGATACATCCGTCTGAATTCACCATACTTAGTATGCGGATAATCAATCCTAACCTTTCAATTACACGCCCTAGTATAGGCACCTCTCCTGTGAGTTTGGCCTCCCAACCATGACCAACTGTCATCTTGGGTACTGCACAGGTGGACAATCTTCACAAGGTAGCCTCAGCTCAGACCTTGGCCGTGAGGGAACCCATACTAAGGTATATAAATTTCCAGTCAAGCCCTACCAATTTTTGGGTATTGTGGTTGTACGGTAAAACTGGAATGGTATCGCATCCAGACAACCATCAGTTTTATAAAACGCTAAGGCTCATGCCTCAACATTTTCAGCATCAAAATCATCTGGTGTTCGGAAACACATGTCAAAACATCTCAGTAGAATGACTCATCATTCTAAGGTTTTCATAACCATTTTCCACCAAGTAGTCCCATCTAAAGTTGATCAAGTTTTATGCTTAGCACTAGCATCTACAAATGGGGGTGAGTACTAATGAGGGGTGGTAAACAAGTGGAGTTTTAACTAAGTACAATCTCATGCCTTAGGATGACATCAAGATTATCTAGCTTAGGCCAAATTTAATGCTCTTTATGCAACCTTCAATTATCTTCCTAGAATCTACAAATCACTTAAGTAAACTCTAAGAGAAAGCTTTGATAAAGAAATAAAGTATAAAGCTTGCAAGTAAAACTAGGATTGGGTTATCAAGTGGGCATGATCACATATGCTTAAGGCATATAGTTGGCATGGTAACAAGCAAGTATTAGCTTGCATAGGTCAACTTGATTACTAAGCCTTGCTAAAGTAGAGTATCTTCCAAGTGTTAGCTTGCTCAATCAATTAGTAGTATTAGGCTTGCATAAGTATTAGTATAAGCTTGCCTTGAGCAGAGCAGTGGTTGAAGTTTTCCTCGGCTTCTTTTTTGTAGTATCCTCCTTCCTCCTCGTATCCTTGGTTGGTACTAGCGTCTATAAATACATACGAGGTATGCAATCACCAAACAATACTTAACTATTTTCAATCATCACACAAAGGTGTTCTATAGATGATCTAGCATCATCACTAACATTACAAGATTAAAGCATTTGCATTATTTATTTATTTTAGAAAAGTAATTTCTACTCATTGAAAAACTACTTAAGATTTAATATTCTCTAACTCAAACATGGGATCATGTTGAGACATGTCATCACCACATATTTCAGTCTATGGAAATGTGATTTAAAGTGGTGTCACAATTTAATAAGGTTTAACCTTTTATTTTAAATAAAATAAAGTGACAAGAAATGCCTATGTGGCATTCTTTTATTACTTGAACATTATTTCTGTAAGTAAACCCATATATTTTTATATATTCTGAAAGGTATGGTCAAATGTGATTTTTGAGAGTTGGAATCAACTCAAAAGCTATTATGGTTGAAATTTGAAAAATGTTTGAATGCAGAAAAGTTTCTGACTTGTTATTTTTACCAAGGTTGATCTACAGATCCAAATGATTTGAATCCAACGGGCTTGGGTTAAGCATTTCAGTACCTTTCTAACAAAATTGGTTTCATGTAATTTGGTTCACTGAATCGAGCTGGGTTGATTTTTGAAACTAGGTACAGAACTGAGTTTGAATTAAAATAGAAAAAGCTAAATTCAAACGAGTGGGCTGCGCGGGAGATGTTAATGGGCCGACCCAGTGTCACTCCGCAGCATGGGGCTCAACTGACATGGGGGTTCCACCAGTCAGTGGCTCATAACGCGCGAAGCGGTACGGGGTGATTTGGTTCGTTGGATTAGAAGTGAGATCAACGGCTGAGGGTCGTCATCGACGATGAACATGTCATCGGCGAGCTCGAACCCTAGCGGCTCGGTGGGGGTGCATAGGGGGCATACCGGGGCTCCAGTGACGACGGCGAGGCGGGCAAACGACGAAGTCGACGATGGCGAACTCAGGGATGGTCACGGCAGCTCCGGGGGTGGTCGAAATCAGCGGCTCCCTTCTTCTCTAGAGGCGGCCTGCTCTGGCGCAATTCCGGCGAACTGCTGCTCCTCGTCCTTCGGGTAAGGGGTGGAAGGATCAGTGAGGTGAGGGGAGTGAGATGGTGTGAAGAAATCGAGCGGGGGTCGTCTCCTTTTATAGGCTCGACGGTGAGACCGAGAGGGATGGGCAGGCGATGGTGGCGACACGGCTACGGGCGGCTAGAGGCATGGCCGAGGTTGGCGATCGACGGGCGATCTCCTGGCGATGCTCTAGAGCTTGAATGCGCATGTAGGGGCAGTGGCAATTGGTTGGGAACGTGCGATGCTCTGCGAGGCATAAGCGGCGAACTCCACGGCGAGCGGTGGCTACGGGGTACGGGTGGTGAAACGAACATGTCTGGTGGTCTCCTGGGACGGTGGGGTGCATGCTGGCGGGTGGCAAGGGCTCGAGGTGGTCTGGTTGCGTGGGAACGGTGCATTCTCTACGGTGCGCGTCAGCATGGTCGACAGCGGCGCGGGCGTGGCGTTCCTAGCGGTTCTGATCGCTGTCTTCGAGCTAGGGCTGGTCGAGAGGGGGCAGTGCGGCATGGGCTGCATGCTAGACAAGGTTGGCACAGCTAGTTCTTCTCCTAGCTTGATGTCCACACTAGGGTGACAAGTGTGCTCTCGGCCTGCTCACCATTGATGGAATTGGCAAGCTCACAGTGGTGCTAGAGGTTAGTTAAGGGTGCTAGATGATCTACTAAGGCTAGTTGTAACTAGAGAGGGAACAAGGTTGGCCGAAAACACTGCTCACCATAGTGTTTTTGATTTTGTTGATTTGAAACTGCAACCTGTTTGATGAAATGGCCGCATGAACTTGAGTTTTGAATTTTGAAAAGATTTTTGGTGGGTGTGCTAGGCATGTGTTGAGGATTCTGTGGATGCTTGGGTTTTGAAAATTGAGCTTGTTTGAGTGGTTTTGGAAATAGTGGAATCTTCCCATATGAAATAGATTCAATTTTAAAATATCTTTTAAACTAAGCATTTGAATGTTTTTGGATGATCACAAAGTGGACCTTGGTACCTTATTATGAGTACTATCAAGGGGTGCAAAGATGCATCCATGTTTCTGTTAAGTTCTGAAAGTTAAGGATAGCCAAAGTAGGCATGGAAGTTAATTTGGCCAAAGTGACCATTCACTTAATTTATCCATTTTGAGTTGTTTGTCTTTGGGAAAAGTTTGGGGATTGTTTAGATGATGTTTAGTTCACATAAGAATCATTTTACGAGCAAAGAAACACAGAACCATGGCAATTCAAAAGAATCCAAATTTTAATACACACACATATGAATGCTTTCATACTTTTAATTGGAAAAGTTTTTGTTAACCCTAATTTTGATGATTAGAGTTTGATGATCCAAGTTTAGTATTTTTGGGATGTTACAAACCTTCCCCCCTTAAACAAAATCTCGTCTCGAGATTTGAAAAGGGACGAAAATGATTACCTAGGATTTGAAGAGATCGGGAAACTCCGTCCTGATGTGATCTTCGCGCTCCCAGATAGCTTCCTCTTCTGTGTGGTTGCTCCACTGAATCTTGAGAAACTTGATGCTTCGGGTTCAGGTAGTTCTAAAAGCTTCTTCCAAAATACGGATGGGTACTTCAGGATAGGTCAGGTCATCATTGATTTCTATGGTCCGGTGATCAATATTCTTGAACACTTCCGTCTTCTCCGGAACTTCGAGGTACTTGCGAAGTAATGAGATATGGAACACATTATGCACGACTGACATCTCTTCGGGTAGTTCCAATTGATACGACACTTCTCCTCGATGGTTCAGAATCTTGAAGGGGCCGATATATCTGGGGGCTAACTTTCCTTTCAGTTGGAAACACTGCATTCCCTTTAACGGCGACACTTTCAGATACACAAAATCTCCGATATTGAAAGCGAGGTCTCGACGTCTCTTGTCGGCGTAACTCTTCTATCTTGACTGAGATGTCTTAAGGTGCTCATGAATCTTGTGAACCTTCCCTTCTGCTTCTCGTAGGATGTCGGGTCCGAAAATCTGACTCTCTCCTACTTCCGACCAGTTTAAAGGGGTGCGACACTTCCTTCCATACATGAATTCAAATGGGGCCATTTGCAAACTATCTTGATAACTGTTGTTGTATGAAAATTCTGCAAATGGCAGACAGTCTTCCCATTTAGATCCATATTCTAACACATATGCTCTCAACATGTCTTCGAGTATTTCATTTACTCGCTCCGTTTGTCCGTCGGTATGGGGGTGATAAGCTGTGCTGAAATCTAGTCGGGTTCCTAAACCTTCTTGGACTTTCTTCCAGAATCTCGAGGTAAACTGAGTTCCTCGATCCGATACGATGTTCTTGGGGACTTCGTGCAAACAGACGATTCTAGTGATTTATAACTCCGCTAGTTTCGAACTCTGATACATGGTTTTGACTAGTAAGAAATGGGCGACTTTGGACAGTCTGTCCACTATGACCCAGATAGAGTCATTTCCCTTACTAGAAGTAGGCAATCCGGTGATAAAGTCCATTCCAACAAAATCCCATTTCCATTCTGGAATCTGCAATGGTTGCAACAATCCTGCTGGTCTTTGATGTCCCACCTTGACTCTCTGACATATATCAAACTTGGCGATATAGCTTCCGATTTCTCTCTTCATCTTATGCCACCAAAATCGTTCTTTCAAGTCTTGATACATCTTCGTTTCTCCGGAGTGGATAGAATAAAGAGTATCATGAGCTTCCTTCAGAATAACTTCTTTCAACTCAGAATCTGCTGGTACACAAAGGCGTCCTTTGTACCACAGAACTCCTTCTTCGTCTTCGGTGAATCCGGGTACTTTGCCTGTACCGATACGATGCTTGTTTCCGTCGATACTAGCATTTCCTTTCTGCGCCTCTTTGATCTGGCTGATCAAAGTGGGTTGAAGTTCTATGCTAGCCAAAAATCCTTCACTCACTAATTCCATTCGAAAATCTTCCATTTCTTTGTGCAAACTTTGTTGCTCCTACAAAATCATGGAGTTCAAGCGGCACGGCAATCTGCTAAGGGCATCTGCTACCATGTTGGCTTTACCAGGGTGATAGTGAATGTCCAGATCGTAATCCTTGATTAGCTCAATCCATCTTCTCTATCTTATATTCAGCTCCTTCTGAGTGAATATATACTTTGGGCTCTTGTGATCTGAATAAATCTCACAACGGTTTCCCATCAGGTAATGCCTCCATGTCTTCAGGGCTAGAACTACGGCTGCGAGTTCGAGGTCATGGGTTGGGTAATTTTGCTCATGTTGTTTCAGTTGTCGGGATAGATAAGATATAACTTTGCCTTCTTGCATTAGCACACATCCGAGACCGATCTTGGATGCATCACAATACACGTCAAAGGGCTTCGTGATATCCGGCATGATTAAGATTAGGGCTGAAATCAATCTTCTCTTGAGTTCTTGAAAACTCACTTCACATTTGTCCATCCATTCAAACTTCTTGTCCTTCTTCAGCAATTGGGTCATGGATCTAGCAATACTCGAGAATCCTTCTACGAACTTGCGGTAGTATCCCGCAAATCCGAGAAATGCACGAACTTGGGTTTGAGTGGTTGGGGCTTGCTAATCTTCGAAATCCTTCACCTTTGCAGGGTCAACGGCAATTCCTCTGGCTGATACAATGTGGCCGAGGAATCCTACCTCCTATAACCAGAATTCACATTTGCTAAACTTGGCATACAACTGATGCTCTCTAAGGGTTCCAAGAATGGTCCTTAGGTGTAGCTCATGTTCTTCTTCTGATTTGGAATAAATCAGAATGTCATCGATGAAAACAATGACAAACTTATCCAGGAAGTCCATAAAAATCTTATTCATGAGATTCATGAAATAATCTGGGGCATTGGTTAATCCAAAAGACATGACAGTATACTCGTATAATCCATATCTGGTGGTAAAGGCAGTCTTTGGAATATCCTCTGCACGAATCTTGAGTTGATGATAGCCTGTTCTAAGATCAATCTTAGAAAACACTTTGGCACCGGTCAACTGATCAAACAAATATTCTATCTTGGGCAATGGGTACTTGTTCTTGATAGTGACATCATTCAACTTCCGATAATCCGTACACAAACGGTTACCTCCATCCTTCTTGTCCACGAACAAGACAGGTGATCTCCATGGTGACGCACTTGGTTGAAATAATCCAATTTCCAGCATGGCTTCTAGTTGCTTCTTCAGTTCTGCTAGTTCAGACGGGTTCATACTGTATGGTCTCTGAGCTATGGGTCCTGTTCCGGGGATTAGTTCAATGATAAACTCGATATCCCGATCTGGGGGCATACCAGGCAAAACATCTGGAAATACATCGGGGTATTCACAGACTATCCGGACTTCGTCAATGGTAGGTTGGGCTATACTCTTGTTGCACTTGAATTGACGAGGTAAGGTTTCAGATACATGCTCGACTGATATTCCGACTGTACTGGTCATGGTTATGGCTTTCTTGGCACAGTCAATTAATCCTTTATGTTTGGACATCCAATACATTCCTAGTACTACTTCCAAACCTTTAGTTCCAAGTACTATCAGATTAGCATAAAAATCTATGCCATGGATTCGGATAGGGACGGCTTTGCAAATTTGCCTAGCTTTGTGGTTGAACCGGGGATTTGAATAATCATAACATGCTTCAGTTTTGTTGGTTGAATCTTACTAGTGCATGCAAATTCTTCGATGACAAACGAGTGCGATGCACCAGAATCAAACAACACTCTAGCGAGTACTGAATTAACAGAAAACATACCCAGCACGACTTCTGGCGCTTCCTGGGCTTCTTCAGCATGCATGAGAAAAATACGGCGTTACGGTTGACCGAATTCCCTGGGGCAAACCTTCTTCCGGGCTGGACCCGACGCTGTTGTTGAGCTGGGGCATTTGCATTGGGGGCTTCGGCATTCTTCTTGGTGCACTTATTGGAGTAGTGACCCTTATTTCCATAGTCATAACAAGTCACTTGCAACTTGTCCTTTGCTACAACAGGCACAGCATTGCTTCCAGTCCTCGGGGCAGTGTTGGTGTTGGTGGTGACATTGTTGTTGTTGAACTTGGGTGGTGCACAGTTGAAATTGCTAGAGTTGCCGGGGTTGTTGTGATTTCCTCCGGGCCTCGGGTTTCCACGGTTGGGATAGGTCGAACGGTTCATCGGGGGTCTGTTGGTTCTCGGGGCAAATCCTGGAGATGGGTTAGGGCGATACTTTGGGGTCTGATGGGTTCCTGGCTGATGCATCATGCGACGCTTGCGGTTCTCATTGGCTTGGTTGATCTTTCCTTCCATCTGGATGGCAGAGTTGACAAGGGCTTCAATATCAGCAAAGGGGATATTGACCAACACAGTCTGCATCTCATCATGCAAACCATTCAAGAATCTCTATTTCTTCTTGGCTTCAGTGTCGATCTCATCCGGGGCATACCTAGCTAATGACAAGAATTTCTCACGGTATTCCACTACGGTCATCCTTCCTTTCTTCAGTTCTCTGAACTCATCTCTCATTCTCTTGATCAAACCTGGTGGCACATGGGTTCTGCTGAAATTGACCTTGAATTCCTCCCAGGTCATCATCTGTCCTCCGGTCATTGCATGAACGTTGTTCCACCATGCTCGGGCATCTCCAGCTAGATAGTGGGTGGCGAATAGAACTTTCTCATTAGCTTCCACTCCGGCTACTTCTAGGTTGTTCTCCATGGTTTGCAGCCAATCATCTATGTCTAAGGGCTCTTCCGACTTAGTGAAAACAGGTGGGTTGGTGTTCTAGAAATTCTTGAGCTTAGATCCATGGTTGTCCTGATTGTTGTGGGCTAGCTGAGCTATCTGCTAAAGGGTGGCTAAGTTGGCTTGACGTTCTGCTCTTTCGGCTTCGTGGTAAGAAACCAACATTTGCAGGATCTGCAACATCGGGTCCGGGGATGAACCACTTCCTCCGCATGGCATCTGAAGATTGAGATAGATCATGAGAAAAGAGGGAAATTTCTATGGTTCAGGGACTTTGTAAAGTTTTTAAAGTTTGACTCCGATTTTTTTTGCAACTTTGTTTTCATTCATTCATTCATAGCACACGATACAACACACACCACAAAACAAGAAGAACAGGTGGTTTTAAGAACCATTCTAGAAACTACGATACAGTGGGACCGAATACAACTCACTACGCTAGTGCTCAAGTGCTACTACTCCTTGGAGTCGGTGTAGTCGTCATCCTCATCATCCTAATCGTCATCGATGAAGGCGAAATCATCCTCATCGGTGAAGAAGTCCATAGCCTGATCCTCCAGAAAATCATCATCATCGCTGAGATAGGAGTAGGGGTCTCCGGCATTCTCCCTTTCCTCCAACTGCATGTCTCTCTCGTGGATGGTCTCCTCCAAATCCGAGATACGGTGGCGAAGACGAGCAATGATGCGCTCCTTCTTGTCAAGCTGACAGCGGCGAGACTTGCGGTCCTTTGCTAGCATGGCGATGGTCTGATCCTTCGTCTTGATGATGGCGGACTTGTGGTTGGAGTAGTCACGGCAATTGTCCAATTCCTGCTGATGATCGTACATCATGAAGCTAAGGTGGTCCAATTGGGTCCTCAGCTCGTGGTGGTATGGGGCTTCCAGTGGCTGTCCCATAGCATCACGCCTTGGACAAAACTCAAAGCGGGTACCCTTGATCTTGTTGATACTCTGCCCACACAGACGGGCAAGAGCTTCCTGCATGGCCCTGGCAAGTCCATCGAGCTAGTTGTTCTCTCTTAAGGTAAACTGAATTCCCTCGGCAGTGGGAGGTTCAATCTTTCCTCGGAGACTTGCAACAATTAGCCACTACAAATCTTCTTCACCTTGATCATTGAGCTGAGCTCCGAAGAACTCGGGGTGCGGACGCTCCAGAAGTTCCGAAAGCTGGTCCAAATCCCGCTCAAAGATGAGGTCTCCTCCATTCCCCAACTGATAAAATTTTTGTACTTCATGTCCATCTATATGAATATAGGATGAGTAAGTTAGTAGAGTGATCAAGTGTGTCAAATTTTATGTATTTTGCAAGAGTTTTTGAGGAACATGAATTTTCACGAAAGAATCGAAGTGATAAGAATGGGAATAAGTTTTTGTAAATATTTGCTTCCTTTGGTTTTGAAACTAAGTTTTTGATTCAAACGTCCAGTCTAACTAGGGTCTCCTATGGTCAGGATGGCTCTGATACCAACTTGTCAACACCTGGATTTTTAATCCCAGATGCCTGTTATGCCCTACATCGCAATCCCAGGATTACCATTTTTGTGAGCCATAACAGATTTGGATACCACATTACATCATCCATTACAAACCATACATAAGGTCTTACACAAATAAGGATCTCATGATCCAGTTCTTAATACAACTCAAGCAGCGGAAATACGTAATAATAAAAGTAGCGTAGGCGAAGCTCCATCTTCGGGGTCACAGGCAATGCTGACGATGGGAGATGATCCTAGTTGTCGTAACCTTCCTGGGGTCCATCATCCTGGTACTCCTCTTCATAGTCTGGCCATGGGAACAGCCAGGGACAAAGCCATGAGTACTCTTTAAGTACTCGCAAACTAATACTAACAAGTGAAGGGGGTTTTGTAGTAGGACACTAAGCTCTAGGGTTGTTTTGCAAAAATCCAGATTTACCTCTACTAAGTTCAGAAGCAAGAAAAGCTAGTTGAAATTTTATAACACCTAAGTGGGAACTTGAATTTCATGTCACAACGCTGTTGTGGTCAAGTCAAAATCTCAATTCATTTCATAAGTCATTTTGAAAACATCTGACGGGGGAACAGTATGGCCACTCCAACTGTCCATAACCGCGGACGCGGCTATTCGAATAGTTTGACACTCTGCAGAGATTGTACACTTTCACCACAACAGTCGATACATCCGTCAGGAACAAATCTAGAATTCACCATACTCAGTATGCGGATAATCAATCCTAACCTTTCAATTACACGCCCCAGTATAGGCACCTCTCCTGTGAGTTTGTCCTCCCAACCATGACCAACTGTCATCTTGGGTACTGCACAGGTGGACAATCTTCACAAGGTAGCCTCATCTCAGACCTTGGCCGTGAGGGAACCCATACTAAGGTATATAAATTTCCAGTCAAGCCCTACCCAATTTTCGAGTATTATAGTTGTACGGTAAAATTGGAATGGTATCGCATCCAGACAACCATCAGTTTTAT
Source organism: Avena sativa (assembly GCA_916181665.1). Classification (NCBI taxonomy): domain Eukaryota; kingdom Viridiplantae; phylum Streptophyta; class Magnoliopsida; order Poales; family Poaceae; genus Avena; species Avena sativa. The sequence continues at coordinate 259,606,028 of OV702297.1, forward strand.
AAAAGGCTAAGGCTCATGCCTCAACATTTTCATCATCAAAATCATCTGGTGTTCGGAAACACATGTCAAAACATCTCAGTAGAATGACTCATCATTCTAAGGTTTTCATAACCATTTTCCACCAAGTAGTCCCATCTAAAGTTGATCAAGTTTTATGCTTAGCACTAGAATCTACAAATGGGGGTGAGTACTAATGAGGGGTGGTAAACAAGTGGAGTTTTAACTAAGTACAATCTCATGCCTTAGGATGACATCAAGATTATCTAGCTTAGGCCAAATTTAATGCTCTTTATGCAACCTTCAATTATCTTCCTAGAATCTACAAATCACTTAAGTAAACTCTAAGAGAAAGCTTTGATAAAGAAATAAAGTATAAAGCTTGCAAGTAAAACTAGGATGGGGTTATCAAGTGGGTATGATCACATATGCTTAAGTCATATAGTTGGCATGGTAACAAGCAAGTATTAGCTTGCATAGGTCAACTTGATTAGTAAGGCTTGCTAAATTAGAGTATCTTGCAAGTGTTAGCTTGCTTAATCAACTAGTAGTATTAGTCTTGCATAAGTATCAGTATAAGCTTGGCTTGAGCAGAGCAGTGGTTGAAGTTTTCCTCGGCTTCTTCTTCGTAGTATCCTCCTTCCTCCTCATATCCTTGGTAGGTACTAGCGTCTATAAATACATACGAGGTACACAATCACCAAACAATACTTAACTATTTTCAATCATCACACAAAGGTGTTCTATAGATGATCTAGCATCATCACTAACATTACAAGATTAAAGCATTTGCATTATTTATTTATTTTTAGAGAAGTAATTTCTACTCATTGAAAAACTACTTAATATTTAATATTCCCCAACTCAAACATGGGATCATGTTGACACATGTCATCACCACATATTTCAGTCTATGGGAATGTGATTTAAAGTGGTGTCACAATTTAATAAGGTTTAACCTTTTATTTTAAATAAAATAAAGTGACTAGAAATGCCTATGTGGCATTCTTTTATTACTTGAACATTATTTCTGTAAGTAAACCCATATATTTTTATATATTCTGACTTGTTATTTTTACCAAGGTTGATCTACAGATCCAAATGATTTGAATCCAACGGGCTTGGGTTAAGCATTTCAGTACCTTTCTAACAAAATTGGTTTCATGCAATTTGGTTCACTGAATCGAGCTGGGTTGATTTTTGAAACTAGGTGCAGAACTTAGTTTGAATGAAAATAGAAAAAGCTAAATTCAAACGAGTGGGATGCATGGGACATGTTAATGGGCCGGCCCAGTGTCACTCCACAGCGCGGGGCTCAACTGACAGGGGGGTTCCACCAGTCAGTGGCTCATAACGTGTGAAGCGATACGGGGCAATTTGGTTCGTTGGATTAGAAGTGAGATCAACGGCTGAGGGTCATCGTCGACAATGAACATGTCACCGGCGAGCTCGAACCCTAGCGGCTCTATGGGGGTGCATAGGGGGCATACCGGGGCTCCAGTGACGACGGCGAGGCGGGCAAACAACGAAGTTGATGACAACGAACTCAGGGATGGTCGCGGCAGCTCTGGTGGTGGTCGAAATCAATGGCTCCCTTCTTCTCCAGAGGCGGCCTGCTCCGGCGCAATTCCGGTGGACTGCTGCTCCTCGTGCTCCGGCTAAGGGGTGGAAGGATCAGTGAGGTGAGGGGAGTGAGATGGTGTGAAGAAATCGAGCGGGGGCTGTCTCCTTTTATAGGCTCAATGGCGAGACCGAGAGGGATGGGCAGGCGACGGTGGCGACACGGCTACGGGCGGCTAGAGGCATGGCCGAGGTTGGCGATCGACGATCGGTCTCCTGGCGATGCTCTAGAGCTAGAATGCGCGTGTAGGGGCGGTGGCAATTGGTCGGGAACGTGTGATGCTCTGCGAGGCAGAATTGGCAAACTCCGCGGCGAGCGGTGGCTACGGGGTACGGGCGATGAAACGAACATGTCTGGTGGTCTCCTGGGACGATGGGGTGCTTGCTGGCGGGCGGCAAGGGCTCGAGGTGGTCGGGTTTCGTGGGAACGGCGCATGCTCTGCGGTGCACGTCGGCATGGTCGACAGCGGCACGGGCGCGGCGTTCCTGGCGGTTCTGGTCGCTGTCTTCGAGCTAGGGCTGGTCGAGATGGGGCGGTGAGGCATGGGCTGCATGCTAGACAAGGTTGGCACGGCTAGTTCTTCACCTAGCTTGCGGTCCACACTAGGGTGACAAGTGTGCTCTCGGCCTGCTCACCATTGATGGCATTAGCAAGCTCACAGTGGTGCTAGAGGTTAGTTAAGGGTGCTAGATGATCTACTAAGGCTAGTTGTAACCAGAGAGGGAACAAGGTTGGCCCAAAACACTGCTCAACATAGTGTTTTTGATTTTGTTGATTTGAAACTGCAACCTGTTTGATGAAATGGCCGCATGAACTTGAGTTTTGAATTTTGAAAAGATTTTTGGTGGGTGTGTAGGCATGTGTTGAGGATTCTGTGGATGCTTGGGTTTTGAAAATTGAGCATGTTTGAGTGGTTTTTGAAATAGTGGGATCTTCCCATATGAAATAGATTAAATTTTAAAATGTCATTTAAACTAAGCATTTGAATGTTTTTGGATGATCACAAAGTGGGCCTTGGTACCTTATTATGAGTACTATCAAGGGGTGCAAAGATCCATACATGTTTCTGTTAAGTTCTGAAAGTTAAGGATAGCCAAAGTAGGCATGGGAGTTAATTTGGCCAAAGTGATCATTCACTTAATTTATTCATTTTGAGTTGTTTGTCTTTGGGAAAAGTTTGGGGATTGTTTAGATGATGCTTATTTCACCTAAGAATCATTTTACAAGAAAAGAAACACAGAACCATGGCAATTCAAAAGAATCCAAATTTTAATACACACATATGAATGCTTTCATACTTTTAATTGGAAAAGTTTTTGTTAACCCTAATTTTGATGATTAGAGTCTGATGATCCAAGTTTAGTATTTTTGGGATGTTACAACACAGGAGGTATCCCATATCAAAATGACAAGGCAAGCAAATAATGAGCATCTCAGCAATCTTCTTATTTAGCATGGCAAAATGGTGCTTTTTTATCTCTTTCCTCTTTTATCATCTCTTTTTTTCTTTTTTTCTCAATCTCTGTCTCTTTTTTTATAAGAAGAATGCTTTATAGATTGCTCACTATGGTGATGCTGCAAGTTTCCACCATGATTAGGCATGGCTTAGGCTAGCGGCCCAGGCGTTTCTCTAACACACATACATAACTCCATGGACTTACAAGCTCCCTTTCATTTCACACCGACGACATCCATAAAAAAAGAGCATGATATCAACTAGGTAACATGTACCAGGTGAAATGTTGAAAGCGTTCCCCGTGACAGCATGGTTCTGCTAATCCCAACATATAAGTGCAAGCATATACAACATAGATGACACAATTGTTCAAGTTTATTAGGGGCAAGAAAAATAAAGTGTGCCATCAAGTTTGTGAGAGCTTTAATCACTAACTTTCACATAACAAGTTTAATTTGGAAGATAGATAAAACAAGAATATACTTGGAATGGTGTAACACACCATGCATAGGAATTTATAGTGGACACTTTGGAATAACTTGGTTTCTTGGGAGTTGGATGCATGAGTAGAGCTTACTCATACAAGTGGAGGCTAGAAAAAGACTGTGAGCGACCAACTAAGAGAGCAATAATGGCCATAATCATGCAGAGCGACAAAACATTACTAATCAAAGCATTAAGTGGTACTACAAGTCAAAAACTAAATGATCATAGAGGCTATGGTGACTGGTTCATAGTCATAACATGGTGTGAGCATGTGTTCAGTCAACCCAAACAAAGCATTGAAGGAGAATGCCACAATACTATGCTTTTGTATGCTAAAACAATGCATGATTCTTTCAAGGCACATTAAGAAAACCTAATTGTTTGGAACAAGTAATGCTACAACAATAACTACTAAGCATAAGGTCAAAACAACATCTAGCATGACATGATAAAGTCTAAGTCACAGTCAAAGCAAGCTCCTCTTGTACTACAAAGCAAGAACTTCCTACTCCTTTCCAACAACAATCAACTTATTTGAAACAACATGGTGAAAATGGGGGTCCAAATACTTTACTCAAGAAAACTAAGCAAAAAAACCAAAAAATAAAACTAAGACGCTCCAAGAACAACACAATAGTGCATGAAATAATAAAAACGAAGTGTCTAGAAAGACCTGAGATTTTTATTGATGAAGAAGGGGATGCCTTGGGCATCCCCAAGCTTTGACACTTGTACCTATTGAATATTTCTTGGGGTGAAAGTGGCATCCCCAAGCTTGAGCTTTTGTCCATTCTCCATCTCATTACATCATTCTTGCCTTACACCTGAAAATTTTCCTTCATACAAAACTTCACACAATCGTCATTAGCAACATTAGTGCATTCAAAAGATAATAGACCTTTGGGTTTAGTTTTAAAACAGAAAAACTTTCACTAAAGAAACAAGATACTGTATTAATTCCCTCAAAAAGATAAATTTCCCAAAAAGAACCAAAAAGGAATCAATAAGAAGCAAATGCAAATAATGGCAGAAATCTGTCAAAACAGACCAGCAGGTGAAAACCAACTTTTTCGAATACCTTATTTTGTTCAAATCAAAAATTGTTGAACTAATGAAAGTTAGCTAACAACCTGGGGTATTTATTCAGTAAATTACAGCTTAATCCCTCTTACAGAGATTTTACACGAATTTTTAGTGTGGAGCACAAAAATCTGTTTCGGGACAGCAACTCCCCAAATCTTACTTCCCTCTCATTAGAGGTTATTCTTGGAACACAAAATCAAATAAAAAGGATAAGGAGAGGTTACTAAAGAAGTAATAACTTCCAATATTCAAGAAATATATTGGGTTTTCTCCCAAGAAGTACTTTTCTTTAACGCCTTTAAGTTAGGCATGATAATTTGAGAAGATGCTCACATAAGAAATATGAATTGAAGCAAAAGAGAGCATCAAGGAGAAAATATGACACACATTTAAGTCTAAACCACTTCCTATAAATAGGAATCTTGTAAGAAAATAAATCAAAGAAGAACATAGTAACAAGAATGGGTAGATAAAACAAGAGCAACTTCGGAACTTTCAGCACATAGAGAGGTGTTTTAGTACCATGAAAACTTCTACAACCAGTCATAATAATTTTCAGTGGCCTCATGAATAAACTCAACAATGTAACTATCACATAAAGCAGGATTTTCATGATCTACAAACACATAATTTCTATCAAGCTCAAAAAAAGTGGGAATTAAACTTTCAAACCCACTTTTAACAATTTTATAACAAGGTGACTGATCATTCAATATAGGACCATTGTCTAGAGCTTTATCATAAACATTTTCTAAGAAAACCTCTTTAGTACCATGCATTTCGAAGTTAGGCACAAATAAAGGATTATCATAGATAACATGAGCATAACATTCATCCCCCTTTGGTAAGCATAGGGGACAATCAAATAATGTAAGGTATAAAGAGTTACTCTCATTAGAAGGTAGGTATGGGTAGCTAATCCATTATTCCTCCTTTTGTTCATCACTCTCCTCCTCTTTTTCATCTAATGAGCTTCCAGTTTCAGCAATTTCTTCTTCCATACGCTCCTGCAAGGTATTAGTCTCTTCCGTTGGTGGGAAGCATATATTAAAATATTCAAGAATATAGCCATTTTCTTCCTTGTAATTATCAAAGAAAAATTTAAGTATATCATAAACCTCATATTCATAAGGTGAATCATTAGTATTTTCAAGCAACCTAGCAAGTTCAAATGCACCCTTCCAAGCAATAAATTCTTTAGTTTGTTCCACATCATAAAAGTCATAATTTCCCTTAACATAAGAAGATATGGTAACATTATCATTATACTCACATTGAAAAGGGAGGTGTTTATACCTCCTACAGCAACAAGATTTGTCAAATCAATAAGTAACATTATAAGTAGAGCACACATCTCTAGCAATAGTATTCATCTTATCAATTTGTTCCCATAAGTGTTTCCATTTTTGTGACAAGCGGTGTTCCTTATAATAATATTTTTGTTCTTTCGTAAACCCACCTTGCCAATAAGAACTAGTTTCAAAGAAACCAACCAACAACTATAGTAGGAACTAAATTTTTTGTGTTTTTGATAAGAGAAAGCAAACCAAACGAAACTAACTTTTTTGGAATTTTTGATAAAAAAAGAAGCAAACAAAACAAGGCAAAAGAAACTAAGCAAAACAAAAACAAAGTAAAGAGAAAGGTTTTGAAGGACTCCCCTTTCTGAAGCCTTCCTTAGCCTCCCCGGCAAAAGTGCCAGAAATAGCTTGATAATGTGTACCTCAGATCACTGTAGATCTTCGTTTGGAGACCCCAAAAGGAAGGTATGATGAGCACATCAGGAAATTTCCCCTCAGAAAGAAACCAAGGTTATCTAACTAGTAGGAGGAAGGAAATGACTCAAAGGTGTTGCTAGCAACTTGGAAACATGCACAACACAAACTCAAGACTTTGCCCCAATGAATAGTGAGGTTATCAATCTCACCGGTGTGCTGAAAACAAAGGACTAACTGTATGGTGTGGAAGGTAATGGTGGCTTGCAGAAAGTAAACAGTAACAGTGGAAGATGTATCAATGGTAAAGATTGAACTGGGGTCCACAGTTCACTAGAGGTGTTCTCTTTAAGATAAACAACATAACATGCTGGGTAAACAAATTACAGTGGGTCAATTGACAGGAGAGATAAAGACATAACAATGCAATACTAGACATTCATGATCCTATGAGATTTGATTGGGCATTACAAAAATATACATAGACCGCCATCCAACTGCATCTATGACTAGTAATCCATCTTCAGGTTATCATCCGAACCCCCTCCAGTATTAAGTTGTAAGCAACGGATAACTGCTTTAAGCAAGGTGTGTAAAGTAAACAATACAATTGTTCCATGAACAAGAGATTGTTGTTTTCTCCCTAGTAGCAACAACACATCTACAACCTTAGAGATTTCTGTCACTTCCCCAGATTCAATAGAGGCATGAACCCACTATCGAGCATAAATACTCCCTCTTGGAGTCACTAGCATCTACTTGGCCAAGATAGCTACTAGAAACGGAGAGCATGCAAGATCTCAAACAACACAGACATGATAGAATCATTAACCAATTTGACATAGTAATCTCAATATCCATTGGATTCCCGCAAACACAACATGCATTATTACAAATAGATGATCTTGATCATGAACGGAGCTCACAAGATCTAAACATGGTAGCACAAAGGAGGAGAAACAATCATTGATACGTCAGAAACATATCTATAATTTTTGATGTTCCATGCTTGTTTAGTATCTACTTTGCTTTGCTATGTCCACACTTTGAGGTATTTTTTATATGTTTTTTGGTACTAACCTATTAAAAAGATGCCACAGTGCCAGTTGCATGTTTTCTGCTGTTTTTAGTTCCAGAAAAGCTAGTAAGGAAATATTCTCGGAATTGGACGGGACAAAAGCCAAAGTCAATATTTCACCGAGGAGAGACAGAGCGGAGCCACAGGGCGGCCGCACCCCCTAGGCGCGGGCCCACCCTAGGCAGCGCCTAGTGTAACATCCCAAAAATACTGAACAATGATTATCAAATTCCAATCACCAAAATTAGGGTTAACAAAAACTTTTGTTAATTAAAATCTTTATGAATGCATGTGTGTATGTGATGATTGTATGAATGCATGAATGGACTTGTGTGATTGTTGTGAATAGCAAGGAATGGTTTAAATATGAAAACAACATCATCTAAATCAAATCCAAGAAGAAACAAATCAAGAGAAATTCAAAAACAAACAAAATAAGCAAATGGTCATTTTTGCCAATCTAGCTCACTAGGCCACTTTGAGTGTTTCTAGTCCAAGATTTCAAACAGAAACAATTCTATTTATTTTCACCCCTTGCTAGACCAAGTAAAAGTGAACCCAAGCCCACCTTTCAATCTTAAAGAAATATTTCGCAACTTGATTCAAATGATAATTCAAAATTGAATCTTTAACATATGTGAAGATCACCAATTCTCAAAAACCAACCAAACCAATTCACCTTGACCTTTCCAAATAACCAGATACTACCTAGTATGTAACTAGTACACCCACCAAGTTTGAACCAAAAATTAAAATTCAAATCTCTTTCGGCCATTTCATCAAACACCTTGCAAACACAAATCAAACAAACTTTAGCTCACAGCATGCTATTAGTAGATCATCTAGCTCATTTAACAATCTTTAGCTCACTGTGAGCTTGCCATTGCCATCAATGGTGAGCATGTCGAGCCTCATCTTGCCACCCCATTGTCGACAGCAAGCTAGGAGAAGTATAGCCTCGCCAACCTTGTCTAGGACATTGACCACCGTCCATCGCCACCCCCTATCCAATGCCAATGCCCTGCCAGCCTCTGGACCACTCTAGAACCGCTGCGCCCTATGCCTCGGTGCCATGCCGAGAGCGCGCCAGAGCGCCGCACTCAACATGCGACCATAGACCGCGCGCCGCCCTTGTCGCTTGCATGCGTGATCACCACTGTCCCATGAGACCACTAGACAACCCGTTCGTCGTCGCGCGACCAGGAGAGCCTGTGCGCCATTAAAATGCCCGTTGGACCCGCCCAGAGAACCGCAGCATTCCGACCATCTCACACCGTCCCACACCTCGCGACCATGTGTTGAACTTCGAAAGGGAGCACAGCATCGCCCCTACCGTCTCCCATGCCATTAGTTCATTGTGACGACGACCACGACGAGCTCCACCCGCGCCCTTCGGTCCCCTCTTGACACTATAAATAGAGGCCACCCCCGTTCGATTTCTTCACACTAACACACACCACTCTATCTCAGAACCACGTCACCTCACCCCCGGAGCAAGGAGAGAAGCTGTAACATCCGTCAAAATCATGTTTTCAAAGTTTGCATATCATTCATGCATGCATATCATTTAGGGATCAAATATCAAACCCATTTCACGAAAACAAAGCACTAAGTGCTATTATTTTAATCAAATACCACTCTCAAATGGAGAATTACTTGTTTCAAAACCAAACCTTGTCGTTCTCAAAATGTTTGCTTGCTTGCTAATGCTTAAACCAAAAATTTGCAAAACAAATGTGAGTTTAAAACCATTTTCAAAACTTGATCAAATCATGTGCTTTGTCACTGTTTAATTTTTGTTTGATCAAGGGACCAAGCTAATAGAGGGAGACCATGTGATTTTGTGCCCAAAATGTGAGTAATACACTCTACAAAAATCTAGAAGAAATTGGAATTCAAATAGCATTTGAATTTGTTTGAAAATGGATTCAAAAAATCAAAACATAAATAGAAAATGAATAGAGAAAAGGAAAAAGGCCGGTGCCAGTCATTTGGCCCAACAGAGAAACCAGCCCACTAAGCCCACCCGGGTCGTTTTCCCCTTCTCTCTCTCACCCGCACCCGCACTACCCCGCAGACACTGCCACTGGGCCCGAGCCAGGTCAGCACCTTCTTCTCCACCCCCATGCGCGCAGACCCCGTCGCCACCGCCGTTTCCTCCAGAAATGCCGCGTTGATTCCTCGCTTAATTGGCATTGATCCGCAGCGTAATTCCCTCGCCCCTCCTGGATACTTAATCACCTCGCCACCACGGTCATTTTCCCCCACACAACACGCTCACCTCACCACCAGGCTGCCAGTATTTTGAACTGCATCGCCGCTGTCCGACGAACTCCGGCAAGCGATTATGGTGAGCTCCGACCACCCCTCTGCTTTTGGTTCAAACGAGCGTGACCCTCGTGTCCTTACGCATCTGCTGACACCTCTAGTTTGCATGTCCGTGACCCAGGTCGTCGTCTTCGTTCACGCCCGCGAACGCCAGAGCCGCCGCTCAACTCCGACGAGCGATTTAGGTAAAATCCGTGCGCCCCTTGACCCCTCATACATGCTATCAGGTCCGCCGTGTCCTTGCGCAGCTGCTAACACCACTAGCTTGTGCTAGGGCGATCCCGAACGTCGTCAACGTCACTGCCCGCACGAACCCGACGCCTCCAGCAACTCCGACGAGACCCTGCCGCTGCATCTGTGCGCCCCTTGACAAGCCACCGCCATGTTGAGCTTCAGCATACCGCCGCGAGCTTGGTAAGCATCTCCGACAATCCCAACCCCCTTTGTAGCCACCGCGCCGCCGTAGACAGAGCGCGCCGCCGCTCACCGTCGCGGCGCGCCGCCAGTTCTTGGTAGGTTGATTGAACACAGTAGGATCTAGATCTGACGCATAGGATAGATCACTTAACGAAGGGGTAAGTTTAGATCTGAGCCGCGCGTTTTAGTTAGATCTAACAGTGCACAGACGCGATCCAGCGCGAAATGGTGGCTGTGAGTTAGATTTAAAATCAGAATTTTGATCTATTTGTTATTTAAACTTGTTTAATTCATAACTTTTGATTCCCACGTCCAAATTTGACAAATTTTATATCAATGGAATCATGAGAGAAAGCCCTTTCCATATATGCAATGTGTTTAATGTTTTGTTTCTGTTAAAATGGTTATTTTTATAGAAACATGTGTAGGCCTATTTTGTGTATAACAATTATTTAGGAAATGTTTTAATGTTCAAATAAAAATTGTATGGCAAGTTTTGAACTTGTTTATGAATCAGTACTATACACTTGTCTTGTTGAGTATAGAAAATCATCACATATCATATTGCATGCATCCATATATTTTTTCTTGTATTTATTTTGAATGTGATTTGGTGCTATCATTTTATGTGTAGATTTTGGTGCAAATAGTGATTGTGATTGTGAGGATTGTAGCTACTCTCCAAACTACCAAGGCAAGTGGTTCTTCATGATTTTATTCCTATGTCTTCAAATATGCATTAGAAATATTTTGCTAGTCTTGCATGGATATTTTTGATCTATATGCTATGCTAGGGAAATCCTAGTAGTTGTAGAATTGCTAGAAATATTTCTAAGTCTTATCAATGCCATGCTTAGCCTAGCTAGTAGCAACCAAGGGTGGTTATAATCATGCTATGATAAAATATTTCTAAGTCCTTGGACTTGTGTTTTGCTTAATAAAACAACTAAGTGAATGAAACACCTGGGTGGAAAGGAAGGAAAGGTTTATGTTGAGTGGTTACACAAGGCCAATTTCTATGGTTTATCTTGTGTATCTCACTTGTGGAAAGCCACCCAGGAACAAAGGGATTTGAGAGGCCAAATGTTAAGAAGATTCTAGTGCAACCACTTGGCAATATGGGCTCTGCCTGGATCATATAGGTTGCAATAACTTAGCCATTTGGACAGTTGGTGCTAGTGGGATGATAGGTTGGAGCGCGTCCATTTGGTCTAAGGGAAGGCTTCTAAAAGGTCCCGTCTTGGTGAAAATAAAGTTTTGTGGGGAAAGTGCACAACCTCTGCAGATGGAAGAATCTAAGTACTTAGCCATGTCCATGGTAATGGACAACATGAGCATCAAGACATGGAAGCTATCAAGAATCTCCTCATCCCAATTTATAAGTAAAAACTTGTGGTTGAACAAGGGTGAAGGAGCCCAATGTCTATTGGTGGTTCCTTGGGAAACGTTTTGACAAAGAAGAACTTAGTGTTTTCAACTGATAGGTAAAACATATTTTGAGCAAAGCAAGCCTAAGCTACACTTAGCCAAAATGCATATAGTATTTAGTCCACCAATATTATACTAAGGTATCACTTGCCAATACTATTCCAATGTATTGACCCACTGTGGATGTAACTTGTGATGTTGCAGGATATTCTGATGATGATTAGGAGTCATGAGTCTACACTCAACATGCTTGCCTGTGGCACATGAAGATGAAGACTTATTTATTTTATTACATATTTAAACTCTTGTATTAGGCCTGTGGCCATGGAGTTGTAAAAGACTATGTTGTCTCTGGAATGAATTGTAATAATGGCCTTTGTTTCTGTGTACTTCATCTTAAACTGTGGATGCTAGCATTGATCCAAGGACTAGCATTGCAATCACAGGGATCCTTTCCTTTACAAAGGAGGGATCTTACAGATGGTATCAGAGCACTGTGTTGCCTGTAGGATTATGACCCTAGGATTGGAAACCACTAAGGAAAAAATTTCAACAACTTCCACACTTGTCTTTTCTTCTCGTAAACTTTTCTAATCTTCTTTCTCATCTCTATTTGTAGATGAACTCCATCAACGAAGCCGTGAGGAAGGGACCACTCATGACAATGACCTTGGAGTGTGAGACAGAATTCCCCAAGGCTCTCAAGGACCTCATGGTTACCATGGGAATACATGGTGCAGCTGTGTATAAAGGTTTTCCTGTGATGGATGAAGGAGTTGAGTACTGGTGGGTGCAGCTTCACTTGTAGAAAAACAAGGAAGACAACCACAAAGACTCAGGATTCTTCATGGTCACCAACACAATGATGCACACCACATTCTTTGATTCAGCAAGGGATGAAGCTTGGAGGGCCATCAAAGAACTTGGTGATAGAATCAAGTGCAGAATGCTTAACACCCAGAATGACCTTAGGGAAGAAAAGAAGCATACCCAAGAGCTAGAGGCTACCAACCAAAGTTTAAGGAAAGACATCATATACTTAGCAATGGAGTCATGTGATCAAGATAAACAGATTGCCTCTAGGGATGCCTTGTTAGCCAACTTGGCAAGTGAGATGGGATTGTAAGCGTACTTCGTTAGTTAGACCACCACACTTATCATTTATTTTCAAAAATGTTGTCTAAATAAGTTGAACCTTGGATGCTTGTAATGGATCTTATGAATGCTATGACTTGTGTGTTTGTCAATTTTATGCTTGTGATGCTCTGTCTTGTAAAATTATTCATTGTGTTGACTCTAACTTTTTCTATCTTATAAATAGATGCCTAATGTTACTATCAGCATGACTGAAGAGTTCCAGGGAACTCGTTTTGGCCCTCGTATTATTGAGCTCACTAGTTTGCTCAATCTCCCTCTTCCTACCATCATGGTGCTTCCCCTCACCAAGTTTGAGAGGAAAGACCTTTGGGGCTTCAAGGTCAATCAGCCCGGACACCAGATTGAGCCTACCACGGAGGCAATCATCTTCAAGCTCATGCATGATGATAAGGAGAGAGGCCTAGAGGTAGTCATGCAGGACTTGATTGGACGTTTGTTAGGGAGACACTCTCGACAGGTTAGAGGTACTCACTTCCACGCCTTCGGTAGACGTGATGAGGATGGTGAGGCCATTGACTTCGAGGACACTTCGAGGGAGACAGCAGAGCCAATTCGTCTATACCTCCAGGACTTAGAGGTTCTTCTTAGGGACGTGGACACTGATAGGACCAACGTCATGCTCAGCAATGACGAACTCCAGGTGCAGCTTCGTGAGAAGGACAAGCTCTTCGCGGAGCAAGATGAGATAGTCAAGGAGATGGAAGCCAAGTTTGAGAGTCAAGACAGAAAGTTCAGGAGTCAAGAGAAGCGAGTCCAAGATAGGAACAAGAGGATTCGAGACATGACTGTAGAACTAGAGGCCAAAGACTTCGAGCTCGAGCATCAGCAGACTATGATTGAGAGGCTTCGTTCACAAAAGAGGGCTCTCAAAGCCAAGGTAGAGACCTTGACCACCAATGTCGAGGAATACAAGACCGCTATGGAGAATGCAGGTCTTACATTTGTTGAGGAGGAGGTTGATGCCGAGGAGTAGTGATGACTACTTGTTTACCTTTATTTATCATATCTATGATTATTGAGTCGCAATGACCATTCAACATGTGGATGGCTTGCTATTGGTGTGTTTACTTTGCAAACTTGTTGTCTATGTTGTTGAACTTTTATTATTATGATGCATGTTTGGTGTTTGTTTATGTGATGTATTGTGCATGTTAGCATCTATGGGTATCTCATTCTTATCTCTATTGAACAAACCACAGATGCCTCCTCGACGTGCCAATCCCAACCCCAACAACAACAACATCACCCCTGAGATGCAGCAAATGATGACAGCTTAGACTCAGCTAATGCAAATGATGACTACGTTCATCTAGAATCAGAACAACAACAACAATAACAACAACAACAACAACAACAACAATCAGAACAATCCACCAGGCTTTGACATGCTTACCAGGTTCTTGAGACTGAGGCCAGCAAAGTTCTCAGGAACTACTGATCCCATGGTGGCCAATGATTTGCTACGCTCTGTGAACAAGGACTTGGTAACTATTGGCTGTACTGATGAAGAGAAAGTCAGATTTGCAGCTCACTTGTTGGAAGGACCAGCAGCCACTTGGTGGGATAACTTCCAGATCACCACTCCCATTGCAGATGTGACATGGGATATCTTTGAAGATGGTTTCCGTACTACTCACATCTCATCCGAAGTGATGAGTTTGAAGAAGAAAGAGTTCCATAACCTGAAGCAGCGCCACCGCAGTGTGGCTGAATATATTGAGGAGTTCAACAATCTGGCGTGATATGCACCGGATGAAGTTGACACTGATGCTAAGAGGAAGGAAAAGTTCCTTGAAGGGTTAAATGATGAACTGAACCTGCAGTTAGCTGTGGCCTATGTTCCCACATACCAGTCTCTTTGTGACAAGGCTGCTATTTTGGAGAGCAAAATGAAACAAGTGGAAAGCAGGAAGAGAAAGAACTCTGACAAGCACAGCTCGGGATCGTCTCACAAACATTCCCATTATGATGACAGTGGGAGTTATAGATCCCACAAGCACGGAAAATTCAACAAACACCACAACCACAACCGTCATCATGACAACAAGAGTCACCGTAGTCATGACAATGACAAGTACAAGAATCATAAGGGTGGATATAAGAGCCACCACATTGGAAGTGGCAGTTGAAGCCAGCCTGTCAAGAAGGATCTTAGTCAGGTTGAATGTTTCAAGTGCAAGAAGATGGAGCATTATGCAAATGAATGCCCAGAAAAGAAATTTGAAGGACCCAACAAGCCCAACCCTTTTCAGAAGGGACAAGTGAACCACATCAATGTGGAGGAAATCTATGTAGAGCCAGATGCTGTTGCTGGTAAGTTCAAACTCAATTCTATTCCAGCACTTGTTCTTTTTGATACTGGAGCATCACATTCATTCATATCAAAAGCATTTGTTGATAGAAATGGGTTTCCAACTGAAAACATTGGGTGTCCAATAAAAGTAAGTTCTCCAGGTGGAGATATGATAGTAAGTCTTGGATGCCGGGATCTAGTGATAGAATTTGGAAAGCATAAGTTTCTAGTGAGTCTGATAATCCTAGATTCCCAAGGACTGGATGTAATTTTGGGAATGGATTGGATGACTAAGTATGAAGGAGTACTAGATTGTGCCAATCGTACTGTTGCACTCACAACCCCGGAAAAGAAACGGATTAGATTCAAGTCTAACTTTGAATCAAAAGGGAGTAAGCTAAATTCTCTTAAGGGGGTTAGCATAGACAGTGTGCCTATTGTGAGTGAATATCCGGATGTGTTTCTGGAAGAATTGCCGAGAATGCCACCAGATAGAGATGTGGAATTTCTTATTGATTTGCTACCAGGATCTGGACCAATAGCAAAGAGACCGTACAAGATGTCAGTGCATGAGTTGAAAGAACTCAAGAAGCAACTTGGAGAACAGTTGCAGAAAGGTTTTATCCAACCAAGTTCCTCATCTTGGGGAGCACCAGTTTTGTTTGTGGAAAAGAAAGATAGAAGTCAAAGGTTTCTCCCATCTCCGTTTTCCTCCGCATCACGATCCAATCGATCCAGAAACCTTCGACCCCCGCGAACCTTTCATCCAATGGCCCCCTCCACCGAACCATGGGGCAGGTCCAAGTGCACCAGGGCGCTACTGGCATCCTTCGAGGAGGCCGGGATCCTGCGCGCCGGCAGGTGGCGCATCCCTGCGGCCGGAGAGGTGACTCCGGACCCACGCGAGGGAGAATTTATTTGCTTCACCAGCCACCTGGAGCGGGGGCTGGGGTTTCCCACATCTCTCTTCTTCCGGCGCTTCTGTGCCTTCTACGAGATCCAGCCATCGGACCTGGGCCCGCACAGCATCGAGCAGCTCGCCATTTTCGTGGCGTTCTGCGAGTGCTACCTGGGCTGCAGGCCCTACTTCCCCCTATGGCAAGATCTGTTCCACGGGAGGATCAGTCGCGAAGAATCAGGTGGCCCAATGCTGGCTACGGGTGGCCTGACGTTTCAGTTGAAGTCGAAGGCCTCCTTCTTCAACCTGATGCTGCCTGCCAAGGCGGCAAGCGAGTGGAAGAAGTCTTGGTTCTACGTCACCGAGGCGAATCCAGACGACGAGGTGGCGATCCCAAGGTATTCCGTCGACCGGCCCGAACCGCGCCGACTCCAGGTCGGCAAGCTCCCACTAGACCAGCGGATGGTTATGGACGAGATGCTTCAAACCATCCGTGGCCTGAAGAAGAAGGGCCTCCAACCCATCAACTTGTACAACTGCTGGCTCGGGCGGCGACTCGTTCCCTTGGCCCGCCGCGACCATTACATGTACGAGTACACGGGCAGGGAAGACTCGACAAAATCCTGCCTCGCCGAGTGGAAACTCGAAGACGACGTCCTGGCGCTGAAGAAGATCACCCAGGCAGCATATCTGGACGCGAAGGCTGGGGTCGCCCCCTACACCGCAAAGCATCCAGCTCTGACGGTAAGTCGCTGTTTTCACTACCATTCGCAGTTGCAGTTGATGCTTTCGCGGTTATGTTGATATTGTCTCGTGCCTGCTGTAGTTATTCCAAGTGGTGGAAGGGTGACTCCCACCCGCGGATGACAAAAACTCGAGCTCGTCCGTCTAGGATGGGGGCGAATCTCCTCCTGCCAAGGGCGGTGTCGGGAGCAACGCGAGTGATGACGACGACGACGATGACGAGCCCAGGGAAGACGCCGCCCCGATGGTTCGCAAAACTCGTGGGCAACATCAGCGCGAGCTCAAGGCGAGTAGAAGCCTCGAACGTCATGACGACGACGATGAGCTTCCCGAGCACACCTCGCGTCGTGAGGCTACACCGTCGAAAAATAAGAAGAAGAAGAAAGGGAAGGCTCCACCAAAGAGGAAGATGAAGCCGGCAAAACAGGCATCTCCGCCTCGTTCAGCGAGTAGTTCCGACGCCACCAGCTTGGCCAAGGATGAAGCGCCGCAGACGACAGCAGCACCGGATGCCGCTGCCGACCTGGATGAGGTACCTCTAGCCTTGCTTCCACCCATATTCGCCCCGGTCTCTGGGTTGAGGGATGCTCCAGCCGCAGCAGCTTCACCTCCCAGGAGAACTCCTGCCGACGTCGTCTCGGAGGCCCCTGTTGCAGCCTCGTCGTCGAAGAGGCCTTCCGTGTCTTGGGCACATGATGTTTTGGAGATGGGCCTCAGTCGGAAACTGGGCCCCGAACTAGAGAAGCCGGCCAGTATCCGCACGGGACTGCGGTTCATACCAGTCGCCAAGTAAGTTTTGTCCATCTGCTTGTCTCTCGTTGTACTCGGACAATTTTGCTCATATCGTTGTTTCACAGGACTGGAGTTAAGAAGATCGGCCACCCTTCCGTGGCCAAGGTGCCACCAGTCGTCGCCGAAGAGGACCCCTCACGGAAGAGGAAAGCTGATGAGGTCGCTGCTCCCGCAGACAGTGCTAAGAAGGCCAAGGGCGACGACGTCGTCACGCTTTCTGACGACACGACGGTTGCTCCGAGTGATCCTCCGAATGCGACGGAGGTGGCCATGAAGACCAAGGAGGGTGTTTCCTCGCCTGGAATTGCCGAGCCGGCTCCTAGTGGCGTTGGAGCATCCGCCGCGACCTTCCCCCGCTTTATGGCCAAAGCGGCTACATCGAGTGGTATAACGACATCGAGTCGCACGCCTGGGGTGGCCGAAACGGAGGTCGAGCAGTGTCGCGGACACACTCCGGCTCTTCTCGCATCTGTGGACGCACTACAGCTCGATGGCATGCTGGGCGCAGCCATTCAGGTATGTCCAGTCCCCGAGGATCGGGCCACTGAATTTCAGTGGTCAGATTCTTTTGGTGTTTGTTTTTATTTGTAGCACCTAGTCCCCGAGTGCCTAGTCGCTGAATTTCAGCGGTTGGGCACTTAGGATTTTTGATCTCCAGTCCCCGAGTGTCTAGTCGCTGAATTTCAGGGGGTGGGCACTTAGGGATTTTGATCTCCAGTCCCTGAGTGTCCAGTCGCTGAATTTCAACGGGTGGGCACTTAGGATTTTTGATCTCTAGTCCCCGAGTGTCCAGTCGCTGAATTTCAGCGGGTGGGCACTTAGGATTCCATTGTTGTTAACTGTTTGATTTGTGCGCAGGGCTTGCAGCGTGAGTCAGCCGATCGGCTTGCTGCGAAGTGTCGCGCGGAGAACGAACTTGTTGTCGTCCAAGAAACGAACAAGGGACTCCAGGCGATCGCTGCCAAGGCAGAGGAGGTCCGCCAGGGCCTTGTCCCGGCGAGTGAACTGACGGCGGCTCAGTTTGTGTTGAGTACGGCTGAGAAACGGATCGCTGATCTGGAGAGCGAGCTCAAGGAAGCGAAAGCTGAGGCTAGGGCGGCGGATGGGCGAGCAAAAGCTGTTGTTACGGCTGCCGCTGAAGAGCGAAAGGTCTCTGACGCCCTCGTTATTGGGCTGCAGAACTACTTATCCTCGCTTCAAAGCTTCATCACGGGCCTCTGCCGTCCTTTAATTGGTAAATTTCCTGCCTCTGCCTGTAGTAGATGCATTATGTAATCTTTGTTGTACTCACTGCCACCCTCTGCCCATAGGTCGGATTATCGACAGCTCGGAGGAGGCGCAGTCATACGACGCGCGGCAGTGTGTGACCACTCTGGTCGACTCGGCCACGTTGTCCGTGGCATTCATTCGGGCGTATCTTCAGGAGATATCGCCTACGGAAGTGATTCCCAGCGACCTCGTCGAAGTATGGCGGTATCTGGAGAAGGCGCCGTCAGTCGTCGAGTTCATGACGCGGTCGGCATTCCGGCGCGGGGCGGCAACGGCGCTTAGCCTTGGGCTTGCCCACTTCCCGGAGGATTCGACCTTGACGACGTGACGAGTGGTTACCCCTCGTCGACGGGCTCGGTGGAGATCGCTGAGGTGCTGAAGCTGACGGACCGGTCCGCGGTATACTCCGATCGCGTCTGGGCGATGGGCGACCTCCTCTCTTATCAGGAGACGACTGTCGCACCCAACGATCCCGAGCCGGCGCATCGGGACTTCAAGGTCAAGCAGCCGTTCCGCGCGGCGATGGCGGGTGAGTTGACGACGTACCCGTTGAACCCGTACATGCCCTTCATTCGCAACCGTAGGGGTGGCGGCGAGTCGACATCGAAGCCTGCGGAATAGAAACATTGTGCCCTGGGGCGTTAGTAGCAATTTGGCAATTGGGCTCAACTTGTATTTTGTAATGACTTGTTCTGCTGTAATGGAATTTCGCGTTATTTTGTGAATTGTCTTGCGATTTTGATTGCTGATTGGACGAGTCCCCGAGCGCGTCCACCCTTTTTATGGGGTTTACCTCATTTGTTATGTGTTTGTGGTTTTGAACGTTTTGTCAGTTGTTTTCTTATTGAGGTCGACTCGCCCGAGCTTGGGAAGCCAGTCGCAGGGCGACTATCATGAGTGCTATTTACTTGACCATTTTCCCTTGCACAAACAAGGTCGGGTGGCCGAGTCCTCGAGCGTGGTACTTGGTGGTTCTAGTCGCGGCTCTAGGGTGGGTGGGGACTGAGCGTGTTAGAGTGAGCGCATCACTCCTGCCTGACCCGTAGGGTCAGTCGCATGGCGAGTCCTGGAACGCTCTCATACTTGGCGTTTTTCCCTAGTCGCTCGTCCTTAACTGGTCGTCAGTCCCCGAGCGTGGTACTTGGCCGTTTGAGTCGCTGTGTCGAGGGTGCGGAGGATCATGGTCGCTGTGAGGAGCGAAGGCCGTTGTCTTGGCTCTTTAAGCCAGTCGAGCCTGGCGACTCCAATGGGGCTCCGGGTAGGTGTTTTTTGTGGACGTTACGAGTCCTGGGGTAACCCAGTGCCCTCGTAACGCACTACTTGGCCGTGCCGGTCGCTGTGCCAGAGGTTGACTTCTGCAGTTAGCTTGACGCTGTTTATTACGAGTGCGAGTGACACAAGACACGGAGAGTAGACGCAATTTGCGGTAACCAATATGTTTTATTTCATAGCTAATGAAGGGTACATGTATGGAGTTCTAGGAGTAGAACTTCCGTAGGAGGTTTACATTCCACGGTCGCTTGACGTCGAGTTTCCCGTCTCCGTGGACGTCAGTGAGGTAGTAGGCGTCATTGCCGAGTACTCGCCCGATGGCGAATGGTCCCTCCCACGGGGGGGAGAGCTTATGCATGCCCTTCTTGTCCTGGATGAGGCGTAGCACCAGGTCGCCTTCCTGGAAAGTGTGAGTCCTCACTCGCTGGCTATGGTAGCGGCGGAGTCCTTGCTGGTAGATGGCAGTGCGGGAGCGAGCTAGGTCGCGTGCCTCGTCGAGTTGATCGACTCCATCCTGGCGTGCGAGTTCGTTTGCAGCCTCCGTGTAGTGGACAACCCTTGGCGAGTCGTGCTCTAGGTCGGTGGGCATGACTGCCTCAGCTCCATACACCATGAAGAAGGGGGTGAACCCTGTCGACCTGTTGACAGAGGTGCGGATGCCCCAGATGACGGAGGGTAGCTCCTTGACCCAGCACCCGGCGGTGCGCTCGAGTGGTACTTGGAGCCGTGGCTTTAGGCCATGGAGGATGCTCTGGTTGGCCCGTTCCGCCTGGCCGTTGGACTTCGGGTGGGCGACTGAAGCAAGGTCGAGTCGGATGTGGTGTTCGTCGCAGAACTCGGCCATGGCTCCTTTGGCAAAGTTGGTGTCGTTGTCCGTGATGATGCTGTTTGGGAACCCGTAGCGATATATGAGCTCGCGTAGGAACTTGGTGGCGGTCTTCCCGTCGCATTTTTGGACTGGCTTGGCCTCCACCCACTTTGTGAATTTGTCGACCGCGACCAGGAGGTGAGTGAAGCCGGAGGGGGCCTTTTTGAAAGGGCCTACCATGTCCATACCCCACACGGCGAACGACCAGGTGATGGGGATTGTCTTGAGCGTCGAGTTCGGCACGTGGGTCTGGTTGGCGTACTTCTGGCACCCGGCGCACCGCTGGACGATGTCGACAGCGTCTGCGTGTGCGGTGGGCCAGTAGAAACCATGTCGCATAGCCTTTCCGACCAGAGAGCGAGCACCGGCGTGGTGGCCGCAGTCGCCGGAGTGGATGTCGTGGAGGATTGTGCGTCCTTCAGCGGGTTGGACGCAGCGTTGGAACACGCCGATCACGCTGCGCTTGTGGAGCTCGCCGTCGATGATGACGAAGGATTTGCAGCGGCGCGCTATCATCAGGGCGTCTGTTTCGTCTGCTGGCAAGGTGCCTTCCTCTAGGTAGGCGATGTACGGCGCAGTCCAGTCTTCTGGCTCGGCGATGAGTGCGACCAGGGCTGCCTCTGGTTGCAGCAGGACTCCGATGTCGATCTCCCTTGGGGGAGAGATGGAAGGCTTGGTGATGATGTCGAGGAAGACGCCGGCGGGTGGTGCTAGTCAAGCCGAGCCGATACGAGAGAGTGCGTCGGCCTCCTTGTTTTTCTGCCTGTCGATCCACTCGATGGAATAGCCTGCGAAGTGTCCGCCTAGCTTTTCCACTGCTTGGCGGTATGCCGCCATGGTGGGGGAGACGGCGTCGCAGGTGCCGGCGACTTGCCCAGCGACGAGGTCGGAGTCTCCGTAGCAGCGTAGGTGGTTGACATTCATCTCCTTGGCGGCTCGCATGCCGTGGAGTAGTGCCTCGTACTCGGCCATGTTGTTGGTGCAGGGGGTGAAGTCGAGGCAGAGGACGTAGCGGAGCTTGTCGCCCTTCGGGGAAGTCAGCACGATCCCTGCTCCTGCGCCATCTGTGTTCTTGGAGCCGTCGAAGTGCAGACTCCAAGAGTGGAGGTACGGCAGCTTTTCCGGCTGCTGGGCCTCTTCCCAGTCGGCGATGAAGTCCGCCAGAGCCTGCGACTTGATCGCTTTGCGCGGCTCATACTTGATCTTGTGGACGCCGATTTCGACGGCCCACTTGGCGACTTGCCCGGTCGCCTCACGGTTGCGGATTATGTCCTCCAACGGTGCTGAGGAGACGACCGTGATCGGGTGCTCCTGGAAGTAGTGCGGCAGTCACCGCTGTGCTCTGAAGACCACGTATACCAGTTTCTGGTATTGCGGGTATCGCTGGCGCGACTCGGTGAGGACCTCGCTGATATAGTACACCGGTCGCTGCACTGGGCGCTCTTTTCCTTCCTCTGGTCGCTCGATGACCATGACGACGCTGACGACGCGCTCGGAAGCTGCGACGTAGACCAGCATGGGTTCCTTGTCGACGGGGGCGGCGAGTAGCGGTGCTGCGAGTAGCACCTTCTTGAGGTCGCGGAGCGTGTCGTCTGCCTCCTTATCCCACTGGAAGGTGGGGTTCTTGCGCATCAGGCGGTATAGGGGCATCGCTTTTCGCCCAATCAGGGGATGAAGCGACTGAGAGCCGCGACTCGCCCGACCAGCTTCTGGACGTCGCGCAGGCACTCGGGTTTGCCGAGTCGAGCGATCGTGTCGATCTTGGTGGGGTTCGCCTCGATCCCGCGCTTGGAGACGACGTATCCCAGTAGTTGCCCTGCTGGTACACCGAAGGTGCATTTGCCTGGGTTTAGCTTTATCTTGTATTTCCGCAGGTTGGCGAATGTTTCTGCCAGGTCAGCGAGTAGGTCGCTCTGGCGAGCGGACTTCACTACCACGTCGTCGATGTAGACGTGGATATTGCGGCCAATTTGTCTCGCAAGGCACTCCTGCATGCACCGCTGGTAGGTTGCCCTGGCGTTCTTGAGGCCGAAGGTCATGGCGGTGTAGCAGAAGGCTCCGCATGGCGTGATGAACACCGTCTTTTCTTCGTCCTCAACAGCCATTTTGATCTGGTTGTACCCAGAATAGGCGTCGAGGAAACGCAGCGACTCCGAGCCCGCGGTGGAATCGATTATTTGGTTGATCCGCGGGAGGACGAATTGTTCCTTCGGGCAGGTGCTGTTTAAGTTTGTGTAGTCGATACACATCCTCCAGATCCCGTTTTTCTTCTCGACCAGGACTATGTTTGCCAGCCACTTGGAGTATTTGATTGGCCGGATGAAGCCTGCAGCGAGTAGACGCTGCACCTCCTCGGGGATGGTTCGGCGGCGCTCTTCATTGAAGGGCTGCAGCGACTGCTTGACAGGTCGCACTTTGGGGTCGGCGTTGAGTTTGTGCTCAGCGAGTTCCCTAGGGACACCAGGCATGTCAGAGGGCTTCCATTCGAAGATGTCCATGTTCTCACGGAGGAACTCGATGAGCGCGCCTTCCTATGCTGGGCTCATGCCCGTCCCGATCGTCACCGTCTGGCTGGAGTCGCCTGGGACCAGCTCGACGGTGCGGGTATGTGTCGTTGCCTCGAAGGCTGAGGTGTTGCCGCCCTCCGAGTTGGGCCTCTTGAGTATAGTGGGGTCATCGTTGTTGACCCCGCTTGCGTATTTGGCGAGCTCGTCGGCGTGGTTGGCCTCTGCCGCGATGACGACATCGGCGAGTTCGGCTCCTTTGGCCTCGCACTCAGCGGCCATGTCGGGGTCGCCGTGGATGGTGATGACGCCGCGTGGTCCGGGGAGCTTCATCGCGTTGTACGCATAGTGGGGCGCCGCCATGAACTTGGCGAACGCCTGGCGCCCCAAGACGCAGTGATAGGGGCTGTCGAAGGGCACCAGCTCAAAGACGATCCGCTCGGTGCAGAAGTTTGCCGGTGGGCCGAAGGTGACTGGCAGCGTGACCTTGCCGATCGGGTACGCCTTCCGACCAGGGACGATGCCATGGAACGAGGTGTAGGTCGTCTCGACCATTGACTGCGGGAGCCGCAGTCGCCTAAAGGTGTCCAGGTACAGGATGTTGATGGAGCTGCCGCCGTCCATCAATGTCTTGGGGAGCCAGTAGTCTCCCACCTTGGGCTTGACTACCAGGGCGACTCGGCATGGGTACTCGATGCGCGGCGAGTGGTCCTAGCGGCTCCAAGTGATTGGTTGCTCCGACCAGTTGAGGAACTGGGGAGCGTCCACCTGGGCCACCGCGTTGACGGCGACGGCGCGGGCGATGACCTTCTTCTCGCTCTTCGTGTTGAAGCTTGTGAAGGTGTGGAGCGAGCTGGCCACGCTACCGAATTTTCCGCCGTTTGGCGGGTTGTTGTTGGGGTCTTCCCGCGCTCGCCGTGCCTTCTCGATCTCCTTGAGAGAGTGGTAGTTGGCGGTCATGTGCGTGGCGGGCTTCCCTTCCCTGTTGTGAAATGCACAAGGTTGGTTAAGGAGGGCCACGGGGTCGAACCTTGGTTTCTCCTTGTAGTTGCCGTCGTCGCGGTGGAAGCTCTTGGGCTCGCGGTGCGCGTGCCCAGCGTTGGCGACGAAGTCGACTCGCCCGTCACTGCGGCGCTTGCCAGTGAGGCGAGTGTTGCTGTAGCGTAGATAGGATCATCGTCCGTTGTCGTTGCCGCTCATGCAGCGTTGCCCTCCTGACTCGTCGTCGGTTTCTTGGTTTGGGTCTTCCTCCGCGTATCTTTTGGCGATCTCAGGGAGGTCCGGTATGTTGTCGAGTGTGCAGTATGCTCGTTTGAGCTTGGCAACCAGGGGATCGTAGCGGCACGAGGTCTTGAAGCAGTGGATTGTGGTGTCTGGGTGGATACCGACCGCGTTGTACCACAGTTCTTGCCATCGTTGGACCTAGCTGCGGGTCGACTCGCGAGGTCCCTGGACGCATCGTTCCAGGTCCTTGATGGTGGTGGCGCGTGTGTATGAACCCTCAAAGTGCCTAACGAAGGCGTCGCGCATCTCTTCCCAGGAGTCGATGCTGTCCGCGGGGAGAGTGTTGATCCACTGCCTGCACGCCCCCTCCATCATCAGGGGGAGGTAGCGGGCGGCGAGTAGATCAGTGTGGCCGGCGATCCCCATTGCCATGAGGTAAGTGTCCAGCCACACGGAGGGATCATACGTGGGTTCGTACTTCTCTATTTACTTCGGCGCTTTGAAGTTCGCCGGGTATCTTTCGCCTTGGATCATTGGTCCGAAGCACCTGGGCCCGAGTCGACTTAGCGACCCCATCGGCTCACCGTCGCGGCGGTTGGTTAGGGTATGTCGCAGGTCGTCGGGCTGGCGTGCGCGCCAGCTCTGGTTGTTGATGATGTGGGTGCGGGCGTCAACGGGCTGACCGTTGGCGGCGACGAAGTTGGTCGCTGGCCTGGGGTCGTTGGTGGAGTGTGCCGCGTTCGCGGGTCGGTGTTGGAGCTGCAGTGGTTCGGGTGGCGGGCAGTTGAGGGTGTTTGCCGCCAATGGACGGCCGCTTGAGGCCGCTCTGCTGCCTGATGAACGCGAGTACATCCGACCCTATGAGTCGACTCCTACGTTTTGTTGCTCGACCGCCTTTGCGAGCAAGGCCTTGACGTACTGGATCTGTAGGGCGCCGTCACCGGTGGTCGTGATGTTGCCGGCCGCTGCTCGGCCCGCCACGAGGTTGTCCATCGGGGTGGAGAACAGTGGTAGGCCGTTCGCGTCTCGCTCCCGTGAGGAGACCACGATCCGCGGCTGGTCCCGGGGGGGTGCGCGGTTGGGTGGAGGTGGGGCGCCATTCGCCGTCGACCCTAGTGGGGGCCAGGCGCTTCCTCCTGGTGGCGTGTTCTCACAGATCGCGCGCTCGGCCACGCGGGTCGGGTCGTTCTCGTCGTTGAAGTTCAGGGCGCGCCCCTGGACGGTGGGGTTCAAGCGCAACCTGATTCGTTGCTGGTGGTAGCGCGACAGCTCCTGCGTCGTCACCTGCTCGAGGCGAAATTTTTCGCGCTCGGCTTGCTCCTTGCGGACTGCTTCCACCAGCTTCAGCGGAGTTCCTCGACCTCCGTTTCTGTTGCGTTGGGAGGGATCGGGGTGGAGAAGGGATCCTCCGGTGGGTCGGTGCCAGTCGCCATGTAGGTCGCGGCGTGGCGACCGGTCCCGTCGCGGAGATCGGCGGAGTTTTCCGACCCGGAGTCAAAGTCGAAGATCCCAAGGATGGAGGGATCCTCGAAGTCTCCAACGTTGGAGACCTGGGTGATGGAGCCCGCGGGCGAAGCCATGATGATGGATCCGGCGAGTGACGCCGGGGTCGCCGAGTCGGCGTCATCGTTGAGGGCCGCGTCTTTCGTGGCTGCGGTGGTTTTGGCCACGTCGCTGTGGGCCGAGTTGTACTCGGAGGCGAGGCGGTGGATCGTGTGGACCTGGCTCTCGGAGATCCGGTCGCGTGGCGGCGACTCGCGACTGCGAGCCGAGTCCTCCGAGACGATGACGTCGGTGAGGCCGACGAAGAGGCTGATCGTGCCGACTGGCAAGATCATGCTATGCGTGACGTGTCGCACCGCCGGGACATAGCTACTCAGCAAGATCTGGAGCATCTCGCCGATCGCTATCATGCGGCCGGTGGCGATCGACTCGTTGATGGGTAGATTGGATCTCGCCGCAGAACACCGGCCTGACCGGCCAGGCCCCACGGTGGGCGCCACTGTCATGGGAATGACCACGGCAGATGCTGCAATCGGCAGCGAGTAGTAGAACATGGGGCAAGGGCGGCCAGCCATCTGCGGTGCGAGATCAGGGCGGAGACACAGGGTTTTACCCAGGTTCGGCCCCCGGGAGGGTAAAGACCTACTCCTGCTAGATTGTATTATGATGGAAGTACAATGGAGCGAGCTCGGCGGCTAGGCAGCAAGTCGCTTGGATGGATGATGGAACGTATCCTCTACACGCCCTCTAGGGAGGTTTATATAGACTCACCCTCCTAGGGTTTACAGATCTCAACCGAATCAGTTAAGGTTTCGGCAATCGTTTAACCTAATCCGACTGGGCCTATCTACTCTCCTGGGCCTTCAGCTTCTAGTCGCTTGAATCTACTCCAAGTCTTGATCCAGTCGCCGTCCTGCAGGCCCACTCGCCAGTTCCTGGGCCGGTCGGAAACGTCCTGCTGGGTATACCCCGGTAGGCATATCCCCATCACCTTTGCCAAGAATCAATGATTTGTTTGATTAGTTAGAAGGAGCTTGTGTGTTCTCAAAGATTGATCTCCGATCAGGTTATTTCCAGCTCAAGATAAGGGAACAAGACATACCTAGGACAGCTTTCACCACAAGGTATGGATTGTATGAGTATACCGTGATGCCATTTGGTTTAACCAATGCACCAGCATACTTCATGAATATGATGAACAAGGTGTTCATGGAATTCCTTGATAAGTTTGTTGTCGTGTTCATCAATGACATTTGGATCTACTCCAAGAGCAAGGAAGAGCATGAAGGACATATACGATTGATACTTGAAAAACTTAGAGAGCATAAGTTATATGCCAAATTCAGCAAGTGTGAATTTTGGTTAAATGAAGTTGGATTTCTTGGACACGTTGTGTCAGGAGATGGTGTAGCAGTTGATCCTGCTAAAGTTTCAGCTATAACTGAATGGGAATCTCCCAAGACAGTGAAAGAGGTTCGTAGTTTCCTTGGCCTAGCAGGTTACTACAGAAGGTTCATTGAGAATTTCTCCAAGGTAGCAAAACCTATAAAAGAATTGCTAAAGAAAGACAAGAAATTTGCTTGGTCTGAAGGTTGTGAACTCAGCTTTCAAGAATTGAAGAAGAGACTAGTGACAACACCAGTCTTATGTTTGCCAGATTTGGAGAAAGATTTCCAAGTATATTGTGATGCGTCTCATCATGGATTAGGTGCAGTACTTATGCAAGAAGGGAAAGTTGTAGCTTATGCCTTGAGACAACTCAAAACTCATGAAGTAAACTACCCTACTCATGATTTAGAGTTAGCCTCTGTTGTTCATGCACTCAAAACATGGAGACACTATCTTTTGGGAAAGCGATGTGAAGTGTTCACATATCACAAGAGTTTGAAGTATATCTTCACCCAGAAAGAAATTAACATGAGACAAATAAGATGGCTAGAACTCATCAAGGACTATGATTTGAGTTTGCAATACTACCCCGGTAAAGCAAATGTTGTAGCAGATGCTCTAAGCCATAAGGTTTTTGTGAATGGCCTTACTAAGGGAGAATTGTCGGATGATCTGTGTGCCCAATTTAGAGATCTCAGATTGGAGATTGTGCCTGAAGGACATCTCATGTCATTGGATGTTCAACCCACCTTGTTGGACAAGATCAAAGAAGCCCAAAAGACAGATATGGAAATTGAAGAGATTAAGGAAAAGATTGGCAAGGGAAAAGCCAAAGGATTCCATGAAGACGAACATGGTACTTTATGGCATGGAAAACGTATCTGTGTTCCACAAGATCCGGAGCTTCGGAAACTGATTTTACAAGAAGCACACAACTCACCATATTCTATTCATCTGGGTTTGTACATGGATATGAAGGAAAGATTTTGGTGGAATAATCTCAAGAAGGACATCGCCGAACATATTGCTTTGTGTGATGTATGTAGTAGAGTGAAAGCGGAACATCAGAAACCAGCAGGATTATTACAACCATTACCTATTCCCGATTGGAAGTGGGACAAGATTGGTATGGATTTCATTACCGAATTACCAAGGACCAGGTCAAGATATGATTCTATTTGGGTAGTAGTGGATCGACTAACTAAAGTGGCTCATTTCATACACGTGAAGACAACTTATACAAGTGCTAAGTTAGCCAAGATCTATATGAACAGAATTGTATGTCTACATGGAGTACCCAAGAGTATTATGTCTGATAGGGGAACTCAATTCACTTCTCATTTTTGGAGGCAGCTACATGAGTCATTGGGAACGAGATTGGAATTCAGCACTGCTTTTCATCCTCAAACTGATGGACAAACAGAAAGGACTAATCAGATTCTTGAAGATATGTTGAGAGCATGTGCTCTAGACTATGGAGCCAGTTGGGATGAAAGTCTGCCTTACGCAGAATTCTCTTACAATAACAGTTATCAAGCCAGTATTGAGATGGCACCATTTGAGTTTCTTTATGGGAGAAAGTGTACCACCCCATTGCTATGGAATGTTGTGGGAGAAAGAAGTTTATTCGGACCAGAACTCATCAAAGAGGCTGAAGAGAAAGTCAAGCTGGTTAAAGACAGATTGAAGATAGCACAGTCCCGACAAAAGAGCTACGCAGATCCTAAGCGTAGGGAAGTCATCTATGAAGTAGGTGATAGAGCTTATCTTAGAGTGTCACCACTTCGTGGAGTGAATAGGTTTGGAGTCAAAGGAAAGCTGGCCCCAAGATATGTGGGACCATTCAATATTCTGAGTGGTAAAGGAGAAGTAGCTTATGAGATTGAATTGCCAGAATCTTTGTTAGCTGTTCATAATGTGTTCCATGTGAGTCAGCTAAAGAAATGCCATCCAGAGATGGAAGAGACTTCTTTGAAGGATACTATACCATTGGAGGAAGTCCAATTGGAAAGTGATCTCACTTATGAAGAGAAACCTATCAAGATTCTTGAGACTGCAGAAAGAGTTACTCGGACTAAGACTATCAAATTCTGCAAAGTTCAGTGGAACCATCATTCCGAAGAAGAAGCAACATGGGAAAGAGAAGATGATCTTCGGAAAGACCACCCTCACCTATTTGCTAGCCAATCCGAATCTCGAGGGCGACATTCACCTTAAGGGGGTTAGATTTGTAACATCCCTAAAAATCATGTTTTCAAAGTTTGCATATCATTCATGCATGCATATCATTTAGGGATCAAATATCAAACCCATTTCAAGAAAACAAAGCACTAAGTGCTATTATTTTATGTGATCAAGCATTAATCAAATACCACTCTCAAATGGAGAATTATTTGTTTCAAAACCAAACCTTGTTGTTCTCAGAATGTTTGCTTGCTTGCTAATGCTTAAACCAAAATTTTGCAAAACAAATGTGAGTTTAAAACCATTTTCAAAACTTGATCAAATCATGTGCTTTGTCACTGTTTAATTTTTGTTTGATCAAGGGACCAAGCTAATACAGGGAGACCATGTGATTTTGTGCCCAAAATGTGAGTAATACACTCCACAAAAATCCATAACAAATTGGAATTCAAATAGCATTTGAATTTGTTTGAAAATGGATTCAGAAAATCAAAACAGAAATAGAAAATGAATAGAGAAAAGGAAAAAGGCCGGCGCCAGTCATTTGTCCCAACAGAGAAACCAGCCCACTAAGCCCACCCGGGTCATTTCCCCCTTCTCTCTCTCTCTCACCCGCACCCGCACTACCCCACAGACACTGCCACTGGGCCTGAGCCAGGTCAGCACCTTCTTCTCCACCCCCGTGCGCGCAGACCCCGTCTCCACCGCCGTTTCCTCCAGAAACGCCGCATTGATTCCTCGCTTAATTGGCATTGATACGCAGCATAATTCCCTCCCCTCTCTTGGCTACTTAATCACCTCGCCACCGCGGTCATTTTCCCCCACACAGCACGCTCACCTCGCCACCAGGCTGCCAGTATTTCGAACTGCACCGCCGCTGCCCGACGAACTCCGACAAGCGATTACGGTGAGCTCCGACCACCCCTCTGCTTTTGGTTCAAACGAGCGTGACCCTCGTGTCCTTATGCATCTGCTGACACCTCTAGTTTGCCTGCTCGTGACCCAGGTCGCCGTCTTCGTTCACGCCCGCGAACGCCAAAGCCGGCGCTCAACTCCGACGAGCGATTTAGGTAAAATCCGTGCGCCCCTTGACCCCTCATACATGCTATCAGCTCCGCCGTGTCCTTGAGCAGCTGGTAACACCACTGGCTTGTGCTAGGGCGATCCCGAACATCGTCAACGTCACTGCCCGCACGAACCCGACGCCGCTAGCAACTCCGACGAGACCCTGCCGCTGCATCTGTGCGCCCCTTGACAAGCCAGCGCCACGTTGAGCTTCAGCACACCGCCGCGAGCCTGGTAAGCATCTCCGACAATCCCAACCCCCTCTGTAGCGACCGCGCCACCGTAGACAGAGCGCACCGCCGCTCACCGTCGCGGCACGCCGCCAGTTCTTGGTAGGTTGATCGAACACCATAGGATCTAGATCTGACGCATAGGATAGATCACTTAACGAAGGGGTAAGTTTAGATCTGAGCCGCGCGTTTTAGTTAGATCTAACGGTGCACAGACGCGATCCAGCGAAACGGTATCAGCCAATCAGATGTCGTCGCGTGGCTGTGAGTTAGATTTAAAATCAGAATTTTGATCTATTTGTTATTTAAACTTGTTTAATTCATAACTTTTGATTCCCACGTCCAAATTTGACAAATTTTATATCAATGGAATCAGGAGAGAAAGCCCTTTCCATATATGCAATGTGTTTAATGTTTTGTTTCTGTTAAAATGGTTATTTTTACAGAAACATGTGTAGGCCTATTTTGTGTATAACAATTATTCAGGAAATGTTTTAATGTTCAAATAAAAATTGTATGGCAAGTTTTGAACTTGTTTATGAATCAGTACTATACACTTGTCTTGTTGAGTATAGAAAATCATCACATATCATATTGCATGCATCCATATATTTTTGCTTGTATTTATTTTGTATGTGATTTGGTGCTATCATTTTATGTGTAGATTTTGGTAAAAATAGTGATTGTGATTGTGAGGATTGTAGCTACTCTCCAAACTACCAAGGAAAGTGGTGCTTCATGATTTTATTCCTATGTCTTCAAATATGCATTAGAAATATTTTGCTAGTCTTGAATGGATATTTTTGATCTATATGCTATGCTTGGGAAATCCTAGTAGTTGTAGAATTGCTAGAAATATTTCTAAGTCTTATCAATGACATGCTTAGCCTAGCTAGTAGAAACCAAGGGTGGTTATAATCATGCTATGATAAAATATTTCTAAGTCCTTGGACTTGTGTTGCTTAATAAAACAACTAAGTGAATGAAACACCTAGGTGGAAAGGAAGGAAAGGTTTATGTTGAGTGGTTACACAAGGCCCATTTCTATGGTTTACCTTGTGTATCTCACTTGTGGAAAGCCACCCAGGAACAAAGGGATTTGAGAGGCCAAATGTTAAGAAGCTTCTAGTGCAGCCACTTGGCAATATGGGCTCTGCCTGGATCATATAGGTTGCAATAACTTAGCCATTTGGATAGTTGGTGGTAGTGGGATGATAGGTTGGAGCGCGTCCATTTGGTCTGAGGGAAGGCTTCTGAAAGGTCCTGTCTTGGTGAAAATCAAGTCTTGTGGGGAAAGTGCACAACCTCTGCAGATGGAAGAATCTAAGTACTTAGCCATGTCCATGGTAATGGACAACATGAGCATCAAGACATGGAAGCTATCAAGAATCTCCTCATCCCAATTTCTAAGTAAAAACTTGTGGTTGAACAAGGGTGAAGGACCCCAATGTCTATTGGTGGTTCCTTGGGAAAAGTTTTGACAAAGAAGAACTTAGTGTTTTCAACTGATAGGTAAAACCTATTTTGAGAAAAGCAAGCCTAAGCTACACTTAGCCAAAATTCATATAGTATTTAGTCCACCAATATTATACTAAGGTATCACTTGCCAATACTGTTCCAATGTATTGACCCACTATGGCTGTAACTTGTGATGTTGCAGGATATTCTGATGATGATTAGGAGTCATGAGTCTACACTCAACATGCCTGCCTGTGACACATGAAGATGAAGACTTATTTATTTTATTACATATTTAAACTCTTGTATTAGGCATGTGGCCATGGAGTTGTAAAAGACTATGTTGTCTCTGGAATGACTTGTAATAATGACCTTTGTTTCTGTGTACTTCATCTTAAACTGTGGATGCTAGCATGATCCAGGGACTAGCATTGCAATCACAGGGATCCTTTCCTTTACAAAGGAGGAATCTTACAGCAGCAGGTCGCCGGAATTTTGCCGGAGTCTGCCTCGGAGGAGGAGAAGAGGAGCCAGCGATTGGATCCACCCTAGGAGAAGCCACTGGTACCAGGAGGTTCGCCATCGTTGACTTCGTCGTTCGCCCCTATCACTGACCCTCACCTGAGCCCCGGTGAGCCCCGTAGACCCCCACTGGCCGTACTAGGGTTCTGTCTCGCCGGAGTTGCCCAACGGAGATGATAAGTCACAGCTGTTTGATTAGAATTTGATCGTGTGGTTTAGATTGCCCCGTACCGCTTTGCACCCCCTGTCTCGCTGACTGGTGGGGTCATCCACTTAAACCCACTCGCGCGCACTATGCGCCGTGGGCCGGCCCAGTTACACTCCTGCGCAACCTAGTAGTTTGAATTTAGGTTTATTCGTTTTGTTTCAAATTTAGTTCAAAATCAATAACTTATTCATATTAAATCAAAAAAACATGTATAATACATCAAAAT
This sequence comes from Avena sativa, assembly GCA_916181665.1. Taxonomy (NCBI): domain Eukaryota; kingdom Viridiplantae; phylum Streptophyta; class Magnoliopsida; order Poales; family Poaceae; genus Avena; species Avena sativa. Next base: position 259,639,444 of record OV702297.1, read on the forward strand.
GTTCAGAAAAATGAGAACTATCTATTAGAGCTATACTCATGCATTGTTCAACAACTTTCAGAGCAAGTTTAATTAGAAGAACATAGTAACCCCTCACAGGAGATTCCGGAGTTTCCCCGAGTTAGGGTTTTCACCCCTCGGAACCCTGTTTAAACTACCAAGCATGCGTTAGGGTTACATTTCGATACAATTTAACTTGCCATATCATCATCCTTGCTTGATAATTGCATCGATGCCATGTGTTGATTGTTTCCCCTCTCTTTCCAGTGTTTGGTTCTTCCCGGTAGAGTACAATATCGAGATCGAGATCGAAGCCAGAGATCAACACCGTCGAAGTTCAAAGATCGATGAACAATACTTGACCAACTGTAACTAAGTCAAGTACAAGGCTTCCGAAGATCTATTTATCTGCTATCAACTAGCAAACGCAAGCATAGCCCCACCATGATATAATCCTATGATTTCGACAGCATTTCAATTCTGCCATGTTGCATACGATTCTATTGTGGTCTTTTATCGATAGGTAGAGTATCCTACCTATTGCATTACCCCTTTGAGCTTATATTACCTGATCCACTGCTCCTAGCATATCTAGGTTTGGCTTGTGTGCACTGCTAGAGCTATTCTCTGTGTCCCGCTTAGCCATGCATAGCTGTCAGTGCTGGTTCATCCAGATGATGTATCAGATGCAGATAATCTAGTATGACAGGAGAACATGATGATGTGATATCAGAGGTGATATGAGTTAAACATGCTAAGGCTTGTATGGGAGGCCACGGTGGGATGTGCTTTTTCTAGTCCCATATTCGCCACCACTAGGACCCGAGTTCTTGCCTCTTGAACCAAGACAAGCGTACAACCACATGGGGTTTATGGGGACCCCCTAATTGACTAACTTTCCTAGTAGATTCCATGAGTCACATAGTTCGGGTGTTCCATTCGACATACGTATTGAAAACGTTTTTGAAAGATTAGGTGAAGGAGGTGCATTCATAATAGGTAGGTAAGCGTGGACGGGGTTGCTTAGGGTCGATGGAGCCCCTGGTGAACCAACCTCGCCTCACATCTTTAAGTACCGGCTTCGGGATTTGGCCCGTTATGGCGGAACCATACTTATTGCGTGACTCATGGTCTCGGCGAAACCAAGGTAAAGGTCTTGTCCAACCACACCTTCTGCCAGCACACCAAGGAAGTGTGTCAAGTGGCATTAAGAGTCAGTTGGTACGTGTGGGTAAAGTTGTACACCCCTGCAGGGTAATAAACTTTTCTAAAAGCTGTGTTCACGGTTATGAACGACTTGGGGACCGGACTCAAGATCATAGAGAACTATAACCTAATCGTAAAACTTGGTACATGAACGTGTGCTTAAGGATGCTTCCGCATGTGTACGAGGGGGTGATCCTAGTTGGTAGATGATGATGACTTGGTGGATATCAAAAGATGATGATCAATATTTTGGAGATGTCGCTCTCTTATCCCTTTTTAAAACACTCTGATTAGACGAGCTTCTTCTCCCTCTCTTGTTTTATAAACAAAAGTGGCTTCATGCAAAACAACTCCACCAGCCATAAGTCTTGCGGAGTACACCCTGTACTCACCCTTGCTTTGTTGATACTTTTGGCAGAGTAAGTGTTCACCTGAAGACGAGTTCCGTACGATATCGACACCGACGAGTAGCTTGGGCTTATGCAAGAAGGGAAAGTTGTGGCTTATGCCTCGAGACAACTCAAAACTCATAAGGTAAATTACCCTACTCATGATTTAGAGTTAGCCTCTGTTGTCCATGCACTCAAAACATGGAGACACTATCTTTTGGGAAAGCGATGTGAAGTGTTCACAGATCACAAAAGTTTGAAGTATATCTTCACCTAGAAAGAAATTAACATGAGACAAAGAAGATGGCTAGAACTCATCAAGGACTATGACTTGAGTTTGCAATACCACCCCGGTAAGGCAAATGTTCTAGCGGATGCTCTAAGCCGTAAGGTTTTTGTGAATGGCCTTACTAAGGGAGAATTGCCAGATGATCTGTGTGCCCAATTTAGAGATCTCAGATTGGAGATTGTGCCTGAAGGACATCTCATGCCATTGGATGTTCAACCCACCTTGTTGGACAAAATCAAAGAAGCCCAAAAGACAGATAAGGAAATTGAAGAGATTAAGGAAAAGATTGGCAAGGGAAAAGCCAAAGGATTCCATGAGGATGAATATGGTACTTTATGGCATGGAAAACGTATCTGTGTTCCACAAGATCCGGAACTTCGGAAACTGATTTTACAAGAAGCACACAATTCACTGTATTCCATTCATCCGGGTAACACCAAAATGTACATGGATATGAAAGAAAGATTTTGGTGGAATAATCTCAAGAAGGACATTGCCGAACATATTGCTTTGTGTGATGTATGTAGTAGAGTGAAAGCGGAACATCAGAAACCAGCAGGATTGTTACAACCACTACCTATTCCTGATTAGAAGAGGGACAAGATTGGAATGGAATTCATCATCGGATTGCCAAGGACCAGGTCAGGATATGACTCTATTTGGGTAGTAGTGGATCGCCTAACTAAAGTGGCTCATTTTATACCCGTGAAGACAACCTATACAAGTGCTAAGTTAGCCAAAATCTATATGAGCAGGATTGTATGTCTACATGGAGTACCCAAGAGTATTGTGTCTGATAGGGGAACTCAATTCACTTCTCATTTTTGGAGACAACTACATGAGTCATTGGGAACGAGGTTGGAATTCAGCACTGCTTTTCATCCTCAAACTGATGGACAAACCGAAAGGACCAACCAGATTCTTAAAGATATGTTGAGGGCATGTGCCCTAGACTATGGAGCCAGTTAGGATGAAAGTCTGCCTTACGCAGAATTCTCTTACAATAACAGCTATCAAGCCAGTATTGAGATGGCACCATTTGAGTTTCTCTATGGGAGAAAGTGTACCACCCCATTACTATGGAATGGTGTGGGAGAAAGAAGTTTGTTCGGACCAGAACTAATTAAAGAGGCTGAAGAGAAAGTCAAGCTAGTTAAGGACAGATTGAAGATAGCACAGTCCCGACAAAAGAGCTACGCAGATCCTAAGCATAGAGAAGTCACCTATGAAGTGGGTGATAGAGCTTATCTTAGAGTGTCACCACTTCGTGGAGTGAAGAGGTTTGGAGTCAAAGGAAAATTGGCCCCAAGATATGTTGGACCTTTCAAGATTCTAAGTCGTAAAGGAGAAGTAGCTTATGAGATTGAATTGCCAGAATCATTGTCTGCCGTTCACAATGTGTTTCATGTGAGTCAGCTTAAGAAATGCCATCTAGAAATGGAAGAGACTTCTTTGAAGGATACCATACATTTGGAAGAGGTCCAATTAGAGAGTGACATCACTTATGAAGAGAAACCTATCAATATTCTTGAGACTGCAGAAAGAGTTACTCAGACTAAGACCATCAAATTCTGCAAAATTCAATGGAACCATCATTCCGAAGAAGAAGCAACATGGGAAAGAGAAGATGATCTTCGGAAAGACCACCCTCACCTATTTGCTATCCAACCCGAATCTCGAGGGCGAGATTCACCTTAAGGGGGTTAGATTTGTAACATCCCAAAAATCATGTTTTCAAAGATTGCATATCATCCATGCATGCATATCATTTAAGGATCAAATATCAAACTCATTTCAAGAAAACAGAAGCACTAAGTGCTATTATTTTATGTGAGCATGCATTAATTTAATGCCACTATCAAATGAGAGTATAATTGTTTTAAACCAAGCTTTGTTTGCTCTCATCTTGTTTAAGTTGAATGTTCGAGTTTGGACAAAAATTTACAAATCAAATATGGGTTTAAAACCATCTTCAAAACATATTCAAATCAAGTGCTATGACACTATCTATTTTGATTTTTCTAATAAGGACCAAGCAAGGACAGCAAGGCAGCATGGTTTAATACTCAAATTTACACAGGAATTCATATTACAAAAGGCCAGAAAGATTTGAAATTCAAATGCTTTTAAATTCATTTGAAATTGATTCTAGAAAATCAAACAGAAAATAGAAAAAGAGAAAAGAATTAGAAAAGGGCCGACGCTACTAATCTAGCCTAGAACCAAATCCAGCCCAAAAGCCCACCCGGGGTCCTCCCTTTCCTCTGTTTCTCTCACCCGCACCGAACCAACCCACACCGTCGCTGACTGGTGGCCCTTCTCCACGTCAGCACCTTCTTCCCAAACTCCACGTGCAGACGTCGTCGCCGCTCGTTTCCTCCCCCTTAACTGCCGTGACTGTAATCTGCTTAATTGGCAATGAATGCGTGCGTAATCTCCGCCCCTGCTCCGGCTATAAGATCCCCTCCCCTCTCCGCTCATTTCCCCTCGCTCAGCACACTCACCTCGCCACCAGGCTACGCGCAATCAAGCTCAGAACCCTGCAGCACCGACGACCTCCGGCGACCAATTCCGGTGAGCACCGTCCGCCCCCTGTCTCGGCTTCATGCGAGCGTGTTCAACTTATCCTTGCGCATCTTCTCATACCTTCCTTTTTCTCTGTATCATCCTAGAGCGCCGTCACCGTCCATCGCTGGAAGCAACCGAAGCTTAGCGCAACTCCGGCGACCCCTCCTGGTAGTTCTTGACCTCCCCTTCCTCCCTTTTTGATACTCACTTGTTCGCCAGGCTTGTGCGCGTCTAATAGCGTCTCTGGTTTGTCTTAGCGCGCACCAGAACCTCGCCCTCGACGACGCCAGAGCTTGCCCGACGACAGACTCCACTCCGGCGAGCAATAGCAGCCAGCTTCGAGCTCCCTTGTCCCTCCCTCAACCGCCTTGAGCTTCACTGCAGCCTCGCGAACACGGTAACCACCTCCACCCCTCCCCACGTGATCTGAATCGCCGGCAACATCTCTGACAGAGACGCGCCGCCGCATCGCCACCGCTAGCGCCGCCCGTCTGTGGTCGTTTGATCCGTGGCCGTAGGATCTAGATCCAGCGTGTAGAAATAGATCTGTAGCGAAGAGGTAAGGAGAAGATCTGACTGTGCGATTTAAGTTAGATCTAGCGGTCCACGTTAGCCGATCCGCGCGAATCGGTATCAACCAATCAGAACACGCCGCGTGTCTGTAGGTTTGATTTAAAATCAGAATTTAGATCTATTAGATGTTTAAACTTGTAAAATTCATAACTTTTGATTCATAACCAGGAGAGAAAATCCTTTCCATTTATGCAATGTGTTTAATGTTTTGCCTCTGATAAAATGATTTTTTTTACATAAACATTTGTAGGCATAATTTGTGTATAGCAATTATTTGAAAAATGTTTTGTTGTTCAAATAAAGTTTATTTGGCAAGTTTTGAACTTGTATAAGATTCAGTATTGTGCACTTGTCTTTTTTGGTGTAGAAAATCATCACATGGCATTTTGCATGCATTCATATATTTTTGTTTGTATAAATTTTGTATGTGATTTGGTGCCATTATTTTATGTGTAGATTTTGGTGCAAATAGTGATTGTGATTGTGAAGATTGTTGCTACTCCCCAAACTACCAAGGCAAGTGGTGCTTCATGATTTTATTCCTATGTTTTTCAACTATGCACTAGAAATATTTTGCTAGACTTGCATGAATATTTTGATATATATGCTATGCTTGGGAAATCCTAGTAGTTGTAGAATTGCTAGGAATTTCTAAGTTAAGATGCTTATCAATGCCATGTTAGCCTAGCTAGTAGCAACCAAGGGTGGTTATATATTCATGCTATGATAAAATATTTCTATGTCTTTGGACTTGTGTTTTTGCTTAATAAAACAACTAAGTGAATGAATCACCTAGGTGGAATGGAAAGAATGGTTTGTGTTGAGTGGTTACACAAGGCCCATTTCTATGGTTTACCTTGTGTATCTCACTTGTGGAAAGCCACCCAGGAACAAAGGGATTTGAGAGGCCAAATGTTAAGAAGCTTCTAGTGCAGCCACTTGGCAATATGGGCTCTGCCTGGATCATATAGGTTGCAATAACTTAGCCATTTGGATAGTTGGTGGTAGTGGGATGATAGGTTGGAGCGCGTCCATTTGGTCTGAGGGAAGGCTTCTGAAAGGTCCTGTCTTGGTGAAAATCAAGTCTTGTGGGGAAAGTGCACAACCTCTGCAGATGGAAGAATCTAAGTACTTAGCCATGTCCATGGTAATGGACAACATGAGCATCAAGACATGGAAGCTATCAAGAATCTCCTCATCCCAATTTCTAAGTAAAAACTTGTGGTTGAACAAGGGTGAAGGACCCCAATGTCTATTGGTGGTTCCTTGGGAAAAGTTTTGACAAAGAAGAACTTAGTGTTTTCAACTGATAGGTAAAACCTATTTTGAGAAAAGCAAGCCTAAGCTACACTTAGCCAAAATTCATATAGTATTTAGTCCACCAATATTATACTAAGGTATCACTTGCCAATACTGTTCCAATGTATTGACCCACTATGGCTGTAACTTGTGATGTTGCAGGATATTCTGATGATGATTAGGAGTCATGAGTCTACACTCAACATGCCTGCCTGTGAAACATGAATATGAAGACTTATTTATTTTATTACATATTTAAACTCTTGTATTAGGCATGTGGCCATGGAGTTGTAAAAGACTATGTTGTCTCTGGAATGACTTGTAATAATGACCTTTATTTCTGTGTACTTCATCTTAAACTGTGGATGCTAGCATGATCCAGGGACTAGCATTGCAATCACAGGGATCCTTTCCTTTACAAAGGAGGGACCTTACAGCAGCAGGTCGCCGGAATTTTGCCGGAGTCTGCCTCGGAGGAGGAGAAGAGGAGCCAGCGATTGGATCCACCCTAGGAGAAGCCACTGGTACCAGGAGGTTCGCCATCGTTGACTTCGTCGTTCGCCCCTATCACTGACCCTCACCTGAGCCCCGGTGAGCCCCGTAGACCCCCACTGGCCGTACTAGGGTTCTGTCTCGCCGGAGTTGCCCAACGGAGATGATAAGTCACAGCTGTTTGATTAGAATTTGATCGTGTGGTTTAGATTGCCCCGTACCGCTTTGCACCCCCTGTCTCGCTGACTGGTGGGGTCATCCACTTAAACCCACTCGCGCGCACTATGCGCCGTGGGCCGGCCCAGTTACACTCCTGCGCAACCTAGTAGTTTGAATTTAGGTTTATTCGTTTTGTTTCAAATTTAGTTCAAAATCAATAACTTATTCATATTAAATCAAAAAAACATGTATAATACATCAAAATGTTCAGAAAAATGAGAACTATCTATTAGAGCTATACTCATGCATTGTTCAACAACTTTCAGAGCAAGTTTAATTAGAAGAACATAGTAACCCCTCACAGGAGATTCCGGAGTTTCCCCGAGTTAGGGTTTTCACCCCTCGGAACCCTGTTTAAACTACCAAGCATGCGTTAGGGTTACATTTCGATACAATTTAACTTGCCATATCATCATCCTTGCTTGATAATTGCATCGATGCCATGTGTTGATTGTTTCCCCTCTCTTTCCAGTGTTTGGTTCTTCCCGGTAGAGTACAATATCGAGATCGAGATCGAAGCCAGAGATCAACACCGTCGAAGTTCAAAGATCGATGAACAATACTTGACCAACTATAACTAAGTCAAGTACAAGGCTTCCGAAGATCTATTTATCTGCTATCAACTAGCAAACGCAAGCATAGCCCCACCATGATATAATCCTATGATTTCGACAGCATTTCAATTCTGCCATGTTGCATACGATTCTATTGTGGTCTTTTATCGATAGGTAGAGTATCCTACCTATTGCATTACCCCTTTGAGCTTATATTACCTGATCCACTGCTCCTAGCATATCTAGGTTTGGCTTGTGTGCACTGCTAGAGCTATTCTCTGTGTCCCGCTTAGCCATGCATAGCTGTCAGTGCTGGTTCATCCAGATGATGTATCAGATGCAGATAATCTAGTATGACAGGAGAACATGATGATGTGATATCAGAGGTGATATGAGTTAAACATGCTAAGGCTTGTATGGGAGGCCACGGTGGGATGTGCTTTTTCTAGTCCCATATTCGCCACCACTAGGACCCGAGTTCTTGCCTCTTGAACCAAGACAAGCGTACAACCACATGGGGTTTATGGGGACCCCCTAATTGACTAACTTGCCTAGTAGATTCCATGAGTCACATAGTTCGGGTGTTCCATTCGACATACGTATTGAAAACGTTTTTGAAAGATTAGGTGAAGGAGGTGCATTCATAATAGGTAGGTAAGCATGGACGGGGTTGCTTAGGGTCGACGGAGCCCCTGGTGAACCAACCTCGCCTCACATCTTTAAGTACCGGCTTCGGGATTTGGCCCGTTATGGCGGAACCATACTTATTGCGTGACTCATGGTCTCGGCGAAACGAAGGTAAAGGTCTTGTCCAACCACACCTTCTGCCAGCACACCAAGGAAGTGTGTCAAGTGGCATTAAGAGTCAGTTGGTACGTGTGGGTAAAGTTGTACACCCCTGCAGGGTAATAAACTTTTCTAAAAGTCGTGTTCACGGTTATGAACGACTTGGGGACCGGACTCAAGATCATAGAGAACTATAACCTAATCGTAAAACTTGGTACATGAACATGTGCTTAAGGATGCTTCCTCATGTGTACGAGGGGGTGATCCTAGTTGGTAGATGATGATGACTTGGTGGATATCAAAAGATGATGATCAATATTTTGGAGATGTCGATCTCTTATCCCTTTTTAAAACACTCTGATTAGACGAGCTTCTTCTCCCTCTCTTGTTTTATAAACAAAAGTGGCTTCATGCAAAACAACTCCACCAGCCATAAGTCTTGCGGAGTACACCCTGTACTCACCCTTGCTTTGTTGATACTTTTGGCAGAGTAAGTGTTCACCTGAAGACGAGTTCCGTACGATATCGGCACCGACGAGTAGCTTGGGGTTCCCGGCCGGTAGCCTAGAATCTATGGGCTGGGACGTCATCGTTATGCTTCAGGACTCTTAAGACATTTGTTAAGTTTGCTATACTTAATAGCATAATTTGCCTTCCTTTGTTTGATCTTTGTGGTCAATGACCTCTGCTTGTAATAATTTGGTTCTTTGCTCAGTTATGAGATTGCTGTAATAAATTTTGTGTCGTAGGGTCACTGTTGTGATACCGATTCTTCACTGGATATTCTCGAGCTCAACTTTAAGCTTATGTCAGATGGAGGTCTGGAATTTGTTTAGCCCTGATCCTGGGGGTGTCACAGGTTTTGGTATCAGAGCAGTACCGACCGTAGGAAAACCTTGCTATTGGTCGATGTTGAGTCTAGTGTTTGTGAAAACTATTTTTAAAGATGAAAAGTATTTGAGAAAACTCTAGTATGCTTACTTTAATCCTTACCCAGTTTTGTTCTAACTCTGGGTCATCTTATCTAGTGTTGATTTTGGAAAAAATTTGATATCTCTTCTAGTCTTTCAAAGCTTAGGTGCCTTTTGGGCATGTCGTTTCTCAACCAGTTGACCTAGTGTTGAGTTCTCTAGGGTGGTGTGTGTAGTAAATTCTTTGTACCCTTTGCTCTACTTCATCTAAGAGATTCCTTTCTATCATGATCTCTCTATCTTTTGGGCCAACAATATTTTATTGTTGGTTCCACAATGTTCTATTCTAGGCTTCGAGGTTTCCTTTCGCTTCGACTGCCTCCTTTTTATTTGTCTGTGTACATCATAAGTCGTTTCTTCTTTTGGAAGCTACCTCTTGGTTACTATGTTGAAGTGTACGCTTTGTCACTCAAGTAGTAGTTACTCATTCCCGGGTTTTTAACCCTTGGACTTGAACCGAAGATCCCTGATTGTGTTGAATTCTGGTGTTGTGAAACTTGTACATGAAGCTGAACTTTAACCCAAGATCCATTCCTTTGACCCATGTTGTTAATGTTCATATAATACCTCAGGACGGCTGGTATTACAATTCTAGCCTTCAGGCTTGTGGTCTTTGTCATGATTGAATTGTGACAACTAAGGACTTCCCCTACCACTAGCTATGGCAGATGTTCTTTAATGGAACCAAATAGATCATGAAAAGAGTACTCATCGAGAGTATCGCATCTATATTCGTGACTCTGCCACACTATATCCCTTCTCTGCATTGGTTTTCGGAAGATTGTTGACTTCTGCATTTACATATCGGGATTCCATCCTGAGCATGTCCCTTTCCCCTTATTGTTCTCCGAACTTTGTCTACCAGTTGGTAGCCAAGTAGTAAATGTGCATCGGTGTCTTCCGAAGCAATATACTCTTGTGGTCCATCAAGACAAACCATTTCAGAATGTCAGGAGAAACAAACTCCAGTACCTCGTCGTATCTAGGACCAGGTCAAAGTGTTGTAATCTGCAGATCAAGAGGCATTGATTAGCTTCTATCTGTTCTACCTTAAAGTGTCACACTATTTTATACTAAAAGGTCGTGCCGAGTTCCATGACCCCTTAATGAAGTGATACTCTTACACATATTTACACAGCCTTCCTCGAGCTTTCGCGCTCATGAGTGATGTGTGCGCATAATAATGTGGCCATCTGAGATTCTAGCAATTATTATTGTTTTGAACTCTAAGGACATTTGTGTCATTCTTATAGTAATGTTTAACTAAGTGAAGAATGGTCGTGCTACCAAGTCCGTTATTCTGGTACACTCTCTTCGGTCAAAGAGTTAGGTTTGTACCGAAGCTCTGAGACTATGTCCTCTTGCCTTACCAAGCAAGTCCCCTCTGGAACTAAGTGACATATCGGTGGTTCGTGATATTCTAGTTGTCTACTAGAAGTGTTGCCATGTTGCCACATGACAAGTGATGTCAAATTCTTGAGCAAGTCAGTTCTCTGAACTGCTCCTTTCTCCAAGGATCCATATTGGATACCCCTGAACTAGTTGGTTGATCTTAAACAACAACTTGGAGAGTTGTAAGACAAAAGTTTTATCCAACTTTGTTCCTTCTTAAAGGGATGTCTAGTTTTGTTCGAGTTGAAGAAATATAGTATTTCCTTCGTGGATATGTTATCTTCCCTTGCCTTTGATTTGATTTGGGTTATCGTCAAACCAAACTCAGTTCCAAGGACTATTTTGATGTTGTTTCTTCTCATGATGTTTCACTTGAGTGCATCTTCATGTTCTTTGGTTTGACCAGCATTTTTGCCTTGTTCATGCAACATACGAGTTCATCTTCTTGGAGTGTCTTGATAACTTTGTTGTTGAGCCCCTCGATGACATCCTTATCTCCTCCATGCTAAATTACATTCATATGGAACATTTGGCACTAATGTTGGAAAATTTCGAGATCCGTCTTCGAGTCATCTCGAAGCATGTGATCTGGATGTTAGAAGTAACCTTCTCCGATTCATGTGCAAATGTTGAAAGATGTCGCCGTGGATTCGAGTAGAGTTAACTCTGTTCCTTAAGGATACACGTGTATTTTATTGTTAGTACTTCATATGTAGGCAGTTGTCTATCGCCAAGTTGCTAAATACATGGGTCCAGCAATCTAGCTCATCTTTTGGTGCTTTCCACTGTATTCCATATCTTGAGAATCTAGTAACTTTATATTTGTGGTAAATGTTGCAAACTTTCTATTTAGACATGCTGAGTCTGAAATATCATTCCACCTAACCAAAGCTGAATCTCAAGCAGCAATGATGGTTGGTGTTCCTCAAGGTTTTGACATAGGTCTCTTTGCAGATTTGGAAAGATTGATGTAATGGTTGACACACTTAGCCGGAAAGACCTGTTGTTATATTCTCTTGATTCAGCAATGACAACCACTCCTCATGAGGATTCTTCTATGATGTATTATAGAAGTTATTCTTATGGTTTCCTTTGTATCCGAAGTCCAACCTTTACTTGATGTCTAACTTCTCGAACATCAAGGAGAACATTGAAAGTAGTGTTGCTAAATGTCTCTCGGTTACTCCTCCAGACCCATTTATGTTGGCAACCATCTTGTTGTGCCAAGTAATTGAAGTCTGAGAATGAAGTTTGTCTTTCCCGTGTCATCAGGAATCTTCTTATATATTCATCTAGTAGTGGAAAGTGATATCATGATCTTTGGCAAAGATCTTGATAGTCCTAGATGAATAAAGAATTTTCCCTCATTTTTCTCAGTCATGTTTTAAGAGTGAATATGATTTTGGTAATCAGAAATTTCTCTTGATACATGTTATTTGTGACTCTTACGAGTCCTCTCCACAAAACACCTTTCTGTCTTGACCTTCTGTTGAATGAAAGAGTGACCCTTCTGTTTCAAAAGTAGTTCAATAGCTTGGTTTTGTTGATCCTTATCTCTACAACCTGAAATCTCTACTTAAGTCGTTTAGTAGAGGTTCTTTATCGAAGTCTGTGCTTATGTTTTTCTGTTGGAAGCTTTCTTCTTCAGAAGCTTCAAAACCTCATGTAAGCTCCATGGTCTCAATCCTTATTAAGACCATTTATCTAACAATTTGAAACATTCTCCTCTTGTTTCCTCCGTTACCTTGATGTGTTTCATGTTCGTCATCTCAGAGTCGTTTCTAAACACTCCATCTATGAGTTGACCATGAGATACTCAGTGTGTTGTTTAGTGTGTTGTCCTCTTATCCTCGGAATGACCATGTTTCTTTCTCTCTCTGTCTCTTTTCCTACCTTTAGAATCTCGGGTCGAGATTCTCGTAAGGGGGATAGAGCTGTAACACCCCAATTTTAGTTAATAATATTTAGGGCTTGTTTGTGCATTCATGAGCATCATTCTTTAAATTATGCATTGAAGAAATAAAGCCAAAACCCTAGTTTCACCTCTCTCTTTAAAACCTTCTAAAATGGTTTTGAATTTTGAAATCACAAAAATAATGGGGCCAAATTGAATATAATGGCTCTTGAGTATTTTTAGATATTTTATAATCTCTCTAGTATTTTTGAAATCCTCAAAACAGATTCAAATTTGAGATTACAAAAGAGAAAATACAAAAACAGAAAAAGGAATTTCAGCAAAAAAATGGAGCCAGATGCCTCAGGTCGAGCAGCCCAGCAACCTCCCTCTCCTCTCTCCCTTTCCCGCAGCCCACCTCAGCCCAACATGGCCCAGCGCCGGCCCGATACCCCTTCGCCTATTTTTCCTTTCTTATTCCTCCGCCAGAAGGATGCGATGAAGAAGCTGCGTGTCCTGCCGCCATCCGTCGATCCCCCGCACGCTGTGATTCTCGCCCCCGCCCCTGGAGATGAGGATAAGAATGTTGGTGCTCTCCTCTCTCTCACATACCCATTTCTCCACATCTCGTGCTCTCTTTGATTTTCCCCCCAAATCGCCGGACCCTAGCCGACGACCGTCGCCTCGTGCCACCGCTAGAGGCCACCCCGATCCCTGCCGTAAATCTCTTGAGCTCCATCTTCTCGCCAGCAACCTCCTTGAAGAAGGAATCGACCGAGAATGCTAGGAATCACCGCCATCGACCTCATCTTCCTCGCCTCTGGCCACCATCTCCATTGATGTTGCCGACGTCGTCAGGCTTCCCCTCTCCTCGCCATCAACTTCGTCTGCTCCAGGGTGAGCTCCTGGTTCTCCCTAGTCCCTCTGCTCGCTCCCTCTCCCTCTGTGCCAACACCACGACACCGTTCTACAAGCGGCGCCGCCGTCCGCCGTCATGGAGGGTGCTCCGGTGACCAAGAATCGGAGGCGCCGCCATAGTTAGGTCCGCATCTGTGCGCTCTTTCGAATGAGCCATAGCACGCCTCCTCCCGTGCCCTGTAGCGCCTACCCCGCCGTCGGCCGATGTGTATTCAGGCGAGCCCGCGTGGCGCCTATGTGGTGTTGACGTGGCGTCCGCGTGGCTCTAACGTAGGCATTGCACAGCCTTTGCCACCGTGGCAACCGACGTGTCCCTAGGCCCAGCAGTCAGTGTCTGGGTCTAGCTCCTGCCTCTGGGAGAAAAGGGATTAGATATTGTGGTGATGTCAGCCTTGCATCATGCTGATGCAATAAACCTATTTAATATAGTTTAATAATTTTAGAAATTGGTTTAATATTGTAAAATCAATAACTTATTCATATTAAATCAGAAAAACATGTATAATATATCAAAATGTTTAGGAAAATGAGAACTATCTATTAGAGCTATAATCATGCATTTTTCAACAACTTTCAGAGAAAGTTTAATTAGAAGAACATAGTAACCCCTCACAGGAGATTTCGGAGTTTCCCCGAGTTAGGGTTTTCACCCCTCGGAACCCCGTTTAAACTACCAAGAATGCCTTAGGGTTACATTTCGATACAATTTAACTTTCCATATCATCCTTGCTTGAGCATTGCATCGATGCCATGTGTTGATTGTTTCCCCTCTCTTTCCGGTGTTTGGTTCTTCCCGGTAGAGTACAATATCGAGATCGAGATCGAAGCCAGAGATCAACACCGTTGAAGTTCGAAGATCAACAAACAATACTTGACCAACTGTAACCAAGTTAAGTACAAGGCTTCCGAAGATTTATTTATCTGCTATCAACTGGCAAAGGCAAGCATAGCCCCACCATGATATAATCCTATCATTTTGAAAGCATTTCAATTCTGCCATGTTGCATACGATTCTACTGTGGTCTTTTATCGATAGGTAGAGTATCCTATCTATTGCATTACTCCCTTTGAGCTTATATTACCTAATCCACTTCTCCTAGCATATCTAGGTTTGGCTTGTGTGCACTGCTAGAGCTATTCTCTCTGTCCCGCTTAGCCATGTATAGCTGGCAGTGCTGGTTCATCCAGATGATGTATCAGATGCAGATAATCTAGTATGACAGGAGAACATGATGATGTGATATCAGAGGTGATATGAGTTAAACATGCTAAGGATTGTATGGGAGGCTGCGGTGGGATGTGGTTTTTCTAGTCCCATGCTCACCACCACTAGGACCCGAGTTCTTGCCTCTTGAACCAAGACAAGCGTACAACCACACGGGATTTATGGGGACCCCCTGATTGACTAACTTTCCTAGTAGATTCCATGAGTCACATAGTTCGGGCGTTCCATTCGACATACGCATTTAAAACGTTTTCGAAAGAGGAGGTGAAGGAGGTGCATTCATAACAGGTAGGTAAGCATGGTCGGGGTTGCTTGGGATCGTTGGAGCCCCTGGTGAACCAACATCGCCTCACATCTTTAAGTACCGGCTTCGGGATTTGACCCGTTACGACGGAAGCATACTTATTGCGTGCCTCATGGTCTCGGCGAAACCAAGGTAAAGGTCGTGTCCAACCACACCCTCTGCCAGCACACCAAGGAAGTGTGTCAAGTGGCATTAAGAGTCGGTTGGTATGTGTGGGTAAAGTTGTATACCCCTGCAGGGTAATAATCTTTTCGAAAAGTCGTGTTCACGGTTATGAACGACTTGGCGACCGGACCCAAGATCATAGAGAACTATAACCTAATCGTAAAACTTGGTAGATGAACGTGTACTTAAGAATGCTTCCTCATGGGTACGAGGGGGTGATCCTAGTTGGTAGATGATGATGACTTGGTGGATATCAAAAGATGATGATCAATATTTCGGAGATGTCGCTCTCTTATCCCTTTTTAAAACACTCTGATTAGACGAGCTTCTTCTCCCTCTCTTGTTTTATAAACAAAAGTGGCTTCATGCAAAACAAATCCACCAGCCATAAGTCTTGCGGAGCACACCCTGTTCTCACCCTTCCTTTGTTGATACTTTTCGTAGAGTAAGTGTTCACCTGAAGACGAGTTCCGTACGATATGGACACCGACGAGTAGCTTGGGGTTCCTGGCCGACAGCCTGGAATCTATGGGCTGGGACGTCATCGTTATGCTTCAGGCCTCTTAGGCCATTTGTTAAGTTTGCTATACTTAATATCATAATTTGCCTTCCTTTGTTTGATGTTTGTGGTCAATGACCTCTTCTTGTAATAATTTGGTTCTCTGCTCAGTTATGAGCTTGCTGTAATAAATTTTGTGTCGTAGGGTCACTGTTGTGTTACCGATTCTTCACTAGATATTCTCGAGCTCAAGGTTAAGCTTATGTCAGACGGAGGTCTGGAATTTGTTTAGCCCTGATCCCAGGGGTGTCACATTTAACTTCATTAGAGGCCGAAGAGCTCTATCAAGGTCACCAAAAGACAGCTCCTCAGGTGCAACCCTTGTTGGATAGCTGCGGCCAGCATACAAAAACATCGGATGCGTCCTCGCTTGGAGCAGCTACACCCGACACTTGAGGAAGGTGTGGATGATGTCTACATCGTTGACCTCCTTTCCGGCCACCAGCTAGAGAGCTTCCACCCGCTTGTAGAGCTTCTCCACCTCGGCAGATTCACCCTTCAAGATGTCATTGCCCGACCTCTTTCGGATGATCTCTTGGTCGGAGTCGAAGGGAGCAAGCCCATAATGTTGTCCGTCCAGTTTTACGTCGCGGATGTAGAACCACTTCTGATGCCAGTACTGGACAGACTCGCAAAGAGAGAAGAGAAAAACTGGAAAGTGGAGCAGATAGAGATTCCGCAACCACCTAGTGGATAAGCACCACCAGTGCCAGATTGCCTCTTCACGAAGTAGAGTCTCCGGAAGAGGCCAAAGTGCGGCTTAATTCCAAGCCAGCACTCGCAGAGAGGGATGAAACAAGCTATGTGAAGGAGAGAGTTGGGAGACAGATCATGCAACTGAATCCCGTAAAAGAAAAGAAGCCCACAAAGAAATTCGTGGGCGGTCAAGGAAAGACCCAGACGACGAAGGCGTAAAACATCACCCGAAAACCTTCAGGTGGGCGAGGGATTATATCCTGATCGGGGAGGATGGCTTCGTCCTTCTCCCTAGATCAGCCTCGCGTCACGCAGTTTGTGCAAATCTGAGTCACGCATCTGATGTCTACGCACTTCTATTCTTGTAGACAGTTGTTGGGCCTCCAAGTGCAGAGGTTTGTAGAACATCAGCAATTTTCCCTTAAGTGGATTACCCAAGGTTTATCGAACTCAGGGAGTAAGTGGTCAAAGGTATCTCTCTCAAGCAAACCTGCAATCAAGATACAAGAAGTCTCTTGTGTCTCCAACACACCCAATACACTTGTCAGGTGTATAGGTTCACTAGTTCAGCGAAGAGATAGTGAAATAAAAGTGGTATGGATGATCATAAGTGGTAACGGTGCTAGAAAAGAGCTTCTAACGGGGAGGAAAAGACTAAAGGCAAAAAGATGGAAGCAAGCAAACATGCAACAGATCTAGATGCAAATGGTGTTTCAATGCTTAGAAACAAGGCCTAGGGATCATACTTTCACTAGTGAACACTCTCAATAAATATATTCTCTTCATAATACTACCCTGATATACTCTCCGGCTGGACACTCTAATCCATGGTAGGGATATAACAGCACTCCTCAAAGTCCGCCTTCCCCATCTAGATAACACCACACTGTCACCTTGAGCGCTTGATGGTTCCAACAAACACCACAATTTCATAGAGACAACCAACTCAAAATATACTCATGATAAATATTTATGAACTCTAGCCTAAGTGCCACCACGGCGTGCACGCTGTCACTTTCACACACGTGGGGAGAGCAGATATCTATTGAAGAACTTGAGTATGTATGTAAACTCTAGCCTAAGTTCCACCACGGTATGCATGCTGTCACTTTCACACACGTGTGGAGAGCCGGAGATCTATTAAAGCACTTGAGTAGCAAAGTAGATCTACTTGATTACAAAGATCATGACCACAACACGATCATGCATAGAGAGAGAGAGATGAAGGCATAGCTACCGGTAGAGCCCTTAGCCTCGAGGAAGAACTACTCCCTCCTCATTATGGGAATCAGCAACGGCGATGGAGATGGCTCCGGCGGCAATTCCCTGTCCCGGCAGGGTGCCAGAACAGAGACTTCTGTCACCCAAATCTCCCCTTCGGTGGCGGCGGCGCTGCGGACCTTTTTGTGGATTTATTCCCCCGATAGGGTTTACGTCTCGGGGAGACGTATATATAGGCAAAAGGGCAAGGTCGATGGAGCCTCGAGGGGCCCACACCTAGGGTTGGTGCAGCTAGGGTGGCCACGCCACCCTAGGGTGTGGCCGCCTCCTGGCCCTCCTTCGTCTGTCCTTCTGGCTCCGTGTTCGCTCCGGAAAAATAGTGACTTTGGCTTTTGTCCCGTCCAATTCCGAGAATATTCACATTTTAGCTTTTCTGAAACGAAAAACAGCAGAAAATAGGCAACTGGCACTATGGCATATTATCAATAGGTTAGTTCTAGAAAGTGTATAAAAATACCTCAAAGTGTAGACAAAACGTAAGACAAATGATATAAAACAAGCATGGAGCATAAAAAATTATAGATATGTTTGCGACATATCAAGCATCCCCAAGCTTAACTCCTGCTCGTCCTCGAGTAGGTAAGTGATAAAAAGAATAACTTTTGAAGTGACATGCACCATCACAATCATGATCAAATCATTTGCAAAGCATTGAAAGTTGTTATCAAAGTACTCTAAACATGAGCATGAAAGATGAAGTTCTAACAATAAGACAAAGTAACTAAGTTGCAACATGAAAGGATACAAACAAAGATCATTGAAAGACATTTGTTTCTTTCACATATAGAAAACATAGCATAGTGGCATTCAGCTTGTCCCTCATGGAGTTGCAAAACATAAATGCATAGGACACCTTCAAAGTTCATAAGGGTGACTAGATACAAATATTTCAAGAACAAGCAATATCAACATTATGAATCAATCAATAAGTTTTGTGACAATGCACATAGAACTAAGAATGATAACTATGCTCTCTTAATTGGTTCCTAAGTATAGAAGGTGTAGAATCAATATAATAGTGGAAGAAAGGCCCTTCTAAGGGAAGCGGGGATTTCAAGTCTCATAAAGAGCTTCCAAAAATTACGGTACTTGTTAGCTTTCAGCTCTCATTGCCCCTATCATAAGCATCTTGAAGTGGTTAAGGTTAAAGTCAACAAAAATGGATTATATGCTTGACAAAGTATAAGTTGGAAATCTCATGTCCCTCGAGTACGAGGGCCGATCGTCATGCTACTCAACTTTAGTCACTGGTAAGTTCTTGTCATAGTAAGTACATGTGTATCATAGAGAACCGCCAATGGGGTATCCCTTGCACATGATACAGGAGCTATGCCATAACAAAATGACAAGGCAAACAGACAATGAGCATCTCAGCAATCTTCTTATTTATCATGGGAAATGGTGCTTTTTTCTCTCTTTCCTCTTTTCTCATTTTTTTTATTTTTCTCTATCTCTTTTTTTATAAGAAGAATGCTTCATAGATTGTTCACTATGGTGATGCTGCAAGTTTCCACCATGATTAAGCATGGCTTAGGTTAGCGGCCCAGGTGTTTCTCTAACACACATACATAACTCCATGGACTTATAAAGTCCCCTTTCATTTCACACCGATGACATCCATAGACAAAAGAGCATAATATCAACTAGGTACAATGTATAGGTGCAATGTTGAAATCTTCCCCATGATAGCATGGTTCTGCTAATTCCAACATATAAGTACAAGCATATACAACATAGATGAAACAATGGTTCAATTTTATTAGGGTAAAGAAAAATAAAGTGTGCCATCAAGTTTGTGAGAGCTTTAATCACTAATTTTCACATAACAAAGTGACTTTTTAATTGGAAGGTAGATAAAACAAGAATTTACTTAGAATGGTGTAACACACCATGCATAGGAATTTATGGTGGACACTTTGTAATAACTTGGTTTATTGGGAGTTGGATGCATGATTAGAGCTTACTCAATACAAGTGGAGGCTAGCAAAAGACTGGGAGCGACCAACTAAGAGAGCAATAATGGCCATAATCATGCAGAGCGACAAAACATTACTAATAAAAGCATAAAGTGGTACCACAAGTCAAAAGCTAAATGATCATAGAGGCTAAGGTGACCGGTTCATAGTCATAACATGGTGTGAGCATGTGCAAAGTCAACCCAAACAAAGCTTCAAAGGAGAATACCACAATACTATGATTTTGTATGCTAAAACAAAACATGATTATTTCAAGGCACATTAAGAAATCTCAATTGTTTGAAACAAGTCATGCTACAACAATAATCACTAAGCATAAGGTCAAAACAACATCTAACATGACATGATAAAGTCTAAGTCACAGTCAAAACAAGCTCCCTTTTGTACCACTATAAGCAAGAAATTTTCTACTCTTTTTCCAACACCAATCGACTTATTTGAAACAACTCACAAAGATAATAATCAATAAAGATCAGTGAGCTTGTCACACAAATCCACAAAGAAGAATTAAAAAGTTATAAGCTGAAAGCACAAGAAAACTAAGGCTAAACGCAGTGCTAGCAAAAGAGAACACTCACAAAACAATAAGAATGGAAAATAGAGTGTTCTAGGCAATGAAAACAGAGTGTGTCTCTCTCCAAAATAAGTGTGCTGGGATCCAACCAAATTATACAGCAAATCAAGCAAAATAAAACTAAAAACAAAAACAAAGACGCTCCAAGAACAACACAAAAGTGCATGAAGCGATAAAAATGAAGTGCCTAGAAAGACCTGATATTTTTATTGATGAAGAAGGGGATGCATTGGGAATCCCCAAGCTTTGACGCTTGTACCTATTTAATATTTCTTGGGGTGACAAGGGGTGGCATCTCCAAGCTTGAGCTTTTGTCCATTCTTCATCTCATTACATCATTCTTCCCTTACACCTGAAAATTTTCTTCATACAAAACTTCACACAATCTTCATTAGCAACATTAGTGCATTCAAAAGTAATAAAGATTTGGATTTAGTTTTAAAATAGCAAAACTTTAATTAAAAACACAATATACTGTAGCAATCCCCTTAAAAATCTCAATTTCCCAAAGAGAACTCAAAAAGAAATCAATAAAGAGGCAAATGCAAATAATGACAGAAATCTGTCAAAACAGACTAGCAGGTGCAAAACGATTTTTTTGAAGATCTTCTGTTGCTCAAATATAAAAGTGTTGAACTAATGAAAGTTAGATAACAATCTGGGGCATTTACTCAGAAAATTACATATCAAACCAACATACGGAGATTTTTCACGAATTTTTACAATGAAGCACAAAAATCTGTTTCGGGACAGCACTTCCCCAAATCTTACTTCCCTCTCATTAGAGGTTATTCTTAGCACAAAAATTAAACAAAAAGGATAAGGAGAGGTTATTACAGAAGTAATAACTTCCAAGACTCAATAAAACTATTGGGTTATCTCCCAAGAAGTACTTTTCTTTAATGCCTTTAAGTTAGGCTTGATAGTTTGATAAGACGCTCACATAAGAAATATGAATTGAAGTAAAAGAGAGCATCAAGAAGAAAATTCAAACCACATTTCAGTCTAACCCACTTCCTATGCATAGGAATCTTGTAAAGAAACAAGTCATGAAAGCACAAAGCAACAAGCATAGGAAATCAAAACAAGTGCAACTTCAAGATTTTCAACATAAACAGAGGAAACTAAATATTGTTGAGATACATAAGACCATGTTTCCCTCTCTCATAGTAACTTTAAGTAGCATCATGAATAAAATTAAAAATATAAGAATCACATAAAACATTCTTATCATGAGCCACATGCATATAATAATTATTACTCTCCACATAAGCATAGTCATTCTTATTAATTATAGTGGGAGAAAATTCAACAAAATAACTATCATTATTATTATCATCACCATAATCATCAAATATAGGAGGCATATTGTAATCATAATTAATTTTCTCCTCAATAGTAGGTGGTCTGAAAATATCAAATTCATCATTGTAATCATCATATATTGGAGGTAAAGTATCATCAAAGAAAACTTTCTCCTCTAAAGATGGGGGACTAAAAAGATCATTTTCATAAAAACTAGCTTCCCCAAGCTTAGACGATTCCATAGCATTAGCAATAATGGTGTCCAAAGAATTCACACTAATAACATTGCTATTAGCATGCAAATAAAGTTCCATAGATTTTTTAATTTTATCTTCAAACACTTCATGTCCTAACTCAAGATAAATGCTATAAAGCTATCTAATTTTGTTGTTGTTTTCCATTAAGCCTAACTAGTGAAAACAAGAAACAAAAGGACAAAATTGCAGAATCTAAAGGAAATAACTTCAAGCTGTCACACTGGAGGATGTGAGTACCTTTTACCTTACCTCCCAGGCAATGGCGCCAGAAAAGAGCTTATGGCGCGTTGTTGACGTGGGAGCTTCTTCTTTATTCCCCAGCAACGGCGGCAGAAAATAGCTTGATGTCTACGCACTTCTATTCTTGTAGGCAGTTGTTGGGCCTCCAAGTGCAGAGGTTTTTAGAACAGCGGCAAGTTTCCCTTAAGTGGATTACCCAAGGTTTATCGAACTCAGGGAGGAAGTGGTCAAAGGTATCCCTCTCAAGCAACCCTGCAATCAAGATACAAGAAGTCACTTGTGTCCCCAACACACCCAATACACTTGTCAGGTGTATAGGTGCACTAATTTGGCGAATATATAGTGAAATACAAGTGGTGTGGATAATTATAAGTGGAAATGGTGCTAGAAAAGAGCTTCTGACGGGGAGGAAAATACTAAAGGCAAAAATATGGAAGAAAGCAAACATGCAACAGATCTAGATGCAAACGGTGTTTCAATGCTTAGAAACAAGGCCTAGGGATCATACTTTCACTAGTGAACACTCTCAATAAATATATTCTCTTCATGATACTACCATGAACTACTCCCCGGTTGGACACTCTAATCCATGGTAGGGCTATAATAGCACTCCTCAAAGTCCGCCTTCCCCATCTAGATAACCCCACACTGTCACCTTGAACGCTAGATGGTTCCAAGAAACACCACAATTTCATAGAGACAACCAACTCAAAATATACTCATGATAAATATTTATGAACTCTAACCTAAGTGCCACCACGGCGTGCACGTTGTCACTTTCACACACGTGGAGAGAGCAGAGATCTATTGAAGCACTTGAGTATTTATGTAAACTCTAGCCTAAGTGCCACCATGGTATGCATGCTATCACTTTCACACACGTGGGGAGAGCCGGATATCTATTAAATCACTTGAGTAGCAAAGTAGATCTACTTGATTACAAATATCATGACCACAACATGATCATGCATAGAGAGAAAGATGAACACATAGCTACCGGTAGAGCCCTTAGCCTCGAGGAAGAACTACTCCCTCCTCATCATGGGAATCAGCAACGGCGATGGAGATGGTTGTGGAGATCGATGGAGATGGCTCTAGGGGCAATTCCTCGTTGTACCCCGGATCTCCCCTTCAGTGGTGTTGGGGGAGTGACCCCAGGTAGGGTCAAGATAGGGGAAAGAAGGGAGGAGTATCCCTTGCCTTAGGCCGAATTATAAGCTAAGTCGGCCGAATCATGCAAGATTCGGTCGAATGAGCCATGGATTGGCAAATATAGAGTGATTAACACCTTACTCGGCCGACGTGTGAGTTAAGTCAGCCGAATAAGATTGATTAGCTTGGATGCAGGGGGAGGTCGAGCCGAGTTAAGCGAGACAAGGCCGAGTAACAGGAAACTTGCAGGGGAAGGAGAGATCCCAGAGTCAAACCCTAGTTACTGGCTAGGAGGAATCTACACAGGGCCAAGCGCAAAGGACAAAGAGCAGAGCCGCATATGGACAGACAAGCGTCACAGAGGTGACAGTGAGGAAGCCCGAGGCTCACATGTGGGGCTCTCTGGCTCTTTGCCACCGATAGAAGGGGAGCACGGAAAGGAGTCCGCCGAGTTACCACTTTGGGACAAGAATATGCTTGCCACGTCAGCCCTAGGAGGAACCAAGGAACCCCTTTATAAGGAGGGGCGCGGGCTCCTGGAAGGGGGATCGATTCATTTTTTCACTGAAGGGCTCGTGTTGCGATCTTCTTCCTCCTCTCTCTGATACATCTCTAGGAGCACTTGTAACTCTTTAGAGGAGAAATAAAGATATACTTACTAGTCAGTTGTGTGTAGAAATCACTACATCTTCCCTCCCCGGATCCCTCTAGCATCCATTGGCCCCATACTTTAGCCTACCCATGGCATCTGTCGTGCCACCACCATGACAGTTGGCACCCACCGTGGGGCCAGCAGCGGTGCTAGCTGGAGTCAAGATCCGGACATGAAACTTCATCCACACCGGCGAGCGGGTTGTTTCTGGCCTAGTCCAGAGATTTGATATCTGGGACTACGTCAGTGACAACGCTGGCAGTTTTAGGAGCAGAGCGCCCCCGTGTAATGGCATCTTCATCAACCTGGGTGCTCACAAGATCTACGTCGGCGTAGACACCTCCTGCGTCTACCCGTGTCGAGTCATCCATGCAGGAGATCCTCCCCTCAGCGCTGCCAGCGGTCAGCGTGGCGTTTGCTCCGCGGGCAGCGTCGAGGTGATGATGATGGCTCCAGCACCAGCAGAAGGAGCAGGCGCATGAGCAAGCAAGGACCCGGCGGTGGGAGGATAGGTAATGACAAAACAAGAAGCTCCAAATCCAGCCGCTGCAGATACTCAGGTGACCAGGGCTGCCGAGGAGTAGGAGGTAACTCCAAAAGCGACAAGGGTAAGGTGGCCACCACTAGAGAGGCCGGAGAATATCCTCCAAGCAACTATAGATAACTTGACTACCCCTGTAGCGCCGATAGTTGACCCAGCAAATGCACATGCGGAGTTAGAAGAAACTAGGCTAAAAGTATTAGAGGACGCAAAAAAGGTGTCAGCTTTGCAGGAGTCCTTTAACAGGACATTGCGAGAATATGCTAGGGAAAACAAGCTAGAACGGCCACAGACCGAGTAGATGATCTAAGGTTGAGAGGAAAGAACCTCATGAGTTATATTAACAAAGAGCATGAAGCTCGACCAGATGATTCGGTTGACCCAGGTTTGCCGAGGTATAGTACCCCGACAAAGAACCTCAGGGCGGCGAATGCAGCAGCCCTGGAATTGAAGGGATTAAGCGGGGAAGCCCGGCAAAAGCAGCAAGAAAGAGTAAATGAGCTGGTACGCATTGCGAACCAGCAGAATGAAGAAATGCTTAGGGCTAACCCGGCAAAACCAAGAGCTTCCCGCTTGGTTCATTCGGCAGGAGCTGCCCCCGCATTATCTGCGACAGCAGCATCCTCATCCGGAAACAATATGCGGAAAGACAAAGCAGTAACTTTGGGAAAGAGAAACAAGAAAATTGTTCCGTATGACCCGGTGATGGCCGAGAAGATCAATGATAATAGAGGCAATGTAAGCCAAGGTAATAGCGGTGCTAGAAACCTCGGCCGTGCAAAAAAGAGCACGGAAACCTCGGCCGTGCAAACAAAGAGCACAGAAACCTCGGAAAGGGAAACCATGTGAGACCCTGGCGCATGGCTCAATAGGATTGATAGGAAACCCATACCAACAAGTTGCAACTTATTTTCCGGAAGCTCATTCGAAAAGAACTCTAAGGTTAAGCGTGCTTGGCCTACAGCAATTCTAGGATGGGTGACCGACCAGGAAGTGGGTACCGGGTTGTAAGATCCCACCCTTATAAAGGTAAGGATCCATGTGATTGCAATGCTAGTCCCTGGATCAATTGCTAGCATCCACAGTTTAAGATGAAGTACACAGAAACAAAGGTCATTATTACAACGTCATTCCAGAGATAACATAGTCTTTTACAACTCCATAGCCATAGGCTAGTAGAAGAGTTTAACTTAACAATATAAAATAGAAGCCTTCATCTTCATGTGCCACAGGCAAGCATGTTGAGTGTAGACTCATAACCCCTAATCATCATCAGAGTAACCTGCAACAGTGGGTCAATACATTGGAATAGTATTGGCAAGTGATACCTTAGTAGAATATTAACATCTAGTTACTACATGAATTTGGCTAAGTGTAGCTTATGCTTGCTTTGATCAAAATAGGTTTTACCTATCAGTTGAAAACACTAAGTTTTTCTTTGACTAAACTTTCCCAAGGAACCACCAATAGAAATTGGTGAACCTTCACCCTTGTTCAACCACAAGTTTTAACTTAGAAAAATGGGATGAGGAGATTCTTGATAGCTTCCATGTTTTGATGCTCAAGTTGTCCATTACCGGGGACACGGCTAAGTACTTAGTTTATTCCATCTGTAGAGGTGGTGCACTTTCCCCACAAGACTTGGTTTCACCAATACAGGACCTTTCAGAAGCCTTCCCTTAAACTAGAATGGACGCGCTCCAACCTATCATTCGCCTACCACCAACTGTCCATTTGGCTAAGTTATTGCAACCTATATGATCCAGGCAGAGCCCATAATGCCATGTGGCTGCACTAGAAGCTTCTTAACATTTGGCATCTCAAATCCCTTTGTTCCTGGGTGGCAATCCACAAGTGAGATACACAAGGTAAACCATAGAAATGGGCCTTGTGTAACCACTCAACCAAAAACCACCAAGCAATTACCATTCCACCTAGGTGTTTCATTCACTTAGTTGTTTTATTAAGCAAAACCATAAGTCAAGGACTTTAGCAATCTTTTTACATAGCATGTATATATTCCACCCTTGGTTGCTACTAGCTAGGCTAAGCATGGCAAAAGCAAGTATCTTAACTTAGAGAAAATTCTAACAATTCTACAACTACTAGGATTTCCCAAGCATAGCATATAGATACTTAGCAAAATATTCATGCAAGCCCTATACAAATAGTCAAAATATTGGGACTAAAATATGAGCACCACATTCCTTGGTAGTTGGGGGAGTAGCAACAATCTTCACAACCACAATCACTATTAGCACCAAAATCTACACATAAAATGATAGCACCAAATTCACATATCAAAAATATACAAGAAAAAATATATGAATGCATGCAAAATGCCATGTGATGATTTTTCTAAATCAAACAATACAATTGAAACAATACTGAATCATAAACAAAACAATTATATACTAAATAAAATTAATTTGGCCCTTAGAACATTTTCTATACAATTTTTATATACAAAATAAGCTTATAAATGTCTCTGCAAAAACAACCCTTTTTACAGATGCAATTTATTAAACAAAGTGCATAATTGGATAGAATTCTTTCTTCTGATTCCAATGATATAAAATTTACAAAATTTAAACGTGTGGATCAAAAGTGATGAATTTTGCAAGTTTGAATCACTAATAGATCTAATTCATATTTTAAAACAAAACATAGGCCACGCGGCAGCTCCTGATTGGACGGTACCGGTTCGCGCTGGATCATGCTCGCGGGCTGTTGGATCTAACTAACTAAGCACGACCCAGATCTGCCCGTACCGCTTCACCTAAGATCTAATCGTGGACGTAGGATCTAGATCTAACGGGCAGCTTCGCCCTGACCAAAGACTGGCGGCGCTAAGTCAACGGCGAGTGGCGGCGCGCTCAGCCAGTGATGGTCCGGTGGTTCTAGGAAGCAATGGAGGAAACAGAGGGGCTTACCGATCTCGTGGGGTCGTCGCGGTACTCAAGGTGGTCGAGGGAGGGACAGGGGCGCACGGACTCGACCTCTATTGCTCGCCGGAGAACCTTCAGTCGTCGGTTACGGTTGCTCGTCGTCATTGGCGAAGGTACAGGTCGCACCTAGCCAAAAGAACGGTGTCGTTAGATGCGCACAAGTCTGGCGAACACGTGAGCAACCAAAAGAGAGAAGGGGCGGTCAGGAACTACCAGAGGGTATCGCCGGAGTTGAGACAGACGGTGGTGCTTGCTTGTCGTTGAGGTTGCCGATGATAGAGGGTGTGCGCGGGCGAGTGTGGGATACTGGCAGGTGCAGAGGGTGATGGGGAACTCACTCACGGTGTCTGGAAGGCAAGGGGCGACGGTGGTTGGCCGGAATTTGAGCTGGAGCTCGTTGGAGCAGTGGGTGGTTCTGGGCTAATTCCGAGCAGCCTAGGGGCAGAGAGAGGGTGGCAACTGGGGAAAAGGAGGGGAGGACGCGGGCGATTAAGTACGCAAGGTCAGGGGGAATTACTGATGCATTCATTCGAATTGATGCGGGGTTAATCACCGGAAACAGCCGGCGTGATTTGGGGAAGAAGGAGTCGCGGGGTGGAGACGATGACTGGCGAGTGGGGCCTGGCGTTCAGTGAGAGAGAGATACAGGGTGGGGTCCAGTCGTCAGCGACGGCGTGGGTTATCTCTGTGGTGCGAAACGTTTTCTGCGGAGTGGAGAGTTGTTGGGCTAACTGGGCTGGGTTGGGTTAGTTTAGTCAGTTTGCTTTCTTTTTTTCTCCCTTTCTCTTTTTCTTTTTCTGATTTGATTTTCTAGTTTGAATTCAAATGCCCAAATCAAATCTGTTTCAATTGGAATTTTCTCCAAACTTTTGTTTATTGTTTCTTGTATCCTGGGGTGTATAGAGCACCTATTTAAACTCAAATTCAAAATGGGTTTGGAAATAAGGTTTAAAACTATGCCCTTAGTGAAATATTTTCAATAGGTAAAAGAATGGTTTTGAATTCATTTTTGTTTGAGAACCTTGATCAAGTTTTGAAATAACAAACAACCCTAAGTTCAAATCTTTCTGGTTTAAAACAAGTAATCTCATATTGGAAAGTAGTAGTGGCTAATGCCTTGCTTACATAAAATAATAGACATTCAAATATTTCTGTTTTGAAATTTCATTTAAAATGATCCTAAAATGATTATGAATGCATGAATGATATGCAAGCTTTTAAAACATGATTTTAGGGATGTTACACGGGTGCGCATGAGTGAGGACAAAGTGCACAGAAAATACTAGTGTTGGTCTGTGGGGTTAGTCTAGAGATCCTATTGAGATGCCAGAAGTGACAGCCGTCGGTCCGGAGTGACCGAGGGTGTTACAAGTGGTATCAGAGCCGACCCTCGCGGTTACATGGGCGTGTGCGGGTCAGTGGCGGACATGTGGCACATGGCGCGTGTGGCCTGGAGTGGACATGGCATGGCACATGTGCCGGCACTGGACGCACAGACGTGTGCTAAGAGGGGACGTTCCTAGCTTATGGTTGATCGACGAGGACGTCGATCTTCTAAGGGTGGGTGTATGTGAGACCCTGGCGCATGGCTCAATAGGATTGATAAGGAACCCATACCAACAAGTTGCAACTTCTTTTCCGGAAGCTCATTCGAAAAGAACTCTAAGGTTAAGCGTGCTTGGCCTACAGCAATTCTAGGATGGGTGACCGACCGAGAAATGGGTACCGGGTGCGCATGAGTGAGGACAAAGTGCGCAGAAAAGACTAGTGTTGGTATGTGGGGTTAGTCTAGAGATCTATTGAGATGCCAGAAGTGACAGCCGTTGGTCCGGAGTGACCGGGGGTGTTACAAACCATGAGAACAATAATGCGGCGGAAGGAAGGAGATGCCCTCCGCAGGATCATCAGCCGAGGTATGAACCTCGGCAAGAACGAGAAGCAAGATAGGCTCCACACAATCAGGCAGATGACCAATACAATGATGGTTACTCAGAGATAGAGTATGCAGAACATGGTGGGAAAAATCACTATGGAGGACAGGAGAGAGTTATCTATAGAAACTTGTCGTCAACTGATGCGAGATTGAAGCTGGACAGGCTATATCGGTCCGAGTTGTTGGAAGAACAGGGTCCACCTAGCCCGGCGTGCTTTGGACCTCGGATTATGGGCGAACCGCCCATGCCGAACTTCCAGTTGGCAAGAGGCACGAAAACATACAATGGGAGTACGAAGCCACAAGATTGGTTAATTGACTATGCCACGGCAGTAAAAATAGCTGGTAGAAATCTAAGATGGGCGATAATATACGTCCCACGGATGTTGGAAGGACCGGCCAGAGTATGGCTGAACAATTTGCCAACAGGAAGTATCAACTGTTGGCTAGATTTTGAAGAAATGTTTGTCAGTAATTTCACCAGTACATATAAGAGGCCAAACAGGCCACAACAGCTCGCGATGTGCAAGCAGAAGCCAAATGAGACAGATAGAGAATTCTTGACTCGATGGTGTAACCTCAGAAACTCATGCGAAGGGGTCATCGAATCTCAAGCAATTGCCTGGTTTGCTCAGGGCTGCAGATATGCAAGCATATTGTGGCAGAGGTTGCAGAGAGATATGCCAACCACTTTGGCAGAAACCATGAGGATAGCAGATTCATATGCCTTAGGTGATCCGAATCAACCAGAGTTAATGTCAACAGAGCATCGTGAGCAGCAGGATCATTATGTTAGAGATGGTGTCGGATCATCACGGCGCAATGAATACCGAGGTAGAAGAAGGGACGAGAGGCCGGATTACAGATACGCTTCCAATCACGTGGCAGTAGTTGTGCAGGATCAGCCGAGTCATGGGAATAATCAGCGACAGAAGAATGGTCCTCAGCAGTGGACGCCGAGGAATGAAGGGAAAAGGCAGTGGACGCCCGAACAGAAGAAGCAATAGCAGGAAAGGCCAAAATACACATTTGAATCCATGTTGGATCAACCGTGTAAATTCCACACGCCTAACGCGGCCAAGCCAGCCAATCACACTACTCGCTAATGCGCTTGGATGAAAAGTGGAATGGGAAACCCGACGGGCATACAGGCACCACCGCATCAAGTACATCAATAGCAGCAACCACAGTTAACTTGGGGGAATGCGCATCAGCTAATGTTACCACCACCCCCTCCGAGGCATGAGAACCTAGATCGGAGGGATGCAGTGCACCAAGTGATAAATCAAAATCAAGACGAAAGAGGAAACCCCGGACCAATGGACGCAATGATTACAGGGAGCATCACCAATCGTATTGTGTGTTCACAACAGAACAACAAGATAGAAAGGGCATGCAACGTCGACATATGGAAGTGAATGCAGTTATGCCGGCAATACCGAGATATGTGCCATGGTCTAATCAAGAGATAACCTGGAGCATAAAGGATCACCCGAAGATAATGCCGACTCCAGGGTCGTATGCCTTAGTACTAGATCCGACATTTGTCGGGCCTAGCATCAATGTGAAGTTCTCGAAAGTACTCACAGATAATGGGAGTAGTATCAACATCGTGTACAAAGACACAATGCACAAACTCGGAATAACACTGAATATGCTGCAACAACAAGGACCACATTCCATGGGATAGTTCCGGGGCTCTCATGCGAGCCCATTGGGAAAGTCCGAGTAGATGTGTTATTCGGCACAAGGGAGAATTGTAGAGCCGAGAATCTGGAGTTTTAGGTGGTGGATCTAGAAAGTTGCTATCATGCTTTACTTGGACGGCCAGCATTGGCTAAATTTATGAGCAGCTGTCACACTACTTACTTGAAAATGAAGATGCCAGTGCCTCGGGGAGTAATAACAGTAGCTGGGGATTACAGAAAATCAATGGGATGTGCTTCAGCTGGGTCAAACCTGGCCGAGTCATTGGTAATTGCAAGAGAGAAAAGAAGAATTCAGGAGGTGGTAGCTCTGGCTCAGTAGGCATAACTTAATATGCCGGCATTGGCAAACCCGCATGGAAGTGTGTCATTCCAGCCGACTAAAGAGATAAAAAAGATCCAAATTGATGATCAATTCCCGGAGCACACCATCACGATTGGTGCTGGTCTAGATGACAAATAGGAAAGCGAGCTCACCAACTTCCTCCGTGAGAATCGGGATATCTTTGCATGGTCAACACAGGACCTACAAGGTGTACCGAGGGAGTTGGCTGAGCACTCTTTGCACATAAGGCCAGGAGCAAGGCCGGTGAGCAACCTCTCCGCCGCTTCGCCGAGGGCAGGAGAAAGATAATTGGGGATGAGATAGCTCGGCTCCTTGCAGCCGGGTTTATCATGGAAGTACTGCATCCAGATTGGCTATCAAATCCGGTGTTGGTAGAAAAGAAGAAGGATGACCCGAATGTAGCCGTAGTATGGCGAATGTGCATCGATTACACGAACCTTAACAAGGCGTGTCCCAAAGATCCTTTTCCTTTACCTAGGATAGACCAAGTCATTGATTCGACTGCGGGTTGTGAATTGCTGTCATTTGTAGACGCGTATTCTGGTTTCCACCAGATACCGTTAAACCCGTCCGATCAAATAAAGACTGCGTTTATCACCCCGTATGGGGCTTATTGCTATCGCACCATGTCATTCGGCCTGCGTAATGCAGGAGCCACATACCAAAGATGCATGCAAAAGTGTCTGCATGACCAAATTGGGAAAAATGTGCAAGTATATGTTGATGATGTGGTTATAAAAACCAAAGAGAGCAAAACGCTCCTAGAATATATTTGGCAGACGTTCGCGAACCTGAGAAGATTCCGAATGAAACTTAACCCGAAAAATGTATCTTTGGTGTGCTGGCAGGAAAATTAGTCGGTTTCCTTGTATCCAGCCGAGGTATAGAGGCGAATCCAACTAAGATCCGATCAGTTGAAAGAATGGAACTGCCAAGGTGCCTGAACGATGTACAAAAATTTGCAAGGTGTCTTGCCTCACTAAGTCGGTTCGTATGTCGGCTAGGAGAAAAAGCATTACCTTTATATCAATTGATGAAAAAGTCCGACAAGTTCATCTAGACACCTCAGGCCCATAGTGCATTTCATGAGTTAAAAAATATGTTGGTCACGGCACCAATTCTGGCTTCTCCATTGTCAAAAGAGTCTATGCTACTCAATGTGGCAGCCACTAACAGAGTGGTAAGTGCAGTAGTTGTTGTGGAACGGAACAAAGGGGATAAGTCGGTACAAAGGCCGGTATATTACCTAAGTGAGGTATTATCGGCCTCAAAGCAAAACTACCCACACTACCAGAAGATGGCTTACGGAGTATACATGTCGGCGAAGAAACTCAAACACTATTTCGAAGAACACCCGATAAATGTGATTTGTGAGGCACCCATAGCCAAGATATTAAGCAACAAAGATGCGAGTGTCCGAATAGCAAAATGGTCAATCGAGTTATCCTCTTATGCTCCGCAATTTGATAGGCGAGATGCAATTAAGTCTCAGGCAGTGGCCGACTTCTTTGTGGACTGGTCCAAAGTACAGTATGAGCCCCCATTGCTAGATCCGAACTATTGGACGATGCATTTTGACGGGTCCAAGTTAAGAAATGGACTAGGGGCAGGAATAGTGCTAACTTCACCAAAAAAGATCAGCTAAAATACGTGCTAAAAATACATTTCGCTACATCAAACAATGTGGCCGAGTATGAAGCGCTCGTCCATGGCCTAAAAATGGCGAAAGAGATCGGCATACGTCGGATTCTGTGTTACGGGGATTCATACCTCGTAGTACACCAAGTGTCGGGGAATTGGGATGCACTAGATGCGAATATGGCCCTATATAGGTTTCATGTGCAGAAAATCAGTGGTTATTTTGATGGGTGCGAATTCCATCACATACCTCGGGCAGAAAATGATGCTGCGGATACACTGTCAAAACTCGGATCAACTAGGCAGTCAATTCCCCCTAGCATAGCTCTAGAACACCTGAGAAAACCATCGATTATGCCTTCGCCAGAATCCGAGTCAATTCGTATCTCGGAAGAACAGATGGAAGGGGGTGTCCCGATGGAAATTGACAAAGAAGATGACCTGAACTATTCGAGGATTAATTCGGCTGACTCACGGATGAATGGGGAGAAGCACACAGATGTTATGTCGGTGGAAATAATGGAAATTGACAACATAATTTTCTCGGAAAAAGTCGCGCCAACATGGGCACAACCCATATTCTCATTCCTTAAAGACAAAAACTTGCCGGATGATGAGGCCATGGCCAGGCAGATAGTGAGAAGAGCAAAAGCCTACACAATAATTAATAATGATCTTTATAAGAGAAGTGTGACAAATGTATTGCAATGATGTGTTGATTCGGAAGAAGGACAGGAAATCCTCTTGGATATACATCAAGGAGAATGTGAGCATCACGCCTCGTCCAGAGCTCTAGTGGTCAAAGCATTTAGGCATGGATTATTGGCCAACTGCGCTGAAGGAAGCAAAGGAATTGGTAGCAAGGTGTAATGGTTGCCAAAGATATGCCAGCAAGATACATCTGCCTTCATCTGAGTTAAAAACAATACCAATCACTTGGCCCTTTTTTGTGGTGTTTAGATATGGTAGGTCCATTTAAGCCGGCTCGCGGCGGAATGACTCACATTCTGGTCATGGTGGACAAATTCACAAAGTGGATAGAAGTAAAGCCAATAAGAAAATGTGACGGGCCCATAGCGGTGAAATTCCTCAAAGATATTATCTTGATATATGGATACCCACACAGTATCATCACGGATAATGGCACAAACTTCGTTGAAGGAGCTTTTGCTAGATTCTGCCAAGAGAAACACATAAGACTCGATGTTGCCTCGGTGGCTCACCCGGCATCGAATGGGCAAGTAGAAAGATCAAATGGACTAGTATTGTCAGGGATAAAACCTCGACTAATTGAACCGCTGTAGAGGTCGGCAGGATGCTGGATTGAGGAGCTTCCAGCAGTGCTATGGAGCCTCAGGACCACCCCAAATAGATCGACGGGGTATACCCTGTTCTTTCTTGTATACGGGGCAGAAGTTATACTTCCAGCCGACATAATGCATGACTCGCCAAGAGTGGCCCAATACACAAGTGCCGAAGTAAATGAAATATCACGGCAAGACGATGTGGACTTGCTAGAGTAAGCAAGGGAACTGGCATTATCAAGGTTAGCTATTTATCAGCAAGAGCTCAGACGGTATCACAGCAAAAAGGTTAGTCCAAGAGTTTTTAAAGAAGGAGATCTAGTTCTTCGGCTAGTGCAACACACAGCCTGCATGCATAAGCTCTCACCCCCATGGGAAGTACCATTTATCGTGAGTAAAGCATTACACAACGATGCATACTACCTGATCGACGCTCAGACACCAGAAAAGAACAAGGTAAGCAAGGCCGGAGATGAATCAAAAAGACCATGGAACGTGGCCTTACTTCGTCCGTTCTACACTTAGAAGCCCTGTATTGCATCTTGTGACGTGATGTACCAAATCGGTGTATCAAAAATGTATGAAAAGTGACTCGGGGACTGCCCCATGCTATTCCTCATTTTTAACTATGTATAAAACTTCGGCAACCCGAGCAGTGACTCAGGGACTTCCCCATGTTATTCCTCATTTTTAACTATGTATCAAACTTCGGCAACCCGAGCAGTGACTCAGGGACTACCCCATGTTATTCCTCATTTTTAACTATGTATCAAACTTCGGCAACCCGTGCAGTGACTTGGGGACTACCTCATGTTATTCGTCATTTTTAACTATGTATGAAAATTCGGCAGCTCGAGCAATGACTCGGAAACTGCCCCCAATTGATTGTCGTTTTTTAACTATGCATGAAACTTCGGCAACCCGAGTAGTAACTCGGGGACTGCCTCATGTTGTTTGTCATTTTTTGCGCATGTATGAAACTTCGGTAACCTGAGCAATAACTCGGGAACTGCCTCATATTGTCTGTTATTTTTGGCGTATGTATGAAAATTCGGTGACTCAAGCAGTAACTCGGGGACTACCTCGTACTCTTTGTCCATTTGGGTATATATGGAACCTCGGGAGCTCAAGCAATAACTCGGGGACTTCCCCGACTAATCTATCATCAATCAGACATATGAAAAACATGATCCGAATTTACAAAGTTCAAGTTTGGCAAAGCAAAGATACGAGTCACATAAACTCAATTAGATAGAGTAACAACAATTACCAGGGCATTAGAGCCCAAAGGCAAAACGGTTCACATTGTACCAAAAGGCGGACAACTGTTTTAAAGACAGCATACACTCGGCATACCGGGGACTTAAACAAATAAGAGTTGTTGAACCTAAACATCGGCATAGGCCGAATCACCTGTGGGAGGGACAGTAGTAGCACCAGGAGTTTCGGGCATGGGTGTCTCGGACGCAGTCGGGATGACCTCGGCTTCCTTCAAAGGTGCATCCTTAAGAACTAGGGGCTCCGAGGTTGTTTGGGCCTCTGCGAAGGTTACCTTGGCATCGACGAAGGCCATAGTAACGCCTAGGGCAAGCTCTGGCTGCTGGGAGACTATCGTGGTATTGCCGACGAGTACGCCATGGAGGGGTCCTCACAGTGCATGTTTAGAGACGTGGGGTAAGGCGGACGGTTGACGGGTATGAGGTAACACAGCTTACCCAGGTTTAGATCCCACAACGGTGGCGGAATCCTACTCCTGCTATAAATCACTATAAGGGCAATACGCCAAGTTACAGAGATAGGTTCGCTGTGCGAGGTTGTGTGAAGTTGTGTGAATTTGTGTCCTCAAGGCTCCCATAGGCCCGACTTATATAGTCGCCAGGTCCTAGGGTTATAGGGAAAGTCTTAGCCGGACAGGTTATAGAGTCCTACACCGTCTATTACTAGTCTTGTGTATCTTGTACTCCAAGGCTCCGGGTACGCTGGTGACTCCACCGTAGCCTTCCTTTATCCGGCATGGGCCTCCCTTCTGGATCCATCTAACTGGGCCGCCCAGCAGGCCATAGGCCATGCTACCGACTATGGGCCACCCTGGTTAGCCGGATAAGAGACATGCTATAAGGATACCCATATAGCATATCCCCAACAGTAGCCCCAGGAGAACTCTGAGATCTTGTGCCGTCTTGCCTCTTCACGTGGAATGCTCCGTCTAGATGGATGTAGGCAGATCATCAAGCAACATCTTGTAGTCCTCGCAAAGAACCCTGCAAGGTTTTCTCCGTCTTTGATTTGTAAGCCGGAGAAATACTCAATCTTCCATTGTACTCTTCCGTAGTCGGATTAAATCCGTCCATGCCGGAATCTTCGATGTGACGGCTCATCTACGCGTGTCAGCTAGGACGACGTAGGCTTAGGTCAGCGGTGCCTCATAACTCACACATGCAGAGAACGTAATCATATCCGATTTTCCCGCGCGAGCGATATGAACCGTTGGCGGCGGCGGTTGGAGACGTGGCGAAATTTCCGCGCACGTTCGCGAACACGTCGTCTACGCGGCAACCGTCCGATTAGCTTCACGAATCTTGACGCCGAGGATGATAAATAGTAACCGTGGGGAATTTTCCACTTTTTACCCCATTCTTCTCGCGTCGTCTTCTTCCTCCAGCCGTACGTCTCCTCGAGCTCTCCGCGAGAAACCTCGAAAACCCTAGCTTCCATCTGTGTCAGTCGCACCCGTCCATCACTCCATGGCCAGCAGCAGCACCTCCCCGTCGATGGCGGCGTCGAGCGAAGCCGCGGAAAAGCCAGCGAGCTCCGTCGTTGTGCCCCCAGAGGGCTTGGTCATCCCCGCATCGGCGGTGATCGTGTCCACCGGCGGCGACCACAATTTGGCGGCGCTGGAACCACTAGAGGAGGAGCCAGACTCGCATAAGGGCGACTGGCGCGGCTCGGAAATCACCGACCGCGACATCCAAGAGATGGTCGCCGAAGGCTACCTCCCCGCGACGGAGGGTCTCGCCTGGCGGGCGGCGCCGGCCGGCGAGGTGACACTTTCTCCCCAAGCCGGAGAAAAGGTGTACCTCAAGGCTCAGCTGGTACGCGGCGTTTCCCTGCCCATCTTCCACTTCTTCCTCTCCGTCTTGAACCATTACAAGGTCCAACCCCATAACCTCTCCCCCAATAGCATCTTAGTGCTTAGCAACTTCGCGGCACTTTGCGAGGGTTACCTAGGGATAAGGCCTAGGCTAGACTTGTTCGTGTACTTCTTCACCGTCAAACGTGAAGACGGACATAGTAAGGAGGAGCTTAGGAATTGTGGCACCATAAGCTTCAAGATTCGACCTGGCCGGCGGTTCCCCGACATTGTCGGCCACGAGTCCTGCAAGAATTGGCAGTGGACGTACTTCTACGGCCCCGACATTCCTCTTGCGGGCCGAGAAGTGACGTACCTAGACTTTGCGGATGGAGCTGCCGCTGAAGTTTCCGCATGGAGATCCCAAGCCTCCCTTTCCTCCGACCTCGACGCTTCCCGCGCAATAAGGCGGATCGAATGGTTCGTAGAGACGGGTTTGACCGTCTTCGACCTAGCCATGTGCTGGTTCATCAGGCAAATCCAACCTCTGTAGCACCGCGCGAAGTTCATGCACGAGTATACCAGTGATCGAAGGGATACCCTCCGGATCTCCGTGGATAACTTCTCGAGCGACTCCGTCAAGCTCCTCCTAAAGGACATCGTCAAGGTGAAGGATAAGAAGCGTGGCTTCACCATCACCTACGACATGTTCGTAGACGGCAAGTGCCCAAAGGTAGGTATTTATTTTCCGTGTACGACATATGCTCCAGTTTTTCCGTATTTCCAGTACCATCTTATCTAACACGGTGATTTCTCACTTAACAGCTTAGCGATCTAGACGAGGACAATCTGGCTGCCCAAATCTATGATCCAAAGATGAAGGAAGTCACGGTCGTGTCCGACGACGATGTCCCGTTGGCGCGAAAGCGAAAGAGCTCCACCTCTGACGCTACCGACGGAGGCAAGAAGAAGAAGATGGAGGGTGGAGCCTCCAAAAAGACTGCCGCCGCCCTGGAGGCGGGAAAGAGAAAAGCCACCGGGATTTTTGCCAAAGCGCCCCCCTAGTGTAAGCTTCTCTTTCTCCGACATTGTCTATTTTTCTGTCTTGTTCCTGTATTTATGCATTTGCACGTTTCAGAAAGAAATCCATGACCAGCCTCAAGAAGACCTCCAAGACTTTGGGGGTTTCTCGAAATATCAAAGACATGCTGCATCGCGACGCCTCCCCCGCCATCACCCCTGCTACCCCTGCCGTCGAGCTCTCATCTGCCCCGATAAGCTCACAAGCTAAGGAGGCACCAAGCCCTTCCGTCATGGAAGTTGATTCTGGCGCCTCTACTGAACTCGCTATCGTCGGTGAGTAGGCGACGTAGGAGAGCACCGCTCACCAAATGGCTGAAGCTCCGGCTAAGGATGCCATCGGTGGCGGCAAGGCGGTGGTGGAAGCTGGTACCTCTGCCGAAGGCGGTGCCCTTGCTCCCCAGAAACCCTTTGAGTTTCTGAAGATTGTTTACCCGGCGCTCACGCCGAGTAACACAACTCTGGTTCCTGGAGGAGTAGCGTCATCTCCGACGTGCGGTCTTGAGGAGCTTCTCCGACAAGCGAATATCTTGCAAGGAAATAGCATCTCCTTTGGAGCGCTACAAACCTCAAGATTATTGCACTTGTAAGTTTTACTTTGACTTTTTGCATTTCATATGAGTATCTCACTATAGCCCCCGAGGATGTAGACGGAAAACCATAGGTTTTGCATCTATATGCTCTAAGAGTGACTAAGTTAGAAAAAACTCTCACTGTAGCCCCCAAGCATTTAGATGGAATGAATTATTCCGACTAGATGCTGTAAGAGTAGCATACGCAGTGTTTATAATTTTCAATACTGTAGCCCCCAAGCCTCTAGTTGTAACTGAATTAGTTCCGACTAGATGCTTAAAGAAAAGCTAAGCATATTGCTAAGTAAAAAACTTTCACTGTAGCCCCCGAGCGTCTAGGTGGAAATATTCTGACTAGATGCTCCAAGTAGACTAAACAACGGTTTAACTTTTTACCTTTTTTCCACAGAACGAGAATGCTTGGAGGGGCATGGCCAACGACAAGTACCAGAAGATGCGCGCAGATCTTGAAGCCGAAAAGGGTAAAACTTCCATCTTGAAGGAACGGATCATCAAAAACAAGAGTCTGTTTTCTTTTTTGCGCATTCCGTCTTGGTTTTGTGCCTTCCTTATCCGAGTACTCACTGTGTACTTTGTTTTCTCTGACTTTGCAGAACATGTTGCCAAGGCCAAGGACATTGTCGAGCAGTCCAAGCACATCCAGGAGCTAGACAGCGAGAACAAGATCCTTAAAAAGGAGAGGGAAGAAATGCTGAAAATGCATGAGGTTTCCATGAAGGCCCTACAGGACTCCGCCTCCGCGGAAATCAATCGCTTGAAGGAGGAGCTTGCGATCTTAAAAGATCAGAAGCAAGCTGCTGATGAGCAAAACCATCGCCATAGCGAGGCGTATAAGCTCCTCCAGCAAGAGAAAGAATCCCTGGCGGACACCCTCTGGTAGGCTAATGCCAACATCTTCAGTAAGTTTCCTCTACCTTGTATTTCTGTAGTATGGATACTTTGAATTGTTGAACTCATGTGATCCTTGTCGGAATTTGCAGCTCCTATGGGTTTAACCAGATCGCCTCCTCCAGCCAAGGAATGCATGGTTCTTGCTGGCAACTTCATCAACACCGCCATCACCCAAGCGAAAGAGATTGCCAAGCCCCTCCAGATACACATCAAGGCCTCGGACTCCATGGTGAAGTACTCGGAGATTCTGCGCCGAGCCCCCGAGCGTATCACAAGCTGGAAAGCTTCATGTGCACGGGCTGGCACAAGGATGGTGTTGTCTATGGTGAAGGCACACTACGAAGATGCCGACATCGACACGGTGACCTCTGGTATCCCCGACGTTGACGATGACAGCAAAGATATTGATCACGAAGCCATCTTGTCATCACTCGCGGGTTATGACACCAGAGTTGCCGAGTTGGTGGACATCGACATCTTCATGCCCATGAACACCATCGACAACGTCAACCAAGATTCCTCTGAGTCCCACCATAGTGCCGACGCTGAGGGTGATTCTCCGGCTGATGACGATGCTGCTTCCAAGTCTCCTACGCCAAAGGAATGAAAAAAAACTTTGTAATATTTGTTTCATATTTGGTGTATGCGCGGAAAAAACTTGATGATGTAACTTAAGGCGGAAAACAATGGTTGTTATTTCCTGCTACTTAAGAACTTAGTTTCCAGCATGTATATATTTTTAAGCAAGTGCTGGCTTATCCATTACTTTGGTTTTTATGCTTGACCTTTCGTGAGTCGTAAGACTCGTTGTCAGAACCATGCGCTCAGGTGATGATGCCCAATGGCACCGTCAATAACCTGAGCACAAAATCGCCGACAATAAGTGCCGAAAGTCACTACTCCAGAATCCACATAAAAACAACAAAGAACGTGTAGACCAGAAAACTTAAGCTAACGTCCGTAGGCGGAATTTTCACAAGTGCAAACACAAAGCTTGTGCATAAAGGTTTTACATGATCCAAAAATGAACACTAAAGGAGGTAAAAGACTCAGAAATATGAGTGAACCAAAGAGCTTTATTTCATTGATCATATAAGAGGTACACAATTAGATAAAAAATGCTAAGTGTAAAAAGGACGTAGTTGTGCTATGTTCCATGGCCGATCAAGCTCCGGGTAATCATCATTTGGATTGAAACCAATTTAGACAGGAGATAGTTGTTTAGCATGTTATCCCTCTTTTTTGAGGTGGAATATGTTTGTAAATATTCTTTTTGTAACTCTCTATAATCTATAAAAGTTGCAGTGGGGTTTTTTTGCCCTACTGTTTTACCCTCAAAAAAATCATCATCTGGGTCACGTCGCTTACGCTTATGATCCTCGTTGGGTCTATCCTTTAATTCACGATTGTCAACAAGGTAGTAAGACCCATTGAGCAGCGCCTTGCTTATGATGAATGGTCCTTCCCATGGCGGGGATAATTTGTGCGACTTCTTCTGCTTAAGTCGGAGCACCAAATCCCCCTCTTTAAACGAGCGATGCCGAACGCGGCGACTATGGTAGCTGCGTAGCTTCTACTGGTAGATGGCGGATCTTTGGCATGCCAAAACACGCTCCTCCTCGAGAAGGTCCACATCCAGGCGTCTGGATTCTTCAGCGTCATCCTCGT
The DNA here is from genome assembly GCA_916181665.1 of Avena sativa. Classification (NCBI taxonomy): domain Eukaryota; kingdom Viridiplantae; phylum Streptophyta; class Magnoliopsida; order Poales; family Poaceae; genus Avena; species Avena sativa. The sequence continues at coordinate 259,681,098 of OV702297.1, forward strand.
CGTAGGCGGCAACTCTTGGTGCATCGTGGAGGATGTCGGAAGGCAGGATGGCTTCTGCTCCATATACCATAAAATAAAGGGTGTAGCCGGTGGATCTGTTGGGTGTAGTTCGTAAAATCCACAGCACAGATGGCAATTCTTCTGCCCAGGCTCCAGCTGCTCTATGTAGCGGCGCCTCAAGACGTGGCTTGATTCCCTGCAGAATTAATCCATTGGCTCGCTCAACCTGACCATTGGATTGTGGGTGTGCCACAGATGCAAGGTCAAGTCGGATGCCTTTCTCCCAGCAATAAGCCTCCACTTCTCTGAGTGACAAGTTGTTGTCGTTGTTGGTGATAATGCTATGTGGGAGACCAAATCTCACCACTAGATCTCGGACGAACCTGAGGGCAGTTGCCCCATCAAGCTTTCTAATGGGTTTAGCTTCTATCCATTTAGTGAATTTGTCAACTGCTACAAGCAGATGCGTAAATCCACAAGGTGCCATCTATAATGGTCCCACCATGTCCAGCCCCTAGACCGCAAACGGCCAAGTTATTGGTATTGTTCCCAGTTCTTCAGCAGGAACATGTGGTTGTCGGGCATAATACTGGCATCCCATGCATGTATCAACCAGCTTGTCAGCGTCCGCCTTCGCGGTCAGCCAGTAGAATCCTTGCCGGAAAGCTTTCGCGACCAACGATCGAGGAGCGACGTGATGCCCGCAATATCCGAGATGGATTTCGCATAGGATTTCCATACCTTCTAGCTGGGAAACACACTTTAGGTATACAACAGTAGTGCTCCTTTTATAGAGTTGCCCATGATTATGGTATAACCCTTTGCTTGTCGTACTATTTGTCATCTTTCGACTTTGTTGTCGGGCAAAGTTCCGTGTTCGAGATATTCCATGAACGGTTTTGTCCAAGTCGGAGGGACCTTAGTCACTATGTTGACGAAAGAGTCAGCTCTATCCGGATTGTCGATGTCGGCTCCCTTCACGGATGGTGTGCGCAGATGCTCTAAGAAAACTCCTGGCGGAATTCGCTTGCGCCCTGACCCAAGCTTGGACAGCAGATCAGCCTCCTCGTTTTGCTCCCTAGGCACATACTTGACTTCGTAGCCCAAGAAGCTCTTGGCTATCTCGTCCACTTCGTCTCGATATGCCGCCATCATAGGGTTCCGCGCATTCCAGGTGCCAGCCACCTGCTCGGCAACCAAGTCGAAATCTCCACAACAAACTATGCACTTGATGCCAATATCCTTGGCTACACGTAGTCCGTGAATGAGTGCTTCATACTCTGCCATGTTGTTTGTAGCCTCGAAGTGGATCTGCAGAACATAGTGTAGATTATCTCTTGTTGGTGACTATAACAATACACCAGCCCCCGAGCCGTTGAGCAGCTTTGATCTGTCAAAGTGCATCACCCAGTACTCTGGTTCTGGCAACGGAGTAGCGTCTAGCATCTCCGTCCAATCTGCAACAAAATCCGCCAAGGCTTGTGATTTGATAGCGTCGCGTCTCTTGTAGGTGATCTCGAAGGCGGCAAGTTCAATGCCCCGCTTCGCGGCCCTTCCTGTAGCGTCGCTGTTATTGATAATGTCGTACAGTGGAGTCTTGCTCACCACTATGATTGGGTGCTCCTGAAAGTAATGCCTCAGCTTCCTAGAAGCAAGGAATACTCCATAAGCTATCTTTTGGTAGTGCAGGTAACGTTGCTTGGACTCCATCAAGACCTCGCTCACATAGTAAACTGGTCGTTGAACTCCGTGCTCGTAGCTTGGTTCCTTCCGCTCTACCACGACGACGATGCTGATAACCCGGTTGGTTGCCGCCATGTAAATTAACAGGGGCTCACCAGGCTCGGTTGTTGCAAGGATGGGCGCTGAGGAAAGAATCTCCTTGAGCTGCTTCAATGATGCATCTGCTTCGTCCGTCCACGTGAATTTGTCCTCCTTCTTTAGCAACTTGTACAACGGTAGAGCCTTCTCTCCAAATCGGCTAAGAACCGACTAACTGCTGCAACACAACCTGTTAGTCGTTGAATGTCGTTTAGGCATGTCGGATAGTTTATGTTTAAGATGGCCTTGATTTTCTTCGGGTTGACCTCGATTCCATGTTGGGAAACGATGAAGCCCAACAATTTGTCGGCTGGAACCCCGAAGACGCACTTCTTAGGGTTGAGCATCGTGTTGTATTTCCGGAGATTATCAAAGGTTTCTTTTAAGTCAGAGATTAAGTCGTTTGACTTTTTAGACATCACCGTGATATCGTCCACATAGGCGTGAACGTTCTGACCAATTTGGTCATGAAGGCAACGTTGCATTGTCCACTGGTAGGTAGCACCTGCGTTTTTCAGCCCAAAGGGCATCATGACATAGCAAAACGTGTCGTATGGGGTAGTGAACGAAGTGGCCAATTGGTCTGACTTCCTCATCTTGATCTGGTGGTATCCTGAGTATGCATCGAGAAAACACAAAAGTTCCGAGCCAGCCGTCGAGTCAATGACTTGGTCAATGCGAGGCAAATCAAACGGATTTGGGACATGCTTTGTTAAAGCCGGTGTAATCAACGCACATTCTTAATTCATTGGTTCCCTTTTTGGGGACAAGTACAGGATTGGCCACCCATTGGGTGTGAAGGACTTCTCGGATAAATCTAGCCTTAAGTAACCTAGCTATCTCTTTGCCAATGGCGCGTCTCTTCTCATCTCCAAAGCGTCGTAGAGGTTGTTTCACTGGTTTGCATTTTGGATCAATGTTTAAGCTGTGCTCGGCAAGTTCCCTAGGTACACCTTTCATGTCGGCAGGTTTCCAGGCAAAGATTTCCCTGTTCTCACGGAGGAACTCGATGAGCGCGCTTTCCTATTTGGGATCCAGGTTCGTCCCAATGGCGGTGACCTTGGAGGCATTGCCTACCACAAGTTCCATCAGCTTGGTCTCGATGGCGGCCTTGAACGCAGGAGCGGAGTCGGAGATCTGCTTCTTTGACGCGGGAATCTCTGAGTCATCGACCTTGCTCTGGATCTCCTTGAATTCTTCGCTGTAGAGGACAGCTTCTGCAACGGCTGCTTCGTTGATCTCGCAGTCCCTTGCCTTGGTAAAGCTTCCGGATACAGTGATGATGTCGTTTGGTCCGGGTATCTTGAGTTTGTTGTAGACGAAGCATGGCTTGGCCATGAACGTGTGGAATATGTCACGGCCGAATATGATGTGGTACACGCTCTTGAAGGGGACCACCTCGAAGGTCATGCGCTCTTGACGGTAATTATTAACATCACCAAAGGCAACCTGAAGTGTAATGCACCCAAGGGACCGAGCCTCCCGACCAGGAACTACGCCGTGGAAGATGGTGTTGGTCCGCCTTAGGTTTTCCTCCATCAAGTTCATCTTCTGCAGTGTATCCAGGTACATGATGTTGATGCTGCTTCCACTATCCACCATACACTTGGTGAACTCCACGCCGTCAATCAAGGGGTTGATGACCATGGCGTACTGGTTCTCCGTGGGTATAAGGTCTGGGTGGTCCGTCCTGTCCCAAGTTATTGGAACCTCCGACCTGCGCAGGTACTGGGGGACTAGGGGAAGAGTAGCCATCAGGATCCTCAGAGAGGTCTTCTATTGTCGGACGGTGGGGGTGCCAAGGAAAGTGTGGTAGACTGGGGCCTTCTTTGCGAAGGGGTTCTTGCCCTTGTCGTCGCTCTTGGCGGCGTGCTTGGGGTCAACATCCTCTTCCATGTCACTTGAATCCTTGGACTCCTCCTCCTTCTTCTTCCCCTTGCCCTTGCCTCGCGGTCTGTTCTTCCGACTTTGCTTGTAGCCAGACTCCGGGTCTTCCTTGAGGTCATTGACGAACTTGCAGTGTCGATTGGTATGGGTGGTCTTGCCGTTGGCGTCGAGGTGTACGAGTCACGGCATATCGCGGTACTCTTCGTAGGTTTGGGGAACGCGGAGCGGCACCGAGGTGGTTTCACTTCCTCGTTGCTGCCCACGACCAGCTCCCCTTCCTCGGCCACGTTGTCCGCCTTCTCCTCGTCCTGCAAAAGTCATAGCGACCATGTCAGTAGATTGCTTTTCTTCTGGAGCGGCCTTCCGCTTTGTACTGTTGTTCCTCCGAGCTTGAGTTGGAACGGCCGTTGCCGGCAAGGAGCCACGAGCATCATCGTCGGCAGCTGCGAACTCACTAGCCAACTAAATCATCTGGTTCAAGTCAAGCTGGTGATTGTCCTGCAAGCGCTTCAGCTTATGTCGGAGCAACGTGCCTCTTTCCAACCCATCGATGAAGGCAGCCATGGCGATCTGAGCGTGCACTCCTGCGTAGGAATTCTTCATATCCAGTCAGCGGGAGAGGTAGGCGCGAGATGTCTCGTCTTTCTCTTACACGCACCGCTGTAGATCGCCCACAGTGCAGGGACGCTTGTATGTATCCTCAAAGTTCTTGGTGAACGCTTCTTGCATGTCTAGCCAGTTGTAGATAGATTTCTCCGGCAAGTCGTCGATCCATTGACGGGCCGCGCCTGCCAACATTAACGGGAGGTACTTGACGGCGACGTTGGGGTTGCCTCTGGCAATCTCCACCGCGTTGTCGTAGTCCTGCAACCATGTGGCTGGCTTGGCGGTGCCGTCATAGGGCTTGATGGTCTTGTCAATCTGGAAACCTTTGGGGTAAGTTGCGGACCGTATTGCAGATCCAAAGCGACGTGGTCCCAGGTATGGTCCTTACCGGGCCTCGTGGATCTTATCGATCCACGAACGTGCATCGTACGGCTCCGGGTTCTTCTTCTTTTTGTCAGCAGGGGATGGGCTACGTGAACGACGCGGGCCCCCTCCGCCATGGTGACTGCTTGGTGGTGATGGAGGCGGAGGTGGCGGTGGGTTAGCCTTCTTGTTGTTGCCCTCCTGCGACGCCTCACGCCTATCACGGTTGCTTGTCGGACGTGGAGGGTCATGGCGTGACCTGCTCTTGTGTTCTTGGTTGCTCCTCTCCGTCATGACGGGTCTGCTCCGTGTTGTCGTGGATGACGATGCCGCACTGCTTTTGTGGGGGCATATCTGTACGATGGTGTGCCTTGTAATCTTCGTGACATCGGGGAGATCGGGGCGGTGGCGAAGGGCGATGAGGTCAGGCCTTTTCTCCGTGATTGGAGGATATGGGGATGGCGTTCTTCCTGTTGCGCGCATCCCTCTGTCTTCGTTCTAATGAACCCGTCTGGGACCTGACATCAAGAGGAGATCTGTCCCTTGGCGGCTTGTACTGGATAGACTGGCAGAGCGCTGGGTTAGACTCAAGCCTCTGAGAGGTGGCCTTTTCCTGTTGCTTCACCGCCTTGGCTACTAGGTCATAGACCTGTTCCACTGCCTCAGGCGATCTATCCTGCTCTAGAAGGGTCTTAGCGACGGCGAGGTTAAGGAGTGGGGTGGGCATCACCTGCTTGCCTTCACTGTCAATGTATGGCTTGGCCTGTGCCGGCTTCGAGGGAGCCCATCCTAGGTTGCGCCGTACACCAGGATCGTTGATGACGCGAGCCGGAGCATTCTTAGCCTTTTTCTGCTGTAGCAGAGTCTTGTACTCAGCCTCCATTGCTCTAGCTTTTTCTCTGGACTTCTGCGCGTTGACCAGATCTCGATCTAGTTTAGCGCCTTGCTCCGCGATGGCTTGTGCTTCCTCCAGCAACTACTGGCGCTTCTCGTCAAGCTGGGTCACGTTCCGGATATGAGCAACGGTTAGTGGCTCGACGAGGAGATTGCCGTACATCACTCTATCAGCTGGAGTAACTTGGCTGCTGCATACGTAGATGCTAGAGGTGGCAAGTTTGTGGTGTTGTTGTTGCTTGGGCCGGTGCCGAGTTCCTGCGGCTGCTGCACTGGGTTAGGCGGAGGAGGCGGCGTTTGCGCGATCATCGTCAGCAGCAATAAGTTCCCCTTTTCCAGCATCGTAGGCGGAGCTTGTCTGGGTTGATCTTCATCCATCACCGTCCCAATGGTGACGAACACCCCTCGGGACGTGACGGTGTTGTTGGCTTGCTCGTCGCGCGAGTACTCCTCCTCCATCTCCTGCATAGTGGAGTCTAGCTCTTCTGGACTGAAGTCTATCTCCTCTGAATCTGCACTGAAATCAGCATAAAGCGCGTCAATGACAGAGTCGGAGGGTGCCAGGACTTCCTCGATGATGGGCGGTGGAGGTGCAACGGGCTCGACGATGACTGGAGGTGGTGGTGCTGCTGCGATGATGGCCGCAGGAGGCGGTGGCGGCGGCTGCTGAATCGGAGGTTCTCCGTCTCTGAGCGCAAGCTCCATCTGGGCTGTCGCGTAGCTGTTGACGGTGCTCACCATCTCTTCGAGGGTAAGGCATCCTGTTGCCTGCTGCCGTCTTAAAGAATGTCGGAGAAGCGTGTCGTGGTCCAATCCTTCCACGAAGTGATACAAAGCGTTATCATCGGGGTAGTGGGCTAGATCCGCTCGTATATGGAGCCACCTGGCCAGGTAATCGCGGGGGTTTTCGCTCTCTCTCTGAATGCAGCGCGCCAGATCGAAGATGGTAACCACACCGACGAACTTGGATCTCTGATGTCCAGACACACGGACGGAGCCGGCGGATTTGCAGTGATCTTCCACCTTTATATCCTGCACAGGGGCGGTTTGGGTGGGCCTTGAATTTTCCCGATCTTTGCCGGCAAACTCCAAAGAGAGATCCGACATTGATCCTTCCGTGAACGTATCCTGCCCGTAGGCAGTCCGTGCGGGCCTTGGTGCTTTCCGATCTTTGGCGGCAAACTCCGAAGAGAGATCCGACATCGATCCTTCCGCGAACGTATCCTGCCCGTAGGCGGTCCGTGCGGGTCTTGATGCTTCTCCGACTCCCACGGAACTAGTGCCTGAGTCGGTTTCGCCGATGAAGAGGTGGATGTCTCTGATAGGAACGATCAAACACCACGTAGGGTTCGTCTTCGCCGGGATCCAAAACTCGTCGGGAGGGACGATCGGAACGTTGCCGGAGAAGAGAACGCTACCGATGGCTACAGTTTCGCTGATTCCCATGAAGATCTTGGTCCTCGCCCACTGAAGATCCTGGAGCGCCTCTTGCCCCACGGTGGGCGCCAACTATCGTGGTATTGCCGACGAGTACGCCATGGAGGGATCCTCACAGTGCGTGTTTAGAGACGTGGGGTAAGGCGGACGGTTGACGGGTACGAGGTAACACAGCTTACCCAGGTTCAGATCCCACAACGGTGGCGGAATCCTACTCCTGCTATAAATCACTATAAGGGCAATACGCCGAGTTACAGAGATAGGTTCCCTGTGCGAGGTTGTGTGAAGTTGTGTGAATTTGTGTCCTAAAGGATCCCATAGGCCCGACTTATATAGTCGCCAGGTCCTAGGGTTACAGGGAAAAGTCTTAGCCGGACAGGTTACAGAGTCCTACACCGTCTATTACTAGTCTTGTGTATCTTGTACTCCAAGGCTCCGGGTACGTTGGTGACTCCACCGTAGCCTTCCTTTATCCGGCATGGGCCTCCCTTCTGGATCCATCTAACTGGTTCTCCCAGCAGGCCATAGGCCATGCTACCGACTATGGGCCACCCGGGTTAGCTGGATAAGAGACATGCTATAAGGATACCCATATAGCATATCCCCAACAGAGACATCACCTTGGGCTCAAGAAGCTTCAGTTCCTTTGGAGGAGGATCGAGCGTCGCCATCCCCATCTGAGCTATCGTTGGAATCATCGGCATTATTAGAATCTTTCTCTGATTCTTCTTGATCAACAGAATCACCACCAGATTCATCTTCAGCCTCAGCATCGTCGGCTGGGTTAGGAAGAAAACTCGGCCTCTCGATCCAATGATGCACGTCGGCATACTCGATAAGCTGGAAGGCATGGGTTTGACGGAGAGGAACGAACTCCGGATTCTCAATCCAAGGAGAGCCATTGCGCAAGTTCATCACACTAGTAGAGAAAACCTTATAGCAGCAAACCTTATCACCCGCGAAGTGGGATCGCGCTCGCCGGCGGTAAGAGCTTACAGGCTTGCATAACATTACCGCTGGCGAAAATAAGCCTACACGCCGGTGATAGAGTAACTACCACCAGCGAAAAGGGCTCCTGCACGCCAGGGATAGGGTGGGCCTCGTGGCCCAGATTGGGCTGCAACTTACCGCTGGCGAAAGCGCCTGTGCTCGCCGGGGCTAGAAGAATTATCGCCGGCGAGAACAATGCACGCACGCCAAGGAAACGGTGGCCTCGTGCCCCCATATTGGGCCTCCACTTACCGTTGGCGGAAGGACTCCTGCTCGCCGGGGATAGGTTGTTATACCGCCGGCAAAACGGTCAGTGCTCGCCGGGGATGCATGGGGGGACAGGTGGGCCACTGGGCCGTGTTTTTACCGCCGGAGAGTTGTCTATTTCCGCTGGTGGTAAAGGACTACCACCAGCGTTTAGGGATTGTTTTGCCGGTGGTAACCTGGAACTTATTACAAGGTCGCGAACCAGCCACTAGCAACACCTCCTCTCTCACCACTACCTACCCTTTCTTGGAAACTCAATCCCAAGCTTTGCTAGCTCATTCCCCCACTTCTCCCCACCTATTTTAGCTAATTCAACCAACAAAGTTTAATATATTTGTGGAGATGCCGCTCCCCTTGCATGCATTAGTAGATCTACCTACTAGCAAGATCTAGATCTAGATCCATCTCCCCCACCACCTTTCTCTCTACCGGCCGGTGCTCTCCCCCCCCCCCCCCCCCACTTCTCTTTACCGGTGCTCTTGGACCTCGCGTCAACTAATCGGTATAATATATATGGTGGAATGCATGAGTGTTGGCGTGGTTGCACGCATGGACCTTTTTGTGTTGTTTTGTCGGTGGAATATGTGTGCATGTACAATGAGTTGCCAATGTTTTGCCGGAATGTCGATTAACTTCCGTTCCGGCGAATTTCTAGCACTCCGACGAGACCATTTTTAGCAAAGGCCATGCCAAATTTTTCCGTGAAAGCAGCCGAGCGAGGCGACGGTAATGTTCTAATCTATTCATGCCGAATCTTACTGTGCAGGCGACGATGGTCATCGAGATGAAGGAAAGCATGGTGGATAGATACGTGGAACGCGCGACTGCCGACATGTATCGAAATAACCGCTTGGAAATAAGATGTCTGTGTCGCAAATGCAAACTATCGTCATTGTTTGACCTCTTGTCACGCACGGTGAATGAGCACCTCCTCAGGTATAGTTTCATGGATGGCTACACTACTCCGTGGATGGATGATGAAGATGATGATGATGACTTTGACCATAATAAGGAAGAGGATGCCGTTCAATACGAAAATGAAGATGATGAGGAGGGAGAATAACGGGATGTTGCACACAATGATGACGGCCGTGATGAAAAATGTCGGGAAGAAGAAGAACATGCGGACGACGAGGACAGGAGTAGGAATACCCCGCTAACCGCGGTCGTGCATGACCCTCATGTTCAGGAAATTCTTCTCGGCAACGCATCGACTGACCCTAGATTCGCTGGTAGACGGAAGTCTAAGCTGGATCAACTGGAGGTAGACTCGAGAACTCCATTGTATGACGCAGGTCGTGGGCCGGAGGAGACCCGCTTGAGAGTAACTCTCGATCTTCTAGAGATGAAGGCAAGATATGGATGGAACGATGCAAGCACAGACGAACTCTTCTGATACTTGAAGAAGCACTTACCTAAATATAACACGCTGGCAGGTAGCCTACAAGAGGCCAAGAAAGTGGTGTGCCCTCTCGATTTACCGCATGAAAAATACCATGCCTGCATCAGTGACTGCGTGATTTATCGGAACGAACACAAGGACTTGACCACGTGCCCAAGGTGCGGCGAGCCTCGATACAAGAGAGGGACGAGAAAAGTTCCTTGAAAAGTTGTGTGGTACTTCCCGCTCAGGCCCCGTCTCCAGCGGTACTTCGCGGACCCCAAGGAAGCGAAGCTCATGTGCTGGCATGCAGAAAGGAAGGAGTCGATGATGAAGGATCTAGTGAAGGTTGAAAACCCAGTGCTGACGCACCCTTCGGATGCAAGCCAGTGGAAAGCATTAGACGATGAGTTCTAAGATTTCGGGAAAGAACCAAGGAACATAAGACTAGGTGCAAACACCGACGGACTCAATCCGTTCGGCAACCAGAGTAGCAAGCATAGCACCTGGCCCATGTTTGTATGGATGTACAACCTCCGCCCATGGCTATGCCTGAAGAAGAAGTACATACACATGAGCATGCTAATCCAAGGGCTGACGCAGCCAGGGAGCGATATCAACCTGTATCTTGAGCTATTGAAGGAGGAGCTAGCCATCTTGTGGGATGAAGGGGTAGAAACATGGGACGCTCACCTCCAACAAACTTTCCGTCTGAAAGCAGCGCTGATCACGACAGTGCAGGACTATCTCGGATACGGATATATCACGTGCCAGGTGTGCCACAGACACAAGGCTTGTGTGAGGTGCATGGAAAGGATGCTGTTTCTTCAGCTTGGTAAGGATCCCGGGTCTTCGAAAACCGTCTACATGAGGACTCAGATGTGGCTACCCGAGAATGACCCGTGGAGGAAGCATGGAGATCTGTTCAATGGCAAGGATGAGCTCGAAGTACCTCCGCCTAAGAGCAGTGACGAGGAGATCGATGCTTTGTTGAAGATGCCGGCAAGAGGCCGTGTCACCGGCGCGGGAGGAGGTCGTCAGCATGTCGATTATGGCTTGGACGTGCCCACTACCAAGGACTCTCTACAGGCGAAGAAGGACCGAGAGCACGCGGCTCTATTGGGGAAGGTGGCCAACTTAGAAGCAACCTTTGAGCAGCGCGTCCAAGCCGCAGTCCAAGCCGAGGTAGAAACTAGGGTCCAGTCAGAGGTGGCCAGCAAGGTCGATGGCATGGTGGCCAGCCGGTTCAATGAGATCATTCCTGGAATGGTGGAGTCGATCTCCACTTACTTTACCAACGGCCAAACGGGACAACTCCCAGTCATCAGCCTAGGCGACAGCAACTCGGGCAACATGCGGCCTCCTGCTACACGGGCTCAAGACACACCTATATTGGTGACTCCACCCGCCGACGCCAATGCAGGTGCTATAGGGAGGATTCGCCGGTAATGGGGGAAGCCAGCAGCCCCTCGATCACTTGCACGCCCTGCCTCGGTCCCTCAATGCGAGCCGAGCTCGACGCTCTCATGGTAATTAATTGAGCCTCTACGCAAGTTAATTACTTTGTCGCCGCCCCTCTCTGACCAACACATGCATGTTTCTTCACAGGAGCAAAGTGTTCCTTGCACCATGCTCATGTATGTGGACAACAAGCTCAAGGATGTTGCGACGGGACGCATCATGAACCCAACACACCGGACGTTCCACTGCAAGCCTATGGACGATAGCGTGTACCGAATTGAGGTGGATCGATCGTTCCTGGGATGCGCACACTTGGTTCCTCCTCATCAACCCCTGGGTACCGAAGACGAGCTGAAGGTCGGGCAACTAAAGAATCATGTCCTTATATGGCCGAAAGCCCTACAGGGTCTTCAGCGGTTCTGACGTAGATGATATCGTCACATTGATAAACACCAGAAGATACAAAGACAAAATTTAGTGAATTTTTGGGTCCACTAAAAGATACAATAGACGAAAGGTTCATCAGATAGCATGATGAACGCATGTCGAAGCACCATTACAAGAGGATGGATGCAAAACCCTGAAGGTACGACGGAAACCCAACCACGAAAATTCCTGGACTCGAAGAAAAGATAAGAGCAGATCGAAAACACGCAGAGGTAAGAAGAGAATAGCAGAGGGGTAAGGAGTAAAACAGACCTAATCAGATCTATCCAGCCGATTTTCCAAAATAGTTTTGACACTCTACAATGAGCGTTAGCTAGGTTATCCTACAGGCTGGACCAGTGGGGTATCGTAACTGCTGAGCTCTGATACCACTCTGTAACACCCTCAGAATCGACCCTATGCAAGTTTTAGCGATTCCCGCCAAACCAGCATAGAAACGATTCAAAGGTGCCCACCAGGCACTTTCGTGCGGGTTGAAAACAAAGTAATATCATTACACAATAGTCCACGATGGAACCCACAGAACAGATATATTCAACAGCGACTCAAAGAGTCAAGAATATAGATATACAATACAAAGATCCAAAACACTTTGAAAACGATACAGCGTTCGAGTACGGACAAGATTCAAATTGAGCTAAGAGCCCTGAAGAATAACCAATGGCGTCCATAACCCTGCCCAGGCCAAGCCGGAAGGGTAACCCTGCTAACGACGTCGATCTCAAACCTACTTAAACAAAAGGGGTGCCGACAAAGGGCAAAGGAAAAAAAGAGAGCGGTCAGTATTGAGGCCAGTACACGGCGAGACTAGAATTCGGCGGTCCTCGCCTACATAGGTATGGTGGACTGAAGCGGCAGCGCAGCATGCACTAAACGACCTATAGAGACTCGATAAAACTGGCGACTATCAGATAGGGATAAGAAAGACCTATTCGGATCCAACCTAAAACTATCACCAAGCATACCCATCCTGGTATTTCCCCCTCGGGACCAAACGAGGAAGTCCACCGAGGAACTCACACAGTTGGCAGTTTTATTCATTTCGTTATAGTTGCGGCAATTACTAGTCAGATATAGATAGCGTGAGTCATCCTGATATAATAAGCAGTGGGCAGTTTTAGTTAACCATTCCGTTGTAGTTGCGACACTTACTAGTCAGATACAAATAGCATGAGATATCCCAAAACCCAGCAGTTGTTGGTACTTTTATTTAGCCATTCCGTTGTAGTTGCAATACTTACTAGTCAGATACAATGGTAATAGGGGACAACCCAAACCAGCAGTTGTTGGCACTTTTATTTAGCCATTCCATTATAGTGAAGCTGATTACTAGTCATTATAAAGTCAAATTTATAGCACTACTTTAGTTATAGTTTTCTATGATCGAGATACTGTGCTCCAAGTCGTCCATAACCGCGGACACGGCTTTCAGAAAGTTTTACCCTGCAGGGGGCACAAATAGCAACACACGCACGATCAACCTCGAGAAAAACCAATAAAAACCCAACGAGGCATCACGACAGAGCAATTGCAAGATTCATATAAATTTCAGGGGGCCACCCCACCAAGCTACCCGCGACGAAGTTGGCCGGCTCCGAGACGGACCCAGAGGTTTGTGTCGATGGCTGTAAACGACTGGGAACCCAAAAGTGTGACTGGCCTTGTCGATTCCGCATAAACGTATCACAATTCCTAAACAGTACAGGCGCTCCACGCGCAATCGTAAAGAGCGCAGTAAAGCATGGCATAAGTACAGGATAGTAATAAAGCCCCAAACTACTTTGTGGCCCCAAGAAATAAATATGACTCAAGCTCTGGCTAAGGGGATTCATGGTCCCACATGCGGATAGTGCGAATATTCAAAGAACAGGTATCAAGTACTCGGGGTCCTACGGGACACAAGTGGACGGTTAAAAACCAAATAACATCTATTGCCCACCTGTGCCTCTGCATTATTTACATACTTCAGTTTTAGTTATTAAACGGTAATTAAAGTTATAATCATCTCCAACATTAAATATAAGGCATTACTCCAACAACTGTGGAACATCGAAGGCGCGACGCAACACCTGCGCAAGCAACTACGACTCGCAAGGCTGACTATCTACCAAACAATAGGTAATAGGATGTGTCCAAGGCAATTTAATGACTCCAAGGGATATCACGGGTATGAAAACTATAGCATCGCATCACAGATAGCAATAGATCAACAGGAGGAAATAAAGACTATATAAAGTAAGATAGGTAGAAAGGGGGAGAATGCTCGCCTGAAAAACATTGCTGAAGTTTCATAATCGAAGAACTTGTCGAAGCTCACAACATCTCATTGTCCTATCCGGAAGAAGCAAACACTAAAAGGAACAAGCGATGCAACAATTACAACTAATACGGAAGAATCGGCATGATCATGATATGATGCATTACATGGCAAATTAATGATACAAACTATGTTGAAAAGGTATTAGGGGCATCACACATTGATAATATAGCATTCGTGAGGCATTATTAATAAGAAATAATTAATTCCCAATTTTATTTATCATGTTTTCCTTGCATAAACAATACTGATTATAAAACTACTCTTAATGCATGATGCAAATGATAACATGGATATTATGGTTGGAGAGGTCACGTCGTGCTGATTGATTTGGACATATTATTTATCGAATTTGGATTTACGGATTTAAAGTTATGAATTTATTAAGAAAAGGCATTTATTAACAATTAAATTATCTCGAAATTTTAAGTTGCTCAAATGATATTGTAAATAGCAAAAACAGATTCCTCACATTTTTCGGATTAAAAACATATATTATTTACATTATTTGGAAATATGAATTTAATTTATTATTAAGATCAAAATTATTAAAATAGGGTCACAGTCAAGGTTTAACTAGTTAGAGTTAACTCTAGGCAAAACTGAATTGGCATTTGCATTCATATTGATAAACTAAACATATTTCATATTAAATGTTTATTCAAATTTTTATTTATTTAAAAGTTAAGAAATAGTTTGTATTTAAACAAAATATAAACAAATTCACTTTGGATTCACAAATAGGTTTTGTAGACTTTGTTACTCGCACGAGTTCTAACCATAGAGAGTGACAGGTGGGCCGCGGTGCTGACTTGGCATAGAGGACTGGGTGGGGTAGGACCGTGGATTAGGAAAAAGGAAAGCTCAGGGTCTTTACTACAAAAACATCTCGCTGGGTTGGTTTGGAACCTGACGAAACTAAAGATGCTCGCAAAAACTAGTAGCTCGGGCTGATGGCGACGAATATGGCGAGCGATCCATTGGGAATTTTGCTATGCCACAAAAGACAAAGCTGAAGAGGGGACTATCCTATACAAGTTTTGTGTTTTATGAATCGACAAAGGCGGACTGCACCGGTTGCTAGATTGCGAGGAACAGAGACAGAAACTACTACTCGGGTTATTCTACTGCAGGGCTCGTGCGGACGTTGCTGCTGCTGCGCGCGCGGCGAAGGTTACCGACGACGGCGACGACGATTCAGGGCGGCATGATGCGGGAAGGTGGGGAAAAAGAGGGGGAAAGGAGGTGGCACTCACCTCGACCAATTCCCTCTGGAATTGGGACCGGGGAAGGAGGAAGACGGACAGGGCGGTGGCGACGGGGCGGGCCTGCTTGGTCACGACCGAAACGGAGGCGAGGAGGTAGTCACCGGCAGCTCCAGCTCCTATCTTCCACGCAGATGTCGCGGCGACAAAGTGGTACCAATCCCGTGCTCAGATGAACTTGATGACGGCCATAGCGGTGCTCCTTCGCCGCGGCTCCCTCTCGGTCTCTCTCTCAGAACAGGGAAAAAAGGGAGGAAGGTGGCGGCGCTGATGGACGGAAGGAGGAGTCTAGGATTCCAGGGACGCGGCTGTGATGGTAGATAAGGGTGGGACGCGGCACGCGGGCGGCATGAGCCACTGACGGAGCTTGATGGGACGGACGAACACCTGCTTCTTCGTCGAGGCACTGAGAGAGGAGGGCGACAGAGAAAGATGGTCTACAGTAACGTTGTCGATGACGGGGTACCAGGGACGCTGGGAATGCAGGGAGATGGGCCGCGGGTGGGCCAAAAAGGAGGACACCCTGGTGGGCTTCTACTAGATGGGCTGCTGCAGGTTTCAGCCAGGTTTGCTTTCTATCAATCTTTATTCTTTCTGTTTTTATCTTATATATATGTTTGTTTGCTCTTATTCTTTCACAATTTCAAGCTAGGTTCTAATTTGAGTCCTTTTGAATATTTATGCAGGATCTTTTAAACAGAGATAGGTGGCAACATAAAAGAGCAAAGAGGGAACAAGAGCTAGAGGAAGGATGATGCCCCATAATTCAAATTGGGCATTTTAACAAGATTAGAGATTAGAGTTTTCGAAAGAGCAAAGCCATTGATAAAATAGTGTATCTTAACAAGTGGATCCCAACTTTGTAGAAAACAAAATAAAGAGGTTTTTACAAGAGAGAGTATGGTTATAGCAACAACAACCCAAGCAAGACAAGATGAATGCAATGTTTGATATGATGCTCAAATGCAGGTGGCATGATGACATGAGCATGATATCTTAATGATGCACAATAAAAAACACCAAGCGGTTTTCTAGTAGTGGTTTTACCGGGGTGCTACAATTCGACACCAATAACAATGGATCTCGCCCTCGAGATCCGCCTCATGGTACGGGAAAGAAGGCCGGCGGTCAGAATCTTCTCGCTTCGCGTAGATCTTTGCGACACCACTAACAAAGATCCTTGCTCCATCTTGAAATCGGCGACACCACCAACAAGGGTCAGTGCTCAGGTTCATTGCGAGAATACTCCGGATAAACAAAGGACGAAGGTAAAGGTATCAATCGATAAGGCCACCTCTAACTTCTGTGGAATGAGTATAACTGCATTGATCCAACATTCAATGTACAAGAGTGAATGATAAGAGTAGTCGGATGGTGATCAGTCCATCATGCACCCAAAGAATTACTCTACACATGAATAGGGGAATTATGCAGCCAACTCTCAGAATCTGAATGAAGATCTCGACAATCGAGTTTTGGAAACAAAAGAATGATATAGGCTCTTCAGCGGTTCTGACGTAGATGATATCGTCACATTGATAAACACCGGAAGATACAAAGACAAAATTTAGTGAATTTTTGGGTCCACTGAAAGATACAACAGACGAAAGGTTCATCAGATAGCATGATGAACGCATGTCGAAGCACCGTTACAAGAGGATGGATGCAAAACCCTGAAGGTACGACGGAAACGCAACCACGAAAATTCCTGGACTCGAAGAAAAGATAAGAGCAGATCAAAAACACGCAGAGGTAAGAAGAGAATAGCAGAGGGGTAAGGAGTAAAACAGACCTAATCAGATCTATCCAACCGATTTTCCAAAATAGTTTTGACACTCTACAATGAGCGTTAGCTAGGTTATCCTACAGGCTGGACCAGTGGGGTATCGTAACTGCTGAGCTCTAATACCACTCTGTAACACCCTCAGAATCGACCCTATGCAAGTTTTAGCGATTCCCGCCAAACCAGCATAGAAACGATTCAAAGGTGCCCACCAGGCACTTTCGTGCGGGTAGAAAACGAAGTAATATCATTACACAATAGTCCACGATGGAACCCACGGAACAGATATATTCAACAGCGACTCAAAGAGTCAAGAATATAGATATACAATACAAAGATCCAAAACACTTTGAAAACGATACAGCGTTCGAGTACGGACAAGATTCAAATTGAGCTAAGAGCCCTGAAGAATAACCAATGGCGTCCATAACCCTGCCCAGGCCAAGCCGGAAGGGTAACCCTGCTAACGACGTCGATCTCACACCTGCTTAAACAAAAGGGGTGCCGACAAAGGGCAAAGGAAAAAAGAGCGCGGTCAGTATTGAGGCCAGTACACGGCGAGACTAGAATTCGGCGGTCCTCGCCTACATAGGTATGGTGGACTGAAGCGGCAGCACAGCATGCACTAAACGACCTATAGAGACTCGATACAACTGGCGACTATCAGATAGGGTTAAGAAAGACCTATTCGGATCCAACCTAAAACTATCACCAAGCATACCCATCCTGGTATTTCCCCCTCGGGACCAAACGAGGAAGTCCACCGAGGAACTCACACAGTTGGCAGTTTTATTCATTTCGTTATAGTTGCGGCAATTACTAGTCAGATATAGATAGCATGAGTCATCCTGATATAATAAGCAGTGGGCAGTTTTAGTTAACCATTCCGTTGTAGTTGCGACACTTACTAGTCAGATACAAATAGCATGAGATATCCCAAAACCCAGCAGTTGTTGGTACTTTTATTTAGCCATTCCGTTGTAGTTGCAATACTTACTAGTCAGATACAATGGTAATAGGGGACAACCCAAACCAGCAGTTGTTGGCACTTTTATTTAGCCATTCCATTATAGTGAAGCTGATTACTAGTCATTATAAAGTCAAATTTATAGCACTACTTTAGTTATAGTTTTCTATGATCGAGATACTGTGCTCCAAGTCGTCCATAACCGCGGACACGGCTTTCAAAAAGTTTTACCCTGCAGGGGCACAAATAGCAACACACGCACGATCAACCTCGAGAAAAACCAATAAAAACCCAACGAGGCATCACGACAGAGCAATTGTAAGATTCATATAAATTTCAGGGGGCCACCCCACCAAGCTACCGAAGTTGGCCGGCTCCGAGACGAACCCAGAGGTTTGTGTCGATGGCTGTAAACGACTGGGAACCCAAAAGTGTGAATGGGCTTGTCGATACCGCATAAACATATCACAATTCCTAAACAGTACAGGCGCTCCACGCGCAATCGTAAAGAAAGCAGTAAAGCATGGCATAAGTACAGGATAGTAATAAAGCCCCAAACTACTTTGTGGCCCCAAGAAATAAATATGACTCAAGCTCTGGCTAAGGGGATTCATGGTCCCACATGCGGATAGTGCGAATATTCAAAGAACAGGTATCAAGTACTCGGGGTCCTACGGGACACAAGTGGACGGTTAAAAACCAAATAACATCTATTGCCCACCTGTGCCTCTGCATTATTTACATACTTCAGTTTTAGTTATTAAACGGTAATTAAAGTTATAATCATCTCCAACATTAAATATAAGGCATTACTCCAACAACTGTGGAACATCGAAGGCGCGACGCAACACCTGCGCAAGCAACTACGACTCGCAAGGCTGACTATCTACCAAACAATAGGTAATAGGATGTGTCCAAGGCAATTTAATGGCTCCAAGGGATATCACGGGTACAAAAACTATAGCATCGCATCACAGATAGCAATAGATCAACAGGAGGAAATAAAGACTATATAAAGTAAGATAGGTAGAAAGGGGGAGAATGCTCGCCTGAAAAACATTGCCGAAGTTTCATAATCGAAGAACTTGTCGAAGCTCACAACATCTCATTGTCCTATCCGGAAGAAGCAAACACTAAAAGGAACAAGCGATGCAACAATTACAACTAATACGGAAGAATCGGCATGATCATGATATGATGCATGACATAGAAAATTAATGATACAAACTATGTTGAAAAGGTATTAGGGGCATCACACATTGATGATATAGCATTCGTGAGGCATTATTAATAAGAAATAATTAATTCCCAATTTTATTTATCATGTTTTCCTTGAATAAACAATACTGATTATAAAACTACTCTTAATGCATGATGCAAATGATAACATGGATATTATGGTTGGAGAGGTCTCGTCGCGCTGATTGATTTGGACATATTATTTATCGAATTTGGATTTACGGATTTAAAGTTATGAATTTATTAAGAAAAGGCATTTATTAACAATTAAATTATCTCGAAATTTTAAGTTGCTCAAATGATATTGTAAATAGCAAAAACAGATTCCTCACATTTTTTGGATTAAAAAACATATATTATTTACATTATTTGGAAATATGAATTTAATTGATCAAAATTATTAAAATAGGGTCAAAGTCAAGGTTTAACTAGTTAGAGTTGACTCTAGGCAAAACTGAATTGGCATTTGCATTCATATTGATAAACTAAACATATTTCATATTAAATGTTTATTCAAATTTTTATTTATTTAAAAGTTAGGAAATAGTTTGTATTTAAACAGAATATAAACAAATTCACTTTGGATTCACAAATAGGTTTTCTAGACTTTGTTACTCGCATGAGTTCTACCCATAGAGAGTGACAGGTGGGCCGCGGTGCTGACTTGGCATAGAGGACTGGGTGGGGTAGGACCGCGGATTAGGAAAAAGGAAAGCTCAGGGTCTTTACTACAAAAACATCTCGCTGGGTTGGTTTGGAACCTGACGAAACTGAAGATGCTCGCAAAAACTGGTAGCTCGGGCTGATGTTGCGACGAATATGGCGAGCGATCCTTTGGAAATTTTGCTATGCCACAAAAGACAAAGCTGAAGAGGGGACTATCCTATACAAGTTTTGTGTTTTTTGAATCGACGAAGGCGGACTGCACCGATTGCTAGATTGCGAGGAACACAGACAGAAACTACTACTCGGGCTATTCTACTGAAGGGCTTGGTGCGTGCGGATGTTGTTGCTGCTGCGCATGCGGCAAAGGTTACCAACGACGGCGACGATGATTCAGGGCGGCATGAAAAGGAGGGGGAAAGGAGGGGGGAAAGGAGGTGGCACTCACCTCGACCAATTCCCTCTAGAATTGGGACCGGGGAAGGAGGAAGATGGATAGGGCGGTGGCGACGGGGCGGGCTTGCTTGGTCACGACTGAAACGGAGGCGAGGAGGTAGTCACCGGCAGCTCCAACTCCTGTCTTCCACGTAGATGTCGCGGCGACAGAGTGGTACCAATCCCGCGCTCAGATGAACTTGACGACGGCCATAGCGGTGCTCCTTCACCGCGGCTCCCTCTCGGTCTCTCTCTCTTAGAACAGGGGAAAAAGGGAGGAAGGTGGCGGTGCTGATGGACGGAAGGAGGAGTCTCGGGTTCCAGGGACGCGGCTGTGATGGTGGATAAGGGTGGGACGCGGCATGCGGGCGGCATGAGCCACTGACGGAGCTTGATGGGATGGACGGACACCTGCTTCTTCGTCGAGGCACTGAGAGAGGAGGGCGACAGAGAAAGATGGTCCACAGTAACGTCGTCGATGACGGGGTACCAGGGACCCTGGGAATGCAGGGAGATGGGTCGCGGGTGGGCTAAAAAGGAGGACACCCTGGTGGGCTTCTACTAGATGGGCTGCTGCAGGTTTCAGCCAGGTTTGCTTTCTATCAATCTTTATTCTTTCTGTTTTTATCTTATATATATGTTTGTTTGCTCTTATTCTTTCACAATTTCAAGCTAGGTTCTAATTTGAGTCCTTTTGAATATTTATGCAGGATCTTTTAAACAGAGATAGGTGGCTACATAAAAGAGCAAAGAGGGAACAAGAGCTAGAGGAAGGATGATGCCCCATAATTCAAATTGGGCATTTTAACAAGTTTAGAGATTAGAGTTTTCGAAAGAGCAAAGCCATTGATAAAATAGTGTATCTTAACAAGTGGATCCCAACTTTGTAGAAAACAAAATAAAGAGGTTTTTACAAGAGAGAGAGAGTATGGTTATAGCAACAACAACCCAAGCAAGACAAGATGAATGCAATGTTTGATATGATGCTCAAATGCAGGTGGCATGATGACATGAGCATGATATCTTAATGATGCACAATACAAAACACCAAGCGGTTTTCTAGTAGTGGTTTTACCGGGGTGCTACAATCGCCTGGTTTTTTAGCTCGGCGGCATCAAGAAGTTCCTTGTCCTTCTGAAGTTGTAGACTTAGTCGGTTCTTTTCCTCAGAGAACTTCTGATCATCAATCTTCTCTAACTCAGACTTCTAGGAGAGCTTAAGAGATTCAACCTCGACGCGTAACCGGGTTATCTCGTCATCCTTTTCCTTCAGTTGTGCCGAATGAGCGGCAGCTTGTTCTAAAAAATGCAGCATCATATCAGGCATAGATATGCATTCTTGATGCGACGCTGCAAGTGTTTGTAACTCGGCTATACCAAAGCCGGGAGGTTATAAGATACCCAAGATTTACCTCAAACAAAAGACGATAAATTAAGAGGCAAAAAGAGTAACTAACCTTCGAGAGCACAAACTTTCTTGGTAAGGCGGGTATTCAGATTGTTGACACTAGCTACACAACAGCACGATAGAAATTGGTACAGAAACTAATTTTTCTCGCAAGGGTAAAACAAACTAACGAACCGAGCAGTTTACCAGTTTTCTTAACAACGGGGACAATTTGCTCAAATTTATCTTGAAGCTTCTTGTGCGCGAAAAGCAGCCTTTGAAATTTGGCCGTCCGCCGATCATGAGAAACCTGAAAATAACAACAAGTTACAAAAAGTAAAACAGATCCGAATCAAGTAAAACTTGACCCGGATCTAGGTGGGCTGGATATTCAAAAGTAAAACAGATCCGAATCAAGTAAAACTTGACCCAGATCTAGGTGTCTGGATATTCAAAAGTAAAACAGATCCGAATCAAGTAAAACTTGATCCGTATCTAGGTGGCTGGATATTCAAAAGTAAAACAGATCCGAATCAAGTAAAACTTGACCCGGATCTAGGTGGCTGGATATTCAAAAGTAAAACAGATCTGAATCAAGTAAAACTTGACTCGGATCTAGGTGGCTAGATATTCAAAAGTAAAACAGATCCGAATCAAGTAAAACTTGACTCGGATCTAGGTGGCTGGATATCTGAAAGTAAGGCAGATCTGAATCAAGTAAGACATTGACTCGGATCTAGGTGACTAGATATTCAAAAGTAAAACAGATCCAAATCACGGAGAAATTTGACTCGACAAGAAGGCATATTTGAAACAAGTAAAAGCTTCCAAACGAATAACAAAGTCATCCGGTCACAAGATTCGAGGACTAGTGTGTGTATAGTATTATATGAATAATAGACGAAGTATCAACTGAGACGCTTACCTTGTTCATCTTATCACTTTCGAGGACGATCTTGGTAGCCATATGCAAGCGACTACTAATGTCGGAAAGCTGAAACGGTTGGCTACTCGGGTTGCCTTCAAGTTGATCGGCGGCATTCCAGTTATTGGCATACTCCACCAGCGAACCGAGGCTATTCCCGCTCTCAGTGCGAGTCAACACTTTACCTCGGACCTATCGTGTAACATCCCAAAAATATGAAACAATGATCATCAAACTCTAATCACTAAAATTAGGGTTAACAAAAACTTTGATTAATTAAAATCATGTGAATGCATGTGTGGATGTGATGATTTAATAAATGCATGAATGGACTTGTGTGATTAACGTGAATAGCAAGAAATGGTTTAAAGATGAAAATAACATCATCTAAAACAATTCCATGCAGAAACAAATCAAGAGAAAATCAAAAACAAATCAAATAAAGCAAATGGTCATTTTTGCCAATCTTGCTCACTAGGTCACTTTGAGTGTTTCTAGTCCAAGATTTCAAACAGAAACTTTTCCAATTCTTTTCACCCCTTGCTAGACCAAGTAAAAGTGAATCAAAGCCCACCTTTCAAAGTTGCAGAAACATTTGGCAACCTCATTTAAATCACAAGTGAAAATTGAATCTTTATCATATGTGAAGATCACACATTTTCAAAACCCAACCAAACCAGTGCCCCTTGACTAATCCAACTAACTAGAGACTCCCTAGTATGTGCCCAGCCAACCCACCAAGTTTGAATCCAAAATTCAAATTTGAATTTTTTTTCGGCCATTTCATCAAACACATTGTGATCAGCAAACAAACAAACAAAAACACTATAGTGAGCAGTGAATTTGGCCAACCTTGTTCCCTCTCTATCTCTCACTACACTCCCAGTAGATGAACTAGCCAAATTAATAAGCCTTAGCACCACTGTGAGCTTGGCATGGCCATTAATGGTGACCATGACGAGCCCCTTTGCCAACCCCAATGTGGACAGCAAGCTACACGCCTCTCTAGCCTCGCCAACCTTGTCTCACAGACGCAGCACCGTCCATCGCCACTCCCTGTCCCAGCCTCGAGCACTGCCAGCGACTGGACCACCCGCCAAGCCCGCGCCTTCTCTACGGCCATGCCAAGAGCGCGCCAGAGCGCCCCACTCGACCAGCACCCACAGACCCCGTGCCTCCCTTGCCGCTTTCGTGCGTAATATCCAGCACCCCAGCAACCCCACAAACAACCCCGTTCACCACCGTGCAAACTACGCACGCTGTGCGCCATTAAAATCGCTGTCGGGCCCGCCCAGAGCATCAGCACGTTCCGACCAATCAACACCGCCCCATGCTGTTGAGCTTGGCTAGGGAGCACAGCACCGCCCCCTATCGTCGCCCATGCCATTAGCCCTCTATGCCGTCGACCACGACGAGCTCAGCCCGCAACCTTCGGTCCCCTTGTCGCACTATAAAAGGAGGCCTCCCCCGCTCGTTTTCTTCACACCAGTACTCCCCACCTCTCACTGATACCCCCCACTCACTCCCGGAGCAAGGCAAGCACCAGGTGGCCGGAATTTCATAGGAGTTCGCCGATGTAGAGGAGGAGACGTGCCGTAGATTGGAGCCGCCCTAGGAGAAGATGTCGGTACCAGGAGGATCACCATCATCGACTTCGTCATTCACCCCCGTCGCCGACCATCGCCTGAGCCCCGGTGAGCCTCCCACGACCCCCACCTACCGTGCTAGGGTTCTGTCTCGCTGGTGCTGCCCGACGTGGATGATGAACCGGAGCCGTTCGATTAGAGTTAGATCATGCGGCCTAGATCACCTCGTACCGCTTCGCCCCTCACTGTCTCACTAACGCATGGGGATAGCCAATTAAACCGCCCGCGCGTGCGCTGTGCGTAGTGGGCCGGCCCAATTAAACGTCCCGCGCGACCCAACAATTCAAATTTAGTTTTATTCATTTAATTTCAAACCTAGTTCTGTACCTAGATTCAAAAATCAACCTAGCTCGATTCACTAAACCAAAATGCATGAAACCAATTTTGTTAGAAAGGTACTGACATGCTTAATCCAAGACCGTTGGATGCAAACCATTTAGATCTATAGATCACCCATGGTAAAAATAACAAGGCAGAAGCTTTTCTGCATTCAAACATTTTTCAAAAAAGAACCATAAGAGCTTTTGAGTTGATTCCAACTCTCAAAAATCACATTTAACTATACCTTTCAGAATCTATAAAAATATATAGGTTTACTTACAGAAATAATGTTCAAGTAATAAAAGAATGCCACATATGCATTTCTAGTCACTTAATTAAATAAAATAAAAAGGTTAAACCTTATTAAATTGTGACACCACTTTAAATCACATTCCCATGTACTGAAATATGTGGTGATGACATGTGTCAACATGATCCCATGTTTGAGTTGGAGAATATTAAATCTTAAGTTGTTTTTCAATGAGTAGAAATTACTTTTCTAAAATAAAATAAATAAGACAAGTGTTTTAAATCTTGTAATGCTAGTGATGATGCTAGATCACCTAGTGTGAACCTTTGTGTGATGATTAGAAATAGTTAAGTATTGTATGGTGATTGTGTACCTCGTATTTATTTATAGACGCTAGTACCGACCAAGGATACGAGGAGGAAGGAGGATACTATGAGGAATAAGCCGAGGAGAACTTCAACCACTGCTCTGCACAAGGCAAGCCAATACTTGCAACATTGAAAGCCTCACTATTCAAGTTGACTTAGCAAGCCTATACTTGCAACCTTGCAAGCCTCACTATTAAAGTTGACTTAACAAGCCTATACTTGCAACCTTGCAAGCCTCACTATCCAAGTTGACTTAGCAAGCTTATACCACTCTCTTAGCAAGCTTACACCACTTGATACCCAATCCTAGTTTTACTTGCAAGTTTAAGTATTTTAATTCTTTGTCAAAGCTTTCTCTTAGAGTTTACTTAGTGACTTATAGATTCTAGGAAGATAATTGAAGGTAGCATAAAGAGCATAAAATTTGGCCTAAGATAGATAATCCTGAGGTTATCCTAAGGCATGAGATTGAACTTAGCTAATCCCCACTTGTTTACCACCCCTCATTAGTCTTAACCCCCACTTATAGATGCTAGTGCTAAGCATAAAACTTGATCAACTTTAGATGGGAATACTTGGTGAAAATGGTTATGAAAACCTTAGAATTATGAGTCATTCTACTAAAATGTTTTGACATGTGTTTTCGAACACCAGATGATTTTTGATGATAAAATTTTAAGGCATGAGCCTTAGCCCTTTATAAAGTTGATGGTTGTCTGGATGCGATACCATTCCAATTTTACCGTACAACCACAATACCCAAAATTTGGGTAGGGCTTGACTGGAAATTTATATACCTTAGTATGGGTTCCCTTGCGGCCAAGGCCTGAGTTGAGGCTACCTTGTGAAGATTGTCCACCGGTGCAGTACCCAAGATGACAGTTGGTCATGGTTGGGAGGCCAAACTCACAGGAGAGGTGCCTATACTAGGGCTTGTAATGGAAAGGTTAGGATTGATTATCCGCATACTGAGTATGGTGAATTCGGGATTTGTTCCTGACAGATGTATCGAATGTTGTGGTGAAAGTGTACAATCTCTACAGAGTGTCAAACTATTCGAGTAGCCGCGTACGCGGTTATGGACAGTTGGAGTGGACATACTATTCTATCGTCAGATATTTTCAAAATGACTTGTGAAATGATTCATGGCTTGATTGGACCACAACAGAGTTGTGATATGAAATTCAAATTCCCGCTTAGGTGTTATAAAACTTTCCACTAGTTTTCTTTGCTTCTGAACTTAGTAGAGGTAAATCTAGATTTTTACAAAATAACCCTAGAGCTTAGTTTATCCTATTCAAAACCCCCTTAACTTGTTAGTATTAGTTTGCGAGTACTTAAAGAGTACTCATGGCTTTGTCGCTAGCTATTCCCGTGGCCAGACTATGAAGAGGAGTATCAGGATGACAGACCGCGGGAAGGTTACGACAACTAGGATCATCTCCCATCATCAGCATTGCCTGTGACCATGAAGATGGAGCTTCGCCTATGCTATCGTTACTATTATGTTATTCCGCTGCTTGATTTGTATTAAGAACTGGATCATGAGATCCTTATTTGTTTAAGACCTTATGTATGGTTTGTAATGGATGATGTACTGTGATATCCAAATATGTTATGTCAAGCAAAAATGGTAATCCTGGGATTGCGATGTATGGCATAACAGGCATCTGTGATTAAAAATTCCGGGTGTTGACAAGTTGGTATCAGAGCCATCCTGACCATAGGATACCCTAGTTAGAATGGACATTTGAATCAAAAACTTAGTTTCAAAACCAAAAGAAGTGAGTATTTACAAAAACTTATTCTCATTCTTATCACTTAGACTCTTTCATGAAAATTCATGTTCCTCAAAAATTCTTGCAAACTTACATAAAATTTGACACACTTGATCACTATACTAACTTACTCATCCTATATTCTTATAGATGGACGTGAAGTACAGCAAGTTTTATCAGTTGGGGAATGGAGGAGACGTCATCTTTGAGCGTGACTTGGACCAACTGGCAGAAATGCTGGAACGCCCACACCCCGAGTTCTTCGGAGCTCGGCTCAATGATCAGGAAGGATAAGATTTGCAGTGGTTAGTTGTTGCAAGTCTCCGAGGAAAGATTGAACCTCCCACAACAGAGGGAATTTAGTTCACCTTAAGAGAGAACAACTGGCTTGATCGACTTGCTGGGGCAATGCAGGAAGCTCTTGCCCGTTTGTGTGGGCAGAGTATCAATCAAATTAAGGGTACCCGCTTTGAGTTCTACCCAAGGCGTGATGCTATGGGACAGCCATTGGAGGCCCCATACCACCATGAGCTAAAGACTCAGTTGGAACACCTTAGCTTCATGATGTATGACCGTTAGAAGGAGTTGGACAATGCTCGTTCCTACGCCAACCACAAGTATGCCATCGCTGCCAAGAAGGATCAGACCATCGCCATGCTAGTGAAGGATCGCAAGTGTCATCGCCGTCAGCTCGACAAGAAGGAGCGCATCATTGCCCGTCTTCGCCACCGGATCACGGATTTGGAGGAGACCATCCACGAGACAAACATGTAGTTGGAGGAGAGGGACATTGCAGGGGAAGACCTTCGTGGAGACCCCTACTCCTATCTTAGTGATGATGATGACTTTCTGGAAGATTAGGCCATGGACTTCTTCACCGATGAGGATGACTTCGCCTTCATCGATGACGATGATGAGGATGATGAGGACACTGACTCCAAGGAATAGTAGCACTTGAGCACTAGCGTTAGTGAGTTGTATTCGGTCCCACTGTATCGTAGCTTCACAGAATGGTTCTTAAAACCATCTGTTTTCCTTTGTTGTGGTGTGTGTTTGTATTGTGTGCTATGAATTAATTAAAAGGAAGTTTCTAGAAAAATCTGAGTCAAACTTTAAAAACTTTTCAAAACCCCTGAACCCTAGAAATTTCCCTCTTTTTTCATGATCTACCTCAATCTTCAGATGCCTCGCGGAGGAAGCAACTCAGCCTCGGACCCGATGTTGCAACTCTTGCAAATGTTGGTTTCTTACCGTGAAGCCGAAAGAGTCGAACGTCAAGCCAACTTAGCCACCCTTCAACAGATAGCCCAGATGGCCAACAACAATCAAGGCCATGGAAATCGGGACAACCATGGATCTAAGCTCAAGAAATTCTAGAACACTAATCCACCTGTTTTCACTAAGTCAGAAGAGCCCCTAGATGCAGATGATTGGTTGCAAACCATGGAGAACAATCTGGAAGTTGCAGGAGTGGAAGCTAATGAGAAAGTGTTGTTTGCTACCCACTATCTGGCAAGAGATGCAAGAGCATGGTGGAACAGCGTTCGCACAATGACAGGAGGTCAGCTGATGACTTGGGAAGACTTCAAAGTCAAGTTCAGCAGAACCCATGTGCCACCGGGTTTGATCAAGATGATGAGAGATGAATTCAGGGAACTGAAGCAAGAAAGAATGACAGTAGTGGAATACCGTGAAAAATTCTTGTCATTATCTAGGTATGCCCCAGATGAGATAGACACTAAAGCCAAGAAGAAAGAGAGATTCATGAATGGTCTGCACGATGAGATGCAGACAGTGTTAGTCGATATCCCCTATGCTGATATTGAAGCCTTAGTTGACTCTGCCATTCAGATGGAAGGAAAGATCAACCAAGCTAATGAGAACCGCAAGCGTCGCATGATGCATCAACTAGGAACCCACCATACACCAAAGTATCGCCCCAACCCATCTCCAGGATTTGCCCCAAGAACCAACAGACCCCCGATGAAACGTCC
This sequence comes from Avena sativa, assembly GCA_916181665.1. Taxonomy (NCBI): domain Eukaryota; kingdom Viridiplantae; phylum Streptophyta; class Magnoliopsida; order Poales; family Poaceae; genus Avena; species Avena sativa. The sequence continues at coordinate 259,709,989 of OV702297.1, forward strand.
GACCTATCCCAACCATGGAAACCCAAGGCTCGGAGGAAACCATAACAACCCTGACAACCCCAGCAATTTCAACCATGCACCACCTAAGTTCAACAACAACGATGCTGCCACCAACACCAACACTGCTCCAAGGACTGGAAGCAATGATGTGCATGTTGCAGCAAAGGACAAATCGCAAGTGACTTGTTATGAATGTGGAACCAAAGGTCACTATTCCAATGAGTGCCCCAAGAAGATTGCCACAGCACCCAATGCAAATGCCCCAGCTCAGCAACAGCGTCGTGTCCAGCCCGGAAGAAGGTTTGCCCAAGGGAACTCGCTCAACCACAACGGTCGTCTCTTTCTCATGCATGCAGAAGAAGCCCAAGAAGCAACAGATGTCATGTTGGGTATGTTTTCTGTTAACTCAGTACATGCAAGAGTGTTGTTTGATTCTGGAGCATCGCACTCATTTGTTACTGAAGAATTTGCATGCACTAGTAAGATTCAACCCACCAAATTGAAGCATGTTATGATTGTTCAAATACCTGGTTCAACCACCAAAGCGAGGCAAATTTGCAAAGCTGTCCCTATCCAAATCCATGGCATAGATTTTTATGCTAATATAATAGTACTCAAAACTAAAGGTTTGGAAGTAGTACTAGGAATGGATTGGATGTCCAAACATAAAGGATTAATTGACTGTGCCAAGAAAGCAATAACCATGACTAGTACAGCCGGAATATCAGTCGAGCATGTATCTGAAACCTTGCCCCGTCAATTCAAGTGTAATAAGAGTATATCCCAACCCACCATCGACCAAGTTCGGATAGTCTGTGAATACCCCGATGTATTTCCATATGTTTTTCCCGGTATGCCCCCAGATCGTGATATCGAGTTTATCATTGAACTAATCCCTAGAATCGGACCCATAGCCCAGAGACCATATAGTATGAACCCGTCTAAACTAGTGGAACTGAAGAAGCAACTGGACGCCATGTTGGAAATTGGATTGATTCAACCAAGTGCGTCACCTTGGAGATCACCTGTTTTGTTTGTGGACAAGAAAGATGGAGGTAACCGTCTTTGTATGGATTATCGGAAGTTGAATGATGTCACTATCAAGAACAAGTACCCTTTGCCAAAGATAGAAGATCTGTTTGACCAGTTGACTGGTGCCAAAGTGTTTTCTAAGATTGATCTTAGAACTGGCTATCATCAACTCAAGATTCACGCAGAGGATATTCCAAAGACTGCCTTTACCACCAGATATGGATTATATGAGTATACTGGCATGTCTTTTGGATTAACCAATGCCCCCGCTTATTTCATGAACCTCATGAATAAGATTTTTATGGACTTCCTGGATAAGTTTTTCATTGTTTTCATCGACGACATTTTGATTTATTCCAAATCAGAAGAAGAACATGAGCTGCACCTAAGGACCATTCTTGGAACCCTTAGAGAGCATAAGCTATATGCCAAGTTTAGCAAATGCGAATTCTGATTATAGGAGGTACGATTCCTCGGACATATTGTGTCAGCCGGAGGAATTTCCCTTGACCCTGCGAAGGTGAAAGATGTTGAAGATTGGCAAGCCCCGACCACCCAAACCCAAGTTTGTGCATTTCTCGGATTAGCTGGATACTACCGCAAGTTTGTAGAAGGGTTCTCTAGTATCGCAAGACCCATGAACCAATTGCTGAAGAAGGACAAGAAGTTTGAATGGACAGACAAATGTGAAGCGAGTTTTCAGGAACTCAAGAGGAGATTGATTTCAGCCCCAATCTTGATCATGCCGGATATCACGAAGCCCTTTGATGTGTATTGTGACGCATCCAAGATCGGTCTCGGATGTGTGATAATGCAAGAAGGCAAAGTTATATCTTATCTATCTCGACAACTGAAGCAGCATGAACAAAATTATCCAACCCATGACCTTGAACTCGCAGCTGTAGTTCTAGCTCTGAAGACATGGAGGCATTATCTTATGGGAAACCGTTGTGAGATTTATTCGGATCACAAGAGCCTGAAGTATATATTCACTCAGAAGGAGCTGAATATGAGACAGAGAAGATGGACTGAGCTAATCAAGGACTATGATCTGGACATTCACTATCACCCTGGTAAAGCCAATGTAGTAGCAGATTCCCTTAGCGGATTGCCATGCCGCTTGAACTCCATGATTTTGAAGGAGCAACCAAGTTTGCACAAAGAGATGGAAGATTTCCGCATGGAATTGGTGAGTGAAGGATTTTTGGCTAGCATAGAACTTTAACCCACTCTGATCAATCATATCAAGGAGGCATGGAAAGGAAATGCTAGTATCGACGGAATCAAGCATCGTATCGGTACAGGCAAAGTACCCGGATTCATCGAAGACGAAGAAGGAGTTCTGTGGTACAAAGGATGCCTTTGCGTACCAGCAGATTCAGAGTTGAAAGAAGTGATTTTGAAAGAAGCCCATGATACTCTTTATTCTATCCACCCTAGAGGAACAAAGATGTATCAGGATTTGAAGGAGCAATTTTGGTGGCATAATATGAAGAGAGAAATTGGAAGATATATCGCCAAGTGTGATATATGTCAGAGAGTCAAGGCAGGACATCAAAAACCCGCGGGACTGTTGCAGCCGTTACAGATTCTAGAATGGAAATGGGATTCAGTTGGAATGGACTTTATCACCGGATTGTCTACTTCTAGTAGGGGAAATGACTCTATTTGGGTCATAGTTAACAGATTGTCCAAAGCCACCCATTTCTTACCAGTCAAGACCACATACCAGAGTCCGAAGCTAGCAGAGTTATACATCGCTAGAATCGTCAGTTTGCACGGAGTCCCCAAGAACATAGTATCAGATCGAGGAACTCAGTTTACCTCGAGATTTTGGAAGAAAGTCCAAGAAGGATTAGGAACCCGACTGGATTTCAGCACCGCTTATCACCCTCAGACCAATGGACAAACGGAGCGAGTAAATCAAATACTCGAAGATATGTTGAGAGCATGTGTGCTAGAGTATGGATCTAAATGGGAAGACTGTCTGCCTTTCGCAGAATTTTCATACAACAACAGTTATCAAGCTAGTCTGCAAATGGCCCCATTTGAATTCATGTACGGAAGGAAGTGTCGTACCCCTTTGAATTGGTCGGAAGTAGGAGAGGGTCAGATTTTCAGACCCGACATTCTCCGAGAAGCAGAAAAGAAAGTTCACAAGATCCGTGAGCACCTCAAGACCGCCCAGTCAAGATAAAAGAGTTACATCGACAAGAGACGTCGAGACCTCGCTTTCAATATCGGAGATTTCGTGTATCTCAAAGTGTCGCCTTTTAAGGGAATGCAGCATTTCCAGCTCAAAGGAAATTTAGCCCCCAGATATATCGGACCCTTCAAGATTCTGAATCGTCGAGGATAAGTATCATATCAATTGGAACTGCTAGAGGAAATGTCAGCAGTACACAATGTGTTCCATATATCATTACTTCGCAAATGCCTTGAAGTTCCAGAGAAGACTAAAGTTTTCAAGAACATTGATCACCGGAACATAGAGATCAACGATGACCTGACGTATCCCAAAGTACCCATCCGTATTTTGGAGGAAGCTTTCAGAACCACCAGGACCCGAAGCATCAAGTTTCTCAAGATTCAGTGGAGAATCACACCGAAGAAGAAGCTACCTGGGAGCGAGAAGATCACATCAGAACGGAGTTTCCCGATCTCTTTAAATCCAAGGTAATCTTCTTCCTCTTTTCAAATCTCGGGACGAGATTTTGTTTAAGGAGGGAAGGTTTGTAACATCCCAAAAATATGAAACAATGATCATCAAACTCTAATCACTAAAATTAGGGTTAACAAAAACTTTGATTAATTAAAATCATGTGAATGCATGTGTGGATGTGATGATTTGATAAATGCATGAACGGACTTGTGTGATTAACCTAAATAGCAAGAAATGGTTTAAAGATGAAAATAACATCATCTAAAACAATTCCATGCAGAAACAAATCAAGAGAAATTCAAAAACAAATCAAATAAAGAAAATGGTCATTTTTGCCAATCTTGCTCACTAGGTCACTTTGAGTGTTTCTAGTCCAAGATTTCAAACAGAAACTTTTCCAATTCTTTTCACCCCTTGCTAGACCAAGTAAAAGTGAATCAAAGCCCACCTTTTAAAGTTGCAGAAACATTTGGCAACCTCATTCAAATCACAAGTGAAAATTGAATCTTTATCGTATGTGAATATCACACATTTTCAAAACCCAACCAAACCAGTGCCCCTTGACTAATCCAACTAACTAGAGACTCCCTAGTATGTGCCTAGCCAACCCACCAAGTTTGAATCCAAAATTCGAATTTGAATTTCTTTCGGCCATTTCATCAAACACATTGTGATCAGCAAACAAACAAACAACAAACACTATAGTGAGCAGTGAATTTGGCAACTTTGTTCCCTCTCTAGCTCTCACTACACTCCCAGTAGATGAACTAGCCAAATTAACAAGCCTTAGCACCACTGTGAGCTTGGCATAGCCATTAATGGTGACCATGTCGAGCCCCTTTGCCAACCCCAATGTGGACAGCAAGCTACACGCCTCTCTAGCCTCGCCAACCTTGTCTCACAGACGCATCACCGTCCACCACCACTCCATGTCCCAGCCTCGAGCACTGCCAGCCCCTGGACCACCCGCCAAGCCCGCGTCCAGTTTCTCTGCAGCCATGCCGAGAGTGCGCCAGAGCGCCCCACTCGACCAGCACCCACAGACCATGCGCCGCCCTCGCCGCTTGCGTGTGTAATCGCCAGCACCCCAGCAACCCCGTAGACAACCCCGTTCGCCGTCGCGTGGACCATGCACGTTGTGCGCCATTAAAATCACCGTCGGACCTGCCCAGAGCATCGACGCATTCCGACCGATCAGCACCGCCCCACGCCTCGCCACCATGCCGTTGAGCTTCGCCAGGGAGCATAGCACCGCCCCTATCGTCGCCCATGCCATTAGCCCTCTGTGTCGTCGACCACGACGAGCTCAGCCCGCCACCTTCGGTCCCCTCGTTGCACTATAAAAGGAGGCCTCCCCCGCTCATTTTCTTCACACCAGTTCACTCCCCACCTCTCACTGATACCCCACACTCACTCCCGGAGCAAGGTGAGCACCAGGTGGCCGGAATTTCACGGAGTTCGCCGCTGCAGAGGAGGATAGGTGCCATCGATTGGAGCCGCCCCAGGAGAAGCTGCCGATACTAGGAGGATCGCCGTCGTCGACTTCCTCGTTCGCCCCTATCGCCGACCATCGCCCGCGCCCCGGTGAGCCTCCCACGACCCCCACCTGCCGTGCTAGGGTTCTGTCTCGCCGGCGCTGCCCGACGTGGACGATGCACCAGAGCCGTTCGATTAGAGTTAGATCGTGCGGCCTAGATCACCCTGTACCACTTCGCCCCTCACTGTCTCACTGACGCATGGGGACAGCCAATTAAACCGCCCGTGCGTGTGCTGTGCGTAGTGGGCCGGCCCAGTTAAACGTCCCGCGTGACCCAACAATTCAAATTTAGTTTTATTCATTTAATTTCAAACCCAGTTATATACCTAGATTCAAAAATCAACCCAGCTCGATTCACTAAACCAAAATGCATGAAACCAATTTTGTTAGAAAGGTACTGACATGCTTAATCCAAGCCCGTTGTATTCAAACCATTTAGATCTATAGATCACCCGTGGTAAAAATAACAAGGCAGGAGATTTTCTGCATTCAAACATTTTTCAAAATTCAACCATAAGATCTCTTGAGTTGATTCCAACTCTCAAAAATCACATTTAACTATACCTTTCAGAATCTATAAAAATATATAGGTTTACTTACATAAATAATGTTCAAGTAATAAAAGAATGCCACATAGGCATTTATAGTCACTTTAATTAAATAAAATAAAAAGCTTAAACCTTATTAAATTGTGACACCACTTTAAATCACATTCCCATCTACTGAAATATGTGGTGATGACATGTGTCAACATGATACCATGTTTGAGTTGGAGAATATTAAATCTTAAGTTGTTTTTCAATGAGTAGAAATTACTTTTCTAAAATAAAATAAATAAGACAAGTGTTTTAAATCTTGTAATACTAGTGATGATGCTAGATCACCTAGTGTGAACCTTTGTGTGATGATTAGAAATAGTTAAGTATTGTTTGGTGATTGTGTACCTCGTATTTATTTATAGACGCCAGTACCGACCAAGGATACGAGGAGGAAGGAGGATACTACGAGGAAGAAGTCGAGGATAACTTCAACCACTGCTCTGCAAAAGGCAAGCCTATACTTGCAACCTTGCAAGCCTCACTATTCAAGTTGACTTAGCAAGCCTATACTTGCAACCTTGCAAGCCTCACTATTCAAGTTGACTTAGCAAGCCTATACTTGCAACCTTGCAAGCCTCACTATTCAAGTTGACTTAGCAAGCATATACTTGCAACCCTTCAAGCCTCACTATCCAAGTTGACTTAGCAAGCTTATACCACTCTCTTAGCAAGCTTACACCACTTGATACCCAATCCTAGTTTTACTTGCAAGTTTAAGTATTTTAATTCTTTCTCAAAGCTTTCTCTTAGAGTTTACTTAGTGACTTATAGATTCTAGGAAGATAATTGAAGGTAGCATAAAGAGCATAAAATTTGGCCTAATATAGATAATCTTGAGGTTATCCTAAGGCATGAGATTGAACTTAGCTAATCCCCACTTGTTTACCACCCCTCATTAGTCTTTACCCCCACTTATAGATGCTAGTGCTAAGCATAAAACTTGATCAACTTTAGATGGGAATACTTGGTGAAAATGGTTATGAAAACCTTAGAATGATGAGTCATTCTACTGAAATGTTTTGACATGTGTTTCTGAACACCAGATGATTTTTGATGATAAAAATTTTAAGGCATGAGCCTTAGCCCTTTATAAAACTGATGGTTGTCTGGATGCGATACCATTCCAATTTTACCGTACAACCGCAATACCCGAAATTTGGGTAGGGCTTGACTGGAAATTTATATACCTTAGTATGGGTTCCCTTGCAGCCAAGGTCTGAGCTAAGGCTACCTTGTGAAGATTGTCCACATGTGCAGTACCCAAGATGACAGTTGGTCCTGGTTGGGAGGCCAAACTCGCAGGAGAGGTGCCTATACTAGGGCGTGTAATGGAAAGGTTAGGATTGATTATCTGCATACTGAGTATGGTGGATTCGGGATTTGTTCCTGACGGATGTATTGAATGTTGTGGTGAAAGTGTACAATCTCTACAGAGTGTCAAACTATTCAAGTAGTTGCGTCCGCGGTTATGGACAGTTGGAGTGGCCATACTGTTCTATCGTTAGGTATTTTCAAAATGACTTGTGAAATGATTCATGACTTGACTGGACCACAACAGAGTTGTGATATGAAATTTAAATTCCCGCTTAGGTGTTATAAAACTTTCCAGTAGTTTTATTTGCTTCTGAACTTAGTAGAGGTAAATCTGGATTTTTGCAAAACAACCCGAGAACTTAGTTTATGCTATTCAAAAGCCACTTAACTTGTTAGTATTAGTTTGTGAGTACTTAAAGAGTACTCATGGCATTTTCCTTGGCTATTCCCGTGGCCAGACTATGAAGAGGAGTATCAGGATGACAGACCGCAGGAAGGTTACGACAACTAGGATCATCTCCAATCATCAGCATTGCCTGTGACCATGAAGATGGAGCTTCACCTACGCTATCGTTACTATTATGTTATTCCGCTGCTTGATTTGTATTAAGAACTTGATCATGAGATACTTATTTGTGTAAGACCTTATGTATGGTTTGTAATGGATGATGTAATGTGATATCCAAATATGTTATGTCTCGCAAAAATGGTAATCCTAGGATTGCGATGTATGGCATAACAGGCATCTGTGATTAAAAATCCGGGTGTTGACATGTTGTGTAACTGCCGCCGTCGGACTCTTATGAAGAATAAGTTGTGTGTCGGCGGCAAGGGCGACACCAGGTTTAGCAATAGAAGATCCTTTACGAAGCATGTCAGCAGTGCTGGGCTGAGAAGAGCTTGTTGGCCCCTTCTGAGATGGCAAGGATTTAGCGGCAACAACTTTCTTGCCCTTGGCAGAAACTTCGGCAGGGGCAACAACTTCATCGCTGGGGGACACGTCCTTGGCGGCAGGAGGAACAACTGTCTCCAAAGGGGCCGGGTTGGTGGTAACCTCGGTGGAAATTGGAGCAGGAGCTGGAATGGCGGTGGTCGAAGGATCATTGGGGGAACCTCGAGAGTTTTGAGGGGGACAGCAGAGTCGGTCGGGCGATCCGGCATAGAGGTATCATCGGAGACAACAGGGGGAGCAATGGGCTCGTCTCGTCGAGGAGATATGTTAGTCGGCCAGGGAGAAGAGTCACCACGAGGAGGACTGGGAACCCGAACATCCTCCGGAGGCGAGGGTGAGGGCGGCCGAGTAGTATGAGATGTCATACTCGGACCGCTAGGCTTAGCGAAAAGTGGTGCTCTGCAAAGAAGCTTAAGTTAATTCAGAAGCAGAAAGAGAGAAACAAGAAATACAGATGAAAATGTAAAGGGAAACTTACCCGGTAACTCCAGGCATAGCCTTACGCCTTGGAATATGCTGAGAAGATTTCTTAGTTCGCGTCCTGGGGGCAGCATCGGAAGGATCTGTCGAGGCAGTACGCTTCTTGGAAGCAACAGGAGCCCCGGAAGCGAGAGGCTCGACCTCGTGCACCTGGCCAGCTTGATTAGCTGGGAAAGAAGGAGCCGGAAATGCGTAAAATATAGGCACTGCGGCAACTACCTCGAGAATTTGGACGTCGTCCGAATCACCTTCATTAGCACGGGTCGAGGTCTTGCCCCGGGCATGAACAGGAGCGGCTTCCGACTTAGGAACAAACTCCTCCGGATCAGGTTCTCCGTTGTCTGGGGTATTGCGGTCAGCAGGCCAAGGAAGGGCCAAAACCTCGGCATCTTCTGCGGTCTTCTCAGGGAACCTCTGCGACAAATGCTGACAGAAGTTAGCAAAAAAAATAATGGAAGAATAACTCGGATCAAATCACCTATGCCCAATTTACTTGAGGAGGAGGATTCTTGCAGGAGAATGGCTTCATTCCCCACTCCCATTCCTTGGGCATCTCGGTCTTGAAGATAGCCCGGACATGCTTATAGATCTGATAATCATCAAGCTCAACCGTGGAAACTCGGTTGGGATCCAAAGGACCACTCGTGTAGCAGAGCTTATGAGAACGGAGTTGGAAGGGGCAGATTCGGCTGTTGATGAATGTAGTCATCAGATCTTCACCTCGAAGCCCAGCCCGAGTTAATTCCTTGAGCCGAAGCTCAAATGCTTTGGCAAGAGCGTTGGACTTCTTTGGATTATAAATCCAGTTCTTCTTCGAAGGAGGACCGAGGGAGAAAGCAGGGAGCCGAATCTTGTCTTCTGCTCCAGTATTCTTGACATAGAAAAACGATTTATGCCACTTCTTACAAGACTCGAGACCCGCGACCCGGGGAAACATAGAGTTCTTCCAAGGAGTAATGGAGGCAGCCCCACATTGAGTTAAAGATTTCTTGGAGGTATGGAGAGATTTGTCTGGCACAACATTAGCTCGGATTTGGAAGAATTTGGACCATACGTGTATTGACGGCCAAAGGCTGAAGTATCCCTCTGAAGCCGAGATAAAGGCCGAGAGAGAAGCTACGGCATTAGCCGGCAAATGATGCGGCTGAATCCCGAAGTAATCTAAGGAACTCCTAGCAAAATCGCTAAGAGGGAGGCCGAATCCTCGGGCGAAGTGAGACATAAAGACTATGTATTCTCCCTCATCTAATACTGGGGAAGATTATTTGTCGGGTAAGCGACATCTTACCTCGGCCGGGACTCGGCGAGTCCGGCATAGCCACTCGACCTCTCGACGAGTGACGGTGGAGCCTTGCCAAGAGCCCCGTTCTGGACCCGCCATGAGCTCCTCCTCATCGACGAGGGCGCCGCTAATAGAACTAGACATGGGCTCGCCGAAAGAATCAACGTAAGAGCAGCTGGCGGCGGAGAGACCTAGAGGTGTAGGGCCCTGTCGCGACGGTGACGGACGCGGCGGCGGAATAGAGAAAGAACCGCCACAGGAAATCGAGGAAAACTAGAAGAACACCTAACACAGGGACCTAGCGGCAGCACTGTAGAGAAATTCACCGGCGAGAACACGAAAGCGGAGGCGCTGCAGCGAGGTCACAAGAGCCAGAGAGCCGCAGTGTGTCCGTCGAGGAGAAACTGCAGTGGCGCAGCTACTGGAGCACAAATGGTGGCGGCGGCGCGAGGAGGAAGACGAAGGGAGTAGGAAGGGGAAAAGTGAATCGATCTACCCCCACTCCCCTCTTTATAACCGCATAGGGTAAGCCATAGTGGGATCGTGGCTGTGCCACGGTAACCGCATAATCGCGTGTATCGCATAACCGCGCACGGAGAGTGGAGCCATAGCAAGGGCCACATGGAGCGAGATGGGATCAGGCCCTCTGACCATTGCGGTTATCGAAGCGTCACCGTGCCAATGCAACAGGCGCAGTAATCACTGTAGCATGTCAGCAAACACTATAGAGGAACAAAAAACTAGGGAGCAATGATGATTGGTACACGTAGGATGAGGCTTACTCAAGAAGCCAAGCAAATACCCCGGACAAGAGAAAATAACTCGGAACACAGTTCATACAGGGAAAAGGTAGAAATAAAGAAGAGGGTAGCAGAAAAAGAACATCGGCTAAGAAATACCTTGGACGGGAAGTGAGAAGGAATAAATGTCTAGAAACTAATGTGGCCCGGTCGAGGTTTCCGGCAGGACCGCACCAGCTTCGGGGACTAATGTTGGGGGAGTGACCCCAGGTAGGGTAAAGATAGGGGAAATAAGGGAGGAGTCTCCCTTACCTTAGGCCGAATTATAAGCTAAGTCGGCCGAATCATGCAAGATTCGGCCGAATGAGCCATGGATTGGCAAATATAGAGTGATTAACACCTTACTCGGCCGACGTGTGAGTTAAGTTGGTCGAATGAGATTGATTAGCTTGTATGCAGGGGGAAACCGAGCCGAGTTAAGCGAGACAAGGCCGAGTAACAGGAAACTTGCAGGGGAAGGAGAGATCCCTGAGTCAAACCCTAGTTACTGGCTAGGAGGAATCTACACAGGGCCAAGCGCAAAGGACAAAGAGTAGAGCCGCAGAGGGACAGACAAGCATCTACGACTCGAACAGACACTCGAGGGCTACTCCCATAGGGAGCGCTGGTCGCGCACCCTATGAATTATTCGACTGAGAACCTTCAGATCAAATACGACAAAAAATCTTTTGGCAACTTTGCCCAAACCAACGCTAAGTGAGAAATAGTCTCCTTGGCCACCCGAAACACCTCCGCGGTGATAAAATTTCGGATGTTGTGTCCACGATGCAAAGGTAAGTCCTACAGATACCATCTGACAGCCTGGCAAAGCACCCTACTATGATTTGCTAGTAAGTTTCATGTCAACAGGCACGATGAAAATCCCGACGGACGCATTGGGTACATCACTTGAAAAACACTGGGATTTGACTCCTATAAGACCTCAATGGCCTAAGTCGAATTACACCAGCATTAGTTCCGGATTCGAGTTCGGGGACTCGAGTTTGATGAAGATCGTGTTGTTTTGTTCTATGACAGTTAACTGGCCCTGATCCGTCAGGTGAGCCAGGCACACGCATCAACAATCCCTATGAACTAAATGTTTCTTTCTCAAAAACAGGTTCAACTAGAAAGCACCCGAAAGATTTTGGAGTCTCCAGCCAAATCTACGATTCGACTGAACACTCGGGGGCTACTGACATGGATATACCCTACTAGAGCACAACATTGGCATTCCCTGTACAGCCCAAGGAAGGCCCATGTGAGGACATGTAGCCCATGAAGATTTTGGGTGGCCCAAGCCCATGGCGATTTTGACTCCTTGGAGGGCAAGTCTAGATTAGATAGAATTTCAAAGGTTATTGTTGGGGATATACTATATGGGTATCATCATAGCATGTCTCTAATCCAGATAACCCGGGTGGCCCACAGTTGGTAGCAAGGCCCATGGCCTGCTAGGCGGCCCAGTTAGATGGATCCGGAAGGGAGGCCCATGCTGGATAATGGAAGGCTACGGAGGAGTCACCGACGTACTCGGAGCCTTGGAATGCAAGACACGCTAGACTAGTTGTTTGATGTGTAGGACTCTGTAACCTGTCCGGCAAGGACTTTGCCTGTAACCCTAGTATCTGGCGACTATATAAGCTAGACCTATGGGAGCCTTTAGGGCATAACCTAGAACACACAACTCATATCGCGCACAGTGAATCAATCCATGTAACTCGGCGTATTTCCATTATAGTGATTTATAGTAGGAGTAGGATCCTGCCACCATTGTGGGATCTAAACCTGGGTAAGCTGTGTTACCACGTACCCGCCAACCTTCCGCCTTACCCCACGTCTCTAAATACGCTCTATGAGGACCCCTCCATGGCATACTCGTCGGCAATACCATGACAGTTGGCGCCCACCGTCAACAACTACGCGGCAGCTAAGGCAGCAGCTCAGACAACGCTCGTGCTCCTACCCGGAGCCCCTCCGTCTCAGCCATCGCCCCTAGTCGTTGTCGATGCGGCCGCACCGCCGCCTCCAGTCATCATCGCTGCTGTCGCACCACCACCACCCATCGTCTAGGAAGTCCTGGCACCCTCCGACTCCGTTCTGGACGCGCTCTACGCCGACATCAGCGCTGACTCGGAAGAGATAGACTTCAGCCTGGAGGAACTCGACTCTGCTATGCAGGAGATGGAGGAGGATTTCAAACACGATGAGCAGGCCGACAATGCCATCACATCTCGAGAGGTATTCATCACCATTGGGACCGTGATGGGGGAAGATCAACCCAGACAAGCTCCGCCTAAAGCCCTGGACAAGGGGAAGGGACCACTTGTTGATGCCGACAATGATCGCGCAAAGGCCATGCCCCCTCTGCCTAACCCAGTGCAGCAGCCACAGGAACTCAACGTCGGTCCGAGAAACAACAACACCGCAAACCCGCTGCCTCCGGCATCTATGTCCGCAACCGCCCAGATCACTCCAGCTGATAGAGTGATGTACGGCAACTTGCTCGTCGATCCCATGACTGTGGCTCATATATGGAACATCGTCCAGCTTGACGAGAAGCGCCAATAGCTGCTGGAGGAAGCGCAGGCCATCGCGGAGCAAGGCGCTAAGCTGGACAAAGATCTGGCCAAGGCGCAGAAGTCAATAGAGAAAGCTAGAGCAATGGAGGCCAAGTACAAGACTCTGCCCAAGCAACAGAAGGCTAAGAAAGCTCCAGCTCGCGTCATCAACGATCCTGGTGTACGGCGAAACCTAGGATGGGCTCCCTCGATGCCGCCATGGGCCAAGCCATACATTGACAGCGAAGGCAGGCAGGTCATGCCCACTCCTATTCTCAACCTCGCCGTTGCCAAGACCCTTCAGGAGCAGGATAGATCACCTGCAGCTGTGGAACAGGTGTATGACCTTGTGGCAAAGGCGGTGAAACAGCAGGAAAAGGACACCTCTTAGAGGCTTGAGTCTGACCAAGCGTATTGCCAGTCTAGCAACCCTAAGCCGCCAAGGGACCGATCTCCTCATGATGTCGGGTCTCAGACAGGTTCATCAGAACAAAGACTAAGGGATGCACGCAATAGGAAGGACGCTATCCCCATATCCTCCTACCACGGAGGCAAGGCTCATCCGCGTCGCCCATCTCCACCGCCCCGATAACCCCGACATCGCGAAGACCCCAAGGCTCACCATCGCTCGGACATGCCTCCGCCAAGGAAAAGCGGCATCTTCATCCGCGACAACACGGAGCAGCCCCTTCATGATGGAGAACGCAACCAAGGACATAAGAGCAGGTCGCGTCATCACCCTCCGCGTCTGACAAGCAACCGCGACAAGCGTGAGGCATCGCAGGAGGGTAACAGCAAGAAAGCTAACCCACTGCCACCTCCACCTCCGTCGCCCCCTAGCAGCCACCATGGCGGAGGAGGCCTGTGTCGTTCATGTAGCCCATCCCCTGGCGACAAAAAGAAAAGAACAAGCCCGGAGCCATACGATGCATGTTCACGCCTGGACAAGAATAAAGAGGCCCGGGAAGGACAATACCTGGGACCACGTTGCTTTGGACCTGTGATACGGACCGCAACTTACCCCAAGGGTTTCTGGATTGAGAAGACGATGGAGATCGCCGGGGGTAACCTCAACGTTGCCGTCAAGTACCTCCGACTGATGCTGGCGGGCACGGCCTGCCAATGGATTGACGACTTGCCGAAGAAGTCCATCTGCAACTGGTTGGACATGCAAGAAGCGTTCACCAAGAACTTCGAGGGTACGTATAAGCGTCCTTGCACTGTTGGCGACCTACAGCAGTGCGTGCAAGAGAAATACGAGTCATATCGCGCCTACCTCTCTCGCTGGCTGGACATGAAGAATTCCTGTGCAGGAGTGCACGCTCATACCGCCATGGCCGCCTTCATCGATGGGTTGGAAAAAGGTGCGTTGCTCCGACATAAGTTGAAGCGCATGTAGGACAATCACAGGCTCGATCTCAACCAGATGATCCAGCTGGCCAGTGAGTTTGCGGCTGCCGACGATGATGCTCGCGGCTCCCTGCCGGCAAGGGCCGTCCCAACTCAAGCTAAGAGGAACAACAGCACCAAGCGGAAGAGCCCGCCAGAAGAAAAGCAAACCTCTGACGTGGTCGCCATGACATTAGCAGGACGAGGTGATGGCGGACAGCGTGGTCGCGGACGGGGGGCTGGTCGTGGGTAGCAGCGAGGTAGTGAAACTACCCCAGTAGCGCTCCATGTTCCCCAAACATACGAGGAGTACCGTGATATGCCGTGCCTTGTATACCTCGACGCTAACAGCAAAGCCACCCACACTAATCGCCATTACAAGTCCGTCAACGACCTCAAGGAGGACCCGGAGTCCGGCTACAAGCAAAGTCGAAAGAATAGACCATGAGGCAAGGGCAAGGGGAAGAAGAAGGAGGAGGAGTCCAAGGATTCAAGTGACATGGACGAGGACGTTGACCCCAAGCACGCCACCAAGAGCGACGGCAAGGGTAAAAACCCCTTCGAGAAGAAGGCGGCAGTTTTCCACACTTTCCTTGGCACCCGCATCATCCGACAACAGAAGACCTCCATGAGGATACTGATGGCTACTCTACCCCCAGTTCCCCGGTTCCTGCGCTGGTCGGAGATTCCAATTACTTGGGACAGGAAGGATCACCCAGACCTCATCCCTACGGAGAACCAATACGCCATGGTCATCACCCACCTGATTGATGGCAACGAGTTCACCAAATGTATGGTGGATAGTGGAAGCAGCATCAACATCATGTACCTGGATACACTGCAGAAGATGAACTTGACGGAGGCAAACCTAAGGCGGACCAACACCATCTTCCATGGCGTAGTTCCTGGTCGGGAGGCTTGGTCCCTTGGGTGCATCACACTTCAGGTCTCTTTTGGTGATGTCAATAATTACCGCCAAGAATGCATGACCTTTGAGGTGGTCCCTTTCAAGAGCGTGTACCACATCATATTCGGTTGCGACATATTCCACACCTTCATGGCCAAGCCATGCTTCGTCTACAACAAGCTCAAGATACCCAGACCAAACGGCATCATCACCGTATCCAGAAGCTTTACCAAGGCAAGGGACTATGAGATTGAAGAAGCAGCCTTTGTAGAAGTTGTCCTCTACAGCGAAAAATTCAAGGGGATCCAGAGCAAGGTCGATGCCACGGAGATGCCAGCGTCGAATAAGCAGATATCTGAATCCGCCCCCACCTTCAAGGCCGCCATCAAAACCAAGTCGGTGGAACTTGTGGTAGGTGATGCCTTCAAGACCAACGCCATTGGGACGAACCTGGACCCTAAATAGGAAAGCGCGCTCGTCGAGTTCCTCCGTGAGAATAGGGACATCTTTGCCTGGCAACTTGCCGACATGAAAGGTGTACCTAGGAAACTTGCCGAGCACAGCTTGAATATTGATCCAAAATGCAAACAGGTGAAACAACCTCTACGACGCTTTGGAGACGAGAAGAGACGCATCATAGGCAAAGAGATAGTTAGGTTACTTAAGGCTAGTTTTATCCGAGAAGTCCTTCACACCCGATGGGTGGCTAATCCTGTACTTGTCCCCAAAAAGGGAACCAAAGAATTAAGAATGTGCGTTGATTACACCAGCTTGAATAAGGCGTGTCCCAAAGATCTGTTTGCTTTGCCTCACATTGACCAAATCATTGACTCGATGGCTGGCTCGGAACTTTTGTGTTTTCTCGATGCGTACTCAGGATACCACCAGATAAAGATGAGGAAGTCGGACCAATTGGACACGTTGTTCACCACACCTTACGGCACGTTTTGCTATGTCATGATGCCCTTTGGGCTGAAAAACACAGGTGCTACCTACCAACGGACTATACAGCGTTGCCTCCACGATCAAATTGGTCGGAACGTTCATGCCTATATGGACGATATAGTGGTGATGTCTAAAAAGTCAAATGACTTAATCTCCGACTTAAAAGAAACCTTTGATAATCTCCGAAAATAAAACATAATGCTTAACCCAAAGAAATGCGTCTTCGGGATTCCAGCCGGCAAATTGTTTGGTTTCATCGTTTCCCAGCACGAAATCGAAGTCAACCCAGAGAAGATCAAGGTCATCTTAAACATAAACCGTCCAACATGCATGAATGCATTCACCTTGTTTCTAGTTCGTCCACCAATCCCATAACAAAATAAATACGAGTTCCTGTTTCTCTTTTGGAAGACCCCAAATATAGTCCATCATCAGCAACGCATTGGGTGCAGCCTCAGCTGGACTCTGGCCTTTTCAAGCAGTAACTAACGCCACATTTGTTTTACTTTTTTGCATTTGAAAAATAGGTGGCCAGCGTCTTCATCTAGCCGATTACACATAGGGCATCGCGTGTCCAGGTCCACTCTTTTTCGTTTAATATTGATACGTAGAGGTATACTGTTATGTGTGTCTCCACATAAACACATGAATTTTCCTTAGGAGTTTGAGAGACCAAATCCTATTCCAGGTTGGCGAGACTCCATTTTGTGCTGAAGAAGTACTTGTGTCCTTATAGCGTTGCTTCTCCCGCAGCTCAACGCCCAGCATGTATGCCGATTTAACAGAGAACACATATTTTTTATCATAGAACCATGCCACACTATCATCCATTCCACTTCGCACAGGAATTCTTAGTATCTCGTCCACATATGCAGGATCAAACAAAGCACGTAGAACCTCTGTATCCCATTGTCATGTAAAAGGCCATTAAAACTAATTAAATTTTTTACCAGTTAATTATTTTCCAAAAGATAGATTTAATACGATATTGTTGAGCACCATTAAAGTAGCTTCAATTTAATATATTATTCATATTTTTCTGACCTACGAATAATTTATTATGGATTTAATACTCTAAAAGGTCATTATGACTAATTAAACCATTACAGTAATTGTACACTGCAAAAATTAGATCTAACAGCAGATTAATGTCGTATATGAAATTAGGAATGTGTAGATACTTTATTTGTATTTTTCTGGTATACAGATGATTTATTATGGTTTATTTAGTCTAAAAATTCCATTAAACTATTTAAATTATTACAGTAAACCATATAAGTCAGATCTAATGGCATAGTAATATTCTACATGGTTTTATGAATCCGACGATATATTATTTGTAATTTTTGGCCAAGAATTCGAATTACTATAAATTTTACAAGTTTCAGATGTTTTCTGGATATTAAAACAATTACTAGAATTTAATCCCAACACTATCGCCATGTGTCGCGAAGCTACTGGCTGGATCTGCTGAATAAGCGCGCTAACTGGGCGGACACGCGGAGTGCTCTAACTCGTCGATACCTCTTCGCCTAAATGATCTAATCTACACCCTTGGCGTTAGATCAAATGGACGGAGGGGAGGGGCGGTGACTTACTGGTACGGCGAGCGGCAGCGAGGACAATGGTGGCGGTGACGTGGTCAGGTGATGGTGGATGGCGGTGGTCCGATGATCTCCGGCGACGGAGAACATGATGTAACATTCCAAAAATATTAATCAAGGTTATCAAGTTCTAATCACCCAAGTTTAGGGCTAACAAAAACTTTTGATAATTAAAATCACTATGAATGCATGTGTATATCGGATGAATGCATGAATGCTTGCCATGACTTGTTTGATTGCTATGAATAGCAAGGATTGGTTTAAAGATGAAACAACATCATCTAAATCATTTCCAAGCAGAATCAAATCAATAGAAATTCAAAAATAAACAATATGAGCTAATGGTCATTTTGACCAAAGTTAACCACTAGACCACTTCGAGTATTTCTAGTCCAAGTTTTCTAACAGAAACAAATTCAATTATTTTTAACCCCCAAGTAAAAGTGAACCCAAGCCCACCTTGCAAACCAACAGAAACAATTTACAAATCTATGTCAAGGACAATCCAAAATTGAATCTAGTTCATATGGTAAGATCACCATTTCTCAAAAACCACTCAAACCAGTTCACCTTGACAAATCCAAAAAAACAGATACTACCAAGTATGTGACCAGAGCACTCACCAAAATTCATCCAAAAATTCAAATATAAAGTTCTTTCGGCCATTTTGTCGAACACTTGCCAGACACAAATCAAATTGGCCAAACTTACACTGTTTTGAACAGTGATCATTCAAACCATTGTCTCCCTTTGCTCACCCTCGTCCTCCCCAGTGAGCACACTGATACGTCGTAAACGTATCTATAATTTTTGATGTTCCATGCTTGTTTAGTATCCACTTTGATATATTTTGTCTACACTTTGAGGTATTTTTATACACTTTCTGGAACTAACCTATTGACAAGATGTCATAGTGCTAGTTGCCTGTTTTTTGCTGTTTTTGGTTTCAAAAAGCTAAAAATAAATATTCTCGGAATTGGACGGGACAAAAGCCAAAGTTTATATTTTTTCCTGAACGATATGGAAAATCAAAGACGATACGGAGGAGGACACCAGGGTGGCCACACCCTAGGTGGGTGCGAGGCCCACCCTGGCCGCACCCGCAGGGGGTGTGGGCCCCCTGGACCTCCACCAACCTTGCCTCCTTTGCCTATAAGAAGCCTCCGATCCAAAAAAACCCTAAAGAATCGACCAAAAAGCCACAAAAAATTCTGCAGCACCGCCTCCACTGAAGGGAAGATTTGGGGGACAAAAAGTCTCTGTTCTGGAACCCTGCCAGGACAAGGAAGTGCCCCCGGATCCATCTCCATCGATCTCCACCGCCATCTTCATCACCGTTACTGATTCCCGTGATGAGGAGGGAGTAGTTCTTCCTCAAGGCTAAGGGCTCTACCGGTAGCTATGTATTCATCTCTCTCTATGCATGGTCATATTGTGATCATGAGCTTTGTAATCAAGTAGATGTACCTTGCTACTCAAGTGCTTCAATAGATCTCTGCTCTCCTCATGTGTGTGAAAGTGACAGCGTGCACGCCATGATGGCACTTAGGCTAGAGTCTACATAAATACTCATCGTGCTTTAATAGATCTATGTTTTTCTCCACGTCTATGAAAGTGACAGCATGCACACCGTGTGTGGCACTTAGGCTAGATTACATATATATTTATTATGAGTTATATTTGGGGTTGGATGTCTTTATGAAATTGTGGTATTTGTTGGAACCATCTAGCGCTCAAGGTGATAGTGTGGGGTTATCTAGATTGGGAAAGGTGGACTTTGAGGTGTGCTGTTATAGCCCTATCATGGCTTAGAGTATCCAACCGAAGAGTAGTTAAGAGTCGTATCATGAAGAGAATATATTTATTGAGAGTGTTCACTAGTGAAAGTATGATCCCTAGGACTTGTTTCTAAGCATTGAAATACCGTTCACAACTAGATCTTTTACATCTTTTCTTGCTTCCGTATTTTTGCCTTTAGTCTTTACCTCACCGTTAAGCTATTTTCTGGCACCGCTACCACTTGTATTTCACTATCTCTTCACTGAACTAGTGCACCTATACACCTGACAAGTGTATTGGGTGTGTTGGGGATACAAGAGACTTCTTGTATCTTGATTGCAGGCTTGCTTGAGAGGGATCCCTTTGACCACTTCCTCCCTGAGTTCGATAAACCTTGGGTAATCCACTTAAGGGAAACTTGTTGTTGTTCTACAAACATGTGCACTTGGAGGCCCAACAACTGTCTACAAGAATAGAAGTGCGTAGACATCAAGCTATTTTCTGGCGCCGTTGCCTGGGAGGAAAGGTAAAAGGCACTCACACATGTTACCCCATGGCAACATCAAGCCATAAAGCTATTTTCTGGTGCCGTTGTCGGGAAGGTAAGGTAAAAGGTACTCACATCCTCTTGGTGTGTGAGTGTTCGAAGTTATTTAATTTAGATTCTGCAGTTTTGCTTTTTGTTTCTTGTTTTCACTAATTAGGCTTAATGGAAAACAACAACAAAATTAGAGAGCTTTATAGTATTTATCTTGAGTTAGGACATGAAGTTGTTGAAGAGAAAATTAAAAAACCTATGGAGCTTTATTTGCATGCTAATAGTAATGTTATTAGTATGAATTCTTTAAACACCATTATTGCTAATGCTATGGAAACGTCTAAGCTTAGGGAAGCTAGTTTTTATGAAAATTATCTTTTTAGTTCCCTAGCTTTGGAAGATAGTGATTCTATTGCTTATGATGATACCAAACCTCTAATATATGATGATTACAATGATAAATATGATATTTTCAATCCACCTACTATTGAGGAGAAAATCAATTATGATTACAATATGCCTCATATATTTCATGATTATAGTGATGAGAATAATAATGATAGCTATTTTGTTGAATTTTCTCCCACTACAATTAATAAGAATGACTATGCTTATGTGGAGAGTAATAATTATTTTATGCATGTGGCTCATGATAAGAAATTTTTATGTGATAGTTATATTGTTAATTTTATTCATGATGCTACTTAAACTTATTATGAGAGAGGGAAACATGGTTTTATGTATCTCAAGAATATTAAGTTTCCCCTCTTTATGTTGAAAGTCTTGAAGTCGCACTTGTTTTGCTTTCCTATGCTTGTTGCTTTTTGCTTTTATGACTTGTTTCTCTACAAGATTCCTATGCATAGGAAGTGGGTTAGACTTAAATGTGTTTTGAATTTGCTTCTTGATGCTCTCTTTTACTTCAATTCATATTTCTTATGTGAGCATCTTCTCAAACTATCAAGCCTAACAAGATTCCTATGCACCTTCTTCAGTCTTGGAAGTTATTACCTCTGTAATGACCTCTTCTTATCCTTTTTATTCGCTTTTTGTGCCAAGAATAACCTCTAATGAGAGGGAAGTAAGATTTGGGGAGGTGTTGTCCCGAAACAGATTTTTGTGCTCCACTGTAAACATTCGTGAGGAATCTTTGTAAGTTTTATTGAGCCGATATTTCGTGAATAAATCCCCCAGTATGTTAGATAACTTTTGTTAGTTCAACACTTTTTGATTTGAGCAACAGAAGGTGTTCAAAAAAATCGGTTTCTACCTGCTGGTCTGTTTTGACAAATTTCTGCCATTATTTGCATTTGCTTCTTATTGATTCCTTTTTGGGTTCTTTTTGGTAAATTGAGCTTTTTCAAGGAATTGCTACAGTATCTTGTGTTTTTAGTGAATGTTTTGCTGTTTCAAAACCAAAACCTAAAGGTCTATTATCTTTTGAATACACTAATGTTGCTAATGAAGATTGTGTGAAGTTTTGTATGAAGGAAAATTTCCAGGTGTAGAGAAAGAATGATGTAATGAGATGAAGAATGAACAAAAGCTCAAGCTTGGGGATGCCACCCCGTGTCACCCCAAGAAATATTCAAGAGTTACAGGCGTCAAAGCTTGGGGATGCCCGAGGCATCCCCTTCTTCATCAATAAAAAGCTCAGGTCTTTCTAGACATTTCGTTTTTATTGTTTAATGCATAGTGTGTTGTTCTTGGAGCGTCTTAGTTTTTGTTTTCGTTTTTGTTTGCTTAGTTTTCTTTAAAAAAGTTGGTTGATCACAACACATTTCTTTTGGAGAGATACACACTCTGTTTTCATTGCCTAGAACACTCTAGTTTTCACTCTTATTGTTCTATGAGTGTTCACTTTTGCTAGCACTGTGTTTAGCTTTAATTTTCTTATGCTTTAAGCTTAGAACTTTTTAGTTCTTCTTTGTGGATTTGTTAGACAATATCACTAATTTTTATTGATTATTATCCTTGTGAGTTGTTTCAAGTAAGTCGATTGGTGTTGGAAAAGAGTAGGAAGCTTCATGCTTAAGTGGTACAAAAGGGAGCTTGTTTTGACTATGGCTTAGACTTTATCATGTCATGCTAGATGTTTCTTTGACCTTATTCTTAGTGATTATTTCTATAGCATGACGTGTTCCAAACAATTAGGATTGCTTAATGTGCCTTGAAAGAATCATGCGTTGTTTTAGCATACAAAAGCATAGTATTTTGGTATTGTCCTTTGATGCTTTGTTTGGGTTGACTTGGAACATGCTCACACCATGTTATGACTATGAAAAAGTCACCATAGCCTCTATGATCATTTAGTCCTTGACTTGTAGTACCACTTTATGCTTTGATTAGTAATGTTTTGTCGCTCTGCATGATTATGGCCATTATTGCTCTCTTAGTTGGTCGCTCCCAGTCTTTTGCTAGCCTCCACTTGTATTGAGTAAGCTCTACTCATGCATCCAACTCCCAAGAAACCAAGTTATTCCAAAGTGTCCACTATAAATTCCTATGCATGGTGTGTTACACCATTCCAAGTATATTCTTGTTTTCATCTATCTTCCAATTAAAAAATATTTTGTTATGTGAAAACTTAGTGATTAAAGCTCTCACAAACTTGATGGCACACCTTATTTTTCTTACCCCTAATAAACTTGAACCATTGTGTCATCTTTGTTGTCTATGCTTGCACTTATACGTTGGAATTAGCAGAACTGTGTTGTCACGGGGAATGCTTTCAACATTGCACTTGTACTTTGTACACAGTTGATACCATGCTCTTTTGTCTATGGATGAGGTCGGTGTGAAATGAAAGGGGAGCTTGTAAGTCCATGGAGTTATGTATGTGTGTTAGAGAAACGCCTGGACCGCTAGCCTAAGTCATGCCTAATCATGGTGGAAACTTGCAGCATCACCATAATGAGCAATCTGTGAAGCATCCTTAATAAAAACATATGCAAATAGAAAATAAAAAGATCATTGAGATGCTCATTGCCTGCTTGCCTTGTCATTTTGGTTATGGGATAGCTCTTGTACCATGTGCAAGGGGTACCCCGTTGGCGGTTCTCTATCATACACATGTACTTACTATGACAAGAACTTACAGGTGACTAAAGTTGAGTAGCATGCGGTGCGGCCCTCATATTCAAGGGACATGAGATTGCTAACTTATACTTTGTCAAACATATACTCCATAGTTTTTTCACTTTAACCTTAATCACTTCAAGATGCTTATGATAGGGGCAATGAGAGCTGAAAGCTAACAAGTACCATAATTTTTGGAAGCTCTTTATGAGACTTGAAATCCCTGCTTCCCTTATGAAGGGCCTTTCTTCCACCATTATATTGAGTCTCCACCTTCTACCTTTAGGCACCAGTTAAGAGAGCATAGTTGCCATTCTTAGTTCTATGTGCATTGTCCCAAAACTTATTGATTGATGCATATTATTGATATTACTTGTTCTTGTGCTATTTGTATCTAGTCACTCTTATGAACTTTGAAGGTGTCCTATGCATTTATGTTTAGCTACTCCATGAGGGACAAGTTGCATGCCACTATGCTATGTTTTCTATATGTGAAACAAACAAACGTCTTTCAATGCATTGTTATTCATGAATATTTGTGTGTATCATTTCATGTTGCATGCATAGTTACTTTGTCTTATTGTTAGAACTCCATCTTGCATGCTCATGTTTAGAGTTCTTTGATCCCCGCTTTCAATGCTTGCAAATGGTTTGATCTTGATTTTGATGGTGCATGTCACCTCAAAAATTATTCTTTTATCACTTACCTACTCGAGGACGAACAAGAGTTAATCTTGGGGATACTTGATACGTCGGAAACTTATATAATTTTTGATGTTCCATGCTTGTTTAGTATCCACTTTGCTATGTTTTGTCTACACTTTGAGGTATTTTTATACACTTTCTGGAACTAACCTATTGACCAGATGCCACTGTGCCAGTTGCCTGTTTTCTACTGTTTTTGGTTTCAGAAAGAGAAAAAATGAATATTCTCAGAATTGGACAGGACAAAAGCCAAAGTTCATTTTTTTTTCCTGAATGATACGGAAAATCGAAGACGAGAGGGAGGAGGACACTAGGGTGGCCACACCCTAGGTGGGCACGGGGCCCACCCTGGACGCTCCCACAGGGGGTGTGGGCCCCCTAGACCTCCATCGACCTTTCCTCCTTCGCCTATAAGAAGCCTCCGACCCAAAAACCCTAAAGAATCGACCAAAAATCCACGAAAAGTTCCACAGCGCCGCCACCGAAGGGGAGATTCGGGGGACAGAAAATCTCTGTTCCGGCACCCTGCCGGGACAGGGAAGTGCCCCCGGATCCATCTCCATCGATCTCCACCACCATCTTCATCATCATTGCTGATTCCCATGATGAGGAGGGAGTAGTTCTTCCTCAAGTCTAAGGGCTCTACCGGTAGCTATGTGTTCATCTCTCTCTATGCATGGTCATATTGTGATCATAAGCTTTGTAATCAAGAAGATCTACCTTGCTACTCAAGTGCTTCAATAGATCTCTGCTCTCCCCATGTGTGTGAAAGTGACAATGTGCACGCCATGGTGGCACTTAGGCTAGATTCTACGTAAATAATCATCGTGCTTTAATAGATCTATGCTTTTCCCCACGTGTGTGAAAGTGACAGCGTGCACACCATGTGTGGCACTTAGGCTAGATTACATACATATTTCTCATGAGTTATATTTGGGGTTAGATGTATTTATGAAATTGTGGTGTTTGTTGGAACCATCAAGCGCTCAAGGTGACAGTGTGGGGTAATCTAGATTGGGAAAGGCGGACTTTGAGGTGTGCTGTTATAGCCCTGCCATGGATTAGAGTATCCAACCAGAGAGTAGTTAAAAGTAGTATTATGAAGAGAATATATTTATTGAGAGTGTTCACTAGTGAAAGTATGATCCCTAGGCCTTGTTTATAAGCATTGAAATACCATTCACAACTAGATCTCTTACATGTTTGCTTGCTTCCGTATTTTTGCCTTTAGTCTTTACCTCACCATCAAGCTATTTTCTAGCACTGTTACCACTTGTATTCCACTATCTCTTCGCCAAACTAGTGCACCTATACACCTGACAAGTGTATTGGGTGTGTTGGGGACACAAGAGACTTCTTGTATCTTGATTGCAGGCTTGCTTGAGAGGGATACCTTTGACCACTTCCTCCCTGAGTTCGATAAACCTTGGGTAATCCACTTAAGGGAAACTTGTTGTTGTTATACAAACCTCTGCACTTGGAGGCCCAACAACTATCTACAAGAATATAAGTGCATAGACATCACACACACTTGCATTTAACAGCCTAGAACCCTACCCTTTGCACCATGTCGTGCATGCCCGAGCCACCCCTTGCTAGCCGACCATGGCAAGCTAGCATGAGTGTTCGCCGCTCCTAGCCACCATGTCCAGGAGGCAGCCCAACGTCCACCGCCACCCCCTGTCCAGCCCTCGAGCACTGCCAAGCCGTGGACCACAAAGAACGCGCCGCGCCCAGTTCGTCCCTGCCATGCCGAGAGCATGCAAGAGCGCCGCGCCCGACACGCTCGCACACGTCGCGCCTCACCTTCGCCGCCCGTGCCTGTAATCACCATGACCCCAGGAACCTCTCAGACATCCCCGTTCGCTGTTGTGTGACCTGTAGCACCTATGCATCATCAAAACTGTCGTCAGTGTTGCTCAGAGCACTAACGCGTTCCGACCGTTCTCGATCGCCCCTTGCCGCGCCATTACTTCCTTGAGCATCACCAGGAGACCGTGCACTGTCCTAGCCCCCGCGCCATGCCAGTATCTCATTGTACCGCCGACCCCGATGATCTCTGCATGTGCTGCATTGCCCCTCTCGCTCGGCTATAAAAGGAGGTCACCCCAGCCCCAATTCGTCATACCATCCCACTCCCCACCTCTCACTGATCCTTCCCCACTTCTTCTCGGAGCAAGGCGAGCTCTCCCTTGCCGGAATTTGGCCGGAGCCCGCCGCTGCTGGAGGAGAAGGGCGTCGTCGATTCAGGCCACCACAGGAGAAGCCGCCAGTACTAGGAGAACCATTGTCGTCGACAACCCCATTCACTCCCGTCACCGACCCTCGCCAGAGCTTCGGTGAGCCTCCCTCGACCCTCACTGGTCGTGCTAGGGTTCGTCCCCATCATGTCCTGTTTTGATGAGGACGATAGCCATGAGTCGTTGATCTTGAATCTAATCCTTCGGTCAAAACCATCACATACCCCTTCGGCACCCCCAGTCTCACTGACGAATGGGGACACCACTTAAACCAGCTTGCGCGCTGTGCATAGTGGGAAGGCCCAGTTTAGTTCCCGCACTCAACCCAGTAGATTCAAATAGATATTTTCTATTTTAGTTCAAACCCT
Organism: Avena sativa; assembly: GCA_916181665.1. Lineage (NCBI taxonomy): Eukaryota > Viridiplantae > Streptophyta > Magnoliopsida > Poales > Poaceae > Avena > Avena sativa. The sequence goes on from OV702297.1 coordinate 259,736,740, forward strand.
AGTTCTGTCAGTAGATTCAAAAATCAATTCAGGGAGTTTTACTGAACCAAATTGCATGAAACTAATTTTTTTAGAAAGGTATTGAAATCCTTAATCCAAGACCGTTGGATTCAAACCATTTGAAATTATAGATCACCTACCATAAAAATAACAAGGCAGAGACTTTTCTACATTCAAACATTTTTCAAAATTCAACCATGAATGCTTTTGAGTTGATTCCAACTCTCAAAAATCACATTTGATAAGAACTTTATGAATATATAAAAAATATCTAGGTTTACTTGCAGTAATAATGGGCAAGTAATAAAAGAATGCCCCATAGGCATTTCTAGTCACTTTAATTAACTAAAAAATAATAAGGTTAAACCTTATTAAATTGTGACACCACTTTAAATCACATTCCCAAGTATTAGAATATGTGGTGATGACATGTGTCAACATGATCCCATGTTTTAATTGGAGAATATTAAATCTTAAGTAGTTTTCAATGAGTAGAAATTACTTTTATAAAATAAAATGATTAAGACTAAGCCTTTAATCCTTGTGATGATTGTGATGATCCTAGATCATCTAGTGTGAACCTTTGTGTGCTAAATAGAAGTAGTTAAGTATTGTTTGGTTATTGTGTACTTCGTATTTATTTATAGACGCTAGTACCGACCAAGGATATGAAGAGGAAGGATAGTACTACGAAGAGGAAGCAGAGGAGAACTTCAACTGCACTACTCAAGGCAAGCTACTAACCTAGCAAGCTAAGCTAAACCATGCAAGCCATCCTAGCAACCTAACACTTGCAACTTGGCAAGCTAGATAACTGATGTAATGCATTAGGCATGCTTTGGTTATACCACTTGATTATACCAAATCCCAGTTTTACTTGGAAGCTTTATTCTTCTATTTTTCTTTATCAAAGTTCTTTTATTACTTCTAGTTAGTACTTAATGAGTTTTGGAAAGATATTAGAGGTAGCATAAAGAACATAAAACTTGGCCTAAGTTAGATAGAACTAGATGCCATACTAAGGAGATAAGTCACACTTTATTAGCACCCCTCATTAGTGATTACCCCCAACTTTAGTGGCTAGTGCTAAGTATAAAACTTGATCACATTAGATGGGAATAATTGGTGAAAATGGTTATGAAAACCTTAGAATGATGAGTCATTCTAATCAAATGTTTTGACATGTGCTATGAACACCAGATGATTTTGATAATGAAAATGTTGAGGCATGAGCCTTAGCCCTTTATAAAATTGATGGTTGTGTTCGGATGCGATACCATTCCAAGTTTACTGTACAACCACAATATCCGAATTTGGGAGGGCTTGACTGGAAGTTTATATATATTAGTATGGGTTCCCTTGCGGCCGAGGTTTGAGCTGAGGCTACCTCGTGATAATTGTCCACCTGTGCAGTTTCCAAGATGACAGATGGTCATGGTTGGGAGGCCAAAATCATAGGAGAGGTGCCTATACTAGGGTATGTAATTGAAAGGTTAGGATTCATTATCCGCATACTGAGTATGGTGATTTAGGATTGTTCCTGACGGATGTATTGAATGTTGTGGTGAAAGTGTACCACCTCTGCAGAGTGTCAAACTATTCGAATAGACGCGTCCGCGGTTATGGACAGTTGGAGTGGCCATACTGTTCCATCGTCAGATGTTTTCAAAATGACTTGTGAAATGAACTATGACTTTGACTTGACCACAACAGGGTTGTGAACATAAAACATTAAACTAGTTTTCTTTGTTTCTAAACTCAGTTAGAGATAAATCTGGCTTTTTGCAAAACAACCTAGAGCTTAGCATTCCTACTTGAACCACCTTACTTGTTAGTGATAGTTTGCGAGTACTTAAAGAGTACTCATGGCTTTTTCCCTGGCTATTCCCGTGGCCAGACTATGAGGAGGACTACTAGGATGATGGACAGCAGGAAGTTTATGACAACTAGGATCATTTCCCATCTTCAGCATTGTCTATGACCCTGAAGATGGAGCTTCGCTCATGCTATTATTATTATTATTCCGCTGTGTTGATTGTATTAAGACTGGATCATGAGATCCTTTATTTGTAAGACATTTATTATGGTTTGTAATGGATGATGAACTATGGTACCAATTTGTTATGTCTCGCAAAAATGGTAATCTTGGGATTGTGATGTATGGCATAACAGGCATCTAGGATTAAAAATTCGGGTGTTGACACGTGATGACGGTTTTCCTCTCCTTATCGTGATCCCAGTAGTTTGCATAGCGTCGACCTTTTGTTCCTCGTCCGGCAGCAATACCCCGCTGACCTCTGCGAGCTCTAGGGACGCTCTGGTGACGAATTCAGCGAGGTACGGTGTTCCTATGAGAGGGAAAACAAAACAGGGTGAGGCAGTGCTCCAAAGGGAAGGGGCCTAGGGGAAAACTAGGACACGGGGTGGACGGGACCGTGCTCTACCTCGAGCTCCCGTGAGCATCAATGGTGCGGCGGCGGCGAGATTCGAATCAGCTCAGGCTAGGGTTTTCGGGGTATTTTCGAAAGGGGAAAGGCTACGGGGGTAGGGGATTTATTTGAGGATGATTTCTTGAAGGGGATCACGGGATCGACGGGAAAATCGAAGGGATTCGTGCAGTTGGCGAATTCGTTGGGGTTGGGAAATCCTTCCCATCCAAAGCGAGAGGAAGAAGATGACACGATGGGTCCCGCTTGTCAATGAGGGTAGGAGAGTGAACAGCTGCGCGGGCTGGGCTGCTGGTTGCAGCTTCTTGCGCGGTGGTGGATAGTGAGTAGGATAAGTTGGGCTGGCGCACTGTTGCGCGCTTCTCGCGTGCAAGAGAGAAGCGGAGGAGGGTAGGTGGGCTGGGCCGGAAATCTGGGTAGGTTAGGTTAGTTGTTTTTCTTTATTCTTTTTCTTTTTCCTATTTTTATCATTTCTTCTATAATTTGAGTTTTTGGAATCCAAACGAAACCAAAAAAATTCTAAAATTTTCTAAATTCAAAGTACACCTTTTAGTGTGTATAGAGAATATTTTTGTACAATTTTTAAAATGTCAATCATGCCATTTGCATATATTGCATTGATTGGCAATTTTGGAGGATTCAAAAATAGGGTTTGGGGTTTGATAATTTTCAATTATCTCAAGAACAATATTCATTTCCATCAAATATACCAAATGTATTTTACTTATAGGAGCCTTCATGAATGAAACTGGGATTTCAATTAGGGTTTTGACACAAGATTTTTGAATGAGGATTTGCATGAGATGCCATGATGCAAAACAACACAATGATTTGTGTATTTATGCCAATCCATTTATTTCTAATGTGGCTTTTAGGAAAGTTTGAACAATCCTAAAAAGTTTCTTTTAAATCAAATTTTAACAAGATCAAACAATTCAATCGACTTGTTAATTTTATTTTTTTAACATTCCAAAATAGGAAAATTTTGGGATGTTACACCGAACCACCTGCCAAACCAATCGACGCCTACTTAACACCTATACTAAAGTGAAAATCGGTGCCAAAATCATCACGCTGGTTATAACGTCAAACCATCTAGCGCATTAGCCAGCATCGTCGAATTTACCACCAGATTCACTTGTCTTCACATAGATTCAAGTTTGATGCCTGGGAATATTCCCTCCACCTACCATTTCACCCCTAGTACTATAAATATCCCTTTTATGGCTCAAATTTGAGACCTAGAGATGATGATGAATTAGAGAGAACTATGCTCCTTTATCCCTTGTGTGGAACTCCTATGGAGATGATTTGGGATCTTCGCATAGCTACTCTTTTCCCATGTGGATTCTAGTATGCATGTGCCAACCTTCACTATAAAGGTTCTAGTAGTATCAATCTTCCTTAGTGTTATATTAGTTTCTATTCTTCCTTGATAGGGTTTTATTGGATTGGTGGACTAGCTGATAAGAAAGAATCGGTTAAAATTAGAGTGGGTGTTCGCTTGTTATTCGATTTCTAGAGGTTCCTTCATTGGGGGTTTATTGCCAGGATCAATTATACGGGTTTGCCTTGATATTTATATCCACGTGTGTGTGTCCTTCATTGTGTTATTCGTGTTTTCCGCCTTCTCCCTCGAATCCCCCTCAATTCTCATGAATTCGTGAACATCGGGCCACTCGCTGAAGTCATCAAGGCGTAACATATGGTATCATAAGGCTAGGTTGCCACGGATTCGACCCCCACCTCTCTCCACAAATTTTTCTTGAAGAATTACGAAAATATCAAAAAATAGCCTCGAATTTATTTTGGATCGACCTCTCGAATCAGTGATTTTTGAGTGGTTTTTGTCCATGGATTTGGTGCTTTAGGTTATGATCTTTATTTTCTTGCATTACCAAGACCCAATTTGGCCAATTTCCCATCAAATAGAAAGATTGGAGTTCAAGGTGTTCTTCATGAACTCAATCCTGTAGCAAAACCGATAGGCCAGTTCCATAGTCGAATGATTCATTTCACCATCCGGTGCTACTGATTTCACCGCCTGTTTGCACTATTCTAATTTCTTGACCATTTTTCTTTGTTGTTTATGTTTCGTGGGCGTGTCGCTACACTAAAAAATCTTCTGCACCATAAATCGCACTCATCGACACCATGCAACTCGAACATTACCCTCCACCCACGATCGCAAGTCGTCATCAACACATAGCAAAGGTATAACTTGCAACTCGAACATTACCCTATTTATTCCTTTGCGTGTTACCTAACCCATTGATAGTAGCTCATTTTGTGTTTGTTAAAGCATTGTACTCTTGTCCTTACATAGTTATAGTGCATAGGAAATATAAAAGGTTGTCTCAGAAGCATAAAAGGAGAGAAAATATCAAAAAATAGAAAAATAAAATAAAGCCTCCTGATACAAAGAAGAGTCTCAAAACTTGTAAGTAAGAGCGTGAGATAGAGAAAGGCAAGTGTATAAATCCGATGCTTCTCAACTTTTGGCAAGCGAGCTACAGTCTCTCCTTGTGTTGGCACGACACCGATCTTAGTCTTCGTTAGGACGCTTTGTTCATTGCTCATTTTTCATAGTTATGCTAACCCCATTTATCTCCACAGTGTGTTTTTAGTTATAAGTTTTCTTCCTATTTAAATCGTTTCCTTTTGCATTTTGATCATTTGGATTTTACCCACTTTTGACATAGCTTTTTAACTTGATCTTTTCATTTGCTTTCCACTTTCCTAACCTATCCACCCACTAAAGCGCGTGTGTGTTTGAGTTTGCTTCTTGGTACTCGGTTGACAAGACACTTTACCTATTTCTTATCAATCCATTATTGGTCAATCCATTTGACACAATACTATCTACAAGGTAAGCAAGGTGACAAACACTATATGACTTGTTCTACATAACTCTTGTCTTGTGAGATGATGGATAGGGACAGTGAAGGAGATATGGCAAAAGAACCACACGGATGTCCATTTTTCACACATGATGAATACTTTGGACTTCGTCGAGCAACATAAGATTGCTTCAATAGCTATGAAGGTGAGTGCAACAATTTCAAGTGGAAACCAAAATTCGCTTTGCCAAATTGAAAAAATGATTAGATCAATGATTCAATCACATATAAGAAATCATTACAAGGATGGCTCAAGGTCGTTCAAGGTCATCAAGCTCAAGCCACTTCGTACATTCTCCAAGATCTCGCTCAAGCCGTGATGTGAGAAAAATCAAGACCCACACCACCAAAATGTGGATGAAGAAGAAGCATGGTGAAGGCGTCAAGTAATACACACTATCCCAAGAAACCAACAACGACAAGAGCACCCTTGAGAACCACTCCAAGAGCATGAACAATGACAAGAATAGCCTCCACCAAATCATGAAGCTCATAATGCTCAACCCTGTTGCGACAACAGCATACAATAACCAAGATGTGAAGACCAAGAATTTCAAATTTTCAATCTGCAAGAACAACATCATCAATAAAACAACCAGCATCATCAACAACGTCCTCCACCACCTTATCCAAACCAATCATGGCAATGACGAAATGGAGAACCAGATGGTGATGGTGACCCTGGAGACGATGATGGAGATGATGAAGGAAATGACCAAGCACGGCCGACATCACCATTGTGAATCAAGTGAATAAAGTGAGTGCAATCGTCACAATCGCCACCACAATAATGAAAAATATCGGTTGAACAATCGTAGGAAGAATAAATTGAAACAAGAGCCGTAAGATAAGATAGATACCTTTCGGTTGTGAGTATCACTTGTGAGCATGTGGCCGAGTCCATGCTTGATGGCGCCTTCGCGGAAGCAAGACCAACTGCATTGCTTCCCTCTTTTCGAAAGCAAATTCCTTTTGTTGGCGCCCGCCGGGGCATGTTCAGCTACGACGCTGACTTGCGATGCATCATGACCATGCCCAGCCTCTAGGCTCCCAAGGGGGATCCATTTGCTTTCACCATCTCCCTTGAGGACACCGTGATAGTCACATCTACGTCATCGAGCAAATCATCTGTCTAGAAAAGAGCTTCCGGTTCGAGGCCCTTGTCAGCAAGCGTCGCAATCATCTCCATCCATGAAGGACCTAGCAGAGTGACTCGCTCTCCCTGCCGCCCTACGATTTCTGAGCAAGGCTACTAGATACGAGTTTGGGATGATGGTTTTGTAGATGAAGGGTGAAGGCTACAAGATACGTGTGATGGCATGTTGGTAGTAAACCATGTGAACAAAAATACCATACTCCCTTTAGGGTTTTTAGTCATTGACAAAGCAGAGGGTAGTCTCGATACCGTCAAGGATGCAAGATCCCAAAAAAAATTCATGATCCACTCTTAGCATAGGACCATGCAAGACAAAAAAAAGGGAGGGTCAGCGACCAAAAAAAATCTCATTTCTAAGGGATACGCATGTTGAAGAGTGACCACATGTCTTCCTCTCTGCATAGATTCACCGACTTGTGAAGAAAGTCTCGCCACTCATGATGAAACATATCTATCACATCATGGTAGGTTGGGTTGGCGACAGTGATCTTGTGTTGCAACCGATGTAATGTTTCCACAGATCTCCATAGAATGCACACCACCATGTCGATGGAAGTATAACAATCCTGGTCCACTTAATTTATTGTCAAGGTTACCTTGTAGTCAAGCCCAAAAAAAAAGTTGCAAGACATTAGCTGTTAAAGCAAGCTACTATTATTTATACATAATACTTTTATTTCTTTAAATTACAATCTATTCTCTCGTTTATTTTAGCTGATACAATTTTTGGTTATAGTAGAAAAATTAGTTATTTATTTTCGAGGACTCTCTTTATTTTATTTTTTACAAAAATGATTTTTTCTAGATCAAATAAAAATATCAAAATTGTATGTCTTTGCGGTTTAATTTCTGTAACCGTGTGAATTTAAAAATCAATGCATGTTTTTGTGTCTATTTCAGTTCCCTTAAATATCATAACAGAGAGCTCTAAAGCTAGCAGGGGTTTCTAGAATTTCTGGTTATCTATTTTAGGTTTAACTAAATAGAAGAGATGATAATTGGTGTACTAAATAAAAACTCTAGATCGTGCAATATATCTATAAGGGGTTTGTCCTAAAGTTGATGAATTTCTCATGTATTGTTTCTTATATAGCCAAGTATATCAAGAAGGTCCATCTAGTCTTGTACTGAACGAAGCCTCGAGTTTAAGTGACGACATTTTACTTGAGGAGCAGTTTTTTACCAAAGACCAAGAGGGGTTTGGTTCAACAAATGTTAGAGGCAGAAAAAATAATAAAAAGTCGGATGTGCTTAATGCCACAATTAGAAAGAGTGCACGGTTAAAAAAAATAGAACAATAAAAGGAGTGTTTTGGAATAGTGGGGGCTTTGCGGATATTGTGAAACACATTTTTGTCAGAGAAACATTCAGAAAACACAAGCTTGACTTTTTCACAATTTCAAAAACTGGCGGAGATAACTTTGCGGCTCCGTTTCTGTCGCACCTAGCAGGAGGATGCGACATTAACTGGTATTGTCTTCCTCTTATTGGTAGATGAGGAGATATGTTGATAGGAATTAATATACAAAACGTGAATGTTAAGAGTGTCATTGCTGGGGATAGATGTGTTAAGTTATATTTGTTAAATAAGATAGACAACTTTGAGTGGTGTTTAGTTTATATGGAGCTGCTCAAGACGCACAGAAAACAGAATTTCTATCCGAGCTTGTTAGTCTGTGAGGATGTTAACTTACCTATATTAGTTGGTGGGGATTTTAACCTTATTCGAAGAAAAGAAGAAAAGAATAATGATAATTTCAACGCGAGATGGGCATTTATGTTTAATGCTATTATTAAGAGTCTAAATCTCAGAGAGATTGCGTTGTCTGGTAGACAATTCACGTGGGAAAATCGCAGAGAGACGCCCACGTATGAAAAATTGGACAGAGTATTGTCGAGTATCTCATGGGAACAGAAATATCCTCTAGTATCTGTTAGAGCCCTACCCAAAGCAGGGTCTGACCACACACCTCTTTTTTTGGACTCGGGTGAATAGGCTCACCTAGGGAATAAGGCTCATTTCTCGTTTGAACTTTCATGGTTAAAATAGGAAAGTTTCTATGACTTGGTTGCAGCTGAATGGATTAAACAGGACACTCCTCTAGACATTTGGCAAAATAAAATCAGACATTTAAGACAATTCTTACGTGGTTGGGCTAAAAATCAAAGTGGAACCTATGGAATAGATAAACAAAAGTTGCTCGACATCATAGAAACATTAGATCTGAAAGGCGAGATCACTCCTCTGTCAGACGCAGAGAGGAAGGATTTGAAAGAGGCGGATGAAACACTAGCCAAAATGCGTAGAGAAGAGGAAACTAAGCGGGCCAAAAGAGCAAAAGTGAAGCACATCCAAGAGAGTGGAAATAACACAAAATATTTTCATTTGGTTGCAAATGGGAAACATAGAAGAAAATTGATTTTTCAACTAGAGCAAAATGAGGGTATCATCATGGGTCAAGAAAACATAAAAAATTATATTTCAAATTTATACAAAAATCTGTTCGGACCAGATGAACCGAACTACTTTTCCCTTGTAGAATCAGAAATGCAAGATATTCCACAATTATCCGATCATGAAAATAGCATTTTAACTAATAACTTCACAGAGAAGGAAATTCATGAAGCTATTTTAAAAATAGAAAAGAACAAAGCGTCGGGGCCTGATGGCTTCCCTGTGAAATTCTATCAAGTTTTTTGGGAGGTGATTAAAAAAGATTTGTTGGCCATGTTTGAAAAAATTTATCAGGAGGAGTTACCTCTTTTCCATCTCAACTTTGGGACGATTATTTTGCTTCCTAAAAAGGAGAATACATTACAAATCCAACAATATAGATCCATTTGTCTGTTAAATGTAAGCTTTAAAATCTTTACAAAGTTTAGGACAAATAGGCTTACGGAGATTGCACATAAAGTGGTGCGGCCGACACAAACTACATTCATGCCTAGACGTCATATCTTGTAAGGGGTATTAGTGTTACACGAGACAATTCACGAGTTACATGCGAAAAAATTGGATGGAATAATTTTAAAATTGGATTTTGAAAAGGCATACGATAAGGTGAAATTGTCTTTTCTGCAACAAGTGTTACGTATGAAAGGCTTTCATCCTAAATGGTGTAATTGGGTCGAACATTTTATAACAAAAGGGAGTGTGGGCATTAAAGTGAATAATGATATTGGACACTATTTTCAAACGCAAAAAGGTTTGAGACAGGGGGATCCGTTGTCCCCTATCTTATTCAACATTGTAGTTGATATTCTGTCAATTCTAATTGGGAGAGCTAAAAATGCGAGTCTTGTAGGTGTGCTCATCCCTCACCTAGTGGAGGGGGTGTTTTTATACTATAATATGCAGATGATACAATAATTTTCATGGAACATAATCATGAAAAGGCAATGAATATGAAATTGATCCTTACCATTTTTGAGCAACCGTCGGGTTTGAAAATCAATTATCACAAGAGCGAACTGTTTTGTTTCGGGATGGATAAAAGTGAAGAGGATCATTATCGTAATCTATTTGGATGTGAAATAGGTTCATTCCATTTAGATATCTTGGAATACCCATACATTTTCGCAAATTGAGGAATAGTGAGTGGAAGCCCATAGAGGATAGATTCGAAAGAAAACTAGCTAGTTGGATAGGTAAAATGCTTTCCTATGGAGATCGGCTGGTTCTCATTAATTCCGTTTTAACAAGTCTTCCCATGTTCCTGCTTTCCTCCTTTGAAATACCCAAAGGGGTATAGAAGAGGCTGGACTTTTATAGATCAAGATTTTTCTGGCAAAGTGATGATCATAAACGTAAATATAGGCTTACTAAGCGGGACATTATTTGTAGACCAAAAGAACAAGGAGGACTTGGTATTGAGGTACTAGAATTGAAAAATAGATGTCTTTTGAGTAAGTGGTTGTTCAAGATCCTGGATGGGGAGGGGGTTTGGCATGAGTTAATCCATAACAGATACTTACAGACTAAAAGTCTGTCTCAAGCTAAAGTACGCCCTTCAGATTCACCTTTTTCGAAAGGACTGATGAAAGTTAAAGAAGACTTCTTTAGTAGAGGTCAATTTGTAATAGAAAATGGTGAAAGAACTCGATTCTAGGAAGACACCTAGTTTGAAGATACCTCTCTTGCGATCCAATACCCATTACTATATAGCATTGTTCAACGGAAAGAAGTCACAGTGGCTGACATCCTATCTAACTTGCCTTTAAATATCCAATTTAGACGCGCTCTTACGGGTAGCAGGTGGACTAGATGGCTGCATTTAGTGGAAAGGTTAATGCATATTACTGTTTATGAACATGAGGATGTATTTCAATGGAAATTAACAAATACAAAATAATTTACAGTAAAATCTTTGTATTTAGATCTTATGAATGGTCATATGCCTTTTCTCAGAAAATACATCTAGAAGATAAAGGTTCCATTGAAAATCAGAATTTTCATGTGGTTCCTATACCGCAAAGTCATTCTTACAAAAGATAATATTAAGAAGCGCAATTGGCAAAGGTGTGAGAAGTGTTGCTTCTATAATGATAATGAGACAATCGAATATTTATTTATTCACTGTCCTCTTGCTAAAATTATGTGGCGTATAGTTCATATCTCTTTCAATATTGCTTCCCCGACCAGCATCTCAAACTTGTTCAGTACATGGTTACAAGGAGGTTAGTAAAGACGTTAAAGTATAAATCCGAGTGGGTGCATGTGCTTTACTTTGGGCGATTTGGTCCGCGTAATGACTTTGTGTTTAACAAATCTTCAGAAACTACTTTCTTGCAGGTTATCCCGCGCACTACGCACTGGATTCATATGTGGTCTTTTCTTCAGCTGGAGCAACAGCGCCAGGCCACGGATTTTGGGTGCAACCGTATGAAGACGGTTGCACGGGACTTATTCCAACTCTGCAGTTGGCGGCCTGTTTCTAGAATTGATACCTGATGGATCAACTTTGCTTATTTTTCCTTTCGATTTTTGAGTGGTCGATACATATTTCAACCTTCCGTGATCCTTGAGATGTAATTACTATCTAATAAAGCAATAAAGAGGCTGCATGCATCAATCGATGCAGAGGTTGGGGCAAACCCCATTTCAAAAAAAAAGTATGTCTTTCGTGCTCATAGTTTCAACAATCTGCTGGCATCATCTGCGTACGTTGAGTTTTGTTGGAGGTTGGTTTTGCCATTTTGGAAGTACTACCAATGCATCTTATGTCGAATAAGGTGACAAACTTGTGACCACATATGTTAGAATGATAGGGCATGGATGACTAATTTATCACATGTATAGGGTCTAAGGGAGGAGTTAGGATTTTTTTCATCCAAAGCTACATAGACCTCCTTATTGTAAAAACCCGAAGGGCATATTCGCAAGTGTAAAGAAATTCAAAAACTTCTTGCCATGTGTCGTGATGTTTGTACAATGGAAAATTATCTTGAAATATGGTCTTCACAAAATAGACAAATATGGTGATCTAAAGTAGCAAAGTAACACTATTTACACCATCATATTTGTTTTCATTGCAATGCGCAAAAATAAAACCATTATCCATGAATTTAATCATCAAAGTACAGTATGACATCTATACATGAGATCATTTCTCTATATTAGTCTCTATCTCTACTACTTATAAAGGAGTGGACAAGAACTTTGCTAAATATACCCCGCAAATCATATATGGAATGACTAAAAACCATACGATCAGGCCCATTTAACATAATCTAACGCATGAGATTAGCCTAATCAATTTTTTTTGTACACTTAGCAATTTACAACGTCGGACGAAAACTTAGCCTCGCGAACAAAGTACGAAACGACACCCCACTTCCTCAATGAGAAAAAACAAAACTGATCACTAAAAACAAGGAAACTGATCGCCATTATCGTGACCCGTACAATGCCCTCACCAGTCCCTCGGCGGTGGCCTCGCTCGAGTTTCTGGACTGCGCCATCACCATGAACCTAGACTGTGCCATCGCCATGAACCTGGATGGTGCCCTCTCTCACGTCGTGTGCCTATCCGGCTCCCTCGCCGTGAACCTGGAAGACGTCGACGGATCTGTCCTTGCCATCAACCTGGAAGACATCGATGGCGCCATCCTTGCCGTTAACCTGGACGACGTCGCCATCGCCGTGTTCCTGGATGATGGCACCCTCGGGCCGTTGCCGCTTGCATGTACGACGCCCTCTCCGACATCCTCATGGCAGAAACATCGTCATCATCCTTTAACAATTTCAGGCCATTAGGTATCAGAAGTTTCAATACATAGTTTGCTTTCTCCAAAAACAAATATTTCGAGAATTTGCCTTCTTGTAATTTTAGAGATTTGGACAGGACAGATGTTCTATGCACTTACTAATGTATTAGACTACTATGCAAAACTGAAAGTTGCAAACAAGTGTATATAAACACATATAGACCCATGTCCATGTCCCTGTCCCAAAACAAGTGTATATATGCATTGTAATTGGTGTGTGGTATATTCTATTGATCTGCTCGGTGATTAATGTGACACATGTTCATATAGTTCAACCTCATGATGATACGTCGTCTGCCCCTCCTAATATGGAACATACACCATTTTAGGACATCAACAACACTGACTACTCATAATATGTAGTCAGCTACGGCCTATTTCTCAGGTAATTGTTACTAAATAATTGTGCAGTGTGACCTTTATTTAATTCCTAGCTCTTGAACCATTTTGTATTTTTATTTCAGGCAAAAAAATGTTGCGTTGTATTTGCACAAATGCTAGCTATGATGGAAGGTTCAAAGAGAATTGATTTTTCATCTAAATATGAGGCTGGCCTCCTACCAGCAAAATGAATAGATTTTTCATCCTCCAATTCATGCATCACATCACAGTCTAGGGAGTAAATAGAGGATTACCCATGAGCATAGTTCACCCATTTTAATTTACATTGACCAATTGTATTTTCAATCTCTTCAATGTCCCCAAAGCCCCTTCTTTTTATTTTATTTTTTTATTTTGTTCTACCTTGCCTTTTATACCCTTAGTTCCTCATCTGATTGGCTTATTTCTCTCCACCCTCACCTTGATTGTTTAGCAGCAACGAGTAAATATAGCTACCATTGGTGGCTAATATAGAACATAAGAGAACAAAAAATAAGATAAAGCGAGGAAGATATGTACCTCAGTATTTACCTGCAATGCACTGTAGCCAAGACACGGGAGGATCCAACTTCATGTTGTACCAATCCCATTATTGTTTCTATGGCTGAGATAAACCTGCATGCATTTTGACAATATTTAGAGGAACCACTTCAAATAACACACACAAAATATGTGGTATTGAAGAATTATTCTTTAAGAGGACCATGGTAGCAACGATACTGCAGTACGTCACAGTGCTCTCTGATGTCTTATAAGTTATATGAGTATTTTCATGTTCTGAGTCAATACTTTTATAGACAAAGTACTGATGTTTGTCAGTATTCTTAGCCCAGTTTATTGACATCAGATTAGATAAAATTTATTCAGCACTGCTAAACTGGTATCACACTATCAATGATAATTGAGACATACACATGTATTAACTTCTCCTATGAAATAAATAATACGAATTGAACAATACCAAGGTAGATTAGACAGTAATCACACATGTGCGACCCACATCTTGACCAGTATAAACTAAGTTAAACATACTGGTTGAAATTAAAAAACCAGGTTAGTCACCTCCAAAATTATTTTTGAACAAAAATCTTAGCCAAATATTCATATTTCAAAAAAATGTTGAGATAAATTATAGGATAAGATGGAAGACTGCTAATATAGCTTCAAGAATTGAAGAAATACTTGACATTAAATATCTGGCAATTATCATCTCCCAATTGCGTTGTGGTTCTCCTGGTTGGCCTTGTGATGAGGACATCCCTACAATTATACCTACCCCAGCTATTACTGAAGATGTTCCAGTTGCTGCAAAGAAGGTTCAGTCCAATGAGAATAGAATTTGACCTTGACCTGTTACAAGAGCTCGTGCTAAGCTACTAGAACAACAGGTGAATTTGTTTCTTAATGAGCCTGATGTTTTAATTAATAAGAACTTTATACTTCCTAGGTCATTATGCTATTTTATGATCGGGTATATTGGATAAGAAGGCATAGCATGGAGCGAGGAGCTGAAGCACATGGAGCACAACATGATGATCGTCCAAGAATGCGCGAGGGAGGAGCGGGAGGAAGGCGCGAGGGAAGATCACCAAGAAGAAGGCCAAATTCACTGCCAACACCGGAGTGTCCGGCCCAGTCCAACCAGATAGTCCGGCCCCTCGAAGAAGCCCCGAGGTGTGGACGTACTGTGTCCCAGATCGGACACTACCCGGAAACTTCAAAGTTTCCAGCCGGACCGGACTATCCGGCCTATATGAACCGTAGTGTCCGCCCCACCAGACTATCCGGCCTATATCAATCGGACAGTCCGCCCCGACAGAAACCTGCGTCTTAGTTTCGGTTTCTGGCCGCCCCAGCCGCCCTTATAATCCCTGGGACATCCCCATAGCTAGGGTTAGACCATGTTTAAACTATTTTGGAGTTGTTTCTTATTAAGAACCTCTGGAATTACCCTGTGATCGAATTATCTACTGCAATTGAGTGTGATCTGTTGATCCTTTGGGAATTAGTGGATTGCAAACTACCGTTCGTGATCGACGGCTACGTGCACAAGAGCGTGGTGTTGTGAATATCCCATAGGGTTCGAGAGCTATTGCATCAGCATCAGGGTTCGAGCGGGAGAGTTCATAGTTACAAGCTAGTTATCTATCATCCATCATCATAATCGACAAGTGGTTGCTGAGAAGATCGGGCCACCCCATATCATCTTGGTATCAGATTTCCTCGTTTACTCGGTGAGCATCCACAAATCCATCCATAAATTAGTTCTTGTTTTAGTCCTATACAGAAAAAGGCATACAAAAAGATTTGCCCTAGCCTAGATTGCATCATTTTTCAAGTTTTAGTTGTTGGTCTTGTCTTCTCGTAGATCCGATCTGCAGGGTTTTTTCTCGTAGGAGTCTAGTTTTCATTTGTGTTTAAGTTTAGGGCTTGATCTTGTTTTTCTGCCGAGTCCACCATCACCGTTTTCCGCAAGTTTTCCATCTACTTTTCCAAGTCCACATAGCGTACCTTTGTTTTCATACCATAGACACAGCCTATCTACAGCATCCGTGCCTAGGAACGTACCCACGAGACTAGTTGCTTTTCTCTGACAGGCTGCTCATTAGGGTTTTGAAGTGCAGAAATTTTCGACAGGCGAAAACCGAACTATCCGGCCCACATCGCCCGGACTATCCGGTGCTACCGGAGTCTCCGGCCAACACTTACCGAACTATCCGGCCCAGTTTGTTCCGAAGTTGCTACATTCGTTTTGCATTGAGTCATATAGTTGAAAAATAAAAAAAAAAGAAAAGAGATTCAGTATAAAAAAGAGAAAAGAGCTACAAGCATGACAAAAAGAGATATCAAAGTGTGCATTATTGGAGGCCTAGTTGATCATAGCATTTGTAGATTGAGCAATCGGCTGCGTGTTTATTTTGAGCTATTACTAGCGTCTCTCTTGTGCATTGCAATATTCCTGTTCATAAGTTGCTTTGCCACGCTTATCTCCACCGTGTGTGTTTCTTGGGTTATCATAACGATCAGCACTAGGACTTTTTGCTGTGTAGTTAGAATTCCATACCTACAGCTCCACCATAAACAACCTGTGTGCCATGTGATCGTTCTCCATACCCTTGATATTCACTTCATCACATCAGTGCATTAGTTGATTGATTTCGAATTGGTAAAGCATCTCTATTCACTTTAGAACGGTAAGATCTGCTTTCTTGTCAGTTGGAGTGAGTTGTGAGTGTTCCACTATATCAATTTTGCTTTTTGTACTAATCTACTAATCATGTCTACTAGTGATGATCTTGTTATGCAGAAAAAGCAGGATACTGATCCAGTCAATTGGCGAGAATATGAAGCATTAAAATCCCATTTGACATGTGTGTTCAACCACACAACATATGCCATTGACAAGAATATTTAGGACATGCAAGTGACTTTGGAAGCGAATGTTGAGGCATTCGCCAACATACAAACACAAGTGACAGATATCAACACCAATGTCACAGCTTTGCAGCGTTCTATTGAGGCTTTGACAATAGCAATTGGACAAAGGAAGCAACAACCATATGATGATGCCCATGAAGATGAAGAAGCAAGTAATGTCGGGGATGGTCAACATCCAAATCAGTTTGGTTGTGGCCATGCCCCTCATCATGTTCATGGATGTGGCTTTGCTCCAATTGGGCGTGCTCAGCGTATACCCCAAGTGCCTGAGGATGGTTTGGGTAAGTCCAAATTCTCAATTCCCAAGTTTGATGGTTCGCTTGATCTTGAATATTATCTCACATGGGAGTTGAAGATTGAGAAACTATGGTGTTTGCATGATTATATAGAAGATAAGAAGGTAAAACTTGCAGCGTCAGAATTTGATGGATATACATTGTGTTGGTGGGATGCTATAGTGCAAAACAGAAGGGATGACAATGAAGTGCATGTGCAATCATGGAGAGAGATGAAGCGCATCATGAAGGACCATTTTGTGCCTACTAACTATTTGCATTTGGTTTTTGATAAGTTGACCAACTTGAGACAAGGAACCATGTCGGTTGATGAGTACTACATGGAGATGGAGATGCTTATGCAGCGTGCCAGAGTTCGTGAATCTCTTGAGATGACCATGCAGCGATTTCTTAATAATTTGACGCTACCAATCAAGAGCATTATTCATCATCATAGGTATGAGACTATGAATGAATTGTTGCATCATGCAAGGGAGGCCGAATCACATCTTGCTGAAGAGGCGAAGGCGCGTGCAAGATACCCTTCCACAAGCCTCTTTTCAGCAAGGTCTACACCACCACCACATGTTCCTACATCTAATACGGCAGATGGTCACACTACTACACCATCTTCCAAGCCTACACCTCAGTCATCCTATGGTTCTCCATCTAGGAAACCTGCTGCTCCTGCTGCTAGCACGGATTCCAATATGTCAACAGCTCGTACTCGTGATGTGGAGTGCCATACTTGTGGAGGAAGGGGACACTTCAAGAAGGATTTCCCAAACCGCAAGGTGATGTTTATCAATGACAATGGTGAGTACGAGAGTGGAGATGAGGTTAAATTTGCTCATGATGACAATGGTTATGATAGTGAAGAAGGTCTGGATGCTTTTCTAGCACATGCACCTACCATTGTGGTATGTCTACGTATACTTAGTGTGCAGCCTATTGTTGATTCCCAGCGCTGCAACTTGTTCCAAACAAAAGCTCTAGTTGGCCCAAACAAAACTTGCAAAGTAATAATTGATGGAGGTAGCTGCAGAAATATTGCAAGCAAAGAGTTGTGTGCCAAGATGAATTTGTACCTCATCCCAAGCCATACTACATACAATGGTTGAGTCGCAATGGTGATATGAAGGTAAACCATATGGTACGAGTGAACTTTGAAATAGGGTCATACAAGGATTCTATTGATTTTGATGTGGTTCCTATGGCTGTTTGCCATTTACTTTTGGGTCGGCCTTGGCTTTATGATTGCCATGTGCAACACAATGGCCGAGACAATACATATCATTTGGAGTTCAAGGGAAAGAAACCAATTTGCAGCCTATGACACCACAGCAGATTGTGAATGAATCTCGTCGGAAGATTGAAGTGAACTTGCAAGATGCACCTAGGCGAGAGAGTGTTGAAACTGTGATGTTGTAAATGAGCCCCAAAATAATGATATAACGAAAAGTGAGAGAGAGCCTAATCTATTAATACTAGCCACCAAAGAGGACATGAGAGAATTTAGTGAGGATCCTACAGCCATGCCACTTGTGCTCATGTATAAGGGCGAGGTTTTGGTTTCTAACGACATGACCCCTATTTATCTTGGTATATCTACTATTTTGCAGGATTTTGGTGATGTGTTTCCAATAGATGTGCCAGCTGGATTGCCTCCATTGTGTGGCATTGAGCATCAGATAGACTTGATCCCTGGCGCCACATTACCAAACCGGGCACCATACCGAACCAACCCCGAAGAAACTAAGGAAATACAGAAAAAAGTACAAACATTGCTCGACAAAGGGTACATTCGTGTCTCTCTTAGCCCTTGTGTTGTTCCTGTTATTTTAGTGCCTAAGAAAGATGGTACATGGCGCATGTGTGTACATTGTAGAGCTATTAATAACATCACTATTCTATATCGTCATCCTATTCCACGCTTAGAGGATATGTTAGATGAATTGAGTGGTGCTACTATTTTCTCTAAAATTTATTTGCCTAGTGGATACCATCAGATTAGAATGAAAGAAGGGGATGAATGGAAAACTGCTTTCAAAACAAAATTTCGTTTGTATGAGTGGTTAGTTATGCCTTTTGGTCTTACTAATGCACCTAGTACATTCATGAGATTAATGAATCATGTTTTGAGAGAATATATTAGTCATTTTGTGGTTGTTTATTGCGAAGATATACTCATATACAGCTGCAATGAAACTGAACATTGTGATCATATTAGACAAGTTTTGCAAGTGTTGCGTGATAATCAATTATATGCTAATCTTGAGAAGTGCACATTTGCAAAAGATAAAGTTGTACTCCTTGGATATGTTGTATCTAAGCATGGGGTATAAGTAGATCAATATAAAATTGAAGCAATTCAGAATTACCCTATTTCCATGAATGTTAGTCAAGTGCGTAGTTTCCATGGCTTAGCTGGTTTCTATAGGCACTTTGTGAAAGATTTTAGTACTCTTGCTGCACCATTGAATGAATTGACTAAGAAAGGTGTGCCATTTGTATGGGGTGCAGCCCAAGATATTGCATTTGATACATTGAAATGTTTGCTTACTACTGCACCTTTGCTTGCATTGCCTAATTTTTCAAAGCAATTTGAAGTTGAATGTGATGCTAGTGGTATAGGAATTGGTGGCGTTTTGATGTAAGAGGGTCGTCCTATAGCATATTTTTCTGAGAAACTTGCTGGTGCTACACTGAATTATCCTGTTTATGATAAAGAATTGTATGCGGTTATTAGAGTTCTTGAGGTTTGGCAACATTATTTGTGTCCAAAAGAATTTATCATACATTCTGATCATGAAGCATTGAAGTATCTTAAAGCTCAATCAAACTTGCATAGACGCTTAGCTAAATGGGTTGAGTTTATTGAGTCGTTTCCTTACATCATTAAATATAAGAAAGGAAATGAGAATGTGGTTGCTGATGCATTATCTAGGAAGAACATGTTATTGACACATCTTGATGTTAAAATTCCTGGATTAGAGAGTATTTCTGTGCTTTATGCAACTGATCATGATTTTGCTGAACCATATCATTTGTGTGCTTTGAAACATGCCTAGGATAAGTATCATATACATTATGGCTATTTGTTTAGATCTAACAAACTATGCATTCCAGAATCGTCTTTGCGTTTGTTTTTAGTGCAGGAATCACATGTTGGAGGTTTGATGGGTCACTTTGAGCATGAGAAGACATTGATCATGCTCGCTGATTAATTTTATTGGCCCAAGATGAGGTGTGATGTCTATCGATTTGTGAGTCGCTGCATTACATGCAACAAATCCAAGTCAAAGTTGAAGCCTCATGATTTGTATACACCTCTCTCTGCACCTACTACACCTTGGGAAGATATTAGCATGGATTTTGTGCTAGGTTTACCCCAAACTCAGAGAGGTCATGATTCTATATTTGTGGTAGTGGATATATTTTCTAAGATGGCTCATTTTATTGTCTGCCACAAAGCGATGATGCGTCGCATATTGCTAAACTGTTTTTGAGGGACATCGTGAGACTACATGGAGTACCAAAGACGATTGTTTCTAACCGTGATGTAAAGTTCATGAGATACTTTTGGAAGACCTTATGGGGAAAGCTTGGAACAAAGTTGTTGTTTAGTACTACATGTCATCCCTGTTGGAGATATGCCCTAGAGGCAATAATAAAAGTAGTTATTATTATATCTTTGTGTTTATGATAAATGTTTACATTCATGCGAAAATAGTATTAACCGGAAACATTAGTACTTGTGTGATTTGTGAACTAATTAGAGTCCCTAGTAAAGCCTCTTTATAATACTAGCTTGTCGGTTGGATGATCGTGGTTTCCCGATCATGAACATTGAGATGTTATTAACAACAAGATCATACCATTAGGAGAATGGTGTGATGGACATACTCCTATAGATAAATGTAGCATAAACATCAAGTCATTTAAATAGTTCGTTTGCTATAAGCTATCTGATACATAGTAACCTAATTCCTTTGACCATGAGATCATGCTAATCACCATCACCGGAAAGATGCTTTGATGACATCAAACACCGCACCATAACTGGGTGGTTATAAAGATGGCATTGAGTGTTCGGAAAGTATGTGTTGAGGCACATGGATCAAGAGTGGGATTTGTCCATCCATATGACGGATAGATATACTCTGGGCCCTCTCGGTAGAATGTCATCCAATTAGCTTGAAAGCATGTGACTGGCTCACAAGGGAACACATACCACAGGAACGAGAAAAGAGTACTTATCAGTAACGAGGTTGAACTAGGTATGCAGAGATACCGACGATCAGACCTCGGATAAGTAAACTATCGCGAGACAAAGGGAAATTGGTATCGTATGTAAGTGGTTCATTCGATCGCAAAGTAATCGTAGAAATATGTGGGAGCCATATGAATTTCCAGATTCCTCTGTTGGTTATTCATCGGAGAAGAGTCTCGTTCATGTCTGCATAATTCACGAACCGTAGGAAGACACACTTAAGGATTCGATGTTGTTTAGTAGATATGGAATGTAAGTAGGGAGACCGAATGTTGTTCGGAGTCTCGGATGGATCCGGGATATCACTAGGATATCCGGAATGGTCTGTAGAATAAGGTTCATATAAGGAAAGTGCAATTCCGGAGTTCGGAAATGATTCCGATGATTTCATCGGAGAGGTTCTAGAAGGGTCTATAAGATTCACCAGACGGGAATAGAAGGGCACATGAATGTGTCATGGATAAGTGGAATGATTGAATCATGTCCTAGGTCACTTGGTTGGGCGTTTGCAAGAAATAAATTAAGCTCCAAACTGAAAGTCAAACTGGGACAATGTATCCTAGTGGAAGAAGGAAAGAATCATTCTTTCCCTCCACCACAAGCCAACTAGGAGAGGGAGTTGGGGAAGGATTCAAACTCCCCTCTACCAAGCTGCCCTCCCTCTCATAAATAGAGGGGAGGGGGTGCCCCAAAGAGATAGAACACCAGCCCTCCCCACCTAGCCGCCGCGCCGCCTCCGGCCACGCCTCCTCCTCTCCGGCCCTCTAAACCCTAGATCGTCGGAAACCCTAGGATCATCCCTCTACTTCCGACACCATGCCGTCATGCTGCCGGAATCACGAGGGGATAACTACAACCTCCGTTGCCTGTTGGAACAAGGGAGAGGAAGGTCTTCATCGAGTACCGAATGTGTGACCGATTGCGGAAGCGCTACCGGAACGCAGCGCCGGAAGGATCGTCTACGCGATCTTGAGATCGGCAAGTGTACGACTACATCACCCACGAGAATTTGCTCTCGTTAACCGCTTTGGAATCTTCGAGGGTGAGTACTCTAATCGACTCATTGCTACAATCTAGTAGATAGATCTTGGCTTGTTTGTGTGCATGCGGTAGCAAATTTTTCTTTTCCATGCTACGAACCCCTACAGTGGTATCAGAGCCGTGTCTATATGTAGATCTGTTGCACGAGTAGAACACAATGGTTATTGTGGGTGGTGGTGCTTTATTATCAATTGCTTTATGTGTACTTTGCATCTTGCGGTATGAAGCGTCCTGGGCTAATCTTACATGACATCGTTCATGAAACTTGCTCCACGCTTAACATGCAACTTGTATTGCATAAGTGGCTTTGCGGGTGTCTATCTCTCCCATCATAGTATAGATTCAATTTACAACGGGCACTTGATAGTTCAAGCATCAACGTTGTGGTTCTTGTTTGTAAGTTAAAATGACACTTATTGAAAGCCCCAAACCACGTAAAATATGCAAAGAAAATTAGAGGCATCTAACTTTGTTTTGCAGGGGTGTGTTGTGATGTGATATGGCCATGATTGTGATTATATATGATGTATGCAATGATCCTTATTGTAAGTCGGCAACCGGCAGGAGCCTTATGGTTGTCTTTCAGTTTCATTAAGACATACGTGTCTATTATTCAAAGTAGTTGTAATAGTTGATGCTGGTGGACGACGACCATGGAGCGGTGCCATTGACCTTGACGCCACGCCGGTGATGATGGAGATCATGTTTGTGCTTGAAGATGGAGATCGGAAGCACAAGAAAAAAGGCCATATCATATCACATATTTTGAATTGCATGTGATGTTAATCCTTTTATGCATCTTGTATTGCTTAGTTCACGATGGTAGCATTATAAGATGATCCCTCTCACAAAATATCAAGTTATAAAGTGTTCATCCTTAGTAGGCATCGTTGCCAAAGCTTGTTGTTTCGAAGCACCACGTGATGATCACGGGAGCAAGCCATATTTGCTCACGCGGAAGATAAGGTTTGATCTTGACGAGCCTAGCATGTACAGACATGGTCTCGGAACACGGATCACCGAAAGGTAAAGCATGGGTCATATAGTAGATATGATGAACATGTTGATTGTTCGCCATTGAAGCTACATCATATCTCGTGATGATCGGCTTTGATGTGGTGGATTTGGTTCATGTGATCACAATGTGAGGGATGTTGTTTTGAGTGGGAGTTCACCTAGATTAATTTAACTATTAATTAAAACTCAATTTGTCATAAACTTAGTCTAAACTTGTGAAAATATGTTGTAGATCAATGGCGGCCCCTACCATCAATTTTAATGCGTTCCTAGAGAAAGAAAAGTTGAAAAACAATGGAAGCAACTTCACGGATTGGTTCCGCAACTTGAGGATTGTCCTCAATGCTGGTAATTTGACCTATGTGATGGATGCACCGCCGGGTGACCTAGCTGCAGCTGATGCTACCGATGAAGTAAAGAATGTTTTCCTCGCTCGGAAGAATCAGTACTCCACAGTTCAGTGTGCTATCTTGTATGGTTTGGAATCAGAGCTTCAGAAAAGGTTTGAGAACTTTGACCCACATGATATTGTCCGTGAACTCAAAATGATATTTGACGCTCACGCGGCAGTTGAGAGTTATGAGGCTTCTGAAAAGTTCTTTAACTGCAAGATGGAAGAGGGCAGCTCCGTAAGTGAGCACGTGCTTAAGATGTCTGGGCACGCAAGCAAGCTTCAAAGCTTGGGTATAGTGATTCCTAATGATTTGGGGATTCACCGCGTCCTCCAATCACTACCACCAAGTTACAAGAACTTTGTGATAAACTACAATATGCAAAACATGGAAAAGTCGTTGCCCAAACTCTTCTCCATGTTAAAGTCTGCAGAAGTGGAGATCAAGAAAGAGAACCAAGTGTTAATGGTCAATAAAACCACCAAATTCAAGAATCAAGGCAAGTCTAAGAAAAAGGGAAACTTCAAGAAGGGCGGTAAGAAAGTTACCGCATCGGCGAAGAAGACCAAGGCTGGGCCTAAGGTTGATACTGAGTGCTTTTACTGCAAGGGAGAAGGTCACTGGAAGCGGAATTTCCCTAAGTACTTGGCGGATTTGAAGAACGGCAACATCAAGAAGAAAGGTATATCCGACATACATGTTATTGATGTGTATCTCACTAGTACTCGTAGTAGTGCCTGGGTATTTGATACTGGTTCGATTGCTCATATTTGTAACTCGAAACAGGTGCTGCAGAATAAACGGAAGCTAGCGAAGAACGAAGTAACGATACGCGTTGGAAATGGATCAAAGGTTGATGTGATCGCGGTCGGCACGCTACCTCTTCATCTACCATCGGGATTAGTTTTATACTTAAATAATTGTTATTTGGTGCCTGCGTTGAGCATGAACATTATATCTGGATCATGTTTATTGCGAGACCGTTACTTGTTTTAGTCCGAGAATAATGGTTGTTCGATTTATATGATTAATATGTTTTATGCACATGCATCGTTGATAGATGATCTATTCTTGTTGAATCTCGATTGTAGTAATACACATATTAATAACATTGAAGCTAAACGTTTGAAATTGAGCGATAACTCGACCTATATGTGGCACTGTCGTCTTGGTCATATTAGAGTGAAGCGTATGAAGAAACTCCATTCCGATGGACTTCTTGAATCACTTGATTTCGAATCACTTGAAATATGCGAAGCATGTCTAATGGGTAAAATGACTAAGACTCCATTTTCTGGTATGATGGAGCGAGCAACGGACTTATTGGAAATCATACATACCGATGTGTGTGGTCCAATAAGTGTAGCATCGTGCGGTTGTTATCGTTATGTTCTTACTTTCTTGGATGACTTGAGTAGATATGGGTATATCTATTTCATGAAACTTAAGTCCGAAACTTTCGAGAAGTTTAAGGAATTTCAAAGTGAAGTAGAGAATCAACGTAACAAGAAGATTAAGTTTCTACAATCTAATCATGGAGGTGAATATCTTAGTTACGAGTTTGGCGAGCATTTGAAGAAATGCGGAATACTTTCACAATTGACACCGCAGGGAACACCACAACGTAATGGTGGGTCCGAACGTCGTAATCGAACTCTCTTAGATATGGTTCGTTCTATGATGTCACTAACAGATTTACGCTATCATTTTAGGGTTATGCATTAGAAAAAGCCGCATTCACTTTAAATAGGGCACCATCTAAATCCGTTGAAACGACACCGTATGAATTAAGGTTTGGGAAAAAACCTAAATTGTCGTTCCTTAAAGTTTGGGGTTATGAAGCTTATGTAAAGAAGTTACAGCCCGACAAGCTTGAACCCAAAGCGGAAAAAATGCGTCTTCATAGGATACCCGAAGGAAACTATTGGGTATACCTTCTATCATAGATCCGAAGGCAAAATCTTCGTTGCTAAGAATGGATCCTTTCTAGAGAAGGGGTTTCTCTCGAAAGAAGTGACTGGAAGGAAAGTAGAACTCGACAAGGTTGTCAAACCTTCTCTCGGATTTGAGAGTAGCACAACATCGGAAGTAGTTCCTGTGGCGCCTACACCAATAAGAGAGGAAGCTAATGATGTTGATCATGAAACTTCGGTTGAAGTTACTACGAAACCTCGCAGGTCAACGAGAAATCATACCACTCCCGATTGGTATGATCCCGTTATGAGTGTCATGTTGGTAGACAACACCGATGACCCTATGACATATGAGGAAGCGATGATGAGTCCAGATTCTAATAAATGGCAAGAAGCCATGAAATCCGACATTGGATCCATGTACGAAAACCAAGTATGGACTTTGGTGGACTTACCGGATGGCCGGAAGGCTGTCGAGAACAAATGGATTTTCAAGAAGAAAATAGATGATGATGGTAATATTACTGTCTATAAAGCTCGACTTGTCGCAAAAGGGTTTCGACAAATTCA
The DNA here is from genome assembly GCA_916181665.1 of Avena sativa. Classification (NCBI taxonomy): domain Eukaryota; kingdom Viridiplantae; phylum Streptophyta; class Magnoliopsida; order Poales; family Poaceae; genus Avena; species Avena sativa. The sequence continues at coordinate 259,762,810 of OV702297.1, forward strand.
AGGGTTGACTACGATGAGACTTTCTCGCCGGTAGCGAAGCTAAAGTCTGTGAGGATTTTGTTAGCAATCGCTGTATATTATGATTATGAGATATGGCAGATGGATGTCAAAACGGCGTTCCTCAATGGAGACATTGATGAAGAGTTGTATATGGTACAACCCAAAGGTTTTGTCGATCCTAAAGATGCTAACAAGGTATGCAAACTTCAATGGTCTATTTATGGATTGAAGCAAGCATCCCGAAGTTGGAATCAACGTTTTGATAAGGTGATCAAAAGTTTTGGTTTTATACAAACTTATGGAGAAGCTTGTATTTACAAGAAAGTGAGTGGGAGCTCTGTAGCATTCCTAGTACTATATGTGGATGACATATTATTGATTGGGAATGATGTAGACCTTCTTAATAGTGTCAAGGATTATTTGAATAATAGTTTTCCAATGAAAGATCTTGGCGAAGCAGCTTACATATTAGGCATAAATATTTATAGAGATAGATCGAGACGCCTAATATCATTGTCATAGAGTACATATTTGGACAAAGTTCTAAAGAGGTTTGGAATAGAAGATAACAATAAAGCGGTCTTGCCCATGTTGCCCAATACGACCTTGAGTAAAACTCAAAGTCCTACTACGGCAGAAGATAGAGAAAGGATGAGTAAGACTCCCTATGCCCCGGCCATAGGATCTATCATGTATGCCATGCTATGTACTAGACCCGACATTGCATATATTGTTAGTTTGACTAGAAGATATCAAAGTGATCCATGAGAGGATCATTGGACAGCGGTCAAAAACATCCTTAGGTACTTGAGAAGAACTAAGGATATGGTTCTTTCTTATGAAGGTGATGAACAGCTCGTTGTTAATGGTTACACCGATGCTAGTTGGAACACCGATCCGGATAATTCTAAATCTCAATCTGGATACGTATTTACTTTGAATGGTGCAGCAGTTAGCTGGAGGAGTACAAAGCAAAGCGTTGTGGCGAGATCCTCAACTGAATGGGATTTGTCAAAGTATGTGTTGAGGCACATGGATCAAGAGTGGGATTTGTCCATCCATATGACGGATAGATATACTCTGGGCCCTCTCGATGGAATGTCATCCAATTAGCTTGCAAGCATATGACTGGCTCACAAGGAATCACATATCACGGGAACGAGAAAACAGTACTTATCAGTAACGAGGTTGAACTAGGTATGCAGAGATACCGACGATCAAACCTCGGATAAGTAAACTATCGTGAGACAAAGGGAAATTGGTATCGTATGTAAGTGGTTCATTCGATCGCAAAGTAATCGTATAAATATGTGGGAGCCATATGAATTTCCAGATTTCTCTGTTGGTTATTGATCGGAGAAGAGTCTCGTTCATGTCTGCATAATTCACGAACCGTAGGGAGACACACTTAAGAATTCGATGTTGCTTAGTAGATATGGAATGTAAGTAGGGAGACCGAATGTTGTTCGGAGTCTCGGATGGGATCAGGGATATCACGAGGAGATCCGGAATGGTCCGGAGAATAAGATTCATATAAGGAAAGTCCAATTCCGGAGTTCGGGAATGATTCCGATGATTTCATCGGAGAGGTTCTAGAAGGGTCTAGAAGATTCATCGGACCGGAATGGGAAGGGTACATGAATGTGTCATGGATAAGTGGAATGATTGAATCATGTCCTAGGTCACTTGGTTGGGCATTTGCAAGAAATAAATTAAGCTCCAAATTGAAAGTCAAACGGCAAGTTTGAAAAGTCAAACGGCAAGTTTGAAAAGTCAAACTGGGACAATGTATCCTAGTGGAGGAAGGAAAGAATCCTTCTTTCCCTCCACCACAAGCCAACTAGGAGAGGGAGTTGGGGAAGGATTCAAACTCCCTTCTCCCAAGTTTCCCTTCCTCTCATAAATAGAGGAGAGGGGGTGCCCCAAAGAGACACAACACCAGCCCCCCCCCACCTAGCCGACGCGCCGCCGCCGCCCCCCAGCGCCGCCGTCTCGCCATCGCTGCCCTAGCCGCCGTCGGCCACGCCTCCTCCTCTTCGGCCCTCTAAACCCTAGATCACCATAAACACTAGATCCACCATAACCTGCTCCGGCTTAGGCGAAGTCCTGCAGGATCATCCCTCTACTTCCGACACCACGCCGTCGTGCTGCCGGAATCGCGAGGGGAGAACTACAACCTCCGCTGCCTGCTGGAACAAGGGAGAGGAAGGTATTCATCGAGTACCGAACGTGTGACCGACTGCGGAAGCGCTGCCGAAACGCAGCGCCGGAAGGATCGTCTACTCGATCTTGGGATCGACATGTGTACGACTACATCACCCACGAGAATCTGCTCTCGTTAACCGCTTTGGAATCTTCGAGGGTGAGTACTCTAATCGACTCGTTGCTACAATCTAGTAGATAGATCTTGGCTTGTTTGTGTGCATGCGGTAGAAATTTTTTGTTTTTCATGCTACGAACCCCTACAATCCCCAGACAGATGGTTAAACGGAGGTGGTGAATAGAACATTGTCATAGTTGTTGAGGACTATGATCAAGAAGAATCTGTGGGAGTGGGAAGAGTGTTTGCCACATGTCGAATTTGCTTACAACAGGGTTGTGTTTTCTACTACTCGGCTTTGTCCTTTTGAGGTGGTGTATGGTTTCAAGCCATTGACGCCACTTGATTTGTTGCCTCTACCATTGCAGGTGAGAGTTGATATGGAGGCATCAAAACATGCTGAATATGTGAAGAACATTCATGAGAAGACTCGAGAGGCTATTGAGAAGATAGGAAAGAACATTGCTGCTGCAAGGAATCAAGCAAGAAAGGAGATTTTGTTCAAGCCTGGAGACATGGTATGGGTGCATCTGCGTAAGGATAGGTTCCCCAAGCTTCGACAATTCAAATTGAAGCCCCGTGGTGCTGGTCCTTACAAGGTGTTATCCAAGATTAATGATAATGCCTACTCAATTGATATTCCTATTGCTGAGTTTGGTGGCATTAGCAACAGCTTCAACGTTGTTGATTTGTCACCATATGATGGAGAAGACCTTGGAGCGTCGAGGTTGACGCATTTTGAAGGGGGAGATGATGAGGACATCCCTACAATTATACCTACCCCAACTACTACTAAAGATGTTCCACTTGCTGCAAAGAAGGTTCAGTCCAATGAGATTAGAATTAGACCTATTACAAGAGCTCGTGCTAAGCTACTAGAACAACAGGTAAATTTGTTTCGTAATGAGCCTGATGTTTTAATTAATGAGAACTTTATACTGTGTAAGTCATTGTGCTATTGTATGATCAGGTATATTGGAGAATAAGGCGTAGCACGGAGCGAGAAGCTGAAGCACATGGAGCACAACATGATGATCGCCTAAGGATGCGCGAGGGAGGAGAGGGAGGAAGGCGCGAGGGAAGATCACCAAGAAGAAGGCCAAATTCACTGCCAAGACCGGAGTATCCGGCCCAGTCCAACCGGACTGTCCGGCCCCCCCGAAGAAGCCCCGAGGTGTGGACGTATTGTGCCACAGATCGGACACTACCCGGACACCACCCGGAAACTTCAAAGTTTCCGGTCGGACCGGACTGTCCGGCCTATATGAACCAGAGTGTCCGCCCCACCGGATTGTCCGGCCTATATCAACCGGACTGTCCGCCCCGACAGAAACCTAGTCCGAGTCGGATGTATCAGTTTGAGTCGTTTGCGTCTTATTTTCGTTGTTTTTTTGCCGCCCCAGCCGTCCTTATAAGCCCCGGGACGTCCCCATAGTTAGGGTTAGACCACGTTTAAACTAATTTGGAGTTGTTTCTTATTAAGAACCTCTGGAATTACCCTGTGATCGAATTATCTACTACAATTGAGTGTGATCTGTTGTTCCATTGGGAATTAGTGGATTGCAAACTACCGTTCGTGGTCGACGGCTACGTGCGCAAGAGCATGGTGTTGTGAATATCCCATAGGGTTCGAGAGTTGTTGCATCGGCATCAGGGTTCGAGCGGGAGAGTTCATAGTTATAGGCTAGTTATCTATCATCCACCATCATCATCGCCAAGTGCTTGCTAAGAAGATCGGACCACTCCATATCACCTTGTGGACCAGGAAGTACTCCCTCTGTTGCACAATATAAGCCTTTTTAGCAGAGCTTTTTTAGCTTGCTAAAAGGCCGATATTGTGGAATAGAGGGAGTCACATAATACTAGCATAGCATAATGAATCACTGAATATATAAGAAGCAGAGAATGAATCAATGGTGATGAAAACTCATGCTAAGGAGGAGTCTAACAAACTCAGTACCAGAGATATATGCAAGCTAAGCAAGTAGTAACGAACATGAGCACTTGAATAACAGCTGGATAATGACACTGTTGTTTAAAAGACTGATCACATGGGTAAAAGACGGATGTTATCTCCTGTCGATATAGTTGCCAGAAAAATAAAATGTGTCCATATCCATGGGTAATGATAATCAACTACTTCATACACCCATATATTTTTATATTGATTAGTTCTTTTCATATATGCAGACTATAAAGAGATAAGGAGGCAAAGGTACAAGGAGTTGTATGCACAAAAAAACCACAATGCCAATTCCATGAGCAGAAATAAGCTACTATTGTACAATTATTCCATATGTAAAAGGACCATTTCTAATGACAGAACTATATGTTCATTTTCAGCAAAACAACATATGTCTACATTGAGGTATAGAAAGCTTATCGAAGTAAAGATACCAGTAACGTATCATGCAGAATGCAAACACTTCAGACAGGAAAAAGTAGTCACTAGAAGAATGGCCAACTACCTTGCACTCAATTCATTTTCTGTCATCTTGTAATTACATATAAATATATGCCTGCACTCATGTGAAAGAACTTGGATTTGTTACAATAATGCTACTATTAATTTTCAAATCAAGATTCAGTTGATCCATTGCTTTCAGTAACCATAATAATTGTAAAGTAGACAAATTTATGAGAGAAATCAAACACAAGCAAGACGAGGTGGGCAAGAAATTACCAGTCACAAAAGAGGTTGGAAGGGGTGTCAATCATCCACTCCGGGAGCATACCATACTTGGTTCGCTCCAACCTGCTAGAGTGGGGAGTCCTCAGAGATGTGATTAACCATCTGGATCAGCGGGAGAAGGTGGCAAGCGCTATGGAGTCATCGAACATACTATGGTCGTGGCCGTAGATCCGGTGGAGATAACGCCTGCACCTTACGCCTCCATTATTGCCTAGCTTCGGGTCACCTAGCCTTGTATGAGCCTCCTCCTCCTGCCTGGTCACATCGTTGGGCATGAGACACATTTAAACGTCTCGATAAAAATTTATTCAGCACTGCTAAACTGGTATCACACTATCAATGATAATTAAAACATACACCTGTATTAACTTGTGCTATGAAATAAATAATAGGAATTGGACAATACAGAGGTCGATTATACAGAGATGAGAAAATATTGTATAGTAATCACACATGTGCGACGCACGGGTTGAGCAGTATAAACTAAGTTAAACATACTGGTTAAAATTAAAGAAACCAGGTTAGTCACCTCCAAATAGCGGTGCGTGTATGGGTAAATTAGGTCTTGTGTGGTGTGTTCTAACTTCAAAATGATAACCACGTTGCTATAAGATTCTTTGGGAGACCTGCCAGGTGAGCGTGGTGGCTACTACTGTTCTGCTCTACAACTCTATAGCTGTTCCGACCATGGCGAGGAAGGAAATGTTGGAAGGGATACCTGGCGCAGCCAATGGCCTCCTCCAGCCGCTGATTCAGTGCCCTTGCCCCATCCGCGGATGTAGACGTCCACCTCCAGCACCATCGTCCCCTGTCCGGATGCCGCTGCGTGAAGTAGGTGAAGGGATGGGGCTGGTGCGTGGGGGATTGCATGGAGGTGAGGAGGTCATGCCTTGCGGCGAGCAGGCTGGTGGGGAGCTCGAACTCCTCCATCTGGTGGATGTGAGGCACTGGGCACGACGTCGGCGCCGGCCAGCGGCGAGGAGGCAGGGGATTGGACGGACTGGAGGCCAACGGCGGGAGGTAAGGGAAGGGGCGATTGAGAGAAGGAGAGATATAAGATTGGGGAGTGTCCAATTCTTCTAGGGGTCCCATTCCTTTTACTGTATATAAACTAGAGAGTGTTCTATTGTTGTTTACATGAATTTGAGAGTGCCCCATTTTTTCACCTGAACCAGATAATATGGTGGGTTTTTCTTATTAGGGTCATAGGGAGGCGTGTCATACTCGGGTCTTTTAGGTTCCGTTCGCATAAGATTTTGAAGGTCCTTACAATTACTAAGTTATCTTTTAATTTTTTTTGATCGAATGTACTCTCTCCGTCTTGAAATAGATATAAAAAAATTTCTAAATCTGCATGTACCTGAACATGTTTTATTATATAGTTATATATGAATCTATACAAATTTTTGACATCTATTTTGAGAGAGTGGGTATTATAAACTGTGTCATCAAAAAAATGTATTCGCGTGGGTTAGCATGCGGTACAAAAATTATTTTGTTAGTCATTTCTTAGCAATTATATGGTTCTCTCGGTATTATAATACTTGGTCTGTATTGTTATTATGAGAACTAACTTTGATTACTGTTTGCTAGGTTCATATGATAAATTTTAGGAGAAAATTAGTTGTTATTTCAGTTGACCCAACAATAAATGATGACAACATGAGAACTTGAATTTTTTTGGGAAACATCAAGACTTTGTTGCAGCCTTTATTAATTACCAGCAAAAGTTAATCGTCAATAAGTTTACTTAAAAGAAAACTAGAAGAGGAAACCAGCTGGGATACTTCAATATCACTATATGGATCTACACTTTTGCGTAAGTTAGTATAATTGCATGTCTTTGCCTCATATTATTAAACCTTTATTATTTTTTATGATGGTTGACTTTGCACGAGACTTGAGTCCTCATGGATGAGGTAGTTGATCAGTTGATATGGTTATTCTAGAGACGTTATGATGGCAAGGAGCACCATATATCAAAATGCCAACACTATAAAATTTAATTATAAACAAAGATTTGAAAGCAATATGGTATTTTTTAAAGACGTGCGTTGCACGTGCAAGCTTACTAGTTTTTAAAAATTATAATACTATACAAGGTTTTGGTATCTAAGAGCACGTGAGTGCAGGTTGAAGGATTCGCTCATCCAGGAATGGAAGGAGCAGTGTCGTCGTGGTGTGGCCCGTGTTGCAGTGGTGATTGTGTGCCACATGCCGGAGTGGGACGAAGCAAGCGATGCTTATCAGAGCAACTCCAACAGTTTACCCATATGGATAAGACAAAAGCGTTTGGGTAAGGAGGGAGAGAGAGAGAGAGAGAGAGAGGGGTAAGGCAAATGTTGTTTGCTTCAATAGCTTACCCATTTTGGCTAGGCAAAATACAGTTGGGTCCTTTTAGACTTACAAACTACACTTAGGTCCTTCCTTTTTACACCAAGGACCTTGCACATGAATAAAACAAGCAATCATGGACCTTCCGTCCCTCACCGGAGCTACACACATGTCGCACCTTGACCTCGCCGGAGCCACTTCATGCCTAGGTGTTGGCCGCGTTGCCGCATGCCAAGGTCTCGCTCGCGTCGCCAGGGGAAGCGTGTGATGTGAGATGCGTCCTTGGAACGTTATACTCTAGGTCGTGTTTGCTTGCTCTTGGGAACTTTAATCGCACCTGCAGATCATGACTCCACGAAATCTGCGTGCGACAATGCAACTTCTGGTGCCTAATGAGCACTTTGTTTGGTTTATTGTTTTTTTGTTTTCCTGTGGTTTGGAAAGCAATGCCCAGATGTTTGCTTGCATGTTTTCTTGGTTTTCGGCAATTTGAGACTCGTTTGGCTAGTTGCACTCTCCCTAATATCCTTACCTCCTTACTCGTGCGGTGAGCTTACCCGTGACAACAACAACACACTACAAAGTTCAGACAATGCAATTCATAGAACACCTAGATTAAGACCGAATCCACATAATCAGCCAAGACGTGTGTGTTGCACCACGAGTTCATAAACAACTGCCCGCGATGCAACACAAGTTCGTCACAAATAGAGGGGTTATAACTGAATACCACCTTCCAGAATATACAGACCAAAGTTCAGGGGTCGCCGCAACCAAAGTTCATCATCCTAGTCCAAAATATACATCACAGTTACCATCATCAACACCGCTATCAGCACCACCTCGAACAGCATAGTCCGCTGCTCAGAGGTAGTGCTTGTTTAGAAAGGCCATGCACCAGCTCATCCTGCGATCAGGGGTCATGACAAGATACATGGCCGTCTGTCCACTATGCTCCATCCTGCGATCATGGGTCATGGCTAAGAGCACGGTTTAACGTGATCACAGTAACAGGCGTAGCAGGAATACGAGCACCAAAGATCATCTTCATTTGAGCATAGTTCTTAATTGTCTTGTTGATCATCTCGATGTCCTTTGGATGAGCCTGCATGAGAAGAAGATGCATATGACCATGCTAGCCCAGATCCCCGTTTCTTGCATGGGCCGGGAATAAATAATGTCGGATCCCCTCTTGAACTATACTTGTAGCACTAATCCTACCTACACCACATAACAATCCTCACAGTGTAGTATGAATAATGAGTGCCAAAATATACCAAAAGATCCAGATCGACTAGGAGCAAGCACATGCGAACAGATGAACTATGAGCTCTAACATGGTAACAGATCTAAGCTCCCAGAGCTAGGGTTAGGTGTCTCTTACAACGATCTCAACATCGGACGATGAGGATGACATGTCGGACATAGCCGAGGAAGAAGACTTGTCAAAGATGAGCTCGATCCACTGGAGTAGGAGGCGTCGCTTACCTGCTCGTCGGTGAAGAAGAGGATTCGGAGGGAAGCTCGAAATGAGGGAGAAATGGTGGCACGAAAATTAGAGACAAAGCGGAGTGGTCTAAACAGGTAGTGCGAATCGGCGGGCGGTGAGCTCAATTTCTTCTCCTGGAATTTCCCGTGCGTGGGCGAGCTCCCGACATCACTCCCTTGCACGCGCTTGTGCATCTTCTTCTCCCCCAAGCGCGATAAGAAGTTGGCTCCATGGAAACGTCTGATTTCGGCGTTTCTCTAGGGCCAGGCTACTACTTTAAAACTTGAGATTCTCTATCACGTGGACAGGCAAACGCCCTTATTTCTTTCAGTCCCTACGAGAAACGGGGATCCAGGCTAGCAATCACACCCTAGTGTCAGCAGCAAGTTTATGCGTATCTTGCTATTGTTCCCAGTACCTATGTTCCTACTCTATCCGTTTTAAAATATAAGATGTTTTAGCTTTATGAAGTAAATGTATCTAGACTACTCTTAGTATATAAGCACTCATGTTTGGAGTGAATCTACACACTAAAATAAAGTCTAGATATATTTTCTTCACGAAACCTAAATATCTTATATTTTGAATATCTTATATTTTGAAACAGGGGGGAGTACCTGTGTCTACGGTTAACATAGGCACTAGCCATGCGGTTGCTTTGCATCACCTTGGCGTGAGAAGGAATATTCACGAGGAGGTCGACATCACGTGAATTTCTAAGAAATGCACGTGTCACTTTGAATTATGTGGATGCATGTGCACATGACAGTTAAGCCCCGCAACTACATGTTTGGTCCAGGTGGAAGCTAACAACAAAGAGAAGGACCATGGGCTGGGATCCTGAAATCACGAATTTTTTTTAGAAAAATATAAGCACTCCATCTCAGGAACCTAGCACTACGTTTGTTCAGATTTTTTACTCTTCTGTAGGAAAATTACAGATGCAACTATGCACACCTCATGGTGACATTATCTCACTGAATCCTAGTAGGATTAGAGTGTACCGAAACAGGTGTTTATTTGACTCAGATGCACACTCTGACCAAAACAAAACGTCCTGCATTATACAAGCACGCCAAAACTGACAAATATAAGAGACCGCGGTAAACTTCCAGCTAAAGAACACAAGTCATTTCAATTTTGCGACATTTTGTAGCATCAGTCTGGAGCAGCAGTTACTTGAAACTCCGTCTTCTCTATAACGCAATCTTTTACCTATTAAATATGGAACTTATCCGAGAGATTCTAAAGGACAAATGGAACTAAAATGGAAAACCTAACGACTAAATGCATCTACCTGTGATTGTGCGATTGAATTACAATAGTCGGCGACCACAAATCGGAGCTACAAACCTGGATAACTAGGACACAAGACAAGAATCTCTCCTTAACCAAAACTCGGATTGTTCCCGGAGGGCGGTCTCAGCATTGAATGATGGTTAGGGGGAGCCGAACTGGGCATGCCAGGGTTGAACATGACGCTCGGTGTTGATGATGTTGACCCAGGGTGGATAGCTGAGAGTGGCAGGCGAGGCCCAAATGAGAGCATCTGCTGTTGTTGCTGCTGCTGCTGGCGCTGTTGTTGCTGCAAGAAAGCCATCTGGGCTGGATGCCCCTGCATGTTATTGGCGTAAAACGCTTGCATGCTGGCCGGAGGCATTGAGCCTTGCATTGCTGGTGGTCGAGGGTTGGCTTGATTCATTGAATTTGATGCCATTGTGCTGCTGCCTCCAGGCATTGTACCTCCAGAGGAAGCAAACCGAGCTGACATCACACGGAGACGCTGAGTTGTAAGATTATGTCTTGCCCTCTCAACCTGCTCGCTTTCCTTCAAAAGCAATGTCTCGACCTCTGCGAATTGCTTCAACTTCAACTCCAATCTCTTTAACTGCAAATTAGTGTTACAACAAAGATAGTAAGAATAATGAAAAGCAACATAAATATCACCCCGTATGTCTCAAGATCATGATAATACCACTAGTATTAATTTCCAGGTGATTAACAGAAGCAGGCTGGGTAAGATTTCAGACCAATACTGAAATGATAATTGGCTGGAACTTCCTAGCTTTTAGTAAAAGATGGTTTTCGTTTTTTCGCAAAGGTATCACCTAATTACAGGGAGTTTTCCAAATATTATGACGGAACAATTTGTGTTCTTCCACCACATCCAAAATTACACAGAATCAGCAAGACTTGTCAAAAACAGAAAAACTCATCTGAAGCAGAAACCAATACTTCTGAATCGCAGCCAGTGTTCTTATTCCTATCAAGCTTCATGCAACAGCCAACGCAACCAAAGTGTGGCTCTCTTTCATGCCAAAAAAATAATTTGCTTTTCTCAGTGATCTGAAGTGTGGTACGAATTCTGAACTACCATTGCCAAAAGGCATGGCCAGAAACCATGTCAAGGGCGCTCGCAATTTGAGGTTTAATCAAAAGAGAGCAAAAGATATGTGCAGTGTTTACAGCAACTTCAGTGTTAAGTCAGATTTCAAGGTTTCCATCTTGGCTCATGAAGTAAATGTGCAAGAACAGGTACAAGTACAACAGGAACAGACATTAAATGCAACAAAAGGAAGCAAACTAGAGTATCAGGACCGTCATAGCAAATTGCAGCATGCTGGTGTTCCTACAAACCTGGTGATTTATGATGGTTGCCGCCAGTCTCTGAATTTCACGCTCCTCTTGATCTGCAAAAAGTTTGCACTTTGTTGCCGCTGCTGATAAGCCACACATTGCCGCATATTTGACGTTTTCGGGAGAGACAGGTGATGAGGCATCTGTTTCACAATAATATTGAATTCAGAGATTTTGTATAAAAACATTATGCACAAATTGTATACTTAATTCGGGGATAAAGCAGTTACCATAGTTTGGACGAGCAGCATGACCCATTACATCATTGCCTTCTGGACACATCCTGACAGTAAAAAAATCATGATAAGAGATACTCAAGAAAGGTAAGACAAAAGACTAAAAAAAGCATTGTTGTATATCGAGGAGTAGTCCAAGATTAGTTGGCGGTACTGCCAGCCAAACTCCAGGCACCGAATTGACTAGGCAAGTCAAGCAGCTCCTACTAGTAATTGATTCAGAACCCGAAATTGCTTGACTTGGGGTAAGTTAGTATCCTCTGTCCAGATAATGCAGGATGCCAAAAGAAAGCGCCAAACAAGGAAAGAAGGGTGCATGAGGGGCGGTAAACCTAGCCACTACAAGTATGATTGTATGTTTAATGCCAACTAGAAGTAGTCCTAGACATGCACTAATGACTTGAAAACCAGCTTTTTACCTACCTACATCTCCAACTGGACTCGACTTATCGATTTAAAAACAATGACAGTTTGACAAAATTGAGACTTGCATCTCCTGTTATAAAACCAATCATTGCAAGCTGGATTTGACAATCACATCACTTGGCATCCTGCATCTGTAATGCAGCATCTTTCTTTAATCTAAAATAGACACCCAATACACATTCCTAATAAGCCACCTTATCATTGAAATTACAGCCCACTGGGTCCAACTCATTTTAAATCTAGAGATGTTTTGGTTAGACATGTCTGAAAAAACCAGCTACATTGTTTCCTGAGAAAAAAATTCTGTATGCAAGACAACCCTCTGTGGACTGTGAATAGTATATACCAGTACTTGCATTAGTTTTGCTACTAAAGTAATCAGCAGTCAAAACGGCAGCAAAGCACAAGTGATGATACTTGTATGCCATATGTGTGGCTCACCTGGCATCATCTCTCGTCAAAACAGATAATGCTGCATTTGCACAGGATGCTGCTATTCTCGGTCCTACTGCGGAGGCCAAAAATGCAACCTGAAAAACATTACTGAACAGTGAGACCAGCTATATAATAAATCTACAACAGCCTGAACAGATGTACAACAATGGCAAGAAACTGTATCTGTTAACTAGCAAGAAGAACCAGTGTGATTCTGAACTTGTGATGGGGTTCTCAGAAAATTGTCGGCTTATCGGCTCACTCTTCGGGTCCATCAAAATATGATGCTATCAAAATTCATTCAACTGTTGGTGTTCGAAGTTATCATGTCAGAACTAAAATTTGCTGTGCACTCAATATTACCCATCAAATGCTACCTCCAGTTCGCTCGATCAGGTGTTTTTAGTTCAAGGATTCAATCAATGACAATAAGCTATTTATACTCACAACAACTGACAACATGTTTTGTGCCTTTCTATCCATATTTTTATGTTGTTGAAAACCTTTAGATGTGGCAAATAAACTGCAATAAGCTATCCACTTGTGAAATGAGTAAAGCTCAACAGTGCCTCAGAGCATCTCCACTGGAGGCCCCTAAAGGCCCCCCAAACGAAATATAGGGGCGCCGGCACAAAAAACGGCTCCCAGCCGTCTCCCCCATTTTAATTTTTGTCCGGCACGGTCTGTTTATACATCCGGCGCCCCCAGGCCATCCCTGCCCAAAGGGAGTCAACCGGGGGCGCCGACTAACTCCCACCCTAGCTGAAATCCTGCCACGCGTCCCGGGACCACGCACCCACATGTTTCTCTCTCCCCCACCTCTCTTTTCTCTCTCCCCGTCCACACCTTCCTCCTCAACCTCTCCCCGTCAGACGTCGCGGGCGCCAATGGCGTGCCCACCATCTCCCCCGTCGCCGCCTCCCAGCTCGGCACCACGCAGCACCCCGCGCACCCCAGGCCTACAACAGCGACGTCGTCCCGGCGCAAGCGGGAGGCAAGGTGTTTGGTGAAATGCCAGGGAAAAAGAAATATAGTATTGGGAGTGTGACTGGGTCCATATTCCCCCCCACCCCCATACGAGAAAAAAAATGCTCCAGCCGGACCTCATATGGGAGGGGGCGAGTGGAGATGCTCTCAGGCGACAGCAGACAGCATAGATACGTAGAGTACCAGTGCCACCACATGGTCAGCGCCTACTAATGGTCACAACTCAATTTCCAAAGTTTGGAAAATGGTTCATCCTAAATCCAGGGTGGGCTTAGATTCACAAACAATTCAGTTAGACAATTTTGGAATTTGCATGTACATCACCAAAAATCGACTATATAAAAAGAGCTGGAAGCAACTATAAGGCGACTAATTAAAGGCATTAATAATTTTCGACGATAAAGCAGTTCAATGAATTTACAGACAATGACATATAATAGTGTGCAGTTACTTACCAGTGACATGACTGGATTAGCCGCATTAACGAATGGAAGCTGGTGAGGCTGGCTACTTTGAGGAGAGCTTCCTAAGGCAAATAATTGTCACAGTTACGGAACAGAAGCAGATAAACTTTTTCACCACCATTAAAACTGAAATGAAACCTAATTATAAGTTTGCCTATAGAGAAAATAGTGAGTAAACCTGAAATGCTGCCGTTTGAATATGAATGCAAAAATCCATTGCTTTGTACTCTAGACGAAACAGATGCTTCTGGTACTTCAATGCTCTCTAGCAAGCCATCTTCCACTGGAAGACGAATAAAATGGTGAATACATTGAGCCTTTGACTTTGTTGCGACATGCTCAGCAATACCATTCCAGCTATCATTGTACTTCTCTACACCCTCTAGCAACAGTAGAGTTTCATCATTAGTCCAGCTGTCCCCATCACTGTCTAATCCATCTTTCGGTCCATCCACTCTCTGAAAATCTAAGCTTGAGTGCCCAGGAACAAATCTTGCATCATGGAAGCATTCCAAGCAAAGAGCAACGTCTGCCTGCTCAATCAGTAAAATGAGTCACCCTGTAACTTACAAGCTTCTCTAAAAGAGGAGTTCACAAAAGTAGAGTAAAAATGCTCTGAAGCAATAGAAATAATGATATCCATGGATATATACCTAGAAGAGAAGATCATACTGCAATGAAATAGCCACCATTCATAAAAACAGCATGCACTAGAACTAAGCATGTCTATCCGGAAATTATTCTCGAAGAGATGGAACACTAAAATTTGCAGTGTATGCTATCGCAAACATATCCACCCACCCTGCTCCATGTCATGGGCAAGTTGCAGTTTTTTTGACTAATTTAGGGTACATTTTCATGGGGGTGTTGCATTTTATAATTTTTCTGGGTGTTGCGCTTTTCTCCAACTGATTTTGTTGTGTCACTATGTTTGCACTTCACAAACTGTTTGTACTTTATGCAACTTATAAACATATGTATGATAGTAATCCCGACAATAGATTGTGCATTTAGACTGAAGCCAATAACATAAAGACTCATTGTAACAATTTCTAACGTTTCAGAGGAGTTGGATGATGAGATCTGATCAGAGAAGTTAATTGTATTAAGATATTTATCTGTTGGAAAATCTGAACAAATACACATAAACATACCAGCACAAAATGAGAACACTATTTATTTATCCTTCAAAAACATGCGCTTCTGAGCAAATTTTGTTATTGTTATCATAGCATTTCTCAATGGAGTACAAATGTACAATACTTATTAGGAGTTTAGGACTATTCCAAGTTGGCAATTTTTCAACAGTAGCACACCATGTGATGGCATAAACATTGCAGTGAGCAGCATACTGTAATATTTTCAATACCTGCCGTGTTTTAAAGCTTTGAATCACTGCAACATAATTTAATTCATTATTTCATTTACACATCCTACAGAGGTGAATTGGTAGTGGAGAAGATTTTACTGACACGTCTCAAAGAGACAGAAATAAGGACAAATAAAATAATTGATGTATGTTGAGAAATTGAAATGTTAGCTGCCAAATTCTCATCATAAGGTAATTCGTATTCAAAAATAAAATGTGATTTATACTGGACTAACATGATAATTGTTGCAACAAAGAAAATACATTGATAACTGCAACATGGTGATGACTCAAAGATAAGTCTTATAACCAAACCATCCCATAAATTGTAAATGAGCTTAGAAGTTGAAACGCAATCCTCAAGCATAGCATATAGCCTTAATCAGTTCCTTCCCGCATGGTAGCTCATGTAGTAAATCAATGCTAAACTTTAAAAGCAAAATACTCAACAATAGGGAATTGTTCTATAGAAGAAATTAATTAAGGGTAAATGTGAAGAGAATTATATAATCAACAGTTCTGATGATGTGGAGAAAGAGTCTCCCAATACTGAGAATGAAAAATCTCCATAGAGTTAACAGTTATATTATGCGTACCTCCTTTTGTGACTCATAGTGCAAGCTGGGCAAAGGTTGTAAGCAATAAGTACAAAAATTCTCAGACAGCCGCTCCCAAATCTTTTCATCCAAGTCTGCAAAACCAGTATCGCCATTTGGCACCTCCAGAGCAGAGGAAGTTGACGCCATTGAAGCAATATCCTCTGCCCGGACACTGCACTTTGGCCGATCAAACAAAATCAAACCATCAATTGATTTCAATGGTGCAGACGCCAGCTGCAGCTCCCCTGTATGCTCCTCCCTGATTAACGATGATGCCAATCTTAAGCCCCGATGCACAGATCCAGCCGCAAGATAATTAATGATCCCCCAAGTGTCCAAGAACCTGACTATCCGACTCAGGTCATACAATTCAGCCGTATTCGTGACAAGCCCCTGGCACTCAGCAAATGCAAGTCTCCTCACAGGACGCTCCAAATACTTCACAATCACCTTATTCCTCAACATAATGTACTTCTCCGGTGTATTCCCAGGGGACTTCCCTGAGAAGAAATGTGGCACCACCTGCCTCTCCAACCTGTGCACCGTCACCGGCGAGAACCAATCTACAAATTGCAAATCAACCCACGTGAGCAACAATTTTAAAATAAGCATTTTGTTCTAATGCTTAAGCTCACTAATAAGCCTCCTTGGAGAGTTGGAGTGAAGAACAAACCTGAGTGTCTGGGCACGACAAGTAACTTGCCGTAGAACTGCTTGGGCACGCCTTGGCCTTCCATGAGTGGAGGCACGGTGCAGACATAGGAGGATGGCTTGTCAGGGTCATTGGAAAGGGATGGATGGTCCGGGAGCATGGCTGCGAGAACCTGGAGCTGCCCGTGCGAGATGTTCTCGAGCGCGGGGCCAGGGGCAGCCGAGGCACAGCTGTCACCGGACACGGCACGATCGGCGGCGATAACTGCAAGCACGGAGGGATGGACCCGGCTGATAGTACGGCGGGTGGCCACGGGGAAACCGGAGATGGGCTCAGCAGAGGAGAGCACCTCCGCCTCGCGGAGGTCGAGCGCGGTGTCGTCATCGCCGCCACCGGCGCCTAGGGTTTCGCCCCCGTTGGCGGAGCCGTGGAGTGCGTCGTCTTCGTCGTTCGCCGCCGCGGAGTCAGAGTCGTCAGAGTGGTCGGCCCCGCCGGACTGCTTCGATGGGGACGGGTCCTGGGAGCGCTTCCGCTTGCGCCACTTGAGCTTCGCATCTGGGAGGGAATTAGGGTTTTGGGGAGGGAGGGGCGGCGTGAGTGCGGGAGAAGGGCCTAGGTTCGGGGAATTGCGAGGCTCGAAGGGGTTGGAACGCGTACCTGAGGAGGCCTTGCGAGGCATCGTCGCCGGCGCCGGCGCCGGCGGAGGCGGAACCGGTGGTGGGAGCTTGGACTGTATGCCCGCGAGTGAAGGGGGCCACGGCAGGAGAGGCAGGCACGTGGGAGATGAGTGCGGAGGAGGGTTTGAGCCCTGCTGTTCGAATTTCTTCACTTTGTAAAGCTCTCCTTTTGAATTTGTGCACCTAGCATCGTCCCGATGTCCCAAAATCTTAAAAAACGAAAAAACACAAAATATCTTACTTTCTCCTGTCCAAATTAATTGGCTTTAATTTGTCTAAATTTAGACATATCTAGACATGTTCTACTCCATCCGTTCCTAAATAGATGTCTCAAATTTGTCAAAATTTGAATGAATCTAGACACTATTTAGTATATAAATTCATCTAAATTTTGAAAAATCTAAGACATCTAGATAAACTCAAGTCAATTAATTTGGATTGAAAGGAGTAATAGGTTTTGAAAATAAAAACTATCAAAAGAAAGGGATCCCTTGATGATGTCTCTTCTCCACATCCTTTAAACAATACAAGAACAAAGTCTCCGATCTTCTTCGAGATTTCGTTTTAAATGGGACGTTTTTGTTCGGCTTGTGATGTCTATGACTAGATAGAAGAAAAGGGTGGTGGCATGACAAGCACGGTGTTGAAGCCGGTACCAAGATCTCAGAGAATTGTGGTTGATGGCTAGGACAACAAGAGTTGCCCTCTAACGAGTATGGGGTGGAGTATATATGCCAGATCCAACGGGAGGCTCATATGGCAGGATGTGGTGGTGGCGGCGGTGAGGGGAAAGGTTTAGGGTTTCGTTTTGTATATAAAGTAGCCGAGGGGCATTTGATCTAGATCCAATGGCACGAATATTGGCTAGAACCTCGTGGTTATTAACACGTGCATTTTCACTATTTGTTCTATAATTTTTCTGAGAATAGTACCAAGTGAATTTATGGAGAGTATGGGCTATACTTACATGTCATACCAACAATATTTACTCAAAAAAACTATTCGCTCTTGTCCGCTCCCGCGAGGGGCAGGGAGAACCCTAGCAAGGGCCGCCGCCAACCACCTCTATCTCCTCCTTCCCTCCTTGCTGTCGCCGGAGGACGGATTCGGGCGGAGCACCGGGGCTGTCGGCGGCGACGGGGCCTCCTTCCCCTCTCGCTTGGTGGCGGTGGCGCGGGCTACTGCAGTCGACGGGGGCGCGGAGCTGGGCGTGGGGCATGGCGGTTTGTCGGCGGCGTGGTGGCTGTGGGAGCTTGGCATACTCGCGGCAGCGGCGGTGCTTCGGTGCAGCGGCGACGGCGTTCGGCGCGAGCTGGTGCTCCTTCCTGGACCGCTAAGGTCGAGATCCGGTGTGGGGCACGCGGCCACGGCTTGGGATGGCGGTGGTTGCGGCTTCGGGTTGAGATCCTGGTGGGGGATGGGCAGGGCGGTCGCTGGCTGCCTCGAGGTCAGGCCAAGGCAGGGGCTCCAGGCCCCTTTTCGAGCCCAATCCCCAACCCTAGATCCAATGGCGCCGACGGTCTTGGGACCGCAGGTTATCGATCTCGAAGGGGATCCCTTCTTCATCATCTCGCCGGTCTCCGACGAACTTGCAAAGGTGCCTCTCGACGTTTCTGCAGCTCTTCGGGGTGCTCAGTTTGGGCTCCGGGGCGGCGGCCCCGGTCGGTGGGAGCCTTTTTGTTGGCGGGCGTGCTAGAGGCTCTGGTGCTGGCCGGTGTCCACGGTTGTGAGGACGACGTGGTGCCGGCGAGTCATGTGGCGTGGGGTGTGGACAGCCGAGTGCCATCGCCAGGGGAATCATTTGCCCTTTGGGCCTCGACGGCAGCGTCTGTGGACGTCATCCCCTTCCTGAAGGCGTCGATGTGGCGGCGCTCGGTGGGTCTGCGTGCTCCGGGTGAAAACCCAAGATTTTCGGATCGGGCGGTAGCGGCGCTTTTGTGGCGTGATCTTCTTTAAGATGCCTCATGCTTTACCTTTCGGTGATCCGTGTTCCGAGACCATGTCTGTACATGCTAGGCTCGTCAAGATCAAACCGTAGCTTCCGCATGAGCAAATCTGACTTGCTCACATTGTATACACTTGCAAAATCTAACACACCCGATCATCACGTGGTGCTTCGAAACAACAAGCTTTAGCAACGGTGCTTACTAAGGATGAACACTTCAAAACTTGAAATTTGTGTGCTTGAGGGATCATCTTATAATGCTACCGTCGTTAACTAAGCAATACAAGATGCATAAAGGATTAACATCACGTGCAATTCATAATATGTGATATGATATGGCCTTTCTTCTTGTGCTTCCGATCTCCATCTTCAAGAACGAACATGATCTCCATGATCACCGGTATGGCGTCAAGGTCAATGGCGCCGCTTCATGGTTGTCGTCCACCAGCTTCAACTATTACAACTACTTTGAATAGACATGCGGGTCTTAACAGAAATTAAAGACAACCATATGACTCCTGCCGGTTGCCAACTTATAATAAGGGACATTGCATACATCATATATAATCACAATCATGGCCATATCACATCACAGCACACCCCTGCAAAAAAAAGTTAGACGCCTCTAATTTTTTTTGCATATTTTACGTGGTTTGGGGCTTTCAATAAGTGTCGATCTAACTTACGAACAAGAACCACAACGTTGATGTTTGAACTATTAAGTGCCGGTTGTAAATTGGATCTATACTATAATGGGAGAGAGAGACACCCGCAAAGCCACTTATGCAATACAAGTTGCATGTTGAGCGTGGAGAAAGTCTCATGAACGATGTCATGTAAGGTTAACCCGGGCCGCTTCATCCCATCATACCGCAAGATGCAAAGTACACAAAAAGCAATTGATAATAAAAGCACCACCGCCCACAATGACCATTATGTTCTACTCGTGCAACAGATCTACATATAGACACGGCTCTGATACCACTGTAGGGGTTCGTAGCATGGAAAACAAAAAAATTCTACCGCATGCACACAAACAAGCCAAGATCTATCTACTAGATTGTAGCAACGAGTCGATAGAGGAACTCACCCTCGAAGATTCCAAAGCGTTTAACGAGAGCAGATTCTCGTGGATGATATAGTCGTACTCTTGCCGATCTCAAGATCGCGTAGACGATCCTTCCGGCGCTGCGTTCCGCAGCGCTTCCGCAGTCAGTCACACGTTCGGTACTTGATGAAGACCTTCCTCTCCCTTGTTCCAGCAGGCAGCGGAGGTTGTAGCACTCTCCTCGTGATTCCGGCAGCACGACGGCGTGGTGTCAGAAGTAGAGGGAAGATCTCGCAAGGCTTCGCCTTAAGCCGGAGCGAGTATGGTGGAGCAAGAGAGGTGCCTTGGCGATCTAGGGTTTAGAAGCACCAAGGAGGAAAGCTTGGCCGGTGGCTAGGGCTTGGGGAAGCCCCAACTCGGCAAGTTGGAGGAACCCTAGGTGGCGGCGGCGACTTGGAGGAGGCCGGTGACTAGGGCTAGGGTTTTTGGGTGTGAGGGGTAGGGTACGCCCTACCCCTCCTTATATAGGTGGAGGGTGGTCGGTTGGGAGGAGGGAGTCCTCCCCCAACTCGGCCTCCTTGGCCGGCGGGTGGAGGGAGGGGAACTCCTCCCCAAGTAGGTTTCCTACTCTCCCTCCACCAAGCAAACTTGTCGTTTGACTTTCAAACTAGGATTTGATTTCTCCCTTTATTTTGCCCAGCCAAGTGACCTAGTACATGATGCAACCATTCCATATTGTCATGACACATTCATGTACCCTTTCCCTGCGGAGTTCCGGACCTTCCGAACCCTTCTAGAACATTCCTGGTGAAAACACCGGAATCATTCCCCAACTCCGAAACAAGACTTTCCTTATATGAATCTTATTTTCCGGACCATTCTGAATCTCCTCGTAATATCCCAGATCCCATCCGAGACTCCGAACAACATTCGGTCTCTTACTCATCATTCCATAACTACTCAACAACATCTAATCCTTAAGTGTGTCTCCCTACGGTTCGTGAATTACGCGGACATGATCGAGACACTTCTCCGATCAATAACCAATAGAGGAATCTGGAAATTCATATGGCTCCCACATATTTCTACGATTACTTTGCGATCGAATGAACCACTTACATATGATGCCAATTTCCCTTTGTCTCACGATAGTTTACTTATCTGAGGTTTTGATCGCCGGTATCTCTGCATACCTAGTTCAACCTCGTTACCGATAAGTACTCTTTTCTCGTTCCCGTGGTATGTGATCCCTTGTGAGCCAGTCACATGCTTGCAAGCTAATTGGATGACATTCTACAGAGAGGGCCCAGAGTATATCTATCCGTCATATGGATGGACAAATCCCACTCTTGATCCATGTGTCTCAACCCATACTTTCCGAACACTCAATGCCACCTTTATAGACACCCAGTTACGGTGTGGTGTTTGATGTCATCAAAGCATCCTTCCGGTGATGGTGATAAG
This sequence comes from Avena sativa, assembly GCA_916181665.1. Lineage (NCBI taxonomy): Eukaryota > Viridiplantae > Streptophyta > Magnoliopsida > Poales > Poaceae > Avena > Avena sativa. The sequence goes on from OV702297.1 coordinate 259,784,584, forward strand.
CATGATCTCATGGTCGAAGGAATTAGGTTACTATGTATCAGAAAGCTTATAGCAATTAAACTATTAAAATGACTTGATATTTATGCTACGCTTATCTATAGGAGTATGTCCATCATACCATTCTCCTAATGATATGATCTTGTTGTCAACAACATCTCAATGTTCATGATCAGGAAACCATGATCATCTATTAACCAACAAACTAGCATTATAAAGAGGCTTTACTAGGGACTCTAGTTTAGTTTACAAATCACACAAGTATTAATGTTTCCGTTTAATACTGTTATAGCATGAATGTAAACATTTATCATAGACACAAAGATATAATAATAACTACATTTATTATTGCCTCTAGGGAATATCTCCAACAGTCTCCCACTTGCACTAGAGTCAACTAATCTAGATTACATGGTAATATACCGAACACCCATGGCAGTTTGGTGTTGGTCATGTTTTGCCCTCGGGAGAGGTTTAGTCAACGGATCCGTCACATTCAGATATGTGTGTACTTTGCAAATCTTTATGTCACCATCTTGGACATGTTCTCGAATAGCGTGAAAACGTAGCTTGATGTGCTTCAGCTTCTTGTGTGACCTTGGTTCTTGCGCATTGGCTATGGCTCCCATGTTATCACAGTAGATAGACATTGGGTCCAGCGCACTTGGAACCACACCGAGCTCTGTAATGAACTCCTTCATCCATATCGCTTCTTGTGAAGCCTCCGAAGCAGCTATGTATTCCGATTCAGTTGAAGATCTCGCCACAACGCTTTGCTTTGGACTCCTCCAGCTAACTGCTACACCATTCAAAGTAAATACGTATCTAGATTGTGATTTAGAATCATCCGGATCGGTGTTCCAACTAGCATCGGTGTAACCATTAACAACGAGCTGTTCATCACCTCCATAAGAAAGAACCATATCCTTAGTTCTTCTCAAGTATTTAAGGATGTTTTTGACCGCTGTCCAATGATCCACTCCTGGATCACTTTGATATCTGCTAGTCAAACTAACAACATATGCAATGTCGGGTCTAGTACATAACATGGCATACATTAGAGATCCTATGGCTGAGGCATAGGGAGTCTTACTCATCCTTTCTCTATCTTCTGCCATTGCAGGACTTTGAGTTTTACTCAAGGTCTTATTGGGCAACATGGGCAAGAACCCTTTCTTGCTATCTTCCATTCCAAACCTTTTTAGAACCTTGTCCAAATATGTACTTTGTGACAATGATATTAGGCGTCTTGATCTATCTCTATAAATCTTTATGCCTAATATGTAAGCTGCTTCGCCAAGATCTTTCATTAAAAAACTATTATTCAAATAATCCTTGACACTATTAAGAAGGTCTACATCATTCCCAATCAACAATATGTCATCTACATATAGTATTAAGAATGCTACAGAGCTCCCACTCACTTTCTTGTAAATACAAGCTTCTCCATAAGTTTGTATAAAACCAAAAGTTTTGATTACCTTATCAAAATGTTGATTCCAACTCCGGGATGCTTGCTTCAATCCATATATGGACCGTTGGAGTTTGCACACCTTGTTAGCATCTTTAGGATCGACAAAACCTTTGGGTTGCATCATATACAACTCTTCATCAATGTCTCCATTGAGGAACGCTGTTTTGACATCCATCTGCCATATCTCATAATCATAATATACAACGATTGCTAACATAATCCTCACAGACTTTAGCTTCGGTACCGGTGAGAAAGTCTCATCGTAGTCAACTCCTTGAATTTGTCGAAACCCTTTTGCGACAAGTCGAGCTTTATAGACAGTAACATTACCATCAGCATCTATTTTTTTCTTGAAAATCCATTTGTTCTCGACAGCCTTCCGGCCATCTGGTAAGTCCACCAAAGTCCATACTTGGTTTTCGTACATGGATCCAATTTCGGATTTCATGGCTTCTTGCCATTTGTTGGAATATGGGCTCATCATCGCTTCCTCATATGTCGCAGGGTCATCGGTGTTATCCACCAACATGACACTCATAACGGGATCATACCAATCAGGAGTGGTACGAGTTCTTGTTGACCTGCGAGACTCTGTAGCAACTTCAACCGAAGTTTCATGATGTAGCATCCCAATTGTCTAACAATTGTAATGCTACTTGGTCTAGTAATATAATGGCTACTTCCTATATATAATTGTTGCATCATAATCACATCATGCTCATGTCATCATGCCACCTTGCATTTGAGCATCATATAAAATCCTTTTATTTTGGATCTACTCTCATATGCATTATTAATTGTATTTGCCTCTTGATATTGTATTTGGTTATTGATGTATTGTTTAAATGCCCAAGTTGAGTTGGGGGCATATCTCTTTCAACTCCACCACCTTAACCTTGTCACCACCTTATAATTCCACCATCCCATTATCCATGAGCTGGCATTTGTTTTTCTTTTGGTATTTAATCTAGCTCCTGGGAGATAGGATGGATTTACTTCTACTATTCTTTTGCTTGGCTTAATCCCATTTTTGGAATGCATAAGTATAAATGCCATGGATATTCATTTTGTTTCACAAGAGGAAACCTAGCATTAATATTATGCATGGGCCATGCAACCATCTCTATATCTTTGCTTCCTTGTTTTTATTTGGTCTTTTGAGTGAATCATCTATCTCCCTCTCTACCACTCCTTGGCTTGATCTAGTTGATCTTGTTATGACCACACCACATCTCTCTCTCTCTCTCTTAACCTCCTCTCTAAACCTACCCTAAACCGAGTCCTCTAGCTAACCCTAGCTTCCTCCCTTCTCTCTCGGCCTCTCTCCTCTCTCTCCTAGCTCGGCCCCACCTGGCCACCCTGGACCACCTAGCTACCACCACCTCAAGCCCCAACCCTAGTTCCAAACCCTAACCCGAGGCTCCCCCAACCTAGCCCGAGCCTACCCCCCTCTCTCTCTCTAGCTCTCCCTACCATGAGGGCCCCCTAGCCCGAGCCTCCCCACCAACCAGCCGTCCCCACCTGCAGCCCCATGCACCTGCCCCTGCCCTAGTCCTGCCCGACCTAAGCACGTGAGGAGGGGAAGGAGAGAAAGGTGGCACCGAGGCCACCTTTTCCATCTACCCCACCTCCCCACGGCACCCCTCTCCCTCTCTGCTTTACCCACCCCTCTCTCCCGCCTGCTGCCTCCCCCAGATCTACCCCAGGGCGCCTGCCGCTCTTCCCTCTCTTCTCCATCGCCTCACCTACCCCAACGCCGGCCACCGTCGGTCTCCACCGATCCCCCTCTTCCAGCCGGTGGCGTGTCGGTCTCTGGTGTCGAGGAAGGCCGTGGAGCTCCCCTACGTCACCCTGTACACGAAGCCGAGCAGGAGGAGCCCCAGAACCGCTGCACCCGCCGAGCCCGACGCCAAACCCTAATCCGCTGGGCCTCTGCATCACCGTCGTCCTGCTGCTCGCCGACCCGATCCGCCACCACCGACACACTCTCGGTGAGCCACACAACCTCCTAGACACCCTCGCCATCGTCGTCGCGTCCTGGCCGCGACGTACGTTCCGTCGAGCACCCTCGATGCACCGACGAGCGCGCGCGTCTGCTCGCTCCCACGTCGCGCAAAACCCTATCTAGGCCGCGCCTGACCCCCTAACAACTACCCCGCCCTAGCCCAGCGGTGACCGTCTCCGCGCGCACGCCCAGGTCGCGTGATCGATCCCCGCCCGCGCCGCGCACCGATCTGTCGCTCGAGGCAGAGAACAGAGAAGAAGCACAGTGCAGGCCGTGTCGTTTTGCAGGAAACCCCCTCTTTTGCTTTTTGCTCAACCCGCAGTCCCACCGAGCCCACCAGTCAGCCTCCCTGTTCTTTTTGCAAAAACCTCCCCGCTGTTTCGAACACACAACCCGCGCTCCCTCGCTGTGCCGCGTGGCAAGCCCCCTCTCGCCACTGGCGTGTGGGTCAGCAAAGCCTCGGACCCCACCTGTCATACGCTGTGGCTGGACGGGCTCGCGGTGACAGAAGAATTTCTGTGCGTGTGTGTCCCAGTCAGCAGTGGCCCACTTGTCATTGACAGTGGCTAGATCGGCGCAAGTGAGAAAAGTTTTTGTTTATTTCTGTTTTAATTCAAATCTTTTCAAATTATTTTAAATTCAAATTTTCAAATCTGTTTTCAAATAACTTTTAAAATATAAATCCAAATAATACAAATAATATATGTTTTGAAATCAGAAAAATGTGAAGAATTCAAATATGGCCTTCAAAATATATTTTGGACACTTAAAATTTCAAGTTGATTTAAATTACAATAAAATGCCCTTTTTTCCTTAATAAATTAATAACTTTTGTTTTATAAGTCCAAATTTAACAAATAATATGTCTAAAATGATTAGCTCGACGAGACCTTTCTGTTTATGCATTCCATTATCTGTTTTGCAGCATGCATCATATAAATATAAAGTATACAGCAACTTATATGAGGTTAAAATGTGATTAAAACCCAATAAAATGTTTATTTCTTGTATTCCACACCTCACCCATGCCATGCTACATTATTGCCATGCAAATTGTGCATCATTCATCATGGCATGATTGTTTGCTTGTCGCATATTATTCCTATGCTTGTGCATTTTATTTATGTTGGCCCTTATTTGTTTGGTTCTTCTTCGAATAGACGCTGAGCAGGGGATATATCTAGAGAAACAGGAGCACTACCCAGATCCATCCCTTGCTTCAACTGAGCTGCCAGGCAAGCACTACCACATGCTTGCATACATATAGTACCTATTGCATCTATCTTATTCTTGCATCATCGAGTCGCGATTGCATTAAATTGAATCCCAAGTATTGCATAGCCTTTACTTTTAAACCCCACCGAAGCTTGTTCCTCCATCCCATGAGCCATTACTACAGGAGTTGTTTGAGCCATGCGAGTCGTAGAACAGCATGTGTAGGGTATGTGAGTGTCTGATGGATAACGAGGTACCTATACAACTTAATCTGAGTAGTAATGGGATAACTAATGAAAGTGGCATCGGTGAGCCATATTTGCTATTTGGTTTTTCAGGCTCACTTGTGTCCCGTAGGACCCCGAGTACTTGATTCCTGTTCCTTGAATATTCGCACTATCCACATCCGGGAGGCTTATGAACCCCCCCTGAGCCAGAGCTTGATTCATTCTTATTTCTTGGGGCCACAAACTAGTTTGAGGTTTTATTTACTATCCTGTACTTATGCCATGCTTTACTGCTTTATTTAAAATTGTGCGAGGTACTGCACCTGTACTGTTTAGGTAAGCGGAGTGTTTTCGCGGTATTGACAAGCCTAGTCACATTTTCGGGTTCCCAGTCGTTTACAGCCATTGACGCAAACCTTGAGTCCGTCTCGAAGTCGGCCAACTTCGTCGCGGGTAGCTTAATGGGGTGGCCCCCTGAAATATTTCTGAATCCTATGATCGCTTTGTCGTGACTGCCTCGTTGGGTTTTGATTTGGTTTTTCCGAGGTTGATCGAGTGTGTGTTGCTATTTGTGCACCCCTGCAGGGTAAAACTTTCTGAAAGCCGTGTCCGCGGTTATGGACGACTTGGAGCACAGTTTCTCGATCATAGACAAGTATAACTAAAGTACCGCTTTTAATTTGACTAAGTACTTGACTAGTAAATAGTGCAACACTCATGGAATGGATAATAAAACTGCCAACGGATGGGGGGTTGTTCGTCCGCTTCCTCGTCGGTAAGCGAGGAGGAGGATGGATCTGTTAACTTTACCATTATAACTTTTGTTATTAATTCTCGGACATCCGTCTATCTCTGGTTAGGCGGATGGTTAGCGTGTATCTATAGAATTGTTAGGGTTTATCTTTTGCTGCAATTGCGTCACCCCAGGTTGTGTCCCCTTTAGAGGTATAAAGACTTGCTGAGTACCCCTAGGGTCTCACACGATAAATTGTTTGATTCAGATGAACAGGTAAACTCGCAAGATGGATACTGGGTGGAGGAGACTGACGATGCGGGCAACGATCATTCGGTGTAGAGATTCCGGGAACGGGGATCCGTGAGATCTGTGGGCGGGATGTGCTTATTTATGGGGCATCTTATGCCGATTTGCTTCTTATCCGTACTCGGATTTTGTTTTCCGCTTCTGCCTAATACTCTGATGTTTGATGTATGAGGAGATATCCTAAACTATTATATCTATCTAGGATATTTGGATCTTGCCGTATGGCGTTGCTATATTTCCTTTCTTTTAGATGGAATGACTCTGAGAACCATTGTATGGTGGCTTGCATACATACTCATTTGTGTATGTAGTTGATCCCTTCGCCTGCCGATTACGCCGCCCGTTCTTGTCCCGATGTTTGGAAATGGTTAGGACGGCCGAAAGGTCTACCTGTGAGTGGCATTTGGGCCCCACCGTACTATTTTAACCATTTCCGCTCATCCAGGCTTGTAACTAGGAGCGTAATTCACCGAGGTAGTTACACATGATCATCATCATTAGCTTCCTCTCTTATTGGTGTAGGCGCCATAGGAACTGCTTCCGGTGCTGCGCTACTCGCAAGGTCAAGAGAAGGTTCAACAACCTCGTCGAGTTCTACTTTCCTTCCAGTCACTTCTTTCGAGAGAAATTCCTTCTCTAGAAAGGATTCATTCTTAGCAACAAAGATTTTTCCCTCGGATCTATGATAGAAGGTATACCCAATAGTTTCCTTCGGGTATCCTATGAAGACGCATTTTTCCGCTTTGGGTTAAAGCTTGTCCGGCTGTAAATTCCTTGCATAAGCTTTGCAACCCCAAACTTTAAGAAACGACAATTTAGGTTTCTTCCCAAACCATAATTCATACGGTGTCGTTTCAACGAATTTAGATGGTGCCCTATTTAAAGTGAATGCGGCTATTTCTAATGCATAACCCCAAAATGATAGCGGTAAATCTGTAAGTGACATCATAGAACAAACCATATCTAAGAGAGTTCGATTACGACGTTCGTACACACCATCACAATGTGGTGTTCCTGGCGGTGTCAATTGTGAAAGTATTCCGCAATTCTTTAAATGCTCGCCAAACTCGTAACTTAGATATTCACCTCCACGATCAGATCGTAAAAATTTAATCTTCTTGTTACGTTGATTCTCTACCTCACTTTGAAATTCCTTAAACTTCTCGAAAGTTTCGGACTTATGTTTCATGAAATAGATATACCCATATCTACTCAAGTCATCCGTGAAGGTAAGAACATATCGATAACCACCGCGCGATGCTACACTCATTGGACCACACACATCAGTATGTATGATTTCCAACAAGTCCGTAGCTCGCTCCATCATACCAGAAAATGGAGTCTTAGTCATTTTACCCATCAGACATGCTTCGCATCTTTCAAGTGATTCGAAATCAAGTGATTCAAGAAGTCCATCGGAATGGAGTTTCTTCATACGCTTCACTCCAATGTGACCAAGACGACAGTGCCACATATAGGTCGAGTTATCGCTCAATTTCAAACGTTTAGCTTCAATGTTATTAATATGTGTATTTCCACTATCGAGATTCAATAAGAATAGACCATCTATCAAAGGTGCATGTGCATAAAACATATTACTCATATAAATCGAACAACCATTATTCTCGGACTAAAACAAGTAACGGTCTCGCAATAAACATGATCCAGATATAATGTTCATGCTCAACGCAGGCACCAAATAACAATTATTTAAGTATAAAACTAATCCCGATGGTAGATGAAGAGGTAGCGTGCCGACCGCGATCACATCAACCTTTGATCCATTTCCAACGCGCATCGTTACTTCGTTCTTCGCTAGCTTCCGTTTATTCTGCAGCACCTGTTTCGAGTTACAAATATGAGCAATCGAACCAGTATCAAATACCCAGGCACTACTACGAGTACTAGTGAGATACACATTAATAACATGTATATCGGATATACCTTTCTTCTTGATGTTGCCGTTCTTCAAATCCGCCAAGTACTTTGGGCAATTCCGCTTCTAGTGACCTTCTCCCTTGCAGTAAAAGCACTCAGTATCAGCCTTAGGTCCAGCCTTGGTCTTCTTCGCCGGTGCGGCAACTTTCTTACCACCCTTCTTGAAGTTTCCCTTTTGCTTAGACTTGCCTTTCTTGAATTTGGTGGTCTTATTGACCAACAACACTTGATGCTCTTTCTTGATCTCCACTTCTACAGATTTCAACATGGAGAAGAGTTCTAGCAACGTCTTGTCCATGTTTTGCATATTGTAGTTCATCACAAAGTTCTTGTAACTTGGTGGCAGTGATTGGAGGACACGGTGAATCCCCAAAGAATTAGGAATCACTATACCCAAACTTTGGAGTTTGTTTGCGTGCCCAGACATCTTAAGCACATGCTCACTAACGGAGCTGCCCTCTTCCATCTTGCAGTTAAAGAACTTTTCAGAAGTCTCATAACTCTCAACTGCCGCGTGAGCCTCAAATATCATTTTGAGTTCATGGAAAATATCATGTGGGTCATGGTTCTAAAACCTTTTCTGAAGCTCCGATTCCAAACCATACAAGATAACACACTAAACTGTGGAGTACTGATTCTTCCGAGTGAGGTAAACATTCTTTACTTCATCGGTAGCAGTAGCTGCAGGCGGGTCACCCAGCGGTGCATCCAGCACATAGGTCAAATTACCAACATTGAGGACAATCCTCAAATTGCGTTCCATTGTTTTTCAACTTTTCTTTCTCTAGGAACGCATTAAAATTGATGGTAGGGGCCGCCATTGATCTACAACATATTTGCAATAGTTTAGACTAAGTTTATGACAAATTGAGTTCTAATTAATAGTTAAATTAATCTAGGTGAACTCCCACTCAAAACAATATCCCTCACATTGTTTTAGTGATCACACGAACCAAATCCACCACATCAAAACCGATCATCATGAGAGTTGATGTAACTTCAATGGCGAACAATCAACATGTTCATCATATCTACTACATGACTCATGCTTTACCTTTCGGTGATCCATGTTTCGAGACCATGTATGTACATGTTAGGCTCGTCAAGATCAAACCTTAGCTTTCGCATGAGCAAATTTGGCTTGCTCACGTTGTATACACTTGCAGAATCTAACACACCCGATCATCACGTGGTGCTTCGAAACAACAAGCTTTAGCAACAGTGCTTACTAAGGATGAACACTTTAAAACTTGAAATTTGTGTGCTTGAGGGATCATATTATAATGCTACCGTCGTTAACTAAGCAATACAAGATGCATAAAGGATTAACATCACGTGCAATTTATAATATGTGATATGATATTGCCTTTCTTCTTGTGCTTCCGATCTCCATCTTCAAGCACGAACATGATCTCCATCATCACCGGTATGGCGTCAAGGTCAATGGCGCCGCTTCATGGTTGTCGTCCACCAGCTTCAACTATTACAACTACTTTGAATAGACATGCAGGTCTTAACAGAAATTAAAGACAACCATATGGCTCCTGCCGGTTGCCAACTTATAATAACGGACATTGCATACATCATATATAATCACAATCATGGCCATATCACATCACAGCACACCCCTGCAAAACAAAGTTAGACGCCTCTAATTTTCTTTGCATATTTTACGTGGTTTGGGGCTTTCAATAAGTGTCGATCTAACTTACGAACAAGAACCACAACGTTGATGTTTGAACTATTAAGTGCCCGTTGTAAATTGGATCTATACTATAATGGGAGAGAGAGACACCCGCAAAGCCACTTATGCAATACAAGTTGCATGTTGAGCGTGGAGCAAGTCTCATGAACGATGTCATGTAAGGTTAGCCTGGGCCGCTTCATCCCATCATACCGCAAGATGCAAAGTACACAAAAAGCAATTGATAATAAAAGCACCACCGCCCACAATGACCATTGTGTTCTACTCGTGCAACAGATCTACATATAGACACGGCTCTGATACCACTGTAGGGATTCATAGCATGGAAAACAAAAAAATTCTACCGCATGCACACAAACAAGCCAAGATCTATCTACTAGATTGTAGCAACGAGTCGATAGAGGAACTCACCCTCGAAGATTCCAAAGCGGTTAACGAGAGCAGATTCTCGTGGGTGATGTAGTCGTACTCTTGCCGATATCAAGATCGCGTAGACGATCCTTCCGGCGCTGCGTTCTGGCAGCGCTTCCGCAGTCAGTCACACGTTCGGTACTTGATGAAGACCTTCCTCTCCCTTGTTCCAGCAGGCAGTGGAGGTTGTAGCACTCTCCTCGTGATTCCGGCAGCACGACGACGTGGTGTCGGAAGTAGAGGGAAGATCTCGCAAGGCTTCGCCTTAAGCCGGAGCGAGTATGGTGGAGCAAGAGAGGTGCCTTGGCGATCTAGGGTTTAGAAGCACCAAGGGGGAAAACTTGGCCGGTGGCTAGGGCTTGGGGAAGCCCCAACTCGGCGAGTTGGAGGAACCCTAGGTGGCGGCGGTGACTTGGAGGAGGCCGGCGACTAGGGATAGGGTTTTTGGGTGTGAGGGGTAGGGGGCGCCCTACCCCTCCTTATATAGGTGGAGGGTGGCCGGTTGGGAGGAGGGAGTCCTCCCCCAACTCGGCCTCCTTGGCCGGCGGGTGGAGGGAGGGGAACTCCTCCCCAAGTAGGTTTCCTACTCTCCCTCCACCAAGCAAACTTGTCGTTTGACTTTCAAACTAGGATTTGATTTCTCCCTTTATTTTGCCCAGCCAAGTGACCTAGTACATGATGCAACCATTCCATATTGTCATGACACATTCATGTACCCTTTCCCTCCGGAGTGCCGGACCTTCCGGACCCTTCTAGAACATTCCTGGTGAAAACACCAGAATCATTCCCCAACTCCGAAACAGGACTTTCCTTATATGAATCTTATTCTTCGGACCATTCCGAATCTCCTCGTAATATCCCGGATCCTATCCAAGACTCCGAACAACATTCGGTCTCTTACTCATCATTCCATAACTACTCAACAACATCTAATCCTTAAGTGTGTCTCCCTGCGGTTCGTAAATTACGCGGACATGATCGAGACACTTCTCCGATCAATAACCAATAGAGGAATCTGGAAATTCATATGGCTCCGACATATTTCTACGATTACTTTGCGATCGAATGAACCACTTATATACGATGCCAATTTCCCTTTGTCTCACGATAGTTTACTTATCTGAGGTTTTGATCGTCGGTATCTCTGCATACCTAGTTCAACCTTGTTACCGATAAGTACTATTTTCTCGTTCCCGTGGTATGTGATCCCTTGTGAGCCAGTCACATGCTTGCAAGCTAATTGGATGACATTCCACCGAGAGGGCCCAGAGTATATCTATCTGTCATATGGATGGACAATTCCCACTCTTGATCCATGTATCTCAACCCATACTTTCCAAACACTCAATGCCACCTTTATAGACACCCAGTTACGGTGTGGTGTTTGATGTCATCAAAGCATCCTTCCGGTGATGGTGATAAGCATGATCTCATGGTCGAAGGAATTAGGTTACTATGTATCAGAAAACTTATAGCAATTGAACTATTAAAATGACTTGATCTTTATGCTACGCTTATCTATAGGAGTATGTCCATCATACCATTCTCCTAATGATATGATCTTGTTGTCAACAAATCTGAATGTTCATGATCAAGAAACCATGATCATCCATTAACCAACTAGTATTATAAAGAGGCTTTACTAGGGACTCTAGTTTAGTTTACAAATCACACAAGTATTAATGTTTCCGTTTAATACTATTATAGCATAAATGTAAACATTTATCATAAACACAAATATATAATAATAACTACATTTATTCTTGCCTCTACATATCTCCAACAGATTGCAGGGTTGCTTGAGAGGGAATACCTTTGACCACTTCCTCCCTGAGTTCGATAAACCTTGGGTAATCCACTTAAGGGAAACTTGCTGTTGTTCTACAAACCTCTGCACTTGGAGGCCCAACAATTTTCTACAATAATAGAAGTGCGCAAACATCAAGCTATTTTCTAGCGCCGTCGCCGGGGAGGTAAGGTAAAAGGTACTCACATCCTCCGGTGTGAGTGCTCGAAGTTATTTCCTTTAGATTCTGCAATTTTGTCTTTTTGTTTCTTGTTTCACTAGTTAGGCTTAATGGAAAACAACAACAAAATTAGAGAGCTCTATAGTATTTTTCCTAAGTTAGAATTTGAGTGGTTTGAAAAGAAAATTAAAAAAACCTATGGAACTTTCTTTGCATGCTAATAGCAATGTTATTAGTATGAATTTTTTGAACACCATTGTTACTAATGGTATGGAAACGCCTAAGCTTGGGGAAGCTAGTTTTTATGAGAAAGATATTTTTAGTTCCCTAGCTTTACGGAAGAAAATTTGCTCTGATGATACTTTATCTCCCATATGTGGTAATTCTAATGATACTTGTGATATTTTAAATACACATACTGAAAGTGTCCCTTTTAAAATACCTATTGAAATTGTTGAACGTGTTATGAATAACTGCTATTTTGGAGATGGAACTGTCCATCCTAGTGATCATTTATTCTTTATACATGAATTATGCGAGTTGTTCAAGTGTGTAGGTATTTCAATGGACCAAGTTAAGAGGAAGCTATTCCCTTTCTCACTTAGGAACAAAGCAAGGGAGTGGTATGAGCTACTAGATGATCCTCATCATTTGGAGTGGAAGGAACTTGAATCTCTCTTTTATTCTAAATTTTATCCTCCTCATGAAATTCATAAAGATATGAATTATATTTATAATTTTCATCCTCATGAGGGAGAAAGTATTTCCCAAGCTTGGGGAAGATTGAAGTTACTAATGCTCAAATGTCCCATTCATGAGCTCCCCATTAATGTTGTTATCAATAATTTTTATGCAAGGCTTTTAGGACATTACAAGGACTATCTAGATACCTGTTTAGAGGGATCCTTCACAAGTAAGGAGGTCAAGGCTAAGTGGGATCTTCTTGAAACAATTCAAAGCAATAATGAAGGTTGGGATAACGACAAAGGTAAAAAATCAGGTATAAACTATGAGTATGATTGCATTAAGTCTTTTGCTGAAACTGCTAATTTTCAAGAGCTTAGTGCTAGATATGGTATTGATCCTAAAATTCTTGTTAAATATTATAGAGCCTTTGCCTCCCATATTAATGCTCCTAAAGAAAAGTGGGACATGTATCATGAACCTTTTAAAGACACTTGCATGGAAAATGAAAATGTTATTAATGATTGCAATAAACATGCTCAAACTTCTAAAAGTATTATTCTTATAAGCATGTTAATTTTTGTGGTATGCATAGACCTTGTGAGAAGAATCAAATAGAAGAAGAATATTGTATCACACACTGGAATGAAAAAACCAGAACGTGGTATAAGGCTCTAAATGATCTTGGTAAAAAAATTGTGCCCTCTATCCTTTTATTTGTGAACTCTGCTATGAAGTGGGTCATTTCAATTTTCAATGCCCAGGCCATACTAATGACCTTTCTAATCCAATGAGTACTACAAGATTGTATTGTGATAACGCGATCACTTATAATCAACATGATGAGCTTACTTTGTTTTTGGGGTGTCAAGAGTTATCAAGAAAAACTTCTTTGGTAGACATGAGTGCTTTTGGTATGAATTGTGTCCTGCATAGGTGTCATCTTTATTGTGTTGATAATTGCCACGAGAATACTTACATACAAAATCTTATAAAAGATGATATTTTACCAAAATATGATAGGACTGGTATGAGTTTTGTTCTTATTAATGAAAAGGAGGAATCCTCCAAAGTTTCTTCTATTGTCTCTAACAATAAACCAGGGTATGTGGAGAAGCTTCCTTTCAAGCCTCTCCCTCCTAAAGAGGAGAAGAAGAAGAAGAAGAGGAGTAGAAGGAGAGAGGAAACGGTATCTTCCCCTAAGCATATTGCTCCTATCATAGTTTTTGCTGATGAGTCTGAACTAGATGATGTTCCTATGCCTGTTACCTATATTAGTGATCATGATTGGGAAAAGCAAACTACTTTTGATATTGAAAATCTCTTTGGCACCAATTATGAAAATGATAATATTAATAATTGTTGTGCTATTAGTGCTATCCATGTTCCTTCCAATGATGTTATGTTTCCAAATGAACACACTTGGGAAGATAGCTATTTTGTTGAATTTGCTCCCACTACAATTAATAAGAATGGCTATTCTTATATGGAGATAATAATTTTATGCATGTGGCTCATGATAAGAATGTTTTATGTGATAGTTATATTGTTAATTTTGTTCATGTTGCTACTGAAATTTATTATGAGAGAGGCAAACATGGTCTTATGCATCTCAAAAATATTAAGTTTCCCCTCTTTATGTTGAAAATCTTGAAGTTGCACTTGTTTTGCTTTCCTATGCTTGTTGCTTTGTGCTTTCATGACTTGTTTCTTTACAAGATTCCTATGCATAGGAATTGGGTTAGACTTAAATGTGTTTTGAATTTGCTTCTTGATGCTCTCTTTTGCTTCAATTCATATTTCTTATGTGAGCATCTTCTCAAACTATCAAGCCTAACTTAAAGGCGGTTAAAGAAAAGTACTTATTGGGAGATAACCCAAGAGTTTTCTTGAGTATTGGAACTTATTACTTCAGTAATGACCTCTTCTTATCCTTTTTGTTTGGTTTTTGTGCCAAAAATAACCTCTAATAAGAGGGAAGTAAGATTTGGCAAGTTGCTGTCCCGAAACAGATTTCTGTCCTCCACCATAAAAATTCATGAGGAGTCTCTGTAACTCGGAATGATCTAAAAATATACGAATAAATCCCCCAGTATGTTAGCTAACTTTCGTTGGTTCAACACTTTTTGATTTGAGTAACAAAAGGTGTTAGAAAAAATCGGTTTTTACCTGCTGGTCTATTTTGACAGATTTCTGCCATTATTTGCATTTGCTTCTTATTGATTCCTTTTTAAGTTCTTGTAAAGGGTCCCAACCTTTAAATAAGGTAGAGTCCCCTGTGTTTACAATGCTAGTCCCTGGGTCAATAGCTAGCATCCACAGTTAAGATGTAATATCAAGAAACAAAGGTCATAATACATCTTTATAACCAGGAATAAAATAATTTATTACATCTTACATAGCTCTTTGGCTATTACATTACATTGCAGCAGAAAATCTATAAGCATGGGGTCCTTCATCTTCAAAGTGCCACAGGCAGACATGTTGGTTGTAGACTTTGTAATCCTAATCAATCAATCTTCACTAGAAACAATCAAACCTACAATATTACAAGTTACAGCCACAAGGGTCAATACATTTGAATTGTATTGGCAAGTTTCACTACTATGTTGAATATAAGTGGATCCTATTATTACATGCATATTTGGCTGAGTAGGGTTTTAGGCTCAGTTGCAGAAAGCAATAATTTATCCTATCTTTCAAAATGGTTTTGGTCTTTTGTCAAATCTTTCTGAACTCCTTGGTAAATCCGCAAGTGTTCAAGTCCTTGTCAAAAACCTCTTGAGCTCCTTGGTAAATCCCCAAGTGTTCAAGTTTTCATCAAAATCTCTTGAGCTCCTTGGTACCCCCAAGTGCTGCAAGTTTTTATCCAAATCTCTTGATCTCCTTGGTACCCCCAAGTGCTGCAAGTTTTTATCCAAATCTCTTGAGCTCCTTGGTACCCCCAAGTGCTGCAAGTCTTTTGTTATCACTTAAAAGTTTTTCTTTTAGAAATTGGAATGTCGAGATTTCCCATAGCTTCAAGCTTTAGTTGCTCAGTATTGTCCATAACCGGGGACACGACTAAGTACTTAGATTTTTATTATCTTCTGCAGAAGTTGTACACTTTACCCACATGACACACTCTCATCTTGTTGCCACCAGTGGCCGCTGGATTGGTACTCACCAAGATGGAGTACTGGCAGATTGAGAATCTGACGAAGTCTTTCCAGAGGGTCCTCCCATACACCATTGCTAGCTTGTCTTCAGTACCCATGAAGGATTCCGAGTTCCCTCATTTTTAGTAACCTGAAGACAATGCATGGGTCTTCCCAATGTAGTTGACTAAGCCAGAGCCATAAGTATCATGTGGCTGTACACGAAAGCCACAATTGGAGAAACATGTTCAATCTCTAAGTCCCTGGGTGGTTTTCTTTTGGTGCACAACACAAAGAGATTGCCATAGACATGGTTCCTTTTGTTGCCACCTTCTCCAAAACTCAAGGTATCCTTGTCCACCCAGGTGGTTCATTGAGTCCTTGTTTTATTATATAAAACATAAGTCTTTTCTCAACTTCATAAAAATCTCAACATGTATCTCTTCTCAAAATATTTAGCATGGCTAAGCATTTTACAACTACATTGTTTTCACTAAGGAATATATAAGGGAATCCTATTAGGATTTAGCATAGCATAAGTATAGAAATTCTTTTTATGCATGTTTCAAAATCCACTAAGTATAATGAAAATAGTAGGACTTTGGATGATAGTGTAACTTGCCTTTTGGTAGGTAATGTTGGTTCACTTCTTGATCTTGCTAGTTTCACACTTTTCTATCTTCACTACAAATCAATCAAGCAAACACAATATCACTAGCATTCCAACCAAAATCAATCAAACAAATTAACACACATAAAATAATGGGATCTAAGTCATGCATGCAAGCATGCATAAGATAGTTTTATTTGCCAAGGTGGTCTCTACTAGGCTCTACACATTGTAAGGTTCAAAGTGGTCATTTTATAAAGTGGCAAAGTCATTTGCAAAAGGGTTTTATCTATAAACCCTTTTTAAATCCAATCAATAATTTTATGTGGTGAGAAATGTTTTTATCAAAGCAACAATTTTATATTGTTCACCAAATAAGTTGTTAGTTCACAAAACTTGGTGTTTAGGGTCAGTAGGTTTGATCCAAATCATTTTCCCAAAGTTTTTACTCTAAAATCATTTTCATGGAAAAATCAATATTTTTATTTGACTAGAAATGGGCTAAATCAATTTTTCAATCCTAATTTTCACCAAATCCATTTTTTTAAAACCACAAGTTGGTTCCTAAGGTCAGTAGGTTCACCACAAACTAATTTGCAAAGGTTTTAACCCTAAAAACATTTTGGAATAATTTTTATAACCTAAACAAGCATACAAATGTTTCTGCAAAAACAAACATTTTACCAGAGGCTTTTTACTAAACAAAAGGCATGGTTGTCTAGGGATTGTTCCACTGATTCCATTGATATAAAGTTTACAAATTTTGGACGTGTGAATCAAAAGTTATACCAATTACAAATTTGCATTCTAATCAGATCCAAAATCTGTTTTAAATCGAATCCAGTCCACGTGGTTGTTTCTGATTGGACAATAACGGTTCGCGTGGATCAACAAATACAGGCTGTTGGATTAAAAGAGATCTGTGCGGCTCTGATCCTACGATACCCCTTCGATTAGTCAATCTATCATAACGCTTGGATCTAAATCCTACGGTCCACAGCAACTCGACCAGGAACTGGTGGCGCTGCGCGGCGGTGACTGGCGGCGACGCTCAGGCGGTGGCGCTACGGCAGCTACAGGAAGCAATAGAGGAGACGAGGATGCTCACCGTGATCGCAGGGACGTGGTGATGCTCGAGGCGTGGTCGGTTGGTCGAGGGGCGCACTGGCGTGGAAGTAATCGCTCGCCGGAGTGGGGAACGACGTCGGGCGGCTCTGGTCGTGGTCAGAGGCGACGCTGTGGTTCACCCCGAAGCAAAATGAGGACACGGTTAGATGCGCAAGATCAAGGCGAAGCTACGTGCGTGAAGGAGAGGGTGCGGGGTGGTCGGTTCTTACCAGGGAACTTCGCCGGAGAGAGAGGCAGACGCGGCGACGCTCAGAAGTTGTCGAAGTCGACGCTCTGGGGCGCCCGCGGTTGAACGGAGGGCACAGACAGGTGCGCCTGGGAGTGGGGATCTCGACGGTGTGCTCAGGAAGGCAGGGGCGACAGGGTTCAGCCGGAATTGGCTGGGGACGGTGGTTAGAGCAGTGACGTTGCTGCTTCGATTCAGGGCAGCCTGGTGGCGTTCAGGGCGTGGAGTCTGAGGGGAAAGGAAGAGGAGAGGGAGACGTTTAAGGGGGCGTGGTCGCCGGGGAAGTAATGGCTGTTAATCACGCGAATTGATCGCCGGAGTAAAGACAGGAAACGGCGAGGAGGAATCAACGCGGTTGAAGACGATGAACAGTGCGGTGGGGCCTTGCTGTCAGTGGGGGAGTGAGAGGGAAGGAGGGTCCACCAATCAGTGTCTCTACGGGTATGTGTTCAGGTGCGAAACGTTTTCTTCGGGAGAGAGGGAAGCTGGGCTGGTACTGGGCTTAGTGGGCTTGCTGGGTTGGGTCAGGTTTTGTTTTCATTTTTTTTTCTGAATGTTTTATCCTTTTCTAATTCTATTTTCTGTTTTGAAATTCAAACCACAAATCAAACATCCAAATTAATTCAAACATTCACCACACTTTCAATTGAATTTGGTTCTGTTTAACAACATTAAACCAAAGTCCCAAAATAAAATAGTACTTTTATTTTAGGGTCCATTATTAATTAAATAAAATGGACATTAGTTAATAAATCAAATGGGTTTTAATTTATTTTAAAATCTCCATTTGAAATCCAAATATTTTCAAACCCAAATCAGTAGGTTTTATTTGAAAACATAAAATACTTGGAAGACTTGTTTCAAATAAAATAACAAGTTTTAGTGTTTAATTAAAATAGTAAAACCTTTATTTTTAATAAACCTTATTATTTTATTTAAATAACCTTTGCTATTTTTATCAAATGGAAATATTTTATTTCAAAGGCTTGGCCAAGTTTTAATTTGGCTTATAAAAGAATCCTTATTTAATTTCTTCCTTTTTCATTTGAAAACCAAATCTTTTTATTAAAAGATTCAAAAAATAGTAATTCCAAATATTTTTATTTTCCTTTATTAAATGTTTATCTTTTTAAATCCTTTTAGGATTTGTTTGATCAAAATAGTTTTGAAGGTTCCCATTTGAATTCAAAAAGTTTCTTCTCACCCTGAAAATCAACAAAGTTTTATTTTATTCATTTATTTTTTTCACATTACAAGATTTGGAAAATCTTGGGATGTGACAGGCTACCACCCTTAAGATAAATCTCGTCCCGAGATTTGGGAAGGCTAGGGTTACAAGTAGGCTCAAAAGCATCTAGGGTACTACCACCCTTGAAAAAAAAATTCAAACTAAATTACATGTTGGCCTTCTTGGGATCCTAGGGAAACTTCTCCGGGCAAACATCTGCATAGTGTCCTTTGTTTCCACACTTGACTCATGGGCCAAGGTTGAGATCCTTCATAGGCTTGTTTAACTTGTTCTTCATCTTTTCTGGACAATTGCTTGCATAATGTCCTGGTCCTTTGCAATTGAAACACATGATAGCTTTGAGTTCTTCACGTGTCTCTTGTGGACAAGTTGCTGCATAATGGCCTAGTCCTTTGCAATTGTTGCACCATACTTGGCCAATCTCCTTATACTTCTGTTTCTCTGGGCATTCACTGGAATAGTGTCCCATTTCTTTGCAATGATGACATTGCACATGGCTTTTGTTCTTCTTTTGATTTTTGGGCTTCTCCAAAGCTAGGAGTGCATCTAGTTCATGTTGTTCATATGTTATATGATAGGTAGGAATGTCTACATGCTTCTTGGACCTTCTATTGCTCTTTGGAAAATTCATATGCCTCTTCTTTGGTCCTTTGAATTGGGTTGTATTGCATGGAGG
This sequence comes from Avena sativa, assembly GCA_916181665.1. Taxonomy (NCBI): domain Eukaryota; kingdom Viridiplantae; phylum Streptophyta; class Magnoliopsida; order Poales; family Poaceae; genus Avena; species Avena sativa. The sequence goes on from OV702297.1 coordinate 259,804,275, forward strand.
TATAAGTGGACCTTTTCCTTTGTCATCATTCTTCTTGGTAGACTTGGATCCTTCTTGATAGGTTGCAATCATTTGTTGCACTCCACCTTGTTTCCTTTGTTCAACAATGGAATAGATGGGGCATTGGATAGGAAAATGGTTGTTTCCTTCACATAGGTAGCAAGTAGCTTGAGAGGTGAGACATTGGCCAACAGGATGTTTCTCTTCACAGTTGGGGCATTGATCTCCATGCTCCTTGGAAGTGTGATCCTTGTCTCCACAAATGTTGCAAGCTTTGGGTCCTTTTAGAATAACATCCTTGTCATCCTTGGAAAAGTTGCTTTCCATGTTGAGCATTTGGTCTGTCACTTTAAGCAACATTTGAGCTTGGTTCTCCAAAAATCCTTGCAGGGTTGGATCTTCCCCACTGGTGTTGGCTATGAATTGAGCTGTCATTTGGTTCAAATGGTTTTGGGTTGCTATGAGTTCTTTCATGTGGTCCTCTTGGTTGGTGTCATCAACCTTGGAGTTTCTTGGAGTAGTCATCTGTTTGGGTTAGATGGAGATTAGAATAGGCAAAAGATTTTCTAAGGAAATGATTCTAATCACACACATCACAATTCACACAAACAAGGTGTAATCAATCACAAACAACTTTTCACTCAAACAACAAAGTTCAAGCACATACTTAGGCAACAAAATATTTTTGTTACACCACATAAGTTGGTGTGTTTGACTTAACAACATATGGTAGTCTATCTATAGGGTTTACTTGTGATCTTTCCATCCTTCTTGGTTGATTCTTCTTGCATGAGATCATGGTTTCCTTGAGGAAAACTCTTGGTTACAATACCTCAAGTGGAGTGAACTCCTTCTAATTTTGCATTTCCTTAGTCTCCATATCTTGAGAAAGATTTCCTTGTCTCACTTGTAGTCCTTAGTGGTATCCAAGTTGGAAGTCCTTGGTGAATATGCTGAAGATGTTGAAGTCATTAGAGTTGAAGAAGTTGAAGTCATTAGAGTTGAAGAAGTTGAAGTCATTAGAGTTGGTGTTTCCCTTTGCTCAGGGTGAAGTCTTTGGCCATGGGGTAGGTTTTTCCATCGAGTTGAAATAGAAGAGATGTAGAATCAAAAACCAAAATGGTTGAGGAAAGAGTTTACAAGATTGTTTGTAAATAAGTTTTGGAACAAATACAACTCCTATTTTCTAAGGGTTTTTGTCCAATCCTAGGTTCACAAATCCTACAGGCAACACAATGCTCTGATACCATCTGTAAAGGATCCCAACCTTTAAATAAGGTAGAGTCCCCTGTGTTTACAATGCTAGTCCCTGGGTCAATAGCTAGCATCCACAGTTAAGATGTAATATCAAGAAACAAAGGTCATAATACAGCTTTATAACCAGGAATAAAATAATTTATTACATCTTACATAGCTCTTTGGCTATTACATTACATTGCAACAGAAAATCTATAAGCATGGGGTCCTTCATCTTCAAAGTGCCACAGGCAGACATGTTGGTTGTAGACTTTGTAATCCTAATCAATCAATCTTCACTAGAAACAATCAAACCTGCAACATTACAAGTTACAGCCACAAGGGTCAATACATTTGAATTGTATTGGCAAGTTTCACTACTATGTTGAATATAAGTGGATCCTATTATTACATGCATATTTGGCTGAGTAGGGTTTTAGGCTCAGTTGCAGAAAGCAATAATTTATCCTATCTTTCAAAATGGTTTTGGTCTTTTGTCAAATCTTTCTGAACTCCTTGGTAAATCCCCAAGTGTTCAAGTCCTTGTCAAAAACCTCTTGAGATCCTTGGTAAATCCCCAAGTGTTCAAGTTTTCATCAAAATCTCTTGACCTCCTTGGTACCCCCAAGTGCTGCAAGTTTTTATCCAAATCTCTTGAGCTCCTTGGTACCCCCAAGTGCTGCAAGTCTTTTGTTATCACTTAAAAGTTTTTCTTTTAGAAATTGGAATGTCGAGATTTCCCATAGCTTCAAGCTTTAGTTGCTCAGTATTGTCCATAACCGGGGACACGGCTAAGTACTTAGATTTTTATTATCTTTTGCAGAAGTTGTACACTTTACCCACATGACACACTCTCATCTTATTGCCACCAGTGGCCGCTGGATTGGTACTCACCAAGATGGAGTACTGGCAGATTGAGAATGTGACGAAGTCTTTCCAGAGGGTCCTCCCATACACCATTGCTAGCTTGTCTTCAGTACCCATGAAGGATTCCGAGTTCCCTCATTTTCAGTAACCTGAAGACAATGCATGGGTCTTCCCAATGTAGTTGACTAAGCCAGATCCATAAGTAGCATGTGGCTGTACACGAAAGCCACAATTGGAGAAACATGTTCAATCTCTAAGTCCCTGGGTGGTTTTCTTTTGGTGCACAACACAAAGAGATTGCCATAGACATGGTTCCTTTTGTTGCCACCTTCTCCAAAACTCAAGGTATCCTTGTCCACCCAGGTGGTTCATTGAGTCCTTGTTTTATTATATAAAACATAAGTCTTTTCTCAACTTCATAAAAATCTCAACATGTATCTCTTCTCAAAATATTTAGCATGGCTAAGCATTTTACAACTACATTGTTTTCACTAAGGAATATATAAGGGAATCCTATTAGAATTTAGCATAGCATAAGTATAGAAATTCTTTTTATGCATGTTTCAAAATCCACTAAGTATAATGAAAATAGTAGGACTTTGGATGATAGTGTAACTTGCCTTTTGGTAGGTAATGTTGGTTCACTTCTTGATCTTGCTAGTTTCACACTTTTCTATCTTCACTACAAATCAATCAAGCAAACACAATATCACTAGCATTCCAACCAAAATCAATCAAACAAATTAACACACATAAAATAATGGGATCTAAGTCATGCATGCAAGCATGCATAAGATAGTTTTATTTGCCAAGGTGGTCTCTACTAGGCTCTACACATTGTAAGGTTCAAAGTGGTCATTTTATAAAGTGGCAAAGTCATTTGCAAAAGGGTTTTATCTATAAACCCTTTTTAAATCCAATCAATAATTTTATGTGGTGAGAAATGTTTTTATCAAAGCAACAATTTTATATTGTTCACCAAATAAGTTGTTAGTTCACAAAACTTGGTGTTTAGGGTCAGTAGGTTTGATCCAAATCATTTTCCCAAAGTTTTTACTCTAAAATCATTTTCATGGAAAAATCAATATTTTTATTTGACTAGAAATGGGCTAAATCAATTTTTCAATCCTAATCTTCACCAAATCCATTTTTTTAAAACCACAAGTTGGTTCCTAAGGTCAGTAGGTTCACCACAAACTAATTTGCAAAGGTTTCAACCCTAAAAACATTTTGGAATAATTTTTATAACCTAAACAAGCATAGAAATATTTCTACAAAAACAAACATTTTACCAGAGGATTTTTACTAAACAAAAGGCATGGTTGGCTAGGGCTTGTTCCACTGATTCCATTGATATAAAGTTTGCAAATTTTGGACGTGTGGATCAAAAGTTATACCAATTACAAATTTGCATTCTAATCAGATCCAAAATCTGTTTTAAATCGAATCCAGTCCACGTGGCTGTTTCTGATTGGATAATAACGGTTCGCGTGGATCAACAGATACAAGCCGTTGGATTAAAAGAGATCTGTGCGGCTCTGATCCTACGATACCCCTTCGATTAGTCAATCTATCATAACGCTTGGATCTAAATCCTACGGTCCACAGCAACTCGACCAGGAACTGGCGGCGCTGCGCGGCGGTGACTGGCAGCGACGCTCAGGCGGTGGCTCTACGGCAGCTATAGGAAGCAATAGAGGAGACGAGGATGCTCACCGTGATCGCAGGGACGTGGTGATGCTCGAGGCGTGGTCGGTTGGTCGAGGGGCGCACTGGCGTGGAAGTAATCGCTCGCCGGAGTGGGGAACGGCGTCGGGCGGCTCTGGTCATGGTCGGAGGCGACGCTGTGGTTCACCCCGAAGCAAAACGAGGACACGGTTAGATGCGCAAGATCAAGGCGAAGCTGCGTGCGTGAAGGAGAGGGTGCGGGGTGGTCGGTTCTTACCAGGGAACTTCGCCGGAGAGAGAGGCAGACGCGGCGGCGCTCAGAAGTTGTCGAAGTCGACGCTCTGGGGCGCCCGCGGTTGAACGGAGGGCACCGACAGGTGCGCCTGGGAGTGGGGATCTCGACGGTGTGCTCAGGAAGGCAGGGGCGACAGGGTTCGGCCGGAATTGGCTGGGGACGGTGGTCGGAGCAGTGACGTTGCTGCTTCGATTCAGGGCAGCCTGGTGGCGTTCAGGGCGTGGAGTCTGAGGGGAAAGGAAGAGGAGAGGGAGACGTTTAAGGGGGCGTGGTCGCCGGGGAAGTAATGGCTGTTAATCACGCGAATTGATCGCCGGAGTAAAGACAGGAAACGGCGAGGAGGAATCAGCGCGGTTGAAGACGATGAACAGTGCGGTGGGGCCTTGCTGTCAGTGGGGGAGTGAGAGGGAAGGAGGGTCCACCAATCAGTGTCTCTGCGGGTATGTGTTCAGGTGCGAAACGTTTTCTTCGGGAGAGAGGGAAGCTGGGCTGGTACTGGGCTTAGTGGGCTTGCTGGGTTGGGTCAGGTTTTGTTTTCATTTTTTTTTCTGAATGTTTTATCCTTTTCTAATTCTATTTTCTGTTTTGAAATTCAAACCACAAATCAAACATCCAAATTAATTCAAACATTCACCACACTTTGCAATTGAATTTGGTTCTGTTTAACAACATTAAACCAAAGTCCCAAAATAAAATAGTACTTTTATTTTAGGGTCCATTATTAATTAAATAAAATGGACATTAGTTAATAAATCAAATGGGTTTTAATTTATTTTAAAATCTCCATTTGAAATCCAAATATTTTCAAACCCAAATCAGTAGGTTTTATTTGAAAACATAAAATACTTGGAAAACTTGTTTCAAATAAAATAACAAGTTTTAGTGTTTAATTAAAATAGTAAAACCTTTATTTTTAATAAACCTTATTATTTTATTTAAATAACCTTTGCTATTTTTATCAAATGGAAATATTTTATTTCAAAGGCTTGGCCAAGTTTTAATTTGGCTTATAAAATAATCCTTATTTAATTTCTTCCTTTTTCATTTGAAAACCAAATCTTTTTATTAAAAGATTCAAAAATAGTAATTCCAAATATTTTTATTTTCCTTTATTAAATGTTTATCTTTTTAAATCCTTTTAGGATTTGTTTGATCAAAATAGGTTTCAAGGTTCCCATTTGAATTCAAAAAGTTTCTTCTCACCCTGAAAATCAACAAAGTTTTATTTTATTCATTTATTTTTTTCACATTACAAGATTTGGAAAATCTTGGGATGTGACAGTTCTCTTTTTGGGAATTGAGCCTTTTAAAGGAAGTTGCTACAGTAGCTTGTGTTTTTAGTGAAAGTTTTGCTATTCCAAAGATAAACTTAAGGTCTATTATCTTTTGAATACACTAATGTTGCTAATGAAGATTGTGTGAAGTTTTGTATGAAGGAAAACTTGCAGGTGTAAAGAAAGAATGATGTAATGAGATGAATAATGGACAAAAGCTCAAGCTTGGGGATGCCACCCCGTGTCACCCCAAGAAATATTCAAGAGGTACAAGCGTCAAAGCTTGGGGATGCCCAAGGCATCCCCTTCTTCATCAATAAAGAGCTCAGGTCTTTCTAGACACTTCGTTTTTATTGTTTCATGCACTGTTGTTGTGTTCTTGGAGCGTATTAGTTTTCGTTTGCTTTGCTTAGTTTTCTTGGTTGGTTACACCACACTTCTTTTGGAGAGACACACTCTGTTTCCATTGCCTAGAACACTATAGTTTTCACTCTTGTTGTTTTGTGAGTGTTCACTTTTGCTAGCACTGCGTTCAGCCTTAGTTTTCTTATGCTTTCAACTTAGAACTTTTTAGTTCTTCTTTGTGGATTTGTGAAACAATATCACTGATCTTTATTGATTATTATCTTTGTGAGTTGTTTCAAATAAGTTGTTGACATGGTTATACCCTACAGGTACGTGACTTTAGCATACCTGGTCCAGCCCAAGGAAGGCCCACAGTAGATATACACTGGCCCATGAAGATTTTCGGGTGGCCAAGGCCCATGACGCCTTCGGATCCTTGGAGAGCAAGACTAGCGGAGATAGGAAATTCAAAGGGGTAAAACCCTAGAACTTGTAACCGACTAGGACTATGCCCGGGACCTGCCTAAGTCTATATAAAGGCCAGGAGGGCACGTCCTAGATCTCTCGACTCATACTCTCGCACACGCATCCACGCCAGATCGAATCTGCGCACCCTGTAACCTTCGGTTCCGCCGTAATCAAGAGCAGACAAGCAGGAGTAGGGTTTTCCCTCCGGGGGCCTGAACCTGGGTAAATCTCGTGTCCCCTGGTTGCTTGTCTGTTAACCGTGCCACGATCTCCAGCATCCCCATCTTCTCCAAAACCCAAGTCCATAACAATGGGCATTGACGAGATTAAACCTCGTCAATTGGCGCCGTCTGTGGGAACTGGGGCTGCTGATTGTGCGGTCGTGACGGTTCCGACCCGATCGATCTACAACTCCGCGGCGACGGAGAATCACCTCCTCTTCGGCGCTTTCGACTTCACCGCCCACTCGCCGGCCACCATGAAGGATTTCGAGCCCGTAGGCGACAGACTCGAAATTTTGTTCGGGAGCTTCTGCTTCCAGGTGGGACAAACTGGCACCCTTCGCCTCCCCGAGCGGGTGCCCGTGCCGTCAATCAGGCCCGCCTCGTGGGTCCACACCCCGTGCTACGCACGTCACCATCGACAGATGAGTTCTACAGCAGCAGCTGCTGCAACTCCGATCTGTGCGATCCACCTTTGGATGAAGGGACCTACGGTTCCGGATCTGAAAGCTGCGGCAGCAGCCGACCAATCTGCGAGCGCTATCTATGCGCCGCAGTCATCCAAACCGATGAGGAAACGCCTAACCCGCCGCCCAACCGAAATGGCGAAAACGGCGAAAACAGAAGAAGCCAGTCCCCCCACCCAACAGGGAAAACAACGGCCACGTCATCCAACTTAGCAAAGAAGGATGGGTCCAGGCGCGCCGTGCCGTCGCAGGCGACATCGTCTTACCTGCAGACGCCTCACGTGACCTACTGATGGCATACCACTACCTCCTCATCAAGGAGCACAAGAAACAAGTCAAGATGCAGGAGACGCTCGACAAACGCAAGCAAGCAGCCTCTGAGTCCAGCGCGCGACGAGATGCGCTCTCCGCCATGGCACCTGGCTCTAGCACAAACGGAAACCAGGGAAACAAGCACCGCTCGTGGGTGGAAAACATGGATCCCAAGGAGCGACGTGACGTGACCCGAACTCTCCACACATCGTTCATGGATATGGATGCTGACGGCAACATCATCCCGAAGACGCCACAAGCTGCGATCATGGCAGCCACTGCGTATCTCGCGGCTCACCCATCTCCGGAGGGGGACCCAAAAAGGGCCATGCATAGGTCTGCACTTACCGGACTAGGACTAATCGGAGCTGCGCTCCACGAAGACGCTCCTGTGGAGCCGAAGAAGAAAGCTCCGGCCAGGCGCGACCGGAGCCCCACCCCCTCATCCGAAGAGGAAGAGGAGCACGATCTTCCTCGAAGGAAGAAGAGCTCGCACCACCATAAACGCGACTACGACGCCAGAGACAAGCTTACACAACGCAAGATTGACAAAGCACGCGCCAAACGCGCATGCTCGTCTGAATTTGAGATGGATGAAGACGAAGGAGAACTCTGCGGGGCCCGATGCTTCAGCAGATCCGTTCGGCGAACACAGATGCCACGCAACTTCAAGCTTCCTTCGGATACTCCGAAGTTCAACGGCACGCAAGATCCAAAGTCCTGGCTCAGCGACCATCTGTCATCCGTCAAGCTTCACGGAGGCAACAAAGAAACCGCCATGCAATTCCTTCAGCTGCAGCTGACAGGCGCGGCGCGGGTCTGGCTTAGCAGCCTATCATCAGGATCCATCCGAAGCTGGGAGGAGCTCGCTTACAGCTTCATCCGAAATTTCAAAGGCACCAGCAAGAGGCCCGCCTCAATCGAAGAATTGCGAGCTTGTACTCAGAGAACGGGTGAATCTATTCGCTCGTACATACTACGCTGGTCTACAACCAAGAACTCCGCAGCACACATCTTCGAAGAGAGGGCCATCGACGCCTTCAGGGACGGCGTCAAGCGCCAAGACTTCAAGGAGGAACTTGGGCGTGTAAAGCCCAAGACACTCGACCACCTCATGGAAATCGCCAACAGTTGGGCAGACAGCGAAGATTGCATCCAGCGAGCGCAATCAGATGAAGAGGACGACTACGGCCGAAGACGTGAACACCGTAGCAAGAGGAGATCGCGTGTCTACGAGGACCGCGACGGACCCGACATGGTCGCGGCCGGCTACGCCGACCGCCGTAACGACAACAGCCGCAACAGCGGAGGATACCGCGGCGGAAACTTCCGCGACAACGGACGACCAACGCAGTCGTGGCAACGCCGTGACCGCGACAACGGACCCTCAGCATTCGACAAACTTTCGGGTCCATGCACCATCCACTTCTACATCGACAAACAGGATGGCAAAAAGAAAGCCAGCCACATGCTCAAGGACTGCCGCGAGTTCCAGAAACTCAGCGAAGGCATGGTGCAGATGAGGCAACAAGCCCCAATCCCTGCGTTTGGAAACGCACCTGCGCCAGGTGAAATAGCACACGGAGCTCCTCCACCGCCGCCTATTGGAGGCCCAAATCAACCAGTCGCACCAGCGCAAAACAATGCCGGGGTCGGATATCCCCCACCAAAGGGAGCACTAAATATGATCCAGAAGGGACGCCCCACAAACAGGGTGCAGAAGAAAATCACCCAACAAATCAACTTGGCCATGGCAACTCCGCCTGCAATCCCTGAGTACCTCAGCGGATCGGAGTCCTGCATCACATTCACTCGCGCGGATCACCCTTGCCAGATCCCTCGCCCAGGTCATGCTGCCCTGGTGCTGGAGGCACAGATCGGAGGCTTCGAGATGAGTCGCGTCTTCATGGATGGCGGCAGCGGCATCAATCTAATGTTCGCAAGCACTCTAGCAGCTATGCGGATCCCGCAATGCAGCCTGGAACAATCAGACACAACGTTCCACGACATTGTCCCAGGAAAGGGCATATTCCCTCTGGGCAAAATAGGGCTCGACGTCATCTTCGGGAAGCCAGACAACTTTTGGCAGGAGCGCCTAGAATTCAAAGTGGTGGACTGGCCGTCGCAATACCACGCCATCCTGGGGCGTGTAGCATTCGCAAGGTTCCTGGCCGTCCCACACTACGCATACCTACTACTCAAGATGCCAGGACCAAGGGGCGTCATCACAATCCACGGGAGCTTCACCCGATCGGACCAATGCGACAGGGATTTCAACAAAATCTCCCAGTCTTTCGGCATGCAAGACGAGCTTGTAAGGCTCCGCGAGGTGACGGACAATGGGCTACCCCCAGTCACAAGGCAGAACGCACCTGACATGTCCTTCGACTCCACCGTCAACACCAAGAAAGTGCAGGTTCATCCGACGGATGCCTCCAAGACGGCGCTGATCGCCAATGACCTCAGCACCGCATAGGAAGGCGCGCTCGTCGAATTCCTCCGTGAGCGCTGGGAAATCTTCGCCTGGTGTCCTGCGGACATGCCAGGAGTTCCCAGGGAATTCGCCGAGCACGCACTCAACGTCTTTCCAGACACCAAGCCAGTCAAGCAGTCCATCTGAAGACTGTCGGAGCCACGAGCCGAAGCTATCGGCAAGGAAATCAACAGATTACTCGCAGCAGACTTCATCCGGGAAATCAAGGAAAGCGAGTGGCTGGCAAACACGGTGATGGTCCCGAAGAAGGACACGGACATCCTGCGGATGTGCGTGGACTTCACGTCACTAAATAAGCATTGCCCAAAGGACCACTTCCCTCTTCCACGGATCGACCAGATCATCGATTCGGCTGCAGGTTGCGAGAAACTCTCCTTCCTCGACGCCTACTCAGGCTATAACCAGATTCGACTCAAGGTCGAAGATCAAGAGAAAACGGCGTTTGTCACACCGTTCGGAGTATTCTGTTACAACACAATGCCCTTCGGGCTAAAAAACGCGGGCGCCACGTACCAGCGATGCATGCAGTCCTGCCTCAAGGACCAGATCGGTCGCAACGTCCAAGTCTATGTCGACGACATAGTAATAAAAACCAAGGAGGCAAGGACACTTATCGACGATCTCCGCGAGACGTTCGACAACCTTGATCGCTACAGGATCAAGCTCAATCCGGAAAAGTGCGCCTTCGGCGTCCCCTCGGGTCAGCTGCTCGGATACTTCATCTCTCAACGAGGGATTGAGGCAAACCTGAAGAAAATCAGAGCCATCATGACAATGGAGAAGCCGAAAAACCTCAAGGGCGTCCAGCAGCTCGCAGGACGAGTAGCGGCACTCAGCAGGTTCATCAGCCGCATGGGCAAGAAGGCCCTACCATTCTACCAGCTGCTGCGCAAGGCAGACAAGTTCGAGTGGACACCAGAAGCCAACGACGCATTCGAAAGCCTCAAGCGGCTCCTCTCCACCTCGCCAGTTTTGGTCACGCCAAAGGAGCGCGAACCCCTGCTGCTGTACATAGCAGCCACACACCAGGTGGTCAGCACAGTACTCGTGGTCGAACGACCCGAAGAAGGGAAGACCCACGGGGTCCAGCGCCCAATTTACTACCTGCGAGGTTCTCACTCTAACAAAGCAGAGGTACCCTCACTACCAGAAGCTATCCTACGGCATGTTCATGACGGCTCGACGGTTGAGCCATTACTTCCAGGAGCACCAAGTGATGGTCGTCAATGAGGCACCCCTGAACAGCATCCTGAATAATCCAGAGGCAACAGGACGGGTTGCCCTGTGGGGCATCGAACTATCACCCTTGGACATCGTCTACGAGAAGCGACACGCAATAAAATCTCAAGTCCTTCCGGACTTCCTGGTGCACTAGATGGAGCTGCAGCTGCCAGACACCCCAGACATGTCGCAGTCCTGGACAATGCATTTCGACGGCTCCAAGCGCGAAGCCGGAGCAGGGGCAGGAGTCATACTGACCTTCCCGCAAGGTGACAAGATGAAGTACGTTCTTCGGATGAAATTCAGAGCCTCCAACAACGAAGCCGAATACGAAGCCCTCATCCATGGCATGAGGATGGCAAAGATATGCGGCGCAACGCGCCTGGTCATCTATGGTGACTCCAACCTCGTCGTCCAGCAGACGATGAATGAGTGTGACGCACACGCCGAAAACATGATAGCGTACCGCGTAATCTACAACGCACTCGAAGGAGAATTCGATGGCTGCGAGCTTCGACACGTTGGAAGAGAAAGCAACGAGGAAGCTGACAGACTCGCCAACATCGGCTCCACTGGTGCAAAGGTGCCACCAGGTGTGTTCCTCGAACAGATCTGCGTGCCATCCATCAAGCGGAAATTCCCCAAGGGATCACCTGAAGAAGCAGAACACTCGGGGGCTACGCTACCCGAAGGTCATGAAGGACCCGAAAAGTTGGATACCGAAGTTTCCATGATCAACCTGATGCAGGTCATGGCAGTCGAAGAAACTTGGACGCGACCATACCTCCAGTTCCTGGTAAACGGTGAACTACCTGACAGCCCAACAGATGCCCGACGCATTTCTCGTCGGTCAAAAGCCTTCACCATCATCAACCGCGAACTGTACAAACGCAGCATTACGGGTGTACTACAACGGTGCGTCACCATCGACGACGGCAAGGCCATACTCCAAGACATCCATGAGGGCATCTGCGGCCACCACGCAGGTAGCCGCTCCCTTGTCGCCAAAGCTCTACGAGCAGGATTCTACTGGCCAACGGCCATGAGCGACGCGAAGGACATCGTCCGAAGATGCAACGGGTGCCAACGGTTCGCCGACAAACCGCACGCACCTGGGTCCGAACTTCGACCCATACCCATAGCCTGGCCTTTTGCCCAATGGGGCCTCGACATGATCGGCAAACTGCCAAAGTCCTCGAAAGGAGGACACGTCTTCCTCCTGGTCGCAGTCGACAAATTCACCAAGTGGATCGAGGCCATGCCAGTCACCAACCAGAAGGGCAAAACCGCCGTCAAATTCTTTGAATCCATCATCTATAGGTTCGGCGTACTGCACAGCATCATCACCGACAACGGATCGAACTTCATCTCCGAAGAATTCCAGGACTTCTGCGAAGGCCTCAGGATCAACATCACGTATGCCTCAGTGGCACACCCGCAAACAAACGAGCAAGTGGAAAAGGCCAACGGCCTAATCGGCGCCGGCATCAAGAAGCGCCTCATGAGCTCACTCGAGCACAAAGCTGGAAACTGGACGAAAGAGCTACCGTCTGTCCTGTGGAGCTTACGGACTACGCCAAACAGCTCCACCGGCTACACACCGTTCTTCATGGTACACGGAGCTAAGGCCGTGCTACCAGCCGAAGTACGCCACCAGGCTCCACGAGTCGTCGCTTACAGCGAAGCCGAATCCACGGCTGCACTCGAATATGCCGTCGACACACTCGACGAAGCACGGGATATAGCAGCAGCTCGATCAGCGGTGTACCAGCAGAGTCTCCGTAACTACCACAGCCGCTGGCTGCGCCCAAGGTCCTTCGTCGAAGGAGACCTCGTCTTACGACTCAAGCAAAAGCGACCGAACAAATTCGAGTCACCATGGGAAGGACCCTACGTCATCACCGAAGTCATCCCAGGTGGCGCCTATCGCCTCAAGCACGTGGAATCTGGAGTCGCATACTACAATCCATGGAACATCTCGCACTTGCGACGATTCTACCCGTAGCAACCTACCCCCTTTTTTACTTTCAATAAGGCTTTCAGCCAAGGCTACTCAGCCGAACCATGTACCTCCTCCATTACGATATAAATAAAGCTAAGTGTCTCGCCCCCCAAACTTCGGTTGACTATTTTTCTGCAACTTTATTACATGCTACAAACGCACTCGGGGGCTCCCCCCACCTCACGATTTCATCGACTGAGGACCAAACGTGTACACCTGAGTAGCTGACAACGTCAGGCAAACGAAAAGGACACGTACTCAATCAAAGCACTACAGCTCACAAACAAGCAAGCCTTTACAACAAAGGGCACAAAACGCCCAGCCGAAATATACAAATTTTACATCTATTCATTTATTTTCAGGTCCTACCTATTCTGAAGAATAACCTGAACACGCTGCTCAAACAAATCTACAATCTGTTCGGCATACTGCCTTACAGCCGCGTAATGCGGACGCATGTTCCACTCGCCACCATCTGGTCGAAGAGGTGGCCCAGCTGCCACAGCAGCCAAATCTACGTCAGGACGGTGCACCCTCACAAGAGACAAGGCAGCCTTCACCCCTGCGACGAGCTGCTGTCGCACCAGTTCCTTGACATTGCTGGCACTCCGAAACTTCGACAGAAGACCTGCAAGGGTCGTCGGCACGGCATCCAAAGGAAACATGACGTGCAGCACCGAGGAAAGTGATGTCTGCACCTGGCGAAGCATCCGCGAAACTTGATAGACACGATCCTGCACCGTCGCCAGAACCACGGCGCGATCGCGATCCATCCAGAAGAAGCCGCCGGCCTCCATGTCCTGTTGAGTCAAGCAATTGACCCGAACAGCGACACGCTCCTTTTCTTCCCTCGGAGCAAGATTGGCACCCGCGACAATCGCACAAAACAAGAATAAGGCCAGCAGGCTCACCCGAAGAACTGAGCTTCAGCCCGAAACAAGGATCAACTTACATTGCAGCTGCTCGGATAGCCGATCGAGCTCCGCCATCAAGTACTCCTCTCTGGCTGCACCACGATCCGCCTTGGACTTGCAAACGTCGGCTCGGCCACGCAACCCGAGCAATTCCCTCTCCAAAATGCGCACGCGATCTCAAAGGAAAGCGAGCTGCGAGGAATCATCCAACGATGGTCGCACGGGCTTTGCGGATGAAGTGTCAGCTGGGTCAGCACCCGAAGGAACCTATAGCAGCAGAAAAAAAGAAGGCACACAGACATTCAGCCAAGGATAGAGCACAACTCGGAGAAATTCATTAAATATATAAGGCCACTACGTGGCACCAGGACGGTACTACAAAAGATATTTACAACAAAAGTAGACTACACACTACCCTACGTCTACTATGCCTAAGGTGTAGGACACTGAGTCGCCTCGGAGCCAGACTGCCTAGTTTTGGCCTCGCCCTGCTGCCGTAGTGCATACTCAGATAGCAAGTCAATGAGCTTGGGCCCATATCGTCTGCAGCGAGCGGAGTAGGCAGCGAAGGCTACTTCGGATCCATCCGCAGTCGTCGGCATCCGAGAGGTGATCTGGGGCAAGTCCAGCTCCGCTCCAGCCGCCAAGGCCATCGCCAGCCCGACGGACGTGCCGATGCCCTTCTGCTTACGCTTGTACGCCGCAGGCGCTTCGGCTGACAGAGCCTCTGCCAGGGCATCCACATCTTCAAGGGTTGCGCCCTTCGGGAAGAGCTCCTGGTAGAAGCGACCAAGGACCTCTTTCGCCTTGGCAAGGGAGTTGACGACGGTGCCGCAGCGGTCTTCGACCGCCACAGTGGCATCATCTAGAGCACTCCCGTGCTCCAGAGCACCGCGGTCGAACTCGATGCCTGCGGCATCTGAGACAAAAATGAAGAAAAGCATGAAGAAAGGCAGCATAGAAGAAGACCCGTAGAAAAAGAACCAAGTACAAAAACTAGCACTCACCCGAAATAGCCTTGGCAGCAGCCATGAGCTTCGCCGCCACCCCTCTTTCACGAGCAGCCGCAACGGTGGCCAGCTGCTCCTCACGATCTGCGGCCTCCTGCTGCAGACGCTCCTTCGCTTCGGCTGCCTTCGACAACTCTAGCTCAAGGCGCTCTTTCGCGCCGACGGCGGCTTCGGCTTTCTGCTCCGATTGGCCAAGGCTCTTTTTAAGAGCGTCGACCTCACGGAGAGAGTCGTTATGCTCCTCTGCATTTAACACAAGCAAGTGTCAAAGAACAGGACCAGGATAAACAAGAGAGGTATTAAAAGGCAGACAGATACCTTGAAGCTGCCGAAGTTTTGCCTCCAGCGCCAGGCGCTCCCCCACCAGCCGCTTGGCCTCCTTTACAAAAGGCTGCAGGAAAAGGAAATAGCAGTAAGAAAAGGACTCGGGGGCTACGCCCAACACAAAGGAGTAAAAACAACATTAGCACACGAAGACACTCGGGGACTTCCCCCGTGACATGAAGCAGAAAACTTACATGCTCCGATGGCGACCCCGAAGCCCCGCCTGCGAAATTCTGAGGCGCAACCACCAGCACCTCCCGCACAGGAGGATCTGGAGCGGCGCCACCCGAAGTCGCCACCGTCTGAGGAGGAGGCGACGCAATGTTCGACTCCCCCATCATCTCCCGTGCACCATCACTAGAGTCATGGGAGGATTGCCTGCATACAAACCAATCAGCACAAGTGCAAAAAATCACTAAGGAACAGGGACAATAGTACAACAAGAAAACTTACGAGCCCAATGCGCTCAGGTCGAAGATAGGAGAAGCCCTTCGGGCCCTCTTCTCCTCTTTCTTCTCTTCCTTCTTCTCCTCCTTCTTTTCTTCCTTCTTCCGCTTTGCTGGCGGGTGCGGCGCAACAGCCCGCACAGGAATGGCAGGAAGGGGAGAGGAAGAACCTCCATTACCATCACTATGACGCTCAAGGCCCAGAGGATTTCTGGGAGTCGGAGGAGTCGAGGCATCCGAAGACTCGCTGGAGCTCCGTGATTGCTTGCGCGTATGGTCCTCACTCAACTCGTCGGCATCCTCCGCCGGAGATCGCGTCGACGGAAGCTCGGACACGGAATCAACCACTTCATTATCCGGGGCATTCAGATACCTTTCGGGCAATGGTGGTACCATGCCCGGCACTTTGAAGCTCTACAAGATGAGAAGGAACTTTGTTAGCAAACAAAGGAAACAAATACACACCCAACAAAAAAAAGGGGAGCATTACGTGCACAAATCTACACCTTCGGCATGACCAACATCGAAGAAAAGGGAGGAGTCAGCGACTTCCCCAGGATTTCTTCTCCGGCCTTGAACTTCAGCAGCACGCGAAGATCCTTGTCAAGATTCCCCTCGGAGATTTTCTCACTCGAAACCCTCGTCGGATCACGGCGCCCAGAATAAAGAAACATCGGGTGCGCCCTCGCTTGGAGAGGCTGCACCCGATGCTCAAGAAACGTCCGGATGATGTCCACGCCGTTCACCTCCTTCTCAGGAATCAGTTGGAGATCCTCCACCCGACGGTAAAGGGCCTCTATCTCCGCCACCTCACCGTCTAAGATTTGGTTTTTCCACGACCTTTTCTTCTCAATCTTTTGGGAGGGGTCAAAAGGAACAAGACCAAAATCTTGCCCGGGCAATACGGAGTCATGGATGTAAAACCATCGCCTCCGCCAGTACTGGACAGATTCGGCCATGGAAAAGGAAAAGAATTGCAGATTGGGACTGAGGGAGATGATGAAACCCCCAATGGGATACACACCATCCGAACCAGACTGCCTCTTCACGGAATAAAGCTTCCGGAAGAGGCCAAAGTGCGGCTCAATGCCAAGCCAACACTCGCAAAATGTGATAAAACACGCAATGTGGAGAAGAGAATTGGGAGACAGATGGCGAAACTGAACCCCATAGAAGAAGAGCAGTCCACGGAGGAAGTCATGGACCGGAAAAGAAAAGCCGCGCACCACGAAGGCAAGAAACATAACCCGGTACCCAGATGGGGGACGGGGGATTACCTCATTGCCGGGGAGTTTGACGGCCGTCGTATCTTGCGGGATCAGGCCCCGCTCGCGCAGTTTGAGGAGATCGCTCTCCCGCGTCTCTGATCGCGGCCAGCCACCATCGGTGACGCGAGCAGCGGCGGTGCCCTTCTTGCCTCCGGCGGCGCTGGTCCCAACCGCAGATGAAGACTTCTTTGTTTTCCCCATTGCACTACGGTGGTGGCGATGTCAAGGCAGAAAGAACGAAGGAAATGTGGAAAGAAATCTCAGTGCGCAGCAAGAATCGCTCAAGAACAAGGAGGCAGTGAACAGATGAACTGGTGTGGTGAAAACAAACCATGGTCTCCCCCAATGATTATAACAGCGAAGACGACGCACGACAGCCGTCCATCCAGAAGACCTAACACCAACGGCAGATCTGGCCGCACACGTGTCAACATCACAACGAACCGTCGTTACCACGCTGTCCACTACGCGCGAAAATCGAGGAGACGCCGTAATTATCTCCACGCCGCGCGTGACCGGTCAATTCAAAGTCAGCAAGTGGGACCCACGCTTCGTCTAGTCAAGTCATCTCTGGCGTAGCAGACGCTTGAGGTCATCGATCGTCAGCACTGACGTCATCAAAAGCTATACTAGCACCAACTTCGGCTCCACAGCTAAGAGTACTCACTCGAATCTACGATTCGACTAAATACTCGGGGGCTACTCCTATCAGGAGCGCTGGCCGCACACCCGACAGAACAAATGAGGACAAATTACTTCTCTGAGTCCTACGTCGAGTCTACGACTCCACTACGGACTCGGGGGCTACTCCCATAGGGAGGATGGATTTAAGCATCCGAAAATTTTCGAGTCCTGCGGACTTAACGACAGAAACAATGCTTGAACTAAAGTCTCCGTTCGAGTCTACGACTCGAACAGACACTTGGGGGCTACTCCCATAGGGAGCGCTGGTCGCGCACCCTATGAAATCTTCGACTGCGATCTTCCGGATGAGCACACATTTTTTTGGCAACTTTGCCCCAACAAAACGGCCAAGTGAGCGACAATCTCCTAGGCCACCCGAAGCACCTCCGTGGTGATAAATGTTCGGATGCTGCGTCTGCGACGCAAAGATAAGACCTACAGATATCATCTGATGGCCTGGCAACGCACCTGACTGCGCTCTGCTAGTATGAATCTGTACCAGCAGGTACGATGAAAAATCCCGACGGACGCGTTGGGTACACCAATTAAAATCACTGGAATTCCATTCTTGTAAGTCCTCCGCGGCCTGAGTCGAATCACGCCAGCATATGTTCCAGGTCCGGGTTGAGGGACCCGAACCTGAAGAAGATCGTGTCGTTTCGTCCTAAGACAGTTAACTGACCCTGATCCGTCGGGTGAGTCAGGCACACGCATCAACAATCCCTACACACATATACTATTAATATATAGCTGCACCCGAAGGATGGAAGAGTCCTCGGCCGAATCTACGATTCGACTGATTACTCGGGGGCTACTGACATGGTTATACCCTACGGGTACGTGACTTTAGCATACCTGGTCCAGCCCAAGAAAGGCCCACAGTAGATATACACTGGCCCATGAAGATTTTCGGGTGGCCAAGGCCCATGACGCCTTCGGATCCTTGGAGAGCAAGACTAGAGGAGATAGGAAATTCAAAGGGGTAAAACCCTAGAACTTGTAACCGACTAGGACTATGCCCGGGACCTGCCTAAGTCTATATAAAGGCCAGGAGGGCACGTCCTAGATCTCTTGACTCATACTCTCGCACACGCATCCACGCCAGATCAAATCTGCGCACCCTGTAACCTTCGGTTCCGCCGTAATCAAGAGCAGACAAGCAGGAGTAGGGTTTTCCCTCCGGGGGCCTGAACCTGGGTAAATCTCGTGTCCCCTGGTTGCTTGTCTGTTAACCGTGCCACGATCTCCAGCATCCCCATCTTCTCCAAAACCCAAGTCCATAACAATGGGCATTGACGAGATTAAACCTCGTCAGTTGTTTGGTGTTGGAAAAGAGTAGAAAGTTTCATGCTTATAGTAGTACAAAAGGGAGCTTGTTTTGACTGTGGCTTAGACTTTATCATGTCATGCTAGATCTTGTTTTGACCTTATGCTTAGTGATTATTGTTGTAGCATGACTTGTTCCAAACAATTAGGACTGCTTAATGTGCCTTGAAGGAATCATGCGTTGTTTTAGCATACAAAGCATAGTATTGCGGTATTCTCCTTTGATGCTTTGTTTGGGTTGACTAGGCACATGCTCACACCATGTTATGACTATGAACAAGTCACCATATCCTCTATGAGCATTTATACCTTGACTTGTAGTACCACTCTATGCTTTGATTAGTAATGTTTTATTGCTCTCCATGATTATGGCCATTATTGCTCTCTTAGTTGGTTGCTCCCAGTCTTTTGCTAGACTCCACTTGAATGAGTAAGATCTACTCATGCTTCCAACTCCCAAGAAACCAAGTTATTCCAAAGTGTCCAATATAAATTCCTATGCATGGTGTGTTACACCATTCCAAGTATATTCGTGTTTTCATCTATCTTCCAATTAAAAAGTCTCTTTGTTATGTGAAAACTTAGTGATTAAAGCTCTCACAAACTTGATGGCACATTTTTTTATTTCTTTGCCCCTAATAAACTTGAACCATTGTGTCATCTATGTTGTATATGCTTGCACTTATATGTTGGAATTAGCAGAATCGTGCTGTCACAGGGAACGTTTTCAACATTGCACTTGTACTTTGTACACAGTTGATATCATGCTCTTTTGTCTATGGATGTCACTGGTGTGAAATAAAGAGGGAACTTGTAAGTCCATGGAGTTTGTATTTTGTGTTAGAGAAACGCCTGAGACGCTAGCCTAAACCATGCCTAATCATGGTGGAAACTTGCAACATCACCATAGTGAGCTATCTATGAAGCATCCTCAATAAAAAGCGATGCATATAGTAAATAAAAAGATCGTTGAGATGCTCATTGTCTGCTTGCCTTGTCATTTTGGTTATGGGATAGCTCCTCTACCATGTGCAAGGGGTACCCCGTTGGCGGTTCTCTATGATACGCATGTACCTACAATGACAAGAACTTACAGGTGACCAAAGTTGAGTAGCATGAGGTGCGGCCCTCGTATTCAAGGGACATGAGATTGCCAACTTATACTTTGTCAAGCATATACTCCATAGTTTGTTCACTTTAACCTTAATCACTTCAAGATGCTTATGATAGGGGCAATGAGAGCTGAAAGCTAACAAGTACCATAATTTTTGGAAGCTCTCTTTGAAACTTGAAATCCCTGCTTCCCTATGAAGGGCCTTTCTTCCACCATTATTTGAGTCTCCACCTTCTACCTTTTAGGCACCATTAAGAGAGCATAGTTGTCATTCTGTGTGCAGTGTCCCAAAACTTATTGATTGATGCATATTGTGATATTACTTGTTCTTGTGCTATTTGTTTCTAGTCACCCTTGTGAACTTTTAAGGTGTCATATGCATCTATTTTCTACTCTATGAGGGACAAGCTGAATGCCACTATGCTATGTTTTCTGTATGTGAAACAAACAGACGTTTTTCAATGCATGTTATTCATGATCTTTGTTTGTAGCCTTTCATGTTGCATGCATAGTTACTATGTCCTATTGTTAGAACTCCATATTTCATGCACATGTTAGAGTTCTTTGTTCCCAGCTTTCAATGCTTGCAAATGGTTTGATCTTGGTTTTGATGGTGCATGTCACCTCAAAAATTATTCTTTTTATCACTTACCTACTCGAGGACGAGCAGGAGTTAAGCTTGGGGATGCCTGATACGTCGAAAACATATCTATAATTTTTGATGTTCCATGCTTGTTTAGTATCTACTTTTCTTTGCTTTGTCCACACTTTGAGGTGTTTTTATATGTTTTCTGGTACTAACCTATTAACAAGATGCCACAGTGCCAGTTGCCTGTTTTCTTCTGTTTTTGGTTCCAGAAAGGCAGAAAATCAATATTCTCGGAATTGGACGAGACAAAAGTCAAAGTCATTATTTTCCCGGAGCAACACAGAACCACGAAGCAGAGTTGGTGGAGGACACCAGGGTGGTCGCACCCACTAGGCGCGAGCCAGCCCTGGTGATGCCCATAGGGGGTGTGGGCCCCCTGGACCTCCACCGACCTTGCCTCATGCGCCTATAAGAAGCCCCCGGGGAGAAAACCCTAAATAATCCATCATACTTCCAGAAAAACCTCCGTAGAGCCGCCGCCACCAAAAGGGAGATTCGGGGGACAGAAAGTCTCTGTTCCGGCACCCTGCCGGGATAGGGAAGTGCCCCCGGATCCATCTCCATTGCCATGTTCATCATCGTTGCTGATTCCCATGATGAGGAGGGAGTAGTTCTTCCTCGAGGCTAAGGACTCTACCGGTAGCTATGTGTTCATCTCTCTCTCTATGCATGGTCATTTGTGATCATAAGCTTTGTATTCAGGTAGATCTACCTTGCTACTCAAGTGCTTCAATAGATCTCTGCTCTCCCCATGTGTGTGAAAGTGACAACATGCATGCCATGGTGGCACTTAGGTTTGAGTCTACATAAATACTCTTTGTGCTTTAATAGATCTATGCTTTTCCCCATGTGTGTGAAAGTGACAACGTGCATACCGTGTGTGGCACTTTGGCTAGATTGAATATTTGTTATGAGTTATATTTGGATTTGGATGTCTCTATGAAATTGTGGTGTTTGTTGGAACCATCTAGCGCTCAAGGTGACAGTGTGGGGTTATATAGATTGGGGAAGGCGGACTTTGAGGAGTGTTGTTATAGCCCTACCAATGATTAGAGTGTCCAACCGGAGAGTAGTTAAAAGTAGTATCATGAAGAGGATATTTATATGAGAGAGTGTTCACTAGTGAAAGTATGATCCTTAGGCCTTGTTTATAAGCATTGAAACACCGTTTGCATCTAGATCTGTTGCATGTTTGCTTGCTTCCATCTTTATTTCAGTTTCACACACGTTACCCCACGTCAACAGCAAGTCAGAAGCTATTTTCTAGCACCGTTACCACTTGTATTTCACTATCTCTTAGCCAAACTAGTGCACCTATACACCTGACAAGTGTATTGGGTGTGTTGGGGACACAAGAGACTTCTTGTATATTGATTGCAGGGTTGCTTGAGAGGGAATACCTTTGACCACTTCCTCCCCGAGTTCGATAAACCTTGGGTAATCCACTTAAGGGAAACTTGCTGCTGTTTGACAAACCTCTGCACTTGGAGGCCCAACAACTGCCTATAAGAATAGAAGTGAGTAGATATCAATAACAATGCATTGAAAGACGTTTGTTTGTTTCACATAAAAACATAGCATAGTGGCATTCAGTTTGTCCCTCATGGAGTAGCATAAATGCATAGGACACCTTCAAAGTTCATAAGGGTGACTAGATACAAATAGTTCAAGAACAAGCAATATCAACAATATGAATCAATCAATATGTTTTGGGACAATGCACATAGAACTATGAATGGAAACTATGCTCTCTTAATTGGTGCCTAAGGATAGAAGGTGGAGAATCAATATAAAAGTTAAAGAAAGGCCCTTCATATAGGGAAGCAGGGATTTCAAGTTTCATAAAGAGCTTCCAAAAATTATGGTACTTGTTTGTAACATCCCTAAAATCATGTTTTCAAGTTTAGCATATAATCCATGCATGCATTCTCATTTAGGACTCAAATTCAAACTCATTTTGAAGAAAACAGAAGCTTGGAGTGCTATGATTTTATGTGAGCAGACTTTAACTCAAATGCCACTCTCTAGTGGAGGAATATTTGTTTTAAAACCATTATTGTAAGATCATAAGATTGGTTTGATTGTGAGCAAGGATTGGACAAAAATTTACAAAACAAATATAGTTTTAAACCATTTCAAAACCTATTCAAATCAAATACTAAGGCACTGTTTATTTTGATTTCTCAAAAAGACCAAGCTAGTCTAATGAAACAACAAGGTTTTATGTTCAAAATTATGAGGTTTACACTTTACAAAAGTCCAGAAAAGTTTTGAATTCAATTGCATTTGAATTTATTTGAAAAATGATTCCTGAAAATCAACTCAGAAAAAGAAAAAGAAATAGAAAACCCAACTGGGCCGGTGCCAGACTTTCAACCCAGCATCAGACCTAGCCCACTAAGCCCACCCGGGGTTTTCCCCTCTCTCTCACGCGGGACAGAGCTACTTCATGCTCGCTGACTAGTGGACCCGAGTGCCACACGGGGGGATCATCCCCAGTCACGCGCCCCCACGACCCCGTCGACGCCACCGTTACCTCATCACTACTGCGATTGATGCGGTCTTGATTGCCGGTGTTTTCTCGCGAGATTCTCGCCCATGCTCCGGCTATAATACCCCCTCTCCTCGCTGCTCATTTCCCCTCACTCGGCGCACCATTTCCGCCACCAGGCTGCACGCATTCGAGCTCGGAACCCCGCAGCACCGACGCACTCAGGCGACCTATTCCGGTGAGCCCCGTGCTCCCCTTCACCTCTCGATCATATGAGCTTGTATGTATTGCCCGTGCGCATCTTCTCACACACTCTGTTTGCGCTGTATCGCCCCAGGTCGTCGTCTTTGTTCACGGCCGCAACCACCAGAGCCGCCGCTCAACTCCGACGAGCAATAGCGGTAAGAATCGAGCGCCCCTTGCCTTCTCGTTGAAACCATCTTGCTCACCGTGACCTTGCGCACCCCCTGATACATTCTATTTGTGCTAGGATGACGCAGAGCCTCGGCAACGTCGACGTCTGTAAGCACCCGACGCCGTGCACAACTCCGACGAGCCCCAGCGACCACCTCTGCGTGCCCCTTCGCCAACAAAGACCACCTCGAGCATCAGCATCGTCACACGAACTCAGTAAGCTAAACCACGGCCTTTATCGCTTCCTGTATCACCGGCAACATCATCGCCTGAGCGCACCGCCGCCAGTCACCGTCGCGCGCTGCCCATCTTTGGTCAAGCAGTCGTGCACCGTTGGATCTAGATCCAACGTGTAAGATAGATCACTTAACGAAGGAGTATGGAACAGATATGGCCGTGTGATTTAAGTTAGATCTAACGGCCCTCATTGATCGATCCGCACGAAACGGTATCAACCAATCAGAACACGCCGCGTGTCAGTAGGTTTGATTTAAAATCAGAATTTAGATCTATTAGATGTTTAAACTTGTAAAATTCATAACTTTTGATTCCCACGTCCAAATTTGACAAATTTTATATCATTGGAATCAGGAGAGAAAATCCTTTCCATTTATGCAATTTGTTTAATGTTTTGCCTCTGATAAAATGGTTGTTTTTATAGAAACATTTGTAGGCATATTTTGTGTATAGTAATTATTTGAAAAATGCTTTGTTGTTCAAATAAAGTTTATTTGGCAAGTTTTGAACTTGTTTAAGATTCAGTACTGTGCACTTGTCTTGTTTGGTGTAGAAAATCATCACATGGCATTTTGCATGCATTCATATATTTTTGTTTATATAAATATTGTATGTGATTTGGTGCCATTATTTTATGTGTAGATTTTGGTGCAAATAGTGATTCTGATTGTGAAGATTGTTGCTACTCCCCAAACTACCAAGGCAAGTGGTGCTTCATGATTTTATTCCTATGTTTTTCAACTATGCACTAGAGATATTTTGCTAGACTTGCATGATTATTTTGATCTATATGCTATACTTGGGAAATCCTAGTAGTTGTAGAATTGCTAGAAATTTCTAAGTTAAGATGCTTATCAATGCCATGCTTAGCCTAGCTAGTAGCAACCAAGGGTGGTTATATATTCATGCTATGAGAAAATATTTCTAAGTCTTTGGACTTATGTTTTTGCTTAATAAAACAACTAAGTGAATGAAACACCTGGGTGGAATGGAAGGAATGGTTTATGTTGAGTGGTTACACAAGGCCCATTTCTATGGTTTACCTTGTGTATCTCACTTGTGGAAAGCCACCCAGGAATAAAGGGATTTGAGAGGCCAAATGTTAAGAAGCTTCTAGTGCAGCCACATGGCAATATGGGCTCTGCCTAGATCACATAGGTTGCAATAACTTAGCCATTTGGACAGTTGGTGGTAGTGGGATGATAGGCTGGAACGCGTCTATTTGGTCTAAGGGAAGGCTTATGAAAGGTCATGTCTTGGTGAAAATCAAGTCTTGTGGGGAAAGTGCACAACCTCTGCAGATGGAAGAATCTAAGTACTTAGCCATGTCCCTGGTATTGGACAAATTGAGCATCAAGACATGGAAGCTATCAAGAATCTCCTCATCCCAATTTCTAAGTTAAAAACTTGTGGGTGAACAAGGGTGAAGGTTCTTCAATTTCTATTGGTGTTTCCTTGGGAAAAGTTTTGTCAAAGAAAAACTTAGAGTTTTTCAACTAATAAGTAAAACCTATTTTGAGCAAAGAAAGCCTAAGCTACACTTAGCCAAAATGCATATAGTATCTAGACTACTAATATTCTACTAAGGTATCACTTGCCAATACTATTCCAATGTATTGACCCACTGTGGATGTAACTTGTGATGTTGCAGGTTATTCTGATAATGATTAGGGGTTATGAGTCTACACTCAACATGCTTGCCTGTGGCACATGAAGATGAAGACTTATTTATCTTATTATAGAATGAACTCTTGTATTAGGACTGTGGCCATGGAGTTGTAAAAGACTATGTTTGTCTCTGGAATGATATGTAATAATGACCTTTGTTTATGTGTACTTCATCTTAAACTTTGGATGCTAGCATTGATCCCGGGACTATCATTGCAATCACAGGGATCCTTACCTTTATAAAGGGAGGGATCTTACAGATGGTATCAGAGCACTATGTTGCCTGTAGGGTTATGACCCTAGGATTGGAAACCACTAAGGAAAAAAAATTCAACAACTTCCACACTTGTCTCTTTCTTCTCGTAAAATTTTCTAATCTTCTTTCTCATCTCTATTTGTAGATGAACTCCATCAACGAAGCCGTGAGGAAGGGACCACTCATGACTATGACTTTGGAATGTGAGACAGAATTCCCCAAGGCTCTCAAGGACCTCATGGTTGCCATGGGAATACATGGTACAACTGTGTACAAAGGTTTTCCTGTGATGGATGAAGGAGTTGAGTACTGGTGGGTGCAACTTAACTTGTATAAAAACAAGGAAGACAACCACAAAGAATCAGGATTCTGCATGGTCACCAACTCAGTGATGCACACCACATTCTTTGATTCAGCAAGGGATGCAGCTTGGAAGGCCATCAAAGAGCTTGGTGATAGAATCAAGTGCAGAATGCTCAACACTCAGAATGACCTTAGGGAAGAAAAGAAGCATACCCAGGAGTTAGAGGCTACCAACCAACGTTTAAGAGAGGACATCACAGACTTAGCAATGGAGTCATGTGATCAGGATCGACAGATTGCCTCTAGGGATGCCCTGTTAGCCAACTTGGCAAGTGAAATGGGATTATAACGTACTTCGTTAGTTGGACCACCACACTTATCATTTTATTTTCCAACTGTTGTCGAAAATAAGTTGAACCTTGGATGTTTGTAATGGTTTTATGTATGCCATGACTTGTGTTTTGATTGACAAAGATATGCATGTGATGCCTTGTCTTGTGATTTGACTTTAATTGTGTTGATTCTAACCTTTTCTATCTTATAAAATAGATGCCTAACATTACTATCAGCACGGCTGAAGAGTTCAAGGGAACTCATTTTGTCACTCGACTTATTGCACTCACTAGTCTGCTCAATCTTCCGCTTCCTAGCATCATGGTGCTTCCCCTCACCAAGTTTGAGAGGAAAGACCTTTGGGGCTTCAAGGTTAACCAACCAGGACACCAGACTGAGCCTACCACGGAGGCAATCATCTTCAAGTTCATGCATGATGACAGGGAGAGAGGCCTAGAGGTAGTCATACAGGATTTACTTGTGTGTCTGTTAGGGAGACACTCTCGGGAGGTTAGAGGTACTCACTTCCATGCCTTTGGTAGACGTGATGAGGATGGTGAGGCCATTGACTTCGAGGACATTGCTAGAGAGACGACAAAGCCGATTCGTCTATACCTCCAGGACTTAGAGGTTCTTCTAAGGCACCTAGATACCGATAGGACCAACGTCATGCTTAGCAATGACGAACTCCAGGTGCAGCTCCATGAGAAGGACAAGCTCTTCGCAGAGCAAGATGTGATAGTCAAGGAAATGGAGGCCAAGTTTGAGAGTCGGGATAGAAAGTTCAAGAGTCAAGAGAAAAGAGTCCAAGATAGGAACAAGAGGATTCGAGAGATGACTGCAGAACTAGAGACCAAGGACTTCGAGCTCGAGCATCAGCAGACTGTGATTGAGAGACTTCGTTCACAGAAGAGGGCTCTCAAGTCCAAGATAGAGGCCTTGACTACCAATGTCGAGGAATACAAGACCGCTATGGAGAATGCAGGTCTTACACTTGTTGATGAGGAGGTTGATGCAGAGGAGTAGTGATGACTACTCATTTACCTTTTATTTACCATGCTTTTGTTTATTGAGTCGCAATGACCATCCAACATGTGGATGGCTTGCTATTGGAGTGTTTACTTTTCAGAACTTGTTGTCTATGTTGTTGAACTTTTACTATTATGATGCATGTTTGGTGATTGTTTGTGTGATGTATTGTGCATGTTAGCATCTATGGGTATCTCATTCTTATCTCTATTGAACAATCACAGATGCCTCCCCGACGTGCCAATCCCAACCCTAACAACAACAACAATATCACCCCCGAGATGCAGCAGATGATGACAACTCAGACGCAGCTGATGCAGATGATGACCACGTTCATACAGAATCAGAACAACAACAACAACAATAATAATAATAATAACAACAACAATCAGAATAACCCACCGGGTTTTGACATGCTTACCAGATTCTTAAGACTGAGGCCAACAAAGTTCTTAGGAACTACTGATCCTATGGTGGCCAATGATTGGATACGCTCTGTGAACAAGGACTTGGTAACTGTTGGCTGTACTGATGAAGAGAAGGTCAGGTTTGCAACACACTTGTTGGAAGGACCAGCAGCCACTTGGTGGGATAACTTCCAGATCACCACTCCCATTGCGGATGTGACATGGGCTATCTTTGAAGATGGTTTCCGTACTGCTCACATCTCATCCGGAGTGATGAGTTTGAAGAAAAAGGAATTTCATAACTTGAAGCAGCGCCACCGCAGCGTGGCTGAATATATTGAGGAGTTCAACAATCTGGCACGTTATGCACCGGATGAAGTTGACACTGATGCTAAGAGGAAGGAGAAGTTCCTCGAAGGATTGAACGATGAACTGAACCTGCAGCTATCTGTGGCCTATGTCCCCACTTATCAGTCTCTTTGTGACAAGGCTGCTATTTTGGAGAGCAAACTAAAACAGGTTGAAAGCAGGAAGAGAAAGCACTCAGACAAGCACAACTCGGGATCGTCTCACAAACGTTCCATTATGATGACAGTGGGAATTCTGTATCCCACAAGCATGGAAAGTACAACAAGCACCACAACCACAACCGTCATCATGACAACAAGCACCACCGTAGTCATGACAGTGACAAGTACAAGAATCACAAGAGTGGATATAAGAGCCACCACAATGGAAGTGGAAGTGGTAGTGGAAGCCAGCCTGTCAAGAAGGATCTTAGTCAGGTTGAATGTTTCAAGCGAAAGAAGATGGGGCATATGCAAATGAATGCCCATAAAAGAAATTTGAAGGACCCAACAAGCCCAACCCTTTCCAGAAGGGGCAAGTGAACCACATCAATGTGGAAGAAATATATGAGGAACCTGATGTTGTTGCTGGTAAGTTCAAACTCAATTCCGTTCCAGCATTTGTTCTCTTTGATACTGGTGCATCTCATTCATTCATATCAAGAGCATTTGTTGAAAGAAATGAACTACCGGTAGAAACTATTGGGTGTCCTATAAAAGTAAGTTCTCCTGGCGGAGAAATGATAGTGAACTCAGGATGTCATGATCTAGTCATAGAGTTTGGGAAGTATAAGTTTCTCGTTAATCTGATAATCCTGAACTCCCAAGGATTGGATGTCATTTTGGGAATGGACTGGATGACTAAGCACAAGGGAGTGCTAGATTGTGCCAACCATACTGTCTCACTCACAACTCCAGAAAAAAAGGATCAGATTCAAGACCAACTTTGAATCGAAAAGGAGTAAGCTAAATTCTCTTAAGGGGGTTAGCATAGACAATGTGCTAATTGTGAGTGAATATCCAGATGTGTTTCCGGAAGAGTTGTCGGGAATGCCACCAGATAGAGATGTGGAGTTTCTTATTGACTTGCTACCAGGATCTGGACCAATAGCAAAGAGACTGTACAAGATGTCGGTTGATGAGTTGAAAGAACTCAAGAAACAACTTGGAGAACAGTTGCAGAAAGGATTTATTCAACCAAGTTCTTCATCTTGGGGAGCACCAGTTTTGTTTGTGGAAAAGAAGGATAGGAGTCAAAGGTTATGCATAGATTACCGCTCACTCAATGAGGTGACTATCAAGAACAAATACCCTTTGCCTAGAATAAATGACTTGTTTGATCAGCTAGAAGGAGCTTGTGTGTTCTCAAAGATTGATCTCCGATTAGGTTACTTTCAGCTCAAGGTAAGAGAACAAGACATACCTAAGACAGCTTTCACCACTAGGTATGGATTATATGAGTATACCGTGATGCCATTCGGTTTGACCAATGCACCAACATACTTTATGAATATGATGAACAAGGTGTTCATGGAGTTCCTTGACAAGTTTGTTGTCGTATTCATTGATGACATTTTAATCTACTCCAAGATCAAAGAAGAGCATGAAGGACATTTGCGTTTGATACTTGAGAAGCTTAAAGAGCATAAGATATATGCCAAATTCAGCAAGTGTGAGTTTTGGTTGAATGAAGTTGGATTTCTTGGACACGTCGTGTCAGGAGATGGTGTAGCAGTTGATCCTGCTAAAGTTTCAGCTGTAACTGAATGGGAATCTCCTAAGTCAGTGAAAGAGGTTCGTAGTTTCCTTGGCTTGGCAGGATACTACAGAAGGTTCATTGAGAATTTTTCCAAGATAGCTAAGCCAATGACTGAGTTACTAAAGAAAGACAAGAAATTTGCTTGGTCTGAAGGATGTGAACTCAGTTTTCAAGAATTAAAGAAGAGACTAGTGACAGCACCAGTCTTATGTCTGCCAGATTTGGAGAAGGATTTCCAAGTGTATTGTGATGCATCTCATCATGGATTAGGTGCAGTACTTATGCAAGAAGGGAAAGTTGTGGCTTATGCCTCGAGACAACTCAAAACTCATGAGGTAAATTACCCTACTCATGATTTAGAGTTAGCCTCTGTTGTCCATGCACTCAAAACATGGAGACATTATCTTTTGGGAAAACGATGTGAAGTGTTCACAGATCACAAAAGTTTGAAGTATATCTTCACCCAGAAAGAAATCAACATGAGACAAAGAAGATGGCTAGAACTCATCAAGGACTATGACTTGAGTTTGCAATACCACCCCGGTAAAGCAAATGTTGTAGCGGATGCTCTAAGCCGTAAGGTTTTTGTGAATGGCCTTACTAAGGGAGAATTGCCAGATGATCTGTGTGCCCAATTTAGAGATCTCATATTGGAGATTATGCCTGAAGGACATCTCATATCATTGGATGTTCAACCCACTTTGTTGGACAAAATCAAAGAAGCCCAAAGGACATATAAGGAAATAGAAGAGATTAAGGAAAAGATTGGCAAAGGAAAAGCCAAGGGATTCCATGAAGACGAACATGGTACTTTATGGTATGGAAAACGTATCTGCGTACCGCAAGATCCGGAGCTTCGGAAACTGATATTACAAGAAGCACACAACTCACCGTATTCCATTCATCCGGGTAACACCAAAATGTACATGGATATGAAAGGAAGATTTTGGTGGAATAATCTCAAGAAGGACATCGCTGAACATATTGCTTTGTGTGATGTATGTAGTAGAGTGAAAGCGGAACATCAGAAACCAGCAGGATTACTACAACCACTACCTATTCCTAATTGGAAGTGGGACAAGATTGGCATGGATTTCATCACCGGATTGCCAAGGACCCGACCAGGATATGATTCTATTTGGGTAGTAGTGGATCGCCTAACTAAAGTGGCTCATTTTATACCCGTGAAGACAACCTATACAAGTGCTAAGTTAGCCAAGATCTATATGAGTAGGATTGTATGTCTGCATGGAGTACCCAAGAGTATTGTGTCAGATAGGGGAACTCAATTCACTTCTCATTTTTGGAGACAACTACATGAGTCATTGGGAACGAGGTTGGAATTTAGCACTGCTTTTCATCCTCAGACTGATGGACAAACAGAAAGGACCAACCAGATTCTTGAAGATATGTTGAGGGCATGTGCCCTAGACTATGGAGCTAGTTGGGATGAAAGTCTGCCTTACGCAGAATTCTCTTACAATAACAGCTATCAAGCCAGTATTGAGATGGCACCATTTGAGTTTCTCAATGGGAGAAAGTGTACCACCCCATTGCTATGGAATGGTGTGGGAGAAATAAGTTTGTTCGGACCAGAACTAATCAAAGAGGTCGAAGAGAAAGTCAAGCTAGTTAAGGACAGATTGAAGATAGCACAGTCCCGACAAAAGAGCTACGCAGATCCTAAGCGTAGAGAAGTCGTCTATGAGGTGGGTGATAGAGCTTATCTTAGAGTGTCACCACTTCGTGGAGTGAATAGATTTGGAGTCAAAGGAAAATTGGCCCCAAGATATGTTGGACCATTCAAGATTTTGAGTCGTAAAGGATAAGTAGCTTATGAGATTGAATTGCCAGAATCATTGTCTGCCGTTCACAATGTGTTTCATGTGAGTCAGCTTAAGAAATGCCATCCAGAAATGGAAGAGACTTCTTTGAAAGATACCATACCTTTGGAGGAGGTTCATTTGGAAAGTGATCTCACCTATGAGGAGAAACCTATCAAGATTCTTGAGACTGCAGAAAGAGTTACTCGGACTAAGACTATCAAATTCTGCAAAGTTCAATGGAACCATCATTCTGAAGAAGAAGCCACATGGGAAAGAGAAGTTGATCTTCAGAAAGACCACCCTCACCTATTTGCTAGCCAACCCGAATCTCGAGGGCGAGATTCACCTTAAGGGAGTTAGATTTGTAACATCCCTAAAATCATGTTTTCAAGTTTAGCATATCATCCATGCATGTATTCTCATTTAGGACTCAAATTCAAACTCATTTTGAAGAAAACAGAAGCTTGGAGTGCTATGATTTTATGTGAGCAGACTTTAACTCAAATGCCACTCTCTAGTGGAGGAATATTTGTTTTAAAACCATTATTGTAAGATCATAAGATTGGTTTGATTGTGAGCAAGGCTTGGACAAAAATTTACAAAACAAATATAGTTTTAAACCATTTTCAAAACCTATTCAAATCAAATACTAAGGCACTGTTTATTTTGATTTCTCAAAAGACCAAGCTAGTATAATGTTACAACAAGGTTTTATGTTCAAAATTATGAGGTTTACACTTTACAAAAGTCCAGAAAAGTTTTGAATTCAATTGCATTTGAATTTATTTGAAAAATGATTCCTGAAAATCAACTCAGAAAAAGAAAAAGAAATAGAAAACCCAACTGGGTCGGCGCCAGACTTTCAGCCCAGCATCAGACCTTGCCCACTAAGCCCACCCGGGGTTTTCCCCTCTCTCTCTCACGCGGGACAGAGCTACTCCACGCTCGCTGGCTAGTGGACCCGAGTGCCACGCGAGCATCGTCCCCAGCCACGCGCCCCCACGACCCCGTCGACGCCGCCGTTACCTCATCACTGCTGCGATTGATGCGGGCTTGATTGCCGGTGTTTCCTCGCGAGATTCTCGCCCCTGCTCCGGCTGTAAGACCCCCTCTCCTCACTAATCATTTCCCCTCACTCGGCGCACCATTTCCGCCACCAGGCTGCATGCATTCGAGCTCGGAACCCCGCAGCACCGACGCACTCCGGCGACCTATTCCGGTGAGCCCCGTGCTCCCCTTCACCTCTCGATCATACGAGCTTGTCTGTCTTGCCCGTGCGCATCTTCTCACACCCTCTGTTTGCGCTGTATCGCCCCAGGTCGTCGTCTTCGTTCACGGCCGCAACCACCAGAGCCGCCGCTCAACTCCGACGAGCAATAGCGGTAAGAATCGAGCGCCCCTTGCCTTCTCGTTGAAACCATCTTGCTCACCGTGACCTTGCGCACCCCCTGATACATTCTATTTGTGCTAGGATGACGCAGAGCCTCGGCAACGTCGATGTCTGTAAGCACCCGACGCCGTGCACAACTCCGACGAGCCCCAGCGACCACCTCTGCGCGCCCCTTCGCCAACAAAGACCACCTCGAGCATCAGCATCGTCACACGAACTCAGTAAGCTAAACCACGGCCTTTATCGCTTCCTGTATCACCGGCAACATCATCGCCTGAGCGCACCGCCGCCAGCCACCGTCGCGCGCTGCCCATCTTTGGTCAAGCAGTCGTGCACTGTTGGATCTAGATCCAACGTGTAGGATAGATCACTTAACGAAGGGGTATGGAACAGATCTGGCCGTGTGATTTAAGTTAGATCTAACGGCCCTAATTGATCGATCCGCACGAAACGGTATCAACCAATCAGAACACGCCGCGTGTCAGTAGGTTTGATTTAAAATCAGAATTTAGATCTATTAGATGTTTAAACTTGTAAAATTCATAACTTTTGATTCCCACGTCCAAATTTGACAAATTTTATATCATTGGAATCAGGAGAGAAAATCCTTTCCATTTATGCAATTTGTTTAATGTTTTGCCGCTGATAAAATGGTTGTTTTTACAGAAACATTTGTAGGCATATTTTGTGTATAGTAATTATTTGAAAAATGCTTTGTTGTTCAAATAAAGTTTATTTGGCAAGTTTTGAACTTGTTTAAGATTCAGTACTGTGCACTTGTCTTGTTTGGTGTAGAAAATCATCACATGGCATTTTGCATGCATTCATATATTTTTGTTTATATAAATATTGTATGTGATTTGGTGCCATTATTTTATGTGTAGATTTTGGTGCAAATAGTGATTGTGATTGTGAAGATTGTTGCTACTCCCCAAACTACCAAGGCAAGTGGTGCTTCATGATTTTATTCCTATGTTTTTCAACTATGCACTAGAGATATTTTGCTAGACTTGCATGATTATTTTGATCTATATGCTATACTTGGGAAATCCTAGTAGTTGTAGAATTGCTAGAAATTTCTAAGTTAAGATGCTTATCAATGCCATGCTTAGCCTAGCTAGTAGCAACCAAGGGTGGTTATATATTCATGCTATGAGAAAATATTTCTAAGTCTTTGGACTTATGTTTTTGCTTAATAAAACAACTAAGTGAATGAAACACCTGGGTGGAATGGAAGGAATGGTTTATGTTGAGTTGTTATACAAGGCCCATTTCTATGGTTTACCTTGTGTATCTCACTTGTGGAAACCACCCAGGAATAAAGGGATTTGAGAGGCCAAATGTTAAGAAGCTTCTAGTGCAGCCACATGGCAATATGGGCTCTGCCTGGATCACATAGGTTGCAATAACTTAGCCATTTGGACAGTTGGTGGTAGTGGGATGATAGGCTGGAACGCGTCTATTTGGTCTAAGGGAAGGCTTCTGAAAGGTCCTGTCTTGGTGAAAATCAAGTCTTGTGGGGAAAGTGCACAACCTCTGCAGATGGAAGAATCTAAGTACTTAGCCATGTCCCTGGTATTGGACAAATTGAGCATCAAGACATGGAAGCTATCAAGAATCTCCTCATCCCAATTTCTAAGTTAAAAACTTATGGGTGAACAAGGGTGAAGGTTCTTCAATTTCTATTGGTGTTTCCTTGGGAAAAGTTTTGTCAAAGAAAAACTTAGAGTTTTTCAACTAATAAGTAAAACCTATTTTGAGCAAAGCAAGCCTAAGCTACACTTAGCCAAAATGCATATAGTATCTAGACTACTAATATTCTACTAAGGTATCACTTGCCAATACTATTCCAATGTATTGACCCACTGTGGCTGTAACTTGTGATGTTGCAGGTTATTCTGATGATGATTAGGGGTTATGAGTCTACACTCAACATGCTTGCCTGTGGCACAGAAGATGAAGACTTATTTATCTTATTATATAATGAACTCTTGTATTAGGCCTGTGGCCATGGAGTTGTAAAAGACTATGTTTGTCTCTGGAATGATATGTAATAATGACCTTTGTTTCTGTGTACTTCATCTTAAACTGTGGATGCTAGCATTGATCCAGGGACTAGCATTGCAATCACAGGGATCTTACATTTTTAGCTTTCAGCTCTCATTGCCCCTATCATAAGAATCTTGAAGTGATTAAGGTTAAAGTGAACAAAATATGGAGTATATGCTTGACAAAGTATAAATTGGCAATCTCATGTCCCTTGAGTACGAGGGCCGCTCCTCATGCTACTCAACTTTAGTCACCGGTAAGTTCTTGTCATATTAAGTATATGTGTATCATAGAGAACTGCCAACGGGGTATCCCTTGCCCCATGATACAGGAGCTATCCCATATCAAAATGACAAGGCAAGCAGACAATGAACATCTCATCAATCATCTTATTTACCATGGGAAAATGGTGCTTTTTTCTCTCTTTCCTCTTTTCTGATTTTTTTCCTTTTCTCAATATTTTTTCTATCTCTCTTTTTTTATAAGAAGAATGCTTCATAAATTGCTCATTATGGTGATGCTGTAAGTTTCCACCATGATTAGGCATGGCTTAGGCTAGCGGCCCATGTGTTTCTCTAACACACATACATAACTCCATGGACTTACAAGCTCCCCTTTTATTTCACACCAACGACATCCATAAATAAAAGAGCATGATATCAACTAGGTAGATATTTATAAGTGTTGAAAGCGTTCCCCGTGACAACACGGTTCTGCTAATCCCAACTTATAAGTGCAAGCATATACAACATAGATGACACAATGGTTCAAGTTTATTAGGGGCAAGAAGAATAAAGTGTGCCATCAAGTTTGTGAAAGCTTTAATCACTAACTTTTACATAACAAGTTTAATTTGGAAGATAGATAAAACAATAATATACTTTAAATGGTGTAACACACCATGCATAGGAATTTATAGTGGACACTTTTGGAACAACTTGGTTTCTTGGGAGTTGGATGCATGAGTAGAGCTTACTCAATGCAAGTGGAGGCTAGCAAAAGACTAGGAGCGACCAACTAAGAGAGCAATAATGGCCATAATCATGGAGAGCGACAAAACATTACTAATCAAAGCATAAAGTGGTACCACGAGTCAAAAACTAAATGATCATAGAGTCTAAGGTGACTGGTTCATGGTCATAACATGGTGTCAGCATGTGCCAAGTCAACCCAAACAAAGCATCAAAGGAGAATACCATAGTACTATGCTTTTGTATGCTAAAACAACGCATGATTCTATATTAAGCAATCCTAATTGTTTGGAACAAGTCATGCTACAACAATAATCACTAAGCATAAGGTCAAAACAACATCTAGTATGACATCATAAAGTCTAGGCCACAGTCAAAGCAAGCTCCTTCTTGTACTACTAAAGCAAGAACTTTCTACTCCTTTCCAACACCAATCAACTTATTTGAAACAACACAGCGAAAGCGGGGGTCAAACTACTTTATTCAAGAAAAATAAGCAAACGAAAACCAAAAGAGAAAACTAAGATTCTCCAAGAACAACACAACAGTGCATGACACAATAAAAACGAAGTGTCTAGAAAGACCTGAGATTTTTATTCATGAAGAAGGAGATGCCTTGGGCATCCCCAAGCTTTAATGCTTGTACCTCTTGAATATTTCTTGGGGTGACACGGGGTGGCATCCCCAAGCTTGAGCTTTTGTCCATTCTTCATCTTATTACATTATTTTTTCCCTACACCTGAAAATTTTCCTTCATATAAAACTTCACACAACCTTCATTAGCAACATTAGTGCATTCAAAAGATAATAGACCTTTGGGTTTAGTTTCAAAATAGTAAAACTTTCATTAAATACACAAGCTACTATAGCAATTCTCTCAAAAAACTCAATTTCCCAAAGATAACCCAAAAAGGAATCAATAAAGAGGCAACTGCAAATAATGGCAGAAATCTGTCAAAACAGACCAGCAGGTAAAAAACGATTATTTAGAAGACCTTCTGTTGCTCAAATCAAAAAGTGTTGAACTAATTAAAGTTAGCTAACAACCTGGGGGATTTATTCAGAAAATTACAGCTCAATCCGACTTACAGAGATTGTTCAATTTGTTTTATAGTGGAGCATAAAAATCTGTTTCGGGATAACAACTCCCCAAATCTTACTTCCCTCTCATTAGAGGTTATTCTTGGCACAAAAATCAAACAAAAAGTATAATGAGAGGTTATTACAAAAGTAATAACTTCTAAGACTCAAGAAAACTATTGGGTTATGTCCCAAGAAGTACTTTTCTTTAACGCCTTTAAGTTAGGCACAAGAAGCAGGAATCAAGTATTTTCAAATGAAGAAGCATTAAGATCAATACTCAAAATATCTTCAACTAAGAAAGGTATCTCATACAAATTAGTTTTAGAGGATCCTTTCTCATCTCTCTTGGGTTCATTACTCATCAAATGGGTTTTCAGGAACAATCCAATCAAAATTCTTTTCTAAGGCTTCATGCATTCCTACAAGTTTAAAAGGTATGGGTATCTTAATTTACTCTCCATTGGGTTTGGTTTTATCCAACTTTTCTAATGTACCCATAACATCTACACATGAGCCTAGCATATTAAAACGATCAAAGACTTTTTTGGCTTCTTTAGCAACATCATTGAACTCCTTTGACAAAGTTTTTAGAATAAAATCTCTCTTTTAAGCATCCTCCACTTATTTTAGTTTAAGAAACATTATTTACATCATGGGGTTAAGGTTAACAAACCTAGCCTCCAACATGTGAACTAAAGAAGCTGCAGCAATTTCATAATTAGGAGCAAGTTCTGTTAAGGATCTATCCTCAATATCCTCAAGTTTGCTAATATGATTGAAGAATTCTTCAATATTGTCTTTGTAAGATCCCTCCTTTGTAAAGGAAAGGATCCCTGTGATTGCAATGCTAGTCCCTGGATCAATGCTAGCATCCACAGTTTAAGATGAAGTACACAGATACAAAGGTCGTTTATTACATTCATTCCAGAGATAAAACATAGTCTTTTACAACTCAGGGCCAAAGGCCTAATACAAGAGTTTATGGAATAAGTAAATAAACATAAGTCCTCATCTTCATGTGCCACAGGCAAGCATGTTGAGTGTAGACTCATGACTCCTACTCATCATCGGAGTAACCTGCAACGTCACAAGTTACAGCCACAGTGGGTCAATACTTTGGAATAGTATTGGCAAGTGATACCTTAGTAAATTTTAAGTGGACTATAGTACTATATGCATTTTGGCTAAGTGTAGCTTGGCTTGCTTTGCTCAAAATAGGTTTTCCTATTAGTTGAAATCACTAAGTTTTTCTTTGTCAAAAACTTCCCAAGAAACCACCAATAGACATTGGGGTCCTTCACCCTTGTTCACCCACAAGTTTTTAACTTATAAATTGGAGTGATGAGATTCTTGTAGCTTCCATGTCTTGATGCTCAAGTTGTCCATTGCCATGGACTTGGCTAAGTACTTAGATTTTCCATCTGCAGAGGTTGTGCACATTCCCCACCAGACTTGGTTTCCCAAGACAGGACCTTTCAGAAGCCTTTCCTTAGTCAAATGTACGCACTCTAACCTATCATTCCCACTACCACCAACTGTCCAAGTGACTAAGTTCTAGCAACCTATATGATCATGGCAGAGCCCATATTGCCAAGTGGTTGCACTGTAAGCTTTCTCAACACTTGGCCTCCAAATCCCTTTGTGCCTGGGTGGCATACCACAAGTGAGATACACAAGCCAAATCCATGGCCTTGTGTAACCACTCAACCAAAAACCACCATTCAAGTCCCATTCCACCCAGGAAGTTCATTGACTTAGTTGTTTTATTAGGAAAAGCATGAGTCCCAAAGGACTTAGAATTATTTCACCATAGCATGTACATACTATACCAACCCTTGTTTTCTACTAGCTAGGCTAAGCATGGCATTGTAACTTAACTTAGGAAAATCCCTAGCAATTCTACAACTATACAACTACATAGGATTTCCCAACCTAGCATTTGGCAAAAGTAGCATGCAAGACTTAGCAAAAATAATACTAGTGCTTATTCAAAATAAAGGGGATGGGAATATCATGAAGTATCACTTGCCTTGGTAATGGAGAGAGTAGCACTCTTCACAATCACAGTCACTAGCAAAATCTACACAAAAAAATTGTAGCATACAATTACACACAATTTATATACAATCAAAAATACGAATGCATGTATGCAAGAATTTGCTAAGTGATGATTTTTAAAACTCTACCAAGCAAGTGCATGATACAGAAACATAACAAGTCATAAAGTTTGCTAACTGAGCTTATTTAGCCTTAAAACAATTTGCTAAATAAAAACTATACTCAAAATGGACCTAAACTTGTTTCTGCATACAAAGTCATTTTAACAGTTACTATTTGTTAAACACATTGCACATTCAGAAAGGCCTTGATTCACTGAATCCAACGGTATAAAGTTTGTAAAATTCTAACGTGGCAATCAAAAGTTATAGCCTATTGAAATTTGGATCTAAATCTGATTTGAATTCTGTTTTTGATTTAAACTCTAGCCACGCGTCGTGTTCCTATTGGCGCGTACCGCTTCGGCTGGATCGAGCTTTGCGGGCCGTAGGATCTAAGTGAGATCTGGCGGCTTAGATGCGCGCTTACCTCTTCACCCACGTTCTAATCTACGCTGTAGGATCTACATCTGACGCTCCTAATCGTCCTGACCATACACGAGCGGCGCTAGCGGCGTTGACTTGCGGCGGCGCGTCTGACCACGGCGGTGTTGGCGCTCTAGGTCGCCTGGGAAGGAAGGGAGGTGCTTACCAGAACCGCTGTGGCGTGCTGAAGCTCGACGTGGTGTTGGTTTGCGAAGGGGTGCGCGGGAACGGTCTCTGGAGCTCGTCGGAGTTGCGGGCGGCGTCGGTAGCTTGCAATCGTGGTCCTTGCCGAGGTTTGGCGTCGCCCTAGCATGAACCAGTGGCATCAGGATTTGCGCAAGTCATAGGCGAACAAGCTCGCGTGAAGGAGGGGGCAAGGGGCGCTCGGGTTTTACCTTAATTGGTCGCCGGAGTTTATCGGCGGCGCAGGTGGTTTCGGTCGCGAACGGAGACGACGACCTGGGTCACGAGCAGGCAAAAGGAAGGTATCAGCGTAAGCGCGAGATCATTCCGAACATCCTCGTTTGAACCAGAGAGAGAGGAGGGGTCGAGGCTCACCATAATTGGCCGCCGGAGTTGTCGGTACTGCGGGGTTTCAAGGGCAATTGCGCGCAGCCTGGTGGCGGAGTGAGCGAGGAGAGGGGGGGGAAATGCTTGCGGGGCAGAGGGGTTTAAGTAAGCCTAGGTGCGACAGGAAACGCTTGCGGAATAATGGGCAATTACACCGCGCCATTACCGGCCTTGACAGCAGCAACGACGTGGTCGCGGGCGTGGTTTGGGGAAGACGAGGGTGACATGGACGAGGCCCGCTGGTCAGCAAAGTAAACAGAAGGGGCGTGGGGTCTGGCTGTCAGTGGCTGAATGGGTGTGCTCGCGTGTGAGAGAAGAAAAGAGATGCCCCGAGTGGGCTTGCTGGGCCTGCTCCGTTGCTGGGATAAAATGGCAGCGCTCGGCCTTTTCTATTTGTTTGCTTCTTTTCTTTTTCTGATTCGATTTTCTAAATAGATTTTCAAATGAAATCAAGTTCAATTTGAATTCAAATTTTCCTAGGATTTTTGCAGTGAGCAGTAGTCTCCAATATAGGCATAAGATCATGTGGTTGCTTTGCAACAGCTTGGTCAAGCTTGGAGATCAAAAATATCAGAGGCTAGGCACTTGGTTTGCAAATTTGAAAAATGGTTTTTGGAAACCATTTCCCATTTGAAAAACTTGGTTTAAAATCTACACTTAAACCCTATGCTCATAGAAGGCAACCAACTTGGTTCATAAACAATCAAACTTTCAAATGGGGATAGCCATTTGATTTAATTCTGCTCACATAAAATCATAGCACCATGTGCTTCAGTTTTTCTGAAATGAGTTTGAATTTTTACCTCAAATCTATATGCATGCTTGAATGATATGCAAACTTTGAAATTATGATTTTAGGGATGTTACAGTCTTTCCCAATTATAGAGCCACTACCTATTGAAAGGTCTTTCAGGGTGAACTTAGGGATCAACATGGTGAGCAAGAGCAAGGTGACAACTAGAGAAAGAACTAATTTTTGTGTGTTTTTGATAAGAAAAAGCAAACCAAACCAAACTATTTTTTTGGATGTTTTGATAAAAAGAGAAGCAAGTAAAACAAGGCAAAAGAAACTAAGCAAAACAAAAACAAAGTAAAGAGAAAGGTTGTGAATGACTCCCCTTGTGAAGCCGCCCTTAGCCTCCCCGGCAACGATGCCAGAAAATGTCTTGATGCGGATCAGATCACTATAGAGCTTCGTTGGGAAACCCCAAGAGGAAGGTATGATGAGTACAACAATAAGTTTTCCCTCAGTAAGAAACCAAGGTTATCGAACCAGTAGGAGTAAGGAAATGACTCAAAGGTGTTGCTAGCAACATGGAAACCTGCACAACACAAACTTAAGACTTTGCCCCAACGAATAGTGAGGTTGTCAATCTCACCGGTTTGCTAAAAACAAAGGATTAAACGTATGGTGTGGAAGGTAATGGTGGCTTGCAGAAAGTAAATAGTAACAGTGGAAGATGTATCAATGGTAAAGATTGGACCGAGGTCCACAGTTCACTAGAGGTGTTCTCCTTGAGATAAATAACATAACATGCTGGGTAAACAAATTACAGCGGGGCAATTGACAGGACAGAGCATGGCATAACAATGCAATACTAGGCATCCATGATCCTATGAGATTTTATTGGGCATTACAACAATATACATAGATCATCACCCAACTGCATCTATGACTAGTAATCCACCTTCAGGTTATCATCCGAACCCCCTCCAGTATTAAGTTATAAGCAATGGATAACTGTTTTAAGAAATGTGTGTAAAGTAAACAATACAATTGTTCCATGAACAAGAGATTGTTGTTTTCTCCCTAGTAGCAACAACACATCTACAACCTTAGAGATTTATGTCACTTCCCCAGATTCAATAGAGGCATGAACCCACTATCGAGCATAAATACTCCCTCTTGGAGTCACTAGCATCTACTTGGCCAAGATAGCTACGAAAAACAGAGAGCATGCAAGATCTCAAACAACACAGACATGATAGAATCAATAAGATAGAACCATTAATCAATCTGACATACTAATCTTAATATCCATCGGATCCTCGCAAACACAACATGCATGATTACAAATAGATGATCTTGATCATGAACGGAGCTCACAAGATCTAAACATGATAGCACAAAGGAGGGGAAACATCCATCTAGATATTGTATGGACCCATAGTCCAATGTGGAACTACTCATGCATCATACCGGAGGCTAACATGGTGATGAATAAGGCCTTCAGGATGATCTCTCCCCTCCGGCAGGGTGCCGGGAAGAGCTTCAGATTCCCCCGATCTAGGAACGATGGTGACGGTGGCTACAGACTGTTTCGTGGAGATCTGATCGGGTACTTAGGGTTTAGTTATTGGAGGCTTCTTATAGACAAAGGGGGAGACCGAGGCGGCCGCACCCCTCCCAAGAGCAGGCCAGGCCTGGCCGCACAGCCAGGGGGTGTGGGCCCCTCGTGGTCCACCTCCGTCTCATCTTCTGGCTCCGTGTTCTCCTCGGTAAAATATTGACTTTGGCTTTTGTCCCGTCCAATTCCGAGAATATTCATTTTCTGTCTTTTCTGGAACCAAAAACAACAGAAAACAGACAACTGGCACTGTGGCATCTTGTTAATAGGTTAGTCCCAGAAAACGTATAAAAATACCTCAAAGTGTACACAAAGCAAAGCACAGTGAATATTAAACAAGCATGGAACATAAAAAATTATAGATACATTTACGATGTATCACCTCTCTCTCTC
The DNA here is from genome assembly GCA_916181665.1 of Avena sativa. Taxonomy (NCBI): domain Eukaryota; kingdom Viridiplantae; phylum Streptophyta; class Magnoliopsida; order Poales; family Poaceae; genus Avena; species Avena sativa. The sequence continues at coordinate 259,847,336 of OV702297.1, forward strand.
TCGTGTGTGTGCAATTCTACTTTGTAAGTTGGGTTCAGCACTTCGTATCAGTTTCGCCGTTGTTGGCGCTATTAATTTATCGCCGGGCCTTGTGGCCTAGTTTCTAAAAAAACTATATTTACTCCTACCACGATGCCAATTATTTAATGTAATTTATTCAGGTTCTAATCAGGATCAGGCCTAGGGGTGGGCAGGGTGTGCGACTGCCGAGCCCCCCCCCCCAAATCCAGGGGGATCACCCAATGGATGTGCTACTACATGTATGTATACATAATACACATTGACAAACGAGCGGAAGGGGAAACGGCCTTATCGGCCATGTAGCGATGGCGAGGAAAAAGAGAACGTCACCGCACACTCTAGGAAACAAACAATCGATTTGCAATCAGCCAATCACCGGGAGTGAGGCAGTGACGTCCTAGAGACCTGGACTGCTCAACTACCTTAGCCCTCGGGCTCCTAGGCCACAAGCGACGACCAATTAGGGTGTTCTTCAGTTCTTCTTTGAAGCAACAATTTCCCGATCGGTGATCTTCCAGCCGCATGATAACATACTAACAATTAATCGCGATTTAGGGTTCTCGCTTTCTCCTAAATTTCTTAGACTTCTGATTTTTGGTCGCGAGTTCATCGACTCATCATCTCACCGGTTTTAGTTTCCGACCCCCGATTATCAGAATACCAATATAGGTATATTGAATATTATATTACTATTCTCTAATACTACCTCCGTCCCAAGGCTTAAGGCCTATTTTCTTTTCAAAAGTCAAACACCTAAAATTTGACAAAGTTTTTAGAGAAAATATTAATATTTACAATACATAATCCATACCCTTTCATATATCATGAAACATATTTTCACATGGTATCTATATAATATAATAGTTCTTGATAGTTTTTTCTAAAAGTTTGGTCAAACTTTCTATGGCTTGAATTTTCAAAAAAAAAACTTCAAGCATTGGGATGGGAGTATGTACCTTCACATGCATGGTGCATAATTTGTATCATTCAATATTTGATGTAAACTTGTTTTTCAACATTGTGTGTCATCATGTCGTTGTCATAGAAAAAGTGTACATCAAGAAAAGATTATTGGATGATATTGACATGGACCCCATAGTAAGTGATTTGTATTGGGAAATGCAAGAAGTTTCTAAGGTAATATGTATAAATTATTTGATATTTGTACTGCTTTTGGATGCATATAACTATTATTTTATACAACATATATTTTACGCGTATAATATTTATTAGTACTATTGTGATGTCTATATTAAGGGCCCAAGTTTTACTATCGCCTTGGGCCCCAAAAATCTCAAGACCGACACCGATTCTAATATCTCTTTACATATAGCAATAATAGGATCATCTCAAAGGATTAGTAAACATGTGTGATCATGCTGAGACCCGCAACTATCATCCTCATCCACCAGACTCCTTTGTTCAATAAAGGAAATGCCACGTTGTGTTGCAACCTTTCTCGATATGTTGAGGGAAAATTCAGTATGTTAATACCTAAAATGTGTTGGTAATGGTATATGGCTAGTATTTTGTTGATAATGGCACACGTACTGATTGTTTGGCAAGAGCTCACACATGTATGGGAAGTTTTACATTTTCACGTGGAGACATATTGTCACCTCATTTTCGGTAACCAAAATGCTGTGTGTGTGACTTCATCGTTCTCTTCAAATGATTTTGTAGACATCTCTACGGAGATCAATAGTCTATGTGATTAACATTGTTTATCATATCAAATTGAGAAATGCCTAATAAAATACAAGGATGATTTCGCTATGTCAATTTAATAAAGAATGATTCAACTTCTCTAGAAATTGGAGAAACGATATACTAGTATGCCCCAAACAAAGATAAGAACGGAAAACAATGTAAAAGAGTGAGGCTGTGTTTGGTAGCAAAGTATTTTTAAAGTATTTTAGTAATACTTTAGTTTCTCAAAATACTTTGGTGTGTTTGCCTATGATTAAATACCGTGGTATTAATACTTCATTATCTCTCAAAACATGCTATTTTTGAAGTATTGGAAAAACAACTTCGGACCTCTTTTTTCTAAAACTAAAGTATTGCTAGTCCAGGCAAATAAATACTAGTCTTATAATACTTCAGTTTTGTAAAAACTTTCTTGCCAAACTAGGCCTATTACATATTACTAGTTTTTTTTACCTGGGTCTACGGTGAGGTTGCCCCAGCCTGAACATATATTACCAAAAAACCCAAACAGCATTGTTCTCTTACAAAGTTTTAGAGGCAGAGAGGAGGATTGGTGAGCCTAGAACTCAGAAAGGGTCAAAGAAGTGACACCAATTAGTTAGAGAGGAGCCTAGAACAGACAGATTACTAGTATAAACGTTGAATGTCGTTTTCCACTATGGAAGAATATTTGTCTTGGTAAAAGTACAAATTATTTGAAACCTGAAGGGAATAAGAGCACTCCACTTGCCTACCCAGGAGGCTGATCCGGACGCCGAAATTACGTCCGGACGCCGAAAATCGGCTCAGTCGCGTATCCAGTGACTTTTTGGCCTGATTTGGGCCAACTTTGGTCCGGACTATCCAGGCCGAACCCAGGATCCCGAATACGCCCTGGGAACGCCGGACGAAGCGAATTCGGCGAGTGGACTAGCCTGTCAGCGACAGAATCCGACTCGCCGCCATCCTTCCCGCCGTTTTCCTTTTCCCGCCCTCGCCGCTACACCCCTCCCGCCATTCTTCCGGTCTATAAAAGTCATACATCTTGCCGTCTCTCTTCACAGTCCCTCACACCACCACAACTCCGGCGAACTTCGTACGTTCACACCTTTCTTCCTCCTCAACTCCGGCGAACTATGGCCGCAGGCCGACGAACGCTGTCGCCGTGGGAAGCCCGGCTGCTCCGCGAGGCGCTCTATACGGCGCCGCCGGACACTCGTCTCCCCGTAGGCTAGAAACTCAGCGCCGGCGGGATCCCCGTTCCGCCGGTGCCGGACGGAGAGGACCTCGCCGGAGAGATCCAGGCGGCTATCGCCGCCATGCAAGACCCAGAACTCGCCGGAGAGATCCAGGCCGCTATCGCCGCCATGCAAGACCCGAATCTCACCGAGGATCAGGGCAACCTAGTCTTCTGGAGGCAGTTTTTCGCCGACAGGCGCCTCGAGAAACTCGCCCGACACGATGGACCGCCGGGCTCGCCGTCGCCGCCGTGTAACAATGCGGCTTACCAGGGCGGACTCTCGCCGAAGTCATGGCACACATCGAGGCCGGCAACAACCCCCGCCTCGGCCTGTAGTTGCGGCGTCCGGTGTCGACCACAGCGGCGGCCTTTTTTCTAGTTATGAAATCCGACGTACTATGTGCCCCTTGCCTACTTTAATGAAATTCCGCCTATATTCGCCTATATTTCGCCGAGTTTAACTGAATTTAGCCGAACTTAGAAATTCGGCCTGGGTACGCGAGTGGGAACTGGACATACCCAGGCTAAAAACGCGTTTCGTCCGGCCGAAAATTGGTCCGGTTTTCGGCATGGGTTCGGCCAACGAGCGGAGATGCTCTAATTCTCTTTGCTAACTATCCAAGCAACACGCTGGTTCTCTCATATTTAAGGGGTTCCTACCTACTCATAATAGTCTGATAAAGCAAGGGAAAGTTGGAATATAACGAAGAAATGACCGTAGTAATGTGCAATTTGAGAAGGCATGAGCTAAAGGCACGTACAGTAGGCATATTACCATTGTTGGAATAAAGAAGTCGATATACGTTTTCTTCGTATCTAAAATATAGAAATATTCATTAAAAAAAGATATAAAAAATGTCATCTCTTCATTACACCTCTTCCTAATTATTTCAATCATATATTTTGGCAGATGGCAAGAGGTGACACTAAACATGACCAATTGTATAATAACATATTTCTTCTCTAGAGGACACATGAAGTATACATGAAAAACTATCTTCTCTGTGCGTGCCCTAGTGAACCATGTTGTTGTGCGCTCACCACAGTCTACATTCCATTTAAATATGTGTGCATTCACAGGTGATTAAAATACAAAAGGTAGAAGCACATGTTTTTAACTTCTCGTCAGATTAAGCTGAGCCTGAAACGGTTGAGGTGGTAACAAGGCAACATTATTGCCCTCAAGTTGTACAGTAACAAGCATGTTACACACGATACAGTGCAAGGGAGAGAATGATGATGGCGATGGCAAGTTGAAACTGTTCTTCAGATCATTGACATATTCAGGCACAATTCAGTTGGTCAAGAAATAGCTTGAGTTCATCACATTTAAACCACATCACAAAACCAACCTAAAAATAACACAAGAGTACGATGATAGCGAGGCTAGGCTTCTTCAGCATCTTAAACTGGAAAGGAGACACAAGATATATCTGCCAGAGTTCGCAGACAGCTGGCATCAATATCATTCTCCATCTCCACGATCTTCTCTTAAAAGACCAGCCCTTGGGGAATGTTAAAAAGAGCACGGATTGTCTCGCTAGCCATATCCAGAAGCTGTAAATACTCGTCTGCCCCATCAACCAAGCACTGCAAATTCCAAAGATAAAAAGATGATGAGAATGGACAGAATGGCCAACTCTTTGGAGAGATCATCTTAAGTGTATCATCACATCATAGCACATACTCCCTCCGTCCGGAAAAGGATGTCGCAAATTGTCTAAGTTTGCATGCATCTATAGACTAAAACATGTCTAGATACATGCAAATCTGTGACATCTTTTTCTGGACAGAGGGAGTAGAAAACCTGGAAATATTTAACTGTAAACCAAAAGTTTTGTTCTAACTTTTAGTGATATTGCTGAAATATTCGTGTCGATCTTCCAAGAAACAGATAAGCATAAAAAGTTACTTATCCTCCATCATAATACTCTGTCATCAAATTTTCCTATGCTTATTTTAATATTTCTCTGATGTTCTAGGTTTCTCAATAAAAACATGCAACTCACAAGAACAAGGGAGAATAAAAGGGTTGTTGCCATACTACAAATTCAGTTGGCTATCCAGTGTAAAGTAGCATATAAACATTAGACAAACCTTATCAGCTTCCCCAAGCTTCTTACATATTCTTGCCTTGTGCTCATCTGGAATATCATCCACATTGACAATCACATCTAGAAACTGAATGTGAGCACTTCAGTTAGCGGTACTTATAAGATGTAAAAGGTAACTACATTATCCAATGCACAACGTAAACATTGCTGACCTGTGAGAGTAGCTGGGAAACTGGATATCCATCTGCAATAATATTGCTAACTTCCTTGTTTGCCACATCAAATTCACCAGATTTGCATGCCGCCAGCAATGACTTGACAATATCTTCAGGGATAGCCTGATACAGGAAGGCCAACTTGATGAACAAAATAGTTTGACCTTCCAAGAAAAGACAAATAAAGAAACAGTTACACGCACAAAGAACAAACTTGTTTTAACAGTAAAAGTTGTCACGACATGAGTTTGCAACTAAATAGTTTGATCACACATGTGCAGAACCTTACCAAATTCTAGTCCACAATCCACTTCACTAAGTTCAAGGGAAAAACTTTATCAAGCAAGCAGGTACTATGTACAGGAAGTACCAAAATTGGTAATGTGGCATGTAAGTTAGCCATATGCAAGAAAGTGAGTGGTGAAGTACCCCTGAAACACTAATCAAGTCGCTGGAAGAAATAGAAGATCCGAATAAACGAGCTGCACTCTGCAACAACAAAAAGTAATACTAAATGAACACACTTAATACATAGCATAATGCAAAAGTAATACTAAGGAAACTATCAGACCTGAAGATAAGTTATAGCACGACGAAGATCACCTTGAGAGATGGCACTTAATGTGGACAATGCCTAATGTGGAAATACAGAAGCCACTCAATATAAGTCAATATAAGCCAACAACTAATTAGAGGATATGTAGCAACACTTGAGCTGGAATATGCTTGACGTCGATATATAGTTTGAAGTGAAAACTGTAAAGCCACCTGAGCATCCAGAGTGAGCCCTTCTTCCCTGCATATATGCAAAATGCGGTTGCTCATCACATCTTCTGACAGAGGCTTGAACCTAAACTTCGCACATCTTGATGCAAGTGGCTCTATTATCCTGTATGGCACAATGATTGTGGGTTCATAAATTCAATAAACAATGTACCACAGGAAAAAAAGTATGAACAGATTGGTGAATACCTGCTGATATAATTGCATATGAAAAAGAATCTAGTCACTTTGGAATAAGTCTCCATGGTACGCCTCAACGCATTCTGTGGAAAAATTCACGGTATCATCAACTCACACACACCGTAATAAGTAGTGTAACAATAACGATATATTAGTGGAGTGCTACTACATATGGTAATATACCTGGGCATCTTCTGTCATTGAATCTGCTTCATCTAGTATAATAATCTTGTATGGTGGGCAGGGATAACCACTGAAGGCCATAGAAAAGCAGAAATAGACAAAAACAATCAAGAATGTAACTATCTAATGAAAACCGAAAAAATAATTGCATCCAGTTTACCCTTTCTTTGCAGAACCAACTGCCACAGCAGCAAAATCTTTGATCTTCGTCCTCACCACATTAATTCCCCGTTCATCACTAGCATTAAGTTCCAAAACTCTTGACTTGTAGAGCTCTGGACTGAATTATCCAAGGAGGACCAGAAAACTAAAGTGAGTCTCCAAACATACTGACAGTAATGTCATATATGTTGTGAGAAACAAAATGTCTTCAAATGTTATTTTCTTGTTTTGTATGTTGGACAAAGTGTAACTTTGCTACTATTTGTACTACCTTAAACATACTTCAAATTTTAATTGTGTATTCTATCACATCAATATTTTGGATATCAGCAAGCCACGTGACAGAATCTTAGTTTAATCATACTTGTTTTCGTTTTTTTCTTTCTCTCTCTCTCTCTTTCACTTTTTGGTTTCCATGTGTTTCTGTTGGGTTTCATACCTAGCCTACCCCAACTTGCTTGGGACAAAAGGCTTTGTTGTTGTTGTTGTTGTTGTTGTTGTTGTTGTTGTTGTTGTAGCTATGGCTATTAAAGAATACTTCGTAATGACAAGATACAATCTGCTGAATAGTAAATACACTGTAATATAGTAGGTCCTAGTAATTGAATGTTAATTACCAAAAGGTTTTTGAAATGATAAGCACTGTCATAGGTAGTCTGGAAACCTGGTGACTCACACTTTTGGGTTGGTCTGATGGCAACGAATAAACATTTCTTCCGCTTCGGATCTTTTTCCATTAAGGATGGTTTGGAGATACGTTTCTGGGAGGATAAATGGCTTGGTAATGCTACTCTCTGGAATATCCTGCGTTGTATTCCGTTGTTCGTCACAAGGATCGTACGATTGCCACCATGATGGAATAGTTTCCACCGAATGTGACTTTCAGGAGAGATTTGACAGGACCTAGATTAAATTCTTGGATCACTTTGCTAGAGCGATTAGCAAATGCCCAACTATCTTCAGCCAGTCATAACAGTTGTAGATAATAGGATGATCTGGAAAATGAAGATACCTATCAAAAATAAAATATTTACTTGGTACCTTCGTAGGGGGGTTATCCTTACAAAAGATAATTTACTTAAGCGGAATTGGCATGGAAATCCATGTGTATTTTGTCATCACAATGAGACAATAGAACACTTGTTTTTCCAATGCAATTTTGCTAGATCTATACGGTCACTTACCCAAGCAGCATCCGGCTTGTGTCCTCCGCGTAGCATTGCCAACATTTCCGGGAATTAGTTACATGGTATAGATTACAAGTACAGGACTTTACTTAGGGTGGGAGCGATTGCCATTATATGGTCTCTGGCTATGTAGAAATGATAAGGTGTTTAATGATAAACCTTGTTCTCTCTTGCAGGTTATCTACCGGTGTACCAACACCCTATGCTTATGGTCGTTCCTTCATCGTACGGATCTCCACGACCTCTTTTCAGAGGTGTGCACACAGCTGGAGGATACGGTCCGGGATTTCTTTACCCGTCATGGGTGGCAGCATAGTCTTCGGATTGGTCCACCATCAGCACCTTAGGCGTCTACAATTTCTCAACATGATAGTAATTCGCCCTTTTTAATTTTTGTTTTGGAACTCTGGATCTCTTTTGGCTGTGTGCATCCTAGCAATGCAGAGGCCGGGTGTAATGCTTAAAACTTTTAAGTAATAAAGCGCCCTTTATCGAAAAAAACAAGAAGACCTTCAGGGGAACCATCTATAAAGCTTAAACTACTGAAGTTCTGGTTTCTTAAGAGTTCAAACTGAATATACATCATTCAACGCATTAACCCAATGGTGAAGTATTAACACATGTATCTTCTGATGAGTAATTGAGTATAGCCATGCCTAGGGCACAACCATATCGTTGCCAATCCAATAATAAAGCAGGATTTCCACTCCTTACATGGGCCAGTGACTATTGACATATCACAGAATCAATCAGAATACCCTCGAAATAATTATTTCCAATTTCAAACATGCGCCCAATTCTTAAGGTTGTACAAACAGGGCATGCCGATATCTACAGAATAAACAGAAATTCTAACATTGTGATGGTCCATTCTTATCAAAGTGTCCAACTTTCTACAATGAAATGCTGTCCCATCACTACAAATTGTCCACGCACAACATTCAACAAAGTTAACACGCCATTCTGATGAAATGGATCAACAAACTTTATACATGAGTAGAAGTGATCAAAGCACAACATCCATTGACTCGACCACTGCACAGTGCGCCATGCCCGTGTAATGCTCCCGTTAGATTTACTTGTCACGCCTCGCTAACAATTGACAAGCATGACACCGTCCAAACTTATTGCAAATACTGACCAAAGCAAACACAAGAACACAAGAACACAAGAACAAAGAGAACAATGGCAAGCAAGAGAGTACCCGTAGAGCTGGTAGGCGATGGCGAGCGCAGTGGTGGTCTTCCCCGTGCCAGGCGGGCCGTAGAACAGCATGTGCGGCAGCTGCAAGGGACCAAACCGAAATAAGAAATCTCCCAAGGGGATACACGAACAGATCAGGAAAAAAAATCACGAATGAAATGGAGAGTTAGGGTTAAGAGCGCGAGCGCGCCCGAAAGTACGTCGGCGGTCTGGAGGGTGTTGGTGAGCACCCGGACCACCTCCTCCTGGTGCGCGACATCCTTCACCTGCCTCGGCCGGCTGTGGCACCAGGAACACGCGCGATTAGAGCAAACCACGAGGGCATATTCGCAAACTGCGCAGGAAATGGGGAAAGAGAACGTGGAGGGGGGCGGCGGCGGCGGCGCTTACTATTTCTCCACCCATGGCTGCGAAGACGGCACGAGCGGCGCCATATCCTCCTCTGATACCCGCCGCGGCGTAGGGGAAACGCTGGCGCGGGCGGACGAGTGGCGGGCGGCTGCTCTGTTTTCGCGCGCTCAGTTCTTTTGGGCGGAGGTTTGGGGAGCAGGGGGCGCGGTTCTGGTTCCCCCGTCGTCTCGGTCGAGGGTTTTGGCCAGATTGGGACCTTTCCCGTGTAACGGTAGAACTTGCCGTTCGTTCGATACCTCCTAGGGTTGTAGAAGCGGGTCCCGCTTTGACCCGCAATACACGAAGTATAGAACAAATTGTACTGCCATCGTGCATCCCACTTGTAGCTTTTTTTTTTTAGAATGCATCCCACTTGTAGCTGAATCGTGCTATTCGGAATAGAAATCCTTCCCGTATATCACGCCGCTTGTCACCCTAATACCTCCCATGGTCCCACGTTTTCTTCCTTGAACGCACGGCCCGGATCGTCTAGGGCGTGTTTGGCAACCCCTCTAACATTCGGCCATGGCTCAAACTCGGCTGATTGGTTGTTTGTCCGTCCTCCATGTTGTGATTAGTGCGAACCTCGAAGCATTTTTAGGGCATGCTTACTAGGAACTATCGATTTAGCTGTTTTTAGTGAGCCACTCTTGTTGTGCGCAACATTATACTAGGTCATGGGGATGGAATATCACGAAAACGATTAAAGCAACACTTGTCGGTAACGATATTGAACAAGGTATGGTGATGCTGATGATCAGATATCCGACAAGACAAGTATCAAAATAACAAAGGAAATTGGACTCGACGTTTATGGTTTGAACGACGTTGAAATTTGGAATGCACAAGGGTCGTTATGGGCATACCGGTCCCGCTAATGATCATTGGTATGAGAGGTGTCTCGATCATGTCTGTGATGTTCCTGAACCGTAGGGTAACACGCTTAAGGGTTTGATGACGCATGGAGATTGTTTTGGATTTATCAGAATCATAGGAAGAAGGATATGAGAATGTCGGAAATGTTCGTTGAGAGAACCGGAATTGTTCCGAGAGTATCCAAAGAGGTTTAGAGTGAGCCAAAAGGTGTTTTGGGTCAAAAGAAATTTAATATTATGTATTTCATATTAATTATTGAAATTAATATTAAATATATATTTAAATTAAATTAATGGGAAAAACTTCCCTAATGGGACAAGTCTCCGGAGGGAACAAGGCCCAAGAGGCAGGCCATCATGTGGAGCCGCCGCCTAGGGCATGGCGCGGGTGGGCCTACCCCAGTCGCCGGCCCTCCTTGGGCCACACGCAGGGCCCAACCCGGCCAGCTGGACCTCCTCCCATGGCGCACGCCTCCTCCTCACCTCCACCTTTGTTTTGTCCTACCCCGAGCCTTTAATTGAAAGGGTGCCCTCTTCTCCTATATATAAAGATCTATATGGGAGGGAAAAGAACACATAATGTTCTCTAAGGCATTTTTCTTAGAGAAAATTCTCTCTCCTCTCTTGCAATTGCGGCCTCAAGTAAGGGTTGCATGCGCAAGAACTGCTTCATTGCGACACGTCGTTGTGTTGTGGTGATTCTGACAAGAAGATCTACTTCCGCATCTGAAGCGATCCAATCCATTAAGAATTGGATCCTGTGTTTACAGTGCTAGTCCCTTGGATCGATTAGCTAGCACACACAGTTTCGATGAATAAAAGAGTATCAATGCATCACATTATTACAACGATTGATCCAAGAATATAAATATTACAAAGTTTCTTAGCTCACGGCTAGCTCAAATAACATAGTTCAACAAATAAACAAAAGATAAAGTCTCCATCACGCCACAGGCAACTCGCTGAGTGGAGATTCGCAACCTAAACGATAACCTTACTTGTCGTCGAAATAACATGCAACATAAAAAGTTGCAGCCACGAATGGTCAATATATTTGAATTGTATTGGCAAGATGTCACTGTTATGTGGACACAATTGGCAACCTGTCATATACATGCACACTCTGGCTAGTGGAGTTCAGGCTATTTGCAGAAAGCAGCATTTTCTCCTACCTTTTTAAATAAAGTTTTAGTTCTTCAAAATAACTAAGAACAACTCGAGTCACACGAGAGCTCCTAAAAACTATGGACACATTGAGTCACTCAAGTGCTCCTATAACCCATTAAGTTCACCCATCAAGTTTTATTAGAGAAATTGGAATGAATGAGACTTTTCAACTGCGTCAAGAGAAGTTACTCATAATTATCCATTACCGGGGACACGACTAAGTACTTAGTTCATAAACTATCTGCAGAGGCTAGTACACTTTACCCACAAAGACCCGATCAACCCCTTTTGAGAGAAGACCAGGACGAGACCTTTGGGAAACAGAATCATGAGCCTAGCTCCGACCGTACCATCCTATCAACACCTACATCTGCTAGTCACGATAGGACATGATCCCATAACTTACTTAGTCAAGTCAGAACTCATATGACATGTGGTTGTAAATGGAAGTTACTAATCAAGACTGCCTATTATCTCTTTGAAGCCTGGGTGGCAATCCCCACCAAAATCCACACTCGATGAACCAATCAATACCATTCCACCCAGGCGATTCATTGATTAAGTGGTTTTTATTTTCAGCAAAACATAATCCTTCTCATACACATATGTATCATGAAAACCACTCAAGCAACTAATAGCATGACTAAGCATCTACAATACGATGACTATCAAGGAATCAACCGGGGCTATGATAATTCTATTGGATACTCACACCATAGCATAACATATAATATAAAACATTTCCTTCAATGCAAGCTACTGAAAACTAAATGCATAATAAAACAATAGGAGATTCATGATAGTGACACTTGCCTCAGTTGTAGTAATCGTTCACACAGTCGTCGCAATCACAATTATCGCACTCCAAACAATCTGTCGTGCAAAACAATAATTCAATCAATCATACAGTAACACAACACAACAAAACAGTATGCATGCATTTTATAAAAGAGAAACAAGTTCAAAAACATTTCCCAATAAACAAATAGGCTTTTAATAGGCATTATTGAATTCTGAAAACTTTCAGTATATAATAGTTTCATAAAATTATAAGAACCATTCTAATGGATAGGTAATGTTCATAGCTTTCATTTACCACTGGTTTCACCCTAAAATGATTTATAGATTAAAAGTTATAGTCAAAATACTCATTTAATGGATTTAATTATAGGTAATTATTTTGTAATGTAACAAAATCAACTAATGCTACAGTGACTTAGGTTACAAATTTTTGAATCCATAGACACCAAATTTGCCAATTTTGGAGTTGTGGATATTTCCCTATAAATTATTACCATATAACAGATTTAAATATTCCAGAAAATAAGCATTGGTCAAATTACGAATTTTATTGCTTGATAATATTCTACACATTAATCTGAATCCAGGGATATATCACATGTATTTTTCTGATAAATATTCAATTTTATATGGATTCTACAAGTTCTGCAAAATTTCTGGCTATTAAATCATTTTTAGAAATTAGCTAGGAGAACTACGCCACGCGGCGCGCTGTGATTCACTGCGCGCGCTAAGCTGGCGTTGACGCGGCCCCGCTGAGGCTGAGGCCAGGTGGCGCGTGCTGGTAGGCCGATACCTCTTCGAGCTTGTTCTAATCCTGAGCGTCGGTGCGAGATCTGACGGACGAGGACGCGTTCGTGCTGAAGCTCACCGTGGGCAGCGGCGGACGACGACGTTCGTGTAGGCGGTGGTGCTGGGAGGTGCTCCAGCGGTCACCGATGAAGGTGGGGTAGTGGACTATGCACGCAGGAGCACGAAGATCTCGATAGTGTCCTCTTCGCTGGCTTCTGCGCCCTCTGCAGACGGTGGCGAGCGAACGGAGGCGGTAGACAGTGGCGGAGCTCCGGTGACGAATTTGCGGCGTCTGTGGTGGTCCTGCGGAGAGGGAATGGGTCAGGTCCACGGGATACTTCACAGGGAAGAGATCTAAAGAGAAAGGAGGGGCAGGGGTGCTCGGTATCCACCGATCGTAGCTTCTCCCGAGCTCGAAAATGGCGGTGGCGGTGGTAGATAGGATCCGCCACAGATGAGGCGGCTAGGGTTTCCAGGAAATCGAAAAATCAGAACGAGGTGGAGGAAGGGGTTTAAATCGTAGGGGACGTGCGAATCGGAGGCGGGGCGATCAAATCGAAACTGGATCGGATACATCTACGGCGATGGTTTGTGTCGAGGACGAACTCCGCGCTGGGAAGGGGACGAATGGGGTGGGACACATTGAGTCACTCAAGTGATCCTATAACCCATTAATTTCACCCATCAAGTTTTATTAGAGAATTTGGAATGAATGAGACTTTTCAACTGCGTCAAGAGAAGTTACTCATAATTGTCCATTACCAGGGACATAGCTAAGTACTTAGTTCATAAACCATCTGCAGAGGCTATTAAACTTTACCCACAAGACCCGATCAACCCCTTTTGAGAGAAGACCAGGACGAGACCATTGGGAAACAGAATCATGAGCCTAGCTCCGGACCGTACCATCCTATCAACACCTACATCTGCTAGTCACGGTAGGACATGATCCCATAACTTACTTAGTCAAGTCAGAGCCCATATGACATGTGGTTATACATGGAAGTTACTAATCAAGACCGCCTATTATCTCTTTGAAGCCTGGGTGGCAATTCCCACCAAAATCCACACTCGATGACCCAATTAATGCCATTCCACCCAGGTGATTCATTGATTAAGTGGTTTTCATTTTCAGCAAAACATAATCCTTCTCATACACATATGTATCATGAAAACCACCCACGCAACTAATAGCATGGCTAAGCATCTACAATACGATGGCTATCAAGGAATCAACCGAGGTCTATGACAATTCTATTGGGTACTCACACCATAGCATAACATATAATATAAAACATTTCCTTTAATGCAAGCTACTGAAAACTAAATGCATAATAAAACAATAGGAGATTCATGATAGTGACACTTGCCTCAGTTGTAGTAATCGTTCACACAGTCATCGCAATTACAATTATCGCACTCCGGACAATCTATCGCGCAAAACAATAATTCAATCAATCATACAGTAACACAACACAACAAAATAGTATACATGCATTTTATAAAAGAGAAACAAGTTCAAAAACATTTCATAAACATTTTCCAATAAACAAATAGGCTTTTAATAGGCATTATTGAATTCTGAAAACTTTCAGTATATAATAGTTTCATAAAATTATGAGAACCATTATAATGGATAGGTAATGTCCATAGCTTTCATTTGCCACTGGTTTCACCCTAAAATGATTTATAGATTAAAAGTTATAGTCACAATACTCATTTAATGGATTTAATTATAGGTAATTATTTTGTACTATAACAAAATCAACTAATTCTACAGTGACGTAGGTTACAAATTTCTGAATCCATAGACACCAAATTTGCCAATTTTGGAGTTGTGGATATTTTCCTATAAATTATTTACCATATAACAGATTTAAATATTCCAGAAAATAAGCATTGGTCAAATTACGAATTTTATTGCCTAGCAATATTCTACACATTAATCTGAATCCAGGGATATATCACATGTATTTTTCTGATCAATATTTAATTTTATATGAATTTTACAAGTTCTGCAAAATTTCTGGCTATTAAATCATTTTCAGAAATTAGCTGGGAGAACTACGCCACACGGCGCTGAGCTGGCGTTGACGCGGCCCCGCTGAGGCTGAGGCCAGGTAGCACGCGCTGGTGGGCCGATACCTCTTCGAGCTTGTTCTAATCCTGAGCGTCGGTGCGAGATCTGACGGCCGAGGACGCGTTCATGCTGAAGCTCACCATGGGCAGTAGCAGACGGCGGCGTTAGTGCAGGCGGTGGTGCTGGGAGGTGCTCCGGCGGTCGCCGATGAAGGTGGGGTAGTGTACTATGCACGCAGGAGCACGAAGATCTCGATAGCGTCCTCTTCGCTGGCTTCTGCGCCCTTTGCAGACGGTGGCGAGCGAACGGAGGCGGTAGACAGTGGCGGAGCTCCGATGACGAATTTGCGGCGTCTGTGGTGGTTCTGCGGAGAGGGAATGGGTCAGGTCCACGGGATAATTCACAGGGAAGAGATCTAAAGAGAAAGGAGGGGCAGGGGTGCTCGGTATCCACCGATCGTAGCTTCTCCCGAGCTCGATAATGGCGGTGGCGGTGGTAGATAGGATCCGCCACAGATGAGGCGGCTAGGGTTTCCAGGAAATCGAAAAATCAGAACGAGGTGGAGGAGGGGGTTTAAATCGTAGGGGACGTGCGAATCGGAGGTGGGCGATCGAATCGGAACTGGATCGGGATACATCTACGGCGATGGTTCGTGTCGAGGACAAACTCCGCGCTGGGAAGGGGACGAACGGGGTGGGACCCACCTATCGGTGGCTGGGCGGCAGCTGACTCGCGGGCCCGCTTTTGGGAGAGAGAAAAAACGGCAAGGAAAAAAAGGGTGCGGGCTGCTGCTGTGGTTAGCTAGGCCTCAGTTGGGCTGGGCTGGCTCCGCCGGCTGGATAGAGTAGGTTAGTTATGTTTTTTTGTTTTATTCCTTTTCTTTTACTGATTTCTTTTGTATAATTTGATTTAGAGCTCCAAAAGATCTCAAATCAGTTTCAAAAAAATTCTAAAATTCAAAATAACGTTTTAGGACTACTAGGGAACATATTCCTGTCCATTCAAAATATTCAAACATATGTTTTATTTAGAAACCCTAATAGATGCATAAAAGATTTTCAAACATATGTTTCACAAATGGTTTTGAATTTGGATTTTTTTGCCAGAAGCCACGATGCAATGCACATGAGATCTATGAATTTTCCCATTCTAAAATTCTTGGATGTTACAGCATCCCGGCTGGATTAGAGAGAATGGGAGCCGTCGTCGAACACTGGACGTGTGCGAGATCTCAGGGGTGCTGCCACTTGTGGCACCAGGATTGTCGTGCAAGGATCAAGGGTGACTTGCGAGGAGCTTCGTGACCCTGAGGCCGGCTACGAGTATGACTATATCATTCATGTTTTTGCATGAGCGTTAAGTGATTTAGGTCTACAAGGATATGTTACAAAAGTCTCTCTCCGTTACAGTATTACTTCTAGATAGATCTTGGGCATATTGGTGTTACACTAATCCAATTTTTTGTTTTCTATTGTGGACCCCTTTATTTTTTGCATCTTATACCAGAGTTTGGGGTATCCATTTTTCGCATCTTCTATGTTAGTGTCAACACCCGGATTTTTTAATCCTAGATGCCTGTTATGCCATACATTGCAATCCCAGGATTACCATTTTTGCGAGACATAACAGAATTGGATACCATAGTACTTCATCCATTACAACGATACATAAGTTCTTACACAAATAGGGATCTCATGATCTAGTTCTTAATACAACATCAAGCAGCGGAATACGTAATAGTAACGGTAGCGTGGGCGAAGCTCCATCTTCGGGGTCACAGGCAATGCTGACGATGGGAGATGATCCTAGTTGTCGTAACCTTCCTGGGGTCCATCTTCGAGGTACTCCTCTTCATAGTCTGGCCATGGGAATAGCCAGGGACAAAGCCATGAGTACTCTTTAAGTACTCGCAAACTAATACTAAACAGGTAAGGGTTTTTTGGATAATAGAACACTAGGCTCTAGGGTTGTTTTGCAAAAAGCCAGGTTTATCTTTACTAAGTTCCAAGGCTAGTCACAATTTTATAACTCCTAAGTGGGATCTTGTAATTCAGGTCACAACTCTGTTGTGGTCAAGTCAAAGTCTCAATTCATTTCATAAGTCATTTTCAAAAGGGTCTGACGGGGGAACAGTATGGCCACTCCAACTGTCCATAACCGCGAACGCGGCTATTCGAATAGTTTGACACTCTACAGAGATTGTACACTTTCACCACAACATTCGATACATCCGTCAGGAACAAATCCTGAATTCACCATACTCAGTATGCAGATAATCAATCTTAACCTTTCAATTACACTCCCTAGTATCAGCACCTCTCCTGTGAGTTTGGCCTCCCAACCATGACCACTGTCATCTTGGGTACTACACAGGTGGACAATCTTCACAAGGTAGCCTCAGCTCAGACCTTGGCCATGAGGGAACTAATACTAAGGTATATAAGTTTCCAGTCAAGCCCTACCCAATATTCGGGTATTGTGGTTGTACCATAAAATTGGAATGGTATCGCATCCAGACAACCATCAGTTTTATAAAGGGCTAAGGCTCATGCCTCAACATTTTCATCACCAAACCATCAAGTGTTTGGAAACACATGTCCAAAACATTTCAATAGAATGATCCATCATTCCAAGGTTTTCATAACCATTTTTCCTCCAAGTATTCCCATCTAAAGTTGATCAAGTTTTAAGCTTAGCACTAGCATCTACAGGTGGGGGTAAGCACCGATGAGGGGTGGTACTAGTGGAGTTTCAACTAAGTCCAACCTTATATCTTAGGCTGATATCAAGGTTTCTAGCTTAGGCCAAATTTTATGCTCTTTATGCAACCTTGAGCACAACTGTCTAATATCTACCAAACTCTTAGATAGACTCTAAGTAAGCTTTGATAAAGAAATAAAGTAAGAAGCTTGCCATAAAACTAGGATTGGTTTATCAAGTGGGTATGATCACATATGCTTAAGGCATATAGTATTCATATCACAAGTATGGGTTTGTGGCAACAATAGGGTATCTGGCAAGTGTTAGCTTGCACATTCACTAGTAGTATTAGGCTTGCTTTAATGTCAATATAAGCTGGCATAGGTATAGTATCTTGCAAGTGTTAGCTTGCCTTGTGCAGAGCAGTGGTTGAAGTTCTCCTCGGCTTCCTCTTCGTAGTATCCTCCTTCCTCCTCGTATCCTTGGTCGGTACTAGCGTCTATGAATAAATACGAGGTACACAATCACCAAACAATACTTAACTACTTGCAATCATCACACACAAGGGTCCTATAGATGATCTAGCATCATCTCTAACATTACAAGGTTAAGGCTTGGTTTAAATCTTTTATTTTAGAAAAGTAATTTCTACTCATTGAGAAACTACTTAAGATTTAATATTCTCCAAACTAAACATGGGATCATGTTGACACATGTCATCACCACATGTTGTAGTCCATGGGAATGTGATTTAAAGTGGTGTCACAATTTAATAAGGTTTTACCTTTTTATTTTAATTAATTAAAGTGGCTAGAAATGCTTATGAAGCATTCTTTTATTCCTTGAACATTATTTCTGCAAGTAAACCTAGATATTTTTATATATTCTGAAAGGTATGGTTAAATGTGATTTTTGAGAGTTGGAATCAACTCAAAAGCTTTTATGGTTTAAATTTGAAAAATGTTTGAATGTAGAAAAGCTTCTGCCTTGTTATTTTTACTAAGGGTGATCTACTGATCCAAATGACTTGAATCCAACGGGCTTGGATTAAGCATTCACAGACCTTTCTAACAAAATTGGTTTCATCCAATTTGGTGCACTGAATCGATCTGGGTTGATTTTTAAAGTTGGATACAGAAGTGTGTTTGAAATGAAAAAGAAAAGGTTTAATTTGAATTGCTGGGCTGCACGGGAAATTCTAACGGGCCGGCCTGCTAAGCGCAGTGCTCCCGCGGGCTGCGTAAGTGGGTGTCCCCACTCGTCAGTGACACGGGGCTGGGCGAAGCGGTATGGGGCGATGTGGATCGTTTGATCTAGTTCTAATCCAACGGCTGTGGGTCATCGTCGACGCGAGACAGCTCCGGCGAGAATGAAACCTAGCACGGCCAGTGAGGGGTGCTGGGGGCTCACCGGGGTACGGGCGAGGGTCGGCGAGGCGGGCGAACGACGAAGTCAACGACGGCGAACCTACTGGTACCGGTGGCTTCTCTTGGGGCGGCTCCAATCGCTGGCTCCCTTCTTCTCCAGAGGCGGCGGGCTCCGGTGAAATTCTGGCGAGGTGGTTCTCGCCTTGCTCTGAGGATGGTGTGGCACGGTCAGTGGGGAGAGGGGAGTGAGATGGTGTGATGAATTCGTGCGGGGGTGGCCTCTATTTATAGTCGAGCGAGGGGACCGTCGGGGCGCAAGGTGAGCTCGTCGGGGGCGACGTTACAGGCAGCTAATGGCATGGGCAAGGGTAGGGGACGGTGTTGTGTCTCCTGGCGATGCTCAATGGCATGGTCGCGAGGCATGGGGCGGTGTGGTTTGGTCCGGAACGGGCGGTGCTCTGCGTGGCAGAGGCGGCGTCTTCGACGGAGGGCGGTGGCTGTATGGCACGGGGCGGCAAATGGGGGTGTCTGGCGGTGTCCTGGGTCGGTGGTGATCGTGTATGCACGCGGTGAGGGCAGCGCGCGGTCTGTGGACGCTGGTCGCGGGTGGCGCTCTGGCGCACGCTCGGCATGGTCTGGGCGTGTCTCGTGCGCGTGGTCCAGGGCTTGGCAACGCTTGCGGCTGGGACAGGCAGTGGCGGTGGACGGTGGGTGCCTCCCAGACATGCTGGCTAGGCTTGCTGCTGCTCCTAGCTTGTTGTCCACAATGGGGTGACATGGGTGTGCTCGGCTGTTCACCATTAATGGCAATGGCAAGCTCACAGGGGTGCTAGTGTTGGGCTAATCTTTCTAGATGATCTACTGAGTTGTGTGTGAGCTAACTAGGGAACAAGTTAGGCAAGAATCACTGCACACTATAGTGTTTGTGGTTTTGTTTGATTTGTGTCTGCAACCTGTTTGATGAAATGGCCGCATGAACTCCAGTTTTGAATTTTGAGATGAATTTTGGTGAGTTTGCTAGATTGGTTCTGGTGAGTCTGCAGATGCTTGAGTTTTGAAAGTTGAGCTTGTTTGAGTGGGTTTTGAAAAAGTGGGATCTTCCCATATGAAGAAGATTCAATTTTGAATTGTCAATTAAACTATGCATTTGAAAGTTTCTGGATGATCACAAAGTGGGCCTTGATACCTTGTTATGAGTACATTCAAGGAGTGCAAAGATCCAGAAAAGTTTCTATTAGGTTTTGAAAGTTTGAGATAGCCAAAGTAGGCATGGGAGTTAAATTGGCCAAAATGACCATTCACTTAATATATTTGTTTTGATTTACTTGTCTTTAGGAAAAGTGTGGGGAATGTTTTAGATGATGTTCTTTTCACCTAAGAAACATTTTACAAGCAATGGATCACACAAACAAGGTGGTTTTTAAAGAAATTCAAAATTCATGCATACACATATACATGCATTCATGAATTGATTTAGAAAAGTTTTTGTTAATCCTAAACTTGATGATTAGTGTTTGTTGATCTAAGTTTGGTATTTTTGGGATGTTACAAACCTTCCCCCCTTAAACAAAATCTCGTCCCGAGATTTGAAAAAGGACGAAAAGATTACCTAGGATTTGAAGAGATCTGGAAACTCCGTTCGGATGTGATCTTCGCGTTCCCAGGTAGCTTCCTCTTCTGTGTGATTGCTCCATTGAATCTTGAGAAACTTGATGCTCCGGGTTCTAGTGGTTCGATAAGCTTCCTGCAATATACAGATGGGTACTTCGGGATAGGTCAGGTCATCGTGGTCGATATTCTTGAACACTTCGGTCTTCTCGGGGACTTCGAGACATTTGCGAAGTAACGAGATATGGAACACATTGTGCACAGCTGACATCTCTTCTGGTAGCTCCAGTTGATACGGTACTTCTCCTCGACGGTTCAAAATTTTGAAAGGTCCAATATATCTGGGGGCTAACTTTCCCTTGAGTTGGAAACGCTGCATTCCCTTCAATGGCGACACTTTCAGATAAACAAAATCTCCGATGTTGAAGGCGAGGTCTCGACGTCTCTTGTCGGCGTAACTCTTCTGTCGGGATTGGGCTGTCTTGAGGTGCTCACGAATCTTGTGAACCTTCTCTTCTGCTTCTCGTAGGATGTCGGGTCCGAAAATCTGACTCTCTCCTACTTCCGACCAGTTCAAAGGGGTGCGACACTTTCTTCCGTACATGAATTCAAATGGGGCCATTTGCAAACTGGCTTGGTAACTATTGTTGTAAGAAAATTCTGCAAAAGGCAGACAGTCTTCCCATTTGGATCCATATTCTAACACACATGCTCTCAGCATATCTTCGAGTATTTGATTTACTCGCTCCGTTTGTCCATCGGTCTGAGGGTGATACGCGGTACTGAAATCTAGGCGGGTTCCTAAACCTTCTTGGACTTTCTTCCAGAATCTCGAGGTAAACTGAGTTCCTCGATCCGATACTATATTCTTGGGGACTTCGTGCAAACTAACTATTCTAGCGATGTATAGCTCCGCTAGCTTCAAACTCTGATAGGTGGTTTTGACGGGCAAGAAATGGGCGACTTTGGACAATCTGTCCACTATGACCCAAATAGAGTCATTTCCCCTACTAGAAGTAGGTAGCCCAGTGATAAAGTCCATTCCTACAGAATCCCATTTCCATTCCGGAATCTGCAAAGGTTGCAACCATCCAGCGGGTCTTTGATGTCCTGCCTTGACTTGCTGACATATGTCACACTTGGCGATATAGCTTCCGATTTCTCTCTTCATCTTATGCCACCTTGCTCTTTCAAATCTTGATACATCTTAGTTCCTCCGGGATGGATAGAATAAAGAGTAACATGAGCCTCCTTCAAGATAACTTCTTTCAACTCCGAATCTGCTGGTACACAAAGGCGTCCTTTGTACCACAAAACTCCTTCTTCGTCCTCGGTGAATCCGGGTACTTTGCCTGTACCGACGACGCTTGATTCCGTCGATACTAGCATTTCCTTTCTGCGCCTCTTTAATCTGACTGATCAAAGTGGGCTGAAGTTCTATGCTAGCCAAAAATCCTTCACTTACTAATTCCATTCGAAAATCTTCCATCTCTTTGTGCAAACTTGGTTGCTCCTTTAAAATCATGGAGTTCAAGCGGCACAGCAATCTGCTAAGGGCATCAGCTACCACATTGGCTTTACCAGGGTGATAGTGAATGTCCAGGTCGTAATCCTTGATTAGCTCAATCCATCTTCTCTGCCTCATATTCATCTCCTTTTGAGTGAATATATACTTTAGGCTCTTGTGATCCGAATAAATCTCACAACGATTTCCCATTAGGTAATGTCTCCATGTCTTCAGGGCTAGAACTACGGCTGCGAGTTCGGGGTCATGGGTTGGGTAATTTTGTTCATGTTGCTTCAGTTGTCGCGATAGATAAGATATAACTTTGCCTTCTTGCATTAGCACACATCCGAGACCAATCTTGGATGCGTCACAATACACATCGAAGGGCTTCGTGATATCTGGCATAATCAAGATGGGGGCTGAAATCAATGTCCTCTTGAGTTCTTGAAAACTCGCTTCACATTTGTCGGTCCATTCAAACTTTTTGTCCTTCTTCAGCAATTGGGTCATGGGTTGGGCGATACTCGAGAATCCTTCTACGAATTTGCGGTAATATCCCGCCAATCCAAGAAAAGCACGAACTTGGGTTTGCGTGGTTGGGGCTTGCCAATCTTCTACATCTTTCACTTTGGCAGGGTCAACGGCAATTCCTCCGGCTGATACAATATGACCGAGGAATCCTACTTCCTGTAACCAGAATTCACATTTGCTAAACTTTGCATACAACTGATGCTCTCTAAGGGTTCCGAGAATGGTTCTTAGGTGTAGCTCATGTTCTTCTTCTGATTTGGAATAAATTAGTATGTCATCGATGAAAACAACGACAAACTTATCCAGGAAGTCCATAAAAATCTTATTCATGAGGTTCATGAAATAAGCGGGGGCATTGGTTAATCCAAAAGACATGACTGTATACTCATACAATCCATATCTGGTGGTAAAGGCAGTCTTTGGAATATCCTCTACACGAATTTTGAGTTGATGATAGCCAGTCCTAAGATCAATCTTAGAAAACACCTGGGCACCGGTCAACTGATCAAACAAATCTTCTAGTTTGGGCAAAGGGTACTTGTTCTTGATGGTGACATCATTCAACTTCCGATAATCCGTACATAAACGGTTACCTCCATCCTTCTTGTCCACAAACAGGACAGGTGATCTCCATGGGGACGCGCTTGGTTGAATTAGTCCAATTTCCAACATGGAATCCAGTTGCTTCTTCAGTTCTTCTAGTTCCGACGGGTTCATACTATAGGGTCTCTGGGCTATGGGTCCTGTTCCGGGGATTAGTTCGATGATAAACTCGATATCCCGATCTGGGGGCATACCGGGCAAAACATCTGGAAATACATCGGGGTATTCACAGACTATCCGAACTTGGTCAATGGTAGGTTGGGCTAGACTCTTGTTACACTTGAATTGGCGAGGTAAGGTTTCAGATATATGCTCGACTGATATTCCGGTGGTACTGGTCATGGTGATGGCTTTCTTGGCACAGTCAATCAATCCTTTATGCTTGGACATCCAATCCATTCCTAGTACTACTTCCAAACCTTTAGTTCCGAGTACTATTAGATTAGCATAAAAATCTATGCCATGGATTCGGATAGGGACGTCTTTGCAAATTTGTCTAGCCTTGGTGGTTGATCCGGGAATTTGTACAATCATCACATGCTTCAATTTGGTTGGTTGAATTTTACTAGTGCAAGCAAATTCTTCGGTGACAAATGAATGCGATGCACCAGAATCAAACAACACTCTTGCAAGTACTGAATTAACAGAAAACATACCCAGCACAACGTCTGGCGCTTCCTGAGCTTCTTCAGCATGCATGAGAAAAAGACGGCCATTGCGGTTGAGTGAATTCCCTGGGGCAAATCTTCTTCCTGGCTGGACACGACACTGCTGCTGAGCTAGGACATTGGTATTAGGGGCTGTAGCATTCTTCTTGTTGGGACACTCGTTGGAATAGTGGCCTTTATTTCCACAGTCATAACAGGTCACTTGTGACTTGTCCTTGGCTGCGATAGGCACAGCATTGCTTCCAGTCCTCGGGGCAGTGTTGGGGTTGGTGGTAGCATTGTTGGTGTTGAACTTGGGTGGGGCACGGGTGAAATTGCTAGGGTTGCTGGGGTTGTTGTGATTTCCTTCGGGTCTAGGGTTTCCACGGTTGGGGTAGGTCGGACGGGTCATAGGGGGTCTATTGGTTCTTGGGGCAAATCCTGGAGATGGGTTGGGACGATACTTTGGGGTCTGATGGGTTCCTGGTTGATGCATCATGCGACGCTTGCGGTTCTCATTGGCCTGGTTGATCTTTCCTTCCATCTGGATAGCAGAGTCGACAAGGGCTTCAATATCAGCAAAGGGGATATTGACTAACACTGTCTGCATCTCGTCATGCAGACCATTCAGGAATCTTTGTTTCTTCTTGGCTTCGGTGTCTATCTCGTCCGGGGCATACCTAGCTAATGACAAAAATTTGTCATGGTATTCCACTACAGTCATCCTTCCTTGTTTCAATTCTCTGAACTCGTCTCTCATTCTCTTGATCAAACCTGGTGGCACATGGGTTCTGCTAAACTTGACCTTAAATTCCTCCCAGGTCATCATTTGGCCTCCGGTCATTGCACGCACACTGTTCCACCATGCCCTGGCATCTCCGGCTAGATAATGGGTGGCGAACAAGACTTTCTCGTTGGCTTCCACTCCGGCTACTTCTAAGTTATTTTCCATGGTTTGCAGCCAATCATCGGCGTCTAGGGGTTCTTCTGACTTGGTGAAAACGGGTGGGTTGGTATTCTGGAAATTCTTGAGCTTAGATCCGTGGTTGTCCTGATTTCCATGGCCTTGGTTGTTATGGGCTAGCTGGGCTATCTGTTGCAGAGTGGCTAGGTTGGCTTGACGTTCCGCTCTTTCAGCTTCGCGGTCAGAAGTCAACATTTGCAGGATCTGCAACATCGGGTCCGGGGCTGAACCACTTCCTCCACGTGGCATCTGAAGATTGATATAGATCATGAGAAAAGAGGGAAATTTCTAAGGTTTTGGGTCTTTGAAAAGTTTTTAGGGTTTGACTCAGGCTTTTCTAGCAACTTGCTTTTTCATTCATTCACTCATAACACACAGTACAACACACACCACAACAAAGGAAAACAGATGGTTTTAAGAACCATTCTGGAATCTACGATACAGTGGGACCGACTACTACTCACTATGCTAGTGCTCAGTGCTACTACTCCTCGGAGTCTGTGGCTTCATCATCTTCCGCATCATCGATGAAGGCGAAATCATCCTCATCGGTGAAGAAGTCCATTGCCTGATCCTCCAGAAAATCATCGTCATCGCTGAGATAGGAGTAAGGGTCTCCACGAAGATTCTCTCCGGCATTCTCCCTTTCCTCCAACTGCATGTCTCTCTCATGGATGGTCTCTTCCAGAGATGAGATGCGATGGCGAAGACGGGCAATAATGCGCTCCTTCTTGTCGAGCTGACGGCGGCGAGACTTGCGATCCTTTGCTAGCATGGCGATGGTCTGATCCTTCGTCTTCATGATGGCAGACTTGTGGTTGCAATAGTCACGGCAGTTGTCCAACTCCTGCTGACGGTCATACATCATGAAGCTAAGGTGGTCCAATTGAGTCTTCAGCTCGGGGTGGTATGGGGCTTCCAGTGGTTGTCCATTTGCATCACGTCTTGGGAAAAACTCAAAGCGAGTACCCTTGATCTGATTGATGCTCTGCCCACACAGACGGGAAAGAGATTCCTACATTGCTCTGGCAAGTCCATCGAGCCAGTTGTTTTCCCTCAAGGTAAACTGAATTTCCTCCGCGGTGGGAGGTTCAATCTTTCCTCAGAGACTTGCAACAATTAGCCACTATAGATCTTCTCCTCCTTGATCATTGAGCTGAGCTCCGAAGAACTCGAGGTGTGGACGCTTCAGAAGTTCCGAAAGCTGATCCAGATCCCTCTCAAAGATAAGGTCTCCTCCATTCCCAAGTTGATAAAACTTGTTGTACTTCACGTCCATCTATAAAAATAGAGGATGAGTAGATTAGCAGAGTGATCAAGTGTGTCAAAATTTTATCTGTTTTGCAAGAGTTTTTGAGGAACATGAAGTTTTATGAAAGAATTAAAGAGATAAGAATGAGAATCGGTTTTTGTAAATATTTGTTTTCTTTGGTTTTTGAAACTAGGTTTTTGGTTCAACGTCCAACCTAACTAGGGTCTCCTATGGTCAGGATGGCTCTGATACCAACTTGTCAACACCCTAGATTTTTCAACCCTAGATGCCTGTTATGCCATACATCGCAATCCCAGGATTACCATTTTTGCGAGACATAACAGAATTGGATACCATAGTACTTCATCCATTACAACGATACATAAGTTCTTACACAAATAGGGATCTCATGATCTAGTTCTTAATACAACATCAAGCAGCAGAATACGTAATAGTAACGGTAGCGTGGGCGAAGCTCCATCTTCGGGGTCACAGGCAATGCTGACGATGGGAGATGATCCTAGTTGTCGTAACCTTCCTGGGGTCCATCTTCGAGGTACTCCTCTTCATAGTCTGGCCATGGGAATAGCCAGGGACAAAGCCATGAGTACTCTTTAAGTACTCGCAAACTAATACTAAACATGTAAGGGGTTTTTGGATAATAGGACACTAGGCTCTAGGGTTGTTTTGCAAAAAGCCAGGTTTATCTTTACTAAGTTCCAAGGCTAGTCACAATTTTATAACTCCTAAGTGGGATCTTGTAATTCAGGTCACAACTCTGTTGTGGTCAAGTCAAAGTCTCAATTCATTTCACAAGTCATTTTCAAAAGGGTCAGACGGGGGAACAGTATGGCCACTCCAACTGTCCATAACCGCGGACGCGGCTATTCGAATAGTTTGACACTCTGCAGAGATTGTACACTTTCACCACAACATTCGATACATCCGTCAGGAACAAATCCTGAATTCACCATACTCAGTATGCGGATAATCAATCCTAACCTTTCAATTACACCCCCTAGTATCAGCACCTCTCCTGTGAGTTTGGCCTCCCAACCATGACCACTGTCATCTTGGGTACTACACAGGTGGACAATCTTCACAAGGTAGCCTCAGCTCAGACCTTGGCCATGAGGGAACTAATACTAAGGTATATAAGTTTCCAGTCAAGCCCTACCCAATATTCGGGTATTGTGGTTGTACCATAAAATTGGAATGGTATCACATCCAGACAACCATCAGTTTTATAAAGGGCTAAGGCTCATGCCTCAACATTTTCATCACCAAACCATCAAGTGTTTGGAAACACATGTCCAAAACATTTCAATAGAATGATCCATCATTCCAAGGTTTTCATAACCATTTTTCCTCCAAGTATTCCCATCTAAAGTTGATCAAGTTTTAAGCTTAGCACTAGCATCTACAGGTGGGGGTAAGCACCGATGAGGGGTGGTACTAGTGGAGTTTCAACTAAGTCCAACCTTATATCTTAGGCTGATATCAAGGTTTCTAGCTTAGGCCAAATTTTATGCTCTTTATGCAACCTTGAGCACAACTGTCTAATATCTACCAAACTCTTAGATAGACTCTAAGTAAGCTTTGATAAAGAAATAAAGTAAGAAGCTTGCCATAAAACTAGGATTGGTTTATCAAGTGGGTATGATCACATATGCTTAAGGCATATAGTATTCATATCACAAGTATGGGTTTGTGGCAACAATAGGGTATCTGGCAAGTGTTAGCTTGCACATTCACTAGTAGTATTAGGCTTGCTTTAATGTCAATATAAGCTGGCATAGGTATAGTATCTTGCAAGTGTTAGCTTGCCTTGTGCAGAGCAGTGGTTGAAGTTCTCCTCGGCTTCCTCTTCGTAGTATCCTCCTTCCTCCTCGTATCCTTGGTCGGTACTAGCGTCTATGAATAAATACGAGGTACACAATCACCAAACAATACTTAACTACTTGCAATCATCACACACAAGGGTCCTATAGATGATCTAGCATCATCTCTAACATTACAAGGTTAAGGCTTGGTTTAAATCTTTTATTTTAGAAAAGTAATTTCTACTCATTGAGAAACTACTTAAGATTTAATATTCTCCAAACTAAACATGGGATCATGTTGACAGATGTCATCACCACATGTTGTAGTCCATGGGAATGTGATTTAAAGTGGTGTCACAATTTAATAAGGTTTTACCTTTTTATTTTAATTAATTAAAGTGGCTAGAAATGCTTATGAAGCATTCTTTTATTCCTTGAACATTATTTCTGCAAGTAAACCTAGATATTTTTATATATTCTGAAAGGTATGGTTAAATGTGATTTTTGAGAGTTGGAATCAACTCAAAAGCTTTTATGGTTTAAATTTGAAAAATGTTTGAATGCAGAAAAGCTTCTGCCTTGTTATTTTTACTAAGGGTGATCTACTGATCCAAATGACTTGAATCCAACGGGCTTGGATTAAGCATTCACAGACCTTTCTAACAAAATTGGTTTCATCCAATTTGGTGCACTGAATCGATCTGGGTTGATTTTTAAAGTTGGATACAGAAGTGTGTTTGAAATTAAAAATAAAAGGTTTAATTTGAATTGCTGGGCTGCGCGGGAAATTCTAACGGGCCGGCCTGCTAAGCGCAGTGCTCCCGCGGGCTGCGTAAGTGGGTGTCCCCACTCGTCAGTGACACGGGGCTGGGCGAAGCGGTATGGGGCGATGTGGATCATTTGATCTAGTTCTAATCCAACGGCTGTGGGTCATCGTCGACGCGAGACAGCTCCGGCGAGAATGAAACCTAGCGCGGCTAGTGAGGGGTGCTGGGGCCTCACCGGGGTACGGGCGAGGGTCGGCGAGGCGGGCGAACGACGAAGTCGATGACAGCGAACCTCCTGGTACCGGTGGCTTCTCTTGGGGCGGCTCCAATCGCTGGCTCCCTTCTTCTCCAGAGGCGGCGGGCTCCGGTGAAATTCCGGCGAGGTGGTGCTCGCCTTGCTCTAAGGATGGTGTGGCACGGTCAATGGGGAGAGGGGAGTGAGATGGTGTGATGAATTCGTGTGGGGGTGGCCTCTATTTATAGTCGAGCGAGGGGACCGTCGGGGCGCAAGGTGAGCTCGTCGGGGGCGACGTTACAGGCGGCTAATGGCATGGGCAAGGGTAGGGGACGGTGCTGTGTCTCCTAGCGATGCTCAACGACATGGTCGCAAGGCATGGGGCGGTGTGGTTTGGTCTGGAACGGGCGGTGCTCTGCGCGGCAGAGGCGGCGTCTTCTACGGCGGGCGGTGGCTGTATGGCACGGGGCGGCAAACGAGGGTGTCTGGCGGTGTCCTGGGTCGGTGGTGATCGTGTATGCACGCGGTGAGGGCAGCGCGCGGTCTGTGGACGCTGGTCGTGGGTGGCGCTCTGGCGCACGCTCGGCATGGTCTGGGCGTGTCTCGTGCGTGTGGTCCAGGGCTTGGCAACGCTTGCGGCTAGGATAGGCAGTGGCGATGGACGGTGGGCTGCCTCCCAGACATGCTGGCTAGGCTTGCTGCTGCTCCTAGCTTGCTGTCCACAATGGGGTGACATGGGTGTGCTCGGCTGTTCACCATTAATGGCAATGGCAAGCTCACAGGGGTGCTAGTGTTGGTCTAATCTTTCTAGATGATCTACTGAGTTGTGTGTGAGCTAACTAGGGAACAAGTTAGGCAAGAATCACTGCACACTATAGTGTTTGTGGTTTTGTTTGATTTGTGTTTGCAACCTGTTTGATGAAATGGCCGCATGAACTCAAGTTTTGAATTTTGAGATGAATTTTGGTGAGTTTGCTAGATTGGTTCTGGTGAGTCTGCAGATGCTTGGGTTTTGAAAGTTGAGCTTGTTTGAGTGGGTTTTGAAATAGTGGGATCTTCCCATATGAAGAAGATTCAATTTTGAATTGTCAATTAAACTATGCATTTGAAAGTTTCTGGATGATCACAAAGTGGGCCTTGATACCTTGTTATGAGTACATTCAAGGGGTGCAAAGATCCAGAAAAGTTTCTGTTAGGTTTTGAAAGTTTGAGACAGCCAAAGTAGGCATGGGAGTTAAATTGGTCAAAATGACCATTCACTTAATATATTTGTTTTGATTTACTTGTCTTTAGGAAAAGTGTGGGGAATGTTTTAGATGATGTTCTTTTCACCTAAGAAACATTTTACAAGCAATGGATCACACAAACAAGGTGGTTTTTAAAGAAATTCAAAATTCATGCATACACATATACATGCATTCATGAATTGATTTAGAAAAGTTTTTGTTAATCCTAAACTTGATGATTAGTGTTTGTTGATCTAAGTTTGGTATTTTTGGGATGTTACAGTTAGCATGGTGTCGTCTCCTCCCGCTGGCATGTCATGGGATACAAGGGAGATGGAGTCCCGACCCAGGAAGCGAGTACCTTCGAAGAGATACAACCTAGATAAGTGGATTCTGAACGGGTACATATAGAGGCGTGTGTCCATTGAGACAATTCGTCTTGGATCATGATGGTGGTTGTTTGCTTGTAGACACTAAACTCTATGAGATTGCTTAATATGATACTACTAAAGCAATTCCTACCTAGCTTCTCTCGATCCTTAGTATTCCCTAGTAGATGCTAATAATATGGTATTCAAAGCGATAGATCTTACCTAAACCTCTATTTGGAGATTCATCATCTCCATGACAAGAGGTTGAAGGCGACGGCAGAGCAACGTTGTCAATAGGTCATGGAATCCATTTCGATGGAGGGGAAGGAGATCTACAATACAATCATCCTCGCCAATGAAAACTCACATAGAAGCTCGAAGTGGAACTCCACGATCTCATCGTATCGCCCATGGTATAATCGTGGAACGCGTGGTGGACAAGGCAGTGGAACATGCGATGGACAAATCGATCACAGCGAAGGTGAACGCCACCATTAGTTGCATTCAAGCATGCACGGACAGCTTAGAAGCAAATTTACACGCATCTTTGGGTCTCGCCTCCTAGGATGGCAACTCGGCACAGCCGATCGGGTCGCCAAGGGGAGACGCGGAGATCTGCCTTGGTGGGAACTGTGCTGCATCAGCTACATGGGAGGAGGAATCAAAGGATCCTCAGCCTTACGTTCCTCCTCCGGCATGAGGTGTCCACAATTCACCTGAGTCCATCGTTGCTGGTAGTAGTGCAGCCAATTCATTCAGCAATTTGTGTCAAAGAGAGAATGTACTAACTATAATAGTCATGGCAAACCGCCCTCCATGGATTTCCCAAAATTCTTTAGTGATAATCCAATGTTTTGCCAAGCTCGCGGTGAAGATTGTTTCTCCTTGTTTGACAATGACCTTGATTTGTGGATCCTAGTGGTTGTTATGCTGTCTGAGGGCGATGTTGCTCAGTGGATATCATTTATTCAACACAAATTCATATTGGTCTGAATTTTTAGCTACTGTGTTGCATAGATTTAGTAAAAATCACCACACAACTTTGGTGCACAAAATGTTTAGGCTTAGACAAACAGGATCTATAGTTCTTTATATAATTGTTTTTTCAGCCTTGATGGATGAGTTCACAACTTATGAGACGAATCCTAATATGTTTCACTATACTAAACGCTTCATAGATGGGTTAAATCCTAGTGTGCATTTTCTTGTAGTTGTGTAATTAACTATAGATTTGGATACTGCCTACGCTATTGCTATTGTGCAAGAGGAAGTGGGTGAAGATGATCAAGAATTTTTTCTCCAAACTTGAGAAGGCCACAGTCCTCAACATCTTCCCGGTGTACAAGGTTGTGTCTCTAGGGTCTACTAAAGAGCACCGTTCTCCTGAAACTGTTAGGACTGCTTCCGAACCTAATAAGCTAGTCACGCAAAGGGGTTTTGTTTCGTCTATGGGGAGCGTTGGATCAAGAACCATAAATGCAATTCAATGGGGCAATTTCATGTGGTTCGGGAAAATGCTGGAGTTTTGCAACTCGGAATTGAAAGAAACATAGGATGGTGAAGTAGATCTCATGGTGTTATCAACTGAGACTTGGTCCGCCAATGCAGATACAGGAGTCATTAAACTCTATTGTCATATAGATGGACATGATGTGGTGTTTTCCCTTTATTCTTGTAGTTCCCACTAGTTCATCGGCTCCGGATTAGCTCATTTTTTCCCTACAAGACACTTTTTCCCAAGCAGCAATGAGTAATTGCAGGAGATGGTCACTTAATCTGCTCACAAATGATTAACAACTATACTGGGGCAGTAGAAGGGCATGGATTCCGGTCTAACTTCAAGATATTGCCACTCCAATTATATGATGGAATTATATGAATGGATTGGTTGTCAGCAAGAGGCACTATAAAAAGTGAATTGGCACTAGAAGTGGTTGTCATTTGATCATATGGGCTCAATTGTATTCTTGCAAGGGGAGTTTCCATCTCCATTTTTGCATATAGTGGTGGAGTTGCATATGTTACAAGAGCATAAAAGCCTGATATGCCACTTTAACTGAATGGTGATGACTACAAGTGCACGGATCAATTGTAGCTAGTTTGAAAATAATAGTATTGAACCCACATAGAGCTATTTGGTTAAGGTATTTATGCCCCTCGTCACTGTCTATCAAAGGGTACTTGTAAGTTGCCTTTGATTTCGAGTAAAGGGTGTTTGAAAGGTTTTGAATGATTACAGAAAAGTAATAAAAACAAGTAAAATAAAGCAAGTAACAGAAGCGTTTGGAATGGTGGTTGAACTCAATAAGGCTAAAGCGTCCTCGGGGATTCAGGATACACCACTAGCATGTTGTAACTAATCATAATTAGGATAACCTATTTCCTGTGTCATGACATGTCTGGAGAGAGTTGATGTTCACCGCAAGGTTCGCGAAAAACTTTTCTATTTATATTTTTGCAGTTTTTATTCCTTTTGGAAGATAACAATATGAAATAGGGAAGGAAACGGAGCCCGGGTGGCCCACACCACCTAGTGGCGCGGGCTCCACCTGGCCGCACTACCAGGGGTGTGACCACCCCCGAGCCCGTCTCCATCCCGTTTTCGCCCAGTACCTTCCTTATGTCGTAAAACTTCGTAATATATAATCACCCGGACCCTCCGAGGTCTGTATATTGTGTTCTCGTCGTGTTTTTTGTTTCGATCTATTTTTTGTCGGGAACTATTCTCAAGTTTAGAGGCACAATGGTCTCCGCCAACGACAAGGGCAAGAATCCCGTGGAAGATGATCTTCAAGACCCCAAGCGGGAGGAGGAGATCTTGGTTAGGGATGAACAAGAAGTGGAGAAAGACAAGCGTCCACGCACCCGCGCCACCGTTGCGAGCATTGCAGTGGTGGCAAACCCTATCAAGCTCAAGAGGATGGCACGGATGTCTATAAGAGGGAAAGTTCCGCGTCTTTGCTTGTCTCCATGAACACTTCCTCCATGCGCTAAGAACCCCTTCCACACTCTTATACATGAGATGTAATTCTAGAAGTTGCCCAAAGGGAAGTTGCCTTCTAGTTGGGATATGCATCGTTCTAACCATGCAGGGAAATAATACTCTAAGGCGGAAGAGTGGGGAAAGAATCACAAGGACCGGAATTCTCGGTTCAACATGATCATGAACCGCATTGAGCATAATTCAGAGCTGATTCGTACTCTAGCCTTTGAGATTGAGGATTTGAGGAAGTTGATTGAAAAGCTTATCTATAGAACACCACCACCACCGAAGGAGTAATTCGTCATCAGGTTTTGGCATCCCCTTGGTCTGTTCCAAGCTTGGGGGAGTGTCGCGGTATCACATCATTATCTTTCATCTTTTTACCTTTTTAGTAGAGTCGTATCATGAATAGCGAAGTTATCATATAGGATGGTTTGCATTGTGGAAGTATCTCTCCTCTAGTTGGTTATCTATGTATCCCTTGGTGTGAGTGCCTTTATGGAATTTTAATGAGAAGTTTTGTCATTTACTTTTTGCACATCTTATCTTAGTTTGCAATCTCTGTTATATGATTGATCTTGTTGATTAGTATTGGTATCACTTTGGGAGCATCAAGTAAATTTAAATTGGTTTGGGCAAACCTAGCTTTGGTCAGTAGCAACACTTTTTGAGGTTTGGAAGGAAAAGAGAAAAGCACTTATAGGTATTTTATATTATTTTCCTTATTTCTTGATTGGCTCATAAGCTTAGAATTATTTAGTTAAGATCTTTTGTGTTTTCAAGGAAGATTGCATGTTTGTTTCTATCACTTGTATGTTTGCTTGTTTCCTTCAACTCTTATGCTTGCTACCCAGCCTTGCTAGCCAAAAACCTGTACTGAAAGGGAATACTTCTCGTGCATCCAATCCGTGAACTTAAACCTATGCCATTTGTGTCCACCATATATACCTATTAATATTATTGCTATTCCAAGTAAATTATCGAGTTTCATCTACCTTTCAAATTAAAAATTCTTTTGTTATGTGAAAACTAGTTAGTAAAGCTCTCACGAACTTGATGGCACACCTTATTTTTCCTGCCCTTAATAAACTTGAACCATTGTGTCATCTATGTTGTATATGCTTGCACTTATAAGTTGGGAATTAGCAGAACCGTGCTATCACGAGGAACACTTTCAACACCTGTAAATATCTACCCAGTTGATATCATGATCTTTTGTTTATGGATGTTGACGGTGTGAAATAAAAGGGGAGCTTGTAAGTCCACGGAGTTATGTATATGTGTTAGAGAAACACCTGGGCCACTATCCTAAGCCATGCCTAATCATGGTGGAAACTTGCAGCATCACCACAGTGAGCAATCTATGAAGCATCCTCAGAAAAAATATATACAGAAAAAAGAGAAAAAAATATATGCACCATTCTCATGGTAAATAAAGGATCGCTGAGATGCTCACTGTCTGTTGCCTTATCATTTTGATATGGGATAGCTCCTGTGTCATGGGGCAAGGGTACCCCATTGGCGGTTCTCTATGATACACATATACTTACAATGACAAGGACTTATCGGTACCTAAATTTGAGTAGCATGAGGAACGAACCTCGTACTCAAGGGACATGAGATTGCCAACTTATGATTTGTCAAGCATATACTCCATTTTTGTTCACTTATACCTTAATCACCTCAAGATGCTTATGATAGGGGCAATGAGAGCTCAAAGCTAGTAAGTACCATAATCTTTTGGAAGCTCTTTATGAAAATTGAAATCCCTGCTTCCCTCTGCGAAGGCCTATCTTTTACTTCTTAGTTGAGTCAGTAAACCTACTCCTTTCTATCTCCAGCAAGCATTTGAGTTGTTGTGTTTCAATCATTCATATGATGATTTATTCAATCATGTTTTTTATCTTCCTTGTTTTGCACATTGCTCTTTTCTGAATGAATATTACTTTGAAAGCTATCATTGTGAAAAGACTTTTATGTTTGAGAAAAAGGACTCCTGTTATAAACTTCATTACAAAAGCTTTGCTTGAAAACTAAGTATGATTTGTCAATTGTTCTCTAACCAAGAACAAAGTTTGCCATTACCAATTATGATTTGTCTTTATGCATCTTTATTGTGACTCACATACTCATTGCAAGTTAAGTTATATAATGGTGAGTTGCCTTCTATTATGATATGTGTACTGGTAAATGTGATGCTTCTTGTCCGTACTCTTTTTATCGATACTTCACTCCATAAACCTGTGGTCATGTTTACCGAGCTCAGTTTTCGCTTGGGGACAAGCGAGGTCTAAGCTTTGGGGGAGTTGATACATCCATTTTGCATCACTATTATATATCATAATTTACTGCTATTCATTGATATATTTCTTATTAAGAGGTGATACTTATGTTATTTCATCTATTTTTGCATGTCGGATGAATTTTGGAGGATGAACTGCCGGAGTCAGGATTCTGATGGAAAAAGCTGTGTCCAGATGCAATATTCGCAAAGATCAAAAAATTCCAGAAAATTTATGGAAAATCTTATTTTCCCAGAAGACGAAGGAAGCCAGAAGGAGAGGCGGAGATGGGCCATAGGGGGCCCACACCACCCCTGGCACGCCCCTGGGCCATGCAGCAGGTGGTGTGGCCACCCTGGCCCACCTCTTGCTTCGCCCCTTCACCTATAACTTCCTCCTGAAACCCTAATACTCGGGGAGCAAGCACATAAAGATTCCACCGCCTTTGCGGGGCGAAAACTATAGAGAGAGAACGAGTCTCCGGCAGGCAGATTTCTGGCGGGGAAATTCCTTCCCGGAGAGGGGAGATCGTCGCCATCAACACCGTCATCAAGCTAGACTTCATCAGGATCATCATCATCATCCTCACCACCATATCAACCAGCACCATCATCACCACTCCATCCCGCTGTAACAATTGGGTTGAATCTTGCATAGTTCTTAGGGGAAACTTTCCTGGTGTTGATTACTTTTGTAGTTGATGCTTGTGAGTGGAACCATTGAATTATTAGTTATGTTCTGATCTTGATCCATATGATGTCTCGTGAGTATTTTGTTTAGTTCTTGAGGACATGGGAGAAGTCATGTTGTTAGTAGTGAAATTGTGTTGAAGTAATATTCAATGGTTTGATATTTAAGTTGTGGTGCTATTCTTCTAGTGGTATCATGTGAATGTCGACTACATGATACTTCACCATTTATGGGCCTAGGGGAATGCATTGTGTATTTGGCTACTAATTGTGGGGTTGCCGGTGTGACAGAAACCTGAACCAACGTTAGGAAACCTTTGCACAAGGGAGTGTAGGATCTCAAAGTTTAATGGTGTGGTTAGGTTTTTATCTTAATTACTTTCTTGTAGTTGTGGATGCTTGCAAGGGGTTTAATCACAAGTATGTATTAGTCCAAGTAAGGTCGGTACATTAGCACAGGTTCACCCACACAACACTTATCCAACCAAAGAAGATTAATCAACTATATGAAGCAAAAGCACTTGACAGTATTCCCATGTGTCTTCAAGAACATTTGGTCCTCATAAGTAATACAACCGGCTTGTCCTTTGCTGAAGGAAGGACTGGGCCACTCGCTGCAATTATTATTGTTGTCTTTATTTACTTACACTTTATTTCTTTGCATTATCAAAAACCACTAAAAATCCGTTTGCTAAGTATTTACAGAGAATTCCCGATCCAAACCACTAGTCAACACCTTCTGCTCCTCGTTGGGATCAACACTCATATTTATCGAAAGTACTATGATACACCCCCTATACTTGTGGGTCATCAATAGTCTCAATTGATATGTTCATAAGAGACTTAGTAATTCGGGATCCTGCTGAAACAAGGACAAAAGGTGCGCACAAGCGCAATAAAATACCAAAAACCTTACTCTACTTTTGCAAAAACGAGAAGTAAATATGCTTCAATTTTGGACTCATCAACTTCCCCAAGCTAGACTCTTGCTCATCCCCGAGCAAGATGGTGGCTTATGGACAAGGTCATCATATTCATGAGGCACGAGTCATTACAATAATGAGGCAAAAATTGAAACAAAAGTATAATATCGGATGTAGAATTGCACCGTGAGTTTTATCACACCTTTACACATCACATGATTCAGAGGCTTCCACACATTTTGTATCAATAATGTTATAAGAAGTTTTTTAGGGGTTAAGCATACTATATAATCATAAGGTTAAATCGGTTGAGCACTTGATTCGAGTAGATGAAATATTCATGATCATTGCTTGAGTTGCCATCTCTCTTTTTTCAATCTTTTTTTCTTTTGCCTTGAAATTATTTTGATAGATGAATCTTTTTATTTCACTTACAACATTGGATATGCGGCGAAGTAAGTTTAGCAGGTCAAAATGCATGGGGTATATTGCATCAGAAACCTTACCAAGCATCTCATTGAGTTCCTTCTTGCCCTCCAAAACTTGGAGGAGTTTGCGCATGACTTCATGATGGAGAAGTTCTTCTTTCTGATTCTTCTCTATCGTGTGATGGCGTCGCTCGGTCTCCGAGATTCGCGAGGCAACATGTACATCAATGAGGTTAAAACCCCAATCATCATGTGGCTCCACACTCATGCGGGCGTTAATGGTGATCTTCTTTGTTGTAGATGTGTGTGCTGTGGTCTCTTGGTAGGTTCCTGCATCAACTCGGCTAACTTTATTATGCTTGGGCGAAGAGTAGTTGGTGGCGATGAACTTGAGCGACCCCGTGCATCCCTTCCCATGTGTCTTACTGGCTTCCTGTTCATCTTCAGGCCTCACCATAGCGAGGTTGTCTGGTTGCCTCCATTCTCTTGTAGTTTTCTCCATGAAAGTCGTGAACTCCTCGTCATCTGAGTCGTAAGAGACCCCCTTGTTCTTTGGGCTAAGGCCTTGCGCTTCACAGTCATCAGCTTCAATGGAGGAGGTATGGAAACTTGAAGGGAATATGCCCGAGAGGCAATAATAAAGTGGTTATTATCGTATTCCTTATCTATGATAAAAGTTTATTTTGCATGCTATAATTGTATTAATACGCAAAATGTTAATACATGTGTGTTTAATAAACAAAAAGGAAGTTCGTAGTTATGCCTATCTTATAAACTAGCTTGTTGATTAACAAGATGATCAAAGGTTTCCTAATCATGGACATTGGATGTTGTTAATAACGAGGTCACAACATTATTGGAATGGTGTGATAAACATTCATCCGAAATATAGCATTACGATCAAGGTCATTGTGTTTATATTGCTATAACATCATACAAAGTTATCTTAGTCCTTATACCATGAGATCATGTCAATCACTAACACCGGAAGAGTATCTTGATAACATCAAATGTCACATCGTAACAGGGTGACTATAAAGATGGGTTCAGTGCTACGAAGGTGTTATGTTGAGGCTCATGGATCAAAAGTGGAATTTTTTCATCCTGATGACGGAGAGATATACTCTGGGCCTCTCGGTGATATCACATTGGTTAGCTTGCAAGCAAGTGATTTGATCACTAGAATGTTATATAACGGGAACGAGAAAAGAGTACATGTCGGTAACGAGATCAAACTAGGTATGGAGATACCGATGATCGAATGTCGGACATATAATATATCGCGAGACAAAGGGATTGAGTTACATGCGTATAAGATTCACACGATCACAGAAGTCATCGTTGAATATGTGGGAGTCAGTATGGATCTCCAGGTCCCGCTGCTGATTATTGATCGGAGAGGGGTCTCGATCATGTCTACATTATTCGTGAACCGTAGGGTGACACACTTAGGGAATACCGACACCATTCGGAACGAATGATATGCCAGAGAAAGAATAACAAGCGCAGGAATTTATTTCACTAGATACCGAAACATGTTTTCGGGTGAAATTGCAGAAAGTGTTTTTGCATGTGAAATGAAATACTAGAAAGGGGTTATATGAGAATGTTTGTCATTAAAGTAATTGAAAAAATTCTGAATAAGTAAAAGGAGCTTTATTTAATGAGAGTTTGCATTAAATTTGGTGGAAATTTAATGGGATTTTGAGTGGGTTTTTGAGTGGAGGGAATTGAAAGGCATTTGTGTGAGTGGAGTGTCCACCCACATGAATGAAAGGAGGGGAGGGGAAGCCCCATGGCTGGGCGCATGGCCCCTTGGGTGCCCTCCTCTTCCGATAAAAGGATCCCCTCCCTCTCTCTTACTCACACCTCCTCGCGAAGGATCTCTCTCTCCCCTTTAGAATTTCCCCATGGTCTCGGATCAGCGAGATACATGTTCTCGGTGGCTTTTTCTGGAAGGA
Organism: Avena sativa; assembly: GCA_916181665.1. Taxonomy (NCBI): domain Eukaryota; kingdom Viridiplantae; phylum Streptophyta; class Magnoliopsida; order Poales; family Poaceae; genus Avena; species Avena sativa. The sequence continues at coordinate 259,887,225 of OV702297.1, forward strand.
TTTGTTGCTTCCGCTACTTCGCTGGAGCGAGGGCGCGGAGGTTGTCGGGGGTACCCGAACGTGTGTGCGATCACAGATGCACCACTGCTTTGCGGTGCTGGACTTGATGGTGCTGGACCGGCTGGACCAGATGGACTTCTTGATCTTGAGATCGGCAAGCGTTCGACTACATCATCCACGAGTACAAACTCGTTAACGCTATTCGGTCTTCGAGGGTATGTATTCTATGGATGTATATCCACCCGTTGCTTGTATCTAGTAGATAGATCTTGGTACTTAGTTGTTCCCATCGTAGGAATTTTTTTCTATGCTGCGAACCCTACAAAACTATCCCACGAAGGAGCATGTAGGGTTCGCAACATAGAAAACAAATTTTTTCCATCGATGGGAACAACTATGTACCAAGATTTATCTACTAGATACAATCAACGGGCAGATGTACATCCGTAGAGAACATACCCTTGAAGACCGACAAAGCTTAACGAGTTAAACTCGTGGTTGATGTAGACGATCTCTTGCCGATCTCAAGATCGAGAGGAAGTCCTAGCACCACAAATCAGCGGCGCATCCGTGCTCGCACACACGTCCGACGCACCGAGCAACCTCCGCCTCCTCGCTCCAGTGATGCAGCGGAAGCACAACTCTTTCTTGCCGAATAGCCACCGGGAACATGTATCTCGCTAGTCTTAGACAATGGGGGATAAATACTAGAGGGGGAGAGAGATCCTTCACGAGGAGGTGTGAGTGAGAAGTGAGGAGGGGGTTCCTTTTATAGGAGGAGGGGGGCACCCAAGGGGGTGGCCGCCGGCCATGGGGGCTGCCCCTCCCCTCGTTCATTTATGTGGGTGGACACTCCACTCACACAAATGTATTTAAATTCCCTCCACTCAAAAACCCACTCAAATTCCCATTAAATTTCCACCAAATTTAATGCAAACTCGCATTAAATAAAACTCCTTTTATTTATTCAGAATTTTGTCAATTACTTTAATGACAAATATTCACATATAACCCCTAGCTAGTATTTCATTTCACATGCAAAAACACTTTCTGCAATTTCACTCGAAAACCTGTTTAGGTATCTAGTGAAATAAATTCCTGCGCTTGCTATTCTTTCCGACATGAAAATTTTGCTCCAAATGGTGTCGGTGTCTCTTAATTGTGTCACCCTATGGTTCGCGAATAATGCGGACATGATCGAGACCCCTCTCAGATCAATAATCAGAAGCGGGACATGGAGATCCATTCTGACTCCGACACATTCAACGATGACTTTCTTGTGATCGTGAGAACCTTTTACGCTAGTATCTTAATCCTTTTGTTTCGCAATATTACATGTCCGCTATTCGATCATCGGTATATCCATACCTAGTTTGATCTCATTACTGACATGTACTCTTTTCTCGTTCCCGTGATATAACATTCTAGTGATCAAATCACTTGCTTGCAAGCTAACCAATGTGATAACACCGAGAGGGCCCAGAGCATATCTATCCGTCATCAGGATGAACAAATTGCACTCTCGATCCATGGGCCTCAACATAACACTTTAGTAGTACTAAACCCATCTTTATAATCACCCTGTTACGGTGTGACGTTTGATGTTATTAAGGTACTCTTCCGGTGTTAGTGATTGACATAATCTCATGGTCTAAGGATTAGGATCACTTCGTATGATGTTATAGCAATATAAACTCAATGACTTTGATCGTAATGCTATACTTTGGATGAATTTTCATCACATCGTTACACTAATGTTGTGACCTCGTTATTAACAACATCCAATGTCCATGGTCAGGAAACCTTGATCATCTTGTTAATCAACGAGCTAGTTTATGAGAGAGGCATAACTAGGAACTTTCTGTTTGTTTATTAAACACACATGTATTAATCTTTCCGTATTAATACAATTATAGCATGAAAAATAAACATCTATCATATACTTGTAATATACATAATAACCACTTTATTATTGCCTCTCAGGGCATATTACCTTCAGTCTCCCACTTGCACTAGAGACAATAATCTAGTTACATAGTGATAAATCTAACACCCATGGAGTTATGGTGTTGATCCTGTTTTGCTCTAGGGAGAGTTTTAGTCAACGGATCTGCTACATTGAGATCCGTATGTACTTTAAAAATCTTTATATCTCCATTCGTGACATGCTCGCGGATGGAGTGAAACCGGCAATATGCTTAGAATTCTTGTGAGACCTTGGTTCTTTGGCATTGGCAATGGCACCATTGTTGTCGCAATAGATCACCATTGGGTCCAATGCGCTCGCAACCACACCTAGTTCGGATATGAACTCCTTCATCCAAACCGCTTCCTGAGCCGCTTCCGAAGCAACAACATATTTGGCCTCCGTTGTTGATCCCGCCACCACAGGTTGTTTGGAACTCCTCCAACTAACCGCTCCACCATTCATGAGAAATACGTATCCGGATTGAGACTTAGAGTCATCCGGATCGGTGTCAAAGCTAGCATCGACATAACACTTAGCGACGAGCTCTTCCTCACCTCCATACACAAGAAACATATCCTTAGTTCTTTGTAAGTACTTAAGGATATTCTTGACCGCTATCCAGTGTTTCGAACCTGGATCCGATTAGTACCTACTAGTCAAATGTCAACACCCATATTTTTAATCCCAGATGCCTGTTATGCCATACATCACAATCCCAGGATTACCATTTTTGCGAGACATAACAGAATTGGATACCATAGTACATCATCCATTACAAACCATACATAAGGTCTTACACAAATAAGGATCTCATGATCCAGTTCTTAATACATCTCAAGCAGCGGAAATACGTAATAATAATGGTAGCATAGGCGAAGCTCCATCTTCGGGGTCACATGCAATGCTGACGATGGGAGATGATCCTAGTTGTCGTAACCTTCCTGGGGTCCATCATCCTGGTACTTCTCTTCATAGTCTGGCCACGGGAATAGCTAGGGACAAAGCCATGAGTACTCTTTAAGTACTCGCAAACTAATACTAACAAGTGAAGGGGTTTTTTGTAGCAGGACACTAAGCTCTAGGGTTGTTTTGCAAAAAGCCAGATTTACCTCTACTAAGTTCAGAAACAACGAAAGCTAGTTGAAGTTTTATAACACCTAAGTGGGAACTTGTATGTCATATCACAACTCTGTTGTGGTCAAGTCAAGTTCTCAATTCATTTCACAAGTCATTTTGAAAACATCTGACGGGGGAACAGTATGGCCACTCCAACTGTCCATAACGCGGACGAGGCTATTCGAATAGTTTGACACTCTACAGAGATTGTACACTTTCACCACAACATTCGATACATCCGGCAGGAACAAATCCTGAATTCACCATACCCAGTATGCGGATAATCAATCCTAACCTTTCAATTACACGCCCTAGTATAAGCACCTCTCCTGTGATTTTGGCCTCCCAACCATGACCAACTGTCATCTTGGGTACTTCACAGGTGGACAATCTTCACAAGGTAGCCTCAGCTCAGGCCTTGGTCGTGAGGGAACCAATACTAAGGTATATAAGCTTCCAGTCAAGCCCTACCCAATTATCGGGTATTGTGGTTCTACGGTAAAATTGGAATGGTATCACATCTAGACAACCATCAGTTTTATAAAGGGCTAAGGCTCATGCCTCAACATTTCATCACCATAAATCATCTGGTGTTCGGAAATACATGTCCAAAACATCTCAATAGAATGATCCATCATTCCAAGGTTTTCATAACCATTTTTCCACCAAGTATTTCCATCTAAGTTGATCAGGTTTTATGCTTAGCACTAGCATCTACAAGTGGGGGTAAGTACTAATGAGGGTGGTAAACTAGTGGAGTTTAACTAAGCTCCATCTCATGCCTTAGGATGACATAAATATTATCTAGCCTAGGCCAAATTTTATGTTCTTTATGCAACCTTCAAGTATCTCTCTAGAATCTACAATTCACTTAAGTAAGCTCTAAATACTAGCTTTGATAAAGAAATAAAGTATAAAGCTTGCAAGTAAAACTGGGATGGGGTATCAAATGGGTAGGATCATCTATGCTTAAGGCATATAGTTGGCATGTTAACAAGCAAGTATTGGCTTGCATCAATATCAGTATAAGCTTGCTAAATTGCAAGTGTTAGCTTGCCTTATGCAGAGCAGTGGTTGAAGTTCTCCTCGGCTTCTTCTTCGTAGTATCCTCCTTCCTCCTCGTATCCTTGGTCTGTACTAGCGTCTATAATAAATACGAGGTACACAATCACGAAACAATACTTAACTAATTTCAATCATCACACAAAGGGTCCTATAGATGATCTAGCATCATCACTAACATTACAAGATTAAAGCTTGGTTTAATTCCTTTTATTTTTAGAAAAGTAATTTCTACTCATTGAAAAACTACTTAAGATTTAATATTCTCCAAACCAAACATGGGATCATGTTGACACATGTCATCACCACATATTTTAGTCCATGGGAATGTGATTTAAAGTGGTGTCACAATTTAATAAGGTTTAACCCTTTTATTTTACTTAAATAAAGTGACTAGAAATGCCTATGTGGCATTCTTTTATTACTTGAACAAAATTTCTGTAAGTAAACCCAAATGTTTTTATATATTCTGAAAGGTATGATCAAATGTGATTTTTGAGAGTTGGAATCAACTCAAAAGCTATTATGGTTTAAATTTAAAAAAGGTTTGAATGCAGAAAAGGTTCTGCCTTGTTATTTTTACCAAGGTTGATCTATAGATTCAAATGATTTAAATCCAACGGGCTTGGATTCAGCATTTCAATATCTTTCTAACAAAATTGGTTTCATTCAATTTGGTTCACTGAATCGAGCTGGGTTGATTTTTGAAAATGGGTACACAACTAGGTTTGAACTTAAATGGAAAAAGTTGAATTCAAACGATTGGGATGCGCGGGAAACCATATTGGGCCGGCCTGCTAAGCACAACGCTTACACGGGCTGGTTAAGTTGCTGTCCCCACGCGTCAGTGAGACAGGGGGTGCAAAGCGGTACGTGGCAACGTGGTGCATTGGATTAGAAGTAAGATCAACGACTGAGGGTCGTCGGCGACAATGAACTAGTCACCGGTGAGCTCGAACCCTAGCGGCGCAGTGGGGGTCGTGGGAGGCTCATCGGGGCTCAGGCGAGGGTCGGCGAGGCGGGCGAACGACGAAGTCGACGACGGCGAACCTCCTGGTACCGGCAGCTTCTCCTGGGGCGGCTCCAATCGCTGGCCCCTTCTTCTCCAGAGGCGGCCTGCTCCACCAAATTCCGGCGATGCGCTGCTCGCCTTGCTCCGGGAACGGGGTGGAATGATTAGTGAGGAGAGGGGAGTGAGGTGGTGTGAAGAGTTTGAGCAGAGGAGGCCTCTGTTTATAGTCTCGACAACGAGACCGAACGGAATGGGCAGGCGACGGTGGCGACATGGCTACGGGCTGCTAGAGGCATGGCCAGTGGTGGCGATCGCTCGGTGGTCTCCTGGCGATGCTCTATGGCTTTAATGCGCGTGTAGGGGCGGTGGCAAACGGTCGGGAACGCATGATGCTCTGCGAGGCAGAGGCGGCGAACTCGACGGCGAGCAGTGGCTACGGGGCATGGGCGGCGAACGGGGATGTCTAGCGGTCTCCTGGGACGGCGGTGATCGTGTATGCACGCGGCGAGGGCAGCGCGCGGTTTGTCGGTGTGTGTCGAGGGTGGCGCTCTGGCGCATGCTCGACATGGTTGCTGGCGAGATGGGAACGGTCTGTGCGTGTGGTCCAGAGGCTGGCATCGCTCGCGGCTGGGACAGGGAGTGGCAGTGGGGTGCTAACTTGCTCCCAGACAAGGTTGGCGAGGCTAGTGCTGCTCCTATCTTGCTGTCCACACTAGGTGACATGGTGAGGCTCGGCTGTTCACCATTGATGACATTGCCAAGCTTACAGTGGGGCTAGTGCTTATTTAAGTTTGCTAGATGATCTACTGAGGTTGTTGTGAGCTAGAGAGGGAACCAGTTAGGCCGAAATCACTGCTCACAATAGTGTTTGGATTTTGTTTGATTTGAATCTGCAAGGTGTTTGATGAAATGGCCGCATGAATTCAAGTTTTGAATTTTGAAAAGATTTTTGGTGGGTGTGCTAGGCATGTGCTGGTCAGTCTGCAGATGCTTGGGTTTTGAAAGTTGAGCTTGTTTGAGTGGTTTTTGAAAAAGTGGGATCTTCCCATATGATATAGATTCAATTTTAAACTGTCCTTTAAACTATGCATTTGAATGTTTCTGGATGATCACAAAGTGGGCCTTGATACTTTGTTATGAGTACTATCAAGGGGTGCAAAGATTCAAACAAGTTTCTGTTAAGTTTTGAAAGTTAGAGACAGCCAAAGTAGGCATGGGAGTTAATTTGGCCAAAGTGACCATTCAGTCATTTTTTTGTTTTGATTTATTTGTCTTTGGGAAAAGTGTGGGGATTGTTTAGATGATGTTTATTTCACCTAAGAATATTTTTACAAGCAAAGAAACACATAAACAAGGCGATTCAAAAGAATTTAAAAGGGGATGCATACACACATGCATGCTTTCATATTTTTATTTAGAAAGTTTTTGTTAACCCTAAATTTGATGATTAGAGTTTGATGATTCTAGTTTAATATTTTTGGGATGTTACAAACCTTCCCCCCTGAAACAAAATCTCGTCCCGAGATTTGAAAAAGGATGAAAAGATTACCTAGGGTTTGAAGAGATTGGGAAACTCCGTCCTGAGGTGATCTTCGTGCTCCCAGGTAGCTTCCTCTTCTGTGTGGTTGCTCCGCTGAATTTTGAGAAACTTGATGCTTCGGGTTCTGGTGGTTCGGAAAGCTTATTCCAAAATACGGATGGGTACTTCGGGATAGGTCAGATCATCATTGATCTCTATGGTCTGGTGATCAATATTCTTGAATACTTCAGTCTTCTCCGGGACTTCGAGGCACTTGCGAAGTAATGAGATATGGAACACATTGTGCACGGCTGACATCTCTTCGGGTAGTTCTAGTTGATATGACACTTCTCCTCGACGGTTCAGAATTTTGAAAGGTCCGATATATCTAGGGGCTAACTTTCCTTTCAGCTGGAAACGCTGCATTCCCTTCAATGGCGACACTTTCAGATATACAAAATCTCCTATGTTGAAGGCGAGGTCTTGACGTCTCTTGTCGGCGTAACTCTTCTGTCTGGACTAGGCTGTCTTGAGGTGCTCACGAATCTTGTGAACCTTCTCTTTCGCTTCTCGTAGGATATTGGGTCCAAAAATCTGACTCTCTCCTACTTCCGACCAGTTCAAAGGGGTGCGACACTTTATTCCGTACATGAATTCAAATGGGGCCATTTGCAAACTAGCTTGATAACTATTGTTGTATGAAAATTCTACGAACGGCAGACAATCTTCCTACTTAGATCCATATTCTAACACACATGCTCTCAGCATATCTTCGAGTATTTGATTTACTCGCTCTGTTTGTCCATCGGTCTGAGGGTGATATGCGGTGCTGAAATCTAGGCGGGTTCCTAAACCTTCTTGAACTTTCTTCCAGAATCTCAAGGTAAACTGAGTTCCTCGATCCGATACGATGTTCTTGGGGACTCCATGCAAACTGACGATTCTAGCGATGTATAACTCCGCTAGCTTCGAACTCTGATATGTGGTCTTGACGGGTAAGAAATGGGCGACTTTGGACAATCTGTCCACTATGACCTAGATAGAGTCATTTCCCCTACTAGAAGTAGGAAATCCGGTGATAAAGTCCATTCCAACGGAATCCCATTTCCATTCCAGAATCTGTAATGGTTGCAACAATCCAGCGGGTCTTTGATGTCCGGCCTTGACTCGCTGACATATATCACACTTGGCGATATAGCTTCCAATTTCTCTCTTCATCTTATGCCACCAAAATTTCTCTTTCAAATCTTGATACATCTTAGTTCCTCCGGGGTGGATAGAATAAGGAGTATCATGAGCTTCCTTGAGAATAAATTCTTTCAACTCAGAATCTGCTGGTACACAAAGGCGTCCTTTGTACCACGGAACTCCTTCGTTTTCGGTGAATCCGGGTACTTTGCCTGTACCAATATGACGCTTGATTCCGCCGATACTAGCATTTCCTTTTTGCGACTCTTTGATCTGGCTGATCAAAGTGGGTTGAAGTTCTATGCCATCCAAAATCCTTTACTCACTAATTCCATTCGAAAATCTTCCATCTCTTTGTGAAAACTTGGTTGCTCCTTCAAAATCATGGAGTTCAAGCGGCACGGCAATCTTCTAAGGGCATCTGCTACCACGTTGGCTTTACCAGGGTGATAGTGAATGTCCAGGTCGTAATCCTTGATTAGCTCAATCCATCTTCTCTGTCTCATATTCAGCTCCTTCTGAGTGAATATATACTTCAGGCTCTTGTGATCCGAATAAATCTCACAACGATTTCCCATTAGATAATGCCTCCATGTCTTCAGGGCTAGAACTACGGCTGCGAGTTCGAGGTCATGGGTTGGGTAATTTTGCTCATGTTGTTTTAGTTGTCAGGATAGATAAGATATAGCTTTGCCTTCTTGCATTAGCACACATCCGAGACCGATCTTGGATGCATCACAATACACGTCGAAGGGCTTCGTGATATCCGGCATGATTAAGACTGGGGCTGAAATCAATCTCCTCTTGAGTTCTTGAAAACTTGCTTCACATTTGTCGGTCCATTCAAACTTCTTGTCCCTTTTTAGCAATTGGGTCATGGGTCTGGCGATACTCGAGAATCCTTCTACGAACTTGCGGTAATATCCCACCAATCCGAGAAATGCACGAACTTGGGTTTGAGTGGTTGGGGCTTGCCAATCTTCGACATCTTTCACTTTTGCAGGGTCAATGGCAATTCCTCCGGCTGATACAATGTGACCGAGGAATCCTACCTCCTGTAACCAGAATTCACATTTGCTAAACTTGGCATACAGTTGATGCTCTCTAAGGGTTCCAAGAATGGTCCTTAGGTGTAGCTCATGTTCTTCTTTTGATTTGGAATAAATCAGAATGTCATCAATGAAAACAACGACAAATTTATCCAGGAAGTCCATAAAAATCTTATTCATGAGATTCATGAAATAAGCAGGGGCATTGGTTAATCCAAAAGACATAACAGTATACTCGTATATTCCATATTTGGTGGTAAAGGCAGTCTTTGGAATGTCCTCTGCACGAATTTTGAGTTGATGATAGCCAGTCCTAAGATCAATCTTAGAAAACACTTTGGCACCGGTCAACTGATCAAACAAATATTCTATCTTGGGCAAGGGGTACTTGTTTTTGATGGTGACATCATTCAACTTCCGATAATCCGTACACAAATGGTTACCTCCATCTTTCTTGTCCACGAACAAAACAGGTGATCTCCATGGTGATGCACTTGGTTGAATCAATCCAATTTCCAGCATGGCATCCAGTTGCTTCTTTAGTTCTGCTAGTTCAGACGGGTTCATACTATATGGTCTCTGGGCTATGGGTCCTGCTCCGGGGATTAGTTCGATGATAAACTCGATATCCTGATCTGGGGGCATACCGGGCAAAACATCTGGAAATACATCGGGGTATTCATAGACTATCCAGACTTGGTCAATGGTAGGTTGGGCTATAATCTTGTTGCACTTGAATTGACGAGGTAAGGTTTCAGATATATGCTCGATTGATATTCCAGCTGTACTGGTCATGGTGATGGCTTTCTTGGCACAGTCAATCAATCCTTTATGTTTGGACATCCAATCCATTCCTAGTACTACTTCCAAACCTTTAGTTCCGAGTACTTTCAGGTTAGCATAAAAATCTATGCCATGGATTCGGATAGGGACGCTTTGCAAATTTGCCTAGCCTTGGTGGTTGAAGCGGGAATTTGGACGATCATAACATGCTTCAGTTTGGTTGGTTGAATATTACTAGTGTAGGCAAATTCTTCGGTGACAAATGAATGCGATGCACCAGAATCAAACAACACTCTTGCAAGTACTGAATTAACAGAAAACATACCCAGCACGACGTCTGGCTCTTCCTGAGCTTCTTCAGCATGCATGAGAAAAAGACGGCCGTTGCGGTTGAGTGAATTCCCTGGGGCAAACCTAGCTAATGACAAGAATTTGTCACGGTATTCCACTACGGTCTTCCGTCCTTGCTTCAGTTCTCTGAACTCATCTCTCATCCTCTTGATCAAACCTGGTGGCACATGGGTTCTGCTGAACTTGACTTTGAATTCCTCCCAAGTCATCATCTGTCCTCCGGTCATGGCACGAACACTGTTCCACCATGCTCTGGCATCTCCAGCTAGATAATGGGTGGCGAATAGAACTTTCTCGTTGGCTTCCACTCCGGCGACTTCTAGGTTATTTTCCATGGTTTGCAGCCAATCATCAGCGTCTAAGGGCTCTTCCGACTTAGTGAAAACAGGTGGGTTGGTGTTCTGGAAATTCTTGAGCTTAGATCCATGGTTGTCCTGGTTTCCGTGGCCTTGATTGTTGTGGGCTAGATGGGCTATCTGTTGCAGGGTGACTAGGTTGGCTTGACGTTCCGCTCTTTCCGCTTCACGGTCAGAAACCAACATTTGCAGGATCTGCAACATCGGGTCCGGGGATGAACCACTTCCTCCGCGTGGCATCTGAAGATTGAGATAGATCATGAGAAAAGAGGGAAATTTCTAAGGTTTTGGGACTATGAAAAGTTTTTAAAGTTTGACTCAGATTTTTCTAGCAACTTGCTTTTCCTTCATTCATTCATAGCACACGATACAAACACACACCACAACAAGGTAAACAGATGGTTTTAGGAACCATTCTGGAGACTACGATACAGTGGGACCGAATACTACGCACTACGTTAGTGCTCAAGTGCTACTACTCCTTGGAGTCGGTGTAGTCGTCATCCTCATCATCATCGTCGTCATTGATGAAGGCGAAATCCTCCTCATTGGTGAAGAAATCCATAGCCTGATCTTCCAAAAAATCATCATCATCGCTAAGATAGGAGTAGGGGTCTCCACGAAGATCCTCTCCGGCATTCTCCCTTTCTTCCAACTGCATGTATCTCTCGTGGATGGTCTCCTCCAAAGACAAGATACGGTGGCGAAGACGGGCAATGATGCGCTCCTTCTTATCGAGCTGACGGCGGCGAGACTTGCGATCCTTTGCTAATATGGCTATGGTCTGATCCTTCGTCTTGATAATGGCGGACTTGTGGTTGGAGTAGTCACGACAATTATCCAACTCCTACTGATGATCGTACATCATGAAGCTAAGGTGGTCCAATTGGGTCTTCAGCTCGTGGTGGTATGGGGCTTCCAGTGGCTGTCCATTAGCATCACGCCTTGGATAAAACTCAAAGCGGGTACCCTTGATCTGGTTGATACTCTGCCCACACAGACGAGCAAGAGCTTTCTGCATGGCCCTGGCAAGTCCATCGAGCTAGTTGTTCTCTCTTAAGGTGAACTGAATTCCCTCCGCAGTGGGAGGTTCAATCTTTCCTCGAAGACTTGCAACAATTAGCCACTGTAGATCTTCTCCTCCTTGATCATTGAGCTGAGCTCTGAAGAACTCGGGGTGCGGATGCTCCAGAAGTTCCGAAAGCTGGTCCAAATCCCTCTCAAAGATAAGGTCTCCTCCATTTCCCAACTGGTAAAACTTGTTGTACTTCACGTCCATCTAAAAGAATATAAGATGAGTAAGTTAGTAGAGTGACCAAGTGTGTCAAATTTTATGTATTTTGCAAGAGTTTTTGAGGAACATGAATTTTCATGAAAGAATCAAAGTGATAAGAATGGGAATACGTTTTTGTAAATATTTTCTTTCTTTGGTTTTGAAACTAAGTTTTTGATTCCAAATGTCTAGTCTAACTAGGGTCTCCTATGGTCAGGATGGATCTGATACCAACTTGTCAACACCCGGATTTTTAATCCCAGATGCCTGTTATGCCATACATCGCAATCCCAGGATTACCATTTTTGCGAGACATAACAGAATTGGATACCACAGTACATCATCCATTACAAACAATACATAAGGTCTTACACAAATAAGGATCTCATGATCCAGTTCTTAATACATCTCAAGCAGTGGAAATATGTAATAATAACGGTAGCGTAGGCGAAGCTCCATCTTCGGGGTCACATGCAATGCTGACGATGGGAGATGATCCTAGTTGTCGTAACCTTCCTGGGGTCCATCATCCTGGTACTCCTCTTCATAGTCTGGCCACATGAATAGCCAGGGACAAAGCCATGAGTACTCTTTAAGTACTCGCAAACTAATACTAACAAGTGAAGGTTTTTTTTGTAGTAGGACACTAAGCTCTAGGGTTGTTTTGCAAAAAGCCAGATTTACCTCTACTAAGTTCAGAAACAACGAAAGCTAGTTGAAGTTTTATAACACCTAAGTGGGAACTTGTATGTCATATCACAACTCTGTTGTGGTCAAGTCAAGTTCTCAATTCATTTCACAAGTCATTTTGAAAACATCTGACGGGGGAACAGTATGGCCACTCCAACTGTCCATAACGCGGACGCGGCTATTCGAATAGTTTGACACTCTGCAGAGATTGTACACTTTCACCACAACATTCGATACATCCGTCAGGAACAAATCCTGAATTCGCCATACCCAGTATGCGGATAATCAATCCTAACCTTTCAATTACACGCCCTAGTATAAGCTCCTCTCCTGTGAGTTTGGCCTCCCAACCATGACCAACTGTCATCTTGGGTACTGCACAGGTGGACAATCTTCACAAGGTAGCCTCAGCTCAGACCTTGGCCGTGAGGGAACCAATACTAAGGTATATAAGCTTCCAGTCAAGCCCTACCCAATTCTCGGGTATTGTGGTTGTACGGTAAAATTGGAATGGTATCGGAAACACATGTCCAAAACATCTCAATAGAATGATCCATCATTCCAAGGTTTTCATAACCATTTTTCCACCAAGTATTTCCATCTAAGTTGATCAGGTTTTATGCTTAGCACTAGCATCTACAAGTGGGGGTAAGTACTAATGAGGGGTGGTAAACTAGTGGAGTTTAACTAAGCTCCATCTCATGCCTTAGGATGACATAAAGATTATCTAGCCTAGGCCAAATTTTATGCTCTTTATGCAACCTTCAAGTATCTCTCTAGAATCTACAATTCACTTAAGTAAGCTCTAAGTACTAGCTTTGATAAATAAATAAAGTATAAAGCTTGCAAGTAAAACTGGGATGGGGTATCAAATGGGTAGGATCATCTATGGTTAAGGCATATAGTTGGCATGTTAACAAGCAAGTATTGGCTTGCATCAATATCAGTATAAGCTTGCTAAATTGCAAGTGTTAGCTTGCCTTGTGCAGAGCAGTGGTTGAAGTTCTCCTCGGCTTCTTCTTCGTAGTATCCTCCTTCCTCCTCGTATCCTTGGTCGGTACTAGCGTCTATAATAAATACGAGGTACACAATCACCAAACAATACTTAACTAATTTAAATCATCACACAAAGGGTCCTATAGATGATCTAGCATCATCATTAACATTACAAGATTAAAGCTTGGTTTAATTCCTTTTATTTTTAGAAAAGTAATTTCTACTCATTGAAAAACTACTTAAGATTTAATATTCTCCAAACCAAACATGGGATCATGTTGACACATGTCATCACCACATATTTTAGTCCATGGGAATGTGATTTAAAGTGGTGTCACAATTTAATAAGGTTTAACCCTTTTATTTTACTTAATAAAGTGACTAGAAATGCCTATGTGGCATTCTTTTATTACTTGAACAATATTTCTGTAAGTAAACACAAATGTTTTTATATATTCTGAAAGGTATTATCAAATGTGATTTTTGAGAGTTGGAATCAACTCAAAAGATATTATGGTTTAAATTTAAAAAAGGTTTGAATGCAAAAAAGGTTCTGCCTTGTTATTTTTACCAAGGTTGATCTATAGATTCAAATGATTTAAATCCAACGGGCTTGGATTCAGCATTTCAATATCTTTCTAACAAAATTGGTTTCATTCAATTTGGTTCACTGAATCGAGCTGGGTTGATTTTTGAAAATGGGTACGGAACTAGGTTTGAACTTAAATGGAAAAAGTTGAATTCAAACGAGTGGGCTGCACGGGAAACGATACTGGGCTGGCCTGCTAAGCACAACGCTTACGCGGGCTGGTTAAGTTGTTGTCCCCACGCATCAGTGAGACAAGGGGGTGCGAAGCAGTACGGGGCAACGTGGTGCGTTGGATTAGAAGTAAGATCAACGGTTGAGGATCGTCGTCGATGATGAACTAGTCACCGGCGAGCTCGAACCCTAGCGGCACAGTGGGGGTCATGGGAGGCTCACCGGGGCTCAGGCGAGGGACGGCGAGGCGGGCGAACGACGAAGTCGAGAACGACGAACCTCCTGGTACCGCCAGCTTGTCCTAGGGCGGCTCCAATCGCTGGCCCCCTTCTTCTCCAGAGGCGGCCTGCTCCGGCCAAATTCCGGCGATGCGCTGCTCACCTTGCTCCGGGAGCGGGGTGGAACGATCAGTGAGGAGAGGGGAGTGAGGTGGTGTGAAGAGTTTGAGCGGGGGAGGCCTCTATTTATAGTCTCGACGACGAGACTGAACGGAATGGGCAAGCGACGGTGGCGACATGGCTACGGGCTGCTAGAGGCATGGCCGGCGGTGGCGATCGCTCGGTGGGCTCCTGGCGATGCTCTATGGCTTTAATGCACGTGTAGGGGCGGTGGCAAACGGTCGGGAACACATGATGCTCTGCGAGGCAGAGGCGGCGAACTCGACGGCGAGCAGTGGCTATGGGGCATGGGAGGCGAACGGGGATGTCTAGCAGTGGCTAATGAATGGTGATCGTGTATGCACGCGGCGAGGGCAGCGCGTAGTCTGTGGGCGTGTGTCGAGGGTGGCGCTCTGGCGCATGCTCGGCATGGTTGCTGGCGAGCTGGGCACGGTCTGTGCGTGTGGTCCAGAGGCTGGCATCGCTCGTGGCGGGGACAGAGAGTGGCAGTGGGGTGCTATCTTGCTCCCAGACAAGGTTGGCGAGGCTAGTGCTGGTCCTATCTTGCTGTCCACACTGGGTGACATGGTGAGGCTCGGCTATTCACCATTGATGACATTGCCAAGCTTACAGTGGGTCTAGTGCTTAGTTAAATTTTCTAGATGATCTACTGAGGTTGTTGTGAGCTAGAGAGGGAACCAATTAGGCCCAAATCACTGCTCACAATAGTGTTTGGATTTTGTTTGATTTGAATCTGCAAGGTGTTTGATGAAATGGCCGCATGAATTCAAGTTTTGAATTTTGAAAAGATTTTTGGTGGGTGTGCTAGGCATGTGCTGGTCAGTCTGCAGATGCTTGGGTTTTGAAAGTTGAGCTTGTTTGAGTGGTTTTTGAAAAAGTGGGATCTTCCCATATGATATAGATTCAATTTTAAACTGTCCTTTAAACTATGCATTTGAATGTTTCTAGATGATCACAAAGTGGGCCTTGATACTTTGTTATGAGTACTATCAAGGGGTGCAAAGATTCAAACAAGTTTCTGTTAAGTTTTGAAAATTAGAGACAACCAAAGTAGGCATGGGAGTTAATTTGGCCAAAGTGACCATTCACTCATTTTGTTTGTTTTGATTTATTTGTCTTTGGGAAAAGTGTGGGGATTGTTTAGATGATGTTTATTTCACCTAAGAATCTTTTTACAAGCAAAGAAACACATAAACAAGGCAATTCAAAAGGGGATGCATACACACATGCATGCTTTCATATTTTTATTTAGAAAGTTTTTGTTAACCCTAAATTTGATGATTCTAGTTTAATATTTTTGGGATGTTACATCAAACTAATAACATGTGCCACATCCGGTCTTGTACATAGCATGGCGTACATTATAGAGCCTATGGCTGAAGCATAGGGGACTTTGTCCATTATCTCTCTTTCTTCCACCGTAGCCGGACTTTGAGTATTACTCAATGTCTTGCCTTGCAACATAGGTAAGAACCCCTTCTTACTTCCATCCATTTTAAACTTCTTTAAAATCTTATCAAGGTATGTACTAAGCGATATCCCTATTAGGCGCCTAGATCTATCTCTATAGATCTTTATGCCTAATGTGTATGATGCTTCACCTAGGTCCTTCATTGAAAATTTGCTGTTTAGATAAATTTTAACACTGTTTAAAAGATCTATATCATTTCCGATAAATAATATGTCATCCACATATAATATCAGAAATGCCACATTGCTCCCACTCACTTTCTTGTAAATACAAGCCTCTCCATAAGTTTGGACAAATCCAAACTCTTTGATCACCTCATAAAAGCGGAGATTCAAACTCCGAGATGCTTTCTTCAGTCCATAGATGGATCGCTGAAGCTTGCATACCTTGTTAGCATCCTTAGGATCGACAAAACCCTTTGTTTGTATCATATACAACTCTTATTCAATATTGCCATTGAGGAACACAGTTTTGACATCCATCTGCTATATCTCATAATCGAAATATGCAACAATTTCTAACATAATCCTAACTGACTTTAGCATCGCTACGGGAGAGAATGTCTCATCGTAGTCAACTCCTTGAATTTGTCGAAACCCCTTTGCGACAAGTCGAGCTTTATAGACGGTCACATTATCATCAACATCAGTTTTCCTTTTGAAAATCCATTTATTCTCTACGGCCTTTCGGTCGTGAGGTAAGTCCACCAAGTTCCAAACTTGGTTTCCATACATGGATTCCATCTCGGATTTCATGGCTTATAACCATTTGTTAGAATCCGGTCTCATCATCGCTTCTTCATACGTCGCAGGGTCATCAATTTCATCAACCATGAAATTCATAATAGGGTTTCCGTACAGCTCGGGAGCTGCACGCGTCCTGCTAGACCTGCGAGGTTCGATAGTACTCTCTTTTAGAGTTTCATGATAATTATCATTAGTTCCCTCTTCAATTGGGGAAGCCAACTCCGGAACGACTTTCGGCGCTGCGCTACTCGCCATACTATGAAGAGAAGGTTCAACAACCTCTTCGAGTTCTACCTTCCGACTACTCACGCCTTTCGCGAGAAACTCTTTCTCTAGAAAGGATCCATTCTTGGCAACAAAAACCTTGCCCTCAGATCTGTGATAGAAGGAATACCCAATAGTTTCCTTAGGGTATCCTATGAAGACACATTTTTCCGCTTTGGGTTCGAGTTTATCCGTTTGAAGTTTCTTCACATAAACATCGCATCCCCAAACTTTAAGAAATGACAGCTTAGGTTTGTTTCCAAACCACAATTCATACGGTGTCTTTTCAACGGATTTAGATGGTGCCTGATTTAAAGTGAATGCAGAAGTTTCTAGTGCATAACCCCAAAATGACAGTGGCAAGTCCTTCAGAGACATCATAGATCGATCCATATCCAATAAAGTATGATTATGACGTTCCGACACACCATTTCGCTGTGGTGTTCCGGCAGATGTGAGTTGTGAAACAATTCCACACTCTTTCATATGAGTGCTAAACTCGTAACTTAGATACTCACCTACACGGTCAGACCGTAGAAATTTGATCTTTCTATTACGATGATTTTCCACTTCACTCTGAAATTCCTTGAACTTTTCAAAGGTTTCAAACTTGTGTTTCATCAAGTAGATATAACCGTATCTACTCAAATCATCCATGAAAGTAATTAAATAACGATATCCACCTCCCGCCGACACACTCATTGAACCACATACATCAGAATGTATGATATCCAATAAATCTGTCGCCTGTTCCATTGAACCGGAAAACGGCGTTCTAGTCATCTTGCCCATAAGGCATGACTCACATGTATCAAACGATTCAAAATCAAGTGATTCCAACAGTCCATCCGAATGGAGCTTCTTCATGAGTTTGACGCCAATATGACCTAGACGGCAGTGCCACATATATGCGGATATATAATCAGTAAGTTTAATCCTTTTAGCATCAACATTATGAATATGTGTAACACTATTATCGAGATCCAATAGAAATAAACCATTCATCATCGGTGCATGACCATAAAAGATTTCATTCATATAAATAGAACAACCATTGTTCTCGGATTTAAATGAATAATCACTTCGCATCAAACACGATCCAGATACAATGTTCATGCTCAGTGCTGGCACCAGATAACAATTATTCAAGTTTATTACTAATCCCGACAGTAAGTGGAGAGGTAGTGTTCCGACGGTGATCACATCAACACTTGATCCATTGCCGACACGCATCTTGACCTCACCCCTTGCTAGCGGTCGCTTGTTCCGCAGCCCCTGATTCGAGTTACAAATATTAGAAACTAAACCGGTATCAAATACCCAGGTTCTACTGCGAGTACTAGTAAAGTACACATCAATAACATGTATAGCATATATACCTTTATTTGCCTTTCCGGCCTTCTTGTCTACCAAATACTTGAGGCAGTTGCACTTCCAGTGGCCAGTCCCCTTAGAATAATAGCACTTAGTATCAGACTTAGGGCCAACTCAGGGTTTCTTTTCAAGCACGGCAACTAACTTTCCGCCCTTACTTCCCTTCTGTTTTCCCTTATTGTCTTTCTTGAAACCAGTGGTCTTATTGATCATCAACACCTGATGTTCTTTCTTGATATCCACTTATGCAGTTTTAAGCATTGACAGAATCTCGGGGAGAGACTTATTCATGCCTTGCATATTATAGTTCATCACGAAGCTCTTATAGCTAGGTGGCAGAGATTGCAGAACACGATGGATGCCTAAGTCAATGGGAATCGTTATTCCCAAGGACACAAGCTTATCGGTGTAACCTGACATCTTGAGTACATGCTCACTTACGGAGCTGTTCTCTTCCATCATGCAGCTAAAGAACTTTTCTGAAGAATTGTAGCTCTCTACAGCAGCATGTGTGTCGAAAATCATTTTCAACTCACCCATTGTATCAAATGCATTGCCGTTTTCAAAACGCTTTCGAAGTTATGGCTCTAGCCCATACAATATGCTGCAATGAACTAAGTTGTGGTCCTCCTGACGAGTCTGATAGACATTCTTCTCCTTGTCAGGGGCATCATCGAATGGTAGGGGGCCTAGCAGCGCTTCTAGCACATATTGCTTTTGTGAAGCAGAGAGGAGAATCCTCAAATTCATGGCCCATTCGGTAAAGTTGCTACCGTTCGTTTCAAGTTTCTCTTTCTCCAACACATTGAAATTAAAAGCAGGTGGTGCCATCTACAACAGAATTTGTAAAGTTTAGATTAAGTTTATGATAGATTGAGTTCAACTAATCCAAATTAAGAATGAACTCCCACTCAAAAATGACATCCCTCGTGCCTTTTTGGCGATTACATGAACCAAATCCACTACACCAAGTCCGATCATCACGTGAGTCGGTGTAGCTTCAAAGGCGAGCACCAAATGGGCATCATATCTACCATATGACTCATGCTTAACCTTTCGGTCCGTGTTCCGAGGCCATGTTTGTACATGCTAGGCTCACCAAGTAAGAACCTTTGTATTCGCGCGTGTTACTTTCGTACACCCGAAGTATGATCGCGGATCCAAGAACACCCGATCATCACATGATGTCTTGGAGCGACGAAACATAATCGGTGCATACTTATGGAAGAACACATTATTATCTTGATATCTAAATGAGGGATCATCTTATTATGCTAATAAAACGCCAAACAAGCAATATAAGATGCAACAAACATCACATGTGTATAAGTGAAATGATATGGTTCTTGCACTTGATCTCCATCATGTGCATCGTGGTATGATCACTATCATACCTCTATGTGTAAGGCCAAGGTCTATGGAACTTACACATTATGTGTGTTGTAAGAGTATCAACTTATACTTCTACTTACAACATCACCATATCATGACACTAGCCCAACAACAATCTAAACTAGATGCCTCTAATTTATCCATTGCAAGTTTTACGTGGCTTAGGGCTTTCGAACATAGAACCGTTCTTACCTACGAACATGAACCACAACAAGGACAACCAAATTGTTGACAACTCGTTGCAAATTAGATGTTGACTATAGTAGAAGAGACAGGCACACGCTAGACACTTATGCAAAACTAGTTGCCTGTCAAGCGTGGAACATGTCTCATGTGCGAGGACATGTAAAGTTTGTCCGGGCCGCTTCATCCCACTATGCCACCAATATCCAAAGTACTACCAAGAAGCAATAACATGATCATCATCGCCCACATACTCATATGTGTACTACCCGTGCAAAGCATCTACGCATAGATCTCGCTCTAATACTACTATAGGGTTCGCAACATAGAAAACAAAATTTTCCTACGATGGGAACAACTATGTACCAAGATCTATCTACTAGATACAATCAATGGGCGGATGTACATCCGTAGAGAACATACCCTTGAAGACCGACAAAGCTTAACGAGTTAAACTCGTGGTTGATGTAGATGATCTCTTGCCGATCTGAAGATCGAGAGGAAGTCCTAGCACCGCAAATCAGCAGCGCATCCATGATCGCACACACGTTCGTGGCACCGAGCAACCTCCGCCTCCTCGCTCCAGCGATGCAGCGGAAGCACAACTCTTTATTGCCGAATAGCCATCGGGAACATGTATCTTGCTAGTCCGAGACCATGGGGGATAAATACTAGACGGGGAGAGAGATCCTTCACAAGGAGGTGTGAGTGAGAAGTGAGGAGGGGGCTCCTTTTATAGGAGGAGGGGGGCACCAAGGGGGTGGCCTCCGGCCATGGGGGCTGCCCCTCCCCTCCTTCATTCATGTGGGTGGACACTCCACTCACACAAATGTCTTTAAATTCCCTCCACTCAAAAACCCACTCAAATTCCCATTAAATTTCCACCAAAGTTAATGCAAACTCTCATTAAATAAAACTCGTTTTATTTATTCAGAATTTTGTCAATTACTTTAATGACAAACATTCACATATAACCCCTTGCTAGTATTTCATTTCACATGCAAAAACACTTTCTGCAATTTCACCCGAAAACTTGTTTCGGTATCTAGTGAAATAAATTCCTGCGCTTGTTATTCTTTCCGGCATGAAACTTTTGCTCCAAATGGTGTCGGTGTCTCTTAAGTGTGTAACCTTACAGTTTGCGAATAATGCGGACATGATCGAGACCCCTCTCAGATCAATAATCAGAAGCGGGACCTAGAGATCCATTCTGACTCCCACACATTCAACGATGACTTTCTTGTGTCGTGAGAACCTTTTACGCTAGTATCTTAATCCTTTTGTTTTGCGATATATTACATGTCCGAGATTCGATCATAGGTATCTCCATACCTAGTTTGATATCGTTACTGACATGTACTCTTTTCTTGTTCCCGTGATATAACATTCTAGTGATCAAATCACTTGCTTGCAAGCTAACCAATGTGATATCACCGAGAGGGCCCAGAGCATATCTATCCGTCATCGGGATGAAAAAATTCCACTCTGGATCCATGGGCCTCAACATAACACTTTAGTAGTACTAAACCCATCTTTATAATCACCCTGTTACGGTGTGATGTTTGATGTTATCAAGGTACCGGTGTTAGTGATTGACATGATCTCATGGTCTAAGGATTAGGATCACTTCGTATGATGTTATAGCAATATAAACTCAATGACTTTGATCAAAATGCTATACTTCAGATGAATGTTCATCACATCATTACACTAATGTTGTGACCTTGTTATTAACAACATACAATGTCCATGATCAGGAAACCTTGATCATCTTGTTAATCAACGAGCTAGTTTATGAGAGAGGCATAATTAGGAACTTTCTGTTTGTTTATTAAACACACATGTATTAATGTTTCCGTATTAATACAATTATAGCATGCAAAATAAACATCTATCATATACTTGGAATATACATAATAACCACTTTATTATTGCCTCTCAGGGCATATTCCCTTCAGAGCCATGAGGGGTAGCGCATCAAGAAGATTGGATCTGTCGATATAAGATGGAGGAAGACCCTTGGGAGGGCTTATTGTAGCACCCCGTGCCCTCTTGGCCCCAGGGTGTCACTCCTGACATCTTTATAGGTTCTCTATACTGGCCCCATAGACCAACACTAGTCTTTTCTGCGCACTTTGTCCTCACTTGTGCGCACCCGGTACCCACTTACCAGTCGGTCACCCATTCTCAAATTGCTCTGGGCAGAATGCTTAACATCAAAGTTCTTTTTGGATGAGCTTCCAGAAAATAAGTTGCAACTTGTTGGTATGAGTATCCTATCAATCCTATTAAGCCATGTGCCTGGATCACACATACACCCACCCTTTAGAATATCGATGCCCTCATCGATCAAGCACACCCTAGGAACATTACCTCTTCTCACACGTCTATGCGTCTAGTGCCGACACATGTGCCATGCCGTGTCCACTCCGGGCCACACACACTCCATGATCCACATGTCAGCCACTGAGCCGCACACGCCCATGTAACCACGAGGATCGTCTCTGATACCACTTGTAGCACCCCGTTCCCTCTTGTCTCCTAGCATGCGTGTCCCTCCTGGCAGCTTAATAGGTTCTCTAGACTAGCCCTACATACCAACACTAGCCTCTTTTATGCACTTTGTCCTCACTCGTGCGCACCCGGTACCCACTTCCTGGTCGGTCACCCATCCTCAAATTTCTCTAGGCCAAGCACGCTTAAAATCAAAGTTGTTCTTGAATGAGCTTCCGAAAAAGAAGTTACTACTTGTTGGTATGAGTATCCTAACAATCCCATTAAGCCATGTGCCTAGATCTCACACTTATGAAGGGTTATTAGCGGATAAAAACTCGTACTACAAGTAAGAGGAACGGCCAAGAAAAATCCCAACGAATTAGGAAAGAATCAAGAGAAAAATGAAGAAATTGAGGCAATAATGGCTAGCATTATGGGTGGCGCCCGTACGGCTCACCCATACCCGATGTACTTCCAGAAGTTGCCCTGACCGAAGTCGGTAAATTTTTTCCCTAGTAATCGGTACAGGCAGGATTGGATCGTACGGTCCGCCCATATTGGCAGTTACCGACCTTTCTTATGTCGGCAATTGTTTTAAAGTATCAAACAAACACACACAAATCAAATGAAAGTTATAGAAGGTTTAACGACCTGCCATATGGTGGGAGCTGACCATATGGTCTGGTCGTACCGTTCCGTAGAAACAAACAGGAAAAAGAGGAAACATACAACGAGTTTTAATGACCTTTGGTATGGGTGGATGTGGCTGTACCGTCTGCCCGTACAAGGTTCAAAAAACTGGCATTGCACTTAGAAAATGCAAGGAATTCAAAGATGCAAATGGAAATAACAAAAGAATAATTAAAACATAGAAAAACAAGATTGGTGTTACCTTACTTATCTAGTGATAATGAAGTTTCCTTTTATGCTTTTTCTCCCTTTCTTTTGGATTATCTTCTTCCCTTTGAATATGGTTGGTTGGAAAAAAAAATCTAGAACCATTACAGAGAGAAACAAAAAAATTCTTTTAGGACGAATAGTTCCTAGAGGTATGCAGATTGACGACACCCCTTCTTGTGGTCTTGTTTCTTAAATATTCATTGGCGTGTTAACCTGTTCTTCTCTTCTTTGTAAGATATGCAAGTCAAACTCTTGCAAAAGCAAAGTCCAACGAATCATTCTTGGCTTAACATCAGTTTGTTCAATAATTTCTTTTAAGCCAATACAATCAATATGCACTCTTACTTTCGAGTTGATTATATAAGATCAAAATTTATCACAGAAGAAAACAACAATAAAGAGTTCTCTTTCTGCCATATAGGGTAATTCTTTTGAGTATCATTCAAAGTATGACTAGCGTGATGAATGATACTGAGTTCATCACCATCATGCTGACAAAGAATAGATCCCACTGCTTCATGGCTGGCTTCACAAAATAAGTCAAAAGGCTTTATTCCAAGTTGGTGGTTTAATGATAGGGGCATTAAGAAGATATTTTTTAATATGGTGAAAGCTGTAAGTCAGTTTTCATAAAATTCAAAAGTAGAATCCTTTTGTAAAAGGTTTGTTAAAGGTCTAGCAACTTTGGAGAACACTACAAGAAAATCCGGCTTTTATAACCGACGATTTTCATGGTTAAAGGCCCGTTTCTCATGGTTGAAAATACTTCTATGAAGGATGCCCTTCGTGTCCCGTCACAAATGAATCTACCATGTTTTTTTCCGACTATGGTGGATCACACCCTTCAGCCACAAAAACTTGTTCAGTCGTAGATCTGTTCGCTAACCACGTTGACTGCTAACATCATGCAAACTTCTACATGGCAAACACCATTAACTGTAGCACCCTCACCCGATAAGGCTGAGTTTCTGAATATAGTGCTAATCCCTGAATCGGTTCACTAGAACACACGGTACAAAATAATACCAAATATAACAGCGCATCATAAATATAACGAATATGATCCCTAATTTACATTATATTATAGCGAAAGGCAATATAAGGTAGATCTCTATCCTTCAAATGTGCTAGAGGCGAACAATTTTTGAGTGGAGTCTCGCGACCTATGAATGATCACTCAGATACGGAATAACCTATAACATAAAATATTGCAGCCATGAATGGTCAATACATTGAATGTATGACAAGTAGGCTAAAGTGGTTAACAACATGGCTAGGTGGATCTTTGACTAGCTTGCATTTCCTTAAACACTTTTGTCCTACTTTGATAAAGCAAGTTTGATCCACAAAAACCCATTAAGTTCACCCATCAATTTTTAGTAATTAAGAAATAAGGATAAGTGAGAAATATGTCATAGCCTAAATATCAAGCAACTCAAATTATCCATAACCGGGGACACAACTAAGTACTTAGATTAGAGACACACCCTGCAGGGGTTTGTACACTTTACCCATGTGACCTGTTCAACCCAGCTCATACCATCATACTCATATTGTGTTATGATAGGGATAAGTCCAAGACGAGAAAATTCAGGAAGTAGCTCCTTAAACTCGACACACACCGTTCCAACCTACCATTCAATACATCTCTGGCTACGTGGGTTCGAGTCATCACAACCTACTAAGTCCGGTCAATCACCTATTTCATTATTGTACAAACCAATCTTTTCTCAGTGACCTTGGTGCCTTTCCGCATTGAAAACCACAAAAAATAGCAATCCCATCACACCCAGGAGATTCATTAATTAAGTTGTTTTGGTTTTCACAAAACAATACTAGTAGAAATAACTGCCATATGATGTAATCCCATCCCTCGTCTAACATATCATGGTAGGGATTTCCTACCATAATACATAGGATATAGCATATCAATAGTAATTCCTACACATGCATCTACGAAAACATCTACAATGCATAGGTAATAGTAGGACATTTGTAGGGTTCCTAGCACATAAACCAAAAAAAATCTACCGCAAGAATGCATAAAACCAAGATCCAATCTATGGCAAATCCAATATACAATCTATGAGATAGGTGCAACGAGATTATATAGAACTAACCCTCGTAGATCCAAAGTGTTTAATGAGATCGGATCTCGTGGTTGCTGTAGTTGATCACTTGCCAATCTCAAGATCGCGATGACAATCCTTCCGGCGCTGCGTTCCGGGGGCTACTACTTTGCGGCCCAAAAGTTTGCAGGCAAAGGCATAGCGGGGTCCAAGTTGCGTGCAATCACCGCGATTCGGAAAGTTGGTGGGGTAATTACCGAGAGGGGCATTTCGAGTGAATGGTGGCCAAACCAAATATTTTCAAATCTTAGTCGTTATGTCAGTATATTCCGTTACATTAGTACCTGCTGTGCCCCTTCTAAGTCACCATCCACGTGCCGCACGGGCAAATCCATTTCTGTACTTTCCTAACCCCCGACACTGAATCCGGCGGCGGTCCTTTTTTCCCTCCCCCTACACTAAATCTAGTTCGGCAGCGACGATAATTGTTTTTCTCCCGGACCCTCCCCCTCCCACACACCCCCACCCCCATCCCACCCACCCACCCGCACACACACTGAATCTGGCGGCGGCATGTCAAGCGAGGCTAAGGTGGTTGCTACATCGGCGAATGATTCGTCTTCGTCGGAGCCAGCGTCTCGGGCACAATGCCAGACAAGCGAAGCAGCGGCGGGGTCTGCAACCCAGGTTAGTGAGGAGATCAGCCAAAAGTCTGCTAACAAGGTACCTATGAGCAACGGGTTGAAGAGAAAAGCTAGGCCGGCGACGGAGTGTTCGACTGTAGAGCGGGGTCGTGCAACCCAGATCTCGAAGAAAACCACCCGAGAGAAGAGCGAGAGGTGAATTTTTATTTTATGTGCCTTGTCTTGCAAGTAGATTAGTTACTGCAAAGTAGTGTCGAATGAACTGAAAGGTACCCTTTTTAATCAAATTGGGAACAACTTCGATGCAGCGGACCTATATAAGTTCACGGTTCATGTGCTCCAGTACACTGCAAAACTAGATTTTGGTTGTGATAGGGTTGTGTTCGGGCAGGATGTGCGTCTGCTTGTCAACTACAAAGAGGTTGTGTCTGTTTCGCAGTTGATAAATATGCTTCATTCTAGAATTCCTTGGGGATCCAGACAGAGGGCAAAATTGGTGTGGCGTAACATGAGTGATACCTATGTGCAAATTGAGCACTCCATGAGCTTCATATGCTTTGGGAGTGTTGTGCAGCTGATCATCAGGTGAAATTTGAAGCAATGATTGATGATATGTATGCAGATACTAGAGATCTTGCTGCCAGAGCTTCTGCTGCTCGAGTTTACGGACCACCAGATGCTGATCAAGCTAAGTTCAATATACACCTAGGGTGGATTCATACACAACAAAACTTGATGGCGGAGTTAATAAGCCAATTTCGTCATGTACTATGGAGATAGCCGTCGATTCCAACTCTTGTTGAACTGAGAGAGATGATTGGTAAGGAAATCATTATTGGCCCTAAGCAGATGGCACGACTCCGGTGGTGGCATCATAAGAAGTAGGAGTTCATAGAGGTTTTGGATACTGATGATCTGATGTAGATTATGTGACAAAAGAAGCAAACCAGGAAGGTGTTCTTCCTGGCTGCCATTTCTGATGTTGTTGGACATGTTGTAGATGCACAGGCCCCTGTTGTGGCTGAAAAGAACGAGGCGATAGACGTTGAGCAGATCTGTTGAGAGCTGCTACCCAGGGCTTGTCAGATAGACCGCAGGGTTCCCCTGTCTATATTTGTAACAAAGATTGTTGTTGCTTTGAAACTATGTTGATGTGGTCGTGTTTGTTCAGAGATTGCAATCCGATATTCTGTGAGCTGTTGAGATTTTTGGACATATCACTCGATGAAAGCATCATTGTTGCAATAAGACACAAGTACACTATAGTTGACATGATTATGTTTGCTGAGATGATGTGATATATTTGTTTCTGAGATTATGATTGTTGAGAGATTGTAATATAATGTGCTGTGAGATGTTGGGATTTTGGGACATATCATTCATTGAAACCATCACTGAACAAAGTGATACATAAGTACCTTGTAGTTGACATGATTATGATGTAATATAATGCTCTGTGAGATCAGTAACTTTACTAATCGCTGGATAACTACCTGTTACTTAGAAGGAAGTACTATCATGGATGAACGAGTGTAGGGTTTAGGAAAAAACTTACTAAGTAGGAGACAGTGATATATTGTATGGACATGTCTAGGATTTAGGAATACGGGTTAAGGGGTTAGTACAACAAATAGTTCATTAGACCCTAAACCATAAACCCTAATCCTATATTGTTTGGTACATAAGATTTTGTATGTTGCTATAAGTCAAACAAATTGGGAAGGAGGAAGTACATGATTAATATTACAAATTAAAATGAAGGAAGAGAAAAACTATTAGATATGAGATAGTAATCCAGCCACAGGACATTGTACCAATTAAACCATTGTAGCATGCCAATTTAGTCAATGTTGCAACGTTGACGCACTTCACTTTTCCCACTCCTTATTTCTCCACTCACGACCCTCTCTCTCTCCTCACCGTCGACGACGCGTCATGTAACATCCCAGCATTTAGGAACTAACAAAGGGTAGATTTAGGAATATGAAATGTTGCATGCATTTATTTGTGAAAATGTGGGTAAAATTTTCGTCAAATTAAAATCTTAAGTGATCAATGTTTCTTTCATCCTTTGAGATTAGGTTTAGTCTTAAAGGATGATTGTTATAAACTTTGAGATGATCTTTAAGGAGTTATGTGTTTAAAATGAATTTGAATTTTAAACGTGAGTGTTTGAATTATAATTTAAATGATTTAGATATAAGTTTTGAATCTTAAATTAATTAAGAGATAAGTATTATAACTTAAATTTTATCCAAAAACAATATTGAATATGAAACTTATTTCATATTATCAATATATAAACAAGTTACAAAGAATGTAACCTACTGAAGCCATTTTCAAACTTCACAATTTACAAAAGAATAAAGAATAAGAATATTCTTTATTAATAATAATATAATCTTTATTACAATTGAATAAAATAAAGATTACAAGAATAATAAAAGAAAAAAATTACAAAAGAATAAGGAAATTACATTGGAATATTTACTAACTATCCTATATCTAAATCTAAACTAAATCTTCGTCTTTATCTTTGTACCTGCAAACCAAAAGCTAAATAAAAAACAAAATAAGATTAGTGTTAGTATTATTTCTCTCAAACATGTCAGTGAAATGCACTTGGAAAATTCATCATTGAGAAATGTTATAAAAGGGGCAAGTTTCACCTGTAGGAAAGATTCCATCTTTCATAAATTCAAAGCCAGAAGTCAGATGACAGCCAATAGGGACAAATTCACCAGCCAGGTGAAAGTAATCTGGTAATGGTAAGTTCAAAAATTCTGAAATATCCACAAGTGCATAGCAGGCACACAAGCTGGACACACACCAGCATGCATATGGTGTGCTGTCGACCTCACAAGCATAGCCAATCTCATAAAACCACAACACAACCATGGGGGGCACTAGTGCATCACCCCACTGCACAGCACACAAGAACAACCAGTGTGGAAAGTAGCTAAACCAAGCACCACAACCAGCAACCACACCAACCAAGGATCAACCAAACATCACCGGGATGGTGACATAAGGAGGGGAATGGATCAGGTGGACAGCAAGATCAAGCCCAGGAGCTAGGAGGAGCAGGCTAGCTCAAGAGCAAGCAAAGTAGTCCATCCAAACTAGATCAAGATCATCATCACCAACTTACTACACCATCATCAGATTTTGTGGTGAGTTTTATAAAACCTTCACATGATCTAATCATCTTATTCAGAGAGGAACATGTGTTGTTTTATAAAACAAAACCTCAGAAAGCACCCAAGAGGGGTGAATCCATCATAGGGATTTCTGAAACTCTAAAGGCAAACCACTAAGTACCAAGGTTCAACCAGAGCTTAGAGCAACATCCTTTCTCTGGTTGTCCAACAATATTTTACCAATCAATCATGCATATACCTATGATCTATTTCTAGGCACATCCCTAAAGGAAGGGTAGCACCTTAGGAACAAATCCATAGGATCCATAACATGATCAAGCTCACTATCATTTTTCCAAGCTTTGATTCAATAAAGAATAGCTGGTACCACTACCAGGGCTATCTAGATGAACCAATCAGATAAGATTTGAATCCCTAAGCCTCAGACCAACATCATTGGTCTTAGGAAATTCAGATAAGAACATCTATATTTATCTTTCAAAGCCAAGATTGCCTTAAGCATAAACTAACCAAATCCATGGCTTTGAATCAAACTTGTGTGCCATACCTGATGGTGTCACCAGAACAATCCAATATGAATCAGGAAAGATAGTAAATCATCATAGATTTAGACAATCAACTACTAATCATTTTCTTGTAAAACAGGAATCATAACTAGGATATTCCTATAATACACTTCACTGTTTGAGATCATAATGATCTCAAACCACATGTTAATTCCCAAGCTAATGAACACTAAGACAGTAGATGTATCTTATCATAGTTATGACCATGAATCAAAAAATAGTGGAAAGATATCAGACCATTAGCTTAACCAAGCATGCTTTCCAAACAACTACATCATCTGAATCAGATGCAATCCCAAGCATCAAATCATCTAGTAAGTCACCAGAAACATCATAGATCATTCTTAGCAAACAAGCCTCAGGCCAATAAGCAATTAGCATGTGTACAGACCATCCAAACATGAATCCAATCATCCAGTACATGATCAATCACATAACAGGAACCCTAAAATGGATAATCATCCTAAACGGAATCAGACCATAGACAGAGAGGACACTGCCAGTCTCTAGCATCGAATCAACAAGCACAGAAAGAACCAAGGGAGAAGAATCAAACTCACCGTAGGTCCTCTTTGAAGAAATTGAAGAGGAAGTAGATTGGCCGACGAACCCGCGGCGGCACAGGGAGCACCCAGGGGGCGCTGCAACCTGCACCGGCCATGGCGGCAGCCACCACAGCATACGAATCCACCACACCACCACAGATGGGACCACAGCGGCAACATTTTTTCCTAACCCTAGGGTTCGGGAACGGGGTGAACCTGGCCACGGAGAAGCCCCAAACTCAAATCCAATTGGATAAAACAAACGAGCATCGTCGATAACCCCCTAAAGCACCATAGCGGCGGCTGAAACAGCCTACGATGGCGAGAATCGATGGTGGCGGCATTGCCGGCCACGAGGTCGGGGTCAGAGGAGGAGAGGATAAGCTCGAGGGAGAGAGAGAGGCAGTGAGGAGTGGGCCGAGCTAGGCCAGACCCTTCGGGGTGACTCTTTTGTCTAGAATTAATGGGCCACTAGGGCCCAATAAGAATAATTAGCCCAGAAATAATTCCAGGCCTATTTTCAATAAAAAGAAAAGACCAAAATACCCTTGGATTTAATAAAATTCTAGAAAATAAAATAAAAGTCCAAAAATTATAAATAAAATATTTTTGGATTCACAAAAATCCAAACTACTCAAACAAACTAAAATATAATTTTTTTAGACATTTAAAATTTATTAGGAATTTTGTAAATTATATATTCCTTATTGAATTTTACAAAATTATTAAAGGGTGATAAAATTAATTAAAATTCACTTTCATTATGTATCAATATTGTAGTATTTTAGAAAAATACTAAATAAATATTTAATCACCATTTATAATGAATAATTAATAATTCCTAAAAGAATTATTAAATCAATAAAAGTCAAATAAAAGGGAAATAAAATAAAATAACTCAATATATGTTATAAATATTAAAAAGTAATATTTATAAATCCTTTATTACTAAAAAAGAACTTTTCTGGATAAATGCATTACATTACTTGCATAATCATCTTTGCTTCTTTAAATATTGTCCTTACCGGGCAATAATGATGTTTTTTGTAGAACTAGAAGCTCAAGGTCCAGTGCAAGCATCAGACTTCACTACCTTGCCATCACAAGGCAAGTTCATCACTTGCTCATGTCCTTTGAAGAGTCTTTATCAAAGTATTTGCAAATTGTGTGTTATCTTATATGCTATAAAAGAAAGAAAATATTATTTTCATAAATAAAGAAATCATAGATATCATCCTAAGTGGTGATATAATGGAGAAATAGAACTTAGGGTTCTATTTGCAACAATGATGATCAAGTAGGGACTTAATAACCCCTGGCATCAGTGATTCTAGCGCCGTATATTACGCGTTAGCCATGAGATTTGGAATGGGACAGAGAAGTCAGTTGTATCTTGTTCCTCTCGCATGAAGCCGGATGTGCAGGTCGTGGCTGTTATCCTCGTAGTGTGCATATTAATTGGTAATTCGTAGAGGATATGCAGCATATGGGTGGGAACCCTCATCGTCCCACGATAGTTCCGGCATCTAACGGTTTATACAAACCATTGCCGTAATTCATTATGTGGGCATGGTGTACACCATGGAGGCATGCAGGGTCGCGAAGGGGGCAGTGATTGGCTTGGACCAACTATTGGGCCCCACATCATGGAACTGTGGACGAGAAAGTACGCCCGGTTGTGCAACAAGGAGTTGATCTCTCATGGGTAAAGTAACGCACCTCTGTAGAGTGTAAGAACTGTAACTTGTTACTCCCTGTTTTGGGAAGGAGCTACGGACGCGGCAGGAAAGGAACTCCATGAAAGTTCTGGTCAACCTGTGAAGGCTGATTGTCATAGTTTTTGGAATAAAATCAATCTTTGAAGAAAGATTTACAAAAACTGCATAGCGCCAAGTATTTATAATTCGAGGTGGTATTTAGAGCATCAAACTTCCCACCTTGCATATAATGAACTTGTTTGGTAACGCTGTTACTCATTCTTTCCTTTGATCCCTTGCTTAGACTCTGAGGATCCCGAAGATGTGCCAATGTATGCAGCCGAATGCCAAGAAGATGTGTTCTATGAGGAACCTGATCTGTCCGGAGGAGTTGAAGGAGTGGATTACGAAATCCGATATGGTGTCGATGATAATGAGTCCAACTAAGTAACCCTAGTTAATAGTAACTAATGGAGCCGAGCAGCATGAACTTTATAGAATAAGCTGTTGAGCTCAACTCCTAGATGGAGTTGCTACTTTTAAATTCCGCTGAACACTTTATATTTTGGTTTGTAAGTTGGATCTTTTGGAAGTCTTGAACTTACAGTATTGTAATAATAATAATGTGTGTACATTTGTAATATGGACTCGCAATGTTTCTGTTGTACCACTCTGAGGGATGTGATATTTACGAAACGGTGTTCTGTGGATGTCATGTCAACGACTATAGTGTACTACACATGCAGTGGTATGCTGGGTCACCGCAGTTGGTATCAGAGCAAATTGCTTTGACCTTAGGTTGGAAACCTAGTAAAGGGTATTACCCATAGGAGAATTAGCAACGATAAAGAATTCTCTAAAAGTAATATAATGGGTATTCAATTGAGAATATTCTGTTATATATTTTAGTGCAATAATTCTTTTTTATGATGCAATATATCATTGGATACTAATCAAAATTATTTTTCTGATATACAGAGATATGGCACCAAAGTTTCCAAAACAGACTTTGGTAAGTAAAGAGGAGACTCTTGATGATTATTAAGGATCATTTACAGACCAACTTCGTCAACTTTTAAAGCTCTTTAGTTGTCCAACTAGAATTCCAGTGAACACTATCACTTACCTTGATGGCCAGATGTTATCCAAGTATCGTGTGAGTATCCAACTTCCAGAGAAGCTTGGATTATATCACGATCTACCCATAGGAGAAGGTAGGAGTCATTTAGAAGCCTATCATGTTGCTGTTGTGGAGGCAATAGCTAATATTCGGGAGTAGAAAACCAAGGAGCTAGAAGGTAGCACATTTTCTATGGTACCTCATGATTCTATAGACTCGGAGCCTATACCAGATCATCTTAATTTGGTTAAGACACATCCTAAGTTAGCTTCCAAGTTTATGTATAGATATCGGACATTCGTTGCGTCTTTTTATAAGACTCATCAAGTGATTGTTGAAGACAAAAATGACATGTTAAAGGATCTAACTGATCTGGAAAGGAGGAAGCAGTTAGCATTCCAGCTAGAGAAAGAAGCAAGTAGTAGTGCAATACCTATCTTTAAGGATATACCTATAGATCCGGAATCTGTTATACCATATCCTTATTCACCAAGACCTGAACCTACACATGATCCTACTATGGATATGCGGTATGCAGTACCACAGGGCTCAGAGGATGATTCTGACTCAGAACTTCCTATTGAGAATTCAGATGGTTGGAGAATGGGATCATATAATGGATCTCATGAACACCAGATGTCCATAGATGGTTCCGACAGGAATGTTGGACAATCTAGTTGGATGGGTGCAAGGATGAACCCTAATAATAGTAGTAGAAATACCATGTCAATAGATAACCAGGATGAAGAAGAAGATCCTGAGGAGAGAGTGTTTGAATCATCAACATCTTCTCAAAACCCAGGGAATATACATTATCCAGTGTTCAACTATCTTGCCCACGAGAGCACCTGGGGAGCAGCAGGATCTCTGTATCCTGTTGACAACTCAAGAAATGAAGCTCAGGAGATGCAGGCTGGAGATAATGTTGAATATGCTTCTGAAGACTTTTCACCTGAGCTGGAGAGAGTCAATGCGCTCAGGTTGAGTAATGACTCAAATCCTGACACTTCAGATACAGAGTATGTTCCTTCTGGAAGGCCATATGTTCCACAAACTGTGCGACGAACAACACGTCATCATGGTTGGACATCAGGCATGTACGATGAACGTGGTTACTATTAGAAGGAGACAAGTAGTCAATAGTATCAAGTACTGTGTATTGTACCCAAGTAATAAGGTAGTTTTGTAATAATACCAATATGGTATATGTTGTAACGACTTTATATCATTATGCTATATGTAAATATGTGAAATGCATATTTGGATTTTCTTTGGATCTTCATTGTGTGACTAGTTCTGTGAGTAAAGTCGAGCTCAGAACACATGTGCATGATGTAATTATGAGTATTCGCTTTATGTTGCAGGACTAGAGGGTCATGGATACGGGTGTAGAAATGGAAACTGAGCAGCAACGGATGGAGCGAGAGGCCAAGGAAAAGGCCGCGCAGATGTAGCAAACCAAGAAGCATTACCACCACCACCATTGAGGCCGTTAATGGAGCAGAACTTTATGAAATGCATGCAAATGATGCAAGAGACCCATAACAAGTTCATGGAAGAGCTGCTGGGGCGAGCAAATCAGAGGGCACCTGAAGGTGGAGGAGTGAGTCTATCTGATTTCCAGAATGCAAGACCGTTACCTTTTGCATCAGCTCTTGAACCAATGGATGCAGAAGACTGGCTAGCAGATACAGAAAGGAAGCTGAAAACTATGGGTTGCAATGATGAGGAAAAATTGAGGTATGCAACTCATCTGCTGACTGGACCTGCAGCATCATGGTGGGAAAATCAGTTAGCCATGCAACAACCAGGAAGGGAGTTTACCTAGGAGGAGTTCAAGCAGAGATTCCGTGAATATCATGTTCCGGAAAAGCGTCATGGAGTTGAAGCGGAGAGAATTTGAGGAGCTTCAGCAAGGATATACTAGTGTCATTAAGTACATCCAGGAGTTTAGCCAACTGTCTCGTTATGCTGAGGAGGATGTTAACACTGAAGAGAAGAGGAAGAAGCATTTCTTGCATGGATTAAATCCATTTGTGAAGATGCAGCTAAGGTTAGCCAATAAGCAAACTTATCAGCAGTTGTTGGATGCAGCCATTACTTTTGAAGATGACTACAAGAATGTCCAAGAGGATCGGAGGAAGAGAGCCAAGAAGGAAACTAAGAGAATTCAGGCAAGTAAACCTAAATCCAACCTGGAGTTCAAACCTCAGAATAGGAATTATGGCAACAACAACAACAACAATAACAATAACAATAACAAGGGCAGTGGTGGAAATCAATCCAATCCAAGAAGGAATGTTATCTGTAACAATTGTGGAATTCCAGGGCATTTCCAGAGGGAATGCAAAAAGCCTGTAGTGATCTGTTATGGTTGTGGTCAGAAGGGGCATATCAAGCCAGATTGTCCGAGCAAACCACCGGGAGGATGGCCTACCAAGGGAGGAGGGCAAGCCAGTGGAGGTAATGGACAGCCCAATAAAGGGGGAAATAATGGCAAGAACAACAATGGCAAGAGAAACCGACCTACCGGAAAACTGAAATGTGCAACCCTCGAGGAGGTGGATAATTCGGAGCATGCAGTGATAGGTACGCTCAATATCCTTACCAATCCCGGCAAAGTTCTATTTGATACTGGTGCAACTACTTCATTCATTTCTAAAGAATTTTGTGATAAGTTCGGGATTAGAAGGGCAACGTTAGAAAGTCCTATGACCGTAGTTACGGCAGGAGGGAATGTGGTTGTACGCCACATAAAACAAGATCAGGTTATCTCGATCTGTGGTTGTACATATTTCGCAGACCTTTATGTGATTCCTTTGAAGGGAATTGCAGTAGTGCTGGGGATGGATTGGATGATGGAACACAGAGCTCAGATAAATTGTGAGGAAAAAACTGTCTCAATCAAAACTCCAAGTGGAGCAAGGATAGTTTATCAAGCAGATAAACACAGTCATATCATGGTGGATCTGCAGTTGAATTCAATGAAAGAAGTTAAATTAGAAGAGATTCCTATAGTTAATGAATTCCAAGATGTTTTTCCAACAGAGTTACCGGGAATGCCACCAGACCGGGACCCAAAGAGTTGAAAGAACTCAAAGAGAAAATTGATGAGTTAGCGAGAAAAGGATTTATACAGGAAAGTGTATCTCCATGGGGAACACCAGTAATATTTGTGGATAAGAGAGATGGTGGAAGATGGATGTGTGGTGATTATAGAAATCTGAACAACGTGACTATCAAGAATAAGTATCCTTTACCAAGAATTCAAGATTTGTTTGATCAAGTGAAAGGAGCTGGAGTATTTTCAAAGATCGATTTAAGATCTGGATACCATCAAATAAAAATTAAGTCGGGAGATGTTCCAAAAACAGCATTTGTCTCACGATATGGACACCATGAGTATCTGGTAGTACCATTTGGTTTGGCCAATGCACCGACAATATTCATGAATCTGATGAACAAGATCTTCATGCCATATTTGGATAAGTTTGTCATCGTCTTTATTGATGATATTCTGATATATTCCAGGGATAAGGAAGAGCATGCTGACCATTTGAGAATAGCATTGCAAACTTTAAGAGAACATAAGCTTTATGCTAAGTTTAGTAAGTGTGAGTTCACGCTAGATGAGGTAGAATTCCTCGGTCATGTGATCAGTAAAGATGGAATTGCTATGAATCCATCTAAAGTTCAGTCGGTACTAGAGTGGACTGCACCGACCAATGTGAAGCAAATTCGAGGTTTCTTAGGAATGGCTGGTTATTATCGGAGATTCATTGAAGGTTTCTCCAAAATAGTCGGACCAATGACCAAATTATTAAGGAAGAATACACCATTCAAGTGGGATGAGAAATGTGAAGCAAGTTTCCAAGAGTTGAAGACTAGATTAACTATAGTTCCAATCTTAGCAGTTCCTGAAACAGGGAAGGACTTC
The DNA here is from genome assembly GCA_916181665.1 of Avena sativa. NCBI lineage: Eukaryota > Viridiplantae > Streptophyta > Magnoliopsida > Poales > Poaceae > Avena > Avena sativa. Next base: position 259,924,312 of record OV702297.1, read on the forward strand.
ACCGTATACTGTGATGCATCTAAAGAAGGTTTGGGTTGTGTATTAATGCAAGATCGGAAAGTGATTGCTTATGGTTCAAGACAATTGAAACCACATGAAGTCAATTATCCAACTCATGATTTAGAGTTAGCAGCAGTAGTTTTTGCACTGAAAGGATGGAGGCATTTTCTTTATGGAGTCAGATGTGAGTTATATACTGACCATAAAAGTCTCAAATATTTCTTCACTCAAAAGGAATTGAATATGAGACAGAAGCGTTGGTTGGAACTAATCAAGGATTATGATTTAACAATCAACTACACTCCAGGGAAAGCAAATGTTGTGGCAGATGCTTTAAGCAGAAAGAGTGCAGATACTCAACCTAGCAACAGGGAGCTACCAAAAGAATTACAAATGAACTTGGAAAGATTAGAACTTCAATTCATCAGAATAGAGGTTATTGGAGGATTAACTACTATGCACGTAGTTGCAGAGCAGGACAATGATCTTAAGCAAGAAATTTTAGACATCAAGAAGAAGATCCTTTTATTGCTGAGGAAATTCGGAGAATATCTAAAGGGCAAAAACAGTTTTTCGCCTTGGGGATTATGGGTCTTTATGTTTCCAAGACCGTCTATGTGTTCCAGATGTGACTGAGATTAGAAATGTCATACTCAAAGAAGCACATGATACACCATATTCTATACATCGAGGGAGTACCAAGATGTATATGGACTTGAAAGAACTATTCTGGTGGAATAACATGAAAAGATATATTGCTAAATATGTATCTGAATGCCATACTTGTCAAAGGGTGAAAGCTAAACATCAAAGTCCAGTAGGACCATTACAACCCTTGGAAATTCCTGAATGGAAATGGGAGGAAATAGGTGTGGACTTCATTACAGGATTGCCTATGACACCAAAAAGGAAGGATATGATATGGGTAATTGTGGATAGACTCACTAAGAGTGCACATTTTATTCCGGTGAATCAAAAGGATAATGCCGAGAAGTTAGTTGAAGTATATGTCAAAGAGATAGTAAGTAAGCATGGAGTACCCAAAAAGATCGTAACTGATAGGGGATTAGTGTTTACTTCAGCATTTTGGAAGCAATTGCATGAAGCACTTGGTTCAAAATTAGATTTCAGCACGACATATCATCCTGAGACAGGAGGTCAAACTGAAAGAACAAATCAAATACTATAAGACATGTTGAGAGCTTGTGCACTATATTTTGGAGGAACATGGGAAGATCACCTACCATTGGCAGAATTTTCTTATAATAATAGCTATCAGAGTAGTCTAAAGGCAGCTCCATATGAGGTTCTGCATGGAAGGAAGTGTAGATCACCAATATGTTGGTATGAACCTGGAAGCAGCAAAGAATTTGCGCCAAATTATATCAAGGAAAGACAAGATATCATTGATAAGATCAGGGATAGACTAAAAATAGCCCAGAGCAGGCAGAAAAGTTATGCAGATCAAAGTCAAAGATCATGGCATCCCGAAGTGGGAGATATGGTCTATTTGAAAGTAATTCCAATGAAAGGAGTAAAAAGATTCGGAGAAAAAAAGGGAAATTCAGTCCAAGATATATCGGACCATTCAAGATACTGAGTCAAAACAGAACTATAGCTTATGCTTTAGAGTTACCATCAAGATTGGCTCAAGTGCATAATGTTTTCCATGTGTCACAACTTCGCAAATGTTTGAAAGTTCCAGATGATGCAATAACACATCAAGAGATAGAACTACAAGCAGACCTGCCTTATATTGAAAAGCCCTATAAGATTCTGGAAGAAAACTGGAAAAGATTGAGGAACAGAGCAATCAAATATTGCAAGGTACAGTGGGAACATCACCCTGAGAGGGAAGCCACATGGGAGAAGGAAGAGGATTTAAGAAAAGCTTATCCAGAACTATTTAGGTACATCTCCACAAACTTTGGGATGAAGTTTAATTTAAGGGGGGAAGTCTGTAACATCCCAGCATTTAGGAACTAACGAAGGGTAGATTTAGGAATATGAAATGTTGCATGCATTTATTTGTGAAAATGTGGGTAAAATTTTCACCAAATTAAAATCTTAAGTGATCAATGTTTCTTTCTTCCTTTGAGATTAGGTTTAGTCTTAAAGGATGATTCTTATAAACTTTGAGATGATCTTTAAGGAGTTATGTGTTTAAAATGAATTTGAATTTTAAACGTGAGTGTTTGAATTATAATTTAAATGATTTAGATATAAGTTTTGAATCTTAAATTAATTAAGAGATAAGTATTATAACTTAAATTTTATCCAAAAACAATATTGAATATGAAACTTATTTCATATTATCAATATATAAACAAGTTACAAAGAATGTAACCTACTGAAGCCATTTTCAAACTTCACAATTTACAAAAGAATAAAGAATAAGAATATTCCTTATTAATAATAATATAATCTTTATTACAATTGAATAAAATAAAGATTACAAGAATAATAAAAGAAAAAAATTACAAAAGAATAAGAAAATTACATTGGAATATTTACTAACTATCCTATATCTAAATCTAAACTAAATCTTCATCTTTATCTTTGTACCTGCAAAACAAAGACTAAATAAAAAACAAAAGAAGATTAGTGTTAGTATTATTTCTCTCAAACATGTCAGTGAAATGCACTTGGCAAATTCATCATTGAGAAATGTTATAAAAGGGGCAAGTTTCACTTGTAGCAAAGATTCCATCTTTCATAAATTCAAAGCCAGAAGTCAGATGATAGCCAAGAGGGACAAATTAACCAGCCAGGTGAAAGTAATCTTGTAATAGTAAGTTCAAAAATTCTAAACATATCCACAAGTGCATAGCAGGCACACAAGCTGGAGACATACCAGCATGCATATGGTATGCTGTCGACCTCATAAGCATAGCCAATCTCACAAAACCATAGCACAACCGTGGGGGGCACTAGTGCATCACCCCACTGCACAACACACAAGAACAACCAGTGTAGAAAGCAGCTAAACCAAGCACCACAGCCAACAACCACACCAACCAAGGATCAACCAAACATCACCAGGATGGTGACATAAGGAGGGGAATGGATCAGGTGGAAAGCAAGATCAAGCCCAGGAGCTAGGAGGAGCAGGCTAGCTCAAGAGCAAGCAAAGTAGTCCAGCAAAACTAGATCAAGATCATCATCACCAACTTACTACACCATCATCAGATTTTGTGGTGAGTTTTATAAAACCTTCACATGATCTAATCATCTTATTCAGAGAGAAACATGTGTTATTTTATAAAACAAAACCTTAGAAAGCACCCAAGAGGGGTGAATCCATCATAGGGATTTCTGAAACTCTAAAGGCAAACCACTAAGTACCAAGGTTCAACCAGAGCTTAGAGCAACATCCTTGCTCTGGTTGTCCAACAATATTTTACCAATCAATCATGCATATACCTATGATCTATTTCTAGGCACATCCCTAAAGGAAGGGTAGCACCTTAGGAACAAATCCATATGATCCATAACATGATCAAGCTCACTATCATTTTTCCAAGCTTTGATTCAATAAAGAATAGCTGGTACCACTACTAAGACTATCTAGATGAACCAATTAGATAAGATTTGAATCCCTAAGCCTCAGACCAACATCATTGGTCTTAGGAAATTCAGATAAGAGCATCTATATTTATCTTTCAAAGCCAAGATTGCCTTAAGCATAAACTAACCAAATACATGGTTTTGAATTAATCTTGTGTGCCATACCTGATGGTGTCACAAGAACAATCCAATATGAATCAGGAAAGACAGTAAATCATCATAGATTCAGACAATCAACTAACTAATCATTTTCCTGTAAAATAGGAATCATAACTAGGATATTCCTATAATACACTTCACTGTTTGAGATCATAATGATCTCAAACCACATGTTAATTCCCAAGCTAACAGCACTAAGACATTAAATGTATCTTATCACAGTTATGACCATGAATCAAAGAAATAGTGGAAAGTTATCAGATCATTAGCTTAACCAAGCATGCTTTCCAAACAACTACATCATCTGAATCAGATGCAATCCCAAGCATCAAATCATCTAGTAAGTCACCAGAAACATCATAGATCATTCTTAGCAAACAAGCCTCAGACCAATAAGCAATTAACATGTGTACATACCATCCAAACATGAATCCAATCATCCAGTACATGATCAATCACATAACAGGAACCCTAAAATGGATAATCATCCTAAACGGAATCATACCATAGATAGAGAGGACACTGCCGGTCTCTAGCATCGAATCAACAAGCACAGAAAGCACCAAGGGAGAATAATCAAACTCATCGTAGGTCCTCGCTGAAGAAATTGAAGAGGAAGCAGATTGGCCGACGAACCCGCGGCGACACAGGGAGCACCCAGGGGGCGCTGCAACCTGCACTGGCCATGGCGGCGGCCACCATAGCATACGAATCGACCACACCACCACAGACGGGACCACGGCGGTAGCATTTTTTCCTAACCCTAGGGTTCGGGAACGGGGTGAACCTAGCCACGGAGAATCCCCGAACTCAAATCCAATTGGATAGAACAAACAAGCATCATCGATAACCCCCTAAAGCAACACAGCGGCGGCCGAAACAGCCTACGACGGCGAGAATCGACGGTGGTGGCATCGCCGGCCACGAGGTCGGGGTCAGAGGAGGAGAGGATAAGCTCGAGGGAGACAGAGGCAGTGAGGAGTGGGCCGAGCTGGGCCATACCCTTCGGGGTGGATCTTTTGTCTAGAATTAATGGGCCACTAGGGCCCAATAAGAATAATCAGCCCAGAAACAATTCCAGGCCCGTTTCAATAAAAAGAAAAGACCAAAATACCCTTGGACTTAATAAAATTCTAGAAAATAAAATAAAAGTCCAAAAATTATAAATAAAATATTTTTGGATTCACAAAAATCCAAATTACTCAAATAAACTAAAATATATTTTTTTAGACATTTAAAATTTATTAGGAATTTTGTAAATTATATATTCCTTATTGAATTTTACAAAATTATTGATGGGCGATAAAATTAATTAAAATTCACTTTCATTATGTATTAATATTGTAGTATTTTAGTAAAATACTAAATAAATATTTAATCACCATTTCTAATGTATAATTAATAACTCCTGGAAGAATTATTAAATCAATAAAAGTCAAATAAAATAAAATAACTCAATATATGTTATAAATATTAAAAAGTAATATTTATAAATCTTTTATTACTAAATGCATTACTTGCATAATCATCTTTTTGGGGTAAATGCATTACATTACTTGCATAATCATCTTTGCTTCTTTAAATATTGTCCTTACAGGGCAATAATGATGTTTTTTTGTAGAACTAGAAGCTCAAGGTCCAGTGCAAGCATCAGACTTCACTACCTTGCCATCAGAAGGCAAGTTCATCACTTGCTCATGTCCTTTGAAGAGTCTTTATCAAAGTATTTGCAAATTGTGTGTTATCATATATGCTATAAAAGAAAGAAAATATTATTTTCATAAATAAAGAAATCATAGATATCATCCTAAGTGGTGATATAATGGAGCAATAGAACTTAGGGTTCTATTTGCAACAATGATGATCAAGTAGGGACTTAATAACCCCTGACATCAGTGATTCTAGCACCGTATATTACGCGTTAGCCATGATATTTGGAATGGGACAAAGAAGTCAGCTGTATCTTCTTCCTCTCGCATAAAGCCGGATGTGCAGGTCGTGGCTGTTATCCTCGTAGTGTGCATATTAATTGGTAATTCGTAGAGGATATGCAACATATGGGTGGGAACCATCATCGTCCCACGATAGTTCTGGCATCTAATGGTTTGTACAAACCATTGTCGTAATTCATTATGTGGGCATGGTGTACACCAAGGAGGCATGCAGGGTCGCGAAGGGGGCAGTGATTGGCTTGGACCAACTACTAGGCCCCACATCATGGAATTGTGGACGGGAAAGTACGCCCGGTTGTGCAACAAGGAGTTGATCTCTCATGGGTAAAGTAACGCACCTCTGCAGAGTGTAAGAACTGTAACTTGTTACTCCCTATTCCGGGAAGGAGCTACAAACGCGGCAGGAAAGGAACTCCATGAAAGTTCTGGTCAACCTGTGAGGGCTGATTTTCATAGTTTTTCGGAATAAAATCAATCTTTGAAGAAAGATTTACAAAAACTGCATAGTGCCAAGGATTTATAATCCGACGTGGTAGTTAGAGCATCAAACTTCCCACCTTGCATATAATGAACTTGTTGGGTAACGCTGTTACTCATTCTTTCCTTTGATCCCTTGCTTAGACTCCGAGGATCCCGAAGACGTGCCAATGTATGCAGCCGAATGCCAAGAAGATGTGTTCTATGAGGAACCTGATCTGTCCGGAGGAGTTGAAGGAGTGGATTACAAAATACGCTATGGTGTCGATGATAATGAGTCCAACTAAGTAACCCTAGTTAATAGTAACCAATGGAGCCGAGCAGCATGAACTCTATAGAATAAGCTGTTGAGCTCAACTCCTAGACGGAGTTGCTACTTTTAAATTCCGCTGAACACTTTATATTTTGGTTTGTAAGTTGGATCTTTTGGAAGTCTTGAACTTCCGGTATTATAATAATAATAATGTGTCTACATTTGTAATATGGACCCGCAATGTTTCCATTGTACCACTCTGAGGGATGTGATATTTACAGAACGGTGTTCTGTGGATGTCATGTCAACGACTATAGTGTACTACACATGTAGTGGTATGCTGGGTCACCGCACGTCGCCACGGCCGCATTCGCCATGCCGCTCTAGAACGATGATGATGACCAGTCGAGCAGCGACAACTTTCTCTCCGACATCGAGTATTCCCTCCTTGATGTGAGTTCCTCTGTTTTCTCGACAGTGGTTAGGCATTGGTAATTATATCGGCCCAAGACTTGAAATTTGCATGCAATCGTGTTTATTTCTAGCTTTTCGTTCTCTTATAGGAACCACTCATGATCTACAACCCCGATTGGGATGGCCTAGATCTTGGTTGGGAAGTACCATGTGACGATGGGCTAAAACTGAGCAAATATGTTGCATTTGAAGGCAGTAACACTAGAAGAAGGTTTTTGGGCTGTACAAATCAGGTTTGCTTTCATTATGTACAATGACGACATGAAGAAAATTGTGTAGTGTTATGTTGATAATTAGGTCCCGTGTTTTTTTAGGTTGGCCCGGTGTGTAAAGAAGTAGAGTGGGTAGATCTTGAGTGGCCAGATGCACTTAAGAAATGTTTGGCCCAATTGTGGGATATGTATGAGCTCGAAAGGTAGGGGTTATTTACAAATGCCCGTGATGCAACTGCAAAAAATTACAAGATCTTGGTAGGAAATAAGGAGCTGGAACAGGAAATCAAGCATTTGCGGTCAGAACTAAATGACACAATCAATGTGAGATTGGTGGTGGGAACTTCACGGAAGATTTAGAAGGCAGAAAAGGAGAGGGATCAACTCATGGAAGAGAATAAAGCTAGAGTACTGCATTGTGGATCCGTTGAAGGATCTAAAGAAGGAGCACGAGGTGAACAAGGAAAAGTTAGAGACGATCAAGGAAATTTTAGATGAATAATTTGTGCCGTGGCAATATCTGAAACTAGTTAACTATAAGACTTGGAATTGTGATATCTTGACTAATCCAAACTCAATCCTTGAGCAAAATAACCTTTCAGAAGAAAGCATAGTTTGCATAGAGAGAGGTCCATGTTTACAAAATCAGTACTACATGGATAAAACACGATTTGGTCCGTCAGTACACATAGTTTGCAAACTAATTTCAGAGGAACTTATAGTTTGCACTAAGCCTGGCACGGAGATGCTCATTTTCCTTCCTAAGAAGCTCCAGTTCGAGGGTTCATTCAATCAGGTCCTCTTTAGTTTTTACCTGCTCCCTCAGTACTTGGACGTGCGCCTCCTGCTGGTTCAAGCGCTCTGTCTGGGAAGCGACAAGCTTATCAGTAAGCTTAAGATTATCCACCATGAGATCCTTGATGATCTCCTCCTTCGCACGCGTCGAGGCGATACTGACGAGGGTTCGAATTGTCAATGCCCATTGTTATGTATTTGGGTTTTCGAGAAGATGGGGATGCTGGAGATCATGAGACGGTTAACAGACACGCAGCAAGGGAAACGAGGTTTACCCAGGTTTAGGCCCCTAGAGGGAAAATACTACTCCTGCTTGTCTGTTCTTGATTACGGCGGAACTGAAGGTTACAGGGTGCGCAGATGCGATCTGGCGTGAGGTGTGTGTATGAGTTGGGAGAGAGCCTCCTCGTCGTGCCCTCCTAGCCTTTATATAGATAGGCCAGCTCCCAGGGTAGGTCGAGTCGGTTACAAGTTAGGGTTTCACCCTTGAATATTCTATCTATAGCTTGGCCTTCTTCTCCAAGGAGTCAAACTTCTATTGGGCTTGGGCCACCTAGAGTCTCCTTGGGCAGCAAGTCTTCATGTGGGCCTTCCTTGGGCTGGACCGGGCATACTAATGTGAGGCACCCATAGAGTATATCCATGTCAGTAGCCTCCGAGTGTTCAGTCGAATCATAGATTCGGCTGGAGACATTGTAATCTTTCGGGTGCTTCTCATTCGAACCCGTCTGTCGAATAAATATGTTAGTTGATAGGGATTGTTGATACGTGTGCCCGACTCACCCAACGGATCAGGGTCAGTTAACTGTCATTGGACAAAACAACACAATCTTCTTTAAACTCGAGTCCCCGGACTCGAATCCGGAACAATGCTGGTGTAATTCAACTTAGGCCGTTGAGGTTTTACAGGAATCTATTCCAGTGTTTTAGGTTACCCAACCCGTTCGTCGGGATTTTTCATCGTGCTTGTTGACACGGTATGTTACTGGCAAAGGGCAGTCAGGTTTGTTACCAGGCCATTAGGTGATATCTATAGGGCTTATCTTTGTGTCGTAGACACAACATCTGAAGGTTTATCACCACAGAGGTGTTTCAGGTGACCAAGGATACTGCTTCTCGCTTAGCGTTAATTTGGGCAAAGTTGCTAAAAATATTTTTGTCATACGTGACCCGAAGGATTTTATTCGAATAATTCATAGGGTGCATGACCAGCGCTCCCTATGGGAGTAGACCCCGAGTGTCTGTTCGAGTCGTAGACTCGAGCGGAGACTTTAATTCTCCGGATGTAATCCATGCTAAAGTTTTTTCCAATGCTTGACCAGCACTCCCTATGGGAGTAGCCCCCGAGTCCGAGTGGAGTCGGAGACTCGACGTAGGACTCGAAGATTTCTCCAAGGCATCTTTACTAATGTATTTTCTCAGGTGCGCGGCCAATGCTCCTGATAGGATTAGCCCCCGAGTAGTTGGTCGAGTCATAGACTCGAGTGAGTACTTTTGTTCAGTCGAAAATTTCGAGCCGTTGTTGGCTTTCCTTTCATGACGTCATTGCTGACGCCTGGTGAGCTCAACCGTCTGTGGCAGCAAAGACGATGCGACGTGACGATCGTGGGTCCCACCTTCTGATGTGAATTTAACTAGTCACGTGTAACTTTGACGAAAATTATGGCGCCTCCTCGATTCCCATGCATAGTGGGCGGCGTGTTCACGACGGTTCGGTCGTTTGTTGACACATGTACGGTGAGATGTAAGGCACGCATTAAGGCTTCAGAGGAAATTTTTCCCCTTTGCCATTTGCGTTCATCTTCTCCACTGCTGCCATTTCTAGAGCTCGTGCTTGTGCTGCGCGCTGGACATCCTCTATGTTTTTCCCCTTGTCATTTGTCTTCTCACATTGTCGCTCTCGCTGTGCCAGCAAGATGGGCAAGTCGAATAAGAGCTCCTCCACTACAACGGGTTTGAGAGCCGCTGGTGCCACCAAGAAAGTTGCCGCTCCCAGCCACACCAATGATGGTGGATGGCAGCGTTCCTAGATTAGGGACACGGACTTGCACAAGCTGCACGAGGCCGGTCTGATCTCCAAGAACAAAGGCGACGTGCTTCTTCCTGATTAGGAGGTAATCCCGCGCCCACATGAAGGGTTTCGGGTCATGTTCTATGCTTTTGTTGTTCGCGGCCTTTCTCTGCCCGCCCACGAACTTCGTCGTGGGTTTCTTTTTCTCTACGGGCTTCAACTCCATCATTTTGTCGCCCAACTCTCTTATCCACATGGTGTGCTTCATCATGCTTTTGCGAGTGCTGGCTCGGTATCGAGCGACACTTCGGCCTCTTCCGGAGACTATACTCTGTGAAGAGGCAACTTGGCACCGGTGGCGTCTATCCACTGGGTGGGTGCAGGATTTCCATCCACCCCACTGTCCAGTTTTTCTCCTTCTATCTCTGCGAGTCCGTCCAGTAGTGGCGGAACAAATGGTTCTACATGCGCGACGTCAAGCTGGACGACCAACATTACGGGCTCGCCCCCTTCGACTCCACCCACAAGATCACCCGAAAGCGTTCATGGTCAAATGACATCATGGAGGGTGAATCCGAAGAGGTGAAGAAGCTGTATCAGTGCGTGGAGGAGCTCCAGATGTTCGCGGGCCAGGAGGTTAATGGTGTTGATATTATTCGCACCTTCCTCAAGCGTCGGGTGTAACCACTCCAAGCGAGTGCGCATCCAATGTTTTTGTACTCTGGCGCCAACGATCCGATGAGAGTTTTGTCAGAGGAGATGTCTTCGGCTGACCTTGACCGGGTGCTTTGGCCTCTGCTGAAGCTCAAGGAGGAAGAGGATCCGCCGGGGAATTCTCTGACTTCCCCCTTCCATGCCAAGAAAGAGGTCCCTCAGGTAAAACCTATATTTTCGTGTAATGCTCTTTTGAGTGCTTCTTGCTTGCTATTTTTGTTTGACTAACCTTCTGCTATGGCTTTTAACTTGTAGAATTTCATTGTAAATGGCATGATGCCGCCTCTACCTGAAAAGTACGAGGATGCACCAGAAGGTGGGGACACGGAGTCTGAGTCTAAGCTCCCCCTGCTTAGTTTCCTACCACCGAAGCCCCCGAGCAGAGCGAAGGGCTATCTCGAAAGAGATCCCAGAGCGAGAGTTCGGATGGGGCGACACCGCCAACACCGAGGGGACCTGCCTTCCTCGAGCATCATGGCGGGGATGAGTGTGTAGAGTCCCCCATTCCTTCCGTGCCTATTCGAGCCATGGATCCTCAGCCGCCGGCCAAGAAGAATAAAGAGTAGAAGGAGGCTCCAATTTTCAATTTATCCGACATTCCCTCATGAGTTTCTAGTCCCTTATAATTGTTTCTTGGTATGCTAAGTATTTGCTTGCTGTTGACTTGATTCGTTGAATGTGTTAGGAGGAACTCCCCGGAAGAGTCTTTCAAGGAGGAACTCAAAGAGATGAAAGGGGAGTCGAAAGTTGTTTTGACATTCCCGAAGATGGTGGCCGACTCCGGTTACGACAACTCGAGCTCCATGAGGCCAGGGGCTCGTGAAATTGTTGCTCGGAAGATGCAAGTGAAACCTTCAGAGTCTTCGGGTGACCATGTAAGTAGTCTATTTTCTCTCGTGGGGGAGCCCCCGAGCCCTTTATTTCCTCTGATGTGCTATTGACTTTGCAGCCCTATATCCTTGACATCAACCACCTGGGCCAACAACACCTTGCTTTGGAGGGCCAACTCAAGCAGCTTCAAGGTGCATGGGTTCGTTCTGTTTGATTGTAAATTTTACTGGGACCTGTTTGTTTTGATATTTCCTTGTTGAGTTTGGCAGATGAAAACAATGATGCCCTTCGCAAGATGAACGCACTCCAAAAGAGTCTCGTCCAGGTGGAGACCAAGGCGAAGGACGCTGCAGAGGCCCTCCAGCACCAGCAACAAGAGGTCTAAGACCGTGAGCAGCAACTCGCGGCTGCCACGACGTCGCGGTAGAAAGCCATGGCGGAAAAGCTTATGGTTGCTGCCAAAGCGATATCTGGTAAGCCACCATGTTCTTCCTTTTGGGTGTGCTCTTTCTTGGGTGTTGTTCCGTGGTTTCATCCAAAGATTTTGTTGTGCTTTGCAGATGCCATGGGCGTTGCGTTTGATCGCGACATCTTGGAGCATGGGGATCCCCTGGAGGATGCTATTGTGGCGATCGAAGATCGCTGCACCTCTGCTATGTAGTCGCTGGGCAAGGCAAAGGAGGTCATCACCCGCTTCTATAAGGAGGTCAACCCAAAAGGCATCGTCCTTGACAACGTCGAGTCTCTCGCAGAAGCCTTGGCGGGTGATGCTCCTGCGAGCTACAAGCGGACACAAAAGGGGGTGGGCACCGCTATGGGGTTAGCGATGGCGGTGGCGTCTGGCGTGCAGCTGGACCTGAAGCAGGTCACCTCCTAGATGCCGACGGCAGGAGATGGCACCGAGGAAGCATTTTCTCCCTTTGCCTCAAAGTGTAAGCATTTTGGTCCAAAGATGATTGATCTCTTAGCCGCATATGCGCTAGAGCAGCAGCGGACGGCCAAGGCTAGATATTCTGAGCCCGAAGCTGCTCCATATGCTGCCGCCTAGGTCTTCCGCATTGCAGTCGTAGCAGCATTTTGATTTTTCCTTGCCCCTGCGCCTGTAATGCTTCATGTTGGACAAGTTTATTGTACCACGTAGTGGTTAGCTTATGTAAATATAAGTGCAACTTTTGACTGTTGTAAAATGTCATATTTTTGATGCTCTGTTGCTTGTACACCCTTAGGGTCCTTCGAGTACTAAACCGGTCCTTACGCCTCCTCCTATGTTTGGCGCCCGTCCGCCGCCGAGTGAGGCATCGCAGTTGCCGCTTCTGCATGATTGCATCCGGAGCCTAGAGAAGGACGTTCTCAGTATACGTGGTCATGCAGATGTTTGGAAGTCGAAGGCCGAGCGGGCCATTGCTAGGGAATAATTTCTCCTTGAGGAATTTCGATAGGTTGGCAAGCAAATCTAGTGTAAGTCACCCTGAGCCTTTGTCTTTTCGACTGCGCCAGATCTTTATGTCATCTCACCTACTACTTTTGTGTAGTTGTGAATCTTTTTCCAAAGCAAGAGAAAGAACATGTTGCGATTCGGATGAATTGCTTGACGCAATAAGAGTTGGAGGCCGGCGGCTTCTTCTGGATGGACCGCGACCGAGTGTTTGTTCTTGTGATAGTGCAAGACCGCGTCCATCAAGTTCTTCTGGTGTTGAAGCAAGCAAGGTCGGCACTTGCAGCGATCTGGGCCACGATGTTCCCTTTGGACTCGTCTCCCTCCAGCTTCTTGGGCTTGCTTGGAAAATTTCACGATACAAGCCATGTGAAGGAGCTGGTGCGTCATCAGATGGTGGCGGGTGTGAAGGCGTCCCTATCACTTGTTCGGCTGCATCATCGTGACGTAAACCTTGCGGAGATAGCAGCTGGGCCAACTCCTCCTCTGGATGGTATGTCATGGGACATGCATCCACATTATGCGGCCGTGGCGCAGTATGCTAAGGAGATTGTAGATGTTTTCGAGGGGCGGACGAACATCCTGCTCTAGTATGGTTGAGTCCCATAAATAGAACATGAAACAATGTAAAGTCTATATATTGTCGAGTGGGCTTTTAATGCCCTTGTAAAGTTCTATGTATTGACACGTAGTGCCTTATTTGACTATAGTATGTGCATGTATTTTTCGTTAGCCTGAAGTGGTCAGCTACTCAGGATATAAGCGTTGTTGTCAATCGACAAAGTTGTAAGGTGAGGCGTAGCCCTCGAGCGTATTTTAGCGATAAAAATGTAAGAGAGAAGTTTTTGGGCCAAGGAACTTAGATTTTATTGATCATAATGTAGGAGGTACAGTGTTCGGCTGAGTAGCCTGGCTGAATAGCCTTATTGAAAGTAAAAGACAACTAAGGGTAGAAGCGTCACAGTTTTGCAACGTTAAAGGGGTTGGAGTATTCGACTCCTGACTCGACCTCCTTTAGGCGGTAAGCGCCACCTGGGATTACTTCAGTGACTACGTAAGGTCCTTCCCAGGGTGACTCCAGCTTTAGGCGCCATTCCTGCTTGATTCGTAGGACAAGGTCTCCTTCGACGAAGGACCTTGGGCGTAGCGGACGACCGTGGTAGTTGTAGAGACTTTGCTGATACACCGCTGAGCGGGCCGCAGCGATGTCGCGATCTTCATCCAGCGTGTCGACGGTGTCTTCGAGTGCGGCCGATGATTCGGCCTCGCTGTAGGCGACAACCTGCGGGGCCTTGTAGTGTACCTTAGCAGGCAACATGGTTTCGGCTCCGTGCACCATGAATAAGGGCGTGTAGCCAATTGAGATGTTTGGCATTGTGCGCAGGCTCCATAGAACAGAGGGTAGCTCGTCTGCCCAGGCTTCCGCAAGCCTTTCGAGTGGGTGTAGCATCCGCTTCTTGATTCCGTTGCCGATGAGGCCGTTGGCCTTTTTGACCAGCCCGTGGTTCTACGGATGCGACACATAGGCATATGTGAGGTTGATCCCGAGGTTTTCGCAAAAGCCTCGAAACTCCTTCGAGGTGAAGTTCGACCCATTGTTGGTGATGATGATGTGGGGCACTCAAAACCTGTAGACAATGGACTCGAATAAATTGACGGCGGCAGCGCCGAACTGGTTAGTGACAGGCATGGCCTTGATCCATTTCGAGAATTTGCCAACTGTAACCAGGAGGAAGACGTGCCCTCCTGGCAAAGACTTTGGCAGTTTGCAGATCATGTTGAGCCCCCACTGGGCGAAGGGCCAGGCCACTAGTATTGGCTGCAACTCTAATCCTGGTGCGTGCGGCTTGTTGGCATAGCTCCGGTAAGTGTTTCATCTCTGTACGATGTCCTTGGCATCGTGCATCGCAGTTGGCCAGTAAAAGCCAGATCAAAGAGCTTTGGCGACGAGGGCACGACTGCTTGCGTGGTGGCCATAGATACCTTCATGGATGTTGATTAGGATGCTCTTCCCGTCACTATTGGTGATGCATCGCTGGAGCACACCCGAAATGCTGCGCTTATACAGCTCGCCGTTAATGATGGTGAAGGCCTTCGATCGGCGAGCTATGCACCAGGCGTCTATCGGGTCCTCAGGCAGCTGCTTGCTTATCAGGTAGCGAAGGTACGGTTGGGTCCACGTCTGCTCGAATGCCATGACCTGCATGAGGCTCACCAGTTCGACCTCCATGTCGAGTTCTTCGGGTCCCCCGGCTTTCTCGGGTGGCGTAACCCCCGAGTGTCATGCGGCTTCGACTATGTCCTTTGGGAATTTTTGCTTGATGGAGGGCACACAAATTTGTTCTAGGAACACACCTGGTGGCACTGGGGAGCAGGTGGAGCCGATGTTAGCGAGCTTGTCGACGTCTTCATTGCTTTCCGTGCCAACGTGCTGAAGTTCGCAGCTGTCGAAGTCCCCTTCGAGTGAGTTATAGAGCGTACGATATGCGATCATGTTGGTGTTGTGAGCGTCACACTCATTCATTGTCTGTTGGACGACGAGGTTGGAGTCACCGTAGATGACGAGGCGTGTAGATCCACATATCTTGGACATCCACATGCCGTGTAGGAGTGCCTCATATTCGACCTCGTTGTTGGATGCGTGTAACTTCATCCGAAGGACGCATTTCATCTTGTCTCCTTGAGGGGACATCAGGATCATGCCGGCTCCTACTCTAGCCTCGTGTTTGGAGTCTTCGAAATGCATTGTCCAAGACTGGGACATGTCCAGAGTGTCCGACAACTGGAGTTCCATCCAGTGGACGTAGAAGTCAGGAAGCACCTAAGACTTGATGGCGGTGCGCCACTCGTAGATGATGCCTTGAGGAGATAGCTCGATGCCCTACAAGGCTACTCGCCCTGTAGCTTCGGGGTTGTTTAGGATGTTCGACAGTGGTGTGTTGTTGATGACCACGATCTGGTGATCTTGGAAGTAATGGCTCAATCGCCGTGTCGTCATGAATATGCCGTAGGCAGGCTTCTGGTAGTGGGGATACCTTTGCTTTGTTGGGGTCAGTACCTTGCTGAGGTAGTAGACTGGGCGTTGCACCCCGTGGGTCTTGCTGTCTTTGGGTCGTTCGACCACGAGGGATGTGCTGACCACCTGGTGCATGGATGCGATGTATAGCAGCAAAGGATCCCTTTCCTTTGGCGTTACCAGTACAGGAGATGTGGAGAGCAGACACTTGAGGTCCTCGAATGCTTCGTCCGCCTCGACCGTCCACTCGAATTTGTCGAATTTGTGCAGCAGCTGGTAGAAAGGAGGGCCTTCTCGCCCATGCAGCTGATGAACCTGTTGAGCGCCGTGATTCGCCCAGCCAGCTGTTGGACCCTCTTGACATTTTTGGGCTTCTCCATGGCTAGGATATCCCTGATTTTCTTTGGGTTAGCCTCGATGCCACGCTGAGAGATGAAGCACCCGAGTAATTGGCCGGACGGGACACTGAAGGCGCACTTGTCCGGGTTCAGCTTGATCTTGTAACGATCAAGGTTATCAAGCGTCTCACAGAGATCGTCGATGAGTGTTCTGGCCTCCTTGGTCTTGATAACTATGTCATCAACATAGACATGTACGTTGCGACCGATCTGGCTCTTCAGGCATGCCTGCATGCATCATTGATATGTGGCACCCGCGTTCTTTAGCCCGAAGGGTATGGTGTTGTAGCAGAACACCCCGAACGGCATGATGAATGCCGTTTTCTCCTGATCCTCCACCTTCATTCGAATTTGGTGGTAACCTGAGTAGGCATCAAGGAAGGAGAGTTTCTCGCAACCTGCAGTTGAATCGATGATTTGGTCGATCCGTGGTAGGGGAAGTGGTCCTTAGGGTAGTGCTTGTTGAGCAATGTGAAGTCCACACACATCCGCAGGATGTCTGTGTCCTTTTTGGGGACCAGCACGGGGTTAGATACCCAGGTGCTTTATTTTATCTCCCTTATGCAATTGGCCTCGAGGAGTCTATTGACTTTGCCACCAACGTCTTTGGCTCTTGGCTCGGACAGTCGATGCATCGACTGCTTGACTGGCTTCGCATCCGGAAACACATTGAGTGCATGTTCAGCGAATTCCCTGGGAACTCCTGGCATGTCTGCATGACACCAGGCGAAAATTTCCCAGCGCTCATGGAGGAATTCGATGAGCGCGCTTTCCTATGCGGGACTCAGGTCGTTGGCGATCAACATCGTCTTGGAGGCGTCCGTCGGGTGTACCTACACCTTTTAAGTGTTGACTGTGGAGTCGAACGACATATCAGGCGTGTTTTGCCTGGTTACTAGAGGCAGACCGTTGTCTGTGACCTCCTTCAGCCTTGTGAGCTCCTCCTGCATGCTAAACGATTGGGAGATTATGTTGAAGTCCCTGTTGTAGTTGTCTAACCTGGTGAAGCTTCCTGGGACGGTGATGACGCCCCTGGGTCCTGGCATATTTAGTAGAAGGTACGCATAGTGCAGTACTGCCATGAATATTGCGAATGGCACACGACCTAGGATGGCATGGTACTATGAGGGCCAGTCCACCACTTCGAACTCAAGCTGCTCACGCCTAAAGTTGTCGGGCTTGCGGAAAATGACGTTGAGCCATATTTTTCCCAGGGGGCATATGCCCTTTCCTAGGACGATGCCATGGAACATCGTGTCCGACGCCTCTAGGCTGCAAAGCGGGATCCGCATAGCTACGAGTGTGCTGGCGAACATCAGGTTGACGCTGCTTCCGTCGTCCATGAAGATGCAGCGCATCTTGAACCCTCTGATCTGGGCCTCGAGCACCAAGGCAGAGTGACTTGGGCGAGGTATCTGGCCTGGGTGATCCAAACGATCGAATGTGATGCATGACTCCGAGCCACTGAGGTACTCAGGTATGGCTGGCGGAGAGGTGACGGCTAAGTTGACCTGGCGGGTGATCTTCTTCTGCACCCTGTTGGTTGGGCACCCCTTATGTATCATCATAGACCCCAACGGAGGAGGGTATGCATTTGCCCCGTTGTTCTGCGCCGGCGAGCCGCAGGTTGCGCGGGTGCCCTAGGTGGTGGAGGCGGAGTGCCGTGTGCGATTGCTCCTGGAGCGGGGCGAATCCTGGGTTCACCGCCTAGCGTCGCATCTGGTCGAAGCCCTCATGGAGTTTCTGGAACTCCTTGCAGTCCTTGAGCATGTGGCTGGACTTCCTCTTTCCATCCTGTTTGTCGATGTAAAAGTGGATGGTGCAGGGACCCGACAGCTTTTCGAATGCGGATGGCTCATCATCGCGGTTGCGGCGCTGCCATGTTTGGGTGGTCCTTCCGCTGTCGTGATAGTTGCCACCGCGGTACCCGCTATTGGGGTTGCCATCATCACGGCGATCGGCGTAGCCAGCTGCAACCATGTCGACCTCTTCGCGGTCGTCATAGACGCGTGACCTTCTCTTTCCGCGGTGATCACGCCTGTGGCCGAAGTCATCTTCGTCATCCGAATGTGCTCAGTTGACGACATCCTCACCATCAGCCCAGTGATTGGCGATGTCCATCAGGTGATCGATGATTTTGGGCTTGACGCGCCTGATCTCCTCCTTGAATTCACGGTGCCTGACGCCGTCATTGAAGGCGTCGATTGCCCTCTCCTTAGAGATGTTTGTGGCGGAGTTTTTGATGATGGACCAGTGCAGTATGTACGAGTGGATGGACTCGTTGGACCGCTGGTAGCAGGATCGTAGATCCTCGATTGAAGCTGGTCTCTTGCTGGTGCCCTTGAAGTTGCATATGAAGCTGTACGCCAGTTCTTCCCAGCTGCGGATGGATCTAGAGGGGAGACTGTTAAGCCAGGCCCTGACTGTGCCTGTCAGCTGCAGCTGAAGGCACAACATGGCTGTGTTTTTGCTCCCTCCATAGAGCTTGACTGACGACAGGTGATCGTCGAGCCAGATCTTCGGCTCCTGTGCGCCGTAGAATTTCGGGTTGTCCGAAAGGAGCTTGAAGCTCTTTGGCATCCGTGATTGCCGTATAGCCCTGCTGAAGCAGTTGGCGCCACATAGTTCCCCGTCATCGTCTTCGGACTCAGTTGAGCACACGCGCTTTGCGCATGATTTGTCGATCTTGCGCTATGCGAGCTCGCTAACGGGCATCATAGTTGCTGCTCCTGCACCGTGGGCTACGGTGGTATCGAGGCAGGTCATTCTCTTCCTCCTCGGATGAGGGTGTTACCGCAACCTTTTTCTTCGGCTCGGCGGGTATTTCGTCATGGAGCGCAGCTCTGACGAGTCTGAGCCCTGGAAGCACAGATTTGTGGATCACGTTCCTTGGGTCCCCTGCTGGTGGTGGGTTGGATGCGAGGTAGGTGGTGGCCACCATGACCGCGGCTTGTGGGGTCTTGGGCATGACGATGCCCTATGAGTCCATCATCATGAAGTACATGTCGAGTTCCTTGGTGGCCTCGCGTCGTGCCGCAGGGTCCATGTGCTCCAGGCGAGAGCGATACTTTCCACCGTCGTGTCCCTTCGAGGTAGACCCGCCAGTGGAGAGCGAAGCTCGCTGCATGCTCGACTCGTCAGCCGCTCGCTTGCGCTGATCGAGCTCGTTTTGCTGCTTGATCTAGAGATTGTGATCCTCGATGAGGAGCTAGTGAAAGCCCATCAATATGTCACGAGGGGCGTCGACAGGTAGAGGGTGAGTGCCTCGCACGGAGGTGCACACCTTCTCCCAGTCCTTGTTGGAGAGGTGGATCTAGACACGGTTTGTACCCTCGTTGCCTCGAGGTGCCCTATTCCTGTTGGGATCTCGCGGGGGTTCATCGTTTCCTTCATTCTCGGCCTAGGGGTTGGGAGGAGGATTTAGAGGGGGATTCAGTGTCGGCTCGTTTTTGTCGTCGACGTTGCCGTTATGGATGGCCACGCACATGTAGCGCGGGGAGAGATTGTTACTCCTGCAGCTCTCAGATCCAGAACCGTAGGTTCCTTCCTCCGTGGGAGGGTTGCAGAGGTTAGAGTTGCAGCTGCCGCTGTCATCCGAATCGTCCGTCAGCAACGACGTGCGCGGGGAGTCAATTGGTGGGACCCATGAGGCGAGCCTGATTGATGGAAGTGGCACCCTCTCTGGAGGCATAGGGTGCCGGTTTTGCCCACCTGGAAGCAGAAGCTCCGGAACAGCATCTCGAATTCGTCGCCTATAGACTCGAATTCTTTGCGGGTGGCCCATGTGTGGGCGGTGAAGTCAAAATAGCTGAAGAGAAGGTGATTCTCCATCGCCGAGGAATCGTAGATCACTTTGGATGGAACCTTCACGACCGCATGATCAGCGTCCCCAGTTCCCACAGACGGCGCCAATTGACGAGGGTTCGACTCATCAATGCCCATTGTTATGGACTTGGGTTTTGGAGAAGATGGGGATGCTGGAGATCATGAGATGATTAACAGACACGCATCAAGGGGACACGAGGTTTAACCAGGTTCAGGCCCCTGGAGGGAAAACTCTACTCCTGCTTGTCTGTTCTTGATTACAACGGAACTGAAGGTTATAGGGGTGCGTAGATGCGGTATGGCATGAGGTGTGTTTATGAGTTGGGAGAGAGCCTCCTCGCCGTGCCCTCCTGGCCTTTATATATATATAGGCCAGGTCCCAGGGTAGGTCGAGTCGGTTACAAGTTAGGGTTTCACCCTTGAATATTCTATCTATAGATTGGCCATGTTCTCCAAGGATTCAAACTTCTACTGGGCTTGGGCCACCCGGAGTCTTCTTGGTCAGCAAGTCTTCATGTGGGCCTTCACTGGGCTGGACTGGGTATAATAATGTGAGGCACCCGTAGGGTATATCCATGTCAGATACCTTTCCCGCGAAGTTCCTTCCAGCCGGTGATGTCCACCTTCAGATTGTGGTAGTTGTCATAAAGGATCGTGACTTCTTCTCTCAGGCGGTCATGGACACTTTCTGAAAATTTTGCTTCTCCATTTGGATAGTCATCTTGTCCTTTAGCCAGGTCGGCAGTTCTGGGTTGAGCTTTCGCCTCTTCTGCTGCAACAAAAATATGTGGTTAGTTTCCATAATTTAAACAATTAACTAGTGTCAAAGTCATAATTTGAAGGACAAAGCAATCAAGGATTATTCAAAATTTAACAGAATCCACTAGTGGCACAGTCCTAATTCCAATGTCAGAGCAATATAGTTTTTTCCCAATTCAACACGATGAACTAGTGGCATATTCCTAATTTCAATGTCAGAGCAATATAGCCTTTTCCCAATTCAACATGATGAAGTAGCGGCATAGTCCTAATTTCAATTTCAAAGCAACGTGGGACTATATCCAACTAAGGGTGCCATGGGTTTTCCAATGTAACCAAATAGTAGTGGCATAGTCATAATCTAATTCCAAGCTCAGATACATAATGGAAAGAAAGGATGATGACCATTCTTGAGAACACAAACCCATAATTCAGTTGACAGGCAAGTAAGATAAAAAGAGAAATAAGGAGTTGCTCCAAGATTCCTTAATTACACGACATATATAAATTACAAAAGCAGTGGAGCATGAATTGAGATTCCTGCCCCCTCTACTCGGAATCTGAATTGGGCATTGTCGTTAGCTCCTCGTTCTCCTTGTTTGGACTATTGGGCACGATGATACCTCGGCCCATGTCCTCCTTCATTCGTCTCAATGCATCCAGGCAACGATCCCTGTCATTGTAGGCTTTCATGTCATCCTTTGCTTCGATGATGTGTTCTCTGCGTGTCTCGCTGGCTTCGTCCAGCAGGAGGACGCATCTATTCTGGAGATTCTTCTTGTCACACAAGAGATTCGTAATTAAGTTGATGGCCATGTCTTGTTTGGACAAGCTATGTGCGATCAACTTCTGCAGCTCGTCGATCACCCTCTGCAGCTCGTCGCGCTCTGCTTCGAGCCTCTTTATGTTAAGTGAGAAATCAAGCGTGATATCCTTCTGCAGAGACAAACACCTTCGAATGCGATCATTAGCCTGGGTTAGGGAGCGTGCACCCTGCAGTTGGTTGTCTATCTTGGCATTGATCACGACCACCTTGTCACGGCAATTGGCCTTCGCTTGCTGCATCGTTCATGTTATGTAAAATAGGTACTGTATAATTGTACTGCATGTTCCAGGGAAGCACAATATTCAAGTCACAAAAACCCCAATGTGTCTCCGAAGATTGAGCATGGTCCCTACTTGGAAGCTACTTGCGGGAAGACACGATCTAATATTTCCACATAGAATCTCAAAAATAAAACCAAATGAATGTCAGGATTTCCTACCCCGCTGAGCCGGAGAACATTGCCAAATGGGTCCTGTGACACCGCCATTGTGCTAGTTTCAGGATCCACGACCGCCCTGGAATATGTAGCAGAGCAAGAAGAAGAAGAAGCAAACATAGCAGAAGAAGAAAACAGAGAAGAAGAAGAAGACTATACCGGGAGGATCCGTTGCCTGCTAGAACACTCAGCGTCGCCACCGCCATCATGCTGGTTTCAGCGTCCACGACCGCCCTAGAATATGTAGCAGAGTAACAAGAAGAAGAATAAGAAGTAGACACAGAAGAAGAAGACTATACCGAGAGGAGCCCTGGCCTGCTGGAACATTCAGCGCCACCACCATCGTGCTGCTTTCAGGGTCCACGGCCGCCCTGGAATATGTAGCATAGTAATAATAATAAGAAGAAGTAGACATAGAAGAAGAAAAATACTGTACTATAGAGGCCTGCACCCAATAAGGTACAAGTCCATGTGTTTACAGTGCTAGTCTTTGGATCGAATAGCTAGCACCCACAGTTTAAGATGTAATATCAAGAAACAAAGGTCATATTACAACTCATAACCAGGAATAAAATAGTTCATTACAACTTACATAGCTCAAATGGCTATCTTGTTACATAACAGCAAATATATCTAATAATCATGGAGTCCTTCATCTTCATATGCCACAGGCAATCATGTTGGTTGTAGACTTGTAATCCCTACTCAACAAACTTCACTAACATCAAACAACCTGCAACATAATAAGTTACAGCCACAAGGGTCAATACATTTGAATTGTATTGGCAAGTGATATCATATTGATATGGAGAATCTAACATCTACATGAGTATATGGCTAAGTGGAGTTTTGGCTGGCCTTTGCATAAAATAAGTTTTTCCTATACTTTGTAAAATAATTTTCTCTTATTCAAAACACTTCATCAAACATGGCACACTGGGGTCACACCAGGTGCTACCTTTGTTCACCCAACAAGTTTTAACTTAGAGAAATTGGGATGAGGAGATTCTTGATCATTTCAATGTCTTTGATGCTCAAAATGTCCATTACCAGGGACACGGCTAAGTAATAAGGTTTTACCCTCTCGAGAGGGTGTGCACTTTCCCCACAAGACTCGACATGCATCGAGACAAGACTTTTTAGAAACAATCCCTCAGACCACCATGGACGCATTCCATCCTATCATCACTACCACCAACTATCCATCTGGCTGAGTTCTTGCAACCTAGTTGGTCAAGGAAGAGCCCATATGCCATGTGGTTGCACTGGAAGCTTCTCAACACTAAACATCTAAAATCTCTTTGTTCCTGGGTGGCCATCCACAAGTGAGATACAATAGGGTAAACCATAGAAATGGGCCCTGAGTAACCACTCAACACAAACCAATCTTCCCTTTCCACCCAGGTGATTCATTCACATGTTGTTTTATTAATCAAAAACATAGTCATAGACTTTGCATAATACTATAACATGAATATTCCACCCTTGCATTCTACTAGCTAGGCTAAGCATACTAGCATAACATGTCTCTTAAATTTGTAAGATTTCTACCAAGATATATTCTATAGGATCTATCATAGAGTAGCAATATACAAAATAGTCCTATCATGCATACTATAAAAATATTACTAATGCAATATTGAAAAGATAGGACTTTTAATGACCAAAGTATCACTTGCCTTTTAGTAGTAAATCTAGGTACTCACCTTGATCTTGCGATTGTCACACTCCTCAATGTTCACTACATCACAATAAAGCAAAGCACACATTCAAAACTAGCACACCAAATAACAAAACAAAACAAGAAAACAAAGAAATGCATGCAAGCATGCAAAAGGTTATTTTATTGAAAAAATTGTTTATAACAAGGTTCTAATCATTTCAAAACACCTACTGGTCTTTTATAAAAGTGGAATTTCATTTGAAATCAAGTTAGTGAAAATAAGTCATTTAAATCATTTTTCTTTGGTTAGAAAAGCTTTTATTCAAAGGAATAATCTCTAGTGTCAACAAACATATTTTTAATTTCAAATGTTAGTTTTTATGGTCAGAGGGTTCAAAACAAAACCATTTGCAAAAGGATTTACTCAAAAATAATTTTTAGAACAATTTTTATACTCAAAATAGCCCTAAACAAGTATCTGCATAAAACTCTAATTTTTCAGAAGCAAATGACCAAATCAAGGCCATAGTTGCAAAGGTATCATTTTTCTGAATCCATAGACACCAAATTTGCAATTTTTGGAAATACATATAAAAAATTATTGATTTTACAAGTTTAAACATCTATTAGATCAAATTCTAGATTTTAAATTAGACTCACAGACACGTGGTGTGTTCTGATTGGCCGATACCACTTCGTGCGGATCACGCTACGTGCACCGTTGGATCTAAACGAAACTGAGCAGCTCAGATCAAACCGTACCCTTTCAGTAAGTGATTCTATCCTAGCCTTCCAATCTAGATCTAACAGATCAGAGCATTCTGACTAGAGATGGGTGGCGCTGCTCTCTGCGCACGGCGGCGGCGCCTCTGGTGGCAGCGCAGCGGCGAGTTAGGGGGTTAGGGGAAGGGTGCGAGGGTTTACCGTGGTTGCAAGGACGTGGCAATGCTCAACGTGGTCGTGGGCAAGGTCGGGGAGCACATATGTGGCGGCGATTCCTCGTCGGATTTGCGCGCTCCGCCGGGTGCTTGCAGATACCATTGCGGACAAGCCTGCAGGTCACGAGCGAGCGTGTGGCTAGTATCAGCGGATGCACAAGACGATGGCGAACATGACAGTAAGAATTAGAGGGCGAGGCGCGCACGGGGATCACCGGATTTCGTCACCGGAGTTGCGCTCACTATCGGACGTTTGCAGTTGGAGTCGAAGGCGAGTTTCTAGGGCGCACGCAAGCAAGGGAAAGGGTTTAGCGGATGGGCCTGGTGAAGATGGATGCAAGGGTGGATGGTAGAGGCGAGGGGTGGTCGGAGCTTTACTGAATTGGTCGCCAGAGTGCTCGGGACGGCGGCGGTTGCGAGCTCGAAATTGAGCAGCCCGTTGGCTCTCTAGTGCGGGGAAATGAGGGGACACGGAGAGAGGGAAGAGGGGAATACATAGCAGGGGTTGGGGAGAGATTTACTCGTGGAATTAAGTGAATTTATGCAAATTGAAACGAGAGGAAACAACGGAGGGAGAAGCGGTCTCTGCCCACGGGGATTGAAGACGACGCTGATGTGGCTGTGGGGCTGCTTTGATAGTGAGGGGGGTACGGTGTGCGCGGGTGAGAAAAGAGTAGAGGAGGAAGAGAGTGTGCCCCGGTGGGGTGAGTTGGGTTGGTGTGCTGGGCTGGCAGTTGGGCCTGGCTGGGTTCCCTTTCTCTTTTTTTCTTCAGTTCTTTTTCCTTTTCTTTTTCTGTTTTCTATTTTTATTCAAAACAATTGATTCAAACCTCAATTTGAATTCAAACCTTCACCAACCTTTTCATTAGAATTTATACCAATTATTAGGGTATTAAAAAGTCCAATTCAAATATTTTTTATCAATTTATATTCATTTAAAATTAAGTGATGCTCTTTGGTATTTATTTAAATAAAATTTGAATATGGTTCATAAGCCCATAAAATTTTAATTAAATAAACTATTATCCTTTTATGTTAATTAGACAACTTTTATTCCATTTACTTATGGATTTTAGCCAAGGTTTAAATTATCTTTGCAACAATTCTTATTTATTTAATTCTTTCTTTGTCTTATAAAATTGATAACTTTTTATTTATAGTTCCAAAAATAGTGATTCCAATTTGTGTAATTTTTTATTTAATATTTATTTATCTTTTTGTATCCTTTTAGGATTACTTCGCTCACACTTTGATATGGATTTTATCTAGGAGATTTATTAGCCTTGGAATATTTTCCTTTATCTTATAAAAATCATAAGTTTTTATCCATGGCTTCAAATGGAGTGAAATCAAACCCCATGGTTTTATAATATTTTTGTTTACCATTTTTGGTCATTTAGAAATGTTGTTTCTAATTTTTTTATATGGAACAAAGACATAGTCTTGGATTTATCTTGAAGATGATTTCTTTCATTAGGGTTTAGGGTTTTGGTTTTGACTTTTCCAAGTGTTAAAAATCAAGATTCATTCCATGCATAATGCATTTGATCTGTTTAAAAATTTGTTTGTTGCTTTTTATTCAAGTTTTGTTGAAGTAAGGTTTTTATGTTTCCATTTAGAAGCAAAAAGTTTCTTTTCACCCTAAATTTCAACATTTGTTTCTTTTGTTTGTTTATTTTTCACATTTCAAAATTTGCAAAATTTTGGGATGTGACATGTACCGGAAGGAGCCTTGGCCTATTGGAACATTCAGCGCCACTGCCGCCATCGTGCTACTTTTAGGGTCCATGGACGCCCTGGAATATGCAGCATAGTAATAAGAAGAAGAATAAGAAGTAGACATAGAAGAAGAAGACTATGCTGGGAGGAGCCCTGGCCTGCTGGAACATTCTGCACCGCCGCCGCCATCGTGATGCTTTCAGGGTCCATGGCCGCCCTGGAATATGTAGCATAGTAATAATAAGAAGAATAAGAAGTTGACATAGAAGACGAAAACAAAGAAGAAGAAGAATAAGAATGAGAAGAAGAATGTACCGAGAGAAGGAGGAGCTCCAGCCTGCTAGAACATTCAACACCATTGCTAGGAGAGATTTGGTCTTTTTGCGAGGGGGAGGGGGTGAGCTGCTGGTTGAGCAGGAAGTTGAAGGCGGCGAGCTCTCTCCCTTTTCTCCGCACGCATGGTTGATGACCAACAAGTATAGGGGATCGCAACAGTCTTCAAGGGAAGTAAAGCCCAATTTATTGATTCGACACAAGGGGAGCCAAAGAATATTTATAAGCCTTAACTACTGAGTTGTGAATTCAGCTGCACCTGGAAATAGTCTTGCTCATAGTAGTTTATTGATACATCATAAATGTATCTATAATTTTTGATGTTCCATGCTTGTCTAGTATCAACTTTGATATGCTTTGTCTACACTTTGAGGTATTTTTATACATTTTCTGGGACTAACCTATTAACAAGATGCCGTAGTGCCAGTTGCCAAAGTCAATATTTTTGGAATTGGACGGGACAAAAGCCAAAGTAAATATTTTACCGGAAAGAACAGAGAGACCGAAGGGCAGCTAAAGGGGTACCACAGGGTGGCCACACCATAGGGCCACGCGGGCCCACCCTAGGGCGTGCCGAGCTATGGTGGGCGCTCCCTGGCAGCCCTCCTGCCTCGCCTGTTTGCCTATAAAAGCTCCCCGATGCAGAAACCCTAAGCACCCAATCAGATCTCCACGAAACAGTCCGTAGACGCCGCCACCATCATCCCTAGATTGGGGGGATCTGAAGCTCTTCCCGTTACCCTGTCGGAGGGGAGAGATCATCCTGGAGGCCTTCTGCATCACCATGCCAGCCTCCGGTATGATGCTTGAGTAGTTCACCCTTGGACTATGGGTCCATACAGTATCTAGATGGTTGTTTCTCCTCCTATTTTCTATCATGTTTAGATCTTGTGAGCTCCTTTCATGATCAAGATCATCTATCTATAATCATACATGTTGTGTTTGCGGTGATCCGATGGATATTGAGATACTATGTCAGATTTATTATTGATTCTATCATGTCTTATTGATTATTGATTTCATCATGTCTGTGTTGTTTGTGATCTTGCATGCTCTCCGTTGCTAGTAGCTATCTTGGCCAAGTAGATGCTAGTGACTCCAAGAGGGAGTATTTATGCCCGATATTGGGTTCATGCCTCTAGTAATCTGGGGAAGTGAAAAGAATCTCTCTAAGGTTGTAGATGTGTTGTTGCTACTAGGGAGAAAACAACAATCATTTGTTCATGGACAAATTGTATTGTTTACTTTACACACATTGCTTAATGCAATTATCCGTTGCTTGCAACTTAATACTGGAGGGGGTTCGAATGATAACCTGAAGGTGGATTATTAGTCATAGATGCAGTTGGATGACGGTCTATGTATATTGTTGTAATGCCCAATCAAATCTCATAGGAATCATGATGTATAGTATTTGCATTGTTATGCTTGCTCAATCCTGTCAATTGCCCCACTGTAATTTGTTCACCCAGCATGTTATCTATCTTAAGGAGAACACCTCTAGTGAACTGTGGACCCTGGTCCAATCCTTACCATCGTTACATCATCTACTGTTACCGTTTATTTTCTACAAGGAACTATTACCTTCCATACTATATGTTTAATCCTTTGCTTTTAGCAAAATAGTGAGATTGAAAACCTCACTGTAGTTTTGGGCAAAGTCTTGAGTTTGTGTTGTCCAGGATTCCAAGTTGTTAGCAACACCTTGAAGTTGTTTCCTTGCTCCTAATGGTTCGATAACATTGGTTTCATAACTAAGGGAAAACTTGCTTTTGTGCTCATCATACCTTCGTCTTGGGGTTTCCCCACAAATCTCTACAGATGACTGAGCCACATCAAGATATTTTCTGGCGCCGTTGTCGGGGTGTTAAGGACAGCTTTACCAAGAGGACTCTTTCACAACCATTCTCTTTACTTTGTTTTTGTTTTGCTTAGTTTCTTTTGCTTTGTTTTGCTTGCTTCTTTCTTTAAAAAATACAAAAAAATTAGTTTCGTTTGGTTTGCTTTTTCTTATCAAAAACACAAAAAATTAGTTCCTACTATAGTTGTTGGTCTGTTATTGCCTTGCTTTGTCATGCTTTCTATCAATGGTTGGTTTCTTGAAACTAGTTCTTATTGGTAAGGTGGGTTCACGGAAGAACAAAAGTATTATTATAAGGAACACCACTTGTCACAAAAAGGGAAACACTTATGGTAACAAATTGATAAATTGAATGCCATTGCTAGAAATGTGTGCTCTACTTATAATGTTACTTATTGCTGTGATAAATCTTGTTGCTATAGGCGGTATAAACACCTCCCTTCTCAATGTGAGTATAATGATAATGTTACCATATCTTATTATGTTAAAGGAAATTATGAATTTTATGATGTGGAACAAATTGAAGAATTTATTGCTTGTGAGGGTGCATTTGAACTTGCTAGTTTGCTTGAAAATACTGCTGATTCACCTTATAAATATGAGGTTTATGATATACCTAAATTTTGCTTTGATAATTACAAGAAAGAAAATGGCTATATTCTTGAATATATTAATAGATACTTTCCACAAACGGAAGAGACTAATGCCTTGCAGGAGCCTATGGAAGAAGAAATTGCTGAACCTGAAAGCTCATTAGATGAGAAAGAGGAGGAGAGTGATGAACAAAAGAAGAAAGAATGGATTAGCTACCCATGCCTACCTTCCAATGAGAGTAACTCTTTATCCCTTACATTGTTTGATTGTCCCCCATGCTTACCTAAGGATGATGAATGTTATGTTCCTATGGATCCTTTTGAAATATCTACTTTGGGTAAAAACTGTGATAATAATTGTGCTCCTGTTATCTATGATAATCCTTTATTTGCACCTAATTTCGAAATGCGTGGTACTAAAGAGTTTTGCTTAGAAAAAGTTTATGATAAAGCTCTACATGATGGTCCTATATTGGTTGATAATATTAATAGCACTATTATTGAAAATGAGATTGGAGAGGTCTTGACTTTATCTTGGAACCCCATACCTCTTGAGAATGATCACTCATCTTGTTATAAAATTGTTAAAAGTGGGTTTGAAGGTTTTAATCCCACTATTTTTGAGATTGATAAAAATTATGTGTTTGTAGATCATGAAAAGCATACTTTATGTGATAGTTATATTGTTGAGTTTACTCATGAGGCTACTGAAATTATTATGAGAGAGGAAAATATGGTTGTAGAAGTTTTCATGGTACTGAAACACCTCTCTATGTGCTGAAAGTTTTGAAGTTGCTCTTGTTTTATCTACCCATTCTTGTTATTATGTGCTTCTTTGCTTTATTTTCTTTCAAGATTCCTATGCATAGGAAGTGGGTTCTTGATGCTCTCTTTTACTTCAATTAATATTTCTTATGTGAGCATCTTTCTATGCCTAACTTAAAGGCGTTAAAGTAAAGTATTTCTTGGGAGATAACCCAATAGTTTTTATTGAGTGTTGAAAGTTATTACTTCTGTAATAACCTCTCCTTATCCTTTTTCTGTGATTTTTTGTGCCAAGAATAACCTCTAATGAGAGAGAAGTAAGATTTGGGGAAGTTGTTGTCCCGAAATAGATTTTTGTGCTTCACTGTAAAAATTCGTGAAACATCTCTGTATGTTGGATTGAGATGTAATTTTCTAAGTAAATACCCTATGTTGTTATATAACTTTCGTTAGTTCAACACTTTTCGCTTTGAGCAACAGAAGGTCTTCGAAAAAATCGGTTTTTACCTGCTGGTCTGTTTTGACAGATTTCTGCCATTATTTGCATTTGCCTCTTTATCGGTTTCTTTTTGAGTTCTTATTGATCACTTGAGCTTTTTAAAGGAATTGCTATAGTAGCCTGTGTTTTTAATGAAAGTTTTGCTGTGTTGAAACTAAACCCAAAGGTTTATTCTCTTGAATGCACTAATGTTGCTAATGAAGATTGTGTGAAGTTTTGTATGAAGGAAATTTTCAAGTGTAGGGGAAGAATGATGTGATGAGATGAAGAATGGACAAAAGCTCAAGCTTGGGGATGCCATCCTGTGTCACCCCAAGAAATATTCAAGAGGTACAAGCATCAAAGCTTGGGGATGCCCAAGGCATCCCCTTTATCAATAAAAAGCTCAGGTCTTTCTAGACACTTCGTTTTTATTGTTTCATGCACTGTTGTGTTGTTCTTGGAGCGTCTTAGTTTTCGTTTTTGGTTCTCATTTGCTTAGTTTGCTTAAATAAAGTAGTTGGACCCCCGCCTTCGCTGTGTTGTTTCAAATAAGTTGATTGGTCTTGGAAAAGAGTAGAAAGCTTCATGCTTAAGTGGAACAAAAGGGAGCTTGATTTGACTGTGGCTTAGACTTTATCATGTCATGCTTGATGTTGTTTTGACCTTATGCTTAGTGAACTGTGGACCCCGGTCCAATCTTTACCATTGTTACATCATCTACTGTTACCATTTATTTTCTACAAGCAACTATTACCTTCCATACTATACGTTTAATCCTTTGTTTTCAGCAAACCAGTGAGAATGACAACCTCACCGTAAGTTGGGGGAAAGTCTTCAGTTTGTGTTGTGCAGGATTCCAAGTTGTTAGCAACACCTTGGAGTTGTTTCCTTGCTCGTACTGGTTCGATAACCTTTGTTTCATAACTGAGGGAAAACCTGCTGCTATGCTCATCATACCTTCCTCTTGGGGTTTCCCAATGAAGCTCTGCAGTTGACTGAGCCACGTCATTTATCAGTAGCAACAGTTTTGTAGTAGCAATATCAAAGTAACAATAGAAGTAAAATAAAGGCAGTAGTAACAATTGTAGTAAACAACAGGATTTAAGTGCGGTAGGCATAGGGATGGATGGACGGGCGTTACATGGACAAGACTATTCATGCAATATCAAGATCAAGGGCATTTACAGATAAATAAGACAAAGTATCCAAGTACTAAGTAATCATAGGCATGTGTTCCATATATAGTCATACATGCTCACAATGAGAACTTGCACAACATCTTTTATCCTGCCAGGCCATTGCAACGGGGCCTCAAGGGAATCTACTGGCAGTTAAGGTGCTCCTTTTAATAGAGCACCGGAGAAAAGTATTAACACTCCATGAACACACGTCATCCTCACATCATAGCCATCCCCTCCGGTTATCCCGATTTCTATCACTTCCGGGCCTCGGTTTCCGGACAATAATATGTGTAAACAACTTGCAGGTAAGATCACAAACAATAATATCATCATGAATCAATAACATGTTCAGATCTGAGATCATGGCACTCGGGCCCTAGTGACAAGCATTAAGCATAACAAGTTGCAACAATGTCAAAAAGCACTAACAATAGATACTAGGCACCATTCCCTAACAATCTTATGCAATTACATGATAGATCTCATCCAATCCCTACCATACCCATAGCCTACTGCGGGGGATTACTCATTCATGAATGGGGGAATCATGGATGGTTGATGGAGAGGCGTTGGTGATGATGATGGCGATGATCTCCTCCAATTCCCCATCCCGGCAGGGTGCTAGAACGAAGTTTCTGGTTCCGAATTGCGGTTTCTGGTGGTGGCGGCGAAGCGGAACTCTCTCTAGAAAAACGTTGAACCCACCTTTGTTTTTAGGTCAGAGGGTTTATGTAGGCGAAGGGAGAGGTCGAGGGGGAGGCCGAGGTGGCCAAACCACCCCTGGCGCGGCCTGGGCTGGCCCGCGCCACCAGGTGGTGTGGGCCTCTCGTGGCCCCTCTTCGTCTTGTCTTCTGGCTCCGTGAGTCTTCTGGTAAAATAGGAGTTTTGCAATATTTTCCGGGATTTTTCCTGAAAGTTGATTTCCTGCACAAAATTGAGACACCAAAGCAATTCTGCCGAAAACAGCATCAGTCCGTGTTAGTTGTATCTAAATCACACAAATTAGAGGAGAAACAATAGCAAAAGTGTTCGGGAAAGTAGATATGTTTTGGACGTATCAACTCCCCCAAGCTTAGCTTATTGCTTGTCCTCAAGCAATTCAGTTGAAAACTGAGTGGGATAAAAGAAACTTTCACGAACACGTTTGTGAAGGAAATATGCCCTAGAGGAAATCATAGAGATGATTATATTTCTTATGTATCCATGAGTTATTGTAATGTTCCTTGAATATCCATATCAGGCAACTTGTATTGATTGGCAATTATGTGAATTGTTTGTGAAACTCTTTACTTGTATGGTTATCCAAATAGTTGTCCCTAGTCGGAGTTCACGTGAGGACACACGTGAATATTATACTAGCACATCGATTGGTTGATGACTATGTTTCGCAAGTCATGGACATGGAGATGTCAAACCAATGATGTGGACACATGTTATGAACATGGGGTTGGACTGACCCAACTTGAGACTGGCAATTAGACTTGCAGCTCTCTCTACACATCGTGTAGTTTTGTCCTTAGACCTGAGATTGTCGCGTGTACTTGAGATGTGGATCGACCTGCTTTGGGGCTATCAGACGCTACTCCGTAACTGGGTAGTTATAAAGGTAGTTTTTGGGTTTGTCCTGAAGCATGCTGCAAGGCATGGTCAATCAAGATGGGATTTGCCCCTCTCCACTTGAGAGAGATATCTCTGGGCCCCTCGAGTGATCGGATCTAGAAATGCATGGCCGTGCTACATAAGGTTAAGAGTTGAGCTAGTAAAGGGGTTCTGATAGGACACCCCATAGTTTCAACTGGAAGTCCATTTCTATCAACAAATGCTCTTGATATGAATGAATGCGATGCGCCAGTATAAAAAAGAACAAGTGCTGGAACAGAATTGAGTTTGAACTTACCAGCCACAGCATCAGGTTCCTCATATATTTCTTCCACATTGATGTGGTTCACTTGTCCCTTTTGGAAGGGATTGGGCATGTAGGCACCTTCGACTTTCTTTTCCGGGCACTCATTAGCATAGTGCCCCATATTCTTACACTTGAAGCATTCAACCTGACTGATATCTCTCTTTGCAGGCTGACTTCCACTTCCACCTCCACTGTGGTGGTTTTTGTGTCCACTCTTGTGGTGCTTGTACTTGTCATTATCATGATTGCGGTGATGCTTGTTGTCGTGATGGCGGTTGTGGATGTGGTGGTTGTTGTACTTTCCATGTTTGTGGGATCCAGAACTCCCACTATCATCATGATGGGAACGCTTGTGAGACGATCCCGAGATGTGCTTATCAAAGCTGTGCTTCCTCTTCCTACTCTCAACCTGTTTCATCTTGTTTTCCAAGATGGTAGCCTTGTCACAAAGTGATTGGTAGGTTGGGACATAGGAAACAGACAGCTGCAGATTTAGTTCATCATTCAGTCCTTCGAGGAATTTCTCCTTCCTCTTGGCATCAGTATCAACTTCATTCGGTGCATAACGCGCCAGATTGTTGAATTCCTCAATATACTCAGCCACGCTGCAGTGACGCTATTTCAGGTTGTGGAACTCCTTCTTCTTCAAATTCATCACTCCGGATGAGATGTGAGTTGTATGGAATCCATCCTCAAAGATAGCCCAAGTCACATCCTCAATGGGAGTGGTGATCTGAAAGTTGTCCCACCAGGTTGCTGCTAGCCCTTCTAGCAGATGTGCTGCAAACCTGACCTTCTGTTCGTCGGTGCAGCCAACAATTACCAATTATTTGTTCACTGAACGTAACCAATCATTGGACACCATTGGATCAGTGGTTCCCAAGAACTTGGCAGGCCTCAGTCTTAGAAATCTGGTGAGCATGTCAAATCCTGGCGGATTATTCTGGTTGTTGTTATTGTTGTTATTGTTGTTGTTATTCTGATTCTGGTTCTGCATGAAGGTGGTCATCATCTGCATCAGTTGAGCTTGTGCTGTCATCAACTATTGCATCTCGAGAGTGACATTGTTGTTGTTGTTTTGGTTGGGGTTGGCACGTCGAGGAGGCATCTGTGGTTTTAATAAGGATAAGAATGAGATACCCATAGATGCTTAACATGCACAATACATCACATAGACAATAACAACAACCAAGCATCAAAATAACATAGAGTTTAACGACATAAACAACAAGTTTTGGAAAAAGCAAACACACCATAGCAAGCCATCCACATGTTGGATGGTCATTGCGACTCAATAATCAAAGTACGGTAGATGAAAGATAAACGAGTAGTCTACACTACTCCTCCGCATCAATCTCCACATCAACAAGGGTAAGACCTGCATTCTCCATAGCGGTCTTGTACTCATCAACACTAGCAGTCAAGGCCTCAATCTTGGCCCTAAGAGCCCTCTTCTGTGAGCGAAGCCTCTCGATCACACCCTGCTGATGCTCAAGCTCGAAGTCCTTGGCCTCTAGCTCTTCCTTCATCTCCCGGATCTTCTTGTTCCTGTCTTGGACTCTTTTCTGCTGGATCTTGAACTTCTTGTCCTGGCTTTCAAACTTGGCCTCCATTTCCTTGACTATCTCGTCTTGCTCCGCGAAGAGCTTGTCCTTCTCTCGAAGCTGAACCTGGAGCTCGTCATTGCTAAGCATGACGTTGGTCCTATCAGTATCTAGGTGTCTAATAAGACCCTCTAGGTCCTAAAGGTACAGACGAATCAGCTCCATCGTCTCTCTAGCAGCATCCTCGTACTCTATAGCCTCACCCTCCTCGTTGCGTCTTCCGAAGGGGTGAAAGTAAAGACCTCTAATCTCGGTGGAGTGTCTCCCTACCAGGCGCCCAAGTAACTCCTGCATGAATACATCTAAGCCTTTCTCTTTGTCATCATGCATCAGCTTGAAAGTGATGGTCTCCGTGGCTGGCTCTGCCTGGCGTCATGGCTGTGTGACTCTGAAGCCCCATAGGTCCTTCCTCTCAAACTTGGTGAGTGGGAGTGTCATGATGCTAGGAAGTGGAAGGTTGAGCACACTAGTGAGCTCAATGAGACGAGTACCAAAACGAGTTCCCTTGAACTCCTCGGCCGTGTTGATAACAACATTAGGCATCTATTTTTACAAGATAGAGAAAAGTCAGAATCAACATCAATAGAGAAAAATCACAAGACAGAATATCACAAGCACATATTTTTGCAACAAACACACAAGTCATGGCATACACAAATCCATTACAAACATCAAAGGTTCAACATAACTTAGAAAAAAATTGGAAGTAAAAACGATAAGTGTGGTGGTCCAACTAACGAAGTACGTTACAACTCTCAATCACTAGACAAAATAGCTATCAGGGCATCCTTAGTAGCCATCTGTCTATCTTGTTCACAAGACTCCCATATTAAGTCTATGATGTCTCCCCTTAGTTGTTGGTTGGTAGTCTCCAATTCTTGGGTATGCTTCTTTTCTTCTCTAAGGTCATTTTGGGTGTTGAGCATTCTGCACTTGAGTCTATCACCATGCTCCTTGATGGCATTCCAAGCTGCATTTCTTGTAGAGTCAAAGAATGTTGTGTGCATTTCGGAGTTGGTGACCATGCAAAATCCTAACTCCTTGTGGTTGTCTTCCTTGTTTTTGTACAAGTGAAGTTGCACCCACCAGTACTCTTCTCCTTCATCCATCACAGGGAATCCCTTGTACACAGCTGCACCATGTATCCCCATGGTAACCATAAGGTTCTTGAGTGCCTTGGGAAATTCAGTCTCACACTCCAAAGTCATGGTCATGAGTGGTCCCTTCCTCATGGCTTCGTTGATGGAGTTCATCGACAAATAGAGATGAGAAAGAAGATTAGAAAAGTTTACGAGAAGAAAAAGATAAGTGTGGAAATTTTTCAAAGTGTTGAAATTTTTCTCTTAGTGGTTTCTAATCCAATCCTACGGTCATAATCCTACAGGCAACACAGTGCTATGATACCATCTGTAAGACCCCACCTTTATAAAGGTAAAGGTCCCTGTGATTGCAATGCTAGTCCCTGGATCAATTGCTAGCATCCACAGTTTAAGATGAAGTACACAGAAACAAAGGTCATTATTACATCGTCATTCCAGAGATAACATAGTCTTTTACAACTCCATAGCCATAGGCTAGTACAAGAGTTTAACTTAACAATATAAATAAAAGTCTTCATCTTCATGTGCCACAAGCAAGCATGTTGAGTGTAGACTCATAACCCTAATCCTCATCAGAGTAACCTGCAACATCACAAGTTACAGCCACAGTGGGTCAATACATTGGAATAGTATTGGCAAGTGGTACCTTAGTAGAATAATAGTATATAGCTTCTACATGAATTTGGCTAAGTGTAGCTTAGGCTTGCTTTGCCCAAAATAGGTTTTACCTATCAGTTGAAATCACTAAGTTTTTGTTTGGCAAAAACTCCCAAGGAACCACCAATAGACATTGGTGAACCTTCACCCTTGTTCAACCACAAGTTTTTAACTTAGTGGGATGAGGACATTCTTGATAGCTTCCATGTCTTGATGCTCAAATTGTCCATTTCCGGGGACACGGCTAAGTACTTAGATTCTTCCTTCTGCAGAGGTGGTGCACTTTCCCCACAAGACTTGATTTTCACCAAGACATGACCTTTCAGAAGCCTTCCCTTAGACCAAAATGGACGCGTTCCAAACCTATCACCCTCTACCACCAACTGTCCATTTGGCTAAGTTATTGCAACCTATATGATCCAGGCAGAGCCATAATGCCATGTGGATGCACTAGAAGCTTCTTAAAATATGGCATCTCAAATCCCTTTGTTCCTGGATGGCATTCCACAAGTGAGATACACAGGGTAGACCATTGAACAATGGGCCCTGGTAACCACTCAACCAAAATCCATCCAAGCAATTACCATTCCACCTAGGTGTTTCATTCACTTAGTTGTTTTATTAAGCAAAGACACAAGTCAAAGACTTAGCAATATTTTCCATAGCATGTGTATATAAACCACCCTTGGTTGCTAGTAGCTAGGCTAAGCATGGCAATAGCAAGTATCTTAACTTAGAGAAAATTCTAACAATTCTACAACTACTAGGATTTCCCAAGCATAGCACATAGATACTTAGCAAAAATTATCATGCAATCCCTATACAAAATATTTCTAATGCATAGTCAAAATATTGGGACAAAAGTATGAAGCACCACTTCCCTTGGTAGTTGGGGGAGTAACAACAATCCTCACAGTCACAATCACCACTAGCACCAAAATCTACACATAAAATGATAGCACCAAATTCACATTCCAAATAATCAAACAAAAATATATGAATGCATGCAAATGCCATGTGATGATTTTTCTAAACCAACCAAGACAAGTAAAATAGTACTGAGCAATAAACTAAACATTTGTACACCAAATAAACTTAATTTGGCCTTTAAAACATTTTTCAAATAATTTTTATACACAAAATAGGCCTACAAATGTCTCTGCATAAACTTCTATTTTAACAGAAACAAAATAAAAAACTAAGCCCATAGAAGTGTAGGATTTCTTTTTGTGATTCCAACGGTATATTATTTGTATTTTTTAGATAAGCAGATCAAAAGTTATTGAATTTACAAGTTTGAATAACTAATAGATTCAAAAACAGAATTTAAATCAAAACCCAGACACATGGGCGTGTCTGATTGGCTCGTACCGGTTCGGACGGATCGATCAATGTGAGCCGCACGATCTAAATGAAATCGCACGGGCCAGATCCACTTGTACCCCTTTGTTAAGTGATCTAATCCTACGCGTTAGATCTAGATCCAACGCTGCTAAGCACACGACCATGGATGGGCGGCGCTAGCGACGGCGGCGCGGCGGAGGCGCTACTGGCGATGGTGTTCTGGCGATTCTAGAGGGGGCTAGAGGCAGTGGTTGGCCTTACCAGCGTCGCACGGCTGCGAGGAAGCTCAACATGGTCGTGGTTGGGGCAGGGGCATGCTGTAGCGGGGGCTAGAGCTCATCGGAGTTGCAGGCGGCGTCGGGTCCTTGCAGACGGAGTTGTTGCCGACGCTCTGGATCTTCCTAGCACACACCAGAGGCATCAGTAGCCGCACAAGGACAAGGAGAACCTAGTCGTATGCAAGAGGGGTCAAGGGGCGCTCAGGATTTACCGTAATCGATCGCCGGAGTTGAGCGGCGGCTCGGTCGTTTGCAGAAATGAACGGGGACGGCGTCATGGGTCACGAGCAGGAAAACAAATGGTATCAGAAGGTGCACTAGGACATGCTGATCACACTCGTTTGAAGCAGAGGAACATGGGCGGTCAGGACTCACCGGAATTTGCTACCGGAGATGCTCAGTACCGCGGCGGTGCAAGCTCGATTGTGGACAGCCTAGCGGCGCTCTGCGGTTGGTGAGTGAGGGGAAAGGAGCGGGGTGGGGAGGTGGTTATGTAGCCAGAGCGAGGGCGGCAATTACGCGCTGCATCAATGGGAATTAAGCGAGGAATCAACGCGGCGTCACTTGCAAGGAGGAAACGGCGGAGCGGGTCGTCGCGCGGTGATTTGGGGACGATGATGACGGGACAGGTGGGTTCGAGGCGTCAGCGAGA
The DNA here is from genome assembly GCA_916181665.1 of Avena sativa. Taxonomy (NCBI): domain Eukaryota; kingdom Viridiplantae; phylum Streptophyta; class Magnoliopsida; order Poales; family Poaceae; genus Avena; species Avena sativa. Next base: position 259,963,527 of record OV702297.1, read on the forward strand.
GGGGTGTGCTCGCGTGGGTGAGAAACAGAGGGAGAGGGGAACCCCGGGTGGGCTAGTTGTTGGGCTAGATTGTAACATCCCAAACATATTAAACTAGAATCATCAAACTCTAATCATCAAATTTATGGTTAACAAAAACTTTTCTAAAATAAAATGAGAAAGCATTCATGTGTGTATGCATCCCATTTTGAATTCTATTGAATTGCCTTGTTTATGTGTTTCTTTGCTTGTAAAAGGATTCTTAGGTGAAATAAACATCTTCTAAACAATCCCCACACTTTTCCCAAAGACAAATAAATCAAAACAAGCAAAATGAGTGAATGGTCACTTTGGCCAAATTAACTCCCATGCCTTTTTGGCTGTCTCTAACTTTCAAAACTTAACAGAAACTTGTTTGAATCTTTGCACCCTTTGATAGTACTCATAACAAAGTATCAAGGCCCACCTTGTGATCATCCAAAAACATTTGAATGCATAGTTTAAAGGACAGTTTAAAATTGAATCTATATCATATGGGAAGATCCCACTTTTTCAAAAACCACTCAAACAAGCTCAACTTTCAAAACCCAAGCATCTACAGACTCACCAGCACCTGCCTAGCACACCCACCAAAAATCTTTTCAAAATTCAAAACTTGAATTCATGCGGCCATTTCATCAAACACCTTGCAGATGCAAATCAAATAAAATCCAAACACTATTCGGAGCAATGATTTGAGTCTAACGTGTTCCCTCTCTGGTTGAAACTAGGCTTTAGTAGATCATCTAGCTCATTTGTAAACATCTAGCCCCACTGTAAGCTTGGAAATGTCATCAATGGTGAATAGCCGAAGCCACCCATGCCACCCCAGTGTAGACAGCAAGCTAGGAGAGGAACTAGCCGTGCAAAACCTTGTCTGGGAGATCACCCATGCCTCACCGCCCCCTCTCGACCAGCCCTGCCTCGAAGACATCGACCAGAGCACCTAGGAACACCGCCCCCGTGCCTCTGTCAACCATGCCGAGCGTGCGCCAGAGCGCCACCCTCGACACATGCCCACAGACCGCGCGCCGCCCTCGCCGCGTGCATACGCGATCACCACCGTCCCAGGAGACCGCCAAACATCCCCGTTCGCCGCCCCATGCCTCACAGCCACCACTCGCCGTCTAAAACGCCGCCTCTGCCGCGCAGAGCATCGCATGTTCTAGACCGATTGCCACCGCCCCTACACGCACATTAAAGCCATAGAGCATCGCCAGGAGACCACCGATCGATCGCCACCGCCGGCCATGCCTCTAGCAGCCCGTAGCCATGTTGCCACCGTCGCCTGCCCATTCTGTTTGGTCTCGTCGTCGAGACTATAAATAGAGGCCTCCACCGCTCAAACTCTTCACACCATCTCACTCCCCTCTCCTCACTGATCGTTCCACCCTGTTCCTGGAGCAAGGCGAGCAGCGCATCGCCGGAATTTGGCCGGAGCAGGCCGCCTCTGGAGAAGAAGGGCGCCGTCGATTTCGTCCATACCAGGAGAAGCTGTCGGTACCAGGAGGTTCGCCGTCGTCGACTTTGTCGTTCGCCCGCCTCGTCGACCCTCGCCTGAGCCCCGGTGAGCCCCCGACGACCCCCACCTTCCGCGCTAGGTTTCTGTCTCACCGGCGCAGCCCGACGTGGACGATGAGTAGCAGCCGATCGATTAGACTTAGATCATGCGGATGAGATTGCCCCATACAGCTTCGCGTTTAAAGAGCCACTGACTGGTAGAACCCCCCTGTCAGTTGAGCCCCGCGCCACGGAGTGACACCGGGCCGACCCATTATCATTTCCCGTGCATCCCAGTCGTTTGAATTTAACTTTTTCCGTTTTAATTCAAACTAAGTTCTGTACCTAGTTTCAAAAATCAACCCAGCTTGATTCAGTAATCCAAATTGAATGAAACCAATTTTGTTAGAAAGGTCTTGAAATTCTGAATCCAAGCCCGTTGGATTTAAATCATTTGGATCTGTAGATCACCCTTGGTAAAAATAACAAGGCAGAACCTTTTCTGCATTCAAACATTTTTCAAATTTAAACCATAAAAGCTTTTGACTTGATTCCAACTCTCAAAAATCACATTTGATGATACCTTTCAGAATATATAAAAACATTTGGGTTTACTTACAGAAAAATTGTTCAAGTAATAAAAGAATGCCACATAGACATTTCTAGTCACTTTATTTAAGTAAAATAAAAGGGTTAAACCTTATTAAATTGTGACACCACTTTAAATCACATTCCCATGGACTAAAATATGTGGTGATGACATGTGTCAACAGGATCCCATGTTTGGTTTGGAGAATATTAAATCTTAAGTAGTTTTTCAATGAGTAGAAATTACTTTTCTAAAAATAAAAGGAATTAAACCAAGCTTTAATCTTGTAATGTTAGTGATGATGCTAGATCATCTATAGGACCCCTTTGTGTGATGATTGAAAGTAGTTAAGTATTGTTTGGTGATTGTGTACCTCGTATTTATTTATAGACGCTACTACCGACCAAGGATACGAGGAAGAAGGAGGATACTATGAAGAAGAAGCTGAGGAGAACTTCAACCACTGCTCTGCACAAGGCAAGCCTAATACTACTAGTTGAATGCACAAGCTAACACTTGCAAGATACTCTACTTTAGCAAGCTAATACTTGCAAGCTAACAATTGCAACTTAGCAAGCTTATACTGATACTTGTGCAAGAGAACACTTGCAAGATACTATACTTATGCAAGCAAATACTTGCTTGTTACCATGCCTACTATATGCCTTAAGCATATATGATCATAACCACTTGATAAACCAATCCTAGTTTTACTTACAAGCTTTATACTTTATTTCTTTATCAAAGCTATTACTTAGAGTTTACTTAAGTGAATTGTAGATACTAGAAAGATAATTGAAGGTTGCATAAAGAGCATAAAATTTGGCCTAAGCTAGATAATCTTTATGTCACCCTAATGCATAAGATTGAACTTAGTTAAACTCCACTAGTTTACCACCCCTCATTAGTACTTACCCCCACTTGTAGATGCTAGTGATAAGCATAAAACTTGATCAACTTAGATGGGAATACTTGGTGGAAAAATGGTTATGAAAACCTTGGAATGATGGATCATTCTATTGAAATGTTTTGGACATGTGTTTCCGAACACCAGAGGATTTATGGTGATGAAAATGTTGAGGCATGAGCCTTAGCCCTTTATAAAACTGATGGTTGTCTGGATGCGATACCATTCCAATTTTACCGTACAACCACAATACCCGAGAATTGGGTAGGGCTTGACTGGAAACTTATATACCTTAGTATTAGTTCCCTCACGGCCAAGGTCTGATCTGAGGCTACCTTGTGAAGATTGTCCACCCGTGCAGTACCCAAGATGACCGTTGGTCATGGTTGGGAGGCCAAACTCATAGGAGAGGTGCTTATACTAGGGCGTGTAATTGAAAGGTTAGGATTGATTATCCGCATACTGAGTATGGTGAATTTAGGATTTGTTCCTGACGGATGTATCGAATGTTGTGGTGAAAGTGTACAATCTCTGCAGAGTGTCAAACTATTCGAATAGCCGCGTCCGTAGTTATGGATAGTTGGAGTGGCCATATTGTTCCCCCGTCAGATGTTTTTAGAAAGACTTGTGAAATGGATTGAGATTTTGACTTGACCACAACAGAGTTGTGATATGAAATTCAAGTTCCCACTTAGGTGTTATAAAACCTCAACTAGCATTCGTTGTTTCTGAACCTAGTAGATGTAAATTTGGATTTTTGCAAAACAACCCTAGAGCTTAGTGTCCTACTACAAAACCCCCCTTCACTTGTTAGTATTAGTTTGCGAGTACTTAAAGAGTACTCATGGCTTTGTCCCTGGCTATTCCCGTGGCTAGACTATGAAGAGGAGTACCTGGAGGATGGACCCTAGGAAGGTTACGACAACTAGGATCATCTCCCATCGTCAGCATTGCCTGTGACCCCAAAGATGGAGCTTCGCCTACGCTACCGTTATTATTACGTATTTCCGCTGCTTGAGTTGTATTAAGAACTAGATCATGAGATCCTTATTTGTGTAAGACCTTATGTATGGTTTGTAAGGGATGATGTACTGTGGTATGCAATTCTGTTATGTCTCGCAAAAATGGTAATCCTGGGATTCGATGTATGGCATAACAGGCATCTAGGATTAAAAATCCGGGTGTTGACAAGTTGGTATCAGAGCCATCCTGACCATAGGAGACCCTAGTTAGACTGGACATTTGGAATCAAAAACTTAGTTTCAAAACCAAAGAAAGCAAATATTTACAAAAACTTATTCCCATTCTTCACTTTGATTCTTTCATGAAAATTCATGTTCCTCAAAAACTCTTGCAAAATACATAAAATTTGACACACTTGATCACTCTACTAACTTACTCATCTTATATTCTTTTAGATGGACATGAAGTACAACAAGTTTTACCAGTTGGGGAATGGAGGCGACCTTATCTTTGGGAGAGATTTGGACCAGCTTTCGGAACTTCTGGAGCGTCCGCACCCTGAGTTCTTCGGAGCTCAGCTCAATAATCAAGGAGGAGAAGATCTGCAGTGGCTAATTGTTGCAAGTCTCCGAGGAAAGATTGAACCTCCCACTGTGGAGGGAATTCAGTTTACCTTAAGAGAGAACAACTGGCTCGATGGACTTTCCAGGGCCATGCAGGAAGCTCTTGCCCGTCTGTGTGGGCAGAGTATCAACCAGATCAAGGGTACCCGCTTTGAGTTTTGTCCACGGCGTGATGCTAATGGACAACCACAGGAAGCCCCATACCACCACGAGCTGAAGACTCAATTGGACCACCTTAACTTCATGATGTACGATCGTCAGCAGGAGTTGGATAATTGCCGTGACTACTCCAACCACAAGTCCGCCATTATCAAGACGAAGGATCAGACCATCGCCATGTTAGCAAAGGATCGCAAGTATCATTGTCGTCAGCTCGACAAGAAGGAGCGCATCATTTCCCGTCTTCGCCACCGTATCTCGTCTTTGGAGGAGACCATCCACGAGAGAGACATGCAGTTGGAAGAAAGGGAGAATGCCGGAGAGGATCTTCGTGGAGACCCCTACTCCTATCTCAGCGATGATTATGATTTTCTGGAGGATCAGGCTATGGATTTCTTCACCGATGAGGAGGATTTCGCCTTCATCAATGATGACGATGATGATGAGGATGACGACTACACCGACTCCGAGGAGTAGTAGCACTTGAGCACTAGCGTAGTGAGTAGTATTCGGTCCCACTGTTTCGTAGTTTCCAGAATGGTTCCTAAAACCATCTGTTTACCTTGTTGTGGTGTGTGTTGTATCATGTGCTATGAATGAATGAATGAATGAATGAAAAGCAAGTTGCTAGAAAAATCTGATTCAAACTTTAAAAGCTTTTCAAAGTCCCAAAACCTTAGAAATTTCCCTCTTTTCTCATGATCTATCTCAATCTTCAGATGCCATGCGGAGGAAGTGGTTCATCCCCGGACCCGATGTTGTAGATCCTGCAAATGTTGGTTTCTGACCGCGAAGCTGAAAGAGCCGAACGTCAAGCCAACCTAGCCACCCTTCAGCAGATAGGTCAGCTAGCCCACAACAATCAAGGCCACGAAAACCAGGACAACCATGGATCTAAGCTCAAGAATTTTCAGAACACCAACCCACCTGTTTTCACTAAGTCGGAAGAGCCCTTAGACGCCGATGATTGGCTGCAAACCATGGAAAATAACCTAGAAGTCACCAGAGTGGAAGCCAACGAGAAAGTTCTGTTCGCCACCCATTATCTAGCCGGAGATGCCAGAGCATGGTGGAACAGTGTTCATGCCATGACCGGAGGACAGATGATGACCTGGGAGGAATTCAAAGTCAAGTTCAGCAGAACGCATGTGCCACCAGGATTGATCAAGAGAATGAGAGATGAATTCAGAGAACTGAGGCAAGGAAGGATGACCGTAGTGGAATACCGTGACAAATTTTTGTCATTAGCTAGGTATGCCCCGGATGAGATCGACACCGAAGCCAAGAAGAAAGAAAGATTCCTGAATGGTCTGCATGATGAGATGCAGACGGTGTTAGTCAATATCCCCTTTGCTGATATTGAAGCCCTTGTCGACTCTGCCATCCAGATGGAAGGAAAGATCAACCAAGCCAATGAGAACCGCAAGCGTCGCATGATGCATCAACCAGGAACCCATCAGACCCCAAAGTATCGCCCCAACCCATCTCCAGGATTTGCCCCGAGAACCAACAGACCCCTGATGAACCGTCCGACCTATCCCAACCGCGGAAACCCTAGGCCCAGAGTAAATCACAACAACCCCGACAACTCTAGCAATTTCAACCGTGCCCCACCCAAGTTCAACAACAATGCTACCTCCAACACCAACACTGCCCCGAGGACTGGAAGCAATGTTGTTCCTGTTGCAGCAAAGGACAAGTCGCAAGTGACTTGTTATGACTGTGGAAATAAGGGTCACTACTCCAACGAGTGCCCCAACAAGAAGAATGCCGCAGCCCCCAATGCAAATGCCCCCGCTCAGCAGCAGCGTCGTGTTCAACCAGGAAGAAGGTTTGCCCCAGGGAATTCGCTCAACCGCAACGGCCGTCTTTTTCTCATGCATGCTGAAGAAGCTCAGGAAGCGCTAGACATCGTGCTGGGTATGTTTTCTGTTAATTCAGTACTTGCAAGAGTGTTGTTTGATTCTAGTGCATCGCATTCATTTGTCACCGAAGAATTTGCCTGCACTAGTAAGATTCAACCAACAAAACTGAAGCATGTTATGATCGTCCAAATTCCCGGTTCAACCACCAAGGCTAGGCAAATTTGCAAAGCCGTCCCTATCCGAATCCATGGCATAGATTTTTATGTTAACCTGATAGTACTCGGAACTAAAGGTTTGGAAGTAGTACTAGGAATGGATTGGATGTCCAAACATAAAGGATTGATTGACTATGCCAAGAAAGCCATCACCATGACCAGTACAGCTGGAATATCAGTCAAGCATATATCTGAAACCATACCTCGTCAATTCAAGTGCAACAAGAGTATAGCCCAACCTACCATTGACCAAGTCCGGATAGTCTGTGAATACCCTGATGTATTTCCAGATGTTTTGCCCAGTATGCCCCCAGATCGGGATATCGAGTTTATCATCGAACTAATCCCCGGAACAGGACCCATAGCCCAGAGACCATATAGTATGAACCCGTCTGAACTAGAAGAACTGAAGAAGCAACTGGATTCCATGTTGGAAATTGGATTAATTCAACCAAGTGCGTCACCATGGAGATCACCTTTTTTGTTTGTGGACAAGAAAGATGGAGGTAACCGTTTGTGTACGGATTATCGAAAGTTAAATGATGTCACCATCAAAAACAAGTACCCCTTCCCCCAAGATAGAAGATTTGTTTGATTAGTTGACCGGTACCAAAGTGTTTTCTAAGATTGATCTTAGGACTGGCTATCATCAACTCAAAATTCATGCAGAGGATATTCCAAAGACTGCCTTTACCACCAGATATGGATTATATGAGTATACCGTTATGTCCTTTGGATTAACCAATGCCCCCGCTTATTTCATGAATCTCATGAATAAGATTTTTATGGACTTCCTGGATAAGTTTGTCGTTGTTTTCATCAATGACATTCTAATTTATTCCAAATAGGAAGAAGAACATGAGCTACACCTAAGGACCATTCTTGGAACCCTTAGAGAGCATCAGTTGTATGCCAAGTTTAGCAAATGTGAATTCTGGTTACAGGAGGTAGGATTCCTCGGCCACATTGTATCAGCCGGAGGGATTGCCGTTGACCCTGCAAAGGTGAAATATGTCGAAGATTGGCAAGCCCCAACCACTCAACCCCAAGTTCGTGCATTTCTCGGATTGGCGGGATACTATCGCAAGTTCGTAGAAGGATTTTCGAGTATCGCCAGACCCATGACCCAATTGCTAAAGAAGGACAAGAAGTTTGAATGGACCGACAAATGTGAAGCGAGTTTTCAAGAACTCAAGAGGAGATTGATTTCAGCCCCAATCTTAATCATGTCGGATATCACGAAGCCCTTCGACATGTATTGTGACGCATCCAAGATCGGTCTCGGATGTGTGCTAATGCAAGAAAGCAAAGTTATATCCTATCTATCTCGACAACTGAAACAACATGACCAAAATTACCCAACCCATGACCTCGAACTCGCAGCCGTAGTTCTAGCCCTGAAGACATGGAGGCATTACCTGATGGGAAATCATTGTGAGATTTATTCAGATCACAAGAGCCTAAAGTATATATTCACTCAGAAGGAGTTGAATATGAGGCAGAGAAGATGGATTGAGTTAATCAAGGATTACGATCTGGACATTCACTATCACCCTGGTAAAGCCAATGTGGTAGCAGATGCCCTTAGCAGATTGCCGTGCCGCTTGAACTCCATGATTTTGAAGGAGCAACCAAGTTTGCACAAAGAGATAGAAGATTTTCGAATGGAATTAGTGAGTGAAGGATTTTTGGCTAGCATAGAACTTCAACCCACTTTGATCAGTCAGATCAAAGAGGTGCAGAAAGGAAATGCTAGTATTGACGGAATCAAGCGTCGTATCGGTACATGCAAAGTACCCGGATTCACCGAAGACGAAGAAGGAGTTTTGTGGTACAAAGGACGCCTTTGTGTACCAGCATATTCTGAGTTGAAAGAAGTTATTCTCAAGGAAGCTCATGATACTCTTTATTCTATCCACCCCGGAGGAACTAAGATATATCAAGATTTGAAAGAGCAATTTTGGTGGCATAAGATGAAGAGAGAAATCGGGAGCTATATCGCCAAGTGTGATATATGTCAGTGAGTCAAGGCCGGACATCAAAGACCGGCTGGATTGTTGCAACCCTTGCAGATTCCGGAATGGAAATGGGATTCCGTTGAATGGACTTTATCATCGGATTGCCTACTTCTAGTAGGGGAAATGACTCTATCTGGGTCATAGTTGACCGATTGTCCAAAGTCGCCCATTTCTTACCCGTCAAGACCACATATCAGAGTTCGAAGCTAGCAGAGTTATACATCGCTAGAATCGTCAGTTTGCATGGAGTCCCCAAGAACATCGTATCGGATCGAGGAACTCAGTTTACCTCGAGATTCTGGAAGAAAGTTCAAGAAGGTTTAGGAACCCGCCTAGATTTCAGCACCGCGTATCACCCTCAGACCGACGGACAAACGGAGCGAGTAAATCAAATGCTCAAAGATATGCTGAGAGCATGTGTGTTAGAATATGGATCTAAGTGGGAAGACTGTCTGCCGTTTGCAGAATTTTCGTACAACAATAGTTATCAATCTAGTTTGCAAATGGCCCCATTTGAATTCATGTACGGAAGGAAGTGTCGCACCCCTTTGAACTGGTCGGAAGTAGGAGAGAGTCAGATTTTCGGACCCGATATCCTACGAGAAGCAGAAGAGAAGGTTCACAAGATTCGTGAGCACCTCAAGACAGCCCAGTCCAGACATAAGAGTTACACCGACAAGAGATGTAGAGACCTCGCCTTCAACATAGGAGATTTTGTATATCTGAAAGTGTCGCCATTGAAGGGAATGCAGCATTTCCAACTCAAAGGAAAGTTAGCACCCAGATATATCGGACCCTTCAAGAATCTGAACCATCGAGGAGAAGTGTCGTATCAATTGGAACTACCCGAAGAGATGTCAGCCGTGCACATTGTGTTCCATATCTCATTAGTTCGCAAGTGCCTCGAAGTTCCGGAGAAGACAGAATTGTTCAAGAATATTGATCACCGGACCATAGAGATCAACGATGACCTAACCTATCCCGAAGTACCCATCCGTATTTTGGAAGAAGCTTTTTGAACCACCAGAACTCGAAGCATCAAGTTTCTCAAAATTCAGTGGAGCAACCACACAGAAGAGGAAGCTACCTGGGAGCGCGAAGATCACATCAGGACGGAGTTTCCCGATCTCTTCAAATCCTAGGTAATCTTTTCGTCCTTTTTCAAATCTCAGGACGAGATTTTGTTTAAGGGGGGAAGGTTTGTAACATCCCAAAAATATTAAACTAGAATCATCAAACTCTAATCATCAAATTTAGGGTTAACAAAAACTTTTCTAAAATAAAATGAGAAAGCATTCATGTGTGTATGCATCCCATTTTGAATTCTTTTGAATTGCCTTGTTTATGTGTTTCTTTGCTTGTAAAAGGATTCTTAGGTGAAATAAACAGCATCTAAACAATCCCCACAATTTTCCCAAAGACAAATGAATCAAAACAAGCAAAATGAGTGAATGGTCACTTTGGCCAAATTAACTCCCATGCCTTCTTTGGCTGTCTCTAACTTTCAAAACTTAATAGAAACTTGTTTGGATCTTTGCACCCCTTGATAGTACTCATAACAAAGTATCAAGGCCCACCTTGTGATCATCCAAAAACATTTGAATGCATAGTTTAAAGGACAGTTTAAAATTGAATCTATATCATATGGGAAGATCCCACTTTTTCAAAAACCACTCAAACAAGCTCAACTTTCAAAACCCAAGCATCTACAGACTCACCAGCACCTGCCTAGCACACCCACCAAAAATCTTTTCAAAATTCAAAAGTTAAATTCATGCGGTCATTTCATCAAATACCTTGCAGATGCAAATCAAATAAAATCCAAACACTATTTGGAGCAGTGATTTGAGCCTAACTTGTTCCCTCTCTGGTTGCAACTAGGCTTTAGTAGATCATCTAGCTCATTTGTAAACATCTAGCCCCACTGTAAGCTTGGCAATGTCATCAATGGTGAACAGCCGAAGCCACCCATGCCACCCAAGTGTAGAGAGCAAGCTAGGAGAGGAACTAGCCGTGCCAACCTTGTCTAGGAGATCACCCATGCCTCACCGCCCCTCTCGACCAGCCCTACATCGAAGACATCGACCAGAGCACCCAGGAACGCTGCGCCCGTGCCTCTGTCAACCATGCCGAGCGTGCGCCAGAGCGCCACCCTCGACACACGCCCACAGACTGTGCGCCGCCCTCGCCGCGTGCATACGTGATCACCACCGTCCCAGGATACCGCCAGACATCCCCGTTCGCCGCCCCATGCCTTACAGCCACCGCTCGCCGTCGAAAACGCCGCCTCTGCCGCGCAGAGCATCGCATGTTCCAGACCGATTGCCACCACCCCTACACGCGCATTAAAGCCATAGGGCATCGCCAGGAGACCATCGATCGATCGCCACCGCCGGCTATGCCTCTAGCAGCCCGTAGCCATGTCGCCACCGTCGCCTGCCCATTCCATTCGGTCTCGTCGCCGAGACTATAAATAGAGGCCCCCCCGCTCAAACTCTTCACACCATCTCACTCCCCTCTCCTCACTGATCGTTCCACCCCGTTCCCGGAGCAAGGCGAGCAGCGCATCGCCGGAATTTGGCCGGAGCAGGCCGCCTCTGGAGAAGAAGGGCGTCGTCGATTTCGTCCACCCCAGGAGAAGCTGTCGGTACTAGGAGGTTCGCCGTCGTCGACTTCGTCGTTCGCCCGCCTCGCCGACCCTCGCCTGAGACCCGGTGAGCCCCCAACGACCCCCACCTGTCGCGTTAGGTTCCTGTCTCGCCGGCGCAGCCCGACATGGACGATGAGTAGCAGCCATTCGATTAGACTTAGATTGTGCGGATGAGATTGCCCCGTACCGCTTCGCGTTTAAAGAGCCACTGACTGGTGGAACCCCCCTGTCAGTTGAGCCCCGCGCCGCGGAGTGACACCGGGACGGCCCATTATCGTTTCCCGTGCAGCCCAGTCATTTGAATTTAACTTTTTCCATTTTAATTCAAACACAGTTCTATACCTAGTTTCGAAAATCAACCTAGCTTGATTCAGTAAACCAAATTGAATGAACCCAATTTTGTTAGAAAGGTCTTGAAATGCTGAATCCAAGCCTGTTGGATTTAAATCATTTGGATCTGTAGATCACCCTTGGTAAAAATAACAAGGCAGAACCTTTTCTGCATTCAAACATTTTTCAAATTTAAACAATAAAAGATTTTGAGTTGATTCCAACTCTCAAAAATCACATTTGATCATACCTTTCAGAATATATAAAAACATTTGGGTTTACTTACATAAATATTGTTCAAGAAATAAAAGAATGCCACATAGACATTTTTAGTCACTTTATTTAAGTAAAATAAAAGGGTTAAACCTTATTATACCACTTTAAATCACATTCCCATGGACTAAAATATGTGGTGATGACATGTGTCAACTGGATCCCATGTTTGGTTTGGAGAATATTAAATCTTAAGTAGTTTTTCAATGAGTAGAAATTATTTTTCTAAAAATAAAAGGAATTAAACCAAGCTTTAATCTTGTAATGTTAGTGATGATGCTAGATCATCTATAGGACCTCTTTGTGTGATGATTGAAAGTAGTTAAGTATTGTTTGGTGATTGTGTACCTCGTATTTATTTATAGACGCTAGTACCGACCAAGGATACGAGGAAGAAGGAGGATACTACGAAGAAGAAGCTGAGGAGAACTTCAACCACTGCTCTACACAAGGAAAGCCTAATACTACTAGTTGAATATGCAAGCTAACACTTGCAAGATACTCTTCTTTTGGCAAGCCAATACTTGCAAGCTAACACTTGCAACTTAGCAAGTTTATACTGATACTTGTGCACGCTAACACTTGCAAGATACTATACTTATGCAAGCAAATACTTGCTTGTTACCATGCCTACTATATGCCTTCAGCATATATGATCATAACCACTTGATAAACCAATCCTAGTTTTACTTACAAGCTTTATACTTTATTTCTTTATCAAAGCTATTATTTAGAGTTTACTTAAGTGAATTGTAGATACTAGAAATATAACTGAAGGTTGCATCAAGAGCATAAAATTTGGCCTAAGCTAGATAATCTTTATGTCAGCCTAAGGCATAAGATTGAACTTAGTTAAACTCCACTAGTTTAGCACCCCTGATTAGTACTTACCCACACTTGTAGATGCTAGTGCTAAGCATAAAACTTGATCAACTTAGATGGCAATACTTGGTGGAAAAATGGTTATGAAAACCTTGGAATGATGGATCATTCTATTGAAATGTTTTGGACATGTGTTTCCGAACACCAGAGGATTTATGGTGATGAAAATGTTGAGGCATGAGCCTGAGCCCTTTATAAAACTGATGGTTGTCTGCATGCGATACCATTCCAATTTTACCGTATAACCACAATACCCGAGAATTGGGTAGGGCTTGACTGGAAACTTATATACCTTAGTATTAGTTCCCTCACGGCCAAGGTCTGAGCTGAGGCTACCTTGTGAAGATTGTCCACCCGTGCAATACCCAAGATGACCGTTGGTCATGGTTGGGAGGCCAAACTCATAGGAGAGGTGCTTATACTAGGGCGTGTAATTGAAAGGTTAGGATTGATTATCCGCATACTGAGTATGGTGAATTCAGGATTTGTTCCTGATGGATGTATCAAATGTTGTGGTGGAAGTGTACAATCTCTGAAGAGTGTCAAACTATTTGAATAGCCGCGTCCGCGGTTATGGACAGTTGGAGTGGCCATACTTTTCCCTGTCAGATGTTTTCAAAAAGACTTGTGAAATGGATTGAGATTTTGACTTGACCACAACAGAGTTGTGATATGAAATTCAAGTTCCCACTTAGGTGTTATAAAACCTCAACTAGCATTCGTTGTTTATGAACCTAGTAGATGTAAATTTGGATTTTTGCAAAACAACCCTAGAGCTTAGTGTCCTACTACAAAACCCCCCTTCACTTATTAGTATTAATTTGCGAGTACTTAAAGAGTACTCATGGCTTTGTCCCTGGCTATTCCCGTGGCCAGACTATGAAGAAGAGTACCTGGAGGATGGACCCCAGGAAGGTTACGACAACTAGGATCATCTCCCATCGTCAGCACTGCCTGTGACCCCGAAGATGGAGCTTCGCCTACGCTACTGTTATTATTACCTATTTCCGCTGCTTGAGTTGTATTAAGAACTGGATCATGAGATACTTATTTGTGTAAGACCTTATGTATGGTTTGTAATGGATGATGTACTGTGGTATCCAATTCTGTTATGTCTCGCAAAAATGGTAATCCTGGGATTGCGATGTATGGCATAATAGGCATCTGGGATTAAAAATCTGGGTGTTGACATGGATCCAGTATTGGGCCAGTTTGGCAACGCTGGCCCTTTTCCTTTTTGTTTATCCTTTTCTATTTCTGTTTTGATTTTCTGAAATCATTTTCAAATGCTTTTCAAATGGATTTGAATTCAATTTTTCTCTGGATTTTTGTAGAGTGAACCATGCACATATTTGAGTATAAAACATTGTTGTTCACTCAAAATTACATTGGCCCATTGAAATTTAAAATAAACCTTGCCTTAATTATTTATTTATAAAAGACATAAGAATGGTTTTGAATTTAGATTTTTGTTTTGAAATTTTGAACAATATTTGGAATCAACATTCAGACCTATATTCAAACCTTACTGGTTGAAACAAAGTATTCTCATATTAGAGAGTGAGGAATAAGTCATTGCCTTTCCTACATAGAATAATAGGCAACATTTGCTTATGTTTTGAAATCTTATTTGAAAATGATCCTAAATGCTTATGAATGCATGAATGATATGTAAACTTTATAAATCATGATTTTTGGGATGTTACAGGCTTGGGGGCTACAGTGAGAGTTTCTAACTCGGTAATATGCTTAGTCTTTCTTTAAGCATCTAGTCGGAACTAATTTAGTTTCAACTAGAGGCTTGGGGGCTATAGTATTGAAGTTTACAAACACTATGTATGCTAATCTAAAAGTATATAGCCGGAATAATTCATTCAAACTATATACTTGGGGGCTACAATGATAAGTTTTCTAGCTTAGTCACTCTTAGAGCATTAGATGCAAAGACCCATGGTTTTGCGTCTAAATCCTCGAGGGCTACAGTGGGATACTACTTATGAAAAGCAAAACTTACGAGTGCGATGATCTTAAGGTTGGTGGCACTCTCGGCAAATATCTTGCTGAAGGAAAGGCTATTTCCTCGCAGGATATCCGCTTGCTTGAGAAGCTCCTCAAGGATGCAAGTCGGAGAAGTTGGAGCTGCACCAGGAGCTAGGGTTGAGCTAATCGGCGTGAGCGCCGGGTAGACTATCTTCGGGAGCTCTGTTCACGTCCTGGGTATAGTGGTGCCGCCTCCGGCATACGTTCCGCCTTCCACTATCGCCTTACCGCTACCGATGGCATCCTTAGCCAAAGCTTCAGCCATTTTGGTCGTGGTGCTTTCTTGTGTCGCCTGATCGCCATTAATGACAAGATCCGTGGTGATGCTTGGGTCCACTTCCATGGTGGAAGGGCCAGACGCTACCTTAGTCGGAGAACTTGTCGGCGCAGCAGCAGGATGGACGTTGGGAGTGGTAGGGGCGATGGCGGGAGACGCTTGGTGCAACATATCTCTAATATTTTAGAAGCCCCCGATGTTTTGGAGGTCTTCTTCAAACTTAAACTGGCCTTCTTCTTGAAACATGCAAAAATATAAGTATAGGAATAAGACGAGCAATGTATAATGTTGGAGGATAAGAAGCTTACACAACAGTGGGTGCTTTGGTGAAAGGGATCCCGGTAATTCTTATTTTCTCCGCCTCCAAGGCGGAAGTGGACTTCTTGCAGGCTCCACCCTCCGTCTTCTTCTTCTTGCCTCTGTCGGTAGCATCAGAGGTGGAGCCCTTCCGCTTACGCGCCAACAGCACATCGTCGTCAGACACAACGGTGACTTCCTTCATCTTGGGGTCATAGATTTGGATAGCCATGCTATCCTCCTCTAGACTTTTGAGCTGTTAAGTGAAATCCCAAAGTGTTAGATGCAATGATAATGGCTAGATGGAAGAACTGGAGTATATGTCATACACGGAAAATAAATGCATACCTCTGGGCACATGCCGTCAACGAACATGTCGTAGGTGATGGTGCAGCCACGCTTCCTGTCCTTCACCTTGACGATGTCCTTAAGGTGGAGCTTGATGGAGTCACTCGAGAAGTTATCCTCGGAGATGCAGAGGCTATCTTTTCTATTCTTGGTGTACTGATATATCAGCTTCAAGCGGTGCTGCAGAGGCTGGATCCGCTGACAAACCAGCACATGGCCAGGTCCAATCCGGTCAGACCCGTATCTATGAACCACTCAATCCGCCTTATGGCGCGAGAAGCGTCATTATCGGAGGGAAGGGTGGCCTGGGATCTCCATGTCGGGGCTTTAGTGGCGGCCCCATCGACGAAGTCCGGGTACGTTTCTTCTTGGCCAGCCAGAGGGATATGTGGGCCGTAGAAGTATGTCCGCTGCCAGTTCTTGCAGGACTCATGGCCGACGATGTCGGGGAACCGCCGGCCAGGCCAGATCTTGAAACTAGTAGTTCCACAGTTCCTAAGCTCGTCCTTGCTTGCTCTAGCTTCCCTCTTGATGGTGAAGAAATAGATGAATAGATCTAACCTAGGCCTAATCCCTAGGTAACCCTCACAAAGCACCGCGTAGTTGCTAAGCACGAGGATGCTATTGGGGGATAGTGTCAACACCCGGATTTTTAATCCCAGATGCTTGTTATGCCATACATCGCAATCCCAGGATTACCCATTTTGTGAGACATAACAGATTGGATATCACAGTACATCATCCATTACAAACCATACATAAGGTCTTACAACAATTAAGGATCTCATGATCCAATCTTAATACAAATCAAGCAGCAAAATAACGTAATAATAACGGTAGCGTAGGTGAGGCTCCATCTTCATGGTCACATGCAATGCTGATGATGGGAGATGATCCTAGTTGCCGTAACCTTCCTGTTGTCCTTCCTCCTGATAGTCCTCTTCATAGTTTAGCCACGGGAGTAGCCAGGGACAAAGCCATGAGTACTCTTTAAGTACTCGCAAACTAATGCTAACAAGTGAAGTTGTTTTTGAGTAGGACATACTAAGCTCTAGGTTGTTTTGCAAAAATCCAGATTTATCTCTACTGAGTTCAGAAGCAAAGAAAGGTAGTTGAAAGTTTTATAACACCTAAGTGGAACTTGAATTTCATATCACAACCATATTGTGGTCAAGTCAAGTCACGAATCATTTCACAAGTCATTTTGAAAAACATCTGACGACAGAATAGTATGGCCACTCCAATTGTCCATAACCGCGGACGCGGCTATTCGAATAGTTTGACACTCTGCAGAGGTGGTACACTTTCACCAGAACATTCGATACATCCGTCAGGAACAATCCTGAATTCACCATACTCAGTATGCGAATAATCAATCCTAACCTTTCAATTACACGCCCTAGTACAGGCACCTCTCCTGTGAGATTGGCCTCCCAACCATGAACAACTGTCATCTTGGGAACTGCACAGGTGGACAATCTTCACAAGGTAGCCTCAGATCAAACCTTGGCCGCAAGGGAACCCATACTAAGGTATATAAATTTCCAGTCAAGTCCTACCCAAATTTCGGGTATTGTGGTTGTACGGCAAAATTGGAATGGTATCGCATCCAGACAACCATCAGTTTTAAAAAGGGCTAAGGCTCATGCCTTAACATTTTCATCATCAAAATCATCTGGTGTTCAAAACCACATGTCAAAACATTTCAGTAGAATGACTCATCATTCTAAGGTATTCATAACCATTTTCACCAAGTATTCCCATCTAAAGTGATCAAGTTTTATGCTTAGCACTAACATCTAAAGATGGGGGTGAACACTAAGAAGGGGTGGTAATCTAGTGTGACTTACCTAAATACAATCTCATGCCTCAGGATGACATTAAGATGTATCTAACTTAGGCCAAGTTTTATGCTCTTTATGCTACCTTTAAATATCTTTCTAAAATCTACAAGTCACTAAGTAAACTCTAACAGAAAGCTTTGATAAAGAAATAAAATACTAAGCTTGCAAGTAAAACTAGGATTGAGTTTCAACCGGTGTAAGCTTGCAAGTAAAACTTGCATTGTTTACCTTAGCTTGCTAAGGTAGTATGTTGCTAAGATATTAGTATAAGCATGCAAGGTTTAGCTTGCTCAATTAATAGCTTGCCTTGTGCAGAGCAGTGGTTGAAGTTCTCCTCGGCTTCTTCCTCGTAGTATCCTCCTTCCTCCTCGTATCCTTGGTCGGTACTAGCGTCTATAAATAAATACGAGGTACATAATCACCAAATAATACTTAACTACTTTTATTTGTCACACCAAAGTTCACACTAGATGATCTAGCATCATCACTATTATCACAAAGATTAAGGGCAATAGTTTTATTTCCTTTATTTTAGAAAATTAATTTCTACTCATTGAAAAACTAATTAAGATTTAATATTCTCCAACTAAAACATGGGATCATGTTGACACATATCAGCACCACATATTTCAGTACATGGGAATATTATTTAAAGTGGTGTCACAATTTAATAAGGTTTAACCTTTTTATTTTAATTAATTAAAGTGACTAGAATGGCCTATGGGGCATTCTTTTATTGCTTGTCCATTATTTCTGTAAGTAAACCTATATATTTTTATATATTTTGAAAGGTCTTGTTAAATGTGATTTTTGAGAGTTGGAATCAACTCAAAAGCTTTTGTGGTTGAATTTTGAAAAATGTTTGAATCCAGAAAATCTTCTGCCTTGTTATTTTTCCTATAGATGATCTACAATTCCAAATGAATTGAATCAAACGGGCTTTGTCACATCCCAAAATTTTCCAAATTTTTAAATGTGAAAAATAAATAAACAAAAGAAATAATTGTTGAAATTTAGGGTGAAAAGAAACTCTTTGTTCTAAATGGAAACAACAAAACCCTTCTTGAACAAAATTTGAATAAAATGAAGTCCAACAAATTTCAATCAAGTGAAATGCATTCATCAATGAATGTATCTTGAAATTTAAACACTTGGAAAAGTTAAACCAAAACCCTAAAACCCTAATGGAAGAAAATCATTTCCAAAATCTCTCAAAGACTATGGATTTGATCCATATACAAATTCAGCAACAATCATTTTAAAATGATCAAAAGTGATAAACAAAAATATTATAAGATCATAGGAGTTGGTTTCATTTAATTTGGAGCCATGGATAAAAACTTATGAATATAATAAGATACAGAAATTAAATTTCAAAGCTAATAAAGCTCCTAGCTAAAAATCCATACCAAATTGTGGAGCAAGTAATCCTAAAAGTATTTAAAAAGATAAACAAACATTAAATAAAATTATACAAATTGGAATCACCAATTTTGGATCTATAAATAAAAAGAATGGATTGTATAAGGCAAAGGAAGAAATAAATAAATAACTAAATAAATAGGGAATATTTAAAAGCCAAATTAAATCTTGGCCAAATTCATAAATAAATGAAAGTTACTAAATAATAAAAAGGAGTAAAATATTATTTAAATAAAATTATAAGGATTGAACAATATCCAATTTTATTTAAATAAAGACAAATTGCCTAAATAATAAATCCCAAGAAAATTATTTAGAAGACAATTTAAATCTTAAATTAAATCCATAAGAAAATGGAATAAAGATAATCCAAATAAAAATAAAAGGATAAAGAATATTCAAATAAAATTATATGGCATTAACCAAATTCAATTCTATTTGAATAAAGACAAATTCCCAATTTAAATAAATAGTAAATCATATTAAAATATTTTGAATAATTCAAAATGAATTATTTAACACACTATTGAATAAATAAAACCTACTTAAAAGGGTTTGGTAAAAATTAGAATTCAAATAGAAGTTTGAAAATATATATAAAATCCTATTTAATAAAGACAAAATGTCTATTTAAAATAAATAATAAACCGTAAGGAATATAGGAAAATATTAAAAAATGGATTCTAAAATACATTGTTTAATAGTATAAAAACTTATTAAAAGTTTGGAAAAGTTTTGAATCAAAATAAGTGTTTGAAACATTTGAAACAAATCAAAACAGAATTCAGAATTGAAAAAGAAAAAGAAAACAGAAGAGGAAAAAAATAAAAAAGAAGCAGCCCAGCCCAGCTACCCCATCTAGCCCAACTAAAAGCCCACCTCTCTTCTCCCCCGAAACGTTTTCTTTCACTCGCGAACAAACCCGCGCAGCCACAGACGACCAGACCCCACACGTAATCACTCAACTCACTGACCGCTAGACCCCACTGTTGCACTGTCATCTTCTTCCCCGCGGAGACCATGCCCCGATTCTTCCCGGCCGTTTTTGCCATTCAACCGCGGCTTCAATTCGCCTAAATGTCGCGGCCATTACTCACTGTGACCACGCACGATAAATCGCCTCCCTCTTCCCTTCCTTTCCCCTCAGACCCCATCCCACCGGAGCCACCAGGCTGCGCTAATTTTTGCTTGCGTCCCCACTGCTCCGACGAGCTGCAGCACGAATTCCGGAGAGCTCGGCCCTCCCCCTACCCCCTAGTGCACGCTAACTTATTCCCCATCGACACGCGCATCTGCCTGCAATCTCCGCTTGCCCACGCGCGCCCTAGAACCTCGCCTCTATCAACATCTGAATGCCACCGTCTTCTGCTTCGACTCCGGCGAGCTTTTCCCGGTAGGTTCCGTCCGCCCCTCCTCTTCTGGATGACGCTATCTTGTTCTCCCTTGTCCTGCACATCTCCTAACATTCGCCAATCACTCGCACATGACTTGTAGCGCCGCCCCCGCCGACGACAGTACGTGCCCGATGACAGGAGCGACTCTGGCGAGCAATTCAGCACAACGCCGTGCGCCCCTTCATCGACGACGGCCACCTCGAGCATCCCCACTACACGGCGAACACTATGAGACCCTTATCTCTCTCTCTCTCTCTCACTTCCTATATCGCCGGCAACGTCACCGCCCGAGCACGCCGCCGCCGTCCACCGTCGCAGCGCCGCCAAATCATGGTTAGAGTGCTATGAGCCGTTAGATGACGATATGATGGATGCGATAGATTGACTTAAATGAACCATTACGCTTGATCTGCACTGCACGATCTCACTTAAAACCTACGGTATACATCATGCGATCCTACCGAACCGTTATCAGCCAGTAGGATACAGACACGTGGCCTATGTTTTGTTTTAAAAACAGAAACGTGTCTAATAGATGTTTAGATTTGAAAAATTCATAACTTTTGATCCACACGTCCAAAATTTGCAAACTTTATATCATTGGAATCATGAAAAAGAAACCTTTTCAACCATGCCCTTTGTTTAGTGTTTTTCTTCTGTAAAAATAGTTGTTTTTGCAAAAACATTATTAGGTCTATTTTGGTTATATAATTTATTCTAAAAATGTTTTAGGGTAAAATATTTTTTAAATGTTTTGTTTTGAACCTACTGACCATAAAAAACCAACTTTTGGATTTAAAAGTATATTTTGTGACACTAAGGAATTTTTCCTTTGAATAAAAGCATTCCTAGTAAAACAAAAATTGTTGATTATGTTTTAAAAATGATTTTTGAGTAAAATATTTTGCAAATGGTTTAATTTAAACTCTCTTACCCTAAACCACTAATTTTTGGATTTTAAAATATATTTGATTAACCATAGAAAATTATTCCTTTGAATAAAGGCATTTCTAGTAAAATAAAATTATTGCTTTGATAAAAAAATGTTTTGAGTGAAACTTTTTGAAAATGGATTTGTTTTAAAACACTTTGACTCTAATTATTAATATTTGTGTTTAAAAAAATATTTGGCAAACACTAGAAATTATTACTTTGATTTAAATCATTTCTAGCAAAACAAAAGGGATTTTAATGGCCAATTTCACTAACTTGTTTTCAAGTGACTTTGCCACTTTTATAAATGACCAATAGGTGTTTTAAAATGTTTATAGCCTATTAGAGACCACCTTTCCAAATAAAACAACCTTTTGCATGCTTGCATGCATTGTTTTGTTTTATTATTTTATGTGGTGAATTGTTTGAATGCTAGTTTGAATTTGTGCCTTGATTGAATTATAGTGAACTTTGAAGAGTGTGACCATTCCAAGATCAAGGAGTGAATCTATATTCTCTATCAAAAAGGAAAGTGGTGCTTCATACATTTTGTCCTATTATTTTCACTATGCATTAGTGATATTTTGAGTAGGACTTGCACGGAATTTGTACTAATTATGCTATGCCTTGGGAAATCCTATTAGATGATGCCTTAGTAGAATTTTCCCTAATTTAAGATCCCTACTACTATCATGCTTAACTTAGCTAGTAGAAAACAAGGGTGGATTATATTCACGTTATGAAATATTTCTAAGTCTATTACTTGTGTTTTGTTTAATAAAACAACTATGTGAATGAATCACCTGGGTGGAATGGTGTGAAAGGTTTATGTTGAGTGGTTACACAGGGCCCCATATTTATGGCCTACCCTAGTGTATCTCACTTGTGGAAAACCACCCAGGAACAAAGAGATTTGAGATGTCAAATGTTGAGAAGCTTCAAGTGCAGCCACATGGCATTATGGGCTCTGCCTAGATCATATAGGTTGCAATAACTTAGCCAGATGGACAGTTGGTGGTAGGGGGTGATAGGTTTGGAGCGCGTCCATTTTGGTCTAATGGAAGGCTTCTGAAAGATCTTGTCTCGATGCATGTCGAGTCTTGTGGGGAAAATGCACCACCTCTCTCAAGAGTAAAATCTAAGTACTTAGTCGTGTCCCCGACAATGGACAATTTGAGCATCAAGACATGGAAGCTATCAAGGATATCCTCATCCCAATTTCTAAGTTAAAAACTTGTGGTTGAACAAGGGTTAAAGGTGTAGGGTTCGCAGCATAGAAAACAAAAAAATTTCCTACGATGTGAACTATGTACGAAGATCTATCTATTAGATACAAACAACGGGCGAATGTATATCCGTAGAGAACATACCCTTGAAGACCGACAAAGCTTAACGAGTTCAACTCGTGGTTGATGTAGACGATCTCTTGCCGATCTCAAGATCGAGAGGAAGTCCTAGCGCCGCAAATCAGCAGCGCATCCATGCTCGCACACACGTTCGAGGAACCGAGCAACCTCCGCCTCCTCGCTCCAGCGATGCAGCAGAAGCACAACTCTTTCTTGCCGAATAGCCACCGGGAACATGTATCTCGCTAGTCCGAGACCATGGGGAATAAATTCTAGAGGGGGAGAGAGATCCTTCACTAGGAGGTGTGAGAGACAAGTGAGAGGAGGGGCTCCTTTTATAGGAGGAGGGGGGCACCCAAGGGGGTGGCCGCCGGCCATGGGGGCTGCCCCCTCCCCTCCTTCATTCATGTGGGTGGACACTCCACTCACAAAATGGCCCTTCAATTTTCTCCACTCAAATTCCCATTAAATTTCCACCAAATTTAATGCAAACTCTCATTAAATAAAACTCTTTTATTTTATTCATAATTTTGTCAATTACTTTAATGACAAAAATTCACAAATAACCCCTTGCTAGAATTCTATTTCACATGCATAACCACTTTATGCAATTTCACCCGAAAACCTGTTTCGGTATCTAGTGAAATAAATTTCTGCGCTTGTTCATTCTTTCGGCATGAAACTTTTGCTCCAATTGGATGTCGGTGTCTCTTAAGTGTGTCACCCTACGGTTCGTGAATAATGCGGACATGATCGAGACCCCTCTCGGATCAATAATCAGAAGCGGGATCTGGAGACCCATACTGACTCCCACACATTCAACGATGACTTTCTTGTGTTCTTCGGAACCTTTTACGCTAGTATCTTAATCCCTTTGTTTCACGATATATTACATGTCTGAGATTCGATCATCGGTATCTCCATACCTAGTTTGATCTCGTTACCGACATGCACTCTTTTCTTGTTCCCGTGATATAACATTCTAGTGATCAAATCACTTGTTTGCAAGCTAATCAATGTGATATCACCGAGAGGGCCCAGAGTATATCTATCCGTCATCGGGATGAACAAATTCCACTCTCGATCCATGAGCCTCAACATAACACTTTGTTAGTTCTGAATCCATCTTTATAATCACCCTGTTACGGTGTGACGTTTGATGTTATCAAGAAACTCTTCCGGTGTTAGTGATTGACATGATCTCATGGTCTAAGGATTAGGATCACTTCGTAAGTTGTTATAGCAATATAAACTCAATGAATTTGATCGTAATGCTATACTTCGGATGAATGTTCATCACACCATTACACTAATGTTGTGATCCCGTTATTAACAACATCCAATGTCCATGATCAGGAAACCTTGATCATCTTGTTAATCAACGAGCTAGTTTATGAGAGAGGCATAACTAGGAACTTTCTGTTTGTTTATTAAACACACATGTATTAATGTTTCCGTATTAATACAATTATATCATGCAAAATAAACATCTATCATATACTTGGAATACACATAATAAACACTTTATTATTGCCTCCCAGGGCATATTCCCTTCAGTCTCCCACTTGCACTAGAGACAATAATCTAGTTACATAGTGATAAATCTAACACCCATTGAGTTCTGGTGTTGATCATGTTTTTCTCTAGGGAGAGTTTTCGTCAACGGATCTGCTACATTGAGATCCTTATGTACTTTAAAAATCTTTATATCTCCATCCTTGACATGCTCGCGGATGGAGTGAAACCGGCGCTTAATATGCTTGGAATGCTTGTGAGACCTTGGTTCTTTGGCATTGGCAATGGCACCATTGTTTTCACAATAGATCACCATTGGGTCCAACGCGTTTGCAACCACTCCTAGTTCGGATATGAACTCCTTCATCCAAACTGCTTCCTGAGCCGCTTCTGAAGCAGCAACATATTCGGCCTCCGTTGTTGATCCCGCTACCACAGGTTGTTTGGAGCTCCTCCAACTAACCGCTCCGCCATTCATGAGAAATACGTATCCAGATTGAGACTTAGAGTCATCCGGATCGGTGTCAAAGCTAGCGTCAACATAACACTTAGCGACGAGCTCTTCTTCACCTCCGTATACAAGAAACATATCCTTAGTTCTTCGTAAGTACTTAAGGATATTCTTGACCGCTATCCAGTGTTCCGAACCTGGATCCGATTGGTACCTACTAGTCAAACTAATAGCATGTGCCACATCCGGTCTTGTACATAGCATCGCGTACATTATAGAGCCTATGGCTGAAGCATAGGGGACTTTGTCCATTATCTCTCTTTCTTCCGCCGAAGCCGGACTTTGAGTCTTACTCAATGTCTTGCCTTGCAACATAGGTAAGAACCCCTTCTTACTTCCGTCCATTTTAAACTTCTTTAAAATCTTATCAAGGTATGTACTTTGCGATAGCCCTATTAGGCGCCTAGATCTATCTCTATAGATCTTTATTCCTAATATGTATGACGCTTCACCTAGGTCCTTCATTGAAAATTTGCTGTTTAGATAACTTTTAACACTGTTTAAAAGATCTATATCATTTCCGATCAATAATATGTCATCCACATTTAATATCAGAAATGCCACATTGCTCCCACTCACTTTCTTGTAAATACAAGCTTCTCCATAAGTTTGGACAAATCCAAACTCTTTGATCACCTCATCAAAGCGGAGATTCCAACTTCGTGATGCTTGCTTCAATCCATAGATGGATCGCTGAAGCTTGCACACCTTGTTAGCATCCTTAGGATCGACAAAACCCTTTGGTTGTATCATATACAACTCTTCTTCAATATTACCATTGAGAAACGCGGTTTTGACATCCATCTGCCATATCTCATAATCGAAATATGCAGCAATTGCTAACATAATCCTAACTGACTTTAGCATCGCTACGGGAGAGACTGTCTCATCGTAGTCAACTCCTTGAATTTGTCGAAACCCCTTTGCGACAAGTCGAGCTTTATAGACGGTCACATTACCATCAACATCAGTTTTCTTTTTGAAATCCATTTGTTCTCCACGACCTTTCGGTCGTGAGGTAATTCCACCAAGTTCCAAACTTGATTTTCATACATGGATTCCATCTCGGATTTCATGGCTTCTAACCATTTGTTGGAATCCAGGCTCATCATCGCTTCTTCATACGTCGCAGGGTCATCATTTTCATCAACCATGAAATTCATGACAGGATTTCCGTACAGCTCGGGAGCTGCACGCGTCCTGCTTGACCTGCGAGGTTCGGTAGTACTCTCTTTCGGAGTTTCATGATCATTATCATTAGTTCCCTCTTCAACAGGTGGAGCCAACTCTGGAACAACTTCCGGCACTGCGCTACTCGCCATACTTTGAAGAGAAGGTTCAATAACCTCTTCGAGTTCTACCTTCCGACTACTCACACCTTTCGCGAGAAACTCTTTCTCTAGAAAGGATCCATTCTTGGCAACAAAAACCTTGCCCTCGGATCTGTGATAGAAGGAATACCCAATAGTTTCCTTAGGGTAACCTATGAAGACGCATTTTTCTGCTTTGGGTTCGAGTTTATCCGGTTGAAGTTTCTTCACATAAACATCGCATCCCCAAACTTTAAGAAATGATAGCTTAGGTTTGTTTCCAAACCACAATTCATACGGTGTCTTTTCAACGGATTTAGATGGTGCCTGATTTAAAGTGAATGCAGCAGTTTCTAGTGCATAACCCCAAAATGACAACGACAAGTCCGTCAGAGACATCATAGATCGAACCATATCTAATAAAGTATGATTACGACGTTCCGACACACCATTTCGCTGTGGTATTCTGGCAGGCGTGAGTTGTGAAACAATTCCACACTCTTTCATGTGAGTGCTAAACTCGTAACTTAGATACTCACCTCCACGGTCGGACAGTAGAAATTTGATCTTTCTATTACGATGATTTTCCATTTCATTCTGAAATTCCTTGAACTTTTCAAAGGTTTCAGACTTGTGTTTCATCAAGTAGATATAACCATATCTACTCAAATCATCCATGAAAGCAACAAAATAACGATATCCACCTCGCGCAGACAAACTCATTGGACCACATACATCAGAATGTATGATTTCCAATAAATCTGTCGCCCGTTCCATTGAACCGGAAAACGGCGTTCTAGTCATCTTGCCCATAAGGCATGGCTCACATGTACCAAATGATTCAAAATCAAGTGATTCCAAAAGTCCATCCGAATGGAGCTTCTTCATGCGTTTAACGCCAATATGACCTAGACGGCAGTGCCACATATATGCGGATATATCATCATTAAGTTTAATCCTTTTAGCATCAACATTATGAATATGTGTAACATTATCATCGAGATCTAATAGAAATAAACCATTCATCATCGGTGCATGACCATAAAAGATTTCATTCATATAAATGGAACAACCATTGTTCTCGGATTTAAATGAATAACCACTTCGCATCAAACACGATCCAGATACAATGTTCATGCTCAGAGCAGGCACCAGATAACAATTATTCAAGTTTATAACTAATCCCGACGGCAAATGGAGAGGCAGCATTCCGACGGCGATCACATCAACGCTTGATCCATTGCCGACACGCATCTTGACCTCACCCCTTGCTAGCGGTCGCTTGTTCCGCATCCCCTGATTCGAGTTACAAATATTAGCAACTGAACTGGTATCAAATACCCAGGTTCTACTGCGAGCACTAGTCAAGTACACATCAATAACATGTATATCATATATACCTTTGTTTGCCTTGCCGGCCTTCTTGTCTGCCAAATACTTGGGGCAGTTGCGCTTCTAGTGGCCAGTCCCCTTACAATAGTAGCACTCGGTATCAGACTTAGGTCCAACTCGGGGTTTCTTTTTAGGCACGGCAACAGGCTTGCCGCCCTTACTTCCCTTCCGTTTTCCCTTCTTGTCTTTCTTGAAACCAGTGTTCCTATTGATCATCAACACTTGATGTTCCTTTTTGATCTCCACTTCTACAGTTTTAAGCATTGATAGAAGCTCAGGGAGAGACTTCTTCATGCCTTGCATATTATAGTTCATCACAAAGCTCTTATAGCTAGGTGGCAGAGACTGCAGAACACGATGTATGCCTAAGTCAATGGGAATTGTTATTCCCAAGGACACAAGCTTATCGGCGTAACCCGACATCTTGAGTACATGCTCACTAATGGAGCTGTGCTCTTCCATCATGCAGCTAAAGAACTTTTCTGAAGTGTTGTAGCTCTCTACAGCAGCATGTGTGTCGAAAATCATTTTCAACTCACCCATTGTATCAAATGCATTGTTGTTTTCGAAACGCTTTCGAAGTTCCGGCTCTAGCCCATACAATATGCCGCAATGAACTAAGTTGTGGTCCTCCTGACGAGTCTGATAGACATTGTTCTCCTTGTCAGGGGCATCCTCAAAAGGTGGGGGGCCTAGTGGCGCTTCTAGCACATATTGCTTTTGTGCAGCAGAGAGGAGAATCCTCAAATTCATGGCCCATTCGGTAAAGTTGCTACCGTTCGTTGCTAGTTTCTCTTTCTCCATGAACACATTGAAATTAAAAGCAGGTGGTGCCATCTACAACAGAATTTGTAAAGTTTAGACTAAGTGTATGATAGATTGAGTTCAACTAATCCATATTACAAATGAACTCCCACTCAAAAACGACATCCCTCGTGCCTTTTTGGTGATTACATGAACCAAATCCACTATACCAAGTCCGATCATCACGTGAGTCGGTATAGCTTCAAAGGCGAGCATCAAATGGGCATCATATCAACTATATGACTCATGCTTAACCTTTCGGTCCGTGTTCCGAGGCCATGTCTGTACATGCTAGGCTCGCCAAGTTAGGACCTTAGTATTCGTGTGTGTAACTGCTTTACACCCGAAATATGGTCGTGGATCCAAGAACACCCGATCATCACGTGATGTCTTGGAGCGACGAAACATAATCGGTGCATACTAAAGGAAGAACACCTTCTTATCTTGATATTTAAATGAGGGGTCATCTTATTATGCTAACAAAGCGCTAAACAAGCAATATAAGATGCTATCAAACATCACATGTTTATTAGTGAAATGTTATGGTTCCCGCAGATGATCTCTATCATGTGCATCGTGGTATGATCACTATCATACCTATATGTGTAAATCCAAGGTCTATGGAGTTTACACGCTATGTGTGTTGTAAGAGTATCATCTCATACTTCTACTTACAACACTACCATATCATAACACTAGCCCAGCAACAATCTAAACTAGATGCCTCTAATTTATCCATTGCAAGTTTTACGTGGCTTAGGGCTTTCGAGATAGAACCGTTCTTACCTATGAACATGAACCACAACGAGGATAACCAAATTGTTGACAACTCGTTGCAAAATAGATATTGACTATAGTAGGAGAGGCAGACACCCGCTAGTCACTTATGCAAACTAGTTGCATGTCAACCGTGGAACAGGTCTCATGTGCGAGGCCATGTAAAGTTTGTTCGGGCCGCTTCATCCCACTATGCCACCAATATCCAAAATAACAACAAAGGACCAACAACATGATCATCATCGCCCACATACTCATATGTGTACTACCCGTGTAAAGCATCTACGCATAGATCCGGCTCTGATACCACTGTAGGGTTCGTAGCATAGAAAACAAAAAAATTTCCTACGATGTGAACTATGTACCAAGATCTATCTATTAGATACAAACAACGGGCGGATGTATATCCGTAGATAACATACCCTTGAAGACCGACAAAGCTTAACAATTTCAACTCGTGGTTGATGTAGACGATCTCTTGCCGATCTCAAGATCGAGAGGAAGTCCTAGCGCCGCAAATCAACAGCGCATCCATGCTCGCACACACGTTCGAGGCACCGAGCAACCTCCGCCTCCTCGCTCCAGCGATGCAGCGGAAGCACAACTCTTTCTTGCCGAATAGCCACCGGGAACATGTATCTCGCTAGTCCGAGACCATGGAGAATAAATTCTAGAGAGGGAGAGAGATCCTTCACGAGGAGGTGTGAGAGACAAGTGAGAGGAGGGGCTCCTTTTATAGGAGGAGGGGGGGCACCCAAGGGGGTGGCCGCCGGCCATGGGGGCTGCCCCCTCCCCTCCTTCATTCATGTGGGTGGACACTCCACTCACAAAATGGCCCTTCAATTTTCTCCACTCAAAAATCCACTCAAATTCCCATTAAATTTCCACCAAATTTAATGCAAACTCTCATTAAATAAAACTCTTTTATTTTATTCAGAATTTTGTCAATTACTTTAATGACAAACATTCACAAATAACCCCTTGCTAGAATTCTATTTCACATGCATAACCACTTTATGCAATTTCACCCGAAAACCTGTTTCGGTATCTAGTGAAATAAATTCCTGCGCTTGTTCATTCTTTCGGCATGAAACTTTTGCTCCAATTGGATGTCGGTGTCTCTTAAGTGTGTCACCCTATGGTTCGCGAATAATGCGGACATGATCGAGACCCCTCTCGGATCAATAATCAAAAGCGGGATCTGGAGACCCATACTGACTCCCACACATTCAACGATGACTTTCTTGTGATCGTCAGAACCTTTTATGCTAGTATCTTAATCCCTTTGTTTAACGATATATTACATGTCCGAGATTCGATCATTAGTATCTCCATACCTAGTTTGATCTCGTTACCGACATGCACTCTTTTCTCGTTCCCGTGATATAACATTCTAGTGATCAAATCACTTGCTTGCAAGATAATCAATGTGATATCACCGAGAGGACCCAGAGTATATCTATCCGTCATCAGGATGAAAAAATTCCACTCTCGATCCATGAGCCTCAACATAACACTTTGTTAGTTCTGAATCCATCTTTATAATCACCCTGTTACGGTGTGACGTTTGATGTTATCAAGAAACTCTTCCGGTGTTAGTGATTGACATGATCTCATGGTCTAAGGATTAGGATCACTTCATAAGTTGTTATAGCAATATAAACTCAATGACTTTGATCGTAATGCTATACTTCAGATGAATGTTCATCACACCATTACACTAATGTTGTGATCCCGTTATTAACAACATCCAATGTCCATGATCAGGAAACCTTGATCATCTTGTTAATCAACGAGCTAGTTTATGAGAGAGGCATAACTAGGAACTTTCTGTTTGTTTATTAAACATACATGTATTAATGTTTCCGTATTAATACAATTATAGCATGCAAAATAAACATCTATCATATACTTGGAATACACATAATAAACACTTTATTATTGCCTCTCAGGGCATATTCCCTTCAAAAGGATCTTGAATCTTTGATTGGTAGATGCATCGGGTGATTTTGACAAACAAAAACTTAGTGTTTTCAAATGATAAGGAAAATCTATTTTGAGCAAAGAAAGCCTAAGCTCCACTTAGCCAAATGCATATAGATGATAGATACCACAATTCTACCATAGTATCACTTGCCAATACAATTCAAATGTATTGAACCTTGTGGCTGTAACTTATTATGTTGCAGGTTTGTTTGATGTTAGTGAAGTGTGTTGAATAGGATTACAAGTCTACAACCAACATGACTGCCTGTGGCACTTTGAAGATGAAGGACTCCATGCTATAGTTATATCTGCTGTATTGTAATGAGATAGCCAAATGAGCTATGTAAGATGTAATGAATTATTTTATTCCTGGTTATAAAGTTGTATTATTACCTTTGTTACTTGATATTACATCTTAAACTATGGATGCTAGCTATTGAACTAGGGACTAGCATTGTAAACACAGGGATCTCTACCTTATCAGGTTGGTACCACTACAGGCTTGGATTAAGAATTCTAGTACCTTTCTAACAAAATTGGTTTCATGCATTTTGGTTTAGTGAATCGACCTGGGTTGATTTTTGAATCTAGGTACAGAACTAGGTTTGAAACTAAATTGATAAAACCTAAATGTGAATTAATGGGTCGCGCGAGATGTTAACTGGGACGGCCCACGGTGCATAATGCACGCGCGGGTGGGTTTGAGTGAATGACCCCACCAATCAGCGAGACAAGGGGTGCGAAGCAGTACGGGGTGATCTAGACCGTGCGATCAAACTCTAATCCAACGGCCATGACCTATCGTCTCTGTCGGGCAACTCCAGCGAGACAAAACCCTAGCGTGGCCAGAGGGGGTCTACGGGGGCTCACCGGGGCTTAGGCGAGGGTCAACGCTGGGGGACAAACAATGAAGTCGACGACGACGAACCTCCTGGTACCGGCGGCTTCTCCTAGGGCGGCTCCAATCAACGGCTCCTTTCTTCCTCCTCCGCGGCAAACTCTGGCCAAATTCCGGCGATGTGCTGCTCGCCTTGCTCCAAGGTTGAGGTGGGGTGCTTCTGAGAGAGAGGGGAGTGAGATGGTGTGCTAAGTTCGAACGGGGGTGGCCTCTATTTATAGTGCAGCGAGGGGACCAAAGGGCGTAGGCTGAGCTTGTAGGTGTCGTCGGCACAGCGAGCTAAAGTCATGGGCGACGGTAGGGGGCGGTGCTGTGCTCCCTGGTGAAGCTCAACGGCATGGTCATGCGGCGTGGGACGGTGCGAGATGGTAGGAACATCGCGGCGCTCTGGGTGGGTCCGACGGGCATTTTAATGGCACACAGCGTCTACGGTCCGCGCGGTGGCGAACGGGCATGTCTACGGGGTTGCTGGGGTGGTGGCGATCACGCTTGCACGTGGCGAGGGCGGCGCGCGGCCTGTGGGCGTGTGTCGTGTGCGGCTCTCTGGCGCGCTCTCAGCACGCTCGCAGAGAGGCTGGGCACGCTCGGGTTGTGTGGTCTAGGGGCTGGCAAGGCTCGAGCGCTGGACAAGGGGTGGCGATGGACGGTGGAGTGCCTGCTAGACAAGGTTGGCGAGGCTAGTGAGGCTCCTAGCTTGCTGGCGACATTGGGGTGGCAAGGGTGCTATCGGCATGCTTGCCATTGATGGTGTGGTCGGTTTTACAGTGAGCTAGAGGGGTTAATTTAGTTAGATGATCTACTGAGGGAGTAGTGAGCTAGATAGGGAACAAGTTAGGCCAAAATTACTGCTCACAATAGTGCTTGATGTTTGTTTGTTTTGTGTCTACAAGGTGTTTGATGAAATGGCCAAAAGAGATTCAAATTTGAATTTTTGGTTCAAACTTGGTGGGTGTATTAGTTACATACTAGGGAGTCTCTGGTTTGCTAGAAAGGTCAAGGGGTACTAGGTTGGTTGGTTTTTGAAAATGGGTGATCTTCCCATATGATATAGATTCAATTTTGAATTGTTATTTGAATCAAGTTGCCAAATGTTTTTGTAAGTTTGAAAAGTGGGCTTTGATTCACTTTTACTTGGTCTAGCAAGGGGTGAAGAGAAATAGAATTGTTTCTGTTTGAAATCTTGGACTAGAAACACACAAGTGGCCTAGTGAGCAAGATTGGCAAAAATGACCATTTTCTTTATTTGTTTTGTTTTTGATTTTCTCTTGATTTCTTTTTGTTTGGAAATGTTTTAGATGATGTTTTTCATCTTTAAACCATTCCTTGCTATTTAGAACAATCTCACAACTCCATTCATGCATTCATACAATCATCACATACACACATGCATTCATATTGATTTTGATTAACAAAAGTTTTTGTTAACCCTAATTTTGGTGATTGGGATTTGATAATCATTAATCAATATTTTTGGGATGTTACATATAGGTTCTAAGGTTGAACCTGGTAATGGCTAAGGACAGAAAGGAAGAAGTCGGAGATCGGGAGGGAGACATCGCGTACCATCTGCACTTTGAGGTACACCTTCTCTCCGGCTTGGGGAGAAGGAGTGACCTCGCTAGCCGCCGCCCGCCAGACTAGCCCCTCCGTCGCGGGGAGGTATCCTTCGGCGAGCAGCTCCTTGATATCACCCTCGGCGATATTAGAGTCGCGCCACTCTCCTTTATGAGAGTCGATTTCCTCCTCTAACGGCTCCAGTGCCGCTGGAATATGGCCGCCGCCGGTGGACTCCACCACCGCGGAACATGGTAGCACCAGGCCCTCTGGAGGCACCTGAATGGAGCTCGTCGGCTTCGCCGCAGCATCGCCTGTTGCCGCCATGGATGGGTTAGAGTTGTTGCTCGCCATTGGAGTAGAGGAGAGGTGGCTGGGAGATTGGGAAGAGATTAGGGTTTTTTTGTGTTGGTCCACGTAGAGATAAAACAAAACTTTTTCCTCTAACGTGGTGATCCCAAGATCCAGCTGAGGTAGAAGGCCACGAGGTTTACCACTAGACGTGAAGTTGCGGATTACTGATGTAGCACATCAGTTGATGCAGTGCAAAACTTTGTGATCCGATCATCCTAGTGCTGATCGTACATCACCTCTACTAGTATCCACACGTACAAGGAGGAGCACCGGCGACGAACTGCTAGGTTCGTTACAACGACAGGACTACTGTGGAGCTAGGGTTTCCAATAGATGGAATGACCTAACCAATCATAGATTAACCCTTCTGGGTTACTATGCTCCACTATATATAGGGAGTGAACGTGGGCTCCACTCATGTGGCCCATTCACTAAAGCCCACATAGTATGAGTCCCTGTGAGTCCGACTCACTGACTCAGTCCAAATCCGGCTCGGGTCCAACTTAACCAGATTTCTGGTTTAGATCCAATCCGATTTTTCTCCCGCTCTTAAGTGTGTTACCCCAGAGGCTCATGGCTACATAGACACGATTGGAGTCCGACTCTCAATCGATCAGTCGGTAGCGGCTCCTAGGAGAACGTGTCGACTCCCAAGTACCAAAGAGTCATGACGACTTGCCTTTCCAATGCGACTTATGTTCGAGTCCCTTTTGCCTCATGATATACCTTGTCAGACTATAGGTGAATATTTGTCAGCCCTTAAATAGTCCGACTCTCTTCTTGATCCGAGATAAGTGATTCACCCAACTAACTCTTAGTCGATCGCCTCGGTTAACACTTAACCGAGTCGTGCATGGCCATGCTTTCCGAATCATATCATCCGAGAGGGCCTAGAGAATATCTCTCCAAGTGGAGGGGAAAATCCCATCTTGGTTATTCACATCATGCAGCTTGATTCTCAGTCGGCCCAAACTCTGCCTTTATAACTGCTCAGTTACGGATCAGCGTTTGACAGAACCTAAGTCGGTGATCCTCAACTCGGATTGTGCAATAACCTCAGGTCTAAGGATTACATTGATTCAGATATACAAATGACAACTTGTTTGTTGTACCTCAATATGGGTCATTCCGACTCGCTAAACTCTTTAGCCGAATCTGTGTAAGTCGGAATGGCATCTCCATGCCCATTACAAGTGGAACCGAGTCATCAAGCCGACTTTCACATTGGTCTAAGTTGTGTCTCCAGCACAACCTCAATGACCAAGGACATTTAGTACAAACAACATGAATGCATAGTTCCACAACCGAATCACATATTCAATGATACACATCATATGTTTATACAAGGACAACTTAATATCTTTATGAATACAATGGGAAATATCATCAAACATGATTGCCTCTAGGGCAAATTCCCAATAGTCTTCCACTTGCACTAGAGTCAATCTTCCAACATCACATGTCTAGGCATCTAATGCCCATAGCTCTTAGGTGTGCCTCATGCTTCGGCTGTGGTAATGGCTTTGTCAATGGATCCGCAATATTTGCATCCATGTGTACCTTGCATAACTTGATATCACCCTGATCCACGAACTGGCGAATCAGGTGGTACCGCATGAGTATGTGCTTGTTCTTCTGGTGTTGTCTAGGTTCCTTGGCTTGTGCAATAGCACCATTGTTGTCACAATACACGTCTAATGGATTGGACGAGCCCTGAAGCACACCAAGATCCATGAGGAAATTACTCATCCAAACAGCTTCCTTTGCTGCCTCTGAGGCGGCAATATACTCAGCCTCTGTTGTATATGCAGACATAGTCTCTTGCTTGGAACTCTTCCAGCTCACATCACCTCCGTTTATAATAAACACGTATCTGGGTTGCGAACGAGAATCATCAGAGTTGGTAAGATAACTCGCATCCGTGTAACCCTTTACACTGAGTTCATCTTCACCACCATAAACCAAAAACATATCCTTAGTCCTTCTCAAGTACTTTAGGATAATTTTAGTCGATGTCTAGTGGATTTCTCCAGGATCAGCCTGGTATCTGCTCACAACACTTAGAGCATACGAAACATCCGGCCTAGTACAAATCATGGCATACATGATGGATCCGACTGCAGAAGCATACGGAATCGCACTCATCCGACTTTGCTCATCAGTTGTTGTAGGACACTGAGTCTTGCTAAGTTTTACACCATGGGACATCGGTAAGAACCCCTTCTTAGACGATTCCATGTTGAACTTCTTCAACACTTTGTCCAAATAAGTACTCTGACTCAATCCAATGAGCCTCCTTGGTCTATCTCTATAGATCCAGATTCTGAGGATGTATGTTGCCTCACCCAAGTCTTTCATTGAGAAACTCTTTTCCAATGATTCCTTAGTTTCTTGCAACATCTGGACATCATTTCCAATCAATAGTATGTCATCCACATATAAGATCAAAAAATTTAATTTGCTCCCACTAAACTTCTTGTATAAACAAGAGTCATGATCACTGTTGATGAAGCCAAACGATTTGACTACCTCATCAAAGCGAATATTCCAACTCCGAGATGCTTGCTTCAACCCATAAATGGATTTGAAGTTTGCACACCTTGTCAGCATTAGCCGGATCGATAAAACCCTCGGGCTATATCATATACACGTCCTCGGTTAAATTTCCGTTAAGGAAAGCCGTTTTGACATCCATCTGCCATATCTCATAGTCGAAATAGGCTGCTATAGCTAACATGATACGAACTGATTTAAGCATCGCTACAAGCGAGAGAGTCTCGTCGTAATCAACTCCTTTAACTTGTCGAAACCCCTTTGCGATAAGACGTGCTTTATAGACGAAAACATTTCCATCCATATCAGTTTTCTTCTTAAAGACCCATTTGCACTCGATGGGTCTTGCACCATCTGGCAGATCAACCAAGTTCTAAACTTGATTTTCATCCATGGACTTTAACTCGGATCTCATGGCTCCAAGCCATGACTCAGAATCAGATCCCACCATCGCCTCTGAATAGTTTGCCGGCTCATCACTGTCTAACAGTAATACATAACGAACACTTCGTAATCTCGCCGATCTTTGTAGTGCAGGTGCTGCTGCCGGCTCAGCTACCATGACCGGCTCAACCTCCAAGGTTTTTGCCAACTCACTACTAGCCGGTTCCTCTCGAATTTCTTCAAGCTGCACTGTGCTCCCACTGACTCCCCGACTGAGAAACTCTTTCTCAAGGAAGACACCATTCCGAGCGACAAACACTTTGCCCTCTTTTCGGTTGTAGAAGTAGTAACCCAAGGTTTCCCTCGGATACCCCACGAAAATACACTTATCCGACTTGGTTGTAAGGTTGTCCGACTGAAGTCGCTTAACAAATGCTTCACAACCCCAAATCTTAAGAAAAGACAAACTCGCCTTTTTTGCCTATCCACATCTCATGCGGTGTCTTCTCTACCGACTTTGATGGTACTCTGTTTAGTGTGAATGCCGCTGTTCCTAGACAATAACCCCAAAATGACAAAGGCAGATTTGTCCGACTCATCATTGATCGTACCATGTCCAACAAGGTCCGATTCCGCCTTTCCGAAACACCATTCCTTTGTGGCGTTGCTGGCGGAGTAAGTTGGGGAACTATTCCACAACTTTTCACATGGTCATCAAACTCATGGCTCATGTACTCGCCTCCTCGGTCCAACTGAAGAAACTTTATTTTCTTGCCGAGTTGATTTTGTGCTTCATTCTGGAATTCTTTGAACTTTTCAAAGGCTTCCGACTTATATTTCATCAATAGATATATCCATACCTACTCAAATCATCAGTGAAGGTAATGAAGTACTCATAACCACCTCTGGCTGTCGTGCTCATTGGTCCACATACATCACTATGTACTAGTCCCAACAAGCCGGACGCCCTTTCATAACTCTTTATGAAAGGTGTCTTGGTAATTTTGCCAAGTAGGCAATATTCGCATGTCTCGAACGACTCCAAGTCGAACGAAGTTAGGAGTCTATCATCATCGAGCTTCTTCATGCGTTTCCAATTTATATGACCAAGCCGATAGTGCCAAAAGTAAGTCATATTCAGACCATTTGGTTTCAACCTTTTAACATTTATGTTATAAACCGACTCACCATCAAGATTCAAAATAAATAACCCGTCCTGGACGGGTGCAAAGCCGTGAAATATATCATTCAAATACAAATAACAACCATTGTTCTTGATATTCAACTCATAGCCTTGCCTCATCAAACATGAAGAAGAAATAATGTTTCGACTGAGCACTGGAACATAATAACAATTATTTAGTTCCATAATGAATCCGGAAGGTAAATGAAGTTGCATCATGCTGACTTCCAACGCAGCAACTCTTGCTTTGTTGTCGACTTGAATATCAACCTCACCTCTTGCTACGCTCCTAGTTCTTACTAGTCCCTGCAACGAGTTGCAGATGTGAATAACTGATCCGATATCATATACCCAAGAAATATTAGGTGCATCAGCAAGATATATGTCTATAACATTGCAAACAAGTGTACCTGAGTCGGAAGTCATACCTCCACTCTTGGCTTTATCAGCCAAATACTTGCTTTAGTTCCTCTTCCAGTGGCCATCCAACTTGCAATAGAAGCAAGTGGATCCGGCTGAAGGAGATGGCTTATTCCATGAGGAAGCGCTTGGGACCGGGTCCTGAGCCTGCTTTCCTCCCGACTTACCCTTCTTCTTAGTCCAAGAACTCTTCTTTAACTTAGCCTTATTCTGCACCATCAACACTTGACTTGCGCCCTTCTTGAGATCCGCCTCTACCTGCTTGAGCATCCCATGTAATTCAGTGAGCTTCTTATCCATACCATGCATGTGGTAGTTCGAAATGAACTGCCCATATGCACTAGGAAGGGAGTTTAGAATTATATCCATAGCGAACTCTTCGCTAATAGGGTAACCAAGCCTCTCCAGAGACTGCACATAACCAACCATTTTGATCACATGCGGACTCAGTGGATCACCATACTTAAGCTTGCAACTTAGTAAAGCCTGAGAGACTTGATACCTCTTAGTCTTTGCCTGATCCTGGAACATACTTTTGAGGCATTCGATCATATCGTAGGCCTCAACATTTTCGAACTGCTTTTGCAAGTCCGGTTCCATGTGAGCAAGCATAAGACAGCTAATATCCGTGGACTCATCCTTAGCCCGACTGTAGGCATTGGTGGCAGCGATAGTCGCATTCTCATTCGGCTCATCTGGAAGTGGGTTGTCTAGGACATGGTCCTTCTTTTCTTGTTTGAGAACAATTCTCAGATTTCGATACCAGTTGGTAAAATTAGTGTTGTTTAGTTTATCTTTCTCAAGAATGGTTCTCAATGCAAAACCGGATATCTGAGAGTGATTGCTACTTGGTGCCATGATCTACAACAGAAAACATGCAGAACACTTAAGACATGTATTCATAAAAGAGCAAGCATATTAAACACTTTAATATTTTATGCTCCCACTAGAACCAACACCCCTCCAATGGTTACTTAGTGATTCAGTATCCTAAATAAGCAAGTTGGCTAGTGAGCTTTAGCATCACCGCTAGCCGCCAAGTGATCTAGGTAGACAACTCCTTGTCAATCACATCTCATACGACTCCTGTTGGACGGGTGGCATCACATGCCCCGGCTCCCGTATGACTTTTTCCCGAGTCCCACAACCGTTGTGATAGACCCGTCTAGCTTACCGAGTATTTCTGCAGTAAGAGTCAGACTCGAACCCACCTAGTCGGAAAGAATTGACATCACCTCAATTTTATGAGCCCACTACCAAAAATGTCCGACTTGTGATGGTGCAAACAATGGCGGGAAAACCGACTAGACCTTGTTTAAGGGATTAAATTTTACCGACTATCTAATAGAGGTAAAATAGAGACATATCAATAACACAAAATAAATCAATCATAATATGAAATGGTATGGCTCTCTTCATGGCGATCTCCATCTCCATAAAGCCTGTAATCCGACTCGTGCCAACTCTTGTCACTTGTCGTCTTACACCATGTCGCCGACTTGTACATTGACTTGCACGTCATTCAGATGCTCCAAACAGCTACACTAGCTTAGTAAAGTAAATTACACAGAGAATCCGACACGCAGGTCGTTATACAATAAACTGACATCACCTAGGCTCCAGCCGGCTAGCAAAACCGTGATTCACAGATCACGTATGGATTACACACATACATCATATGCACATGAACCATACCATTCACAACTTCCTGCAAAAACAAGTTATGCATAGATACGCTATCTACTGTCGTTGTGAAACTCGCAACGACGTCTAACGCGCTACGACAGGGCGAAGCCGACGGTCCCACTAGCCGGATAGCGGGCGGGGATTGAAGGGGCAGCGCCCCATGCGGGTGCGGGCAGCACCCGACGATTTTTCTGAAAACGTAGATCACATCTACGATCCGAACATTGACTCCGACCATTATTCCGACTCGATCAAACTCCTTGATCTTCGATCACTGCTTCCGGATTTATGTGTCATAGTCTACCCCGATGGCGGAAACAGACCGGTAGGGGTATGTCGTTCCACGACCTCGGCAGTATGATCATGGAAATCAGATCTACCATTCCCCGAGTATAGTTGATCCAATCAACATCGTACAAAACCGATCTATCTCATAGATCGATCACCAAAACAACATATAGATCTCATCTACAGCCAACCACATATCACATATGCGAGATCTCGAGCCTAAAACCAGAAGCTATCGCTCTGATACCACTGTTGGGCCACATAGAGATAAAACAAAACTTTTTCCTCTAACATGGTGATCCTAAGATCCAGCTGAGGTAGAAGGCCACGAGGTTTACCACTAGACACGCAGTTGCGGATTACTGATGTAGCACGTCAGTTGATGCAGTGCAGACCTTTGCAATCCGATCGTCCTGGTACTGATCGTATAGCACCTCTGCTGGTATCCACATGTACAAGGAGGAGCACCGGCGGCGAACTGCTAGGTTCATTACGACAGCAGGACTACTGTGGAGCTAGGGTTTCCAAAACATGGAATGACCTAACCAATCAACGATTAACCCTTCTAGGTTACTGTGCTCCACTATATATAGGGAGTGAACGTGGGCTCCACTCACGTGGCCCATTCACTAAAGCCCACATAATATGAGTCCCTGTGAGTCCGACTCACTGACTCAGTCCAAATCCGGCTCGGGTCCAACCCAACCAGATTTCCGGTTCAGATCCAATCCGAGTTTGCTCCCTCTCTTAAGTGTGTTACCCCTCAGGCTCATGGCTACTTAGACACGATTGGAGTCCGACTCTCAATCGATCAGTCGGATCCTAGCAGAACGTGCCTACTCCCAAGTACCAAAGAGTCATGATGACTTGCCTTTCCAATGCGACTTATGTCCGAGTCCCTTTTGCCTCACGATATACCTTGTCAGACTATAGGCGAATATTTGCCATCCCTTAAATAGTCTAACTCTCTTCTCGATTCGAGATAAGTGATTCACCCAACTAACTCTTAGTCGATCGCCTCGGTTAACACTTAACCGAATTGTGCATGGCCATGCTTTCCGAATCATATCATCCGAGAGGGCCCAGAGAATAACTCTCCAAGTGGAGGGGCAAAATCTCATCTTGGTTATTCACATCACGCAGCTTGATTCTCAGTCGACCCGAACTCTGCCTTTATAACTGCCTAGTTACAGATTATCATTTGACAGAACCTAAGTCGGTAGTCCTCAACTCGGACTGTGCAATAACCTCAGGTCTAAGTATTATATTGATTGAGATATACAAATGACAACTTGTTCATTGTACCTCAATATGGGTCATTCCGACTCACTAAACTCTTTAGCCGAATCTGTGTAAGTCGGAATGGCATCTCCATGCCCATGACAAGTGGAACCGAGTCATCAAGCCGACTTTTACATTGGTCTAAGTTGTGTGTCCAGCACAACCTCAATGACCAAGGACATTTAGTACAAACAACCTGAATGTATAGTTCCACAACCGAATCACATATTCAATGATACACATTAGATGTTTATACAAGGACAACTTAATATCTTTATGAATACAATGAGAAATATCATCATATATGATTGCCTCTAGGGCATATTCCCAACATTTCGCGTGCACGCGGAGAGCTCGAGGAGGTGCTCGCAGGAAGAAGACGATGACACGGGGGAAGAATGATGTAAAAAAGTAAAAATCCACCACGGTTGTAATTTATAACCCCCGGCGTCAAGATTCGTGCAAGTGATCGAATGGTTGTTTTGTGGACGACGTGTGTGTGCACGTGCACGGAAATTTCGCCACGTTCCCAACCACCACCGTCAACGGTTCGTATCCTTCGCGCGGGGAAAAACGGACATGATTGTGTTCTCTGCATGTGTGAGTTACGAGGCGTCGCTGACCTATGGTCTACGTTGCTCTAGCTGACAAGGGCATATGAGCCATCCCATCGGAAGATTCCGGCATGGACGGGTCCAGTCCGGCTACGAGAAGAGTACGATGAAAGATTTAGCAGTTCTCCGACTTACAAGTTGAAGACGGAGAACATTGCATGGTTCTTGGGAGGACTACAAGATATTGCTTGACGATTTACCGACATTCACATAGACGGAGCATTCAAACTAAAGAGGCAAGACGACGCAAGATCTCGGAGTTCTCCGGGGGATACTGTTGGGGATATTCTATATGGGTAATCTCATAGCATGTCTCCTATCCAGATAACCCGGGTGACCCACAGTTGGTAGCAAGGCCCATGGCCTGCTGGGCGGCCCAGTTAGATAGATCTAGAAGGGAGGCCCATGCCGAATAAAGAAAGGCTACGGAGGAGTCACCGACGTACCCGGAGCCTTGAAGTGCAAGACACGCTAGACTAGTTGTATGCAGTTTAGAACTCTGTAACCTGTCTGGCTAGGACTTTCCCTGTAACCCTATGACATGGCGACTATATAAGCCGGACCTATGGGAGCCTTTAGGGCATAACCTAGATAACTCAACTCATATCGCGCACAGCGAACCGATCCATGTAACTCGGCATATTGTCATTATAGTGATTTATAACATGAGTAGGATTCTGTCACCGTTGTGGGATCTGAACCTGGGTAAGCTGAGTTACCTCGTACGCGTCAACCGTCCGCCTTACCCCACGTCTCTAAACACGCACTGTGAGGACCCCTCCATGGCGTACTCGTCGGCAATACCACGACAAGGCGCTCATTGTCGGCTGCGGTGGAGAAGATACCTGAGGACCCGATTGCTTTTCAACATTTAGTTCTAGGGTCTCCTTTGCAAAGTTTCTATACTGTTTTTGCTGTCCCCCTCCTTTTGGGGCTTTCTTATAATTTGTACATCGTGTTTAATGAAACAGCCTTTTGGGTCTTCGGACCCTTTCCCGTTCCCAAATAAAATGATCAAAAAACAATGTGTGAGGCATCTTTTGCAAAAGTTTCTATGCTCTGGTGGCCGAGGATCCGGTTGCTTTTCAACATTTAGTTCTAGGGTCTTCTTTGCAAAAGTTTCTATACTGTTTTCGTTTCCAAATAAAATGATCAAAAAACAATGTGTGAGCCATCTTTTAATACACGGTAAGAAAAAATAAACTCATCACGCCTGGTGGGACTCGAACCCACAATCGTCTGAATAGAAGTCAGACGCCTTATCCATTAGGCCACAGGCACCAGTTTAGAACTCTGTAACCTGTCTGGCTAGGACTTTCCCTGTAACCCTATGACATGGCGACTATATAAGCCGGACCTATGGGAGCCTTTAGGGCATAACCTAGATAACTCAACTCATATCGCGCACAGCGAACCGATCCATGTAACTCGGCATATTGTCATTATAGTGATTTATAACATGAGTAGGATTCTGTCACCGTTGTGGGATCTGAACCTGGGTAAGCTGAGTTACCTCGTACGCGTCAACCGTCCGTCTTACCCCACGTCTTTAAACACGCACTGTGAGGACCCCTCCATGGCGTACTCGTCGGCAATACCACGACAAGGCGCTCATTGTCGGCTGCGGTGGAGAAGATACCTGAGGACCCGATTGCTTTTCAACATTTAGTTCTAGGGTCTCCTTTGCAAAGTTTCTATACTGTTTTTGCTGTCCCCCTCCTTTTGGGGCTTTCTTATAATTTGTACATCGTGTTTAATGAAGCAGCCTTTTGGGTCTTCGGACCCTTTCCCGTTCCCAAATAAAATGATCAAAAAACAATGTGTGAGGCATCTTTTGCAAAAGTTTCTATGCTCTGGTGGCCGAGGATCCGGTTGCTTTTCAACATTTAGTTCTAGGGTCTCCTTTGCAAAGTTTCTATACTGTTTTTGCTGTCCCCCTCCTTTTGGGGCTTTCTTATAATTTGTACATCGTGTTTAATGAAACAGCCTTTTGGGTCTTCGGACCCTTTCCCGTTCCCAAATAAAATGATCAAAAAACAATGTGTGAGGCATCTTTTGCAAAAGTTTCTATGCTCTGGTGGCCGAGGATCCGGTTGCTTTTCAACATTTAGTTCTAGGGTCTTCTTTGCAAAAGTTTCTATACTGTTTTCGTTTCCAAATAAAATGATCAAAAAACAATGTGTGAGCCATCTTTTAATACACGGTAAGAAAAAATAAACTCATCACGCCTGGTGGGACTCGAACCCACAATCGTCTGAATAGAAGTCAGACGCCTTATCCATTAGGCCACAGGCGCCAGTTTAGAACTCTGTAACCTGTCTGGCTAGGACTTTCCCTGTAACCCTATGACATGGCG
The DNA here is from genome assembly GCA_916181665.1 of Avena sativa. NCBI lineage: Eukaryota > Viridiplantae > Streptophyta > Magnoliopsida > Poales > Poaceae > Avena > Avena sativa. Next base: position 260,008,286 of record OV702297.1, read on the forward strand.
ACTATATAAGCCGGACCTATGGGAGCCTTTAGGGCATAACCTAGATAACTCAACTCATATCGCGCACAGCGAACCGATCCATGTAACTCGGCATATTGTCATTATAGTGATTTATAACATGAGTAGGATTCTGTCACCGTTGTGGGATCTGAACCTGGGTAAGCTGAGTTACCTCGTACGCGTCAACCGTCCGTCTTACCCCACGTCTTTAAACACGCACTGTGAGGACCCCTCCATGGCGTACTCGTCGGCAATACCACGACAAGGCGCTCATTGTCGGCTGCGGTGGAGAAGATACCTGAGGACCCGATTGCTTTTCAACATTTAGTTCTAGGGTCTCCTTTGCAAAGTTTCTATACTGTTTTTGCTGTCCCCCTCCTTTTGGGGCTTTCTTATAATTTGTACATCGTGTTTAATGAAGCAGCCTTTTGGGTCTTCGGACCCTTTCCCGTTCCAAAATAAAATGATCAAAAAACAATGTGTGAGGCATCTTTTGCAAAAGTTTCTATGCTCTGGTGGCCGAGGATCCGGTTGCTTTTCAACATTTAGTTCTAGGGTCTCCTTTGCAAAGTTTCTATACTGTTTTTGCTGTCCCCCTCCTTTTGGGGCTTTCTTATAATTTGTACATCGTGTTTAATGAAACAGCCTTTTGGGTCTTCGGACCCTTTCCCGTTCCCAAATAAAATGATCAAAAAACAATGTGTGAGGCATCTTTTGCAAAAGTTTCTATGCTCTGGTGGCCGAGGATCCGGTTGCTTTTCAACATTTAGTTCTAGGGTTTTCTTTGCAAAAGTTTCTATACTGTTTTCGTTTCCAAATAAAATGATCAAAAAACAATGTGTGAGCCATCTTTTAATACACGGTAAGAAAAAATAAACTCAACACGCCTGGTGGGACTCGAACCCACAATCGCCTGATTAGAAGTCAGACGACTTATCCATTAGGCCACAGGCGCCAGTTTTATTAGCTCCAACCCACGTTATTTCTTGTTTCTTCTCGATTACAAGACTAAACACCCGTAGTTCTCGCCAGTCGCCTCATCAAGCTACCATCTCACCCCATCGTCTCCCATCTCATCACACATCGCCGGAGCGAGGCGGAGGAGAGACCGTCTGCGCGCGGGATGGAGACAGCGGCCAAGAAGCGCAGCGGCACTGGAGCAGCCGCCACGGCAGCCGCGGAGGAGGAGAAGGGCCGCAAGAGGAGCCACGGATCCACCGCGCTGTTCGTGGCGGTGGACTACGCCTTCCTTCTCGCCTTCGCCGGATTCCTCTCCTACCTCGTCGTCTCCCAGATCCTCCCGTGCGCCGCCTAGATCTGCCGTCCCTCGTCCTCGGGTCCGTCCGTCGTCGTTTGCTTCTAGATGCGATGCGATCCCGAGATCTTAGCTTCAGATATGGTCCGTGACCTGTCTCCTTAGATTCAGTGGATTCCGTCTATGTAATTATCAAATATGAGATGAGAACTAGGTTTGATTTTCTTCATGAGAAATTCTGCGAGGTGAATTGTAATTCTTCAGTCTTACTACTTTGCTCTAGAAAAAATAAAACAAATGCCTCAAAGTGTTCCTTCGTATGTCCTGGTGTTCATGGACAAACCACCATTGTATCAGATTGTTTTGCTCCCCATGTAACCGCTCCAACTCCCTTTGTTGTCTGCTCTTTATAGTGTGATTCGAGCTCCTGTCGTTACCATCATTCAGAGAAGGAGAAAATTACGATCTAACAAGGAGAAATTCCTGGCTCCTGGTTGTTTGAACTATTCATGTCTAAAATTTATCATAATGTGCCTAGACAGATGATTACGATGGCAGAATGCTTCATTGTGATTCCCCGTTCACGTTTACGTTATTCAGTTGTTGACTGCTTGTTCATGTCTAAGTTAATCTGCTGATGTTCGGTTTACCTTTATATGATCTCAATACCCTAAAATATACCTTCTTCGGCTTTGTTTTCTGGTTTAATTCTTTTTCAAAATCTTGCAATTCTTTAGACAAAGCAAGGACTTAACTTCGACCAACATCCACCTTTTTCATTTCCTTTCCAAGAGGAAGCGACCAAAATAACCTTGTTACTGACTAGAGAGTAGAGACGAGAAACTCTCCACGAGGCTACAAGCTACAGAGGTGACCTGATCAGCTAGCACATTCACAGCGTTTTCCTGGACAAACCAGATGCTCACAGCATTGTTTTGCGGTTCAAGTTTACGACAATAGCTGGACAGCTGCAATGGATGGGATCTTCTCTCTGAGCTTCTGAGCTACTGCTACTCGGACGGCCGCCACACCTGCTGCAGGGCCAGTGAGTCGGACTTTCACGAAGGATCTGTTGATTTTGACGAACTTGAGTTTGCCACCTCCTGCACCAGTAAGGTATGGCCTGATCTCATCGAGTACCTGCAATTGTGTGATGAAAAAGAATTTCCTAATAACTTCCAGCTACTGGTTTTCGCCCATAAGATGGTGTAGAAAAGATATGCAACAAAGAGACAATGTACAATGTTTAATAATTATTGGCACAATAGTAGAGAAGACTTGGCGAAGATTTGCACTTAATCAACCATAAGACAATGAGCATGTTCTGCGTTTTGTATTCGAATGCTATTCTAAGCAGGCATGAATGAAAACCAACAACATGGAACATTCATGAAATTGCTGCAACATTTAACTTACAGTCGCATACCCTCTTATAAACAGAAGCTGTTCACAAATCCAGGAAGGTTGTTGCTCCAAGTATAGAGTCCCCATGCATTTTATTTGTAGGAAATACAGTTGCATAAAAAAGAAAGAACTGCAGCACTAAAGTTTTATGTGAAGGTAACGAAGAAAGATTAACTAACAAATGTCTGATGCTACAAGAACCTGCTACCATCAGAGACAGGTTGGAGTAAACCAAATGCTAAGGCCAAAGCTGACAAATCCCCGGTCTATCTAATTGTACCTGAATTAAAGCAATAGTCAATTTGTCCACATGATTAAATTTTTGAGACATTTACCTTTTCAACAGTCTCTTCATTGAGCTTAAGCCCAGCCTCCTTTTCTGTGATAGCTTCAACTGCAACAATCTGTGGTAGTTTAGCCATCAAGCGCCGTTGAATGCCCATCTTCATCGTCATCACCGAGCTCGGGCATGACCCGCATGCTCCTTGAAGCTTCAGCCTCACCACATTCCCGACAATCTCATGCAGGGCAACGTTGCCCCCGTCTGCCTTAAGGTACGGGCGCACTTCATCCAGTACAAGCTCGATACTTTCAGCAGTTAATGGTGAACCGATCACCGGATTTGGGTCGGCAATGGGTCGAATAACTGCCGCAACAGAACGTGTTAGATGAAGCTTCGAAATCTACCTCCAACAAGGACCATCATCTCTGATTGTTATATCATCTATTCTACTGTATAAACATGTGCAGGAAACTGGAGGGAAAAAGGAAAGCTGCGATCTTCACGACAGTACGACACGGAGACTCCTCATGAATTGTCTGGATAGTCACAGGGAAGAATGCAACCGTACAGCTGTGACAAACACGGAAGCCTCACCTTGCGGCGGCCCCACAGTGGATATGGTGACCGATGTTGCCGCAGCAGAGGGGGTTCTCCTCCCACGCGACCACGACGCAACCCCAACCTTGAAACGAACAGTTCCGCCTCAGTATCACATCGCAAAATGAAGCAGAGAACCAAAAGAGGGAGAAACAAGAGGATGCCAGCGCCCGACCTTGAAGGGCGAGTAGGAGGTGGAGGTGGACGGCAAGGTGGTCGGCGTCCACGTCGCCGCCGCCGCTGCCGCCCCCTGCATCTCCAGTGCCCAACTGGAGGGCGTGGTTGGTTCCAATCGGTCCTGGAGATGCCGCCGCTGTTGGCGGTGGCCTGGCTGGCCGGAGGTATATATATATGTGTGCGCCCGCATTCCCGCTCCAGCGTTCGTTTGGTTCCTTTCTTTGCCAAATTTTGTGTGGTTACTATTTAACCCAAATTAAAGCAGTCCCATGTAGTGTCGTGCTCGTGCATGTACTACTCCAACAATAGTAAAGATAAGGCAAAACCTACAAATTTCGCACCAAGTTAAACTTTGAATATCAACTAGCTGAATGCCTGTGTGTTACCACGGACATAAATACATCGAATATAATTTTAAATTTTTTAAACCGAACATGTATATTTCTTAGATCGAAAATGAACAATTTGAGCATGACAACACCTCACACATAATTTCATAACTCTTCACACTTTGACCACCTCAATGTTGTGCATCTCCCATTCGCACCTCGCAATATGACAAGGCATTGGCTTCATCATTCCACGGTTTCATCCTCTTGTCTTTAGCCCTACCGTTGCTCAGTATCTTTTTCATGGTGCCGATTTTTTCACGGCGCCAATGTAAGCAACTATGTTTGGGTTTATCGGTCATCGTTTTTATACGTGCGATGATGGACAAACCCTTTTTTTAGATGAATGATGGACGGAACTTAAGGTCAAGTAAAACTAAGTTGTGTCGAGCATCTCTTTTGCAACTTCAACCTAAGCAACATGAAATATGATAACAACTAAATCCATCAATAAATTCAGTCGCATTACTTGAGTCCATGATTTACTATTGTGTCATTGTTTCCAGATAGGTTATCAATTTTCGAACTGAGCTGAAACATCATCAAGTGAACTGCAGTCAGTTGATCATGCTCAAGTAATTGTCCCAAATAATTTAGACATTCTGCTTCAACAAAATGCACGTAAGAAAATAAGGTTTAGTCTTACAGTGCATTCTCTACTACTTAAAAAAGACGAAGTGTTCCGTCGTCCGCCGAACCTGCGTTCGCTCAGGCTTCGTCGCGCATCGCCCCCGTTCCACGCGTACGTCGTCGCACCCCTCTCTTTGGTGCCACCCATAACCAAACGAGTGTCCACCCCCTCCGCTCCCGCACCCCCTCTCTCTTCTCGCTGCACCTCAGCGACGTATCCGACGCCCTCAGACCCACCTCCTCACACCCATGCATCCGGCGCCCCAACAACACTTCCTCTAGCCCCTTCTCACACTGGTCGCCGGATCCGGTCGTCACCGCCTCCGTAGCGCGGATCCGGCGCCCTCTACCGCACGGATCCGGCCGTCACCGCCTCCCACTCGCCTATCCGTTTCCTCCACTGCACGTCCAGCCTCCCCAAATCGCGAGCAAGAGCCGCGGCTCGAGCCTTGAGTCATGGGGGCGAAGATCTGGGCATGGAGGCGCTGGTCCAATCTCCCCGCTTGATCTTCCTTTTTTTGGAATTATTGTGCTTTTTCTGGAAAGAAATTGTGCATCGTGAAGCAGTTTTGTGTTTCTTCCAATCTGAAAAACACCTATTCTGATCCATTGTATGGAAACACTTGATTTTGTAGATTGATCACCAAGTTCTTGTTAATATGCTTGTGCACCTTCACATTTCAGTTAGTCTTCCACGTTGAAAATTTCTAGAGTTTTTGTTAAACTATTTGTGAGTGTGTTAGATACTTGTGCATATGTCAAAAGATTATGAGTTCTTATGTCTTGCTTTTTATGTCTGAGAATTGCACAAATCTGGGAAGTTTGGTGTTCACAAGTTTTGTATGCGTGGGTCAGTTTGTGGTTCTATTGGGTGGGCATGTCTAAGATTTCTTTGCGTACATAGTTTTGATGCTAGATCTTCGGAAGGTATGGTATTCCTCATTTGTGAAGCTGACTTTTGGAAACAGATAGCTAGCTTCTCTCCTCTGTAGTAGCTGATTTTTTGCTTTCACTCCTGCCCAATCCAACAGGACAATAGTCCCATTCTCACGAGTAGAGCTTGAGAGTTTCTATCAACAATATTATGTCCACGCCTTCGAAGAAGGGGAACAAGCCGACAGGTAATTCTCAGTCGCTAACATGTACTGCAATCTCCTCTATAATCTCAGTCGCTAACATGTACTGCAATCTCCTCTATAATCCTAATCCTCGCCCTCACAAATCCAGTTTCATGCCAATGTCACCTACATCGGTCAACTCGGGAAGACCTACCAAACAATCGGACTTCAAGGTGCTTTGCACCGTCAACAAGAACGAGAAGTTTGAAGAAAATACAGAGGTTTGTGCTCACTCGTGTTTGTGCCCTAATTATCATTGTGCTCTAAAGAAATGAGTTTCTCTAAATTTCCTCCGCAAAGGTTATTCGTTTGCACAAAGACGTACAAGAAAAGAAACATATTTATGTGCCGTTCAATATTTTGTCCCTTGACACTGCCAGTGCATCTCAGTCCATCATGCAGCTGGAGTAGGTACGTACGACTCACAACAATGTAGCATGTTTCCTCAAAACGAAGATTTGCATGAAAGAAACTGACATGGTCGACGAATGCAATCTTATCAGATGAAATCATCAGTCAAAGTGCTTCAGAATACATGGGGATTGACCTGGCCTTTTGCTTTTGAACCAAGAAGGTACAAGGGGAGTGAGCTTGATTTACTACATTGGTTGATAGCTATGTTTGGGTTCTAGGCGTTCTAGCTACTATCGACAAACCAAATTCGGTTTTCCCCCATTCTATTACTGAGCGAACACCAGCATGTCTTCTTGTTTGCAGCAGGACAGTATTCAGAATCAAATGGAGCATTTGATTCTCCTCCTCTCAAATGTGCACATTAGACTTTGAGCCAATGCGATCCACTCAAGGCATGCTCAATGGGTATTCCATACATATGACTTGTGGTGTTAACCTTTGAACTAAACAGGTAACAAAAAAGTAGACCAATTTTTTATGATTAGTAGCCAATTTATTCTGTTCAGTCATATATTGTGATTGTCGGTGTACTTTCATCACATACATGCGTAGTTTAATTTTTTCCTCTTGACATTTTTTGACTTTCGTATTACTGACATTAGAATTTGCTACCCTTTTGGTGCAACTACTTGCAAAAAATGCCAGCTGAGTTTATTGCCTTCCGTTACATGACGAATATTATTATCATGAAATTGCCTGATTAAATTTTCTGTATCCATTCCTATGAACCAAGTGCTTGGCTAAATAATCTGTACTACCTAAAAAAGCAATATTGTTCCGTGTTCTCCCACAGAAGCGTTTCGCTCCTTGTTCCATCGTCACGCTCCCTCTTCTCCTTCGTGTCCCCACTCCTCACCCTGCAGATCAATCATGTTTCCTGCCACCGGGGTGCTGTAACCATCCATCCGATCAATTTGTAGTCGTTGTCAACGCCATTGTTTCCTCCCCTACATCAGCCCCACTTCGACGATGATGGAGGGCAAGCCCTTCTTGCCCCCGTCACCTCGCTGCTGCCCAATCATCCCGAGCTCGACGTGAGAGCCCTAACAAAGTGCACCACCTCTGCATCCTATCTTCCACCACCGCATCCCTCCCTCCCACTTCCCACCCACGTGGACTCCGACTCGCATGTGCGGTCACCACTATGATGCGTGGCAGGACTCAAGTTGCCGCCAGCGGGCATGGAGGAGGCCAAATACACCGCTCGTGCATGTGTGGTCGCCGGTGAAGGCAAGAGAGGGTGGTGGATTGAGGGGATCCACAAACTCCTTGACGGGCTGAAAGCGGACATCAATGTGCCGATGGCGCTTGAGCGTGAAACGGGCCTCCCATCCTGCTTTTTTATCTTACTATCGGGCACGCTCCTTCTTCCTTTCACCCTCTATGTTCCCTTTGTGTGAGATTGGGCAGATCGAAATCTAGGATTCATGCATGTTGGGAAAAAATTGGGAGCACTGGATTTAGGGTTAATTGTTATTTCGGATATAGATTTTTAATAGTGAGTGTATTTACCCGGAGGTCAGCCAGATTACTTGGTTACTCATTGTTTCAGATTTACCAAGTTAGGGTTCTTCGACATAATGATTTTGTTGCTAGGAAGGCTGCACAACGGATCAAATGACCATGTTATTGTTAATTGATCCATGGCTGAATGGAACATATTTCCCTGTGCCATATACACATCCTTATTCATAAAGATGCTCAGGATGTTTCTTTTCTTATTGCACTGCTGGTAGCTTTCACAAGTAATATAGTTAATATTATTTCTCATGTTATTGTTTCTTTTCTAATTGCTCACGTATGTTACTGACTATCACAATTTATCATCCTCTTGAGCTGCATGATGACATAACCAAATAACTGGACTGAACTGAAATTCTACATACAATTCTTTTTTACACGTCTGTTCATGTACTACAAATGCATGAAATCCTACACATCAATTTTGTGAACCTGTAATATAGTTAATCTTCATAATTCACATCAATTCTTGCAGGATACGTGTGTTCAGGAAATTCATGGAATTGTTTTTCTGATTGCAATGGAATACATCTCGTGCTAGGGAGAACTGTAAGATATGGTGATCATTTGTTTTTTCGGAGACAAATATGGCACATGATGTTTGCTAAACCAACAAATATTATGCGGTTAGCTTCCGTTAACTTTTGTAGAGCTTCAGCTGTCAAAATCAATGTTACTTATGTTCCATGGTTTGGTGAGATTTTTACTCCAATGTTCTTTGGTCTAGCAGTCATTCCATCGAGTTTTATTGTCTTCTACTTAATTGATTCAGTTGTTCCCTGTTCCTTCTCTATCAATGACATATTCAGGACTAACAAATTGTGTACAAGTGGATAGCTTTATTATGCTAAAATAGAGGATTAGAAGTTCACAAATGGAATCAAACTTCTAAGTAAGATGATGCATATGCTGAAAAGAAATCAGAAGTTCAGTTCCCATATTGTTCATTGAAGTTGTATCTAGAAGCTCCATGAAATTCTATATTGTCTTTAATATTTTAGTGAATTTCAAAGACAACCTTGACCTACCAAGGGTTTTCAAAGCGCACACGTCTTACATTGTAATGGGTTTGACTGTTTCTTGCTCTTTAATATAGGCACAACGGAGTATACACTGTTCGAATTTGATTTCTTCTAGGCTGCTACAAAGCATAAAAAAGATTCATTTTGCATCTCATTTTCTATTTTTCCTAATTGTCAAATTGTTCACCTGCTGAACGTTATTTTTAGTCAGATGGATTTCATTGGTCTGAGTACATTGAGAAAATTATCCAAAATTGGTCTGACTCATCCTCACTTTCTACCCCCACCTTGTGAGTTTACCCATTCAAGTGTACTTGTCAAATCTATCTGAATAAAAAAGTTCGGTTTATTGTTAAACTCTTGGAATTTTGACATACCTTGATCTAACTTCATACACACTCGGATACACTTCTTATGTACGCCGAGCAACAAAAATGAAACATTCTGGCTTGTTCAAAAGCACTCCTTTCAGGACACCACTGGTTCATTTTATTTCTCGAATGTTTCGTCCTAATAGTAAACTGAGAGACTCTTCATCTTTTCAACTTGAGTTCTTATTGTTGGGATATTATCTTCAGTTTAATGTATTAAAATATGTATGCCATCTGAATTACCAATTGGAAATAATTTACCTCAAGCATGTGACAAATGAGTGAGGACATCCATGAAGAGCAGAGGTGCCAGTAAGCAACCTGGCTGTAGCTGGATTGAGATAGGCAGGCAAGTGAGTGTTTCTCAATCAAAGATGCAGATGAGCACAGTGAATGTCGATTATGAAAAGGCCGCTTGCATGCTTGCATGGTGAATTACAACTCTGATACCTGGTGACAGAAAAATGCAGAAATATTATGTGTGATTTATTCAGTTGCGAGTGTAGAAATATTATCTGAAAGAAGGTTAGAGGAGTGGATGTACGAACTAGCCGCCCAAGTTAAAGTCCTCACGGATGCGAAATTGGGTTCTTGTTATTTAAAAATCAAACTCGCCGTGGGGCTTTTCCCTACCGCTTTTCTTAAAAAAAAAGACTTTTCTTATATGAGATGTGGGTTTGAAGACTAAAACTCTTTCTAAGTACAATAAATATGCGTGATTATTTTTCTTGGGAGCTGTGAGATTATTTTCCTTGGATGTATTTGGTGCATGAAAGAGCGGCAGAGTGTTTTTTGTGTGTGCTACTACTTGTTTGAGAATTGGGAGGATTTATAGTGTATTTTCTTGTGTGCTGCTACTTGTTTGAGAGCAAAGTGCATTAAGACAATATAGAAAATTTTGCAAGTTCTTCACCACAAGCAGATGAGTTGTGGACCTATTGGAGTTATTGAGAGTGCTCAAAAACGTTATTGCGGTTATGTTCCTAAAAATCAGATTATTCGCATCAATATAAAAATCAGATATTAGGCCATTCAACAACTACTCCGAATATTTTTGACATGTGATTATTGTTTTGTATCGAAATTTGGTTGTATGTACCAAATCCTTTTCGATCAAATCACTTAAATCGCGTGCTGCTGTGACAATGCATGCTGTTTCTATTTACTCATATGAAGTATTAAAATATTCATGTAAAATATATTTATCTGCCTTATATTATATCATTACGAAAAAATCTTCGGTGACCCGTGGCAATGCACGGGCATTCAACTAGTCACCTTAGAAATCCTGGCAATAGCATTATTTGAAACACCAGGTATCAAGACTCTAAAGAAATCTGAGTAGAAACTAACAATCTCCGTGTATCTCAGTTTTTCTCACCGTGTCTCACCAAAGCAGTAGCAGTCAGTAATTTCAGCGGATAGCAAAACTGTTTAATGAATCTAGACATTCAGTTAGTATATGTAAAGTTTAATAAATCTAGACATGTTTTAGTGCGTAGATACATATAAATTTGAATAAATCTAAGACATCTTTTCTAAGACAAGAGAGTAGTAAAGATCTTGTCCAAAATTATGCTCCTTTTTGTCCTGCGGCCGGAAGTAGTTTCTCTTGTCCCGTTCCATTTCTTTGTCTCATGCTTAAATTCATCCACGTCTACTCCATGTTCTGCTGGAGTCCACGTAGACAGGAATCTTTCCTCGCTACTATCCACCCAGTATTTGAAGAGTCCACGTAGCTCCTTCTCCCGCACCCGCGCGGCGGCACCGCGTCGCGTCGGGCGGCCTCCCCTTCCCGCCACTGAACCCTCCCTCCCGTGTCCTCTCCTCCCCGCCGCCGCCCAGATCATCGCCAGGCAAAGACCTGGGGGCATGACGGCGACGTCCCTGATCGCGATCTGGCAGAAGGCGACGACGTCCGTCTTGGCTGGTTTGGCGGCGGTGTTGCAGCGAGCGGCGGCCGGTGATCCTTGGCCACATGGCGGCAGGCGGCGGCGAGGATCTGGGCCTAGCCGCGATCTGTCCCGTCCGTGGCCTCGACGCCGGCGCCCAAGCGACCTAGGCCTTGTCCGCGACACTAGGGCGCTTGAGGCATCTGCCCCTGGCATGGTGGTGGTGGCCTCCTTCTCCATCGGAATGGTTGGCCGGGTGGTCTTGCCGTCTTGCGGCGATCCTGCTAGTTTTTGGCGGGTGGCGTGGGGGCTGCTGGCTCGGTTTCAATAAAGGAGGTGGTCCTGGATCCCTCTCAAGCCAAGACGATGATCTACCGGATGTTGGTCTCCATTGATCTGGTTTCTGTGTCATGTTCCGGAAGGCTCCGCCGGCAAACTCCATAAGTGCTATCATGCCGTGAGTTTGCTAGAAGGATTAAATTCGGTCGTTCGCACCCATGTTTTACTCTGACCGTTTGGTTTCAGAGGGTGTGCTTTGAAGCTTTGTTGGCTGTTATTATCATGGGGCATGTTCTCGTTCCATGGTGCTGACAAAGAAAGTCATGGAGACCAAGATCTGAGGACAGACAATGGTGGTTCGAGTCTGGGTGGTGATGAGGAATTGACTAGGTGACTTGTGAATTGGAGCAGTGGCATGCAAGTGGGAACGACTGCACAGGAGAGGTTCATGGTCCTATCTCTCAGGGTGAAAACCCAGGGTATAGCCTTAATTGGTTGTGCCTAGCAATGACCTTGTTGAGGGTATTGTTTTGAGAGCATGGACTTTCTTTAGGGTGAAAATCTAGATCTTTGATCGGATGATGACGGTGTTTGTGCACTGTTCCCTTCTTGGAGGCGTCGTTTTTGGAGAAACTGGATTTCTGGTGCAGTCTTGGTGATGATAGTACTGCTGTTTCAATGAATGAGTCAATGTAGCGGGACTTTTATTTTTTGTAATTCTTCTTTTTTTTGACTGTGAGCATTTGTGTGGTCGCTAGGGCAATGCGTCTTTGCAGAGGCTAGGTGTAATTGGTATCCTCTGATATTAATATATGCTCTTTTCCAAAAAAAAAACTCCATGTTCTGCTTGATTCCGCATGCTTTTTTTCTTCTACATGTGTGCTACCAGCAGAGTAATGATAGAAATAATGGGCTAAATCATTAGACCCATGTGTGATTTCAGATTTTCCCTAAATCTCAAAGCCCATGTATGTGGAAGCCCATATGTGATTTGGCCCAAGTTGATGGCATCTCACATGTGTGTGTGGCAAGAGCTGTGGGAGCTAAAGTATAGTCCCACATGAAAAGTTGAAGAAGTGTTGCACCATCTTATAAGGTGGAGTGTTGCGCCACTTTGTAAGTGAGTGACAATAAGAGAGCTACATGCGCGCTCCTCCTCCTCCGAAGACGCCGCTCGCACGCACGCTCGCCTCGCCTCGTCGCGCGCGCCGCGGGTTACGGGTTGCGGGAATCTCGCCGAGCCGAGCTTTATTTTGCTGCTCAGGAAAATGTGTGCGGTTAGACAGACGTGTCAACAGTTAGCGGATTCGGGTCGCTCCCGGATCGTGGGCTATCTGTAACCGACCCGAATGTGCGCGACGTGGGCTTGGTCCACTTCGTGTTCTGTATGGGATTTCCGAGCCGCTCTATATAAACGCCTGTGCGGCTTCCACAACGTACGATACCAAACCAATCTAGGGTTTTGCCATCCTCTCTGCTTTCGCCGCCACCGTAGTCTACTCCATCCCGCTTGCCGGCGTGCACCGGCGGTCGGGAGAGCAGGTCTCCGGAACCACTCGCCTTTGTGATCCTATACGGGAGAGGGCGAATAAGGTTTTTGGGAAGCGCTCCGCGCGACTGCTCAAGTTCGTCATCACGGCGCGTCTTCCTGATCGTCAAGCCGGACCTCGTGCGCGTCGTCTACAACGCCGACTTCTTCGACAGGCGACTGCACCAACGGCTACTACATCGGCAACTGATCAGTACGTACACTCATCAGATCTGTTGTTTTACTATGGCTGTTAGTGCGTATAGTCTGCTACTGTTCATGTTGATCAATACATCTAGTATGTTAGAGATTCACGTGATTGTAGCTGCTGTTGTCATGATTTATATTCTGGAATTAATCGTGGAAATAATGCCTAATAATCCAACAATCCAAAAACCTTATTATAGGCAATTTCCTGAATTAAACATGGGACACTTGGCCGATGCTATGAAGCCGCAAAAGTTTACCGGTGTTCATTTTAAGAGGTGACAGTATAAGACCACTATGTGGTTGCAAGCTCTGAAAGTATTCGAGGCTAGTGAGGGTTTACCTAAAGGAACTACATCTGACGAGGTTCAGAACAAGTTTAAGGAAACCAATCTTGCCTTTGTGGGATGCGTTCTGAGTGTTCTTGACAACAAGCTGTTTGATGTGTATATGCACATCAAAGATGGAAAATATCTCTGGGAGGCACTGAACGCTAAGTTCGGTGTAGCAGATGCTGGCAGTGAGCTGTACATCATGGAGAGCTTTCATGATTACAGGATGGTTAACAACCGTTCTGTAGTTGAGCAAGCTCATGAGATATAGTGCTTTGCCAAAGAGCTTGAAATCCTCAAGTGTATCTTACCCGACAAGTTTGTGGATGGATGCATTATTGCAAAGTTGTCTTCTTTGTGGAGGAACTTTGCCACAACTCTCAAACACAAGAGACATGAGATATCGGTTGAAAACCTGATAGCGTCTCTTGATGTTGAGGAGAAGGCTCGGGCTAAGGACACTGCTGAGAGAGGAGGCGAGGGTCAGTCTAGCGCCTATATGGCACAGAAGAAGACATTCGGAAAAAACAAAGGGAACTATAAGCCCTCGTTCAACAAGCCTGAAAAGACTACAACCTTCAAGAAGAAGAAGAAGCTGAACAAGGCCGAGCTACATTGTTATTCATGTGGAGAGCTCGGCCACTTTTTCAAGGACTGCCCAGATCGTGCAGATCGTAGAGGGAAAGGTGGGAAGACTGTCAACGTCGTGACCGCTAGCAACACTGATGGGTACGGTAATTTATTTACTGTTCTTTCATTATTTCAATCACCATGTTGGTGGATTGATACGGGTGCTAATGTTCACGTGTGTGCTGACATCTCTATGTTCACTTCTTATCAGGTCGCTCGGGATTCAGCCGTCCTAATGGGAAATGTATCACATGCTTCAGTTCGTGGTGTTGGCACGGTGGATCTGAAGTTTACTTCCGGAAAGATCATGCAACTGAGGAACATGCAGCATGTCCCTACTATGAACAAGAATCTCGTTAGTGGCTCCCTTCTATGTAGAGATGGGTTTAAGGTTATGTTAGATTCCAATAAAGTCATTGTTTCGAAACATAGACAATTTATTGGTAAAGGTTATGAGTTCGGAGGCTTGTTTCGGTTTTCACTTTCAGAGTTTTGTAATAAATCCGTGAATCATATTTGTGGTGATGTTAATGATGATACCAGTGTTTGACATTCTCGTTTATGTCACATTAATTTTGGTTTGATGTCTCGGATGTCCAGTATGAGTTTAATTCCGAATTTCACTATTGCCAAAGGTTCTAAGTGCCATAGTTGTGTGCAATCAAAGCAACCTCGAAAGCCTCACAAGGCTGCCGAGGAGAGAAACTTGGCACCTCTAGAACTCATACATTCTGATCTATGCGAGATGAATGGTGTGTTGACAAAAGGTGAAAATAGATATTTCATGAGGTTGATAGATGATGCTACTAAATTCTGCTATGTTTACTTGTTGCAAACTAAAGATGAGGCTTTAGACTTCTTTAAAATCTATAAGGTCGAAGTTGAAAATCAACTAGAGAGAAATATCAAGCGTCTTAGGTCGGATCGTGGTGGTGAGTATTTTCCCAAAATATTTGATGAATTCTGTCAGGAACACGGAATTATTCATGAGAGGACGCCTCCCTACTCGCCCCAATCGAACGCGGTGGCCGAGAGGAAAAACTGCACGCTAACTGACTTGGTGAATTCCATGTTAGCCACTGCTGGTTTATCAAAGACATGGTGGGGGGAGGCTTTGTTGACTTCATGTCATGTCCTGAATAGAGTTCCTAACAAGAATAAAGAAAAGACTCCTTATGAGGAGTGGGCTGGGAGAAAACCATCACTATTGTATTTGCGCACTTGGGGGTGTTTGGCAAAGGTCAACATACCGATTCCCAAAAAACGCAAGCTGGGACCTAAGACAATGGATTGTATCTTTCTAGGATATGCTCCAAAGAGTGTAGGCTATAGATTTCTAGTGGTTAAATATGAGGTACCTGATATGCGTGTTGATACTATAATGGAATCTCGTGATGCAACATTATTTGAGAATATTTTTCCTATGAAAGATATGCATAGCATTGGTAGAACTTTTTCTGAAATACTTCCTGAATCTAGTGCATCTATTGAGAATTCTGAACAACCACATGAGGAAGTCCTTGAGAAGGATGTCGATGAACCTCTCACGAGGAGTAAGAGACAAAGGATTGCAAAATCCTTTGGTAATGATTTCATCATGTACCTTGTGGACGATACTCCCATATCCATTGCAGAGGCATATGCATCTCCTGATGTAGATGATTGGAAAGAAGCTGTCCAAAATGAGATGGACTCGATTCTTTCTAATGGAACTTGGAAATTATCAGAACGACCCTATGGTTGTAAACCTGTGGGTTATAAATGGGTGTTCAAGAAGAAGCTAAGGCCTGATGGTACTATTGAGAAGTACAAGGCGTGGCTTGTAGCTAAGGGCTACAGACAGAAAGAAGGCGAAGATTACTTTGACACATATTCACCTGTCGCTAGACTGACCACCATTCAAGTACTACTGTTCCTGGCTGCCTCTTATGGTCTTCTCGTTCATCAAATGGACGTGAATACAGCTTTCCTTAATGGAGAGTTGGAAGAGGAGATCTACATGGATCAGCCGGATGGATTTGTGGTAAAAGGTGAAGAGACAAATGTGTGCAAGTTATTAAAATCTTTATATGGCCTGAAACAAGCACCTAAGCAATGGCATGAGAAGTTTGACAGAACTCTACTTTCTGCTAGCTTTGTCATTAATGAGGCTGATAGGTGTGTTTAATATCGCCATGGTGGGAGCGATAGCGTTATATTATGTTTGTACATGGACGACATTATGATCTTTGTACAAACATGATAGTGATAAATAAAGTCAAGTCTTTCCTGTCAAAGAGTTTTGATATGAAAGATCTGGGAGAGGCTGATGTGATTCTGCTTTAACGCAATCTCATTATGTTGAGAAGGTCTTGAGCCGATTTGGCTTTGCTGATGGCAAGACTTCTCCAACACCTTATGATCCCAGTTTGACATTACGAAAGAATAAGAAGGAACCAACATATCAGCTGAAATATTCACAAATTGTTGGTTCTCTCATGTACTTATCAAGCACTACAAGACCTGATATCTCTTTTGCTGTGAGCAAGTTGAGTAGGTTCATGTCTAATCCGGGTATTGATCATTGGCATGCACTTGAAAGGGTCATGCGCTATATATGTGGTACAATGAGCTATGCGATTCACTATTCAGGGCACCCTGCTGTGCTTGAAGGATATAGTGATTCGAACTGGATCTCTGACGTTGATGAACTCTACGCCACGAGTGGGTATGTGTTTACCCTTGGAGGTGGTGCGGTTTCATGGAGATCCCGTAGACATACCATATTGACGAGGTCAACTATGGAAGCAGAGCTTACTGCTTTAGACACAGCCACTGTTGAGTCAGAATGGCTGCGTGAGCTCTTGATGGACTTGCCTGTGGTTGAGAAACCTGTTCCGGCAATCCTTTTGAATTGTGATAACCAAACTGTGATTGTCAAAGTGAACAATTATAAGGATAACGCGAAGTCATCAAGACACGTGAAGAGACGTTTGAAGTCTATCAGGAAATTGAGAAACTCCGGAGTAATAACTGTTACGTATATTCAAATAGACAAAAACCTGGCAGGTCCCTTTACAAAGGGACTATCACGAAATGTGATAGAAAGTGCATCGAGGGAGATGGGGTTGAGACCCATGGATGTCACACCTAGTGATAACCCAAACTATGTGATCGGAGATCCCGTAAATTAGGACCTGGAAAGAACAAGCTAGTGGGTGGACTGAGGAGAGTATTTTGTAACCCTCTCTATGTGAAGATGCATAACTCTCATAATCTGTAAGGCAGGTTGGCAACACGCCTTAATGTGTTTCTGTTGGCTTTAACTAGCAAAGATGTCGTTCTACAGGGCATTATTGAAAGAACACACCTATATGAGCTCGACTGTAAACGTCGCGGTCTATGAGACTTGGGTGATCTCTAATAAACTCATGAAGAGACCAGAGAGTATGACGCATATGCTCCAACCCGCGGGGTAGGCTATTGACAGCCAGGTACTAGTTATGATTTTGAGTAAAATCTATTGGCACCAAACTTGCAATTCAAGGTTCGTCCATTGTTCAAGTTGTTGATAGACGTAGTTCAAGATTCTAGGCGGAAGTTCAACTTAACAGTCTCTGCTGAAACACTGGTATATAAATAAGTTGCGTGGATTGACAAATCTTTAAATGGGAATTTGAGATCTGGTGGGGATTGTTAGAAATAATGGGCTAAATCATGACCCATGTGTGATTTCAGATTTTCCCTAAATCTCAAAGCACATGTATGTGGAATCCCATATGTGATTTGACCCAAGTTGGTGGCAGCTCACACGTGTGTGTGGCAAGAGCTGTGAGAGCTAAAGTTTAGTTCCACATGGAAAGTTGAAGGAGAGTTGCACCACCTTATAAGGTGGAGTGTTGCACCACTTTGTAAGTGAGTGACAATAAAAGAGCTACACGCGCGCTCCTCCTCCGACGACGCCGCTCGCACACACGCTCGCCTCGCCTCGTCTCGACGCGCGTCCCGCGGGTTGCGGGTTGCGGGAATCTCGCCGAGTCGAGCTTTATTTTGCTGCTCAGGAAAATGTGTACGGTTAGACAGACGTGTCAATAGTTAGCGGATTCGGGTCGCTCCCGGATCGTGGGCTATCTGTAACCGACCCGAACGTGCGCGAATTCGTGTTCTGTACGGAATTTCCGAACCGCTATATAAACGCATGTGCGGCTTCCACAACGTACGATACCAAACTAATCTAGGGTTTTGCCATCCTCTCTGCTTGCGCCGCCACCGTAGTCTACTCCATCCCGCTTGCCGGCGTGCACCGGCGGTCGGGAGAGCAGGTCTTCGGAACCACTCGCCTTTGTGATCCTGTACGGGAGAGGACGAATAAGGTTTTTGGGAAGCGCTCCGCGCGACTACTCAAGTTCGTCATCACGGCGCGTCTTCCTGGTCATCAAGCCGGACCTCGTGCGCGTCGTCTACAACGCCGACTTCTTCGACAGGCGACTGCACCAACGGCGACTACATCGACAACTGATCAGTACGTACACCGTCATCAGATCTATTGTTTTACTATGGCTGTTAGTGCGTATAGTCTGCTACTGTTCATGTTGATTAATAAATCTAGTATATTAGAGATTCACGTGATTGCAGCTGTTGTTGTCATGATTTATATTCTGAAATTAATCATGAAAATAATGACTAATAATCCAACAAGTACATCTCGACGCATTCTTTTCTTCTTGTTCTTCCCGCCGACAGAAGCGGAAGCAGCTGGCCCCGCCCTCCTGGCATGCCTCTCCTGTACACGCATGTCGCCGCTCCCATACACGCATGCCGTCATTTGCCTCTTCGCGCGCAGTCGCGCTGCACACCACCAGCTCTTCAGCGCGTGGGGCCTCGAGTTGGAGTACAACTGAAATAGGAGATCAAAACGGACGTAGCCGCGTGCAAACCAGAAACAACCCGACGCGGACGACGGACGAAAACCTGCTGCGACGAAAACCACTGGTAGACAAATTATATAGTAGAAATAGAGATAGAGATATTTACAACATATCAGATAGATACAATAATATAAAAATAATTTTGTATGAATCTAATGATATTGATTTGGTATGGTAGATATTGATATGTTTATATCAACTTAACAGGAATTGTTGATCCACCTTCATTTGTTTCCTTTGGTTTCGATTATTTTATTGGTTTATTTCTTCTATTTATAAAGAAAATTATGTGTTTTCTCGCGGTTCCTGGAAAAAATGTAGTAGAAAGTTAGACTTCAAGACAATTTGTACGCCTATTCGCCTAATACATGTGTGTTGCCAAGGAAGCAAAAAAATGCATAATCATTACAAGAAGGGTTGTCATATTCTATACGATGATGTACCGGGGTCCACATTGTCCGATGATTTGTTCTAGCAAAGTCGGAATCATCTGGCTGTGCCATGGTGACGACGGGTCCTGATTGTCTGATGGTTTCTTCTAGCGAAGTTAAAATCACCTGGCCGTGCCATGGTGAAGAGGATGATGCCAAGATCGTTGTCAGTGTGCAGGGTGACCAGTCTGTATGTGCCGAGGTCTTGTTGTTGCTACTGCCTACTGGTGTTGACGTTGCTCTAGGCCTAGTTTTGCTAGGCAACGTATTCATGTTTTTAGCCCGTTTTTCCTAATTAACTGAGCGACGTAAGGTTTGACCTCATTTTGCCTTAAAAAAATGATGTATATATCCCCTTCTTATAATAGCGCAATGAGAAAGCTCTTGTCTCGCTTGCACCTTGGTATGGATTATGTAGCAGGGCATACAACAATGGTCATCGCATCGTTCCCAGGATTTTTTTTAAAAAAAAACAAGGATAAAAGATTTGTCCCAATCTATTAATTAAGAAGAAGAGAATTGCCCAGTTAATTAACAACAAACCAGATAAAAACCGCTACAACAAACACCAAATCACAAGAGAGTATAACGTTAAAAAACTCAACTCCAGAATGAACAACCAGCCACAACCTAATGACAACACCTAAAAGCACGACGCCGCAAAGAAGACTCACTTGATGGATGACCCAAGAGAAGCTCCAACGATCGATCATTAGTAAAAGCCTTCCTTGCTGCACCTCTTTTTCTTTTTCTACCTCTAAGAGAAACCTTTCTAAGAGATTTCTTCACCTTTCTGATTAATTCCTCCGAAGCCTTCCCTGCCAAGACACAATCAATGTCCTTGCCATATCCGTGGCTCGCCGCCTCTAAACTAGCGAGCAAGCCGCAAAACTCTCTCGCAAAAAGAGCCTCAGAGCTATGCGCCAACACTCTCCCATTGACCATAGAGGCGGGCGACTGCGGTGGCGAGGGCGTCGTGGCCACCGCCAAGGCCTAGAAAGAGCCCGCCTCCACCGAAAGCACCACAATAGATTCCACACACAACTTATAAAGCTTCGGTGTGATATGAAACACCGGAGCCATGAGCCTACTCAAGCCCTCACCCTTAGAGGCAGCCGATACATCAAGCTATGACGATGAGTAGGGACTTCTTCCTCAACCACAGACAACTTCTGCTTGGTAGACTCAAACGAAATCGAAGCATGCGCCTCCATCAACTCTAAAGAAACACCATCGCGCGCCAACAACTGCTTAAGCGTTGCCACCTCCTCATGAAGGGAGCAAAACGCCTCGTCGATGTAGACGTCAACCGGCTAAAGGAGCTCCAAGCGCATCAACACAACCTGGGACTAAAGTAGGGAGTCAAAATTAGCATTGACCTTGAAATCCTCAAAACACCTAGGAGAGGGACTTGGCGGCACCGCTGCACGCAACGACGAGTCACTGCATGCAATGATGAGTGGGACTCAACCTCAGCTCAACACGGTACGACGCGGGACGATGAGGCTGAGTGGACCTTGAACTCCTCATATATGCTTCTTTCTAGGGTGTCATAATCGAGTTCCCAGGAATTTATGACCATGCTTTTGACACCCTTGAAAGAAGCATATATAATACTATGATCAAAAGCCTAATATAAAATGTAAATATCTTTGAAAAAGTTTATAATTAAAAATAATTGTACATGTGTACATCACCGATAGTATGTGCCGTATTTATCATTAAAGCAGAGTTGGTGGTGCTCAGTATCACACTTATAAGACTATGGGAGAAAGATACTCCCTCCAATTTGATGAATAAGACATCCTTCTGGTAAAAAAATATGAATAAGACGTTCTTGTTTTTTATGTTTTTCTCTTTGATCAAGAATAACGCCTAACATATTAA
This sequence comes from Avena sativa, assembly GCA_916181665.1. Taxonomy (NCBI): domain Eukaryota; kingdom Viridiplantae; phylum Streptophyta; class Magnoliopsida; order Poales; family Poaceae; genus Avena; species Avena sativa. The sequence continues at coordinate 260,029,560 of OV702297.1, forward strand.
TATTACTGATATAAAATTAGCATCATTAGAAAGTGTTTTTCAATACGAATCCAACGATACTAATTATGTATGATATAACAAAGATATTGTTGCTCAATTTTTCGGTTGAAGTTCGTCTTGAAGTACATGTGCTCCTGTAACATCCCAGGATTAGCACCTGAAAATAGTGAGTCCACATGTGTATGCATTGCATTCATGCTGCGGTGACCCAGCATTGCCACTGCATGGTGTAGTACACTATAGTCGTTGACATAACACCAATGAAACACCGTTCGCTAGTATTATATCCCTTAGAGTGGTACAACAGAAACACAACAGGTCCAAGACATGACTATAGGTTACAACTCGACTCTTTACATAAGATCCAGAGACCACTCTAGATTGAAGAGAGAGAAAGAAACTTCTTATAAAGAAGAATAAAAAATAATCAACTTATAACCAACATACTAATAGACTAGTATCAGAACTATTGGGGCTTGCATTGCTGCTATTGCAATACTCCACAGTAGTAGGTTATATGGCTAGAGATTATGTTTCTATCTAATCCGCAACTTCGTCTTCACTTAGTTGATGTATTGTAACATCCCAAATTTCATGTTTTGTAAAAGCATGCATTGCATTCATATTGTCATAGAATATTGTCTTGCACAAATTTTTTTAAACCAAAACTCCAAATAAAACCATTATTATGGCTATTATTTATATATCATATGAGGCATGGTTTTATTTCTATTTTCAAAGGACCAAAGTGTGATTGAGTAAACAATTGTGTTTGACACACTTTTGAGTGCAAGGATCATTTTACAAAAATCCAGAAGTGGTTTGAATTCAAACAAGTTTGAAAAAGGTTTCAAAACCATTCCTGAAAAATCAAACAGAAACAGAAAAGCTAAAGGAAATGAAATAAAATCAGGCGCTGCACTTTGAGCCCAGCACCAGAACCGGCCCAAAAAGCCACCCAGGCCATTCCCCTTCCCCTATCTCTCTCACTCACGCGCGCTTACGCCTCCCTCGCTGACCAGTGGCCCCAAATGCCACGTTGTCATCATCCCCAAACCCCGCCCCTAGACCCCGTCGTCCGAGCCATTACCTCCATCATTGCCACGTTTGATGAGCGCTTAATTGCCGATCAATGCCCGCGTGATTCCCTCGCCCCTCGCCGGCTACTTAACCCTCTCCGCACCGCGGCCATTTCCCCCAAAACACCCACGCTCAATCGCCGCTAGGCTGCTCGCAATTGGACTTGCACTGCCGCTGCCCGAGCGCCTGCGACGAGCTATTCCAGTGAGTATCATGCTCGCCCCCGTCCCTCGTTCATATGATGATGATCCTCTGTTTCTTGCGCTTCTTCTAACACCACTGGTTCATCCTATAACCCCCTAGGTCGTCAGCTTCATCAAGCACCGTGGGCACCCGACGCCATCCTCATCTCTGGCGAGCAATCCCGGTAAGATACGAGCGCCCCTCGCCTCTTAATTCAAACCAACTTGTTCACCTGTACCTTGCACATGTCCCGATGCACTTTGTTTGCACTAGGGTGATCCAGAGCATCGCTGTCGTCTTTGCTAACCCGTGCCTGACGCCAGTGAGGATTCCGACGAGCTTTTCCGGTCGCAGCAGCACACCCCTGTCCAAGCCGAAGCCACCTTGAGCATCCTCGCAACCGCACGACGCTGGTAAGCCACTGCACAACCCCTAGCTCTCTCTGGAATTGCCAGAGCATCACCGGCAGAAGCGCCACTGCCTCCAGCACCCATTGGTGCTGCCCGTCTTTGGTCGCATGCGTTAGAGCTGTTAGATCTAGATCCTAAGGTTTAGATTAGATCATAGGACAAAGCGGTATCGCCAGATCTGGGCCACATGATCTGACTTAGATCCAACGGTCCACGCGCTTGATCCGAAGCGGTACTGACCAATCAGACACGGCCACGTGTCTGTGCTATGTTTAATAAAATCCAGAAACGGGTTTTTCAATGTTTAAACTTGTAAAATTCATATCTTTTGATCTGTTTATCCAAAAAATACAAATAATATATCATTGGATTCAGAAAAATAAACCCTACACTACTGTAGGCTTGAATTTGTATTTTGCTTCTGGAAAAATAGGATTATTTGCAGAACACATTATATACTTATTTTGGCTTTATAAAATGTTTGTTAAATTGTTTTGAGGCAAATTTAAGTTTGTTTAGACTTTAAATAGAAGGCTTTGTGTTCAGTAATGTTTGGTTAGACTTGCTAGTATAGAAAAATCATTTCATTGCATTTGCATGCATTCATATATATTTTTGTTTGATTATTTGAATGTGAATTTGGTGCTATCATTTTATGTGTAGATTTTGGTGCTAGTGGTGATTGTGAGTGTGATGATTGTTGCTACTCCCCCAACAAGTACCAAGGTAAGTGGTGCTTCATGTATATTGTCCTATTATTTTTGACTATGCACTAGTGATATTTTGAGAAGGCCTTGCATGGAATTTTTCTAAGTATATATGCTATGCTATGCCATGCCTTAGGAAATCCTAGTAGTTATAGTCTTGGTAGAATTTTCTCTAAGTTAAGAAACTTGTTATGCTATAATGCTTAGCCTAGATAGTAGCAAACAAGGGTGATGTAACATCCCAAAAATCATGATTTGTAAAAGTTTGCATTTCATTCATGCATTCATAGCATCCTTGCCTTACACAAAAAATTTCAAAACAAAATTCCAAATAAAACCATTTTTATGCCTATTATTTATATACAAATAAGGCATGGTTTTATTTTATTTTTCAAAGTGTCAAAGTGCATTGGACTAAACAGTAGTGTTTTATACACAAATAAGTGCAAGGTTTACACTACAAAAATCTAGAGGTGATTTGAAATCAAACCCATTTGATTTTGCTTTGAAATTGTTTCCTGAAAATCAAATTAGAACAAGAAAAAGAGAAAGGAAAAAGGAAAAGGCCGGCGCCACCAATTCAGCCCAGTGCCAGAAACAGCCCACGAGCCCACACGACCGTTTCTCCCTCTCCCCTCTCTCTCACTCGCAACCACTCTACCCTGCAGTCACTGCCCGGTGGACCCACGCCAGCTCAGCCTTCGTCTTCCCCAAATCACGCGCTAGACCGTGTCGCCGCTGTCGTTGCTGCTGTTGATGGCGCGGCGTAAATGCTATTGAGTCAGCAAGCGTTTCTCGTCGAGTCTTTGCCAACTTAAGCCCCTCTGCACCGTGAGCCTTTCCCCTCACTCGCCACACTCTCTTCGCCACCAGGCTGCCCATAATTCAGCCTGCAACTCCGCTGCCCGAGCATCTCCAGCGAGACATTGCGGTGAGCTCCGTCCACCCCGCCCTTTCTCTTTCATGCTAGCATGACCCCCTTGATCACGTGCTTATTCTCATGCCTCTATTTTGTCTGTTCATGACCTAGGTCATCGGATTCGACAACCACTGCAAGTGCCCGACGCCCCTCTCATCTCCGGCGAGAAATTACGGTAAGAAATCGAGTGCCCCTTGTTCTCTAGACCAAACACCCATGTGCACCATGTCCTTGCACAACCACTGATGCGATTTGTTTGTCCTAGGGAGGCCTAGAACGTCGTTGTCGTCTATGTCAAGTTGTGCCCGACGCCAGCTAGGTTTCCGACGAGCTCTTCCGGCCACCACAGCACGCCTCCGTCCACGCCAGTGACACGTTGAGCTTCAGCATTACCTCGCGAGTCTGGTAAGCACCTCCGCAACCCCCAGCCCCCTCTACATTCACCGAAGTATCGCCGGCAGAGCGCTGCCGCCGCGTAGCCGTCGCTAGCGCTGTCAGACTATGGTCGCATGCACAACAGCCGTTAGATCTAAATCCAGTGGCCACGATAGATCACTTAGGCGAAGCGTTTTTATTTGATCTGAGCCATACAGAGTCACTTAGATCCTACGGCACTGGATGATCGATCCAACCGAACCGTTATCGACCAATCAGATACAGCCATGTGACTAGGGTTTTGATTTAAAATCTATTTTTATATCTATTAGAGATTCAAACTTGTAAAATTCATAACTTTTGTTCTGTTTGGTCAAATTTTGCAAATAACATATCACTGGAATCAGAAAAATAAATCCTACACTACTGTGGGCTTGGATTTTTATTTTGCGTTTGTAAAATTTGTCTTATTTACAGAATCAAATATAGACTTATTTTGACTATATAAAATATTTAGAAAATGATATTAAAACAAATTTAAGTTTATTTAGACTATAAATAATTGGGTTTGTGTTCAGTACTGTTTGACTTGTCTTGTTTAGTTTAGAAAAAGTCTTCACATGGCATTTGCATGCATTCATAATGTTTTTGCTTGAATATTGGAATGTGAATTTGGTGCTATTATTTTATGTGTACATTTTGGTGCTAGTGGTGATTGTGAGTGTGAGGATTGTTGCTACTCCCCCAACTACCAAGGCAAGTGGTGCTTCATGTATATTTGACCTATTATTTTGACTATGCACTAGTAATATTTTTTATAGGGCTTACATGAAATTTTGCTAAGTATCTATATGACTATGCCTTGGGAAATCCTCGTAGTTGTAGTCTTGGTAGAATTATTCTCTAAGTTAAGACACTTGTTGATATCATGCTTAGCCTAGATAGTAGTAAACAAGGGTGGAATATATACACATGCTATGGAAATTTTACTAAGTCTTTTGACTTATGTTTTTGCTTAATAAAACAACTAAGTGAACGAATCACCTGGGTGGAATGGAAAGAATGGTTTGTGTTGAGTGGTTACTAAGGGCCCATTTCTATGGCCTCCCTGGTGTATCTCACTTGTGGAAAGCCACCCAGGAACAAAGGGATTTAAGATACTTAGTGTTTAGAAGCTTCTAGTGCAGCCACATGGCATATGGGATCTGCCTTGATCATACAGTTTACAATAACTTAGTCAAATGGACAGATGGTGATAGGGTGATAGGATGGAACGTGTCCATTTGGTCTAAGGGAAGACTTCTGAAAGATATCGTCTCGATTCATGTCGAGTCTTGTGGGGAAAGTGCACCACCTCTCTAGAAGGAAAAATCTAAGTACTTAGCTATGTCCCCGGCAATAGACAATTTGAGCATCAAGACATTGAAGCTATCAAGGATCTCCTCATCCCAATTTCTAAGTTAAAAACTTGTGGTTGAACAAGGGTTAAAGGTTCACCAATGTCTATTGGTGGTTCCTTGGGTGATTTTCATCAAACAAAAACTTAGTGTTTTTAAAGTGATAAGGAAAACCTATTTTGAGCAAAGCAAGCCTAAGCTACACTTGGCCAAATTCATATAGAAGTTAGAAACTACTATTCTACTATGGTATCACTTGCCAATACTATTCCAATGTATTGACCCACTGTGGCTGTAACTTATGATGTTGCAGGTTAGTCTGATGAGGATTAGGGTTATGAGTCTACACTCAACATGCTTGCCCGTGGCACATGAAGATGAAGACTTTACTTTATTTACTTATGTATGAACTCTTGTACTAGCCTTTGGCTATGGAGTTGTAAAAGACTATGTTTATCTCTGGAATGATGATGTAATAAAGACCTTTGTATATGTGTACTTCATCTTAAACTATGGATGCTAGCATTTGATCTAGGGACTAGCATTGCAATCACAGGGACCTTTACCTTATAAAGGTGGGGTTTTACAGATGGTATCAGAGCACTATGGTGCCTGTAGGATTATGACCCTATGTTGGATTAGACTAAGAAAACCACTAAGGAAAAATGCAACTCTTTGCAAATTCCACACTTGTCTTTTTCTTCTCGTAGACCTTTCCTAATATTCTTTCTCATCTCTATTTGTAGATGGCCGCCATCAACGAATCCCTCAAGAAGGGACCACTCATGACCATGACTTTAGAGTGTGAGACGGAGTTTCCCAAAGCACTAAAAACCCTTAAGGTTAGCTTGGGGATACATGGTGAGGCCGTGTACAAAGGATTTCTAGTGATGGATGAAGGAGAAGAATATTGGTGGGTGCAACTTCACTTGTACAAAAACAAGGGAGACAACCACAAAGAGTCGGGTTTCTACATGGGCACCAACTCAAAAATGTATACATCATTCTTTGACTCTCCAAGAAATGCAGCTTGGAATGCTATCAAAGAGCTTGGTGAAAGACTCAAGTTTAGAATGCTCAACACTAAAAGTGACCTTGAAGAGGAGAATAAGTATACCCAAGACTTAGAGACTGCCATAAAACGTCTAAGGGAGGATATCATAGACTTAGCATATGAGTGAGAATTGTAACGTACCCCGCTAGTTGGACCACCACACTTATCATTTTTTCACAAAAAATGTCTAAGTTATGTTGACCTTAGTGTTTGTGTTGGAATTTTGTATGCCATGACTTGTGTGTTTATTGTTGAAAATGTGCTTTGTGTTTTTGTTGTCTTATGAATTTTCTCTACTTGTATTGATACTAATCTTTCTCTATCCTATACAATAGATGCCTAACATTGTTATCAGCACTGCCGAGGAGTTCAAGGGAACTCGTTTCGGTTCTCGTCTTGTGGATCTCACTAGTGTGCTCAACCTCCCACTTCCTAGTAACAAGGCACTCCAGCTCACCAAGTTTGAGAGGAAGGAACTTTGGGGCTTTAGAGTCACACAGCCAAGACACCATACAGATGCACTCACGGAGGAGATCACCTTCAAGCTGATGCACGATGATAAGGAGAAGGGATTAGATGTAGTCATGCAGGAGTTACTTGGACGCCTCGTTGGACGACACTCCACTGAGCTCAGGGGCCTCTACTTTCACCCGTTCGGGAGACGTGACGAGCAGGGTGAGGCTATAGTGTACGATGATGCTACTAGAGAGACGATTGAGCCAGTTCGTCTGTACCTCCAGGACCTTGAGGGCCTTATTTGACACCTCGACACCGATAGGACCAACATCATGCTTAGCAACGACGAGCTCCAGGTTCAGTTGAGGGAGAAGGACAAGCTCTTCACGGAGCAAGACGAGATTTTCAAGGAGATGGAGGCCAGATTCGAGAGCCAGGACAAGAAGTTCAAGAATTAGGAGAAAAGAGTCCAAGACAGAAACAAGAAGATCAAGGACATGAAGGCTGAGATAGAGGACAAGGACTTCGATCTCGAGACCCAGCAGGGAGTGATCGAGAGGTTGCGCTCACATAAGAGAGCTCTCCGTGCGAAGATCGAGGCCTTGACCACCAATATCGAGGAGTACAACACATCCATGGAGTCAGCCGGACTTACACTTGTTGATTTGGAGGTCGACATGGAGGAGTAGTATAGACTACTCGACTACCATTTATCTATCATACTTTGATTATTGAATCGCAATGACCATCTAACATGTGGATGGCTTGCTATTGTGTGTTTACTTTTTCCAAAACTCGTTGTTTGCTTTGTTCAAACTCTATGTTTTATCTTGTGATTGTTATATGTGTTTGTTGCTATATGATGTATTGTGCATTACATCTATGGGTTATCTCATTACTTATCCTTATTGAAACCACAGATGCCTCCCCGTCGTGCCAATCCCAACCAAAACAATAACAATAACGTCACTCTCGAGATGCAGCAGTTGATGACAGCAGATGATGACTCAGTTCATGCAAAATCAGAATCATAACAACAATAACAACAACAATCAGAACAATCCTCCAACATTTGACATGCTCACCAGATTTCTGAGACTGAGACCTGCAAAGTTCTCGAGAACCACTGATCCAATGGTAGCCATTGACTGGTTATGTTCAGTGAAAAAGGACTTAGCCACTATTGGCTGCATAGACGAAGAAAAGGTCAGATTCGTAGCACATCTGCTTGAAGGACCAGCAGCTACCTAGTGGGATAACTTTCAGATCACCACTCCCCTTGAGGATGTGACATGGGGTATCTTTGAAGATGGTTTATGCACTTCCCACATCTCATCTGGAGTGATGAACTTGAAGAAGAAAGAGTTCCACAATCTGAAACAGCGTCATTGCAGTGTGGCTGAGTACATTGAGGAGTTCAACAATCTGGCGCGCTATGCACTGGATGAGGTTGATACAGATGCCAAAACGAAGGAGAAGTTCCTTAAGGGAATTAATGATGAGTTGAACCTGTAGCTATCTGTTTCCTATGTCCCAACATATCAATCACTTTGTAACAAGGCCACCATCTTGGAAAACAAGATGAAACGGGTTGAGGGCAGGAAGAGGAAGCATAACTTTGATAAGCACAGCTTGGGATCGTCTCAAAAGCGTTCGCATAATGATGATAGTGGAAGTTCTGGATTCCACAAGCATGGGAAGTACAACAGACACCACAACCACAACCGTCATCATGATAACAAGCACCATTGCAACCATGATAGGGACAAGTATAAGAACCACAAGAGTGGACACAAGAGCCACCACAGTGGAAGTGGTAACGGGAGTCGGCCTGTAAAGAAAGATCTCAGTCAGGTTGAGTGTTTCAAGTGTAAGAAGATGGGGCATTATGCAAATGAATGCCCAGAAAAGAAAGTTTAAGGAGCCAACAAGCCCAACCCTTTCTAAAAGGGACAAGTGAAACACATCAATGTGGAAGAAATATATGAAGAGTCTGATGCTATGGCTGGTAAGTTCAAGCTCAATTCTTTTCCAGCACTTGTTCCTTTTGATACTGGCGCATCGCATTCATTCATATCAAGAGTATTTGTTGATAAAAATGGACTTCCAACTAAAACTATTGGGTTTCCTATAAAAGTAAGCTCTCCCGGTGGAGAGATGATAGTGAACCTTGGATGTCATGATCTAGTGATAGAATCTGGGAAGTATAAGTTTCCAGTTAGTTTGATAATCCTATATTCCCAAGGATTGGATGTTAGTCTGGGCATGGATTGGATGACTAAGTATGAAGGAGTACTAGATTGTGCCAATCGTACTGTCACACTCACTACCCCGGATAAGAAACGGATTAGGTTCAAGTCTAATTTTGAATCTAAAGGGAGTAAGTTAAAATCTCTTAAGGGGGTTAGCATAGACAGTGTGCAAATTGTGAGAGAGTATCCGGATGTGTTTCCAGAGGAATTGCCTAGAAAGCCATCTGATAGAGATGTAGAGTTTCTCATTGACTTGCTGCCAGGATCAGGACCAATAGCAAAGAGATCCTACAAGATGTCAGTAGATGAGTTGAAAGAACTCAAGAAATAGCTTGGAGAAAATTCAACCAAGTTCTTCATCTTGGGGTGCACCAGTTCTGTTTGTTGAGAAGAAAGATAGAAGTCAAAGGTTATGCATAGATTACCGTTCACTCAATGAGGTGACTATCAAGAACAAATATCCTTTGCCTAAAATCAGTGATCTGTTTGATCAGCTAGAAGGAGCCTGTGTGTTCTCAAAGATTGATCTCCGATCAGGCTATTTTCAGCTTAAGATTAGAGAGCAAGACATACCTAAGACTGCTTTCACCACTGGGTATGGTCTGTATGAGTACACCGTGATGCCATTTGGATTGAAAAATGCACTAGCATATTTCATGAACATGATGAACAAAGTGTTCATGGAGTTTCTTGACAAATTTGTTGTCGTATTCATCGATGACATTTTGATCTATTCCAAGAGCAAAGAAGAGCATGAAGATCATTTTCGTTTGATACTTGAGAAGCTCAGGGAGCAAAAGCTATATGCCAAGTTCGGTAAGTGTGAATTCTGACTGAATGAAGTTGGATTTTTGGACATATTGTGTCGGGAGATGGTATAACTGTCGATCGTACAAAGGTGTCAGCTCTGACTGAGTGGGAATCTCCCAAGTCAGTGAAAGAAGTTTGTAGCTTCCTTGGCTTGGCAGGATACTATAGAAGGTTCATTGAGAATTTCTCAAAGGTAGTTAAGCTAATGACGGAATAACTAAAGAAAGAAAAGAAGTTTGATTGTACTAAAGGATGTGAACTCAGTTTCCAAGAATTGAAAAAGAGACTAGTGACAGCACCAGTCTTATGTCTGCCAGATTTGGAAAAGGATTTCCAAGTATATTGTGATGCATCTCACCAAGGATTGGGTGGAGTTTTGATGCAAGAAGGGAAAGTTGTGGCTTATGCCTCAAGACAACTCAAAACTCATGAAGTTAATTATACTACTCATGACTTAGAGTTAGGCTCTGTTGTCCATGCACTCAAAACATGGAGACATTATCTTTTGGGAAAACGATGTGAAGTGTTCACATATCACAAAAGTTTGAAGTATATATTCACTCAGAAAGAAATCAACATGAGACAAAGAAGATGGCTAGAACTCATCAAGGACTATGACTTGAGTTTGCAATACCACCCCGGTAAATCAAATGTTGTAGCGGATGCTTTAAGCCATAAGGTTTACGTGAATGACCTTACTAGGGGAGAATTGCTAGACGATCTGTGTGCCTAATTCAAAGATCTCAGATTGGAGATAGTGCCGAAAGGAAATCTCATGTCATTGGATGTTCAACCCACATTGTTGGACAAGATCAGGGAAGCCCAAAAGATGGATAAGGAAATTGAAGAGATCAAAGGTAAAATTAATAAGAGGAAAGCTAAAGGATTCCATGAAGACGAACATGGTACTTTATGGTATGGAAAACGTATCTGTATTCCGCAAGATCCGAATCTTCAGAAACTGATTCTGCAAGAAGCACACAACTCACCATATTCCATTCATCCAGGTAACACCAAAATGTACATGGATGTGAAGTAAAGATTTTGGTGGGATAATCTCAAGAAGGACATCGCAGAACATATTGCTTTGTGTGATGTGTGTAGTCGAGTGAAAGCGGAACATCAGAAACCAACAGGATTGTTACAACCACTACCTATTCCTGATTGGAACTGGGATAAGATTGGTATGGACTTTATCACCGGACTGCCAAGGACTAGGTCCGGATATGATTATATTTGGGTTGTTGTGGATCTCCTAACTAAAGTGGCTCATTTCATACCCGTGAAGACTACCTATACAAGTGCTAAGTTAGCCAAGATCTATATGAACAGGATTGTATGTCTACATGGAATACCTAAGAGTATTGTGTTTGATAGAGGAACTCAATTCACTTCACATTTTTGGCGACAACTGCATGAATCATTGGGACCAAGATTGGAATTCAGCACAACTTTTCACCCCAGACTGACGAACAGACAGAAAGAACCAATCATATTTTGGAGGATATGTTGAGCGCATGTGCCCTAGACTATGGTGCTAGTTGGGATGAAAGTCTGCCTTACGGGGAATTCTCTTAAAATAACAGCTATCAAGCCAGTATTGAGATGGCACCGTTTGAATTTCTCTATGGAAGGAAGTGTACTACACCATTGCTATGGAGTGGTGTTGGAGAAAGAAATTTGTTCGGGCTAGAATTAATCAAGGAAGCCAAAGAGAAATTCAAATTGGTGAAGGAAAGATTGAAGATAGCACAGTCCCGACAGAGGAGCTACGCTGATCCAAAGCATAGAGAGGTCACCTATGAGGTAGGTGATAGAGCTTATCTTAGAGTATCACCACTTCGTGGCGTGAAGAGATTTGCAGTCAAAGGAAAATTGGCACCAAGATACGTTGGACCATTCAAGATTTTGAATCGCAAAGGAGAAGTGGCTTATGAGATTGAATTGCCTGAATCACTGTCTGCAGTTCACAATGTATTTCATGTGAGTCAGTTGAAGAAATGCCATCCGGAGATGGAAGAAACTTCTTTGAAGGATACTATACGTTTGGAAGAGGTTCAGTTGGAGAGTGATCTCACCTATGATCGAGGAGAAACCTATCAAGATTCTTGAGACTACATAAAGAGTTACTCGTACCAAAACTATCAAGTTTTGCAAAGTTCAGTGGAACCATCATTCCGAAGAAGAAGCAACTTGGGAAAGAGAAGATGATCTTCGGAAAGACTACCCACACCTATTTGCTAGCCAATCCGAATCTTGAGGGCGAGATTCATCTTAAGGGGGTTAGATTGGTAACATCCCAAAAATAATGATTTGTAAAAGTTTGCATTTCATTCATGCATTCATAGCATCCTTGGCTTACACAAAAAAATTCAAAACAAAATTCCCAATAAAACCATTTTTATGCCTATTATCTATATACAAATAAGGCATGGTTTTATTTTATTTTTCAAAGTGTCAAAGTGCATTGGACTAAACAGTAGTGTTTTATACACAAATAAGTGCAAGGTTTACACTACAAAAATCTAGAGGTGATTTGAAATCAAACCCATTTGATTTTGGTTTGAACTTGTTTCCTGAAAATCAAATTAGAAAAAGAAAAATAGAAAGGAAAAAGAAAAAGGCCGGCACCACAAATTCATCCTAGTGCCAGAAACAGCCCATGAGCCCACCCGGACGTTTCCTCCGCTCCCCTCTCTCTCACCCGCACCCACTCTACCCCGCAGTCACTGCCCGGTGGACCCGCGCCAGCTCAGCCTCCGTCTTCCCCAAATCACGCGCCAGACCGCGTCGCCGCTGCCCTTGATGGCGCGACGTAAATTCCATTGATTCAACAAGCGTTTCTCGCCGTGCCTGTGCCTACTTAAGCCCCTCTGCACCGCGAGACTTTCCCCTCACTCGCCACACTCTCTTCGCCACCAGGCTGCCCAGAATTCAGCCAGCAACGCCGCTGCCCGAGCATCTCCGGCGAGACATTGCGGTGAGCTCCGTCCACCCCGCCCTTTCTCGTTCATGCTAGCATGATCCCCTTGCTCACGCGCTTCGTCGGATGCCTCTATTTTGTCTGCTCGTGACCTAGATCATCAGATTCGACAACCACTGCAAGTGCCCGACGCCCCTCTCATCTCCGGCGACAAATTACGGTAAGGAATCGAGCGCCCCTTGTTCTCTGGACCAAACACCCATGTGCGCCGTGTTCTTGTGCAGCCACTGATGCGATTTGTTTGTCCTAGGGAGGCCTGGAACGTTGTTGTCATCTCCGTCAAGCCATGTCCGACGCCAGCTAGGTTTCTGACGAGCTCTTCCGGCCACCACAGCACGCCCCCGTGCACGCCAGTGACACGTTGAGCTTCAGCGTGACCTCACGAGTCTGGTAAGCACCTCCGCAACCCCCAGCCCCCTCTGCATTCACTGGATCATCACCTGCAGACCGCCGCTGCAGCGCAGTCGTCGCTAGCGCCGCCAGACTATGGTCGCATGCACATCAACCATTAGATCTAGATCTAGTGGCCACGATAGATCACTTAAGTGAAGCAATTTTATTTGATATGAGTCGTACAGAGTCATTTAGATCCTACGGCACTGGATGATTGATCCAACCGAACCGTTATCGACGAATCAAATATGGCCACGTGCCTAGGGTTTTGATTTAAAATCTGTTTTTATGTCTATTAGAGATTCAAACTTGTAAAATTCATAACTTTTGTTCTGTTTGGTCAAATTTTGCAAATAACATACCATTGGAATCAGAAAAATAAATACTACCCTAATGTGGTCTTGGATTTTTATTTTGATTTTGTAAAATTTGTCTTATTTACAGAATCAAATATAGACTTATTTAGACTATATAAAATATTTAGAAAATGATCTTAAAACAAATTTAAGTTTATTTAGACTATAAATAATTGTTTTTGTGTTCAGTACTGTTTGACTTGTCTTGTTTAGTTTAGAAAAATTCATGGCATTTGCATGCAGTCATAATGTTTTTGATTGAATATTGGAATGCGAATTTGGTGCTATTATTTTATGTGTAGATTTTGGTGCTAGTGGTGATTGTGAGTGTGAGGATTGTTGCTACTCCCCCAACTACCAAGGAAAGTGGTGCTTCATGTATATTTGACCTATTATTTTGACTATGCACTAGTAATATTTTTTATAGGGCTTGCATGAAATTTTGCTAAGTATCTATATGACTATGCCTTGGGAAATCCTAGTAGTTGTAGTCTTGGTAGAATTATTCTCTAAGTTAAGACACTTGTTGATATCATGCTTAGCCTAGCTAGTAGTAAACAAGGGTGGAATATATACACATGCTATGGAAATTTTACTAAGTCATTTGACTTATGTTTTTGCTTAATAAAACAACTAAGTGAATGAATCACCTGGGTGGAATGGAAAGAATGGTTTGTGTTGAGTGGTTACTCAGGGCCCATTTCTATGGCCTCCCTGGTGTATCTCACTTGTGGAAAGCCACCCAGGAACAAAGGGATTTAAGATACTTAGTGTTTAGAAGCTTGTAGTGAAGCCACATGGCATATGGGCTCTGCCTTGATCATATAGGTTGCAATAACTTAGTCAAATGGACAGATGGTGGTAGGGTGATATGATGGAACGCGTCCATTTGGTCTAAGGGAAGGCTTCTAAAAGATCTTGTCTCGATGCATGTTGAGTCTTGTGGGGGAAAGTGCACCACCTCTCGAGAAGGAAAAATCTAAGTACTTAGCCGTGTCCCCGGCAACAGACAATTTGAGCATCAGGACATTGAAGCTATAAAGGATCTCCTCATCCCAATTTCTAAGTTAAAAACTTGTGGTTGAACAAGGGTTAAAGGTTCACCAATGTCTATTGGTGGTTCCTTGGGTTGTTTTCATCACACAAAAACTTAGTGTTTTTCAACTAATAAGGAAAACCTCTTTTGAGCAAAGCAAGCCTAAGCTACACTTGGCCAAATTCATATAGAAGTTAGAAACTACTATTCTACTATGGTATCACTTGCCAATACTATTCCAATGTATTGATCCAATGTGGCTGTAACTTATGATGTTGCAGGTTACTCTAATGAGGATTAGGGTTATGAGTCTACATTCAACATGCTTGCCTGTGGCACATGAAGATGACGACTTTACTTTATTTACTTATGTATGAACTCTTGTACTAGACTTTGTCTATGGAGTTGTAAAAGACTATTTTTATCTCTGGAATGACGATGTAATAAAGACCTTTGTATCTGTGTACTTCATCTTAAACTATGGATGCTAGCATTTGATCCAGGGACTAGCATTGCAATCACAGGGACCTTTACCTTTTAGAGGTGGGGTTTTACAGGTGGATTATACATGCTATGGAAAATTTGCTAAGTCTTTGACTTGTGTTTTGATTAATAAAACAACTAAGTGAATGAATCACCTGGGTGGAATGGTATGATGGTTTATGTTGAGTGGTTACACAAGGCCCATGTCTATGGTGTACCTTGTGTATCTCACTCGTGGAAAGCCACCCAGGAACAAAGGGATTTGAGATGTTTAGTGTTGAGAATCTTCTAGTGCAACCACATAGCATATGGGCTCTGCCTTGACCACATAGGTTGCAATAACTTAGCTAGATGGACATTTGGTGGAAGGTTGATAGGATGGAACGCGTCCATGCTGGTCTAAGGGAAGGCTTCTGAAAGGGCTCGTCTCGATGCATGTCGAGTCTTGTGGGGAAAGTGCACCACCTATTGAGAGCGTAAAACCTAAGTACTTAGCCGTGTCCCCGGCAATAGACAATTTGAGCATCAAAGACATTGAAGCTATCAAGGATCTCCTCATCCAAATTTTCTAAGTTAAAAACTTGTGGTTGAACAAGGGTGAAGGTTCACCAATGTCTATTGGTGGTTCCTTGGGAGTTTTGATAAACAAAAACTTAGTGTTTTCAACTGATAAGAAAAACCTATTTTGAGCAAAGCAAGCCTACGCTACACTTAGCCAAATTCATATAGATGTTAGATACTACTGTTCTACTAAGGTATCACTTGCCAATATAATTCCAAATGTATTAACCCACTATGGCTGTAACTTATGATGTTGCAGGTTACTCTGATGGAGATTAGGGTTGTGAGTCTACACTCAACATGCTTTCCTGTGGCACATGAAGATGAAGGCTATAGTTATTTACTTTATGTTATGAACTCTTGTACTAGCCTTTGGATATTGAGTTGTAAAAGACTATGTTATCTCTGGAATGACGATGTAATAACGACCTTTGTATCTGTGTACTTCATCTTAAACTGTGTATGCTAGCATTTGATCCAGGGACTAGCATTGCAATCACATGGGCCTTTACCTTTAAAAGGTGCGCTCTTACATGTATATGTTGACTTCTTTGACTTCAATGAAGAGCGTGAGCTGTTGATGAAGATTCCCTTGAGCATAAGTTGATGTAGACATCATCTGTATTAACTTTAGAATCTAGCAAGGGTTAAGAAGATACGTTGAGTACGAGCGTACTCATCAAGCTCACTAGAAAAGAGTGTCTGATGCACTAGCTATAGCCACAGACCATAGGTCGTAGGCAATGCAGGTTTTCATAAACATTTCTTCAAAGGTTGCTTTTATTCTAAAAAGATATGTCCGTCAGCCTTCACAGGTTTACCAGAACTTTGATGGAGTTCCTTTCCTGCCACGTTTGTAGCTCCTTCCCAGAACATGGAGTAACAAGTTACAGTTCTTGCACTCTGTAGAGGTGCGTTACTTTACCCATGAGAGATCAACTCCTTGTTGCACAACCGGGCATCTTACCCGTCCATAATTCCATGATGTGGGGCCCAGTAGGTGATCCAAGCCAATCCCTGCCCCCTTCGCGACCCCGCATGTATCCTTGGTGTACACCATGCCCACCCATTGAATTACGACAATGGTTAGTACAAACCGTTTGATGCCAGAACTATCGTGGGATGTTGTGGGTTCCCACCCATATGCTGCACGCTACGAGGATAACAGCCACGACCTGCACATCCGGGTACATGTGAGAGGAAGAAGATACAACTGACTTCTTCGTCCCATTCCAAATCTCATGGTTAACCCGTGATATACGACGCAAGAATCACTGACGATATTGGTTGTTAAGTCCTAGATAATATGTTCCTTTACCACCGGAACTTTCATATTAGGTTATTACCTCATGGTAAATAACCTATAATCAATTTATTATGAAAATAGTATTTTCTGACCTTTTTGAATACAGGTGATGATAACACTGGATTTACAAAATAATTTACAGAAAATAATCAAAGGACATGAGCAAGTGTGAACTTGCCTTTTGTGATTGCAATATTATGCACTCACGGTCTTCAAGACAATATAAGATCCAATATCTGAAATTAGCATCATTGGTCCAGTAAGGACTAATGTTTAAAGAAGTAGGATGCTATTATGCATAAGTAATGTAATGCAATTTGGTAAACTCGAATTCCCAAAATAAGCGTTGATCTAGGGTTTGGAAATTGGGAATGGTTCCTTTAGAATGTGTTATACTTTTAGGTAAGGTTCACACGTGTGCTTCTTATTAAGGCTTGTGAGTGTGTGTGAAACAATGTGTAATTAGAATATCATACAACATTAAGATACACAAATGTGGAATGCTACGCAAGGCTGCTTATATAAGAATTGTTCTATCTTCAAATTTTAATTTAGAAGTAATGACATTTATAATGAACTTTAGGTGTTAACAATCCTAAGTATACAAGTAAAATATGAAGTAATGTGTTTATTATTGATTGTCATCTGTTGTTTGAAGTGGCAAAAAAGGATAACCTTCGAAGAAAAGGTTTCTTTTCTAAGGTTTAAACAATCCCGATGGTTTTTAGAATATGGTCGATGCCTCTTGATGTTTACTCGGTTAGTTTGGTTTTGTGATATCTTAGGTCTTAATTGAAGCAGACCAAAGTAAACTATAAAACACACATTAACACTTTTAGCATGGTGTTTATAGTCTTGTAGACTAAAGTTTAACTTTTAAGAACATAGATGAATTTAAGTGTAATACTTGTGATATTTGTACTTTGTTCACTTCACAATATTTTCCTTAAAGTACTTAAGAGTGGTGATACTTTTATTTGCGTAGTGACTTCTTTATATCATAATGGAATAGAAACAGTTATCTCCTTATAAAAGTGTGGTTATGTTTTATGAGTAAGTAAATAATATTATTTATTATTCATAGATGAATGATAATTCTTCAAGAATTGTAATTAAGATGTTTTGGATTCTATGAACCTCATACAATCAATATTTAAGTCAAATACTATTATTAGGATTTAGATGTATAATTTTAGAATTATTAGCAAATTTTATTTACCCTTATAGGAGTTATCAATTAAGAAATAGGTTTAAACTTAAATTATTAGAGTATTAGACTTTTACTTACTTTAAAAGTGGAATGTTATATTTTTAACAGGTAGATATTATTTTTTGTGGTCATTTTGGTATATTATATGTATTTCTAGGAATTTTAAATATTGATATATGATTTTTATAAGTTTTATTACTTTATAAATACTTAATAAATAATAAATACTTAATTAGGTGATATAACAATATATGATTATAGTTTTAATTTATACTTATTATTTTTCTAAGAATTTTGGTATATTATTTATATTTTTAGCATTTACCAAGATTAAATTATGAATTATCAAAGTATTATTACTTATAAAATATTTATTAAATAATATTTATTTAAATAGTTAACATAATATGGTTGGATAATAAAGTTAAATTATAGATTTTATTTTTCTAAACATTTTAATATCTTAAACACATTTATCTGATTTTAAAACAGAAGTTATTAAATTTACAAAGTTTATTCATATTATTTAATTTCTGGAAATACTTATATTTGAATGTATACTGTTTTATCTATTTCCTATATAGGAAATAACTTTTCATACCGAAGCCAGACCTACCCTAGGTCACTGACGAGTGGGGTCAGTACCACGTCATCTGCCACCTAAGCATGGACTAGTCAAATGAGTGGATCAGGTCAAGTGTGACGCGAGCATGACTTCAAGCTGACGTCAACATGAGCTGATCCTTAAAGATCGAGGATCCATCGTCCGATTTGATGCATTCGCGCGGCTACAGAGGGTGGCGTTGGAAAGAGGAGGCCGATGCAAACCTAACAGTGGCGGCGCCGCTAGCTAATGGTCGTCGGAGGCTGGGCAACGACAGCAAACAACGGTGGCAGTGTCAGGTGTTCGTGGCGGCGGTGATTTCAGAAACAATCTAGAAAATGGACGGCACTAGCGTGATCAGTAACTCACCAGGAACGCGATGGTGCAACCGGTGAAGCGAGGCGAGGTCGAAAACGACAGTGAGGTTGACGAACAACGTCGGTGACCGAGGTTGCAATTAGGTTGACGAGCACCTTCCCAGCTTGTGCGAGTTGGGGCAAAAGAATGAGGGGAGCTCAGCAGTCTTCACCATGGTCTCATCTGTTCGAGGCGAGGACGAATTCGTCGACACCGGTTCCCTCTGAGCTAGGGTTTTCAGTGAGGCAAGGGGATTTTCTCTGGAGGGTGAGAGAGAGGATAAGATTGGTATGGACAGAGAGAGGAGGACGCGGCGGTCTTATCTACACCTCCCAGGGTTGGCGGCGAGCATCATGACAGTTGAATTTGGATGACGACGGTGAACGTCATCGCAGATACGCACGCAACCACCTATGTGCGTGAGGATGACGATGATGGTCATTTTTCAAAAACCCCTCTGAGATTCTTTGGAACGAACCCGCGGTCCCTCGCGGTGTCCCACCGGTCAGTCACTGTGGGTGACAAGTTAGGCGCGTTATTGGGCCTTAGTGGGCTGCAACGAAGTGCACCCGACGGCAGACTGGTAGAGGAAAACATGGGCTGCGGCCAGGAATGATTTTTTTCTGTTTTACTTTCTAGCTTTATATTTAGACAATTGTTTTTAATATTCCTTATATAATTCTATTTGCTAAGTACTTGCAACAATAAATAAAATATATTTAGATTCATTTAGTGAACCTTTATTATATAAGGTTTATATTTTCTTTATTTCCTTTTTTATAGGTCCTTTTTCTATTAATATTTTGTAGAGGCTTTGGTTATAAATTTGATTTACCTATATACACCATAACTTATTAGGGGATGCATTATTATTAATTCATGATATTTAATTCTGATTAACTTATAATATTAAAGAGACTTTTATATGGTGATCCTTCATTATTATATGACACATAAGGTTCTAAAGAATTAATATGGTTGATATTATTGCCATAAATTTAAATGATATTAAGATAAATAGTTTGTTATAACTTGCATATAAGTTAGGGTTTAAAATTATAACTGTTTACTATGAGTTTTAGGAGATTTAATATATGTATTATTTTATAACTAGGAATAGCGTTTAAAGTTTGGGACATATTGTATTTATACTTGTGATTAGGAATGAGTCCATTATTTAAAGTAAAGTAATAGAGTTGTTCTTTAGGATGGCTTTAAATAAAGAGTTGATAATTATCGTTCCTAGGCACATATGATATTTAATATTTAGAGGTGGCAAAGGTATGCTTAAGTGATTTGTTATAGGAAAATATTCCTATAAGCCATTGTGGAAATAAGATGATTAGTTAAACAGATGAGATAGATATTAAGTTTGTTTATAGATTTAAGGTTGAGTGTATACCAATAATTCCTATCTTCCATATTTCATAATTCTTGACTTATACTTAAAGAATTCCTTTCCTAGATATACTACTCCTTCATATCCATCATCATGTGTTAACATGATGAGCTTTACTTCACAAGAATATTATTATAAATACTTCCTCCTTCTAAATCTATTTGTAAATCCAATGAGATTGACACTAAAGCTCAACATGATCTCCCCATAGAGATCATTCTCATCTCTAGAGTACTTCTTATGAATCTAATTCCACTTTAATGATTACTCTCTTACTTCACATAGTACTTTGTAATATCACTTATAAATCTTAGAAGCTTGTCACTGAGGCTTTCTATAAATTCCTCATATTTATACTTGGTTATATTAACTACTCTACTACTGATAACCTCCAATCCAACAATTAGTTACTTCTATCTCCATTCGTACTCTTTCTTAATCATCCATCACTAATATTACTCCAATAGATGTATATATCAAATTCTACTTTCCTAAAAAGCTTACTATCCTTTAAGAGGAATACTACTACTTCAATAACTCAATGTTGCTCTGGCATCATCTTAGTCATACTATCTTATCCTTTACTTGCCTCAGTAACTCATACACCACTTCGTATTATACCATTGTGATTTGTCATGACTAACCTAGGAAAACATATCTACACTAGGGTTTAATCATGATCTATCACAAATATCACTTATACATGATATAATCATTCACTCTTAGTGTCTTGAGCATGATCATTATAATCCTTTGATAATTTATGGCCTAGGTTTCCAGTTGGCTAAACAAGGCTTTATCAATACAACATTACAGTTGTATTATAATTATCTTCTTAGTATCTCTATTTGACTAGGAGATATTATTCATTGACTATACCTACTTGTTCTAATAGGATTACTCCCTGGTAACTATCTTTAGAATTCATCCTTATAACCCTCTTTGTTACCCCCTATTTTTATTTCTTACAGATAACTCTTCTATCCATTCATGAGTAAGTTAACTCCATCAAGTATCCTATTGATTTGATTCTCTTCAAACACTCCCATCTATAGGGGATATGGAAAGCTAGCATTACCACCTACCTCTTCTTACTTATTTCTTTATAGGCCTTAAGTGAATGCTAGGATAAGGACAATAGTCAATAGATTAAGAATTGATAGGTTAATAATTGGTGAATCAATAGTTGATTACTCAACATTGGTGATCAATAAATATTATGATAAGATTCAATAGAGATGATAATGATTGATATGGAAAGAAAGATATATGGTGAATGATCTTGACTATGTTTCTTTCCTTCTCAATATCACTACAGAGTTAAGGTTAGGTATTACCATGATACTCATGGTATAAATAGATAAGGATAAAATAGGTCAAAATTTAGTTATTACATTCTTGTTCCTTGAATTATATCCATAGATTGGTATTCAAGAGTAGTTGTAATGAATACTATGGAATGATCACTTAAGGATCAGATATCAATTATTATGTAATATCTTGTGATTTAGTTTTATTGCATTTTATCCACCCTTAGATCAAATCATGTTTACCCAAAATAAGGTTTTAGCAAAGATCATATTGATACTTATCGCAGTCAACTTGATGATCTACTTCAATTCCAGCAAGTTGAGAGAAGCTTCAATCACTTTGACAAG
This sequence comes from Avena sativa, assembly GCA_916181665.1. Taxonomy (NCBI): domain Eukaryota; kingdom Viridiplantae; phylum Streptophyta; class Magnoliopsida; order Poales; family Poaceae; genus Avena; species Avena sativa. Next base: position 260,051,549 of record OV702297.1, read on the forward strand.
TTTTGTTCAAAAGCGCAAAAATTATCCGGATTTTCTATGCATGAATGCAATGCACACATCTATGTTTAGCTTATTTCTATACTCTAATACTGGGATGTTACACATGCATCAGAAAATCAGGGAAATTTTCACGCAAAACTAAAAGATCTATAGAGGGATCCAGATCTCCCTTGTTCTGATGGAAATGTTAGGGCAGCTGCGATGGATTTAGAGAAGACCTCAATTGAATTTATGTGTTTGAGGGGATGAAAATTCAAAATTGAATAATCACTTAATAAATTTGAATTCCAAAATAATTTGAATTTAAAACTATTGGAAATTGAATATTAAACAATAAAGGAATTTCAATAATGGAAAATAATAAAAAGCATTGTTATTTTTGGTTACATATATAGTAGTGTAATAAGGCATAAGTCTTACTAAATGAGACAACAAGAATTCTTTATTATTTGAAATTGCAATAAGAAATAAGAATTGAATTCTTATTTATGAATAAGATACAATATCTCTTTACAATAGTAAAAAATATTAGGAGAATACAAGGAAAAGTAATCTTTATTACATCATACCATATTACATGGTCTGTACACTTTTGAATTAAAAAAAGAAATTAAAATAAAGAATAAAAAATGCTTAATCTAAATTCATATTCACTTTCTTCATCTTTTAGATCTTTTCTTCATATTCTTGATCCCTGGAAACAAAAACAACCAACAGCAAACAAATTGAAAAGAGGGTTATGGGGGTTATTGTACTCTCAGGTTGACAATAAAATGCATTTCTTGGTCATCATCAAGTGGTATTAAAAAGGTCCAATGTAGAATCCGTTATTCTCACAAGTATTGCCTCGGGCTTAGCATCATAGGCCGGGGGGAATTTTCACCATTTACAGTAAAAGATCCACTTGGTAAGTAAAATAGGAGTACCCGAGTCAGGAAAATATCACATTTTCCTCAAGCATATCCATAAGAGATATTTTCTACAACCATTGAAACTTGAACCAAAGAGGGTCACTATAAGCAGCATACACACATGTAGGGTGGTGTGTTGTCAACACGACATGATTAATACAAAAAGGAGAAGAGGAGAATAGCCATAGCTAGCACACCATTCTCACCTCCATAGTACAAATACTCCATTATTCACCTCAGTTCATCTTCACACCACAAAGGACACATTAGTTCTTCTTAGAATCCTACCAGATATTCTATACTTCATCAACCAAAAACTACACATACAACCGGATCACCTAGAGGCACCGTCTCTCAAAAGAAGAGGAGGAGGCTTACAAGAAGAAGGCCCACAACTCAAGGAGAAGCAGGCAGCAGCTCCAAGAGGAGCATTACATCAGCACAACTAGGAACAAGCCAAAAGTATAGGGAGGAGATGATCAAGATCAATACCAGCCTAGCAGCAACAACAACTCAGCAACCATAGGTTGACCACCAAAATCATTCCTTAGCATCTGTTCTTATCAGATTTGTTAGGAATAAGTTATGGTGGAGGGAATAACCCTCAGATCTGCATGCAACTGGATGCAAGGATCATCCTAGGGTGTATAAAAGGGCAATAATATCATATGTTCTTAATTAAAGAATGGCCTTAGCCTGTGGCACCCCGGATTTTACGGTCCGAGAATACCCGTTATGCCTGCAATTCACGTTCCCATGATCAGTGAGCCATGAGCATAACCGACAAGTATCATTAAAACATCCATAATAAACGAATACAAGTACTTACATTTGTGCCATTATGGCGATACAACATCAATAGCAGAAGTCTTCAACCACAGAGCCCATGTCATGCCTTAACCTACAGGCAACTGACTGGGAAGACAACCTAGCTCGCATAGACGTCAGCAAACTCCATCGTTCCTCTTACTTCTGTAAGTCTGGCCAAGTAAATAGCCAGGGACAATGCCGATGAGTAATTTGAATGTTCTCGCAAACCACCTTAAAAAGACAGTAATAAAAGATATGCAATGTAGCTCTGGTAGGATGGCTCTGATACGTTGGAAACGTATCTATAATTTTTTATGCTGCATGCTTGTTTTGTATCTACTTTGCTTTGCTTGTCTACACTTTGAGGTGCTTTTTACATGTTTTCTGGTACTGACCTATTAACAAGTTGCAACAGTGCCAGATGCCTGTTTTCTGCTGTTTTTTGTTTTAGAAAATTTAGTAAAGAAATATTCTCGGAATTGGGCGGGACAAAGGACAAAGTCAATTACTTTCCGTGGGGAACAAGAAGTCCAGAGGAGAGCTGAAGGGGCCAGCCAGAGGGGCCAAACCCCCCAGGAGCAGCCACAGGTGGGCCCGTGCCTGGCTAGGGTTTGGTGCACCTGGCCGCCGCCTCGGCCTCCCCCTTCGCCTATAAAAAGCCCCCGATGCAAAAACCCTAAGGACCCGATCAGAAATCCACGAAACCGTCCATAGCCGCCGCCACCATCGTTCCTAGATCGGGGGGGGGGGGGGGATCTGAAGTTCTTCCCGGCACCCTGCCAGAGGGGAGATCATCCTGGAGGCCTTCTCTCCGGTACAATGCGTGAGTAGTTCCACCTTGGACTATGGGTCCATGTAGTAGCTAGATGGTTGTATCTCCTCCTTTGTGCTTTCATGTATAGATCTTGTGAGCTCCGTTCATGATCAAGATCTAATCTATTTGTAATCATGCATGTTGTGTATGCGGGGATCCAATGGATATTGAGATTATTATGTTGGTTTGATTAATGGTTTTATCTTTATGATTCTATCATGTCTGTGTTATTTGTGATCTTACATGCTCTCCGTTGCTAGTGGTTATCTTGGCCAAGTAGTTGCTAGTGACTCCAAGAGGGGGTATTTATGCTCGATAGTGGGTTCATGCCTCTAGTTTCCAAGGGAAGTGACCGAAATCTCTTCGGTTGTAGATGTGATGTTGCTACTAGGGAGAAAACAACGGTCTCTTATTCATGGAACATGTGGACTGTTTACCTTACACACTTTGCTTAAAGCAGTTGTCTGTTGCTTGGAACTTAATACTGGAGGGGGTTCAGATGATAACCTGAAGGTGGACTTCTAGTCATAGATGCAGCTGGATGGCGGTCTATGTACGTTGTTGTATTGCCCAATCAGCCTCATAGGATCTTTCTGGCCAGCAATTCCATTGTTATGCCTTGCTCAGTTCGTTTCAATTGCCCCGCTGTAATTTGTTTACCCTTCATGCCATGTTGTTTATCTAAGGAGAGCACCTCTAGTGAACTATGGACCCCGGTCCAATCTTTACCATTGATACATCTTCCACTGTTGCTTGTTTACTTGCTGCAAACCATTATCTTCCACACCATACATTTAATCCTTTGTTACAGCAAACCAGTGAGCTTGACAACCTCACTGATTCGTTGGGACAAAGTCTTGAGTTTGTGTTGTGCAGGTGTCCGCGTTGCTAGCAACACCTGTGTGACGTTTCCTTCCTCCTACTGGTTCGATAACCTCGGTTTCTTTCTGAGGGAAACTTGCTGCTATGCTGCTTCATACCTTGCTCTTGGGGTTTCCAACGAAGCGTTCCACGACAAGTACTAGGCACCATCAAGCTATTTTCTGGCGCCGTTGCCGGGGACTAAAGGAACATCAAAGTTCTTCCTCCCCGTCAAGCACCAGCTATTTTCTGGCGTCGTTGCCGGGGAGGCTAAGGACGTCTTCACTAGGGCAGTCCTTCACTTCCTTTCTCTTTACTTTTTTTTAGTTTGCTTTGTTTCTTTTGCTTGGTTTTGCATGCCTCTTTAAAAAAAACCCAAAAAATTAGTCTAGTTTAGTTTGCTTGCCTTATTAAAAAACACAAAAAAATTAGTTCCTGCTCTAGCTGTTGCTGTTATTTTTGGCTTGCCCACCTTTGCCAAAATGAACTCTGCTGAGAACACCAAGTTGTGTTACTTCACTAGCACCAACAACAATGATTTCCTTAGCACTCCTATTGCTCCACCTGCTCCTGATGCTACCTTTTATGAAATTAAGCCTGCTTTGTTGAATATTGTGATGAGAGAGCAATTTTCTGGTGCTGGTTCTGATGATCCTACTGCCCATCTTAATAGATTTGTTGAACTTTGTGATATGCAAAAGTATAAGGATGTAGATGGCGATATTATTAAGCTCAGGCTTTTTTCCTTTCTCCTTGAGGGGAAAAGCTAAAGAATGGTTGCTATCTTTGCCTAAAAATAGTATTGATTCTTGGACTAAGTGCAAAGATGCTTTTATTGGAAAGTACTATCCTCCTGCTAAGATTATTGCTATGAGAAGTGACATTATGAAATTTAAACAACTTGATAGTGAACATATTGCTCCTGCTTGGTAAAGAATGAAATCTTTGGTTAAAAATTGCCCTACTCATGGACTCACTGCTTGGATGATTATCCAGACTTTTTATGCAGGTTTGAACTTCTCCTCAAGAAACCTGTTGGATTCTGATGCTAGAGGTACCTTCATGGGCCTCACTTTGGGTGCTGCAACAAGGCTCCTTGATAATATGATGGTTAACTACTCTGAATGGCATGTTGAGAGAGCTCCACATGGTAAGAAGGTAAATTCTACTGAGGAAACTTCCTCTTTGAGTGAAAAGATTGATGTTATTATGGCTATGCTTGTTAATGGGAAAGCTCCTCTAGATCCTAATAGTGTTCCCTTAGCCTCTTTTGTTGCTCAAGAAGAGCAAGTTGATGTGAACTTCATTAGAAACAACATTTTCAACAATAATGCCTATAGGAATAATTTTGGTAGCAACAACAATTATAGGCCTTATCCTGCTAATAATGGAAACTCCTATGGAAGCTCTTACAATAATGCTAGAAGTGCCCCCTCTGAACTTGAAGTAATGCTCAAGGACTTTATTAGTAAAAAAACCACTTTCAATAAGACTATAGAGGAAAAGCTTTTAACTGTTGAGAAAAATATATCCTCTTTGTCTAAAGCTCAAACTTCCTTGGTTAATAAAATGGCTGCTAAACCTGAAACTATGGAAGATACCTTTGCTACTGCTCATGCCATACAAGTTACTATTGATGAAAATGTTAGGCTGTTAGCTCAACTTCATGCTAAGTGGGAAAGGGAAGCTGAAATTGATAGAAACAATAGTGTGTGCACTATCACCACTAAACCACAAGTAGCCCCTATTACTCCTCCTACTATGCCTACCACTAGTGATGCTAAGTTTGACTTTGATATTGATGGTTGCAATATTTTTGAAGTGATTATGTTCTTGCAAAAGCTTGCTAGAAGTCCTGATGCTAGTGATATGCATGTTGCCTTTACCAACACATTACAGATGCTCTTGTTAAGATTAAGGAAGAGAAGCTAAAACACAAAGCTTCTATTCCTAGGAAAGTAGAAGATAGTTGGAAACCCATTATTAATATGCAAGTGAATGACTTTGATCTCAAAGCTTCATGTGATCTTGGTTCTAGTGTCTCTATTATGCCTAGGAAGATTTATGAAATGCTTGATTTGCCACCATTAGAAGATTGTTATTTAGATGTCCCACTCAATGATAATGCTAAGAAGAAACTCATGGGGAGTATTAATGATGTTCTCATCATGGTTAACAATGCTTATGTCCCTGTTGATTTCTATGTTTTGGATGTTGAATACAATGCTTCTTGTCCTATTACTTCGGGAAGACCTTTTCTTAGAATAGTTGGTGCCATCATTGATATGAAAGAAGGCACCATTAAATATCATTTTCTATTCAAGAAAGGTATTGAAAACTTCCCAATGAGAAGATGGAAGTTGCTTTTTGCTCCCCCTTTGAAAGCAAGATTTGATGTTAATGCTTCCTCATTTGAAAATACTTGATTCTTCTTACTTCTTGTGCCTAACTTAAAGGCGTTAAAGAAAAGTACTTGTTGGGAGATAACCCAAGAGTTTCCTTGAGTCTTGGAAGTTATTAGTTCTGTAATGACCTCTTCTTATCCTTTTTGTTTACTTTTTGTGCCAAGAATGACCTCTAATGAGAGGAAAGTAATATTTGGGGAGTTGTTGTCTCGAAACAGATTTCTGTCCTCCACCAAAAAATTCGTGAGGAGGCTCTGTAACTCGGATTGAGCTCAAAATGTACGAATAAATCCCCCAGTATGTTATCTAACTTTCGTTAGTTCAACACTTTTTGATTTGAGCAACAGAAGATGTTTGAAAAAATTTGTTTCTACCTGCTGATCTGTTTTGACAGATTTCTGCTATTATTTGCTTTTGCTTCTTATTGATTCCTTTTTGAGTTCTCTTCAGGTAAATTGAACTGAAGGAGTTACTACATTAGCTTGTGTTTTTAGTGAAAAGCCTTGCTGTTCCAAAGCTTTTACAGAGGTCTAATATCTTTTGAATAAGCTAATGTTGCTAATGAAGATTGTGTAAAGTTTTGTCAGAAGGAAAAATTTCAGGTGTAGAGAGAGAATGATGCAATGAGATGAAGAATGGACAAAAGCTCAAGCTTGGGGATGCCACCATGGTGTCACCCTAAGAAATATCCAAGAGGTAGAAGCGTCAAAGCTTGGGGATGCCCAAGGCATCCCCTTCTTCATCAATAAAAAGTTCAGGTCTGTCTAGACGCTTCGTTTTTATTGTTTCATGCACAGTTGTGTTGTTCTTGGAGCATATTAATTTTTGTTTGCTTTGCTTAATTTGTTTAGTTTGCTTGAATAAAGTAGTTTGGACCCCCGTTATCGATGTGTTGTTTTGCAAATAAGTTTGCTTGGTGTTTGGAAAGGAGTAGTAAGTTCTTGCTTGAAGTGCAAGAGGAGCTTGCATTGACCGTGACTTAGACTTTAGCATGACATGCTAGGTGTTGTTTTAGCATTATGCTTAGTGATTATTGCTGTAGCATGTCTTATTGCTTAGTGTGCCTTGAAGAAATTATGCGTTGTTTTAGCATGCAAAAGCATAGTATTGTGGTATTCCCCTTTGATGTTTTACTTGGGTTGACTTGGCACATGCTCACACCATGTTATGACTCTCAAAATTCACCATTATCCTCTATGACCATTTAGTCCTTGACTTGTAGTACCACTCTTTGCTTTGATTAGTTTGCTTTGTTGCATTGCATGATTTTGGCCATTATTGCTCTCTTAGTTGGTTGCTCCCAATCTTTTGCTAGTCTCCACTTGTATGAGTGAGTTCTACTCATGCCTCCAACTCCTAAGAAACCAAGTTATTCCAAAGTGTCCACTATAAACTCCTATGCATGGTGTGTTACACCATTCCAAGTATATTCTTGTTTTCAACTATCTTCCAATTAAAAACTATTTTGTTATGTGAAAACTTAGTGATTAAAGCCCTCACGAACTTGATGGCACACTTTATTCTTTGCCCCTAATAAAACTTGAACCATTGTGACAACTTTGTTGTATATACTTGCACTTATAAGTTGGAATTAGCAGAACCGTGCTGTCACGGAGAATGTTTTCAACATTGCACTTGTACCTTGTTGTACTCAGTTGATATCATGTTCTTTTGTCTATGGATGTCACCGGTGTGAAATAAAGAGGGAACTTGTAAGTCCATGGAGTGTGTATCCTGTGTTAGAGAAACGCCTGAGCCGCTAGCCTAAGCCATGCCTAATCATGGTGGAAACTTGCAGCATCACCATAGTGACATCTATGAAGCATTCTTCTTATAAAAAAAGAGACACATTGAGAAAAGAGGAAAGCGAGAAAAAAGCACCATATTCCCATGGTACATAAGAAGAATTGTTAATATTCTCATTGTCTGCTTGCCTTGTCATTTTGGTTATGGGAAAGCTCCTGTACCATGTGCAAGGGGTACCCCGTTGGCGGTTCTCAATGATATGCAAATACTTACAACGACAAGAACTTACCTGGACCCAAAGTTGAGTATGCATGAGGTGTGGCCCTCGTATTCAAGGGGCATGAGATTGCCAACTTATACTTCGTCAAGCATATACTCTAGCTTTGCCACTTTAACCTTAACCACTTCAAGATTCTTATGATAGGGGCAATGAGGGCTGAAAGCTAACAAGTACCATAATTTTTGGAATCTCTTTTTGAAACTTGTAATCCCTGCTTCCTTTACAAAAAGGGCCTTTCTTCCACCACTATTGAGTCTCCACCTTCTACCTTTAGGCACCATTAATAGAGCATAGTTGTCATTCTGTGTGCAGTTTTCCAAAGCTTATTAATTGATGCATATTGTGTTATTACTTGCTCTTGTGCTACTTGTTTCTAGTCACCCTTGTGAACTTTGCAGGTGTCCTATGCATTATATTGCTACTCTATGAGGGACAAGCTGATTGCCACTATGCTATGTTTTCTGCATGTGAAACAAACAAACATTTTTCAATGCATGTTATTCATGATCTTTGTTTGTAGCTTGTCATGTTGCATGCATAGTTACTATGTCCTATTGTTAGAACTCCATCTTTCATGCACATGTTTAGAGTTCTTTGATCCCAGCTTTCAATGCTTGCAAATGGTTGGATCTTTATTGTGAGGGTGCATGTCACCTAAAAAATTATTATGTTTATCACTTACCTACTCGAGGACGAGCAGGAGTTAAGCTTGGGGATGCTGATACGTTGGAAACGTATCTATAATTTTTGATGCTCCATGCTTGTTTTGTATCTACTTTGCTTTGCTTGTCTACACTTTGAGGTGCTTTTTACATGTTTTCTGGTACTAACCTATTAACAAGTTGCAACAGTGCGAGATGCCTGTTTTCTGATGTTTTTGGTTTCAGAAAAGTTAGTAAAGAAATATTCTCGGAATTGGACGGGACAAACGACAAAGTCAATTACTTTCCGTGGGGAACAAGAAGTCCAGAGGAAAGCCGGAGGGGCCGGCCAGAGGGGCCACCCCCCCCTCCCCAGGAGCGGCCACAGGTGGGCCCACGCCTAGCTAGGGTTTGGTGCCCCTGGCCGCTGCCTCGGTCTCCCCCTTCGCCTATAAAAAGCCCCCGATGCAGAAACCCTGAGGACCCGATCATAAATCCACGAAACCGTCTGTAGCCGCCGCCACCATCGTCCCTAGATCAGGGGGGATCTGAAGTTCTTCCCGACACCCTGCCAGAGGGGACCCAGAGGCCTTCTCTCCGGTATGATGCGTGAATAGTTCCACCTTGGACTATGGGTCCATGTAGTAGCTAGATGGTTGTATCTCCTCCTTTGTGCTTTCATGTATAGATGTTGTGAGCTCCGTTCATGATCAAGATCTAATCTATTTGTAATCATGCATGTTGTGTTTGCGGGGATCAGATGGATATTGAGATTATTATGTTGGTTTGATTAATGGTTTTATCTTTATGATTCTATCATGTCTGTGTTGTTTGTGCTCTTGCATGCTCTCTGTTGCTAGTGGTTATCTTGGCCAAGTAGTTGCTAGTGACTCCAAGAGGGGGTATTTATGCTCGATAGTGGGTTCATGCCTCTAGTTTCCAAGGGAAGTGACAGTAATATCTTTGGTTGTAGATGTGTTGTTGCTACTAGGGAGAAAACAACGGTCTCTTGTTCATGGAACATGTGGACTATTTACCTTACACACTTTGCTTAAAGCAATTGTCTGTTGCTTGCAACTTAATACTGGAGGGGGTTCGAATGATAACCTGAAGGTGGACTTCTAGTCATAGATGCAGCTGGATGGTGGTCTATGTATATTGTTGTATTACCCAATCAGCCTCATAGGATCTTTCTGGCTAGTAATTGCATTGTTATGCCTTGCTTAGTTCCTGTCAATTGCCTCGCTGTAATTTGTTTACCCTTCATGCCATGTTGTTTATCTAAGGAGAGCACCTATAGTGAACTATGGACCCCGGTCCAATATTTACCATTGATACATCTTCCACTGTTACTTGTTTACTTGTTGCAAACCATTATCTTCCACACCATATGTTTAATCCTTTGTTACAGCAAACCGGTGAGCTTGACAACCTCACTGATTCGTTGGGCAAAGTCTTGAGTTTGTGTTGTGTAGGTCTCCGTGTTACCTTGCTCTTGGGGTTTCCAACGAAGCGTTCCACGACAAGTACTGGGCGCCATCAGGCTCCAAGAGAGGTTCTTTTATAAACTAGTTTCTCTTGTAGATATAGCATGTCTCTATATCTTTGATGAAAAACTTTTGTAAAACATTTTGGAAACCCTTTTTGAAAAGTTTGTAGAAAATACTAGGATTTGGGTCACCCATTTATTTTTCCTTCCAGTCATTCCATGACCAAACTCCTTCCTCCATTTTCCAGACCATCCCATGGTTAAAATATTTTCAGGCCAGTGCTTTTCTGAAGTCCTTTTTGAAATCAAAACCATCACCCCCGTATAGTAGCCATCACAACCGTCCATGATCGAGGACTCGGCTATTCGAATAGATTTACACTCTAAAGAGGTTGTACACTATACCCACACCATCCGATTACCCGTCCCTTATCTACACGGATCGTGGGTCGACTAACCGGTCAAGACCTTCCAAATACCCTCTCCTATACAAGTGCCTACCCTATGAGGTTAATCCCCTCAAAACTGGGACGCCCTATATAGTCACAACCCAACCGGAGCGCGTTTTGCACCCTGCAGGGTGTGCGCTTTCAATGAGGGGCTCATAGTATCATCTGGCCGCCATTTAGATGGTATTTACCTTCCCCAGACTGATGTTTCACATGGGCCTTTACAAGGGAAAGCCTAGCCTCCGGGAATTTGTTCTTCCCCGTAGTAGTTTGAGACACCTATACCGGATTAGACAAACTTCCACCCCAGCCCCGTCCCATTCTAGAGTAATGTGGTTGCACGGGTTAATTGCTCAAGCATTAGGAACTGTACAGCCGGGCGTGTTTTCGTTAACATTTTTCCTCCATCTTTCGTTCGACCATTTTGTAAACCAAAAACTTTCACATTTTTCAACATCACTTGGTAGGCCAAGCCTCACCAAGGATTTATCATAAAACATTTTTGTAAACCTTTTTCCGGGGTCTTCCCATCCTACACTTTTGTTTCGGCTAAAACGGGGTCTCCAAGGGTTTATGGTGTTAAACACCATCTACCATACTAAGGGAAGGTAGGTATTATACAGATAGGTTGTACCTAATGGTACTAAGGGGTAATTATTTGGAGGAGCCAAACATTACCCATATAAAGTATATTATAGTAAAACCAATGCACTTTGCATAAACAAGTAGATAAAACATGCATATATAAAATAATAGGACAAGGTGTATGAGCAAGAAGGTGGCTTGCCTGTGACCAGCGAGATGTCTGGTGACTCCTTTAGAATTCCATAAAACCCATAATAAAGTAATGATAGCGATGATAATGCTCTAAGGCTTTCTTCTTCTCGACGGCACACAATCGCAACTATCGCTGTTATCGAGCATACATGCGAACAAACAACACCACAATCAATACAATGATTACAAGCATCAATACATACATCAAGAAATCATACGACCCAATATAAACATCAGTAGGGTGCTGGATGATTGGGTTGATTAGATCGGTAGAGGATGTGGAAGTATGGGAAGATGATCCCTTTGGATTTGAGGTCTAGGAAATACCTAAGAGAGGGGTTTTTGAGCAAGGACAAGTTCCGTATGATATCATTGGATAAGAATGATACCATCGGATAGGTATTGATAAAATTAAGCCAACAAAAGTGGTTTCACTATTTTATCAATTACCATTTATTTATAATTGATTTTAAAGTGATTAAAACTCTAGTTTTAGGAAATAATTCACCAGAATTGTTCTGGAGTTCCAAAAATTATTTACTTGGATGATTGGTAGTATTTAGGGGACTGATTCACTGAGAGTTGGTTTTACTTTAAAACAATTACTAGAATGCACTTGAGAAATTCCCAAAGGTAGTACTGGATAGGATTTGTCTTTTTCATCAGATTTAATTTACAAAATATTTTTAGGTCATTCCAAGGACATAAGTAAGGTACTTTGAATACCTTTCTGCAGAAATTGGAATCATACTTGTTGGAGTTACAAAACTAAATTGGTGATTTAAATGGTGAATAGACTATGCATAGAATTTTTTAATTCACCATAAATCAATAGAAGCTCAATAAATCTTAGGCTCCTGGGTTTTGATACCTATTGGTGTAGAGGTTTACTGGGAGTTGGAATTAGGTCAAAACATCATTTTTTGCCCTAGGGAAATTCCTAAAGTCAGAATTGTCCTGATTTTGTTATTTTTGTTGTGGGCAAACCAGGAAGCATTTTAGGTGGGACTAGCGAGACATGCAAGGTATGGCCAATACCTTTCAGAACCAAGTGGTTTTGCTCCATTTGGAAATGCCAAACTCTCAGGAAGATTTTATTAGTGAAAAGTACCCATCTTGGTAGATGATTTCTTGTGAATAAACCAAATATTATTTTGGTCCACTTCTTGTACTGAATGTTAAGGAAAACCTTGGGGAACATGAACAACTTTTTATCTGGCATAAAATAGGTTGTTTACATTTTATTTTGGATTTAAAGCAACTACCAATTATCAGATCTGGGGTTATATAAGAAAAAGAAAAAGGGGAAAGAGCAGAGCTGGGCTAGATCTAAAGGGAGATGGGCAGCGCAGAGAGGAAACTAGACCATGGGGGCGCACCACGCACGGGAGGGGAGTTCAAATGGGCTGACAACACGGGCCTGCCCGTCAGTGAAGGAGACGGGGAGAAAGGGTAAGGGGGATCCTGGACCGTCCGATTAGAGCCGATCCGGCGGCCCTTGCTCTATCTTCTTCCTCTGGGCAGCAACGACGAGCAGAAACCCTAGATGGGAGTTTGCAGCATCGAGGGGGCTCACCTGAGCGGCTGGAAGGAGCCGGGAGGGGTCCAGGGAGACACAGTGCACTCCGGGGACCTCGGGGGTGGGCGGCAGTGGCCATTTTGATGCAGGTTCGAGGATCCTCCACCGCGGGTAGACGAGTTCGCTCGGGACCTCAGTGGCGGCGGCGGTAGTGAAGGTCCTGCACGAAAGGAAGGGCAGGGTGAGAAGGGGGTCGAAGAGGAGACCTCGCCAAAACAGAAATGAGGGGCAATGGTGCAACACAGCCTCGACATAGTGGAGTTTCTCCTTGCAACCAGAGGAGGGAGATGTCCCTTCTACCCTGCGAGGGAGAGACAGAGAGCTAGATCTGGGGCTCGAGATGTGGTAGATGGGAGTGTGGGGGAGAAATGAGCAGCGAGGGGAGGCTGGGGTGGCCTATGGCCTATTTAGCTCGAGGGAGATGGGTTCATGGGGAACCATATCCACTAGGGCAAGATTGGAGAGGAACTGCCAGGGATTGGGCAATGGGGGTGGTGCTGGGGTCATGGTCGGGCCACTAGAGGTCCAGGAGAGGCAGGGAGTGAGTGGTGGAGGCTGCTACTGCTTTTACTTGGTGCACACGACCAGGAGGAGTGATGGTGCTGTGGAGGAGTGCTGGGGAAGGTTGGAGATGGTTGGGTGGTAGTTTGAATCAAGCTTTGCTTGGTTTAGCAAAATTGCTCAAGTTGATGCTTGTGAAGGAGTTTGAAAAATTTGCATTGAACAAGGTGTGGAGATGGTACGGGTGTATGTATAGGGTCATTGCATAAACCTAGGAATTATTTGAGATTTTTCTAATGATTAAAGGTGCCTTTAAACTCGAATATTCAAATAGTCCAGAAATAGTTTCTAGAATATTATTTGATATTTTTACATTGGGAAATCTTGGTTTTTGATGTGAGATGGTCCTAAATACCATAACCCACATTGTAGAATTTTATTGGGATTTATTGAGGTGGAAAATTATTTTTAGGGAATTATTTCTTGTTTCTGCCATTTAAGAAAAAGGGCAAAAAGAAATAACAAGGAATCTCAAAAATATTTATTTTTGAGTTTTGAAGATTGGGTATGATTTATAGAACTCAAATGTGCATTGAGTTGGCCAAGTGAGTTGGAGAAAATCAGAGTTGCCTTTATATACAGAGGTTTTAGGGTTTTGCCAGAAAAAGAATTTAAATAGTTTTAGGCTCCAAATAATTATGGGCATTATTTGGGGAACTATCCTAACCAAGGTAGAGGATGTAAGATTGATTTATGCATCATTGTCCACCTGGGCTTTGAAGGATTTTTGGTAAAAAGGAAAGAAACTAGATTTTTTGGAATCTAGGGTTTTGTTATTTTCATGCCACCAAAACAGGGTTGTATTTGTGAGCTCAGAGCTCACCTTGGTACAAGGGGTATATGGATAGACAGACCAAGTCATATAGATGATCATGGAATCAAGAGTTGGGCTTGGTCGCATTTGGGGTGATCTAGAAGAGTGATACGCCCAATTTGCATCACCATTCTATATCATAATTTACCTCTATTCATTGGTATTTGTCTTATTATGAGGTATTACTTATGGCTTTTCATCTGTTTATGCATGTTGGATGATTCCTGAAGGATGGACTGCCGGAGTCTGGATTCTGATGGAAAAGAAGGCGTTTCGGTGCAATTTCGCGAAGATCGGAAAAATACCATAAAAATATGGAAACATATTATTTTACCTGAGGACGAAGGAATCCAGAAGGAGGAGCGAAGAGGGGCCGCAGGGGGCCCACACCCCCTAGGCGGGGCCCCACCTAAGGCCGCGCCTAGGGCAGGTGTGGCCTACCTACCCGGCCTCCGACTCTCCCCCTTCGCCTATATCTTCCCTATGGAACCCTAATCCTCAAGGAGGGACCACATATAGATTTCCGCCGCCTCTGGGGGCGGAAACACCGAGAGAAAGATCTCTCCGGCAGATAGATTTCTGCCGAGGGAATTCTTTCTCGGAGATGGGAGACCGTCGCCATCAACACCGTCATGAAGCTAGGCTTCATCGGGATCATCATGATCATCCACACCATCATCTACACCAGCACCATCACCACCACTCTGTCCCGCTGTAACAATTGTGTTGGATATTGCTTTAGTTCTTAGGGGAAACTTTCCCGGTGTTGATTACTATTGTAGTTGATGCTTGTGAGTGGAACCATTGATTATTGTTTATGTTCATATTTCTATCCATTATCATATCATCTTTGATCTTGATCCATATGATGTCTTGTGAGTAGTTCATTTAGTTCTTGAGGACATGGGAGAAGTCATTTTGTTAGTAGTGAATCTGCGATAAATTATTATTCAATGGTTTAGTATTTAAGTTCTGGTAATATTATTCTAGTGGTGTCATGTGAACGTCGACTACATGATACTTCACCATTTATGGGCCTAGGGGAATGCATTGTGTATTTGGCTACTAATCGTGGGGTTGCTGGAGTGACAGAAACCTGAACCCCCGTTAGGACACCTTTGCACAAGGGAGCGTAGGATCTCAGAGTTTAAGGCTATGGTTAGATTTATATCTTAATTACTTTCCTATAGTTACGGATGTTTGCAGGGGGTTTAATCACAAGTATGTGTTAGTCCTAGGAAGGGCGGTATGTTAGCACAGGTTCACCCACACAACACTTACGAACACCAGCGAAGAGTACTCAGCTATTTGAAGCGAAAGCACTTGACAGAATTCCCATGTGTCCTCGAGAACATTTGGTCCTTATAAGTAGTTCCACCGGCTTGTCCTTTGATAAGAAAGGATTGACCCACTTGCTCTGTTTGTTCGTTACTTCTGTTACTTTCTCTTTGTTTTGTTGCCTTGTCAGAAAACCACTAAAAATCCGTTTGCTAAGTATTCACAGGGATTTCCTGCTCCATACCACTGTTCAACACCTTCTGCTCTTCGTTGGGATCGACACTCCTATTTACCGAAAGTACTACGATACACCCCCTATACTTGTGGGTCATCAAGACTATTTTCTGGCGCCGTTGCCGGGGAGTGAAGCGCTATTGAAGAGTGGAACTGGTAAGGGAAACTTTTACTGTGAGTATTGCTCTTATTACTGCTTGTTACTTTGTTTCCAATTTGGATAACCCACTTGGTTTTCTATTTGGGAAAACTACTACCACTGCTATGGTAGTAGATGAACCACCTCCTGTTGAGATAGATCCTTTTAAGATACCTACAAGTATTGTTAATCGTGTTACAGATAATTATTATTTTGGGGATGGAACTGTCCATCCTGGTGATCACTTGCTTTTTATCCATGAATTATGCATGTTGTTTAAGTGTGCAGGTATCACAACTGAACAGGTGAAGAGGAAGTTACTCTCCATATCCTTGAAAGGGAGAGCTGAAGCATGGTATAACCTGCTGAAGAATGGACAATCCATGGAATGAGAGAAGATGGCATCTCTCTTTTACTCCAAATTTTATCCTCCCAGTGAAATCCATAAGGATAGAAGTCTTATATATAACTTTTGGCCTCTTGATGGAGAGAGTACAAAACAAGCTTGGGGGAGATTGAAGTTACTAATGCTTAAATGTCCTATTCATGAACTCCCTAACAATATTATTCTCAAAAACTTTTATGCTAGGCTTTCTCTTCATGATAAAGATTTACTAGATGCTTATTGTGCTGGATCATTCACACGTATGAAGGAAGAAGCTAAATGGGATCTACTAGACCGAATTCAAGAGAACACTGAAGCTTGGGAGAATGACAAAGGAACAAAGTCAGGTATAAACTATGATTATGAATGCATTAAATCTTTTATGGGAACTAATAGCTTCCGTGATATTAGCAATGAGTTTGGTCTTGATTCCCAAAGTATTGCCATCTATTTAAGGCCTTTGCCTCTTATATTGAAATTCCCAAGAAGAAGTGGAATAAGTACCATGCTCCTTATAAAGATGTTGTTAGTCATGTTTGAAAGAGCATTTGCTATCCCTAGTGATTTTGGTGTTTGATAACAACACACATATCGGACTAATGATTTGCTAAGTGTGTCGCAGGTACATTGAAAAGTTTTGCAATGTTCAAAAACTGTCTGCCTGGAGCGGTACCAAAAAGCGGTAGTACCACTTTTTGCTACCGGACCAGACAGAAGGCTTAGACTAACTGTCAAAAAGCCTCTGCCGGGCTAGGTACTAAAAAGTGGTAGTACCGCATTTTAGTACCTAGCGCGACAGTAGCTTTTTGACCACATGTCAAAAGCTTCTGCCTGCTCCGGTACTAAAATGCAGTAGTACCGCATTTTAGTACCGCTCGGGGTAGAGACTTTTTGTATGTGGCAAAAAGCTTCTGTCTGCCTAGGTAGCAAAACGCGGTAGTACCACATTTTGCTACCTGGCGTGACAGAGAGTTTTTTCATCTGAAAGCCGCTAATTCCACTATGATCGGTAGTACCGGTTGCCACTTGCGGTACTACCACTTCCCGGTAGCATCAATAGTAGTACCGCTGTGGGCAGAACTTGATGAAGTTTTAAAAAGGGGTGGTCCGGTACCAGGTCCGGTAGTACCGGAGTTCTCCGGTAGTACCGCTTGAACTTCCGGTACTACCGCTTCAATAAATGCTCCAACGGCCAGATTTTGTGGAGGGGTATAAATACCCCTCCACCTACCTTGGGACAAGTTGCTCAAACACATTAAAGTCAAGACCACCATTGGAGCCACTCAAATCTTCAAGATCTCCTCATTCCACCATCCAAAGTCCTTGATCTTTGGAGAATCGAAGGAGGAGGCCCCGATCTACTACTTCACCAAAAGAGATTTTCATTTCCCCCTCATTTCATTGAGGGCCCCTTTGCTCTAGTGTTTTCTTTGAAACGCTAGTTCTTGTTTTGGTTCTTACAAGCTTGTCTTTGATGGCTTTGATAGCTTGCTTGTATTTGGGAGCCTCTGATTAAGTTGTGGATGTGTGCCCCAAACTTGTAACGGTGCCGGCTTCCACCTTGAAGGTTGCCGATATAGTGGAAGGTGAATCGATCCCATTGGGGTGAGATTCATCGGAGAACAAGGGAGGCCTTTCGTGGCGTTGGTGGTTTGAAACCACCCCCTCTCCAAACGTAGATGTACTTCCCCTCAAAAGGAAGGAACTACGGGAAACAAATCCTTGTGTCTCCGCGTCCACTTTTCGGTTACTTCTATCCTTTACCGCACCTTACTTACTCGTTACTACTTTGTGTTGTGGTAGCTCTTGCATAATTGTCATATAGGTAAATTCACCATAGTTGCATTATCTAGAGAATTTACCTTATTGTCAAACCTTAATTTGAAAAAGAAGAAAATTTGAAGTAGCACCTATTCACCCCCCCTCTAGGTGCCCATAAGATCCTTTCAATGTTCCTGCTAGAAGTACTCAAGTTTGTACTACTAATCATATTGTGCCTGAACCCCATGTTTAGAAAATTCCTTTCCCAGCTAAGGAAAAGGAGTATTCTATGATTATTAGTGCAAATAACAAAGGTACAATGAAAACTATGGAGCCTGGTAAGCATTTGAGTGATGAACCTGTGGTAGCTATTGTGAAAGACAATGTCACTATAAATATAGAGGATGAGCATATTGTCTTATGTGAAGACGCTCAAATATTATTTCTCATACTGATAAATTTAGAAAAGATAGTGTCCCTGTGCTTTCTGTTAAAATTGGTGATCATTGCTACTATGGTTTATGTGATATTGGTGCTAGTTCTAGTGCTATTCCTTATGAGATTTACAGGTAAATTATGCATGATATTGGTCCTTGTGAGCTTGAGGACATTGATGTGGTTATTCACCTTGCTAACAAGGAGACCATTTTCCCCATTGGTATTGTAAGAGATGTGGAGGTTCTTTGTGGTAAGATTAAGTATCCTGTTGATTTTCTAGTGCTTAATTCAGCAGCTAGCAAAACTTGTCCTATCATTTTTGGTAGGCCCTTCTTGAACACTTGTGGAGCTATTATAGATTGTAGGAAGGAAAAAGTTTTAACTAAGTTTGATGGATATTCTTATGAGTTTAACTTTTCCAAATTTGCTAAAGCTCCTTGTGAAAATAGCTTGCCTAATAAAGATTTCAGGATGAAACAACTTGCTTCAATGGATCCAATCTATGACCTTGGACCTCTTTTTGATGACTGTAAGTATGCTTATTCTGATGATAAAGTTGTTTCCAGTGACATTTATGTTGTCAACTTTATTCAGAGTGCTACTGAAAGTTATTATGAGAGAGGGAAACATGGTTTTATGCATCTCAATGATGTTAAGTTTCCCCGTTTTATGTTGAAAGCTTTAAAGTTGCATCCGTTTTGTCTTCCTATGCTTGTGGCCTTTTGTTTCAACAATTCATTTCTCATGACACCCCCATGCATAGGAAGTGGGTTAGACTCAAGTGTGTTGGTTATTTGCTCCTTGATGCTCTCTTTCACTCCAGATTTATATATCCTATGTGAGCATCTTTGGAAGTTTCAAGCCTAACTTAAAGGCATTAAAGAAAAGTACTTGTTGGGAGATAACTCAAGAGTTTTGTCGAGTCTTGGAAGTTATTACCTCTGTAATAACTGCTCCTTATCCTTTTTGTTTTGGATTTTGTGTCAAGTTCAACTACTTTTGTGAAGTACAGGAGTTGTGAAAAGTGGCTGTCCTGGTACAGATTTTTGTGCTGCATTGTAAAAATTCGTGAGGGAGATCAGTACGTTGGATGGAGCTGCATTTTTCTGTGCTTGTTCCTCAAGTTGTTTCCCAACTTTCATCAGTTCTGTACTTTTTGATTTGAGCAACGGAAGGTTTTCGAAAAAATCAATCTTTACCTGCTGGTCTGTTTTGACAGATTTCTGCCATCATTTGCATTTGCCTCTTACAAAAGCCTTTGTTTTGATGAGTTTTCAGTTGAAATGTTTACCAAAAGGTTTATTGTTTTTGTTTATACTAATTTTGTCATTGAGCTTGTGCAAGTGTTTTGTAAGAAGGAAATTCTCAGGAGAAAGAGAAAAGGAATCTGCAGAGTTCGTCTTTGAGTAGGTAAAAGTGGTGAAAACAGAAGGTTCGTGAAAGTCCAATCTTTTTATATTTTTGATGTTTTTAATACATAAGGGGAGTTACGAGACGTAACTGAAGAGGAAACAAAGCCCGGGGTGGACAAACCCACCCTAGGCGTGGGTCCAGCCTGGCCGCGCCTGGAGGGGGTTTGCCACCCTCGAACTCCGTCTCCGCCTCGTTTCCATGTCAAAACCTTCCTTATGCATTGAAACTTCGTAATATATAACCCCCCAGATCTCCCGAGGTTCATGCATCATGTTCTCGTCGTGTTTTCGTTTTGATCTATTTCTGTCAGGAAATCTTCTCAAGTTTAGAGCACCATGGCCTCCGCCGACGATAAAGGGAAGAAGCCCGAAGAAGAAGAATCTCGAGTTCCCAAGGAGGAGGAGATTCCAGTAGGTTATGAAGGAGACATGGAGGAGGACAAGCAACCGGACACCCACTCTACCGTCACAAGCATTGGTTTGGTGGCACAACCTACCAAGCTTAAGAGGACATCACGGATGTCTACAGGAGGGAAACCTCCACGTCTCTTCTACAATCCACGCCATCTCCTCCACATAACAAGAGACCCTTCCATACACTTATACATGAATATCAATATCAACATGTGCCCAAAGGAAATTTTCCTTCGGTTTGGGATATGCGTTGTTCTAAAAATGCAGAGAAGGATCATGATAAGGATGAAGAGTGGGGAAAGAACAATAGGATCTAGGATTCTCGGACTGACATGATCATGAACCGTATAGAGCAAAACTCGGAGCTAATCTAAACTCTTACTTTTGAGTTCGAGGAGTTGAAGAAACTTATTGAGGAGCTTATCAAGAGAACACCACCACCACCGAAGGAGTAATTCGTCATCAGGTTTGGCATCCCCTTGGCTTGTTCCAAGCTTGGGGGAGTGTCGCGGTATCACCACCATTATCTTTTATCTTTTTAGTGGATTCATATCTGTGGTAGAGGGGTTATCTTATAGTTTGGTTTGCATGTGGAAGTATCTCTCCTTTAGTTGATTATCTATGTATCCCTTGGTGTGAGTGCCTTTATTGGAATACAAATGAGAAGTCTCATATTTTACTTTTTGCACTTCTTATTTTAGTTTGCAATCTCTATTATATAATGGATCTTATTGTTCAGTATTGGCACCACTTTGGGATCATTA
The DNA here is from genome assembly GCA_916181665.1 of Avena sativa. Classification (NCBI taxonomy): domain Eukaryota; kingdom Viridiplantae; phylum Streptophyta; class Magnoliopsida; order Poales; family Poaceae; genus Avena; species Avena sativa. The sequence continues at coordinate 260,072,511 of OV702297.1, forward strand.
AGTGGATCTAAATTGGTTTTGGCAAACCAAGTTCTGGTCAGTGGCTTTAGTTTGAAAGAAAAAGAAAGAAAGAGCTTATAGGTATTTGGTATCAATTGTTTTCTTTCTTGTTGGCTCATAAGCTTAGTATTCTTTATTTAAGATTCTTTTGTGTCTTCAAGGAAGATTTCATGTTTGGATTTATTACTTGTATGTTTGCTTGTTTATTTCAACTCTCTTGTTTGCTACCCAACCTTGCTAGCCAAAAACCTGTTTTGAGAAGGCATACTTCTCATGTTTCCAAAATCCTTAGAACCCAAAACTTTTGCCACTTGTGTCCACCATATCTACCTAGTAGCTTTTGCTATTCCTAGCAAATCCTCAAGCATCATCTACCTTTCAAATTAAAAAGTATTTTGTTATGTGAAAACTAGTTAGTAAAGCTCTCACGAACTTGATGGCACATTTTATTCCCTTGCCCCTAATAGACTTGAACCATTGTGAACATCGAAGTTGTATATGCTTGCATCTATACGTTGGGATTAGCAGAACCGTGCTATCACGGGGAACATTTTCAACATTGCACTTGTACTCTGTACATAGTTGATATAATGCTCTTTTGTCTATGGATGTCAACGGTGTGAAATAAAGAGGGAACTTGTAAGTCCATGGAGTTTGTATTCTGTGTTAGGGAAAAGCCTAGGCCGCTAGCCTAAGCCATGCTTAATCATGGTGGAAACTTGCAGCATCACCATAGTGAGTCATCTATGAAGCATCCTCAATAAAAAGCTATACACATAGTAAATAAAAAGATCGCTGAGATGCTCATTGTCTGCTTTCCTTGTCATTTTGGTTATGGGAAAGCTCCTGTACCATGTGCAAGGGGTACCCCGTTGGCGGTTCTCAATGATATGCAAATACTTACAATGAAAAGAACTTACCTGGACCCAAAGTTGAGTATGCATGAGTAGTGGCCCTCATATTCAAGGGACATGAGATTGCCAACTTATATTTCGTCAAGCATATACTCCATCTTTGTTCAATTTAACCTTAATCATCTCAAGATGCTTATGATAGGGGCAATGAGGGCTCAAAGCTAGTAAGTACCATAATCTTTTGGAAGCTCTTTATGACTTGTAATCCCTGCTACCCTCTAAGAAGGGACCTTTGTCCCAGTTACCAGTTTGAGTCAGTAAACCGACTTCCTCTCTATCTCCAGCAAGCATTTGAGTTGTTGTGTTTCAAGCATTCATATGGTGATTTATTCAATCATGTTCTTCATATTCCTTGTTTGCACAAAACTCTTATCTATTGAGTATTACTTTGAAATCCTTCACTTGTGAAAAACCTTTTTGAGCAAAGAGTGCTCCTGTTTTGAAAATTCTACAAAAAGCTTTTGTGAAACTGTTTGCCAGGTGTTCTCTGACCAAGAACAAGTTTGCCAATTCCAATTATGATTTATCTTTATGCATCTATATTGTGACTGCTGTACTTGGTTGCAAGCTAAGTTATATAATGGTGAGTAGCTTTCTTCTATGAGTTGTGAAATGGTAAGTGTGATGCTTCTTGTTCTTATTCTTTTATCGACACTTCACTCCATAAACCTGTGGACATGTTTACTGAGCTCAGTATTCGCTTGGGGACAAGCGAAGTCTAAGCTTGGGGGAGTTGATACGCCCAATTTGCATCACCATTCTATATCATAATTTACTATTATTCATTGATATTTATCTTATTATGAGGTATTACTTATGGCTTTTCATCTGATTATGCATGTTGGATGATTCCTGAAGGATGGACTACCGGAGTTTGGATTCTGATGGAAAAGAAGGCGTTTCGGTGCAATTTCGCGAAGATCAGAAAAATACCAGAAAAATATGGAAACATATTATTTTACCTGAGGACGAAGGAATCCATAAGGAGGAGCGAAGGGGGGCCGCAGGGGGCCCACACCCCCTAGGCGCGGGCCCACCTGAAGCCGCGCCTAGGGCAGGTGTGGCCCACCTGCCCGGCCTCTGACTCTCCCCCTTCGCCTATATCTTCCCTACGGAACCCTAATCCTCAAGGAGGGACCACAGATAGATTTCCGCCGCCTCTGGGGGGCGGAAAACACCGAGAGAGAAAGATCTCTCTGGCAGACAGATTTCTGCCGGGGGAATTCCTTCCTGGAGAGGGGATACCATCGCCATCAACACCGTCATCAAGCTAGGTTTCATCAGGATCATCATCATCATCCACACCATCATCTCCACCAGCACCATCACCACCGCTCCGCCCCTCTATAACAATTGTGTTGGATATTGCTTTAGTTCTTAGGGGAAACTTTCCCGGTGTTGATTACTATTGTAGTTGATGCCTGTGAGTGGAACCATTGGATTATTGTTTATGTTCAGATTGCTATCCATTATCATATTATCTTTGATCTTGATCCATATGATGTCTCGTGAGTAGTTCGTTTAGTTCTTGAGGACATGGGAGAATTCATGTTGTTAGTAGTGAATCCGTGATGAGTTATTATTCAATGGTTTAGTATTTAAGTTGTGGTGCTATTCTTCTTATGGTGTCATGTGAACGTCGACTACATGATACTTCACCATTTATGGCCTAGGGGAATGCATTGTGTATTTGGCTACTAATCGTGGGGTTGCCGGAGTGACAGAAACCTGAACCCCCGTTAGGACACCTTTGCACAAGGGAGCGTAGGATCTCAGAGTTTAAGGTTGTGGTTAGATTTATATCTTAATTACTTTCCTATAGTTACGGATGTTTGCAGGGGGTTTAATCACAAGTATGTATTAGTCCTAGGAAGGGCGTTATGTTAGCACAGGTTTACCCACACAACACTTACGAACACCAGCGAAGAGTACTCAGCTATTTGAAGCGAAAGCACTTGACAGAATTCCCATGTGTCCTCGAGAACGTTTGGTCCTTATAAGTAGTTCCACCGGCTTGTCCTTTGATAATAAAGGATTGGGCCACTTGCTCCGTTTGTTCGTTACTTCTATTACTTTCTCTTTGTTTTGTTGCCTTGTCAGAAAACCACTAAAAATCCGTTTGCTAAGTATTCACAGGGATTTCCTGCTCCATACCACTGTTCAGCACCTTCTGCTCCTCGTTGGGATCGACACTCCTATTTATCGAAAGTACTACGATACACTCCCTATACTTGTGGGTTATCAAAGAGATGACAAACTTTGTTGAAAATAAGGCTGCCATAGCAGATACATCATGTAGCCTCCTAAACCATGTGGGTTTAAGAAGCACAAGGCTCCAATGGAAACAAGTGGAGTGGGGATTGATAGGACATGATTAGTAGGTCATAATCATGCAAGGAGTTGGTCAATGGGAGGTAGCATATAGATGGGGGCTTCTGCCAAAGTAGGCAAGATGATAAGATTTCCAGAAAAGATTACTATTTTGACTACAAAACCATCATGGATGAGTGGGAATTAGATAGGCTTAGCCAATGGCAGGGTTAGGCTTTGGTAGTACTAAAGATGTACTAAAATATGGTTCAAGTACATTCTCAAGAATGCACATAGGTTGGAAAGGGTAGAGCTCCAAATATTGAATCTAGATAAGAATTCCAGACTTGGCCGTTTTGGTAGAGTTAGGGTTTTAGACTAGAGTACTAGTGTAGATGATTTTGAGAGGATGCTAAGTCCAAACCCATGATCAAAGAGATGATGTTCAAGTGTTAACTAAGTATATATGATCCATACTTAGATTGGGTCTTCACTGAGTTGGAACAATTAGAAGGGGTTATCCCTGGATTGATCTGATTAGGAGGGGAGATGATCAACTTGGTGGCTTAGGATAGATCCAGACTTGGATGCTTGATATGAGCTTGATGATCACAAGAATAGATTGGGTCCTAAGGGATGAGCTACTAGATTAGATCACTCTAGTTCCTAAGCAAACAATGAAATTAGCAGATCCAGGCAATTCATCAGACAACAGATCAAGGCAATTCATCTATTCAAACTTATCAACTACTACTAAGGTTACCATCAAGCCTAGATTGAGGTAAAGATGGGTATTTTGAAGAGGTTGTATTTTGAAGTGAGATAAGGACTTCTTGTTACTTCTACCAAGAGTGGGATGAGAAGGTTTTAGTAAAGACCTTGGAAAACCTAGGGATAAAAGTAGTTGAGAGTTCAGTCTTGAAAACCTAAGGATATTATATTTTAGTTCACCATGGTTTTGTTAGTTGTACTAGTAAAATATTTTTGTTTTGTCAAAGTCATATTGGCTCAGGTTTTGGAAATGCCAGAACATTTGAGAATATGAAAGATGATACAAGACATCTCTTTTGTAAAATAGCTTTTGTCAACTAGTGTTGAGATAAGAAGTATAGAACCTAATACACAATCAGTTGCAAGAACACAAGCAAGCAAGTAAACAAACATTGCACATGTAATAAGAAAAAGTTTTTGTTCCCCCTGATTTTCGCCTTTTGCACAACAATTTAGGGTTGCTGAAATTGGGATGTTACATAGCCTATGCATCATAGGCTGGGACATGTGTACTCACAAATCATCAAGAACTGATGATCCATGATATTCCAGACTATGCAAAATCAGCAGCAGATAATACAGCTGTGAAATACACTATTGTGCACACTCTAGTGAGGCACCACAATAGCAGATCCACCTTATTAGAAGCCAACAAATAAACCATGTCTAGAAATCAGACAACTAGCAACTACATCCTTCACAACTTTGGGTTGTAAGGATATATTTATCTCAGTCTTGCATAGTGATGCTATGCAAGATCATCACAGAGAGTTAAACCAACCATCAAGTAGTAGTATATGTTCTTAAATGAAATCTTGCCTCAGCCTATGCATCATTGGCAGCTGCACATGAGTTTTTATTTTTAGCTAATCAAGCATTCAAAGCCAACAATAAATTGTTCTCCACTGTGCACACTCTTAAAGGAGGCACCACAGTGAAGAACATAGCAGTAAAAGCTTTTAAGTACAACAACAACATTAGTGTAGAATTCCCATAATACAATACCATTTATAAGCCACCATAATCATCCCAAATCATTTTCCTAGCTAAGTCAAACTAGCAATTAGTTTCTGTGTGTTTGGTTATCTATCATAGTGGACATAACATATCCAAGAAGTATCCATTACCAATTAAGTAATTTAAGCTCAAATGTTAAAACTAAAAAGGACAGGTCCATGCCTCACTCTCTGCATCCTAGACAACATAGGAAGCCAGTAAAATACCTTCAATTAGACCCAAATAATTAGCCATTTGGTCAAGCACATCTTTTGTTTTCCTATAAAGAATTAGAAACAAATCCAGATCATCTTTTTAGCAAATGCTACCACACAAAAGGGCAATCCAAATCATAAGCTCAAGCAATGGATATATCTATTCTTATTCAATATGCACATATCAGTTGAAATGATAACATTGCCCAGATTATCATATCAAATAGATCTTGCATCCATTTTTATTTCACCAACAAAGGAATACTTCAAAGATACATAAAAAAACTAGGATGCTTGGAACCGAATGGCAAGCATTCAGTTTCTTCAATAAGTGAGCAACCACATACCACAAGCAAGCACAAGAACAGACAACAACCATCTATCACCCTAGTTCAAATAGGATCTTGTTAGCAACACACATAGACGCAGATCATCTTCACAGTCCCAATTTTAAAAACCAAAACCTAAATGTAAGTTCTGCACCTAGATTGGTCATCGGCTCGAAGGCCGGTCACATGAGCATTACCTGGACCAGAGGTAGAATAGATGAAATAGACAGGAAGGCTGACGCCAGGGTTGTAGACACTTCCATCCCATCGGTGTCGGAGAAAGAAGAAGTACCAGTAATATCACCATTGTCCACCACCATAGCAAAGTTCCCAAGCAGCATATTGTGGACACCAGGGTTGCGCCACAACACCGTCCCACCGGCATCGTAGTTGAGGTAGCAAAATCACCAAAGCACCCCCATCACCACCTCAATAACCAAACTTGTGGCAGCAACCGCCATAGTGAAGCTGGAGATAGCCGCACCCACAGGCGAACCCTAGGTTCTGCCAGCGCCAGGCAGGGGCACATGATACATCCTGAGAGGAGGCGACCTAAGGATGGAGTCAAAGGGCACCGAAGCAAGGACACCGGGCAGCTGATACGGAGTGGCCGGTATCGACCTGAATCTGGTTAGACGGCGATTGAGTAGAAGGGAATGGAAGGAAATCGAGGCCCAGGCGCAGAGAGCTTCGCGGCGACAGGGTCCAAGGTTGTATGATGGCTCAAGGAATGCCAGAACCTATCACGCTGGCGCCGACAAGGGCCGAAGACGAATGGCAGCATTGGCGGCGATGAGGCGAGTGAGGGGAGCAAGAGGGGTGAGGTTTGTGCGGGTGTGCGTTTTTTTGATTTCACACCACCTTTTATTCAATAATATTGTGGATCATACAAACATCATCAGGTGGCAATTGGTACCAAACATGCCGACCAAGCGGGAGGTAGAGAGAACTCCTTGCTAGGCCGTGAGCATCTACGTTCGCCCTTCTACTCTCATGGACGAACTCAGCCCTCTGGAAGACGGTGGCACTTGATTTTATTTCTTGAACAACATGGCCATAGTGACCCAACCCATCTCCCTTTAATCTCTGAATAAAATTAGAGCAATCACTAGCCACCCTGAAGCATCGAAGAAGGAGATCAGCTTCCACTGCTAAAACTTCCCTGCATGCCAATGCTTCTAAAGTCTCTGGGTCGGTTATTCCCTGCAAGACAACTGATGAGGCTCCAGCAAAACATCTGTCTTCTCCTCGAACAACAGCCGCTATTTCCCCAATACCGGAGTTCTTGGAGATTGATGCATCAACGTTGATCTTCATCATTCCAGGAGGTGGTGTAATCCACTTCGGGACTGAATAAATCTGTGGTACTGTTCGTTGTACTTGTGCCGGTTGAACTAGATCAATCTCATCAAGGAAGCGATCAACAAAGCTATGAGTAGATAGAGGACTTTGGAAAATTCCCTCATATACTGCCTTCCTTTTCGTGTGCCACAACGCCCAGAGTGTCACCACTACTCTAGTACTCTCCTCGTGCGGTAATGCACTGAAAACAGCTGCAATTCAGCCCCTCGCGTGAGGTCTTTGAATGTTGGCAATCATATCAGTGATATCATTAGGAGCTATTGCCCACACACATCTCGCCATATTGCACTCTATCAAGGAGTGCCTCCATGAGTCTGGTTCCCCATAGATCATACACGCACTCTGTGGCGCCATGTGTCGATGATGGAGCACATCAGCCATCGAAAGAGATTGACGCGCCAGTCTCCATAAGAACAGTCTAATATTCGATGGAACTTTAACATTCCAAAGAGAAGTCTAGGCTTTCTCCTCCTTCTTAGTATCTGAAGAGCTCACTTGCTCGTCTAGCCAAGATGTTCTTCTCATTCTCGTATTGATGAGCATGTTATACGCCGACCGAACAGATAAAATACCTTGCCTGTCATAATGCCAGGCCCAAAAATCCTCCTACCTCCTTATACTCAACGGAATATTTGTAATCACCTTGGTATCCATTGGCAAGAAGTATTTCTACAGTTTATTCATATCCCACGCCACAGCTTGTTGGTCAATCAGATCACTAACTAGCTGTGGTTGTTCCTCATCTGCGTTGGTGCATAGCACCGGCCGAAGGAGCCCATAACAAGGAAGCCAATTTGAGTTCCAAATAGGCATTCCCAAACCAGTACCAATTCTCTTAATAAGTCCTTGTTTTAAAACCTCTTTCCCATTCACGATTGCCCGCCAAATCCGAGATGGGGATGACCCCACAATAGCATCAAGGAACTCACATTGTGGGAAATAAACCGACTTCAGGATCCGGGCACTCAACGTGTTTGGCTTCTTCACTATCTCCAAGCCTGACGGGCCAAAAGATCAATATTAAAGAGTTCAAAATCAGGGAACCCCAACCCTCCAAGATATTTAGGCATCGTCATCTCATCGCACGCCACCCAGCAGGTCTTCCTCTTCTCCTCCTTGCTGCCCCACCAGAACTTACGCAGCAGGCTATTTAGATGGTCACATAAACCCCTCAGAAGCCTGAAACAAGACATGGAGAAAGTCGGTATAGCTTGCACCACCGATTTTATTAGTACTTCCTTCCCTGCTACCGATAGTAGCATCTCTAACCATCCTTGGACCTTCTTACACACCCGGTCTTTTAGGTACTTGAAATCACCGTTAACAGAATTACCCACATCGGACGACATGCCCAAGTATTTCTCACTTAGGGAGACATTATGGACCTGGATAGTGTCCATTGTAGCCTCTCTAATATTATTCTGGACTCCTTTTGAAAAGTGAATTGATGATTTCTCCACAATTCACTTGCTGCCTAGACGCATCACAATACAACTGTAACACTTCTTTTACTTCCATATCACTCTCCATATTCGCTCTGAAGAACAATAGGCTGTCATCTGCAAAGAGTAAGTAACTAACCATCGATGCTGACAGAGCCACTTTGATTCCACTTAAGCTCGATGACTGACTTCTTGATTTTAAAAGGAACAAAAGGCCCTCTACTGCCAACAGAAAGATATACAGAGAGATCGGATCGCCTTGACGTATACCCCTTGTCGGTACAAAAATCTCGAGGGGATCACCATTGAAGAGAACTAAGAAAGAGACAGTAGTGACAAGGCGCATCACCATCTCTACCCATAGTCAATGAAATCCAAGCCGTAGCATGATTGCTCGAAGATATCCCCACTCAACTCGGTCATAGGATTTCTGCATATCCATCTTAAGAGCACAACATCTCAACTTTTTGGCCCGCTTGCGTTTCATGACATGCAAACACTCAAAGGAGGTGATTATGTTATCTGTAATCAGACGCCCAGAAAAAAACACTGACTGTTCCTCTGATATAATCTCAGGGAGAACCACTTTGAGCCGATTAGCCGCAACTTGAGATGCTATCTTGTAAAATACATTGCACAACCTAATCGGTCTAAACTGACCCAACTCCTCCGGGTTCGCCACTTTAGGAATTAACACGGTGAATGTATTATTGATCAACGTTGGGTCATCTTCTCCTTTCAAAACCCTCAGAACAACTGAGGTCACCTCAGCCCCACATAATTCCCAATGGCGTTGGAAAAAATGCGCAGGAAAGCCATCCGGACCCGGAGCTTTTGTAGGAAACATCTAGAACAAAGCTTCCTTAACCTCACCCTCTGTGAAAGGCTTCAAAAGTCCGTCATTCATCTCAGGAGTAACTTTGCGTGGCACTGTTTCAAAAACCACCTCCGTATTAGTCGTACCTTCTAATGTATACAGGTTCTTATAGAACTCTGAGGTAGCATTCCCCATCGCCTGAGTATCTTCCATAATGCTCCCGTCCTCTCTCTTCACCTTTGAGATCTTATTCTTCTTTTTCCTTTGACTAGCCCGCAAATGGAAAAACTTGGTATTTTTATCACCCGTAGACAACCATTAAATTCTTGACCTCTGCTGCCACATGATCTCTTCTCGATGATTTAGTTCAACAATGCGGTATGTCACTTTTATCTCTGCATGGGATGGTTCTAGTCTTGGTGGATCTGCCTGGAGCCTCTCTAGCTCATATTTTAGCTTCCTTAGCTCCAGCGTGACTTGGACAAAGGTGTTTTTGCTCTAGCCCGACATATCCCCTGCAGTCGTCGTCAGTTTATGTTGCACCGTGCATGCACTACCACCAGACTGCCATGTCTGTTTCACCATGGGGGAAAAGTCTCTATGTGTCTCCCACATAAGCTCATATTTAAAGTTAGTCCTACCATGCCTCCCACTCCTCTGCGTAGTCCGATCATCCTAGGATAGGAGGATCGGCCCGTGGTCTGACACCGCTGATGTCATATTCTTAACCCTCGCAAAAGGAAACCGCGAGGTCCATTCTGCAGAGGAAAGGGCACGGTCAAGCCTAACACGGCAAAAAGACACCCCCTCCCCCCCGCAACACGTTTCTCAAAAGTCCAACTGCGTCCTTCATAAACCAAGTCACGAAGGCCACATACATCCACCATCTCTCAGAACCCTGCAATTTGTGAATTACTCCTTTCTTGCACCCCCACATGTTCCGACCGATGTAAAACCTCGTTGAAATCACCCATGCACACCCAAGGTAGTGGCGATGATGACTTGATAAATTTTAGCATATCCCAAGTCTTAAAGCACTGACTCGTCTGCTCCTCCCCGTACACACAGGTTAGTCTCCATGGTTCCCGACCATTCTCAGTAATAATGGTGTGAGAATATGATATTGTGAGTACGGTAAAATATCAACATTTATTTCATTATTCTAAAAGATGCCCAGACCTCCACTGCGTCCAGAGCTACTTACAGCAAAAGCCCGATCAAACCCTAGCGTACTGCTAAGTCCTTCCACCCTCGATCTGTGAACCTGAGTTTCAAGAACACAAAGAATGGTGGGGGTAACACGCCGCGTAAAATCCCGCAGCTCCTTTACTGTCGCGGCGTTACCCAAACCGTGACAGTTAAAACTTGCGCAACTCATTGGTCCTGGCGGCGCTCCTCCATGGAGCCCACCTTCTTGATCATAGTGGTCTTGCTATTTGAGCTACTTGTCACCCCCCTTTTCTGTCGCTTCAAATCCTTCGGTGCAACATATTGTTCAGGAAGTGGGCGCACCGACAACATCAGTGACTCTGTTACTTTTGGCTCCTCCAGAAGCAGCTGCCTCTGAGCATCGGGTCGTTCCTTACGCCCAGGTATTTCCTCACCCAGTAGCTTCACAGGACTAGTTGCAGTGTTCGTCAACTCATTTGCCTTCTCTAGCTTGAGGCCCGCACCCCAGATGTGCGCTTCTGAGACAATCTTTCTCCTGTTGGTCATCCTTCTCCCGCTAGACAGGTTTAGTAGCGCAAAAGCCAGGTCCGCCCTGTCTACCACGACCTCCACCAGACTAACGGCCACGGCTCGCTGAGCGCCCACCCCGATCAGCCTGTCCTCGGCCTCCCCTGCTCCCATCACGGTCATAAGCAACGCCACCCCTCACCCTTGGTGTTTCAGGGTGCCATGATTCCATGGGCGCCAACATCCATGCACCAAACTGGAGTTCATCATCTGAAAACTCACCTGACCCACACTCAAGAACAACATGCCCCATGAGGCCACAGTGGGCATAGTATTTAGGCATTTTCTCAAACTTGACTTGCAGTACCATACTTGCATACCTCTCAGGTGCCAATGTGACAAAACGCATCAGAGGTCTAGATGTGTCCAATTTCACTCTAGCATGGTGGAATTCACCACCACCATCCGAGGCCACCTTCGCCTCTATCTTCACAATCTCCGCCACTCTTGCAGCCAGCTGTTTTATTGTAGATTCCATACGGAACAGAGGGGGAATCTTGTGTATCTGAATCCAGACTTGCACTCGATCAGGTACTAGTGGATTGGGCGATGCTCCATCGTACGTTTCCACCATGAGCGCGCACTCATGAAAGATCCATGGCCCAAACTCCATGATCCGCTTCCAGTCCCCTAGGCAATAATCCTGAACAACGTATAGGTTCTTGCCGATCGTTTTGAATGTAACTCCACATGTCGCGTTCCATGCAGCTAGCATGGTTCTCCTTAGTGGTTCATCACTAAAGTTCTTTTCCGTCAGGACCCGAGCCACCGCCATCCACTTGATCTCCGGCAGTGCACTTCTCTCCTCCTTGGCCAGGACAACCCCCTCTCTCTCTCTGTACCTCGCTCAGCTTCAATTTCCTGAGAAGATCCTCCCCATCCTCTCCCCCCTTTGGTCTTGAGGGGCCAGCCATGATTGTCAAACTTCCTTCTATTACCTCAACCCCGAAACCGATCTACCCGTCAGAACTCCACCCCACACCGCCAAGGCTGGGCAGCTATCCAGGATAGCCCCGTGTTCAGCCCGAACGGAAGAGGAGGGGAGCGGTCGAGAGGGTGGAATCGGTGTCAGAACCTCGATGGAGAAAATCGCCGCCGAGTCGCCTAACCCTAGTTTCCTAGGTCTGTTTTTTTACTTAGATCGATCATCTAAACGATGTCCTTGTGCGGGTGTGCGTGAGTGAGAAGAGCGAGAGAGGGTGGTTTGGACTAGGAATGGACCAACTAGATGTGCCGAGGTGGGAAGAGCTAGCCTAAGGGCCAGGTTTTCTTATGAGTCAGGCCCATAAGAAAAAGGAAGACGTAAATAAATAAAGAATATATAAATTACCAAAATACCCTATAAATATTTAGTCTATAAAAATATATATAAATCCTAAAAATATACATGGTATATCAGAATATTCACAGAAATAATATCTATCTAAGAAAAATATAAAACTACTACCTCCGATCCATATTACTTGTCACTAAAATGGATGTATCTAGACATGTTTTAGTGCTAGATACATCCATTTCAAAGACAAGTAATATGGATCGGAGGTGAAAGTGCATATATCCCCATGTGTGGTTTTGGTAATTAATTACAATCCCTATGGACTAATGTTTGCATTGATTTATACTTACGGATATGTCCATAGACAATGCTTGAACCATGTGTTGGTGTCAAGGTTGAAAGAAGGAGAAAATGAAGAAGATCAAGTGATGACCAAGATGTTCAAGGAGTGATCCAAAGATTGGTTATGGGAGAGTTGAGCCTATGGAAAGTGTGTCTTGAAGAATAAGATGGAGTGATATCTGTGGTGTACCTTCAAGGCACCAACATAATGAAGAAAATAAGAAATGAAGTGCAATTTCAAGATGAGCCATCTCGAAGATATCATATGCTTGGGGCTTGCCATAATTATGGCGATCATGGATATGTGAAGATATTCCTAAAAGAGAGGCTCTCCCATAGTGAGTATGGGGGAGCAATTTGCAAGACTTCACCAAGCTAACTCAATCAAGAAAGGTGTTCCACATTGATGTGGACAAAATCGTTTCATCAAGTTCAAGTGGAATATGCTCAAGACAAAGGTATGTTCTTAGGTTTTCTTTCTTACCGGTCATGGTGTTATTTGGGGAGACCGGTTTATAGGATAGATAACCGTTCTATCAAGAGGGACTCTCGAATGAGTAACTTGATCATATCCTTCGGAGAGAGCTCTAACATTTGCATCATTGGTACTATCTTTATTGGTTCTTATTTGTTTCTTACTCAAGTGAGGATGTAGATCTTGTGTTAATCTCCATGACAAGCTCTAGTTCATCAAAAACGGATTTCATATGCATTCTCTATTGCGTTTTCGATGTTGGAGGTTTTACCGGGTTGTCCTTTTGAGAGAGGTTAAAACTTTCGTCATTTGGTTCTATACTACCTTTATGTACTATGATGTTTTTCTGTATTATATTGTAGATCTTATTGTCCTCTTTAAAGCGAGCCCAAGATCATCAAAATCGGAGTCCGGATATAAAAGTTATGGTTGTTTTCGTATTGGTCTTTCTGCCAATTTTGGTCTATCTCTGGACCGCGTCCAGATCATCAAAGACTGGAGACTCCGGACTAAATCTCCGATCTATCTCTGGACCGCGTCCAGTATGGCTTCCAGTGTGTCCCTGTTTGGCCTGGATACACCAGCGTGTAACATCCCAAAAATATTAAGCAAGATTATCAAGTTCTAATCACCCAAGTTTAAGGTTAACAAAAACTTTTATTATTAAAATTAATATGAATGCATATGTGTGTGTGATTAATGCATGAATGATTGCAATGCCATGTTTGATTGCTATGAATGATAAGGATTGGTTTAAATATGAAAAAAATATTATCTAGATCATTTCCAAGAAGAATCAAATGAAGAGAAAATAAAAAATAAGCAATATAAGCAAATAGTCATTTTGACCCAAGTTAACCACTAGACCACTTTGAGTGTTCCTAGTCAAAGATTTCTAAAAAAGAAAATTCCAATTCTTTTCACCCCTTGCTAAACCAAGTAAAAGTGAACCCAAGCCCACCTTACAAACCAACAGAAACAAAGTCCAAATCTATTTAAAGGACAATTCAAAATTGAATCAAGTATAGGTACTAAGATCACCATTTCTCAAAAACCAACCAAACCACTTCACTTTTCCAAACCCAAGAAACCAGAGACTACCAAACATGTGACCAGATCACTCACCAAAGATCATCCAAAAATTCAAATGTTGAATTCATGCGGCCATTTCCTCAAACACTTGGTGAACACAGATCAAACCTGCCTAACTTCTACTGTTCTTGATCAATGCCTTGTCCTCTACTTGTCGCCACTACTAGCCCTTGTCTCCTCCAGTGAACCACCGCATTGAAGCAGCTACCCTTCTACCCTCTGCACTAGTGCCATGCCACCTGAAGACACCATTGCTGGCCAACCGTGGACATCACGCAGGAGGAAGCGCCGCGCCCGTCCATGATGTCTAGGACGCATGCCACCATCCACCGCCACCCCCTGTACAACCCTCGATCTCAGCCAAGCCTTGGACCACCGAAAAACAGCCGCGCCCATTTCTCTGTGACCATGCCAAGAGCGCCGCAGCCGACACGCGTGCACACGCCGCGCTATAACATCCCAAAAATACTAAACTTAGATCATCAAACACTAATCATCAAGATTAGGGTTAACAAAAACTTTTCTAAATAAAATCATGAATGCATGCATATGTGTATGCATGGATTTTGAATTTCTTTAAAACCACCTTGTTTGTGTGATCCATTGCTTGTAAAATGTTTCTTAGGTGAAATAAACATCATCTAAAACATTTCCCACACTTTTCCTAAAGACAAGTAAATCAAAACAAATATATTAAGTGAATGGTCACTTTGACCAATTTAACTCCCATGCCTACTTTGGCTATCCCAAACTTTCAAAACTCAACAGAAACTTTTCTGGATCTTTGCACCCCTTGATTGTACTCATAACAAAGTATCAAGGCCCACTTTGTGATCATCCAGAAACTTTCAAATGCATAGTTTAGATGACAATTCAAAATTGAATCTTCTTCATATGTGAAGATCCCACTTTTTCAAAACCCACTCAAACAAGCTCAACTTGCAAAACCCAAGCATCTGCAGACTTACCAGCACCAATCTAGCAAACCCACCAAAAATCATTTCAAAATTCAAAACTTGATTTCATGCGGCCATTTCATCAAACAGGTTGCAGACACAAATCAAACAAAACATCAAACACTATATTGTGCAGTGATTCTTGCCTAACTTGTTCCCTAGTTAGCTCACACACAGCTCAGTAGATCATCTAGAAAGATTAGCCCAACACTAGCACCCCTGTGAGCTTGCCATTGCCATTAATGATGAACAGCCGAGCACCCCAATGTCACCCCATTGTGGACAGGAAGCTAGAGGAAGAACTAGCCATGCCAACCTTGTCTAGGAGGCAGCCCACTGTCCACCGCCACTCACTGTCCCAGCCGCAAGCGTTGCCAAGCCCTGGACCACGCGCACAAGCCGCGCCCAGACCATGCCGAGCGTGCGCCAGAGCGCCATCCTCGACCATCACCCACAGACCGCGCGCCGCCCTCGCCGCGTGCACACACGATCGCCATCAAACCAGAGACCGCCAGACATCCCTGTTTGCCGCCCCGTGCCGCACAGCCACCGCCCGCCGTCGAAGACGCCGCCTCTGCCGCGTAGAGCACCGCCCGTTCCAGACCAAACCACACCGCCCCATGCCTCGCGACCATGTCGTTGAGCATCGCCAGGAGACACAGCACCGTCCCCTACCCTTGCCCATGCCATTAGCCGCCTGTAACATCGCCCCCGACGAGCTCACCATGCGCCCCGACGGTCCCCTCGCTCGACTATAAATAGAGGCCACCCCCACACGATTTCTTCACACCATCTCACTCCCCTCTCCTCACTGATCGTGCCACACCATTCTCAGAGCAAGGCAAGCACCACCTCGCCGGAATTTCACTGGAGCCTGCCGCTGCCGGAGAAGAAAGGAGCTAGCGATTGGAGCCACCCCAGGAGCTGCCACGACCACCCCTGAGTTCGCTGTCGTCGACTACGTCGTTCGCCCGCCTCGCCGACCCTCGCCAGTACCCCGGTGATCCCCCAGCGACCCTCACTGGCCGCTCTAGGTTTTGTTCTCGCCGAAGTTGTCTCACGTCGACGATGACTCCCAGCCGTTAGATTAGAACTAGATCGAACGACCCACGTTGCCCCATACCGCTTCGCGCAACCCCGTGTCACTGACGAGTGGGGACACCCACTTAAGCAGCCCGCGGGAGCACTGCGCTTAGCAGGCCGGCCCATTAACTTTTCCCGCGCAACCCAGTTATTCAAATTAAACCTTTTTTATTTCAATTCAAACACACTTCTGTACCCAACTTCAAAAATCAACCCAGATCGATTCAGTGCACAAATTTGAATGAAACCAATTTTGTTGGAAAGGTCTGTGAATGCTGAATCCAAGCCCGTTGGATTCAAGTCATTTGGATCTATAGATCACCCATGGTAAAAATAACAAGGCATAAGCTTTTCTACATTCAAACATTTTTCAAATTTAAACCATAATAGCTTTTGAGTTGATTCCAACTCTCAAAAATCACATTTAACCATACCTTTCAGAATATATAAAAATATATAGGTTTACTTGCAGAAATAATGTTCAAGTAATAAAAGAATGCTACATAAGCATTTCTAGCCACTTTAATTAATTAAAATAAAAGGGTAAAACCTTATTAAATTGTGACACCACTTTAAATCACATTCCCATGGACTACAATATGTGGTGATGACATGTGTCAACATGATCCCATGTTTAGTCTGGAGAATATTAAATCTTAAGTAGTTTTTCAATGAGTAGAAATTACTTTTCTAAAAATAAAAAGGAATTAAACCAAGCCTTAACCTTGTAATGTTAGGGATGATGCTAGATCATCTATAGGACCCTTGTGTGTGATGATTGCAAGTAGTTAAGTATTGTTTGGTGATTGTGTACCTCATATTTATTCATAGACGCTAGTACCGACCAAGGATACGAGGAGGAAGGAGGATACTACGAAGAAGAAGCCGAGGAGAACTTCGACCACTGCTCTGCACAAGGCAAGCTAGTAACCCTGCAAGCTAACACTTGCAATTTATCAAGACCAATACTACTAGTGAATGTGCAAGCTTATACTGATATTGATGCAAGCTAACACTTGCAAGATACCTTACTGATGCCACAAACCCATACTTGTGCTATGACTACTATATGCCTTAAGCATATGTGATCATACCCACTTGATAAATCAATCCTAGTTTTATGTGCAAGCTTCTTGCTTTATTTCTTTATCAAAGCTTACTTAGAGTTTACTTAAGTGACTGGTAGATTTTGGAAAGTGCTGAAGGTTGCTTAAAGAGCATAAAATTTGGCCTAAGTTAGAAACCTTGATGTCATCCTAAGGCATAAGGTTGTACTTAGTTGAAACTCCACTAGTTTACCACCCCTCATCAGTGCTTACCCCCACTTATAGATGCTAGTGCTAAGCATAAAACTTGATTAAATTTAGATGAGAATACTTGGTGGAAAATTGGTTATGAAAACCTTGGAATGATGGATCATTCTATTGAAATGTGTTGGACATGTGTTTCCAAACACTTGATGATTTTGGTGATGAAAATGTTGAGGCATGAGCCTTAGCCCTTTATAAACTGATGGTTGTCTAGATGCGATACCATTCCAATTTTATCGTACAACCACAATACCCGAAGATTGGGTAGGGCTTGACTGGAAACTTACATTCCGTAGTATTAGTTCCCTCATGGCCAAGGTCTGAGCTGAGGCTACCTTGTGAAGATTGTCCACCTGTGCAGTACCCAAGATGACAGTTGGTCATGGTTGGGAGGCCAAACTCACAGGAGAGGTGCTTATACTAGGGCGTGTAATTGAAAGGTTAGGATTGATTATCCGCATACTGAGTATGATGAATTCAGGATTTGTTCCTGACGGATGTATTGAATGTTGTGGTGAAAGTGTACAATCTCTGCAGAGTGTCAAACTATTCGATTAGCCGCGTCCGCGGTTATGGACAGTTGGAGTGGCCATACTGTTCCCCCGTCAGACTTTTCAAAATGACTTGTGAAATGAATTAAGACTTTGACTTGACCACAACCGAGTTGTGACCTGAATTACAAGATCCCACTTAGGAGTTATAAAATTGTGACTAGCTTTGGAACTGAGTAGAGATAAACCTGGCTTTTTGCAAAACAACCTTAGAGCCTAGTGTCCTATTATCCAAAAAACCCTTACCTGTTAGTATTAGTTTGCGAGTACTTAAAGAGTACTCATGGCTTTGTCCCTGGCTATTCCCATGGCCAGACTATGAAGAGGAGTACCTGGAAGATGGACCCCAGGAAGGTTACGACAACTAGGATCATCTCCCATCGTCAGCATTGCCTGTGACCCTGAAGATGGAGCTTCGCCTACGCTACCGTTATTATTACGTATTCCGCTGCTTGATGTTGTATTAAGAACTGGATCATGAGATCCCTATTTGTGTAAGAACTTATGTATCGTTGTAATGGATGATGTACTATGGTATCAAATTCTGTTATGTCTCGCAAAAATGGTAATCCTGGGATTGCGATGTATGGCATAACAGGCATCTAGGATTGAAAAATCCGGGTGTTGACAAGTTGGTATCAGAGCCATCCTGACCATAGGAGACCCTAGTTAGACTGGACGTTGAACCAAAAACTTAGTTTCAAAACCAAAGAAAAACAAATATTTACAAAAACTTATTCTCATTCTTATCTCTTTGATTCTTTCATAAAAATTCATGTTCCTCAAAAATTCTTGCAAAATCCATAAAATTTTGACACACTTGATCACTCTGCTAATCTACTCATCCTCTATTTTATAGATGGACGTGAAGTACATCAAGTTTTATCAGTTAGGGAATGGAGGAGACCTTATCTTTGAGAGGGATCTGGATCAGCTTTCGGAACTTCTGGAGCGTCTGCACCCCGAGTTCTTCGGAGCTCAACTCAATGATCAAGGAGGAGAAGATCTGCAGTGGCTAATTGTTGCAAGTCTCAGAGGAAAGATTGAACCTCCCACTGCGGAAGGAATTCAGTTTACCTGAAGAAAGAACAACTGGCTCGATGGACTTGCCAGAGCAATGCAGGAATCTCTCTCCCGTCTGTGTGGGCAGAGCATCAATCAGATCAAGGGAACCCGCTTTGAGTTTTTCCCAAGACGTGATGCAAATGGACAACCACTGGAAGCCCCATACCACCCCGAGCTGAAGACTCAATTGGACCACCTTAGCTTCATGATGTATGATCGTCAGCAGGAGTTGGACAACTGCCGTGACTATTGCAACCACAAGTCTTCCATCATCCAAACAAAGGATCAGACCATAGCCATGCTAGCAAAGGATCGCAAGTCTCGTCGCCGTCATCTCGACAAGAAGGAGCGCATTATTGCCCGTCTGCGTCACCGCATCTCATCCCTGGAGGAGACCATCCACGAGAGAGACATGCAGTTGGAGGAAAGGGAGAATGTAGGAGGGGATCTTCGTGGAGACCCTTACTCTTATCTCAGCGATGACGATGATTTTCTGGAGGATCAGGCCATGGACTTCTTCACCGATGAGGATGATTTCGCCTTCATCGATGATGATGAAGCTGATGATGCCACAAACTACAAGGAGTAGTAGCACTGAGCACTAGCATAGTGAGTAGAAGTCGGTACCACTGTATCGTAGTCTCCAGAATGGTTCTTAAAACCATTTGTTTTTCTTTGTTGTGGTGTGTGTTGTACTGTGTGCTATGAGTGAATGAATGAAAAATCAAGTTGCTAGAAAAATCTGAGTCAAACCTTTAAAAACTTTTCAAAGACCCCAAAACCTTAGAAATTTCCCTCTTTTCTCATGATCTACCTCAATCTTCAGATGCCACGTGGAGGAAGTGGTTCAGCCCCGGATCCAATGTTGCAGATTCTGCAAATGTTGACTTCTGACCGTGAAGCTGAAAGAGCGGAACGTCAAGCCAACCTAGCCACTCTGCAACAGATAGCCCAGCTATCCCATAACAACCAAGGCCACGGAAATCAGGACAACCATGGATCTAAGCTCAAGAATTTCCAGAATACCAACCCACCTGTTTTCACCAAGTCAGAAGAACCCCTAGACGCCGATGATTGGCTATAAACCATGGAAAATAACTTAGAAGTAGCAGGAGTGGAAACCAACGAGAAAGTTTTGTTTGCCACCCATTATCTAGCCGGAGATGCTAGGGCATGGTGGAACAGTGTTCGTGCAATGACCGGAGGCCAGATGATGACCTGGGAGGAATTCAAGGTCAAGTTTAGCAGAACCCATATGCCACCAGGTTTGATCAAGAGAATGAGAGACGAGTTCAGAGAGCTAAAGCAAGGAAGGATGACTGTAGTGGAATACCGTGACAAATTTTTGTCATTATCTAGGTATGCCCCGGACGAGATAGACACCGAAGCCAAGAAGAAAGAAAGATTCCTGAATGGTCTACATGACGAGATGCAGACGGTGTTGGTCAATATCCCCTTTGCTGATATTGAATCCCTTGTCGACTTTGCTATCCAGATGGAAGGAAAGATCAACCAAGCCAATGAGAACCGCAAGCGTCGCATGATGCATCAACCCGGAAACCATCAGACCCCAAAGTATCGCCCCAACCCATCTCCAGGATTTGCCCCAAGAACCAACAAACCCCCTATGACCCGTCCAACCTACCCCAACCGTGGAAACCCTAGACCCGGAGGAAATCACAACAACCCCGGCAACTCTAGCAATTTCACCCGTGCCCTACCCAAGTTCAACACCAACAATGCTACCGCCAACCCCAACACTGCCCCGAGGACTGGAAGCAATGCTGTGCCTGTCGCAGCCAAGGACAAGTCACAAGTGACCTGTTATGACTGTGGAAATAAAGGCCACTATTCCAACGAGTGCCCCAACAAGAAGAATGC
Source organism: Avena sativa (assembly GCA_916181665.1). Classification (NCBI taxonomy): domain Eukaryota; kingdom Viridiplantae; phylum Streptophyta; class Magnoliopsida; order Poales; family Poaceae; genus Avena; species Avena sativa. The sequence goes on from OV702297.1 coordinate 260,093,435, forward strand.
TACAACCCCTAATGCCAATGCCCCAGCTCAGCAACAACGTCGTGTTCAGCCAGGAAGGAGATTTGCCCCAGGGAATTCCCTCAACCGCAATGGCCGTCTTTTTCTCATGCATGCTGAAGAAGCTCAGGAAGCGCCAGACGTCGTGCTGGGTATGTTTTCTGTTAATTCAGTACTTGCAAGAGTGTTGTTTGATTCTGGTGCATCACATTCATTTGTCACCGAAGAATTTGCCTGCACTAGTAAAATTCAACCAACCAAACTGAAGCATGTTATGATTGTGCAAATCCCCGGATCAACCACCAAGGCTAGGCAAATTTGCAAAGCCGTCCCTATTCGAATCCATGGCATAGATTTTTATGCTAATCTGATAGTACTCGGAACTAAAGGTTTGGAAGTAGTACTAGGAATGGATTGGATGTCCAAACATAAAGGATTGATTGACTGTGCCAAGAAATCCATCACCATGACCAGTACCACCGGAATATCAGTCGAGCATATATCTGAAACCTTACCTCGCCAATTCAAGTGTAACAAGAGTATAGCCCAACCTATCATTGACCAAGTCCGGATAGTCTGTGAATACCCCGATGTATTTCTAGATGTTTTGCCCGGTATGCCCCCAGATCGGGATATCGAGTTTATCATTGAACTAATCCCCGGAACAGGACCCATAGCCCAGAGACCCTATAGTATGAACCCATAGGAGTTAGAAGAACTGAAGAAGCAACTGGATTCCATGTTGGAAATCGGATTGATTCAACCAAGTGCGTCACCATGGAGATCACCTGTCTTTTTTGTGGACAAGAAAGATGGAGGTAACCGTTTGTGTACGGATTATCGGAAGTTGAATGATGTCACCATCAAGAACAAGTACCCCTTGCCCAAGATAGAAGATTTTTTGATCAGTTGACCGATGCCCAGGTGTTTTCTAAGATTGATCTTAGAACTGGTTATCATCAACTCAAGATTCGCGCAGAGGATATTCCAAAGACTGCCTTTACCACCAGATATGGATTGTATGAGTATACAGTCATGTCTTTTGGATTAACCAATGCCCCCGCTTATTTCATGAACCTCATGAATAAGATTTTTATGGACTTCCTGGATAAGTTTGTCGTTGTTTTCATCGATGACATTCTGATTTATTCCAAATCAGAAGAAAAACATGAGCTACACCTAAGGACCATTCTTGGAACCCTTAGAGAGCATCAGTTGTATGCAAAGTTTAGCAAATGTGAATTCTGGTTACAGGAGGTAGGATTCCTCGATCACATTGTATCAGCCGGAGGAATTGCTGTTGACCCTGCCAAAGTGAAAGATGTAGAAGATTGGCAAGCCCCGACCACTCAAACCCAAGTTCGTGCATTTCTCGGATTGGCGGGATATTACCGCAAATTCGTAGAAGGATTCTCGAGTATCGCCCGACCCATGACCCAATTGTTGAAGAAGGACAAGAAGTTTGAATGGACAGACAAATGTGAAGCGAGTTTTTAAGAACTCAAGAGGAGATTGATTTCAGCCCCAATCTTGATCATGCCGGATATCACGAAGCCCTTCGATGTGTATTGTGACGCATCCAAGATTGGTCTCGGATGTGTGCTAATGCAAGAAGGCAAAGTTATATCTTATCTATCTCGGCAATTGAAGCAACATGAGCAAAACTACCCAACCCATGACCTCGAACTCGTTGCCGTAGTTCTAGCCCTGAAGACATGGAGACATTACCTGATTGGAAATCGTTGTGAGATTTATTCGGATCACAAGAGCCTAAAGTATATATTTACTTAGAAAGAGTTGAATATGAGGCAGAGAAGATGGATTGAGCTAATCAAGGATTACGATCTGGACATTGACTATCACCCTGGTAAAGCCAATGTGGTAGCATATGCCCTTAGCAGATTGCCGTGCCGCTTGAACTCCATGATTTTGAAGGAGCAACCAAGTCTGCACAAGGAGATGGAAGATTTTCGAATAGAATTAGTAAGTGAAGGATTTTTGGCTAGCATAGAACTTCAGCCCACTTTGATCAGTCAGATTAAAGAAGCGCAGAAGGGAAATGCTAGTATCGACGGAATCAAGCGTCGTATCGGTACATGCAAAGTACTTGGATTCACCGAGGACGAAGAAGGAGTTCTGTGGTACAAAGGACGCCTTTGTGTACCAGCAGATTCGGAGTTGAAAGAAGTTATCTTGAAGGAGGCTCATGATACTCTTTATTCTATCCATCCCGGAGGAACTAAGATGTATCAAGATTTGAAGGAGAAATTTTGGTGGCATAAGATGAAGAGAGAAATCGGAAGCTATATCGCCAAGTGTGATATATGTCAGCGAGTCAAGGCAGGACATCAAAGACCCGCTGGATTGTTGCAACCTTTGCCAATTCTGGAATGGAAATGGGGTTCTGTAGGAATGGACTTTATCACTAGACTACCTACTTCTAGTAGGGGAAATGACTCTATCTAGGTCATAGTGGACAGATTGTCCAAAGTCGCCCATTTCTTGCCCGTCAAAACCACCTATCAGAGTTCGAAGCTAGCGGAGTTATACATCGCTAGAATCGTCAGTTTGCACGGAATCCCCAAGAACATAGTATCGGATCGAGGAACTCAGTTTACCTCGAGATTCTGGAAGAAAGTCCAAGAAGGTTTGGAAACCCGCCTAGATTTCAGTACCGCGTATCAACCTCAGACCGATGGACAAACGGAGCGAGTAAACCAAATACTTGAAGATATGCCTAGCGCGTGTGTACTAGAATATGGATCCAAGTGGGAAGACTGTCTGCCGTTTGCAGAATTTTCCTACAACAATAGTTATCAAGCCAGTTTGCAAATGGCCCCATTTGAATTCATGTACGGAAGGAAGTGTCGCACCCCTTTGAACTGGTCGGAAGTAGGAGAGAGTCTGATTTTCGGACCCGACATCCTACGAGAAGCAGAAGAAAAAGTTCACAAGATTCGTGAGCACCTCAAGACCGCCCAATCCCGATAGAAGAGTTAAGCCGACAAGAGACGTCGAGACCTCGCCTTCAATATAGGAGATTTTGTTTATCTGAAAGTGTCGCCATTGAAGGGAATGCAGCGTTTCCAACTCAAAAGGAAGTTAGCCCCCAGATATATCGGATCTTTCAAAATTTTGAACCGTCGAGGAGAAGTATCGTATCAACTACAATTACCTGAAGAGATGTCAGCTGTGCACAATGTGTTCCATATCTCGTTACTTCGCAAGTGTCTCGAAGTCCCCGAGAAGACCGAAGTGTTCAAGAATATTGATCACCGGACCATAGAGATCAACGATGACCTGACCTATCCCGAAGTACCCATCCGTATTTTGGAAGAAGCTTTTCGAACTACCCGAACCCGAAGCATCAAGTTTCTCAAGATTCAGTGGAGCAACCACACAGAAGAGGAAGCTACCTGGGAACGAGAAGATCACATCAGGACGGAGTTTCCCGATCTCTTCAAATCCTAGGTAATCTTTTCGTCCTTTTTCAAATCTCGGGACGAGATTTTGTTTAAGGGGGGAAGGTTTGTAACATCCCAAAAATACTAAACTTAGATCATCAAACACTAATCATCAAGATTAGGGTTAACAAAAACTTTTCTAAATAAAATCATGAATGCATGCATATGTGTATGCATGGATTTTGAATTTCTTTAAAACCACCTTGTTTGTGTGATCCATTGCTTGTAAAATGTTTCTTAGGTGAAATAAACATCATCTAAAACATTTCCCACACTTTTCCTAAAGACAAGTAAATCAAAACAAATATATTAAGTGAATGGTCACTTTGACCAATTTAACTCCCATGCCTACTTTGGCTATCCCAAACTTTCAAAACTCAACAGAAACTTTTCTAGATCTTTGCACCCCTTGATTGTACTCATAACAAAGTATCAAGGCCCACTTTGTGATCATCCAGAAACTTTCAAATGCATAGTTTAGATGACAATTCAAAATTGAATCTTCTTCATATGTGAAGATCCCACTTTTTCAAAACCCACTCAAACAAGCTCAACTTGCAAAACCCAAGCATCTGCAGACTTACCAGCACCAATCTAGAAAACCCACCAAAAATCATTTCAAAATTCAAAACTTGATTTCATGCGGCCATTTCATCAAACAGGTTGCAGACACAAATCAAACAAAACATCAAACACTATATTGTGCAGTGATTCTTGCCTAACTTGTTCCCTAGTTAGCTCACACACAACTCAGTAGATCATCTAGAAAGATTAGCCCAACACTAGCACCCCTGTGAGCTTGCCATTGCCATTAATGATGAACAGCCGAGCACCCCAATGTCACCCCATTGTGGACAGGAAGCTAGAGGAAGAACTAGCCATGCCAACCTTGTCTAGGAGGCAGCCCACTGTCCACCGCCACTCACTGTCCCAGCCGCAAGCGTTGCCAAGCCCTGGACCACGCGCACAAGCCGCGCCCAGACCATGCCGAGCGTGCGCCAGAGCGCCATCCTCGACCATCACCCACAGACCGCGCGCCGCCCTCGCCGCGTGCACACACGATCGCCATCAAACCAGAGACCGCCAGACATCCCCGTTTGCCGCCCCGTGCCGCACAGCCACCGCCCGCCGTCGAAGACGCCGCCTCTGCCGCGTAGAGCACCGCCCGTTCCAGACCAAACCACACCGCCCCATGCCTCGCGACCATGTCGTTGAGCATCGCCAGGAGACACAGCACCGTCCCCTACCCTTGCCCATGCCATTAGCCGCCTGTAACATCGCCCCCGACGAGCTCACCATGCGCCCCGACGGTCCCCTCGCTCGACTATAAATAGAGGCCACCCCCACACGATTTCTTCACACCATCTCACTCCCCTCTCCTCACTGATCGTGCCACACCATTCTCAGAGCAAGGCGAGCACCACCTCGCCGGAATTTCACTGGAGCCTGCCGCTGCCGGAGAAGAAAGGAGCCAGCGATTGGAGCCACCCCAGGAGCTGCCACGACCACCCCTGAGTTCGCTGTCGTCGACTACGTCGTTCGCCCGCCTCGCCGACCCTCGCCAGTACCCCGGTGATCCCCCAGCGACCCTCACTGGCCTCTCTAGGTTTTGTTCTCGCCGAAGTTGTCTCACGTCGACGATGACTCCTAGCCGTTAGATTAGAACTAGATCGAACGACCCACGTTGCCCCATACCGCTTCGCGCAACCCCGTGTCACTGACGAGTGGGGACACCCACTTAAGCAGCCTGCGGGAGCACTGCGCTTAGCAGGCCGGCCCATTAACTTTTCCCGCGCAACCCAGTTATTCAAATTAAACCTTTTTTATTTCAATTCAAACACACTTCTGTACCCAACTTCAAAAATCAACCCAGATCGATTCAGTGCACCAATTTGAATGAAACCAATTTTGTTGGAAAGGTCTGTGAATGCTGAATCCAAGCCCGTTGGATTCAAGTCATTTGGATCTATAGATCACCCATGGTAAAAATAACAAGGCATAAGCTTTTCTACATTCAAACATTTTTCAAATTTAAACCATCATAGCTTTTGAGTTGATTCCAACTCTCAAAAATCACATTTAACCATACCTTTCAGAATATATAAAAATATATAGGTTTACTTGCAGAAATAATGTTCAAGTAATAAAAGAATGCTACATAAGCATTTCTAGCCACTTTAATTAATTAAAATAAAAGGGTAAAACCTTATTAAATTGTGACACCACTTTAAATCACATTCCCATGGACTACAATATATGGTGATGACATGTGTCAACATGATCCCATGTTTAGTCTGGAGAATATTAAACCTTAAGTAGTTTTTCAATGAGTAGAAATTACTTTTCTAAAAATAAAAAGGAATTAAACCAAGCCTTAACCTTGTAATGTTAGGGATGATGCTAGATCATCTATAGGACCCTTGTGTGTGATGATTGCAAGTAGTTAAGTATTGTTTGGTGATTGTGTACCTCATATTTATTCATAGACGCTAGTACCGACCAAGGATACGAGGAGGAAGGAGGATACTACGAAGAAGAAGCCGAGGAGAACTTCGACCACTGCTCTGCACAAGGCAAGCTAGTAACCCTGCAAGCTAACACTTGCAATTTATCAAGACCAATACTACTAGTGAATGTGCAAGCTTATACTGATATTGATGCAAGCTAACACTTGCAAGATACCTTACTGATGCCACAAACCCATACTTGTGCTATGACTACTATATGCCTTAAGCATATGTGATCATACCCACTTGATAAATCAATCCTAGTTTTATGTGCAAGCTTCTTGCTTTATTTCTTTATCAAAGCTTACTTAGAGTTTACTTAAGTGACTGGTAGATTTTGGAAAGTGCTGAAGGTTGCTTAAAGAGCATAAAATTTGGCCTAAGTTAGAAACCTTGATGTCATCCTAAGGCATAAGGTTGTACTTAGTTGAAACTCCACTAGTTTACCACCCCTCATCAGTGCTTACCCCCACTTATAGATGCTAGTGCTAAGCATAAAACTTGATTAAATTTAGATGAGAATACTTGGTGGAAAATTGGTTATGAAAACCTTGGAATGATGGATCATTCTATTGAAATGTGTTGGACATGTGTTTCCAAACACTTGATGATTTTGGTGATGAAAATGTTGAGGCATGAGCCTTAGCCCTTTATAAACTGATGGTTGTCTGGATGCGATACCATTCCAATTTTATCGTACAACCACAATACCCGAAGATTGGGTAGGGCTTGACTGGAAACTTACATTCCGTAGTATTAGTTCCCTCACGGCCAAGGTCTGAGCTGAGGCTACCTTGTGAAGATTGTCCACCTGTGCAGTACCCAAGATGACAGTTGGTCATGGTTGGGAGGCCAAACTCACAGGAGAGGTGCTTATACTAGGGCGTGTAATTGAAAGGTTAGGATTGATTATCCGCATACTGAGTATGATGAATTCAGGATTTGTTCCTGACGGATGTATTGAATGTTGTGGTGAAAGTGTACAATCTCTGCAGAGTGTCAAACTATTCGATTAGCCGCGTCCGCGGTTATGGACAGTTGGAGTGGCCATACTGTTCCCCCGTCAGACTTTTCAAAATGACTTGTGAAATGAATTAAGACTTTGACTTGACCACAACCGAGTTGTGACCTGAATTACAAGATCCCACTTAGGAGTTATAAAATTGTGACTAGCTTTGGAACTGAGTAGAGATAAACCTGGCTTTTTGCAAAACAACCTTAGAGCCTAGTGTCCTATTATCCAAAAAACCCTTACCTGTTAGTATTAGTTTGCGAGTACTTAAAGAGTACTCATGGCTTTGTCCCTGGCTATTCCCATGGCCAGACAATGAAGAGGAGTACCTGGAAGATGGACCCCAGGAAGGTTACGACAACTAGGATCATCTCCCATCGTCAGCATTGCCTGTGACCCTGAAGATGGAGCTTCGCCTACGCTACCGTTATTATTACGTATTCCGCTGCTTGATGTTGTATTAAGAACTGGATCATGAGATCCCTATTTGTGTAAGAACTTATGTATCGTTGTAATGGATGATGTACTATGGTATCAAATTCTGTTATGTCTCGCAAAAATGGTAATCCTGGGATTGCGATGTATGGCATAACAGGCATCTAGGATTGAAAAATCCGGGTGTTGACAAGTTGGTATCAGAGCCATCCTGACCATAGGAGACCCTAGTTAGACTGGACGTTGAACCAAAAACTTAGTTTCAAAACCAAAGAAAAACAAATATTTACAAAAACTTATTCTCATTCTTATCTCTTTGATTCTTTCATAAAAATTCATGTTCCTAAAAAATTCTTGCAAAATCCATAAAATTTTGACACACTTGATCACTCTGCTAATCTACTCATCCTCTATTTTATAGATGGACGTGAAGTACATCAAGTTTTATCAGTTAGGGAATGGAGGAGACCTTATCTTTGAGAGGGATCTGGATCAGCTTTCGGAACTTCTGGAGCGTCTGCACCCCGAGTTCTTCGGAGCTCAACTCAATGATCAAGGAGGAGAAGATCTGCAGTGGCTAATTGTTGCAAGTCTCAGAGGAAAGATTGAACCTCCCACTGCGGAAGGAATTCAGTTTACCTGAAGAAAGAACAACTGGCTCGATGGACTTGCCAGAGCAATGCAGGAATCTCTCTCCCGTCTGTGTGGGCAGAGCATCAATCAGATCAAGGGAACCCGCTTTGAGTTTTTCCCAAGACGTGATGCAAATGGACAACCACTGGAAGCCCCATACCACCCCGAGCTGAAGACTCAATTGGACCACCTTAGCTTCATGATGTATGATCGTCAGCAGGAGTTGGACAACTGCCGTGACTATTGCAACCACAAGTCTTCCATCATCCAAACAAAGGATCAGACCATAGCCATGCTAGCAAAGGATCGCAAGTCTCGTCGCCGTCATCTCGACAAGAAGGAGCGCATTATTGCCCGTCTGCGTCACCGCATCTCATCCCTGGAGGAGACCATCCACGAGAGAGACATGCAGTTGGAGGAAAGGGAGAATGTAGGAGGGGATCTTCGTGGAGACCCTTACTCTTATCTCAGCGATGACGATGATTTTCTGGAGGATCAGGCCATGGACTTCTTCACCGATGAGGATGATTTCGCCTTCATCGATGATGATGAAGCTGATGAAGCCACAAACTACAAGGAGTAGTAGCACTGAGCACTAGCATAGTGAGTAGAAGTCGGTACCACTGTATCGTAGTCTCCAGAATGGTTCTTAAAACCATTTGTTTTTCTTTGTTGTGGTGTGTGTTGTACTGTGTGCTATGAGTGAATGAATGAAAAATCAAGTTGCTAGAAAAATCTGAGTCAAACCTTTAAAAACTTTTCAAAGACCCCAAAACCTTATAAATTTCCCTCTTTTCTCATGATCTACCTCAATCTTCAGATGCCACGTGGAGGAAGTGGTTCAGCCCCGGATCCAATGTTGCAGATTCTGCAAATGTTGACTTCTGACCGTGAAGCTGAAAGAGCGGAACGTCAAGCCAACCTAGCCACTCTGCAACAGATAGCCCAGCTATCCCATAACAACCAAGGCCACGGAAATCAGGACAACCATGGATCTAAGCTCAAGAATTTCCAGAATACCAACCCACCTGTTTTCACCAAGTCAGAAGAACCCCTAGACGCCGATGATTGGCTATAAACCATGGAAAATAACTTAGAAGTAGCAGGAGTGGAAACCAACGAGAAAGTTTTGTTTGCCACCCATTATCTAGCCAGAGATGCTAGGGCATGGTGGAACAGTGTTCGTGCAATGACCGGAGGCCAGATGATGACCTGGGAGGAATTCAAGGTCATGTTTAGCAGAACCCATATGCCACCAGGTTTGATCAAGAGAATGAGAGACGAGTTCAGAGAGCTAAAGCAAGGAAGGATGACTGTAGTGGAATACCGTGACAAATTTTTGTCATTATCTAGGTATGCCCCGGACGAGATAGACACCGAAGCCAAGAAGAAAGAAAGATTCCTGAATGGTCTACATGACGAGATGCAGACGGTGTTGGTCAATATCCCCTTTGCTGATATTGAATCCCTTGTCGACTCTGCTATCCAGATGGAAGGAAAGATCAACCAAGCCAATGAGAACCGCAAGCGTCGCATGATGCATCAACCCGGAAACCATCAGACCCCAAAGTATCGCCCCAACCCATCTCCAGGATTTGCCCCAAGAACCAACAAACCCCCTATGACCCGTCCAACCTACCCCAACCGTGGAAACCCTAGACCCGGAGGAAATCACAACAACCCCGGCAACTCTAGCAATTTCACCCGTGCCCTACCCAAGTTCAACACCAACAATGCTACCGCCAACCCCAACACTGCCCCGAGGACTGGAAGCAATGCTGTGCCTGTCGCAGCCAAGGACAAGTCACAAGTGACCTGTTATGACTGTGGAAATAAAGGCCACTATTCCAACGAGTGCCCCAACAAGAAGAATGCTACAACCCCTAATGCCAATGCCCCAGCTCAGCAACAACGTCGTGTTCAGCCAGGAAGGAGATTTGCCCCAGGGAATTCCCTCAACCGCAATGGCCGTCTTTTTCTCATGCATGCTGAAGAAGCTCAGGAAGCGCCAGACGTCGTGCTGGGTATGTTTTCTGTTAATTCAGTACTTGCAAGAGTGTTGTTTGATTCTGGTGCATCACATTCATTTGTCACCGAAGAATTTGCCTGCACTAGTAAAATTCAACCAACCAAACTGAAGCATGTTATGATTGTGCAAATCCCCGGATCAACCACCAAGGCTAGGCAAATTTGCAAAGCCGTCCCTATTCGAATCCATGGCATAGATTTTTATGCTAATCTGATAGTACTCGGAAATAAGGTTTGGAAGTAGTACTAGGAATGGATTGGATGTCCAAACATAAAGGATTGATTGACTGTGCCAAGAAATCCATCACCATGACCAGTACCACCGGAATATCAGTCGAGCATATATCTGAAACCTTACCTCGCCAATTCAAGTGTAACAAGAGTATAGCCCAACCTATCATTGACCAAGTCCGGATAGTCTGTGAATACCCCGATGTATTTCTAGATGTTTTGCCCGGTATGCCCCCAGATCGGGATATCGAGTTTATCATTGAACTAATCCCCGGAACAGGACCCATAGCCCAGAGACCCTATAGTATGAACCCATCGGAGTTAGAAGAACTGAAGAAGCAACTGGATTCCATGTTGGAAATCGGATTGATTCAACCAAGTGCGTCACCATGGAGATCACCTGTCTTGTTTGTGGACAAGAAAGATGGAGGTAACCGTTTGTGTACGGATTATCGGAAGTTGAATGATGTCACCATCAAGAACAAGTACCCCTTGCCCAAGATAGAAGATTTTTTGATCAGTTGACCGGTGCCCAGGTGTTTTCTAAGATTGATCTTAGAACTGGTTATCATCAACTCAAGATTCGCGCAGAGGATATTCCAAAGACTGCCTTTACCACCAGATATGGATTGTATGAGTATACAGTCATGTCTTTTGGATTAACCAATGCCCCCGCTTATTTCATGAACCTCATGAATAAGATTTTTATGGACTTCCTGGATAAGTTTGTCGTTGTTTTCATCGATGACATTCTGATTTATTCCAAATCAGAAGAAAAACATGAGCTACACCTAAGGACCATTCTTGGAACCCTTAGAGAGCATCAGTTGTATGCAAAGTTTAGCAAATGTGAATTCTGGTTACAGGAGGTAGGATTCCTCGATCACATTGTATCAGCCGGAGGAATTGCTGTTGACCCTGCCAAAGTGAAAGATGTAGAAGATTGGCAAGCCCCGACCACTCAAACCCAAGTTCGTGCATTTCTCGGATTGGCGGGATATTACCGCAAATTCGTAGAAGGATTCTCGAGTATCGCCCGACCCATGACCCAATTGTTGAAGAAGGACAAGAAGTTTGAATGGACAGACAAATGTGAAGCGAGTTTTTAAGAACTCAAGAGGAGATTGATTTCAGCCCCAATCTTGATCATGCCGGATATCACGAAGCCCTTCGATGTGTATTGTGACGCATCCAAGATTGGTCTCGGATGTGTGCTAATGCAAGAAGGCAAAGTTATATCTTATCTATCTCGGCAATTGAAGCAACATGAGCAAAACTACCCAACCCATGACCTCGAACTCGTTGCCGTAGTTCTAGCCCTGAAGACATGGAGACATTACCTGATTGGAAATCGTTGTGAGATTTATTCGGATCACAAGAGCCTAAAGTATATATTTACTTAGAAAGAGTTGAATATGAGGCAGAGAAGATGGATTGAGCTAATCAAGGATTACGATCTGGACATTGACTATCACCCTGGTAAAGCCAATGTGGTAGCATATGCCCTTAGCAGATTGCCGTGCCGCTTGAACTCCATGATTTTGAAGGAGCAACCAAGTCTGCACAAGGAGATGGAAGATTTTCGAATAGAATTAGTAAGTGAAGGATTTTTGGCTAGCATAGAACTTCAGCCCACTTTGATCAGTCAGATTAAAGAAGCACAGAAGGGAAATGCTAGTATCGACGGAATCAAGCGTCGTATCGGTACATGCAAAGTACTTGGATTCACCGAGGACGAAGAAGGAGTTCTGTGGTACAAAGGACGCCTTTGTGTACCAGCAGATTCGGAGTTGAAACAAGTTATCTTGAAGGAGGCTCATGATACTCTTTATTCTATCCATCCCGGAGGAACTAAGATGTATCAAGATTTGAAGGAGAAATTTTGGTGGCATAAGATGAAGAGAGAAATCGGAAGCTATATCGCCAAGTGTGATATATGTCAGCGAGTCAAGGCAGGACATCAAAGACCCGCTGGATTGTTGCAACCTTTGCCAATTCTGGAATGGAAATGGGGTTCTGTAGGAATGGACTTTATCACTAGACTACCTACTTCTAGTAGGGGAAATGACTCTATCTAGGTCATAGTGGACAGATTGTCCAAAGTCGCCCATTTCTTGCCCGTCAAAACCACCTATCAGAGTTCGAAGCTAGCGGAGTTATACATCGCTAGAATCGTCAGTTTGCACGGAATCCCCAAGAACATAGTATCGGATCGAGGAACTGAGTTTACCTCGAGATTCTGGAAGAAAGTCCAAGAAGGTTTGGGAACCCGCCTAGATTTCAGTACCGCGTATCAACCTCAGACCGATGGACAAACGGAGCGAGTAAACCAAATACTTGAAGATATGCCTGGCGCGTGTGTACTAGAATATGGATCCAAGTGGGAAGACTGTCTGCCGTTTGCAGAATTTTCCTACAACAATAGTTATCAAGCCAGTTTGCAAATGGCCCCATTTGAATTCATGTACGGAAGGAAGTGTCGCACCCCTTTGAACTGGTCGGAAGTAGGAGAGAGTCTGATTTTCGGACCCGACATCCTACGAGAAGCAGAAGAAAAAGTTCACAAGATTCGTGAGCACCTCAAGACCGCCCAATCCCGATAGAAGAGTTAAGCCGACAAGAGACGTCGAGACCTCGCCTTCAATATAGGAGATTTTGTTTATCTGAAAGTGTCGCCATTGAAGGGAATGCAGCGTTTCCAACTCAAAAGGAAGTTAGCCCCCAGATATATCGGATCTTTCAAAATTTTGAACCGTCGAGGAGAAGTATCGTATCAACTACAATTACCTGAAGAGATGTCAGCTGTGCACAATGTGTTCCATATCTCGTTACTTCGCAAGTGTCTCGAAGTCCCCGAGAAGACCGAAGTGTTCAAGAATATTGATCACCGGACCATAGAGATCAACGATGACCTGACCTATCCCGAAGTACCCATCCGTATTTTGGAAGAAGCTTTTCGAACTACCCGAACCCGAAGCATCAAGTTTCTCAAGATTCAGTGGAGCAACCACACAGAAGAGGAAGCTACCTGGGAACGAGAAGATCACATCAGGACGGAGTTTCCCGATCTCTTCAAATCCTAGGTAATCTTTTCGTCCTTTTTCAAATCTCGGGACGAGATTTTGTTTAAGGGGGGAAGGTTTGTAACATCCCAAAAATACTAAACTTAGATCATCAAACACTAATCATCAAGATTAGGGTTAACAAAAACTTTTCTAAATAAAATCATGAATGCATGCATATGTGTATGCATGGATTTTGAATTTCTTTAAAACCACCTTGTTTGTGTGATCCATTGCTTGTAAAATGTTTCTTAGGTGAAATAAACATCATCTAAAACATTTCCCACACTTTTCCTAAAGACAAGTAAATCAAAACAAATATATTAAGTGAATGGTCACTTTGACCAATTTAACTCCCATGCCTACTTTGGCTATCCCAAACTTTCAAAACTCAACAGAAACTTTTCTGGATCTTTGCACCCCTTGATTTTACTCATAACAAAGTATCAAGGCCCACTTTGTGATCATCCAGAAACTTTCAAATGCATAGTTTAAATGACAATTCAAAATTGAATCTTCTTCATATGTGAAGATCCCACTTTTTCAAAACCCACTCAAACAAGCTCAACTTCCAAAACCCAAGCATCTGCAGACTCACCAGCACCAATCTAGAAAACCCACCAAAAATCATTTCAAAATTCAAAACTTGATTTCATGCGGCCATTTCATCAAACAGGTTGCAGACACAAATCAAACAAAACATCAAACACTATAGTATGCAGTGATTATTGCCTAACTTGTTCCGTAGTTAGCTCACACACAACTCAGTAGATCATCTAGAAAGATTAGCCCAACACTAGCACCCCTGTGAGCTTGCCATTGCCATTAATGATGAACAACTGAGCACCCCAATGTCACCCCATTGTGGACAGGAAGCTAGAGGAAGAACTAGCCATGCCAACCTTGTCTAGGAGGCAGCCCACCGTCCACCGCCACTCACTGTCCCAGCCGCAAGCGTTGCCAAGCCCTGGACCACGCGCACAAGCCACGCCCAGACCATGCCGAGCGTGCGCCAGAGCGCCATCCTCGACCATCACCCACAGACCGCGCGCCGCCCTTGCCGCGTGCACACACGATCGCCATCAATACAGGAGACCGCCAGACATCCCCGTTTGCCGCCCCGTGCCGCACAGCCACCGCCTGCTGTCGAAGACGCCGCCTCTGTCGCGCAGAGCACCGCCCGTTCCAGACCAAACCACACCGCCCCATGCCTCGCGACCATGTCGTTGAGCATCGCCAGGAGACACAACACCATCCCCTACCCTTGCCCATGCCATTAGCCGCCTGTAACATCGCCCCCGACGAGCTCACCGTGCGCCCCGACGGTCCCCTCGCTCGACTATAAATAGAGGCCACCCCCACACGATTTCTCCACACCATCTCACTCCCCTCTCCTCACTGATCGTGCCACACCATTCTCAGAGCAAGGCGAGCACCACCTCGCCGGAATTTCACTGGAGCCTGCCGCTGCCGGAGAAGAAAGGAGCCAGCGATTGGAGCCACCCCAGGAGCTGCCACGACCACCCCTGTGTTCACCGTCGTCGACTACGTCATTCGCCCGCCTCACCGACCCTCGCCATTACCCCGATGAGCCCCTAGCGACCCTCACTGGCCGCGCTAGGTTTTGTTCTCGCCGGAGTTGTCTCGCGTCGACGATGACTCCCATCCGTTAGATTAGAACTAGATCGAACGACCCACGTTGCCCCATACCGCTTCGCCCAGCCCCGTGTCGCTGACGAGTGGGGACACCCACTTAAGCAGCCCGCGGGAGCACTGCGCTTAGCAGGCCTGCCCGTTAACTTTTCCCGCGCAGCCCAGTTATTCAAATTAAACCTTTTTTATTTCAATTCAAACACACTTCTATACCCAACTTCAAAAATCAACCCAGATCGATTCAGTGCACCAATTTGAATGAAACCAATTTTGTTGGAAAGGTCTGTGAATGATGAATCCAAGCCCGTTGATTCAAGTCATTTGGATCTATAGATCACCCATGGTAAAACTAACAAGGCATAAGCTTTTCTACATTCAAACATTTTTCAAATTTAAATCATAATAGCTTTTGAGTTGATTCCAACTCTCAAAAATCACATTTAACCATACCTTTCAGAATATATAAAAATATATAGGTTTACTTGCAGAAATAATGTTCAAGTAATAAAAGAATGCTACATAAGCATTTCTAGCCACTTTAATTAATTAAAATAAAAGGGTAAAACCTTATTAAATTGTGACACCACTTTAAATCACATTCCCATGGACTACAATATGTGGTGATGACATGTGTCAACATGATCCCATGTTTAGTCTGGAGAATATTAAATCTTAAGTAGTTTTTCAATGAGTAGAAATTACTTTTCTAAAAATAAAAAGGAATTAAACCAAGTCTTAACCTTGTAATGTTAGGGATGATGCTAGATCATCTATAGGACCCTTGTGTGTGATGATTGCAAGTAGTTAAGTATTGTTTGGTGATTCTGTACCTCATATTTATTCATAGACACTAGTACCGACCAAGGATACGAGGAGGAAGGAGGATACTATGAAGAAGAAGCCGAGGAGAACTTCAACCACTGCTCTGCACAAGGCAAGCTAGTAACCCTGCAAGCTAACACTTGCAATTTAGCAAGACCAATACTACTAGTGAATGTGCAAGCTTATACTGATATTGATGCAAGCTAACACTTGCAAGATACCTTACTGATGCCACAAACCCATACTTGTGCTATGACTACTATATGCCTTAAGCATATGTGATCATACCCACTTGTTAAACCAATCCTAGTTTTATGTGCAAGCTTCTTACTTTATTTCTTTATCAAAGCTTACTTAGAGTTTACTTAAGTGACTGGTAGATTTTGGAAAGTGCTAAAGGTTGCTTAAAGAGCATAAAATTTGGCCTAAGTTAGAAACCTTGATGTCATCCTAAGGCATAAGGTTGTACTTAGTTGAAACTCCACTAGTTTACCACCCCTCATCAGTGCTTACCCCCACTTATAGATGCTAGTGCTAAGCATAAAACTTGATTAACTTTAGATGAGAATACTTGGTGGAAAATTGGTTATGAAAACCTTGGAATGATGGATCATTCTATTGAAATGTGTTGGACATGTGTTTCCAAACACTTGATGATTTTGGTGATGAAAATGTTGAGGCATGAGCCTTAGCCCTTTATAAAACTGATGGTTATCTGGATGCGATACCATTCCAATTTTATCGTACAACCATAATACCCGAAGATTGGGTAGGGCTTGACTGGAAACTTACATTCCGTAGTATTAGTTCCCTCACGGCCAAGGTCTGAGCTGAGGCTACCTTGTGAAGATTGTCCACCTGTGCAGTACCCAAGATGACAGTTGGTCATGGTTGGGAGGCCAAACTCACAGGAGAGGTGCTTATACTAGGGCGTGTAATTGAAAGGTTAGGATTGATTATCCGCATACTGAGTATGATGAATTCAGGATTTGTTCCTAACGGATGTATTGAATGTTGTGGTGAAAGTGTACAATCTCTGCAGAGTGTCAAACTATTCGAATAGCCGCGTCCGTGGTTATGGACAGTTGGAGTGGCCATACAGTTGGAGCCACCCCAGGAGCCGTCGCGACCACCGTTCAACCCGCCGTCATCGTAAACATCATTCGCCCCCATCGCCGACCCTAGCTGGAGCCCTGGTAAGCCACCACGTATCCCCACCGTCACCGTTAGGGTTTGGTCTCGTCGGAGCTGTTCGACGGAGACGACAAACCACAGCCGTAGATCCTAGTCTAATTGCACAACCCAGATTGAAACTTACCGCTTTGTTTAGACTGAGCCGCTGACGCATGGGACCCCCCTGTCAGCAGCCCGCTGCACGTGCGCTGTGCAGCTGGGCCGGCCCAGTAACATTCCCGCGCGTAGCCCAGAGATTCAAACAATCTTTTTCCATTTTAATTCAAACATAGTTCAGTCAGTGACTTTGAAATTAAATTCAAAGAGATGTACTAAACCAAATTGCATGAAACCAATTTTGCTAGAAAGGTATTCAAATTATCAATCCAATCCAGTTGGACTCAAACCATTTGAAATTAGAGATCACCTATAGTAAAAATAACGAGACAGAGACTTTTCCACATTCAAACATTTTTCAAAAATCAAGCATAAATGCTTTTGAGTTGATTCCAACTCTCAAAAATCACATTTGACAAGATTTTTCGGAATATTTAAAAATATTTAGGTTTAGATGTAGTGACATTGGACTAGTACCAAAAGAATGCTACATAGGCATTTCTAGTCACTTTAATTATATAAATAATTATTTTAAACTTTATAAAATATGACCACCACTTTAAATCACATTCCCAAGTATTAGAATATATGGTGATGACATGTGTCAACATGATCCCATATTTTAAATTGGAGAATATTAAATCTTAAGTAGTTTCAATGAGTAGAAATTACTTTTCCAAAATAAAATAAATAAGACTTGGTCTTTATTTCATGTGATGATTGTGATGATGCTATATCATCTAGTGTGAACCTTTGTGTGCTAAGTAGAAGTAGTTAAGTATTGTTTCGTGATTGTGTACCTCATATTTATTTATAGACGCTAGTACCGACCAAGGCTACGAGGAGGAGGAGTACTACGAAGAAGAATAAGAACACTTCAACCACTCCACCAATCAAGGCTAAGCTAAACCATGCAAGTCCTACTTGCAAGCGATCTAATGCAAGCCATCCTAGCAAGCTACCTCTTGCATATAACCTATGCAAGATGCATTAGGCTTGCTTTGGTTATGCAAACTTGATTATAACAAATCCCAGTTTTACTTGCAAGCTTTATTCTTTTATTCTTTACCCAAGTTCTTTATTACTTTTAGTTAGTACTTTGTGATTTTTGGAAAATTTGTATAGATAGCATAAAGAGCATAAAACTTTGCCTAAGTAGTTAGAACTAGATGTCATACTAAGGCATGAGACTAGATTTGGATAGTCACACTATTAGCACCCCTCATTAGTCAATACCCTCAACTTTAGTGGCTAGTGCTAAGTATAAAAGTTGATCAATTTAGATGGGAATACTTGGTGAAAATTTTGAGGCATGAGCCTTAGCCCTTTATAAAAACTGATGGTTTTATTCGGACGCGATACCATTTCAATTTTATCATACAACCACAATACCTGATTTGGGTAAGGCTTAACTAGAAGTTTATATGTCTTAGTATGGGTTCCCTTGCGGAAGAGGTTTGGGCTGAGGCTACCTCATGATGATTGTCCACCTATGCAGTTCCCAAGATGACAGATGGTCATGGTTGGGAGGCCAAACTCATAGGGGAGGTGCCTATACTAGGGTGTGTAATTGAAAGGTTAGGATTGATTATCCGCATACTAAGTATGATGATTCAGGGTTTGTCCCTGACGTATGTATCGAATGTTTTGGTGAAAGTGTACAATCTTTATAGAGTGTCAAACTATTCGAATAGCCACGTCCGCGGTTGTGGACAGTTGGAGTGGCCATACTGTTCCGTCGTCAGATATTTTCAAAATGACTTGGGAAATGAACTATGACTTTGACTTGACCACAACGGGGTTGTGAACATGAAAACTAAGTTCCCACTTAGGTGTTATAGAACATTAAACTAGTTTTATTTACTTCTAAACTTAGTTGAGATAAACCTGCCTTTTTGCAAATAAACCTAGAGCTTAGGATTCCTACTCGAACTACTTTACCTGTTAGCGATAGTTTGTAAGTACTTAAAGAGTACTCGTGGCTTTGTCCCTGGCTATTCCCATGGACATACTATGAGGAGGACTACCAGGATGATGGACAGCAGGAAGTCTATGACAACTAGGATCATCTCCCATCGTAAGCATTGCCTGTGACCCTGAAGATGGAGCTTCGACCATGCTACCCTTATTATTATTCCGTTGCGTTGATTGTATTAAGACTGGATCATGAGATCCTATATTTGTAAGACCTTTATTATGGTTTGTAATGGATGATGAACTATGGTACCAATATGTTATGTATCATAAAATTGCTAATCATGGGATTGTGATGTAAGGCATAACAGGCATCTGGGATTAAAAATCCGGGTGTTGACAAGTTGGTATCAGAGCCATCCTGACCATAGGAGACCCTAGTTAGAATGGACGCTTGAATCAAAAACTTAGTTTCAAAACAAAAGAAGTGAGTATTTATGAAAACCTATTCTCATTCTTATCACTGAGATCCTTTAAAAAAAATCCATGTTCCTCAATAATTCTTGCAATCTTAAATAGAATTTGACACCCTTGATCACCTCACTAACTTACTCATCCTATATTATTATAGATGGAAGTCAAGTATAGCAAGTTCTACCAGTTGGGCAACGGAGGACAGCTCATCTTCGAGCATGATTTAGACCAACTCTTGGAACTTCTTGAGAGCTCTTACCCCGAGTTCTTCGGAGCACAGCTCAATGATCGACAAGGAGGAGAATTATAGTGGCTGATAGTTGCAAATCTCAGAGGCAAGATGGAGGCACCCACCTCAGAGGGAATCCAATTAAGCTTGAGAGAGAACAACTGGCTAGACGGATTTGCCAGGGCTATGCAGGAAGCTCTTGCCCATCTGTGTGGGAAAAGCATCAACTAGATCAAGGGCACTCGCTTTGAGTACTACGCTAGGCAGGATGCTATGGGACAACCATTGGAGGTGCCAGGCCATCCAGAGCTAAAGCATCAGGTGGATCATCTTGACTTCATGCTGTATGATGGGCAGAAGGAGTTGGACAACGACCGCGCCTACGCCAACCACAACTATGCCATTGCAGTCAAGAAGGACCAGAACCTCGCCATCCTTGTGAAGGAGTGCAAGTCACTTCGCCGTCTGCGTGACAAGAAGGATCGCATCATTTCCCTCCTTCATCACAAAGTGTCAGACTTGGAGGAGACCATCCATGAGTGGGACATGCATCTTGAGGAGAGGGAGAATGAAGGGGAAGATATCCGTGGAGATCCCTACTCCTACCTCAGCAATGATGATGACTACCTGGAGGACCTCGACATGGACTTCCACACTGATGATGATGATTCTGCCTTCATTGATGATGAAGAAGCCACCGGTTCTGATGAGTAGTAGAACTTGAGCACTATCGTAGGTGTGAGTTGTATCTTGTCCACTGTATCATAGCTTCATAGAATGGTTCCTAAAACCATCTGTTACCTTAGTGTGGTGTGTGTTTGTATTGGGTGCTATGAATGAACGAATGAAAAGAAAGTTTCTAGTTGGCAAAACCAGAGTCAAACTTAAAGTTTAAAAGCTTTTCAAAAACAAATCCATGAACCTTAGAAATTTCCCTCTTGTCTCATGATCTATCTCAATCTTCAGATGCCTCGCGGAGGGAGCAGCTCATCTCAAGACCCAATGCTGCAAATCTTGCAAATGTTGGTTGCTGACCATGAAGCTGGAAGAGCTGAACGTCAAGCTAACTTAGCCACCCTTCAATAAATATCTCAGATGGACAATAATAATCAAGTCCATGGAAACCAGAATAACCATGGATCCAAGATCAAGAAATTTCAAAACACCAATCCTCCCATATTTAGTAAGTCTGAAGAGCCATTAGATGCTGATGACTGACTGCAGACCATGGAGAACAACTTAGAGGTCGCAGGAGTGGAAGCCAATGAGAAAGTACTGTTTGCCACCCACTATCTGGCAGGTGATGCAAGAGCTTGGTGGAATAGCATTTGCACCATGAATGGAGGACATATGATGGCTTGGGATGAATTCAAACTCAAGTTCAGCCGAACCCATGTGCCACCAGGTTTGATTCTACGGATGAGGGATGAATTCAAGGAGCTGAAGCAGGGAAGGATGACAGTGGTAGAGTACCGTGACAGATTTCTGTCTCTGTCTAGGTATGCCCCTGATGAGATTGGTACTAAGGCGAAGAAGAAGGAAAGATTCTTGAATGGTCTGCATGATGAGATCCAAACGGTTTTAGTCAATATTCCGTTTGCTGACCTTAAAGCCTTAGTGTATTTTGCAATCTAGATGGAAGGCAAGATCAACAAAGTCAATGAGAATTGCAAGCGTTGAATGATGCATCAACCAGGATCCCAACATACACCGAAGTATCGCCCCAACCCGTCTGCTGGATATGCCCTGAGAAACAATAGACCCCCTATGTCCCGTCCGAACTATCCCAACCATGGAGGAGGAAATCCAAGGCTCGGAGGAAACCACAACAACCCCGGCAACTCCAACAGTTTCAACCTTGCACCGCCCAAGTCCAACAACAACAACAACCCCAACAACAACAATACTGCCCCAAGGACTGGAAGCAATGTCATGCCTGTTGTAGGAAAAGACAAGTCTCAGGTTACTTGTTTTGAATGCAGAGTCAAGGGTCACTACGCCAACGAGTGCCCCAAGAAGCTTGCAGCAGCCACCAATGTGAATGTGCCAGCTCAACAGCAGCGCCGTGTTCAACCTGGAAGGAGATTTGCCCCAGGGAATTCGCTCAACCGCAACGTCCGTCTGTTTCACATGAATGCTGAAGACGCTCAGGAAGTGCCAGATGTCGTGATGGGTATGTTTTCTGTTAACTCAGTACTTGCAAGAGTGTTGTTTGATTCTGGAACATAGCACTCGTTTGTTACAGAAGAATTTGCATGCACTAGTAAGATTCAACCAACAAAATTTAAGCATGTTATGATAGTTCAAATACCTAGTTCAACCACCAAAGTTAGACAAATTTTCAAGGACGTACCTATCAGAATCCATGGAATAGATTTTTATGCTAATCTAATAGTACTTGGAACCAAAAGTTTGGAAGTAGTACTAGGAATGGATTGGATGTCGAAACATAAAGGATTAATCCAGTATGCCAAGAAAGCCATAACCATGACTAGTACCACTAGAGTATCAGTAGAGCATGTATCTGAGACCTTTCCCCGTCAATTCAAGTGCAACAAGAGTCTAGCCCAACCAACCATTGACCAAGTCAGAGTAGTCTGTGAATACCCTGACGTATTCCCAGATGTATTGCCCGGTATGCCCCCAGATCGGGATATCGAGTTTATCATTGAACTAATCCCTAGAACTGGACCCATAGCTCAGAGACCTTATAGTATGAACCCGTCTGAATTAGTGGAGCTAAAGAAGTAACTGGATGCTATGCTGGAGATAGGACTGATTCAACCAAGTGCGTTGCCATGGAGATCACCTATTTTGTTTGTGGATAAGAAAGATGGATGTAACCGTTTGTGCACGGATTATCGAAAGCTGAATGATGTTACCATTAAGAACAAGTACCCACTACCGAAGATAGATGATCTGTTTGACCAGTTGACCGGTGCCAAAGTGTTTTCTAAGATTGATCATAGAACTTGTTATCATCAACTCAAGATTCGTGCAACGGATATTCCAAAGACTGCCTTCACCACTAGATATGGATTGTATGAGTACACTGTCATGTCTTTTGGATTAACCAATGCCCCCGCTTATTTCATGAACCTCATGAATAAGATTTTTATGAACTTCCTGGATAAGTTTGTCATTGTTTTTATCGATGATATTCTGTTCTATTCCAAATCAGAAGAAGACCTGAGGACCATCCTTGAAACCCTTAGAGAGCATCAGTTGTATGCCAAGTTTAGCAAATGTGAATTCTGGTTAAAGGAAGTAGGATTCCTAGGTCATATCATCTCGGCAGGATGAATTGCTGTCCATCCCATCAAGGTTAAGGATGTTGAAGAATGGCAAGCCCCAACCACTCAAACCCAAGTTCGTTCATTTCTCGGATTAGCGGGATATTACCGCAAGTTTGTAGAAGGATTCTCGAGCATCGCAAGAACCATGACCCAATTTTTGAATAAAGATAAGAAGTTTGAATGGACAGACAGACGTGAATCAAGTTTTCAAGAGCTCAAGAACAGGTTGATTTCATCCCCAATCTTGATTATGTAGGATATTAAGAAGCCTTGTCGTGGTGGTGGCACGGCAGATGCCATGGGTAGGCTAAAGTTAGGGGCCAATGGATGCTAGTGGGATCTGGGGAGGGAAGATGTAGTGGATTCTACACACAGAAAGCTAACGCAAAGATCTGTATTTCTCCTTCCTTGAGTTACAAGTGCTCCTTGAGCTGTATACAAGGAGAAAGAGAGAACTTGACCAGCCTAACGGTACCAAGAATGAGTCGATCCCTTCCTCAGGGTCCAAGCCTGCCCTTATAAAGGAGAACGTTGAGTTCCCTTAGGGCTGATGTGGCAAGCATATTCGAGGAATATGCTTGTCCCAATTTAGTAGTTCGGCGCCCCCCTTTCCCTGTCGCTCCCCTAATGACGGCAAGGTTCCAGAGGGGCCCTCCTGTGTGCCTCGGGCTTCAGGACTGTCACCTCCGTGACCTCCTTCTGTCTCTCTGTCGCTCTGCACCTTTGTCCCTAGTGCTTGGCTTCGCTATGATTCTTCCTAGCCTGCTACTAGAGTTTGACTTTAGGCTTCTCCTTCTCCTGCAAGCTTCGTATCATTCGGCCCTGCCTCGCATAACTTCGGCTTGTTCTTCACCTGCATCAAGATTACTTGGGCTAACCCGGCCGACTTACGCTGTATCTCGGCCGGGTAATGCCTTGCCCTTACCACAAGGGTCCTGTCCTTTCCTATCTCGGCCGACCTCTACAGGATTCGGCCGACTCAGAGTGTAACTCGGAAACTAGACGGGGAACACCCTTTCATCTTTCCCCGTCTTTACCCTATCCAGGGTTACCTCCCCAACATTAGTCGCCGAAGCTGGTACGTTCCCGCCGATAACCTCGGCCGGGTCGTATCAGTTTCACGACGCTCGTTATGTATTGTTTCCGAGTTATATTGTCGTGGTGATAGAGCCGTATCTAGTAGCGCACGCCTCGTCCCACGTGTCATTCTCATCATTATTTCTCTAGTTTTTTGTTCCTCTACAGCGTTTACTGACAAGCTACAGTTACGGTCGTGCCTGTCGCGCCGTTGCTGCGACGCCTCGTGCCCCGTTCTTGTTGGGGATCGTGAGTTCCTTGGTTAATCGTGTGGCCTTCGGTGCGGTTCCGCTCAGCGACGTGTGGCCGTGCCGCGCACACGATCCGCGCCGCCAACTGCCACACCCACGATCCCACTACCTTGCCTGCGGCTTGGTTATAAAGGGGGCGCGGCGCCTGGGAGTTTCTTTTTTCCCCTTCTCGCTCGCTCGCACCCTTCTTCTTCCTCGCGTTTTTTCGCTTGTTCGTGGTTCCGCCGCCGCGCGCTCAACTGGCTCTGCGACGAGGGGGACTCCGCCGTGCTGCTCCACCTGCCTCGTCGCCGTTTACCTGTTCTGGCGTCGTCGCCGGTGAGTTCTTTTCGGTCGTGCCGCCTAGACTTTCCTCTAAATCTCTTCGTTTCCTCTTTGTTCGTGCTGCGGTTCTGTCTTCGTTCCGCCGCTGTTTTTGCGTAGAACTGCGACGGGGCCTCGTAGCTCTAAATTTTCCTCCGCCGCGAGCTGTTCCTCCGGCGATCTTTCCGGCGAAATCATGTCTAGTTCCTTTAGTGGTGCCTTGGTTGAGGATGATGATGCTGGCTCTGGGCCCGAGTGGGGCTCGTGGCCGGGCTCCTCAGTTACCCGGCGGGGGATCGAGTGGCTCATCCGAACCCGGAGGATTCCCGCCGAGGTTTCTTGTCGTTTACCCGGCAATGAGTTATCTCCAGAACTCAGGGAGGGTGAGTATGTAGTTTTTATGTCACATTTTTCGCGCGGCTTCGGTCTCCCTCTTAGCGATTTTGCGAGAGAGTTTCTCGACTACTTCGGCCTTCAGCCGCATCATCTTCCTGCGAACGCCATCGCTTCTGTTTCTGCATTCATCTCCGCCTCGGAGGGATACTTCGGCCTATGGCCGTCCGTTCACGTCTGGGCGAAGTTCTTCCAGATTCGTTCTAATGTGGTCCCTGACAAGTCTCTGCACCCTTCCGAGAAACTGCTTACTCAGTGCGGGGCAGCATCCATTACACCTCGGAGGAAGTCTGTATTTCCTCGCGTCACCGGGTTAGAATCGTGCAAGAAGTGGCACAAATCTTTCTTTTACGTCAAGAACAGAGGAACAGAAGACAAGATTCGGCTCCCTGCCTTCTCCATTGGTCCACCTTCCAAGGTAAACTGGACTTACAATCCAAGGAGGAGCCACGTCTTGGCCGAGCTCTTCGAGACTCGGCTCAAAGAGTTGATCCGGGCCGGGTTACGCGGCGAGGACTTGATGGCTACCTTCATCAGTAGCCGAATTTGCCCATTCCAGAAAAGGACGCACAAACTTTGCTACATGAGTGGTCCACTTGATCCCAACCGAGTCTCGACCGTCGAGCTGGACAATTACCTTGTCTTCAAGCGCGTCCGAGCTATATTTAAGACGGAGATGCCTGAAGATTGGACCTGGGGATTGAAACCGTTTACCCGCGAGCGTCCTCCTCCCGCAGTAAGTTTTAACCCTCAACGCTTTGATTCTCTTTTGTTTTCATAGCTGTTTTCCCTAACCTTCCTTCTCCTTCGCCTCATAGAGGTTCGCGGAGCAAAAGGACGAGGACGCCGAGGTTTTGTCGCTTCCGTGGACTGCGGATCGGAATACCCCGGACGTTGGGGAGCCGGACTCCGAAGAATTCGTCCCTAAGTCGGATCCTGATACGGCTCGCGTTCGTGGCAAAACTTCGGTCCATGAGGAGGAAGGTGATTCGGACGAGGTCCAAGCTCTTGAGGTAGTTGCCGCAATGCCTATTTCTTATGCATTTCCGGCTTCTACTTTCTCAGCTAATCCGGCCGGTCAGGTCCACGACGCCGAGCCTATTGCATCCCGGCCCCCAGTTACCTCGGGGAAACGCGGGGCTCCAGCTAGTGCTTCAGAGGCGGCCCCCAAGAAACGAATGAAGAAGTCTGCTCCGAACCCTCCCAGGCGCAAGACCATGCCTAGGGTTGCAGGGTAAGTTTGTTTTGCTCGTATTTCTTGTTTCCCTATTTCTGTTTTTCATCCTGACACCCTTTTTTCTTTCTTATTTTCGCAGTGCTCCGCTTTCCGTTAAGCCTGGCGGTCCTAGCATGACTAGCCGCCCGATTCGGCAGCCGTCTCCTCCGCCTGTTGAATACTAGGATTCCTAGTCCTGCTCGTGCTACGTCTCCTCCAGCTCCACCTATGTCACCCCCTTGTCACGATGCGCCTGATATTCGCGCCTCCGAGATTTCTACTGAACCCGTTGCCCCTCCACTGAATCCGAGCATGTCCACCGAGCCTCTTTCTACCTCGGTAGCTCCTACTGTAACCCCAGCCGCAGCCGTGGTCGATAATACCCCGGCGCCCTCAACGCCTGTAATCCCTCCTGCTTCTAAGGGCACTGTTCCCATTGCCGAGGTATCAGCTTCTGCTGGTGCCTCCACAATAAGAAAAATTGTTCCCACTAAAACTTCCACTTCCCAAAAAGGTCTTGCCGGCTCTTCTCAGCCTAGTATTGCCGACATGCTGCGCAAAGGAACTGCGCCTACTAAAGCCTCTGTTACCTCTGCTGCCAACACCCAGCTTGCTCTTCATACAAGCCCTGCTGCTGCAGTGGTTACACAACATGTCCGAGGTAAAGTCTTAACCCGGACGACTAGTGGGAACAGCCTCGGCTCGCTGGTGGAATATGCTCATAACTGGAATGCTGCTGATCAGCTTGAGGGCAATCGAAACAGTCAGCCGTTTCAACTCTCCGACATCAGCAGCCGTTTGGATCAAGCTGCCAAGATCATTCTGGATAGCAACAAGATGAACGAGGTAATTGCTACTTCTCAGGGTTTAGACTGATTCTCCATATGCTATTATATATACATTAGTCCCCGAAACTTGCAAACGAGTAACTTGTTATTCGCTTGGAAGTTTTTATAGTGCTATACTTAGTTCTACTTAATTTATGGCTCGAGCCTATATCCGAGTAGATCTATCTTAAACTTTTGCTTAAATTTTCCCTAGCTGTTCTTTGAATGTCTAGCCACATAGGTCTGGGTTAAGCTTTCGCCTGACTCGAATCTACTTTTGGCTTTGAATATCCAGCCACCTAGATCTGGGTTAATTTCTCGCTTAACTCGGATCTGTTTTGGCTTTGAATATCCAGCCACCTAGATCTGGGTTAAGTTTTTGCTTAACTCGGATCTAGTTTAGCTTCGAATATCCAGCCACGTAGATCTGGGTTAAGTTTTCGCTTAACTCGGATCTGTTTTGGCTTTGAATATCCAGCCACCTAGATCTGGGTTAAGTTTTTGCTTAACTCGGATCTGGTTTAGCTTTGAATATCCAGCCACCTAGATCTGGGTTAAGTTTTCGCTTGACTCGGATCTGCTTTAGCTTCGAATATCCAGCCACCTAGATCCGGGTTAAGTTTTCGCTTAGCTCGGATCTGCTTTAGCTTCGAATATCCAGCCACCTAGATCCGGGTTAAGTTTTCGCTTAGCTCGGATCTGCTTTAGCTTCGAATATCCAGCCACCTAGATCCGGGTTAAGTTTTCGCTTAGCTCGGATCTGCTTTAGCTTCGAATATCCATTCATTGTTTGTTCCATTGCTCAGGTTGCGCATGACCGGCGGACTGCTGAATTTCAAAGACTGCTGTTCTCGCACAAGAAGTTGGAAGAAAAATATGAAAAAGTTATTCCTGTGGTGAAAAAAGCAGGTATGCCCGATCATTTTCCTTGTCATCTCTATTATTGTCATTGTTTTGTCTGCGGGATGCCGGCTTACTTTGTGGGTTAACAGGTAACATCAATAATCTTAACATTCGTCTTGAGAAGAAAGTCAAGAGCTTGGAAGGTTAGTTTTCCATCTACCTCGTACTTTTCCCTTACTAGGACGTGCACTAAGTTTCTTTTATTTTGTTTGGATTTGATAAAGCCGAGATATGAACCTTTGCATCATCTCACCAAAATTGTACGCCCATGCCTGATGTAATGCTGCATTTTTTAGAACAAGGCGCCACCCATTCGGCGCAGCTAAAAGAAAAGGATGACGAGATAGCTCGCCTACGCGCCGAGGTGGAGGCCCTTAAGCTTTCTCAGAAATCCGAGCTAGAGAAGGTCGATCAGGAGTTCTCCGAGGAGAAGAACCGACTGGCTTTGGAATTGCAAAAGAATAAAGAGCTCTTAGAGGCTGCCGAGCTGAAAACTCGAGGAATGAGCGAGGAAATTGCTCGCTTTGAGAAGAACAAGATTGACTGGGCGAAGGACCTTCAGCTGATGATGAGTTTCATTCATCGTAAGCAGCTTAACACAACCGGATTATCTTTCTTCCTTCTGCTGCCCTTTGACGCCTCCCTTTTTGCATAGGTCATTTTCCTGAGGCTAAACCCGTGAGCTCTAAAGCGGTCCTTGCTGCTCGTGCGCGCCGAGGTTTCCCTATTGACGTGAACTTTGAGTATTCAATAGAAGATTTCTTGGTTTCTGTCGGCGCTGCCCTTGGTCCGGTGAAAATCATGGGCAGGGACTTGGTGCTGGCAGCTATTCGAGCCCACCGTGCTCTCTGCCGAATACCTCTGGAACTCCTAAGATCAGCGAGATCGAATTGCTGGTGACTAGATTGAATGCCACTGAAAAGCAACTAAGTCTTTGGAGGGAATCTGCTAGGCGAGCTGGCGCGGATATGGCCCTCACCGTTATCATGTCATGGTACGAAGACATCTCTCTTGATATCCTAAGGAATTTTCACACAGGTTCCCGTTGGGTTGAGGATCCCACCTTTGTTGCTCTTCGGCAAGCTCGCTCCTTTCAACTCGTCGAGTATGCCGACGTGCACACCTGGAATGAAGGGCCGAGTTTCCTTTCAAATCCGGACGAGGAGGTCGTAGTCGAGGATGCATCAGATGACTCAGCTGAGCAGGGGGGAGATGAACATGACTCGGCCACTTCTGGTGACTCCAGTTCGAGCTCGGATGACAACGACGACGCGCGATCCTCCTCCAAGGGTACCGGGCATTCCACTGCGCAAATTGATGCTCCTCAGCAGCCTCAGGCTTTGGCCGAGGTTGCGCCTAGGTCTGCGGAGGGCGAGGTAACCTCGGCCGAAGTTCCTCCTACCTCGGAGTCCCCAGCCCCTGACCAGGTTGCTGTCTCTCCAGTGAAAAACGTTTAAGTCATTTTCTATCCCTGGTATGCCGGGTGTACGATGTCCGTGGAATACTCATTTACTTCCTGTATGACCTTGAATCTCCTTTTGCCGTACATTGCTGCGACATATAAGTTTGCAGTTATTATAACTTTGCTTAAGTTGGTTGCCATCCGAATTCTTGCTTTGATATCCTGCATATTTTGGTGTTAGGATTTATCTTTGTCTTTGTTTTCTCATGTTTTCGTCGAGTAATCTGTGTGTGAGCTTCGAACATCATACGGGGTTGATCTGTTCTTATCCTGAGTGCCGAAGTGTGATACCCTTTCCGTATCAAAGATTGACTACCACTTTGGAACAATTCATGGCAGTCCCCGAGTGATTGCCTATTCTACTGAAGTCTAGTGTGCAAACTAACTTTCAGAAAAAATACAAGACCACCACCGAGGTGCTGCTCAGGGCGTCAAGTTTTGGTGCTCAACATAGCTCTGGGGCGGTATAGGGTAGTCTTCTAGCTGCTGCTTTGACTGCCGAGGTTTTAATTCATAACCTGAAATTGAAATAACATATGGCAGTCCCCAAGTCACTGCTCTGGATGCCGAGGTTCAATACATAACATGAAATTGAAATAACATATGGCAGTCCCCGAGTCACTGCTCCGGATGCCGAGGTTCAATACATAACATGAAATTGAAATAACATATGGCAGTCCCCGAGTCACTGCTCCGGATGCCGAGGTTCAGTACATAACATGAAATTGAAATAACATATGGCAGTCCCCGAGTCACTGCTCCGGATGCCGAGGTCTAATACTTCATTGGTCCTTGACCTTGAAATACTATGCTATGAGTAAAATGGACGAAGCAGGGCTACGTTCCATGGCCGCTTCGTTTCTTCGCTAGCTTTGTCTGCCTTGTCCTTTCCGGGGGGTTGAGCATCAATTAGATAATAGGCATCGTTATGTAATGCCTTACTCACGATGAATGGTCCCTCCCATGGAGGTGACAGCTTGTGCATGCCGGCCGTGCGTTGTACCAGTCTGAGGACTAAGTCTCCTTCTTTGAATACCCTTGGATTCACCTTTTTGCTGTGATATCGTCATAGGTTCTGCTGATAAATAGCTGATCGTGATAGTGCCAGTTCTCTGGCTTCTTCTAGCAGGTCTACAGTATCTTGCCGAGCTATTTGTTTCACTTCAGAGGTTGTATACTGAGTAACTCTTGGCGAGTCATGTATTATGTCGGATGGAAGCACGGCCTCTGCCCCATATACTAGAAAGAATGGTGTGTACCCTGTTGACCTATTTGGAGTAGTTCTGAGGCTCCATAATACGGCTGGGAGTTCCTCAATCCAACGTCCTGCCGACCTTTGCAGTGGTTCAACCAGTCATGGTTTTATTCCGGACAATACTAGTCCATTAGACCTTTCCACTTGCCCATTAGATGCTGGGTGAGCCACAGAGGCAATATCTAACCTTATGTATTTTTCTCTACAAAATCTGGCAAAGGCTCCTTCTGCAAAATTTGTGCCATTATCTGTAATGATACTGTGTGGGTACCCATATCTTAAAATAATATCTTTGAGGAATCTCACTGCTGTGGGCCCATCGCATTTTCTTATTGGTTTCACTTCAATCCATTTTGTGAACTTGTCCACCATAACCAATATGTGGGTCATTCCCCCTCGGGCCGGCTTAAATGGTCCCACCATATCTAAGCCCCATACAGCAAATGGCCAAGTGATGGGTATTGTTTTTAACTCGGCCGATGGCATATGTATTTTGGTTGCGTACCTCTGGCAACCATTGCATTTTTCCACCAACTTTTTGGCTTGCTTCAACGCCGTCGGCCAATAAAATCCATGCCTGAATGCTTTGGCTACCAATGCATGAGATGAGGCATGATGTCCACACTCTCCTTGATGTATATCTAGGAGGATTTCCCGGCCTTCTGCCGAACTCACACACTTTTGCAATACGCTTGTGACACTTCTTTTATATAGCTCATTGTTTATGATCGTGTAAGCTTTCGCTCTCCTTACAGTTTTTCTTGCTAACACTTCATCGCTCGGTAATATCGCGTCTTTAAGGTAAGATAATATGGGTTGCGCCCATGGCGGTGTGATTTTTTCTGGTGTGGTCTCACTGTCTATTTCCATATTTTCTGCCGACATATTTACCTCGGCCTTCTCCATAATTGTGCTTACTTCTGCTGTCCTCCTCTTGGGGGATTCCGAGTTATATTGCCGGTCTACCTCCATCGGCACATTGTCTGCCGCTGAATTAGCCGGGATAAAGATAGATTCGGATTCTGGTGAAGGGATTATTGATGGTTTTCTGAGGTGTTCCAGGGCAATACCCGGTGGAATTGACTGCCAGGTTGATCCGAGCTTTGACAATGTGTCTGCGGCGTCATTTTCTGCCCGAGGTATGTGGTGAAACTCACATCCTTCAAAGTATCCGCTGATCTTTTGCACATGAAATCTGTATAAGGCCATATTAGCATCTAGTGCATCCCAATTGCCAGAGACTTGCTGTACCACTAGGTTCGAGTCCCCATAGCATAAGATTCGGCGTATGCCAATCTCTTTTGCTACTTTCAACCCATGGACCAGTGCTTCATATTCGGCTACGTTGTTGGATACAGCAAAATGTATCTGTAGCACATATTTTAACTGATCTCTTTTAGGCGAAGTTAATACTATTCCTGCCCCCAAACCATTTCTTAGTTTGGAACCATCGAAATGCATCGTCCAATAATTTGGATCTGGTAATGGTGGCTCATATTGCACTTCGGCCCAATCTACGAAGAAATCGGCGACTGCTTGAGATTTGATTGGATCTCTCCTATCAAATTATGGAGCGTAAGGTGACAATTCGATTGCCCATTTTGCTATTCGGCCACTTGCATCTTTGTTGCTCAATATGTCGGCTATGGGTGCTTCACAAATCACTCTGATGGGATGCTCTTCGAAATAATGTTTAAGCTTTTTCGCCGACATATACACCCCATAAGCCATTTTCTGATAATGTGGGTAATTCTGTTTTGAAGTGGACAACACCTCACTCAAATAATATACCGGCCTCTGTACCGACTTATTATTTTCGAGTCGTTCTACTATGACTACAACACTCACTCCTCTATTTGTGGCCGCTATGTAGAGTAACATAGGCTCTTTTGATAATGGAGAAGCCAAGATAGGTGCTGTGACCAACATTTTTTCCAACTCATGAAACATGCTGTCCGCTTGTTGAGTCCAAACGAATTTATCTGATTTCTTCATCATCTGATATAGTGGTAGTGCCTTTTCTCCCAGCCGACACACAAACCGGCTGAGCGAGGCTAGACAACCTGTGAATTTTTGTACATCATTTAAGCATTTCGGCAATTCCATTCTTTCTACTGCCTTTATCTTCGTTGGGTTGGCCTCTATACCTCGGCTAGATACAAGAAAACCGAGCAATTTTCCTGCCGGCACGCCAAACGTGCACTTTTCCGGGTTAAGTTTCATTCGGAATCTTCTCAAGTTTACGAAAGTTTGGCGTATATCTTCCAGTAAGGTTTTGCTTTCCTTGGTTTTGATGACCACATCATCTACATATACTTGTACATTTTTCCCTATTTGATCGTGTAGACATTTTTGCATGCATCTCTGATATGTTGCTCCTGCATTTCGTAGGCCGAATGGCATCGTGCGATAGCAATAAGCCCCGTACGGGGTAATAAATACAGTCTTTATTTGATCGGCCGGATTTAACGGTATCTGGTGGATACCAGAGTACGCGTCTACAAATGATAATAACTCACAACCAGCGGTCGAGTCAATGACTTGGTCTATTCTAGGTAATGGAAAAGGATCTTTTGGACACGCCTTGTTCAGGTTCGTGTAATCGATACACATTCGCCATACAATGGCTACATTGGGATCATCCTTCTTCTTTTCTACCAGCACCGGATTTGACAACCAATCCGGGTACAGCACCTCCATGATGAACCCGGCTGCGAGGAGCCGAGCTATTTCATCCCCTATTATTTTTCTCCTGTCTTCGGCGAAGCGGCGGAGAGGTTGCTTCACCGGCCTTGCTCCAGGCCTTACATTCAAAGAGTGCTCAGCCAACTCCCTCGGAACACCTTGCAGATCCTGAGTTGACCACGCAAATATGTCCCGATTCTCACGGAGGAAATTGGTGAGCTCGCTTTCTATTTAGCATCCAGGCCTGCACCAATAGTAATAGTACGCTCTGGGAATTGCTCATCTATTTGAAACTTCTTCGTTTCTTTAGTCGGCTGAAAAGAAACACTGCCATGCGGGTTGGCTAGTGCCGGCATGTTTAGCTGCGCCGACTGAGCGAGGGCTGCTACCTCCTGAATCCTTCTTTTTTCTCTTACTATAACCAACGACTCGGCCAAATTTGACCCGGCTGAAGCACACTCCATTGACTTCTTGTAATCCCCTGCAACTGTTATCACTCCTTGTGGTCCGGGTAGCTTCATCTTCAGATAACTTACATGACAGCTGCCCATGAATTTGGCCAACGCTGGCCGTCCGAGTAAAGCATGATAACAACTCTCTAGATCCACCACCTCAAACTCTAAGTTTTCTGCTCTGCAGTTATCTCTTGTGCCGAATAAGACATCGACTCGGACCTTACCAATGGGTTCACATGAAAGCCCTGGCACTATCCCATAGAAAGTGGTCCTTGTGGACTGCAACATGTTCTGCGATATTCCAAGTTTATGCATGCTATCTTTGTACATGATGTTGATACTACTTCCATTGTCAATGAGTACCTTTGAGAATTTCACATTGATGCTTGGTCCGACAAATGTCGGATCCAACACGAGTGCATATGACCCAGGATTCGGCATTATTTTGGGATGATCCCTTATGCTCCAAGTTACTTCCTGATCAGACCAAGGCACATATCTCGGTATCGCCGGCATAACTGCATTTACTTCCATATGCCGGCGTTGCACACTCTGTTTGTCTTGCTGTTCCGTTGTGAACACGCAATAAGACTGATGATGTTCTCTGTAATCATTACGTCCCGTATTTTCCGGGTTTGTTCTTCCATCCTGGACTTGGTTCATCACTTGATGCACCGCGTCCCTCTGATCCGAGTTATCGTACCTCGGGGGAGGGGGCGGTAACATTAGTTGCTGCGCATTTGCTCCAGTCAACTGTGGTTGACGCTGCTGATGTACTTGATGGGGTGCCTGAATCGCTACGGGGTTACCCATTGCATTTTTCATCCATGCACACTGGCGGGTTGTATGGTTAGCTGGTCTGGATGGGTTTGACGTGTGAAATTTACACGGCTGATCTAACATGGATTCGAATGTGTACTTCGGCCTTTCCTGCCACTGTTTCTTTTGTTCAGGGGTCCATTGCCCTTTTCCTTCATTCCTTGGTGTCCACTGCTGAGGACCATTCTTTTGCCGTTGAGCTGCTCCGTGATTCGGCTGATCTTGCGCTACTACCGCTACTTGGGCCGAATTATACCTATAATTCGGTCTTTCCTCTCTTCTTCTTCCTCTGAAATCACCACGCCTGGATGACCTGGAGAAATCTCTTGCATAATGACCCTGTTGCTCGCGGTGATCTGCCGACATTAATTCTGGTTGGGTAGGATCTCCTAATGCGTAGGAGTCCTCTATTCTGATAGTTTCTGCCAGTGTGGTCGGCATATCTCTCTGCAAACGTTGCCATAATACGCTGCCATAACGGCATCCTTGCGCGAACCACGCTATTGCTTGCGATTCTATGACTCCTTCACATGAGTTTCTCAGGTTGCACCACCGAGTTAAAAATTCTCTATCTGTTTCATTCGGCTTCTGTTTGCACATGGCTAACTGTTGTGGCCTGTTGGGCCTCCTGTATGTACTGGTAAAGTTGCTGACAAACATTTCCTCAAAATCCAGCCAACAGTTGATACTGCCGGCTGGTAGATTATTCAGCCAAACTCTAGCTGGTCCTTCCAGCATTTGTGGTACATATCGTACTGCCCATCGTAAGTTTCCACACGCTATTTTTACAGCAGTGGCATAGTCAATCAACCAGTCTTGTGGTTTGGTACTTCCATTGTATGTTTTCGTGCCCCTTGCCAGCTGAAAGTTCGGCACAGGAGGTTCGCTCATGATCCGTGGTCCAAAGCATGCTGGCCCTGGTGGACCCTGTTCTTCCAACAACTCGGACCTGTATAGCCGGTCCAGCTTCACTCTTGCATCATTTGATGGCAAATCTCTGTACAGAACTCTGTCCTGTATTCCATAATGATTGTTTTTGCCATGGATTGCATATTCCATTTCGGAATAACCATCATTGTATCTCTCATTAATTTGATTGTGGCGAGCTGGCCGTGTTTCTCTTTCCTGCCGGGGCTCATGCCTCCGTTGCGGGTTGAGTGGCCGTTCTCTCCGTACTTCGACCGGGGTGTTGTTCTCATGACTGCCTCTCGCGGGCTCTCTTCTGCCGAGGTCTCCGTTGCCTCGGCTTCCGCCGTCCTTCTCCGCATGGCCGTGGTTCCTCTCCCCACTGTTACCTCGGCTTGCATTGCCTCTGTTTTCGTTTGCCTTTCCAGCCATTGCCGGATCATAAGGGACAATCTGCTTGTTCCTCTTTCCCGAGGTTACTGCTTTGTCTCTTCGAGCATTATTTCTGGGTGAAGATGCCGCTGCCGCAGACAGAGCTGGTGCTGCTCCTGCCGAATGAACCATTCGCGAGGCCCCCGGCCTCGCCGGGTTTGCTCTGAGCATTTCCTCGTTTTGCTGGTTCGCGATGCGCACCAGCTCGTTTACTCTTTCTTGTTGTTTCTGCCGGGCCTCTCCGGTCAACCCCTCTAACTCTAAAGCTGCGGCATTTGCCGCTCTTAGGTTTCTTGCCGGGGTACTGTACCTCGGCAAACCTAAATCCTCTGATTCTGCTTTATGAGCTTCATGCTCTTTATTGATGTCATCCATGAGGTTCTTCCCTCTCAATCTTAGTTCGTCCACCCGTTCGGGCGCGACGTCAAGCTTATTTGCTTTGGCATACTCTCGCAGGGTCCTGTTTAAGGACTCCCGCAAGGCCGACTCCTTTTTTGCCTCCATCAGCACCTTTTGCCTGGTTTCTTCGAACTCTGCCTGAACATTTGCCGGGTTAAGTATCGGCGCTACAGGTGTAGTCAAGCTTTCTATGGTCGCCTGAAGAATATTCTCTGGCCTTTCCAGAGGTGGCCCTCTTACCCTTGGTGCCTTTGGGGTGGTGTCTTGCACCTCGGTCGGGTTGGCTGCCGGTGGGATTACCTCGGTGGGCATTGGCGCTGTCTGCCTGTGCGCGCCCTGTACACCGGTGGCGGGTTCTCTTCCTGATCTGGCAGCCGCTACTCCAGTTTGCACCCCGGCCACGACCATTACCTCGACGCTACCTGCAGGATGTGCTCCAGGCGGATGGCCTGCAGCGTTAAGAGGTGGATCTCCTGCAACAACAACTTGGTGAGGATAAACCCGGAGATGTCGACGCCGACATAAACCTGGTGCCCGCCCAGGTTGATGAAAACACCATTACGCGGGGAGCCTTTCCCCTGAAGCTCCCTGCATTGTCGCTGACATAATCACAGAGACCAAATCTCTGGACTAAGCCAGAAACAACGCGCTCGCCAGTCTTGATGAAGTTTCCCGTCCGGATCATAACTCCAGCTAGCACCGCTGCTGGCCCCACGGTGGGCGCCAACTGTCGTGGTGGTGGCACGGCAGATGCCATGGGTAGGCTAAAGTTAGGGGACAATGGATGCTAGTGGGATATGGGGAGGGAAGATGTAGTGGATTCTACACACAGAAAGCTAACGCAAAGATCTGTATTTCTCCTTCCTTGAGTTACAAGTGCTCCTTGAGCTGTATACAAGGAGAAAGAGAGAACTTGACCAGCCTAACGGTACCAAGAATGAGTCGATCCCTTCCTCAGGGTCCAAGCCTGCCCTTATAAAGGAGAACCTTGAGTTCCCTTAGGGCTGATGTGGCAAGCATATTCGAGGAATATGCTTGTCCCAATTTAGTAGTTCGGCGCCCCCCTTTCCCTGTCGCTCCCCTAATGACGGCAAGGTTCCAAAGGGGCCCTCCTGTGTGCCTCGGGCTTCAGGACTGTCACCTCTGTGACCTCCTTCTGTCTCTTTGTCGCTCTGCACCTTTGTCCCTAGTGCTTGGCTTCGCTATGATTCTTCCTAGCCTGCTACTAGAGTTTGACTTTAGGCTTCTCCTTCTCCTGCAAGCTTCGTATCATTCGGCCCTGCCTCGCGTAACTTTGGCTTGTTCTTCACCTGCATCAAGATTACTTGGGCTAACCCGGCCGACTTACGCTATATCTCGGCCGGGTAATGCCTTGCCCTTACCACAAGGGTCCTGTCCTTTCCTATCTCGGCCGACCTCTACAGGATTCGGCCGACTCAGAGTGTAACTCGGAAACTAGACGGGCAACACCCTTTCATCTTTCCCCGTCTTTACCCTATCCAGGGTTACCTCCCCAACAAGCCTTTTGATGTGTATTGTGACACATCCAAGATTGGTCTCGGATGTGTGTTGATGCAAGAAGGCAAAGTCATATCCTATCTTTCCCAACAACAGAAGCAACATGAGCAGAATTACCCTACCCATGACCTCGAACTAGCATCCGTAGTTTTAGCCTTGAAGACATGGCGACATTACCTCATGGGTAACCGCTGTGAAATTTATTTGGATCACAAGAGTCTAAAGTATATTTTCACCCAGAAGGAGCTAAATATGAGGCAAAGTAGATGCATAGATCTAATCAAGGACTACGACCTTGACATTCACAATCACCCTGGCAAAGCCAATGTGGTAGTAGATGCTCTTAGCAGATTGCCGTGTCGATTGAACACCATGATAAAAGAAGCCCAACCAAGTTTGCATGAGGAGATGGAAAATTTTAGAATGGAGCTAGTTAGTGAAGGATTTTTTGGCTAGCATAGAACTGCAACCCACTTTGATCAGTCAGATCAAGGAGGCGCAGAAAGGAAATGCTAGTATCGACGGAATCAAACGTCGTATCTCTACAGGGAAGGTACCCGGATTTATCGAAGATGAAGGAGTTTTGTGGGACAAAGGACGCATATGTGTAGCAGCAGATTCAGAATTGTAGAAAGCTATTTTGCAAGAAGCCCATGATACTCTTTATTCTATCCACCCTGGAGGAACCAAGATGTATCAGGATTGGTAGGAGCAATTTTGGTGGCATAAGATGAAGAGAGAAATCGAAGCTACATGGCCAAGTGTGATATCTGTCAGAGAGTCAATGTAGGACATCAGAGACCCACAGGACTTTTGCAACCATTGCAGATTCCGGAATGGAAATGGATTCAGTTGGAATGGATTTTATCGCCGGTTTGCCTACATCTAGTAGGGGAAATGACTCTATTTGGGTCATAGTGGATAGACTGTCTAAAGTAGCTAATTTCTTACCGGTCAAGACCAGTTATCAGAGTTTGAAGCTAGCAGAGTTGTACATTGCTAGGATAGTCAGTTTGCATGGAGTCCCCAAGAACATTGTGTCAGATCGAGGAACCCAGTTTACCTCGAGATTTTGGAAATAAGTCCAAGAAGGATTGGGAACAAGACTGGATTTCAGCACAGCTTATCACCCACAGACTGATGGACAAACAGAGTGAGTAAACCAGATACTCAAAGATATGTTGAGATATTGTGTGTTAGAATATGGATCTAAATGGGTAGACTGTCTGCCTTTCGCAGAATTCTCATACAACAACAATTACCAAGCCAGTTTGCAAATGGCTCTATTTGAATTTATGTATGGAAGGAAGTGTCGTACCCCACTGCATTGGTCGGAAGTAGTAGAGAGTCAGATTTTCGAACCCGACATCCTAAGAGAAGCTGAAGAGAAAGTTCACAAGATCCGTGAGCACCTCAAGACAGCCCAATCCAGATAAAAGAGTTATGCCGGCAAGATACGTCGAGATCTAGCCTTCGCTATCGGAGATTTTTTGTATCTCAAAGTATCACCCTTGAAAGGAATGCAACATTTCCAAGTGAAAGGGAAGTTAGCCCCCAGATATATTGGACCCTTCAAGATTTTGAATCGCCGAGGAGAAGTATCATATCAACTGGAACTGCCAGAGGAGATGTCAGCCGTGCATGATGTGTTCCATATCTCGTTACTTCAGAAATGCCTACAAGTCCCGGAGAAGAGCGAAGTTTTCAAGAATATTGATCACAAGACCATAGAGATCAACAAGTACCTAACATATCCTGAAGTACCCATTCGTATTTTGGAAGAAGCCTTCAGAACTACCAGAACCCGGGGTATCAAGTTTATCAAGATCCAGTGGAGCAACCATATTGAAGAAGAAGCTACTTGGGAGCGAGAAGATTACATTAGGACTGAGTTTCCAGATCTCTCCAGTTCCTAGTTTTCTTTTTCTTAAATCTCAGGATGAGATTTTGTTTAAGGAGGGAAGGTTTGTAACATCCCAAAAATATTAAGCAAGATTATCAAGTTTTAATCACTCAAGTTTAGGGTTAACAAAAACTTTTATTATTAAAATTAATATGAATGCATGTGTGTGTGTGATTAATGCATCAATGATTGCAATGCCATGTTTGATTGCTATGAATGATAAGGATTGGTTTAAAGATGAAAAAAATATCATCTAGATCATTTCCAAGCAGAATCAAATGAAGAGAAAATAAAAAATAAGCAATATAAGCAAATGGTCATTTTGACCCAAGTTAACCACTGGACCACTTTGAGTGTTCCTAGTAAAAGATTTCTAAAAGAGACATATCCAATTCTTTTCACCCCTTTCTAGACCAAGTAAAAATGAACCCAAGCCCACCTTACGAACCAACAGAAACAAAATCCAAATCTATTTAAAGGACAATTTAAAATTGAATCAAGTATAGGTACTAAGATCACCATTTCTCAAAAACCAACCAAACCACTTCACCTTGCCAAACACAAGCAACCAGAGACTACCAAGCTTGTGACCAGAGCACTCACCAAAATTCATCCAAAAATTCAAATATTGAATTCATGCGGCCATTTCCTCAAACACTTGGTGAACACAGATCCAACCTGCCTAACTTCTACTGTTCTTGATCAATGCCTTGTCCTCTACTTGTCGCCACTACTAGACCTTGTCTCCCCAGTGACCACCATAGCATTGAAGAAGCTACCCCTCTACCCTCTACATCAGTGCCATGCCACCCAAAGCCGCCATTGCCGGCCGACCGTGGACAGCACGCAGGAGGAAGCGCCGCGCCCGTCCATGATATCTAGGAGGCAGGCCACCGTCCACCGCCACCCCCTGTCCAACCCTCGAGCTCAGCCAAGCCCTGGACCACTGGAAAACAACCGCGCCCATTTCTCTGCAACCATGCCGAGAGCGCGCCAGAGTGCCGCACCCGACACGCGCGCACACGCCGCGCCTCGCCCTCGCCATGCTTAACTAGACTCGCCATGACCATAGCTACCTCCCAGACACGACCGTTTGCCGCCGAGTGACACGAAGCACCTGTACGTCGTCTCGAACACCGTTGTTTCCACTCAGAGCACCGAACGCGCCCGACCGTTCTCGACCGCCCCTTGTCGCGCCATTAAGCCAGCAACGACTGCTAGGAGACACCGCACCGTCCTACGCCCTTCGCCATGCCCGTAGCTCGTTGTACTGACGTCGCCAGAGGAGCCTGGCCATGCCGCACTGCCCCTCTTGCCGATGTATAAATAGAGGCCACCCCAGCCCTCATTCTCCACACCATCTCACTCCCCTCTCTCTTAGAACCATCCCACACCCTTCCCCAGAGCAAGGCGAGCACCAGCCCGCTAAAATTTCACCGGAGTCCGCTGCTGCAGAGGAGGAGCAGAGCCATTGATTGGAGCCACCCTAGGATCCGTCGTGACCACCATTCGAACCGCCATCGTCTACAACGTCGTTCGCCCCCATCGCCGACCCTAGCTGGATCCCTGGTAAGCCACCACGTACCCCCACCATCGCTGTTAGGGTCCGGTCTCATTGGAGCTGTTCGACGGAGACAAAGAACCACAACCGTAGATCCTAGTGTAATCACACGGCCTAGATTGAAACTTACCGCTTCGTTTAGACTCAGCCGCTGACACATGGGACCCCCCTGTCAGCAGCCCGCTGTGCACGCTGTGCAGCTGGGCCGACCCAGTAACATTCCCGCGCGTAGCCTAGAGATTCAAACAATCCTTTTCCATTTTAATTCAAACCTAGTTCAGTCAATGACTTTGAAATTCAATTCAAGGAGATGTACTAAACCAAATTGCATGAAACCAATTTTTCTAGAAATGTATTCAAATTATCAATCCACGTCCGTTGGATTCATACCATTTGAAATTATAGATTACCTATAGTAAAAATAACAAGACAAAGTGACATGGTTATACCCTACGGGTACACGACATTAGTATACCTGGTCCAGTCCAAGGAAGGCCCACAAGAACATATGCGGCATGCGAAGACTTTCGGGTGGCCCAAGCCCATGACACCTTCGGATCCTTGGAGAACAAGACTAGAGTAGATAGAATTTCAAAGGGGCAAACCCTAATCTGTAACCGACTCGACCTGATGCCCGAGACCTGCCTATCTATATAAAGGCTAGGAGGGCACAGCGAGGAGGTCACCTCTCAACTCACCGCATACACACCTCCACGCCAGATTGCCTCTGCGCACCCCTATAACTTTCGGTTCCGCCGTAATCAAGAGCAGACAAGCAGGAGTAGGGTTTTCCCTCCAGGGCCTGAACCTAGGTAAACTTCGTGTTCCCGTGTTGCTTGTTTGCTAACCGTTTCACGATCTCCAGCATCCCCATCTTCTCCAAAACCCAAGTCCATAACAATGGGCATTGGCGAGATTAAATCTCATCACAAAGACTTTTCCACATTCAAACATTTTTCAAAAACCAACCATAAATGCTTTTGAGTTGATTCCAACTCTCAAAAATCACATTTGACAAGATCTTTCGGAATATGTAAAAATATTTAGGTTTACATGCAGGGAGATTGGACTAGTACCAAAAGAATGCTACATGGGCATTTCTAGTCACTTTAATTATATAAAATAATTATTTTAAACTTTATAAAATATGACCACCACTTTAAATCACATTCCCAAGTATTAGAATATGTGGTGATGACATGTGTCAACATGATCCCATATTTTAAATTGGAGAATCTTAAATCTAAGTAGTTTTCAATGAGTAGAAATTACTTTTCCAAAATAAAATAAATAATACTAGGTCTTTATTTCATGTGATGATTGTGATGATGCTAGATCATCTAGTGTACCTCGTATTTATTTATAGACACTAGTACCGACCAAGGCTACGAGAGAGTAGGAGTACTACAAAGAAGAATAAGAAGAAGAACACTTCAACCACTGCACCAATCAAGGCAAGCTAAGCTAAACCATGCAAGTCCTACTTGCAAGCTATCTAATGCAAGCCATCTTAGCAAGCTACCACTTGCATATAACCTATGCAAGATGCATTAGGCATTCTTTGGTTATGCAACCTTGATTATAACAAATACCAGTTTTACTTGCAAGCTTTATTCTTTTATTCTTTACCCAAGTTCTTTATTACTTTGTGAGTTTTGGAAAATTAGTATAGATAGCATAAAACTTGGCCTAAGTAGTTAGAACTAGATGTCATACTAAGGCATGAGACTAGATTTGGATAGTCACACTTGATTAGCACCCCTCATTAGTGAATACCCTAAACTTTAGTGGCTAGTGCTAAGTATAAAAGTTGATCACTTTAGATGGGAATACTGGGTGAAAATGATTATGAAAACCTTGGAATGAAGATTCATTCTATTGAAATGTTTTGACATGAGTTATGAACACCAGATGATTGATGATGAAAATGTTGAGGCATGAGCCTTAGCCCTTTATAAAAACTGATGGTTGGGTTCGGATGCGATACCATTCCAATTTTAGCGTACAACCACAATACCTGATTTGGGTAAGGCTTAACTAGAAGTTTATATGTCTTAGTATGGGTTCCCTTGCGGAAGAGGTTTGAGCCGATGCTACCTCATGATGATTGTCCACCTATGCAGTTCCCAAGATGACAGATGGTCATGGTTGGGAGGCCAAAATCATAGGGGAGGTGCCTATACTAGGGTGTGTAATTGAAAGGTTAGGATTGATTATCCGCATACTAAGTATGATGATTCAGGGTTTGTCCCTGACGGATGTATCGAATGCTGTGGTGAAAGTGTACAATCTCTGCAGAGTGTCAAACTACTTGAATAGCCGCGTTCGCGGTTATGGACAGTTGGAGTGGCCATACTGTTCCGTCGTCAGATGTTTTCAAAATGACTTGTGAAATGAACTATGACTTTGACTTGACCACAACAGGGTTGTGAACATGAAAACTAAGTTCCCGCTTAGGTGTTATAGAACATTAAACTAGTTTTATTTACTTCTAAACTTAGTTAGAGATAAACCTGACTTTTTGCAAATAAACCTAGAGCTTAGGATTCCTACTCGAACTACTTTACCTGTTAGCGATAGTTTGAAAGTACTTAAAGAGTACTCATGGCTTTGTCCCTGGCTATTCCCATGGCCAGACTATGAGGTGGACTACCATGATGATGGCCAGACTATGAGAAGTCTATGACAACTAGGATCATCTCCCATTGTCAGCATTGCCTATGACCCTGAAGATGGAGCTTCGACCATGCTACCCTTATTATTATTCCGCTGCATTGATTGTATTAAGACTAGATCATGAGATCCTATATTTGTAAGACCTTTATTATGGTTTGTAATGGATGATGAACTATGGTACCAATCTGCTATGTCTCGCAAAAATGGTAATCCTGGGATTGCGATGTATGGCATAACAGGCATCTGGGATTAAAAATCCGGGTATTGACATGGAGACGCCTGTCGCAGCCCGGAGACTCTGGACTGGGCGATTCCTGGGCCTAACAGTTGGATTTCTAGGGACCTATTTAAGGGGACCTTCTTCCCTAATGGTTACCTACCCATTCTTGCAAGTTTTCCCCTCCATTGTTGACCTTCTTGATCTTGCTTCCTCTCAATTCCTCCTATGATTCTTGCATATTCTTGAGGGATTTGAAAGAGGAGATCTAGATCTACAACCCCACCAATCAATCTCTTCTCTAAGTGAGGGGAACATATT
Source organism: Avena sativa (assembly GCA_916181665.1). Taxonomy (NCBI): domain Eukaryota; kingdom Viridiplantae; phylum Streptophyta; class Magnoliopsida; order Poales; family Poaceae; genus Avena; species Avena sativa. The sequence continues at coordinate 260,138,061 of OV702297.1, forward strand.
GGGATCTAGATCATGGAGTCTTTTGGGGATTTCCTCCATTATTATTCCTCTCTTATTCCCCATAAGCTTTTGTATCTTTGGTGGAATTCGGGATAGAAGGACTTGAGTACTTCTTGTGATCTTTCCATTGCATTTGGTGCATCGGTTTGAGTTCTCAGTGAGGATTTGATTGGGTGAAAGTTGAGAAGCTTTTTACTCTTGGGTTCTTGGAACCCTAGACGGTTTGGTTGTTTTGCAGGTTTGTGGATTACTTGGGGCCTCCAATTAAGTTGTGGATCTTTGCCCAAGCTTGTTTGTTGGGAGTCTCCAATTGAGTTGAAGTTCCACAACCTTGTGAGTGCCACCGACAAGTGCACTAATAGTGGAAGTGTGGATCGATCCCGTTGGGGTGAGATTCACAGGAGAACAAGGGAAGCCTTTTGTGGCGTTGGTGGTTTGATACCACCCCCTATCCAAACGATACGTACTCCATGTTGGGTGGAGCTCGATAAAACATCATCGTCTCCACGTCCCTCAGTTATCTCTAAACCCGAGCTCTTACTTATGCACATTACTTTGTGATAGCCTTCGTGCTTGAAGTCTATATCTTGCTATCACATAGTTTCTTGTATTGCTTACCATAAGTTGTTGGTACACATAGGTGAACCCTAGTTGTTCTAGGTTTTTTCTTGACAAAGTAAATGCTAGTTTAATTCTGCCTTTGTTTAGACACTCTCGGAAAAGTTTTAAACTGCCTATTCACCCCGCCCTCTAGGCAGCATTTGTATCCTTTCAATTGGTATCAGAGCCCGGTCTCTCATCTTAGGCTTCATCGCCTTGAGAGTAAAGATGTCGGCTAGGGAATTAGTGCACAATGACATATTTATAATCGATGGCACAAATTATGATATATGGAAAACTCGTATGCTTATTCATTTTTGGACATGGACCCAAATTTGGAGCGTATTTTAGATATAGGTTTTTCTCCTCCTATGGATTTCGAAAATCTATCTTGTGAGGATGAGAAAAACTTATATCTCAATGCTCAAGCTTCTAATGTGCTTGTTAATGCTTTAAGCTATGTAGTTACATATTCAATCATTCCTTTTTGGAGCGTTCACGAGTTATGGACAAAACTTCAAGATAAATATGTTGTGTCCAATATTTTTGAGGATGATTGTGTTGCTTCCACTTCCGGTCGAGATGAGTTCTCATCTTCTACCACTTCACCAACATGAGATTTTTCACTAGGTGCTTACTATTTGTAATCCCTTATCTCTATATAGTTGCAATGATCTATCTTTGGACTTTAACACTTCTAGCACTACAAACTCCTTACATGCTTGTGTTGATAGTCCTTGCATATCATGTAGAAATGGCTTGAATAAATCTTATGATGATATTCTTGTGTTGTCTTGTTTCCATGATAAAAATGCTTCTATTTCCTATAGTGCTTGTGTTGCTAACCATGTAGAGGAAACCGAAGATTCTATGGGCCAATACAAGGTTTTGAATGGAGCTACAAATGCAATCTCATCTTCAAATTTTTCCGGTACCCACCTATGCCTTATATCTAGGGATTCAAAGGTAACTCCTACTTCGGAACCCAATATCTCTTGTGATGATGAGGATGTGGATAACGGGGAAGAAGATCTTGATGTTGATGATTTATATGAAAAGGGTGAGATTGTTTATCGTTCGCTTGTTAAGATTAATATTGCTTGCTCTAACTTTGTTGAAATCTTGGACTTTGCTATTAAGAGAAAAAACATATTGATAAGTTAGAAGCACAAATTGAGGAGCATGAGAACACCGTTGATAAAATGATTAGCCTTGAGTGTGAGTATGGTAATAAAATTGCAAATCTAAATGAATCTCTTGAAGAGGAACAAACAACTAAGGAATCTCTTGAGGAGACTTTTTCTCTAGAGATATCTATAGTGAAGGAATCTCATGATAGAGATCTTGAGGTGGCAAGTGATCTCAATAGTAAAAATGATGAGCTTCAAGTTGCTTATTCTAAACTCCAGGATTTTGAGCACCTCAAAAATGGCTCTAGGGTCATAAAGGGAGAGCTCATCAAACTCACCGAGTCACATGAGAACCTTAAAGCCTCTTATACAAAAGATCTTTCGAAGTTTCCCTCGCCTCTTGCAATTAATTATGATGCTTGTGCTACTAACTATATTTCTTGTGAAGCATCTATTTTGAAGAAGAATGTTTATCCAAAGACTCAACTTTCTTTGCTAACTAGCAACTATGGTAAGTTGGAAGAAAATCATGGTAAGCTTTCTAGTTCACATGAGGATATTCTAGTCTCCCGTGGTAGGCTAAACTTGGCTCATGAGGCTAATGTGTCAAAGGTAACATCTAAACAGCCTCATGTGGACATTAGCACTACTTATACTCCAATGCTATATTGCAATGTGCTAGTCCTTGTAATTCTTCCACTCATACCATTGCTACATCTTGTCATGAATTACATTTCGTGCCTTGTTGCTCTAACAATATAGCATCTACTTCCTCTAGTACTGTTGTTCACACTAAACATATAGAGGAAATTAAATAGCTCAAGGCTCAAGTCACTTCTTTGAATAATGACTTGAAAAAGGGTCATAAAAGGAAGGCCACACTCAACAACATCTTGAGTGTGCAAAAATCCCCCAATGACAAGAGTGGGCTTGGATTGAACTCCAATATCAAGAACAAGTCCACTATCAAGTTAAAGCACAAGGGCAACAAGAAGAATGGCCAAGATAAAGTCAAGAATCTGGCCAACATTGTTTGCTTCAAGTGCAAGGAAGAAGGTCATCATGTTAAGTATTGCCCATTGAATAAGAAACTCCCTGGCAAGAAGCAACAAGGGAAGCAGTCTCAAGCTCTACGTCTTGTTAGAAATGGGCCTCCTCCCAAGAAGACTCAAGTTCTTCCTCAAGTTGTTGCTCCACCCAACAAGAAAGATGGCAAGATACAGATATATAGTGGTGAATAGGAAAAGGGAAAAAGCCCGACCTAAAAACCTCCTATTTTCTAGGATCGGTGATTGCATGGCGATCTAGGCCATCTTGGCCTCCTCCTCGCCGGTGGCCATTCCGGCTGCCGGCGCACACCATCTCCCTTCTTTCTCTACCCTCCTACTCCTTCCTACAATGTCTGTTTCATTTCTCCTGGATCATTTCTCTTGGCGATGGAGGTTCATATACTCCATGTTGCTTGACCCTGGTCAGGTCCATATGTATTCCGGGTTTCTGGTAATCATTCCCCGCTTGCGAAAGATTCACCTGGTGACAGAAAATGGAGTGGTTATAGATGATCACATCTTAAAGGTACAGGAATTCATATGCACTGGATCTGAAATTTTGCTTAAATCTCACTGTGTCAAAGTGCAAGTTAAACTTGTTCTTCGTAAGGGTTACCTTTTGGCTAATGGCCATCCTATTTCAATCCCTTATAATTCTGGCCCTGTCAGAACCTTAGAGAAATCTCCTATTGATCCATCCTCTAAGGCGGTACATGCTGCTAGAACACTAGACCTGGATTTCACAATTGGTATCAATTTTGCAAAGGAGGTTCGGCAGTTATTTCAGTCATTTGTTCATCCTTTCATTGGTTCTGACCACTTCACAATGGTGGTATCTTTTGGTCGGGCTTCCTTTCGTTTGGATGATGATTCAGTTGGTCTGTCTCTTGAGGCAGCAATTGGTGGTTATTGTGGAGAGTTGAATGTGTCTGTCCTTCGAGAGAGGGTGTTCTCCTTCACTGTTTCTTCTAAGAGGGTTGGATTTCACATCCTCAATATGAGATCATATGAATGCTTTCAGTTTAAATGTTATTTTCATCTCTGGGGTTTTGGTGGCCCAAACTGGCTAAGAGAATTCAGACTCTGGGAAAATGAATGTAAGCAGGGCTGGTCATTCGTTGCTCGTAAGGATGATCCCCGACCCAAGAGGGGCACTTTTATTCCTGCTGTAGTTAACACTGTTAAATGGATTCCAAAATCACCCAAGAAAGTAATTGTTGTCCACAAACCAGGGGTTTTTATTTATAAATCTTTTTTACTTCCCGATGATTACTCTTTTAAAGATTCACTTAAAGTGGGAGACTTTGTTTTTGGCTCCAAGTCTTCTCTAATTGGGGATTCTGTGATTGATATTCCTAATGGTAATATGAATGATGATACTAACAAGGAGTTTGAAAATATGTTTGATTTAATGGTTCAGCGTGTTTGGACCTGTAGATGTTGTTTGTGTTTCAAACATGTCACGTCTGGTTGCTTAAATGGAATCCGTTGCATGGCTTGTTTCAGGCTTGGACATATCAGAAAGGAGTGCCCGGGAAATCCAGGGGCAAATAGGTCTTTTCGTTGGGTCGCAAAAACATCAAATCAAAACAACTCGGCATTTTTCCCGTCTAAGACAGAGTTATCAGAACCCTCCATTTAGTTTCCTCGTTCCCAAGCAGAGTCATCATTGATTATGCCGCCGCCACCGAGAAACCCTGCAATGGCAAACTTTGCTGTTGACCCATCTAGCTTCACGCCGGGCGGGGATGCATGTGCTCGAGCCTTGGGGAGCTGATGAACGTCCACCAAGAGAACTGGACAATGGCAGTCGTCCTCCCAAGGCCATTAGGAGATGAGATTGATGAAGTTCTTCAGCAGGTAGTAGATCATATATTTAACAATCTACAGTGGGAGGTTCTTAGCTTTGCTGAAAGTGATGTAGGTCTGGGTTTGTTTTGTATGGTAGATGTGGTCAGGCGTGATCTGCTTGTTGATCATCCTGAAATTCCTTTTGGCAATGGTCACACACTGAGTTTTACTAGACATGATGCTGGCCCCAATTTCCATTCTATAGTTTATACTAGGACTGGATGGATAATGTTCCTGGACTTTCCTATGGACTATCGTAATGAAGATTTCCTGAGAGAGACTGTTGCTAAGTTTGGCAAACTCAGAGGTTGGTTTAGGGAGGATCCTTCTCCTACTCGTACCCTGGTTAAGTGCAGTTATGCTGGGCCCAAAGATATCCCCAGGTTTGTGGTTGTCAAAGAACCTCAGAGGTATGGGGAACTGTAGTTTCTTGGACTGTGCCTTGTTACATTCTCATGAGTGAGCATGCTGATATATTACCTGGTGATGAATCACCTGAGCCCCTCAATGGCAATCCTCACCCTCTGCCAGGACATGATCATGATATGCAGGATAATGAGGATGATGGATGGGTTCTAGATAATGTGCAGCCTGATGTTCCTGGGTGGGGTGATTGGAATCAAGAGCAAGATGCTAATAATTTGGGACATAATGATTTACCCCATCAGGATCAGTCTTCTATTACTCTCTCTCCATGTCTAATGATTCTGGTTCTCTGCAATTCATGCCCGATGAAGGAGATCCACTTGTTCATATGGTACATGATAATATTGCTAATATCCAGGAGGAAAACCCATTGGCAATTGTTCCTTATGCTGATCCAGTGCTGCATCTTCACAATTTTCAGATTCTCAGTGTTTTCTTACCTGAATATTTTATGCTTTGGCCTGATAATTCCCATGAGAAGCTTCTGGCACTAAATCTCTCTGATGTCCCCTCTCTAGCACACAATTCTCAGTATAATGCTGTCATGAAGTCCTTTTATTTGCCTCCTACTCCTCTCTTGGCCTCTGCTCCTCATTCTGAGAAGGATTTGAGTTTGATTCAGCAACCTGTAGTCCAGGTTTTTACTGGTTCTAATAATAGTGACAAGATGACAAGAAAGAGGGCAAGGAAACAAAAGGAGATTCTGGTGGTAAATACTTCTGAAAGAAGGAGCACTAGGAGTGCTACTAGGAATGCTGGTTACAAGTTGGTTGCCATGACAGATCATCCAGAGCCAAGGAAGAAGCCAAAATATGCAAAACCAAGTCTTAATGTTTCTGGTGATGCATAGGAGGGCAATACAACTCTCAGTATTTCAATCTTCCAGTAGGCTGGAAGGTTTTTAGAGATCCCTAAGGAAGATCTCACCTAGGAGAAGCTTATGGCAACTCATAATCCTTCTAAGGATAATGGTGGTTCCAATGTTTAATCTGGTTATGTTATATTTTGGCCTTGTTCTGGGCCCCTTTACTAGTCTATTTGAGATTCTCTACTGCATGTTATCTGAACCTCATGAGATGCTTTTGTGGTTGGGTGGCACATTTTACTGGAATTATTCTCCTTGGCTCTATTCTCTTTGCTTGCTTGTTGTGAGTAATGACTACTGTGTTTTGATTATCCTTATTAATGGATAATACAAATAATGGGGTTCTAGATTGGTTGGTTCTGGATTGGAACACAAGGAGTCTTAATGATGTGTCAAAAAGAACTATTGTATACAACAAAATTGATGAAAGTAGGGTTTCAGTGGGTGTTTACAGGAAACAAAATGTGAAACTTTTGATCACTCTTTTATAAGAAGCTTCTATCCTAGAAGGTTTGATCACTTTGTCTTCTCTCCTTCTGTTGGTGCCTCTAGTGGATTAATTGTCCTTTGGAATAGTAAAACTTTCTCTGGACAAGTTATGGATGTGCAGCGTTCTAGCATAGTCATTAATTTTTCATCCATGCATAATGCTGAAAGTTGGGTGTTGGTTAATGTATATGGGCCATGTAAAGGAGTTGAAAGTGATAACTTTGTTACCTGGCTATACAATCTAAATATCCCCTCTCATGAATACTGGCTATTGGTAGGGGATTTTAATTTCATAAGATCAGAGGAGAACAGAAACAGGCCTGGAGAAGATATGAATGATATCATTTTATTTAATGATATTATTAGTCATCTGGGATTACTAGAACTTCCTTTAAAGTGAAGATCTTTCACATAGTAAAATATGCAATCCCAGCCTTTATTAGAATAGCTTGATTGGTTCTTTACTTCTTGTCATTGGACTATTAAGTATCCCAATACTCTGGTCTTTCCTTTGGCTAAAACTACCTCTGATCATGTACCCTGTGTGGTTCAAGTGGGTACTAACATTCCAAAAGCTAAAGTCTTTAGGTTTGAGAACTTTTGGGTACATCAAACTGGGTTTTTTAATATGGTGGAAGCAGTCTAGAAGAAACCTGTATATCATAATTCCTCATCTTGTTCTCTGACTACAAAATTCAAAAAACTGAGATATGAACTCAAGAAATGGGGAAAGAATCTTTCACACATAAAACTTCTTATTGATAAATGAAACTATGTAGTTTTGATATTTGATCATCTTGAGGATAGTAGACCTTTGTCAATTCTTGAATTTAATTTCAGAAACATAGTGAAATGTCATTTGAAAAAATTGATGTAAATTCAATTTGATTATTGGAAGAAACGTTGCACTATCAAATGGGTTAAGTTAAATGGGGAGAACACAAAATATTTTCATGCAAGGGCCACTGAGATATACAGGCATAAGAATAGACATTACTGAGCACAATGAAAAAGCTTTAGCACTCTGGAGGTGCTATAAGAATAGGATGGGAGTTACTTTCCCCACAGAAAACACCCTTGATTTGGGGAAAATGATCTCTAAAGTGGATAATCTGTAAGGTTTATCTTCCCCTATTACTGCAAAGGAGATTGATTGTGTGGTAAAATTCCTAAAACCCGATAAAGCCCCTGGTCCAGATGGTTTCAATGGTTTCTTTATTAAAAAATGCTGGCACATCATCAAGGATGATTTCATCAAGCTTTGCATGGACTTTCATCAAGGGAGGACATCTTTGGAAAGCATCAATTGCTCTTTCATAACTCTAGTTCCCAAGAAGCAAATTCCAGAATCAGTGAATGACTTTAGGCCTATTTCATTGACAAATACATGCCTGGAATTCATAACAAAAATTTATGCTAACAAGTTATAGAATTAAATCACTAGGTGCATTCATGATAATCAGTATGGTTTCATAGGCCAGAACAATTCAGGATTGCTTGGCTTGGTCTTTTGAATATTTATTTCAGTGCTAGAATTCAAAAAGTAAAATAGTGCCCATAAAGATTGACTTTGAGAAGGCTTTTGATACTATTGAGCATCATGCTATTTTGGAAATTCTGACCCATAAAGGTTTCCCTATATAGTGTAGGGGTTCGTAGCATGCAAAACAAAAATTTTCTACCGCATACAAACAAACAAGCCAAGATCTATCTACTAGATTGTAGCAACGAGTCGATGGAATAACTCACCCTCGAAGATTCCAAAGTGTTTAACGAGAGCGGATTCTCGTTGGTGATGTAGTCGTACTCTTGCCGATCTCAAGATCGTGTAGACGATCCTTCCGGTGCTGCGTTCCGGCAGCGCTTCCACAGTCGGTCACACGTTCGGTACTCGATGAAGACCTTCCTCTCCCTTGTTCCAGCAGGCAGCGGAGGTTGTAGCACTCTCCTCGCGATTCCGGCAGCACGACGGCGTGGTACCGGAAGTAGAGGGGAGATCTCGCAGGGCTTCGCCTTAAGCCGGAGCGAGTATGGTGGACTATGAGAGAGGCCTTGGCGATCTAGGGTTTAGAGGCACCAAGGAGAGGGAGCTAGGCCAGCGGCTAGGTCAAGGGGAATCCCCAACTCGGCGGCTAGGGCAAACCCTAGGGGGCGGCGGCGACTTGGTGGAGGCCGGTGGCTAGGGCTAGGGTTTAGAGGAGAGAGGTGTAGGTCTAGAGGGGCAGCCCTGCCCCTCCTTATATAGGTGGGGCGTCGGCCAGGGGAGGAGAGTCCTCCCCCAACTCGGCCTCCAAGGCCGGCGGGTGGAGGGAGAGGAACTCCTCCCCAAGTAGGTTTCCTACTCTCCCTCCACCAAGCAAACTTGCCGTTTGACTTTTCAAATTGACGTTTGACTTTTCAAACTAGGATTTGATTTATCCCTTTATTTTGCTCAGTGATGACACCTAGTACATGATGCAACCATTCCAACTTTTTATGACACATTCATGTACCCTTCCCCTCCGGAGTGTCGGACCTTCCGGAACCTTCTAGAACATTCCCGATGAAAACATCGGAACCATTCTCCAACCCCGAAACAAGACTTTCCTTATATGAATCTTATTCTCCGGACCATTCCGGATCTCCTCGTGATATCCCGGATCCCATCCGAGACTCCGAACAACATTCGGTCTCTTACTCATCATTCCATAACTACTCAACAATATCGAATCCTTAAGTGTGTCTCCCTACGGTTCGTGAATTATGCGGACATGATCGAGACACTTCTCCGATCAATAACCAATAGAGGAATCTAGAAATTCATATGGTTCCCACATATTTCTACGATTACTTTGCGATTGAATGAACCACTTACATATGATACCAACTTCCCTTTGTCTCATGATAGTTTACTTATCCGAAGTTTTGATCGTCGGTATCTCTACATACCTAGTTCAACCTCGTTACTGATAAGTACTATTTTCTCGTTCCCGTGATATGTGATCCCTTGTGATCCAGTCACATTCTTGCAAGCCAATTGGATGACATTCCACCGAGAGGGCCCAGAGTATATCTATCCGTCATATGGATGGACAAATCCCACTCTTGATCCATGTGTCTTGACCAATACTTTCCGAACACTCAATGCCACCATTATAACCACCCAGTTACGGTGTGGTGTTTTATGTCATCAAAGCATCCTTCCGGTGATGGTGATATACATGATCTCATGGTCGAAGGAATTAGGTTACTATGTATTAGAAAGCATATAGCAATTGAACTATTAAAATGACTTGATCTTTATGCCACGCTTATCTATAGGAGTATGTCCATCATACCATTCTCCTAAAGATATGATCTTGTTGTTAATAACATCTCAATGTTCATGATAGGGAAACCACAATCATTTATTAACCAACAAGCTAGTATTATTAAGAGGCTTTACCAGGGACTCTAATTTAGTTTACAAATCACACAAGTATTAATGTTTCCTTGTTAATACTGTTATAGCATGAATGTAAAAATTTATCATAAACACAAAGATATAATAATAACTACATTTATTATTGCCTCTAGGGCATATCTCCAACAGTCTCCCACTTGCACTAGAGTCAACTAATCTAGATTACATGGTAATATACCGAACACCCATGGCAGTTTGGTGTTGGTCATGTTTTGCCCTCGGGAGAGGTTTAGTCAACGGATCCGCCACATTCAGATCTGTGTGTACTTTGCAAATCTTTATGTCACCATCTTGGACATGTTCTCGAATAGCGTGAAAACGTAGCTTGATGTGTTTCAGCTTCTTGTGTAACCTTGGTTCTTGCACATTGGCTATGGCGCCCATGTTATCACAGTAGATAGACATTGGGTCCAGCGCAGTAGGAACCACACCGAGCTCTGTAATGAACTCCTTCATCCATACCGCTTCTTGTGAAGCCTCCGAAGCAGCTATGTATTCTGATTCAGTTGAAGATCTCGCCACAACGCTTTGCTTTGCACTCCTCCAGCTAACTGCTGCACCATTCAAAGTAAATACATATCCAGATTGAGATTTAGAATCATCCGGATCGGTGTTCCAACTAGCATCGGTGTAACCATTAACAACGAGCTGTTCATCACCTCCATAAGAAAGAACCATATCCTTAGTTCTTCTCAAGTACTTAAGGATGTTTTTGACTGTTGCCCAATGATCCACTCCTGGATCACTTTGATATCTGCTAGTCAAACTAACAACATATGCAATGTCGGATCTAGTACATAGCATGGCATACATTAGAGATCATATGGCTGAGGCATAGGGAGTCTTACTCATCCTTTCTCTATCTTCTGCCGTTGCTGGACTTTGAGTTTTACTCAAGGTCGTATTGGGCAACATGGGCAAGAACCCTTTCTTTCTATCTTCCATTCCAAACCTCTTTAGAACTTTGTACAAATATGTACTTTGTGACAATGATATTAGGCATCTCGATCTATCTCTGTAAAACTTTATGCCTAATATGTAAGCTGCTTCGCCAAGATCTTTCATTGAAAAAGTATTATTCAAATATTCCTTGACACTATTAAGAAGGTCTACATCATTCCCAATCAATAATATGTCATCTACATATAGTATTAAGAATGCTATAGAGCTCCCACTCACTTTCTTGTAAATACAAGCTTCTCCATAAGTTTGTATAATCTTTAGGATCGACAAAACCTTTGGGTTGCATCATATACAACTCTTCATCAATGTCTCCATTGAGGAATGTTGTTTTGACATCCATCTGCCATATCTCATAATCGTAATATGCAGCGATTGCTAACAAAATCCTCACAGACTTTAGCTTCGCTACTGGTGAGAAAGTCTCATCGTAGTCAACTCCTTGAATTTGTCGAAACCCTTTTGCGACAGGTCGAGCTTTATAGACAGTAACATTACCATCATCATCTGTTTTCTTCTTAAAAATCCATTTGTTCTCGACAGCCTTCCGGCCATCCGGTAAGTCCACCAAAGTCCATACTTACTTTTCGTACATGGATCCAATTTTGGATTTCATGGCTTCTTGCCATTTATTGGAATCTTGGCTCATCATCGCTTCCTCATATGTCGCAGGGTCATCGATGTTGTCCACCAACATGACACTCATAACGAGATCATACCAATCAGGAGTGGTACGAGTTCTCGTTGACCTGCGAGGCTCTGTAGCAACAACAACCGAAGTTTCATGATCATCATCATTAGCTTCCTCTCTTATTGGTGCTGGCACCACAGGAACTTCTTCCGATGCTGCGCTACTCGCAAGTTCGAGAGAAGGTTCAACAACCTCGTCGAGTTCTACTTTCCTTCCAGTCACTTCTTTCAAGAGAAATTCCTTCTCTAGAAAGGATCCATTCTTGGCAACGAAGATTTTGCCTTCAGATCTATGATAGAAGGTATACCCAATAGTTTCCTTTGGGTATCCTATGAAGACGCATTTTTCCGCTTTGGGTTCAAGCTTGTCTGGCTATAACTTCTTTACATAGGCTTCATAACCCCAAACTTTAAGGAACGACAATTTAGGTTTCTTCCCAAACCATAATTCATACGGTGTCGTTTCAACGGATTTAGATGGTGCCCTATTTAAAGTGAATGCGGCTGTTTCTAATGCATAACCCCAAAATGATAGCGGTAAATCTGTAAGTGACATCATAGAACGAACCATATCTAAGACAGTTCGATTACGACGTTCGGACACACCATTACTGTAAGGTTCCCAACCTTTAATAAGGTAGAGATCCCTGTGTTTACAATGATAGTCCCTGGATCAATAGCTAGCATCCACAATTAAGATGTAATATCAAGAAACAAAGGTCATAATACAACTTTATAACCAGGAATAAAATAAGTTATTACATCTTACATAGCTCATTTGGCTATTACATTACATTGTAGCAGAATATCTATAAACATGGGGTCCTTCATCTTCAAAGTGCCACAGGAAGACATGTTGGTTGTAGACTTGTAATCCTAATCATTTAAACTTCACTAATATCAACAAACCTGCAACATAACAAGTTACATCCACAAGGGTCAATACATTTGAATTGTATTGGCAAGTGATACTATGGTAGAATAATAGTATATGTCATCTATATGCATTTGGCTAAGTGGAGCTTAGGCTTGCATTGCTCAAAAATATATTTTCCTATCAGTTGAAAACACTAAGTTTTTGTTTGGCAAAAATCACCCAAGGCATCTACCAATCAAAGATTGAAGATCCTTTAACCCTTGTTCAACCACAAGTTTTTAACTTAGAAATTTGGATGATGAGATTCTTGATAGCTTCCATGTCTTGATGCTCAAATTGTCCTTTACCAGGGACATGGCTAAGTACTTAGATTTTACACTCTGTAGAGGTGGTGCACTTTCCCCATAAGACTTGGTTTCACCAAGACAAGATCTTTCAGAAGCCTTCCCTTAGACCAAAATGGACACGCTCCAACCTATCATACCCCTACCACCAACTGTCCATTTGGCTAAGTTCTTGCAACCTATATGATCCAGGCAGAGCCCATAATGCTATGTGGTTGCACTTGAAGCTTCTTAACATTTGTCATCTCAAATCTCTTTGTTCCTGGGTGTCCATCCACAAGTGAGATACTCAAGGTTCACCAGTCCCCTGGCCTTGTGTAACCACTCAACACAAACCATTCCTTCCATTCCACCCAGGTGATTCATTCACTTAGTTGTTTTATTAAACAAAACACAAGTCCTCAGACTTAGAAATTTTCCATGGGATGAATATATATTCCACCCTTGTTTTCTACTAGCTAAGCTAAGCATGATAGTAGTAGGAATCTTAACTTAGGAAATTTCTACTAAGGTTACATCTACTAGGATTTCCCATGGCATAGCTTATACTTAGCAAAAATTCCATGCAAGTCCTACTTAGAAATATCACTAATGCATAGTGAAAATAATGGGACAAAAGTATGAAGCATCACTTGCCTTTTTGGTAGAGTATAAGTTCACTCCTTGATCTTTGCAATGTTCACACACTTCAATTCACTACAATTCAATCAAGAAAACAACATTTCAAACTACCATTCAAGCAATTCATCACATAAAATAATAGAAACAAAACAATGCATGCAAGCATGCAAGAGATTGTTTTATTTGTATAAGTGGTTTCTAAAGGTTCACAAACATTTGAAAACACGTAATGGTCATTTTATAAAGTGGCAAAGTCATTTGCAAAAGGTTTCACTTTATAAACCATTTTTAAAACAAGGTATCATTTTATGTGGTGTAGAAATGTTTTAGTAAGGCATTAATCTATAGGATTCACAAAATATGTTTTCAAACCATAAAACTTTGTGTTTAGGGTCAGAGAGTTTATTTCCAAAACATTTCTCAAAGGTTTTCTTCCAAAATCATTTTTAACAATTAAACCATATTTTTATTTGACTAGAAATGGTTTAAATCAAAGATTCATTCTTTTGTTTCACCAAATACATTTTTGAAACCAAAATTTGTTTCCTAGGGTCAGTAGGTTCAAAACAAACCATTTGCCAAAGATTTTATCCACAAAATCATTTTAGAATAATTTTTATAACCTAAACAAGCATACATAAGTTTCTGCAAAAAAAACATTTTACCAGAAGCTTTTTACTAAACAAAGTGCATGGTTGGCTAGGGCTTGTTTTTCTGAATCCATTGATATGAAGTTTGCAAAATTTGGACGTGTAGATTAAAAGTTATGCAATTTACAAAATCACATATCTAATAGATTCAAATCTGTTTTTAAAACCAGAGTCTGGCCACGCGTCTTATTCCTATTCATCGAAAACGTTTCACGTGGATCGACTAACACAGACTGTAGGATTTAAGTGGAATCACACGGCTCAGATGCTAGCGTACCCTTTCAGTTAGTTTCTATCGCGAGCGTCAGATCAAGATCCTACGGTCCCTAGCATGTGACCAAAAGCTAGCGGCGCTGGCGGCGGCGGCGTCTGGCGGCGGAGCGGCCTGGCGGTGGCGTTTCCGGCGATGCAGGAAACGGGAGAGGGAAAGGAGATGCTCACCGTGTTCGCAACGTCGTGGGGAAGCTCAAGGCGGTTGTCGTTGCTGAAGGGGCGCACTAGAGCGGAGGGGATTGCTCGTCGGAGATGGCATCGGCTTCAGGCGGTCCTGTTTGTCAACGAGGCAAGGTTGCAGTTCACCCCAAAGAAAACGGAAGGTACGGTTAGACGTGGGAGAGTGTGGGGTTCACGTGAGCATGATCGAGAGGGCTCGGGGCGGTTTGGCTTACCAGGGGAGGTCGCCGGAGTTGCTTGCAGGCGGTGACGCTCAGGTTGTCGTTGTTGCCGACGTTATGGACCAAGCGCGGGCGAATGAGTGGCACGGGAAGATGCGCCAGGAGGTGGGAAGCAAGCTCGCGTGCAGAGAAAGGAGAGGGGCGGCAAGGTGTGGCCGGAATCGGTGGAAAACCTCGTCGGAGGAGTGGGGCCGCGGGCTCGAATTGGGGCATCCTAGAGGCAGAGAGGAGGAGCTGTCTAGGGGAAATGAGAGAGGGGAGGGAGGTGTTTATGCACGCGTGGTCGCCGGGGGAGTTAAAGCAGGCAATAACGCGAATTGATCGTCGGCAGTAACGCGGAAGCAACGGCAGGGCGTGGTTTGGGGGTTGAAGACGACGGTGAGGTGGCAGAGGGGCATGCCTGTCAGCGAGGAAGAGAGAGAGGGAGAGGGGCCACCTGTCTACGACTTTGCAGGTGCGAGACTGAGTGTAGGAAAACGTTTCGTTGGGGAGAGTTGGTGGGCTGGACTGGGTCTTGTTGGGCCTGTTGGGTTGGGTCGTTTTGTTTCTTTTTTTTTGTACTGAATCTTTTTCCTTTTTCCATTTGATTTTCTGTTTTGAAATTCAATCAAACAATTCAAACATTCAAATCAATCAAACTTCCACCACACTTTGTATTGAGTTTAGTTCTGCTTAACAACAATATTCCAAGTCCCAAAATAAAATAATTTTTTTATTCTTTTAGGATCTATTTAATAATTAAATAAAATAGTCCTTAGTTATTAATTCAAATAGGTTTTGATTTATTAAAATCTCCATTTGAAATCTAAATATTATCAAAACCAAATCAGTAGGTTTTATTTGAAAATATAAAATACTTGGAAAACTTGTTTAAAATAATTTAACAAGTTTTGATGTTTAATTAAAATGGTAAAACCTTTATTTTAATAAAATTGGATATTAATAAATCCTCATTATTTTGTTTAAATAACCCTTTAATCCTTTAATCAAAATAAAATATTTTATTTCAAAACTTTCCCAAGGTTTAATTTGGCTCTATAAAAATAGTCCTTACTTATATTTCTACCTTTTCATTTGTAAACCAAATCTTTTTATTAAAAGATCCAAAAATAGTAATTCTACTTATTTAAAATTTTCTTTATTAATTGTTTATCTTTTCAAATCCCTTTAGGATTTGTTTGATCAAATAGGTTTGAAGGTTTCCAATTGGAATCAAAAAGTTTCTTCTCACCTTGAAAATCAACAAAGTTTTATTTTATTCAATTATTTTTCACATAACAAGATTTGGAAAATCTTGGGATGTGACAGGCTACCACCCTTAAAATAAATCTCGTCCCGAGATTTGGGGAGGCTAGGGGTTACAATTTGGCTCAAAAGCATCTAGGGCACTACCACCCTTAAAATTTTTCCAACTAAATTACATTTTGGCCTGCTTGGGATCTTGATGTAACTTTTCTGGACAGAAGTTTGCATAGTGGCCTAGTTCCTTGCATTTGAAACATGTGATAAGGTTGAGGTCTTGAGGTGGTTTCTCTGGACAATATGATGCATAATGTCCTAACTTTTTGCAGTGGTTGCACATCACTTGGCTAATATCCTTCCTCATCTTGGGTTTCACTAGCTTTTGTTAGTCTTCTTGGCTCTTCTTATTTTCTGGACATTCACTGGCATAGTGTCCCATCTCTTTGAAATTGTAACATTGCAACTGGCTTTTCTCCTTCTTTTTCTTTTTGGGTCTCTCCAAAGCTAGGAGTTCTTCTAGTTCATGCTCTTCATATCTCACCTCAAAGGTGGGAAATCTTTCTCTCTTCTTGGGGCAGTTACTAGAGATATGACCTTCTTCTTCACAAGAGTAGCAACACTTTGTGGTCACTTTGGATTTGGCCTTATGTGGCATGGTTCTGACTTTGCCTTCATCCATCTTGGTAGAAGTTGTTCCCTTATGGAGGTTTCCAAACATTTGATGTATTCTATCTTGCTTCATTTGTTGAACTATAGGATAGATGGGGCATTGAATAGGGGCATGATCATTTCCTTCACATAGGAAACAAGTTACTTGAGATGTGGGGCATTGATTAGTTGGATGTCTCTCTTCACAATTAGGGCATTGATCTTCATGCTCCTTGGATGTATGATCCTTGTCTCCATAAATATTGCAAGCTTGGGTTCCTTCTAGAATAGCATCTTTGTCATCCTTGTTGTCATAAACTACTTGGGAAGAGTTTTCTCCCATGTTGGTCATTTGAGTAGCCATCCCTTGCAACAATTGGGATTGAAGTTTCAAAATCCTTTGTATAGCATTGTTGTTGGCTAAAAGCTGAGTTGTCACTTGGCACAACTGGATTTGGTTTGCTAGTAGTTGTTCTCTCATGTTGACCTCTTGGTTGTTGTTGTCACCATCCTTGAAGTTGGAGTCTCTTGGAGTAGTCATCTGTTTGGGTTGGGTTTGGGTTAGAATAGGCAAAAAGATTTTCTAAGGAAATAATTCTAATCACACACATCACAATTTTTCACAAGCAATGTGCAAGCAATCACAAACAAACATTCCACTCAAACAACAAGTTTCAAGCATATTTTTAGGCAACCAAAAATATTTTGTTACACCACATAAGTTGGTGGGTTTTATTTGAACTAAATATGGTGGTCCATCTATATGGTTCACTTGCATTCTTTCCATCCTTCTTGGTTGATTCTCCTTGAATGAGATCTTTTATTCTTGAGAAAATTCTTGGTCACAAATCTTCAAAGGTGATCATGGTTCCTTCTAAGTTGTGTTTCTTTAGTCTTCAAATCTTGAGCAAGATTTCTTGTCTCACTTGTAGTCCTTAGTGATATCCAAGATTGAAGCCCTTGGTGAAATTGATGAAGATGTTGAAGTCATTAGAGTTGATGAAGTCCTTTGCACATGGTGAAGTCTTTGGCCATGGGGTAGGTTTTATCCAACAAGTTGAAATAGAAGAGATGTAGAGTCAAAACCAAAATGGTCGAGGAAAGAGTTTACAAGATTGTTTGTAAATAAGTTTTGGAACAAATACAACTCCTATTTTGTAAGGGGTTTTGTCCAATCCTAGGGTAACAAATCCTACATGCAACACAATGCTCTGATACCATCTGTAAGGTTCCCAACCTTTAATAAGGTAGAGATCCCTGTGTTTACAATGCTAGTCCCTGGATCAATAGCTAGCATCCACAGTTAAGATGTAATATCAAGAAACAAAGGTCATAATACAACTTTATAACCAGGAATAAAATAAGTTATTACATCTTACATAGCTCATTTGGCTATTACATTACATTGCAGCAGAATATTTATAAACATGGGGTCCTTCATCTTCAAAGTGCCACAGACAGACATGTTGGTTGTAGACTTGTAATCCTAATCATTTAAACTTCACTAATATCAAGAAACCGGCAACATAACAAGTTACAGCCACAAGGGTCAATACATTTGAATTGTATTGGCAAGTGATACTATGGTAGAATAATAGTATCTGTCATCTATATGCATTTGGCTAAGTGGAGCTTAGGCTTGCATTGCTCAAAAATAGATTTTCTTATCAGTTGAAAACACTAAGTTTTTGTTTGGGAAAAATCACCCAAGGCATCTACCAATCAAAGATTGAAGATCCTTTAACCCTTGTTCAACCACAAGTTTTTAACTTAGAAATTTGGATGATGAGATTCTTGATAGCTTCCATGTCTTGTTGCTCAAATTGTCCTTTACCAGGGACATGGCTAAGTACTTAGATTTTACACTCTGTAGAGGTGGTGCACTTTCCCCACAAGACATGGTTTCACCAAGACAAGATCTTTCAGAAGCCTTACCTTAGACCAAAATGGACGCGCTCCAACCTATCATACCCCTACCACCAACTGTCCATTTGGCTAAGTTCTTGCAACCTATATGATCCAGGAAGAGCCCATAATGCTATGTGGTTGCACTTGAAGCTTCTTAACATTTGTCATCTCAAATCTCTTTGTTCCTGGGTGGCCATCCACAAGTGAGATACACAAGGTTCACAAGTCCCCTGGCCTTGTGTAACCACTCAACACAAACCATTCCTTCCATTCCACCTAGGTGATTCATTCACTTAGTTGTTTTATTAAACAAAACACAAGTCCTCAGACTTAGAAATTTTCCATGGCATGAATATATATTCCACCCTTGTTTTCTACTAGCTAAGCTAAGCATGATAGTAGTAGGAATCTTAACTTAGGAAATTTCTACTAAGGTTACATATACTAGGATTTCCCATGGCATAGTTTATACTTAGCAAAAATTCCATGCAAGTCCTACTTAGAAATATCACTAATGCATAGTGAAAATAATGGGACAAAAGTACGAAGCATCACTTGCCTTTTTGGTAGAGTATAAGTTCACTCCTTGATCTTTGCAATGTTCACACACTTCAAGTCACTACAATTCAATCAAGCAAACAACATTTCAAACTACCATTCAAGCAATTCATCACATAACATAATAGAAACAAAACAATGCATGCAAGCATGCAAGAGATTGTTTTATTTGTAAAAGTGGTTTCTAAAGGTTCACAAACATTTGAAAACACCTAATGGTCATTTTATAAAGTGGCAAAGTCATTTGCAAAAGGTTTCACTTTATAAACCATTTTTAAAACAAGGTATCATTTTATGTGGTGTAGAAATGTTTTAGTAAGGCATTAATCTATAGGATTCACAAAATATGTTTTCAAACCATAAAACTTTGTGTTTACGGTCAGAGAGTTTATTTCCAAAACATTTCTCAAAGGTTTTCTTCCAAAATCATTTTTAACGATTAAACCATATTTTTATTTGACTAGAAATGGTTTAAATCAAAGATTCATTCTTTTGTTTCACCAAATACATTTTTGAAACCACAATTTGTTTCCTAGGGTCAGTAGGTTCAAAACAAACCATTTGCCAAAGATTTTATCCCCAAAATCATTTTAGAATAATTTTTATAACCTAAACAAGCATACATAAGTTTCTGCAAAAAAAACATTTTACCAGAAGCTTTTTACTAAACAAAGTGCATGGTTGGCTAGGGCTTGTTTTTCTGAATCCATTGATATAAAGTTTGCAAAATTTGGACGTGTAGATTAAAAGTTATGCAATTTACAAAATCACATATCTAATAGATTCAAATCTGTTTTTAAAACCAGAGTCTGGCCACGCGTCTTATTCCTATTCGTCGAAAACGTTTCGCGTGGATCGACTAACACAGACCGTAGGATTTAAGTGGAATCACACGGCTCAGATGCTAGTGTACCCTTTCAGTTAGTTTCTATCGCGAGCGTCAGATCAAGATCCTACGGTCCCTAGCATGTGACCAAAAGCTAGCGGCGCTGGCGGTGGCGTCTGGCGGCGGAGCGGCCTGGCGGTGGCGTTGCCGGCGATGCAGGAAACGGGAGAGGGAAAGGAGATGCTCACCGTGTTCGCAACATCGTGGGGAAGCTCAAGGCGGTTGTCGTTGCTGAAGGGGCGCACTGGAGCGGAGGAGATTGCTCGTCGGAGATGGCGTCGGCTTCAGGCAGTCCTGTTTGTCAATGAGGCGAGGTTGCAGTTCACCCCAAAGCAAACGGAAGGTACAGTTAGACGCGGGAGAGTGTGGGGTTCACGTGAGCATGATCGAGAGGGCTCGGGGCGGTCTGGCTTACCAGGGGGAGGTCGCTGGAGTTGCTTGCAGGCGGTGGCGCTCAGGTTGTCGTTGTTGCTGATGTTATGGACCAAGCGCGGGCGAATGAGTGGCACGGGAAGATGCACCAGGAGGTGAGAAGCAAGCTCGCGTGCAGAGAAAGGAGAGGGGCGGCGAGGTGTGGCCGAAATCGGTGGAAAACCTCGTCGGAGCAGTGGGGGCGCGGGCTCGAATTGGGGCAGCCTAGAGGCAGAGAGGAGGAGTTGTCTGGGGGAAATGAGAGAGGGGAGGGAGGCGTTTATGCACGCGTGGTCGCCGGGGGAGTTAAAGCTGGCAATAACGCGAATTGATCGCCGGCAGTAACGCGGCAGCAACGGCAGGGCGTGGTTTGGGGGTTGAAGACGACGGTGAGGTGGCAGTGGGGCATGCCTGTCAGCGAGGAAGAGAGAGAGGGAGAGGGGCCACCTGTCTGCGACTTTGCGGGTGCGAGACTGAGTGTAGGAAAACGTTTCGTTGGGGAGAGTTGGTGGGCTAGACTGGGTCTTGCTGGGCCTGTTGGGTTGGGTCGTTTTGTTTCTTTTTTTGTACTGAATCTTTTTCCTTTTTCCATTTGATTTTCTGTTTTGAAATTCAATCAAACAATTCAAACATTCAAATCAATCAAACTTCCACCACACTTTGTATTGAGTTTAGTTCTGTTTAACAACAATATTCCAAGTCCCAAAATAAAATAATATTTTTATTCTTTTAGGATCTATTTAATAATTAAATAAAATAGTCCTTAGTTATTAATTCAAATAGGTTTTGATTTATTAAAATCTCCAT
Source organism: Avena sativa (assembly GCA_916181665.1). Classification (NCBI taxonomy): domain Eukaryota; kingdom Viridiplantae; phylum Streptophyta; class Magnoliopsida; order Poales; family Poaceae; genus Avena; species Avena sativa. The sequence continues at coordinate 260,159,189 of OV702297.1, forward strand.
TTGAAATCTAAATATTATCAAAACCAAATCAGTAGGTTTTATTTGAAAATATAAAATACTTGGAAAACTTGTTTAAAATAATTTAACAAGTTTTGATGTTTAATTAAAATGGTAAAACCTTTATTTTAATAAAATTGGATATTAATAAATCCTCATTATTTTGTTTAAATAACCCTTTACTCCTTTAATAAAAATAAAATATTTTATTTCAAAAACTTGCCCAAGGTTTAATTTGGCTCTATAAAAATAGTCCTTACTTATATTTCTACCTTTTCATTTGTAAACCAAATCTTTTTATTAAAAGATCCAAAAATAGTAATTCTACTTATTTAAAATTTTCTTTATTAATTGTTTATCTTTTCAAATCCCTTTAGGATTTGTTTGATCAAATATGTTTGAAGGTTTCCAATTGGAATCAAAAAGTTTCTTCTCACCCTGAAAATCAACAAAGTTTTATTTTATTCAATTATTTTTCACATAACAAGATTTGGAAAATCTTGGGATGTGAAAATTACGCTGTGGTGTTCCCGGCGGTGTCAATTGTGAAAGTATTCCGCATTTCTTAAAATGCTCGCCAAACTCGTAACTTAGATATTCACCTCCATGATCAGAACATAGAAATTTAATCTTCTTGTTACGTTGATTCTCCACCTCACTTTGAAATTCCGTAAACTTCTCGAAAGTTTCGGACTTATGTTTCATGAAATAGATATACCCATATCTACTCAAGTCATTTGTGAAGGTAAGAACATAATGATAACCACCGCGCGATGCTACACTCATAGGACCACACACATCGGTATGTATGATTTCCAATAAGTCCGTAGCTCGCTCCATCATACCAGAAAATGGAGTCTTAGTCATTTTACCCATCAGACATGCTTCGCATCTTTCAAGTGATTCGAAATCAAGTGATTCAAGAAGTCCATCGGAATGGAGTTTCTTCATACGCTTCACTCCAATGTGACCAAGACGACAGTGCCACATATAGGTCAAGTTATCGCTCGATTTCAAACGTTTAGCTTCAATGTTATTAATATGTGTATTTCCACTATCGAGATTCAATAAGAATAGAACATCTATCAAAGGTGCATGTGCATAAAACATATTACTCATATAAATCGAACAACCATTATTCTCGGACTTAAACAAGTAACCGTCTCGCAATAAACAAGATTCCGATATAATGTTGATGCTCAACGCAGGCACCAAATAACAATAATTTAAGTATAAAACTAATCCCGATGGTAGATGAAGAGGTAGTGTGCCGACCGCGATCACATCAACCTTTGATCCATTTCCTACGCGCATCGTCACCTCGTTCTTCGCTAGCTTCCGTTTATTCTGCAGCACCTGTTTCGAGTTACAAATATGAGCAACCGAACCAGTATCAAATACCCAGGCACTACTACGAGTACTAGTGAGATACACATCAATAACATGTATATCGGATATACCTTTCTTCTTGATGTTGCCGTTCTTCAAATCCGCCAAGTACTTTGGGCAATTTCGCTTCTAGTGACCTTCTCCCTTGCAGTAAAAGCACTCAGTATCAGGATTAGGTCCAGCCTTGGTCTTCTTCGTCGGTGCGGTAACTTTCTTACCACCCTTCTTGAAGTGTCCCTTTTGCTTAGACTTGCCTTTCTTGAATTTGGTGGTCTTATTGACCATCAACACTTGGTGCTCTTTCTTGATCTCCACTTCTGCAGATTTTAACATGGAGAAGAGTTCTGGCAACTACTTGTTCATGCTTTGCATATTGTAGTTCATCACAAAGTTCTTGTAACTTGGTGGTAGTGATTGGAGGACACGGTAAATCCCCAAAGCATTAGGAATCACTATACCCAAGCTTTGAAGTTTGTTTGCGTGCCCAGACATCTTAAGCACATGCTCACCGACGGAGCTGCCCTCTTCCATCTTGCAGTTAAAGAACTTTTCAGAAGCCTCATAGCTCTCAACTGCCGCCTGAGTCTCAAATATTAGTTTGAGTTCACGGACAATATCATGTGGGTCTGAATTCTCAAACCTTTTCTGAAGCTCCGATTCTAAACCATACAAGATAGCACACTGATCTATGGAGTACTGAGTCTTCTGAGCGAGGTAAACATTCTTTACTTCATCGGTAGCATCAGCTGCAGGCGGGTCACCCAGCGGTGCATCCAGCACATAGGTCAAATTACCAGCATTGAGGACAATCCTCAAATTGCGGAACCAATCCGCGAAGTTGCTTCCATTGTTTTTCAACTTTTCTTTCTCTAGGAACGCATTAAAATTGATGGTAGGGGCCGCCATTGATCTACAACATATTTGCAATAGTTTAGACTAAGTTTATGACAAATTGAGTTCTAATTAATAGTTAAATTAATCTAGGTGAACTCCCACTCAAAACAATATCCCTCACATTGTTTTAGTGATCACACGAACCAAATCCACCACATCGAAACCGATCATCATGAGAGTTGATGTAGCTTCAATGCGAACAATCGACATGTTCATCATATCTACTATATGATTCATGCTTTACCTTTCGGTGATCCGTGTTCCGAGAGCATGTTTGTACATGCTAGGCTCGTCAAGATCAAACCTTAGCTTCCGCATGAGAAAATCTGGCTTGCTCACGTTGTATACACTTGCAGAATCTAACACACCCGATCATCACGTGGTGCTTCGAAACAACAAGCTTTAGCAACGGTGCTTACTAAGGATGACCACTTTAGAACTTGAAATTTATGTGCATGAGGGATCATCTTATAATGCTACCGTCGTTAACTAAGCAATGCAAGATGCATAAAGGATTAACATCACATGCAATTCATAATATGTGATATGATATGGCCTTTCTTCTTTGTGCTTCCGATCTCCATCTTCAAGCACGAACATGATCTCCATCATCACCGGCATTGCATCAAGGTCAATGACGCTGCTCCATGATTGTCGTCCACCAGCTTCAACTATTACAACTACTTTGAATAGACACGCGGGTCTTAACAGAAATTAAAGACAACCATATGGCTCCTGCCGGTTGCCAACTTACAATAAGGAACATTGCATACATCAAATATAATCACAATCATGGCCATATCACATCACAGCACACCCCTGCAAAACAAAGTTAGACGCCTCTAATTTCTTTGCATATTTTACGTGGTTTGGGGCTTTCAATAAGTGTCGATCTAACTTACGAACAAGAACCACAACATTGATGTTTGAACTATCAAGTGCCCGTTGTAAATTGGATCAATACTATAATGGGAGAGATAGACACCCGCAAAGCCACTTATGCAATACAAGTTGCATGTTGAGCGTGGAGCAAGTCTCATGAACGATGTCATGTAAGGTTAGCCTAGGCCGCTTCATCCCATCATACCGCAAGATGCAAAGTACACAAGAAGCAATTGATAATAAAAGCACCACCGCCCATAATGACCATTGTGTTCTACTCGTGCAACAGATCTACATACAGACACGGCTCTGATACCACTGTAGGGGTTCGTAGCATGGCAAACAAAAAATTTCTACCGCATACAAACAAACAATCCAAGATCTATATACTAGATTGTAGCAACGAGTCGATGGAATAACTCACCCTCGAAGATTCCAAAGTGTTTAACGAGAGCGGATTCTCGAGGGTGATGTAGTCGTACTCTTGCCGATCGCAAGATCGTGTAGACGATCCTTCCGGCGCTGCGTTTCGGCAGCGCTTCCGTAGTCGGTCACATGTTCGGTACTCGATGAAGACCTTCCTCTCCCTTGTTCCAGCAAGCAGCGGAGGTTGTAGCACTCTCCTCGCGATTCCGGCAGCACGACGGCGTGGTACCGGAAGTAGAGGGGAGATCTCGCAGGGCTTCGCCTTAAGCCGGAGCGAGTATGGTGGACTATGAGAGAGGCCTTGGCGATCTAGGGTTTAGAGGCACCAAGGAGAGGGAGCTAGGCCGGCGGCTAGGGAAGGGGAAGCCCCAACTCGGCGGCTAGGGCAAACCCTAGGGTGCGGCGGCGACTTGGTAGAGGCCGACGGCTAGGGCTAGGGTTTAGAGGAGAGAGGTGTAGGTCTAGAGGGGCAGCCCTACCCCTCCTTATATAGGTTGGAGGGCGCCGGCCAGGGGAGGAGAGTCCTCCCCCAACTCGGCCTCCAAGGCCGGCGGGTGGAGGGAGAGGAACTCCTTCCCAAGTAGGTTTCCTACTCTCCCTCCACCAAGCAAACTTGCCGTTTGACTTTTCAAACTAGGATTTGATTTATCCCTTTATTTTGCTCAGCGATGACACCTAGTACATTATGCAACCATTCCAACTTGTTATGGCACATTCATGTACCCTTCCCCTCCGGACTGCCGGACCTTCCGGAACCTTCTAGAACATTCCCGATGAAAACACCGGAACCACTCTCCAACCCCGAAACAGGACTTTCCTTATATGAATCTTATTCTCCGGACCATTCCAGATCTCCTCGTGATATCCCGGATCCCATCCGAGACTCTGAACAACATTCGTTCTCTTACTCATCATTCCATAACTACTCAACAACATCGAATCCTTAAGTGTGTCTCCCTACGGTTCGTGAATTATGTGGACATGATCGAGACACTTCTCCGATCAATAACCAATAGAGGAATCTAGAAATTCATATGGTTCCCACATATTTCTACGATTACTTTGCGATTGAATGAACCACTTACATATGATACCAACTTCCCTTTGTCTCACGATAGTTTACTTATCCGAAGTTTTGATCGTCGGTATCTCTGCATACCTAGTTCAACCTCGTTACTGATAAGTACTCTTTTCTCATTCCCGTGATATGTGATCCCTTGTTAGCCAATCACATGATTGCAAGCCAATTGGATGACATTCCACCGAGAGGGCCCAGAGTATATCTATCCGTCATATGGATGGACAAATCCCACTCTTGATCCATGTGTCTCGACCAATACTTTCCAAACACTCAATGCCACCTTTATAACCACCTAGTTACGGTGTGGTGTTTGATGTCATCAAAGCATCCTTCCGATGATGGTGATATACATGATCTCATGGTCGAAGGAATTAGGTTACTATGTATCAAAAAGCATATAGCAATTGAACTATTAAAATGACCTGATCTTTATGCCACGCTTATCTATAGGAGTATGTCCATCATACCATTCTCCTAACGATATGATCTTGTTGTTAATAACATCTCAATGTTCATGATAGGGAAACCACAATCATTTATTAACCAACAAGCTAGTATTATTAAGAGGCTTTACCAGGGACTCTAATTTAGTTTACAAATCACACAAGTATTAATGTTTCCTTGTTAATACTGTTATAGCATGAATGTAAACATTTATCATAAACACAAAGATATAATAATAACTACATTTATTATTGCCTCTAGGGAATATCTCCAACATATCCTTCATCAATCTTGTAAGGGAAATTCTCTCTTCAGGATCCTCCTCTGTGCTACTGAATGGAGTACCTGGATAGAGTTTCAAGTGTAAGAGGGGAGTCGGACAGGGGGATCCTTTATCCCTCTATTGTATGTTCTAGGTGGGGATCTGCTGCAGGATATTTTCAATCTTGCTCACTCAAGTGGAAGGCTAAAAAATCCAATTTCAAAGGAAGGAAAATTTACAATTATCCAGTATGCTAATGACACACTGATTGTGCTTCCAGCAGATGATAATCAGCTACTTTCTTCCAAAGAGTTGTTGGAACAGTATGCAGCCTTTACAGGTCTCAAAGTGAATTATAATACGTCTTCTATGATTCCTATTAATTTGACAGATCAGGAGGCTAGGCATCTTGCAACTATTTTCCAATGTCAGCTTGGCTCAATGCCATTTACCTATCTGGGCTTACCCATGGGTACCACCAAACCATCTATCAAGGATTTATCCCCACTTATTTATAGAATTGAAAGAAGACTGAATGCAACTGTGTCCTTCCTTTCATATGGGGACAGCTTAATCTTGGTCAACTCTATTCTATCCTCTTTGCCAACATATTTTATGTGTACATTGGTCATTCCTCAGGGAGTTATTTAAATAATTGACAAAGCAAGAAGGAGATGCCTGTGGAGAAAGTACAAAAAACAAATAAAGGATCAATTCTTTAGATGCCTGGGATATGATCTGTATGCCAAAGGAGAAAGGTGGATTAGGATTAATGAATCTTAGGGTTCAAAACAAAGCTTTATTGTTAAAACACCTGGACACGTTTTATAATAATGCTATCTTACCTTGGGTAACACTTATAAGGGAAACCTATTACCATCAATCTGTTCCTCATGCAGTCACTCAATGCGGTTCTTTCTGGTGGAGAGGTGTCTTTGGTTTAGTTAATGAGTGGAGAGAAATGACCAGAGGAACTATGGGAAATGGATTTAGTCTGCTGTTCTGGAATGACATGTGGAACAACACATTATTATCTGTCAAGTTCCCTAGACTTTTCTCATATGCTAGAGACAAATTGGCATCGATACATGATATTTGTTCATTACAAAATTTAGATGAGGCTTTTCACCTGCCTTTATCAGTGGAGGATTTTCAAGAATATAACCAGTTAAAGGTAAATATGGAAGAAATTATCCTTGATTCCAATTCTGATAAATGGTCATGTCATCTAAACAATGGTATCTATGCTGCTAAAGTATATTATAGGCAATGGTTCTCGGTTATGCCAAATGATCAACTTTTCATGAGAATTTGGAAAAGTAGGTGTATTTCTAAACATAAATTCTTTTCCTGGCTGATTGCACATGACAGAATAAACACAAAGGATATGTTACATAGGAGAAATTGGAAGGTTTTGGAAAATTATGATTGTGAGCTTTGTGTAGCATATGTGAGGGAAGACTGGAAGCACTTGTTCTTTACATATCCCTTTAGCAACAGAATTTGGAATTATCTACAGATCCATTAGAAGGATAGTGCATTTATTGATAGTTTCACTTTTGCTGCAAAATCTTTCCAAGGACCATGCTTCACAGAAATAACCATTCTGACATTATGGAACATATGGAAACAAAGAAATGGATGGATTTTCAAGAACAATAAGCCAACTTTTAGAGGTTGGAGGGCTGGATTCTTTTTTGATGCAAATTTTCTAAAACATAGACTCAAGGTCTCTCTCAAGGACTCCCTATCATCCTGGCTTGATAGTCTGCCCTGAATCTTGTATATGTTCTTGTACATAATTTTCTGTTTGTCCCTTTTTTCCTGTAAGTAAGACTATACTTTGTTTCTTTTTGATCTTTAATAAAGGGCTGTGGGGTCTCCCCTGCAGTAGAAAAGTTCAAAAAAAAGAAAGATGACAAGAGAATAACTTGCTACATTTGCCGCAAGAAAGGGCACATTTCTTCTGCATGCACCATTGGTATCTCCTCATCCAACCATATCATGATTGATGATGCTTATTATCTTCATACGGATGAGTTTGGCAATGTGTTTGCCAAAATTGTTGGTGCCTAATGTGGTGTCAAAAAAATAACCATTTGGGTTGCCAAGCCTATTATGACTAACTTCTTAGGACCCAACTTGTTTGGGGACCAACAAGTCAAAACTTGATCAATAGGTGTGTTTGGAGATCACTAGAGTCTTGGCTACATCATGGAGAATTGAGGGATCTTCATCTATTATATTTGTCAAGCCAAGTCAAGTGGATTATATTGTCTCTATCATATTTCCAATGTTCCTCATTGCGGTAACATGTGCTCAACTCATTACATTGAAAGTTACTCGCCCCATTGTGCATGTGTTAGTTTTGTACCTTGCATGTTTTTGTACATGTGGTGAATTCCACGCAATTAACTTGAGTTATCAAGTATATTTGTGTATGTTGGGTGGCAAACCATGTATGTGTGTTTCTTGTGTTGGAGCCTTTTGTGATTATATTTGGTATTCTACTTGGCTCTTGTCGGGACAGCAGCGGTGCGAGGAGAAAAGCGAGCAGCCTGGTGGCGCACAGGTATGCTTGAGTAGGGGAAAATGGAGCGGAGGCTGTGGGGTTTAAGTAGCAGGCTCAGGGGAGGAAATCTTGCGCTGATTCAATGGCAATAACGCGAGAATTGATTCGGCGGTGAAGTGAGGAAACGGCCACGGTGAGCTGGTCTCGCGCGGTGATTGAGGACGACGACGTTGATGTGGCGTTGGGTCCACTTGACAGCGAGGGGGGGTGTGCGCGGGTGATAAACAGAGAGGAGAGGGGGTTTTCTCGGGTGGGCTAGGTGGGCTGGTAGCTGGGCCGCGGGTGGGTTGGGCTAGATAGGTTGTTGCGCTTATTTTTTTCCTTTTCTCCTTTTCTTTTTCTGTTTTGATTTTCTGAATCCATTTTCAAATGATATTCAAATGAGTTTGAATTCAAACCACTTCTGGATTTTTGTAAAGTGATCCATGCACATATTTGTGTATAAAATATTGCTTTTTCCTCAAAAATACTTTGGTCCATTGAAAATAAAATAAAACAATGCCTTATTTAAATATTTATAATAGGCATATAAATGGTTTTAATTTAGATTCTTGTTTTGAAAACTTTGAGCAAGCTTTGAAATCATATTTTAAACCTTTCTGGTTGAATCAAAGTATTCTCATATTTTGAGAGTAAAAATAAAGCCATTGCCTTATTTAAATAAAATAATAGGCAAACAAATGGCTTCTGATTTGAAACTTTATTTGAAAATAATCCAAATGCATAAGGATGCATGAATGATATGCAAACTTTTCAAGTTATGATTTTTGGGATGTTAAAAATCTAACCCCCTTAAGGTGAATCTCGCCCTCGAGATTCGGATTGGCTAGCAAATAGGTAAGGGTGGTCTTTCCGAAGATCATCTTCTCTTTCCCAAGTTGCTTCTTCTTTGGAATGGTGGTTCCACTGAACTTTGCAGAATTTGATAGTCTTTGTACGAGTGACTGTTTCTGCGGTCTCAAGAATCGTTCCAACTCAATCTTCCAAAGGTATAGTATCCTTCAAAGAAGTCTCTTCCATCTCCAGATGGCATTTCTTCAGCTGACTCACGTGAAACACATTGTGAACTGCAAACAATGATTCAGGCAACTTAATCTCGTAAGCCACTTCTCCTTTGTGACTCAGAATCTTGAATGGTCCAACATACCTTGGTGCCAATTTTCCTTTTACTCCAAACCTCTTCACTCCACGAAGTGGTGATACTCTAAGATAAGCTCTATCACCCACCTCATAGGTGACTTCTCTATGTTTTGGATCTGCGTAGCTCTTCTATCAGGACTATGCTATCTTCAATCTGTCCTTTACCAACTTGACTTTCTCTTTAGCTTCCTTGATTAGCTCTGGCCCAAACAAATATATTTCTCCAACACCATTCCATAGTAATGGTGTAGTACACTTTCTCCCATAGAGAAATTCATATGGTGCCATCTCAATACTGGCTTGATAGCTGTTGTTGTAAGAGAATTCTGCGTAAGACAGACTTTCATCCCAACTAGCACCATAGTCTAGGGCGCATGCCCACAACATATCCTCTATAATCTGGTTGGTCCTTTCTATTTGTCCATCAGTCTGGGGATGAAAAGCAGTGCTGAAATCTAGTCTCGTTCCCAAGGACTCATGTAGTTGCCTCCAAAAATGTGAAGTGAATTGAGTTCCCCTATCCGACACAATACTCTTGGGTACTCCATGCAGACACACAATTCTATTCGTTTATATCTTGGCTAAATTAGCACTTGTATAGGTTATCTTCACTCGTATGAAATGAGCCACTTTAGTTAGGCGATCTACCACGACCCAAATAGAATCATATCCTGATCTAGTCCTTGGCAGTCCGGTGATGAAATCCATGCCAATCTTGTCCGACTTCCAATCAGGAATAGGTAGTGGTTGTAACAATCCTGCTGGTTTCTGATGTTCCGCTTTCACTCTGCTACATACATCAAACAAGGCAATATGTTCTGCGATGTCCTTCTTGAGATTGTTCCACCAAAATGTTTCCTTCATATCCATGTACATTTTGGTATTACTTGGATGAATGGAATATGGTGAGTTGTGTGCTTCTTGTAGAATCAGTCTCCGAAGTTCCGGATCTTGCGGAATGCAGATACGGTTTCCATACCATAAAGTACCTTGTTCGTCTTCATGGAATCCTTTGGCTTTCCCTTTGCTAATTTTCCCTTCATCTATTCAATTTCTTTATCTATCTTTTAAGCTTCCCTGATCCTGTCCAACAATGTGGGTTGAACATCCAATGACATGAGATGTCCTTCAGGCACTATCTCCAATCTGAGATCTTTGAAATGGGCACATAGATCATCTGGCAACTCTCCATTAGTGAGGCCATTCACATAAACCTTGCGGCTTAATGCATCCGCTACAACATTTGCTTTACCGGGGTGGTATTGCAAACTCAAGTCATAGTCCTTGATGAGTTCTAGCCATCTTATTTGTCTCATATTGATTCCTTTCTGAGTGAAGATATACTTCAAACTTTTGTGATCTGTGAACACCTCACATCGTTTTCCCAAAAGATAATGTCTCCATGTTTTGAGTGCATGAACAACAGAGGCTAACTCCAAATCATGAGTAGGATAATTCACTTCATGAGTTTTGAGTTGTCTCGAGGCATAAGCCACAACTTTCCCTTATTGCATCAAAATTGCACCTACTCCTTGGTGAGATGCATCACAATATACATGGAAATATTTCTCCAAATCTGGCAGACATAAGATTGGTGCTGTCACTAGTCTCTTCTTCAACTCTTGGAAACTGAGTTCACATCCTTCAGTCCAATCAAATTTCTTGTCTTTCTTAAGTAACTCCGTCATTGGCTTAGCTACCTTTGAGAAATTCTCAATGAATCTTCTATAGTATCCTGCCAAGCCAAGGAAACTACGCACTTCCTTCACTGAATTAGGATATTCCCACTCAGTTACAGCTAACACTTTTGCGGGATCAACTCCTACACCATCTCCTTACACAATATGTCCGAGAAATCTGACTTCATTCAGCCAGAATTCACACTTGCTGAATTTCGCATACAGCTTATGCTCCCTAAGTTTCTCAAGTATCAATCGCAAATGTTCTTCATGCTCCTCTTTGCTCTTGGAGTAGATTAAAATGTCATCGATGAATACGACAACAAACTTATCAAGAAATTCCATGAACACTTTGTTCATCATATTCATGAAGTAGGTTGGTGCATTTTTCAAACCAAATGGCATCATGGTGTACTCATACAATCCATACCTAGTGGTGAAAGCAGTCTTAGGTATGTCTTGTTCCCTTATCTTTAGCTGAAAGTAGCCTGATCGGAGATCAATCTTTGAGAACACTATGGCTTCTTTTAATTGATTAAACAAATCATTGATTCTTGGCAAAGGGTATTTGTTTTTGATAGTTACCTCATAGAGTGAACGGTAATCTATGCATAACCTTTGACTTCTATCTTTCTTCTCAACAAACAAAACTGGTGCACCCCAAGATGAAGAACTTGGTTGAATAAATCCTTTCTGTAACTGTTCCCCAAGCTGTTTCTTGAGTTCTTTCAACTCATCAACTGACATCTTGTAAGGTCTCTTTGCTGTTGGTCCAGATCCTGGTAGCAAGTCTATCAGAAACTCAACATCTCTATCTGGTGGCATTCTAGGTAATTCCTCCGGAAACACATCCGGGTACTCTCTCACAATTAGCACACTGTCTATGCTAACCCCTTAAGATAATTTAGCTTACTCCCTTTTGATTCAATGTTAGATTTGAATCTAATCCTTTTATTATCTGGGGTTGTGAGTGTGACAGTACGATTGGCACAATCTAGTACTCTTTCATACTTGGTCATCCAATCCATTCCCAGAATGACATCCAACCCTTGGGAATCTAGGATTTTCAAACTAACTGGAAACTTATGCTTTGCAAATTCTATCACCAGATCACGACATCCAAGGCTCACTATCATATCTCCACCGGGAGAGCTTACTTTTATAGGACATCCAATATTTTCAGTTGGAAATCCATTTTCATCAACAAATTCTCTTGATATGAATGAATGCGTTGTGCCAGTATCAAAAAGAACAAGTGCTGGAATAGAATTGAGTTTGAACTTACCAGCCACAACATCAGATTCTTCATAAATTTCTTCCACATTGATGTGGTTCACTTGTCCCTTTTGGAAGGGATTGGGCTTGTTGGCACCTTCAACTTTATTTTCTGGGCACTCATTAGCATATGCCCCATCTTCTTACACTTGAAGTATTCAACCTGACTGAGATCTTTCTTTACAGGCTGACTTCCACTACCACTTCCACTGTGGTGGCTCTTGTGTCCACTCTTGTGGTTCTTGTACTTATCATTATCATGACTACGGTGATGCTTGTTGTCATGATGATGGTTTTGGTTGTGGTGGTTGTTGTACTTTCCATGTTTGTGGAATCCAGAACTTCCACTATCATCATGATGGGAACGTTTGTGAGACGATCCCGAGCTGTGCTTATCAAAGATGTGCTTCCTCTTTCTGCCCTCAACCTGTTTCATCTTGTTTTCCAAGATGGTAGCCTTGTCACAAAGGGATTGGTAGGTGGGGACATAGGCAACCGACAGCTGCAGGTTCAAATCATCATTAAGTCCTTCGAGGAATTTCTCCTTCCTCTTAGCATCAGTATCAACTTCATCCGGTGCATAACGCGCCAGATTGTTGAATTCCTCAATGTACTCAGCCACACTGCGGTGACACTGCTTCAAATTGTGGAGCTCCTTCTTCAAATTCATCACTCCGGATGAGATGTGAGCTGTATGGAAACCCTCCACAAAGATAGCCCAAGTCACATCCTCAAGGGGAGTGGTGATCTGAAAGTTATCCCACCAGGTTGCTGCTGGCCCTTCAAGCAAATGTGCTGCGAATCTGACCTTTTCTTTGTTGGTGCAACCAACAGTCACTAAGTCCTTGTTCACTGAACGTAACCAGTCATTGGCTATCATTGGATCAGTGGTTCCTGAGAACTTTGCAGGCCTTAGTCTTAGAAATCTGGTGAGCATGTCAAATCTTGGAGGATTATTCTGATTGTTGTTGTTATTGTTGTTGTTGTTATTCTGGTTCTGGTTCTGCATGAACTGTGTCATCATCTGCATCAGTTGAGCTTGTGCTATCATCAACTGCTGCATTTCGGGAGTGACGTTGTTGTTTTGGTTAGGGTTGGCACGACGGGGAGGCATCTGTGGTTTCAATAAGGATAATAATGAGATACCCATAGATGCTTAACATGCACAATGCATATCATAGAAACAATCACAATATCCAAGCTCAAAATAACATAAAGTTTGAATGACATAACAACAAGTTTTGAAAATACAAACACACCATAGCTAGCCATCCACATGTTGGATGGTCATTGCGACTCAATAATCAAAGTATGATAGATGAAAGATAATCGAGTAGTCTACACTACTACTCCATGTCGACCTCCACATCAACAAGGGTAAGACCTACATTCTCCATGGCGGTCGTGTACTCCTCAACACTAGTGGTCAAGGTCTCAATCTTGGCCCTGAGGGCCCTCTTCTGTGAGCGAAGCCTCTCGATCACTCCCTGCTGGTGCTCAAGCTCGAAGTCCTTGGCCTCTAATTCATCCTTCATCTCCCTAATCTTCTTGTTCCTGTCTTGGACTCTTTTCTCCTGGCTCTTGAACTTCTTGTCCTGGCTTTCAAATCTGGCCTCCATCTCTTTGACGATCTCGTCTTGCTCCGCGAAGAGCTTGTCCTTCTCCCGCAGCTGAACCTGGAGCTCGTCATTGCTAAGCATGACGTTGGTCCTATCAGTGTCAAGGTGTCTAATAAGACCCTCTAGGTCCTAAAGGTACAGACGAATCGGCTCCATCGTCTCTCTAGTAGCATCATCGTACTCTATAGCCTCACCCTCCTCGTTGCGTCTCCCGAACGGGTGAAAGTAGAGACCTCTAAGCTCGGTGGAGTGCCTCCCTACCAGGCGTCCAAGTAACTCTTGCATGGCTACATCTAAGCCTCTCTCCTTGTCATCATGCATCAGCTTGAAAGTGATAGACTCCGTGGGTGGCTTTGCCTGGCGTCCCGGCTGCATGACTCTGAAGCCCCAAAGGTCCTTCCTCTCAAACTTGGTGAGCTGAAGTGTCGTGATACTAGGAAGTGGAAGGTTGAGCACACTAGTGAGCTCAATGAGACGAGTACCAAAACGAGTTCCCTTGAACTCCTCGGCCGTGCTGATAACAACATTAGGCATCTATTTTTATAAGATAGAGAAAGGTTAGAACCAACACAAGTAGAGAAAATTTACAAGACAAAATATAACAAGCACATTTTTAACATCAAACACACAAGTCATGGCATACACAAATCCATTACAAACACCAAAGGTTCAACATAACTTAGACAAATTTTTGAAGTAAAAACGACAAGTGTGGTGGTCGAACTAACGGAGTACGTTACAATTCTCACTCACTAGACAAAATAGCTATCAGGGCATCCTTAGTGGCAATCTGTCTATCTTGTTCACAAGACTCCCATATCAAGTATATGATGTCTCCCCTTAGTTATTGATTGGTGGTCTCTAAGTCTTGGGTATGCTTATTTTCTTCTCTAAGGTCATTTTGAGTGTTGAGCATGCTGCACTTGAGTCTATCACCAAGCTCCTTGATAGCATTCCAAGCTGCATTTCTTGTAGAGTCAAAGAATGTTGTGTGCATTTCAGAGTTGGTGACCATGCAAAATCCTGATTCTTTGTGGTTGTCTTCCTTGTTTTTGTACAAGTGAAGTTGCACCCACCAATACTCTTCTCCTTCATCCATCACAGGGAATCCCTTGTACACAGTTGCACCATGTATCCCCATGGTAACCATAAGGTTCTTGAGTGCATTGGGAAATTCAGTCTCACACTCCAAAGTCATGGTCATGAGTGGTCCCTTCCTGACGGCTTCATTGATGGAGTTCATCTACAAATAGAGATGAGAAAGAAGATTAGAAAAGTTTACCAGAAGAAAAAGACAAGTGTGGAAATTTTTCAAAGTGTTTAAATTTTCCTTAGTGGTTTCTTAGTCTAATCCAATCCTAGGGTCATAATCCTACAGGCAACACAATGCTCTGATACCATCTGGAAGACCCCACCTTTATAAAGGTCCCTGTGATTGCAATGCTAGTCCCTGGATCAAATGCTAGCATCCACAGTTTAAGATGAAGTACACCAAAACAAAGGTCATTATTACATCGTCATTCTAGAGATTACATAGTCTTTTACAACTCCATAGCCAAAGGCTAGAGCAAGAGTTCAACTTAACAAAATAAAATAAAGTCTTCATCTCCATGTGTCACAGGCAAACATGTTGAGTGTAGACTCATAACCCTAATCCTCATCAGAGTAACCTGCAACATCAGAAGTTACATCCACAGTGGGTCAATACATTGGAATAGTATTGGCAAGTGATATCTGAGTAGAATAATAGTTTCTAACTTCTATATGAATTTGGCTAAGTGTAGCTTAGGCTTGCTTTGCTCAAAATAGTTTTTACCTATTAGTTGAAAACACTAAGTTTTTGTTTGACAAAAACTCCCAAGGAACCACCAATAGACATTGGTGAACCTTTACCCTTGTGCAACCACAAGTTTTTAACTTATAAATTGGGATGATGAGATCCTTGATAGTTTCAGTGTCTTGATGCTCAAATTGTCCATTGCCAGGGACACGACTAAGTACTTAGATTTTTCCTTCTCGAGAGGTGGTGCACTTTCCCCACAAGACTTGACATGCATCAAGACAAGACCTTTCAGAAGCCTTCCCTTAGACCAAATGGATGCGCTCCAACCTATCACCCTACCACCAACTGTCCAAATGGCTAAGTTATTGCAACCTATATGATCAAGGCAGAGCCCATATGCCATGTGGTTGCACTAGAAGCTTCTAAACACTAAGTATCTCAAATCCTGGGTGGCTTTCCACATGTGTGATACACAAGGTAACCATAGACATGGGCCTTGTGTAACCACTCAACACAAACTATCATACCATTCCACCTAGGTGATTCATTCACTTAGTTGTTTTTATTAAGCAAAAACACAAGTCAAAAGACTTAGTAAAATTTTCCATAGCATGAATGTATTCCACCCTTGTTTTCTACTAGCTAGGCTAAGCATGGCAATATAGTAAGTATCTTAACTTAGAGAAATTCTAACAAGTCTACAACTACTAGGATTTCGCAAGCATAGCATATAGGTACTTAGCAAAATATCATGTAAGCCCTATACAAAATATCACTAATGCATAGTCAAAATACTGGGACAAAAATATGAAGCACCACTTGCCTTGGTAGTTGGGGGAGTAGCAACAATCCTCACAATCACAATCACCACTAGCACCAAAATCTACACATAAAATGATAGCACCAAATTTATATTCCAAACAAATCAAGCAAAAATATATGAATGCATGAAATGCTATGTGATGATTTTTCTTAAACCAAAACAAGACAAGTAAATAGTACTAAACATTAAACTAAACTTTTATAGACTAAATAGACTCAAAATAGTCTTTAAAACATTTTCTAAATAATTTTTATACACAAAATAAGCCTACAAATGTCTCTGCACAAAATTCTATTTTAACAGAGGCAAAATACAAAACCAAGCCTACAGATGTGTAGGATTTAATTTTGTGATTCCAATGAAATATTATTTGCATTTTTGGATAAACAGAACAAATTTTTTTAAATTTACAAGTTTAATCATCTAATTAAATAAAATCTGAATTTTAAAAGAAAAACCCATACACGCGGCGGCTTCTGATTGGTCAATACCGCTTCGGGGAGGATCGCGCTTCCGCGCCGTTGGATCTAATCAGATCCAACGCACTAGATCAAATCTTACCCTTTCGCATCTAATCTAATATATAATGCTAGATCTAAGATCTACGGTTCAAATCCTCGCGTACCCCTTCGCTAGAAGATCTAATCGCAACCGTTGGATCCAGATCCAGCGGATCACGTTGCTCTGACCACTCGCGGGCGGCGCAAATGGCCAGGGTTGTGGCGATGCTTCTGCCGGCGGTGAAGTGGAGGCTCTAGGGGGAAAGTGGGGGTGGGGTGGGTCGTTACCGAAGCGTGGGGACACGACGATGACGATGGTTGACAAGGTGGAGATGCGGGCATGCGGAACCGTAAAAAATTCCTCGCCGAAGATGCTCCTGGCGTCGGGTTCTCGAAGTCGTCGATAGAGGCGAGCCTACAGAGCGCCAGTGAACAAATCAAAGGCATTAGCGTGAGTGCGAGGGGACAGTGGACTTGGCAAAGCAAACCAGAGGCGAGGGGGTGGTCAGACCTTATCGTAATTGGTCGTCGGAGCTCGTCGGGACAACAACGGTGCAAGGAGAAAAGCGAGCATCCTAGTGGCGCATAGGTGTGATTGAGTGGGGGGAAATGGAGCGGAGGCCGTGGGGTTTAAGTAGCAGGCTCGGGGGAGGAAATCTCGCGCTGATTCAATGGCAATAACGCGAGAATTGATTCGGCGGTGAAGTGAGGAAACGGCCACGGCGAGCAGGTCTCGCGCGGTGATTGAGGACGACGACGCTGACGTGGCATTGGGTCCACTTGATAGCGAGGGGGGTGTGCGTGGGTGAGAAACAGAGAGGACATGGGGTTTTCCTGGGTGGGCTAGGTGGGCTGGTAGCTGGGCCACGGGTGGGTTGGGCTAGATAGGTTGCTGCGCTTATTTTTTCCTTTTCTTTTTCTGTTTTGATTTTCTGAATCCATTTTCAAATGGTATTCAAACGAGTTTGAATTCAAACCACTTCTCGATTTTTGTAAAGTGATCCATGCACATATTTGTGTATAAAACATTGTTGTTTACTCAAAAATACTTTGGCCCATTGAAATAAAATAAAACCATGCCTTATTTAAATATTTATAATAGGCATATAAATGGTTTTAATTTAGATTCTTCTTTTGAAAACTTTGAGCAAGCTTTGAAATCATCTTTTAAAACTTTCCGGTTGAATCAAAGTATTCTCATATTTTGAGGGTAAAAATAAAGCCATTGCCTTATTTAAATAAAATAATAGGCAAACAAATGGCTTCTGATTTGAAACTTTATTTGAAAATAATCCAAATGCATAAGGATGCATGAATGATATGCAAAATTTTCAAGTTATGATTTTTGGGATGTTACATAATTTCAATTTCAAAGCAAGGTGGGACTATATCCAACTAAGGGTGTTGTGGGTTTTTCCAATGTAACCAAATAGTAGTGGCATATTCATAATCTAATTGCAAGCTTAGATACATAATGTAAAGAAAGGAGTTGCTCAAAGATTGCTTAAATAGAGAAATAAGGAGTTGACAGGCAAGTAAGATAAACAGAGAAATAAGGAGTTTCTCAAAGATTGCTTAATTGCACGACATGTATAAATTACACAAGCAACGGAGCATGAACTGAGATTCCTGCCCCCTACTCTGAATCTGAATTGGGCATTGCCATTGGCTCCCCGTTTTCCTTGTTTGGACTCTTGGGCATGGTGAGACCTCGGCCCATGTCCTCCTTCATATGTCTCCATGCATCCAGGCAACCGCCCCTATCATTGTAGGCTTCGATGGCAGCCTTTGCGCCGATGATGTGTTCTCTACGTGTCTCGGTGGCTTCGTCCAGCAGGAGGACACATCTATCCTGGAGATTCTTCTTGTCATGCAAGAGCTTCATAATTAAGTTGATGGTCAGGTCTTGTTTGGACAAGCTGTGTGCGATCAACTTCTGCAGCTCGTCGATCACCCTATGCAGCTCGTCACGCTCTTCTTCGAGCCTCCTGATGGTAAGTGAAAAATCAAGCGTGATCTCCTTCTGTAGAGACAAACACCTTCGAAGGCGATCATTAGCCTCGGTTAGGGAGAATGCACCCTCAAGTTGGTTGTCTATCTTGGCATTGGTCGTGGCCACCTTGTCACGGCAATCGGCTTTCGCTTGCTGCATCGTTCATGTTATTTAAAATAGGCACTCTATAATTGTACTGCATGTTCTAGGCAAGCACAATATTCAAGTCACAAAAACACCAAATGTGTCTACGAAGATTGAGTGTGGTCCCAACTTGGAGGCTACTTGCGGGCAAACATGATAATATTTTCACATTTAGAATCTCAAAAATAAAACCAAATGCATGTCGGGATTTCCTACCTCGCTGAGCCGGGGAACAGTGCCGAACGGGTCCTGCGACGCCGTCGCCATCATGCTGGTTTCAGGATCCACGACCCTCCTGGAATATTTAGCAGACTAAGAAGAACAAGAATAAGACTGTACCGGGAGGAGCCCTGTCCTGCTGCAATATTCAGCGTCGCCGCCGCCATAGTGCTGCTTTCAGGGTCCACGGCCGCCCTAGAATAGGTAGCATAGTACCGGGAGGAGCCCTAGACTGCTGCAACATGCAACGCCACCGCCGCCATTGTGCTGCTTTCAAGGTCCACGGCCGCCCTGGCATATGTAGCATAGTAATAAGAAGAATAATAATAAGTAGACATAGAAGAAGTAGAAGTAGTAGAAGAAGAAGAAGAAAAGGAAGAAGAAGAAGAAAAGGAAGAAGAAGAAGACTGTACCAGGAGGAGCCCTGGCCTGCTGCAATATGCAGTGCCGCCGCTGCCATCGTGCTGATTTCAAGTTCCACGGGCGGCCTGGAATATGTAGCAGCGTAATAATAATAATAATAATAATAAGAAGAAGAAGAAGAAGACTGTATCGTGAGCGGCAGGAGCCCCAGCTAGCTGGAACATTCAACACCATTGCTAGGAGAGATTGGGTCTCTGTGCGAGGGGGGACTAAGCAGTGATACGTCAGAAACGTATCTATAATGCTCCATGCTTGTTTAGTATCTACTTTGCTTTGCTTGTCTACACTTTGAGGTGATTTTTACATGTTTTCTGGTACTAACCTAGTAACAAGTTGCCACAGTGCCAGTTGCCTGTTTTCTGCTGTTTTTGGTTTCAGAAAAGTTAGTAAAGAAATATTCTCGGAATTGGACGGGACAAACGTCAAAGTCAATTACTTTCTGTGGGGAACAAGAAGTCTAGAGGAGAGCTAGAGGGGCCAGCCAGGGGGGCCAGACCCACCCCAAGCATGGGTGGGCTCAGCCCCGCGCCTGGCTAGGGTTTGGTGGCCCTGGCCGCCTCCTCGGTCTCCCCTTCACCTATAAGAAACCCCGATGTAGAAACCCTGAGTACCTGATCAAATATCCATGAAACCGTTTGTAGCCGCCGCCACCATCGTCCCTAGATCAGGGGGGATCTGAAGATCTTCCCGGCACCCTGCCGGAGGGAGATCATCCCGGAGGCCTTCTCTCTGGTATGATGCGTGAGTAGTTCCACCTTGGACTATGGGTCCATGTAGTAGCTAGATGGTTGTATCTCCTCCTTTGTGCTTTCATGTATAGATCTTGTGAGCTCCGTTCATGATCAAGATCTAATCTATTTGTAATCATGCATGTTGTGTTTGCGGGGATCCGATGGATATTAAGATTATTATGTTGGTTTGATTAATGGTTTTGTCTTTATGATTCTATCATGTCTGTGTTGTTTGTGATATTGCATGCTCTCCATTGTTAGTAGCTATCTTAGCCAAGTAGTTGCTAGTGACTCCAAGAGGGGGTATTTATGCTCGATAGTGGGTTCATGCCTCTAGTTTCCAACGGAAGTGACAAAAATCTCTTCGGTTGTAGATGTGTTGTTGCCACTAGGGAGAAAACAACGATCTCTTGTTCATGGAACATGTGGACTGTTTACCTTACACACTCTTCTTAAAGCAGTTGTCTGTTGCTTGCAACTTAATACTAGAGGTGGTTCGGGTGATAACCTGAAGGTGGACTTCTAGTCATAGATGAAGTTGGATGGCGGTCTATGTATCTTGTTGTATTTCCTAATCAACCTCATAGGATCTTTCTGACTAGTAATTGCATTGTTATGCCTTGCTCAATTCCTGTCAATTGCCCTGCTGTAATTTGTTTACCATTCATGCCATGTTGTTTATCTAAGGAGAGCACCTCTAGTGAACTATGGACCCCGGTCCAATCTTTACCATTGATACATCTTCCATGTTACTTGTTTACTTGCTGCAAACCATTACCTTCCACACCATACGTTTAATCCTTTGTTACAGCAAACCGGTGAGCTTGACAACCTCACTGTTCATTGGGGCAAAGTCTTGAGTTTGTGTTGTGCAGGTCTCCGCGTTGTTTGCAACACCTGTGTGACGTTTCCTTCCTCCTTCTGGTTCGATAACCTCGGTCTCAACTTAGGGAAAACTTGCTGCTGCACACCTTGCTCTTGGGGTCCTCAACAGGCTGTGCGTAGACAGTCATCAAGCAGCTGGTTGAGCAGTAAGTCCAAGGCGGTGGTTTTTCTCCATTCTCTCCGTGCGCACGGTCGATCTGCCTCTGCCTCTCCTCCGGGGAGCCATGGCTAATGCAAATGGAGGAAGGTGGGGGCAGGAGGAAGAAGAAAGTGATGTGCGAGGGAGAATGTTCAAAGAGTGCAGTCCGTGGGACAGTCTTATATAAGACCAGAGTTTACTCCGGTGCTATATCAACCTACATCCACCGTTCATTTTTTAATCGATGGACTATGTCCCTTCCTTCTCAAAGAAGCGTGACTGGCAGAACCAGGGAATAAAACCCCAAAGTCCACATGATGGGAGTTGATTGGACTGGCTTTAATGAGATGGACGGTTCAGCGGGGGCTTCGGCGCGCGCCGCCTAGTTTCCCGTGGATAGGGTTGGGACTACGAGGGAGGAAGTAATTACGGGTGCTCAAGGGGTTGTCACGACGTGCACAACTGTTGCACGGATAGAACATGATGGAACGTTCAACTCCACGTTGACAGGCACACACCGGACACTTCCCGACGCTGCCACACGGCGCATTTTGTGGTTTGTTACGTGACAACACTCCCAGTATGTAGATATTTTCCGATGTAGCACAATTTTTACCTGACTAGTCTATGAGATGCTCCTGGCACCCTAGGATCGGCACCCAACTCTGCATATCCGCCGTCGCGCATTTCCGAACAAATTCCTCGCGCAGCATGGAACCGTGTCGTGGCAGTGGCAGATCCTTGCCGGTGACTGACCGTCCTGCGTCACCTGTTCGTCACGACATCGTTCGTGACCGCTGGCACCCATCTGAGGCACCACGATGTGTCCAGCCATGCCTGGATCCATCAACATCGGCGCTCGAGGGCACCGCAACGTTGAAGCTTGTCGTACCCGCCACACCCGAGAAGCGCGTTGCACCGGCAGAGACAGAGGAGCGCCTAGCAGCAGCCAAGACAAGGAGCGCTGGGGAAAAGCATGCGAGACCACCATGAAGAAGGGCAGGAGGAATAGAGGAGCCAGCGACGAGGACAACTCCGACTCGGGGAACGAGGATGCGTTCATGGAGCAATTGGAGGCAGAAGCGGAGGAGAGTGACATCGACCTGTGGGACTACGAGAAGGAGGAGGAGGACTCCGACGAGGAGAGGGTGCGTATATATGAGGAGGGAGTTGCCGACGAGTCATCAGAGGACACCGCCGCCGCCACCGATGACAATGACGATGACGAGGACGACGACGATGAATAATGTTCTATTGTTAGTATTGTTATTACATATTTAACTGCCACATCCTGCATTGTAATTGTTGTAAGTACCATGTCGTGTGTAATAATACTGGGATGTTGCTACTATAACAATTTCGTGTGGCCGTTGGATCAAAGAGGAGCAACAGTTGGCTTATCTGACCAATCAGGGCATCCTAGTTTCTGCGTGAGCTATAGTAAGGGCTTTTCTGAGTATTCGTGATTAGCATAGAGGGCAAATCTGAGTAAACATGGCTTCCAACCCTAGATCCCCCCCCCCCCTCGTTTCCCAAAACATGGAACCACTCCATGGATTGAGCCCAAACCTGACACCTAGATCCCTCTCGGCATCGCAAGCGACTTCTCCAACTAGATATTTAGTGGTGCTTTGGAGAAATCTCGACTTTCCATTTTCTGAACACGAAAAACCGGCGCTTTCCCAAAGGAGGTGCAAGACTAGGGCGCGCCCATGGGACCGAGGCAATTTCCACGCATGCTACACCATGGTGCATGTCCATTCTCGGGAGGTGGGTATTTATCTCGTGGTGTAGGCATGTACTGTATTTTTTCTGGGTTACGGCCTGGTAAATGCGGTTTCTAACTGTATGTACCCTATAAGACACTCTCAATTTTCGAGGAAAAATGGTTTGGGGTGCCCCATGGGGTACTTAGGCTGGATGCATGCCTGGGTCCAAGATTGCACAGACCGTCGCATTGCCACGGCCGCCGGCGGGTTTCGCCCTTTTCTTGGGCAGCACCAAACAAAATCTAAAAAAATATGAAAACATGGCTCCTGGAACCCTTGCATGTGACCCACTGCCCTCATAAAATCATAGGGAGGGCATACCAGGTCATTTGGCACCCAAGGCACCACCAGGATGTCTATCGAGTGTGAGTAAACATGGCTTCCAACTCTAGATGCCCCCTCGCTGCCCAGAACATGGAACCACTCCATGGATTGAGCCCAAACCTAGCACCTAGCTCCCTCTCGGCATCACAAGCGACTTCTTCAACTAGAGATTTCATGGTGCTTTGGAGAAATCTCGACTTTCCATTTTTTGAACCAGAATAACCGGCGGTTTCTCAAAGGAGGTGCAAGATTAGGGCGCGCCCATGGGCCCAAAGAAATTTCCACGCATGCTACACCATGGTGCATGGCCATTCCTGGGAGGTGGGTATTTATCTCATGGTGTAGGCATGTACTGTATTTTTTCTGAGTTACGACCCGGTTAATGCGGTTTCTAACTGTATGTATCCTATAAGACACTCTCAATTTTCGGGGGAAATGGTTTGGGGTGCCCCATGGGGTACCTAGGCTGGATGCATGCCTAGGTCCAAGATTGCACCGACCGTCGTGTTGCCGTGGCCACCGGCGGGTTTCGCCGTTTTCTTGGGCAGCACCAAAAAAAATCTAAAAAAAATTGAAAACGGCTCTTGGAGCCCTTGCATGTGACCCACTGCCCTCATAAAATCATAGACAGGGCATACCTGGTCATTTGGCAACCAAGGAACAACCAGGATGTCTATCGAGATTGAGTAAACATGGCTTCCAACCCTAGATCCCCCCTCGCTGCCCAGAACATGGAACCACTCCATGGATTGAGCACGAACCCAACACCTAGCTCCCTCTCGGCAACGCAAGCGACTTCTCCAACTAGAGATTTCGTGGTGCTTTTGAGAAATCTCGACTTTCCATTTTCTGAACCAGTTAAACCGGTGTTTTCCCAAAGAAGGTGCAAGATTAGGGCGCGCCCATGGGCCCGAGGAAATTTCCACGCATGCTACACCATGGTGCATGGCCATTCCCGGGAGGTGGGTATTTATCTCGTGGTGCAGGCATGTACTGTATTTTTTCTGAGTTATGGCCCGGTAAATGCGGTTTCTAACTGTATGTACCCTATAAGACACTCTCATTTTTCGGGGAAAATGGTTTCGGGGTGCCCCATGGGGTACTAGGCTGGATGCATGCCTGGGTCCAAGATTGCACTAACCGTCACATTGCCGCGGCCGCCGGCGGGTTTCTCCGTTTTCTTGGGCAGCACCAAACAAAATCTAAAAAAACGTGAAAAGGGCTCCTGGAGCCCTTGCATGTGACCCACTGCCCTCATAAAATCATAGGAAGGGCATACCAGGTCATTTGGCACCCAAGGCACCACCAGGATGTCTATCGAGTGTGAGTGAACATGGCTTCCAACCCTAGACCCCCCTTGCTGCCCAGAACATGGAACCACTCCATGGATTGAGCCCAAACCCGACACCTAGCTCCCTCTCGGCATCACAAGCGACTTCTCCAACTAGAGATTTCGTGGTGCTTTGGAGAAATATCGACTTTCCATTTTATGAACCCAAAAAACCGGCGTTTTCCCAAAGGAGGTGCAAGATTAGGGCCTTCTAGAAGCCTCCCCATGGGACTAGGTTGATTCTGCGTCCTAATTGTTAGGCACCATTGGATTGGGGAGAATGGACGATAAGGATCGCTCTTTGCAATAGAGATCCGCGAGTAGGCATTTATGCGTCCCTATTGGCCCTGGCAACCACCAGTGGGCCTACCTCCTTGAGTTTATAAATGCGACCGTGTGGCCGAAGCTGAAACCCCGTTCGTTCCCTACAATTCGCGTCAGCACAAGCGTCGAATCCTTCCTAAAGAAACGGCGCCTCGCCATGGAGAGGCCTTGTCTCAGCTTGCACAAGGCCGAGTTATTCGCCTAGTATGACATAGTCGCGCCGCTGCTTGCGAGGCTACCGGCCGACTACGAGCTCTGCTACGCCGGGGTGCCCGTGGCGCCGCTCCTGTGCGGCATCGCTCTATCGAGGCAGATCGAGGAGTGTCGCCTCTAGCTGCCGGAGCAAAAGAGGTCAATGGACCGATACGCGCGCACCAACGCGTACTGGCCAAGGTTCTTCAAGAAGGAGCGGGATGCGTTGATTTGGATTTGCAGAGCTCACCGTTCGGAGATCCACCTAGATCTGCGCAACCCCGAAGGGAGGCAGCACTTATGGGCAGTGCCTGGGCGTACGCCCTCCACCGTTATCGATGTTGCGCGCCGTGCAACACTCGTGAAGAGGAACGCCGCCGGGCTCGTCCTCATCGATTTAGACTCGGAAGAGGCAGATGGTGACGCGGAGGACGTCGTGCACGACGAAGACAGCTGGAGCGTCATAGTCGATTAGGGTCACTTGAGCCTAAATTTATTCTATGTACGGTAGCTTTAATGACCTGCTCAGATAGAATGGCCAATTTGTAAGAGCGTGCATAGCGTTGTTTGAGTCTAGCTTTTTTCCTCTTATAGAGCATCAATGCCCCTGACGTTGCCGATGTGATGTCGCTGACAAAGACGAGGCGAGGCTGATGGGACGGTACGCTGTCTCTGCTCCCAACACTTGATGGCACAGTCATAATTTTGGTGTGCGTCAGAGGAGAAGGAGACGCCCGTATCCGCAAAAGATCTGCTCCCCGCTTGCTAGTACAGTCGGCATCCTTGATACAGCTGTGCACTGTAGAAGACCGACGAGGCAACACGCAAACACCCCTTGATCAAAGAGCCTCCCATCTTCTCCATCTACTACGCACTTTGTTCTCCCTTACAGAATTGGTTCTTGTAGGCCGCCATCACTCTCCTCCAATAAACCCCAACAATAATGAATCCTTCCTCGCCCCCAGTTCATCCGGACTCAATAGCGGATTCGATGCACAAGATTCGATATGGTGGCTGGAGCAAGTTCGGGGACGACGCCTTCGGAGAAACCGCTATGCGTATGGACACTACCAGCACCGTCAGGCTGGCCGCATACTCCAAGGAGTTGCGCAGCCAAGTCACTGGCGGAAAAGGTAGCAGATGCCCCAACGACGGCTGCGGGAAATTGGTCGCCTTCCACAACTTCCTCAACCACAAGATGGCATGCCCACACGGTCCGTGCTACTGCCCTGAGCCTGGCTGCGAGTTCGCCGACCCGCCCACAGCGCTCCTCGCCCACCTCGAAAAATCCCACTCGATGGAAGTGCACAGTTTCCACTATGGTGTGGAACACATGTACATCTGTCACATCCCAAAATTCACCAAATTTTGAAATGTGAAAAATAAACAAACAAAAGAAACAAATGTTGAAATTTAGAGGGAAAAGAAACTTTTTGCTTCTAAATGAAAACATCAAAACCTTACTTGAACAAATCTTGAATGAAAAAGCAACAAACAAATTTTCAAACAAATCAAATGCCTTCATGCATGGAATGTGTCTTGATTTTGAAGACTTGGAAAAGTTAAACCAAAAACCTAAACCCTAATGAAAGAAATCATCTTCAAGATCACTCTAAGACTATGGCTTTGTTCCATATAAAAATTTAGCAACAAACATTCCTAAATGACCAATAATGGTAAACAAATATATTACAAAACCATGGGAATTGTTTTCACTCCATTTGGAGCCATGGATAAAAACTTATGATTTTTATAAGATAAAAGAAAGTATTCCAAGGCTAATAAATCTCATAGCTAAAATCCATACCAAATTGTGAACAAAATAATTCTAAAGGATATAAAAAGGTAAATAATTATTAAATAAAATTATACAAATTGGAATCACCATTTTTTGAGCTATAAATAAAAAGATATGAATTTTATAAGACAAATAAATAAATAAATAAATAATAATCATAGCAAAGACAATTTAAACCATGGCTAAATCCATAATTAAATGGAATAAAAGTAATTTAAATAATTTAAAAGGATAAAAGATTGTTTAAATAAAATTATATGGGCTTATGAACCATATTCAAATTTTATTTAAATAAATGACAAAGAGCATCACTTAGTTTTAAATGAATATTAATTAATAAAAATATTTGAATTGGACTAAATAACCAACCTGGTTTTTGTGTAAAACCTTGAATTTTGAAATCAAATTGAAGTTTAAATCAATTGATTTGAATAAAAACAGAAAATAGAAAAAGAAAAGGAAAAAGTTTTGAAGAAAAAAAAGAAACACACCTACCTACCCAACCCAGCTGCCACCCCTGGCCCAACGCAGGCCAATAAAGCCCACCCGGGCCACCTCTCTCCCCCCGCAGGTTTCCTTTTCGCACCGTCCACACACCGCACCCCCTCGCTGACCGCCTGGACCCACTTCCACCTCAGCACTGTCGTCTTCATCACGCTAAACTCGCCCCCCTCTCGCTGCCGTTTCAGATGGATTTACTCCTAGTAAATTCGCGTGTTTAGTGACTCAATCACTCCACCCAACCACGCTCTCTTATTCTCCGCACCCTCCTCTCTGTTTCCCCTCAAGATTCACACACCGAAAGCCCCCATGTTGCTCCAATTTGAGCCCACACCACCGCTGCCTCCGACGAGCTTCGACAATGAATTTCGATGAGTCTCGTGCTCGTCTTGCTCTCTGGTTCACGCGACCTTGTTCGCAATCACCTCATGCTTCTCCTGATACTCTCTGTTCGTCCGCGGACGCTCTATAGGCTCGCTGCCTTCATCACCTGCAAGCAACCGACGGAGTGTGCAACTCCAACGACGAAATCAGGTGAGCTCTGTGCGCGCCTTGCCCTCTAGTTCTTGCAGTCATGCTCGCCATCATCTTGTACTTCTACTGACCCTGACCGTTCACTAGATCGTGGCATGTACGCTCGCCTCTATCAACATCTGCAAGCTCCTGACGGTGGCCGCAACTCTGATGAGGAATCGCCGCCGCACCCGTGCTCCTTGGCCTCACCCACGACCATGTTGAGCATCGCCATGTACTTGTGACCCTGGTAAAACCCTCTCACCCTCCCCTTAACCTTCTGAATCGCCGGAGTGCCACTGAAAGGGCATGTATGCCCCCATGTGTGGTTTTGGTAATTAATGACAATCTCTATGGACTAATGTGTACATTGAGTTTCACTTGTAGGTTTGTCCATTGGCATCGCTTGGGCCAAGTGTTGGTCTCAAGGTTGTAAGATGAAGAA